>CM060930.1:175815956-180815956 GCA_030765085.1 Allium cepa
TATAGAAAGACGACCAAATATATCAAATATGAAAAGAAATTTCATCTGCTACTATGAAAAAGTTGGTTATCGACTAAGATTTCAATAAGCTTAAAAAGGACAAGGAGAGGATGAAGGAATTGGAAGAAGACCAAAATGAACAAAAAGAAAATAGCAATGATGAGGTGCATTTTGGTGAGGAATTTAATGACAATGTCCTATGTTTGGATAAAGGAAAAAGCAAAGATTGGGTGCTTGATTTTGATGCTTGTTTCCATATATGCAATAAAGAGGAATCATTTATTAATTATGAAGATAAAAATGATAAGATGAAATCTGCTAATGGTAGAGATTTGAATGTTAAGAGCATAGGTTCTATTAGATTGAAGATGCGTGATGGAAGGGTGGTGAAGCTTACAGGAGTTAGACACATCCCAAAAATTACAAAGAATATCCTTTCGGTAGGACAGTTTGAGATAAAAGGCCATAACTTTTTAACTCAATGTGGAGTTACAAGAGTTTGAAAGGGTAATAAGGAGGCGTTGCATGTAAAAAGGGAAAGCAACAATATGTACAAGTTGTTTGGAAGAACGATGGAGAATGAAGGGACTTCTCAAAGTGGTTTTGGAGAGGAAAATTTGCTAGAATCAAGGTGAACGGAAAATTACAAAGTCTTCTTGGAGACCTTTGTGGTATTACAAATAGTTTTGAATTATTGATGATGTGCATGTTCAATTAGGAGGTGTGCATGTTCATTTAAGAGGCATGCATATTTAAGTGGTTTGGAGGTTGCTAGAGTTTTCTTTTAGGGATGAGGACATTTGTTTTCATAGTAATATTGGAGATCATTTGAAGTTTGAAGTTAAGATAGAGCTTGGATGACATTTATGGAATATCATATCAAGGTGGAGATTGCTACATTTTGGTGATACAATATTACATGTTTAAGTAGATTTTGAAGATATTTAAGTCTATGTGGAATTGTGACTCAAATTCATTATTTATTTTATAGATTTTGGAGATTTCAGAGAGTGATTAATTTCCTCTTTTACTGCTTTAAAGAAGGTAATAAATTATCTACATGGGAAGGATCTATGGAAGTATATATTAGCTTCTTAAAAAAGGTATTTTGTCAAGACTGCTATAATAGGCATGTATAAGGTTTATTAGACATGTGTGAGGAAAAGTGTATCCTGTTGGGTGTTGGAGATTGATATTTCTTCTCAATTTTAAGGCTATCTTTTGTAATCTTTTTGGTGAATTAATAAAGGTTTTTGTTTGGAGGAATTTGTATGTTTTTTTTCACTTCCTATCTCTTCTAAAATCTAATTGTGTAGGTATCCTAGGAAAAACCCTAACAAGGTAATATTTTCACTATTTTAATTTGTTTTCCATAAATGTGTATTGTGTTCTCAACTTGACTAAGAAGAGTACATTTGTATATGTAGTATATACTTTTAAAAAATGTCACTCCAATTAAGCATTTGTTTTATTAAATTTCTATAGGTCTTACCAATTGTATTTTAATAAATATCGAACGAAATAATTGAAAAATACAAAATATAAGCAAGTATTACAAGACATATACCTTGTAAACATTTACAAGTGATTTACCCATTGTTCACAAAGTCTGAATTTTGAAACACTTATACTATTGCTCCTTCAGGCATATTAGATATGAACCTTGCTTCGTGTGATGATTTATTTAAATATTTATATTAATGAGTTTTCCATATGATGATTGATTCGAGTAACCTTGCTTCACGATGATAAAATTTTCTTTATTTCTTGGCATATTAGATTAGATTCACATTTCATACAACTGCATGAGGTTTGTCTCAATCTACTCTGTATACAACCATAAAACAATAAATGTACTCTATATACTATTAATACTTGGAGTTGCTGACCGTTATACTATTAAGTATAGTTATCTATAAAATTATAAAACTTATCAAACTGACCATTAGGAAGGTTTGCCTACTATCACTGGAAAAAATAAAATAGTCTTAAGCCCGAAAAACACTCCATATTTCTCTATCATGTTTAACAAATATCTCCCATTTTCTACTACTTCGTAATATTTCTTCCGATCTTCGATATCCCATTACCAACATGTTCCTAAATTACTCTTGACGACCATTTCTTCCCTTCAATTACTCTGTGATTTACTTTCTCCATTCAGATCTATCGCCTCTTTCTAAGTTTACTAAATGGTGCTTTTTATTACTGTTATATTTCTTTAGATTGATTTTATACTATAGCGTGTACAATTTCAACGTGTAGGTAATTTACCCAATTTTACATTATGCAATTGTAGGATTACTAGGAAAGTGAGCTACATGTTTGTTTTAATTGCAAGGTAAGTATATAATGTACTATCTTCTATTGTATTGGAATAAAAGAATAAAACATTAAATGCAAAAATAATATAATAAGTGTAGGGTGATAAAAGTACTCACCGTAGGCATAGAAGCAGTGAATAAAAAAGACCAATAACATCACAATTTTGAATTATGAATTTCTGTTTGCTATTCTTTCCAATAAATACGTAATATATTTCATGTTTTTAAATGAGCATTTGGCATCTATGAATCATCACAGATTCAAAATCTTAAAAGACTATGAATGAATAATATAGTTAGACTTTAGTTTGTTACCATAAAACTATTGTTATATGTTAATGTTAGTACGTATTGGTTTTAATGACAACAACCATGTGAGATCATATAAAATATTGATAATATTGTTTTATCAAGTTATATATAGTATATAGTGTAGGATATTAGACAGGTATTGATTAAGAAGACTGTAAAGTATCAAGAGTCGACTCAAAAGATTGATAAAGAAGCTGATATAGAGATTTAAGAGTTAGAGATCTTAAAACTCATGAGTTTGAAGATTCAAAATATCAAGATAAGTTATAGATTATTTTATTAAAGCCCTGGTAGCACTTTTTTGATCTATCTTCATTTTTTTCAGAAAGGTTTTTAATCTATTATCTGTTTTTAATAATTCTCAAATATCTTGGTTTTCAAATATGATTTTTAAGAATCTCTGTTTTCAAAATGATTTTTCAAACATCTTTTCAAAATAGCTTTCAAATAATTCCTGACCTTTTAAATATTTACTAGATTATTACAAGTTTTAATTATATTATATTTTAATATATACTTACAGTTTTTTTATATTTTCTAAATGATTATAACATTCAAAAGTATATTTTAGCATTTATTAATACTTTGATTTTAAATATATTTTCATTTATACTTTATTTTAAAAGAAATTCATATTTAAATCCTTTATATATTAAAAATACTTCAAAATAATTTTATAAAGTTTTGTTAAGTTTTATTATGATTAAAACGTGTATAAACTATGTTTAGATGATTTTACAAAGTATCAAAATATTTTACAAAGGTTAATATTTTCAAAATAATTTTTAATTAAATTTTTTTCAAATCTACAAAGAGTATGTCGACATATATTGAACCTACATGACGATATATTGTCTAATATTTTGAAAATTCAGATTTTGAGTTGAATTGTCTTTTCGTCGTATCTCTTCGCGAATGGACATGGCTATTGTTTCTCTATGAGTAGAAGTTCTCTCAATGGATTTTGGTTAACTACTTTTTCATATTCTCTCCGCTTTCACTCTCTTGATTTCTAAAAGAAATTCTACTCAAAATCTTCTCAAATTCAATCAGAATCAAATTAACACTCTATTGATTTGATTCTCTATTATATACTCTTTGATCTCTCTCATCTCTCTTACTCAAATCAAGGCCAAAGTTCTATTCAAGAGGTTATAGGATTATTTGTTCTCAAGGTCAAGAAATTGATTTTGCAAACTCTATCACATCATATTCAAATACATATGGGTGTGGTTGGTGTCCCTGAAATTCAAGTAGGTGTGTTTGTCCTATTTGAATCAAGCCGGTATGATGGGTGTCCTATTTGAATCCTAATGGATGTGCTGGGGTCCCGTCCAAATCCAGTAAGTGTACTCAGAGCTCGAAAAATCAAGAGGGTGTGTAACGACCCAGAATTTTATTTAATTTAAATTTGAATATTTAATTGATTTTAAGATATTAATAAGTGAAATTTATAAGTCGAATAAATTTTATTTCGAATAATTGGATAATTAAATCGATAATTTAATAGGTGAAAATACAGAAATAATTGAAAATTGGGTTAAATATGATTGAAAATGATTTGTAAAATTTTATTATATCATATTGGAGTTAGAACGATATTTTAGAACTTTTAAAATCGAATTAAAAGTTAATTTGTGAAAATTGAACATTTTAATATTTAATCGAATAGTGAAATTAACCATTTTTCGAACAGTCTCAGAATTGGACGAAACCTGTTCCATTGGATCCGTAATAGTTTGTTATTATCGAATTTCAATTTTCATAGCAATTGGAGTTATCGTTTGATCGTGACAGCTCGAAACGCATCGAAATTGTTTTTAATATTAATTTGGCGAGTTAAAATAGTCATTTTTCAAACTGTCTTGGATTTCGACGAAACCAGTTTCATCGGATCCGTAATGTGATATTATTATAAGGTTTCAAATTTCGTGTCAATTGGATTTACCGTTTGTCCGGTGCAAGCTAAAACGCCTAGAAAATCGTTTAATCGGTTTAATTTTAAGTTGAACGTTTATTGCCATAACTCGCACAGATGACCGAATTAGCTTCCGAAACCTGTTCCATTGTGTCCGGAACGCGGGATAAACCCTAGAAACGCTGGTCACCGCGGGTAAATCGGAGTTTGGAAAATCCAAAATGAATAGTGTTTCGTTCGATTTTCTATAAATAGAGCCTTATCTCTTCACAAAATAAAAAAAATAGGGTTTTAAAAACCCTGGCCACCGGCTATGAAACCGAAGGCCAGAATTTAACGACCTTCCTCCCTCAAATTCGTCAAATCCGTTCATCAATCCAAGGAAAGTTCAACATGGAAGTTGTAGGGGACGACGAGGGCTTCACATCTATACGGAGATGATGGGTTTTGGAGCAACGTGGTCGCCAAAATTTGGCCGTGTATGGGTCGCGTTCGAGCACGTTTTTATAGAGAAGGGGACGACCGAGTTCGACCCAATCGCGGCCGATGGTGGTGGCCGTGGAGAGCATCGGGGCGGTGGTGCTCGATCAACAGGAAGTCGAGTGTATTGGTTGCAATAATTCATGTGAGGGGAACGGCTATGGGTTGTTCAACCTGGAACGAGATGCGTAAACGAGGAGGAAAGGGGAATAGGAAGACACGTCTTGGATTTGCAGATGATGGATCTGACGGCCACGATTTTGAGTAGGGTTTAAAAATATAAGAGAAACTGTAACTTAATTATATTATAATTCGTGAATGTTTAAAATTGTATGACTTTTTCATACGAGGTCGAAAACGCGCGAAACATGAAGCATTGGAATCGTATGGACGAGCACTACGCTATGAAATTGGATTGGAGTCGTTTGGAGTTAGTGAGAATTTCGAGTAAAATTAAACGTCCGTTTAATTTTATTCGAAATAAATTGCTAAAACGAAATTGAAATCAAGGTGAGAACTTCTCACTCAATCGAATCAATTTCGATTTTAATTTTAAATAGTTATATTTAAAATACTTGAATGCATGTTTGAATGATGATTATTATCTATTGATTGTTAAATTAGACATTATGCGCCGTTAGTAAGCGGATGTTATTTATTAAAAACATATACCGCGAATATTTCATAAACAGTGAAATTGGTATTATATATAATAGCAATATATATATATATATATATATATATTGGCATATGTATATATTGCAGTTGTTGATTTCTCGCATTGTATAGCGGATGAGACCCTATTGCGCCGTCTATTAAGCGGATAATATTTTAAATCCCATATACCGCGATAATTTCGTACTAGAACGGAATTGGTATTGTGCTAACATCTTTGGATGCAGGAAAACAGGTTGGAGGGATCCAACTGGATTCCTCAACAGTATTTATTTGATTTCAGATATTTTGATATTCGTTGATTATCATATCGATATATGATATCATTGTTTGTCGTGATTGACTATTTGGTATGTAGCATCATTGGGCTAAATTTTGGGATTTTAAAAGGATTTTAAAGTGATTTTTGAAAGTATATGTTTATAAAATATTTTTTGGAATTGATCCATTATAAATAAGTAAACGTTATACTTTTAATGTTATAAAAAATTATGATTTTTAAGAAATATGGTTAAAAGTTGATTTTTGAAGATATGGGGTTAATGATTTTATAAAATAGTTTAAATTGGGATTTCTGGATTTATTGTGAAAAGTTTAAATATAGGGTTTATAAAATTTGATTATTTTATAAATCAAAATGATGAAATTATAAAGGAGTTTAAAGACGTTTTAAAAGAATAATATAAATTGATTTATATAAAAGATTTATAAATTGATATTTATAAATTAAAAATATTTGAATTATAAAACGAGTTTTTATAAGTGTTAGAATGAATTGTGAATGAATTTCATAAATGAATGAAATTTATAGAATTATAAACGGTGAAGTTATAAATGGAATTTTATAAACAGTAGGTTTATAAAATTTATAAAGTTATTGAAAGAATAGATTTGGATAAATGAATAAATCTTATAAGTTATAAGATTTATAATTATGAAATTTAAAAGAATGATTTTTGTAAACGAATAAATTATAAGTGTTTAACTTATAATAGGAACTTTTAGTATATAATTGAGTTATGAATTGAATAGCCTAATAAAGGAATTTATAAAAGGAAGTTGTTATAAAATAAATAGAAATTGAATTTATAAATGTTGTTTTATAAATCCGCAAACGACTTATTTTGATAAGTAAATTATTATAACCTATTGATGGAGTTATATTCACATTTTAGACAGTGAATAATCCTTTAAAATAAAAGGTATAGAAATGATGAAATTGGCTAACGAAGTATATTCACGTTTTTGAATAGTGAATAATATGTTAAAGAAAATGTTTTAGATATGATGTTTTAAATAGAATTAAAATGATCTAACGATGTTTTAAATGTGTTATGATTCGAAAGCATAGATTTCAACATTCATTGTTGAAATAGACGTTTTCGAGAAATAGAAGGAAATGGTGGACTATAACACTGTTGTTATAGTAAATGATTTCCGAAAGGAAATGTTTTGTATAGTATTGGAATTTATATATCTATTTTAAATTTCGAATCCCTATACTAGTGATTTTGGGTTGTCGTAACGATGTTTTACGCAACATTCGTTTTGACCCAAATAAATATGTTTAAGAGAATGATTTCCTTAAAGAATGAAATATATACTTAATTTTGAATTAAGTATATTGAATATTTTCCAAGTGTTGAAAGTAAATAGACTTGTGAATTACTTATGAATAAATAAGTATAGAAATGTTTTCCAATGTGAAATGAAACGTTTTGAGAATTTATCTTTTTGAAGATAAATTGAAAATGAATAATTAAAATCGTATATTCATAAATATTTTGGGAATTGTAAATTCACTATGGAATTTATAAAAGAAAGGGGAATCTGTTTAAAAATAAATATTGATTTATTTTTCTGAAGTATTGAAAATATATATCTTGTAAAGATATTTTTGGGAAATAAATAATTTGGAAAATTATTTGGAATCTAGTGATGTTGTGCATATACATTGATAGTTCAATAACCGACTATCAATATTTACCTTTGAATATGTATTTGTTGTGATTGCTTGAAATTGAATGCCACACTTATTTTTAAATTATTGCGCTCATTATTCGGATTACCCATTCCGAATAGTGATACGACGTAATGGATAGCATTGATGACCGGTGTTGAAGACCGGATATTTTTGAAAATGGAAGGGTTACCGTCGAATTTTTCTGCACCGAATGACCCCGGTATAGAAATTCCATATGTGATGGGAAGTCCGGACGTGATTAGTGAATATCCGGATTGCAAGGACTTCTTTGTAAGTGCCTTCGGTTCTGTTCGAGCTCGGAACAGACTTGTATGGATTGTATGTCTGACATTACAAATTGAGATATAAAGCTGATTTCTTTCAAATATATTTCTGTTGGTGGCGGAGAATTTATTCTCTTAGCTTAACACCCTTCTCTGAGACGTACGAGCTCAGAAGTTATGTAGTTGAAGGTTATCAGCGATATATTCCCAATTTGGTAATGTGACGTGCTGAGTGTTGCTGTGAAATGATCATTGTGTTGATTATTTGTGATAGGATCATTTGTTTGATCGTTTATCTTTGTGATCATTTCTATGATCATTTGTTGACCCAAAGCACAGCTTTTGTATAAAGCGTGGCTTTGTGGACGAGACTTCGTCGAGCCTCACAACCCGAAATGGTCAAAACAGGAAAGATGCGGCAAGGTTATGAGGGGTAGCTCCCTTTAGGGTATGTGCATTTCCTTCTGGAAAAGGGTGGTATCATGGTATGGAGCCCAGATACTTACTCATGTTGAAACACTTATTATTATGGTGTGATGTTGATTACGAGCGCTCGGTTAAAGGTCCCAAAGGACCGGGGGATGGCATACTCGTGTCAGTAGTTACCCAGTTAGGGGTAACCCGGCCTTGTGTTGGTAGAGATCCGGTTTGGTTCTCAGGGACGTCCTTCCAGAGGCGTTCTCATGTGGCAATGGGAAGTTCCTTGGCCTGACCATTCGTTGGAAATCCAAAGAAACAATACGATCTTGTACGGTTTTAGTTGTAGAACCTGCCATGGAATGTGGCGGTAACCTGCTATTGAACATGGTAGCTATAGTAGGCATAAGTGCGAAATGTCTATGTTGGCTAAGATTTATATTCTACTTTCGAAATATTTCCTACACTATGCACTAGTAATAATATCCAATGTCTTTTTAATGTGTATCAAGCATCTTTGACTATCATAAGGAGAAATCTCCTCCGATTCTGCGTTTGCATGTGTGCGTGTGCGGGAGGCCTTATGGTAGTCTCATTTTTAAAAGCATTGCGAATTGACTTTAAAAATATTCCTCTATTTCGTTTTCAAAGATAAATAAACTGTTTTGCGTTCTCACACCAGTCACATGACTGACTCGGAGTTTATTGTTTTCCTTCCTAAACTCTGGGTGCCCACCAATTTCCACACGGGCAGTCAAGAGTTAGGTTTATCAGGATATCCTGGATATTCAGGAGTTGCAGGAGGCAAGCTGGATGGCATGGCGTATTACTAGTATATAGTATTTCTTTTCCACTGTTTGTTGTTGTTTTTTGTTGTACACTCTGATGTAATGATGATGTAATGAAATGTAATGTAATAACCGATATAGTTCTTTGTTTAAAGATTATTCATTTATCTATTATATGTTGTTCCGCTGCGATTGTGAGATTCTGATGTTGTTCTGCTATTTTCTTCTGTTCCGTTCTATTTTCTATGTTCTTTTCTCTCTATTTTCTATCTTTTTCTCTCTTCTTCTGTCTTTTTCTCTTTCTTAAAACCCTAACTATTCGGTTTTTCGGCAACGAAAAATCACGTATGTTACAGGGTGTGTCTCGTAGCCTTGAAATCGAGATTGTATAAACTTTGATATTTAAAAAGAAATTTGTACAAGAAATTTTAAGGGACTGGATGCAGAGTAACTCCAAATCAGTATAGAAATCGTAGCGTGAACTCTCCAACTCCTTACTTTTTATTATTACTGCGTTTATGTACGTTTATGTTTGCATCTATGATTTTCAATTTGCATTGTTTAAACTAGAATCTTAAAAGAATTCAAAAAGATTCATAGAAGTTATTATATACTTTTCACTCTCACTCTAGTGTTAAATTAGTCCAAAGATCTTTACTACCACAAACTAACATTTGGTAGCAAAGCATTGGTTTTCAAAGTGTGATTTTTGAACATTTAAATGGTTAACAACACTGTTAGTAACACCTTTGTCGAAGGAAAATCTGCTACTAGACCTCCACTTTTTAATGGCAGTAATTATACCTATTGGTCATGTAGAATGAAAATCTAATTACAGTCAACAGGTCTAGATATTTGGAATGTCACACAGAATGAATACAATGAGCCCTATACTAACTTTTCACATTGGACCGCTGATCAAAAGGCACTCGTACAAAGTAACTCTATGGCCATGAATATTTTTTTTGTTCATTAGATAAGAATGAATTCAGTAGAGTGTCTAGTTATAAGTTTGCATATGAAATATAGAGAACATTGCAAGTTACACATAAGGGAACCTGTAAAGTCAAACAGATCAAAATCTCTATGTTAACTAATTAGTTTTAATAATTTAAAATGAGTCCAAATGAATCTATTTCTGATATGTATAGTATATTTCAAGATATAATACATTAACTAATTGCATTTGGTAAAGTTCCTGTAGAGGATCAAGTTAGAAAAATCCTCAATTCACTTGCTCATGGGTGGGACCAAAAGGCTTTTGCAATTAAAGAGGCTAATAACATTAGCACTTTGAAATTTGAAGAGTTGATTGGAAATTTAATATCATTTGAAGCACAAATGTAAGGCAAGAGAGAAAGTAAGGCAATAAAATAGAAATTCATCACTTTCAATGTCATAATATATGATTTTGATTTAAACAACGATGATGATGAGGAAATTGTTTCATGAGAGAGATTTCAGAAAATTTCTTAAATACAAAAAAAATGAATAATCTAAGGGAAAATGAGAACAAAAATTCATGAGGTGGAAATGTTATTAGATGTTTTAGCTACAATGAATTTGGCCACATGTAGAGAGACTGTCCACAACCGAAGAAACAAAAAAATCTGACCAAATAATGATTCGTCCAGAAAATTGAGAAGGACTTATGCTGCAACATTAGACGATTCAGATACTTCCTCAAGTGATAACAAACCAGATACAGAAGATGCCAATATGTGCTTTACAGTAATAATCAATTAAATTCTAAGATCGAAGAAATGGAGTAAAACTAGGCATTCTATTAAAATTTGAATTTTTGATTGGATTTTTGGTTGCTTTTGATTGTTAGGAATAATCTATAGATTAATAATACTGAATGAATATAATATGCATATACAAAGAAAATTTTATAAAATTATTTTGAGAAGAATATAATATTGAATAAAAAAATTATAAAATATATATTTAAATTAATTTTTAAACTATTTACTAAGTATATAGATTAGTAATAATTACAGGGTAATTATATATATACATATATAAATAAATAGGAATAATTTATTCAATTCCTCTTTTTAAAATTCACAGGTTATATGTTGACATACCCACTATGCATATGTCAACATATGCATATGAATTCAAAACTTGAATTTGAATTTCAACTTCAAAATTTGAAATCCCTCCACCTTTTCACCAACTCCAATGTCCTGAAAAGATTTCTCTTGACCAGAGAACATGTCTATTAATTCTCTATTTATTATTTTGTCTCCATCCATTCACATAACTCTCATTTTAAAAATTCAAAAATCTACTACCTGGTTTATCTCTTCAAACAATTCTTCAATGATTTCCTCAAACAACACTCCTAAAACAATAAGGCTTTCTAAGAAAAACAAAGGCTGTCTTTTCATGACAAAGAGGCCATAGAAGTCTATACAGTATATGGTTCTTTCGAAAAAATCCCTTTTGGAAGATTCACCATATTCGATGATTTTGCTTCTTATGATTTTATAATCAAAATGGAATTTTTTGTTTGATTGATGCTTTCCAAAATGATTTTGTGTGTTTTTCAAATTTAGTAAAAATGTTTTCTGCTAATGTAAAAGGAAAGTTTTATGAAGGAAATGAAGGTGAACTTTGGAGTAATGTCAAGGCACTCAAATATTTTGAATTTTTTAAGTAACATTCTCGGATGCAAATCTAGTAGAATGGACCTTTCGACTTTTAAAATTGAAAATCAAAATCATGAATTTATTCATGATATTTCTGAAAGTGATGATGGTTTTGAGTTTAAAAATAAGAATTTACGTCCTAAAGTAATAATTTTGAGTCTCACTTTGCAACAAAGCATAACTCCGAGGATGGAAAATTATAATAACCTGACTCAAAAGGTTTTAAAAGCACTTTTTGCAATTTATGGTCATTACAACATATATTGGGTACAAGTTACTTTGGTTGAATTCTTTTGTAAGAATATCTCTAGGCACGAGAACACACCCGTTTATGGTGTGTATCTAACTAGAATATTCACATATTTTGTTGTTGACCTAAAAGGCGAGGAAACCATTCCTCGAAAAACATTCGATAATGACAGCATCTCTCCCATGCACATCTCACCCATCTTTGAGCCTTACGAAACTCTTTTGGAGAAGGAAGCAAAATTGACATGGGATGAAAAGCATGAAATTAGAGAAGAGTAGAAAGAGGAAGAAAGGGAAATGGATGTGGAGGAGGAGGAAGAATAATAAGAGGAGAAAGACACTTCTTCGAAGAGTTTTGAAAAGCTATCTCATTCGTCCATAAAGGAAATTCTCAAGAACCACGAGAAGCTTCCTAATAACCAAAAGAAACTTAAGAAATCATTCTCTACTCTTCCCAACACAGTAGACAAGTACTTTGGAAAGATTATCTGCAAGCTTAGTGGAAAGTCCTTATCTTCATCTACCTCTTCCTAGTTGTATTCCTACGATCTTTTAGCTTTTAATTTGAATTTTTCAAGTTTTAATCCATGTATCTTTTATGTTTATTTTAAATTTCATGTACTCGCCTATGGTTATCAATGAAATCTTATTCCTTGTTGTTATACATTGTTATTAGTCTTTGTAAAGTAACAAAAGTACAATAGTTTAGGCTAATCACAAAATATAGCAAATAAGTTGATTTTTCAAAATATGATACATATGTCGACATATGTATACCCTATATGCCGACATATAACAGCCATATTACAATTTTTTTAAAATTCAAAATAAAATAACTACCATCAATTCAACTTTTCACCCTTATATATACCTATTCGCTCCAAAAAACATCATTCCTTCTCTCATTCTTCTTCTATTTCACTTATAAACTTAACTTTTAAAATATGTCTTCTCCACATCAAAAATTATATGAAAATCTTGAACAAACCCTCCAATCGTTCAAGAATTTCCTTACATTTATCCTTAGAAATTCAAGACACTTAGAATTAATTCAAATGCGGATGATAAAATAGTAAGAAAAGCATTTTGACTCTATTTGATGGATGATTTCTTCCCTTATCAAAGATGAACCAACTAATAATCCAAATAATGCCATCAACAAAGACAGTGAAGATTGCGATGCCATTAAAGCAAATCCAATTTTCGATTTCGATGATTAGGTAGAAATTCCTTGGGAAGTTTAAGTCGATTGCTTAGTTTTTGAATAATAAATAAGATTTGATTTAGTTTTGTATATTAAAAGATTACACTAGAGTAAGGAGTATGGATTGGTTAATATGAACTTATTTAGGATTAGAATTGGTATGGTTGGATTTGTTTGACTAACGATTGAATTTAACTGTATTAACTTTGAATTGGTTTAACTGTGTATATTGGATTGGATAAATTAATAAAATTTGTTTGTATTATCATCTTTTACTAACCAACATATAAATATACAGTACTCTAGACCGAGGGAGTTTTTGGTTAAAAATTTTTGTTGATGACAAAGGGAGAGAAATATATAAAATATCCAGACAAAGATTTAGTGGAGGTTTCATAACTCAGGGGGAGTTATCTCATATTTTATATACATGGTTGTCATTATCAAAACGGGGGAGATTGTTAGTACCTTAGGTATTGGTTTTGATGACAAAAACCATATGAGATCATACAAAATATAGTTGCTAATGTTTTATCAAGTTATATATAGTATATAGTGCAGGATATTAAACATGAGTTAATTAATAATACTATACATTATCAAAAGCGGACTCAAGAGATTGATAAAGAGGTTGATATAGAGATTTAAGAGTCAGAGATTGAAGACTCGTGAGTTTGAAGATTCAAGATATTAAGATAAGTTATAAAGTCATAGATTATTTTGTTAAACCCCTGGTAGCACTTCTTTGATCTTTCTTCATTTTTTTTCAAAAATGTAATGGTTTGTATTTCTATACCTTTTGAGTTGACAATAAATCACACGTATCCAACTCAAATTGAACAGAAATGCAAATCATTAGGGTGAAGAAGAAAGAGGTAGAAGAAAATAGAAACAACAACACAAAATCTCACGATCACAGAGGAATAAAATATAATATATATAATAACATATTTTTATACAAAAGAATCTATAGCTGTTAATATATATACAATCATCGGAGTACAACAATTAACCATCAATCTTGATAGTTATAATAACTTGTCATTACAAATACTGAACATTCAGTTTAACACACACAGCGAAATATAAATCAAGTGAGTGGAATATGCCTTAGTCTCCTCCAGCTCGTCTCCTGAGCTGCACAGCATTCTAACCTGAATCTGTAATGCTCGGTCTGACTCGAGTATTATAATAAAATAACATCCAAGTCTGTCTGGAAAACCAGCGTGAGAAATCACACTTAATTTGAATTATTACAATTATCAAAATCCTTTGAAAACAAAGATATCTCGTAAGACCACGCCACACATAGATACAACGGGTTTTTACCTTACGATAACCAAAACATTTTATAGAAAATCCAGTGATATTATAATAGCGTCTAAGTACAAATACTTATTAAAATACCCGAAATTGTTAAATTAATTAAATTCCATCATACTAGGCTCTACAATTAAAACCGTAAAGGCTTATAGTGGATATTGGATTCCATACAATGATAGGGCTACTGGGGTACCGCCCGTCATAATATACTTCTGGAAACATGTACTGAGATCGTACCTAACGATCCATGCCAACACAGGACCGGCCTACCCCATACTGGATAGTACCGAATATGCTATCACCTTGGGTGTTCCCACCCTAATTGAGAACTCCCTTTTCCATGCACAACCATATCCATAATTATAATATATCTGATGGTATCTAGAAAAGTGATAACATACCCTACTTGGGTGCGACCCACTTAGCCCTGCTGCATCTACCCTGTTTTAGTCATTCCCGATCGATGAGGGTTGAGGCTATGTTTTACCTTAAGAATAACAATCATACTTGGAATGCTAACATTGCCTTCCAAGCCACGATGCAAATGATATCATTCATCCATACAAGTTGTTCCGGGTCTGAACAAACCAAATCCCTTTCAAGATCGCCATCTCCATTATCTTTGAGATATCATAACTCGTAATGCACAAATATGATCGAAGTGGTTTTTGGATAATTAAATCTGATCCCAATCTCTTCGAAACGATTAACGAATTTAGCCAGATTTGATAGTCGGTTATTAAACTATCAAATTTCACTCAAAATGTCACTAGGCCAATATTTACATCTTCCAAAGACATTTACTTCAAAATATTCTTACAAAGATATCTATTTCAAATCTCTTCTAGCAATTCAATACTTGAAAACAATTCCAAAAACTTATATTCATAACATGATATTTTCAAATCATATTTTACTTCAGCGTTTAGCGAAATATTTCCAAATTCGATTTATAATCCATTACTTAGAAAAATCATCTCTATATAAATCCTTCATTGCTAGAATATTCCTAAAACTTTTCATTTCAACACTTAGGAAAATATTGTGAATCTATTTTCTGAAATGATTTCCAATATCCATACTTAGAAAATATTTCATAACTTATCTCATAAATCTCTGAAATTTTTATTAATTCCTTTTACATTTTCCAAAATAGATTATACTCACTTATAATCATGTCTATCTATTTATAACTTCTTTATGAATTCAAATTCAATCTCGAAGTTCTTGTTTTCTAACGTTTTGTAAATTTCCTTAAGTTCCCAGAATTTCATTATAAGATTTTCTCTTATAAAATCATATCTGTTAAAAAGAACTTGTTTACAAGTCTCGAGAGAATTTATAAATAAATTCCAATCATTCCAAATCCCTCTATATATAATATATAGTAAGTATTTTTAAAGAGTAATAATTTATTTTTAAAGCCAGTTTAAGTAATTATTTAAAATATTAAAACACTCTAAATAAACATCGATAATTCATTTTCAAACCATTTTTAAATAAAACTAATCGATTTACAAAGCTTATTATAAAAATTTGATTTCATTTGAATAAATATTAAATATTTGAAAATTTCACTTCTGAAGTATCGAAATACTTACTAGCTTTAAATTACATAGTTTAATAAATAAAATTTTCCTTTTAAAACAAAACTTAGCTTCTTAATAAAAATATATTTTAAAAAATCCCAATAACCAATTCAATTTATAAATCCCTCTCGATTCACCACATCGATTTCATTCCGATTCCCTAACCAATCTCACTTTTTAAAATAGAATCCACTATTTTTCCCAAACTGATTTCCATATCTCGATATAAATTTACATTGTGAATCTATATTCCCAATTTATCAACCGATATCATTTTCTCTATTTTATAACATCATTTATAAATTTATAAACTCATTTGAGTTTAATTGTTTCATAAAAATAATCTCATTTATAGAATTCCATTTTATAAATCCATTGCTTTTTAAATTCTATTTATTTTACAAATCTACTTTTAAATATCGATTTCAACTTCTTTCCCAAATTTTCGAAAATATCATTTAAAAATCCATTATTAAGAATCCTTTATATAAACTATCTTAAAATCTCTGTTTAAAATATTTTTCGAATAGTTAAGTACAAACCCAAAAATCAAATTATTATTTTATCCAACTCGATTTCCTTTAAAATAATCCAAATTCCAATATAAATATCCTTATATCTAAAATCTCCTTTTAATTCTTTTAAATTCAAAAGTAATATTATGGTATTTAAAATATCAAAACTAAGGCAAGTGCTACTATAGCATCAAATAAACAAACCACAAACAATCCATAATAGATTATCAAATCATATATTACTATATATGAAATACAATCAATATATTTGAGGAAACTAGTTGGATCCCTCCAACCTGTTTCCCTGCATACAGATGTTATATAACATAAAATACCAAACCTGCTTCGAGGTGGGATATCGCGGTAATATAGGGTCATCCACTATTATGCGGGGCGCATAGTGTCTCATCCGCTCCAATGGTGGAAAATATATCCAAGTACTAATATATGTACTGCTATATATAATATAACATTCAACTGATAATAATATATCAATTCAGCCAATCATCCAATAATTAAATTTTTAGTTGCTATAAATTTACCAGCTAACCAAATTGAGTGAGATTTACTTACCTTGATTTTTAATTTTCCGAACCTCCAGATTTTAAATTAAATCGAACAAAGTCCGATTTAATTTAAAATTCCAGCCGACTTTGAAAAATCCCAAACCAATTTCATTGTGAAGCTCTCGTCATCACGATCGCAACGCAACTTGTTTTGTTTGATTTCAACCTCGCATGACAAAGTTATACAATTATAAGCATTCGATTTTTATTAATAAAATTATTTAAATGAATTATAATCATTAATAATTAATTTACCTTAATTAAAACCTAATCCAACGTTATTAGCAAACCAACGTCAATAATCTAGGTCGCGACTCCCTCCCTTACACGGCGCTGCTCGCACGGCCACCACCAAAATCCCCTAAATTGCCTCGACGACTTGCATCAACATCCACGCGAGCAAACCCCCTCACCGTGCCTTCCAGTTGCTTCGCCTTGCCTTGCGCCATCACGGTTCCAATACATACATGCGCGGCCTAGCATCCCAAAGCCCTAACTAATAGCTTGAATCCCCACCTGGCTACAAACGACCGCCTAACACTACCGGGCTATTATTTCGTCGCCTTCAAGAACGAACGCTAGCCTTCAGCGCCTTTTCGCATTTCCGAGACTTCGACCATCGCACGCACTCCAATTTTCCCCAAACCCTTGCCGCAACTTCCACCTGATACACACATGCATGATCGCACCTTTCCAATTGCCTTCCATCGAACTCGCGACTCGATCGCAGATTGATTTTTTTTATAACTGGTTCAGTTATTAAAGAAGAAGAAAGAGATAGTTGTGATTTTTAAAAGGAAAGGGGAAGGTGGCCTCGTACACAATAGATTGGGCTAAGCTCAGAGCCTAGGGTGGTAAGGTTTGCTTGATATATTTTTTTTATTTAAAAATATCTTGTATTACACACAGGGAAATCTCGAACTCCTAGTGAGGCTTGCCACTAAGCATTCCTAATGTTATACCTCTATTCCGACCGTAATGGAACAAGTCTCGAGCCCCAACTCGATCGTATAAGGAAGATAGTTTTTTGAATCCAATTATTATATTAAATTATCAATATAAATTTCAACGCGTCCATTTCGTACGACCAAACGGTAACTATGAATGCTACGAAACTTGAACTCTAATAGCAATACACTATTATGGATCCAATGGAACTAGTTTCGTCGAATTATGAGACTGTGCCCCGGAAGGCTATTTTAACACGTCGATTAAATCGACGATTTTCACAAATTTATGAAATCACTTGCAATTTCAGTTTGAAAAACTTATTAACTAAATTCTAATTCAAATAGAATTTATATACACCTTAGAAACCATTTCGATTCATATTCAACTCAAGTTTCAAATATTTACCATTTCCGCGGTACGATAAATTGTTATATCTAAAAATAAAATTCATTCTATAATTTCAACCAAAATCTTCATATTCAAAAATCAATTTATATTCCAAATCAATATTTAAAATCGTTTAAATATTCAAAATCAAACGAGGGAAAATTCGGGTCGCTAAAAAAAAGGTTTTTATTTTATTCTCTGATTTTAATAATTCTCAAATATCTGGGTTTTTAGAAAGATTTTAAAGAAACCCTATTTATCAAAATGATTTTTAAACAATTTTTTCAAAATATCTTTCAAATAATTCCCGACCTTTTAAATATTTACAAGATTATTATAAATTTTAAATATTTTATATATTAATATCTACTTTAAATTATTTATTGTTTTTTGTTTTTATACTTTCTAACTGATTATGACATTTAAAAGTATATTTTTAACATTTATTAATACTTTGATTTTAAATATATATTCACTTATACTTTATTTTGAAAGAAATTCATATTTAAATTCTTTATATATAGAAGTACTTCATAATAATTTATAAGTTTTTTAAGTTTTATTATGATTGAAATGTGTATAAACTATGTTTAAATGATTTTACAAAGCACCAAAATATTTTGCAAAGCTTAATATTTTCAAAACAATTTTTAACTAAGCGTTTTTCAAATCTATAAAGGGTATGTCAGCATACATTGAACCTATTTGTCGACATATAGTCGGATATTTTGAAAATTCAGATTCTGAATGGAAGTTTCTTTTCATTGTATCTTTTCGCGAATGGACATGACTGTTGTTTCTCTATACATAGTGGTTCACTCAACGAATTTTGGTTAATTACATTCTCAAATTCAATCGGAATCAAATTCAAACTCTATTGATTTAATTCTCTATTGTATACTCTCTAATCTCTCTTACTCAAATCAATATCAAAGTGTTATTCAATAGGTTATAGGATTATTTGTACTCAAGATCAAGAAATTATTTTTTGTAAAATCTATCTAATCATATTCAAATACTCTTGGGTGTCCTTGATGTCCTTGAAATCCAAGTGGGTGTGCTTATGTCCCGCCTTGATAAAGTGGGTGTGCTGGTGTCCCATTATTTGAATCCAAGTGCATGTGTTGGTGTCCAGTTTGAATCATATGAGTGTACTTAGAGCTCGGAGAATCTAGAGGGTGTCTTGTAGTCTTGAAATCGAGATTGTATAAAATTTGATATTAAAAATAAATCTGTACAAGAAATTGTGCAGGACTAGATGTAGGGTAACTCTGAACCAGTATAAAACTCCTACCGTGATCTTTCCAATTCTTTACTTTTTATTTTTACTGTATTTATATCTGTTTGTATTTGCATCTGTGATTATCAATTTGCATTGGTTAAACTATAATCTTAAAAGAATTCAAAAAGATTCATAAACGTTATTAAACACTACTCAACCCCCTCTAGTGTTAAATAAGCCTTAAGATCCTTACTTCCGCAAACTAACAGTTAAATTGTTTCTTTCCTAGTTGATAATATTTTCCACATACAACTCTTAATTTTCGTTCATACGTGGATATGAATAAGCAATCTTCTATAACTGATGCTATATATATGGTTTCATTGTTGTACCAGGTATCCCGATGTGCTTGGATCTTATCTACTTTAAGGAATAAAAGGTCTCAGTAGTTCTGGAAGTATAATAAATGTGCATCAACGTCAGCTCTATCACGGCTTCTTATCATATTCAAAATCACATTGCGATAATTTTTTCTACCATAATTAATATCATTTTGTTTTATGTTAGTGGAAATTAGGTTAAAGGGCTTCTAGTTGCAGGGTAATAAGTTTTAAGGACAACACTACTGAATAATTAGTTTTAAGGACAATTTACAAAATAATGATAAATTCATTTATCTTTTTAAGTTATACAGGAAAATGATAAATCCTTTTATCATTATTTCTGTATAACTGAAAATGATAAATTCTTTTATCATTTTCCTGTAAAATGTCCTTAAAACTAATTTTTCAAAAGTTGTGTCCTTCAAACTTATTACCCTTCACATATAAGCCCTTGAAGTGAAAATCCCCTTTATGTTAATTCTATGCTTAGTATATTCATAGTGAAATAGCGTGTTGTAATCCTGAAATATGGTACAAACCATCAAATGATCTGTGGATATAGACATAAGAACTCATTTGTTGGGACTAAACATTGGGTAATATTTTTGTATCCGACAATTATGTCAGTGTAATTATATGGTTACAAATCTAGTGAATGCACACATTAGTCAATTATATGGTTACACCATTTATTTACAAAGGGGATAATAGTAAAGAAAATCATAGAAAAATGGGTCTAAGATCGGCATAAAATTTATATGTGATATGATTAATGGTTGACATCTTTTAGAAGACATCTCCATTGTAATTGTGAGTTTGTTTTTACTTTATTTATCGATGCTTATCTCAACATTATTATTCCATCACTGATAGCTTAAAGATAAAAAAGGTAGAAAGTACACAACTTTGTCTTCATTGACGTACTTGCAATATAATCTTTGCACTCTTTTAAGAAAAAATGTAACTTAGGTCATGATCTTTTGCACAACTATATTTCAAAATCACTACATAAGTTGTATGGTTATTGCGAAAAATAAATGCACTTTCCTAATTTTCCAAGATACTTAAAATTTATGAATTTAAAGGAATAATTAATCAGTGGCGGTTGCTATTAATTAGTCACTTAATCAATTTAAGCTTTATAAATTTTAATAATGTAATGGAAGTTGCAAACACAATGCAGGTCTAGGCTGCACCTTTGTGATGAGAAGCCCAAAAAGAAGCATAAACTCATTACTGTACTCCTAGCCTCTTCTCTCAATATTAAAATGAAAATAAGGTTCAAATTGTTATATTTTTATTTTATTTTCTATTTTACTCTTAATGACTTTGAAGTATGAAATTCTCTAAACATTTAGGGTTAAGATGGAATACCGAAGTTAGTTCTAGCATTATTGCGTTAGCCTACTGGTTGTTGATATAAATAGGCATGGATATCAAAATGCCTTTTGATCTGCTATGGTTGTGTTTTTTCTTCATGTTACTTTTAATGATTTTACTTTAGGAAGACAAGGTAGAAATTTTTTGGAAGTTCTTGGGGGGATTTGATGGGCTAAAGGTCTAGATTTTCCTTTATCATGTTTTTTCCGAACAGAGGCTACTTAATCTGTACTGTATATAGCGTTGCTGGCATATCTCTTGTTTAAATCATATGATTTCTCTAAGAATTGTATTTATCCTCTATGTTTCTAGATGTGTATACGTGTATAAAACATATATTACTTCAATTAGTGACTTACCACGAGTTGAATATTCTCTAAATAGCATATTTGTATCATTTATTAGTTCAAGTAAAAGAAGGGTGTGCATAAGTGATCAATTTATATTTAGGCTAAAACAGTATATATATATATGTATGTATGTATGTATGTATGTATGTATGTATATGTGCATGTATGCATGTACATATATGCATGTATGTATATTGCAGCACTTTGAGTATCATTGGTGAACCTATTTTGATGAATATTCTTGAGAAGACATTGTTAATGTAACGACCTAAAATTTTTTAATGTTTCAAGTGAGAATATTTAATTTATTTAAATATTCAAATTGATTCGAATGTGATAAATGATAAAAAAAAAAATCAATCTTTGATAAAATGCCTTGACTTTTAATGACATTTTTATTTTAATTTATAGTATTTTTGTATAATTTTTAATTTGAAAAATATTAAACTATCATTTGACGTAGTTTTCGGCAAACGTTGGTATTTTTAAAATTTTACAGAATAAGATAACCAGTGTATTTTATTATTGTTCTGAGATCGTGTTGTATTTTTGTGTATGAACGTACTTTTGTTTCATGGTTCATGGTTCGTATGCGAATGAAATGTTGTATAGCGACGTACCGAAAATTGTAAAATATACATATCTAAAACACTTAGAATATTCAACACTTGACTTTTCCCTCTTCCACTTTCTCTTTTCTTTTTCTCAATCTCCTATAAAAGAAAACCAAAGCCTCCTCTTTAAATTCCAAAATCAAATCATACATTCCACTTAAAAGTACAAAATTGAATCGGTTGGGTTTGTTTTGGCTAGATCTTCAAATCTACGTAAAGGCTGGGGATTGTGGTGAAGGTTGGGGTGATCGTCATGGCTATGGCGTGAGCTAGGGTTTGGGATTTCAGGCAATTGTGTTAGAATATCGAATTTTGATGTTTTAATTGTGACAATTATATAAGTTAATATTATATGAACTAACCAAATTTGCAGGAGAAGAAATCGTTAGAGAGATAATCACAAACATATGAAGGCCAGGTTTCGAATTGTACTTACACTGTATTGTTAAATATAGAGTCTGAGTCTAGAAGTAGAAATATGTTAAAATCTCTTTGAAGTGGTATTCACATACACATAAAAGATAAGATTCATCAAAACAAATAATGCTGGTAAAAAACAGCACATTTAGCCAGTTGAATATGCACCTTCGGCTGTCCATATGCTGTGCACTTACACAAAAAGTTCACAATATTTAACCGGCTGAAGTATAATTTTCGGATGGTTGAATAAGGCTATTTTTGTACTATTTTATTGCTGTCTTGATTTCACTCAATTCAGCTGGCTGAAACATTTAGTTCAGACGGCTGAATATTTATAACAGTTAGTTTTTGAAAAAGTGCTTCTCTTTTATGAACAGAAACAACTCCTGATTCAAGAGTAACTTCCATATCTCTTCATGGCTACTCTTCATGAACATATGCAACTTTTAATCTCTATAAATAGCAAAGAATTTCAACGTCTCAGACTATTCATAATTCTTTCTATCTTTACTATTAAACTCTCAAGCATTCAATTACAAACTTCATTACATTTTTGATCACAAAATCATTCAAGAAAATTTTCTTGTGATCAAAATTACTTCCTTTCTTCACAAACTACACTATATACTACAAAGAAGAAGATTATAGGAAAGGTGTACTTTATCGACTTATCAGTGCTATTCAAGAGCATACTCAGTCAGAAACATTTCCATTATTTGTATTGGAAGTCCTGTTATAGTATCCTTAGGTAGTTGAAGTCCTATTCGGTTATCTAGGCAGTCGAAGTCCTGTTCGGTTGCTCAGGCAGTGTAATACCTATTCCTCCGGATTAAGTGAGGGTTTCGATTAAATCCAGAAGGAGTCTCGGACTGAACGTAGAACAGAAAGTTCGAACCAGTATAAAAATCTCTGGTGCCATTTACTTTACTGCTTTTACTTTTATATTTATATTCCACACAAGTAAAAATTTCAGTTAATATCCATATTACACGATCCTTAGTCACTTTCAGATTGAGGAGGAGATAAGTCTTGTGGTGTTGTTGTTCAGTTTATCATGTCGAGAAGCATAGGCTGC
The DNA here is from genome assembly GCA_030765085.1 of Allium cepa. Taxonomy (NCBI): domain Eukaryota; kingdom Viridiplantae; phylum Streptophyta; class Magnoliopsida; order Asparagales; family Amaryllidaceae; genus Allium; species Allium cepa. The sequence continues at coordinate 175,840,003 of CM060930.1, forward strand.
CGGAGTTTGGTGATGTGCGATCACTTAGGGAAGAGTGCGATATTAGGTTTAAGCATGTTTGAATAGCAGGTCGCGATGACTAAGGTGGAATCGAGCTTGTCGACTTTGGGTTAGGAAGGTAGAGCATGCGAAGAGGAATTCGTCGGCTAAATCGGTTCGTCGGATAGTGGTCTTGATCTCCGTATCATGGAGATGGAATGCATGATAGTGCACACATATAGGTGGCATTGATGATTTGTGGGAAAGAGAAGAAGGATTAAGGTTGATCAAGTGATTAATTTATTAACCGATTAATTATATTTTAATCTCAAAACTTATAAAATACATAACTTCTTCATACGAGATCCAATCAAGAAGCGGTCTTTTGTGGTGTTCTTGTAGGAGTGATATCTATGCGCTAGAACTAATTTTGTCGAGTTTGAAGCAAGTGGAATTTTGATCTAAATCGAATTTCGTTTGATTTTAGATCAAACTGGAACGCTTAAATGTCAACTTAAATTTTGGAGAGTTAACTCACCTCGGATTGAATAGTATTTTATCTATAGTAGATATAAATTATTGTTTTGTGTTTGAATGGTTTGTTGGTTTGGTTTAGTTAAATTTCAACTTTGAAAAGCGAATGACATTTAAAATGAAATACAGGGAATGTAAAGAAATTCAGATTTCTCACCGTTGGGATTCTAAATTTCAATTATATGCCCATTACTTTTAATTTCGATTATATACTTATTGTATAAATTGTTAAATGCAAAAGTTGGTAGTTGACCATATTGGATATGACATTAATATATGTTAAAAGTTGAACCTTTTTTATGATAATGGTAGTAGTAGCATTGTTTAAGTGCCAGGGCATCTATTGGCCTCATTATAGTATTTTGAAATACCACTGTTCGCTGTTTGGATTTGAAAAATGGTTTTAATTCAGAAAATGATTTTTCAATCTAACCTTTTTGGATTTTCTAAAATATCTTACATAGAAATTTTGAACTTTTCTATTTTACTCCAACTTTTTTGGAAATGTTTTAAAAATATTTCAAGAAGTAATTATTTTTATAGAAAAGTTAATTTAATAATAAATGTTTATTTTAAAGGAAATCGAAAGGAAATATCTTTTATAATAAAGTGATTTTTTAATAGGAGATAGAAATATTTTGGAATAAATATTTGTGAAATGTTTTATATAAAATGTTGTATAAAAAGTATGGATTTATAGATGGTTTTATAAATAAAAGGATAGATTTATAAGTGATATTTTAAAAAAAGGGAAATTACTATCATTTTAATAAATTTGAATACTAAATCACATTTATGATATATGGAATGATCGTTTTATGGAAAGTATATAAGATTTAAATACAAATGATATTTTAAAGGAGTTTATAATTATATTTGGAGTTTTATAAAAGTAGTTTTGTAAGTGTAAAAGAGAATTACTAAAAAGAGTTTTATAAATAGCAAAGAGTTTTATAAATAATAAGGATTTTTACATAAGAAGTTTTAAAAAAGAGTTATAAATAAATTTGAAGATTTATAAAAGAAGGTTTATAAATGATATTTTATAAAAGGAGTTTGTAAATATAAAAGGAGTTTATAAATGACATTTCATAAAAGGAGTTTGTAAATATGAAAGAGTTTTATAAATAGAAAGGAGTTTTATAAAGGAACTTTATAAAAAAAATTATAAAAAGAATTTTCATAAAAAGAATAAGACCCGATTTTCATAAATGATCATTTTAAATTATGGTGGTATGGGGAGTATTCTTTTCATACTTAACACCAAAAAGAGAAAAGTGGTTTGGGTTTTATTGTTACTTATATTTTAAATGGCATTTTTTAACCCAACTAAGTATGGTTTTGAAAAAGAATTTTTTTAAAAAAATTTATGAATATACTTGTACCATTGAGATAAGTGCATGGATACATTTTCTAAGTATTGAAAATATAGTGTTTTGTGAATATACTTATATCGTTGAGATAAGTATATTGAAAGTTTTTTTAATTATTGAAAGTGAAATTCTTTGGAAATATACTTATACAGTTGAGATAAGTATATCAATATTTTCAAGTATTGAAAAGAGTAGAGAGAGTTTGTGAATATATCTTTGTAAATGTATTTTGATACAAATTATTGAAAGGATAATTTAATAAATGAAAAGATTAATCGAAGAGTCTTAGTGGTTGCTTTTTATGTTTAACCAGGGCCTGTTTCCATATGGAATTAAATTTCCAATTGGATTGTTTATTTATTTAATAAATAAATAACAGACTATCAAATCGTGGATAGTTTGAAACTATCGTTTGTCAGTTCGGAGAGATCGAGACTGGATACATTATCTGAAAACCACTTCGAACCGGCATAAGCATTCGAATTTGAGACATCCTGAAGATGGTCGAAGATGGAGATCTGTGAAGTACAACGGCTACTTGCTATTAATCCTAATGATGTAGTCGAAGAAGTGTAATCGGTTTGTTTAGTCCTAAAACAAGATGAATGATGACATTGCATTATTGCCTGAAGGGTTATACTAGTATTCCAAGTGGAATCTGCTAAAAAAGGTAAATGTTGCCTCTAGCTTACATCCGGTAATGACTAAATAGAGGATATGCTTCACGGCTATGTGGTTCGCTACCATTAGGGTATTGGTCATCATCCAATCTAGAATGATATTGACCCATTTATGTATGCTAGTGAGAAAGGGTTGCAAGGCAACCGGGGTGATTACATATTTGGTTTATCTAGTAAGGAATAGACCGATCTTGATTTGCAAGGGGTTCATGTGAGGCCCTTGGTACATTTTTCTAGAGGTGCAAAATGATATGTAGTACCCTAGTAATCTTGTCAATGTATGTAATTCATTCTCCAATACGTGCCTTTATGAATGTATTTGTATACCTAATATGCTAGAATGTAATTAATGTAACCATTTCGGTTATGATTAAATATTTATTTTAGACCCTAGATATTATTATAATATTATAAGATTTCTTATGAAATGGTTTGGTTATCGTAAGGTGAAATCAGACTGCGTTTATATGCGGCGTGGTCTTACGAGATACATTTAATTTTGAAATGCTTTATAACATTAAAATCCATTTAGTTTGTATTTCTCATGCTGGTTTACTAATTGATCCGGGCGTTATTTTTTTATAATGCTTGGGTGAGATCGAGCTATTTTTAGATTTAGTTATGGATGCTTTGAAGCTTCAAGAGACGAGCTGGATGCCTCTAAGACCTATTCACGTATATTTTATTTCTGCTAAATTCGTTGTTTTGTATACATCATCATTTGTGATGACAGATTGTTATAATTATTCGGGAAGATGATAGGTTATTTTACTCTGATTGATGTATATATATTACAGTTTCCTTTTGTAAACATCTATTGTATATTATATATTACTCATCATGATGTGAGATTTTATTGCGGATGTATCAGTGTCAACTTTTGAGGGTTGAAAAAGCCGGTCGTTATATGTGGTATCAAAGCTTAGGTTGAGTAAACGCCTAGGATTTGGTGAGGTAAACTCATTTGAGATAGGGTAAGTGGAGCACTAGAATGAGTTTGAGTGTGCATGTATGAGAACGCATACTTGTTTGTGCTATAAAAATTGTTTCCTATTGTGTTGATTGATTAACTGAGTGGTGTATGAATTCTGGTTAACACAAAAGGTACAGCTATATCAATAGGAGTTTCTACACACTTGAACAAGGCAAACTGACACGACATTATTTTAAAATTTGGAAAATGTTAACCCGCCTTTTGGTAAAGCCGTGGACAGGCGAATTTAACTAAATCGACTGCTCGTTGGTCGAGACTGGAATACTATGGGTTTGAGTCAACTGATGGATAGACAATCAATCATGGATGATAAATATGATTACGAAGCTGAGGTTCGGCATAGCGTCGTTAGGTCATCGGAGTTCTAACAGGTGGTTCGGTCAAGATGGTGTGGTTCGGTTTCAGTGGCACGGCTCGGTCGTACATGGCTCCTTGTTGGAGTATGGTCCGGTCAAGGTAGGTCGGCTTAAGTCGATCAGCATCTTGTTCTGGGTTCGGCAGGCATTTGGAGACAGGGTCGGTAGTTTGATTTTGGATCGATCATGAGCGTTCGGTCGAGGTGGTTCGACATTTATGGATCGGTCGTGTTAGAGTTAATCGGTAGGAAGGCTAGAAGACGATGAGGAGTAGTTCGGTATTAGTGGATCGGCTATGTGTGGATCGGCCAAGGTAGTTAGACTGAGGTGAGTTCTGCATGTTGAGGTGGGTCGGCATTTGGATGGGTCGGTGAATTGGTCTTGGAACGGTGAACTTAGGATCGGCACATCCTGATACCTCAATGGGATCGGCAGACATGCCAGCTCCGGGTCGGCGTAGGACGAAGCTCGGGTCAGCCATGGTAGTTCATTATGGAGCGGGCATTGGAAGGAGTGAAGATTACTTCAGGCCGCTATTCTACTTCGAGTCAGGGATGGATTTTCTTCGAGTCGCTCTCGGGATGACATTGGGTCAGCTTGCTTAGAGTTTAGGTTCGTTCATAATGATGATTTTGGTTCGGCTATGGTGATGGGCCCGAACCGCTCAGGAAGCCCAATAACTCAGGGTTTGCCTATAAATAAAGCATGCGGGGCTTCAGAAAGGGGATCTTCATTCCGTTTTCTTTCGTCTTCTACACTAAGGCTACTCTACCATTGTTGTTCTAAAAACTTTGGATTGTAACTGTAATTGATTCTAACATCAATAAAAACGAAATTTCTAGAGTGGATGTAGGCCAAAATTAGACGAACCACTATAAACCTTAGGTCTTCACTGCTTTCACTTTGATTTTTACCATTCTTCATATTTATACTCTCTACATACATTCTATATGTGATTTGTGACTGTGATTTGGTGCTTTCATCTGGATTTGGGTGTTAGTGACCAATTTTCGTGCTAATATTTTGGTGCTTCCGCTGAGAAAGCTAGCACTTAGGGATTTATAAGCTTGGATTTGGATTTAAAGGCTTAGAAACTTGGATTCTGGAGACTATGGCAAAACAATCAACGAGGAGACAGAGGACAGAAAAAAGTCGGAAGGAGGGAAGTTAGGAGGCTTCCTCTGGAGCTAATCAACCCTCCGTCTACATCACTAAGGACGAAATGCAGATTATGATGAATTCCATGTGGAACAGTTGAGAAGGAAAGAGGAAATAATGCAGGCACTTTTCAGATCATTTAGATAAGCAAGAACTGCAAGAGCTCGGATCCATGGAGCTGGATCAGAAGGACTCAACTGGCAGGTAGATGGAGTGGTTCAGCAGGGGAAGCCCCCAATCAGCTAACAAATATTAATCTGGATGGACCTAGACTCGGGGGGATGCCACCAGGTAATGCTGGACCAATCCATGAAGTGATACCTGATGACGCTATGCAGCCCAACGCCAATAGGAATACAGGAGTACATGACGAGGAGTATGTACTAGAATTCCCTCGAGGACTTGAAAGGCAGTTAAGAAATATAAATGGGGAGCGACCCTTGGTAGGTAAGACTGAATTGGCCGACATCATCAGGTGAACCATTTGTGGAGGTCTGACAAACAAGGATTTGGAGGGAGTTAGCAAAAGTCCATTTACCCGAAACATCAGTATAGCTTGGAATCCACCCAATTTCAAGCTACCCACTCTGAAAGTATAAAACGGTAAGACGGATCCCACTGACCACTTGATGAGATACACAAGGCATATGAAAGTGCTGGGGGAATCAGAGGAGGTTATGGCTCGGTATTTTCTCCTGTACTTGACCGATATAGCTGCTACATGGTTCAGACAGCTAGAGAATGGATCTATTGGAACATGGACAGAACTGGTAGATAAGTTATTGAGACAGTTTCGAGTTCACATAAAAAAGCCGAAGAATGTGATGACACTGACGTCAGTTAAGCAGAGGGCGGATGAATCGCTCAGGACTTTCTTAACTCAGTTTAATGTAGTCGTTGCCTCGGTGGATCGGCCGGATCCGTCAATGGTTCTGATGGCGGCAGTGTCAGGAGGCAGGGATAATTCAGATTTCAAAGTAACGTTGATACGGGACCCACCAATGGATCTCGTGGAATTCCTTCACAAAGCTAAGAGATTTCTTCAATAAGAGGATGCATGTTTGGATATAAAATCAAAGGAAGTAAACATAGTTAAGGATGGAGGGCCGTCCGGTGAGAGCTCAGGTAAAGATAAGGATAAAGGGAAAAGGAAGCGTCGAGGAGAACCATAATTCTCCACTTACATAGGATTGAATGAGACATTGGAATGGATATACTTGGATACTCAGGATTTCCTTCCTTATCGAAGGCCGACAAGGAAGGAACCCTCGGAACGCCAAAGGGCATCGAGAAGGCACTGTCTCTTTCATGATCTGGACGGGCATGATACTAACAGCCGCATGCATCTAAAGGATATAATCGAGGAACATGTAAGGAATGCTCAGTTGCGGCAATATGTCAGAACTCTGAATGTGGCAGTGGAACAGGAGCAGCTACTGGCTACCTTGAACGAAGTTGGCATGAGGCCCAGGAATGGTGGCCGGTTAGTCATCAACTAATCGTGGTGGTTTAGAATAAGTAACAAACTCCGGGCAAACAACTAAATCACTTACTCATGTACGGGGTCAGAGATAATCCTTAGGCATGCTCTGAGACGATAGTTTACTAAGACGCGTCGGTTTATGAAATCTGTTTCTTCCTTTTGGCTTGAACATTTCCTTTTTCTGCTTTGGTTTTGGAGTTCGGTTTGGACTTCCGGTTTTGTTGGTTTCTTGGTTTGGATTTTGGTTTGGATGCTTGATTTTTTATCTGGATTTTGATTTGGACTTTTGATATGGATTTTTGGTTTTCTGGTTTGAATCTGGGTCTCATATTCAATTTTGATTGACTTTTATCTGGTTTTTGGCTTAAAGGTCATCGAGTATGGACTATGCTCGGCAAAGGTCCGGAGCGTCCAGGATTCGACTTAGGACTTAGGCTACAGCATTACACAACATTCAGGTACACTGAACCAGGAACACTATGGCATTAATTGTCATAGGTCTTCGTATGCAGGTTGCACTTGGCAAGAACCTGGAGAGGTTATGGATTTGGATAATGGCTATAAGCTACTAAGGATCTGGACGTGGACCCAGAGATGTCTTGGATTTGGATATCGACATGGAGAGGTCATGGATGTGGTTATTGGTTATTGGATACGGATAGATTAGAACACAGTTTTCGAGTTTGGATGGATGTGGAATTGGATGAGGATTTGGTTACTGGAAGGAATCAGATATCGACTCGGAGCAGTCGCGGATTTGGATAAGAGTACGGCAATGACACTTGGGCAAACTGAATTGGATTATGAATCGTAAATTATGGCTATGTATAACACATGAACTTCGAATATCGAATTTGAGGCTATTCAAAACAAATCTTCCAATAGCAAGGCATGTTTTGGGAGACAAATGTTAACCCGCCTTTTGGCAAGGCTATGGACAGACGGATTTAACTAAATCGACTGCTCGTAGGTCGAGACTGGAATACTATGGGTTTGAGTCAACTGGACGGATAGATGATCAATCATGGATGATAAATATGATTACGAAGCCACGGTTCGACATAGCGTGGTTCGATCATCGGAGTTCTACCAGGTGGTTCGGTCTCCGTGGCATAGCTCGGTCGTACATGGCTCGGTTTTGGAGTATGGTCCGGTCAAGGTAGGTCGGCTTAAGTCGATCAGCATCTTGTTCTGGGTTCGGCAGGTATTTGGAGACAGGGTCCGTAGTTTGGTTTTGGATTGGTCATGAGCGTTCGGTCGAGGTGGTTCGGCATTTCTGGATCGGTCGTGTTAGAGTCGATTGGTAGGAAGGCTAGGAGATGATGGGTAGTGGTTCGGTATTAGTGGATCGGCCATGTGTAGTTAGGCTGAGGTGGTTTGGCATGTTGAGGTGGGTCGGCCTTGGTGGCATGGATCGGTGCTGGAAGTGGGTCGGTAATGGTGTGGCTCGGCATTTGGATGGGTCGGTGAATTGGTCTTGGAACGGTGAACTTGGGATCGGCATAGGGTTGTACTTGGGTCGGCATGTCCTAATACCTCAATGGGATCGACAGACATGCCAGCTTTGGGTCGGTGTAGGATGAAGCTTGGGTCGGCCATGGTAGTTCAGCATGAGGCCGACATTAGAAGAAGTGAAGTTTACTTCGAGTCGGCCGCTATTCTACTTCGAGTCAGGGATATATTTTCTTTAGGTCGCTTACGGGATGAGATTGGATCGGCTTGCTCAAAGTTTAGGTTCGGTCATAATGATGATTTTGGTTCAACTATGGTGTTGATGGGCCCGGACAGCTCATGAAGCCCAGTAACTCTGGTTTTGCCTATAAATATAACATGCCGGGATTCAGAAAAGGGATCTTCATTCTATTTCCCTTCATCTTCTACACTAACGCTGCTCTTCCATTGTTGTTCTAAAAACTCTGGATTGTAACTATAATTGATTCTAACATCAATAAAAAGAAAATTTCTGGAGTGGACGTAGGTCGGAGTTAGCCGAACCACGATAAACCTTGTGTCTTTACTGCTTTCACTTTAATTTTTACCGTTCTTCATATTTATACTCTCTACATACATTCTATATGTGATCTGTGACTATGATTTGGTGCTTTCATCTAAATTTAGGTGTTAGTGACCAATTTTTCACGCTAACAGTAAATGAAACAATTTTACCTAGATTTTATATTTTATATACAAAAGAATGATTTTCTGAAATCGATATGGATAGTTAATGTGTGTTTGTTTGTTAAGAAATGATAATATTCAGTTCTTATCATTTATTTTTTAATTAATTATTCTCAGCCAATGGAAGTACGGTTTATAAATATAGCTTATAGATAAAAGGATTTAAAATCGAGAATTTGAGAACTTAAATCCCGATGGTTTTGGAAATCAATTTTCTATTTATTTTTTAAATTAATAATGGTATATTTGAAAGTATTGATTAATAGATATGTTTTAAAAGGATTTTAAAGGAGATAGAAAGCACCAAACTCACTTCTGTCACTGGAAAATAATTTCGATGATGACTACAGCATCATCGACATTCATTTTCGAGTTTCTAAGTGGGGAGTGTTACCATATTAGTTTTTCTTCACAGTTATTTTGGTAAAATGAACTTTGTTTTGAATCCCGAAATTATGATTTGATATACAAAAGGAGATATGCATATTATTATTATTTCAACATGATATGAAATAAAACCCAGGTGTTTAATTCTGAAGTTTTATGCTAAGTTACATTATGATCGGGTGTTTGATAGTTTTCATTTGTTGAAATGAAACAAAATTTTCGACGATTTTGGATAGTCGGAAACTTCCGAGTCATTATAGAATATAAAGCTAAGTGTTTGTGTGAAGATATAAGAAAATAAGTTTTTGTAACTTATTAATTTGAGGAGATAGTAAGTTAAAACAAGTTTTAAATTTGTTAAACATCCTGATTGAGTAAGACAAATGTAAAATGAATGTGATTTTAAATGAAATACTATTGGCATAGTTAAGAAACCAATGGAATAAGTACATAAGTTATACATAGATCATTTTATTTTTATGACAGATCTTGATCCAGATTCGGGTACATGATTTCGAGGCGACTTACACCGATTCGAATTAGAATTTTTCACTCAATTCTTAACAGCAAACACCTGAAACAGATTTTTGATATGATTCTAAAGTTTTCTATTAAAGTATATGGCTATGTAAGGAGAACAGAGGTTTCTAATCAAGGAACCTGAGCGGAGTCCGCACTAGGGAAATTGAGTGAGTGATACTGGTTCGAAAGTGATATTTGTGTGATCTAGCAAGTGATCGACATTGATATTGTATACGGATGACATAAGTACATCATATGTGATTTAATGTAATTGTATGCTTTTGACATTAAAAATGTAAGCTATATGGTTTGATGGCATTTGTAGGTGATACAGGTATGTGGGAGCAATGGCTTGCTAGTTGCTTTTGGTTTCATGTGTAGAGTGATTGCTTCATAAATTGGTATGTGTTTATTGCTTTACAGGTGTGTTTGCTATGTATCATACACATTCTATAAGATATATCATAAATATATATTGTTGTTGATGATTTTATGTCCCAGATATGTCAGGCCGCTTTTGGGCTTTTGTTTTCTTTGTTGATTTATGTCAGTTGTGGCGAGTTGTAGTTTTTCCGATCAAGTTGCGCAAAGAAGGTGCTATCGAATTTTTTCATAATATAAAGAGTTTTAAAAACTTAAGGATCCAAAGACATTTTACTCCTTTGGACATTTCAAGGATGAAATTCTTTTAAGGGGAAAAGAATGCAATGACCCAAAATTTTAATGTTTCGCATGAGAATATTTAATTTATTTAAATATTCAAATTTGATTCGAATATGATAAATAATAAGAAAATCAATTTTTAATAAAACGCATTGATTTTTAATAATGTATTTTCTTATAGTTTATAGGATTTTTCCATAATTTTTAATTCAAAAAATATTTAAACTGTTGTTTGACGTAATTTTGGGCAAACGTTGGTATTTTGAAATTTCACAGGATAAGATATCCATTGTATTTTATTGTTGTTTCGAGATCATGTTGCATTTTTTTGCACGGTGGCATTTTTGTTTTGTCATTCGCGATCCGCACGCGAATGAAATGTTGTGTAGCGACGTATAGAAAATTATAAAATAAACATACCTAAACACTTAGAATATTCAACACTTGAATTTTCCTTCTTCCCCTTTCTCTTTTCTTTTTCTCAGTCTCCTATAAAAGAAAATCAAGACCTCCTCTTTAAATTCCAAAATCAAATCATATACTCCACTAAAAACACAAATTTGAACTGGTAGGGTTTGTTTTGGACAGATCTTTAATCTAGGTAAGGATTGGGGGTTTGCACGATGGTTGGGTGGATCGTCATGGCTATGGCGTGAGCTAGGGTTTCGTATTTCAGGCGATTGAGGAGGAGATTGGTCTTGCGGTAATTTTTGTTAAGTTTGTCATGTCGAGAGCATGGGCGGCCGGAGTTTGGTGATGTGTGATCACCTAGGGGAGAGTACGACATTAGAGTTTCGACATGTTTTGGTAGTAGGTAGCGATGACCAAGGTGGAATCGAGCTTGTCGATTTTGTGTTGGGAAGGTGGAGCATGCGAAGAGGAACTCATTAAAGAAATCTGTTCATCTGGTCTGGATCTCCGTATCATGGAGATGGTGTGCACAATTGTGCACATGTACAAGCGGCAGTGATGATTTGGGGAAGGAGAAGAAGGATTAAGGTTGATTAAGTGATTAGTTTATTAATTAATTAATTATATTTTAATTTCATAAACTTATAAAATGCATAACTTTTTCATACGAGTTCCAATTAAGACACGGTCTTTTGCACTGCACTCATATGAGCGATACTTACGCGTTGGATCTGATTTCATCAAATATGAAGCAAGTGGTATTTTTAGCCAAAATTGAATGTCGTTCGCTTTTTAGTCTAAAGTCGAATGCCGTTTGATTTCTGATCAAACTGGAGCGCTTAAGCATCAACTAAAAATTTTCACCTCTGATTGAATAGTATATTGATATATGGTATACATAAATTATTGTTTTGTTTTTTAATTGTTTATTGTTTTGGTTTAGTTAAATTTTCGCACTGAAAAGCGAATGACACTTAAAATGAAATACAGAGAATTTTGTTGAGTAATCTGAACTTCTCACATTGTGATTTTAAATTTCAATTACATATCAGTTGATTTTGATTCCATTTATATACTTGTATAAATTGTTAGATGCTAAAAGTTGGTGATTGGCCGTATTGGATATGATATTGATATATGTTAAAAGTTGAACATTTTTTTTATGATAAATGTAGTAGTAGCATAGTTAACTACTACTGCAGCTATTCGCTTCAGTGTAGTATATTGAAATACTATTGTTTGTGGTTTGGATTTGAAAAATGGTTTTGATTCAGAAAATGATTTTTAATCTTACATTTGTGGATTTTCTAAAATATTTTATATAAAAATAGTTTTTAAACTTCTCTATTTTACTCCAACATTTTTGAAAATGGTTTAAAAATATTTCAGGAAGTATTTATTTTTATAGAAAAGTTAATATAATAACGAATGTTTATTATAAATAAAATAAAAGAGAATTTATCTTTTATAATAAAAGTGATTCTATTTTAAAAGAAGATAGAAATATTTTAAAATAAATTTGTGAAACATTTTATATAAAATGTTGTACAAATAGTTTAGATTTATAAATGGTTTGATAAATAAAAGGATGAATTTATAAATGATATTTCAAAAAAAGGGAAATTAATATCATTTTGATAAATTGACATTTGTGAATTTAGAGTGATATATGGAATGATCGTTTTATGGAAAGTATATAAGATTTAAATACAAATGATATTTTATAAAGGAGTTCTATAATTATATTTGAAGATTTATAAAAGTTGTTTTGTGAATACAAATAGACTTATAAAAGAGTTTTATAAATAGAAAAGAGTTTTATAAATAGTAAAGAGTTTTATAAATAGAAAAGAGTTTTATATAAGAATTTTTTTAAAAGAGTTATAAACAAATTTGGGGACTTATAAAAGGAGTTTTATAAATGATATTTTGTAAAAAGAGTTTGTAAATAAAGGGTCCTTTTTATAAATGATATTTCATAAAAGGAGTTTGTAATTATAAAAGAATTTTATAAATAGAGAGGAGTTTATAAAGGAATTTTATAAAAATGTATTTGTAAAAGGAATGAGACCTGATTTCCGCAAATTTTAAAGTACGGCGGTATGAAAGTACTCTTTTCATACTTAACACCAAAAAGGGAAAAGTGGTTTGGGTTTTATTGTTAGTTATATTTTAAATGACATTTGTTTAACCCAACTAAGCATGGTTTTGAAAATGAAATCTTTCATAAAATATGTGAATATACTTATATCATTAAGATAAGTATATGAGTAAAAATTTTAAATATTGGTATTGTAGTGTTTTGTGAATATACGTATACCGTTGGTATAAGTATATGGAAAAGTTTTCCAAGAATTGAAAATGAACTTTTTGGAATATAGTTATACAGTTAGGTTAAATATATCAATATTTTTCAAGTATTAAAAGGAGTAGATAGAGTTTGTGAATATATCTTTGTAAAAGTATTTTGGTACAAATATTTGAAAGGAGGTTTTTATTAATGAAAAGATTAATTAAAAAGCTTTAGTTGTTGCTTATATGCTTAACCAAGGATGGTTTCCATATGGAATAAAATTTACAGTTGTATTGTTTGTTTATTTGATAGTTAAATAACCGACTATAAAATCTTGGCCAGTTTTGAAACTTTCGTTTGTCGATTGGAGAGATTAAGGTCGGATATGTTATTTGAGAGCCACTTCGAACCGTCATAAGCCTTCGAATTTGAGACATTGAAGTTGATCAAAAATGAAGACCATTAAAGTACAAGGGCTACTTGCTAATAATCCTAAGGATGTAGTAAAAGCGGTGCCTTCGGTTTGTTCGGTTCCAAAACAACTTGTATGGATGAATGTCGATATTGCATTGTTACCTAAAGGGCAGTGTTAACATTCAAGTGAGATCTGCTAAAAAGGGTAAAATGTCTCTAGCCTCACATCCGGTAATGACTAAAACAGGGGATATTCCTCAGGGTTATGTGGTTTGCTACCATTAGGGTATTGGTCATCATCTGATCTAGATCGATATTGACCCATTAAAGTATGTTAGTGAGAAAGAGTTGGAAGGCAACTTGGAGATGAAATATTCGGTACTATCCAGTAAGGAGTAGGCCGGTTATGATTTGCAGAAGGTCCATGTGAGGTCACCGCTATATTTTTGAGAGGTGTATTGTGATAGACGGTATCCTAGTAGCCTTGTCATTGTATGAAATCCGTTTTCCATTACGTATCTTTACGGACTTAGTGGTATACCTAATATGATGGAATGTAATTAACGTAAACATTTCAGATATAATTAAATGTTTATTTTAAACCCCAGATATTAATATCACAAGATTTCGTATGAAATGACACTCCAACAAAAACACCCTTTCACAACTATCAAAAACAACTGTAATAGGTCTATTACAGTGGACGCCGTCCGCCGTGATATCCGAAGTTGTAATAAAGCCATATTTTTTATGGCGATTTTCGACAGTTGCAAAACAATTTTTACAGCCGCCTATCGCGGTTGTAAAAACGTATTTTACAACAGCTATTGGTAGTTGTAAAAGATTTTTTACTATTGCTATTGGCAGTTGTGGTAAAAAGAATGTAAAACAAAAAATAATAATTTCTAAACACATTTTGCAGATGCAGTAAGAAATAGATAAGCAATAGGAAAAACTAATATAAATTCAAAATTCAAAAGCATCATAATCCATTCATAGAGAAGACACCACAACTTTATACTCAAAATACAAACTATAAATCATACACCATCATAGTAATATATATCGATTCATTATTGTTAAAGATGGTTGCAAAAACTAACATCCTCTTGAAGGGCATCTAATTATCCGGATTTACTGCAAAAAGTAACCTGAAATAAATTGATAAACTCAAAAAATGATTGCAAAAGGTCCTAGTTTCCGAGCATAATTTTAATTTTAGCACACATCGTTAAACTTAAAATAAACGTGGTCTTCTTACCTCAACACTATCATCTAACACAAAAACTTCACCATGCTCAATGGGTAAACTTAAAGGTTTTCTTTTTCTTGTTATACGTCTAGTGTACTAAAACAGATAGCACGCTACAATAAACTTGTCGCACAAGTTTATAAATTAGATTTCCACTACACTGGAATTCTGTATAAATTATTATAACAGTATGAATGTTGTAAATAAGTTACAACAACAGCGTTATACTATTTTGAACAAATAGTATAACCAGAATAAAGAATAGAATATAGAATAATGTATATAAATATACAAATAGTTTAGAATTCTAGCTGGATTATGTCTGAGGCTCGTCGTAACGATTTCCTTAAGAATTTTATTTCAAAATTCCCCCAAGATACAACAGACGTATTCTGCACGAGATTGTAATGAGTATGTCAACTCTGTGATATGTATGGAACAATGAGCAGTAGAGCAAAGAAGCAGAAGAAATTAGATTGGAATGGGATGAGAATGTGATCAGTATTCTCTCATATTTATAATTTCGTCCGCATCCCTTCAAACAGTCGCGTCCGCTTGACGGGTCGCACCCGTTGCCTTTTGGTTGCTGCTGTTCGTTAACGGGTCGCACCCGCCTGCTACTGGTTTGCATATGCTCGTGTCCAACAGTTCGCACCCGCTTGCATCACACCGCATAGTACTGTATGTGCCGTATCTGCTTCAATCGGGTCGCACCCACTCGCGTTCGGCCCTGTTCTGTTTGCTTCTAATGGGTCGCACCCGCTACTGTTTGCGCCTATTCAATCCGCGTCCGCTTCCGAACAAATCCGCATCTGTTCGTATGGTCTGCACAAAAAGCCCGGTCCAGTTTGCAGTAAAAATACGAGTATCATATTAGTCCCAAACCCGAGCCCGAGCCCGAACCCGGCCCGGTTGGGTTCGGTTGGACGGAAGGCGGCGCGCGCGCGCGCGTGTGGTGGAGATGCATGATCTCCCTCCTCACAACGAAGTATACATTTGGGAGCCCCAGGCCCCCAACCTCCTCTTGAGAAAAGCATATATAAACCAATATAGCTTTCAACAATTTGACGATGTGGGACTTTGTATATTTCCATTCATTCTACCTTTAGGAATTCCAACAATCCCCCACATGAATGATAATATACATATCCCCCACAGAAGCGAGATATCATAGAGTACATATGGAATAATGCTTTATCGTGGATAAGTAGATATTTCACTTTGAACTTTCCCTGGTTAAAACTTATCGGATCTACTTGGCTAATCGGTGAATTATTTCATCTTGAACCGTCGACATTTATTGTATATCCAGACAATAAGCTTTACGAAGCATTGATTCCCTTCTCATCCAATCTCTTGGTTGTGTTCATTTTGGTCCTGAACAATTTTTGGTTCTGCGAGTGTTTTAGAGAATAAAAGCCTTTTAATATTCTCATAGAGCCGACCCAGCTCACACTAACATAGGTGATCGCAACCTAAGAGTATCCTACATATACCCCATTTGTTATTTCCAAGATATGGTCGTCATTAAAAAACATAGTTTTAACCTTTAAATACTTCTATAGGCATGCATTTATATTGTGCACCATAGGAATGGAGTTGGACTACGTCCACGCAAATGCATTACGTCTTGAGTTACTCAGAACTGGTTTGCCTATTGATCCTAGTCCGTGGGATCTCCAGTCGCTAGGATAGGTTTTCGTATAAGATAACTCTTGTTGGTTTAGGCTTTTAAATCCATTCCCCTCGATGCGCAGTCAATTTTATCTCTTGATAAACCTTTAGTAAATGGATCTGCTAGGTTATCATTTGTTCTCACATAATCAATGGAAATAGTTCCATTAGAGAATAACTGCCTAACTGTTGTTATGACGACGACGTATGTGTCGTGATTTGCCATTATACACAAACTTTTTCGCTCTACTCAGCGCTGCTTGATTATCGCAGTGAGTACATATGGCCGTCACAGGTTTGGGCCAAAATGTAAAACTCAGATTCCATGACACTGCTGCTCCTGCAAGGGTAAAGACATAACCAATTGTGGATTTTGATTCCTCTGAATCTGCAATCCAGTTTGCATCACTAAACCCTTCTAATACTGCAGGATATTTTCCATAATGTAAGAAAAAGTTAGTGGTATTCTTTAAATATCCCAACACTCTCATTAGTGCTTTCTTAGAAGACAGAATTGGAACTTTTGCCAAGCACCTCCACACTTTGAGGTATTTAAACTTAGTTTGTGTCCTTTTCATAACTCGTATGGAATTATAACCATTTTAATTGTGGCGAATATGGTGATGTTGTTTGATGAATTATTCTATTTTCTGCACAGAACTGTTCAAACGGTGATTCATATTCTCCACCTTGATCAGAGCTCAATATCTTGATCTTTCTATTTAACTGATTTTCTACCTCAGTTTTGTATTCTTCAATTTTGGAAAATTTATGTATCCTAATCTATCATGCCATAGTAAAATATCGTGTTCAAGCACATAAGAAACTTCAATTTTATTAACAGCACAATCAGAATACATAGTTTTATTGCCAACAACGGCTACATTTGCCATAAATAGGCCATCATGCTGAGAAATCGGACTCGTCCATTTCCACATTGTCAACTATATTCGCCTCTGAGTTGCGTTCCTTCTTGTGTCTGCAATCTCTAGCGGCGTGTCCCATTTTGCCACAAACCCAACATTCACCATTAAACTTCTTGGTTTGTTTGTTGTCTTTGGATTTGTTTTCAGGAGCTTTCCTTTTCTTCTGGAAATTCCTCTTTTTGTTTTTGGTCTTTGACCCTTTAGCCACAAATGCCTCATCGCTTTTTTTTGTTATTCCACGGTTATCTGCCTCAATTTTCAATCGGACTATGAGATCTTGTAAAGAGATTTCCTTCTTCTTATGCTTTAGATAGTTGCGGTAATTTCTCCATGAGGGCGGTAGTTTTCCCGTGATGGCTTCAACCAAAAACGATTCTCCAACCATATGACCTTCCGCTTCGAGTTCATGAATGATGATTTGCAATTCGTTCAGTTGAGCGGTCACCGGTTTGGAGTCAACCATCTTGTAGTCAATGAATTTGTCTACAATGAATTTCTTAAGACTGATATTCTGCGTCTTATACTTTGTGGTAAGTGAATTCCAGAGTTCTTTTGATGTCTTTAAAGGCTGATATACTTTGTATAACACCTTGTTGAGACAATTCAGAATATAGTTTCTACATAAAAAACGGCATGCTTCCACATATTCACCTCTGCTTCCTTGCCTAGTGCAGGAATTGGTTCCTCCTCCTCGAGGTACTTTTGCAGACCGAGTGTGGTGAGATAAAACAACATCTGATTCTGCCATGTCAAGAAATCATCATCATCTCTCTTGAACGGTTCAGGTCTGTTATGAGTAGTATTCTTTGAAAATTCTACTGTTGTCATCTCTGTTTTAGTAAGAAAACAGTAAAATTCTTAAGATGTTATACGTCTAGTGTACTAAAACAGATAGCACGCTACAATAAACTCGTCGCACAAGTTTATAAATTAGATTTCCACTACACTGGAATTCTGTATAAATTATTATAACAGTATGAATGTTGTAAATAAGTTACAACAACAGCGTTATACTATTTTGAACAAATAGTATAACCAGAATAAAGAATAGAATATAAAATAATGTATATAAATATACAAATAGTCTAGAATTCTAACTGGATTATGCCTGAGGCTCGTCGTAACAATTTCCTTAAGAATTTTATTTTAAAATTCCGCCAAGATACAAGAGACGTATTCTGCACGAGATTGTAATGAGTATGTCAACTTTGTGATATGTATGTAACAGTGAGCAGTAGAGCAAAGAAGCAGAAGAAATTAGATTGGAATGGGATGAGAATGTGATCAGTATTCTCTCCTATTTATAATTTC
The DNA here is from genome assembly GCA_030765085.1 of Allium cepa. Taxonomy (NCBI): domain Eukaryota; kingdom Viridiplantae; phylum Streptophyta; class Magnoliopsida; order Asparagales; family Amaryllidaceae; genus Allium; species Allium cepa. The sequence continues at coordinate 175,858,591 of CM060930.1, forward strand.
GTCCGCATCCCTTCAAACAGTCGCGTCCGTTTGACCTGTCGCACCCGTTGCCTTTTGGTCGCTGCTGTTCGTTAACGGGTCGCACCGGCTGCTACTGGTTTGCATCTGCTCGCGTCCAACAGTTCGCACCCGCTCGCATCACACCGCCTGGTACTGTATGCGCCGTATCTGCTTCAATCGGGTCGCACCCGCTCGCGTTCGGCCGCATCTGTTCTGTTTGCTTCTAACGGGTCGCACCCGCTACTGTTTGCGCCTATTCAATCCGCGTCCGCTTTCGAACAGATCCGCATCTGTTCGTATGGCCTGCAACTGTCAAAAAGCCCGGTCCAGTTTGCAGTAAAAATACGAGTATCATATTAGACCCAAACCGAGCCCGAGCCCGAACCCGGCCCGGCCCGGCGCGGTTCGGTCGGACGACGGCGGCGTGCGCGCGTGTGTGGTGGAGATGCATGATCTCCCTCCTCACAACGAAGCATACATTTGGGAGCCCCAGGCCCCCAACCTCCTCTTGAGAAAAGCAAATATAAACCAATATAGCTTTCAACAATTTGACGATGTGGGACTTTGTATATTTCCATTCATTCTACCTTTAGGAATTCCAACAATCCCCCACATGAATGATAATATACATATCCCCCACACGAAGCGAAATATCACAGAGTACATATGGAATAATGCTTTATCGTGGATAAGTAGATATTTCACTTTGAACTTTTCCTAGTTAAAACTGATCGGATCTACTTGGCTAATCGGTGAATTATTTCATCTTGAAACGCCGGCCTTTATTGTATATCCAGACAATAAGCTTTACGAAGCATTGATTCCATTCTCACCCAATCTCTTGGTCGTGTTCATTTTGGTCCTGAACAATTTTTTGTTCTGCGAGTGTTTTAGAGAATAAAAGCCTTTTAATATTCTCATAGAGCCGACCCAGCTCACACTAACATAGGTGATCGCAACCATTAAGAGTATCCTACATATACCCCACTTGTTGTTTCCAAGATATGGTCATCATTAAAAAACATAGCTTTAACCTTTAAATACTTCTGTAGGCATGCATTTATATTGTGCACCATAGGAATGGAGTTGGACTATGTCCACGCAAATGCATTACATCTTGAGTTACTCAGAACTAGTTTGCCTATTGATCCTAGTCCGTGGGATCTCCAGTCGCTAGGATAGGTTTCCGTATAAGGTAACTCTTGTTGGTTTAGGCTTTTAAACCCATTCCCCTCGATGCGCAGTCAATTTTCTCTCTTGATAAACCTTTAGTAAATGGATCCGCTAGGTTATCATTTGTTCTCACATAATCAATGGAAATAGTTCCATTAGAGAGTAACTGCCTAACTATTGTTATGGCGACAACGTATGTGTCGTGATTTGCCATTATACACAAAGCTTTTCGCTCTACTCAGCGCTGCTTGATTATCGCAGTGAGTACATATGGCCGTCACAGGTTTGGGCCAAAATGGAAAACTCGGATTCCATGACACTGCTGCTCCTGCAACGGTAAAGACATAACCAATTGTGGATTTTGATTCCTCTGAATCTGCAATCCAGTTTGCATCACTATATCCTTCTAATACTGTAGGATATTTTACATAATGTAAGGAAAAGTTAGTGGTATTCTTCAAATATCCCAACACTCTCATTAGTGCTTTCTTAGGAGACAGAACTGGAACTTTTGCCAAGCACCCCCATACTTTGAGGTATTTAAACTTGGTTTGTGTCCTTTCCATAACTCATATGGAATTGTAACCATTTTAATTGTGGCGAAGATGGTGATGTTGTTCGATGAATTATTCTATTTTCTGCACAGAACTGTTCAAACGGTGATTCATATTCTTCACCTTGATCAGAGCTCAATATCTTGATCTTTCTATTTAACTGATTTTCTACCTCAGTTTTGTATTCTTCAATTTTGGGAAATTTATGTATCCTAATCTATCATGCCATAGTAAAATATCGTGTTCAAGCACATAAGAAACTTCAATTTTATTAACAGCACAATCAAAATACATAGTTTTATTGCCAACAACGGCTACATTTGCCTTAAATAGGCCATCATGCTGAGAAATCGGACTCGTCCATTTCCATGTTGTCAACTATATTCGCCTCTGAGTTGCGTTCCTTCTTGTGTCTGCAATCCCTAGCGGCGTGTCCCATTTTGCCACAAACCCAACATTCACCATTAAACTTCTTGGTTTGTTTGTTGTCTTTGGATTTGTTTTCAGGAGCTTTCCTTTTCTTCTGGAAATTCCTCTTTTTATTTTTGGTCTTTGACCCTTCAGCCACAAATGCCTCATCGCTTTGTTTTGTTATTCCACGGTTATCTGCCTCAATTTTCAATCGGACTATGAGATCTTGTAAAGAGATTTCCTTCTTCTTATGCTTTAGATAGTTGCGGTAATCTCTCCATGACGGCGGCAGTTTTCCCGTGATGGCTTCAACCAAAAACGATTCTCCAACCATATGACCTTCCCCTTCGAGTTCATGAATGATGATTTGCAATTCATGCAGTTGAGCGGTCACCGGTTTGGAGTCAACCATCTTGTAGTCCATGAATTTGTCTACAATGAATTTCTTAAGACTGATATTCTGCATCTTATACTTTGTGGTAAGTGCATTCCAGAGTTCTTTTGATGCCATTAAAGGCTGATGTACTTTGTATAACACCTTGTCGAGACAATTCAGAATATAGTTTCTGCATAAAAAATCGAAATGCTTCCACATATCCACCTCTGCTTCCTTGCCTAGCGCAGGAATTGGTTCCTCCTCCTCGAGGTACTTTTGTAGACCGAGTGTGGTGAGATAAAACAATATCTGATTCTGCCATGTCAAGAAATCATCACCATCTCTCTTGAACGGTTCAGGTCCGTTGTGAGTAGTATTCTTTGAAAATTCTACTGTTGCTATCTTTGTTTTAGTAAGCAAACAGTAAAATAATTAAGATGTTATACGTCTAGTGTACTAAAACAGATAGCACGCTACAATAAACTCGTCGCACAAGTTTATAAATTGAATTTCCACTACACTAGAATTCTGTATAAATTACTATAATAGTATGAATGTTGTAAATAAGTTACAACAACATCGTTATACTATTTTGAACAAATATTATAACCAGAATAAAGAATATAATATAGAATAATGTATATAAATATACAAATAGTCTAGAATTCTAACTGGATTATGCCTGAGGCTCGTCGTAACAATTTCCTTAAGAATTTTATTTCAAAATTCCGCCAAGATACAAGAGACGTATTCTGCACGAGATTGTAATGAGTATGTCAACTTTGTGATATGTATGTAACAGTGAGCAGTAGAGCAAAGAAGCAGAAGAAATTAGATTGGAATGGGATGAGAATGTGATCAGTATTCTCTCCTATTTATAATTTCGTCCGCATCCCTTCAAACAGTCGCGTCCGTTTGACCTGTCGCACCCGTTGCCTTTTGGTCGCTGCTGTTCGTTAACGGGTCGCACCGGCTGCTACTGGTTTGCATCTGCTCACGTCCAACAGTTCGCACCCGCTCGCATCGCACCGCCTGGTACTGTATGCGCCGTATCTGCTTCAATCGGGTCGCATCCGCTCGCGTTCGGCCGCACCTGTTCTGTATGTGCCTATTCAACCCACGTCCGCTTCCGAACAGATCCGCATCTGTTCGTATGGTCGGCAACTGTCAAAAAGCCCGGTCCAGTTTACAGTAAAAATACGAGTATCATATTAGACCCAAACCGAAACCGGTTCGGTTTAACGGCAGCGACGCGCGCGCGTGGTGGAGATGCATAATCTCCCTCCCCACAACGAAGCATACATTTGGAAGACCTAGGCCCCCAACCTTCTCTTGAGAAAAGCATATATAAACCAATATAGTTTTCAACAATTTGACGATATGGGACTTTGTATATTTCCATTCATTCTACCTTTAGGAATTCCAACATTTCTCAAGTAAGAGTTGCTCTCAGATCATCTCAACTCTGCAATGGACATATAACTAATTTATCATGAATGACAATCATTTTAGCAGTAAACTAGGAAGTCGACCAGAATTACAAAATTGGACTGCAAAGCAGTTCCATAAGTTTATGAACTACGTACCAAAACTTATTTATAGCTTACCTATTGATAATATATTCTGTTCAAGGATGCAGTAGAATACCATTTTGAAACTTCTTGTTCAATTCATGTCTTCATTTGTGTTTGTCTGGTGAGGAAGATAAATAGTTGAGAATGAAGCTATCCAGTTCTCCTTCTAGAATAGAATCAGGATCAAACACTTCATAATTTGTTCGAAGATCTTTAACCATACGATAAGGCTACAAGACAAAAAAGAAAACTTATTGGTAATATTAAATGTTCAGAAAGCTAATATGCTACAAGGATGAGTCGTTGTGTTCTCAATTTAAATATATCTTACATTTAATAAGAAGAGATTTGCATAAATATATGCAAAACTGTATTCAAACGTGTCAAATTGAAAATTTCTCAGTGCTTTGTTTGGTTATCTTCGTCAAGTTTGTAACATTTAGAACAATATTTATAACAAATGCTAAATGCAAATTTTATTGCATAAATATTTTAAAAGGGTATCGTATTTCAATATGGAAAACTATTGCAAATTTAGGCATAATGAGAAAGTAATCTCTATCAGCGACTGAGTGTGTTCTGAATTGAGCTGGGCTTGGCGTGCCATTTCAAGCTGATCAAACCGATGCTGAAGGACTGCCATTGCTAATGCTTTGTTCTTACCTAAATAGTACATTTTACTAAAGAATGCAAGCCGGTCAACAACACATAACCCAATCGTTTAAAATCAACAACACGTTTTAATTAATTTAATTATAAGAATAATATGAGATTAAAATCAACAACACATTTTTCTACATTACAAATCAAAGTTAGTAACGTTATTTTCTGAAGCTGTTTAGCATAGTTTTTCTTAGTATTCCTTTTGTTTTACAGTAAGTCAGTAATCGCTACAGTAAATGATAAATTATCCCAAATCCCATAGCTACTAGATGAACTGAGTTCAAATTATAGAAATACCCAACTTTACCGCTAAATTTACAATCATCACGGAAATGGTATTTTCGGGTTTACATACATGGCCAGTTTCCGGTATACCTCGGTCGCCTGCGAATTATTTACAATGTACCAAAATAATCATCAGACCAAAGTATCGTTTCTTTTACGTGTTTTGCAGCTGATATTGAAAATGTAAGATACACAAAAAGCAAAAAAGAAAAGAAATTACCCGCAGACCATCAAAATTGCAAAAAAAGACGAAATCTTTCAATCAAAGAAAGCCTCGTTTAGCGATAACTGACTTTATCAATCAAGCTTTTGGTGATATTGTTTTTGTTCGAAAAATAAGAGAGAGATGATATGGTGACTGAAGCAATCATTGAAGCGATGGGCAGTGCTTTAGTGCTAGCGATTATCAAGAGAAGTCAAGACGAATCGTATAATTTTCTGACTCAAGCGATGTACCTGAAAGAACAAATAGTGCTAGCAGGAGCACATCGCAGAAAGGAAACGAAGATAAAGAAAATTAAAGACGAGAGGAGGGAAAACAAGAATTTGAGTGATTACACGTCAAAAACTCAGTTTAGACCTAAAAATTTGGTTTTGGAGTCAAAATGAAATTTGGTTTTAAAGCCAAGGAAAATTTATATGCCTTCAACGTATGTAGATTAGGCGCAACGTAGGGCTGTCAATGAGTTCTTAAAAAATTTGAAGTCTGTCCAACGTAGGATTGTCATTTAATACTTTATATAAGTAAAAAAATTTAAAATATGTATAAAGATCAATATTTGCTGCCTAAAATTATTTTTCTTAGCATATTTATTATTTTTTATATTTTCAGTACTAAAATTGATTTTTAATTAATCAAAATTTTTTATTTATTTGTTTGCATTATTACTTGTGGACTAGTCGAAGAATATCCAAGAAATATTTGATATTTGTCCCCATCCACGGATATGGATATCCAATTTCCGAAAATAATTTTAGATACGAATGTAGATGTGACACTATTTGAATTCGTATCCGACCGTTTATAGGCTTAGTCCAACGACATCCACTTAAAGAAGGCAATCTTCACGATTCTATTAGTAATCAAATCAAATACTACTATTAATAATACCGACCCTATATAGTATTTAAGTCAAGTGGAAATATCATGCATTATATTATTTCATAACCGAATAATACATCAAATTCTAAACAAAACTAGATCTTAACCACTACCTCCACTAATTAAAATCTCTCCCAAAATAGTCCAAAAGTAGCATATTAACATAATGAATTCATTCAAAAGAAAGAGCAACCTATTAATAGTAATTATTTCATATTTCAAAATAATTATTAATATTTAATTTTAATTATTAACTATTATTATTATTTAATATTAAATTTTGATAATTTAACTATTATTATTTATTATAATTTTATTATTACCTATTAATTACTAATATTTAACGATGAATTATTTATAAATTATTAACGACTAATTAAAAATTAAATATTTATTTATTGATTAATTATAAATAAGTACTAATTGTTAATTATTAATTACTAATTATTAATAGGAGTTATTTCATATTTCAAATTAATTATCAATTTTTATTATTTCATAGTAGTTATTAATTATTATATATTAATATTTAATCATTATTATTTAAGTATTATGTATTTAATATTAATTTTCTTATTGATTATTAATTATTATTATTTTAATTAATTATTAATTATTATTATTTAATATTGATTTTTAACTTTTAATTATTATTTAATATTAATTTTTAACTTTTAATTGTTATTTAATATAATTTTTAGTTATTATAAAAAAAATATTATACATTAATTATTAGTTACTATTATTTAATAGTACCTATTATTTATAAATTATTAATTACTAATTAAGTATTTGTAAAGTTTTCTATTAAAATATATGGCTATGTAAGGAGAACAGAGGCTTCTAATCATGGAACCTGAGCAGAGTCCGCACTAGGGAAACGAGTGAGTGATACTAGTTCGAAAGTGATATTTGTGTGATCTAGCAAGTGATCGAAATGGATATTGTGTACGGATGACATAAACACATCATATGTGCTTTAATGTAATTGTACGCTTTTGACATTAAAAATGTAAGCTATATGGTTTGATGGCATTTGTATGTGAGATATAGATATATGGAAGGGAAATTAGGCATAAGGGCCTCTTTAGCAAGTTCAATTAGTTTTTAGTACACACAACTAAAGTAATTACTTTTAAGGACAAAATAAAAAATAATTAGTTTCTAAGGCCTAAAAACCTATGAAACTATGTCCTTGAAAGTAAGTGGACTGCCGACTTTGTCCTTAAAAGTAATTATTCTGCTAACTTTGGCCTTGAAATTAATTTTTGTGGATGTGTATCCTATAAACTAATTGGACTGCAAAGTTTGTCCTTCTAGTGAAATGCTAGTCGCTTTTGGTTTCATGTGTAGAGTGATTGCATGATAAATTGGTATTGTTTATTGCTTAACAGGTGTGTTTGCTATGTATCATACACATTCTATAAGATATATCATAAATATACATTGTTGTTGTTGATTTTATGTCCCAGATATGTCAGGCCATTTTTAGGCTTTTGTTTTCTTTGTTGATTTATGTCAGTTGTGACGAGTTGTAGGTTTTTCGATTAAGCTGTGCAAAGAAGGTGCTGTCGAATTTTTTCATAATGTAAAGAGTTTTAAAAACTTAAGGGTCCAAAGACATTTTACTTCCTTTGGAAATTTCAAGGGTGAAATTCTTTTAATGGAAAAGAATGCAATGACTCAAAATTTTAATGTTTCGAATGAGAATATTTAATTTATTTAAATATTCGAATTTGATTCGAATATGATAAATAATACGAAAATCAATTTTTGATAAAACGCACTGATTTTTAATGATGTATTTTCTTTTAGTTTATAGGTTTTTTCCATAATTTTTAATTTAAAAAATATTTAAACTATCGTTTGACATAATTTTGGGCAAACATTGGTATTTTGAAATTTCACAGGATAAGATATCCATTGTATTTTATTGTTGTTTTAAGATCATGTAGCATTTTTGTGCACGGTTGCATTTTTGTTTTGCCATTCGCGGTCCATACGCGAATGAAATATTGTGTAGCAACGTATAGAAAATTATAAAATAAACGTACCTAAACACTTAGAATATTTAATACTTGACTTTTCCTTCTTTCCCTTTCTCTTTTTTTCTCAATCTCCTATAAAAGAAAATCAAGACCTCCTCTTTAAATTCCAAAATCAAATCATAAACTCCACTAAAAACACAAATTTGAACCGGTAGGGTTTGTTTTGGACAGATGTTCAATCTAGGTAAGGATTGGGGGTTAGCGCGATGGTTGGGGGGATCGACATGGCTATGGCGTGAGCTAGGGTTTCGTATTTCAGGCGATTGCGGAGGAGATTGGTCTTGCGGTAATTGTTGTTAAGTTTGTCATGTCGAGAAGCATGGGCGGCCGGAGTTTGGTGATGTGTGATCACCTAGGGGAGAGTACGACATTAGAGTTTCGACGTGTTTTGGTAGTAGGTAGCGATGACCAAGGTGGAATCGAGCTTGTCGATTTTGTGTTGGGAAGGTGGGGCATGCGAAGAGGAACTCGTTAAAGAAATCTGTTCATCTGGTCTGGATCTCCGTGTCATGGAGATGGTGTGCACAGTTGTGCACATGTACAAGCGGCAGTGATGATTTGGGGGAAGGAGAAAAAGGATTAAGGTTGATTAAGTGATTAGTTTATTAATTAGTTAATTAATTATATTTTAATTTCAAAAACTTATAAAATGCATAACTTTTTCATATAAGATCTAACTGAGACATGGTCTTTTGCGTTGCACTCTTATGAGCGATATCTACACGTTGCACTCTTATGAGTAAATTTTCTAAGTATTGGTATTGTAGTGTTTTGTGAATATACTTATATTGTTGGTATAAGTATATGGAAAAGTTTTCTAAGAATTGAAAGTGAAATCTTTTTGGAATATAGTTATACTGTTGTGTTAAGTTTATCAATATTTTTCAAGTATTAAAAAGAGTAGAGAGAGTTTGTGAATATATCTTTGTAAAGGTATTTTGGTACAGATATTTTAAAGGAGACTTTAATTAATGGAAAGATTAAATAAAAAGGTTTAGTTGTTTCTTATATGCTTAACCAAGGGTATCTGTTGCTTATATGCTTAACCAAGGGTGGTTTCCATATGGAATAAAATTTGTAGCTGTATTGTTTGTTTATTTGATAGTTAAATAACCGACTATAAAATCTTGGCCAGTTTTGAAACTATCGTTTATCGATTGGAGAGATTAAGGTCAGATATATTATTTGAGAACCACTTCGAACCGTCATAAGCATTCGAATTTGAGACATTGAAGTTGATCGAAAATAGAGATCTTTAAAGTAAAAGGGCTACTTGCTACTAATCCTAATGATGTAGTAAAAGCGGTGCCTTCGGTTCATTAAGTTCCAGAACAACTTGTATGGATGATTGTCGACATTACATTGTTATTTAAAGGGCAGTTGTTAACATTCAAGTGAGATCTGCTAAAAAGGGTAAAATGTAGTCTCTACCCTCACACCTGGTAATGACTAAAACATGGGATATGCCTCAGGGTTATGTGGTTGCTACCATTAGGGTATTGGTCATCATCTGATCTAGATCGATATTGACCCATTAAAGTATGTTAGTGAGAAAGATTTGGAAGGCAACTTGGAGATGACATATTCGGTACTATCTTGTAAGGAGTAGGCCGGTTCTGATTTGCAGGAGGTCCATGTGAGGCCATCGCTATATTTTTTAAGAGGTGTATTGTGATAGACGGTATCCTAGTAGCTTTGTCATTGTATGGAATCAATTTTCTATTACGTATCTTTACGGACTTAGTGGTATACCTAATATGCCGGAATGTAATTAACGTAAACATTCCAAATACGATTAAATATTTATTTTAAACCCTAGATATTAATATGACAAGATTTCTTATGAAATGGCACTACAACAAAAACACCCTTTCACAACCGTCAAAAACAACTGTAATAGGTCTATTACAACGGACCGGTGCCAATCGTGATATCCGAAGTTTTAATAGAGCTATATTTTTTATAGCGATCTTCAACAGTTGCAAAATAATTTTTTACAACCACCTGTCGCAGTTGTAAAAACGTATTTGAAAACTGCTATTGGCAGTTGTAAAAGATTTTTTACTACTGCTATTGACAGTTGTGGTAAAAAGAATGTGAAACAAAAAAAAAATTCTGAACACATTTTGCAAGTGCAATAAGAAACAGATAAGCAATAGGAAAAACTAATGTAAATTCAAAATCATCATAATCCGTTCAGAGAGAAAACACCACAACTTTATATTCAAAATACAAACTATAAATCGTACACCATCAAAGTAATATATATCCATTCATTATTGTTAAAGATGGTTGCAAAAACTAACATCCGCTTGAAGGGCATCTACTTATCCGGATTTACTACAAGAAGTAACCTGAAACAAATTGGTAAACTTAAAAATGATTGCAAAAGATCCTAGTTTCCGAGCATAATTTTAGTTTTAGCACTCATTGGTAAACTTAAAAGTAAACGTGGTTTTCTTACCTCAACACTATCATCTAACACAAAAACTTCACCATGCTCAATTGGTAAACTTAAAGGTTTTCTTTTGCTCAAGTAAGAGTTGCACTCAGATCAACTCTGTAATAGACATATAACTAATTTATCATGAATGACAATCATTTTAGCAGAAACCTAGGAAGTAGACCAGAATTACAAAATTGGACTGCAAAGCAGTTCCATAAGTTTATGAACTACGTACCAAATCTTATTTATAACTTACCTATTGATAATATATTCTGTTCAAGGATGTAGTAGAATACCATTTTGAAAATTCTTGTTCAATTCATGTCTTCATCTGTCCTTGTCTGGTGAGGAAGATAAATAGTTGAGAATGAAGCTATCCAGTTCTCCTACTAGATTAAAATCAGGGTCAAACACTTCATAATTTGTTCGAAGATCTTTAACCATTTCGGTAAGGCTACAAGACAAAAGAAAACTTGTTGGTGATATTAAATGTTCAGAAAGCTAGTATGCTACAATGATGCACTACCAACTTTGTTGATATCAGAGACATTAAATTAGTGGCAAAATAAAAACTTTGCCTCTATTAATAGCTAATTGGGGCAAAATAATTATCGGCTGCTGCTAATAACAATTAGGGCAAAGTTATTTGTCATTAATACACTTGTAAAATTTCACTTCCACATAGATCACTGAATTTTCTTTTCCCTCCATTTATCAAAATAAACATTAATTCCACCATCTTCTCTCTACTGCTCTACGTACAGCAAAAGCAAAAGAAGACAAGGTATGATTTTTTTATTGCTAATGAATTGATGCTAATCCTTAATTTGCGTGTAATTAATCAATTCATAATCATTAATTTAAAGCGGTCGCGTTTCATTTATTCTACCATTACACGATTTACCTAATTTGTGTATAATTCTTCTCTGAAAGATAAGTTTCCCAAATTCCTCTCTCAGATATGGAAAAGCTTTTCATTTTCAATTAGTTCCTTGATGTTTCTTCACGTCGATATATGTTTCTAACCCTACTTCTGATTCTCGCTTATTTCCCCAAATCTTTTCTCGATCTAATTTTATCTAAAATAATTTGATAAAGTGCAAATCAATTGAAATTGTATCTATCATGAACAAACAGTCGATGGGGTTTAGGGCAAACATAGAAGTGGTTGAGTCTAGGGCGTATTTGGATGTGGTCGTCTGCAACATGGAAGTGGTTGCGTGTAGGACGTACTTGGATGTGGTCGTCTGCAGCATGTAATGATTTTAACATGCTTGATTTCAAATGTATTTTTATTGCAGTTTTTTTTACATTAATATTAGGCATATCATATAAATGACCTTAGTCTGTCCTAATTTATGTTGTAAGGAGCAAGTAATTGCATTCATGTTTAATAATCTGTCCAAATCTATTAAATAATAGTAAAGTAGAAGATTTTCTGGCTCTCTCCTTAATTCTAGGAATTTTCACTCTTCTCCTTAATTCTCTTATTTTATTTTCAAATTCTTTAATTTATTACCTTACACTTATTTTACTAATTCTCTTCTATTATTTTACATTTTGGTACATGTATTCTAATATAATTATTTACATATAATTTATCAGCTACCTTCTAATATTTTATATTTAAGTCTGCACATTTAGGTTAATTAAATAATCCAAACTTTAAGCTATTTAAATAAATTCATTTACTATTTCTTATAAATACCAAAGAACGACAATTTATGTATAACACTTAAACAACTAAACCATAATATTAATCTTTCATTCAACTATAAAGATATATATAAATCACATAAACCAATAATAAAAAAAATTAGTTAATTTATTTCAATAAATTTATCATACATTTCATTGTAAATTCTACTTTAACTTCAAATACCTACATTTAAAATTACCATAATTGTTCACAAAATTTACCTCACTTTTCTTCTAATATATTACTTTCACCCTATATGTATCAATTAATTATGTGATCTAAATTCAAACTAATTAAATAAATCCAACTAACTAATATTCGTTAATTAGTTTACTAATTTATGAAAATATCAATATGTACACCATATTCATATTAACAAAATTTAAAAAAAAATGATTAACGTAATGATACCTAAGTTATATAACTTAAAGAACTTAAAGTGAATACATAAATAATAACAGTAAATCCTTTTTTCACATTTCTTTCAATAAATTTCTCATGAAATGCATTATAAAATTATATTTTTTATACTCCGAATACCTACATTATAAATTTTCTATAATCATTTACAGCCTCTCTTCAATTCGTTTACAATATTTTACATTTAAGGTCATATATTGTAATCAATTACATAACTTCAAAACTACTTAAATAATTTCACTATGCAATTTTTCGTCGATTTGTCAAATAAGTATGATCAATATGAACCATATTCATATTAACAAAAATGATGAAAAAATTCATTCAAATATATAAATACATCAATCACATGACATAAATTATATTCACAAATAATAATTACAAGTTTAAAGTTTTATTTATTTATATCAATATGTGTATCATGCATTACATTGTAAAACCCTTTTTTAACGCCAAAAACCTACATTTTGAATTTATTCAATTAGTTACAAAACACTTCGCAATATCACCTACCATTGTGTACTAAAGTCGATATTTTTAAATTAATTATGTGATCTTGAATTTAAATTATTTAAATAAATCCAGTTAATAAATTTATGTTAATTCATCTAATAAATGCTAAGATATAACTATTTCAATATGTATACCATATTCATATCATGTGCAAAGGTGATAAAATTAGTTTTTCATTTAAATACAAAGATATATAAGTCACATAACATAAATAATTTGCATAAGAAATATTTCCATATTTAATATAATATTCATATATCTAAATTTTTTATATTGTATTACATTGAAAAGTTCTGTTTTAGCTTCAAATACGTACATTTTAACATTTCTACAATTATTTCCTAAACCGCCCTCAATTATTTTCTATTATTTTATATTTAAATTTATGTATTCAAACTACTTACGGAATCTCAAATTTAAATAATTTAAATAATTTAAACAATTTCAATGAATAGTTAATCTATTCTTCTAATGAATCATAAAAATATACGTCAATTTTAACACACATACACACACTCACATAATGGAAAATTGTAAGACTATTTTTTTTTATTCAACTATAAAGATATATAAATCACATAACATAAAGTATGTACATAAACATCATAACAAATTAATTTGTAAATAAGTTATAATTCCTTTATATTAAGAATTTATCATACATTATATTACAAAATTATGTTTTAGCTTCAATATATCCACATTGGAATTGTACAATTTTTTACAAAATTCCTCTCGATTCTTCCTATCGTTTATTTTCAAGTCCATGTATGTAAACTATTTACATAATTTTATATTTGATTTATTTAAACAAATTTCATAAAATAATATTGTTCAGTCCATATAAAAAATTACTAACATAAGTCAGTTTCAACATGTATGTTATATCCATATTAACAAAACTTAATAAATTACTTTATTATTATATATATGTGTTTGTGTGCACGCGCGCTATACAACATAAATTATACAGAAACATAATACCAGTTTTAATTTATAGTTCATTTATTTCACTAAATTTATCATACATTATATAACAAAGTTCTCATTTTAACATTAAAGATATAATATTATATTTTACAATATTACCGTGTGCAACGCACGGGTTACACACTAGTTTCAAGTATTAGAGCAGTATTAACTGATAGTGCATGTGACAGAATTTTTAGTCTAAACAATTAAAAACATCAACATAATAGAAAGTAGCTATTCATATTCTATGGGTAATAGATAATAACCGTTCCTTTTAAATTTTCCCTATTAATAGTACTTGTACATATTAGCTTGGTTGGTTGTTTCTTTCACTATAGTTACTAGTATGAGACACGTGTTTCAAACACGGGATGAGGATAACACCTTAGTTTCGTTGGTTGTTGAGTGTGTAGCTATCATTTTTCATTTTTAGATTTATAGAACTAAAAGCCTAGTAGCAGTCGAGTACATGATTTTTCATGTACGATTGGAAACAGAGCTTGGTAAATGTACAAACAGTTTTAATATGCCTGAAGGTTTGAGTTTAGCAAATGATGTAGTAGAATAATGGTTAAAAACGATTAAGCAATTAACATTGGTAATATGACATCATAAATAGATGTCATAACTTGTGAATCCAGATATAAGATACTGAAGCAGCTAGAGTTAAAAAGTTTCATTCATTATTTGGGTGAGTAAAAGTACAGAGGCAAAACAAATGGTCAGAAAAATGTTTTCAAAGTAAATGAGTCGCAATGAATATATAATCCTAGCAGCTTTGTACACTGCTTTTTGAGTATGGGTAGAAGTGGAAGGATAGTAAACGTATATTGATTCACATACATAAAAAAACCAAAAACACAAATCGAAAGGACACGGCCTTTTTTTTAAACTCATACGCTTGTCTATTCATACGCTTGTCTTCTAGGACACGGCCTTTTTTTAAATTCCATGAAGAGTTTATCTACTTTAGGATTGTTTTGGATTCATCTGAATCAGGTGCAACTTCCTAACTTAATACTGAATGGATTGAAATGACTCTTATGTCTTTATGATTTAGCTAAGGAGTTTGCAATTTTCTAAGAAAAAATAAAATCAACTTTTAATATCATATAATCATTGTGTTATCTTGTTTGGTTTAGATGTGCCTATATAACCATAGTCTATTTTGTATTGTTTTATTTGCAGGCATAGCTTATGTTCAAGTGGAACCAACAATATTCGTGCATCATTGCCAACTGAGGGTATTAAAAGCTGGTATTTTTCACCCTATTATTTAAATTGTCACTTTTTATGCATGTATAAATATGTCACAGTTGATCTGTCTTTGTGTGCATACAATGCTTAGTAGTTTCGCCTCCTACCCATCTATCTTGCTTTGGGCTTTGTTAATTAGAGGTTCATAATCCCTGCCTTTCATAGTAACACTTGTTAGAGGGATACCAAGATATCTTATTCCTAATTCACCTTGTCTAATGCCTAATATTTCGACAATGTCTGCTTTGTCGTAACTCCTCCACTAATATTGAGGATTTTTCTTTACTCGGGTTGAGCCCGGACGTTTCATGGATCATATTCGGTATGTCTCTAATAGATTCAGCTTCCGTTTTACCAGCTTTAACGAAAATTAGGATATCGTCTATATAAATTGTATGGCTAATATTGCTTCTCGAGGAAGCAAGTCGGATCAATCCTTTTTTGTTTTCTCTTCAAACAACAACAAAATGTACACCATTACAAACGAGAATAGAAGTGATGATATAGGTTCTCCCTGTCGAAGGTCTAACAAGCTTTGAAGAAGCTAGTTGTACTGCCTTGATCAATAATAGAGAAGGTTGGCAAGTTGATACTTCAACTATGATTTTTATCCATTTCTCCGAATAACCGATTCCTTTGATAATTTGTGTCACAAAGTTTCGATTTACTTTATCATAAGCTTTCCTAAAAACCACTTTAATGCACATAGATTTTTCACTTTTTTGTTACCTTTGTTCATGCCCCTATAGTTGCATGTGTAAACAAAATATCATCAACTATAGATCGATTCTGGAAGAACGTGCATTGATCGACTGAGATCAAATTGTCCATAGCCATTTTTAACCAATTGTACAAAAACCTTGACAAGAATTTGTACACCATTTTGCAACAAGCAATTGGTCTGAACTTAAAATTTTGCCTTGCCTCCTTATTCTTTGGAATTCGATGTATAAATGTGTGATTAATTTTGTTTTAGGATTTTTCCATTCTCCAAACAGTCACCTACCGCTTCCTTTAACAACTCTTTACCTGGTTTCCAGTGTAATGTGTAAAACTTGGAGTTAAAACCATCTGGTCGAGGAGACATGTCATCGTTGACACTGTGTAGAGCTGCTTTAACTCAGACATGTCTATCTTATCATTCAAGAAGTTTTTCCCATACTCTAAAATTATGTGTGTACAAATTATTTTAGGCATAGATAAGTTCTGTCATTGGTTATGAAGCTGGAAAAAAAAGCTGAAAGCTTAATTGATGAATTCTTCTCTATCGTTTTAAAAGTATTCTTTCACATTCGGACTTCCCACCCAGTTTTGAGCAATTCTTTTATTTGACATTTTTGCATTGAAGAAATAAGAGACTTCATCATCTAAGAGAAGCCCGTCACACTTAGCTTTCTGTCTATTGTCCATTAGTTCATGCATAAATGCTCGCTCCAATTTCATTTTCGTTTCCTGAAGCTATTTCAATATATTTTCACACCATGTCTTTCTATTTCATATTAAAGTTCGGCGCATTTGGTTCTATAGAATTCCACTTATTTTCCTGTACTCCTTCTATCTTTACTCCACCCTCTCAACCTAACTTTAACTATCTTCTGCTTTTGCAGCAAGCAATATATAGATCTGCCTTCCACTAGGACATTCCACCCTTGCTGTACTTTGTCAGTATATTCTTTGCAGATTGTTTGGTTGTTTATAAATTTAATAGCTTTTGCAAGTCGGAGAATTTTTTCTACAATCAATACTATTACAGGAGTATGATTGTTGACGCCTGCATGAAGATATTTCATATTGCACTGGCTAAAATTCTCCATCCATTTCACATTCGATAAAAATCTGTCTAGTTTCGTCAAGATGTTTTTAGGTTTTAGTTTTCAAAATAGAATTTTAAAACTGTGCATAGGTATTTCATTTTCGATATTAGTGGACATTATTTTGAAAATGTTTATGTGCTTTTTTATAATCTTGAAATTCTACATATTCTAATTTGGGTATGACTGTTTTGAAATATTGAACTTGATTAATTTTGAAGATATTTTAAACTATTTCTTTCTTATATAAATTTTCTACAAATTTTTGATCATTTTCATCTTTAATACTTATTCCAATACTTTTAGTGTCGCTTTTCTGTATGGGTGCAAACTTCCATAAATATTTCTTATTTAATCCAGAATATTGTAACTAATAAATTTAAAAGGAGTAAAATAAGGATGATAAAATATAAAGTGAATAGTACACAAATCAAATATACTAGCAGTCTAACAAAACGTAAGAAGAAAAAAATAGGTATGAAGTTGGAATAAAATAACAACCATTTCAATTTTTTTTAAAAGAACATTATGTATAAGTTTAATAGCTAAACATGTGAAAAAACTGACATATTTAGTAAGAAATATATATATATATATATATATATATATATATATATAATGATAAAGATAATATTTTCTTTCGAATTTAAGAAATTCATGCTTTGCAAAGCTCTCATGCTTATGTTATGTTTACGCTTACCTTATGTTTACGTGATAATTTTAACAATTTTGTTAGATACTCACACACAAAAAATTTATTTACTAGAATAAAATTTTTACTAAAATTTTTACAAATATATTTCTATGTTTTTTTATATTCATGAGTATTTTCATGCATATCATTTTATATGCAGTGCCAAAGCACTCACACACACACATGCCAATGGAGTATTTTCCCTTTGTTGATAGACATGTATTTTTTTTCTAAAAGGTAAGTCAACCCACAAAGTCATCAAGGATCTAAACTGCATTTATATTTGATATTTGATATTTTTCGACTTAAGATTTCTATTTTTTTATGCTTGTGTCTACATCTTTAGTGCTTGTTAATAGATTTGTCGGAACCTTGGAGGCTGCTGCTTTCTAGTAAGAATCATCGTTTGATGTTCCTTACTTAAAAACTTGACATGAACACATTCCACAATTAAACGCTGACAAGTTTGAAATAGATGTAAACTTTTCAATAAATCCAAAGAATTATAATGAATGATTTCTTTGAAAGAATGTTAGATAACTATTAAGGATATTTTGGCTCACATCCTTGGAAAGGGGAAATTTTTTTAGGCCATATCTCTCTTAGTCAATTTGTTTAAGCCACATATATGTTCTCATCTCCACTTTGGACTTAAGGTTTGATCAACAATATTTGAAATATTTTAATAGATAAAATAAGAACACATCTTGACAAGTATATGTGCAATTTAGCTATGTCGTGAAATTCTTCCATTTACCATGACAAACAACTTTAAAAAATAGAGCAGATAATTCCTGCAAAATAACCATCTTTATTATTTACAGTGAGCTTTTTATAGTTTTAGATCTAATGTCAGGAAACATGGTCAGACAACTTCACATGGTCTGAAAAATAATTAAGACTCGGTTTGATTGTAAAATGAAACATGTTTTTTTAATAGTAAAATGAAATACAAAATTAAAATATATTTTAAATTACTTCGTTTGCATACCTAGGAAATATTTAATGCGGAATATATACATCATATTCTTGTATTTTTTTTGTAGTAAACTCATCAATTATGCCGTCATAATTTAGCAGATTCAAATATTCGTTTCCAATACAAATCAAAGCCTATCCATTTTTTTTTCTCATGACATTGTAGTTCAACGATAAGTTTTTACTGACTTTTAACTTCAAGAAACTTCTTTCCATCATGACAACATTAACATTTTATAAGCCATCTATATAATATAGAAGCCCACTCACGTCATGAACAAACTCATATTTCAGTTCCTAATTTATATGAACAGTTTAACCATGCAAAGCACAATTTTCCGTTTCTATATAAAAAAGCCCATACGGCAGTAACACGTTGTAACATTTAAAAGTAAGTATAAAGTATGTATCAAAAAAATTGAAATAAAAGGCAAATAGGTATTAACCGTAATTATAAATCGTGCTTAAATGAATTTATTTACTAAAACAGTAGAATTCTTCAAAAGAGTAATAGAACAATGCATTCATGATTCATGTTACTGTATAAATAATACCAAACATGCTCAATTTGCTTGGATTGATGAACTTAAATTAAAAATACACATATTCCACTTCAATCAATTACTCCAACCGATCCAATTGCCAATTGATTCTAAAATTCGACTAGTGGCCATTTTTCTTCATCATTCACTCTTCTCTTTTCTCTTATGGGTTTATCTTTTTTTTTTTTGAGTGTGTTCTTTTCTTCTACTGCTTTTTATTTACTTTCTGCATCTGTGTTTGATAATTTTGTTAATGCTTGCTTTGATTTGTGATTATGGCAGTTGGTGCTATCAATGGACAAAAGTTGGGTAAATTTGGATCGGAATTCATATGAATATAAAAAAAATGGACCTTTTTTTGGACGAAGCATTTTCTAGATCCGCTCGTCAAAATAAGATCATATGTCCTTGTAAAAAATGTTGCAATCGTTATTTCAATGACAAAGTTAATGTTGGTGGTCATCTTCTTTGGTATGGGATGGATCCCTTATATATGACAGCTCGTTGGACGCATCATGGCGAAACTTATCTTGATGAGTCTTATGTAGAGGGTGAAACTCATGTCAATTCGACTAATAAGGCATCGTGCGATGTTAATGATGAAAACGAGGGAGGTGGCATGCATGATTTTCTTAATGAAACATTTATGCAACCAACACAAAGCGTTGATTCATCAATGGATCCTTTTACTTGTGAAGACCAAACACCTGAGGCAGAGCGCTTTTACAAGTTGTTAGATGAAGCCAATAAGAGGTTGTATGCTGGTAGTAAGTATATAAAATTGGATGCGATTGTAAAACTTTACCAGATCAAGTGTTTAGGGAATGTAAGTACTCAACATTCTCTTTGTTTTTAGAAACATTCAAAGATATGCTACCCGAAGATAATTGTTTGCCGAAATCAAACGTCCAAGCAAAAAAAAATTATTGATGAACTGGGTCTAACATATGAAAAGATAGACGCTTGTATAAACGATTGCATGTTATACTGGAAAGAAACATCGAACTTAGACGCTTGCTCTCGCTGTGGGGTTTCAAGATACAAAGTAAATACAGAGGATAAAAATGATGGGAAGAAAGTATCAACTAAGGTGCTTCGTTATTTTCCTTTAATTCCTAGGTTAAAAAGGCTATATATGTCAAAGCATACCGCGGAACAAATGATATGGCATTCAGTTGGTAGTTCAAATGATGGTTTTATGAGACATCCAGTAGATAGTCCAGCTTGGAAGCATCTAGATTCTCTATATCCTGATTTTTCTTTGGAAGTTCGTAACGTTCGACTTGGACTCGCAAGTGACGGATTTAACCCATTTTCACACATGAACAGCAAACATAGCATATGGCCAGTTATTATATCTATTTATAATTTGCCTCCATGGTTGTGCATGAAGCAACCTTATCTTTTTATGTCACTACTGATTCCTAGACCTCATGAACCTGGTAAGGACATTGATGTATACATGCAACCGTTAATGGACGAGTTAAAAGAGTTATGGGAAGTTGGTACAAAGACATATGATGTTTTAACCAAACAAACATTCAATATGAAAGGAGCTGTTTTATGGACTATAAACGACTTACCTGCGTATGCTAATTTATCGGGATGGAGTACATCTGGAAAGCTTGCATGCCCGCATTGTAATCATGAAACGTGTTCAGTGCGCTTACCACATAGTAAAAAGCAAGCTTATTTGGGAAGTCGAAGATTTTTTCCTATAACACATAGGTTTCGATTTGATGTACACTCATTTAATGGGAGGCGTGAGGAAGATATTGCACCAGAACCATTAACCGGAATTGAGTGTTTAATACGACTGTCCAATTTAAAATTTACATTCGGTAAAACACCAATAGTTGAGCCGATTATTGGAAAAAAACGACGAAGGATTATCAATTCCACTAGAGAACCAAAAGTTATTGGACCATGGAAGAGAAAAAGCATATTTTTTTACTTTACCTTACTCGCAACATCTTCTAATTCGACATAACATAGATGTTATGCATTTGGAGAAAAATGCAAGTGAAAATATTTTGGGGACAATTCTTGGTATGCCAAAAAAAGGTAAGGATGGACTTCAAGCTCGAGCTAACTTAGAAAGTTTAAATATAAGAAAATCTCTTCAGCCCATTCGTGAAGGAAATAGGACATATATACCTCCAGCAATATTTTTCACAAACAATGAGGAAAAAATGTTGTTTTTTGCAAAGTTTTTTCAAACGCACGCGTCCCTGATGGATATTCTACTAACATTGCACATTGCGTAGATATGAAGGATAAAAAACTACATAGCTTGAAAAGTCATGACCATCACGTAATTATGCAACATTTACTCCCTCTTGCAATTCGATGAGTTTTTCCTAGACCACTCGTTCTTGTTTTGTTTGAGTTATCGGCAATATTTAGACAGCTATGTAGTAAAAAGAAACATGCTTCATCAGTTAATCAACTTAAATATAGGGTTGCAATAGTTTTATGCATGATGGAGAAGATGTTACCACCTTCCTTCTTCACCATATCTATTCACCTAATTATTCATTTAGCCGATGAAGTTGCAGTTGCTGGACCGGTGCATTATCGCTGGATGTATCCAATTGAAAGGTAATATATAAAAGCATAATTCACCTGTTAAAGGTATACATCATAAAGTTATGTCTTTACAGACACTAAAAAGATATTTGTGACCATCGTAAATACCATTTGGAAGAATAATCTTTTATTGTTGCCTATAGGTATTTGTAGACACTGAAAAAATATGTTCGCAACAAGAGTAATCCAGAAGGAAGCATCGTTGTAGGATACCTTGCAGAAGAATGTGTGTCATTTTGTTCAATGTATTTGACAGGTGTCAAAACTCGCCATAATCGACGTGGTCGGAATGCTGATACATGATTGCCTCGCAATATCGAAGGGAGCCTATCTATTTTTGGAGCCTATCTATTTTTGCAAACTCTGGTAATCATTTAGGCAAATGTATGGAAATTAATCTGGAAAAAAGTGTTTGGGAACAATGTCACACTTGTATCTTATTCAACTGCAGTGAAGTGGCTTTTTTTCTAGAGTAAGATCATATTCGTAATATCAACTACGCACTTCAACTTGCAATAATTGATGTCCAACTATTTTTTTTCTTCTACTTCCATTTTTGACAGCAAGAGGTTGAGGGAGCTGCGTAGAATTCATCAACGTAAAACCATTCGAGAAGTGGAGAGTTTGAGAAACAAAGAATTTCCTACTTGGTTTCGATATCATGCAAGTATCTTTCTCAAGTTATACATAGTACGTTTAAATTATTATTATTACTAATATCGTATTCTAATATTTGTAGGTAAATAACCTTTATGCCATGGGAGATTCATCAATATCAAAAGATTTACTTCGACTAGCGAATGGTCGAAATATGACCGTTAAGGAATATAAGAAATATGTTATAAATGGCTATAGATTTCGAACTAAATCAGTGGATGATAGATACAAAAACCAAAATTGTGGTGTCTTTTTGAATGCTGAAACCTCAAGTTATTCGAGCGTAAGAGATTGCAGCCCGATCGTTGCTAATGTTGATTATTATGGGGTTTTAAAGAAGATTTATGAGCTTGATTATAGGTTTCCCGGCGAAAGTGATGATCAAGCTTGCAAAGTTATATTATTTGAGTGCGATTGGGTAAATAATTCAGGGAAAAAAAGGGATATATATGGATTTAACTTAGTGAATTTGAATCGTGTGGCACAAAATAAGGATAAGTTTATTTTGGCATCACAAGCCATTCAAGTGTTTTATGTTGTTGACCCAAAGGAGCCAGATTGGAGTGTTGTGGTTAAAACAAAGCCGAGAGTTTTTTATGATTTAATACAAGACAATGACGAAGCCGACATTGACGACTACTACACCACACCAAATCTTGATGATCCGAATTTGGATAATGAAGAGCTACAGATGAGGATGGATGCTTGCGGTGTTTATGTTAACAAAATTTTACCAACGACTACGGTATATGCTTCCATACATGAAGATGATGCCTCTAGTGAAGAAGAGATTGAAAATGAGAGTGAGGAAGAACTACAGCAATTAATTTCATGTTTAGATTTATGACATGCTTTCTTATGTTAGTTCTGTTCAGAAACGGATTTTGTTGTTGTTTACGACATGTTTTAATTTTGATTTGCTTATGCATTAGTTAAATGATTACTTTTTCTCGAAGGTGTTATAGTTCCATTAAATAATGCTTAGTTTTTTTTTCAAAATAATGGTACATGATTCTATAATTTCAAATACATTATTGACCATTAGATGAGCACCTTTGGATATTCTAGTTTTGGTGATGACATGCAAGAAAATGATGGCTCTCAAAATGATGGTATGTTCTCACAACTTATAATGAATTATTTGTCCTGCCTATATATATATATATATATATTAATTACTGTGTATACAATGCTTAACACTACCGTCTACTTAACAGGATTGATAAAGAGAAAAGGACGTGGCTATGACAAACCTAAATGGGGAAAATTGGGCAAGGACGACATTGAGTTCACAAAGGATGGATTGTGTGTTGTTCCAAAAGATGCCAAGTTAGCAAGGTACTTGGGTAGTTTGGCGTGAAATTATAATCTTATTCCTCTATCTGCAACAGATTGGAGAGCATACAATGATGCAGATACAGATAAAATATGGAAAGTAATATTTGTAAGTTTAATCTTACCGATTATACAAACTAAATATTTTGGATGTAACTTGAGTTTTCATATTAGTTTAAAATGAAATCAGAAGTTACTTTAAAATTTATTTTACTATAACAATATATTTCATGTTTCTATATGCAATTACACAAACGGTAAACGTAACACAATTTATGTTCATTTCAAGGATACTATTGATTGGCGTCCCGAAGATATTTCCCATATTCCTAAAATTCGACATTCGCTGCTAAAGAGACTATCTAAAAGAGTAAGAAACAACTGAGCCAGTTTAAAAGGTAAGTATTACACTCCACATGTAGGGTCGCCATCGCGTTTTACGTGTGGAGATGATCGTGTAGACAATGATCAATGGAGGGAAATGGTAAACTACTGGGATAACGAACCCAAAAATAAAGTAAGAGACACATACTACTTTTTAATTAATATGCGTACATATGGATATATAATTGTTATTATCACTATTGATAATGAATATCAGGTACGGGTTGAAAGAAACACTGAAAATCGTAAGAAACTAAAAATGAGTCATACGGGTGGATCAATGAGCTTCATGCGACACTATGCTAGATTTGTAAGCAATCATATTTTCTACATTCTTCCTACCATTTTAATGAGATAATCGTGTTATTTTCTTATGATCAAGAGGTTTACTCTTTTTTTTTATTGTAGATTTCTCTTACTTCGATCATTTATAATTGTTTACTAAACAAACTACAAATAATTTTTTATGAACTTTTAACTTCTTTAATTATAAAAATAAAACACTCATTACTTATTTTAGGAGAGTAGTTTCCTCCTTTTTTTTGGGAAAACGGGTACTTTATTAACACAAAGGCATATATTTCCATGATATGCTTCATTAAAACCTTGTAATCCCCCTAACCTAAGTGGGTGCCTTACAAGGAAAAAGAGTACATATCACTTCTATATATTAACACTACAAGACCGTAAATACAAGAAAAACCGAGTTGTTTAACAGATGGAGGAGTATGACAAAAGAGAATCACACTCAAAACCATCCGTAGTAACAACTCAGTCCAACAACAAAGCAAATGACCATAGTCAATTACAAGTTTAACATTAAATAAAAATAAAGACCAAACGTCACGTGGGAACGAGTGCAGAACTATCAACAAATAGACAACGGCAAGCTTCTCAGTAGAAATGGCATCATCCAGTAGAGAGAGAGAGTCATGTATCTCGAGGTAGTATATCCAAGAAATTAGTGACAACGGTAAGACGGAGGAGAGGGGATTAAGCAATCACGTTGACAACCAAGGTTGCAGGAGAAGAGACGGAGCTCATGAGGACGAAGGGAGGTCGAAGACCTCCTAGCAACATTCCATTGTTCAAAGATTCGTCTCGTCTCTGTGGTTAATTCGTAATTAATCGTTAAATGCTGCAGTAACGATATAATGTCTTGTATTAACAGGGTGCTTCTGATGGATACATGCATTTCGACCCCTCTGAAAATCCTATTGTTTCTCTCACACCAAATATTCCAAATCAGGGAAGTGAAAGCAATGTTGGTAACTTGGTTTAGTGGTTTGATCTCTCTTTTCCTTACTTATGCAGTTCAGGATGTTGTTGATATTGTAATTACAATTGGGGTCTATGTTGGTTTTCTGCATGATAATGTCCACTAGGGTACGAGAATATGGACAATTAAAGAAGAGGTGGTCTCTATCTTCTAAATGACTAGAGCATAAGTTATACCGTTGGTCAATAGTAGCATTCCATTTACTTACACGATCTTTTGTTTTCAATTTATAATGTATTGCCATTAAAGCACAAGTTGACATTTTCGGCGCACACCCTTTGCCCCATATGATTTTAGTCCAGAAGAGTTCTGGATTTTTGTTTCTAATTTGATTCCAAGCTGATTTTAAAGTAAATTGGTCATTGTTGTTGGGAGTCCATATCCAGTAGTCATTTCCCATTTGTAGCCGAATGTTGATATTATGTATGTGTTGGTGAAACTGAATAGGGACATGTTCTAGATTTTGTTTCCATTTATTGTTGGAAATCAACACAGAGACCTTGTCATATCCTCTCACCACATCCATGGCATTCCATCCAAGTTTTTCTAATAAAGAGGAGCCGTTGATCCAGGGATCAAACCACAGATTTGTGGTTTCTCCATTGACAATATTTTTATTAATAAGTCCCTTACACCATTGCCTTGCTCTAAGTAGTGTACCTCCTTTTCTAATAAATAAAAAAACCTTCTTTTTACTAAATCCTTTGTTTTGTCCTCTATAATAAGAGAATACGTTCTATTACAAATCACACATCCAACATATAATCGCTCTATATAATTTATGACTTACACCATCATCATACTAATATATTTTCAGTTGAAATAAATTTTTTGTTCACCGTACAGTTATTATTGCTGATTATGATGTATCTTTGTTGCAATAGGAAAAAGATCATGGCCACGCACCCGATCCAATTGAGGCATATGAATTAGTTCATAAGAGAAAGGATGAGCAAAGAAACTGGGTTGATCGTGCTTCTGAGCAAATGTGGGTAAGTCTAATATCCTTTGAGCTAAAATTTGTTGATTTTTAAATGTTATTCATATTTTCCAGATTATGCTATATGTAGCGTCATTTTTATATACTAAATCAATCAAAAGATCAACCACTACATAAAAAACTTTCAAATTACCCTTGTAAAAGAAAGGTATCTATTTAACATTTCATCATCTACAATTGATTATTGGATTGTTATTCTGTTGTGGTATGTTTTGCTACTGAACAATAATTTATAAATTCTTTAACCATGTTCACATGTCTTAGTTTAGCAATTTTATACCAGAACTTATTAAAGTATCATTATCAATTTACATAAGTGGTGCAGTATTATTAGTTTTCTTCTAAGGAGATGACACTGGGAAAATGATACGTACACTTTATATTATTCAACAATCTGAATTACAAATATGTTAAATAGTAACTTGGATAATTCTACAATAATTTAACACATGTAACGACATTGTACCGTTTGACACTTTGCCTAAATTAAATAGTCAATCTTCATAGATAATCGCTAAAAGATTTTTTTTTTTTTTGAAATCAAGGTATTTATAGATAACCATTTTATCATTTACATAAATCTTAAAAGATAACTTATGGGTAACTGATTACATGTACTCATATTTATGACAAATGAAATATGCTATTCATCTAAATGTACGTAGGTTCAATATTTTTGAAACAACATGAATATTCAATTGTAAACACTAATGTGACAATGTGTTCATAACAATCAACAAATAATGTGACAATGTGTTCATAACAGTCAATCACTGTTAGTCTCTGCTTTGTTATTTCATTCGCTTCATGTTTATCTTTCAGCAAAGTCATATTGAGCTATCACATGGCTATAGACATTAAATCCAAAAAAGTTCCTCCTTATCAAAAACTGTAAACCTAAGACATAAAGCATACGTATAATGAAAAATGTTATGCAGAGAGAAGGTAAATATAACTGAAAGGGAGTGAAATTCAATTTTAAAAGAAATAAAACATCGATACAGAGTGCTACTTACAGTTTTACAGCCTTCACTTAATGAAAGGGAGGACCTCACACACATAAGATTTTCATATGGCTCCACTAATATTATTGCCAATCTGCATTAGTGCACTGGCAAATCCACTGCTTCACAAAATCAGCGATTGTTTTGATGATACTGATTTTTCCAAGTTACATTTTATGGTTGTTGAAACCTTCATTCGCATATTTTATTACAGATAGTCCATCTGCACTGATATATGCTATCATTCACATATGTTAAACGCAATCAATGATATAAAATAATTACAGCTATATAGGTATTATTTTCTATCAGATGCCCAATGGCATGTGACTTATTTCTTCACTGGATAACAGTGAATGCATGCTTTTATGTCTAGGACCTGCATACATTTGCTCAGGCATTGTATACTTATATATCACCCCCAATGTATGATCTGATTCTCTCGACTCTATGTATTTTCGTAACAAATTTCAACGAAGACCACATATAGTCTGTTTGCATCCTTTTTATGCATGATTTGATTGATTTCAGATGGGTTCTACTTTACATTGTTCTTACTGGGGGTCATTCAGTTTTGTTTCCGTTGGAATATTACTTAGAGAATATTGTTAATAAGAATGCAGTATGGGGAAGGAATATAATACTATGATAAGGCAACTAAAACATACATAACAGATTTAGTTAGTGATACAAAATATAGAAGATGTTGAGCTAAATATATGATTTGTCTCACAGTATAAGTATCACACAAAGAAGAGCTAAATATATATTACTGTAATGATTCAGAAACTTATGAGAATAAATTGTTACTTTCAACCATATTTGGTTGTGTACTGTAAATACAGTAGAACTAGTGGGAATGTTGATTAGGGCTCTGTGCATAGACTTGCATTGCCTCCAAAGATTTTAGCTATAATCAGCAGCCTGGAAGCAAACAAATTTACTACGAAAATATGATAGGATTAATTAGTATACTAATATATTTGAAATGTATAAATACACGGTGCATCTACTTTTGTTTTGCTGTGGTAACAATGTAGAAATTAAATCTTAAAGATTTAACATTAATACCCCATTTTTTATAAATTTTCGAATCAGAAAATCTGCACCAAAAAAGATAATACTATAGACCATTTCTTTGGTTCCCTGAAACATATAAGTAATTATACAAATTACTCATCAGTTAAGAATTTTCGTTGTTTGTTATAAATTTTACTTCCACATGAAAGTAAGATGGCTGCAATTCTTTTTAATATTAAGTAGGGCACAACACTGAATCAAAACTGAGATTTAATTATCATCTTGACTTAATTAGGATAGGAAATGAATTCACCTTAACTCTTTTATACTTGATTAATAGTCACGGCGTATATATGAGTGTATAACAGTGCCAATGGAGCTGAATCAAAAATTTGAAATTCTCACTTTGGCTTCTTCTCATTAGAGGACTCCTGATGATTCCAACCTCATACAAATTAATGAAAAGGAGGACTTCACATACATAATATTTTCATATGGCTCCACTAATATTATTGCCAATCTGCATTGGTGCACTGGCAAATCCGCTGCTTCACAAAATCAGCGATTGCTTTGATGATACTGATTTTTTCAAATTATATTTTGTGGTTGCTGAAACCTTCATACGCATATTTTATTACAGATAGTCCATCTGCACTGATATATGATATCATTCACCGATATATGCTATCATCACATATGTGAAACGCAATCAGTGATGTAAAATAATTACAGCTATATAGGTATTATTTTCTATCAGATGCCCAATGGCATGTGAATTATTTCTTCACTGGATAACAGTGAATGCATGCTTTTATGTCTATGACCTGCATGCATTTGCTCAGGCATTGTATATGCATATCATCGTCTTTTATAAATAGTTTGCTTGAATGCATATAACAAGTTCGACTTGCCTGAGTGTATTTACTCCAATTCAGCCATGTTACAGAAAAATGCTTTGCATGTAGCTTCAGATTTCCTTAGTTCAGAATTTCAAGCCAATGATACCTTAAAATATGAGTTGGACAATAAAGGGCACTGGCAACTATTATATTCCAAAACTACAGTTGTACTTGTGATAATCACTAAGAAAGGCTCACAGACTGATGCTAAAACCAACAGTACACCTGAAACTAAATTTTGCTGCATTCAAGAATTAACTTATGTCTCAGGGTTACCACCACAAAAAAATCACTTCATACACACATTCATCTTTTGTACTTAGTTCATCGATGGCTTTTACTGCAGTATTGACATCATTACTAGAAATGACATATTGATATACCATTAAACTAATCTTTTTATAGTATTATTATTATGCATGAATGATGAAAGTAATATTACCTTTTTGTTGATACAATATTTTGTAGGCACTCATATCACAAAAGTTGGCTGAACTAGTTGATACTAACGGCGATGCGACACCAGAGGCAAGGCTGCAAGCATATGTATCAGCAAGGGGATTTGAGACCGGTGGCAGAGTTCGCGGTTATGGAGAAGTCGTAAAACCAGATATGGTTCCTTGGGTTCATGAAACTCAACCGACATCAGCGGTTCGTAGATCGCGCCGAGGTCGAGCTTACGCTTTGCTGCAATCTGAATGTTTGAGTCTAAAAGAAATGTATGAAAAACAACAATGTATTAATGAGAAACAAGGAAAGGAGATAGAGGAGCTACGACAAATGATTCAATCTTCTCAAAATTTATCATCCATTCCTCAATCTCCACCAGAACAACCATTGTCTACACAAGAAGAGCCTTTTAACACAAGTCACCCTCCAATAATCTAAAATCAACCGCCCAATCAACAACAATCATCCTGCCAACAACCACCACTCTTCCAACAAAATTTACCATTTCCACAGTGTGGACCTCTCTATTATCCACATCCACATCATCCATCATTATATGCTCAAGTGTCTCATCCTGCAAGAGACTTTACATCAACCCTTAATGATATGGATTTTTTGCACTTCATGGTTCGTGGCTCCACTTCAGATAAGTAATTGGTCTATTGAGTTTGATATTTGTAGTATGTTTTCTTTTCAAGCTTGGTTTCATGTTTTATGTTGTAAACAGAACAGCCCACCGTTTCCAGTTTCTGTTTAAATAGTACTATTGTGTCCAGCTTAGGTTGTAGAGTCTTTTATTGTTCTGTTTTAGGCAGAAGTTGTATTACATTTCTTTGACATGGACATTTTTTTTATATTCCTTATAAAAACTGCAACTTTTGTCTTCTCTTTAACCTCTGAATTTGGTTTTACAGTGATTATTTTAAAGTACTATGTATGTAGTATTACAAACTAAATGCCCATAAGCTTTGTTTGCAAATATGCTGACTGTGGTTGTTTGGTAGTGCAAGTAATAAATAGTACAGAGACTATTTTTGTGTTTTACTGTTTGCAAGTATGCTGAGTGTTGTTTGATAATGCAAGTAATAAATAGTACAGGCATTGCTTTTGTGTTTTATAGTATATTTGCAAATATGCTGACTGTTGTGATTTGATAATGCAAGTAATGTATAGTACAGTACATGCTCCTTTTGTATTTTAAAATACATAGTACATGCGATTTTGTGTTTGCCTTTAATATAAACTATTGTCAAAGATGCTGCAGGCGCTTTTATTAGCCTGAATTGTAACTATCTGAGGCAACGTTTTAAGCCCATATTAAGATTTGTTTTATGTTCACGTCTGCATGGACTTGTTGGTTAGAGGCAAATTTAAAATCTAAAATGCCCCCATATGTTATTGGAGACAGCACTTACAAGGACTATTTTTAATTTGCCTCTCATAGTTTTGGAGGCACATGAAGAATAGATTTAGCCCCTGCTAATAGTACTAAGGGCTCTGGTAAAGCGCCTTTATTATTTCTATTCTTGGTAGTGATTCGTTGTGTTCTCAATTTAAATATATCTTACATTTAATAAGAAGAGATTTGCATAAATATATGCAAAACTGTATTCAAACGTGTCAAATTGAAAATTTCCTAGTGCGTTGTTTGGTTATCTTCGTCAAGTTTGTAACATTTAGAACAATATTTATAACAAATGCTAAATGCAAATTTTATTGCATAAATATTTTAAAAGGGTATCGTATTGCAATATGGAAAACTATTGCAAATTTAGGCATAATGAGAAAGTAATCTCTATCAGCGACTGAGTGTGTTCTGAATTGAGCTGGGCTTGGCGTGCCATTTCAAGCTGATCAAACCGATGCTGAAGGACTGCCATTGCTAATGCTTTGTTCTTACCTAAATAGTACATTTTACTAAAGAATGCAAGCCGGTCAACAACACATAACCCAATCGTTTAAAATCAACAACACGTTTTAATTAATTTAATTATAAGAATAATATGAGATTAAAATCAACAACACATTTTTCTACATTACAAATCAAAGTTAGTAACGTTATTTTCTGAAGCTGTTTAGCATAGTTTTTCTTAGTATTCCTTTTGTTTTACAGTAAGTCAGTAATCGCTACAGTAAATGATAAATTATCCCAAATCCCATAGCTACTAGATGAACTGAGTTCAAATTATAGAAATACCCAACTTTACCGCTAAATTTACAATCATCACGGAAATGGTATTTTCGGGTTTACATACATGGCCAGTTTCCGGTATACCTCGGTCGCCTGCGAATTATTTACAATGTACCAAAATAATCATCAGACCAAAGTATCGTTTCTTTTACGTGTTTTGCAGCTGATATTGAAAATGTAAGATACACAAAAAGCAAAAAAGAAAAGAAATTACCCGCAGACCATCAAAATTGCAAAAAAAGACGAAATCTTTCAATCAAAGAAAGCCTCGTTTAGCGATAACTGACTTTATCAATCAAGCTTTTGGTGATATTGTTTTTGTTCGAAAAATAAGAGAGAGATGATATGGTGACTGAAGCAATCATTGAAGCGATGGGCAGTGCTTTAGTGCTAGCGATTATCAAGAGAAGTCAAGACGAATCGTATAATTTTCTGACTCAAGCGATGTACCTGAAAGAACAAATAGTGCTAGCAGGAGCACATCGCAGAAAGGAAACGAAGATAAAGAAAATTAAAGACGAGAGGAGGGAAAACAAGAATTTGAGTGATTACACGTCAAAAACTCAGTTTAGACCTAAAAATTTGGTTTTGGAGTCAAAATGAAATTTGGTTTTAAAGCCAAGGAAAATTTATATGCCTTCAACGTATGTAGATTAGGCGCAACGTAGGGCTGTCAATGAGTTCTTAAAAAATTTGAAGTCTGTCCAACGTAGGATTGTCATTTAATACTTTATATAAGTAAAAAAATTTAAAATATGTATAAAGATCAATATTTGCTGCCTAAAATTATTTTTCTTAGCATATTTATTATTTTTTATATTTTCAGTACTAAAATTGATTTTTAATTAATCAAAATTTTTTATTTATTTGTTTGCATTATTACTTGTGGACTAGTCGAAGAATATCCAAGAAATATTTGATATTTGTCCCCATCCACGGATATGGATATCCAATTTCCGAAAATAATTTTAGATACGAATGTAGATGTGACACTATTTGAATTCGTATCCGACCGTTTATAGGCTTAGTCCAACGACATCCACTTAAAGAAGGCAATCTTCACGATTCTATTAGTAATCAAATCAAATACTACTATTAATAATACCGACCCTATATAGTATTTAAGTCAAGTGGAAATATCATGCATTATATTATTTCATAACCGAATAATACATCAAATTCTAAACAAAACTAGATCTTAACCACTACCTCCACTAATTAAAATCTCTCCCAAAATAGTCCAAAAGTAGCATATTAACATAATGAATTCATTCAAAAGAAAGAGCAACCTATTAATAGTAATTATTTCATATTTCAAAATAATTATTAATATTTAATTTTAATTATTAACTATTATTATTATTTAATATTAAATTTTGATAATTTAACTATTATTATTTATTATAATTTTATTATTACCTATTAATTACTAATATTTAACGATGAGTTATTTATAAATTATTAACGATTAATTAAAAATTAAATATTTATTTATTGATTAATTATAAATAAGTACTAATTGTTAATTATTAATTACTAATTATTAATAGGAGTTATTTCATATTTCAAATTAATTATCAATTTTTATTATTTCATAGTAGTTATTAATTATTATATATTAATATTTAATCATTATTATTTAAGTATTATGTATTTAATATTAATTTTCTTATTGATTATTAATTATTATTATTTTAATTAATTATTATTTATTATAATTTAATATTGATTTTTAATTTTTAATTATTATTTAATATTAATTTTTAACTTTTAACTGTTATTTAATTAATTTTTAGTTATTATAAAAAATATATTATACATTAATTATTAGTTACTATTATTTAATAGTACCTATTATTTATAAATTATTAATCACTAATTAAGTATTTGTAAAGTTTTCTATTAAAGTATATGGCTATGTAAGGAGAACAGAGGCTTCTAATCAAGGAACCTGAGCAGAGTCCGCACTAGGGAAACGAGTGAGTGATACTAGTTCGAAAGTGATATTTGTGTGATCTAGCAAGTGATCGAAATGGATATTGTGTACGGATGACATAAGCACATCATATGTGCTTTAATGTAATTGTACGCTTTTGACATTAAAAATGTAAGATATATGGTTTGATGGCATTTGTATGTGAGATATAGATATATGGAAGTGGAAATTAGGCATAAGGGCCTCTTTAGCAAGTTCAATTAGTTTTTAGGACACACAACTGAAGTAATTACTTTTAAGGACAAAATAAAAAATAATTAGTTTCTAAGGCCTAAAAACTTATGACACTATGTCCTTGAAAGTAATTGGACTGCCGACTTTGTCCTTAAAAGTAATTATCCTGCTAACTTTGGCCTTGAAATTAATTTTTGTGGATGTGTATCCTATAAACTAATTGGACTGCAAAGTTTGTCCTTCTAGTGAAATGCTAGTCGCTTTTGGTTTCATGTGTAGAGTGATTGCATGATAAATTGGTATTGTTTATTGCTTAACAGGTGTGTTTGCTATGTATCATACACATTCTATAAGATATATCATAAATATACATTGTTGTTGTTGATTTTATGTCCCAGATATGTCAGGCCATTTTTAGGCTTTTGTTTTCTTTGTTGATTTATGTCAGTTGTGACGAGTTGTAGTTTTTTCGATCAAGCTGTGCAAAGAAGGTGCTGCCGAATTTTTTCATAATGTAAAGAGTTTTAAAAACTTAAGGGTCGAAAGACATTTTACTTCTTTTGGAAATTTCAAGGATGAAATTCTTTTAATGGAAAAGAATGCAATGACTCAAAATTTTAATGTTTCGAATGAGAATATTTAATTTATTTAAATATTGGAATTTGATTCGAATATGATAAATAATAAGAAAATCAATTTTTGATAAAACGCACTGATTTTTAATGATGTATTTTCTTTTAGTTTATAGGTTTTTTCCATAATTTTTAATTTAAAAAATATTTAAACTATCGTTTGACATAATTTTGGGCAAACATTGGTATTTTGAAATTTCACAGGATAAGATATCCATTGTATTTTATTGTTGTTTTAAGATCATGTAGCATTTTTGTGCACGGTTGCATTTTTGTTTCGCCATTCGCGGTCCATACGCGAATGAAATATTGTGTAGCAACGTATAGAAAATTATAAAATAAACGTACCTAAACACTTAGAATATTTAATACTTGACTTTTCCTTCTTTCCCTTTCTTTTTTTTTTCTCAATCTCCTATAAAAGAAAATCAAGACCTCCTCTTTAAATTCCAAAATCAAATCATAAACTCCACTAAAAACACAAATTTGAACCGGTAGGGTTTGTTTTGGACAGATGTTCAATCTAGGTAAGGATTGGGGGTTAGCGTGATGGTTGGGGGGATCGTCATGGCTATGGCGTGAGCTAGGGTTTCGTATTTCAGGCGATTGCGGAGGAGATTGGTCTTGCGGTAATTGTTGTTAAGTTTGTCATGTCGAGAAGCATGAGCGGCCGGAGTTTGGTGATGTGTGATCACCTAGGGGAGAGTACGACATTAGAGTTTCGACGTGTTTTGGTAGTAGGTAGCGATGACCAAGGTGGAATCGAGCTTGTCGATTTTGTGTTGGGAAGGTGGAGCATGCGAAGAGGAACTCGTTAAAGAAATCTGTTCATCTGGTCTGGATCTCCGTGTCATGGAGATGGTGTGCACAGTTGTGCACATGTACAAGCGGCAGTGATGATTTGGGGGAAGGAGAAAAAGGATTAAGGTTGATTAAGTGATTAGTTTATTAATTAGTTAATTAATTATATTTTAATTTCAAAAACTTATAAAATGCATAACTTTTTCATATAATATCTAATTGAGACATGGTCTTTTGCGTTGCACTCTTATGAGCGATATCTATGCGTTGGAACTAATTTCATCAAATATGAAGCAAGTGGAATTTTGAGCCAAAATCTAATGTCGTTCGCTTTTTGGTCTAAAGTCAAATGTCGTTTGATTTTTAATCAAACTGGAACGCTTAAGCATCAACTAAAATTTTGGTATGTTAACTCACCTCTGATTAAATAGTACATTGATATATGGTATATATAAATTATAGTTTTGTGTTTTAATTTTTTATTGGTTTGGTTTAGTTAAATTTTCGCATTGAAAAGCGAATGACATTTAAATGAAATATAGAGAATTTTGTTGAGGAATCCAGATTCCTCACGTTTTAATTTTAAATCTTATTTATATACTTGTTGATTTTGATTCCATTTATATATTTGTATAAATTGTTAGATTCTAAAAGTTGGTGGTTGGCTGTTTTGGGTATGAACATTTTTTGTGATAAAGGTAGTAGTAGCATTGGTTAACTACTACTGTAGCTATTTGCTTCAGTATGGTATTTTGAAATACTATTGTTTGCTGTTTGAATTTGAAAAATGGTTTTGATTCAGAAAATGAATTTTAATCTTACCTTTTTGGATTTTTTGAAATATTTTGATAGTTTTTGAACTTCTCTATTTTACTCCAACATTTTTGAAAATGGTTTAAAAATATTTCAGGAAGTATTTATTTTATTAGAAAAGTTAATATAATAACGAATGTTTATTTTAAAGAAAATAAAAGAGAATTTATCTTTTATAATAAAGTGAATCTATTTTAAAAGAAGATGGAAATATTTTAAAATAAATATTTGTGAAATGTTTTATATAAAATGTTGTATAAATAATTTAGACTTGTAAATGGTATTATAAACAAAAGGATAGGTTTATAAATGACATATCAAAAAAAGGACATTAATATCATTTTGATAAATTGGAATAATAAATCACATTTGTGAATTTATAGTGATATATGGAATGATAGTTTTATGTAAAGTATATAAGATTTAAATACAAATGATATTTCATAAAGGATTTCTATAATTATATTTGAAGATTTATAAAAATCCTTTTTTGTGAATATAAAATAGACTTATAAAAGAGTTTTACAAATAGAAAAGAGTTTTATAAATAGTAAAGAGTATTATATAGAAAAGAGTTTTATATAAGAATTTTTTTAAAAGAGTTATAAATAAATTTTGAGACTTATAAAAGGAGTTTTGTAAATGGTATTTTATAAAAAGAGTTTGTAAATATAAAAGGGTCGGTTTTATAAATGATATTTCATAAAAGGAGTTTGTAAATATAAAAGAGTTTTATAAATAGAGAGGAGTTTATAAAGGAATTTTATAAAATAGGATTTGTAAAAAAATGAGACCTGATTTCCATAAATGACCATTTTAAATTATGGCAGTATGAAAGTATTCTTTTCATGCTTAACACCAAAAAGGGAAAAGTGGTTTGGGTTTTATTGTTAGTTATATTTTAAATGACATTTGTTTTAACCCAAATAAGCATGGTTTTGAAAATGAAATCTTTCATAAAATATGTGAATATACTTATACCGTTGAGATAAGTATATGAGTAAATTTTCTAAGTATTGGTATTGTAGTGTTTTGTGAATATACTTATATTGTTGGTATAAGTATATGGAAAAGTTTTCTAAGAATTGAAAGTGAAATCTTTTTGGAATATAGTTATACTGTTGTGTTAAGTTTATCAATATTTTTCAAGTATTAAAAAGAGTAGAGAGAGCTTGTGAATATATCTTTGTAAAGGTATTTTGGTACAGATATTTGAAAGGAGACTTTAATTAATGGAAAGATTAAATAAAAAGGTTTAGTTGTTTCTTATATGCTTAACCAAGGGTAACCGTTGCTTATATGCTTAACCAAGGGTGGTTTCCATATGGAATAAAATTTGTAGCTGTATTGTTTGTTTATTTGATAGTTAAATAACCGACTATAAAATCTTGGCCAGTTTTGAAACTATCGTTTATCGATTGGAGAGATTAAGGTCAGATATATTATTTGAGAACCACTTCGAACCGTCATAAGCATTCGAATTTGAGACATTGAAGTTGATCGAAAATAGAGACCTTTAAAGTAAAAGGGCTACTTGCTACTAATCCTAATGATGTAGTAAAAGCAGTAACTTCGGTTCGTTAAGTTCCAGAACAACTTGTATGGATGATTGTCGACATTGCATTGTTACTTAAAGGGCAGTTGTTAACATTCAAGTGAGATCTGCTAAAAAGGGTAAAATGTAGTCTCTACCCTCACACCTGGTAATGACTAAAACATGGGATATGCCTCAGGGTTATGTGGTTGCTACCATTAGGGCATTGGTCATCATCTGATCTAGATCGATATTGACCCACTAAAGTATGTTAGTGAGAAAGATTTGGAAGGCAACTTGGAGATGACATATTCGGTACTATCTTGTAAGGAGTAGGCCGGTTCTGATTTGCAGGAGGTCCATTTGAGGCCATCGCTATATTTTTTTAAAGGTGTATTGTGATAGACGGTATCCTAGTAGCTTTGTCATTGTATGAAATCAATTTCCTATTACGTATCTTTACGGATTTAGAGGTATACCTAATATGCTGGAATGTAATTAACGTAAACATTCCAAATACGATTAAATATTTATTTTAAACCCTAGATATTAATATGACAAGATTTCTTATGAAATGGCACTACAACAAAAACACCCTTTCACAACTGTCAAAAACAACTGTAATAGGTCTATTACAACGGACCAGTGCCAATCGTGATATCCAAAGTTTTAATAGAGCTGTATTTTTTATAGCGATCTTCAACAGTTGCAAAATAATTTTTAACAACCACTTATCGCAGTTGTAAAAACG
Source organism: Allium cepa (assembly GCA_030765085.1). Classification (NCBI taxonomy): domain Eukaryota; kingdom Viridiplantae; phylum Streptophyta; class Magnoliopsida; order Asparagales; family Amaryllidaceae; genus Allium; species Allium cepa. The sequence goes on from CM060930.1 coordinate 175,897,618, forward strand.
TATTTGACAACTGCTATTGGCAGTTGTAAAAGGTTTTTTACTACTGCTATTGACAGTTGTGGTAAAAAGAATGTGAAACAAAAAAAAATTCTAAACACATTTTGCAAGAGCAGTAAGAAACAGATAAGCAATAGGAAAAACTGATGTAAATTCAAAATCATCATAATCCGTTCAGAGAGAAAACACCCCAACTTTATATTCAAAATACAAACTATAAATCGTACACCATCAAAGTAATATATATCCATTCATTATTGTTAAAGATGGTTGCAAAAACTAACATCCGCTTGAAGGGCATCTACTTATCCGGATTTACTGCAAGAAGTAACCTGAAACAAATTGGTAAACTTAAAAATGATTGCAAAAGATCCTAGTTTCCGAGCATAATTTTAGTTTTAGCACTCATTGGTAAACTTAAAAGTAAACGTGGTTTTCTTACCTCAACACTATCATCTAACACAAAAACTTCACCATGCTCAATTGGTAAACTTAAAGGTTTTCTTTTTCTCAAGTAAGAGTTGCACTCAGATCAACTCTGTAATAGACATATAACTAATTTATCATGAATGACAATCATTTTAGCAGAAACCTAGGAAGTAGACCAGAATTACAAAATTGGACTGCAAAGCAGTTCCATAAGTTTATGAACTACGTACCAAATCTTATTTATAACTTACCTATTGATAATATATTCTGTTCAAGGATGTAGTAGAATACCATTTTGAAAATTCTTGTTCAATTCATGTCTTCATCTGTCCTTGTCTGGTGAGGAAGATAAATAATTGAGAATGAAGCTATCCAATTCTCCTACTAGATTAAAATCAGGGTCAAACACTTCATAATTTGTTCGAAGATCTTTAACCATTTCGGTAAGGCTACAAGACAAAAGAAAACTTGTTGGTGATATTAAATGTTCAGAAAGCTACTATGCTACAATGATGCACTACCAACTTTGTTGATATCAGGGACATTAAATTAGTGGCAAAATAAAAACTTTGCCTCTATTAATAGCTAATTGGGGCAAAATAATTATCGGCTGCTGCTAATAACAATTAGGGCAAAGTTATTTGTCATTAATACACTTGTAAAATTTCACTTCCACATAGATCACTGAATTTTCTTTTCCCTCCATTTATCAAAATAAACATTAGTTCCACCATCTTCTCTCTACTGCTCTACGTACAGCAAAAGCAAAAGAAGACAAGGTATGATTTTTTTATTGCTAACGAATTGATGCTAATCCTTAATTTGCGTGTAATTAATCAATTCATAATCATTAATTTAAAGTGGTCGCGTTTCATTTATTCTACCATTACACGATTTACCTAATTTGTGTATAATTCTTCTCTGAAAGATAAGTTTCCCAAATTGCTCTCTCAGATATGGAAAAGCTTTTCATTTTTCAATTAGTTCCATGTTGTTTCTTCACGTCGATATATGTTTCTAACCCTACTTCTGATTCTCGCTTATTTCCCCAAATCTTTTCTCGATCTAATTTTATCTAAAATAATTTGATAAAGTGCAAATCAATTGAAATTGTACCTATCATGAACAAACAGTCGATGGGGTTTAGGGCAAACGTAGAAGTGGTTGAGTCTAGGGCGTATTTGGATGTGGTCGTCTGCAACATGGAAGTGGTTGCGTGTAGGGCGTACTTGGATGTGGTCGTCTGCAGCATGTAATGATTTTAACATGCTTGATTTCAGATGTATTTTTATTGCAGTTTTTTTTACATTAATATTAGGCATATCATATAAATGACCTTAGTCTGTCCTATGCTGTAAGGAGCAAGTAAATTGCATTCATGTTTAATAATCTGTCCAAATCTATTAAATAATAGTAAAGCAGAAGATTTTCTGGCTCTCTCCTTAATTCTAGGAATTTTCACTCTTCTCCTTAATTCTCTTATTTTATTTTCAAATTCTTTAATTTATTACCTTACACTTATTTTACTAATTCTCTTCTATTATTTTACATTTTGGTACATGTATTCTAAAGTTTATGTAATTATTTACATATAATTTATCAGCTACCTTCTAATATTTTATATTTAAGTCTGCACATTTAGGTTAATTGAATAATCCCAACTTTAAGCTATTTAAATAAATTCATTTACTATTTCTTATAAATACCAAAGAATGACAATTTATGTATAACACTTAAACAACTAAACCATAATATTAATCTTTCATTCAACTATAAAGATATATATAAATCACATAAACCAATAATAAAAAAATTTAGTTAATTTATTTCAATAAATTTATCATACATTTCATTGTAAATTCTACTTTAACTTCAAATACCTACATTTAAAATTACCATAATTGTTCACAAAATTTACCTTACTTTTCGTCTAATATATTACTTTCACCCTATATGTATCAATTAATTATGTGATCTAAATTCAAACTAATTAAATAAATCCAACTAACTAATACATATTAGTTTACTAATTTATGAAAATATCAATATGTACACCATATTCATATTATCAAAATTTAAAAAAAAAATGATTAACGTAAAGATACCTAAGTTATATAACTTAAAGAACTTAAAGTGAATACATAAATAATAACAGTAAATCCTTTTTTCACATTTCTTTCAATAAATTTCTCATGAAATGCATTATAAAATTATATTTTTTATACTCCGAATACCTATATTATAAATTTTCTATAATCATTTACAGCCTCTCTTCAATTCGTTTACAATATTTTACATTTAAGGTCATATATTGTAATCAATTACATAACTTCAAAACTATTTAAATAATTTCACTATGCAATTTTTCGCCGATTTGTCAAATAAGTATGATCAATATGAACCATATTCATATTAACAAAAATGATGAAAAAATTCATTCAAATATATAAATACATCAATCACATGACATAAATTATATTCACAAATAATAATTACAAGTTTAAAGTTTTATTTATTTATATCAATATGTGTATCATGCATTACATTGTAAAACCCTTTTTTAACGCCAAAAACCTACATTTTGAATTTATTCAATTAGTTACAAAACACTTCGCAATATCACCTACCATTGTATACTAAAGTCGATATTTTTAAATTAATTATGTGATCTTGAATTTAAATTATTTAAATAAATCCAGTTAATAAATTTATGTTAATTCATCTAATAAATGCTAAGATATAACTATTTCAATATGTATACCATATTCATATCATGTGCAAAGGTGATAAAATTAGTTTTTCATTTAAATACAAAGATATATAAGTCACATAACATAAATAATTTGCATAAGAAATATTTCCATATTTAATATAATATTCATATATCTAAATTTTTTATATTGTATTACATTGAAAAGTTCTGTTTTAGCTTCAAATACGTACATTTTAACATTTCTACAATTATTTCCTAAACCGCCCTCAATTATTTTCTATTATTTTATATTTAAATCTATGTATTCAAACTACTTACGGAATCTCAAATTTAAATAATTTAAATAATTTAAACAATTTCAATGAATAGTTAATCTATTCTTCTAATGAATCATAAAAATATACGTCAATTTTAACACACATACACACACTCACATTATGGAAAATTGTAAGACTGTTTTTTTTATTCAACTATAAAGATATATAAATCACATAACATAAAGTATGTACATAAACATCATAACAAATTAATTTGTAAATAAGTTATAATTCCTTTATATTAAGAATTTATCATACATTATATTACAAAATTATGTTTTAGCTTCAATATATCCAAATTGAAATTGTACAATTTTTTACAAAATTCCTCTCGATTCTTCCTATCGTTTATTTTCAAGTCCATGTATGTAAACTATTTACATAATTTTATATTTGATTTATTTAAACAAATTTCATAAAATAATATTGTTCAGTCCATATAAAAAATTACTAACATAAGTCAGTTTCAACATGTATGTTATATCCATATTAACAAAACTTAATAAATTACTTTATTATTATATATATGTGTTTGTGCGCACGCGCGCCATACAACATAAATTATACAGAAACATAATACCAGTTTTAATTTATAGTTCATTTATTTCACTAAATTTATCATACATTATATAACAAAGTTCTCATTTTGACATTAAAGATATAATATTATATTTTACAATATTACCGTGTGCAACGCACGGGTTACGCACTAGTTTCAAGTATTAGAGCAGTATTAACTGATAGTGCATGTGACAGAATTTTTAGTCTAAACAATTAAAAACATCGACATAATAGAAAGTAGCTATTCGTATTCTATGGGTAATAGATAATAACCGTTCCTTTTAAATTTTCCCTATTAATAGTACTTGTACATATTAGCTTGGTTGGTTGTTTCTTTCACTATAGTTACTAGTATGAGACACGTGTTTCAAACACGGGATGAGGATAACACCTTAGTTTCGTTGGTTGTTGAGTGTGTAGCTATCATTTTTCATTTTTAGATTTATAGAACTAAAAGCCTAGTAGCAGTCGAGTACATGATTTTTCATGTACGATTGGAAACAGAGCTTGGTAAATGTACAAACAGTTTTAATATGCCTGAAGGTTTGAGTTTAGCAAATGATGTAGTAGAATAATGGTTAAAAACGATTAAGCAATTAACATTGGTAATATGACATCATAAATAGATGTCATAACTTGTGAATCCAGATATAAGATACTGAAGCAGCTAGAGTTAAAAAGTTTCATTCATTATTTGGGTGAGTAAAAGTACAAAGGCAAAACAAATGGTCAGAAAAATGTTTTCAAAGTAAATGAGTCGCAATGAATATATAATCCTAGCAGCTTTGTACACTGCTTTTTGAGTATGGGTAGAAGTGGAAGGATAGTAAACGTATATTGATTCACATACAGAAAAAAACCAAAAACACAGATCGAAAGGACACGGCCTTTTTTTTAAATTCATACGCTTGTCTATTCATACGCTTGTCTTCTAGGACACGGCCTTTTTTTAAATTCCATGAAGAGTTTATCTACTTTAGGATTATTTTGGATTCATCTGAATCAGGTGCAACTTCCTAACTTAATACTGAATGGATTGAAATGACTCTTACGTCTTTATGATTTAGCTAAGGAGTTCGCAATTTTCTAAGAAAAAATAAAATCAACTTTTAATACCATATAATCATTGTGTTATCTTGTTTGGTTTAGATGTGCCTATATAACCATAGTCTATTTTGTATTGTTTTATTTGCAGGCATAACTTATGTTCAAGTGGAACCAACAATATTCGTGCATCATTGCCAACTGAGGGTATTAAAAGCTGGTATTTTTCACCCTATTATTTAAATTGTCACTTTTTATGCATGTATAAATATGTCACAGTTGATCTGTCTTTGTATGCATACAATGCTTAGTAGTTTCGCCTCCTACCCATCTATCTTGCTTTGGGCTTTGTTAATTAGAGGTTCATAATCCCTGCCTTTCATAGTAACACTTGTTAGAGGGATACCAAGATATCTTATTCCTAATTCACCTTGTCTAATGCCTAATATTTCGACAATGTATGCTTTTTTCGTAACTCCTCCACTAATATTGAGGATTTTTCTTTACTCGGGTTGAGCCCGGACGTTTCATGGATCATATTCGGTATGTCTCTAATAGATTCAGCTTCCGTTTTACCAGCTTTAACGAAAATTAGGATATCGTCTATATAAATTGTATGGCTAATATTGCTTCTCGAGGAAGCAAGTCGGATCAATCCTTTTTTGTTTTCTCTTCAAACAACAACAAAACGTACACCATTACAAACGAGAATAGAAGTGATGATGTAGGTTCTCCCTGTCGAAGGTCTAACAAGCTTTGAAGAAGCTAGTTGTGCTGCCTTGATCAATAATAGAGAAGGTTGGCAAGTTGATACTTCAACTATGATTTTTATCCATTTCTCCGAATAACCGATTCCTTTCATAATTTGTGTCACAAAGTTTCGATTTACTTTATCATAAGCTTTCCTAAAAACCATTTTAGTGCACATAGTTTTTTCACTTTTTTGTTGCCTTTGTTCATGCCCCTATAGTTGCATGTGTAAACAAAATATCATCAACTATAGATCGATTCTGGAAGAACGTGCATTGATCGACTGAGATCAAATTGTCCATAGCCATTTTTAACCAATTGTACAAAAACCTTGACAAGAATTTGTACACCATTTTGCAACAAGCAATTGGTCTGAACTTAAAATTTTGGCTTGCCTCCTTATTCTTTGGAATTCGATGTATAAATGTGTGATTAATTTTGTTTTAGGATTTTTCCATTCTCCAAACAGTCACCTACCGCTTCCTTTAACAACTCTTTACCTGGTTTCCAGTGTAATGTGTAAAACTTGGAGTTAAAACCATCTGGTCGAGGAGACATGTCATCGTTGACACTGTGTAGAGCTGCTTTAACTCAGACATGTCTATCTTATCATTCAAGAAGTTTTTCCCATACTCTGAAATTATGTGTGTACAAATTATTTTAGGCATAGATAAGTTCTGTCATTGGTTATGAAGCTGGAAAAAAAAGCTGAAAGCTTAATTGATGAATTCTTCTCTATCGTTTTAAAAATATTCTTTCACATTCGGACTTCCCACCCAGTTTTGAGCAGTTCTTTCATTTGACATTTTTGCATTGAAGAAATAAGAGACTTCATCATCTAAGAGAAGCCCGTCACACTTAGCTTTCTGTCTATTGTCCATTAGTTCATGCATAAATGCTCGCTCCAATTTCATTTTCGTTTCCTGAAGCTATTTCAATATATTTTCACACCACGTCTTTCTATTTCATATTAAAGTTCGGCGCATTTGGTTCTATAGAATTCCACTTATTTTCCTGTACTCCTTCTATCTTTACTCCACTCTCTCAACCTAACTTTAACTATCTTCTGCTTTTGCAGCAAGCAATATATAGATCTGCCTTCCACTAGGACATTCCACCCTTGCTGTACTTTGTCAGTATATTCTTTGCAGATTGTTTGGTGGTTTATAAATTTAATAGCTTTAGCAAGTCGGAGAATTTTTTCTACAGTCAATACTATTACAGGAGTATGATTGTTGACGCCTGCATGAAGATATTTCATATTGCACTGGCTAAAATTCTCCATCCATTTCATATTCGATAAAAATCTGTCTAGTTTCGTCAAGATGTTTTTAGGTTTTAGTTTTCAAAATAGAATTTTAAAACTGTGCGTAGGTATTTCATTTTCGATATTAGTGGACACTATTTTGAAAATGTTTATGTGCTTTTTTATAATCTTGAAATTCTACATATTCTAATTTGGGTATGACTGTTTTGAAATATTGAACTTGATTAATTTTGAAGATATTTTAAACTATTTCTTTCTTATATAAATTTTCTACAAATTTTTGATCATTTTCATCTTTAATACTTATTCCAATACTTTTAGTGTCGCTTTTCTGTATGGGTGCAAACTTCCTTAAATATTTCTTATTTAATCCAGAATATTGTAACGAATAAATTTAAAAGGAGTAAAATAAGGATGATAAAATATAAAGTGAATAGTACACAAATCAAATATACTAGCAGTCTAACAAAACGTAAGAAGAAAAAAATAGGTATGAAGTTGGAATAAAATAACAACCATTTCAATTTTTTTTAAAAGAACATTATGTATAAGTTTAATAACTAAACATGAGAAAAAACTGACATATTTAGTGAGAAATATATATATATATATATATATAATGATTAAGATAATATTTTCTTTCGAATTTAAGAAATTCATGCTTTGCTAAGCTCTCATGCTTATGTTATGTTTACGCTTACCTTATGTTTACGTGATAATTTTAGCAATTTTGTTAGATACTCACACACAACAATTTTATTTACTAGAATAAAATTTTTACTAAAATTTTTACATATATATTTCTACATTTTTTTATATTCATGGGTATTTTCATGCATATCATTTTATATGCAGTGCCAAAGCACTCACACACACACATGCCAATGGAGTATTTTCCCTTTGTTGATAGACATGTATTTTTTCTCTAAAAGGTAAGTCAACCCACAAAGTCATCAAGGATCTAAACTGCATTTATATTTGATATTTGATATTTTTCGACTTAAGATTTCTATTTTTTTATGCTTGTGTCTACATCTTTAGTGCTTGCTAATAGATTTGTCGGAACCTTGGAGGCTGCTGCTTTCTAGTAAGAATCATCGTTTGATGTTCCTTACTTAAAAACTTGACATGAACACATTCCACAACTAAACGCTGACAAGTTTGAAATAGATGTAAACTTTTCAATAAATCCAAAGAATTATAATGAATGATTTCTTTGAAAGAATGTTAGATAACTATTAAGGATATTTTGGCTCACATCCTTGGAAAGGGGAAATTTTTTTAGGCCATATCTCTCTTAGTCAATTTGTTTAAGCCACATATATGTTCTCATCTCCACTTTGGACTTAAGGTTTGATCAACAATATTTAGAATATTTTAATAGATAAAATAAGAACACAGCTTGACAAGTATATGTGCAATTTAGCTATGTCGTGAAATTCTTCCATTTACCACGACAAACAACTTTAAAAAATAGAGCAGATAATTCCTGCAAAATAACCATCTTTATAATTTACAGTGAGATTTTTATAGTTTTAGATCTAATGTCAGGAAACATGGTCAGACAACTTCACATGGTCTGAAAAATAATTAAGACTCGGTTTGATTGTAAAATGAAACATGTTTTTTAATAGTAAAATGAAATACAAAATTAAAATATATTTTAAATTACTTCGTTTGCATACCTAGGAAATATTTAATGCGGAATATATACATCATATTCTTGTATTTCTTTTGTAGTAAACTCATCAATTATGCCGTCATAATTTAGCAGATTCAAATATTTGTTTCCAATACAAATCAAAGCCTATCCATTTTGTTTTTCTCATGACATTGTAGTTCAACGATAAGTTTTTACTGACTTTTAACTTCAAGAAACTTCTTTCCATCATGACAACATTAACATTTTATAAGCCATCTATATAATATAGAAGCCCACTCACGTCATGAACAAACTCATATTTCAGTTCCTAATTTATATGAACAGTTTAACCATGCAAAGCATAATTTTCCGTTTCTATATAAAAAAGCCCATACGGCAGTAACACGTTGTAACATTTAAAAGTAAGTATAAAGTATGTATCAAAAAAATTGAAATAAAAGGCAAATAGGTATTAACCGTAATTATAAATCGTGCTTAAACGAATTTATTTACTAAAACAGTAGAATTCTTCAAAAGAGTAATAGAACAATGCATTCATGATTCCTGTTACTGTATAAATAATACCAAACATGCTCAATTTGCTTGGATTGATGAACTTAAATTAAAAATACACATATGCCACTTCAATCAATTACTCCAACCGATCCAATTGCCAATTGATTCTAAAATTCGACCAGTGGCCATTTTTCTTCATCATTCACTCTTCTCTTTTCTCATATGGGTTTATCTTTCTTTTTTTTGAGTGTGTTCTTTTCTTCTACTGCTTTTTATTTACTTTCTGCATCTGTGTTTGATAATTTTGTTAATGCTTGCTTTGATTTGTGATTATGGAAGTTGGTGCTATCAATGGACAAAAGTTGGGTAAATTTGGATCGGAATTCATATGAATATAAAAAAAAATGGATCTTTTTTTGGACGAAGCATTTTCTAGATCCGCTCGTCAAAATAAGATCATATGTCCTTGTAAAAAATGTTGCAATCGTTATTTCAATGACAAAGTTAATGTTGGTGGTCATCTTCTTTGGTATGGGATGGATCCCTTATATATGACAGCTCGTTGGACGCATCATGGCGAAACTTATCTTGATGAGTCTTATGTAGAGGGTGAAACTCATGTCAATTCGACTAATAAGGCATCGTGCGATGTTAATGATGAAAACGAGGGAGGTGGCATGCATGATTTTCTTAATGAAACATTTATGCAACCAACACAAAGCGTTGATTCATCAATGGATCCTTTTACTTGTGAAGACCAAACACCTGAGGCAGAGCGCTTTTACAAGTTGTTAGATGAAGCCAATAAGAGGTTGTATGCTGGTAGTAAGTATATAAAATTGGATGCGATTGTAAAACTTTACCAGATCAAGTGTTTAGGGAATGTAAGTACTCAACATTCTCTTTGTTTTTAGAAACATTCAAAGATATGCTACCCGAAGATAATTGTTTGCCGAAATCAAACGTCCAAGCAAAAAAAATTATTGATGAACTGGGTCTAACATATGAAAAGATAGACGCTTGTATAAACGATTGCATGTTATACTGGAAAGAAACATCGAACTTAGACGCTTGCTCTCGCTGTGGGGTTTCAAGATACAAAGTAAATACAGAGGATAAAAATGATGGGAAGAAAGTATCAACTAAGGTGCTTCGTTATTTTCCTTTAATTCCTAGGTTAAAAAGGCTAGATATGTCAAAGCATACCGCGGAACAAATGATATGGCATTCAGTTGGTAGTTCAAATGATGGTTTTATGAGACATCCAGTAGATAGTCCAGCTTGGAAGCATCTAGATTCTCTATATCCTGATTTTTCTTTGGAAGTTCGTAACGTTCGACTTGGACTCGCAAGTGACGGATTTAACCCATTTTCACACATGAACAGCAAACATAGCATATGGCCAGTTATTATATCTATTTATAATTTGCCTCCATGGTTGTGCATGAAGCAACCTTATTTTTTATGTCGCTACTGATTCCTGGACCTCATGAACCTGGTAAGGACATTGATGTATACATGCAACCGTTAGTGGACGAGTTAAAAGAGTTATGGGAAGTTGGTACAAAGACATATGATGTTTTAACCAAACAAACATTCAATATGAAAGCAGCTGTTTTATGGACTATAAACGACTTACCTGCGTATGCTAATTTATCGGGATGGAGTACATCTGGAAAGCTTGCATGCCCGCATTGTAATCATGAAACGTGTTCAGTGCGCTTACCACATAGTAAAAAGCAAGCTTATTTGGGAAGTCGAAGATTTTTACCTATAACACATAGGTTTCGATTTGATGTACACTCATTTAATGGGAGGCGTGAGGAAGATATTGCACCAGAACCATTAACCGGAATTGAGTGTTTAATACGACTGTCCAATTTAAAATTTACATTCGGTAAAACACCAACAGCTGAGCCGATTATTGGAAAAAAACGACGAAGGATTATCAATTCCACTAGAGAACCAAAAGTTATTGGACCATGGAAGAGAAAAAGCATATTTTTTTACTTTACCTTACTGGCAACATCTTCTAATTCTACATAACATAGATGTTATGCATTTGGAGAAAAATGCAAGTGAAAATATTTTGGGGACAATTCTTGGTATGCCAAAAAAAGGTAAGGATGGACTTCAAGCTCGAGCTAACTTAGAAAGTTTAAATATAAGAAAATCTCTTCAGCCCATTCGTGAAGGAAATAGGGCATATATACCTCCAGCAATATTTTTCACAAACAATGAGGAAAAAATGTTGTTTTTTGCAAAGTTTTTTCAAACGCACGCGTCCCTGATGGATATTCTACTAACATTGCACGTTGCATAGATATGAAGGAGAAAAAACTACATAGCTTGAAAAGTCATGACCATCACGTAATTATGCAACATTTACTCCCTCTTGCAATTCGATGAGTTTTTCCTAGACCACTCGTTCTTGTTTTGTTTGAGTTATCGGCAATATTTAGACAGCTATGTAGTAAAAAGAAACATGCTTCATCAGTTAATCAACTTAAATATAGGGTTGCAATAGTTTTATGCATGATGGAGAAGATGTTCCCACCTTCCTTCTTCACCATATCTATTCACCTAATTATTCATTTAGCCGATGAAGTTGCAGTTGCTGGACCGGTGCATTATCGGTGGATGTATCCAATTGAAAGGTAATATATAAAAGCATAATTCACCTGTTAAAGGTATACATCATAAAGTTATGTCTTTACAGACACTAAAAAGATATTTGTGACCATCGTAAATACCATTTGGAAGAATAATCTTTTATTGTTGCCTATAGGTATTTGTAGACACTGAAAAATATGTTCGCAACAAGAGTAATCCAGAAGGAAGCATCGCTGTAGGATACCTTGCAGAAGAATGTGTGTCATTTTGTTCAATGTATTTGACAGGTGTCGAAACTCGCCATAATCGACGTGGTCGGAATGCTGATACATGATTGCCTCGCAATATCGAAGGGAGCCTATCTATTTTTGGAGCCTATCTATTTTTGCAAACTTTGGTCATCATTTAGGCAAATGTATGGAAATTAATCTAGAAAAAAGTGTTTGGGAACAATGTCACACTTGTATCTTATTCAACTGCAGTGAAGTGGCTTTTTTTCTAGAGTAAGATCATATTCGTAATATCAACTACGCACTTTAACTTGCAATAATTGATGTCCAACTATTTTTTTTCTTCTACTTCCATTTTTGACAGCAAGAGGTTGAGGGAGTTGCGTAGAATTCATCAACGTAAAACCATTCGAGAAGTGGAGAGTTTGAGAAACAAAGAATTTCCTACTTGGTTTCGACATCATGCAAGTATCTTTCTCAAGTTATACATAGTACGTTTAAATTATTATTATTACTAATATCGTATTCTAATATTTGTAGGTAAATAACCTTTATGCCATGGGAGATTCATCAATATCAAAAGATTTACTTCGACTAGCGAATGGTCCAAATATGACCGTTAAGGAATATAAGAAATATGTTATAAATGGCTATAGATTTCGAACTAAATCAGTGGATGATAGATACAAAAACCAAAATTGTGGTGTCTTTTTGAATGCTGAAACCTCAAGTTATTCGAGCGTAAGAGATTGCAGCCCGATCGTTGCTAATGTTGATTATTATGGGGTTTTAAAGAAGATTTATGAGCTTGATTATAGGTTTCCCGGCGAAAGTGATGATCAAGCTTGCAAAGTTATATTATTTGAGTGCGATTGGGTAAATAATTCAGGGAAAAAAAGGGATATATATGGATTTAACTTAGTGAATTTGAATCGTGTGGCACAAAATAAGGACAAGTTTATTTTGGCATCACAAGCCATTCAAGTGTTTTATGTTGTTGACCCAAAGGAGCCAGATTGGAGTGTTGTGGTTAAAACAAAGCCGAGAGTTTTTTATGATTTAATCAAGACAATGACGAAGCCGACATTGACGACTACTACACCACACCAAATCTTGATGATCCGAATTTGGATAATGAAGAGCTACAGATGAGGATGGATGCTTGCGGTGTTTATGTTAACAAAATTTTACCAACGACTACGGTATATGCTTCCATACATGAAGATGATGCCTCTAGTGAAGAAGAGATTGAAAATGAGAGTGAGGAAGAACTACAGCAATTAATTTCATGTTTAGATTTATGACATGCTTTCTTATGTTAGTTCTGTTCAGAAACGGATTTTGTTGTTGTTTACGACATGTTTTAATTTTGATTTGCTTATGCATTAGTTAAATGATTACTTTTTCTCGAAGGTGTTATAGTTCCATTAAATAATGCTTAGTTTTTTTTTCAAAATAATGGTACATGATTCTATAATTTCAAATACATTATTGACCATTAGATGAGCACCTTTGGATATTCTAGTTTTGGTGATGACATGCAAGAAAATGATGGCTCTCAAAATGATGGTATGTTCTCACAACTTATAATGAATTATTTTTCCTGCCTATATATATATATATATATATATATATATATATATATATATATTACTGTCTATACAATGCTTAACACTACCGTCTACTTAACAAGATTGATAAAGAGAAAAGGACGTGGCTATGACAAACCTAAATGGGGAAAATTGGGCAAGGACGGCATTGAGTTCACAAAGGATGGATTGTGTGTTGTTCCAAAAGATGCCAAGTTAGCAAGGTACTTGGGTAGTTTGGCGTGAAATTATAATCTTATTCCTCTATCTGAAACAGATTGGAGAGCATAAAATGATGCAGATACAGATAAAATATGGAAAGTAATATTTGTAAGTTCAATCTTACCGATTATACAAACTAAATATTTTGGATGTAAACTGAGTTTTCATATTAGTTTAAAATGAAATCAGAAGTTACTTTAAAATTTATTTTACTATAACAATATATTTCATGTTTCTATATGCAATTACACAAACGGTAAACGTAACACAATTTATGTTCATTTCGAGGATACTATTGATTGGCGTCCCGAAGATATTTCCCATATTCCTAAAATTCGACATTCACTGCTAAAGAGACTATCTAAAAGAGTAAGAAACAACTGAGCCAGTTTAAAAGGTAAGTATTACACTCCACATGTAGGGTCGCCATCGCGTTTTACGTGTGGAGATGATCATGTAGACAATGATCAATGGAGGGAAATGGTAAACTACTGGGATAACGAACCCAAAAATAAAGTAAGAGACACATACTACTTTTTAATTAATATGCATACATATAGATATATAATTGTTATTATCACTATTGATAATGAATATCAGGTACGGGTTGAAAGAAACACTGAAAATCGTAAGAAACTAAAAATGAGTCACACGGGTGGATCAATGAGCTTCATGCGACACTATGCTAGATTTGTAAGCAATCATATTTTCTACATTCTTCCTACCATTTTAATGAGATAATCGTGCTATTTTCTTATGGTCAAGAGGTTTACTCTTTTTTTTTATTGTAGATTTCTCTTACTTTGATCATTTATAATTGTTTACTAAACAAACTACAAATAATTTTTTATGAACTTTTAACTTCTTTAATTATAAAAATAAAACACTCATTACTTATTTTAGGAGAGTAGTTTCCTCCTTTTTTTGGGAAAACGGGTACTTTATTAACACAAAGGCATATATTTCCATGATATGCTTCATTAAAACCTTGTAATCCCCCTAACCTAAGTGGGTGCCTTACAAGGAAAAAGAGTACATATCACTTCTATATATTAACATTACAAGACCGTAAATACAAGAAAAACCGAGTTGTTTAACAGATGGAGGAGTATGACAAAAGAGAATCACACTCAAAACCATCCGTAGTAACAACTCAGTCCAACAACAAAGCAAATGACCATAGTCAATTACAAGTTTAACATTAAATAAAAATAAAGACCAAACGTCACGTGGGAACGAGTGCAGAACTATCAAAAAATACACAACGGCAAGCTTCACAGTAGAAATGGCATCATCCAGTAGAGAGAGAGAGTCATGTATCTCGAGGTAGTAGATCCAAGAAATTAGTGACAGCGGTAAGACGGAGGAGTGGGGATTAAGCAATCACGTTGACAGCCAAGGTTGCAGGAGGAGAGACGGAGCTCATGGGGACGAAGGGAGGTCGAAGACCTCCTAGCAACATTCCATTGTTCAAAGATTCGTCTCGTCTCTGTGGTTAATTCATAATTAATCGTTAAATGCTGCAGTAACGATCTAATGTCTTGTATTAACAGGGTGCTTCTGATGGATACATGCATTTCGACCCCTCTGAAAATCCTATTGTTTCTCTCACACCAAATATTCCAAATCAGGGAAGTGAAAGCAATGTTGGTAACTTGGTTTAGTAGTTTGATCTCTCTTTTCCTTACTTATGCAGTCCAGGATGTTGTTGATATTGTAATTACAATTGGGGTCTATGTTGGTTTTCTGCATGATAATGTCCACTAGGGTACGAGAATATGGACAATTAAAGAAGAGGTGGTCTCTATCTTCTAAATGACTAGAGCATAAGTTATACCGTTGGTCAATAGTAGCATTCCATTTACTTACACGATCTTTTGTTTTCAATTTATAATGTATTGCCATTAAAGCACAAGTTGACATTTTCGGCGCACACCCTTTGCCCCATATGATTTTAGTCCAGAAGAGTTCTGGATTTTTGTTTCTAATTTGATTCCAAGCTGATTTTAAAGTAAATTGGCCATTGTTGTTGGGAGTCCATATCCAGTAGTCATTTCCCATTTGTAGCCGAATGTTGATATTATGTATGTGTTGGTGAAACTGAATAGGGACATGTTCTAGATTTTGTTTCCATTTATTGTTGGAAATCAACACAGAGACCTTCTTGTCATATCCTCTCACCACATCCATGGCATTCCATCCAAGTTTTTCTAATAAAGAGGAGCCGTTGATCCAGGGATCAAACCACAGATTTGTGGTGTCTCCATTGACAATATTTTTATTAATAAGTCCCTTACACCATTGCCTTGCTCTAAGTAGTGTACCTCCTTTTCTAATAAATAAAAAAACCTTCTTTTTACTAAATCCTTTGTTTTGTCCTCTATAATAAGAGAAAACGTTCTATTACAAATCACACATCCAACATATAATCGCTCTATATAATTTATGACTTACACCATCATCATACTAATATATTTTCAGTTGAAATAAATTGTTTGTTCACCGTACAGTTATTATTGCTGATTATGATGTATCTTTGTTGCAATAGGAAAAAGATCATGGCCACGCACCCGATCCAATTGAGGCATATGAATTAGTTCATAAGAGAAAGGATGAGCAAAGAAACTGGGTTGATCATGCTTCTGAGCAAATGTTGGTAAGTCTAATATCCTTTGAGCTAAAATTTGTTGATTTTTAAATGTTATTCATATTTTCCAGATTATGCTATATCTAGCGTCATTTTTATATACTAAATCAATCAAAAGATCAACCACTACATAAAAAACTTTCAAATTACCCTTGTAAAAGAAAGGTATCTATTTAACATTTCATCATCTACAATTGATTATTGGATTGTTATTCTGTTGTGGTATGTTTTGCTACTGAACAATAATTTATAAATTCTTTAACCATGTTCACATGTCTCAGTTTAGCAATTTTATACCAGAACTTATTAACGTATCATTATCAATTTACATAAGTGGTGCAGTATTATTAGTTTTCTTCTAAGGAGATGACACTGAGAAAATGATACGTACACTTTATATTATTCAATAATCTGAATTACAAATATGTTAAATAGTAACTTGGATAATTCTACAATAATTTAACACATGTAACGACATTGTACCGTTTGACTCTTTGCCTAAATTAAATTGTCAATCTTCATAGATAATCGCTAAAAGATTATTTTTTTTGAAATCAAGGTATTTATAGATAACCATTTTATCATTTACATAAATCTTAAAAGATAACTTATGGGTAACTGATTACATGTACTCATATTTATGACAAATGAAATATGCTATTCATCTAAATGTACGTAGGTTCAATATTTTTGAAACAACATGAATATTCAATTGTAAACACTAATGTGACAATGTGTTCATAACAATCAACAAATAATGTGACAATGTGTTCATAACAGTCAATCACTGTTAGTCTCTGCTTTGTTATTTCATTCGCTTCATGTTTATCTTTCAGCAAAGTCATATTGAGCTATCACATGGCTATAGATATTTAATCCAAAAAAGTTCCTCCTTATCAAAAACTGTAAACCTAAGACATAAAACATACGTATAATGAAAAATGTTATGCAGAGAGAAGGTAAATATAACCGAAAGGGAGTGAAATTCAATTTTAAAAGAAATAAAACATCGATACAGAGTGCTGCTTACAGTTTTACAGCCTTCACTTAATGAAAGGGAGGACCTCACACACATAAGATTTTCATATGGCTCCACTAATATTATTGCCAATCTGCATTAGTGCACTGGCAAATCCACTGCTTCACAAAATCAGCGATTGTTTTGATGATACTGATTTTTCCAAGTTACATTTTATGGTTGCTGAAACCTTCATTCGCATATTTTATTACAGATAGTCCATCTGCACTGATATATGCTATCATTCACATATGTTAAACGCAATCAATGATATAAAATAATTACAGCTATATAGGTATTATTTTCTATCAGATGCCCAATGGCATGTGACATATTTCTTCACTGGATAACAGTGAATGCATGCTTTTATGTCTATGACCTGCATACATTTGCTCAGGCATTGTATACTTATATATCACCCCCAATGTATGATCTGATTCTCTCGACTCTATGTATCACTACAAGAAAAAACAACTTTGACAGCAGCTATCCTCAGCGTTTCTCCTTTCAGTGCTGTCAACGAAAATCTTGGAGGGAAATTATTACGTGTGAACGCTGAGAAAACCTAAAATAATATAACTTTGCCGCCTCATTTTTCACTTCGCCTGTTTACTTTTCTCAGCCTTTCATCTCGTTAACACCTCCACTACCTAAAATGAAATTAACCCTCTCTTCCAATCACTGAAATTCGCCTTCATCAGTGCCGCTTCATCGTTCAGACATCTCCCTTCACCATTCTTTCGATTTCGAATCTGAATCATCACCGCTAGCTGCTCCCTCTACAGGTACTTATTTTCAACCATTCGTCGATTTTGTTTAGGTTTAAAATGGGTTCTTCAATTAGTTTATCGATTCTGTTATTTCAGTATATGTTTTTCGATTGCCCTAAATCAAAATTTGTTGGATCGATTTTGTTGGTAAATTGATGTTAATGAGTTTATTAAGATTGTTGTATGTTAATAAGTTTATTTTAAAGAATTTGGATATCTAGGAAAATAGGGTCTTTTTTGTTGTTTTTTAATTAGGGTCAGTTATCAATTCTCCAAGAGATTAAGATACATGGATTGTGATAAGCCGGCACTGGAGATTCCAGATCTAATAAATATATTGCTACAAATAAGCTAGAAGTTCTGAAAGTTAAAATTCCCAAGGAGAGAACAAACTGAATATGAAATTGAGTTGTTAGAGAATGAGTTGAAGTCCTTAAACAGTGAAAGAGAAAACCATATTGTTCCATACTCATCACCAAAGATTGAGAGCTTCTCTGAGCATGGTTTTGGTTCAGCAAATGTTGCAGTACCTTTGAATGCGTGTAACATTATTTGTTGAGAATGAGTGCAATGTAATACATACAAATGAATATCACATACTACGTCCAATGTTAAAGAAGTATTAGAAGTTATCAAGTATAAACATTGTTTCTGATTGACTTGTAGATATTTATAAAAAAACACCATTGACTATTTCTGACTGTTTCCTTACCCGATGATGACAAGCTTTATGCACCATTTTTGGTTTTTTAGCTGTCCTAAATATGACTAACATGTCGTGTTCAGATGAGCTGACAATATCGATTGACTGAGTGCAACCATCTTCATAGGTTTTGAAAATTTCTTCTACCCAGTTCAGGATATGACAAGGAGCATACCAACTTTTCAGCACAGTCGAGACCGTCAAATGTCGGTAAGGACTGAAAGTTACTCTATGCTTTTGCTCAAAAATGACTTTGTGAATCCAAAGCCCATGTTTGATCATGTATAAACATTGTTTCGGAAAAAAATGTTTTTATGTCCTTATATACGGTGATATGTGAATTAGTCAGTTCTCGTACATGTATTTACTATTGATTTTAATTTTTTACCCTAGTTCTTTGTTAACCAAACCAGTGTTAAAAGACACCACAGAACATACCCGTTGTAGTACATGTTAAATGCTGCTTATATTATTTAACTGCCAATAACTCCTCCACAATTTGTTTACCTATACATATTTTTGTACTTCACCATTTTCGATTTCCCATGATCCTTTGTGCTGTTCAGTGAGCTAATACATATATGTTACGATGTTTGTCATTAATTTTTTTTGTAATTTGGTAGTTTATTATATCTTTCAGACTATAACATAGTTTAAAAAACATATGTCGGTAGTGATTGACCAGGTTTCCCTAGTTCTAGAAAAACATAGTTTAACTTTTTGTTCGTGGATTTGGAAACATGCACGAGCGAAACGTAGAATTCTACTTCGTGTAAAGCAGCTTAAAAGAAGGGTAAGATCGATGCGATTTGCATGTAATTGTTGTACGGCAGAGTTTGAAGATATGTTTGAGGAAAATTTTGAAGTATTTCTATGCAATCTCCATAAAAAGGAGGGTACTTTGCAACTGCAATTTTTTCAAAGATACCAACTAGGAGGTATTTGTATGTTTGTATGTATGTAATCCTTATTTGCCAATGAGGTATTTGTATGTTTGCATTCTTTATTTCTTTGTATGTTTGTAATTTTTTTTAGGTATTTGTTGTTGTAGAGGCACTTGAATCTTTCAAGGAAGTATTTGAATTTGTTCCTTCTAATCAAGGATTCCTTGACTAGGTTTGACGGCACTACTAATGCTTGTTAGCATCATTTTCTTTTTGTGTAGGCTGCATGGGAATAAGTTTTATGTTAACTAAGTTAACTTTGTTTTTATAAAAATTAAACAACTTTATAAAAATTGACTAAATTTTATTAATTTCTAACCAAGTTAACTAATTTTTATTATAAAACCAAGTTTCTAATATTAATTAAGTTTTATAAAGATTAAACAAAATCGACTAAGTATATAAAAATATAAATTAACAGAATCTTCTACAACAACAACAACAACAATAATAATAAACAACTAAGATTTATAAATATTATATAAGTTTATAAAAATTAACCAAGTATTATAAAATTTAACTAAGTTTTATAAAAATTAACAAGTTTAGTTTATAAAAATTAACTAAATATATATAAAAAATATATATAACTAAATCTTCTATAATAATAATAATAATAATAATAATTCTCATTATTATTACTATTATTAACTAAGATTTATAATAATACTAAGTTAACTAATATTTATAAATATTAAATAAATTTATAAAAATTAACTAAGTATCATAAAAATTTAACTAAGTTAACCGAGTTTTATAAAAGTTAACAAGTTTAATTTACAAAAATTAACTAAGTATATAAAAATATAAAATATAACTAAATCTTCTATAATAACAATAATAATAATAAACTAAGATTCATAATAATAATAAGTTAACTAAAATTTATAAATATTAAATAAGTTTATAAATATTAAATAAGTTTATAAAAATTAACTACTATTATAAAATTTTAACTAAGTTAACCAAGTTTTATAAAAAGTAACAAGTTTAATTTATAAAAATTAACTAAGTATATAAATAGATAAAATATAGCTAAATCTTACATTTCTATGTTTAATTAAAACTATAAGCAGTTCAACCAAAATTGGTGTATAATTAATTTCATGCATAAATTTCAAAATTAATAAATAAACAAAGAATTTGGAATCAGGTAAAACATTTAATTTAAGAAACAAAGAAAATGGAACTGATCAGTCATATTTAAAAAGAAAAATATATACTATAAGAAGCCTGTCATAAGTCGACTGAAAAACAAAGATAGCTAAAATATGAAGAGGGATGTAGTTTTTAATCTAATTTTTTAGGATGTAGCTAAAATATAAGAAGCTGGTAACTATCAAAGTTTTTAATCTATTTTTTTTTTCTTTGGCTTTTTAGGATGTAGTTTTTCTCTCAACATGTTTTTCATCTCTGCATATTTTGATATATGTTTCACTGTGTTTATCCTTATTTCGATGCATATGTAGGTTTCTTTATTGCTTTGGATATTATCTACAGCCGAAATGTTGCTTTTATGTCCTAAACTCCTCCACTTTATGTGGTATAACAATGAAATCCTTTATATTTCACATTCTCATTATTAGGACTTGATTCGGTGGTGAGCTACACTATGGGGAAAATATTGCTTCCATATTTTAGAAACTAGCATGCTCTGCTAATAGGTAAATCTATTATTGCTCTAAATATTCATTTTGTTTCATCTACGCATTTCCTGTATCATAATTGTTACGTGTCTAGGAGGTATGCTTCGATATATTGAAGGCTATGTCCAGAAGGTAAGCTTCTTTCTTTAAAGGTAACATCATTTTATATGATTTTGATATGTAGGCTGACTATGCACATCTTGTATCAGGTGAATCCAAGTAACGCTCTATTAGTAGTTAGCCAATTGCTGGATGATGAGTGCTCTGAAGATTTTATTAAAGGTCTTATCCTCTCAGTTTGATCTCTTCTCCCTGTAGAGCCTCTTGTGGATGAATGTGAAAAAAGGTTTATAATATGATACTTATTTTCAACACTATACTCTTCTTGTTTTAATTTCTGCTGTTTACACCTGCTGCCCTATGTCTTTGTAGAAATCGTCTTTGACTGCGCACACAATTCTTGGAACATCTTATGAGTGAGGGAAGTCAAGATGTACATGTTCACAATGCTTTGGGGAAAATCATCATCGACAGCAACAATAATCCTGAGCCAGATAAGCATTCATATCCTTCATTTGATAAATCTTTCTGTATTTAATAAAGAAACTATACTAACTTATTTTTTCTGTAATTCTTAGAAATTAAGTTTTGAAAAAAAAAACTAAATTTGTAAAAATAACCAAGTTAATAAAATTAAACTAAGCCACTGCTACCAAGTTAATAACCAAGTTAAAAAAATAACTGAATCTGATGAGCCACTGCTACCACCTAAGCCACTGCCACTACTTGAACTTTGCTGAGCTACTTCAACTCCACTGCGACCACCAGCTTCATCTTGTGTTGCTGCAATTACTGAGCTGCTGCTAGCTGTCATGTTTGGAATTGCTTGGCCATTGGTCAAGCTAATTAATATGATCAATACCGTGAGTGAAGAAACTAGTAAGTTTAATAAAAGATAACTATGTTAGCTAATTTATATAATTTAACCATGTTTATAAAAATTAACTAAGTTTATAAAAATTAATTAAGTTTATAAAAATCATTTAAATTATATAAAATTTGACCAAGTTAACGAAGTTTTATAAAATTATAGATTTTATAAAGTTAATAAAAATTAAATAAGTCTTATGAAAAACAATTAAGATTTATAAAAAATTAAATAAGATCTATAAAAATTAAATTAGCATTAAAAAATGAACTAAGTTAACTTAGTTTTATAAAAATTAATTAAGTTTTATAAAATTTTAACTAAATTAACCAAGTTTTACAAAATTTAACTAAATGTTATAAAAATGTACTAAGTAGACTAAATTTTATAGAAATTAACCTAGTTTATAAAAATTAACTAAATTTTGTAAAAAATAACCATGTTAATAATTTTTTTTAATAGTTTAGCTAAGTTTTATAAAATTTTTACTAATTAAACTAAATTTTATAAAAATTAATCTAGTTTAAAATTAAATATTTTTTGTAAAAATTAACTAAATCTTATAAAAATCAACCTATCTATAAAATTAATCAAGTTAACTAAATTTTATAATAATTAAATAAGTTTATAAAAATTAACCTATCTATAAAATTAACCAAGTTAACTAAATTTTATAATAATTAAATAAGTTTATAAAAAGTAACTAAGTTAATTTTTTTTTATAATAACTAATAAGTTTATAACTAATATGATTTGGAGAATTTGAAATTATCCTTAACATATTTCAGTGCTTAATGTTCAGATTGTGCATTTGTGTTCTACCATTGCATACAAACCCATAAATTTTAATACTTCAAATCGGTTATGTTTTTTACAAATAGGCCATTAAATTGCGTGCATGACATTTTGATACATGTGTAGATTTTATTTCCTTGTTGCAATATGTAGGTAATTAATTCTTTTTCCCATGTTTAGACAGTGATCTAGCAACGAGCAATAATTAAACCTTGCGTTTGAATCCTGCCATACTAGTTGGTATAGCTCGTCTCCAAAACCAAAGCCAAAATCATCATATTATAAATTGGATAAAATCATTAGGTAGTTTCTATTCCAATATGTAACAGGAATATGAATCTCAGCTTGTGAAACCTCTTTCAACACCAAACTATAGGCTGAAAGTAAAGGACTTCATATGGTCCGAACACGGGTGGCCTAATATACAATTCAATGATTTCAGGGCACAAGAAGATATCCATGTGTTCAGTTTAGCTGCTATGAACGAAAGCAATGAATACGAAGAAATGTGCAGGAAGATGGTGGGCGCAAGCGGGAGTTGGGGAATTTTCAGGTTAGTAGATCATGGAGTGCCCGAAGAGATCGTCGAGGACATGATAACACAGTGCTCGAGATTATTTTGTCTTCCAGTTGATCAAAAAATCAAAGGGGGGAGACAGGAAGGGGTGTCGCTTGGTTATTCAGCAAGCAATCCAGATTATACTGGTAATTTGCCGTGGGCAGAGATTCCGCAGCTGCTTCAATCCAAGGATCAGGTGGTTGGTTTTGCAAAAAAAGTTTTCGGAGATGAACATCCAAATTTTAGGTAATTTTAATCATCATTTAAATAAGTGTTCTATGAACGTTGCATGCCCTAATCAACTATGCTACCCTTGTATGTTGAAAATCCTTTCTATTTCATTATGAATTTTATTTATATTTTTAAGTTTTGCGTTTGGACAATATCGTAAATGTGACTCAGTGTTGCAGTGAAGCTTTGATAAAATATATGGATGCACTAGACCGATTAGGAATGGTTATATTGGAGATGCTGGCACATGGTCTGGGACTGCCAGATGACCATTTTACCAAAAATTTGAAGGAGAAAGAGTCTACGATGCTTCGAGGAATGGTTATATTGTAAAAGTTTTCGTACATATGCTTTCAATGCTCTCTCATTTTCATTTAGGGAAGCTGAGTTATACCAGTGTTACCAGTTTGTTAAATAATGGGAAATTGGCAGCTACAGAAATGTTTTTTTTTTTTCCATTTTGTACATTTGTTTGCTAAGTCTAATTTTAAGAAGAACACTAGCACTGAATATCTTATTATCAATGTTGTATCTAATATGTATGTCACTTTGCTTTTTTCAACTTGCAATAATATACAAGTAATGGGTAATAAATGTGTGATTTTATTGTAGGTGTTTCTGCTTTGGCTGTGGCAGGGCTTCTGAAGCTTCTCTCTTTCTTTCTTACTTTCTCAAACAAAAAAGGTGCATGGTTATGACTCTTAAATACTAATGTGTGTACATGTTAATTGTACATCAACTTACATCTTTATTTTAACATAGTATTTAGCTTAAAACTAGGTTATTATAATGGAAAATTTATTTCTAGCTTAACTGAAACCCAAAGGGTTAAATTTTAGACGGACGAACTGTAAACTTGTGTTATTTCAATATTGAAAAAGGGTTAAATTTTGAACTAAATATTGGGATGTAAGCTTAACCGAAACCCAAAGTACTATTTCTGCAGATCTCTTTTAAATTTTTACACCATAATTTGCATTGTGGTAATGGTTTTCAATCTTGTGATATTTAATAGGTTATCACACGGTCTTCTTTATTACTATTAGTACCTACTCGATCCGTAAGTGGTAATCTTGAGGATTATTGTTATACTATACTACGTAAGGTACTTCAATTGTCTATTTTTTCTTGAATGAAAGTTGTTGGTGTCAAGGATTAGTTTATGTTAATAAATAATAAAAATTATTATCATTTTCTTTTTGATGTATGATAGTTGGTTTATAGGACCATATGCACTAATTACGTTGATTAACATAATCAATTTAACACCACTTTGATGTTTACACATTTAAAAGAAATTCTTGTTCGACATCACTGATCGTCTTTTGCAGGAAATGCCTTGCAGATGGGAACTTACTGTAAGCGGCTAAGCGCACAAGTTTACTATAAGCACACAAATTTAGTAAATTCCAAGTAATGATGCAATACATGCTTTCCCCTGTGATCCCCCTACTGATTTTTCAATGGAGAAAGGAACATAAATCTCTCGTTGACTAGGGTAAGCACATCTTTTATTATTCTGGTATCTACTGCATAAATATAATTTCGATGCTTTGAAATTTCAATGTTAATCTCAAATTTTACTTAATGTGCGTTGTTAGCAATATGACTCAGATTCTTTTAATAATCGCCAGTTGCTGGCTGTGAAATAATCAAAATATTGACTACTGAACTGATTGATTTTTGTCTTGGTTATTCGTCAACTGTTGCGTGTTTCGTTGTAATAACAAGAAAAGAATTTGTATTGATAAGTCCACGTTTTATCTCTTGGTCATTTTTCTGACAGTCAAAAAAATGTTAATCGGCACTTCCTCAAATAAACAAAACACTTAGACATGATTCATATTTGATTTTGTAGTCATCATTAAATGTTGACTATTGAGATAATCCAGGATTTGAAAGTTGTAATGAAAAACATAAATTATGAGCCCTTTGATCAATTTTAAATCAGTTGATTTTTATTTTGGATTACTGAAGCAGGGAAATCGGGAGCAGATGGAATTGTTTGCTGTCAGGGATGTTATGGCAGAGGTGGAGATTGGTCAGGTATGTTTGTAAGGATGTTGTATAATACAGTACTGTGGAAGGAAGGTTGGTATGCAGAAGTCTGGCAAGGGGATGAAGGTTTTCAGAGATGATGACAAAAATGTTGTGAGGTGGGGAGCGCAGTGCAGTCAGGTGCAGGATGAGTTTGTTGGTGGTGGGGGTATTGCAGTGTAACATAAGAGTTGCAGAGGGCTGTTAATAGATATGTTGGCAAGTAACAGGCAGTGTTGATGTGGTAGTGTTTGTTTCAGGAAGTGTTTGAATTAATGCAGAGGGCTTATTCTGACTTAACTGTTTCATAACAGTGTGGGGTATTTGGCAAAGGAGAAGGATGTCAGTGAGATGAGGGGTTTTAGTTCAAGGAGGCGAGGCGTTTTTGTTTGTCGATTGTGGCAATGAGTATTGATTGTCAGAAGTAATGCAATAGTTGTTTACAAGGAGGAGCAGGATATTGTTGAGTGTTGCCGCAAGGAGTTTGCTGTGAATGGAGAGTTGGTAGTAGCAGTTGTTAGCAGTTGCAATTGCAGTCTTTTTTATTGATTTGCCGCAAGGAGTTGTTAGCAGTTTGCGTATATATCATGTAATTGTAATATACTGAACGTATATATTTGTAATTGTAATATACTGAACGTATATATCATGTAAACGTTTATGTATCTAATTAATAGTTATTAGAACATGTTATATATGCTAGTTGCTTCAATATACTCAAAATATAATTCTGGAATATTCCAAAATAGAGTGGAATATTGAAGCTGTTATATAAATAGAAGACAGCGTTTTATTAATGCTGTCAATGAAGAAACAACAGCGTTCAATTTGTGCTGTAATTATCTTTAAAAAGTCAATAACAGCGTTTAATACATGCTGTTGAAAAAGTTGATGATTCAATAACAGCGTTTATAAAAAGCTGTTGTAAGCAGTTAAAGTAGAATTAAAACATCTTCGACAACTAAATTATTAACGCTGTAGAAACATAATACAGCATGTTTGAAAACGCTGTAAAAACATTATTGACAGCTTGTACAAAACGCTGTCAAAGTGATGTTTCAACAGCGTTTATCAAAAAGCTGTTGTAAGTTCTGTATATACGACAGCATGTCGTTATACAGCGTTTGAACTAACGCCGTTGTATCGTATTACAGCGTTTATCAAACGCTGTTAAAAGCCTTTTCTGGTGTAGTGTATTTTCGTAACAAATTTCAACGAAGACCACATATAGTCTGTTCGCATCCTTTTTATGCATGATTTGATTGATTTCAGATGGGTTCTACTTTACATTGTTCTTACTGGGGGTCATTCAGTTTTGTTTCCATTGGAATATTACTTAGAGAATATTGTTAATAAGAATGCAGTATGGGGAAGGAATAGAATACTATGATAAGGCAACTAAAACATACATAACAGATTTAGTTAGTGATACAAAATATGGAAGATGTTGAGCTAAATATATGATTTGTCTCACAGTATAAGTATCACACAAAGAAGAGCTAAATATATATTACTGTAATGATTCAGAAACTTATGAGAATAAATTGTTACTTTCAACCATATTTGGTTGTGTACTGTAAATACAGTAGAACTAGTGGGAATATTGATTAGGGCTCTACGCATAGACTTGCATTGCCTCCAAAGATTTTAGCTATAATCAGCAGCCTCGAAGCAAACAAATTTACTACGAAAATATGATAGGATTAATTAGTATACTAATATATTTGAAATGTATAAATACACGGTGCATCTACTTTTGTTTTGCTGTGGTAACAATGTAGAACTTAAATCTTAAAGATTTAACATTAGTACCCCATTTTTTATAAATTTTCGAATCAGAAAATCTGCACCAAAAAAGATAATACTATAGACCATTTCTTTGGTTCCCTGAAACATATAAATAATTATACAAATTACTCATCAGTTAAGAATTTTCGTTGTTTGTTATAAATTTTACTTCCACATGAAAGTAAGATGGCTGCAGTTCTTTTTAATATTAAGTAGGGCACAACACTGAATCAAAACTGAGATTTAATTATCATCTTGACTTAATTAGGATAGGAAATGAATTCACCTTAACTCTTTTATATTTGATTAATAGTCACGGCGTATATACGAGTGTATAACAGTGTCAATGGAGCTGATGGTTCCAACCTCATACAAATTAATGAAAAGGAGGACTTCACATACATAATATTTTCATATGGCTCCACTAATATTATTGCCAATCTGCATTGGTGCACTGGCAAATCCGCTGCTTCACAAAATCAGCGATTGCTTTGATGATACTGATTTTTTCAAGTTATATTTTGTGGTTGCTGAAACCTTCATACGCATATTTTATTACAGATAGTCCATCTGCACTGATATATGATATCATTCACTGATATATGCTATCATCACATATGTGAAACGCAATCAGTGATGTAAAATAATTACAGCTATATAGGTATTATTTTCTATCAGATGCCCAATGGCATGTGAATTATTTTAGCAGTAAACTAGGAAGTCGACCAGAATTACAAAATTGGACTGCAAAGCAGTTCCATAAGTTTATGAACTACGTACCAAAACTTATTTATAGCTTACCTATTGATAATATATTCTGTTCAAGGATGCAGTAGAATACCATTTTGAAACTTCTTGTTCAATTCATGTCTTCATTTGTGTTTGTCTGGTGAGGAAGATAAATAGTTGAGAATGAAGCTATCCAGTTCTCCTTCTAGAATAGAATCAGGATCAAACACTTCATAATTTGTTCGAAGATCTTTAACCATACGATAAGGCTACAAGACAAAAAAGAAAACTTATTGGTAATATTAAATGTTCAGAAAGCTAATATGCTACAAGGATGAGTCGTTGTGTTCTCAATTTAAATATATCTTACATTTAATAAGAAGAGATTTGCATAAATATATGCAAAACTGTATTCAAACGTGTCAAATTGAAAATTTCTCAGTGCTTTGTTTGGTTATCTTCGTCAAGTTTGTAACATTTAGAACAATATTTATAACAAATGCTAAATGCAAATTTTATTGCATAAATATTTTAAAAGGGTATCGTATTTCAATATGGAAAACTATTGCAAATTTAGGCATAATGAGAAAGTAATCTCTATCAGCGACTGAGTGTGTTCTGAATTGAGCTGGGCTTGGCGTGCCATTTCAAGCTGATCAAACCGATGCTGAAGGACTGCCATTGCTAATGCTTTGTTCTTACCTAAATAGTACATTTTACTAAAGAATGCAAGCCGGTCAACAACACATAACCCAATCGTTTAAAATCAACAACACGTTTTAATTAATTTAATTATAAGAATAATATGAGATTAAAATCAACAACACATTTTTCTACGTTACAAATCAAAGTTAGTAACGTTATTTTCTGAAGCTGTTTAGCATAGTTTTTCTTAGTATTCCTTTTGTTTTACAGTAAGTCAGTAATCGCTACAGTAAATGATAAATTATCCCAAATCCCATAGCTACTAGATGAACTGAGTTCAAATTATAGAAATACCCAACTTTACCGCTAAATTTACAATCATCACGGAAATGGTATTTTCGGGTTTACATACATGGCCAGTTTCCGGTATACCTCGGTCGCCTGCGAATTATTTACAATGTACCAAAATAATCATCAGACCAAAGTATCGTTTCTTTTACGTGTTTTGCAGCTGATATTGAAAATGTAAGATACACAAAAAGCAAAAAAGAAAAGAAATTACCCGCAGACCATCAAAATTGCAAAAAAAGACGAAATCTTTCAATCAAAGAAAGCCTCGTTTAGCGATAACTGACTTTATCAATCAAGCTTTTGGTGATATTGTTTTTGTTCGAAAAATAAGAGAGAGATGATATGGTGACTGAAGCAATCATTGAAGCGATGGGCAGTGCTTTAGTGCTAGCGATTATCAAGAGAAGTCAAGACGAATCGTATAATTTTCTGACTCAAGCGATGTACCTGAAAGAACAAATAGTGCTAGCAGGAGCACATCGCAGAAAGGAAACGAAGATAAAGAAAATTAAAGACGAGAGGAGGGAAAACAAGAATTTGAGTGATTACACGTCAAAAACTCAGTTTAGACCTAAAAATTTGGTTTTGGAGTCAAAATGAAATTTGGTTTTAAAGCCAAGGAAAATTTATATGCCTTCAACGTATGTAGATTAGGCGCAACGTAGGGCTGTCAATGAGTTCTTAAAAAATTTGAAGTCTGTCCAACGTAGGATTGTCATTTAATACTTTATATAAGTAAAAAAATTTAAAATATGTATAAAGATCAATATTTGCTGCCTAAAATTATTTTTCTTAGCATATTTATTATTTTTTATATTTTCAGTACTAAAATTGATTTTTAATTAATCAAAATTTTTTATTTATTTGTTTGCATTATTACTTGTGAACTAGTCGAAGAATATCCAATAAATATTTGATATTTGTCCCCATCCACGGATATGGATATCCAATTTCCGAAAATGATTTTAGATACGAATGTAGATGTGACACTATTTGAATTCGTATCCGACCGTTTATAGGCTTAGTCCAACGACATCCACTTAAAGAAGGCAATCTTCACGATTCTATTAGTAATCAAATCAAATACTACTATTAATAATACCGACCCTATATAGTATTTAAGTCAAGTGGAAATATCATGCATTATATCATTTCATAACCGAATAATACATCAAATTCTAAACAAAACCAGATCTTAACCACTACCTCCACTAATTAAAATCTCTCCCAAAATAGTCCAAAAGTAGCATATTAACATAATGAATTCATTCAAAAGAAAGAGCAACCTATTAATAGTAATTATTTCATATTTCAAAATAATTATTAATATTTAATTTTAATTATTAACTATTATTATTATTTAATATTAAATTTTGATAATTTAACTATTATTATTTATTATAATTTTATTATTACCTATTAATTACTAATATTTAATAATGAATTATTTATAAATTATTAATGATTAATTAATTATTAAAGATTTATTTATTGATTAATTATTAATTAAGTATTAATTGTGAATTGTTAATTACTAATTATTAAAAGGATTTATTTCATATTTCAAATTAATTATCAATTTTTATTATTTAATAGTAGTTATATATTATTATATATTAATATTTAATTATTATTATTTAAGTATTATGTATTTAATATTAATTTTCTTATTGATTATTAATTATTATTATTTTAATTAATTATTATATATTATTATTTATTATTGATTTTTAACTTTTAATTATTATTTAATATTAATTTTTAACTTTTAATTATTATTTATTATAAAAAATATATTATATATTAATTATTAGTTACTATTATTTAATAGTACTTATTAATTATTAATTATTAATTATTAATTAAGTATTTATTATTTATTCATTGATTATTAATTAATTATTAGTTAATTATTAATTACTAATTAATTATTGATTATTAATATGAATTATTTCATATTTCAAATTAATTATTATTATTTAATAGTAGCTATCAATTATTATATATTATTATTTATTTATTACTACTATTTAAGTATTATTTATTAAAAAATTATTAAAAAATTATTAAAAAATTATTTACTATTAATTTTTTTTATGAATTATCAAAATTTATTTATATTAATTATAACTTCTTAATTATTAATTATTAATTATTTATTATTAGAAATTAATTCTTATTTATTAATTATTATATTAATTGTTATTTATTGAATTGTAATTATTAATATTTATTATTTCATATTTTTGGATTAATTAATTATTATTATTCAATAGTAATTATCAATAATTTTTTATTAATTATTTAATTATAAATTATTGTTATTATTTAATTATAATTATTAATTTTAGTTCCACTTCAGATTGGTCACATCCTTATCCTTTCGTGTCAGCAACATGGAACTTTCTTATTAGAGGGTGCTTGCATCTAATATCATCAACTTTGTGTTTTTCATTAGTTTTTCAGATACTTCTAACACCTTAATATTGAACGGTGGCCATGCCGGAGCTTGATATTATGGTGTAATGGGCGGTGGTCTTGTCGGAGCTCATTATAGGGGTACATGGGTTTTTTGCTTTTGATACTTGTACTTAGTTTTGCTACCTGCCAAGCATATTGACAGCGCCTTGCTTTGTGATATATATAGTTATGTGCGTGCTCTCCTCTATTAGAGGATCACATATTTTTCTCAAATTTTTTTATAATTATTAACTTATTATTATAATGGATAAACTAAAATGATTGTAATATGTATTTATTACAACTGACAAAAAAGAAGAGTTGTTAAAATTTGTCATCTATTACAACCGGCAAATGAAAAAGGTTGTAATATGCATCTATTACAACTGGTAAAAAAAGTTGTTAAAAACAAGCCTCTATTACAACTGGTAAAAAAAGGTTATAATAGGCATCTATTACGACTGACAAAATAATAGAGTTGTAGAAAATAAGTTTATTACAACTTTTTGAAAAAAAAGAGTTGTAAAAAACTTTTATTACAACTGGCATTTTGTGACCGTTGTAAAAATATAGTTGTAATAGGGTCATTTTGTTGTAGCGTGGTATGATCATCGTAAGGTAAAAATCCATCTGTGTTTATATGGACGTGATCTTATGAGATGCCTGTTGTACAAATATGAGAACTAATAGTGTAAGCATATTTCCTTATCGATCCTGACAAGAAATTATATATAGTTATGAAGCTTTCTACGTTTATTTTGCAATGAGATCCCTAAGCAAAAGTTGGTATGGTTGTAAACTAGAAGTAGTTACTGAATAGATGCAAATTGAACACAAAATAAGTGCACAACTGAACACCAAAGTCTTCATAAATGCACGAGTATCCACAAAAAGTCCGAGCCCGAGCCAAGTTGGTCGACGCGTGCATGGTGGTCAAGCATAGCCTCCCTTCTCACAAAAAACAGCATTGGGTGTCCAAAAGGTCCATAGGTTCTAAGAATCAAATATAAAATATTGATTCTTTCATATAGTCCTACAATGTTGGACTATTCAAATATAGGAGCCATTCATTCACACTTAGTTAATTTTTTTTATATATTTTATTTTTGATGATTCGCTTAAAATTTAAAACATTTTCCAACAGGTTATGTAAAATTTATGCGATTTTTCATCAGACGGGAAAGTTCAGGATTTTATCTTTGATTTTGATCCACTATATTAATCCAGTGCTATTGAACTTCATGTTGTTGAAATATATATTTAAAAAAAAGGTTAGACATTTGAGAGAAGAAACTTGTTCTCACAAATAATGCTTTAATATTATTTTTCCTTTGCTAGATTGCTTGATTACAAATGAGGGGAGAGCTTCTCTATTTATAGTCCATAATAGATCATTCTAGAATTACTTTTGCTTGATTACAAAGAAAATATAATTCTAGAAATACTTTTACTTGGTTACAAAGAAAACATAATTCTAGAAACACTTTTACTTGATTACAATGAAAACATAATTCTAGAACTCTCACCCCCCTTTAAACATAATACAAGAATTCTCTAGAAACCAATAAATCAAGTTTATATTCCAACACCCCCCTTTAAACTTGATTTGCCCCCCTTTGAGCTAAACTTTTACGCATGCCAAGTTTCTTCTTTAACTCCTTGAAAATCTCCAACTTCAAAGACTTCGTTAAAACATCGGCAATTTAATCTTGCATCTTGCAATGCTTGACAACTATTTCTTCTTTACTAACCAAGTCTCGAATGAAATGATACTTGATTCTTATATGCTTGCTCTTCCCATGAAAAACTAGATTTTCGATGAGTGTTATAGCAGAATTGCTATCACAATATATAAGTGGACTTTCTTTTAGAGTATGCTTAAGTTCTTCTAGCACCCATTTAATCCATAAAGCTTGACAACTAGCTAAAGATAGTGAAATATATTCTGCCTCGGCGGTTGAAAGAGCCACAACTTGTTGTTTCTTTGACATCCACGTGATTGTACTTGATCCAAAGTAGAAAACATTTCCCAAAGTACTTTTACTATCATCAACACTTCCAGCCCAATCACTATCACAATATCCAAGCACCTTAGGATCATTTATCTTTTGATAATAAATTCCATACCTAAGTGTTCCACGCACATATCTCAAAATTCTTTTTTCGACATCCCAATGTGTCTTCTTTGGTTGCTCCATGAACCTACTAATCAAGCTCACACCATATGTAATGTCCGGCCGAGTGGCTGTCAAATACATCAAACTCCCAACAAGACTTCTAAACAATGTTGGATCAACATATTTAGAGTTGTCATCCTTACTTAGTTTCAAGCCAACTTCATCTGGAGTGCTAATTGGCTTTGCCTCTTCCATTCTAAACTTCTTCATAAAATCTTTTGCATACTTTTCTTGTGAGATAAATATACCATCATTATCTTGCTTTACTTCAATACCAAAAAAGTAATGAAGTAGACCCAAGTCGGTCGTCTCAAATTCTTGCATCATACTTCTCTTAAATTCTTTAATATTATCAAGACTATTTCTCGTAAAAATCAAATCATCCACATATAAACCAATGATGAGAATGTTACCTTTGTTCTCCTTGATGTAAAGAGTATGCTCAAATGGACACCTCTTGAATCTCATCTTCACAAAATAGTCATCTACGCGACTATACCATGCACGAGGGGCTTTCTTAAGCCCATACAATGCCTTCTTCAACCGATAGACTTTATGCTCTTCATCCTTTATCACATAGCCGGAAGGTTGATCAATGTACGCCTCTTCTTGTAGCACTCCATTCAAAAAAGCAGATTTAACATCCATTTGATAAACTTGTCACTTATTTTGAGCGGCCAATGAAATTATCAAACGAATTGTTTCAAGACGTGCCACGGGAGCAAAAACTTCATTGTAATCAACACCATACTTTTGCTTGTAGCCTTTCACAACTAATCGTGCCTTATGTTTTTCAACTTCACCTTGTGCATTCAACTTTGTCTTGTAAACCCATTTGACTCCAATGGGTTTCTTCCCCCATGTTTGGTTTCTTTCAATTGCATCAATTACTTGATTCATGGCTTGTCTCCATTTTTTCTCCTTGGCGACTTCTTCAAAATCAACTGGATCCGCAGTTGCATATAAAGAAAAATCAATAAATTCATCTTCTAAAATTCTTCTTGTTTCTCCATAAATCTCCACAAGAGGTCTTGTCCTTCTAGGTGTTGATTCTGAACTTGAAGATGATGAGCTTGGAGGAGAATTAGATGGTGGAGTGGGTGGAGTCTATCCTTCTTCTTCAATTGGCTCAAATACATCATTATCAAGCAAGATACTTGTACTCTTTTTCTCATTTTTTCATTCTCATGCTTCTTCCTCATTGAAAATCACATCACGACTAATAATAGTCTTCTTTGTGATGGGGTTATATAATTTATATGCCTTGGATCTTTCACTATAGCCAACAAAGATGCACTTTTCAGATTTGTCATCAAGTTTTCCTCTCTTTTCATCCGGCACATGAGAGTAACAAATGCTTCCAAAAATTCGAAAGTGGGAGACACATGGCTTGTGACCGCTCCATGCTTCTTGTGGAGTCTTTTCGCGAAAACTTTTAGTAGCCGCACGGTTGAGAACATAGCATGCACATGCTACAGCTTCGGCCCAAAATATTTTAGGCAATCCTTTTGTCTTCAACATACTTCAAACAAGTTCCATGATGATACGGTTCATTCTTTCGGCCACCCTATTTTGTTGAGGGTTGAGCGAACCGTTGGTTGATGATGATGCCATGATCCTTTAAGAAATTTCCGAATTCTTCCGCTATATATTCTCCACCACGATCGGATCGGAGTGTCTTTATAGAAAAGCCACTTTGCTTCTCCATAAGTGCTTTAAACTTCTTGAATACTTCAAATACTTAAGATTTTTCTTTGAGAAAGTAAATCCAAACCTTGCGACTATGGTCACAAATAAAAGTGAGAAAATACCGATTACCTCCAAGAGAGTTTGTGCGCATAGGTCCGCATAAATCCGAATGCACTAGCTCCAAAGGATTCTTTGCTCGCCATGCCTTTTCTTTTGGAAATGGATCTCGATGGTGCTTGCCAAAAACACAACTTTCACATACTTGATCTTGTTTGCTAATATTTAGGATGCCTCTCACCATATGATCTTTGCAAATCTTGGATAGAGTGCTAAAACTCAAGTGATTATAACGAAGATGCCAAAGCCATGACTTGTCATTAACAATATTAGCAAAATATGGAAATGCTTCGTTTTTAATTTTCAACGGAAACATTTTTGTTGGTGTCATCTTCACTTTTGCAATAAGAACACCAGTTTTGTCTTTGTCTCACATAAATCATTTTTGAAATTCACATTATGTCCCTTCTTTAAAAGTTGCCCAACACTCAAAAGATTGTATTTAAGATCGAGAACATAATAAACATTAGAAATATAATTTGTACCTTGCTTTGTCCGTATCAGAATATCGCCACTGCCTTTGACAATGAGCCTTTTGTTATCACCTGTCTTGACTTCTCGTTTGACACTTTCATCAAAATTCACAAAGCAACTTTTATTTCCGGTCATGTGGTTACTACAACCATTATCAATATACCA
This sequence comes from Allium cepa, assembly GCA_030765085.1. Taxonomy (NCBI): domain Eukaryota; kingdom Viridiplantae; phylum Streptophyta; class Magnoliopsida; order Asparagales; family Amaryllidaceae; genus Allium; species Allium cepa. The sequence goes on from CM060930.1 coordinate 175,934,381, forward strand.
TATATCATCAAAAGAAGCTTCTTGAACATTACAAGCAAGAATCATACTTTCATCTTGTGTCTCCAAATTCTCATGTAGAAAATTAAAATTATCTTTTTGATCATTAGTTCTTTTAAAACAATCCTTTTTCATATGCCCATATTTATGACAATAATGACATTGAACATTATAAGAGTTACCTCTTCCTCTTCCACTGTATCCTCCACGACCTCATCCTCTTCCTCCTTGAGATGGGCTTGAATTTTCACTTTGAATTTGGTCTCTTCCTTGTCCTCTATCACGGGCTGATCTTCCACCTTTTCCTCTAAATCCACCACGGTCGGTGTCTCGAATTTGAAAAATTTGCTCGGAAGGAGAGGAATCAAATTGTTTGACGCGAAGCTCATGAGATTGTAGTGAGCCCAACAATTCTTCAAGAGAGAAAGTATTCAAATCTTTTGATTCTTCAATAGCAACAATAACATGCTCAAATTTCATTGTCATACTTCGAAGAATTTTTTCAATAATTCTTTTATCCGAAATTTCTTCACCATTCATTCGAAGTTGATTGGCAATCGAAATAGTTCTATTATAAAATTCCTCCACCGATACACTTTCTTTCATTTTGAGTAAATCAAAATCACCTCTTAGAGCTTGAAGTCTTACCATCTTTACCTTTTTTCACCTTTGTACGCCTTGTTGAGGATGTCCTATGCTACCTTTGATGTTGATGCCTAAGAGATCCTTTTAAAAATTGCTTCATCCACCGCTTGATAGATAAAATAAAGAGCCTTCTTGTCCTTCTTTCGAATCTCTTTCAAAATATTCTATTGTTGTGTTGAAAGTGTTGCTTGATTCTCCGGTTCTTCATATCCATTTTCAACAATCTCCCAAAGATCTTGAGAGTCATAGAAGACCTTCATTTGAATGCTCCATTGATTGTAATTATTTCCCGTCAAACGAGGAAGTTGAGGTTGCAACATATTGTTGGAAGTCATCCCTAAGCTCTGATACCACTTTGTTGAAATATATATTTAAAAAAAAGGTTGGAGACTTTAGAGAAGAAACTTGTTCTCACAAATAATGCTTTAATATTATTTTTCCTTTGCTAGATTCACTACAAGAACGACACCAGATAGCGACGGCCTTTAGCCGTCGCCGGCCGTCGCTAAAAGCCGTCGTTATTTTTGTCGTCGCCCAATAGTATAGCGACGGCTTTGGCGACAGCTCCGTCACACAAATGGCGACAGCTCGCGACTGCAAATGTGCCACGTGGAAATTTTCCAACGTCTAAATTTCGTTGCTAGCCGTCGCTAGACGTCGCTAATCTGAACCAAATGACCGTCGCTAGCTGTTGCTAATCTGTACCAAATAGCCGTCGCAAGCCGTCGCTAACCTGGGAAAAATTCTGTGCACCTGCACAGCCCATATACACTACAAACAATAACTATTAAATACCATCGTCAGAAGCGCTATACACTATATTCATCAACTATAACCATCATATATCCATCATATAACATCACTATACATTCAAACAATATAAAATCCAACCAAATCCATTAACCAGAATATGTACATAGTAAACCGAAATATCTACATAATATCCCGAAATATATATACATAACATCCAGCCAAATCCATCAACTAGAAGTCATCAAAATATGTACATAATATCTTGAAATATATATACACCAAACCAACCAAAATGTGTATATACCAAACTATAACATGAGCAAACAAACATACCTACTCCTCACCATCGCTGCTGTCCTCTCCAAGCATCCTCCCACGCTGTTGCAAATAAGCTGCAATCCGCTCATCCAGCTGTTGCTCGAAAAAACTCTTCCTCCAATCATTTATTTCATCCACTATCGCCTTCAACTGAGCAATCTCCGCTTCTTGCAGCGACCTCCTATATGCACTCTGCATTCTCATCGCCTGTAAAATAGTTCATAATTATTTATATATTAGTATATATATATAATATTATTAAAATTATTTAACTATTCATATGCATGAGTAAATTTATATATTAGTACATGTCAAAAATTACCTCCACATTTCCATAGCTATACCGTCGACTGGTCCGAGAAGGCGGGTCAATAATAGCATCCCAAATATGGTTCTCCTCCTCTACCGTAAGCTCTTCTCGACCAGTGGACTATGCTACCTGAGCCCGCTCAGCTTCGTACCTCTCCTGCGATTACAAACAATTGTTTTACACGATAAAAACCGAATTTCAAGTTTTTGAAAATAAAATAAGACAAAATATTGTTATTAACAATAAATTAATTTACCATTACAGATTGTGATTTATAATCCGTCCACTCGTACGAAACATTGCCCTCTTCGTCAGTCCTCTCCACGGTATGTGTCACCTTGAACAGCTCGGCCATAGTCGGCTCGCGGTTGTATCTCGCGGCCTGAAAATATATAAATATTATTGATAATCTGATTATAAAATATTTTAATAAAATGTAAGCAAAGTTTATAAATTTAATTATCAGCTCTCTCTTATGCTCCTAAAAGGATTTGGAGCCACCACGGTGCAATGCAGGATTTTAATTCCTGTTTGCCCGGTTCCGCGCAGATAACTCCTACAAATTAAGATAAATTATCACGTATATATCTTGCGAGATTTATATTAGATTTAAATAACAAAGCAAACATATATTACTTACTTTTGCTACCGGACTATCCCAAAGCCGAAGAAAATCATTCCATACACCCTCACTCATCCAGTTCGGCTTTTTCCCTGAATTCTTAGCCTTGGACAATGTATCACTGTAATTTTTCCTCATTCGTTTGTTCTAGTGATTTAAAAAAACGTCCAAGTCCTCAGGGTCAACGCAGACTACAGCCTGTAAATTAAAATTATTTTAAGTTATATAGATTATATTAATTTACAACTGAAATTCAAACTACTACTTACAAGTAAATCCGTCTGTATTGCGTTCTTGACATGAGGGGGGATGTCGTCTCAGCGAGGCCAACAACCATCCATCTGGCTCTGAAAAACCGTCCTCGAAACCTGTAAAATATAATCTGATGGTTCTACCTCAAAGCCACTGCAAAAGTTATGATATACATGTTTAGTGGATTTTAAAACTTATATTTAAATAAAATTGATACTTACCTAGCACTTCTAGGAAAAACTTCTGCCATCGGACGTAAGTCCGATGCAGTGCTACTACCACCTGCACCGGGAGATGGGGATGGCGTGCCTGTCAGACTTCGTCTCCTGCCAGACATATCTGCTATAGAAAAACAATATCATCACAGAACAATTATAGAAATTCACTACTACATAGCATGTTTCAATCACTTTCACAGAAACAATTATAAAAATTTACTAGTACAAAACATGGATAAAATTATATAAATAATCATCACATAACCATAACAGAAATTCACTAGTACATAGCATGTTTCAATCACTTTCACAAAACAATTATAAAAATTTACTAGTACAAAACATGGATAAAAATTAACTAAATGATCATCACAGAACAATTACATAAATTTACTATTACATCGCATGTTTCAATCACTATCACATAACAATTATATCAATAACGATCAGTCTTCATCGTTTTCTGATTCAGACTCGGTCTCGTATTCTATCTCATTTTCTTCGGTACTTTCGAATGCATCAAATAAGACGTTCGATTCATCATTCAAAGGCCCTACATCAATATCATCAGTTATTATTATTTCTGTATTTGGTTCAAGATCGGCTTGATATGCTGCGTCATCTGGAATATTATTTCCATCAAATGTAAACCTTGGTTTCGTTTTGAAAACAGCAGACCAGTCCGCTTTATCTCTTTTCAAAGATGGATACGGAGCAAAATAAACTTGTAACGCTTGCTTGGCTAATACAAAAGGATCGTACTTATAGTAGTATGATGTATGCCTTATTTCAATAAGTTTATACTCTTTATGCACGTTGATTCCGAAACCAGGAACGTTACTGAACCAATTGCAATTAAATAAAAAACCTTTTCTAAAGGTTCAACATAATATGTCAACTATAGAATCTGTGTTAAGACGCCGTAAAAATCTTTTAAATGCTCATCTGGATCATCACTGCCTTTGACAAATACCCCGCTGTTATATGTTAATTTTTCAGCCCCGTAATCTTTCGTGTTGAACTTAAACCCATTGACGAAGAATATTGGATGAGTCTTCACATTTCTTTTCGGTCCAATCGCAAGATGTCGTAAGCCTTCATCAACGAAACAGTTTCTTGGCTCATAAACTAGTTCAAAAACCATTTGGCAAATTCTTTACTGAGATCGCCAGATGGATACTGTGATTCGTAGGTACTGCATATATGTAATATGTGTTATAATTATTATGTACGTACAAGTAAATTACAAGTGAATTAATTATTACCTGACAAATGGTGCGACTTCGACACAATTTAGAAGAACATACGTGTGTGCTACATGGTGGTCTCTATCGTCCAACCATATTTCCACATTTTCCACCAGGTCTACCATGTTGTCTAAAAACAGATAACATTATTTGAGAAGAATTTTGTTCAACGACTTCCTCATTTTGAGGAACAGTTACAAACGATAAGTTCACATCACCCTTAAAGTAGTGAGAGAAAAAAAATGAGGCTTCTTCTTCAAGGTACGATTTGCATATCGAACCCTTAACTCGGGTTTTTTGTCGAATCTTCTTCTTCAGATGATTCAAGTACCTATTAAGATATTTATTACATATTTAGATATACAAATTTGAATTTGAAATTGACATGAACATTGCACATGTTAATTTACCTCTCAAACGGATACATCCATCCATATTGCATAGGACTCGAAGAAGTGATTCGGATGGAAGATGAATAGGTAAATGCTCCATTATGTTAAAGAAACAAGGCGGAAGTATTTTCTCCAGTTTGCATAGCAATATGGGTATTTCTACTTCAAATTTACGTATACGATCCACCTTTAATGTTGTCAAACAAAGCTGTTTATAAAACAAACATAACTCTGTTATAACATTCCATGCTTTTATGGGCAACAGTTCTTTGAAAGCCACGGGTAGTAAATATTCCATCATGATATGACAATCGTAACTTTTCATCCCACTCAGTTTACTATTTTTGAAGTCAACACATCTACGAAGATTGGAAAAAATCCCATCGGAAAATCTTAATTCTTCCACCCACTTTAGCACGAGTTTTACTTGCTTATTGTCTAGCTCATAACATGCTTTTGGTTTTTTATTGTCATTAGGCTTCATATGAAGTTCCCGGCGCTTACAATAGTTTGCTATATCAAGCCTTGAATTCAAATCGTCCTTGGTTCTGCCCTTTACATTCAAAATTGTATTAAACAGATTATCAAACACGTTCTTTTTGTTGTGCATCACGTCAATATTATGTCGGAGTAAGAGATCTTTCCAATATGGTAACTCCCAAAATATACTTTGATTGCACCAATTATGAATGTCAGACTTTCCTAAGATTTCAGTATGGACTGCAGTTTCATGTATCTTTGGACATTCTCTTACAATTTTGTATATTTCCTCGCCTGACCAAAACTTGGGTGGTTTCAGATTCTCTTCTCTGTTAGTTATAAAAAAAAATCTTATCTCTTCTAAAAGTATGATTGGGATGAAGAAAACACTGATGACAATCAAACCACGAAACTTTCTTCCCATATCGTAACGAAAATGCTCGTATTTCTTCCATACAATAAGGGCATGCTAGATGACCGACCGTACTCTAACCAGAAAGCATCCCGTATGTAGGAAAATCATTAATCGTCCATAACAAAGAAGCGAATAACCGAATTTTTTTTCCATTGATGCATCGTAAGTTTTGACTCCTTCATTCCACAGTTTCTTCAGCTCTTCGATCAATGGTTGTAAATAAATATCAATTCCTTGGGTTGGATTATAAAGGCCGGGAACGACAGTGGTGAGAAACATATATGGTGTCTTCATACACATCCATGGAGGTAAATTATAACGAGTAACGATAATTGGGCAGGATGAATATTTACTACCAAACTGTGAAAATGGTGAAAATCCATCCGTACATAAACCAAGTCTGACATTACGGCTTTCCGCAGTAAATGCGGGATAAGTCTTATCGAAATGTTTCCATGCTTCACCGTCGGATGGATGTATCAAAGTTCCTTCTTCCGCTGTTCTCACACTATGTCATCCCATATGACAGGCCGTAGCAGAAGATGCATATAATCTTTGAAGTCTGGGAGTGATGGGTAAATAATGCATTCTCTTGTATGGGACTTCTTTCCCTTTCTTCTTTCTTGGTTTGTATCTTTCTTCGTTACATATTTTGCATTTTCTGAGGTCAACGTCGTCTTTCTAATACAACATGCAACCTTTCACACATGCATCTATCTTCTCGTACGGTAGACCGAAAGCGGACATCACACTTAAATAAATCACTTATATTAATCAACCTTTATTAATTAACAAATGATCCTTATTAATTAATAATTACTTTAATTAATGAAATACTTAACTTATAATTAATCATTCATTAATCATAATCAGTAATTAACAATTTGTAATTACTTATCTTAATTAATTAACTTCTTAATTAATTATATTAACCCTTGATTAATTAATCTAATTAATAAATCTTTAATTACTTTATTAAGTAATTATTAATCAATTTAAATTAACAATTAATCCTTAATTAATTACTTTATTAATTAATTCAATTTTAATAAATTACACTTAGTAATTAATCTTAAGTTAAATTCATTCATTAATTAATTTAATCACATTAATTAATTAACTAAAATAATTAAGTAATTAACTCTTAATTACTTAACAAGTAATTATCTCTAATTACTTCATTAATAAATCTTGATTACTCACTTAATTCATTACTTAACAAATAATTAATTCCATTATTAAACAATCCCTAATTCATTAATTAATTAATTACTCCATAATTAATTAATTTCTAAGATTATATTAATCAATTCTTCAATTTATATTATTAAGTGATTAACCAATAATCACTTCCATTAAAATACTCCCATGAGTAGTCATCATTAATTACTTTCATAAGTAATTTACTTTCTTAATTACATTCAAAAATTAACCATTAATTACTTTATTAAGTAATTACACCTAATTAACCCATAATTAAGTAATTATTTAAAATTAAATAGACAATTAACTAATTATTTAAAATTAATTAAATAATTAATTAACTTCTTATATTTTAAATTCCTTAATTAATTAAGAAAATATTAATCTTAATAAACCTTTTACTTATTATCAAATCATATTAATTTAGTATTCTTACATTCATAACAAAAATAAATTAACCTTATTTATCTTTATCAATAAATCATTTGAAATTAATTTTATTAACCTTCAAGACAAACTTATTCGATTTGGTTTTTCCAAAATCATAACAATAACCTTTTTTTGAAAATAAGGTATTTAGAAATCAATTTGAAATTTAAAAACACTTTTAGTCATCAAATTTAAACATATTCATTTTCAATATAATTTTGAAAACTTAGCTTTTAAGATATTACTTAATATGGTTAAATTCAAAATACTCTTTTTTAAATTAAATTCAACTTTAATTAAGTTATTTTTTTTTCCATGGAAATCATCTTAACATTTAAATTTGAAAATAAATTCACTTTACATTTTAAAGTTTGATTAACTTAATTTCAACAACAAATTTTTAACACTTTACATTTGTTTCTATTATCAAACTTGTTATAACATTTTAAAACTTACCTTCAATTATCCAAATACAAGTTAAATTTGCAACCTATATTTCATTAAAAGGTTTTAATTCAGCAACCCACCACTACAGAACAACCAGAACCCACGACCCAAACACTCGAGCAAAATACAGCATCATCACGAGCCTGCCCCGAGACACGATCCATACGTCACTGCTTCGAGTCTTTCCCCCTGAAAATGCGAGAGCCTCTTCAGGTTCAACTCGTCCTTCCCCAGTTCAAACTTCCCCGTGCACACAACTGTGCTCGGTGCACCTAGCACACCACCTCCGACCAACGACGGTCATCGCAACCATCCACGACAAACAGTCGAACCCCCACTACCTCGACCGAACACCCAGATTTATCTAAAACCACGTGCATCAAAATTCAAGCATACGCGACGAAAACTTCAGCAAACATCAACCAAATTCCCATCGCCTCCCACAATCGCCACCGCCGGCAGCTCCAATGCCCACCCCAGAACATCGCCGCAACATTCACACCACTAATTCCAAGTCGCGATCAACTCCGGTTCGATATTCATGTCACCACTTCCACTACAGTCAAGCCCAACTCGAAACCCACCAAAACCCAAATTCGATTCCATTCGAACAATTTACACATTAGAAAAATTCTCTTGTATTTTTCCTTTGATCCTTAACTCAAAAGCTTGCTTCACCCACAAATTCGATTCAAAACAACAATCGAATCAACGGCAATTCACTAAAGTTCCCAAAACATTCAAACCCAAAATTCGAATAAATTACCACACTAAAAATTATTCATATCTAAATTCATGATTTTACATCAAGATTACATATATGTAGTCAAATTTTGAATTTAAGATAATAAATTTTTAACCAAAATTCAAATTCCTCTGTAAATTTTATTTTAATCAAGATTTTATGATATTTCGAATTTCCAGACTAATTTAAAATCTTTATTATACAATTACAAATCTATTTCATTCAAATACTAAAGACTAATATGGATTTGAGTTGTTGGCATTGAATTTTTTTGAATGGGAATGAACCTGAACATATAACAGTGATGTAAATATTCACATATACTAACTTTTGCACAACATAGCATATATATATATATACATGCATTCAAATTCAGGCATTCATGTAAACATTTCATTTCACTTTCCTTCAAGATTTTATTCATATTTTCCAGATAAATTTTAAATGTGAAACTGTTTTTGAAATAAAAATTTACTCACCTTAATATATATGCAGAGCATTTTTATTCCCAGGCTCTAAACAATTTGCAGATCAAATTTTTTCTTTGCTGTTGAAAATTGAATCCATGCATGCCATCAATTAGTTGTTTAAAAGTTGAAATGGATCTTGAAGTTGCAGGTTGAAATTACAGATTGCAGGTGATCAATTTTGCAGCTTTGATAAAAATGCAGATTCAAAAGATGATGAAACTGTTCTTGATCTCCCCTTTAAGTTGCATTACAGGTTGAAGTTTGTAGATTGAAGTTGAGAAGAACTTCATTTGAATTTCAGGAGATTTGCAATTGCAGGTTGATTTTGCAGATTTTGAATTTGCTTTGCAAATTTTAGTTGATAATAAATTGCAGGTTGAAGATTTGCAGTTTTCAGGTTTTGATTTGTTTTTTGGAATTCAAGTTTTCAGGTTGCCATTAGTTTAAGTTAAGGAATGTAAACAAAGAAATGAAAGTGTTTGAGAAAATTAGTTTTTTCTTCTAAAAAAATGTTTATTTAAAAATTAAAATGAATAAATTTCCATTTGTCTTAAAATTGAACACATGTCATCCTATTTGCTTAATCTTTTTACATGTGTTCTAGAGAAGCTTTAACATGCTTACATATGTTACTTAAGTATTTTTAATTAATTTTTATTTAATTTAAAATGTAGATATTTACTTATTTAATTCTCTAAATGAATAAATATAAATTTACCTTTAAAAGAAAATATTCTAAACTAATTATAATATAAATATAATCTTATACATGTATTTAAAATCTAAACATTATACCTAAACATTTATAACCATTTTAATTTGAGCATTTAAAAAGAAAACAAAACAAAGCTTGTTTAAATCCTTTTTAAACTATCTTATTTAAAATAACAATTATCTTATAATTTGAAAACAAATGAATTAATCTTTAATTTAACTTTTGAAAAATATTAAGTTTTAAGACAAAACTTTAAATTTCTATTCATCCATATTTAAATTATCAACAGATTAAGTAAAATTTCAAAACAACTCAAATTATAACATATACATACATATATATTACAATTTGAAAATTTAACTTTATTTAAAACAAAAGATATTTCTATTCACAATATATATCAATTATATATATTATAAACAGAATAAAATTTCATTAGCTTTTGAAAAACAATTCTTATCAAATTTTGCCAGATTAAAAATTTATTAACCTTTAAAGATTACATTTACCAATTTAAATTAAAATTATAAAGAAAATTTATCAATCCAATTAAATTACTATTGCAGATTATTAAATCGATATTGCCCAAAATTCTGGGTCGTTACACTGTCCCTGCATATTCACCCTCTGCTACAAAATATCCATCCAACCTTTACTTGCATTCACCGAACATTCTCCTTCACCAACAGTACAACCCACATCATCTCTACTGTTATTCATTTCAGCCTCGACAACCAACAACTGCAACGAGTTCACCCTGCATTTCATTCCTTGGCCACATTATTCAAGGCACTTCTAGTTCACGAATTTCAGTTTAATATTTAAAACAGGTACTTGATTGTAGTTTATGCAACTTCGTTGGATATTATTTAGCATGAAATTCATATAAATATTGTTATATGTTTTGTGTAGCATTACATAAAATAGAGTTGTTTGTTGCCGATGCAATAGATTTTGTGTAGCTGACGTGATAAAGAAAAACTTAAACTAATCTAATGGACATATGGAATTTGAAAAACACAGAGCAAAACGGTAAATTAGCTGGAACCAAAAGGCATATTACTAACTCCCAGTAATATGAGTAATTGAAACTTCCAGACTTAAATTTAAACAAAAAATAGTCAATACAAATAACAATCGATAGTTTTGGAAGTAAAGTTACCCCGGTTCTCTGCCGATTCAATCCTCCACTTGTAGCTATCATCAAATACCGATTAGGCTGAGTAATTTCTTCAGCTTCTGATTCATAAAACAATTAGAAGGAACTTCTGATCTCTTTTCAAAAATTTGACCTCTTTTCAAGTTCTGAGTAATTTCTTCAGCTTCTGATCTCTTTTCAAAAAAAAATTGTTCCATCTAAGAATTTCTCTTAGAAGGAACTCTTGTCACTTATCAATTTTGTTGATCCCCCAAGAAGCATACCTATATATAGGGGAAGCCTGTATATAGGAAGAGACGATAAAACAAAGTTAATTGACATGGTTATATATACCCGTCGTGGAGAGACTGTTGCCTTTCTAATATTTTAGTTTACTAATAAATTTATCTATACTAATGTGCCATTCTCCATTTTTACGTTTGGTTAGTGTAACCGGAAAGCCTAAATAATTTACAGGAAATCGTAAGCTATTGTAATTTGAAGAATTACAATAGCATCTTCTGCAACTGATTCCAGTACAACCTCTCTTCCTATGGCATATCAGTATGCTACTTTCGGATGAATTAAAAATTTATATTTGTTCGTTACCATTAATGATTATCTTATGTCAAAGAGGAGGAGGGTAACTACTTCATTAATGAATGCCAAGAGTTATGCTGATGATGAATACGACTTTCCCTTTCAAGTGCTCTTTTAAAATGTCTACCAAACAAGTGAAATACAAATCTACAAAGAACAACAACAACATACTAATTGCTGCATAGTTACATTGTAGGAAGACTTTAAATTTAGTGGTTACTACAGTGAAGAAGAAAATGTGTAAGATTTAATATGCATATCTTTTCTGCATACTTGCTTTTGTAGTGGAAAAATAGTGGTCTCCATAATATTAAGCTGAGAAAAATGGAGTGAATTCCAACTAGACTTATCAATTGGTAAATTTACATATGTATATATATCAAAATCATTTTTGAATATAGAATATCCCTATCGGTAGTTATCCTTATCGTTATCCTTATTGTAATCGTAAGCTATTGCCACTCTACCAAAACAGCAAGTGAACATGTCAGCATAAAAGAATTCATTGTGGTATTTGAAGAATATTTTTAAAAAAGAATTGAACCAATCTAGTAATATTTCTGCCCAAATGTTATGGAAAATTACCATGATATGAGACTTGAATTGTGTAGTGCAACCACCAGATTTCATGGGGACCTCATGTGGCCTGTGAAACAACAAATGAGCTATCGATCTATCTATCGGATTGGTTGTTGTTTCGCTATCCATATATTCGGCTGATCTGTAAATATACGTAAAGATCAAAGAGATATTACTGCAGGCCTTAATTCTGATAATAGATCGAGTAAAATTTGAGAAATAAGAGGATGCGTCACGCATCTAATAATATAAAAGGATTAAGCCTAATATCTCAACAGGCGGGGAAGTGCAACAAACCTCTTTGATCTTTTGAAACCCTGATTTCTATTTTGGTCCATTGCACCTCACTGTAATTTTATGTAGCAAAACTATGCCTTTGGTTAGCATTTCGAGCTAGGCGATACAGACCGTCTCTTGAATAAGGTGAATATATTGCAATTAAAAGAAAGGAAAAGGTGCCACCAATAAATTGGTACTTGAATAAGATGAATATATTGCAATTAAAAGCAAGGAAAAGGTGCAACCAATAAATAGATACTTTAATAAGATGAACATATATTGAGATTAAAAGAATATACAAGATTACTGTTACACATAATGTATACAAATCACACTATTCGTTGTTCAACAAAACAAATACCTTTCCAGGTGGAAGCTCTATATTTTCAGAACTTGTTATCAAATGCATCTTTCCGGGTGGAAGCTGTATATTCTGAGAGTTTATGCTCAAATGTGCTTTTCCAGGAGGTAGTTCCGTGCTATCAGATCTCGTAGTTAAATGCACATTTCCAAGACGTCGTGGTTCTGTATTATCAGAGCTAGTAATTAAATGTACTTTTCCAAAAGCAAGTTCAATATTATTCCAGATTGTGCTAGAATGCGCCAAACCATTAGGAAGTTCTGAATCACCAGAAGTTGCACCTACATGAACATCATCATCATCATTACTTTTAAGCAGAATTCTACGTCCATTGACGTTGGCCAAAGATATGAGTAATACAAGCGCAACTATGAAACTAGATGATGCCTTATTTGATACCATTTTAGTTGATGCATTCTGTTATGTGGATACATTACGTATATATAGCATTGGAAGTTGATGTCAGTTCAAAATACAACTCATCTTGATTAAGATTGAAATGTGTTCGCGTTGAAAATTGATGTGAGTTCAAAATACACCCCATCCATGCATGTATAATCTTAGTTTTTAGTTCCAATAATGGCAGGGTGAGTCGAGTTTTGATTCAAGAGGGAAAAAAAACGAATCAACTTGAACTTGAAATGCATCATCTTAGCTTTTTAGTTCCAATGTTCCCAAGGGTCAGTCTATTAGAACTTGAACAAAATTTATCAGTACACTACACACATGAATAAATATGTTCCAATCATATAGCCAACAATCAATACCTTATACCAATACATTCATATCTTCAAAATTGTTGTCTGCTTTACTTAACCCCCTTTTAATATTTCCAAATTGAGTTCTCTACAAATTCAAAATTCTTACCCCTTTCTAATACCATCATAAATATCTGTACTCAAGTCATATACATTTTCATGATTACCATTCAAAAACAAACTTTTTAATTTAAAATCTACCTATCATCATTACCATAACTTTTCTACTGTACAACAAATAGTAAAGTTCACAATTTTATAACCAAAAAAAATAATATTATTAATTTCAGATTAATTGAATAACTATAGTTAAAATCGATTCATTTATCAATGTAACAAATATTACTTCCTTTACAAAAAGTGAAATATTCATATATACCTCATTTATCTCAATCCAAGTAACAAAAAATAATTTATTTGCATACAAACTCGATATTTAAAAAAAAGCGAAATCGTATTTGTAAACAAAATATTTTAATTTTCAACATAATTATTTTGTTACAATATTATAATAAGATATTAGACAGAAATAGGGTTGGAACAGCAAACACGATTTAGCATATTATATGGCCAAACGACTAAAAAGCAACAACGGATATTTGATAAATAATGGCATGATATAATACAAAAGGTAACATAGACGCGCAGACATTGAACAATAAAGCTTGCAAGCTACATGATTATACAATCACCTTTGATTAAACCAAATAATAACATCAAAAAGAATTCTTCTGAAAAGAATGACTTATTGAACAAATTAAAGTCAAAAGGACACATGAAAGGAGACATAACAGTAACTACTTTGCCAGATCTGATAAAAATCCAAAAATTAATGGCAATTCTTCCAGGTTTTAAGAAACGCTATTGGCTCTTGTCAATTATTAACATTACACTATATCTGTCTTATGGCAAATAACAATCACGGCGATTGAAAATTCCTTAACAAAATAGAACAAATCTATGAAAAAAAAACTTTAAGTTGTAAAGGAGGAAAGATATTAAGAACACGTACTTGCGGCAAATATCTTGTCCTGATTATACTTCCTTGCAAGAGCCATTAGAGAAGGCTCAATAATTCCACCTCTCAACCTCAGTACCAAATGCAAAGTTGATTTTGCACACGATTTTATACGAAACTACAAACATCATCACAAAGTTGCACAAACCTAAACACATCGAAATCAAAAAATAAAATTTGCCATAGTCACCCTTTTGAATGTTGTAATCAGCTAAAGTACGACCGCCCTCGAGCTGCTTTCCAGCGAAAATCAACCTCTGTTGACCCGGAGGAATTTCGGCAACAGAAAAATAGGATTATTATTGCAGAAGATCCAAAAGGTGTGAAAAAAGCGAAAATTCAAACAACGGTACCTTCTTTGTCTTGGATTTTGGCTTTGACATTGTCGATTGTATCGGAGCTCTCGACTTGAAGAGTGATAGTTTTTCCGGTTAGAATTTTGACGAAGATCTGCATTTGTGGGCAAGGGCAATCAATTTCTGGAGAGATAAAGACAATTACTTATATAATCTGGGATTTTTTGATAAAAGACTACCTGTTAACAAAGGAAATAGACTTCCCATTTGCAAATAATCAACTTCTCAATCAAATCGAATGAGTACAGCTTTTCACGGATGAACAAAATACAAAATGAAATCGTGAAATCCAAATCGCGAAACGTAAAAAAGGAAGAAGAAAACACATAAAAAGGAGATTCGTACCTGAATAATGAGGAGGCGGAGCGAAATCGAAATCGCGAAACTTGATTTGATTTCGCGTTCCCTAGGAGAAGAAACGATAATTGATGCGGCCAAATAAATAAGAGAAAAGGGGACGGTGTTTTATTATTTGACGTTGGCCGGTTAAATTTTTTTTACAACGGGCATGCATTACAACGGGCATGTGACCGTTGTAAAGTTGGCATCTATTACAACGGGCCTGAACGGACCGTTGTAATAGCCTTCTATTACAACGGGCAACCAATGCCCGTTGTAAAAAAGAAGTTGTATATGGCATTTTTACAACGGGCGCAAATGGACCGTTGTAATAGCCTTCTATTACAACAGGCAACTAATTCCCGTTGCAAAAAGGACGTTGTAATAGAGTATTTTTGTTGTAGTGGTTATTGGCCTCTAGTCTACCGACGAACTTATGGGGAGGAAGCCTTAAATACGTCTAATCACGTATTAAACACAGTTCCTCACAATAAAGTATGAACAAAACCATATGAGTTATGAAAAGGACACATACCAAGTTTCAAGTACCTCAAAGTGTAGGGGTGCTTGGTAAAAGTTCCAGTTCCGCCTTCCAAGAAAGTCAAACTTTCACCAAAAACCGTGATTGTTACTATCTAGAGTCAGCCCAAAATCGTTGTGCCTACAGATTTTTGGTATTCAAGTCTGATATAGCTGATATTAATGTAAATACAACCATAGAGTCGAGAGATGCCTCATTCTTTGAAGATGGGTTTCCGCACAAAAAGAATGAAGGAAATTATATCCCTAAAACGACAAGAGAAGAATCAAGCAAGCCACATGAGATGAAATTCATCGTGAAATTGAGGAAATTGAGTACAGAAGAAGCGTAAGGGCAAGAACGTCCAAGACATTTGATTCAGAATTTCTAACATACATATTAGAACAAGAACCTTAAACGTTTAAGGAAGCGATGTCATCTTATGAATATTCATGTTGGAAAAAAGCAAATAAAAGCGAAATTGATTCAACTCTAAGTAATAAAACTTGAGAAATAGTTGATCTTCTGCTTGGAATAAAACCGACTGGTTACAAATGGATCTTCAAAAAGAAGATGAAACCAGATGGCTCTATTGACAAATATAAAGCAAGATTGGTAGCCAAAGGAATAGTCAAAAGGAAGGTATAGACTTCTTTGACACTTATTCACCAATTACACGAATAACCTCTATAAGAATGTTAATAGCAATTGCATCCATATATAATCTAGAGATTCAACAAATGGATGTAAAGAACAGCATTCTTAAATGGAAATCTTAACGAGGAGATTTACTTGGAGCAACGCGAGGGTTTTATTTTCAAAGAAAATGAAAATAAAGTATGTAGATTAGTAAAATCATTATATGGACTAAAGCAAGCTCCAAAACAATGGCACGCAAACTTGATAGTGTTATGATGAAAATGGTTTATGTATAAATGAATGTAATAAATGTGTTTATTATAAACAAGTTGGTCAATCATACGTGATGATTTGTTTATATACAGACGATATGCTAATCTTTGGTCTAAATAGTAAAGTAATAGAGACCATAAAGAAAATGTTAATCAACAATTTCGACATGAAAGATTTAACAGTTGCAGACGTTATTTTAGGAATCAAAATAATAATAGCACCTAATGGAACTGAACCATCTCAGTCACACTATGTGGAAAAAGTGATTGAAATATTTCCAAATTACAGAATTAAAGGAATAAGAACACATTATAATCCATTGGAAATACTACATAAAAACATTAATGAGAGTGTAACGCAGCTGGAATACTCTCGTGTAATAGGATGTATAATGTACCTCATGAATTGCATAAGACCAGATATAGCTTATGCAGTAAGTCGATTGAGCAGGTATACAAGCAACCCAGGGAAGGAACACTGGAAAGCACTAATGAGAGTATTGTGATATTTAAAGAGTACCACAAACTTTTCCCTATATTATGGAAAATATCCCGCTATCTTAGAAGGATATAGTGATGCAAACTAGATTTCTGATTTAGGGCAATCTAAATCAACTAGTGGTTATGTCTTCACCTTAGCAGAAGCAGAAGTGTCATGGAAATCTGCTAAGCAAACGTGCACAGTTCGATCCACTATGGAATCAGAGATCATCGCTTTAGATAAAGCAGGCAAAGAAGCAAAATGACTTTGTCATTTTTTAGAAGATATTCCATTTTGACCTAAACTTGTACCGGCCATATGCATACACTATGATAATCAAGCATCGTTAAGCAAAGCACAAAACTTTGTGTATAATGGAAAGTCCCACATATTCGTCGATGCCATAACACAGTTAGGTAGTTACTCTCAAATGGAACTATTTCCATTGATTATGTGAGAACTACTGTTAACCCTACGAATCCATTTACTAAAGGTTTATCAAGAGAGAAAATAGACTGCGCATTGAGGGGAATGGGCTTAAAATCCCAAACTAATAAGAGTTATCTTATACGGAAACCTATCCTAGCGATCGAAGATTTCACGGACTAGGATCAATAAACAAACTAGTTCTGAGTAACTCAAGAAGTATTGCATTTTTTTGGATTTAGCCCTACTCCATTCCTATGGTGCATAATAGAATGCATGCTTACAGAAGTATTAAAAGGATAAAGCTATGCTTTTCAATGATGACCATAACTTAAAATTAACAATTGGGGTATATATAAGATTCTCTTAATGGTTGCGATCACCTATGTTAGTGTGAGCAGGGTCGGCTCTATGAGAATATTAAAGACTTAAATTCTCTAAAACATTCGCAGAACTAAATTTGTTCAGGACCAAAATGAACACAACTAAGAGATTGGATGCGAAGGGAAACAACGCTTTGTAAAGCTTATTGTCCGGTTATGCACAAACGGCTCAGATGAAATAATTCACCGATTGGTCAAGTATATCCGATAAGTTTTAAATAGGGAAAATTTAAAGTGAAATATCTACTTATCTTCGATATAGCATTATTTCCATATGAACCGTATGATATTACACTTTGTGTAGGGGAGATATATATCGTCATTCATGTGGGGGATTGTTAGAGGTCTTTATAAATGAATGAGATATTGTCCCACATCGCCAGAAATAAGTTAATATTCATGTTTATATACTACTTCTCTCAAACCCATATTGGCACTTAGGGTCGGCTAATTTTGTGCAAGGGGGAGGATCTATATGGCCATGACCTAATACACACGTGCGCGTGCCGCCGCCCGCCCATATCATACCGAACCGGGCAGGGTGCGGGTCCAATAATGGTGGACCGTGTTATATTTTTGCTGCACAGAAGTAAACAGTTTTCTACTGTTTAAATTCAAACAGAAGTGACTATAGAATTTGAATGAACGTGGATTTTCTCAACGGAAATAGTTGTTGCAAACTGTCTAAACGGGCGCTGCTTTTCAAACAGAAATAGGTATTGCAAATGAAGAGTCGTGACCGTTGCAAACGAAGAGGCATGACCGTTTTGGCCATTGCAGACGACGGACAAAACCGTTAGGAATTCGCCTATAAAAGGAGAAGGAAACCTAATCAGTTTTCCACTCTGATTTTTCTCTTCTTCATCCTCGTTTCTAAAAACTCTAAAATTCATGCGCTCCTGCGTATCACACAGAAGATCATATGCACTACAATCTCAAGTATATCACGTATGTTGTATCTTGGGAGACTTTGAATAAAGTCTTAATGAAATTATTACGACAAATCTCAGACGAAATTTCCTTCTTCATCCGGTTAGATTTTTTGTTTATTTATATATTAATATACATCGTTCTATAATCTTTCCGTTTTAACGTTGTGGTTTTTCTACGAAGTAGTACGATGCTTGTTTATCGCTATAGTTTAACACGACAATTTGTTGTTGATATTGCTATAGTTTGTTGTTGTAAATTAACTACAACATGGTTGTTGTTCAAAATTATTAATACACAGAATTTCAAAGAAGTGGAAATCTGAATTGTAAACTTGTGTGACGAGTTTATAACATATTGGTCTTTATTTTGGTATACTGGTTAATTAACAATTTTTACCAACGATCATTTTGTCGTTGGTACGACTTATCGATGACTCAATTGTGTCGGTAAAACCTTGTGTTTTTAGTAGTGTATTATATTAGATTATATTAGAGTATATCTTGAGTCATTGATGAACCTAAAGGTGCTATTTCCACTATTTGGATTTGTTTTCCATGAATGCGTATTGCATTCTCAACTTGGTTAACAAGAGAATATTTGTATATGTTGTATGTACTGTTAAATAAATGTCACTCTAATTAAGAATTTGTATTTTATTAAATTACCGTCTTACCGGTTGTATTTTAATAAATACTGAACGAAATAATTGAAAAATACAAAATATCAGTAAGTATCACAAGATATATGTCATGCCATGTAAACATTTATGGTTGATTTACACATTGTTTATAGAGTCTGAAAAATTTGAAACGCTTATACAGTGTTTGGTTTGAAAATGAATTTTGAGTTTTCTGTTTTCGAATATGTATGTCAAATATAAAAAGGGTGAAGTGGCGATGGAGGTGATGGAAGGAAAATTGAGGAACGATGGAGGGGATGGAGGGACGATGGAAGGATGGATTGTTTCTGATGCATCTATTGTTTTTCAAAATACGAAACATATAAAAAAGTTGTTTTCTATTTTGTATGTTAATTTCGTTTTCTAAATTGGTCGTTTTCAATAATATGCATGCGTGTTGTGCATTTTTATATGGACGAAAAGCCAATACTAAAAATGGCAAACCAAACATAGCCTTATATTTTTACTCCTTCAGGCATATTAGATTTCAGTAACCTTGTGCTTCATAGTGATGATTGATTCGGCTTATTTCAGTAGGTTTTCCATAGGATGATTGATTCGAGTAAGTAACCATGCTTCATAATGATAAAACTTTCTTTGTTTCTTGGCATACTAGATTAGCTTCACAGTTCACACTGTTAGAAATGAGAAGGAGAGAAGAAACTAATTATATTTCATAAAATATTTCATATAAATTTTCTTGTTTGCAAACAAAACAAAATGACCACATATTTATAGTGGTTTACATTCCCTTACAAATAGATACGACCATTTAGATAGACACATCTTCACTCCAATGGACACGATTCTTCACTCAATAGACACGACTCTTCATCTTATTATTAATTTGAGTTTATTCTTTAACAAATTCCTCCCTTAAACTCAAACATTTTTCATCCTTCATTTCAATCACCATCTTACAATTTTTGAACTGCACTTTTGGTAGCGTCTTTGTAAATATATCCTCCGCTTGATCACGATTTGCAACATGATTCATTCACACGTTGCCTTCCAATTCACATGTTCCCAAATAAAATAAAAGAGAACATCTATATGATTGTTCCTTTCATGGTGCACTGGATTCTTTGCCAACTCAATTGCTGATTTATTATTGATTCGTATTTCAGCTGCTTCGTGCTGTTGAAGTTTTAACTCATATAATAAATTTCTCAACCATATTGCATGGCATATATACAAAGATGCTGCCACATAATCTTCCTCACACGTTGACAACGTAACTATTGGTTGTTTATTTGAGAGCCACGTGAAAGCAATATCTTCCATATAGAAGACATATCCCAATATGCTTTTTGGATCATCTACATCTCCACACCAATCGCTATCAGAATAACCCACCAACTTGTATTCATTTGTCTTAGAGTAGATTAACCCGAGTGACTCCGTTCCTCATATATATCGAAGAATCCTCTTAACAGCCTTCAGATGTGAATATTTTGGCTCCTCCATGAACCGACTTACTATGCTGACACTATACGCAATGTCTGGCCTTGTGCATGTGAGATACCGTAGATTTCCAATCAAACTTCAGTATTTGTTTGCATCCATTCGATCTCCTTCATCAAATTTACAGAGTTTTGTACCAAGTTCCATCGGCATTGCTACTGGATTGCACTCTTCCATCTTTTTCTTCTTCAAAATATCTTTTGCACAAACCTCTTGTGACACAAATATTCCATTTCTTCCTTACCTAACTTCAAGAGCAAGAAAGTATTTTATTAAGCCTAAATCTGTCATTTCAAACTCTCGAGTCATAGCCTCTTTAAAACTTTTTATCATCTCCACATTATTCTCCATGAATATTAGATCATCAACATAAAGAGCGACAAACATCAAATCTCATTTTTTTTTTCTTCACGTATAGTGCATGCTCATAGGGATATTGTACGAACCCGTTGTCCTTGAAATAGGTGTCAATTCGGGTGTTCCATGCACAAAGCGCTTGCTTTAGCCCATAGAGCGCCTTCCTTAACTTCAATACTTTACTCTCCGGCCCAACTTTCATGTACCTTGGTGGTTGCTCCATATATACTTTCTCTTCAAGCACACCATTTAAAAATGTTGATTTTACATCCATCCGATAAATCGACCACTTGAATTGTGCTGCTTGTGTTATGAGAAGTCTGATTGTTTCTATTCTCGCCACCGGGACAAAGATTTCGTCATAGTCGATCCCTGCCCTTTGTTTGTAGCCCTTCGCGACTAGGCATGCTTTATTCTTTCTATCTCACCGTGGGCATTCATCTTTTTCTTATATACCCATTTTACTCCTATGGGTTGATATCCTTCTGGCAATCCACCAAGTTTCAAGTTTCATTTCCACCGATAGCCTTCATATCTTTATCCATCGCAGCTTTCCATTTCTTATCTCTCACAGCTTCTTCAAAGGTAATATTCTCAGCATCTGCCAAGAGACCTATCAAGTGTACTTCATCTGTTGACTCGTATATGTCTTGCAAACTTCGCATCTTTAGTTGCCTTGGCTCTTCTTCATCATCAGATATTTTATATGATATTGGTGTGTGTATCGATGTAGTAGTAAATGATTCTCTTTTTTCTTCCTTCTACGTCACCTCCATTTGGTTGTTCCAATCCCACACGCTTTCTTCATTCATCTGCACATCTCGGCTCACAACCACCTTTTTTTCAATTGGGTTGAATAACTTGAAAGCTTTTGTTTTTTCATCATATCCAATGAATACGTACTTCTTGCTCTTATCATCTAATTTGGTTCTTCTTTGATCTAGTATACGCGCATATGCCAAACTACCGAATACTTTTAAGTGTGATACAGTTGGTTTTTGTCTGCTCCAAGCTTCCTGTGTTGTTTGATTTGCCATTATCGCATGTGGACACCGATGTTGCACAGACACTGCACATTGTACCGCTTCTGTCCAGAATTCTTTCGGCATGTCTTTGCTTCTCAACATTGATCGAACCATGTCAAGAATAGTTCGGTTTTTTCTTTCAGCCATACCGTTTTGTTGAAGTGAGTATGGTGCGGTTAAAAATCTTTTGATCCCTTGTTCCTTGCAATAGTTTGTGAATGCTGTTGACATCCTCTATGTGATCGTAAGGCCTCGATATAAAGGCCGATCGTCTTCTCTACTAATACTTTGAATTTCTTGAACATTCCAAGTGCCTCAGATTTTTCTTTCAAAAAACAAACCCAGGTCTTTCTTGAGTAATTGTCAATGAAAGTGATAAAGTATCTCTTCTCGCTGAATGACTTAGGTGTGATCGGGCCATAGATGTCGGTGTGTATCAACTTTAGAGACCTCCTTGCGCGATAATCAGCCTTCTTTTGAAAAGATTTTCTTGTTTGCTTGCCGAGCACACATCCCTCGCAAAATTTCTTTGTGTAATCCATGTGTGGTAAACCGTAAACCATATCCTTCTTTGCTAACTCTTTCAAACTGTCATAATGTAAGTGTCCGAACCGTAAGTTCCACAGTGAGACTTTATCCTCCACGTTGACTTGCAAACACCTTTCTTGCACTTTTTCCAAATTGAGTTTGAACATTCGATTCTTGGCCATCTCTACATTTGCAAGTAAATATATTTTTTTTGTCCTTCAAATGTAACATCTGATCTTTCATGAAAACTGAATGTCCCTTCTCCAATAGTTGCCACATTCTAAGGATGTTGCTCTTCAGTTCAGGCACGTAATGGACATCTTCAATCACCCTTCTTTACCATCATTTTGAGAAAAACATATTTTACCTTGGCCTTTGACTTGAACTTTTGACGCATCTCCAAATGACACATGTCCATTCTTTACCTTTTGCATGTCCATGAAAAGGTGTTTTTGTCCACACATATGATTACTAGCAGCGATGTCGAGATACCACATTATATCGCTGTCAGAAGCATTGTCCTTGTAGGCCATCAAGAGAACACCATCGTCTCTTGTTTCTTCTTCTGCAACCAGATTCGCGTTTTCTTCCATTTTTTCTTGGAATAGTAGTCTTTTGTATAATGCCCACATTTGTGGCAGTTGTAGCACTCTACATTTGGACGACTTGATCGACCACCTCTTTCACGACCAAGTTCTCGACCATGCCAATTTTGTTGTCTCGGCTGGCCTTTTTCTTCAGGATTGTTTCCAAAACCACGGCATCCACTACGGCCAAAAGCACGACATCCACGACCGCGTCCTCTTTCTCGATTTTGTTGTACATATATCGCACTGTCTTCCTTAATATTTGCCTTAGCTTGTAAAGCCTATTAGAGTAGCTCTTGTTTCCTTTTCATCCTCCGTTGTTCATGTGCTTCAAGAGAACCTGCAAGATCATCGACAGTCATTTCTGCTAAATTCTTTGACACCTCAATTGCGCATACGATATTCTCGAAATCGTCGGTCAATGATCGCAAAATCTTCTCCACAACCCTTGCATCGGTTAGGTTCTTTCCATTGCGTTTGAATTGATTAACCACTGTTTGGACACGTGTGATGTAGTCGGATATTCCTTTCGATTCTTTCATTTTCATTGCTTCCAATTTGCCTCGAAGAGTTTGAAGCCGCACTTGTTTAACTCGGTCGGCTCCCTTATAAACCTTTTGTAAAATATCTCATGCTTCCTTCGAATTTGCTGCATCGGTAATTTTCTCAAATTCCGACTCATTCACCGCGTGGAACAAGAGGTAGAGAGCGGCCTTGTCTTTCATGCACATTTCTTTCAATATCTTTAACTGCATCGCAGTCAAGTTCGTAGTATTTTTTGTTTCTGCGTAGCCATTTTCTACTACCTACCATGCATCTTGTGCACCTAACAACGCATGCATCTGAATGCTCCAATTATCATAATTCAACTTGATTAGTTGTGCGATCAGTATTTTCCCCAACGATAAACTCTCGAAATTTATCATAGCTTTGATACCAATTTGTTAGAAACGAGGAGGAGAGAAGAAACTAATTATATTTCATAAAATATTTCATATAAATTTTCTTGCTTGCAAACAACATAAAATGACCACATATTTATAATGGTTTACATACCCTTACAAATAGACACGACTCTTTAGACAGACACGTCTTCACTTCAATGGATACGACTCCACTCAATAGACACGACTCTTCACTTTATTATTAATTTGATTAGCACACACAACTTACACATGACTTGTTTCAATCTACTATGTGTACTAGCATAAAACCATAAAATCTACTGTGTACTGTCAATACTTGGAGTTGCTGACCATTATGACTGCCATAAAACAATAAATACTACCATTAAGTATAGTTATCTATAAAATTGGAAAGCTTGGTATAGTTAACTATATTAGATTAGCTTCACAAAAGATTGCTTTTAACTAGGCTTGTTGATTGCCGTGAAGTTGTCGTGGAGTTGTTGTTGTTCAGTGGTCAGGTCAGACTGCTAGTTGCTAAACTGAAGCATGAAGTATGCTTCAGTATCATAGTATCTGTATGTTATCGTACAATGACATTTTAACTTTGAACCTGCGTGTTGTTTTGTGCTTTTGTTGGTAACGCTGGCAAACGTTATCTTGTAAGATGTTTTTGTTAGCACGTAGTGCGGTTAACTGGACTGATTGATTTTTACGGTTAAGCGATTTAAACTGGACGGTTATTTTTGGACTGATCGGTCTCGGTTAACCAAACCGTCGATGTTAAATGGTTAATCCTCAAAATTAACTGTTTGGATCGACTAACCGTGTCCAATCCTAGGTAGTATCTCGCAAAGCACTTGACAAAGGCTTACTTGATTAACAACCCCTTCATTGAGAAAATTTACCAGCTCAAACTATAGCGCTAGAAACAAGTATGAAGAGAAAAGGGTTTGGTATCATCGTCATTCTCATCATCGGCATAATTTTTTTTTTTTTTTTTCCATACAATACAATTTCATATATAGTTGTTAAATTGCATTTAATTTCAGTATAATTTTACATCTCATCCATTTAAAGGTACTCTCGTTTACGTTAAGAAACGTTTAAACAGTGAGGACACCGAAAATTACATATTGGCCAAACGTAAACGAGAACGTTTTGACTCAAAAGCAAGTGTGAAGGGTGTCTCCATTGCATCCCATATTTTCTTCCTTTCTCACCTTTTTACTCATTTAAATATACTCATTAAAATGGAAACTTCATGCAACTTAGGTCGTAACACCGTGAATATTCTCATAAGAAAACAAAAATTCTGAACATAGCTAACTATCGAACACGGACTAGATTCAAAATCGTGATTTACTAGTTAATACGTTTGTATATTTATCAAACTTTTGGGTCATGACTCATGAGAATGTATTTAACTTGTTCTGCAAATTATAACGTATCTTTTAAGATGACGTATCAAGCTAGATCAGCTAGCTGATGTTAGAAATTAAGTGTCATACATATAAGCATGTTTAAATGTCAAGGAATTTCAAACGATGTTGTTGTTGAAATTGCTTTTTATCTCTCTCACATTGAGAATTTCCAAGTTCGTTACTATTTAATGTTTCATGATGATTGTTTTTAAAGAAAGAACTAATATATATATATATATATATATATATATATATATATATATATATATATATATATATATATATATAGTATGCACTTCTTTATTTGGAGTTATCTGTGTTTATTTGGAGTTTTCCCAACACTCCAATGCCTGGTAATTCTAGCAAGATTTGTGCTGCTAATATAATGAACGAAAGAAAAAAAAATAGTGAATTATACCGAACCATTTGAATATATCGATGTCTTCAACGTTGAACGTATCAATGTCTTGTATAAAAATCAAACTAACATATTAAGTGAGACATCATCATGTTACTAGAATAAAATTAGTGAATTACACTGATACAGATTTATGTCAATATGAATGTATTACAAAACCAGCATGAATCTATCCATAGTTTCAATGAAAAGGGGTAAAAATATACAAGGGAGCCAGCTTTGAAATACATTCACTTGCATTTTAAAATTCTATAAAAGAAAAGAGATACTATCTTCTATTGCCTGTTAATTTACGCGTTTTTTCTCTACTTCATTTTTCATGACCCTATTTGTAGTAATAGTGTCAGCAGTTACTCTTCAACATCTACAATTGGGGCAAATGAGAAAGGTTTGAACTTGTAACCATCGCCATGGTAAAATTTGTTCATGAATTCGACCCAATGAAGACGTAGGGCATGGAGAAAAGCACTTAGTGTTTCCATCATGAGCAAAATAAACGCGGTTGCAAAGGTGAAAATAGCAACACCGGCTACGCGGATAGCAACATTGTTATATCTGTTCCAATATATTGCATTAGTAAAACCAAAAAAATTAAAAATAAATGGTGTACTAAATTTTTTTATTCATGCCCACTTGACAACTTCTTTTTCTATAATCCTCAAAAGTATTTTTCAATAGTAACTTTTAAGTGATCTTAGGTGAATAGTAAGAAGTAGCAGTGATATCATTAAACAGTGACTTCTAGTCGAGTAGTAAGACATCCAGCTTGAATTGTTGCTAGAGGTATTTGGTTCGAACTCTACACATATATAATAGCCTATGTTAAAAAAATGATATATATGACATCTGAATCAAAATTGTTTCACACATTTTTCCATACTTTGGTAGCTTAAAAAAACTATGCTTCACGTTTTTCCATACTTAGGTAGCGTAAAAAAACTATGCTTCGCATTTTTTAACTTACTAGTCAGTTTAACTACTTACTAGCAAAAAGAACTAGTTGTTGCCAAACATAAAAGATCTTAACAGATCACTTACAGGCTAATTTAACTACTTACAAGTTACTGCCAAAATGCTTGTGTAGTGAATAATGGAGCAGTCAATTTTAAATAACCTAAAGGAAAATTTTCAATATAAGATACTTCAAAAAATTTATTAAGAAAATAGGTTGTTTTGCGGTATTTAGCACAATTACTAGTTGCTCATGTGGAGAAAAAGAAGTAATATACGTAATATATATGCACAACTGATGGTTGTGACGCCTAGGAATTGGACATCTTAGGCAATACAAAGTTGAGCATTTTCCAAATTCCAAGGTAGTTAGAGTTAGCTGCTGATTAGACTCAAAGTAGCTTATTTTGGCAATAAGTTTGAAAACAAACCTATTTCTGTGAGCTTGCTTTTTAGTAGCTTATTTGTTCTAATTAAAATGTGTTGTTTTGCATGTTGTGCGGGTAAAATTGAAAGGGACAAATTATACTCACCCCCAAGCAAGGAGAAGTATTTTCTCATAAAATACAGTGGACAACTCCGAATGAGCTAAGCTGAAAAATAACAAAGTAGACATTAGATATTATTCGGCTGACAAAAACAATGCTGCTAACCATGCATATATACCTCAAAGCCCAAAGTCGAAGATAGGATGCAGTGTTAGAGACTGCACCCAACGCAAATTCAATTGAATGTATCATTTGATGCACAAATACTTCGCTGAAGTTAAAATCATCGTGATGTTGACTTAGCCTTGCAGAATCGGGTTCAATGTCAAGATCCATTTCTGCTGTCTTAACCATGCCATCTGAACGCCCTTGATATATCTATACATACCAACATACGTATAAACACGAGATAACATCTATTGAGTCAGACGTATTTTGGAGCGTTTCAGTAGAAGGACAAACATTGCAGTCAAATTAGTTTCTAGGACATACATCCACATAAATTAATTTCAAGGCCAAAGTCAGCAAAATAATTACATTTAAGGACAAAGTCGGCAGTCCAATTACTTTCAAGGACATAATTTCATAGGTTTTTAAGCCATAGAAACTAATTATTTTTAATTTTGTCCTTAAAAGTAATTATTTCAGTTGTGTGTCCTAGAAACTAATTGAACTTGCTAAAGAGGCCCTTGTGCCTAATTTCCACATCTGTTTATTTACTAGTAAACCAACACATGTGTATAATGAACATCACTTATTGTAATTCAGATTAAACTTAATTCAACAAAATACATACACAGTTACATGATTTCAATTTTTTAAATTCTTTTTGGTTCTTACATGCAGTTTTTTGTTTGAATTTACAAGTGTATTTCAAAAATTGGTAATTACACCTACATAATTTTATTTTGATTTTAAAAGAGAAACAAAATCATATGTAAACGAAACAAATAAATGGAACACCATAATATAAACTGAATAATGAGTGAAGTTCAGATAACTCATTCGAGGTTTGCAATATCGTTATTAGTTATTAAAAGCATAGATAAAGATTATATAATGGAAGCTAGAAGAGGTAATTTTGTCATTTCAGATAGTCACGGTCGAATTCGTTATTAGTTGCTATAAGCCATAGACAAAGATTACATAATGGAAAGCTAGAAGAGGTAATTTTGTTATTTCTGATACTCACGGCCAAATCGCATGAATCGTATAAATTAAATTCCTTATTAACAGTGGAAAAATTCCTTATTAACAGTGGAGATGATTATGCTTGAAGCCTCTTTGGATAGATAAAATGCCCAAAGCTATATTTTACGTTTTGTTAAGCAAAGGTCAAAAGTTATTTAGATTCCAAATTCAAAATAAACAATTTCTAGAAGCTACTTTCATACTTCTTAAAGCTTTTATAAATGAGTTGACTATAGATATTTTAGTTTTTTTTTTTTAAATGTAAAAATGCATGCCTGGCCAAATTGTTATCTTTTAGTTTGTAATATGATATTGTTAAAGGGACTCTAAAACTGGATTGGGGAAGGAGGGGAGGGTCACTTTTTTCATTTTTTGGTAAATTGTTAGGGGTTAACAAAAAAAAAATTGCCCACTCTTAACAAAAAAAGTTAAATCCATATTTACCCATAGTTTTTCGGTGATTAATCGCCTCTTTTCACTTTTTTAGACGATACCCCATCGAAAATGGTTTTCGGTGATTCATCATTATTTTTCTTCTATTTTTTGATGGATCCTTACCGAATTTTGCATTACGCAAGGTTAAACTGTAAACCGTTTTATTCAGATAGAGTTCCCCAAACAGTTTTATTCCTACATGGAATCTCCATAAATTTGCTTATCTTTATCCAAAAATAAAATCCCTTTAACAATGCAATTAAAAGTAATGACATTTCCATTAAAAGTAGCATTTCTACTTTTGGTTGTCAAAGGACTTAGAAAAAGGATCAATGCTTTTTAGGTGACTTATTTTTGCAGGAATATATGATTAGAAGGCTTTTTGGAGAATTTTAGCTTCAATAGTTTTATTTGGTTTAAATAGGTACTATTGTGCACATTTTTCAGCTAAGTCCAAACATAAATTCACATAACAAAAACATCACTCCGTTTCATGTTGAATTTGGATGATTCAAATGTTCATTAAAAGGGAAAGAAATTAATTGATTGATTCAATCAAATCAATTAATTTAGCTGATATATGGAAGGATATTTTAAGGAAACTAATTAATTAGTAAATCAATTAATTAGTCTGATATATGAAGAAATAAATTATTAGGCATGGAGAATAAAGGAAAGATATGAAAACGAAGATCACGCCATCTATTTATACTAAAATCAAATCACGCAAATTGGAAAGATATCTGCGTAATCAGGAAATTGATTTGCTTAATCTCCAAGCAACCCTTCATTATCAAGTCTATATAAATGAAGAAACTTTATCTTCATATGAACAAGCAAGTGTAGTATCCATCATTATTATTTCCTCTTTCTTTTGTACTCTCTTCTTTAGTGAAATAAAAAGTTGTTGGGTCTCCGTGGACGTAGGATATTCATATCCGAACCACGTTAAATCTTCCTGTCTTCTATTTCTATTATTTTTCTGTGAGACTGCATAATTCTTTTTTAAGTGTCATTGATATCTAAATAGGCAATACTAGATTCTGAACAAATAAACCGCTTCCGCTCAAATAAAATAAAAAATATCACTACAGTTTGGTATCAGAGCTAGTGTTATTGTTTCTGTTTGGATATTAATGGCTACTTCTAGTAAGTCTGTTGGCAGATCTGGTGTCAATTATGGAGTAACACGTTTTGACGGAAAAGGAGATTTTGGTATTTGAAAGATGAAGATGGAGGCTGTATTGAAGAAGGAGAAGACTTACAAGATTGTTTCTGCGCCTGAGAAATTGAAAGATATTGATGCAGCTGATTTGGAAGAGATGGAAGATGAAGCTCTTACAACAATTCAGTTGAGCCTTTCAGATGAAGTTCTTAGAGAATTCTCTCAAAAGAAGACGGCGAAAGAACTATGGGATGCATTATCGGATGCATATCAAGACAAGTCTCTCACTAATCGGATTATTCTTTAGCAACAACTTTATTCGTTCAAGATGAAGCCTGGAGCTGATCTCATGGAGCATGTAGATGCTTTGACGACTTTGATTATGAACCTGAAGGCAGCGGAAGTTGATATTACTGATGAGGCTCAAGCTGTGATCCTCTTATGTTCCTTGCCTAAGGAGTATACTG
Organism: Allium cepa; assembly: GCA_030765085.1. NCBI lineage: Eukaryota > Viridiplantae > Streptophyta > Magnoliopsida > Asparagales > Amaryllidaceae > Allium > Allium cepa. Next base: position 175,965,205 of record CM060930.1, read on the forward strand.
CTTTTGTTAATTCCATGATTTATGGCTGCAGTAAAATTAGCCTATCTGATGTAAAGGCTGGTCTTCATAATGAAGTATTAAGAGGTAGATTGGCGAGCACTAGCTTGGATAGTGATACTGAAGGCTTATCTGTTCAGAGAGGTAGAGGCCAAAGCAGGACGAAGAAAGGTGGAGGACGGAATTATTCACGGTCTCAGTCTAGGGGGCCTAAGAATTTGACTTGCCATTATTGTAAAAAACCAGGGCACTTCATAGCACAATGTCCCAAGCTTGAAGGTAGAAGAAAAGATCCAAAGCAAGCTTCAGCTTCTACAGCAGAGAAATCAGATACAGAAAGTGACACCGATGTATTTACAGCTTCTGGCTCTTCTGAGAAGAGCAACTTATGGCTGATTGATTCTGGCGCATCCTATCATATGACACCTGATAGGAACTGCTTTTCCACTTACCGTGAAATTGATGGAGGAGAAGTTCTGATGGACAATGATGCTTCTTGCCGTATGATGGGTGTTGGTAGCGTGATGATTATGATGTTTGATGGTGTTATTCGTACGATCACCGATGTTAGACATGTACCTGATTTGAGGAGGAGCTTGATTTCTGTTGGGGCGTTAAGTAGACTTGGCTTGAAGATTGTAGTGGAAGGAGAGAAAATGAAGATATCGAAGGGTTCCATGATTATTATGAGAGGTGTGAGGGCAGGAAATCTTTATCTACTAAAGGGCACTACTGTAATTGGTGAATCAGCTTCTGTTACATCTGTTGATTCAGATTCTTCCAGATTATGGCACTTACGGATGGGTCACATCGGTGAGCGCAGCATGGATGAGTTGAGAAAACAAGGATTGATTGATGGAGTTCATCATTCAAAACTTGGTTTTTGTGAAGAATGTGTTCTTGGAAAGCAGACGAAGATTTCTTTTGGTACAGGAGAGCATAAAGCAAAAGTTGTCTTGGAGTATGTTCATACAGATGTCTGGGGTCCCTCCCCTTGTCCGTCTTTAGGTGGAGCCAGATATTTTGTTTCATTTATAGATGATTTCTCTCGTAAAGTATGGGTATACTTTCTTCAGTCAAAGAGTGAAACCTTTGCCAAGTTTCGGAAGTGGAAATCTATGGTTGAGAAGCAGTCAGGGAAGAAATTGAAAGTTCTCCGTTCAGATAATGGCGGTGAATTTGTATCACAGGAATTCATCGACTATTGTGAATCTGAAGGCATTAAGAGACATTACACCACATCAGGCGACCCCCAGTCTAATGGAGTTGCAGAAAGGATGAATCGGACATTATTGGAGAGGACAAGATGCCTTAGACTGACTGCTAAATTGAAGAAGGGATTTTGGGCTGAAGCTTTATCTATGGCGGCTTTCCTCATCAACCGCACACCTTCCACTGCCATAGATATGAAGATCCCTGAAGAAGTATGGAAAGGAGAGCCTGTTAGCTATTCATTTCTCAGAGTGTTTGGTTGCCCAGCTTATGTGCACGAGAGCAAAGGGAAGCTGGAACCTAGAGCTCGCAAGTGTATTTTTCTAGGTTATAGGAGAGGAGTGAAGGGATATAGGTTGTGGTGTCCTATTAGCAAGAAGATCGTTATGAGCAGGCATATGACTTTTGATGAGAAGGCTATGTTGAAGGTGGAGCCTTCCTCATCGGATGACAATGAGAGGACATGTGAAGAATACCAGACACAAAGCAAGTCATCTGTTGATTCTTTCCATAGACGTTCAAATGGTGTTTCCGATGACACCGTGGTTGATGAGGATAATATCGATGTTGGTACAGAGGATCAAACCCAAGGTGGAGCTCATTCGGAACCTAGGCCTGTCAGACAAAGAAGAAAGCCTAAGTGGCTTGATGAGTTTGTTGGATTGAGCATCGAAAATATTAACTTCGATGATATGGCAACATATGCTTTGAATGTTGTCCATGATGAGCCCTGTGATTATAGAGAAGCCATCGCATCAGTTAACGGTTCCAGTTGGTTAGTTGCTATGGAGGAGGAGATTGAATCATTGCAGAGAAATCATACTTGAGATTTGGTGCCTCTTCCCACCGACAAGAGAGCTATTGCATGCAAGTGGATCTATAGAGTGAAAGACGGCGAAAATGGTAATCTCAGATACAAGGCAAGGTTAGTCGTAAAGGGGTATGTTCAGAAGAAAGGGGTAGAGTATCATGATATCTTTGCTCCAGTGGTTAGAAATACTTCTATTCGTATTCTTTTGGCATTGGTTGCTCATTATGATATGGAATTAGAGCAACTAGATGTCAAAACTGCATTCTTGCATGGTGATCTGAATGAGGAAATTTATTTAAAGCAGCCGGAAGGGTTCATTGACAGTAGCAGGCCAGACTATGTTTGCAAACTCAACAAATCTCTATATGGACTGAAGCAGTCTCTTAGACTATGGTATAAGAGGTTTGATAAGTTTATGCTTTCACAGGGATACTCCAGAAGTTTCAAAGACCAGTGTGTTTATTTCAGGAGATGTGATGGTGATATGATTTATTTGTTGTTATATGTTGATGACATGCTGATTGCATCTCGGAGTATGGCCAGAATTAAGGAGTTGAAAGCGGAGCTCAGTAGAGAGTTTGACATGAAGGATTTGGGAAAGGCACAAAGAATATTGGGTATGGAGATAAGCAGGGATAGGAAGCGGAGAGAGTTAAGGCTCACTCAAGCTCAGTACATCGAGAAGGTCCTCGCTCGATTTGGAATGGAGAAAGCTAAACCGGTTGGCACTCCATTAGGCTCTCATTTTAAGTTGTCAAAAGACTTATCTCCCTCATCGGAAGAAGACAAAAGGTATATGGCTGATATACCTTATTCTAGTGTTGTTGGTAGTCTTATGTATGCGATGGTGTGCACAAGACCAGATTTGGCCCATGCAGTGGGTGTTGTGAGTCGATATATGTCTAATCCAGGCAAAGAGCATTGGCAAGCTGTGAAGTGGATTCTTAGATATCTTCGAGGCACTTCTTCGGTGGGCTTGTTATATGGTGGAGTGGATGGTGACATCTTTCTTAGAGGATACTGTGATTCTGATTACGCTGGGGATAGAGATGCTAGGAAGTCAGTGTCGGGCTATGTTTTTACACTTGCCATAGGCTCGATTTCATGGAGATCAAAGCTGCAATCTATCGTAGCTTTATCGACTACCGAAGTAGAGTTGATATCGATTGTGGAAGCAACAAAGGAAGGATTGTACCTACTTCAGTTGTTGGATGATCTTTCAATGGTGCAGCAGACAGTAGAGCTATTTTCAGACAGTCAGAGTGCGATTCATCTTGTAGAAAATCAAGCTTATAGTTCACGGACGAAGCACATTGATGTTAGAGGTTTCTTTCTTATGCTTGAGGAAGAACGAAGAAATATCAAATTTTTAAAGGTGAGTATTTTGGATAATCCTTCAGATATGATGACAAAGTCACTTCCTAAGGACAAGTTTGAGCATTGCTCAAACTTGATCAGTTTGATACCTGTTACTTGAGCGCCATGGGGCGCTAGACCCAACAACTTATATGTTGATTATTTGATGATAAGATGATGAAGAGAGATTGTTATATTTGAATCAAGGTGGAGTGTTGAATTTGGATGATTCAAATGTTCATTAAAAGGGAAAGAAATTAATTAATTGATTCAATCAAATCAATTAATTTAGCTGATATATGGAAGGATATTTTAAGAAACTAATTAATTAGTAAATCAATTAATTAGTCTGATATATAAAGAAATAAATTATTAGGCATGGAGAATAAAGGAAAGATATGAAAACGAAGATCACGCCATCTATTTATACTAAAATCAAATCACGCAAATTGGAAAGATATCTGCGTAATCAGGAAATTGATTTGCTTAATCTCCAAGCAACCCTTCATTATCAAGTCTATATAAATGAAGAAACTTTATCTTCATATGAACAAGCAAGTGTAGTATCCATCATTATTCTTTCCTCTTTCTTTTGTACTCTCTTCTTTAGTGAAATAAAAAGTTGTTGGGTCTCCGTGGACGTAGGATATTCATATCTGAACCACGTTAAATCTTCCTGTCTTCTATTTCTATTATTTTTCTGTGAGACTGCATAATTCTTTTTTAAGTGTCATTGATATCTAAATAGGCAATACTAGATTCTGAACAAATAAACCGCTTCCGCTCAAATAAAAAAAAATATCACTACATTTCAAACCATCAAGCATATAACTCAGGCATGGGTACCAAATGCAACGCAAAGGGAGCACACGATCTTGATTGTTTGTCCTCCGTGGATCTCTCCAATCAAGACTTATCAAAAACCAACCCACTTTAAATCGATTCCGCTTGCCTGCTCTGTTCTCTGGCACTATGGCATATCCTACATGATGGACTCCACAAATTTCTACTCTTGTACGAATCAATAACCTTTGTCACTTCCACTTCTATAATCACGTCCTCACTACTCATCTAACAGTCATTATTATCACATTATTCCCATGATTTCCATCCAACCTTAAATGACAGAGAATTTTTCAAAAGTGCGGTTCTCTCGTATAATTTCAAGATGTGATCGCTAGATAAGTATGATGAAACGACCAACCCAATTGGCCATTTGAGCCCCTTCCAACGTAGTGATAATAGCCCAATCCATGAACAAAGATGATTAAAGCAAGATCATTCAAAAATATTTGATTAGACCAACAAGCGAATGACACTTGAAATACCCAGTCAGATATATCTATTCTTGTTCACAGTTTTCTTTAGTTATCTTTGAATTTCAATAACTACTGTCACTTGCTGAGTTCATCCTATTAAAGCAAGTGATTTAGGTAATCTAAAATAGAAAAGGACGAGTCTCAAAGAGTTTACATTAAGAGATTTAACAAGAAGGCAACCCAAACAAAGAGGATTGATGATGCTAGCAAACTCATGGTTGTTCGCGTTGGTTTAAGGCTGCAATCTAATTTCTGTAGGTATTCAACAATGAAGGGATGCCACATGTTTGTAAGAGTTTACCAATGAGTAGAAGGATACGTTGGTGTAGAGGAAAGAAGGGTCGAGCAACCAAGCTTTCGAGGAGAAATTTGGTCGGCAATCTGATAAAGAAAGCAAGCAATCACCAACAATATAAAGATAGACAATTGAGAAGAGATGACGTCCATGTGCATGTCATATACATCTATGATTGATACAAGAGAGAGGGTGTACCTATGGCAACAAAATGAAACATTGCATACAAGAAACCATCATCGTCAATATTTGGTTGGAGAGAGACAAGGGTTTCAGAAAATACTATAAATTCCATCAACATCATGGTCATAAAACGATTGAGCGTTAACATCTAAAGAATGAGATGGAGAGATTGATTTAGGAAGGCAAACTTGCATAGTATGTCTCGGAATAACACACTAATCCGACCAGAAACCAACAACAACCACATCTACATGCTTCACGAGTGGAGGATACCAAGCATGGTTGCTACTCATTAGAGGTAACTCAATTTATCTAGGATGACACATAGCTGGAGTACGTAACAATGCTTAGAGTAGAAACGTAATAGAGGCCAAAGATGAAGAGCACAAAGTCTACTCCCTGTAACATAGATTGTCAAAAGCTACCAAGATAAAAGATGATAAGGCTAGGCTTAGGGAGTAGTTGATATGGATTGATTTAGCTGTATGAACTACTATGTACACATTAAGTGTCACATATTTAGCCTTTGCATAGGATTTTATTATGTCTCTAGAAGTTGTATATGCTGCATTAGTCATTGTTTTTAGATTTTTGTTCTTATTAGCAAATGGCAGCAGAAATGTATAAGAAATCTAGAAATGAATTGAACAATGGGGAAATTGTATAATCATCTATTATAACTCTCATTTTCTTCTCATCGACTCACTTTTCTTCCCGATTCTTGTTTCTTCAGCTTCTTCATTTATTTCCCACTTCTCTCTCATCATTCTTGGAAAATAAAGCAATTATCCCATCATTTTGGTGTTTTTACTGGCTTTGAACCATGACCAAAGCCACTATTGCCCACAATCAAGTTATCGCTGAAATCAAAACCTCACTAGGCCACACTTCATTCACTAACCGAACTCTCCTTAGGTATCACCACACAAACTCTACCCGCACAATCCTTTAGCACGCCAAAATTCCTCTTATCCCTAACCCCACCTCCACCTCCACCTCCAAGCCCGACAACTCCTTTCTCAACTTCATCCTCAAGACAATATCTCCATTATGACTAGCACAACCATCTAGGTGGTTAGGTCCTTCAACTTTGATGCAAGAGATCACAGATTCAAAACTTGCATAGCATGATTCAAATATATATTAACATGTAGTATGTTATATACTACCCAAGATTTGTAGTATTAATATGACTACTATCTAAGTATCCAATTTATATATATATATATATATATATATATATAAAAACAATATCATTACCTCACTTACTTGAAGATGTAGTAGTTTCGTGGTCTTGGTTCATGTCATAACTGCAACATATATTACACTTTGGGTCATCGATGCCAAATTCAGAGAATCATTCTAATCTTACCCAACAATGATTCAAATTTTGAACCTCATTCCACTGTAATTTATTTGAACCATCGGATCTGAACCAAAATAACACTTCAAAAATCTCTTAACATGCTCTTATTTAAGTGTCAAACCCCAAATCACTACGACTATCAGCATCGATATTCAATCACTCAAAAGTAGCTATTGGGAATGACGATAATATAAGGAGCAGAGGATTATACATTAATAGTTATATACCCTTTTAAGGGGTCTTATTGAACATGAAGCTAGTTCTACGGTGCATATAATGATCGGTATTGTCGTTGCTATGATGTGAAATTGCTGTTTGAGGTCGTTGATGGATTGGATTGTATGCAACATGAAGATGGTTGGAAGGTAAGTTTTTATATTTGATCCGGATGGTATACTCGACATGGTGAGCGTCGTTGAGATGAGATTCATGTATGGTGATGCTCATCTTATGACCTTAGGACAATGTTGATTTTTAAGGGGGGACGACCATGGTAAGGGTAGACTTAGGAGTGATCGATATGGAGTGATTTAGGTGCATGAACTGCTATGCACACATGAAGTGTCACATGTTTAGTATCTGCATAAAATTTTACTATGTCTTTAGAAGTCGTATACTATTAGCTGTACCAACCATTATTTACTTTTTAACTTTTGTTCTAATTATCGACATCAGAGCATGTATAAGAAATATAGAATGGCCAAAAGGATCAGAAAGTTATAACAATTATCTTTCAATTTCTATTACAACTCTCATGTTCTCCTCAATGTCGCACGCTTTTCTTCTATTTCTTCTTGTTTATTCACCTCCCTCTATCTCTTTCATAGTTCTTGTAAATGTAAAGTTAATATCGAATCAAAAGATTAGTTAGATATTCTTTTCTAGAAGGATGATGAAAGAGGATACTCATAGATGGAGGTAGCTTGGTAAACACTATATTCAATTCCACATCTGACGGAATTAAGTTTTCAAGCTCCTGCTTGTTCCCCTTCATAGGTTCTGCATTTGGATTTAATGGAAAGGAAAAACACCTCATGAAGCAACAAAGTTGACTGTCGCTTTAGGAAAAGAATCAACCAATACAATGATAGAAGCAGGGATTGTGAATTGTCCATCGACTTACAACATCCTCCTTGGTCTAACTGCTTTGGATGACTAAGATATCATAGTCTCATATTGGCATTGATCGTGAAATTCCTCATTAACGAAGAAGTCGGCTCAATAAGGAGCATTTGAAACTGAGACGGAGTTTGATATATTTATGAATTCGAAATGTTATTTGATTCATTCAGGTAAAACTTGTTGTTACATACAACCATCTATTGCTATTTAAAAAGAATGCAGAGTAATGAACGCAGGTTATTGGGCTTATACAAAATACAACTCATTACCTAGATATAAGATAAAAACTCTACATCCTTTTACACAGCCGTTCATTTCCTTCGGCTGCTTATGTTTCTTCATTTTCTTCTGGTATCTCCCTGCAATTTGAGCTAGGGTTTTCATCTCTTCTTCATCTCTTCTTAAATGTTCCAAATCTTTTTAGATCTTCGAAGAAAAGTTTAAGCTTTGCCTCTGCTGAGCTTTGCTTGAGCTGTGACGAATAGATGTGAGCTAGGTTTTGATAAGTTATCTGATATGAAACTGCTTGGATCTTCATTTCTTGCAGCGATTGCTCGGATTTTCAAGTAACAACATAATAAAGAGCTTTGGTGGTCAGATCTGGCTCTAAACTTGAAATCAATTTCAAATTTAGGGCTTAGACTGTTTGACTGCTGAAGTCTTCGACATTCCAGTCATTGTTCAGATCATCAAATAACAGCATAGTATAGAGCCTTTGTGGTCAGATCTGACCCTAGATTTGAAATCAATTTCAAGTCTAGGGTTTAGGCTGTTTGGCTGCTAAACTCCTCAACATTCAATTCTTGTTTTAGACGTAAGAAGTTTTAGCCGATAAGGCTTTGTTGAGTATATCTACCCTTTGGTAAGTGCTCGGTAAGTGGTTTATTTCGATAATTCCTTGCAGTACTTGCTCTCTAACGAAATATAAGTTCAATTCTATATGTTTAGTTCTTGAATGAAGAATTGACTTTGCTTTAGAGACATGGTGCTTAAATTATCACACCATATTGTAGCTTTGTTGTTGACGTTGATCTTTGCTCACTTAATAATGATTTAATCCATATTATCTCTGCCCTTGCATTTGTCATACTCCTGTACTCTGCTTCTGTACTAGATTTTGAGATGGTTTTTTGTTTTTTTGAACACCACAACACTGGATTTTTGCCCATGTAAATGCAGTAACTAGATGTTGATCTACGATCATCTGGGTCAGTTGCCCAATCAGTATCTACAAAGCCAAATAAGTTTAGATTAGTACAGTTTCTTAAAGTTAAATCATGATTTACTGTACCCTTTAAATATCTGGGAATCTTTTTTACTGCTCTTCGGTGCTCATCTAAAGGATTTTACATAAATTGACTAACTTTATTCACACTGTAAGCAATTTCTGGCTTTGTAATTTTTACATATTGCAATGCTCCAACTGTACTTCTGTATTGTTTAGCATCAATGATTGGTTCTCCTCTACTCTTTGATAAATGTAAGTTGGTTGTCATTGTGGTAGGTAGACTGTTTGCCTGATCCATTTTGGTTTTGATCAGAATTTCATATATGTATTTCTTCTGACTTAATTGTATAACTGAGTTTGATAATCTTTTGGCTTCAATTCCCAGAAAGTAATGCGGGTCTCCAAGATCTTTGATGGAAAACGCTTTCTTTAGTTGTTGAATGAGATTACTAATTTCACTGTCACTGTTTCTTGTAACAATAAAATCATCTACATATATTAGTACGTATATGACAGTGTTTCTAGCAAATCTTGTAAATAAAGAGTTAAATGATTTTGTGTGATTGAAGCCAAGTTTGATTGATGTTGTTTTTATTTTTCCAAATCACACGCTTAGTGCTTGTTTGAGTCTATAAATTGCCTTATTGAGTTTGCAGACCAGTTTACTTCCAGCTTGTTTATAACCATTAGGCTGCTCCATATATAATTCCTCTTGAAAAATTCAATTTAGAAATGCATTGTTGACATCCAATTGCTTTATTTTCCAATTTTTATGTAAAGCAATTGTGAGAATGATCCTAATTGATGTTGGTTTAACAACTGGTGAGAAAGTTTCATTGAAGTCAAATCCTTGTTGTTATGAGTAACCTTTTGCTATCAGTCTGGCTTTATACTTAGATATTGATCCATCTGCATTTCTTTTCAATCCGTAGATCCACTTACACTCAATGATATTTTTATGACTTGGTATGGTAACTAGGCTCCATGTGTTATATTTTATGAGTGCTGTATATTCTTCATCCATAGCTGTTTTTCATTTTTCACTTTGTATAGCTTACTGATAAGTATATGGCTCCTCAGTATCAAGATTTGCAGTATATAATTTTGGCTTTAAAATTCCACTCTTTGACCTAGTAATCATATGGTGACCAGTTGTTGCAGTACATGGGATTAATGGCTTGATCTATCCTCAGATTCAGATTGTGAACTTGATGTCTGTACTTTATCATTTCTTTGTTGATCAACTGACTGATAACTGATATCCTGATGGGTTGCATAATAAGGACTTATGGGTGATTTGTTTGACACCTGACCTAGCATTGGGTACTATGTGTTATGGTCAAGAATTATTAAGTTGATCCTCAACATACATTTATTGATTATGTGGCAAGTGAGGTATTGAGAACTTTGAATTGTAAATCTTCTGAGTTGTTTTAATCTCCTTTTCATTACATGAAAATACATCTTCACTGAAGACAACATGTCTTGAAATGAAGACTCTTCCTTTGTTGTCCAGACATTTATATCCATTAATATTGTTTGAATATCCTATAAATGTACATGGTGAAGATTTAAAACTTAGCTTGTGACTATTATATTGTCTTAAGCATGGAAAACGCAAGCACCCAAATACTCTAAGACTTCGTAATCAGGTTGCACATCGAAAGCATCTCAGTTGGACTTTTTCATTGTAGAACCTTAGTTGGCAACTTGTTAATCAAGTATACTATTGTTCCAAAAGCATATGGCCAGAATTTCAGTGGCAGAGATGCTTGAGCTAGCATGGTAAGTCCTATTTCAACTATATGTCTGTGCTTTCTTTCTATTCATTCATTTTGCTCTGAAGTGTAAGGACGAGTAGTTCTGTGTATTATCCCTCTCTTTTGAAAATACTCCTTAAGTGTTTTGAATTCTATACCGCCGTCAGTTTGTATGATCTTGACCTCATTGCCAGTCTGCTTTTCAGCCCATGCTATAAACTATAAGACTGCAAAATATGTTTCATACTTTTCTTTTAAAAAACATACTCAAACATATCTTGTGCATGCTTCTATAAATGATATGTAATATTTAAAACCATAGTTTGTATCAATAGGAGCTGGTCCCATAAATATGTAGCAATAAGTTCTAGTGTTTTATTATATTTGGTTTCACAATTTTGTAATGACAGTTCATGGTTTTTTTCCTAATTGACAGTATACACAAACGTATGGAATTGATGCATTGTCAAAAGAAATTTTATTGTTATTCAATACTTTCTTTACAACATCTACACTTGGATGACCTAGCTTACAATGTCATATGTCAACAGTACTCATACTCCTTTTATTTTGAGATAATTGACAAACATTATAACACAGATTTTTGTTTCCAGTATTTCTTGAATCAGCAAGAGTAAATTTGTAAACGCCCTTCATTGTTTTACCATGGAGAAGAATTTTATTTGTTAAAATATCTCTTATTAAACAGTATCTTGGATAAAATTCAAAATATACATTATTATCACAGGTAAATTGAGATACACAAAGCGAATTCTTCTTAATTTGTGGAACTCTTAAGAGATTATTAAGATAGAGCACCCTTTCACCTTTTATATAACCATTACCAGTATGAATAATTTTAGCCGATTCACCATTACCCATGTGTACACGCTGTTTACTTTTATACTCTTTGTTTCCCAAATTTAGATTGCTCATATTATTGGTAACATGATTTTTAGCTCCTAAGTCTGGATACCATGTATCATCTTGAATATCTTCTATTTTAGTTGTATCATTATAACCGTCTTTAGGGAAATCAGTTTGGTGCTTTGTTTCTTGCTGTATGTTGGTCATATTTGCACTTGGCTTTTGACTGCTTTGTTGCTCAGGTCTGTAGTTAACATCAAATCTGAAATAGCACTTGTTTGTTGTGTGTCCCAATCTCTCACAAATCTGACATCTTGGTCTGCCATTATTATCGTTACTCCATCTACCACCTCTACCTCTGTATCTATATGATTGATTGCCTCTTTGGTTGTTATTATTTCACTCATTTCTTGACTTAGTTCTTTCTTGATTTTTGCCTTTGTTTGTGATGTAATTGACTGATAGATCCGAGACAGTTGGTTTTCTTTGCTCCAACCTGCCTTCATGAGCAAGGAGAGTGGAGTTTACATATGATAAGGATGGTGTAATATCCTTAGAAGATGGCACAATAGCTTCATATTCATCATCTAATCCACCTAAGATAGACAAAATTTGTTCAGTATCACTCACAGCATACCCTGCTGCTCCAAGTAAGTCACACAATGTTTTAATATTTGAAAGATACTCTTTCATAGGCATGTCATTTTTCTTTAAGTTTTGCAATTGCCTTTTATAATGCATGACTTTTGCTGCTGATTGAGAACTGAACACTTGCTCTACAGTAAACCAAATTTGATGAGCATTCTTGCATCTTATTAGTTGTGGTAACAGACTTGTACTTATTGTAGACAGTATCCATGAACATAATAGACTGTCTTGCCTTTGATATATTGTGTATTCTCTGTTTGAAATTGAATTTCCTTCAGCATTTGAGATATACCGCTCTGGCACTTGTTTTTTTTCCAAGGTTATATTCTTCCAAGCCATATCCTCTTACTGTTGTTTAAACTTGAAACTTCCATAGTAGATAGTTTGTTTCATCCAACTGGGTTTGGATTAACTGAAGTTGTGGACTTACAATGATTTTTGATATGTTTTCTGCAGTACTTGATGGTGCAGGATCTGATCTTGGGTTTGCAGATGTTGATGAATTGTTGTCTATGTCCTCTTCAGTCATGATTAAAATTCAAGAAAGAATGAATAACAAGATATTCAAATGAAAGAGAGAACCAAGAACCTGATTTCTAGACAAAGTTGAATGAAAGCAAATAATTTGGATGAACTTGCCCAATTTCGTGATTCGGAAAGCAGCCAGTGATCTTGCGCTGACAAGGCTTGATGATGATCTCAGTTTCAGTATTCTTGATTTTCTTTTAAAACTGAAAGCAGCCGAAGAGTTGAATGATGACAGGTTTCTGACAACTCTTCTTGGCACGGCTTGATGATGATCATGATGAATTAATGAATTCAGAAAACTGAAACTCTAGCTGTTTCAGATGATGAGTGAAGAACTCTGATGATCTGCAGCCAATCCAAATGATGAGTGATCTCTGATGGATCTTGGCAATATACTGATCTGTTGTTGAGTGGCTCTGATACCATATTTGAAATTGAGATGGAGTTTGATATATTTATGAATTCAAAATGTTATTTGATTCATTCAGATAAAACTTGCTGTACATACAACCATCTCTTGCTATTTATAAAGAATGCGGAGTAATGAATGCAGTTTATTGGGCTTATACAAAGTACAACCCATTACCCAGATTTAAGATAAAACCCTACATCCTTTTACACAGCAGTCATTGAGAAGCTAGGGAGTGTTACCACATTTTCTAAAGACAAGCAAAGAAGGAGGTGTTGCTGATATAGCAGGAGGCTGTAACTTTAGTGAGTGCAAGCAAGTCGAATATTTGCTTCTCCTCGAGAAATGGAGGACGGACTGACTTACCCAGGAGTACGAAAATCAGACTGCACTCTTGTTTACATACTAGAAAATGGAGACCAGTCAATAGAAAACCAGATTGTGTCACCATCGAGACAACTCTTGTGGGAGTATGCTAATCAAACAATGCTCTTGCATGAGGGATAAAGACAAACAACATGAAAGCCAGACGATAACATCGTTGGGAAGATTAGCTCTGTTCAAATAAGCAAAGTTCAGAATACTTTCTGTTTGAGTTCAAGAAGTTGTCCAAGATTCCATAGTACGCCAGCAGGACAACGCTACTGCAATGACAATAGAAGTCTGATAAGAGCAAGCAAGCTATATAATGCCAATGCTTAAACACCAATTACTACACTGGAAAGAGCAATTAGAATGTTGATTTGATGATGATGGGATGGAGTCAAGACTGGTATAGGAGTTGGAGGAAATTATGCTCTACTCCAACGATCGAACGCGAGTTGTAATGATTGGTGGGAACTTACAAGCAGAGAGCAGAGCCAGTTGAGTCCCTTCAGACAAGCCAAAGGCATGTTCTCCTAATTCCAGTCTACCATGGTTGTCATGATACCACAATAATCAATCACACCCTAAATAAACCCCAAGTGCCTTCTTGTAAGACCCTTAGACATTGCAAGGTACACAACCTTAAAAGAAGCGAAGAAGATAGAGAAAATTGAATATATCATAAAACATAGTAACCGATGTGGGTGATTTCCTATGTGGAACAGTGATATATCTCGGGATTATATATCCAGAGTTTGTGGGATCAAATCATGTTGGTACCAATTGACCATGTTCAAAAAAAGTATCCGAAGTGGGACACAAAACTTGTTCCCATCAAGAAGCAATCCGGACACACAAAAGAAAAGCCATTCCAAAAGAGTGCTTTCACTCTCTTGCATCGATCAGTTAGCTGAGCTGACCAATGGACATGAACTACTCACGCTTATGGATGGATATTTAAGATACAACCAGATACCGACACATATGCATGATCAGGAACACAAGTTCCGTAACAAATGTGCTCTTGTTTTGCTACAAAGTAATGCTTTTCATCGTGAAGACTTCAGGAGCAACGTATCAAAGACTTGTTAAAAAGATATTTGCTGACCAAACAGAGATGAATATGTAGGTGTACGTGGATGAAGTTAGTAAAACTAAAGAAGGTTAGGGGAGACAGCCAAGACTCAAAGGAGATGTTTGCATTTCTAAGGATGTACAATATGAAGTTCAATCCCAAAATACTCTCATTTGATGTCTACTTGGGCAATTTTCTCAGTTTTATTGTGAACTCCAGTGGAATAAATGTCAATTCTAGGGAAATTAAGATTGGTAGAGATGCAGTCTCCTCGAAGGCATAAGGATGTGTAAAGCCTGAACGACAAGATTACATCACTGAACATGTTCATCTCCCGAGCAACCGACAGGTGTGTAATGTTATTCAACATGCTGAAGAAGAACAACAAAATCGAGTGGATAACAAAGTATGAAGAAGCATTCCAAGAAACCAGAAAACACCTTAATCGACCACTCATCCTCTCCATGCGAAAAATTATGCATGTACTTGACAATTTTGATCACGCGAATACACACACACACACTTAGCAATTTTGAACATGCGATTCCCCTTCAATTTTAGTAATTTTGTAATTACATCATTTTAGCCATTGGATTTCGCAAATGAATGGTTAGATTTCAAGATGACATAAGAAAAAAAAATGATAAAGTACGAGTGTATCAAGAAATCCAACCATTTATTTATCAAATTCAATGGCTAATACGATAGAGCTACAAAGGGTATAGATGCTATGAGCAATTACTATATATTATTAAAAAATACATGTTATGACTAATACGGTATTTTGCACATATAACGGGATTCATTTTTAAAAGGATGGCTTTCTCATTTCTTTCTTGCCCTCCATCAAATTACATATATCTCTATTATTAATTGAATAAATAAAACTAATAACTAAAGTTCTATTATCAAACAACAAGATTTCTACTGATCAGGATTGGTTTCGATGGGGGGCAAATATTGTTATTTTTTGCATATACACACACATGCATATTTGCATACATTCAAAAAAAATACATTTTTTTTTTAAATTATGTTGCAAATTACACCACGTTTTACTTTTGTTTTTACCACGATTGTAAATTACCACTCGATTTCAAAATCACTCTTAAAATTACCATGACACGCACCATAATTTTTATTTTAACATTTTATGTTGAGTATCAAAAGACGCAAGTTCAAGCTGAAGTTCAACAATGATCAGAAATAGATAACCGAATAAACCTTGTTTCACTCGGTTGTCATTTCTGAACCTACTTGTATGAATTGATATTCTCTTAGTTGATCTTAGATGAAGTAAGACGGTTATTGAAACCCAAACATGTTTGTAGGACATCGGACATGTAAACCCAAACCTATTTGTTAAACAATGGATTTGTAAAACCGTTTGTTTAATGCTTTGTTCGAAAATATACAGCCGTCTGCGATTTTATGTCATTGGAAATCAATTTTCATTGGATATGGTAAAATTAAGGGTGCGCTGGTAGCAATAGTTTACCATACTCTGGAGCCTGAAGCCAGACGAGATAAACACCCTTCCTGTCTAGTTTGTTTGGCACGAGGGAAATGAACTGTTGGTGTCCGACGCGTCCAACGCCCATGAATAATTTTCCTCCGGTAACTACAATACACTCTTCCCTTTTCCCTTTCCCCTTTCTCATATCCATTTCATAACACAAAAACAAATACCTCTTTCACTAACTTACCCCTTTCAAAATACTTATTTCATTATACATCTTCCGCTTAACAAAAAACACACTATAAGTACATTAAAAAGGAAAGTGGGAAAATCTGCATGGTACTAAAAACCAGTAAAGAACGTGTGGTATAATTAGCAACACTCTAATAAAGTCTAGAGAAGAATAGAAGTTACAGTTGGACTATTAGCCTTCACTTTTTGGATTCTGCCTAGTGGTTTTAACTTCAGAAAACAAACAAAACTAACCAGAATTTCTAAATCGTCAAATAGATACTACAATCGGGTCTCTTTTTTCACCGAATCAACATTTTCAGTGACATAATACTGCGTATATAGAACGATGGACAAAGTTAGGTGTTCTTATTAACATTAACAATTTGGTAATGAAATATTTGAATTTAGCGCAAAAATCAAACTTTAATACAACATGTAAAAGCAAAAATTTCTGATGCCAGCAATCAGAGTGCACAAAGTTTAAAATTCTTTTGTGCTAGTATCGGAAAAGGAAAGAGGAAAAGGTTGACACAGTCCCATATCGAATTAGATAGTGTCAACAGTTACTCCAAAGTCATATACTCATGTGATGCACACTTGCATAATACCAATCTACTAAATAATAGTAAAATAAGAGAATGTGAAGCTCTCTCATTAATTCTAGGAGTTATCTCTATGCTCTTTAATTCTCTCCAAGATCAGATATTTTATTTTCAGAATCCTATAACTTACCACTTTAAATTATTTTACTAAACTTCTCACGCTATTTTACATTCAAATAAGGCAGCCAGTGGATACCCTAAAAAAATCCAAAATCCGTTCGCATCTGTAACCGAAAAGCGGATAAATATTCAATATCCGAAAAATGGATGCGGATACGGATACGAAGATATCCGCATCCAAAAATTATCCACCCAGTTTTTTTTCAAGATTATAGTTTAAATTATGCATATTTTAGTAAAATCAAATATATTTATTTATTGTTTTATTAAGTTAGGAGTACATATTATACGCATTAAATGCATATTAACTGCTCAAAATTATTTATTATCATCAAATTTGTTTACTTCTAACACTTTAATAAACAATGAGATTGAAAACAATTCATGATAAACTAAAAAATTTCATTTATGTTACTTGATTTATTGATCGTTAACGAATATGATAATTATTCGATATCCGTCCGTATCCGCGGATGCGAATATCCGATATCGAAAATAATTTCGGATACGGATATGGCACTATCCGTATCCGAAAGTATTCGTTGACGACCTACATTTAAGTACCTGCTTTTAAAAAAATCTACAATTATTTATAATTTTTTGACGATTCTCTCTCAAAATTTTACATTAAAGTCCACATATTTAAATTAATTACATAATCTAAACTTTAAACTAATTGATAAACTTAGTGAAATAATATTTATTAATAAATCCTAAAAGATGAAAGTTTCAATACATATACTACACTACAGGCGCATCAACAAATTGGTTAAAAAATCATTTGGATGCAAATATATATAACTAACATAACATATATTATACACATCAACGACAATAATAAATTAATTTTATAATTTATTTACCGAATGAATTTATCGTACATTGCACTATAAAATTCTATTAACTTCAACTACCTAAACCATATTTTTTTTATAGTTATTTGGAAACCCGTCTCAATTATCTTCTAATATTTTATATTCAAATCTATATATTTAACTAATTGTGTAATCTTAAATTTAAACTATTAAAATGAATATAATTAATTAATATTTATTAATCCATTTAATAAATCCTAAAAATACGATAATTTCAATATATATAATATTCATATATATGAGAAAAAAGATATAAAGTTGTTTCTTTATTCAGATATAAAGATATTCAAATCACATAACAGAAAATGTATACACAAATAATAATAACTCTTTTAATATCTAATTCATTTATTTCAAAAAAAAATCATACATTACATAACATAATTTCATTTTTAACAACCTTTAGAAGACAAATTAATAATTTACAACAATGATATGAACACACATATTACAGCGATAAAAATCGGATTATATAAGCATTCTCACTTTCAACACGTTATCAAATCATATTCAATTTACAACTCGGCTAAATGCTATATAACATTGGTTTGCAATTATCAAAGTTGGAAGCATGACCGTTCTACAACAACATGAAATCTATAGTTAACTACAAGGATAAAATTAAAATGAAAACTAAACAATTGATAATAGTTCAAATGTAGATAATTAGTTATATCGATCGTTAATTCAACTCCTTATCTTTAATTAGTTACGTCGATCGTTAATTCAACTTCTTATCTTTAATTAGTTAAAATTAAAAAGAAATCTCAATTTTCTCCAACATTTTACATTCAACTCCTTATCTTTAATTAGTTATGTCGATCGTTAATTCAATTTGTTTAAATTTAATCATTTAATGTTCATTATTCCATTTACAAATCCTCTGAAAAAATGACATCCAATACGTAGACAAAATCATATTAACAAAAATGGTAAAGTTATTTATTGGGACATTAAGTTTTACTGAGACATGTAGTTAGTAAGAATTGAACCTTCAACCTTATATCCGAATTATCGCATGTCATTTTAATTTATGATTAATATATCACAGTAAATTTATCACATATTGCATAATAAAATATATTTTTAGCAAGAACTAAAATATAAATACTATTTTTTTAACAACATTACCGTGTGCAACGCATGGGGTACACACAAGTCTTCACTGTAATGCAAATATGAAAGGTATTAGCTTTGGGTTTCCATTTTTAAGTGAAACCTTTTTGTCGAAATTTCATCTATACCCTTTTTAACCAAAACTTCAGCATGGATAATGATTTAAACACGAATAGTTATGTCCTTGAACACGCTTTACAAAGATAATACCTTCTTACTTTTGTAAGCAAATAACTGTCTATGTCAGTTTTATCTTTTTGTTTATTTTACATAAAACACTTGAATTTACTTTTATTCTTTTTTTCTATAACTATTTATTTTTTCGCCATATTTAACATGATCTTCTAAATTTCAGGAAGAAATATCCCCCTTAATTTCGATTATTTTTTATGAAAGCGCATTCAATTATTTTCTTTTTTATATGTTTTACAGATTATTTTACATAAAAGCTTTCCATTTATTAAAAACCGTTAAATTTGGCCAGTTCCATAATGTCACTTTTTTAAGTATAGAAAATATCTTACATTATTAAAATGAAATACAACCTAATATTATAGTTCAAATATTTATATCAGCCTTATAGTCAACATGCGACACACATGCAAATTACCGGTACTAGATGCTCTAGATAAAACTCTGCCTTGATTTGTGTATCAAACAGCATACCTCTGTATGAAGCCTTTTTAAAATGAAAGGTTTCGGAAACAGCATCCAAGGCACAGCCACAAGAGACAGAAGCAGCAACACAATCTACAAACGCGCTATCGAATAAGATGCAAATGGATCCTCAGAAGCACAGAATTCAAATGCACAAACGATATGTACCTGCACATATTTCTGACCCCAGAATAACTGGTTGTCATTAAGATCGTCAGCGGGGCTCAGGAACATGTATATCATCACATGATATATATCAGCTTGAGATCCTGTGCACCACTTGATTATGATTAGAAGAGCCAGATAGCCAAACAAACTATTGAGGAAGATCATTTGTGGTATGAACTGATACCTGAAATGACATGTAAATGCACATAATCTCTTATAGGATACTATTAAACATAGCTATTATACAAAAGAGACCATATATTTTGGATAGGACATTTACCGTATATCAATAGAATTTCCATGAAACTTGGCATCGAAGTAACTCAATATGATCCCTAAATTCATCTGTGTGATTCCAAATAGTATAGACATCTTCATTTTGAGAGAGTTAAGAAACGGAAGCTCAGAGCGACTACCACGCCAACTGGGGTCGACACCAAACTTGTATGGATCTCGGAACTTTATAAGTCCAATAGTGTGTGCATCACTATTCATTTTTTTCAAGTAGTCAATTAAGTGCCTTTCAACGGCTCTAAAAAGATATATTTTATAACAATAAAATACGACAGTAGCCTTCAAACATGTTTTCTTTTACATCTAAATAGGTTTAACACTCTGTAACTAGCTGCCATCCACTTACTAATAAACCTTTTCCAGTTATCTAACTTGTACATGAGGTTTGCAATTTACCAATTTAACAGAATTTGAATCTGCAATGGATATTTCCACAAACATTTATAGAATAGGGAATATAATTATAGAAGCTACAGGATATAACATACCTGCAACTAGAATCTCGGCATTTATAGGCAGATGGACCAAAAATGTGCAAAGGGACAGAGAAGAACTCATTATATATTAATCCACAGTAAATCGAAAACAATGCCATCAATAAAATAGTATAACGCCCTCCAAATGCCATCTCCATGAAGCTTCCAAGTTTCTACAGAAATTGGTCGAATATTATAAATCTCAACCAAATTATACATTATGTGCGTGATACTGACAGATGTCAATATGATCTACAAACATAAATTCAATAGCAGAAGAAATTGACACGAGCTGCGTAAGCAGACCTTACCCTGGACCCAAATTTCTTTTCATGAACTATAAGAAATAGGGATCCTAGCAGCAAGCATATTCCATGGCCCCAATCACCAAACATAACCGCAAAAAGAAAGGGGAATGTAATTACAGAATAAACAGCAGGATTCACTTCTTGGTATCTAGCAACACTACAAAACAAAATCTTTAATCAACATTTGAAATCATGGTTTCACAAAAAGAATATAGAAAATAAGACTTCACAAGTGAAGCATTCTAATGATACAGAATTATCCTCTGCATTATTAGTCGGCATGCACAAAACAAAAGGTTGAGTAGTAGAATATCCTTAACTTTTGTTCCTACAGCAATAGTCATCCAATACAAGAGAAACATGCTATTGTGAATGGCACAATGTCGAAACCTATGGTAATATATTTATAGGTTTGGACTAGTTCCCACCCTTTTGTCTGGAAGGAGGCAAAAAAAACTACTTTGACTTCTAGATCCTTTTCTCATTTTATTCTATGCAGTCAAGGAAAACTCAGTTAAACATTTGTCTTCCCAAACATGACAAGGGTTGAAACTGATCTAAAAGAGAAAAGACCACTTAACAAAGCTCTTTGGTGTCAAAGTATGTCCATGGCAACATTTACTGCAACAAAAGGCATCATTTATTGTTGCATGCTATCAATTCCATATATTGTTCATCTCTTTTAGAATATCTTGCGATGTGGAACTTATTAGAATCCAAACAATGGTGAAGATATTTGAAGACAAACAATGATGAAGATAGTTTTAAAACACAAAGAAATTAAGATAACCAACACACAAGATTCCACCCAACAACAATTTATATTGATTCTCAAAAATAATATAAATTAGTAGAAACATAATTTTCTCCTTATTCCTTTTGCATGTTTATTTCCTTCTAACTGCGATTTTGTATTACCAAAATTTAACACTCCACCTTAATGCAAAATCATATATCTACAACAAATCTTCGATCTCCACATTCAATCAAATCGTCTCTTCAAAACGAAAAATAAAAAATGTCATCATCGAATAAAACGCACAATCATACTATCTTCAAATTAATCACCACTCTTTTCTTCTTAATCACACCAAATCACAAATCGCTACCACTGTCTACAAGTAATGCATCCCCTTCATCAGATACACTACACAATTTAGTCTCAAAAATATTTGCAATACTACAAAAACTTCCATACAGCCTTCATGGATTTTCCAACTTGACACTCGTTTACCATTTGATCTGAGCTCTCCGCTCGATCACCATTGAAACCTCGAGCATCATCAATGTTAAATTTGGATGATTCAAATATTTGTTAAAGATGAAAGAAATTGATTAATTGATTCAATCAAATCAATTAATTTGGCTGGTATATGGTGAAGAAAACTAATTAATTAGTCAATCAATTAATTAGTCAATATATATTTGTTATATGAAGAAATAAATGATTAGGCGTGGAAAATAAAGGAAAGATATGAAAACGAAGATTACGTCATCTATTTGTATTAAAATCAAATCATGCAATTTGGAAAGATATATGAGTAATCAGAAAATTGATTTGCTTAATCTCCAAGCAACCCTTCATTATCAAGTCTATTTAAATGAAGGAATTTCATCTTTGTATGTAACAAGCAAGTGTGTGATAGTATCCACCATTATTCTTTCCTCTCTTTTGTACTCTTTTCTTTAGTGAAATAGAAAGTTGTTGGGTCTCCGTGGACGTAGGATATTCATATCCGAACCACGTTAAATTTTCTGCGTCTCTTATTTATATTATTATTTCTGTGAGCATAATTTTTTCTTAATTATCATTGGTATCTAAATAGACAATTCTAAATTCTGATCAAATAAATCGCTTCCGCTCAAATTAAAACAAAATTCACTAAAGTTTGGTATCAGAGCTAATGTTACTGTTCCTGTTTGAATATTTATGGCTACTTCTAGTAAGTCTGTTGTTAGATTTGGTGTCAATTATGGAGTAACACGTTTTGACGGAAATGGAGATTTTGGTACTTGGAAGATGAAGATGGAGGCTGTATTGAAAAAGGAGAAGACTTACAAGGTTGTTTCTACGCCTGAGAAATTGAAAGGTATTGATGCAGCTGATTTGAAAGAGATGGAAGATGAAGCTCTCACAACAATTCAGTTGAGCCATTCAGATGAAGTTTTTAGGGAATTCTCTCAGAAGAAGACGGCGAATGAACTATGGGATGCATTATCGGATGCATATCAAGACAAGTCTCTCACTAATCGAATTATTCTTCAGCAACAACTCTATTCGTTCAAGATGAAGCCTGTAGCTGATCTTATGGAGCATGTAGATGCTTCGACGACTTTGATTATGAACCTGAAGACGGCGGAAGTTGATATTACCGATGAGGCTCAAGCTGTGATCCTCTTATGTTCCTTGGCTAAGGAGTATACTGCTTTTGTTAATTCCATGATTTATGGTCGCGGTAAAATTAGTCTGTCTGATGTAAAGGCTAGTCTTCATAATGAAGTATTAAGAGGTAGATTAGCGAGCACTAGCTTGGATAGTGATACCGAAGGCTTATCTGTTCAGAGAGGTAGAGGCCAAAGCAAGTCGAAAAAAGGTGGAGGATGTAGTTATTCACAGTCTCAGTCTAGGGGGCCTAAGAATTTGACTTGTCATTATTGTAAGAAAGCAGAGCACTTCATAGCACAATGTCCCAAGCTTGAAGGTAGAAGAAAAAATCCAAAGCAAGCCTCAGCTTATACAGCAGAGAAATCAGATACAGAAAGTGACACCGATGTATTTACAGCTTCTGGCTCTTCTGAGAAGAGCAACTTATGGCTGATTGATTCTGGCGCATCCTATCATATAACACCTGATAGGAACTGCTTTTCCACTTACCGTGAAATTGATGGAGGAGAAGTTCTGATGGGTAATGATGCTTCTTGCCGTATGATGGATGTTGGTAGCGTGATGATTAGGATGTTTGATGGTGTTATTCGTACGATCACCGATGTTAGACATGTACCTGATTTGAGGAGGAGTTTGATCTCTGTTGAGGCATTGAGTAAACTTGGCTTGAAGATTGTTGTGGACGGAGAGAAAATGAAGATATCGAAGGGTTACATGATTGTTATGAGAGGTGTGAGGGCAGGAAATCTTTATCTATTAAAGGGCACTACTGTAATTGATGACTCGGCTTCTGTTACATATGTTGCTTCGGATTCTTCCAGATTATGACACATACGGATGAGTCACATCGGTGAGCACAGCATGGATGAGTTGATAAAACGAGAATTGATTGATTGAATTCATCATTCAAAACTTGGTTTTTGTGAAGAGTGTGTTCTTGAAAAGCAGACGAACATTTCTTTTGGTATAGGAGAGCATAAAGCAAAAGCTGTCTTAAAGTATGTTCATACAGATGTCTGGATTCCCTCCCCTTGTGAGTCTTTAGGTGGAGGCAGATATTTTGTTTCATTTATAGATGATTCTTCTCGTAAAGTATGGGTATACTTTCTTCAGTCAAAAGAGTGAAACCTTTGCCAAGTTTCGAAAGTGGAAATTTATAGTTGAGAAGCAGTCAGGGAAAAATTGAAAGTTCTCCGTTCAGATAATGGCGGTGAATTTGTATCACAAGAATTCATCGATTATTGTGAGTCTGAAGGCATTAAGAGACATTACACTACATCAGGCGACCTTCAGTCTAATGGAGTTGCAGAAAGGATGAATCGGACATTATTGGAGAGAACAAGATGTCTTAGACTGACTGCTAAATTGAAGAAGGGATTTTGGGCTGAAGCATTATCTATGGCGGCTTTTCTCATCAACCGCACATCTTCTACTGCCATAGATATGAAGATCCCTGAAGAAGTATGGAAATGAGAGTCTGTTAGCTATTCATTTCTCAGAGTGTTTGGTTGTCCAGCTTATGTGCATGAGAGCAAAGGGAAGCTGAAACCTAGAGCTCGCAAGTGTATTTTTCTAGGTTATAGGAGATGAGTGAAGGGATATAGGTTGTGGTGTCCTATTAGCAAGAAGATCGTTATGAGCAGGCATGTGACTGTTGATGAGAAGGCCATGTTGAAGGTGGAGCCTTCCTCATCGGATGACAATGAGAGGACATGTGAAGAAGACCAGACACAAAGCAAGTCATCTATTGATTCTTTTCATAGACGTTCAAATGGTGTTTCCGATGACATCGTGGTTGATGAGAATGATATCGATGTTGATACAGAGGATCAAATTCAATGTGGAGCTCATTCAGAACCTAGGCCTGTCAGACAAAGAAGAAAGCCCAAGTGGCTTGATGAGTTTGTTGGATTGAGCATCAAAGATATTAACTTCGATGATATGGCAACATATGCTTTGAATGTTGTCCATGATGAGCCATGTTACTATAGAGAAGCTATCGCATCAGTTAACAGTTCCAGTTGGTTAGTTGTTATGGAGGAGATTGAATCATTGCAGAGAAATCATACTTGGGATTTGGTGCCTCTTCCCACCGATAAGAGAGCTATTGGATGCAAGTGGATCTATAGAGTGAAAAACAGTGAAAATGGTAATCTCGGATACAAGACAAGATTAGTCGCAAAGGGGCATGTTCAGAAGAAAGGGGTAGAGTATCATGATATATTTGCTCCAGTGTTTAGGCATACTTCTATTAGTATTCTTTTGGCATTAGTTGCTCATTATGATATGGAATTAGAGCAACTAGATGTCAAAACTGCATTCTTGCATGGTGATCTGGACGAGGAGATTTATGTAAAGCAACCGGAAGAGTTCATTGATAGTAACAGACCAGACTATGTTTGCAAACTCAACAAATCTCTATATGGATTGAAGCAGTCTCCTAGACTATGATATAAGATGTTTGATAAGTTTATGCTTTCACAAGGGATACTACAGAAGTTTCAAAGACCAGTATGTTTATTTTAGAAGATGTGATGGTGATATGATTTATTTGTTGTTATATGTTGATAATATGCTGATTGCATCTCGAAGTATGGTTAGAATTAAGGAGTTGAAAGCGGAGCTCAGTAGAGAGTTTGACATGAAGAATTTAGGAAAGGCACAAAGAATATTAGGTATGGAGATAAGCAGGGATAGAAAGCGGAGAGAGTTAAGGCTCACTCAAGCGCGGTACATCGAGAAAGTCCTCGCTCGATTTGGAATGGAGAAAGCCAAATCGGTTGGCACTCCATTAGGCTTTCATTTTAAGTTGTCAAAAGACTTATCTCCCTCATCGGAAGAAGACAAGAGGTATATAGCTGATATACCTTATTCTAGTATTGTTGGTAGTCTTATGTATGCGATGGTGTGCACAAGACCAGATTTGACTCATACAGTGGGTGTTGTGAGTCGATATATGTCTAACCCAGGCAAACAGCATTGGCAAGCTATGAAGTGGATTCTTAGATATCTTCGAGACACTTCTTCGGTTGGCTTGTTATATGGTGAAGTGAATGGTGACATCTTCCTTAGAGGATATTGTGATTCTGATTACGTTTGGGATAGAGATGCTAGGAAGTCAGTGTCGGGCTATATTTTTACACTTGGCATAGGCTCGATTTTATGGAGATCAAAGCTACAATCTATTGTACCTTTATCGACTATCGAAGCAGAGTTGATATCGATTGTGGAAGCAATAAAGGAAGGATTATACTTACTTCAGTTGTTAGATGATCTTTCAATGGTGCAGCGGACAGTGGAGCTATTTTCAGACAGTCAGAGTGCGATTCATCTTGTAGAAAATCAAGCTTATAGTTCATGGACGAAGCACATTGATGTTAGATGTTTCTTTCTTATGCTTGAGGAAGAACGAAGCAAGATCAAATTGTTGAAGGTGGGTAATTTGGCTGGTATATGGTGAAGAAAACTAATTAATTAGTCAATATATATTTGCTATATGAAGAAATGATTAGGCGTGGAAAATACAGGAAAGATATGAAAACGAAGATTACGCCATCTATTTGTATTAAAATCAAATCATGCAATTTGGAAAGATGTATGAGTAATCAGAAAATTGATTTGCTTAATCTCCAAGCAACCCTTCATTATCAAGTCTATTTAAATGAAGGAATTTCATCTTCATATGTAACAAACAAGTGTGTGATAGTATCCACCATTATTCTTTCCTCTCTTTTGCACTCTTTTCTTTAGTGAAATAAAAAGTTGTTGGGTCTCCATGGTCGTAGGATATTCATATCTGAACCACTTTAAATCTTCCGTGTCTCTTATTTATGTTATTATTTCTGTAAGACTGCATAATATTTTTTAAGTGTCATTGGTATCTAAATAGGCAATACTAGATCCTGATCAAATAAATCGTTTCCGCTCAAATTAAAACAAAATTCACTACAATCAAAATGAAGAATCCTGTCGAAAATACGACTACCAACCGACCATTAAAAGCAGTGCACACATTCACTTTACTATCTAGCTGTAGACTAGGTTCTTCAACTATCACTCACTTTCTATTATCGACCACAAGACCAACCAATCTATAAAGGTTTTCATTATTTATTACTCCTTTCATCATAATATAATCATCCTTCATCACTCCCAAAACTCCACCTCGAGTCTCATAAGTGCAACCATGGCGGTCCAACTGATCAAGAGAAATAAGATTATGTGAACTAGTAGGTACATGTCTTATGTCCAAGACTTCTCTAACCACACTATCATGCATACGAAACCAGATAGATCCAATACCACAAACTGATAGCTCCACTCTTTTGGCGGTCCTAATCATGTCAATGGTCTTCTCATAAAAAGAAAACACCCTATATCACTACATATGTGAAAACTAGCATTCGAATCTATCTTTCAAGGCTTAGCATCACTAATGAGGACATCACAAGAAGGATTACTATCGCTACCTTCAGTTATGTCCATCCGTATATCACTATACCTGTCAATATGCACAGCTTTCTTTTGATCCTTTTATACGCTTCACACATGTTGCATATAAAACCTTATTTATGCAATAATAACAAAAAATATTTTTTGACATACTTTTATCATTAGCGATTTTTTTGGGTTTTGCATCTCGCTTTGAGTTCCTTGCTACCATAACTTTATCTTGAACTTTGAACTAATTTCAAGATTGACGCTTTTCTTCTAAGTTCTTAATTTAAGAGACTATTTCGGACAATATCCAGCATTGAAGTTACTTAATGACACAACCAACATTTTTCAACTCTTTGAAAGCGAACCCATCAATAAAAAAAACTTGTAATTCATCATCAAATTTGACATCCATTTCTGACAACTAATTTATTACATTTTGAAATTCGTTCAAATGCTCTGCTATAGACTTCTCTCCATCCAGTCTCAACTGAACCAATTTTCGAACAAGAAATTTTTTACTGGTAGCACTTTTTGACTAATATAAAGGTACCAACTTGTCCTACAAAGCCTTCGTGGAGTTACAATTAGCCACACGGTAGAAAACTGAATCATCAAGGTACCGACGAATCAAAGCAATCATCTTTCCATCTTCTTCCATTTACCCTCTATATTTGAGCGTCTCTCTTCCCATTATTTTTAATTAGCTCATGAAGATCATTGAGATATAAAACATCATCCATCTTAGCCTTCCAAATACCCTAATTTTTTTTCCATTTAGAAAAGAAAACTTTGAGAAAGAAATTAAACCCGGTATTCTCAACAATTATATAAATCCCAAATTACTCTTCGTCTTGCGATGATCTAGCTCTGATACCAATTTGTTAGAATTTTTGCTGCGCAAAACCCAACAGATCAGCATATGAATGTTCCCAAAAAGATGGGCAAGGAGTGATATTTATTTAGTTATTATTGATGAACTCCACAGCCTAAAGTATTTAAATGTGCACAGGGCTTTCCTACAAGTTCTAAACCTTGACCATAGGAATCATCAATTATCATGCATCAAAGTAATATACAGCAGTTCAGAGAGTAGTTAAGAGATATGTATCTTCGCTAGATATACAAAATCTTCATTCCTAGCCTCATAGAATGCTGTAATTGCATGTTTGCAAAGTTCAGATACATACCCATATGCATCAACGATTTCCTGAAATGCATTTGTAAATTTGTTTGTCCTAAAATATGTGGGTGGTGATTCAGTAACATCCATCTCATGGAATATTATCCCCAATTGTGAATTGCTGTCATATGCTGCACGTTGCAAAACACCCTTTATCTGTTGTAAGAAGTTGCAGTCAATTGGAAAAGGGTTTTAGTTCCACTGTAAAAAGAAGATCCAGATTAAGCATATTTCTCAATAATAAAGCCATGACTTATAACCTGAGATCTGGCAAATACTGGATACCATCCCTCTCCAACAAGACATTTTTTCGTAATATCAAAATTAAGCATATTCAATGTGTCATGGACAGCTTTCTCCTTCTTAACCTGGAAAACAATAGAGGATGAACAACCAATGATACTTTATTTTTACTTCGAAATATATACACGTTTCAAAACTTCAAAGAGTAATGCGATGACACAGCTACCGCTAAATAGGTACATCGTCATTTACCATAATAGTCCACCTCCAAAGCTGTTGACCAATTGAACTTAAGGCCTGATTTCTAAGACGAATTCCTGCATCCAAAGTAGCTTCTAATTCAGCAAGGCGCGATGAAACCTACAAATGCACAAAATATACGATTTACACTCCAAATTCACTATTATTTTCTGAAAAGTGTTTTAGTAGAACGCATCTAAAGCTAATGGGTTTGTTGAATTCATAATCTTCTGAATGATTTTCAATTTTTAGCTATCCAGTTCCATAATACACTGCTGAATATTCTATTTAATTATCCAATTCCAATACAACTGCTGTATATTCTGTTTAAGTATCCACGGTGTGCATATTATATATATTCCTTTGCATAGATTGAGAATGTTTGTTATGCGATAACATACCTCTCGAGTAATTTGTCTCTGTTTATTACCTTCTTCAGGTACAGAATAACAATTTGCCCCAAATGCCTCACAAATTTTCAAAATTTTTGTTCTGGCCAGCTCTCCTGAAAAGAAAACTACAAATACAGTCTTCTCAACCTGCAATGGATAAAACGGCAATATTCATAAGAAATTTGAATACCTAGATTTACTTGTCTGGTATATAAAACTAAAGCTATGTTATGAAAACGCACACATGCAGCAACAGCAGCAGCAGCAACAACAACAAAAAAATAATAAATAAATAAAAATCATAGCCATTCTCCTGCTAACCATGTAAAAGATAAATGATTTAAATGTCCAATCAAATGGGAGCTACGATGTCTACAAAAGGCAACAATCTTTGCGTATAAAAATATAAGCTGCATATTATCTAAAAACATGATATTTTTACATAAGTGAATGAACAAGCACTACAAGAACAGAGAAATACTAGCAGGGTATATAAATTAAAAGCACGATATTTTTACACACCATATCTCCAGATACTGGATCCACAACATGTCCATCAGCAGGTGCATGATTAAAAAACATGTTGCCTCTTGTTGCACGAAACAACATCCTCTCAAATCTTACTTCATTTGATGTACATATTATCCCACTAACACATCTTAATCCAGCTTTGTTCGTTGGCTCTTGCATGCCCTAAAAAATAATGGTTTATCAGACAAGTCTGGCCTGAACTATGACATGGATAACTGATTCTCCGAGAGGTTAAAACCTGTTCAAGTAAAGTTAGATTTTCTACATCCTGCTCTTTTCCACACACATTTTCTTCTAGTTCTCTGTCGGGTGAGCTATCATGATAATTTTGTGCTGAAACAAGAAAGCCGCCTGCCTGGAATTAGGAATTTGAGAACAAAGATGAACGAGGATACCATATCATGGTCAAAAAACAAAAACAAAAAAACATTTTAGTATCAAATTTAGAAATAAAAAACTAAATTAGTACAAATTCGAACAAAAAGTAAATATTTTCTCTAAAAGTTGAATTTAAAATATGCTTTAAGTATAAAATTCGCTTGCAAAATATTTTATAGTTTAATTTTTTTTTCCTGAATTTGAACCATTCAAAATATTTTGAAACTCAAATACATAAATTGAATTCCAAAAGGAATATGTGATTGTTTATGAAACGCAAAATTTTGTTAATTTTTTTTTTTTTAAATGCATCAAATTTAATAAAACCAAATATTTGAGAGAAAAAATGATAATAATAAGTTAAAATGAAGAAAAAAAACTGAAATCAATTCTCTAAACAATTCTGAAATAGTATAGGATTTAAAATATCTTGAAATTTTCAAAAGGAAATGACACGAGTTTCTGATGAGAATAAATCCATTTTTATTTTGTTGTTTATGACCATAGCACTATTTAGAAAATTAATTACAATATATTTTTACAAAAAGTCTATTGGGTGATATATTTCTAGAGATCCGTTGCATATGTTTTTTATATTTCTCGTAATACACTAAAAATTCCAAAATGAAATTTTTTTTCTTCTAATTTTATCTAAATTCGATGCGATTATCTATATTATTTCAAAATAATATAGGCTTTATTATATTCAAATTTCTCAAAAGGAATTGATGTAATTTTTCAATGAAAATAAATTCATTATTGTTAAACTGCATATAGCCCTATTTGAAACTTCAGCTGCACCAAAAAATCAAAAATCAAAAATCAAAAAAAAAATCAAAAAGTTCATTTGGCTACATACATATAGAAGACTTGTTACATAGGTTTATTTTTATTTCTCGAAATAGACATGGCAGTTATAATAATTCTTAGTGATTTTTTTTCTAATTATATTTTAGAAAAAAAATTCCACATGAACTTCTTTATTTTCTATTGCTATCAGAGTTTTATATTTCGTTCATCTCATCCAAGATCTCCGTATTGCACTTGAGTGAGACAAAATATTGAATATCATTCATAGCTCGTTTAGCACTTGATAATCATCTCGCCCAATATAATAAATATCAACCAAAATCTAGATCCAGTTACTACCAAATTAATGAAACTATCAAAATAAATGGAAATTTTGATTTTCTCGCTCTAATTCATCAAACTATCTTTATGTGCAAATCAAATATGTTATGTTACAATTTTAATTTGTATTGTTTTAAATAACATTCATTAAGAAACGCTAGTTTTAAAACACATAAAATACTTTGAAATTATCCTAAAATACACTTGATTTGAATGTCAACTAAAATGCACATTCGAGATACATAAATATTGTTCGAGATCTCACTTGAACCGATATATTGTATGTGGAAATACCAAAACGAAACGTAATTGAAATCTAAGACTAACCTTGGATTTTATTTAATTTGAATATACTATTCACCACATATAATTTATTTTTTAGATAAGACAGTTCCTTAAAGATGTTTATCTACTATCGTTTATGAAAATATATGTTATCATTTTATGAAAATATTTTTAAATTTGCTTGACTACAACATTTTTAAAATGCTGTAGATATTTTGCATTTTGGTGTTTGTTATGAAATTTCATCTGTCCTTAAAAAATTCCAAAGCGCACGGGTGTCTCGAGAGGCCTTTGTTGGAGATGTCCAAACCATCTTCACGTACTAGAACCATGAGTTATGAGTTTTTTTTTTGCTTAGGGTTGGTTTAGGGGTAGTGTTATAAGTTTTAGATTATAGAACTAGTGGAAAGGAACCTAGGACGTAGTGTTTGGTCTTCGATCAATATTACTATTAGTATTATTATTATCATCATGGTTTTTGATTTTATTTTATTTATCTTTATTTTATTTTACTAAGTTGTTGTTGTTCTTATTATTATTATTATTATTATTATCTGTTTATATATTTGACTTCATTTTTCTACTGGTTTTTTTTATTATTGTTATTATTATCATGATATACGTGAAAAACTTGAAATAGCACCTATTGAGGAGAAGCTAATTCAACATCGCTTAAAATGATTTGAACATCTCCAACGAAGGCCGCCCAAAGCACATGTACGCGTTGGAATTATAGGCCGCGTCGTATGCTTAAAGAGAGGTAAAGGTCGACCAAGGTTGACATGGAAAGAAGCAGTAAAAAGAAATTTGAAGAATTAGAATATATCTGAAAAGCTGGTAACAGATAGGAGCGCGTGGAAGTTAGCGATTCACATATCAGAACCATGAGCTATGAGTTTTATAAGTTGTAGATTACAGGACTAGGGAAAACGAGTCTTAGCCATAGCATTTGGTCTTTGATCAATATTACTATTAGCACCATTACTACTATTTATACTATTATCATCATTTATTTGTTTTTTTATACATACATACATATATATATATGGATCTTTATCTTTATTTTACTTAGTTACTATTACTATTAATTTACTTAGTTGACTTTATTTTATTATTACTATTGTTATTGTTATAACCTTTAAATTAGCTTTATCATTTAGTTTTGGGTTCCATCTCTAACTGATCCCAACTTGTTTGGAAATAATGGCTTTGTTGTGGTTGTTGTATTGTTATTATGACTTTAAGTTGACTTTGTCATTTACTTTTGAGTTCCATCTCTAAGCGATCCGAACTTATTTGGGAATAATGACTTGGTTGTTGTTGTTGATTATAGCATTTAAGTATTTTATTACACTTGTTCAAAACTTTAATATGTAAATTGTTTGGTGAAGTTTGTCTTGAAATGTCAAATTATCTTTTGAGTTGTAAAATGGAATTTCTTCACAAATTTTATTTTATGATTAATATTTTATATTATTTGTTATGTGATGTTTAGGCATTT
Source organism: Allium cepa (assembly GCA_030765085.1). NCBI lineage: Eukaryota > Viridiplantae > Streptophyta > Magnoliopsida > Asparagales > Amaryllidaceae > Allium > Allium cepa. The sequence goes on from CM060930.1 coordinate 175,998,763, forward strand.
ATTTTTAAAAATTGAATATAATATTATCCTATTAATAAATCGCAGGTGATTTGAAACTTCGCTTTTACACCATGATAAAAAAAACATCAAAATCATTACAATTATATATTAAAGACTGCTACTATTATTATGTGCATCACAAACAGACCTTTAGCAAAACCAACTTATACTCGAAAAGCTCATTGTAAGTCCTTTGCAGCTTCTCACCATTTGAATTCATTTCAAGAAGTTCGGCTTCACGTTCACCCAAATGGACCTAACGCAAAGGAAATGCATCCACGACCATTCTTACATATTCTTAAATCTGTATTGTTTGGAGAGAAACAGAGGAAGAAAAAAACACTTGCCTCCAAATCTTCCAGGTTAATGTCTGGCTGCAAAGAAGGATGAGCTGAACAAATAACGCCAACCTTGCTAATCTGATCGCTAAAAAATCTCAATTTTCGCGACATCTCTTCACAACGTTTTACCTTCAAATTGTCATGAAAATGATGAGAACAGACTAATATAAAGTTCATATTGTGTTGCGTAGCATCTAGCATATATATATGTGTGTGTATATATATATATGTATATATATAGATATATATGTATATATATATAGATATATATATGTATGTATGTATGTATGTATGTATGTATGTATGTATATGCTTAAAAAGGAATGGTAACAGCATCATGCTAATAATATAACATTGGTTTTCCTCACTCATCGCGGGTCAGAGAGCCTCATGAAAAACCTCCTAAAAATTTATTTATTTTAAGGCAAAACCAGATCTGAATGATGACCTCTTCTTAAAAACCATGATGCATAACTTTATGCAGAGATATGCCCTTTTACATGTATGGTGCATATACTTAAACTAGCGAAGTTACAGGTAGCAGACTGATGTCATGTTATCTCATGTCGTGACCAATGTGCATGCGAGGATATTTGCAAGTGGCATAATAGAGATGAATCATATAAACGGTTTGTATATTTGAGAATAATTTGGCAATACTGTAACCGTAAAATGTCAAACTGTTATGCAGTAGTAAAAGGAGACAACAGTCGACAACTGATACTCAAACTCAATACACATATATACTGTTTACCTATTTGGTTTGTCCAGTATATTAATTAGTTCAGTAGTGTAGAGTGTAATGAATTAGTGAACCTTGCTCTGCTTGGATAGTAAGAAAACCTCTCTCGCTTTGCCCACAGTAAGGAGCGTCCAATTAATATACTGGACAGGGCCATGTATAGTAACTATTCTGAGGTGGTTATACTATTCATACCATGTCCTGTCTGATATAACACAAACATTACAAAATGCTGCCGCATATGGTAAAAGCATAACATGTTCATTCTGCATGTTTCTGTCATACCCTATATGTGACTGTGCATGCGGCATGGATTAAAATAGCTCAAGTACAAAACTTTACATCATACATAACACATATGAATATATCAACAGGAAATAAATAGGTGTAGTAGGTAACAAAAAGTACCTGGTTGACAAATGTCCGCTGAAACGGGCTCTTTGCACTGTTTAGCTGTTTATAGTGGATAACAAAAGCATGTCTGGCATCAGGTCATGAGTAGTAAAATAGAGACATAGCAAGACATATGTGGTGCAATTTGAGCATTATTTTAAGTCTCTATCCGTGTGCTATTTGAAAAGTTGGAACCATATTCTAAAAGAGGTGTAGTATAAGAGAGTTATTGTGCTTTTCCTAGTTTCACTGCCAGTATTTGTTGTTCTAATATAGGAGAGTAATAATGTTTATGTGCTTAATAATGATTAGATTAATCCTATTACTTGCATACGCTTAACATGAATGGTAGGCGGTTTGTTAGATGCCCAAATCCAGTCAAATAAAATACCTATATTTACGTGCAGTGTTGCACATTTGGCATTTGCCAACATGATTCACGAATTATTAGAGATAAATTTATTTCATAAGTTGGTAAAATGTCCAAATAAATACCAAAACTAATACAATTCCGTGTTCGTTAAAACATGACCAAGCATAACTATCATATTCCTTAATATGAGTGAAGTAATCTAATCCAGTTATCCTATATATTCTCAGCTACCATACTCAAGAGTACAGAGGGAAATGTGACAAAGTACTCCACCATAATGTTAGAAAAGGAATTTATCGCTCCAAATTCTACTCATTGTACATTACATATATAAGTTAAAACAAACGAGCATATTTCAAACTATTACATCTAAGCAAACACAAAGCCACACATTAACTTCTCAATTAAAAATACAACCCAAAAAACTGCAAATTAAATCTAAGAATGAAGTTTTACATACATCTTTAAACTGAATCAATCCAAGCTCCCCCAAGTAAGTGATCGCTCTATGCGCAGATTCGACTGGGATAATGAGTTGAGCGAAGCTCATTTGCTCGGATCTCAAATGATTCATTTGCGGCAAACTATCAAATATTTTCATTTCCTATTTGTTTTTGCTTTATTGGGGGTACAAATACAGAGATAATGCTTTGTAATCGATAAGCATACGAGTCCTTGAATTTAGTTTGCAACTGACACTGAGAGAATTTAGAGAGTGGGAAGGAGAGAGAATTCCAAGTATAATTTGATTTATTTTCCATTTAGCCTCGGAAACTGATTATCACAATTAGCCCCCTTTCTAAACTATTATCAAATTTAGCCATCTTTTGGTCAGCCCAGCTCCGAGCTGGTCAAAACGTACTAGCGACTTTTCAAAAGTCGCTAGTATTTTTTTTGTCACGAAATAAAACTGGCGACTTTTGAGAAGTCGCCAACTGGCGACTTCCCAAAAGTCGCCCCTTTTGTTATTAAATAAGCAGGCGACTTTTGGGAAGTCGCCAGTGGGCGACTTTTCAAAATTTGCCCATTCGGGGCTCTGCAGCAAAACCAGAGCCCCCTTTCTTCCTCTTCACTCTAAACTCATCCTTCCCTTTTCTAAAAACCCTTCCTCTCCGAAATTTTTGCCCAAACTCAGAAATTTTTTGCATTTCTTTGAACAAATTAGAAGATGGCTAGCTCTTCAATGCCGGATGCGCCTGTGGTATGGGAAAATCAATAATATTTCAATTTAGGGTTTTGAAGAAATTTGCAAAATAATATTTTTTTTAGGAATTGTAAGCAATAATTGATGGTTGAGGTATGTATGTATGGTTGAAATCATTGGTAAAATGTGGAAAAAACAATGCGTAAATTCGTAATATTGATGTTGGAAAATAAATTTGAAAATATTGTTAACTTGTATATGTGTAGATTACGCGGAGATGGTACATGGACCAGTTGATGGATTTGTCCTTTATTTGCAACAACGGCATCGAACGAATAATCCGGAATTTGTCGCGGTAAAACTTTTAGTATTCGAAATGTACAAATATCGAAAGGTAATGTATGTTACATGTTGATAATATTTTTGTGATATTTTGACAGAGTAATACTGCAGACAAAACCATAGATCATTCGTCCAAAATGAAAAGAGTAACATCTGGTCATCCAGGCGTTATACAGTTGATAGACCAAGCTGGATTTGGACTGGTTTTTAGGATGGGGCATATCCAGTTAGATCATCATCTTATCACTGCTTTGGTGGATAGATGGAGGCCAGAGACATCGACATTTCACCTACGAGCCGGAGAGATGGCTATCACGTTGGGTGATGTTGCGTGCTTGCTTGGCATACCCATAGACGGTGCTCCGTTGACCAACCCCGATCCAGTTGATTATCTTACTTTATGCGAAGAGCTCCTAGGTTTAACTCCTCCAACAGAGGAGTGGTGGGGAAATGAAATGATACGGACACTATGGTTCAGGGAACAATTTGCGGACGACATACCTGCAGATGCGACGGAGATTCAGATTCAGCAACGGGCCAGGGCCGTTATATTGCATATTATGTGCTCGAGGTTGATATGCGATCATTCGAAGACACGGATATGGCTTAGATGGCTTCCTTTTTTAGAAAACTTTGAAGTTTGTCGCCAGTATTCGTGGGGCAGTGCAGTTCTAGCGTATACGTACTGCGAGTTGACGAGGCTTGCTTCGCAAGAGAGCACAAGCATAGGTGGTTGTGTGAGTCTAGTACAGGTATGTCCATAAGTTACTTTCGCCGACCGTTATTCCATATTCTTTTATCTAACTGAAACCATGTGTCCAATTTTATTTGCAGCTTTGGTGTTGGACTTATCTATCCGTGGGTAGAATAATGATGAGGAGGACGGCGATTGATTTATCATTGCCATACGGTGCTAGGTATAATTAATTATGTAGTATACTAAGTATACGTGTTCGGATTTGAGAAGTCACGATTGAATATTTGTACAGGTGGGTAGGACCTAAAAGCACCGTTTCATCGCCGAGGCGTCATGTTGCCTTCTACCGTAATGAGTTCGATGTGCTAGACTATCAGTCTATGAGTTGGACCCCGTACGACGATGTGCTTGGACATCTTCCAAACCTGTGCAGTTAATGCGCTTGGTAGATTCAAAGCGGTGGAGGTGCAAAAAGTCATAGCGGGGATACAGCAAGGATAAAGCGGGATATATCAGATGGCTCCAAAATAGCATATAAATCTCGTACTTAATGTTTTTATAAATATATAAATGGTAATTAAATGAAAAATTATCTTTTAATTGAATTATAAATAATATATAAATAATTTTAAATAAAAACATGTGCGAATATACTTTAAATAAACGAAAAACTGTTATATAGCATAATTGAATTTGGTAGAATATTAGAATATTTTCATTTCTGAAAATATGTTAAAAATTAAATCAAATAAATTAGTTTCATAATTTTATAATGTATAAATGCAATTTTTCAATTCATTTTATTAAAAAAAATATAGCGGGAATAGCGGTATATAGAGAAAATAACGGGATATAACGGAAATAGCGGGGATAAAAGCGGAAAGGCTATATTCTGGGGCTATATGGAAAAATCGTAGCGGTAGAAATCCGCTATGAGATATAGCGGGGTTGTAGCGGGGTAATAGCGGGACATTAACTACACAGTTCCAAACTTATGCACCACTTCCATTCAGCTGTGGACTGCTTGGGTTCCTTCGATTTGCTTTAATGATGTCGTCTATCATCTACCCGACCGAGTGATGAGGCAGTTTGGTATGGCCCAGCATTTACCGGAACAACCACCGCATTACAGGATTGATATTGAAGCAAGGGAGTATGTTATGGCGATTGAAACATGGACCGACCGCTACATGCACACGCAACATGAACGCGAGTCCACATTGTCCGAACAAGAATATCTGTCTTGGTACTGGAACATCACGCGTCGATATGTTCTTCGTGCCATCGATCCACCTACAGCGCCTCCTGTGGTTGCATACCCTTACACTCCTAGAGCACCTCTCGAAAGGAATGTGGTACGTACTACATATAGTCTTTATTTCAATATTTGAAATTTAAACCTTTTCTTGAATTTTATGTCATGGTAGGCGGACGGCATTTACCGTGCGATCGAAATTGTAGACGAGTTTGCACAAGAGGTTCCTGAAAGGTCGCAGGGGAAATGCTTTAGTGTAAAACACATCTTAGAGTCTATTTTGGGAAGAAACAGGTTAATAAGACCAAGACCTCCCCAACCGCCTCCTCCTCCACCGGCACAGGGGCTCATCGAATATGCCATAGAAGCCCATGGCGTTCCTCCCCCCACTACTCGTACGTATCAGTGACATAGACATCGAAAAGGTGCATCTTCATCTCAAGAAACACAGGTTGAAGTTGCTCCCGGCCCTTCACAGCCTATAGATCCTACACAAGAAAGTGAAGAGGATGATTCGTCGGATGAAATTCCACTGTCTATGAGAAAACCAAAACGAACTCCACGATAACTTCGTAGATTGAAGAACTGAGGATGGTATAAGTGATTGATATGCTTTGTCCGGATTTCTTTTTTTTAATGAACTGCTGAAATATTAGGATTATTTGTTTTGTTGAATTGTTGGATGTGAATTGTTTGAATTTAAATGTTGAATTGGTGGATGTTGTAATTTGAGTTGTGGATGATTGAGTTTGATAGAAATGTTGAATTAGGGGATGTTGTAATTTGAGTTGTTGATGATTGACTAATTCCATTGAAATTTTGAAGTAGTGTAAATGGTGATATAGGGTTTCTGTTTTGAAACCCTGCACATTACTGGGGCACCTTTTCAAAAGTCGCCAGTATGCGACTTTTGAAAAGTCGCCCCAGTAATGTGCAGGGTTTCAAAACAGAAACCCAGACCTTCCACCTACCTAATTCCTTACTTTACCAAATTGCAAATATAGAACCTAAAACCTAACCCACTTCTCTCTTCCACAAAATCTATAGTTCCTGGCGGCAAAAGAATATCTTTTTGAGATTTGAAGACACCGAAAAAAGGTAAGATTCATAAGCACTATTAAATGTGTTTACTGTTTTGCGATTTAGTCTAACTCCAACATTGATATTTTCAAGAATGGATAATTGGAAGATTGACGACGAGACGATGATGAAAATCTATGAAGAATTTGAACAGCAACGAGGCTCTGCACCGGTTAATGAAGAAAATGTTGCGGTTGATTTCGTCCCTAAGACGCAGGTTGAAAACTTACCCCCCTCTAGGGTTGGCGGTACATCAACATTGGCCATGGATAGCAGTGAATCAAAACATCAATCACTTCATGGAAAATTAATGGATGTGCTTGCTCGGCGTAAGACTAACAATGCTAGTACAAGCCGGACAGGGCCTCGGATACTTTGTTATTGCGGAGCTGAATGTCAAGTGGTTGTGTGTCGGAACGAAAGGAATGCGGGCCGTCGCTTTTACCGTTATGAATCGTACGACGATAATAAGATACGGCCAAACGATGTTGAATGTTGTAACTTTTTTAAATGGAAAGATCCGGAAATGTGTCCGAGGGGAGTTGCATATGCCCTTGAGATGCAAGCGGAAAACGTCCATTTGGAGAAGTTGAACCTACAATATCGGAACGCACTACTGAATAAGGGTGTACTGTTCGATAAGTTGAGTCCTCGTACGTTGTGGGAGGAGAAGTAAACACAGATTTAGGTGTTTATTTATATGTAATTTAATTAAGTACTTTGTATCGGTAGCTTTCATGTACTTTGTATCGGTAGCTTTCATGTATATGCAATTGTTTTATGTATCATTGAACAAGTATTGTAAAGATGTGTGTAACATTAGCTTACATTTGCATATGTTTACGTATCACATAACATTCATCATCACAAAGAACTTAGCAAATGAAATAAAAACACAAACTGTTCTTACATAAACAACATACGGCTTACAAACATCAAACCAATAATAACATGCATACGTAAACTAAATAACTGAATTACAACGACTCCTTTTGTGACCGTGCATACCACATTTAATGCATCTATTAGGCCTTGGAGGCTGCATCTCGTCCATAACGCCTTTAATTCTACTTGACTTAGGCCTTCCCGAAGTTCGCCTTGCGGGAGGTGGAAGTACCATTTGACCTTCGTGTGGAGACCAATACCTTTTATCGCGTACGGGATGAAATTCCACAGAATATGCAGCTAGGTAATTCTGAACAGAGTACCAATGTGATGCAAAATCATGATGAGCTCTGTTTGCCCCCATTGGCCACCGACGAAAAAGCAGTCATCACATGGGCGCAGGGGAGATGCTGAAGCAATGGGATGTTGCATGTACATGAACACGTGTTACCATCGATTATAACTTTGAATTCATCGCCGAAGTAATGAATCACTTGCCATTCAATTTGACTAAAACGAACAATCTGACAACGTCTAGCTTCGCTTGCTCTCTCCGCTATTTTTGCTTCCCATTTTGGCGTGACACGAAGTGTGGAATTCTTAGCTAACTCTCTTCTTTGGTAAAAATAATCAACGGATCGATAGAAGGTACGTGCAACAAGTGCTCTAATAGGCAAAGATCTTGCACCACCCCAAAGTACACCATTAAACTTTCTGACGCATTAGTCGTCATAACATGAAAACGACCACCATCATCTTTACATAATGCCCAATTTTCCTCCTTTCCACCCAAACTTCTCTCTATCCAGTTGTGTGCTCTTATACTACTACTTTTAATTTCCTCACGAATCTTTAAATACTCAATCTCCTCAGAGGCACATGCAGCAGCGTAGAATAAACCGGTCAATCGTTTGTCTCTAAAACCCGCTGCCTGAAAATTTGCTTTCAAATGTCTGGCACAATATCTATGTTTATGTGCGGCTAGCCATTTGCTCTGCAACGCTGTAGGTATTCCTTTCATTCTATCAGAAATGAAAGTAATACGACGATTGTTCACGCTGTGAATGAACCTTTGCATGCATGCGAAAAACCAACCCCAACTATCAATGGATTCGGACTCAACGATGGCAAATGCCAAGGGAAATAGCTGATCATTTGCATCAACGGCTGTTGCAACAAGTAAGGTGCCTTTGTATTTTCCATATAGATGTGTACCATCTACGCAAAGCAAAGGTCGACAATGGACAAATCCCTCAATACATGGCCCAAATGACCAAAATGCACGATCAAAAACTCCATACTCATCAGTAGTCACATGTCCTACACTTCCGGGATTTGTTTTGCGTATTTCACCAAAGTATTGCCGTAGGTTGGAATATGACTCTGCCCAATCGCCGTAAATTCTTTCAATAGCCTTGCTCAATGCTCTCCATGCTTTCAGATAGCTAATTTTAATAAATAATTGTTCCTCCATTAGAACTTGCACCGTTCCGGCTGTAATGTTCAAATCAGAATTCACGAAAGGCATGATCTTCGATACCATAAAGGATGATGTGGCTTGCCTATGATTTGAGTTCATTGTAGGGTTAACATATGTATGATCATTAGGACATTTTTTTATAACCCACCATCTAGCTTGTGTCTTTTTTGAATCAATAGCATGTATTCTCCAAAGACAACTGTCATCGACGTTGCAAATAGCGGTATATTTTGCTTTGTTCGACCTAATTGGCTTAAAGGACACCGCATGCAAGATTGACCATTCTGATAGTTGTTGCAGAAATTTAGCTTTACTCTCAAACACCATGCCAACTTTGAAACCAATCTGTACGCTGCAGGATAGAAATAATTCGCTGTTGAAGTTTACATTTGCTACAATCGACCTAGCCATAATTTGTGCACTGCACAAATCATCATCCAACGGTATCTCCATTTCCGGTTCATCACTGTCCACACAATCTACTTCTGCACCGCCAAAATCATACTCTAATGGATCATTGTTTACTTGCATATTTTCCATCCAAGTTGTATCAACCTCTGGTATTGACACAACAGACATATTATCAACTGCAGGAACATCTACAGCTTGTACATCTTCTTCATCTTCTACATCCATATCATCATTGCACATAGTTCGACATGCTGGTTCATTTGGTGGTTGAACGTATGACTGTGTGGTAGTGTTATTTGCTGCCCAGCTGTAGTTAATTAATACACCATTTTTAGTTTATTTCTTTATACCAACGATTTTGCAACATGTTGCAATATTTTACTTACTTTTGGCTTAAATGGTAAAATTCGGGTCGAGTTGGCGACATTCGTTCATTTGTACGACTACTCGATGCTCTACCACTTCTTTGAGTGGAATTCTGATTTGGAATAAAAACTGCACGGGAATACAAATTAGGTTTAAGAATTATATAAATTCAATAAAACATAACTCTATGTAATCACGGCTAAACGATACCTCTGACTCATTCGTGGAAAGCTGTCCTGCGTTAAATGTGGATAGGTAAATTGGACATTTGGCTGCAAACTCATGAATGGCTGAAAACCATAATACATTTGTTGTTGCCCGTATTGCGATATGTGCTGAGTCGGATTGCTAAAACAAGGTGACGAAATTCCTTGACCAGTACTCATGTTCCCCACCTTTCTAGAATTTTCTTCAACGCCAAAATTTGTTACGGGTGCCGGTGTTGGTTCTTCTGCAACTGATCTCCTTTTTTTCCAACAAACAACTCAATAGATTTGATCGATGCAGCAAACATTAATTCAACATCATCGTCGTCAACAATTTTGATTGCTTTGGAACCAGAATCTGTTGGCCAATTGCAAACTATTTCAATCTCGTACTCTTCCTATTTTATCTTTGTTGCTTTATAAACCGACTCTTTCAACTGCTCAAAAGTAGATCCTTTTCGAACTTTAGCCGGTTTGTAAGATCCACCGAGATATTTCCTACACATTAAATTGTCAATAACCAATTCACCATCAAAATAACATATAGTTGGAATATAACTAGGAGTCATTCTACATTAAACAAAAAAAAAAATTAGTTTGCAAACTAAATTCAAAACTTAGGGTTTCTATTGCATACCTTGATTGGATTTGACCGAACAACGTTTTGCTAGGCTTGAGGTAGCTCTTCGAAATCAACTACTTTTAAGAATACTAAACGAAAAAATTTTGAGCTTGAGCAAAAATTTTGAGCTTGAGCAAAAATTTCGGAGAGGAAGGATTTTTAGAAAATGGGAGGATGGGTTTAGAGTGAAGAGGAAGAAAGGGGGCTCTGGTTTTATTGCAGAGCCCCGAATGGGCGACTTTTGGGAAGTCGCCCACTGGCGACTTTCCAAAAGTCGCCTGCTTATTTAATAACAAAAGGGGCGATTTTTGGAAAGTCGCTAGCTGGCGACTTCTCAAAAGTCGCTCTTTTTATTTCGTGACAAACAAAAATACTGGCGATTTTTGAAAAATCGTCAGTACGTTTTGGCCAGCTCGGTGCTGACTGGCCAAAAAAGGGCTAAATTTGATAATAGTTTACAAACGGGACTAATTGTGATAATTAGTTTCTAAACGAGGCTAAATGGAAAATAAATCCAATATAATTTAAGCCCTTCAGATTTTGGAAATCACGGTTGAAGTGCTTGTTGTAATTCTTTTAACGAAGCACGCTGCTCTTTATTTTAAAAAAAATTTGTGTTTTCGGTTTTCAATATATAAGCCAAATACGAGAAAAATGAAGGTTGATCCGACCCGACCCGTTTACGACCCGATCCGTTTACGACCCAACCCGACCCGATCCGAAATTGATCCGTTAACAACCCATTTATACTTATATAGGCCGACCCGATCCGTTTACGACCCGATCCGTTTATGACCCGTTTGTACCTTACACGGGTTATACGGGTTGATACGACCCAACCATACCTTATATGGGTTGACCGACCAGTTTACAACCTGTTTATGACCCGTTTACACCTTATACGGATTGACCCGACCAATTTACGACCCGACCCGTTTGTAATCGGGTTACACGGGTCGAGTCGGGTCAACCCGTTTATAAACGGGTCAGGTTCAGGTTGAGCTTTTTTGACCCGTTTACTAAACGGGTTGACCTGACCCATTTAAAATCAACCCGAACCCGACTTAACCCGAACCCGACTTAACCCGACCCGACCCATTGACATCCCACGTGCGTTTTTGTATGGACGAAAACCCCAAAATAAAATCAACAAACCAAACACTACCTTATGTTTTCTTTGACATCACATAGAAAGTGTGTGTCTATCGTTCGTCTTGTTCTCATTTATATATAATGCCGGAGACTATTAGATGTTCTTTGTTTTTGCATTATCCGTTTGTTGTGTGACTCGTACAAATAATGTTCGAACTTACATATTCTAATCTGTATCTCTAAATCGTTTATAATTATAAAATATAACACTAACATATCGAGGTGTATCTTTTTAGGAAAAAGTGGTCCTTTTATGAGGAGAGCACTCATAATATTATTAAATAGACGAACAAAATAAAAACCGTACAATGTATGATGAGATTATGTTATTACAATTTTGCAAGATCATCTCCTTGATGATCAACATAAAAATAAAAAAATACCAATTGAATAATTATGTACAAGCATTTGAGTAGACAAAAATCATGAATGAAATTGTTGCAGGCTGCATTGTATAGTGGAATTACATGATGATGAAACAATGAGCAGGAGTTGATTCGCTTCAAGGTGCTGAAATGTAGATGTTGCTTGATTTGGAGAATTGAGTGCACTGAATGTATAGAAGATGTTGTCCGAGAAGATGTAGCAGGAAGTGGAGAACAGTGAACCTCTTCGAAGTAGCGGTATTAAAACTGATTTGTCATGTGCTTTATATACATTGAATGTGTTGCATGTGAATTGAAACTTGGATTGCATTTGAAAGAAGACGCTAGAGTTCGTAGGGGCACTTGATTAAACACTAAGTGTGAAGCAGTGTGTTTTGAAGACTGATACGGAGACTAATACACTTGAACTAGTGTAATGCAATTGGGTTGTTGAGAAATTGAACAGGAGCAACAACCAGGGGTGTTAAGGAATTGAAAAGGTTGGACCTTTGTGGACTGATGCGCTAGAACTGGTGCAGCTGGCTTGTTGAGATGGAGTAACCACTATGGCTGAAGCACAGTGGTTGTGAGGAGCACTGATGTGTAGCATAAGGAAAAGCTAAATCTCTGTCCAAATTTGGGAGAAACTCTTGGTAGAGGAGATGAATGACTAAGGGTGGATGATCTGCATGTACGTGTTCGTGAGTGAGCAAAACGACGAATCAACTACATATGTGCATGCATTTGTAATATGTACATGTATTAAATGTCATTGTAGGTTTAGCTATATGAACATATCAATATAATAGCACAAAAAACATCTAAGTGTATCTGATTTTTAGATAGTTTTTTTTTCTTCTAGCAAAAAACATTGCATCCTTCCAATAAAATAATGTAGCCACCTCTTTAACATATTTAGAAATTTATTAATCAAAATGACGTTGAAATCAATATTTTAATTTTTTTTCCTAATCATTATTAGATCTAATTTTTTATAAGTATTGAATCGTAAGAAATTTGGATCTAATTCGTTTTACACTGTGTGGATGATTTAAGTAGATGATAGATAAGTTGAACTTTGAGATATGATTAGAGAGGTACGAAAAGAATAATAATGAGACAAACAGTCTAAAAGCTTTTAAATAAAGTCTCATATAATTAGTTAGATCATTAATGTAACCCAAAATCTAATTCTAATTTCAAAAGTTCTCTCAATTTTCTTCTAAGAGTGTAAAAAAAATGTTAACTTATTTCTTTAGTATAAAAAATTCATATTAAAAAAGCTACAAGAACAAACTCATAAAAAAAGCAAGATTAAACATGTTACCATCATTATTAATTTCAAAGGTATACGACATAGCCATGATCCTAAATTTAATCGACTCTAAAGCATGAAGAAAAATCAATGTCGAAGGCATACAATGTCGCCCTTCATCAGTAATGAATAATAAGTAATATCGCAGGTCATCAATGAAGCCAGCAATACTGAATGTCATCAATGTCGCATACCACTTATAAGGTGGATGAATGATATGGTGCCAAAGAAACTGAAAACCATGACGCATGCTAATAAGGAAACGGGGACATTGGAAAGCTCTATGCCAAAAGTCATCAATGTTATAACAACATGATATAGCATTGATGCGATATCACATTATTGTCGCATTCCATCAATGGAAGCACTTCTTGCATATGGCCAGAAGAATCAATGCCGCTTCGAATTAATAACGCATTTCTCCAGTGTCGCCTTATTTTAATATCATCCTTCAAAGTAATGCCATCTCCAACCCAATACCGCTTATCACTGTTCATCGATGGAAAGTCTATCGATTAGAAATCCGTCGGGCGAATTTGTAATAAAATTCAACCGCAAGCGCACGGCGTACAATTTTAGTACGTGGCGAGTACATGTCGATCTGTATGAAATTGTAAGATTTTAAATTTCTATTCAATCAAATTAACTAAAGATTTAGAGAGGTCAAGCTACAAAATGAGAAAACTAACAAATACAAAAGCGAATGAAAACTATGAGAATAAAATGACAATTTACAGATAAATCCAATCTCTAGATCGCATAGTTCAACAAATCATGAAATTATGATCTCTCTTTTTTGATCATTAATGAGTTTAATCGATGTGTTTATCATAAGTATGACATATTTGTGCTATTAATTAGCTTAACATAAGCCATCAAACTATAGCACACCCCTTAAACCACTTAATAATTCTTATGAAAAATGACAACAAGTTGAAAGTAAAATGTATTTTAAGCATGACATATTAACTATTAATTAGAAATATAGACCATCAAATTTTGATTTCAACATTCACTTCATTATCATAATTATATGTAGATGAATATGTAATTCGTATTTAGTGATTGTTTAAACATAGCCTATTTGGTGTCAACAATATATGCTATCAAATTCAAAGAAAAACAACAAGTTAAACCACTTCAAATGTTTTCATTAAGCACAAAAAGAGAGTAATAATTATCAAAATGTTGAAGCTACAAAATTAGAGAGATTCATTACCTCTAAATTGAAGGGGTTTAGCCTCTTATTTTTGTTATCATATCAATAGTTGTAGCATGCAACATAGAATAAAAAAAGAGGTAAAAGAGAGCTAATGAAAAAGAGAACTAATTAACAAGAAATATACAGTAATCTACTTGCATGAAAGGTAAATTTACGCTACTAACATGAAATGAAAAAGCATATAAAAGAAAAGAGCATGTATTAAATTGCATAAAAAATTACATAAAAGATATGGCTAAGTAGCCATGAAAAGAAAGAGAGCTCTCATTTTATTTTGATTCTAAACTAAACTAAGAGAAAGAGAGAGTCTAAGAGAGGAGAGTCTAAATGAAGAGAGGAGGGTTACAAGAAGATATGGGGTATTTATACATGTTTTAAAACCCTAATTCACTTTTTGGAAACTACCCAAACTACCTCTCTAGAAAGTGTGGTGGTCAAGTAATCATTAGCATGTGTTAATCATCATTTAGATGTGCATGAAGCTTTAAACTCTATTAGCATGTGCATTAGCCTCTAATTTTTACATTAAGGTAGGTGAGTAGGTGGGATCCTCCATGGTCCATGATTTTGAATTATTTCTATCTTCATTCTTTTGTATCTTCTTTGTGCATGCATAAATCTTCATGAAACCACTTGTATTTGAGTTCAAATTCCTACAAAATAATATAGAAATTCCCAATTAAATTTTTTCAAATTAATATATACACAAAAATGACCAATTTATCCCTAGATGAAAATGAATATGTGACAATTGAAAATAATTTGAATTTTGGTTTAAAGATGTTAAAACATCCAATATGATCATTTATTTAATTTAATTCGATAAAATACGATAGTAAATATATGCACATTTAGGTGCATATCAAATACCCCCACACTTATCTTTTTATTCGTCCTCGATTAAAAAAACTAAGATAAATCCGTTTTCGTAGGAAACGCGATTGCATTGAGCGTATGCAACAAGCCGTTAAACCTCTGGGCGTCCCCAGTAGGACGAGTGTTGTCTCGTGAGAGTTTTCAGCGAATATTACCCACAAAATCCAAATGCAGGATGAAAATATTTGCAAATGCAAGATTTATTTGCAAAGAGATGAATGCGAGTTTTTGAAAATATTTACAATGAAGCATTCACTGTTAAATCGACACAAATAAATTAAATATAGGTTTCGTTCATTATCTTGAAATTTTAAGTCATTTACTCATCAAAATTTCCAATAAAAACGAAGTTAACAAAGCAAATAATTATAGTTTAACTCATTATTTCGGTTGATAACGTAGTGTAACTATGAAATAGATCCTTAGTCGATTATCATAGTTTATAAAGTAGTATTTTCATTTCTTTTCAATAACAAGTCAAATAATATAAGTTAAAATAGTGCTTGCATTTCATTTGCTTACTCTCTCCATTTTTTCTTTTGAAAATTTTATTGATATTAACAATATTTACATATGCCCAACTCAGATAATCTAAGGCCAGATATATTACCCGTGCACTTCCTTGTGGACTTATGTGAAGAAAATACAGAGCGTGACTAGTGAACACACAAATATGAACACTTATCGACTGCAGGCATTATTTAGAAAGAATTTTTATATACATACATCTAACTCAGATAAGTTGAGGTTAGATATACCGTTCGTGCACTGCCTTTCGTGCTTACGTAAGAATGGTATAAAGCATGGCGAGTAAAAATACGAGTGTGAATACATGACTATAGATGTTTATTAAGAAAAATACATACACATATACAAGAAATTTCTTTTTTTCCCTTTTCTTTGTTTTTTTTAAGAGAGAGTTTTGCAGTATCATCTTAGCGCCATTTAACTTAGAAGACAAAAAAATGTTATATCCTTTTATTTGAATTCACCACTTTTTAAACAAAGATTTTCAATTTGGGTAATTCATAAACAACACATATGAACCTTCATATATGCTAGTTGAACCATCGTTATTTGTAATCAAACTTCATTTTTATTTTTGTTGAGACAAGTAAATTTTTCAAAAATTTCAATTTAATTAACCAAAATCATATATTTATCCTATAGTATTTCTTTAAATATAGATCAAAATGCTTAAAAAATATTATTTTTTTGTTTTTGTGATTTTTTTAGAAAAAAATTGAAAAGAAAATGTAAAAATAAACCATGAAAAATTGAAAATGATAATGAGCCCCCGTCCCCACACTTGATTTTGACTGTGTCCTCACAATCAACCCAAGTGGAAGGAGAAAATTAAAATAGAAATAAAAAGATGACCTATATTTACATGAAAATGAACGGTATTTACACGAGATCGGAAAGTATATCATCAACAAGTAAATGAAATGGACTTCCAAAGACCGATTCATTTGTCTCGTCAAGTATGCAAGGCATAACCTAAGATCAGAAAACCAAACCATAAATGATTTCGGAGTTGAATGTGGATTTGGAAAAACGAATGTCATTTTATTGAAAATCGTATGAGTTATTTTATTTTTGATGATTTTTGGGGTTGATAAAACAATTGATTGAAATTCAAATTTATTTTCACCAAATTGAAAGTTAAGCTCATCATCAACGAATTTTTCAAAATTATTCATTTCAAAATTGAAATGATGATTCAAATCTCCCCCTTTAGAATTTAACAACTCATTTTTGGAAAGTCCAGAGAAATCGTGTTCATTGAATTCATTTTTCTTTTGTTGAATTATCAATAAATTTCTTACATGTGTCAGTTCAAAATCCAAAGTTATTGTGTTTAAAATTTTAAAATCGAAAAAAATAAGATCGAATCTTAAATCAAGTTTCTCACCCTCAAAAGAATTGAAATCCAACTCAGTGATCGTGTTTTCAACAACTTCATTAAGATCATCAATTTTAAATTCAAAAGTTGTTGTTTGAAAATCGTCGATTTGGGTAAAACATGGGTTATCATTTGACTCGTCACATGTTGGGATTTGGTTTTGTTTCTCATGTTGTTTCATGTATGTTCGAACAATAAATCCATATGGTCATTGTAGATTTCGTCCATTTGTTCAACAAAATTCAATTTATAGTTATTAACTTGAGAATTTTCGATTTGGATTTGTTGAAAACAAAACTTTTCACTCGTATAGTAGTCGAGATTATTACTATTGCTAAACTTATTTGGAAAGTGGATCACATTTTCGTTTTGGTTTTGAAATTCATTTGGAGTTCAAAATTTAATTGGCACGGGTTATACTCGAAATCGTTTGCATTTTGAAGTGAATTCAAATCTTAATTACTTTGAAATTTTTTTACTTAAGTTATCACACAAATAAGATTTACACAAAATCATTTATCATTTGATTTTGTTGTGCAGAGATTTCAAGCAAAGATGAAATGTTATTTTCAAGATTTGAAGATTGGTCATCATTTTGAAAATTTTGTGGTTCAAAATTTGAGTCGTTTAAATAATAGTTGTTATTGAAATATCTATAAGAATTTGGTGTGAAATTATATGGATTATATTGATTTTCATAACTGTAACGACCCGCTATTTTGGACCATTCAAATCGACAATAAAACCATACATATCCGACTTGAATAATTCAAAATACCGAATTGTTAATTAAAATTTAGCAAAACTTAAAATATACAATAAATAAATCAATCAGAGATCACAGAGTAATATAATGCAGCGGAATAGATAAAGAATAGTAGTTCACGAAGCTATTATATACATCAGAGTTAGAAATAAAATACAACTGAATAGTTCAAATGCAGCGAAGTCTCCAATACAACAGATGACTTCTCTGAACCAATCAACTGGAAAGACTGGAATCTGAATCGATAGTTGGATCTCCAAATGAAACTCCGAACTCCAAAGGTGAGTCCCTAATACTGTATCACTCAGTCTAACCCGAGCGTAAAGTAAAACACAAAACACTCTAGTCAGGATTAACATTCTTATATCAATAAATCCAACTCAAGTGAAATATCAACTGAAATACAAATAACTTAAAGGATGTTTGGGATAACCATCCTCTAAGGGTCCATGGAACTATCTACAGGGTAGAAATATACACAATAACACCGTGGTTATTTCAGCTTAATTTATACTTCAAAACCAAATATCATTTTCACTTCAAATATCTCTATATATCCCAAAATAGTATTTATATATATTAAATAATTTATACAATAAAGTATTTTCAATTCCCTCAACTTAACATATCGTTTCAACATCAACCCGACCTTCCCATTTAAATTAAATTCAATCTCAATTTATCAATTTAAATTCAACTCAATTCCTAAAATAAACACTTCAATTTATCGATCTCAAATTCGGATTTGTAATCACAAAAATACCCCTTTATATTTCAATATATTTCAAAACTTTAAGTGTTCAACGTTTCAACTAAATTTTTATTCAATTTAGTTTTCTAAATAATAAATTCAAATTTGGTTCAACCTAAATTTCACTTTAATTCAATTTAGTTGCTAAATAACAAATTCAACTACGTCGATTTCAAATACAGATCCGAATCTCGGCATAAACCGTTTAAATTCCAATATAGTTCAAGGCTTTAATATTTAAATGTTCTATATAACAGTTTCATATAAATCTCGATTTAACCTCATTATTATTTAGTCTTGAAATACTCCCTTATTAGATTCAATATCATTTAAGTAACCTTAAATTACATTTTACTCGATATTTTCTTTAATTTTATTAAACGTGAAATATTCATGAAATCGCTTAAATCAAAAATCCAATTACAAAATCATACCTTTAAATTTTCCATTCAATAATTTCAAATCGATTTAATTAAATAAAACCTTATTTAAATACTATTTTTAATAAACCCAAATTTCTTCCAATCTTAATTATTCAACTTTTTGCAACGGTAAATTTTGAAATATAAATCTTAAATAATACTCAAACATATTATATGGATTAAATCAATCACAATAATAATATTATTAAATCTATATATAAAATTTCCATTTATATACATAATATGTTAAGAACCAATATTTATTAAATCCCATATATTTCTTTTCAACTGCAGAAATTTATTTTCAAATATTTATATGGACCAACGGTGTCTATATATATTTCCTATCATATAGTCAAGTGCTACGGAAATTTATCATTTCAACCCGTACACTAAATATATACGGGTGGATATCATTTCAACCCGTAATCTCAAATTCAATTAAATGAAAATCGCTTGGGTTTATCATTTCAACCCATAACGATTTTCTCCTATTATAAAGTCCATTCGGGTATGTATCATTTCAACCCATAATGATTTCTACACTAATAGGGAACTTGCAGAGTGATAATAGATATGAAAATAATAATAACAACAGGCATATATCATCAAAATAAATATAAACAATAGGATATGGTGTCATATCCCATAAGTGAACAGTTATAGATAATAGCATATATAACAATTTAAATAACTACAACCTCATATTTCAATTGTCATTTCAATTGAAATCAAATTTAATAAATAAAAGAACGTTAATCGTAAGTGATTGCTCACCTTTCGAGGCTAGAGATGAATGAAAGTGGGATAAATTACGAATCCAAGCACAAGTTTCAAAGCAAAGCAGGATTGGCACGAATTCGATGGATAGAGCTGACAACAGAATTTTACGAGAACAAATCCAAATCAGATTGACATAAATTGAAAATATAACACTATTATTTTCTTATTAAATTAATACTTCTTTTTAAGTCAAATATCAAAACAAAATACGTATGTAAGAAAAATCATTGGTTTGTATTAAACACATGTATTAAAATCAAATATAATAAAATTTGAAACAAATGTTGTACTTTTATATAGAAATATACATAAACATATACAAGTTTAAAGAAAAATGATGAGACCACTTTTCAAAATAACTTTATATATTACTGTAACAAAGAAAGCTACAAACGCTAACATAACAGTTTTATTATTTTATATAAAACAATATAACATATGTAACAGAACTGTTAAATCCCAAGACATTGTAAACCACGTACGTATATATTTTATAAGAATCAATACTATAAATCACTACAAACCAATGTATATATACTTAGAAATTTTATGGCTAAAGTATATAATTACACGTATACACGGTTGTAAAGTTATGCATAAACGAATAATATAAAATCATACGTATACTATTAAAATTTGTAAGTAAGTAGGATATAAGCAGTTGAATCTCAAATAAACAGTACTTTATCCCTATATATATTACTGCAAATGAAATACAGTAATCTATATAATACTTAAAACAACATATAATATCAACTTATATACTATTATAATACAAAACATGTACATATATATTCTCTGTCCCATATGAAATATATATATACAAACAAAAATCAGTTTAAGACATACAAAGAAAATATATCTTGAACATAGAAAATTATATAATACTCTCACATAGATATGCCTTGTATTAATTGTAAACAGTTGAAAAAAAAAGAAAAAAAGAAAAAAATATAGTTCTAACTTATATATTACTCATCTGCTGCACTAGAAGAAGAGGAGGAGGAACAAAAGGTTGGAGATGGCATCAGGGAAGAAGGATGGTTTGCGCGTCCTTCCGGTTGAAATAGGGGAAGAGGATTCAAAAAATTTCAACAACATGAATTAGATCTGGGAGGATGAAAGCTTGATTATAAATATATCCTTTATTTATTTGATAACGTGTAAGTACAGAAAAGAAATAGGTAAATAAATGATTCAAAGTGGAAAATGGAAGTGACAGACGCTATGATATCTAAAAATTTATTTCAAAGTAACGTACACCACAGATCAGATCAAAAGAAAATTTTAATAGGAACGGTTGTCCATTGATTCAGCAAAGTCTTTAAGGCAAATAAAAAAAAAAGAACCGTTGCCAAATAAAGATAAGAAACGTATACCATAAATATAAAGCGATTTGAATAGTAACGGTCCCTCAGATTGAGCTGAATAATTAAAGCAATAAATTTTTGTTCGTTTGGACAGTACATAATGAGTTTGGAAAGGCAAGGATATTAAAATGGAAAAGGAATGGACAGAGAAATTTAATCAAAGATAAAACGTATGCATGTTTTGTACATTCGTACTTCCAAAATGGTTTGACGTGGCAACGGTCGAATTTCAGTAAAAGATGAAATAAATGTGAGAAATGAAATAAATAGGAATGAACCGCATTTTTCCAAAACGAAACGTATGCAACAAATCAGCAAATAAATAGAAACGTGTAGGGAGATGAGTGAAATAAATAGAAAATGTTAAAATAAAATTAAATATAACATACATGAAAAGGACAATAGGACGATTTAGAAATTAATAAATGAGAAACGTATATCCCTATACGTTTTAGTTTCAAAAAGGACAGAAAATTTTATCAAAAGTTATAAAGAGTTAGAAGCATTGAAACGTGGTTTCCGCTGAAATTTATTTTATTCCCAATGGAGATGAGAGAGAAAGGGAAAGATTTCAGACAAATGAATACATTCCAAACGAATGTAATATAAACGGTCATGGTGTGGTTCATTAGAAAATTTAATGCAATTTATAATTGTGTGAGCTGTACGTTGATTTAAGGAAAAAAAATAAAAGCAATTAATGACTTGATTTAATAGTACGTTTCAAATTTGAAAAGAAAAGAGAAGTAAGGGTTGAAATTTTGATTTCAATTAAATGATCGCGTGAATGAGCAAACATCAATTAACAAATAGCAGAAAGAGATAGTGGAATATATGGTAGAAAAGGAATAAATGAAATGTGAACGGATAGAATGCAAATTGAAACGGCAGAGAATTAAATATAAGATGGAAAGGTGTGGCAACGCTCACCCATAGATTTAGCTAAAACCTTTAAAAGAAATTTAATATGGTATGAGTTGTACGGTTTCAAATTTGAAAAGTAGATAAATCCAAGTCACAAATTTCAGCACCGATGACGCACGTTTTTATTGTTTCTGTCGCGTATCGGATCTCAAAATACAGAAATAAATATACCGTGGTGATCAGTACAACGAGACGATCAAAATGGTATATAGATACTGATGGTACGATTGAATTATAAAAATTCGAATTTGCACTAGAAGAAAAATGCAGTAAAAACGCAGAAAATAAGATCGACGGAGCTATAGAAGTTCAAATTTGGGAAAACGAAAAATGACGTCTCAGTCAAAAGATGATTTAGAATTTTTCTATATAAAAATATTCAGGTTTTGAAAATAAATTTATTTTCACCAATTATTAACTTATTTGAATTTAATAAAATTATATAATAAATAAACCTTCATATAATTAATTGAAAATTTACCATTTGCTATATTTAATTATACGTAAACCAAATATTAAAACTTTATTTCAAAATATTATTATTAAATTTTCTCAAAATCCAAATTAAATACGTTATAAAACCAATTAAAAATTAATAAAATTTTATGGGTCGTTACACTCTCCCCCACTTAAAACTTTTCGTCCCCGAAAAGGAAGGAGGTAGGAGAATAGAACAATCAGAAATAAAGGTAGATTGAAAGTCAAGGGTGAATAATTAATTTAAAACTATATAAATTTTACTTGAAATATTCATTTGAAAACTTCATTTGCGATTCAGTTATCTTTGATACTTTAAAATTTTCAAAACTCATTGGAATTTTATATATTTAACTAACACCTTTATACATATATGAAAGCTATTTGAAAACAATTATTTGCATCATTAGTTATATTTACAAAGAAGCTATTGAAAACATTAAATCCATAATTCATAAATTTATAAATTTGTCTTTGGATACTTTTCAAACATTATAAATAAATCATTCACTTTAAATATGTTTCATTTAATTAATAACTTCAAAAATATTTATAACACTAAAATTTTCTATTAAACAATGTAGTATACAAATAAGCAATATTTAAAAGATTATATTCAAAAAGGAAAGAAGGTGGATTCGGAAAAACAGAATCAAGGTGAACAACTAAAGCTGAGAAGATAAGGTAGATTTAAAGAATAGAATTGGGCACGAATCGTAAATTTCAAACCATAAGAGTTTCAATTTCAAATATTAACACAAAATTTCTTTGTTGAAAAATAACTTTATAATAAAATACCTTTATATCGAAATAAATCTTTCTTTCAAAAATATTTTTATAACTCGATGTTTCAACAAGTTTATCCTCGTTCTTGCAGATTCTGGTCATGCGTTGATCAGGCACAAAGATAGAATTCTTCAAGTACTTAGTAGACTTGTTTCAACACCCAGTGAAAATACTTGAAAACCCTTTAAAAGAGATATGGAAAGTACAATCCAAACAAAACAACCAAAGCAAAACCTTTGTCCAACCATGGTTCGCAGATACACAATGGTTACGCCTGAATCCCCCAGGAAACAATCCGTATCTGTAAGCTTTCTCAGCCCTGCGAGTTACGCCATGATGACTAGTAGAGTGTAGGATACACAATGGTTACGCCTGGGTCCCCCAAGAAACAATCCATACCCCTAGGCCGTCTCAGCCAAGCAGTTTCGCTACTAATCGCGACCTACACAGATTGCAGGATACACAATGGTTACGCCTGGATCCCCCAGGAAACAATCCGTACGCCTAGGCCAGACTCAGCCAGGCAATTTCGCTATGCAGTCGCGAGAGAAAAAAAAACCATGGGTTACGCCACGGTGGGAACACTCGAGTATCACATCCGGAAAACCAAAAATCAGAAAGAATAATATCGATAGAATGAATCCACAATGTGGCCACAAAGCGGATATCAAGCAGAAGGCACTTTCCATATCATTGCTTCGAAAATATATATCATACAGTACCTTTTCAAATACCATCAAATATCATACTTATATAAATTCCATTATATATAGGATTCTTTTTTTCAAATCGAATACTTTCCAAATCAATAGTATATCAAATCATACTTATATAGACTTCGATTATATAAAATTCTCTTTCCAAATTGAGTACCTTTCAAATCAATAGATTTCAAATCAACTTCATACTTATACAAATCCATTTTATATAAGTTCGACCACTCCCAAATCAAGTGCTTAATAATATAAGATTCTCAATTTCAAATCATTTCAATATCAATTCAGTTTCAAAATCATATATGGTTTCACCAAATTTTCTTCCAAATTAAATATCTAAATTTCAAAGTTCCCAAAATAATAGGTTTAGAAAATTATCCCAGTTTCCAAATTAAAATAATTCAAGTCAAACAAATTCATTTCCAAAATCACCATATAAATACTGGTTTTTAATTTCAATTTAATTTCAAAACCAAATATTTTCTCAATATCAATTATACTCAAAAATGGTTTCCAAATTTATAATTATCCCTTCAAAACTTTTAAACTATCTATTTCTATTTGAAACATCCAATTTACCTTTCTGAAAACCCTTATTCAAAACTATTTTTTTTCAAAACATTTCAAAACTAAATTTATATTCTTATCAAACATTTTATACTCTTCGAAATTTCTTAGATTTGAAAATTTAATCTCGATTTGGAAGTGTTCGAACATTCAAAATAGTTAGGGAAATCAAATTTCCAAATTCAAGAGTTGAAAATCAATATAAATCAATAAATCAATTTCAATAGATAGGATTATACTAAATCAAATCCGAAACTCGAGGACTGAACACCGGTCTCACTCTAAGTTGTTTCAAATACATACATATATCTTTTGAAAATATCAAATTATACTTCGGAATTTGAAATCAAAACGGTTTTACAAAATCACTCGCATAGCGAAGCTATTAATGAGGCCTCTCCCCCACTCTGAAACTCAAAAATCAATGTCGATGATGCGTGCACTCATCACCGAAATTATTTTCCAGCGACATAAGTGAGTTCTAGACTTCTATTTTCTTGAAAACTTCTTTGAAATTTCTTCAAAATTATTGGAATGCATTTGAACTCATTTGAAACATTTCTTATTCGAAAAATAATTTTAAATCGTATTATTTTTATATATTTTCCAAAATCTTTAAACCAATTTCAAAATACCGGAATTCAATTCTCGAATTTCAAATTTAACCCTTCGGTTATAAATCATTTTTATATAAATCAATTTCTTATAAATTTCCAAAATTTTAAATCCTTTCAAAACTTTTATATATAGAATAGCATTTCTTATTTGTTTTATATATAGATATATAATCCTTATCGAAAACATTTTTACTTTTATATATAGAATAAAATCATAGTTATCAAAATAATAATTTCGATATATAAAACAATTTTAAAATACAAACAAAACCCGATTTTCAAAGGATGATTCAAGAATGGATTTCAAAACAAAGATAGAGATTTAAATTAGAGGAACTCCAATTAATAGAATCCTGATTCGAAGATAGACTCGATCGAAGATGAGATAATTAAATTACAAAATAGAAGATGGATACACTTCTACAAATCGCGGCGACCTTAATCAGGTCAACCGTGACCTTAGGAATATAATCGATGCGGAATTCCAAAAAAAATCGACATTCGATCGCCAGAGATAGAATTCAGCATATCAAGATATAGCAGCATCGTAAACCGAGGATATAGAAATCTTCGGTAAATCAATGCCGATTGTAAAGAAGTTTTCACCCCTTTACAAAACATTCAGTGGAGTTATGGGATACTCCAGAATTAAACGAATATAAATAGAAAGAGAGAAGAATGAATTTCGGAACCGAGAGACATTCCAAAATTCAAAGGAAATCGAGTCAGAAAGGAAGAGATTCAACTCGAACGAAAGTGATTCTGTAAATAAATTTACCATATATGCTAAGTTTTGCCTAGAGCCAAAGCTCTGATACCAACTATAACGACCCGCTATTTTGGACCATTCAAATCGACAATAAAACCATACATATCCGACTTGAATAATTCAAAATACCGAATTGTTAATTAAAATTTAGCAAAACTTAAAATACACAATAAATAAATCAATCAGAGATCACAGAGTAATATAATGCAGCGGGATAGATAAAGAATAGTAGTTCACGAAGCTACTATATACATCAGAGTTAGAAATAAAATACAACTGAATAGTTCAAATGAAGTGAAGTCTCCAATGCAACAGATGACTTCTCTGAACCAATCAACTGGAAAGGCTGGAATCTAAATCGATGGTTGGATCTCCAAATGAAACTCCGAACTCCAAAGGTGGGTCTCTGATGCTGTATCACTCAATCTGACCTGAGCGTAAAGCAAAACACAAAACACTCGAGTCAGGATTAACATTCTTATATCAATAAATCCAACTCAAGTGAAATATCAACTGAAATACAAATAACTTAAAGGATGTTTGGGATAACTATCCTCTAAGGGTCCATGAAACTATCTACAAGGTAGAAATATACACTATAACACCGTCGTCATTTCAGCTTAATTTATACTTCAAAACCAAATATCATTTTCACTTCAAATATCTCTATATTTTCCAAAATAGTATTTATATATATTAAATAATTTATACAATAAAGTATTTTCAATTCCCTCAACTTAACAAACCGTTTCAACATCAACCCGACCTTCCCATTTAAATTAAATTCAATCTCAATTTATCAATTTAAATTCAACTCAATTCCTAAAATAAACACTTCAATTCATCGATCTCAAATTCGGATTTGTAATCACAAAAATACCCCTTTATATTTCAATATATTTCAAAACTTTAAGTATTCAACGTTTCAACTAAATTTTTATTCAATTTAGTTTTCTAAATAATAAATTCAAATTTGGTTCAACCTAAATTTCACTTTAATTCAATTTAGTTGCTAAATAACAAATTCAACTACGTTGATTTCAAATACAGATCCGAATCTCAACATAAACCTTTTAAATTCCAATATAGTTCAAGGCTTTAATATTTAAATGTTCTATATAACAGTTTCATATAGATCTCGATTTAACCTCATTATTATTTAGTCTTGAAATACTCCCTTATTAGATTCAATATCATTTAAGTAACCTTAAATTACATTTTACTCAATATTTTCTTTAATTTTATTAAACGTGAAATATTCATTAAATCACTTAATCAAAAATCCAATTACAAAATCATACCTTTAAATTTTCCATTCAATAATTTCAAATCGATTTAATTAAATAAATCCTTATTTAAATACTATTTTTAATAAACCCAAATTTCTCCCAATCTTAATTATTCAACTTTTTACAACGGTAAATTTTGAAATATAAATCTTAAATAATACTCAAACATATTATATGGATTAAATCAATCTCAATAATAATATTATTAAATCTATATATAAAACTTCCATTTATATATATAATATTTTAAGAACCAATATTTATTAAATCCCATATATTTCTTTTCAACTGCAGAAATTTATTTTCAAATATTTATATGGACCAACGGTGTCTGTATATATTTCCTATCATATAGTCAAGTGCTACAGATATTTATCATTTCAACCCGTACACTAAATATATACGGGTGGATATCATTTCAACCCGTAATCCCAAATTTAATTAAATGAAAATCGCTTGGGTTTATCATTTCAACCCATAACGATTTTCTTCTATTATAAAATCCGTTCGGGTATGTATCATTTCAACCCATAATGATTTCTACACTAACAGGGAGCTTGCAGAGTGATAACAGATATGAAAATAATAATAATAACAGACATATATCATCAAAATAAATATAAACAATAGAATATGGTGTCATATCCCATAAGTGAACAGTTATAGATAATAGCATATATAACAATTTAAATAACTACAACCTCATATTTCAATTGCCGTTTCAATTGAAATCAAATTTAATAAATAAAAGAACGTTAATCGTAAGTGATTGCTCACCTTTCGAGGCTAGACATGAACGAAAGTGGGATAAATTACGAATCCAAGCACAAGTTTCAAAGCAAAGCAGGATTGACACGAATTCGATGGATAGAGCTGACAACAGAATTTTACGAGAACAAATCCAAATCAGATTGACATAAATTGAAAATATAACATTATTATTTTCTTATTAAATTAATACTTCTTTTTAAGTCAAATATCAAAACAAAATACGTATGTAAGAAAAATCATTGGTTTGTATTAAACACGTGTATTAAAATCAAATATAATAAAATTTGAAATAAATGCTGTAACTTTTATATAGAAATATACATAAACATATACAAGTTTAAAGAAAAATGATGAGACTACTTTTCAAAATAACTTCATATATTACTGTAACAAAGAAAGCGACAAACGCTAACATAACAGTTTTATTATTTTATATAAAACAATATAACATATGTAACAGAACTGTTAATCACAAGACTTTGTAAACCACGTACGTATATATTTTATAAGAATCAATACTATAAATCACTACAAACCAATATATATATACTTAGAAATTTTATGGCTAAAGTATATAATTACACGTATACACAGTTGCAGACTTATGCATAAACGAATAATATAAAATCATACGTATACTATTAAAATTTGTAAGTAAGTATGATATAAACAACTGAATCTCAAATAAACAGTACTTTATCCCTATATATATTACTGCAAATGAAATACAGTAATCTATATAATACTTAAAACAACATATAATATCAACGTATATACTATTATAATACAAAACATGTACATATATATTCTCTGTCCCATATGAAATATATATATACAAACAAAAATCAGTTTAAGACATACAAAGAAAATACATCTTTGAACATAGAAAATTATATAATGCTCTCATATAGATATGCCTTGTATTAATTGTAAACAGTTGAAAAAAAAAGAAAAAAAGAAAAAATATTGTTCTAACTTATATATTACTCACCTGCTGCACTAGAAGAAGAGGAGGAGGAGCAAAAGGTTGGAGATGGCATCAGGGAAGAAGGATGGTTTGCACGTCCTTCCGGTTGAAACAGTGGAAGAGGATTCAAAAAATTTCAACAACATGAATTAGATCTGGGAAGATGAAAGCTTGATTATAAATATATGCTTTATTTATTTGATAACGTGTAAGTATAGAAAAGGAATAGGTAAATAAATGATTCAAAGTGGAAAATGGAAGTGACAGACGCTATGATATCTTAAAATTTATTTCAAAGTAACGTACACCACAGATCAGATCAAAAGAAAATTTTAATAGGAACGGTTGTCCATTGATTCAGCAAAGTGTTTTAGGCAAATAAAAAAAAAGAACCGTTGCCAAATAAAGATAAGAAACGTATACCATAAATATAAAGTGATTTGAATAGTAACGATCCCTCAGATTGAGCTGAATACTTAAAGCAATAAATTTTTGTTCGTTTGGACAGTACGTAATAAGTTTTGAAAGGCAGGGATATTAAAATGGAAAAGGAATGGACATAGAAATTTAATCAAAGATAAAACGTATGCATGTTTTGTGCATTCGTACTTCCAAAATGGTATGACGTGGCAACGGTCGAATGTCAGTAAAAGATAAAATAAATGTGAGAAATGAAATAAATAGGAATGAACGGCATTTTTCCAAAACGAAACGTATGCAACAAATCAGCAACTAAAGAGAAACGTGTAGGGAGATGAGTGAAATAAATAGAAAATGTTAAAATAAAATTAAATATAACATACATGAAAAGGACAACAGGACGATTTAGAAATTAATAAATGAGAAACGTATATCCCTATACGTTTTAGTTTCAAAAAGGACAGAAAATTTTATCAAAAGTTATAAAGAGTTAAAAGCATTGAAACGTGGTTTCCGCTGAAATTTATTTTATTCCCAACTGAGATGAGAGAGAAAGGGAAAGATTTCAAACAAATGAATATATTCCAAATGAATGTAATATAAACGGTCATGGTGTGGTTCATCAGAAAATTTAATGCAATTTATAATTGTGTGAGCTGTACGTTGATTTAAGGAAAAAAATAAAAGCAATTAATGACTTGATTTAATAGTACGTTTCAAATTTGAAAAGAAAAGAGAAGTAAGGGTTGAAATTATGATTTCAATTAAATGATCGCGTGAATGAGCAAACAACAATTAGCAAATAGCAGAAAGAGATAATGGAATATGTGGTAGAAAAGGAATAAATGAAATGTGAACGGATAGAATGCAAATTAAAACGGTAGAGAATTAAATATAAGATGGAAAGGTGTGGCAACGCTCACCCATAGATTTAGCTAAAACCTTTAAAAGAAATTTAATATGGTATGAGTTGTACGGTTTCAAATTTGAAAAGTAGATAAATCCAAGTCACAAATTTCAGCACCGATGACGCACGTTTTTATTGTTTCTATCGCGTATCGGATCTCAAAATACAAAAATAAATATACCGTAGTGATCAGTACAACGAGACGATCAAAATGGTATATAGATATTGGTGGTACGATTGAATTATAAAAATTCGAATTTGCACTAGAAGAAAAATGCAGTAAAAACGCAGAAAATAAGATCGACGGAGCTATAGAAGTCCAAATTTGGGAAAACGAAAAATGACATCTCAGTCAGAAGATGATTTAGAATTTTTCTATGTAAAAATATTCAGGTCTTGAAAATAAATTTATTTTCACCAATTATTAACTGATTTGAATTTAATAGAATTATATAATAAATAAACCTTCATATAATTAATTGAAAATTTACCATTTGCTATATTTAATTATACGTAAACCAAATATTAAAACTTTATTTCAAAATATTATTATTAAAATTTCTCAAAATCCAAATTAAATACGTTATAAAACCTATTAAAAATTAATAAAATTTTATGGGTCTTTACAATAACTATCGTAGAATTCATATGAATATGAAAATTCGGACGTTCTCACGAATTTTTTGGGTTTTTTTATAAAGAAAAAATATTTACAAATAGAATTTATTTTTCAAAATGAAAATTTGATTTTCGAATTTTCAAATTTTTTTTGCCTTTTGAAAAGTTTTTATATATTTTTTCGATTTTTTATTAAAAAACCAACTTAATTTTATTTTTTTTGATTTTTGATTGAAAAATAAATTTCAAAAGTAAGGATTTAAAAAAAAACTAAGTTAAGAAATATTTACAATTTTTTCAGTTTTGGATTTTGATCTTTCTTTTTAAACATGAATGAACTAATGCAACTAAATGAACGTAAGGGGTTAATTACAACTTTCTATTCTAAGTTAACCCAAAATTGTATAATCGCACGCTGTCTTAAATTAACAAGATAGTTCTCAGTCAGGTAACAGACATGATTTATCGGTGCACCACGAATCACCGTAGCAATGCAGCCGAAAGTTTAAGTACCTTCAAAGAAACAACCACTATAATATTTATATCACCGTAATATTTATAAATGGTTATTGCTCTGCCGTAGTCTAGACATCAAGAAAGTTAATTGTTCAAAGAAGACAACTTGTCAATATACAATTAAGTGTTATTGATGTCCAACCGTTATTATTAATCAAAATTTCAAGATGAAATGCAAAGCATAAATTAAATGTGTATTAACATTGCAACTACAAATGGATTTTTGTTTTTGTCTTTTTTGGTTTTTGAATTTGTTTTTAAAATGCAAGCAAAGAACAATGCGAGGCAGACAAAAACAATAGATATGGGTTAAAAGCAGCAATTTTTTTTATAAGTAAGCAAGTAGCTTTTTTTTTGCTTTTCCTCTACTGAGCGAAACAAGCAACTTTTCCCTTGCTTAGGCAACCTGAAAAAGAGAATGAAAACAAACGTAAACGAAAGCAAAATTATATATACATTTTTATATGACCAATACCAAATGAAAACGAAAACAATTTCTTTTTTTTGTTAAAGCATAGAAAGAAAACAAAAGCAAAAAAAAAAAAAAAAATTGCTTACCCAAGTAAAAACTAATGAATTTTTTTTTATTTCAAAGAAAGAACTAGAACAAAACAAAATGAAACTTGTTGGTTTGTATTTTTTTTCTAACAAGAACAAAAATGAAAAATGAAGCAGAGAAAGGAAAAACTAACAAATAAAAATAAAATTGGAAACAAGAGCAAACCCGACCCGGCCCACTTCACAAATGAATTCAAAACCAAATCACTTCAAAGCAACTAAAACCAAATTAAACAGACGATAAAACACCTAAACGAAAATAATAAAAATAAAAAGAAAAGAAAAGGAATCGCGAATTCAAAACAACGCAATCGATTAAAAGCGGGGTCGATTAAAAGCGGGGTCAGGTGATTCTCGTGCGCGAGTTTCTGGAGAAGGTTCGTGGTGATTTGAGTTGAAGGTGAGGTTGTGGAGTCGCGATTGTCGGCAGAGTTTGGTTTTGGTGCGATTGGGTTAGGCCATTTTGGATGCGGCGATTGGGGTGAAAGATTGATCTTTTTTTTTGGTTTGAATGGATAGAGTGTGGTTGTAGTTGTATGGTTAGTTGCGAGGGGGTTCAGAAGTGGCTTCTGGTGGTCAGTAATGACTGAGTGATGGTGGTAGAAAATGTATTTGAGTGTCAGTTGAGTGTGAATGAAGTTGGTTATAATGACCGACTGAAGTTGGTTGTAATGAGAGATTGTTGCTGATGATGTTGAGTGTCAGTTGAGTGTTGAGTGATATGATATGGCAGAAATGTGGCAAGCAGAAGCAGAAGTGATATCAGATATCTTTTGATGACTGGAGTGGTATGAAGTGTAGTGAATGTGATGGCAGTATGTCTGATGTTTGTGGTCAGGGGACTGATGTATGGGTTTGGAGAGGAGTATGATGTTGAAGTGTGAAGTGGAGGGATAGTTTTGGTTATGTTGCTTGTATAGGAGATGACTGGTAGAACTTGTATGCTTGGTTGCAAAGCAGTGGGTAGAAGTTTGTGACAGTATGTCTAGAATGATGGAGCGGTGAAGTGTGGAGGAGGTTGTGAAACTACAGTGGTAGCGGAGTTTGGAGGAGGTTGTGAAACTACAGTGATAGTGGAGTTTGACAGAAGTGTATTTGATGGTTGCCGTTTTGTTTGAAGCACTGTGTTTTGGGTTGTTTTTTTTTTGTCGCAGCGAGGTGGAGTTGGTGGAAGTCGCGACTTGCTGTCGTGGCTGAAGATTGCTTGGCAGAGAGAGGTGTTCGAAGTTGGAGTTAGGCGACCGTGTTAGATGTAGGATGTTGTTTGAAGAGGCAGCGAGGTGCACTGGAGTTGAGTTGTACTGTGCGTGACGTAGTTCGTGATGTCGGGGATGGTTGAGTTATATGGTGAGTGACAGTGGAGTTAGATGTTGAATGGTGGGATAACAGCAGTTGCTATGCGGTTTAATGGTGAAGAGGGGCGAGTGGTCAGTAAGTGGAGATGTGTCTGGGTTGTAGGTTTGACAGTGGCACTGATGTAGGCTGTGGTTCGGCGATTCCAGAGGTGGGGATTTGCTATTGGAAGAAGGATGGATTCGAGTAG
The DNA here is from genome assembly GCA_030765085.1 of Allium cepa. NCBI lineage: Eukaryota > Viridiplantae > Streptophyta > Magnoliopsida > Asparagales > Amaryllidaceae > Allium > Allium cepa. The sequence goes on from CM060930.1 coordinate 176,032,473, forward strand.
TTGCTGATGATGGTTACATAAGTGAATGTTTGGTTGCAGAAGGAAGGATGTTGATTCAGGCGATGGTTACAGAAGTGAAGGAAGGAAGGCGGGTTTGAATTGGTTGGAGAGTAGTTGAGATGGTTAGGTAATGATAATTGTATGAAGTATGGGTTGTTGTCTGTGCGTGGTAGGGAATGGTGTTTGGAAGTCGAGGCTGAACTTGATTAAGCGAGGAGGAGGAGTTTTTTCCTGTGTGTAGCAACAGAGAATTCAGTGAGGAGTAGGAGTTTTTTGATGGTAGTGGTCGATGTACTGGATGAACAGGCAGATGGTTTGGCAGTGGATGTATTTGTTTGATGGCAGTTGTGTTGTGCAGTGAAGGGTGGCTGTGAGTTAGTGGTTTTGTGATATGATGGCAGCAACAGTGCAGCAAGGTGGACATAAGTTTGGTCAGAAATGGTAGTGCAACAGCAAGGAGCTGTATTGATCGGAAGGGGTTGTTGACAGTTAACTGAAGGGGAAAGCAGGCAATGTGGATGGTGCAGAAGTTGCTTTTAGTAGTGGATAAGGCGGGATAGTGGTTGTTTTAGGCGGTTGTCAGCCGTATGAAGAGGGTTTGTGGATGGTGGGGTGAAGCAGGTTGAATTGCAGTATGTTTTATGGTATATGAGGTGCTGTTTGAATAGAAGGTGATCGGTTCGTCTAGTGAGGAGGAAGGCAGTAAGTTTGTAAATGTAACAGGCAGAGATGCACAAAATTGTGCACAGAACAGTGGACGAAGAAGGGTTAGAGAGCAGTTTTTTTTTTTGAAATTGTAATTAAAAATTGAAATTGTAAGCTGAAAATAACAATTTAGAGATAAATCCACTCTCTAGACCACATAGTTCAATAAAACATGAAATTATGATCTCTTTTTTTTTGGGTCATTAGCGAGTTTAATTGATGTGTTTATCATAAGTATGACATATTTGTGTTATTAACTAGCCCAACATAAGCCATTAAACTATAACACACTCCTTAAACCACTTACTAATTCTTATGAAAAATGACAACAATTTGAAAGTAAAATCTGTTTTAAGCATGACCTATTAACTATTAATTAGAAATATAGACCATCAAATTTTAATTTCAACATTCACTTCATTCAATAATCATATGCGGATGAAGAGGTAATTGTGTTTAGTGATTGTTTAAGCATAGCTTATTTGGTGTCAACAATATAGGCTATCAAATTCAAAGCAAAAACAACAAGTTAAACCATTTTAAATGTTTCCATTAAGCACAAAAAGAGCGCAATAATTATTAAAATGTTGAAACTACAAAATTAGAAAGCTTCATTACCCCTAAATTGAAGGGGTTTAGCCTCTCATTTTTGTTATCATATCAATAACTGTAGCATACAACATAGAATAAAAAGAAGAGGAAAAAGAGAGCTAATGAAAAAAAGAACTAATTAATAAGAAATAAACACTAATCTACTTGAATGAAAGATAAATTTACACTACTAAGGAAAAAGCATGTAAAAGTAAAGAGCACGTATTAAATTGCATAAAAAATTATACAAAAGAAATGACTAAGTAGTCATGAAAAGAAAGAGAGCTCTCATTTTATTTTTGATCCTAAACTAAACTAAGAGAAAGAGAAAACCTAAGTGAAGAGAACCTAAAAGAAGAGAGGAGGGTTACATGAAGATATGGAGTATTTATACATGTTTTAAAATTCTAATTCACTTTTTGGGAACTACTCAAACCATACATGTAGGAAGTGTGGTGGCCAAGAATCATTAGCATATGTTAATCCTCATTTAGATATGCATGAAGCTTTAAACTCTATTAGCATATGCATTAGCCTCTAATTTGTATATTAAGGTAGGTGGGTTAGTAGGGTCCTTCATGATCCATGACTTTGAATTATTTCCATCTTGATTCCTTTGTATATTCTTTGTGCATGCATATATCTTCATGAAACCACTTGTATTTGAGTTCAAATTTGTACAAAATAATATAAAAAATTTCAATTAATTTTTTATTCAAATTAATATATGCACAAAAATGACCAATTTTGTAACAACCCAGAATTTTGAACAATTTAATTTGTGAATATTTAATTTATTTTAAATATTTAAATGATGATTTGACTTGAATTTCAAATTATCAGAATAAATTGGCGATTAAATATTTGAATTTAATCTAGTGAAAAGTTGAATAGAATTTGAATTTAGCTTTGAAATTGAATATTGAATTGGTATTTAAAATTTGAACAAATGACTAGGAATAATAATTTGGATTTTGAGAATTATTATTTATGTAAATTTATAAATCGATGTTTAGTTATAAATAACATTTTTCTTTTATCTTAAATAAAATGGAATAAAATTTTAATCAATACAAAATAAAATAAATAAATACACTTAGTTAAAGTTTTAACAACAAAAATTAAACAAAACAAAAACAAAGTAAAGAAAACAATTAACAAAACTAATTAAATTGAAAAAAAAAGGAGGAAGAAAATAAATAAATAAATAATATAACATAAAATAAAAAAATAAGTATACACTGCCTTATACTTTGTTCAGCTACAAACACGCCCAAATTTGTGCCTTAATATCTGCCTTAACCCACGCCTTTTTCCACGCAAATTCACGTTCTCCTCTGCATAATACACGAACCCCTTTCCTCCATCACTTCAGAAATCAAACGAAAAAAAAAGAAACGAAAGAAATAAAAATGGCGGCCTCCTCTTCGTCGTTTATCAATTAGGGCTTGCGATCCAATTTGGGGCTTCGGCCTTGGTTCGATTGTGCTCTGCTCATTCTCGCCTCAGCTGTTTCGATTCGAGTTTTGGTGAGTTCTTTACTCACGATTAATTTAGATTCAAGTTTTTAAATCTGGTTGAATTGAATCTTGGTTGCATGCTATGTTTTGGGTGATATTTGCTATCAATTGCTCTGATAATTCGATTTTAACTGATGAAAACAGATGCTATTTGAATTGTTTTTAAACTGTTGAGAACAGATACTATATAAATTGTTTTAAACTGATATGAGCAGATTTGTCACTACATGTTGGTTGTTGATTGTTTGCTATCATTTGCTCTTTGCTCTCGGTCAATTTAATTTAAACTGTTGAGAACAAATACTATTTGATTTTTATTTTAAACTGTTGAGGACAGATGCAATTAAACCTTGTTAATTTTAAACTGTTAAGAACAGACACTATCTGGGATTTAATTTTAAACTGTTAAAAACAGATGCTATAAAATTTGTTTTTAAAAATCTAGACTGTTGAGAACAGATGCTACTTAAATGTTAATTTAAACTGTTAAGAACAGATGCTATGGATTTAATTTTAAACTGTTGAGAACAAATACTATTTGATATTTGATATAAACTGTTAAGAACAGATGCTATTTAAATGTTAATTTAAATTGATAAGAACAGATGCTATTTAAACTTGCTTATTTGTTGTTGCTGCATGCGATGGATTTTTGAATCTGGTTAAGGAAAATGAAGTAGAGAAAATGAATACTTGTGAGTAAACATTTAATCCTAAACATAAAGTTGATTGTTAATTGTTGCTTATAAAATCTTTGTGAAAGGATAACTGCATGAGTGTACTTTTGTGAATAAGATTTTATTTGAGTATGCATGCCTGGTATAAGTATTGTCACCCCTCTGTTTCTTAATTCAGAGTAAAATTTTGAACAAATTCTTTTATTCTTCCCTGATTTCTGAGGGGCCTGAGTATTCTCAAACAAATTAAGTTTGTTTAAGTTGAACTAGAATCTAAAATTTAGTTAAACATGTTTTAGGTATGTAGTAACTGGGAAGATATAGTAGTTACAGTACAAACTTTATAAAATATGTTAGAAATCAATTAACACAATTCTCTGATTCATCTATATAGATTGAATTGATGTTGGATGTTATGATTTTTAAAATATCAGGTTTTTAAATGAAGTAAAATATGTGAATTTGGGGTTTCTCTGCAAATTTGATTTCTGCCCATTTCTGTTGACATGTTGTTGCATTTTTGAATCCACTGATACATGTTTGTATTCCATTTGAACTGTGTAGTTGTTTCCCTGTACACACAGTTCCCAGTTCCCTCTGTTTCACCTGTTTGATCATCATGTAGCTTACTGTGTTCATTTGAATACTTTGTATTTCCAAAATTTTGATATGTTGTCCACCTGAGTATGGGGTCTGCCTTGTTGCTATGTCATTTCTGTTGACATGTTGTTGCATTCTCTTGAGTCTGTTGGACTTGGGTCTAGTTGTGCACTTGCATTTGAGTACTGTTTGCTCCTCTCTGTTTTAAATTGCATACTCAAACTAAATAGGAAAATTTGTATCTTCCCATTTAAATGAATTTAAGTTATAAATTCTAAAAAGAATATGCCTGTAACAATATAAACAGAAAAATTGAAGGGAAAGATTAAGTAATCAAGCAAGATTTGTAGTCTGCACCACCATATGCTCTTGTTGCCTGATTTTTTTGTTGCCTCTAATTCACTGAGTTTCACATGTTGCACTGACCATATGGTCTTTGTTTATCTGTAGTTTGTATCACTTGTTCACCTGCACTTGTAGTTGCATTCCATTTTGTTGCACTTGAACCTTTGTAGTTACATTGACCTGAGATGTATAGGGGTTGGACCACTTAATTTTTGTTTAGCATGTCTCTGTTGTCTGGTGTCTGCAGTGATTCTACCATTTACTGAGTTTGGTTTGTATTTCATTCCTCTACATGTACTCAGTTGGGATTGATTTTCAAGCTTGTGTGATGCTATGGCCTCTGTCTTGACCAATGCATGACCCTGTTACACTGCTGTTTCCATGTTTTGTGTAATTGAGATGTTGGCATTTTAGGCCTCGGGGCGTACTCGAGTTTTTTGTGAATGAGACTCGAAGCAGGGGGACTATTGACCCGAAGCGTTCTTGCCTTGGTCTCGGGTTGGGCAGTTTTTTTTTTTTTACAGGATTGTGTAAACTGCTGTAGTTTTAAATTTAAACAAAATTTAAAAGCAAATTAAAATTGCAAGCTAACCATAATCCAAAAGTTGAATTAGTGTAAGGTTAGATTCAAATGAAAGTCAAATCCAGATTTAAGTTTAAATTAAAATTTTGTATTTCTGAATTCATTTTGAAAGTTTCAGGTGTAAACCTGACAGAACTAAAACCTGAAACATTTGACTTAAACAATGGTTTGAATTCTATGGTTAAACTCAGTTTTGAATAACTATTTTAAAATTTTAAAATAGATGTGAAAAAAAAATGAAATGAACCGAGTGCATTGGGTTGTCTTAGCCTTGAACCTTTGTAGCTGTTCCAGTCCTCATGTTCACAGTGGAGTTCTTATTCACTTCTGATGTGTTACTTTTGCGTCTGGTCTTGCACTTGTTGTACACTGCTGCCTGTACTTGTGTTCTTTGTTCTTGTGCACTGACCATACGGTCTTTGCTTATTTGTAGCTTGTGTTACCTGTTTCACTGAAATTTTACAGGGTTCACTGCCCTTGTACATGATCTGTTTTGCATGTTTGATGTGGCATGTTTGCTGCTGCATGTTTGTTTGCTGCATGTTTTTTGTTCAAGTTGGCACTAGTTTTGCCTTGAGCATTTCTTTGTGGTCTTTGTGATTTGCACTTGCACACTTGCTCTTGTTGGCATGTGCACACGTGTTGGCGAGGCAATGCACATGTGTACAAATATATGTGTGCACTGCAGCCACACAGGATTGATAGATTTCGAAAAAAATAATAATTTAATTGAAGTTGTTAATGTGAAAAATCCATAATAGATCTAAATTGATTCATGTGATTCGTCATCTCTGTTACCATTTTATTCAGTTCATTTCAAATTTAATTACTTGAATAAAGATTAATCCTGACTCGAGTGTTTTTGTGTTTTGCAATAAACGCTCGGGTCAGACCGAGTATTTTTACAGCTTGAAGATTTTCAGGCCGCGAAGTTAGAGAGAGTTGGGGAAAGCACTCCACTAAAGTTTTTCTAGAAAATTTTTCTTGTACTTAATAGTAAATAAATTGTTCCGCTGTATAAAATATAATGTATTGTACAAACTCTGATATATGTATGTAAGAAAAATTCATTTATGAATAATATTATGATTATCTGTGATTCTGTGGCTGATTCTGTTTAAACTCTATAAACTGACTAACAATCCGTCATTTTGAACGTTTCGAGTTGGTTTAATTACCGACTAGAGGCGGTCAGAGCGGCGGGTCGTTATAAATTTTCTCCTAGATGAAGTTGAATATATGACGATTTGAAAATAATTTGAACTATGATTTAAGCATGTTAAAACACCCAATATGAGCATTTATTTAATTTAATTCGATAAAATATGGTAGTAAAAATACGTACATTTACGTGCGCCTCAATCATCAATGCCGTCTCTTATTAATGTCGCTTATTATCAATACCGGTATTATTAATGTCGCTTATCATCAGTACCGCCTATCATCAATATCGTTTGTTACCAATGCTGCCTGCTATCAAAGCTGCTTGTTATCAATGACGTCTGCCATCAATGATACTTGTTATCAATGCCAATCATTTCCAATATCTCCACTTATCAATGTCGCCAATTATTGACGTCGTATCATAGTAATACCGCATTTCATCAATCTTCAAAGGAAGCCACATATCCTCAATATAATGTCGATATTGAACATCATCAATGAAGATTACCAAGGTGGGATGGATGCTATACGTCGAAGTTCACCATTGGGCGAGTGGATTCTGAAGTAGACGCCATGCGCCATTAACATAGATAATGCCAAAGGTCAAGAATGCCACATGGACACGTGGCTACCATGCCACATTCCTCAACTCTTATAAATACAGACCAAGGGGTATGAAGAAGAGGCAAATCATTCTTGTCTTTTTTTTATATATTTTAAACTCGTAATCCTAAATTGGTTTGGAGATTTAGAATCGATGTAGTACTTGAATTATTGCACATAAGACGTCGTACATTCAATATAATATGGAGTAGAAATAAGATTACTTAAATTATAATTTGCTTTCGAGTTCTAAAGATTTGTGATTCTTACATCATAACGTGCTTCGAATTCCAAAAGCACTTATAATATTGAGTTTGATTGCTATACATGATTTGAACTACTGACTCTTATATGACATGCGATATGGCTTTAGCTTTGATATTGAATATGCATAAGACTTTCATGGATTCGATATGGTGTATACTACATCCTAGCAACTTAGCCTAGGATTACTTTGGCCTAGCTAAATCCACTTTGCTTATACTTTTGGGGTCATAGAAGAAATTCGTTAACACTTTGGCGCTAGAAGGAGGGCCCAAACCTCCGATTTCGTTAAAACCCTAAGTTGAACTACCATAGCTTGCATATATATATATATATATATATAGGGCTTAACGGACTTGCCCTACTAAGCATATCTCATTCCAAGTTAATCTGCCTTTGATTCTTAACACCAATTAATCGCATCAACTAAGTTTTGCTTGGTCATTCCAATTAATCGTGTTAAAATCTTCCAACAAGGATCCTTCGATACTCAAATGACTAGGCCAACTTATCAAATCACTAGTGTTTCCTGGCTTCATGAGGAATAAGTATTAAGTTTTGTGGAATTACAAGTTATGAAAAAAAGAAGAGACAAATAGCCCTTATGACCCAAAAAATAGAGTTTGAATCCCTTCCATGTTGGACCAACGCCGATCTTTTCACTGGACAGGCAATACAAAAAGGATAGCATCTTCCTAGTAACGAGAAAGGAAATTTAGCTCAAAGTTAAAAAGACTATTTTCAAAAAAGAGATAGAAAGAGACTTTGAAAGGTTTGTTATAAAATGGCGGAGTGTATTTGATCAATCTTATAAAATAAATGAAGCACTGAGGAATTTGGTCATCAAAGATGAGGAGTCCATTTCAAATAATAAAAGAATCCAATGCCAACAGAGAGGACTGTTTCCCAAGAGGTCACGACTTTCAAAGAATTATTCTCTTACTACTTTCTACAAGAACATCTATCTCTTAACAAAGGAAATACTCAACTATTGGCTTTCATAAAAGAAACGTCCAAAGAATGAAAGGAATCTTGGAGGGTTATATTGTTACTATTACCGGGCCAATGAACATAGCACAAACCAATGTCGAAGCTTGGAACGCTTGACTAACCATTTTCTAGGGCAAGGAAAGCTTTATTAATTTGTAAGAAGATGTTAGATAGGTCATCATTAAAATAAGATTTTCTACATGAAATAAGTGCATCTACAAGGTTAAGGAGGAAAATGAATTCCTAAAATAAAAGAAAAAGCCTTTGATCCCGCCAAGATGGCCTGGTCAAAGCGCCTCCTAGAGGAAGGATGGAGTAAGCTTTTGGTCCCACTTGACATGGCCTGACCAAAGCACCGACCAAGCCTTCAATCCCACCTATATTGCCTGGCTGGAGCATGAGCTCTTAATCCCATCTCCATGACCTGATTAAGGCACCTCTTGAAGGAGATCAGAGCAATTCTTTAGTCCCGCCTGAAAACGGTCTGTCCAAAGTTTCTGCAAGCCTTCAGCCCCGCCTACGCGACCTAATTGGAGCGCCTCCTAGAGGGAGGACGGAGTAAGCCTTTGGTCTTGTCTTAGGTGGCATGACCATAGCACTAAACTAGCGTTCAATACCTTCTCCAAGGTATTACTGAAGCGCCTCCTAGAGGGAGGTCGGGTAAGTTTTTGGTTCTGCTCAAGAAAAGCTAACCAAACGCATTGGACAAGCCTTTAACACCATTTTCAAGGCCTTGCTAAAGCAATTCCTAGAGGAAGGTTGAGTAAGTTTTTGGTTCTGCTTAAGATAGCAAAGTAAGCGCACCGGACAACAATCATCACCTAAGATGGTGTTAATCAAATTTAAAAGCAAACCTAATTATATCATAAAGAATGGATCAAAAAAAATCTTCTAGAGAATTTTTTTTCAAAAACAAGTCATTTGTGATCCCAAAAAAAATCAAGCGATCTTTTAAAGGAAGAGTTGTCAAAAATGAGCTAATTAGCGCTCCAAAGCCAAAAAAGCAGTCTTCTAAAGGAAAATCTATCAAATATGAATCATTTATGCTCCAAAGGAAAAGCAATTTTCAAATCCTCGATGGTTTTTCTAGTCTTCCTTAGTAATTACCATATAGGTATTCTGATCTTCCTTCATTGTTACCAGATAAGTTTTCTGATCTTCTATCGCCAGATGAATTTTTTTCGGTCTTCTATTCCTACCGCTAGTTGGCTTTCTACTCCTCTATTCACAGTATAAATAGAATAGTTCTTTGGACTTATGTTCAAATCATTATCAGAAGGATTTTTTTATGATAGAGCTTCATTAAATTAGCTCTCAATTTTTTAAATTCAAATTGTAATTCAACTTTCTTATTAAACAAGCTGGGAATATCCATAAATGAAGAAGCAAACTCTTACATCATGATAAAAACTCATAGTCCCCTGAAATGATGAATGCTTAATCAGTTAAACTTATGATTCTTTTAACAAGCAAACTGTTTGTTTATATAGCAAAAACTCAAACATTGGAAAGCAAAAAATGCATCTCAGATAATTCAACAAACTCAGAAAAATAAAAGTGCATACAATACATTCGAGGTAAGCATACATTCAAATATAGATTTATTTACAACCTAATTCATTAAGTGCGAAGTTACAGGTATAAAATTAGACAAAAGAAGAGTATGTTTAAAGCAATTCGTTGCTAAACTCAAAGCTCAATGTTAACCTAACCAAATCTTTAGCAATTAAAGGATCAGTTATGTGGCGAATGGCCACATCCAAAAGTTCTTTGATTTTCTTTTCCTTTCTTCAAATAGTATCTGCATCATCAAATGAATCAATTTGAACTTTTGAAGCATGCTGCAGAGTCCTATTGGTTGCTTTAAGAAACCATGCTCCTTAGTACTTCACTATAAGAAAAAATGCCTTTTATAACGCCAAGTAATAACGGGTTGTTTCATTATGTCATTGTTTATTCTAATTTCTTTTATTTACAGCCTGCCTTTGTTGGGTAACGCTTTCTATCCCCAATATTTCTTTTGCCGCCTCCCTGTCTAATTATTTTGCTCTTCCCTCCTCAATTTTCCCTGTCATCTATTCTTCCCTCTTTCTCAAACTATTTCCTGTCCTTAAACACAAAATTGGCAGATCCCAGTCGTCGTCCATATTTGCACCCTTTGAAATGGCAGCCTCTGAGGACGCTTAGACCTAACATTTCATTCTCGTATTTAAATGTATCGTTCTCATTTTAGGGTTTTGGGCCGCCTCCAAGGTTATTTTCACTTTCTTCTATATTTCAGATATGCTTTGCTTAGTTTAACAATAATTCAATCATCGCCGTTAACAATATTATTGGGATTATACTTTATAGATCTTTCCTCGCGAATATGTTCGCTTTTGGTTTGACCCATTTTGGCACTTGTTTTATTTAGTATTCAAGTATCTTTTAAATGAATAGTTTGCTTTCAATTTTTTGCTTGTAATTCTTCATCTGTTGTATTAATTTGAAAGCAGCTGACTATGCATCGATTATAAGCTTACATTCAACACATAAGCTTTAAATTGTTTAGTTCTTTTGATTTTTTTTCATTGTTAATTAATTCTTATCATTATCGATGTGAAATATTGATAAGGTAAGCAATGTTGTCACCATAGCCAAACACTGGATTATTTGTTGGTTTGAATAAAGGGCACATTATTACTAGGAGAGATGCCTCTTAAGCCTTCTAGTAGAAAAGGAGTAGGATATTTTGTCTCCGTTTTATCATCATCTTTTGTTAATGATTTGCTTTTGTTGTTTGACATTTATTTCTCTACCTAGAAAATTATAAACAAACAAACTCTGATGAGTTGTTAAGCTGGTTGACAGTGTTTGCCATTGCTAAATGAAGAATCTTATTTTGTCCAACACAAAAGGCTAATGGTTCATGCTATAGCTTAATGCACATAGCTATGTAACAATTAGAATATATTTTACCTTCTGAGTTGATTTCTATAAATAGGCTGTAGTGTCAGCTTGAAATAGCCATTTGTAACTTTGAGACTGCAAACTAAAAAGTAGGAATAAAGCAGTCCACTCTACATATCCATATGGTCGATAATAATCTTTTGTATATAGAAACCAAATTTAAGCATCTTCATTTGCAAATAAAAATTAATCGATTAAAGTTGACGTAATTGAGAGAAAAGACAAGTAATATGTTTCAATAACTTACACTATATGAACACTTGTTTTGATGATGTCGTCTCTTTTGCACTTGTTTTGATGAACTGTTAATTGGTTGGTAAGATGATGTTGTCTCTTTTGCACTTATTTTGAAATTTGAAAATTATTTATTATGAATTCAACAAAGACAAAGACCTAAGATCTGTTCCACCTGTTTTCTAGTACCTTAAAGATCAAAACTTACATCCCTATATTGTAGTAAAATATGTGTAATTGAATCATTTTTCTTTGCAACTGACTATTTTAGCACACTATTCAATGTAGCAATTTTAAGGAATGAAGTGGGCTGGTTTGACGAAGAGGAGAACAATTCAAGTTTCATGGCTGCTCAATTATCCATGGATGTAGCTAAGGTGAAATCTGTAGTAGCTGAAAGAATATCAACTATACTTCTGAACACAACTTCATTGCTCACATCTTTTATAGTTGGATTCATCATGGAGTGGAGGGCTGCATTACTCATATTAGGAACTCCCCTCTTTTAGTTCTAGCCAAATTTGCACAGGTATCTATCTTCCTCGTGCCTTCTACATTATCCTCCTACATGCTGTAGAGGCTTCTTAGTCGTTATGTCAAATAGAGTTTATCCCATATACTCAATCTTCTACCGTGCCTATAGTTTTGAACAAAAAATTCAATGTTTGCAATAATGCTTTTTTGCTAAATGTTTTGTCCAAGTATGCACATAAATGAACATCAAACTACATATTTGATTTACTCTTTCAGTTCAGTCCAAAAGAAGTATTAAAGAAGGTTATATTTTATATCACATTTGATTGTTAATTGATTTTTCCAGTATAATCACATCGTGGAATCAAAATCGAATCGTTTTGATTGCTAACTGTTTTCTTTTTTATTTTATTACTTGACAATAAATACAAAACCTTCAATTCTAGAACATGTTTATGTGGTAAAACCTAAATTCACATTTAGTGTCATCTGATTGTGGACAATAAGCCGATAGTCGATGTGTTATGCCGTAAGCAGTGCATTTTAGATTTAAATATTGGTTTGAAATTGTACACAGTGAAAATGAGCTTGCAATGAATATTGGTTTCCCTTACAACGGTGCAAGTTATCTTGCTTTTTACTTTGAAAAATTGATTCTACTTGGAAAAAGAAGAAGAAAAAAGTGAATACTTTTTATTTCTATTTTATTTTTGTTTTCTTTTATTATTCTGTTCTTTTGTATCCTTGTCTCATTTTATCTAACTTTGCAAAGCGTGGGTTCAAATGATGTCATTCAGGTGTTTTATTTCTCTTGGTCAATAATGCATAACAAAAAAACAAGAACTCTTAGTTAATATTTAACCAAGTATTTGCTTATAACTCTATAAAAAAGCATGCATGTTACGTGAATAGTGTAGTCAAAGAACCAAGATTTTTCGGTGTTGATACAAAATCAAATATTTGATAAAGTATATTTGATTAAGCCTGTTTTTAGTTCAGTTTCATCTACTGTATGCATTCGATACGATGAAATACTGAAAGTGAGCAATTTGAAAGCGCCATAGCATATGATACCAATAAGTAGGCCTAACGCTAACCGTTTGATTGTTTACGACTGTGTTTTTATGAATGTCTGTATATCTTCCAGGTAGTATTGGTATTAGTCAACTTAGTTAGCAGTTCTCAAGACTGAAGTATTGTATATGGGTAGTAAAATAACATGAATTAAGTGTGTGCCTACCAACCATACAGTATGCGGTCATTCAGTTTAGTGTGATAAGGTTTTTTTAAGAAAAGTGTTTTGCATTGTTTAGTCAAATAACTATAACATAATGGAGTTACAGTGAGTCTGGTAGTGGACTTTAGTCAAGATATTCAATACTAAATTTAAAATCTCTATAAAAAGTAGCAACTGAGATAGCACCAATTTAATGCTTATATCCTGTCAATATCAAATTATGTCGAGAGACGTTTAATTACGAAGCTAACTTGAATTATTCGGTCATTTTTTAGAAAGAACGTGTCAGTATAGAAGGTATTAATGAGGTTTGTTGTACAGGTTATCAAACTGAAAAAATTAAAATGTTCAAATCCATACCTGACGAGGTTTGTAATCTCTTAAATTAAATATATGGAGATATATGTATATTTAAACATCATAATGGCAAACAATCTTCATTCATTCATCATTCTGCACTTATATCCAACACATAGGAGCTTGTGAAATTGTACACATCCTCAAAGTTCACACTGGTATGTTCTTATGATCTCATGACCCAATTTTTTCCTCGAGTAGATTAATTTTCAACTTGAACACTGCATGATTCTTCTAAAAGACAAAATATGCTTGATTTTGAGTAGCTTTTGGTAATGGGAATGCATGCCGACTTTCCATCAAGTATATTTTGATAATAAATAGAAAATTAATCTAAAAATCCTAAAAGACGGAATCGACTAATAAAGTAGCTCAAAAATCAAAAAGAAAATGGTTTTCACACTTAGATGAAATCGCAGCTTAGAATTTCAAACTGGCTAAAAGCCTAAGAGTGTATAATGCTTATATTCTGAACTTTATATAATTTGCAGCTATTGGTTTGCAAAAAATTATGGTAGTTCATAATTGAAATTAAGCGGCTTAGTCCCTAATTCATTCAGATTGTGTTTCAATTTTAATATTATGGTCAGTGATATAGTTTGACCACGGTAAAAAGGTTGTATTTCTACATAATATTTTTCTAGTTCAAAATACCTTTAATTCTTTCTTATATCTATGTCTAGTTTATTATTTCGTTTATTGCCATCCATTATTTCATGGTTATTCCTAATTACTCAATTCAATGGTAGGTACATGGTACCGTACATGGTTTTATTTGTCCTTTAGCTCAATATTTGATTGCATCAGGTTCATCTCCAGGGTAAGATCACCTTTCTTAACCTTCTAAATATATAAGCATTATCTTGATAACGAAATATAAAAACAATATCTCGTATTATCCATTATGTGATTGATGCTATGAGGGGTTAGAGTGGAATGCATTTTACTATTATTAATGTTAATAAAGCTTCAATGTAAGCCTGTTCCTTTTACATAACATCTTCCCAACCTTGCCTTGGATTCATTTTTTTGTGAATATATATACATGGAGATATTAACCCACCTAACTTGTTTATTTTCTTAATGATCAAGCAAAGACAATCTACCACAAGAAATGAATGATCAAACCCTACTACCAACAGTAACCTTTTAGGAAGAAATAAATCACATAAATTCATCATTGTGGCTAAAGCTGGCGATGGACCTAATCCTTCTGGATCCACAAGCAGGTACTTGCTCCTGACCTTTACATTTGAAAAGACCGCAATTTCCAATAACTAGTTTATGATCAATTTGTTTATTTTGCAATCAAGTGACCCTTGAATATTATAATTGTTGGAATCATTTGGCTAGTTAGTTTGTTTTCAAATGTCAATCATACTAGTGGATACAAGATCACCCGTGAATTGTGATGCAGTAGAGAGTTGATCATTTGTACCTCGATGATTAGAAAGTCCATATTTTGTTTTTGTTAGGTCAGACAAGAAGTATTAAGCTGGATTTTATTATCTCAAGCTGCATGATAAAAAAAAATCATAATTTTGGCGATTGTAACAAATTCTCGACCGCCTATTTTTCTTAGTGAGATTTAGAATTCTTTGTAAATGTTTTCCCCCCTCTTTGCTGTGATGCTGATCCAACACCAGCTCTTCGCATGGATGCTTGCAATGCATATTCCTTAAACAATTAGGATACTTATACAATTCATTAGTAAATAAAAATATATTTCTCAACTCATTTATTCCATATAAAATTGGACAGAATTTTGTCTCAGGTGAGCAATAAATAAGATGGTCGCCAACGTTTGTGGACAAGTTTGTCATGATATGTTCTGTTGTCAAGTGATATGTATTCGGTAAAATAATCACTATAACCAGGTCTTTTTATTGTTAACTTATTTCTCGTTTCCATTTTTTTCATAGGAAAAGGACCTGCACATATTGTAATATAATCCAGGTAAAATACCTCGCTTATGCTTGTCTGTCGTATCACCTGAAATGGATGGGTAAGAGAATTTAGGAGTTACTACTAACACAAACACACATGTATGCATGCATGTGCACGCTCACATACGTAGTTGAATTGGGCCCTATAAAACTTGTAATAATAATGATAATGAATTAACTAAGTTTATAATACTAATACTGATCATAATAATGACGACAACAATAACTACAACAATCATAATAGTAATAACAACAATAAACAGACTAAGTTTATTAAAAATTAACTAAATTCATAATAATTAACTAGGTTTAGAATAATAATAATAACAATAAAGCGTAAAGTATTAACCAAGTTAATTAAGTTTTATAAAAATTAACAAAGTTTATAATAATAAAATATAAATTAACTATAAGTTTTATAAATATTAACTAAGTTTATAATAATAATGACGACGACGATGATGGATTATATAATATTAATCAAGTTAATCACGTTTTATAAAAATTAACTCAATTTATATAATAATAATAAATTAACTAAGTTTATTTAAAATTAATTTCATTAATTAAGTATTATAAAAAATAAATAAATTTATAAAAATTAACTAAATTTCAATTGACTAAGTTTAGAATGATAATAATATATAAAATATTAACCAAGTTAACTAAGCTTTACAGAAATTAACTATAATAGTAATAATAATTATAATAATAATAAATTAACTAAGTTTATTTAAATTAATTAAGTTTTATAAAAATAATCAAATTTATAAAAATTAATTAAATTTCATAATAATTAACTAAGTTTAGAATAATAATAACGATAATAATAATAAAATATAAAGTATCAACCAAGTTAACTAAGTTTATAATAATAAAAATAATATTAATATGAATTAACTATAATTTTTATAAATATTAACTAAGTTTATAATAACGCTAATAATAATAAAATATAAAATATTAACTAAGTTAACTAGGTTTAATAAAATTAACTAAATATATATATAATAATAATAATAATAATAAATTAACTAAGTTTATTTAAAATTAATTTCATTAATTAAGTTTTATGAAAAATTAAACAAGTTTATAAAAATTAAACAAGTTTACAATAGTAATAATAATAATAATTAACTAAGTTTATGTAAATTTAAATTAACCAATTTTATAATAATAATAATAAATTAACTAAGTTTATAAAAAATTAACCATGTTTATTCAATTAACTAAGTCTTCGCAGTTGTAGTTTCATTCGATGTAGATACTTCATTTTCCAATTTTATAACGCTAATAGGTAACTAAGTCTCGAGTCGAATGCCCTTCGGGTTCTGTTGCTTGACCGAGAGAAATCATTAATAAATCCATACCGGACAGGTACGATTGCCGTTTCTATCAGGACTACGGTCCTACAGTGATTTCTTTTCCAAACTTGATATCCTCAGTGCTACGGTGCTCATTTCTGTCAGGATTACGGTCAGTACTGATTTCTTCTCCGAACTTGATATCCTCATTTTGTTACATGCTCAATGTTTTTTTTGTCTCTGTGTGTTTACAAGCAAAGTAGATTATTTGCTTTTAAGTATTTAGGGTGCTTATGGCTGATATCTTGTGATACAAAATTACATAAGAACTTCACTTGAATTTTTGTTCGCATCTCTATCAGTTATCACTTTGTACAAATATCTTATGGGAAAACTATATGGATGTTTCAACAAAGTCATGAAAAGAATCTAATTCAACTGTACAGAGGTGCCATGTTTTAATACCACCCATGTAATTAACAAAAATCACTCGATGGCCAACATATTTGAAAATCTACCTTCATAATTACATTAGTAAGTGACAAAAGATAATCACTTGGAGTTGAAGCAGGATTCTCCCATTACTGTCTAATATTCTGACTGATTTTCACACTTTGTCCAGAGTGGATCAAAAAATTTCTTTGCAGAAAGTTCTGCAACAAAAAATTGTTCTGGTAATCTACACAATCTCAGTTAGCTACATTTGAGAGTATATGTACTCCTATTACTGTTTAATGAACTCTTTGGTTATCTAGTGTACAATTGTAGTTCCCTGAGGTTCTAATGCCCTTCTGCTTAGCAAATAATGAGATAATCTCACAATTATTTACACTGAGAACAAAACACTATGCATACCAAATATCAGGGAGTATTTGGAAGCAAGTTTATCGACAGACCTTGCATTTCAGCTGCGTCCAAAGAAGTTAACGTTAAAAGATAAAGATACTCCTACTGCTAGGTTAGAGGGAGGTCGTCTTCTATTAAGCAATGGAGAATATGTACTGGTTTCATATAAGGAGAATATGGTTTGGAAATCCTACGAAAAATATGCATAGATATACACTGGTAGGTGTTGGCAGTCCTTTAGGTAATGTTTCTGTTTGGTTATTATTTCCATTTGACTACTGCTGCTTGCTATGTGTTCCTACATTTTCAGCCGTCATTTACAGACAATATGTTCATGTAATAAATAGTACTTGTTATGTGTTGTTAGTTCATATTTTAATTTGTCCCAACACAATTAAATATGGGCATGCATAGCCTAAATTGAGAAACGATTCTTACTTAATTTTTCATCCCTACTATTGCACTTTATAATGTTGTCTTGAGTTGTGCCAAAGCTAGCTTGTTGCTATGAAAATGTTCGTTTTTGCTTATATGTCTGCGCATGTTTCTAGTAGCTTAACTTTGCATAGAAATATATATATATATATATATATATATATATGCATATATACATATATATATAAGCTAGAAATGTCTGCACATGTTTTAGTAACTTAGTTTGACTTGACATCACTTTGTACACATATATATAAGCTAGAAATGCCTGCACATGTTTTGGTGGTTGGTGATGCAGTGTTTTGGATATGGATGGTGTTTGTGGTTGCGTGTGGTTGTGTTATTGTGGTAAGGTAGAAGGGGGAGGTGATGTTTGTGTACAGGGAGTTGCTGTAGTTGGTGAATGAAAATGCTGTCAGTTCGTTTACTATCATATGCACACATACTTATCAACTCTTTATGCACACATACTTATCATCTCTTTATGCACACATATTGCACCGTGCTATCTAAAAATCAAATTTCGTCAGTGTTTTATTCATATTCGTTCCTAATATTAATATTTATCTTATTTGCAGGTGTGTGAAAGAAAATGATGCGAAAGTTGTGGTCTTCTCTCTAATGAAAACAACCAAATATGTACTTGTTTTTTTTGTCAAACTTTGCTACTATTTTTTGGGGTGTGATTAAAATATTTGCTACTACGTTTCGATTTATGTGGTTTAAGCTATAAGATGTTATGTGTATGAATATTTGATATGTTTAATATAATGTTTTACATCTCTATATTTATTATTGTTTATGATGCTTGCATTATTTAAATGATTTTTATGTTTAACATGATTATTATTATGCATTTTTATATTGGTATTTAGTGCTGCAGTTTATGAATCGGATGTAGAAAATATTTGAATTGTGAAACTAAATCATAGCACTTGAAACCGCTATAAATATATAATAGCGTCGAATAACCACTATTAAATTTGTTAGTATTACAGATGCATACGAAAAAAGCTTAAGGTATTATAAAAAGCGCTATAAAAGAACATATCATAACATAATATAAGCACTATTGTAGCTGAATCTTTATAGTGGCATATTGGTGTTGTGACAAGTCAACATCTACAATAACGTGTTTCTATATACAACGCTCATAATCCGCTATTAATATTTTTTTTATAGCAAATTATTAGTGCTGTCTTAGAAAAAAAAAAAGTATTTTGTGGCTAATAACGAATTTTATAGCGGACAAATAGCGCTATTGTAATAATCAATAACACATAATTTGCCACTATAAAATGTTTAAAATTGTGGATTTTTCGTGGTATTATATTAATACTTTTATAGCGCTTATTATGCACTATATATTGTTCACTGTTTTTAGTAACATGTCATGATACAGCGTTTATTAAATCGCAATTATAGGCTTTAATAGCGTTTTTTGGCGCTATCGTAGGGTCTTTTTGTTGTAGTGTCACTTTCCTGTTTAAGAATGTACTTCTCCTGCAAAAGCTTTTAACTTGGCTTTTGTAGTCATTGAGATACGTTTTCATTCAATTTCTTACTGAAATATTTCATGCACTCAAATTTAACTTGTCTGCTCCATTAGAAGATCACCTCATTACTTATACCAGAAGGGGGATTTAGTAAAGTAGGAAATTCTTAACTAGCCAAAGATCAAGATCTAGTTGTTCTAATGGAAGTAGGGGTAGGAAGGCCGAACTTGCCTTCACTTGCGGCAAGTTCTAACGACTGGCAGTAGACTTGACTTTTCATTAGCTCCACTTCAAGGTCATTTATTTGTTGATGCAATCTAGCCATTTTTACAGCAATCTCAATTGAAGGTCTAGATTTTAAGATCGAGTCAATTTTTTCTTTCGACTGTTGGATTCCTTTGCCTTTCTTTCCAATTTATCCTTCTAAGCCAGAAGTTCGTTCCTTCAGACCTCTAAAAATCAATCTCAATTGGAAGTATTTCCCGTGTCATTCTTGTGCCTTCGAATTATTTGGAAACCGTATAGTTGAAGCATCTTTGGAAGACCGCCTCTTTTCAGTATCAGCTATTAGTCTATCTTTAATCTTGATCACTCAAGAGAAAACATATAAATATCAGATGCAAGTGCTAGTTGGTTTTCCTAATCAAAATTAATAAAAAAAAGTTGATATATGAAAAATGTTCTCTTTCATTGATCGCAACAAAAATTAACAAATGATAAGGAAGTTCAAATTACACCATAATTCTGTTTTAGAGCATTCAACTAACTCTTAAAGTTTTGGAACATCAATTTTGGCCTTTTTAAATGACCTAACAGACAGGGTAAGAGTAGAATCAAAAGAAGCTTTAATCCCTTCTAGGTGTTAACGGGAGGGAATTCATAATAGTCCCATTCCCCGACTGGAGAACTGACATGATCACATATTAATTTGGCGTGATAAGTTCGAATTTCACTCAGTAATTTATCCACCTTTCACCCACAAAATCAAAGCAGAAATGAGGAAATCACATGTAAACTTCTTGTAGATCTCTATGAAAACTGTGTCTTACTAGTTGCGATGTTCTAAGAGCTAAAGAGTTTTCTTCAAAATCCTTCTTTAACTTGATAAATTTATTCAAGAGTTCAATGGGAACAAGACTGGTTGAGTTTCTTTAATCTGTACGATATGATAAGTTAGACCAATAATAGAAAAAAAACAATGAAATTCATAAGCTATTTTAATTACATAGTACAACTATACAATCATTTGGGTTCATACAAAATTGATTCCATATCTAGTTCAGAAATAAATCTTTTCCCATTATATTTAAGTTTCTCGGGAGGAAGAGAACGAGAAGAAAGAAGGATGGAAGTAACTATCAGGGGATTCCAACATGCCTCGAGATGAGGATCAGACCCATATTCGTCTAAGTATCTTCGATGAAGGCGCCTAAGTACACCCACACAATTGTCGCTTAAATAAGAGAAATCGACGAATTTACCTCTAGAGTGGACTATATAAGAAACTCCTCCAGGGCATTTCTATCATTGATCAGCATCTAAAAGAGGATCATGAGCTTTGCATTCTCTATCGGACGTCTCTCTCGGTGAAGGCACGCTTTCTTCATCCGTGGAACAACTTGCCTCTCTTTAAAAAATATTAATTTTGATGCACTAGAAGTAGACTCTTATATTTCTCAAACAAATTATTATACTCTTTCAATTGTCTACCCTACTTCTTATCCAGTTGATCTGTTTCCATTTATTTCTTTTCGAGCATAACTTCATAATAATATTTCAACTTCTTTCTTGTCTAAAATGATTAATGTATTAACTAAGATCTATATGATAATTTAAAACATTTAAATAAGGAAATCCATAACTGAGAAAATGGAAGTTAAGATGAGGGAATCTACTCCTTCCGGTTGGATTTGTGACTTTGGGGAGCACTATCCTTTTAAGGAGAATCCTCCCTTGAAGGATCAAGGATATATCAGTGACCTTTGTGTCTTGGATTGCTGCATCCAGGTTAACATCTCCAGATCCATCCTTTTTGTCTAACGGTCCAGGGTAACCCTTTCCATCACCACCATTATTTTCATAATTGTTGTTATTATCATTGTCATCGCCATCATCTTCCTCCCCATCAGACTTTATTTCTTCATCAATTGGAGGATCTTCAAATGTTAGCCATTTTTCAGCATTAATTTCCTCTTTAGGAAGAAATTCTTCCTGAAGAGTCTTCTTTATCCTTCTTTATCTTAAGGCTAAACTTTCTTTTAAACTTCTCATTCTAATCCAGAAGGAATGGAAAGTCCAAGTACAGGCATTTTTGGATATTATTAGCATACGCCACAAATAAAGCATTTTCATAACACTTTTCAATGATTTTAGAAAGAGCATTAGTGAGAAAGAAAGTGACTTTCTTCTTAGCATCAGTAATAATGTTATTTGGGTAAGCTTGGATATTGGTCTTCCTTTTGCAATCTATTTTCTAGTGATTTGTCTTTCTTAGCTAGCTCGAAATTTTCTTCGATCACCTTCTCGAGATTTACTTTGAATTTGTTAGCCTTTGCAAAGTTAGCCTTCGATTTTTTCACTTCTTCCTTTAACAATTGCCTAGCTTTATTTTTCTTATCAAGAGAGGAAGTGAGTTTATTCTTTTCAAGAATAACCTCATCTCTTTCCACAGTGACATGAAGCATATCATTGTTAAGTAAAGAGATTTTTCCTTTAAGCTCAACCACTTTGTTGGAAGGCCCTTGAGAAGCTTCTCGAAGGAGAAACATATGCTTTCTCACCTAGAATATATAACAAGTCTATGTCAGAACGAGGACTATAAAGTTGAAATTAACCAAGTAAACATAAATAAATACCGATATAAGCTATTTAAGAATAATGAAAAGGTGATCATTAGAATAAGTTGAAGGGTGCGATGATCGAGAGAAGTAATGGAAGAAGTTTGAATGGCCAGTTGAACAAGTTCATCAAAATTCATCATAGGAGGCTGAGTTTGAGCCTTTGAAGGAAGAGGATCATCTGGAGAAAAAAATAGACAAAGATCAACGCACATGCAATTGATGGCTATTGGAGAAGTGTGAAAAGTAATATGTAGAAGGGGCTCGGAAGTCTAAGTCTGTTTGGTTGCTCCGAAGCTTTATCCAAATTCCCCGCTTCAGGACTCGAATCAATGTTTATATGTTCCACCCCATCCATAGTAACGAAAGTGAAATAACCCACAAGTTTTGGCCTTTTACTTTGTGAAGGAAAAAGAATATCAATAAGAACATCACTGCCCTTTTCTTTTTCTTCTAACACTTCAATGGCCCTAGCAACGGAGTCCTTAATAGAAATGGGTTTGCTTAACTAAGATGAAACGAAAGATTCATCTTTATTATTCCTTGTTTTGGAATATCATCTTTAACCCTTATCTCTTTAGAAGCAACAACAAGGGCAGATGAGCCGAAAACGAAAATAGAAGTTAATAAAATAGTAACAGTAGGAATTCAGTAGTAGCTATATTGAAATTTACAAGTAGGCTCAAGTTTAATTGGAGAGAGATGGAGAAAAAATTTCTGTTTATGGTAACCAACGATAGTTTATCATGAGCATTTCCTTTCATCATTGGGGGTTCTCCTAGTATTATATGATTATCTTGGATCAACAAGTATTAAAGGAGATTTACTTCTGTCAAAAGCGTAAGTTTATCACCCTTGCTCTAAGTTGCTATGGTCTGTTTCACAATCAGTAGGGCTTAACTGTTTAGGAGCCAAATCTAAAAGGAAATACCTATCATAAGAAAGTGATGAGTATGACATAGGTAATAGGAAATAGAAACTGAAAAAGTCCCCTTAATCCTAGAGTAGCATTGGATTTAGATGAATTGAGTCTCCCAGTCCTTGATTTTATTAATAGCACTAGTAATCAAACTCTTCGGGAGGGGTCAAATACGATATAATAGGTTACCCAGTTGCTCATCGAGTTTTGTAGGGCAAGTTATGTAATTAAGAACTTCGACATTTAAGGAGGGAAGTTTAGCCACCCAGGCAAGAAACATCTAAGAAAGTTAAGTAAGTGTATGAGTTGGAGATAACTGGATTAGAGCAATATTCAGGCGTTCCAGGAATCTTAAGATAAATCCTGGAAAAGGAAGATACGCTAAGTACCATATGTGGATCAGAGTGAAGGCAAAAAAACCTTTCTAGAAGGTTATCGATTCTACCAAAAGGACTAGTAGGAATAGTTTTCTATGCCTATAATTCCAAATTGCTTAAGGATGGAATCTTCCTCTTCTTGGGTGGTTATGAATGAATGGTTAAGAAGATTATCTACTTTCTTTATAGAAGGAGAAGCTTTCAAGCTCTTAGCATCTTCTTGACTACTTTTGTGATTAGCTTCTTGCCTGCTAAATGATATTACACTAAATCAGAAAATAACAGTTAAAACAATCTTAATATGTTTTTACAAGCTAAAACAAAGGGTAATAAATCGATTCACACGATATCCAAAATCATAATACTAGAGAAATAGAGGAATATAAACCAACATAATGCTCATGAGAAGTCGACGACCATTATGTTAACTTCATAAAGTACTTCAGCTTTTGGTCAAACAAAGAGTATACAAGTAAATATTGAAGTTATAACAAGAAAGTAAATTTAAAATGGTATAAAATTTAATCATCCTAAATATATCTTAAGTGTCCTAATAAAATCAATGAATTTATAAATCAATGTCGAATGTCATATCGGTAGCGCCATTGAAAGTTGTAATGTAATGTCGCAATAGTACTCAATATCAAAATAAGAATTAGCCGACATCAATAACTAATGCCTAAGTAGTTGATAAATCAATGTAAAAAAATTTATATAAATAAAAAATATGTTTTTGTAGAGTATAAATATCCCATAGATTAGTTATAATAATTGCATTACAAAATGAATGTGATATTGATAAAGTGAAGCATGATTAGCATTAATAAAATATGGCATAGAACCAATGTGACATAAAATTTATGCGGTACTAATTTAACACGCCATAGAGATAGTGCAGCATGGGGTTAATGAAGCATTGATTAGATATGGAATAGAGCTAATATGTCAAATGATATAGAATCAATGCGTTATAAAGACAATGTGACAATAATAAAGTGTAACGTCCCGCCTTTTCGCACGATTTAAACCGACACACGTGCCAGTTCAACCATACGGAAGGGCGGATTGTTATGGGGTAAATAAGAAAAACGAGAAAGAAATAAAAGAAAACAGAATCTCGCAGCGGAAGGATAAAATATAATAATAAAATGTATAGTTTATAAATCTGTTTACAAAACATTTATATACTACATATCAGAGTTACACATACCAATAACAATGCAGTGGAATTAAATGGTGTAGTGGAATAATATAGTAGATACTAGTAATACAAATCTTCGTCTTCATCCTCCAGAGTTAAATCCTCAAATCCTGAAACGCTCGGACTGACCCGAGCGAATTGAAAAGACAAAATACTCGAGTCAGAACTAAAAGATCTTATGTGAGTTAAATCAACAGGAGTAAATATGAGTGCAGTAACTCAAGAGATGCTCGGGATTTACATCTCCTAAGGATCCGTTAAACTATTTACTATGTAGTATATTGCGCTATTATAATAGTGTCTAATTGTAAAATAAACTTACTTTTTAATAGCGTTAAGGGGTTACCCATATAGCCCTTAACACAGAATATATTCCCATAGTCTATACAGTACCGTAATCTCCCCCGTACTGGGCGTCGTCAGAGGGCACTCCATAGGTATGGTACAAAACAAAAATCATAGTAAAGGCTCGGTATGGTAGGTGATATGACACAACTAGGCAATGCCAGGGTAGATATACCAATTGCTATTCGGGCTGGTGGAAACGCGTAGCCGCAGTTACCGCCCACCTCGAACAAACTCCCCCAAAATCAAAAATAGAAGTGGCCACTGAATCAATCCAAAGTCAAAGTATAATATCGAAGAGGAGCGTCCGATCAGAGGTATGACCTCATTGGTCCGAGAATCACTCCTGTTTTAGCCACCTTATGCCAACTCACGGGAGTCGGGTCCACGTACTTACCTTACAGGAAACGTCGCCACCACCTACTTCATTCTGGAATCTCCACCGCGTACACGGTTAGTCAAAGTGGTTTTCGGTATCGACAGAGAATATGTCCATATCCGAACCCAGTCTCTTTGCCAACCCATCGTTATTATAACACCGCGGTCATTTAAAAATAGTTTATACTTTAAAACCAGAATAAAATTTTCCATTTCAAAACTATGAATACGATATCAATTTAAACCCAAAACAATATGATATCATTTTATCTCAAATATAATTCTTTTTCAAAATCATGCTGGTTTAAAATTTAAAATATCTGGAAACCAAATATTTGAAATATACTTTCAAAACATAATATTTCGAAATTCAAAATTTTAAAACCATAACTGCTAAAACTTGAATGGTTTGGATATTCAACGAATGTAAAATAAATGGTTTAACTTTAAAGTTACTTTGTAAAGAAAAATAATTTCCATGGCTTTTCAAAAATATTTCATTATTTAAAGTTTAAACCATAATTTAAATATCACTTCAAGTTCCAAAAACCCCTTCAATTTCTATATATATATATATATATATCCATTTGGAGTATTAATATTTCAAAACTAAAGTTGGATTTTCTTCTTTCAACAATTAATATTCTATTATTTAGTCTTGAATATTCATATAAATTCCATAAATAAAACTCCAATTTCTAGCAATTAAATATTTTCTCAAATTTACTTTATACTAGAATTTTCATTTTTAATCCATCTTGGAAAATCCAGTTATAAATATCATACCTTAAAATTTCCAAACTTAAACATATAAGATAAATTTCCAAATTCCATTTTCTCAATTTTTCATTTTTATTCAACAGGTTTATACACAACTTAATTTTCAAATTTTTAAATTCATATGTATATATATCGAAGAATAATATTTTATAAAATATCAAAATCAAATTTTTAAAAACTGTATCCCATCCAAACCATAGAAATCACTTTAAAATAATTTATATATAGGCCACGGTGCCTGTATATAATTTTCTATTCTATGGTCAAGTGATACGGATATTTATCATTTCAATCCGCAATTTAAAAATAAAATTTTGCGGTTGTATATCATTTCAGACCACAATCCCGAATGAAACGAAAAATGCATGATAACTTGCAGTTTAATGATATAAAATAAAACATCCATTCATCAACATCATCCATCATCCAAATCACAATCATCATCCAATAATAATTCAATATCAATATATATCAGGTAATAACTAGTGGTTATATTCAAAAATAAATTTAATCAACTATTAAACTAACAGTTTATATTTAGTAATAAATTTTATAACTGTTTACTAGCAGTTCCTATGCAAATAAATAAATTCTAACTGTCAATTAATATGCAATAAATAAAATAAATTAACAGTTAAATTAAATAACGCGATTTAGCAAATATGATGAACAAAACATGCCAAACAGTTATAAATAAATTTCTACTCATATCTAAAATAAATTTAACAAACATAAAAACTTTTAGAAGTTGTGAGTGGGTTAAAACACTCACCTTTTGAATTTAAATCGAATTTAAATCCGATTTAAACCCAAAAATTCGACGGTCTCCAAATCTGTCCAAACCAGCGTCAACGCGTCTGGAATTTTATTACAATCCTAACAAAAAAAATCTCGCATGAATCGGAGTTCGTATGTGAGAGTTATGTCGAAAATTGCACTTGAATTTCAAATTTAAAATAAACAAAGAATGGTACACATTCACTTACAATACCAGCCACGTCATCACCCCTATTTG
Organism: Allium cepa; assembly: GCA_030765085.1. NCBI lineage: Eukaryota > Viridiplantae > Streptophyta > Magnoliopsida > Asparagales > Amaryllidaceae > Allium > Allium cepa. The sequence continues at coordinate 176,059,645 of CM060930.1, forward strand.
CACGCTACAGCACCATCATCTTCTACAGGCCATCACTCAACTGTTCGAACCCAAAAAAAAAAACGCTGACCGAGCCCTCTGACCGCACTTCCACTCGCCTACGGCCACCAAGGGAGCCGCCGAGCACTACCATCATCACCCCCTCGACGAGCCGCACCCATCCCCATAGGTCCGGTCGCCCCTAAGGCCTCTGCCGCCGCCACTTTAACCCTAGACCGAAACCCTAATTCGAATTATGCGAGAGATCCAACCGTTGATTCGATGCAATAACCACATAGATCGCCTCCCCTTGGTCCCCTCTGCAAAACCCAGAAAGGGTTTTGCGATCCGACAAATTTTGTTGCGACGATGATAAACGGCCGTGGATAAACTAGGGTTTTTTGGAAAAACTGAGACCCGAATCGAAAAATGAATCATACCAGCAAATCACGTATCTCGAGAACTATGACATATATTTTTCTGGAATTTTTCTGGAGACTTTAAATTTTGACTTTGATTTTTGAACTGTAGATAGATCTAGGTTTTGCAACCATTAAGAAAGAGAAAGAGATGAAGAAAATGAACGTACAGACAAATGATAGAGATGGAGGCTAGGGTTTATCACAGCATATATATAGATAAATTGTAGAAGGCTAGGTGGGCACGAATTACGAACGTGCTACACGGTAGTTGGCCCAAAAAGCCCGTTCTTACCCCGGAACGAAATTTATTAAACCCATATATCCAAATATGTATTTTAAAATATTCTGAATGCAATGGAGAAAGTTTCACGTCCAAATTCGATCGTATGAAGAAGTTATGCTAAAAATAAAATTTCCGAATTGATTTCAAATTGATTTTAATTAAATTAATTTCAAGGCGTTTTGCGTACGTACGATCAAACGACAAGTCCGATCGATACGAAACTTGAAACCCTACAATAATTCACCGATACGGATCCGATGAAACTGGTTTCGTCGAAATCCGAGTCTGTGGCCAAAATGGCTATTTTTATATTAATTAAATAAATTAAAATAAATCATAAAAATCCAATCCTATATCTAAATTCTACAATTGGCCAAATTTTATCGCTTATATATTTCATAGTCAATTTAAATGATTTAACAAGTTTAGATGTGAATAAAAAGTTGATAAGTCTATCGATTCCAGTGTTAATTTCTCCACTTCCTTATATTTAGAAATTTTAAATTAAATTCTTAAAAACCCATTATTAGGTTTTCAACTTTTATATTCTCAACTTTTATCCAAAATAAGGATGCCACTAACATTGGTTCATGATTTCACTTTAATATCCACAAATTCCATTTTAATTTCAATAACGTAATATTTAACGTTTAATTCCACTTTATTTGCAGTAAATACAATTGTTGAAATTTGATACTCAAACTAATTTATAAATCCAGCTTTCTATAATCTATATCAACAAAGGATCCAATTATAAATAGAATTAGCATTAACTTCCTCTTATAGAATTAACTACTTCAATTACCAAACAAATCTACGCTAACTGCACAATTTAAATCAATTAATTTAAATTGAGTCTTCATTAAATGTTATAAATTATATATTGGAACCTCAATAAATTCGTTTATTGATTTAAAATCTTTCTATTCAGTAAATAGACATTTTATGGGTATAAATAACATTTGAATTATAATACATTTCATTAGTGCATGTTTCATTTCTTATAAACTCCCCTTTATTAACTAGAGCACATTAACCAAAACAAAATAATTAATTTAGATTTATTTCAATCGATTGCCATTCTTAACTTAACATACTCAAAATGGTTAACCTACATAATTGTTACCCTTTTACATTCAAATTCACTTACAACCATCATTACAACAATGTTGCCATAGATTTAGATTTAATTAAATAAATTAGATAAATGGGTAAAGTTTTGTAATTATTACTAATGCCAAATATATATGCATTAATTACTACTTATTATTATGAATTCATTTATTAATTTACCAGTTGCCTTTGTCTTCTTATATCCTATTTACTACCAAACTTTCTATTTAGTTATAGTTTATCAATATATGCATACCTAGGCAAATCAAGATCTTGTCCTTTCTGTTACTTCAGTTAAATCGGGTATGCACAAATAAATTGTAAATTAACTTATTCCTACAAAATTATTTACATACATTAAGTTCCAAATTTTATAGAATTAAATTCTAATTACTTACCACTTAATCCATCAATCATATATTCTATCCAAACATGCATTTAAATCTTTTTATTTTAAATAAATTTATTCAATGTTGACATCCACTAAATAAAATTTACTTTCATTTATATAGTTGCAATTCAATTCAGTTATTATTTCATTAATACTATTTCCGCTTTATATCTTCCAGTATTAATTTCACAAACCAATTTAATCAACAAATTATAACTTATAACTACAAACGCCAATTTACGTTATTTCAATCTATTGCCATATAAACATTTAAAATTTTTAACCTTAAATTACAGTTACTATATCTAATTCCTACATTTACTAAATAAAATCTTAAGACTTTTATTTCATTCTAAATTAGATTAGAAATCATATTAAATTAACTCATTTAGTATCATCAAATTTAACGGGTCGTTACACTAAGCATGATATAAAATGCGTGGCATGAATAATATGCGATATCTATGTAAGCTAACGCCGCACCTTTTATTTAATTATTAGTGACATAAGTATCTTACACCATAACAATTACCAACTACTAAGTAACGCTATAAAATGCCAATTTTGAAAATTAAGAAAAACGATGTCGAGTAAAAGGTCTAATAATTTATTCACTAAAGGTATCCAGGTTTCTAAATAGATATCATCCAACTTTAATTAATCTAATAAATCATTTAAATGACGTAGAAATTCTTTGCCAATCCAAACTAAAAGTAAAGTTGGTCATTAATTTATATGATAATATGAAAATCAACATCAAAACCATGCAATTAAAACTAAATGTCAACTTGAAATCAATGAAACCCAAACGAAACCCTAATAATGATTTTGATATAAAATTCAAGTTAAAAGATGTAAGTATAATTAGAAATCGAACCTTAACAATGGCTTAGATGTCTAAAGTATGTGATTTTTAATGGTTTTGATAACCTGGGAATTTATTTTTCTTGAGATTGAAATATAGGTAAATGAGGAAAAAGGAAAAGATTTGACTATTTATAGTGGAAAAAAGATATCCAGTTGCCATTGGATCGTCTTTAAATGTACGATTGGATGTGGAAAGAATATCAATAGGTGGTAAAAAGGCAATGCCAAAGCTATTGACTTGATAAGTCAATGTTTCCTTCATACTAGGGGCAAATGTTACCATCATTATTAATCCCGGCGGTATTCGACGTAGCCATGATCTCAAATTTAAATAGCTCTAAAAGTATGAAAAAATATCAATGCTGAAAGCATACAATGTAACCCTCCATCAATAAAGAATAATAGGTAACATCGTAGGTCACCAATGAAATCAGCAATACCAAATGCCACCAATGCAACATACCTCTTATAAGGTTGGAGGAATGATATAGTGCCAAAGAAACAGGAAAAAATGTCGTGTGTTATTGAGGGAACGACGACATTGGGAAGCTCTATTCCAAAAGGCATTAATGTTATAACCGCATGATATGACATTGATGCTGCATCACATCAATGTTGTATTCCATTAATGGAGCACTTCTTCCATATAGCTAGAAGAATCAATGCCGCTTCAGATTAATACCGTATCTCTCCACTATCGCCTTATTTTAATGTCACCCTTCAAATTAATGTCGTCTGCTATCAATACTGCTTGCCACCAATGCCATCTTTTATTAATGTCGTTTATCATCAATGCCGCCTATTTATTAATGTCACCTGTTATTAACGCCACTTATCATCAATACCGCTTATTATCAATACTGCTTGTTATCAATATTGTCTAGTATCAAAGGTGCTTGTCATTAATGTCATCCACTATTAATGATGTTTGTTATCAATGTCAATCATTGCCAATATCGCCAATTATCAATTTCAATCATTGCCAATACTTGTTATCAATGTCAATCATTGCGCCGCATAATAACGGATGATATTATATTTAACCTATATACCGTGATATTCCACCTCGATGTGGAATTGGTATTATATATGTATTTAGAGTGATTGATTTTCCGCATTATATAGCGGATGAGACCCTATGCGCCGCATAATAGCGGATGATATTTTATAAATCCCATATACCGCGATATTCCACGTCGAAGTGGAATTGGTATTTAATTGTTGTGCTAACATTTGTGGATGCAGGGAAAATAGGTTGGAAAGATCCAACAGGATTCCTTAAATAATTGAATTTGTTTCAATATTGTGTGTTGATTTATCTATAATCTATGTGTGGTCATATTTGTAATTGAAACCGTTGAAGGCTATAATTTAACCGAATATATTTTTGGTATCGTAGGTCACCAGAAATAAATAAAATTGGATTTTTGAAATTCACGTAGAAAATTTATAATAAATTCATTTAAAGAATTGGGTGAATTTAAAAGAAGAAATTTAAATAGATAAAGTTTTATTTTTTTTGAAAATTTATTGAATAAATTCCAAAATATGGGAAAAGTTTTAATAAATTGATTTTGAGTAATATTGTTTAAGAGTTGAAGAAATTATTTAAAAGTCGGATTTTAAATAGTTTGGAAGAAACAAACAAATTTATTTTAAAAAGAAAATAAATTTGGGAAATCAGCTTGAAAATTTATTTGGTGTTTGAAAATAAATCTTTTGAAAATCAATTTGAAATTTGATTTGGTATTTTGAAAATAAATTGGGAAATCGATTTGAAATTGATTTGGAGTTTAAAATAAATCTTTGGGAAGTTGATTTGGAAATCGACTTGGTGTTTGAAATAAATGTTTGGAAAATCAATTTGGAATTTGATATGGTGGTTTAAAAGTGAATATTTGGAAATCGATTTGAAAATCGTATATCAGTGGATATTTGAAGAAAAAAAATTCACAATGGGAATTTAAAAAGGAAAGGGAAATTTGTTTTAAAAATAAATATTGATTTATTTTTAAAGTGTGGAAAGAAACTTGCGGATTTGGAATATGAATTGAAATAAACAAACAAAGATTTATTAATTGATTTAAAGGGACCATTTTGAAATGGAAAGAGAATTCTTCCCTGAAAAGCCGAGTATATTTTTAAAGTAGCTTTCGAAGTATAAATTAAAAGTTCTAGAAATTGATTTGAAAGAATATTGTTAGAGAAATTAGTTTTGGAAATTGTTTTAAATCTTTAAAATAAAGATTTAATTAATTAATGAAGGGGTTAAGATTAAACTGATATTTGATTTAGAAAATAGTTATTTAAATATTTATACTCTATCTACTAATTTTACTTTAAAATTAATGTCGAGTTGAAGTATCATATGAGGTATTGGTATAATATTTTCATATCTAATATTTAGATAAGTATTTACAAATAGTTCTATTCCAAATGTTTCCAAGTATGTTTTGGATAAGTAATTTGAATTATTTTAAAACATTTGAACTCAGCAGATTTTCAATGGAAATGAATAAATATTTGGAAATATATTTCGTGTAAGCAAAATGATTCGAAATTTGTTTTCAATGGGTTGAAATGTGGAAAGTAATTTGAAATTTATTTTCAAAGTGATGAAATGTTAAAAAAAATTATATCTTGCGAAGACATTTTGAAAATAAATAATTTGGGAAAATTATTTTAATCTGGGTGATTATTGTGATTATTAATTGATAGTTAAATAACCGACTATCAATATTTGCCCTTAAAGGACATTTGAATTTCGATGCGACCGGGGGTCGGATTCCAAATCGATATTCGAAAACTACATCGAAACTTTGTGATTGTGATGGATCTTTTGTTTAAAAGATCAAAGTGGAAATTGTTGTGATTTGTTGAAATCTGAATGTAACACTTATTTTTAAAATAAGCACTCATTATTCGGATTAGCCGGGAGAGGACTTCGTGTCATAAAACCCATTTCGAATAATGATACGACGAAATGTGATTGCATTTGAAAACGGTGTTGAAGACCGGGTATTTTCGAAAGCGAAAGGATTACCTGTCGAATATCTTTACATCGGGTTGCTCCAGTATAGAGATTTTATCACCCTTTGTGATGGAAATTCCGAACGTGATTAGCGAATATCAGGATTGCAAGGGATTCTTTTGAAGTGACTTCGGTTCTGTTCGATCCCGGAACAGACTTGTATAGATGTGTGTCTGACGTTACACTTTGAGATGTAAAGCTGGTTTCTATCAAATACATTTCTATTGGTGGCGGAGAATTTATTCTCTTAGCTTAACACCCTTCTCTGAGACGTACGAGCTCAGAGGTTATGTAGTTGATGGTTACTAGTGATACATTCCCAATTTGGTAATGTGGCATAGGAAGTGCTGCTGATTATTTGTTGATCGAAGCATGGCTTTGTGAAAAGTGTAGCTTTGTGGACGAGACTTCGTTGGACCTCACAACCTGGAAATGGTCAAAACAGGAAGGATGCGGCAAGGTTATTCGGGGGTTGCGCCCCCTGAGGGTATGTCATTTCCTTCTGGAAAAGGGTAGTATCATGGTATGGAGCCCAGATATTTTACCTATGTTCTTGCTGCAAATTTATTATACTTTGTGGTTATTGCTTTACGGTTGAGGATCCTCGGATAAAGGTCGCAAACGACTGGGGGATGGCATACTCGTGTAGTAGTTACCTAGTTACAGAGGTAACCCGGTCTTGTGTTGGCAGGTAGCTGGTTAAGTTCTCGGGGCATCCCTTCAGAGGCGTACCCATGTGGCATAGGAAGTTACTTAGCCTGACCATTTGTTGGAAATCCAATCTCCAATACGCGCCTTGTACGGTTTTAGTTGTAGAACCTGCTATCTAATATGGTAGCTATAGTAGGCATACTATAATGGTACGTATGCTGGCTAAATTAATATTATACTTGCAAATGTTTTCCACTATGCACTAATAATAATATTAAAAAAGATTTTGCGTATCAAGCATATTAGATTATCATAAGGAGAAATCTCCTCCAATTGTGCGCTTGCATTGTGTGTGTGCGGGGAGGCTTATGGTAGTTTCCTTTTCCAAAAGCACAGAGGATTTCTTTTTATTTTCTTTGTGAAATAACTGTTTTTAAGATATCACACCAGTCCCATGACTAACTTGGAGTTTATTATACCATTTCTAAACTCTGGGTGTCCAAAATTTTCCACACGGGCAGCCTAGACTCAGGTTATCGGTTATTCGGAAGCGAAGTCAAGAAGTTGCTATGGAGATCGGGAGTGAAGCTGGATGGCGAGACGTATTATTATACTATGTATTATCCACTGCATTGGAAATGCTGTAAGTTCATTTTTAATATGGATTAGTTGTTGTAAATGCCTAGTATTAAATGGTGTCGTTGTAAATGCTGATAATGTGATGTATGTAAAACTGATATAGTTCTTTGTTTTAAAGATTATTCATTTATCTATTATATTTGTTCCGCTGCGAAATGTGAGATTCTGTTATTGTTCTGTTTCTTCTTCTGTCTTCTTCTTCTTTAACCATGACGTTTTGGTTTTTCGGCATTTGACTGTGCGGCATTTGATACAGTAGACGTATTGATGTCGACTTTCGGGCGTCGAAAAATTGGACCGTTACATGTTGTATCAGAGCATTTGGTTAAGCGACAACCTTGGCTCTGGTGGGTGTTACTCATTAGAGATAGAGTCGGTAGTACTCTAGAATGAGTTGAGTGTAATAATATATATGAGCGCGTATCTGTTAGTGAATATAATTTTTTTTATATTGTGTTTGATTTATCGGTTGATTATTTATAGATTCTAGTCGGTGCAGTTTGGCCAACTGTATCAATAAGGGTTTCTAAACTCTTGAACAAGATAAACCGACATAGTATTGTTTTAAAGTCGGGTAAATGAAATAATTTTACCCAAACTATTTTTGTATATAAAAGAAATTATTTTCTGTAAATTATTATAATATATGGTTGCTTGGTTGTTAGGAAGTGATGATATTAAATTATTATCATTGATTATTGAATACGAAATTGAAATCGTAACTCCAAAGTAGAGAAATAAAATCACATACAAATGGAATTTGAAAATGTAAATTGTAAATGTGATTTGTAATTTGAAATGGAATTCCAGAGGAATGTTTTTGAAAAGAATTGAAAGGGTGTGAAAAGCTTTGAAATTTGGAAAGGATTGGAGATTTGGAAAATTTTTAAATTCTTTTGAGTTTGGAAACGGTTTTCAAAGGTTTTGGAAAAATGTTTTTGAAGGGATGAAAGCTCTAAACTCTTTTTGGTCGTTGGAAAATAACTTCGATGATGACTGCAGCATGATCGATGTTCATTTCAAGTTTCCAGAAGAGGAATTACTACCAAATTATTTTAAATGGAAGTTGTTTGCAAACTGGGTTTGGTTTTGGGAATTCAAAAGATAATTTGAATTGATTTCAAAGACGATTTTGAAAGGTTGAGAAAACTCTGGAAATTGGAAAATAAAATTGTAAATGAATGAATAAATTTACAATTGCAATTAAATGAAAGTGAAATTGAATGTTGAAATTCAATTCTAAATTGTAAGCAAATAGAATTGAATTAGAATTGAATTTGATTTGTGATAAACAAAGCAAAGTATTGAAATAAAATTATTGAGTGAAGGTAATTGAAGGAATGACAAATTCGATATGGTTTGAAATAAATTGAATTCAATATTTATAAATAAAAGGTAAATTGAGTTCATGTGAAATTGGAAAACCAGTTTAAATATAAGTAGTCATGAATCAAAGTGGTAAACTGAAAATAAATGTAAGAAAATATTCTAAATTGATAAATGGACAAAAGAATAAAACTGGAATTGAAACTGAATATTGAAAACCAATTTGAATTGTGTGAAATAAAATGATGTGTAAAATTAGTTCGAAGTGAACGAAAGATAATAAAGGTGGAAATAAAAAAAATGGGTTGAGATAAAATGAGTTGGAATTTGTAATGAATTAGTAAACGGAACTAATTTAAAATAGTGATATGAATTAGTTGTGAATGAAAGATAGTTGATATAATTCAATATTCAGAAGGTAAATTGAATTCAAATGAAACTGAAAATGCAAGGGTGAATGAAAATGGATATATAGCTTCAATAGTGAAGTAAAAATAGTATAAGAAGTAAATATTCAAACTTTTGTAATGGAATGTGCAAAATGATTTTTGAATATAGAAATTGGATATGTTTGTTAAATAGCATACATGTATCATAAAGGAAAAGGAATTGGGATTGGTTTTCGAAGATAAATTTGAAATTGCTCGAAAAGGTATTTATTTAAATTTCTATATGAAATTTGATGATTTTCTTGTCCAACCGCTTGGCTTTATGTTTTTTTTAATTTGGAGGGCCCGTGGTGCCATTTTGTAGTTGTACAAAGCTAGCTGCGCAAAGAAGATGCTGGCCAAATTTTTCGAAAATTTAGCGAGTTAGAAAATTTTTGAGAAATTTTTGATAATTTAAAATTTGAATTTGAATTTAAATTTGAATTGTTAAGAAAACAATTTTGTTTGGAACCTATGATTGATTTTGGAAAGCTAGTTGAAGCGATAATGGGTTGTTAATAAAAAGATTTGTTTTGGCAAGTTGATATATGTGGGTTTCTGGGAAAATTATAAATGGATTAAGGATCATTCTTCCTAACTAGTAATTTCGGGACAAAATTCTTTTAAGGGGGGAAGAATGTGTTGACCTAGAAATTTTAACATTTGGAATTGGAAATATTTAATTTATTTTAAATATTTAAAAGTTATTTTAACTTGAATTTAAGATATAACAATGAAATTGGAAATTAAATTATTGAATTTAATTTATCGAAGTTGGGTAATTTTTTTTTGAATATTCAATTTTAAGCCGATTAAAAATATTTTCAAGGCTTAGAAAATCTATATTGATAATAATGAAGATAATGAAAGCTTCAGAATTGAATTTGAAAGTATTTTGATCAGTTTTGAATTTATATCGTTTAAATCGATATTTAAAAATAGCTTTACGAGGCACAGTCTCGGATTTCAGCGAAACCAGTTCCATTGGATCCATAATATTGTATTATTATTGGATTTCAATTATCATAGTATTTGGAGTGATCCTTTGGCCGTACAATAAGAAAACACGTTGAAACTTATATCTAAATTTAATTTAATAACTGGTTCGAAAAGCTATCTTCTCCATACGATCAAATTTGGACTTGAAACCTTTTCCATTGTGTTTGAAATAGGGGTTTAACATTATAAACGCCTAGCGGCACGCCTCGATAGGAGATCGAGATTTTGAATTGCATTTATCATGACAATTTAAAATTTGAATTTGAATTCAAAATAAATAATATTGTGATATTAAATGTTGTGTTTAGGCTTTGCGTACGCGTGTAGAAATTCTTAGCACGTGTTCGTTTTTTCCCGTGAGCTTTTACACGCGTTGGATAAAATAAAATAAAAACCGACATGATAAAACTAAAAAGAAATTTTTTTTGAATAAAGTCTCGTTCCAAATAAAAATATAGATGCTCGAAAATTTAATGGCAATCGAAATTCACAAATCAAACGCACAAGCCATCTTCACATTTAAAATAAAATCAAGAGCTCGAGTGAATCATGGCCGATCAAGATCATTCGAAACCGAGATCGAATCGATATTCAATCGAAATTGCAAACTCGATTTGGGATTACGAGTGCGAGCTCCTGTAGATTTTCGGCATCAATGGGGACAGCGCCTACGACCCAGTCACGTACGCAGGCGGGGACCGGAGGTTAGAAGCAGAAGGAGAATCACATGTCATTGTCAGGGCAGTAATTTGGGAAAGGATTCGCGAGGACATCATAGGCTGGAGGTGATGTCGATCGTTTCGAGCGGCAAGTAAGGTTTGTGCATAGCTCGATTGGGCTCACGAGCACGAATTCTGGCATGTCTTCGTCTTCGACAGTGGAGGCCGAAGTCGAAGTCACGATGGCGTTGGGTGGTGCAGTGGTCCGAGAGTTTGTCAAAGTTGTGGTGATGGCCGAAGGTCTGGCCGATGGCGAGTCTCGAGTTAACAATAAAGTATGAATTCTATTTCAATTTAATATAGATATTAAACTATGTGTAAATTGAAGAAAAATATATATGCAGTTTTCAATTTTATATGCATGCGGAGAATATAATTTTTGCACGGGAAATAAAAAATAAGTATACATATATAAATTTCATATTTAGTTTCAGATATTTAAAATAATGAATTACGGTGAATAATTAGTTTAATTAACTTATTTAATTTTAAAAAAAAAATAGTTTTAAGTTTAATTTTTTAGTTAAATCAATTTATTAAAAAGGAATTGGTTTACAAATAAAAGAATTAGTTTGAAATAAAATCACTGGTTGATTAAATTTTTTAAAAGGAAATAAATTGTTTGATTTATTCGAATATTAATAAACTGTATAAATTATTTATACAAGGTTCGATATCTGAATGTAAACAAGCCAGAAAGGAAATAGATTGCAAATAAAAGCAAAAGGTGAGATCTTCTCACTCAAACAAATTGTTTTGTTTAATTTTAATAGTTAAATTTTAAATAGTTGAATTGTGTGCTTGGATGATAAATTATTATCAGTTGTATTGGATTAGACCCTATGCGTCGCATAATAGCGGATGATATTATATTAAACCCATATACCACGATATTCCACCTCAAAGTGGAATTGGTATTATATATGTATTTGGAGTGATTGATTTCCCGCATTATATAGTGGATGAGACCCTATGCGCCGCATAATAGCGGATGATATTCTATAAATCCCATATATCGCGATATTCCACCTCGAAGTGGAATTGGTATTTAATTGTTGTGCTAACGTCTATGGATGCAGGGAAAACAGGTTGGAGCGATCCAATTGGATTCCTCAAATAATTGAATTTGTTTCAATACTGTGTGTTGATTTATCTATATCTGTGTGTGGTTATATTTGTGATTGAAACCGTTGAAGGCTATAATTTAGCCGAATATATTTTTGGTATCGTAGGATACCAGAAATAAATAAAATTGGATTTTTGAAATTCACGTAGAAAATTTATAATAAATTCATTTAAAGAATTGAGTGAATTTAAAAAAAGAAATTTAAATAGATAAAGTTTTATTTTTTTTGAAAATTTATTTAATAAATTCCATAATATGGGAAAAGATTTTAATAAATTGATTTTGAGTAATATTGTTAAGAGTTGAAGAAATTATTTAAAATTCGAATTTTAAATAGTTTGGAAGAAATAAAGAAATTTATTTTAAAAAGAAAATAAATTTGGGAAATCAGCTTGAAAATTTATTTGGTGTTTGAAAATAAATCTTTTCAAAATCGATTTGAAATTTGATTTAGAATTTTGAAAATAAATTGGGAACTCGATTTGAAATTGATTTGGAATTTAAAATAAATCTTTGGGAAGTTGATTTGGAAATCGACTTGGTGTTTGAAATAAATGTTTGGAAAATCAATTTGAAATTTGATTTGGTGGTTTAAAAATGAATATTTGGAAATCAATTTGAAAATCATATATCAGGGGATATTTGAAAAAAAAAATTCACAATAGGAATTTAAGGAAAGGGAAATTTGTTTTAAAAATAAATATTGATTTATTTCTAAAGTGTGGAAAGAAATATGCGGATTTGGAATGTGAATTGAAATAAATCAAGAAAGATTTATTAATTGATTTAAAGGGACCATTTTGAAATGGAAAGCGAATTCTTCCTTGAAAAACTGAGTATATTTTAAAGTAGCTTTTGAAGTATAAATTAAAAGTTCTATAAATTGATTTGAAAGAATATTGTTAGAGAAATTAGTTTTGGAAATTATTTTAAATCTTTAAAGTAAAGATTTATTTAATTAATTATAGAAGGGATTATTTTGAAGATTAAATTGATGTTTGATTTAGAAAATAGTTATTTAAATATTTATACTTTATCTACTAATTTTATTTTAAAATTAGTTTGGACTTGAAGTATTATATGAGATATTGGTATAATATTTTCATATCTAATATTTAGATAAGTATTTAGAAATAGTTCTATTCTAAATATTTCCAAGTATAATTTGGATAAGTAATTTGAATTATAATAAACCATTTGAACTCGGCAGATTTTCTGTGGAAATGATTAAATATTTGGAAATATATTTGTTTGCGCCAAAATTGGTCACTAACCCCAAATACCATGAAAGCACCAGTGTATGAATACAAATCAACAATATTCACACACAAATAACAGATCTCAGCAAATAACAAGCAACAAATCAGAAATAATGAACAGAGACACAAGTTTTATAGTGGTTCGGCTATCTTCGGCCTACGTCCGCTCCAAAGTTTTATCCTTTTATTAATTATCCTTGCTGGTTACAAGTGATTACAGCAGTTACAAAGTCCAAATTCGAAATCAATGGCAGTAATGACGATATGGAGTGATTCTGGCAGCGTCCGGGCGTGCTTGTTCTCTCCAAATTCTCCGACCCCTTTTCTGAATGACCAGGGGCTCTATTTATAGGCGTAGGAGGCTGATATTTCGCTAAAAATCCGATAGACCACTTCTGGCACGTGAGGGGGCCCACATGCTCGGCCTCAGAAGGCTTGGGCCCACTTTGGGATCGATTCGAACTCCATTCGAATCGATCATAAAATCATCCAATCGATGTGAAACTTGGTGTGAACATTCTTCAACATGCATGTAAGCTCCTGTAAAAATTTCATTGCATTTGGATCAACGGTTTGGAAGATATGATCGATTCGAGATCAAAGCTCCGTATGTTCTGCCTGGTTCGAATTCATTGCTTCGAATCCATATCCCTCGACTCCATCTGAAGCACGCGCGCGCAATGACGTGGCGCTATCCTCCCGGGTCGATTCGAATTATGCGGCGTGTTGACTCCATTTGATGCACCGAGTTGAACGCTTTCCTCCTAGAGACGCGCACGTATCCACGCTTCACGCTTGCACATGTCCATCACTCCTCAATGTACTCAACCGTTTACGGCATGTCCTTTCGTATCGATCGCAAGGGGGTATTTCGTATCGATCGGATCGATACGAAAATGTTGAACACCATCGATACGAATCGAAGGCAAAACAGATGGGTACGAAATCATGCACGATGATGGATACGAACGAAGCCTTACCTGATGGATACGAGCGAGATTTTACCTTATGGATACGAGCCTGGACAGCCTCTCATGGATACGAAAATGCCAAAATCCATCTTGCCATCGATACGAAGCACATCGATTCGAAGAACCTCCACATGGTTTCTACCACTCTGGGTTTGTTGCCATCGAATCGAGATCCATCTACCCTTCCTATCTGATCGATACGAGCCTATCGAGTCGAACCAGTAACTCGATCGATTCGAACACTATCGAGTTGAACCAACACCTGATGCGAACTTTACTGAGTCGAACCCGCGCCAATCGATACGAACGGCATCGATTCGAAATGGTATCGATACGAACGGTATCGATATGAGCGCAACCCCTGATCGATTTGAACCATCCTTGCGTGCCGATGGGTTCGAATAGTATGTTCTTCCTACCTTGCATCGATCATATCTCCTTCATACGAACTCCGATTAACCTGAAATTTGAAACATAGCCTCTCCTAATCCTTTTCATCTTCTCCAACCAATTTTGTCCCGATTGGAGCTCGGCCAAATTTTGACGACATCGATCGCAGCCTTGTTTGCAATCGATCTCCAATCCCGATATCCATCATTCCTTGCCAATTTGTTGATATTCCAGTTTTGACCAAAAAATGGGATAACACTTTGCCCCCTAAAATATGCCTTGTGATAACAAGGCGTGTTTTGAATAGCTCTGAATCCAATATCCAAAGTCCATAGCCATATTGCTATAGTATGTCATCCTTGACTGCTCCGAGTAGATGTCCAATTCCAAATCCAATAGCCATAGCCTGAGCCAATTCCATATCCATTCGAACTCGACAACCGAGTCCTAATCCATCCTTATCCAATAGCCAATGACCGAATCCAGGACCTCTCCGGGTCGATATCCGAATCCATAACCTCTCCGGGCTCTTACCGAGCGCAATCCACACTTGACGACTGTGGTCCAGTGTCCCTAGACGTTGAGCTAACCTCTCTGGGTTCTTGCCAAGCGCAATCCACACTTGACGACCGTGGTCCAGTGTCCCTGGACGTTGTACAATGCCATGGCTTAAGTCCTAAGCCGAATCCTGGTCTCTCCGGACCCTTGTTGAGCATAGTCCATACTCAACGACCTGAAACAATAATCGATAATATGGGGCCTAAGTCCTAGGCCGAATCCTGGTCACTCCGGACCCTTGCCGAGCATAGTCCATACTCGATGACCTGAATGAGTCAATTTACCACGTTCGGGCAAAGTGACTCACCCCTTGCCAGGCATAATCCATACCCGACGACCATTTATTCAAAACCAGATAAAAATCCAATCAAAATCCAATCCAAAATCCAAATCCAAAATCCATATCCAAAAACAATCATCCAAATGAAAATCCAAATCAAAAAGCAAGCAAAACCAGGAGCTCAATCCGAACTCCAAAACCAATTCCAAAAAGAAAAGCAGCGTCCAATCCAAAAGCAAAAGATAAATTTCACAAACCATAGCATTGCGGTTTATCATCATTCAGAGCATGCCTAGGGGCTATCTTCGTCCCCGTACATGTGTAAATGACTTGGTTGCTTGCCAATAGTTCGCTACTTATTTCATATTATCCTGATCAATGGATGATCAATCGACCATCATTCCTGGGCCTCCCACAATCGTGGCTTGAGGTAGGCGGCGGTTGCTCCTGCTCCGCTGTCGCATTACGAGTTCCGACATATTGTGGCAACAGTCCCTTCCTGACATGCTCCTCGATTATATCCTTTAAATGCCTGCAACTGTTGGTGTCGTGTCCATCCAAATCATGGAAGAGACAATGCCTTCCTGATGTCCTCTCCCGCTCTGATGGTTCCCTCCTAGCTGGCCTTCGGTAGGGAAGGCGATTCTGAGTATCTTGGTATATCCGCTCCAGCGTCTCGTTTAATCCTGTGTATGTGGAAAACTTCGGATCCTTCCATCGCTTCTTATCTTTTCCAGAATCATCGTCTAACTTCCTTTTTCCTCTGTCTTTATCCGAACCTTTGCTGGATGGTCCTCCAACCTCAGTTGCATTAACCTTTTTCAACTTTAAATCCGTACTCGCATCTTCTTGCCGAAGGAACCTTTCTGCCTCGTGAAAGAATTCGTCGAGATCCTGTGGGGGATCTCGTATCAGAGATACCTTGAAATCCGAGTCCTCCCTGACTCCTGATACTGCTGCCATTAAAACCATCGATGGATCAGGCCGATCAACCGAAGCAACCGCAACACTGAATCGAGTTAGAAAAGCTCTAAGCGATTCATCCATCCTTTGCTTTACCGATGTCAATGTCATCACGTTCTTTGGTCTCTTGACATGAACCCGAAACTGTCCCAAAAACCTTTCCACTAATTCCCCCCAAGTCCTGATAGATCCTTCTCCCAGCTACCTAAACCATATTGCAGCTAAGTCCGTCAAGTACAAAGGGAAGCATCGGGCCATCACTTCCTCCGATGCCCCCAGCACCTCCATGTGTCTGGTGTGCCTCATCAAGTGATCCGTTTGGTCTGCCTTTCCATCATATACCTCCACGCTAGGCAACTTAAACTTAGGTGGATTCTGAGCCATCCTTATTTCCTGAGCAAACGGACTCCTATTTACTCCTTCCAAGTCTCTGTTGGTCAAGCCACCTCGCACAGTTTTTCTGATGATCTCCACTAATCCAGTATTGTCTGTTGGGGGTTGCCCCTCATGCCCCTGAGGGAACTCCGGCACATATTCCTCATGTGGCTCAGCAACGTTAGTCCTAGCCTATTGAACTCCTTCCAAAGGTCCTCCTATGTTGGATCCCGTGGGCCTGCCCCCAAGCCCTTGTTGATTGCCTTCTGGCTCCGCATCCCGTCCTCCATTGGGTTCCACAACCCTAGTTCCTTGTCCTGCATCCACCGTGGCTGTAGCTGTTCCTAAATTCTGTATCCCTGCAGCTCTCATTTGCTCAAAGAAAGTCTGCATCATTTCATGTTGGCTCTTCAACAATCTCTCTTGCAAAGAATTTGCCATAGCTTCCATTTCATCCCGGGTTATGTAGATTGAAGCCTCTCCTTCCCCAGCTCCGGAGGATGCTTGTTGACTTCCTTCCTGTTGGCTTCTCTCAGCCCTTTGCCTTCTACTATTTTGCCTAGTCATTGTCTTCCAAACCCAAACTTCTATCCGATGCAGCGGGTGCTAGTCCTTCTCAGTGAAAGCACCAAAGTGTTTGCGCCAAAATTGGTCACAAACCCCAAATACCGTGAAAGCACCAGTGTATGAATACAAATCAACAATATTCAAACACTAATAACAGATCTCAGCAAATAACAAGCAGCAAATCAGAAATAATGAACAGAGACACAAGTTTTATAGTGGTTCGGCTATCTCCGGCCTACGTCCACTCCAAAGTTTTATCCTTTTATTAATTATCCTTGCTGGTTACAAGTGATTACAGCAGTTACAAAGTCCAAATTCGAAATCAAGGCAGTAACGACGATATGGAGTGATTCTGGCAGCGTCCGGGCGTGCTTGTTCTCTCCAAATTCTCCGACCCCTTTTCTGAATGACCCGGGGCTCTATTTATAGGCGTAGGAGGCTGATATTTCGCTGAAAATCCGATAGACCACTTTTGGCACGTGAGGGGGTCCATATGCTCGGCCTCAGAAGACTTGGGCCCACTTTGGGATCGATTCAAACTCCATTCGAATCGATCATAAAATCATCCAATCGATGTGAAACTTGGTGTGAACATTCTTCAACATGCATGTAAGCTCCTGTAAAAATTTCATTGCATTTGGATCAACGGTTTGGAAGATATAATCGATTCAAGATCAAAGCTCCGTATGTTCTTCCTGGTTCGAATCCATTGCTTCGAATCCATATCCCTCGACTCCATCTGAAGCACGCGCGCGCAATGACGTGGCGCTATCCTCCCAGGTCGATTCGAATTATGCGGCGTGTTGACTCCATTTGATGCGCCGAATTGAACGCTTTCCTCCTAGAGACGCGCACGTATCCACGCTTCACGCTTGCACATGTCCATCACTCCTCAATGTACTCAACTGTTTGTGGCATGTCCTTTCGTATCGATCGCAAGGGGGTATTTCGTATCGATCCGATCGATACAAAAATGTTGAACGCTATCGATACGAATCGAAGGCAAACAGATGGGTACGAAACCATGCTCGATGATGGATACGAACGAAGCCTTACCTGATGGATACGAGCGAGATTTTACCTTATGGATACGAGCCTGGACAGCCTCTCATGGATACGAAAATGCCAAAATCCATCTTGCCAACGATACGAGGCACATCGATTCGAAGAACCTCCACATGCTTGCTACCACTCTGGGTTTGTTGCCATCGAATCGAGATCCATCTACCCTTCCTATCTGATCGATACGAGCCTATCGAGTCGAACCAGTAACTCGATCGATTCAAACACTATCGAGTCGAACCAACACCTGATGCGAACTTTACTGAGCCGAACCCGCACCAATCGATACGAACGGCATCGATTCGAAATGGTATCGATATAAATGGTATCGATATGAACGCAACCCCTGATCGATTCAAACCATCCTTGCGTGCCGATGGGTTCGAACAGTATGTTCTTCCTACCTTGCATCGATCATATCTCCTTCATACGAACTCCGATTAACCTGAAATTTGAAACGTAGCCTCTCCTAATCCTTTTCATCTTCTTCAACCAATTTCGTCCCGATCGGAGCTCGGCCAAATTTTGACGACATCGATCGCAGCCTTGTTTGCAATCGATCTCCAATCCCGATATCCATCATTCCTTGCCAATTTGTTGATATTCCAGTTTTGACCAAAAAATGGGATAACAATATTCAACGCAAGAAAAATGATTTGAAATTTGTTTCAAAGGGTTGAAATGTGGAAAGTGATTTGAAATTTGTTTTCAAAGTGATGAAGTGTTAAAAAATTATATCTTGCGAAGATATTTTGAAAATAAATAATTTGGGAAAATTATTTTAATCTGGGCGATTGTCGTGACTATTGATTGATAGTTAAATAACGGACTATCAATATTGGCCCTTAAACGGCATTTGAATTTCGATGCGACCGAAGGTCGAATTCCAAATGGATATTCGAAAGCCACATCGAACCTTTGTGATTGTGATGGATCTTTTGTTTAAAAGATCAAAGTGGAAATTGTTCTGATTTGTTGAAATCTGAATGTAACACTTATTTTTAAAATAAGCGCTCGTTATTCGGATTAGCCGGGCATAAAACTCATTTCGAATAATGATACAACGAAATGTGATTGCATTTGAAGACGGTGTTGAAGACCGGGTATTTTCAAAAGCGAAAGGATTACCTGTCGAATGTCTCTGCACCGGTTGCTCAGGTATAGAGATTTTATCATCCTTTGTGATGGGAATTCCAGACGTGATTAGTGAATATCCGGATTGCATGGGCTTCTTTTGAAGTGCCTTCGGTTCCATTCGATCCCGGAACAGACTTGTATAGATGTGTGTCCGACGTTACACTTTGAGATGTAAAGCTGGTTTCTATCAAATACATTTCTGTTGGTGGCAGAGAATTTATTCTCTTTGCTTAACACCCTTCTCTGCGACGTACGAGCTCAGAGTTGTAGTTGATGGTGCCTAGTGATACATTCCTAATTTGGTAATGTGGCATACAAAGTGCTTCTGATCATTTGTTGATCGAAGCATGACTTTGTGAAAAAGTGTAGCTTTGTGGACGAGACTTTGTCGGACCTCACAACCCGAAAATGGTTGAAACAAGAAGGATGCGGCAAAGTTATTTGGACGTAGCGCCCCTAGAGTGTATGTCATTTCCTTTTGGAAAAGGGTAGTATCATGGTATGGAGCCCGGATATTTTACCTATGCTGTTGCTGCAAATTTATTATACTTAGTGGTTGTTGCTTTGTGGTTGAGGATCCTCGGATAAAGGTCGCAAATGACCAGGGGATGACATACTCGTGTAGTAGTTACCTAGTTACAGAGGTAACCCGGCCATGTGTTGGCAGAGAGCTGGTTAAGTTTTCGAGACGTCCCTCCAGAGGCGTACTTATGTGGCATAGGAAGTTCCTTAGCCTGACCGTATGTTGGAAATCCATTCTCCAATATGCGCCTTGTACGGTTTTAGTTGTAGAACCTACCATCTAATATGGTAGCTCTAGTAGGCATACTTTAATGGTACGTATGCTGGATAAGATTAATATTATACTTGCAAATGTTTTCCACTATGCACTAATAATAATATTAAAAAAGATTTTGCGTATCAAGCATATTTGACTATCATAAGGAGAAATCTCCTCCAATTGTGCGCTTGCATCGTGTGTGTGCGGGGAGGCCTTATGGTGGTTTCATTTTCCAAAAGCATAGCGGATTTCTTTTTATTTTCTTTGTGAAATAACTGTTTTTAAGATCTCACACCTGTCCCATGACTGAACTGGAGTTTATTGTTCCCTTTCTAAACTTTGGGTGCCCAAAAATTTCCACACGAGCAGCCTAGAGTCAAGTTATCAGTTATTCGAGAGCGAAGTCAAGAAGTTGTTGTGGAGATCGGGAGTGAAGCTGTATGGCGAGACGTATTACTATACTATGTATTATCCACTGCGTTGGGATTGCTGTAAGTTCAGTTTTAATATGGATTAGTTGCTGTAAGTTCAGTTTTAATATGGATTAGTTCTTCTTTAACCCTAACGGTTTGGTTTTCCGGCATTCGATTGTGCGACATTTGATACAGTGGACGTATTGATGTCGACTTTTGGTCGTTGAAAAATTGGACCGTTACAGTTTGCATATAGTATAAACTTTATCTTTCAAACAAAAAAAGAATCATGTAATTTGGATAAAGTCTGACAAAGTTATGATGTCTCAAAGTTGAACTCAGGCAGTGTTTTCACTATAAAACTCTGGGTAAAAACATGCTCCGTATCGAAGTTCGGTAGCATATTTCTATAAGCTATATAGGTTGAAATGACCTGAAATTTGGTAACGAAAGAGATATGCTGTCACAAACATGGACTCAGGCCATGTTTGCAGCAACTCAAAACACAATGTTTACAGGTAATTTCCAAGCTGTGCATTGATTTTGCAGCAAGGTTTTCAGGTATCAAACGAATATGTTTAGCAATGAAATTTTGCAGATATGTGCTACAACACATAAACTATCAATAGAAGAAAATCCGGCAGCACTTCTTTGTGGGAATCAAAAGTTATAGGCATTCAAAAAGGAAATATGAAATAAATTTCAAATAGAAAACTACAAAAATTTACTGACAAAAGCTAAATTTTTGTTTGCTTTTGCAATTTTTTGAGCTTGGCTCAGCTGGATTATGTGAGTATTTCTACTCACATCGCTGTTTCGATGCAAAAGCTCAGATTTTTGCAGCAAGGAGGAAGCTTTTTGCAAGATTAGAGCTTTTAAGAACCTGTAGAACAAAAGAAAAGGGCATGCAAGAGGAATTCAACATTAAATTAGAAAATCATCACTCAAACAAAAAATTATTGATGAAATTATGGTGTTTGGAGTTAGATTACCTTTGTATTTTCACTCTAGACTGAAAAAGATTGTAATTGATGAATTTAATTGAAGAAATTTGGTTGGATTTTAATTTGATGGAGGTGGGTTCTATTTTCTGTTTACAGGAGAAAGAAGGAGATGATAGATTGTAAAATGAATGTACAGACTTTGTTTTCTCATTTTCTCAACCAGGTTAAGTCCTAATGGGCCTTTCATCCATTAGTAGAAGGAAATAAAATGGCATATTGGTTAAATAATTAACACTTAATTAAATATGTATACATATTTACACTATGTAAATAAACAAATATCATTTTCTTTCAAATTTTCACACAATCTCGAGTATAAATGATTCAAAATCTCTAAGTCCCCAGAGTGCGGACTGGAGTACTCTAAGTCCCCAGAGTGCGGACTTGAGAATAAACAAGTCAAATATCCAAGTCCCCAGAGTGCGGACTGGAGTACTCCAAGTCCCCGGAGTGCGGACTCGGGTATAAATGAATCAAATCTCCAAGTCCCCAGAGCGCGGACTGGAGTACTCTAAGTCTCCGACGTGCAGACTAAAAAATATTCTAAGTGCTTGAAGCGCGGAAGGAAGAATGAACAGCTCTCAAAGAATCTCTGAGCTATATGAAGGCGAACCGAGAAGTCCAGGTTATTCGCAACAGCCTGGATTTAAATCACAATCACACAAAAATTGAACGACAAGAGTCTTTTGAAAGACAGAAAAACTAAACTTTATTCAAAAATGAGTTCCTACTACAACTCCTTCAAAGCTCGGAGTCAAAAGTTTATTCACATAAACTACGAAAACAAAAATAATTACATACTCTAAATTAGCTCTTGTTGAACAAGAGCAAAATCTACTTCTTTGGCTTCTTCGACTTTTTGCCTGGTGACTCCTCCCCGGTACGTTTACCTTGACGATTTTCTTTGACAGGGGAGTGACAGCCAAAGAAGTATGAGGAACATCCATGGGTTTGAACCCACCTGGGAGAATGACCTTCAACGGCTCGTTCAAAGGGTCGTCCGGGTCCACAGCTTGAGGTTCGACCTTGATCTTGATCGTCTTTTCCTTCTCTTTATCAAGCTGCTCCTTCATGCTCAGTTCGGACGTGTATATTTGTGAATGATAATTTAACCATAGATAAGAAAAAGGTTTTATCTTAAAGTTAAATTAGAATTTAATGATTTGTAATTCATTTAATTATTAGGGTAATTAAATGGATAATTAATTTATTTAATAAATTAATGAAGTGGATAATTACTTAAAGTAATTAAGGGTTTAAACTTAAAAGTTTAAGATTAATTATTCTTAGAATAATTAACTTGTAATTTATGAATCATTAATTAAATAAGATTAGATTTTAATTAATGATTAGTAATTAATTAATCAAGTAATAAAGGATTAATTAAGTTACAGTTAACACTTAATTAATTAAATAATTAGGAGTTAATTAATAGGCTATTAATGGTTAATTAATTTGTAATCAATAATGATTAAAATAAGTTAATTACTTTAGAAAAATAATTAATGAATTGTTAATAGTTAATGAAGGTTATTAACTAAGGATTATTTAATAATTAATTAATGTGATTAATTTTTAATAATTAATTAATGTGATTAATTTTTAATAATTAATTAGATTAATTAATTTAAAGACAATCATTTGTGTAAATTGTTAAGTATAATTACTTATGGAAGTAATTAAGGAATTAATTACTCATTGTAATTAATTGAGTTTAATTTGATTAGATTAAGTTAATTAATTTAGTTTAATTAATTTAGAATAATCATTTGATGATTTGTGAAGTATAAATACTTAATGTAATTTAATGAAGAGAAATTACTTAGGAAAGTAATTAATGGGTAATTACTGGATGTAATTAATTGAAGGTGATTTGTTGATGAAAGTAATTTGAGTATAATTACTTTGTAAAATTAATCAAGGGATTAATTAGAGATAATTAATTAATGAGTAATTAATTTATTTGGTAAAGTAATTAAGGGTAGTTAATTACTGAATGGAGTTAATCAAGGGTGATTAACAATTATGGTTTAAATAAAGATTAATTTATTATGTAATTAATTTAATAAGAAAATGTAATTAGAAATCATTAATTATTATAATTAATGATGTAATTAAGAATGGATTTATTTGGAAATAATTAACCAATGAAGGAATTAATTAATGTAATTAATTAAGGATTAATGTAATTAATCATAGTTAATTAATTTATGAAGTAATTAAAGGTTAATTACTGTATTTGGTTAAGTATAATTAATTTGTAAAATTAATTAAAGGATAATTACTTGAATGTAATTAAAGGTTAATTAATCAGAGATGATTAATTAAAATGAATAATTGGTTGATGATTAATTAATTGATTGATAATTAATTAATAGTAATGTAAGCAAGATTTATATTGATGAAGTAATTAATTTAATTCGCGTTAAATTAATTAGAAATGATGAAATTAATTTAATTCATTTTAAATTAATTATATTTGGTGTGATTATTAATCATTGCTTATTTATGAATGAATGACATTGATTGCCTTGAGATGATAATGTGAATTATCTATTTGTGATTGATAATATGAATTATCTGTTGTGATGATGGTGATGATTATCTATTGTGATATGTGAATTATCTATCTGTGTGTATATAGATAATGAAATTGAATTGTTTTAAACTTTTAAAACAACTTGGCCTTAAAAGATACATTTTGGATTTCGATGAGACCGGGATCGGGTTTCCAGATTTGGATATCCGAAAGCCACATCGATCCAAATTAACGATAGGTCATGAATCTCAAGTGAAGATGAAGATTCAGAATGCAAGGGTTATCGTCGTTAACTCCGAGGGTGATTCCAAAATGAGTGTAACGAGATAATGCCTTCGGTTTCGTTCGAACTCGGAACGAATTTGTATGGATTGAATGCTTTCAGAACATCGTCAGGTGGACGATGAGCATTCTAAGAGATGTGTTCTCTAAAGGTAATCGTAGCCTCAAGCCTCACAATCGGGAATGGCTAAAACAGGGAAGGTGCAACAAGGCTAAGTAGGTCATGCCCAAGTAGGATGAGATTTTCCCCTGTTTAGAAGTCCCTTTTTATTCGGCTGTGTGGGCCGTTGGAACGTACGCCAACTGCGGGGTTGTCTTGTTCGGGACTGTCCAGTAAGGGATGGTTCCGGCTTTGTGTTGCAAGAGATTGGGAGTGATCCTCGGTACGGTGATCTAGGCCCCATACTGTGACGGGCGGTACCCCAGTAGCCCTGCCATTGTATGGAATCCAAACTCCAATAAGTGCCGTACGTTTTATTTGTGCCCAACTATGTTGGAACGTGAGATATAAGCATTTCAGCTATTTCTGTATTTTACTTGAAAACCCTAGACCCTATTATAATATCACTGGATTTCCTATCAAATGTTTTGGTTAGCGTAAGGTAAAAACTTTTCCATGTTTATGTGTGGGAAGTCTTACGTGATATCTTTCTTTTCAAAGGTTTTTCAAAGTTAAGCAACCTTAACCTGTTACTCACACCAGACCCATGTCTGACCCGGAGTTTATCTTCTATTTTCTTAAAACTCTTGGGTACTAAAATTTTTACGAGCAGCCAAGGGATTCAGGTTAGTTTTGACGAATTCTAGAGGAGAAATGGAGCAGGAGGCTTCTGCGATATAGTTATATATAGAGTTCCGCTGTGTTGGTTTCTCTGAGTAGTTTCCTTGTATTGTATTGAGTTGTATAACTAGACAGGTGTTTATAACTGTCTAGTATGTGATGTATAATCTATGTAACTCTGATTAGTGTTGTAAACTATGTAATATTTATGTTATTAATATAATTTATTCATTCCACTGTTGAGATTCTGATGCTGTTTCTTCTTTCTTCTCTTTCTTTTCTCTTTTCTATCCCTTTATTTCTTCAAGATGATGCGATTTTCTGTGGTGAGAAAGTCGGGTCGTCACATAGTGAGTGCTTAAAAGGTACGAATGTTTCCAGGGGGATCCAAGCGTAACCATTATGTATCTACGATCCATGATTCGGTTGATTTGTTAGGATTGTACTTTCCATATCGGTTTTGAAGGTTTTTCAAGTATTTTCACCGGGTGTTGAAACAGGTCTACCAAGTACTTGAAGAATTCTAGCTTTGTGTCCGATCAACGCATGACCAGAGTCTGCAAGAACGAGGATAAACTTGTTAAGATGTCGAGTTATAAAAAAAGTATTTTAGAAGGAAAATTTGTTTCGGTAAAGGTGTTTTATTACAAAAGTGTTTTTTTTTCAACAACGAAATTCTATATTAATATTTGAAACTGAATTCTAATGGTTCTAAATTAATTATTCGTGCCTGATACTATTCTTTTGAATCTATTTTATCTGCTCAGCTTTATTTATTCACCCATATTCTATTTTTCGAATCTACCTTCTTTTCCTTCTTGAATATGTCATTTTAAAATATTGTTTATTTGTATACTACATAGTTTAATAGAAATTTTTAGTGTTATAAATATTTTAGAAGTTACTATTTAAACAAAACATATTTAAAGTAAATGATTATTGATAATATTTGAAAGGTATCATGAGAGAAAATTTATAAATTTATGAATTGTGGATTTAATGTTTTCAATAGCTTCTTTGTAAATATAACTGATGATGTAAATAATTGTTTCAAATAGTTTTCATATATTTATAAAGGTGTCATTTAAACATATAAATAGTAAGCAAGAAATTTTACAAATGGGTTTGGAAAGTATTAAAGTATAAAATGAAGTTTTCAAATGAATATTTCAAGTAAAATTTATATAGTTTCAAATTAATTGTTTAATCTTGGCTTTCAATCTACTTTTATTTCTAGTTGTTCTATTCTCCTACTTTCTTCCTTTTCGGGAACGAAAAGTTTTGAGTAGGGGAGAGTGTAACGACTCATAAATTTTAGTGATTTTTATTTATTAAATTATTTGAAATTTTGGGAAATTTTAAACAATAAAATTTGAAAATAAAAATTTATTATTTGGAATACGTCTATTTAAATAAAGCAACTAGTAAATTTTCATATGATAATATTGAAGTTTATTTTATTGTGAAGTTTTATTCAAATTTAAATCAGTTAATAACAGTTGAATTTAAAAGTATTCCGAAACCTAAATATGTCAACATGAGAAAATTTATTTAAAACACTCCGAATCAGACTGCGAAATTCCTTTTGCCAAATTCGGACGTTTCTAGCTCCGTTTGGATTTTTCCGTACGGAATAGCAACATATATCGGTACTGATTATCGACTTTTGATCGGATGATCGTACCACTAATATCTGTATACCGTTTTGATCGTCTCGTCATGCTGATCCCTGCGGTATATTCAATTCCGTGTTTCGAAGTCCGGTTCTCAGCGGAATCCGCGAAAACGGTAACCGTATCAATACCGATTTTGTGAATTTTGGTTTTGTGACCTTTTGAATTTTCTATGCATTTAACTCGTATAACTCACCGGCTGTTACTACTCTAATATAAACCTATTTATATATATTTTGTTCCTGTAGCCACGTTTCCAGCTGTTTCTCCATCTCCTCATCTTCCCTCTCTCTTTAATAGAAATAATATATATGCACCAACGTTCATTTTGGCCTGGAAATTTGATGTTGCCCTCCTTCATCTTATTTGAATAGCCTGCTCCACCATTTTATTTTGCCTAACCCTTCCCATCTTCTTCCAGCCTCCACGACCACTCGAAGCTTCTGCCTCTAACTTTTCCACCGCCTCCCACCCTCTCTCTACACCTAGCCACCCAGCGCCCTTCCACCTAAACGCCACCTCGTCCCCTCTTCCTCCACATCACCGAGCACAGCCCACCTCCGACCTGCCCTGCCTCTGACAAACGCCATATCGTCGAACCACTCATCTCTCTTGCATTAGCCTCCCTCAACCGAATGAGCACCAATCCGAGACCCACCATACACCCACGTTTTCTCCTTCCACCTCACCCATGTTGCCTTAGCATCTCTTCTTCTTTTACATAGGTATTTATTTTGCCATCATTTGGTTTTATCTTGATTTTTCTCTGTTATATAAATATGTGTATATGGTTTAGATTATAGGCTGTATAACATGTTGGTTATATTTAAAGTTATATATATGTGTGTGTGTGTGTGTTTGTAAGATCTGTTGGAGTTTGTGGTATATGTTATAATAGTCTTCATATATACAATCTATGTTAATGTGTATATATATTTTAATGAATATGTTTCAAAATTTTATAGTACAAAGTAAAATTTGTTTACATATATGTCTATACTTATTGCTTGCAATATGTATATGGGATGAGTTTTGCATATTTTTGTCTATACATATTTTCTTTTTCCTAGGTCTGCATATTTAATATATGTAGTATGTGTATATATAAGTTCAATTGTTATATATATTATATATGATGTAAATATATTTTAATGCGTATAGTCTGCATAGGTACGTTATATATATATATTTGTTAAATATTTACAAAGTATGTTGGTAATAAATGATTTTAAGGAGGTATATAGGTGGATATATTAAAGTATGTGTTTATAATGAAGCAGGCTATGTTATAGTATAAACTGTTAGTGTGTTATGAGTTCTGTTTATTATGTTTAATGGTATATAAACTATAAGATGTGTCTTCATATAAAATTTTCGTATGTTATGTGTATATATAGTTGTTCATAGATACGAGATCTGTGTCAGTATGGATATATATAAATAAAGTAAGTTACAACAGTGTTACATATATATATATATATATATATATATATATAGTGTATGAGTTTATATACTTATTTAGATATTATGAGTTTAGTTTACATAATTTTACAGTATTGTATACTATATAATATGTGTGTGTGTGTGTGTGTGTGTGTATATATATGTTTTATATTATAGCGTATTTATGTATATATGTAAGTCATATGGTTTGCTTGAGGAAAGAAGTATACTAGTTGATATATGTATATATGATTTACAGTTTATATTATATATTAGTAGTTTCGGCTATAAATGATTTATAGTTTATATTATAAATTAGAAGTTTCGGCTATAAAAATATATAGTAAGTTATAACCCGTTTAAATATGTATTTTATATTAGAAGTTTATATTAGAGTTTATATTATTGAATACGTGTATATGTTTTGTTTATATTTTTATACATAGTTTACTTTATCTTATATAAAGTATATATATTAGTTTTATATAAATAATGGTATGTCTGAGTATGAGTTCGTATAGTATATCTATGGGTTGTATGCATGTTACAGTGTCTATATAATAATTTTTATAAGATACGTAGGTTTTATATACATGTTTACATATAATGTGTTTAAAAATTTTGTATACATATACAGTTTTAAACGGGTTATAACATACAAATTCTGATAGTTATATATATGCATAAAAATTCAATTTTACCAATTATCTTCATCGATCTGCTCTGATTCGATTTCTTCTATTCAAACTATCAGCTTTGTTCGTTAAATCGTATCCATCTAGCTTTGATTTGGAAGTCGTGCTTGCATTTCGTACCTCAATCTCATTGCTTATTCTATCTAGCCTCGAAAGATGAGAAATCACTCACGATTAACGTTCTTGTATTTATTAAATTTGATTTCAATTGAAACGACAATTGAAATATGCTGCTGTAGTTATTTAAATTGTTATGTATACTATTATTTGTAACTATTCACCTATGGGATATGACACCATATCATATTGTTTATATTATATTGTTATTGATGATATATGCCTGTTATTATTATTATCATATCTGTTATCACTCTGCAAGTTCTCTATTAGTATAGAATTCACTATGAGTTGAAATGATACATAGCCGAATGATCTATAGAATAGGAGAAAATCGTTATGGGTTGAAATGATAGACCCAAACGATTCTCATTTGAATTGAATTTAGGATTAAGGGTTGAAATGATATATACCCGTATATATTTAAATTATGGATTGAAATGATAAATATCCATATCACTTGACCATATGATAGAAAAAATTGTACAAACACCATTGGTCTATATATAAATATTTTAAAATGATTTATATGGTTTTGAAAGGTATATGGTTTTATTTAATATTGTAATATTTTATATATAAATAAGTGTTAATATAAAGTAATTTAATAATATGTTTTAATTTAATAAAGTATGATTTAATTGATATATAATATGTATAAGTATTTATTTAAAATTTTATTTTAAAATTAGATCTTTATAGTGATTTTTATAAGTTAAGGTTGGGAAGATAAATTTGAATATATTCGAAATTGTATTTGATTAAGAAATTTTGTTTAATCAAATTGAATTTAAACTTGTTGAATTTGAGGGTTTAAGATATGATTTTATAACTTGATTTTGATTTAGTGGGAGTAATGGATATTTCAAGTTTTAAAAAAATCGATGGAAATATTTTGTTTAATGTAATTTAAGCATGTTTAAATGATAATGGATTTATTAAGTGATATTTCAAAACTATATAAAAATGGAGTTGAATAGATATATATGAAATTATCAATTTTGTTTTGAAAGTGCTATAACTTGGAATATATATATATATATATATATATATATATATATTTGAAATGGAAATGATAATTTGGTTTTGAAGTATAAATTATTTTGAAATGGCCACGGTGTTATAATGACGTTTAGTTGTTAATAGTTATAGTTCTACATTGTGGATAGTTTAACGAATCCTTAGAGGATGGGTATCCCAAACATCCTCTAAGTTAATTGTATTTCGGTTGATATTTCACTTGTGTTGGATTTATTTATATAAGAATGTTAATCCTGACTCGAGTGTTTTATGTTTTTCTTTACGCTCGGGTAAAACTGAGTAATTCAGCATTTGAGGTCCACCTTTGGAGTTTGGAGCTTCGCTTGGAGATCCAACTATCGATTCAGCTTTTAGCCTTTCCAGTTGATTCGTTCAGAGAGGTCATTAGTTTGTATTGGAGACTTCACTGTATTTGAGATATTCGCTGTATTTTATTTCTAACTCTAATGTTTATATAGTAGCTTCATGAACTACTATTTATCTATTCCGCTGCTGTAATATCCCGGAATTTTGGACAATATAAATTTAATAATCTGTGTTTAAATTTAAATTGAATAGATAATTATTGTTGATAAATTTGATTTGATTTAACAATCTTCTTTATTTAAATATTTAATTTGTGAATTTATTTTTAATAAACTAATGAATCTATTCTCTATTTAATAATGTATATGTATTTATATATATTTTGAATAGATAAGTTGTTAAATTAGTATAGCATAATTTTAATATTTTGAAAATAGGAATTGTGATTTATTTTTAATTTAAGATTTCTAAAAATATTTAATAAAATACTAAATGATTTTTGAATGTGAGATAAATGTTTTATTGGTTTAAAATTCATTTTAACTTAAGTTTGTATATTAAAATAAGTTACAAAAAATGTTTGTGTTATTCTTTTTAAAATATTGATTTATAAAATGTGATTTGTTAATTTAATATGAAATTTAAAATACAATTTAAATTAAGAAACATGTATTCAATAAGTTACAAACTCTTTTATAAATTTATTTTAATTGTTTAAAAGTATCTTTGACAATGGATTCATTTGTATATTGTCTTATCTATATTAACACTTTGCTTTTTCTTTAGAAATTATTTATATACATAACTAAGTATAAGAACTAATTAATTTAATTTAAACATTCATTAACCTTAATTAAAATAACAAAACATTTAAAAGACATGTGTATGTAATTTAGAATATGAGTTAACATGTGTTAAATATTTAAGCAAGAGAATTTACATGTGTTGATAGTTCAAGCCAAGTGTCATTTTTAAATTTTCATTTAATTTAAATTATCATAAACATGGTTATTTAAAAGTTGCATCTTCCCATTCTCTTTTCCTTTCTTCATTTTCATTCTAAAAAAAATTGCATATCCCTGAAACATTTTTTTCTGCATGCAAACTTTTTCTGTCCAAATGCATTCATCTTCAAAATTTGGATACAAGAAGACCCTGTAACTCCTCAAACTAGAAATACATCTCAAACCCTTATCCACTTTCAAAATCTGCATACATTAATCAAATATCTTACCTGCATGCAACCATGAAAGCAAGCAAAGGTCTGCATTTAATTCATTTTTCAAAACTCTGGAAATAAAGCAACCTGCATTTTGTTTTCTTCAATCAACAACCTGGGTTGAAACTGCAATTTCAAGTTTGCATCTGCATTCAAACAACCTGCATGTAAGATCTGAAAGCAGGTTTCAAAGAGCAATAGCATTTTTAAAGCAACATTCAAGTTTTTAAAAGCTTGGGCAATTCTGTCTTAAAGATTCAAAAGAGTTTTTCAAATTCCGGACAGTGCTCTGCATTTTTCAAATTCAGGTGAGTAACTCATTTATAAATTTATTAAATAGGTTAAGTTGTTCATACTTTTTAAAATTTGAAATGAATTTATATGAAATAGTTGTGAATATTGCATGCTTGATCTTCACAATTTCAAACTCATGATTGATCACTGAATTCTTTTCTTGATTTGTTTCTGTATGACTTGAACATTTGAATAAAATCTGCTTATTTTAGA
Source organism: Allium cepa (assembly GCA_030765085.1). Lineage (NCBI taxonomy): Eukaryota > Viridiplantae > Streptophyta > Magnoliopsida > Asparagales > Amaryllidaceae > Allium > Allium cepa. Next base: position 176,091,982 of record CM060930.1, read on the forward strand.
ATAGGGTAAGTTTAAATTTTATATAAATTAAATAGGATTGTCTGTAACCTGGATAATCAAGTTACACAGAGCAAATTTGCCTAGAGTAAAATTCAAATTTTATAATTTAACGTTTCAGATTTATAAATAGAATCATCAAGTAAATATATGAATTTTAAATCAAATACTACAATTTTTAGTGTTTTAAATGAAGAGCAGATTTGAACATACTGTATTTTACATATTGGTCAAGTACAGTTGAAGTTAGCATTGGTTTTGGATGAATTTGATTCTGGAGATAGTTTAGCTATCGAAGATTGTAGGAAAATTACTAAAGTGGATTGAATTTCTATTTTGGTGTTGTAATTTGGGAATTACAGTTAGGAACCCTAGTTTTACTGGATTGGGTAAGATCGAACTTTTCGGTCATTACAGTTGATCGAGTTCGATGTTGTTTCGGGTAATGGTAGATGATGGGTTGGCGAAGATGTTGACGGAGTTTCAAGGGTGATAGTGGCCGGAATTGGGAGTTCTCGCCGTTGACAGGTCGAGCTTGGAAAGGGTAACACTATTTCAGGTTTTGGTTTTTAACATAAATTCAAATTCAAGTTGAATTTTTGGGAATCTGAGGGTTGAAGGTTGAAGTGGGGTCACTGGTCGATGGGGGATGGCCGTTGATGATGGCCAGTGATGGCCGGAGTTGGGGAGTGGGTGCACAAGGAGGAGTTGTGCATGTTGGTGATGATTTTTTGGTTGCAGGGTTTTATGCCTCGTGATGACCTTGGGGAAATTAGAGAGTGACTCAAAGCAGAGGATCATGTGACTCGAAGTAAAATGCTAGGAAGACTCGAGTGAGTTGTGTTGCAGGTTTTAGACAAAACCAGGAAACCTGTTTTCCAGATTTTATAAAATTTAAGTAAAAAGTAGAAGTAAAAGTGTTTAAATGTAAATTTGAATCTGAACCAAGTTTAAGATTTAAACTGGTTTTAAATATAAATTCAATTAGTTTAAATCTTAGGTTTTGAATTTTGAAACTTTAGTTTGGTTTAAGCTTAATCAGGAAATATGTTTGCAGTTTTAAAATTTTAAAAGTTAAATTTTAAAATGTAAACTTAATTTGAACTTAGGTTTTAAAACCTGAATCTAAAATATGAATTCAGATAAGTTTGAATTTTGGTTTTTAGAAATAATTTAAATTCAGGAAAATTTAAGTTTGATTCTTTTAATAAAAACAGAAACTGTTTCAGTTTTTAAAAATAAAGTTTAAATTGCAAGTTGAAGTTTAAACTAGATTTTAAAATCTGAAATTTGAATAAGGATTTAAAATTAGATCGTCTGAGATTTAAATTCATTTATGTTTTTAAATTTAAATTTGATTTCAAACTCACAAGTGTAAATGCATATGTGTTTTGCATTTGAATTGAAAGGTTAAAATTTTAAATTAGAAATTCAAAGTGAATTTAAATCTGGAATAAAATTTAAACTTCAGATTTTAAAATAAAGGTTTAAATTTAAATTGCTTTTAAATGATTAAATGATTTGCATTTGAATTGAAGATGTAGGTTATAGGAGGAGTTTTAAAGAGTTAAAACTAGAATGAGTTTGGAAGTTGTATTTCAATTTTGAAGTAAATTTTAAATTGATTTGAATTTAAATTAAATTGAAATTTAAATCCTTTTAAACTTATTAAATAAGTAGATGTTTCTTTTAACATATAAGATTAAAGTTTTGAATTGTTTTAAAATCTTATTTAAGATAAATTTAAGTCTTAAGTTTAAAATGAAGTTAAATGGAAATTTAAAAACATTTTTTTTAAATGCTTGATTAAATAGGAAATTTTTATCTAAAAGATAAATAAAATTTAATGATTGGATTCATTTAATTATTAAGGTAATTAAGATGAATATTAATTATTTAATTAATTAATAATGTGGATGATTAATTAAGTAATTAATAATTTTTAAAATTTGAGATTAATTAATTAAGGTTAATTAATCTATAATTAAGGATTGTTAATTAAATTTTAATTAATGATTAAGATTTACTTAATCAAGTGATTAAAGATAATTAAGATTTTAATTAACACTTAATTAATTAATAACTAGAGATTAATTAAATTTTAATTAAATATTAATTAATTGATAATTAATAATGATTTGTATAAGTTATTTCTTATTCAAGTAATTAATAAATGTTAATGAAGGTCATTAACTTAAGATCATTTAACAATTAATTAATGTGATTAATTTTTGATAATTAATTAATTAATAATAATTAATTGTTTATGTAATTACTTAATGAAAGTAATTAATAAATTAATTACTTGGTGTAATTAATTTGATTAATGTGATTAGTTTAGATTAATTAAGTTAAATTAATTTAAACATTTGTGAATTGTTGATAATTACTTTATGTAATTTATGAATTTGTAATTACTTAAGGAAGTAATTAATTAATAATTACTGAATGTAATTAAGGATATTTATTATAGAAGTAATTTGGATTTAAATTACTTGAAATAAATTAAGGATTAATTTAGATAATTAATTAAGAATAATTAATTTACGGGATGAGTAATTAAAACAGTTAATTACTGAATGGTTATTAATCATGGGAGATTAATATATATGGTTTAAATTGAAGATTAATTACTTTTGTAATTAATTTATATTTAGAGATTGATTAAATGTAATTAGAAATCATTAATAAATTAATTAATGATGTAATTTGGAATTGATTAATTAAGGTATAATTAATAATGAATAAATGATTAATGTAATTAATTTTAGCTAAGCAATTACAAGTTAATTATTTGCAAAGGGTTTAATATAATTAACTTGTGAAATTAATTAGAGATGGTTAACCAATGAGGATTAAGTGAAATGAATATTGAGATGATGATTTATAAATTGATTTGTAATCAATTAAAGATTAAGATAAGCAGGATTTTGATGATGAAGTAATTAATTTAATTTATTTTAAATTAATTAGAGATTAAGTAATTAATTTAATTCATTTTAAATTAATTATAGAAGGTGTGATCATTAGATCATTGCTTATGTTTGATGAATGGTATTAATTGCCATGTATGGATTTTAATCTCAGCTATGAGATGAGTAATGCTATGAGATATGGATGTATTGGTTGTTTTTGGATGATAATATGGATTATCTGATTTGATATGAATTATCTGTTGATGATAATGTTGATTATCTATTGTGTTGTGAATTATCTATCTGTGTATATTTAGATAATGAATTGAATTGTTTTAAACTCTTAAACAACTTGGACTTAAAAGACACGCTTTGGATTTCGATGAGACCGGGATCGGGTTTCCATATTTGGATATCCGAAAACCACATCGATCCAAATTAACATTAGGTCGTTAATCCAAGTGGAGCGAGTGAAGACTCGAGGTGTAAGGGCTATACGTCAGTATAACTCTGTGGGTGATTCCGTAATGAGTTGACGGAATAGCACGTATAGATTCGAGATGGTGATTTAGAGTACAAGGGTTATCGTCGTTAACTCTGAGGGTGATTCCAAAATGAGTGTAACGAGATAATGCCTTCGGTTTCGTTCGAACCCGGAACGAACTTGTATGGATTGAATGCTTTCAGAATATCGTCAGGTGGACGATGAGCATTCTAAGTGTTATGTCCTATAAAGGTAATCGTAGCCTCAAGCCTCATCAACCAGGAATGGCTAAAACAGGGGAGGTGCAGCAAAGTTTCATGGGTAGCCCCCACTTGAGAGCAAGATTTACCCCTGTCTAGAGGTCCTTTATTTTCGTCTTAGTGGTGCGGTTGCTGATCACAACTGCGGGGTTGTCTTGTTTGGAACTGTTCAGTAAGGAACGGGTCCGGCTTTGTGTTGCAGGGGAGCGGGCGTACTCCTCGGTACGGTGATCTAGGCCACGTACTGTGACGGGCGGTACCCCGTAGCCCAGCCATTGATGGAATCCAAAATCCAATAAGTGCCAATGGTTTTGATTGTATTACCCACTTTTGTGGCTAGTAGCTGGAATTTAATCATGTAACAATTTCGGCTATTTCTTATTTACTTGAAAACCCTAGACACTTTTATAATATCATCGGATTTTCTATCAAATGTTTTGGTTAGCGTAAGGTAAAAACTTTTCCATGTTTATGTGTGGGAAGTCTTACGTGATACTTTTTCTTTTCAAAGGTTTTTCAAAGTTAAGCAACTTTAACCTGTTACTCACACCAGACCCATGTATGACCCGGAGTTATTTCTGTTTTTCTTTAACTCTTGGGTACTCAAATTTTTACGAGTAGCCAAGGGAATTCAGGTTAGGATTCAGGTTAGCTTTGACAAATTGTGGAGGAGCAAATGGAGCAGGAGGCTTCTGCGTATAGTTATATAGTTTTCTGCTGTGTTGGTATCTCTGAGTGTTTCTGTATTGTGTATTGAGTTGTAATAACTAGACAGGTGTTTATAACTGTCTAGTATGTGTCGTATTGTCTGTGTAACTCTGATAATTGTTGTATACTATGTAATACATATGTTATTAATATAATTTATTCGTTCCGCTATTGAGATTCTAGTGTTGTTTCTTCTTTCTCTTCTTTCTTTTCTCTTTTCTATCCCTTTCTTTCTTAAGGATGATACGACTTTTTGTGGAAAAAAACTCGGGTCGTCTCAGCTGCATTATTTTATATTACTCCGTATCTGTGATTCTGTGATTGATTTATTTGCTGTATATGCTGAGTTTTGCCAAATTTAAATTAACAATTTGATATTTTGAGCAATTCAAGTCCGACATGTATGGATGCGAATGGTTGAAAATATCGGGTCGTTAAATCTCCGAATGTTAATTCCATGAGAGATTCCTTTAGATCTAAATGAAAACTATCTGCATCTAATCTATGGACGCTTCTAATCCACAATAGACAGCTAGTTATGCGCTTGAATTCACCTCTCTCGATAAAAGCACCAAAACGTTGACGTCAAAAATGGCACAACACTGAAGAAACTATTGAAATATTAAGATCTGACAGAAAGTATATGCAACAAATAAAAAAACACCCGAATTTTTATAGTGGTTCGACAATCTCTGGCTGCATTTTATTTATTAGAGGTTTAAGGGAGATTAAAGTCACAAGTGTAAAGAATTGACATGTTCTTAAGCTTGGAACTTCCAACAACATCTGCCTTTGTGATATTGTGAAGAGAAATAAGAGATAAAGAAGAAGAAGTACCAAAAGTCTAGAAGAGATCCCAAAAAATCTTTTTCCAATAGCCATAGGATCTGTATTTATAGAGGAAATTGTTAGTTGAGTCAGAAGTCTATGATGTCCAAGGTCCATATGCATGCCCAGTGATGTAGAAGTGAACATACCAGCCCACATGCAAAATAAATCTCTCGGTACGGAGAGGTTTCTCTCGGTATCAAGTAGTTCTGCTTAGTGAACTTACTTCTATTACTTGCATTGTTCTTTTATCTCTAGTTTGATGTATTCCAAACTCCTTTTCATAAACTTTGAGTCGTTCCCAACGATTCCCTTGATAACACCAGTATTATCCTGCTTTCTTCCCGTTAATCCATAGAGTTGCTTGCCTACTCTCTAAGAGAAGACCGGATGATGATCACTTGAGGTAGTACCTGGAGTGTAAGGGGTCCAGAAGGTTCAAGTTGCAAAAACTACATTTCTCTACCAAGAGTTCCAATTTGGTCCAATGTTTTAGAAACTTTTTGAGCTTCATTTTCCGATCCTTCAAAGTATGTTTACAGGTCCGTGAATCCCCGGCTAACAGCTGATTTATTGAATAATATAATATAGATCTTTGTTTCTTAACTTATCTTTGGATATTTTTATGTCACAAGGTAGGGAAATTGTTGGTGCAAATATGATTTAAATGTCATAAAACTTCACATTAGTATAAACATTCGTGGGTGCGTTAGATTTATGCAGAGCATAAGGATAAATGATGATCAGTGAATTGCATCAAAATTTTCAATGCAACCACTGATAGTCATAAACTTCAACCCTAGCATAAATTCAAAAAAACAACCACTATTTTTTCAAAGTAACAGAGAAGAATCATGCCTTCTATGAGAAAGGAAATGAACGCAAAATAGAGGAAAATCATAATATGTCATCTTGTATGGTTTTTATAATTATTTCTTTCCATTTGAGTAAAGCTCTACCTTCACAAATATGTTGCTATTGGTGATGCATTGGTTTCATTTTATAATTTCTCACATTATTGTGCAATTTTTAAAGATCATTTTTTATATTTCCTTACTATTTTAAAATAGTGGTTCGAGAGTATAGATGTGAATATGCATTGTTTACTTCACATACAATGTTTGATATAATTCGTAACGTAATCTGGTTTTTAGCTATTTAGGATTTTTTTTAAGTCTTTGGATAATATATGAATCCAATTAGTATAATATCAGTTTTACAGTTTGGTTTTTCTTTTCCAATTGTTTCTTTATATAGATTTTGAGATGGAAGGCAACAGTTATAGGTTGGACACTAAAGGCAAAAGTCACCATTGGATTGGATATATGACACTTATTTATTTGTTTAATCAACCAATGTGATACCATAGTTTTCTGCTTTAGTAATAACTAATAAGTGTTTCTAATATCAAATGGACTTAGACATCGCTTTATCCATCCCATTAGTAGTTCCCTACATGCTTCAGTGGTCAGGTATCATTTCATTATTCTACTTTCGTAGTTATATTTGATATCCATATTCCTCTTTTTTTAAGATTACAACTAACGCCAGTTTTTAAACTATCTGTACACATTGTATTTGAGTTTAAAAATGCTTCCTTCCACTGTATTTTGAAATCCAACTCTTGGATAAACTTTGCTTAATTTTTATGATCACATAGAGCTCATCTTGTTTTTGTATGTTAGAGATGCTTTTGTCCTTTTAATTAGTATAACACACAACCGTGTTGTTGATAAAAATTATTTCTATAATGAACTTGTTTTAATAAAAAACAGTTCAAAATTTGAATTTTATACACGAACACGTTGGTGTTTCTATAAGGTGCAATTTTGACAAAAAGTTTTCTTTTAAGCCACGTCAAGAAATTGTTTTTGGAATCTATAAATAAATTAACATAATTTATTTCACAATCCAACACAACAAATCAGTTACAATAATACAGATAATGATGAGAAAATAAGACAAAATAAACAGTTCGGTGTTATAAACTAAAAAGAGATAGGAAGCCATTAGAAAAGAGGAGAGAGGAGAAAATGTCATTCACAATGATATGAGTTACATCGAGATTGATTGATTGAATTACATTACATAGGCTCCTTTATATACAAGCCTTGGAGCATGAGATTGAACAAATCCCATGATTTGGGACTAAATAGAAAAAGACAAAAGCATATTCACTTTTATATTTACATATATTATAACATTCCCCCTTGAATATGCATCTTTAAAATCTTGGATGCTCATATGGTAGCTAGAAATTTTTCCTTTTGAAACATCCATGAAAATTGCTCCCCCTCATTATTATCTTTCTTTCATACATCCATTCAGTCGTTATGAATATTGTATGTTGCCTCATTAAAAACCTCTATTAGGAAAACCTAATGGAAAAATCTTGAACGAGGATAAGAGTGCAACTTGAAATCATAGATACCATACAATGATATTCCTTTTAAAGAGTTTGATACTTCGGAATCAAAATAATTCCTTATTTAAATCTTACTAGGAAAAACCCTATGCGAAAAATCTTAGTCAAGGGTAAAAATACAATTTAACTTAAATAACATATTTGAGTTGTTATTTCTTAAAAAGACGTTTGATTCTTCTAGATCAAGATAATGCCTCGTTAAAACCTCAGTAATCAAAACCCAGTGGGAAAAATCTTAAATAAGGAAAAAGAGTACATTATAACTTATTTTCAAATGTTACTGGGGAGTTGATACTTCTGGACCAAGATAATGCCTCGTTAAAACCTTACTAATAAAAACCAGTGGAAAAATCTTAGTTACGGAATAAGAGTGTATTATAAAGTACTTATGGATGCTCCTCCCGATTTAAAATTTTCCTCTGAATTCGTATTCGTCTTTCGATAACTCAAATTGGTTATAGATACTTTTGGATCCATAAATATGAATCTCATTAATAATACAATTTCTTAATTGTTTCCTTCGATACAATCAGATTTTCTAAGATTGTTTCTTTCCAAATATGATTTGCATTTTATGCATTTTGTATGCTACTTTTATGAAAAATACTTCACGCGCTTTCATTTTTGTGCTTCGAATCAGTTTTGCATATTGCAACTATACATGTTTCATGAATATTAAAAATTTCATTACAACATTAATAAAAAGCAGGAAGTAATCTACTCATCTTAAAGTATATCAAGTTTTCATTACAACATGTGATATCCCGGAATTTTTGGCAATATAAATTTAATAATCTGTGTTAAAAATTAAATTGATGTGATATTTTTTGTTAACAAAATTTTGAATTGATTTAATAATCTTATTTTAATAAATATTTAAATTGGTTGATTTTATCTTTTTAAAGCTAATAAATTGTTTTCTACTTATAATATATATATATATATATATATATATAATTGTATATATTGTAAATAGATAAGCTTTGGTTTGGAATTTAGTAAATGCAGAAATTTTCTAATTCTAATTTATTTTTGGTAAATTGGAAATTTTGATTTAAATTTAACATTTAGCTTTTCAAAGCAATTTAATAAATAACTATATGGTTTGTAAATATTTAAGGTAAATCTTATTTGTTTTAAAATTATAGTTAATTAGCTTAAATATGAATTTAAATTACATTAACATAAAACCTTTGTTTTATTTTTTTTAAATATTGTTTGAAATTATATATATAAGAGTTTAAATACAATTTACATATAGTCTTAATTTATTGAGTAATAGAAGTAATTTATAATCTCTTTTATAAATTATTTAAAACTGTTAAATTTATTATTTTCAAATAATAATTATAATACTTAGTTTTTATAAACATAGATAGATTTTTATAGAAATAGGATTTGTTATTTTCAAAATTTAATGGTACTTATATATGCATATATATAACTTGATTTTTAAATTGGATTTTATAATTTAATTTAAATTTGAATTTAATGTTTTGAAATTTAAAAGATTAAATATTTAAAAATATTTGGATAAGCTTCTATTTATAATTTGTTTTGTTTTATTTTTCTATAAAAAAAAGAGGGAAAATTTTATTTATATATACATAAAAAGTAATAAAATAAGTTAAAAGCTTTTATAAACAATTTAAATTAAAATGAAATACTTAAACTACAAGTGTAAATCCCTTAAGACACCTAAATATCATGTGTTAAGTAAACATTAATCCAAGATGACAAATGTTCCTATAATAGACATGTGTCATTTTTAATTTTTCTTTTTTTTCTTTTGTTTAAATAAATCATTTTATGCTTATATAAACATTGCCTCTCAACCTCATTTTCTTTTTCTGTTCTTTTTCAAAACTTAACAAATCTTCAACCTATATTCAAACCAAAATAACCCCGAAACAAATCTGAAATCATCTTCTGCAAATCAAAACCAAAAATCTAAAATCTTTGATCAATCTTCCACAAAACAGAAAATTTTGTTCAAAAAAAATCCTACAAATCCCCTAAAAAAACAAATATAAAATCAGTATTTCCTCTAACCAAATCAAACTACGACTATCTGAAATCATCTTCAAAACCAGGAATGCAAATCAAAATATAAACCTGAACTCATTTCTTAAAATCTGGAAATAGAAACTGATCATCAATTTGCAACTCAAAAGCCTGCATGCAACTGCAGTTTCAAACCAAGCCTGCATTTTCTTTTTTATCTGGAAGCATGCATGTAATTGTAAATCAGGGAGCAAATGCAATAAAGCAAAACAGGATTAAAGTTTACCAAAACAAAGAAGAAACTCAAAATTGAAGTCTGAAGCAGTTTCAACACCCTGTTTAGAAAAAAGTTTTTCAAAAATGCTCTGCTCATCAAATTTTCAGGTGAGTAACATTTTTATTTAAAATAATTTAAGTAAATATGGTTGCCTGATTTATACCTGTGATAATCATGATTTGTGTGGATGATATGATGGAATTCTCTTTATATATGTATGGGTTTCTGAATGCATGCTTGCTGTTGTAAATTTGTTCTTGCCTGTTCTAGATTCCAGGTTTAAATTCTGATGAAAAATCATGATCTCATAATCTAATCTATGTTAAGGTTTAAGATTCAAATAAAATGTGGTTGTGTAACATAAGTTAAAGTTTAAAATTTTATTTGATATAAAAAAATTCTGTATTATCTCTGGAAAATCAAAATAATACAGAACAAACCTTATGTAAATAAAAATTTAATCATCTAGATTCATTAATCCAAGATTATAAATCGATTACTTAAACTAAAACTTGAATTTTAAAACTAAAATCAAAATTTTTAGTTTGAAAATGATTGAGCATTTCTGGTTTGACCAGAAATGATGTTTTGGTAAGTTACTGTCGATCTAGGTGGTCAGGGAGCTAACATCTTCTTTGGTGATAAAGTGGTGATAGGAGAATCTGGAAAAAATAGTAGGAAGTGGATCTATGCATTGAGGCGATGGTGATTAAGCAATGAAGTTTTTAACCCTAGTTTTCTGATGATCGGGAAATTTATTCCTCTCAACTTCCCTGGTGGATCGAGTTCACACAAATCGAGGGAATTGATGGTGGGATGCTTGTCGAAGGTGATGATGGAAGGTCAGAATCACTGGTGGTCAGAGGCGTGAGATTTTGGTGATTCCATTTTTCGACATTGGTTCCAGTTTGAGCTTTAAAGCTCGATTTTGATTTTGAGTTTCTGCAAATGTTTTGAGGGTCGGATTTGAGTTAGGGGATGATCGTCGACTTGCGTAAGTCGTTGCGAGTGGTCAGAGTTGGCGGCAGTGTGGGTGCATGTGCATGGAGGACATGAGTATCTGCTGTTGATTTAGGAAAGATGGATACTCGAGAGTTATTCGAGTAGATTCATGTTTTGCTCGAAGCATTGGGGTGTTGGTCTCGAAGAATTTGTCGTGTGGGCTCGGGTATACTGTTGTTACAGGTTTATGTAAAACCTGTCAGAACTTTAAATTTAATGAATTAAAAATGGAAATGTTACTCGAGTTTTACTCGAGTTATTTAGTGTTTTGCTCGGGCTAGGTTAGGTTAGACTCGAGTGATTTATATGTGGCTCGGGTTAGTTTTGTTATAGGTTAGAAACCTTGTCATGTTTTCAAAATTTAAACTGAAATTTAAAGTATTAAGCAAGGATTTAAAATAAGTTTTAAATCTAACTTTAAATAATGGATTCAAGTTTAATTTCAATCTTAGCTGAAAATGAATAAAGTTTTTAAATTCAAATTTGTTTAAATAACCTTAAGGGGTTAAGTGTTTAAAAGTGTTTTTAAAGGAATTTGAATTTAAATTGGAGTTTGAAATGTAAAGGAATGATTTAAACAAGGTTTAAATCTGATTCAAATCTAAATTTGATTCTTTGTCTTAAAATAAATTGAAGTTTTTATAAATTTAAGTGTTTTAACAATTTTGAATGATAAAGTAAAATTTAAATGTTTTGAATTTAAAAAGGAATTTGGTTTAAACTCTTGTAAAATTCCTTTTATAAGAGAAAGTAATCTTTATCATGTAAATTTAAAGCTTTTAAATTGATTTTAAATTTTGTTGAAGATAAACTGGTTTTCATTTTAAAACTTGAATTTAAAATGAAATTTGAAATTAAATTTGGAAATGAATGTTTTCAAATATATTTGTAAATGATAATTTAACCATAGATAAGAAAAAGGTTTTATCTTAAAGTTAAATTAGAATTTAATGATTTGTAATTCATTTAATTATTAGGGTAATTAAATGGATAATTAATTTATTTAATAAATTGATGAAATGGATAATTACTTAAAGTAATTAAGGGTTTTAAACTTATTATTCTTAAAATAATTAACTTGTAATTTAAGAATCATTAATTAAATAATATTAGATTTTAATTAATGATTAGTAACTAATTAATCAAGTAATAAAGGATTAATTAAGTTACAGTTAACACTTAATTAATTAAATAATTAGGAGTTAATTAATGGGCTATTAATGGTTAATTAATTTTTAATCAATAATAAGTTAATTACTTTAGAAAAATAATTAATGAATTGTTAATAGTTAATGAAGGTTATTAACTAAGGATTATTTAATAATAATTAATGTGATTAATTTTTAATAATTAATTAGATTAATTAATTTAAGGATAATCATTTGTGTAAATTGTTAAGTATAATTACTTATGGAAGTAATTAAGGAATTAACTACTCGTTGTAATTAATTGAGTTTAATTTGATTAGATTAAGTTAATTAATTCAGTTTAATTAATTTAGAATAATCATTTGATGATTTGTGAAGTATAATTACTTAATGTAATTCAATGAAGACAAATTACTTAGAAAAGTAATTAATGGGTAATTATTGGATGTAATTAATTGAAGGTGATTTGATGATGAAAGTAATTTGAGTATAATTACTTTGTAAAATTAATCAAGGGATTAATTAGAGATAATTAATTAAGGAGTAATTAATTTATTTGGTGAAGTAATTAAGGGTAGTTAATTACTGAATGAGGTTAATAAAGGGTGATTAACAATTATGGTTTAACTGAAAATTAATTACTTAATATAATTAATTTAAATAGAAAATGTAATTAGAGATAATTAATTATTATAATTAATGATGTAATTTAGAATGGATTTATTTGGAAATAACTAATAGATGAATGGATTTATTAATGTAATTAATTAAGAAGTAATGTAATTAATTTTAGTTAATTAATAAATAAAGTAATTTAAAGGTTAATTACTGTGTTTGGTTAAGTTTAATTAATTTGTAAAATTAATTAAAGGATAATTACTTGAATGTAATTAAGGAATTATTAATCAAGGGTGATTAATTAAGGTGATTGATTAGAGATTAATTAATCAATTAATTTGTAATTAATTATGGTTATGTAAGCAAGATTTATATTGATAAAGTAATTAATTTAATTCACTTTAAATTAATTAGAAATGATGTAATTAATTTAATTCATTTTAAATTAATTATATTTGGTGTGATTATTAATCATTGCTTATATATGAATGGATGATATTGGTTGCCTTGAATGGTTTGAGATCTTAGATATGAGATAAATAATGCTGTGTGATATGGATGCACTGGTTGCATTATGACGATAGTGTAGATTATCTATTTGTGATTTATAATATGGATTATCTGTTGTGATGATAATGTTGATTATCTATTGTGATTTGTGAATTATCTATCTCTGTGTATATAGATAATGAAATTGAATTGTTTTAAAACTTTAAAAACAACTTGGCCTTAAAAGATACGCTTTGGATTTCGATGAGACTAGGATCGGGTTTCCAGATTTGGATATCCGAAAACCACATCGATCCAAATTTACGATAGGTCGTGAATCTCAAGTGAAGAGTAAAGACTCGAGGTGTAACGACTATTCGTCATTAAAACTCTGAGGGTGATTCCAATACGAGTTTAACGGAGTAGTACTTTCAGATTCGAGATGAAGATTCAGAGAGCAAGGGTTATCGTCGTTAACTCTGAGGGTGATTCCAAAATGAGTGTAACGAGATAATGCCTTCAGTTTCGTTCGAACCCGGAACGAACTTGTATGGATTGATTGCTTTAAGAACATCGTCAGGTGGACGATGAGCATTCTAAGAGATGTGTTCTCTAAAGGTAATCGTAGCCTCAAGCCTCATCAAACGGGAATGGCTAAAACAGGGGAGCTGCAGCAAGGCTAAGTGGGTCATGTCCAAGTAGGACGAAATTTTCCCCTGTCTAGAAGTCCCTTTTTATTTCGGCTGTATGGGCAGTTGGAACGTACGCCAGCTGCGGGGTTGTCTTGTTCGGGACTATTTAGTAAGGAATGGTTCCGGCTTTGTGTTGCAGGGGATTGGGAGTAATCCTCGGTACGGTGATCTAGGCCACGTACTATGACGGGTGGTACCCTAGTAGCCCTTCCATTGTATGGAATCCAAAATCCAGTAAGTGCCAACGGTTTTGATTGTATTACCCACTTTTGTGGCTAGTAGCTGGAATTTAATCATGTAACAATTTCAGCTATTTCATATTTACTTGAAAACCCTATACCTATTATAATATCACTGGATTTCCTATCAAATGTTTTGGTTAGCATAAGGTAAAAACTTTTCTTTGTTTATGTGTGGGAAGTCTTACGTGATACCTTTCTTTTCAAAGGTTTTTCAAGTTAAGCAACCTTAACCTGTTACTCACACCAAGCCCATGTCTGACCCGGAGTTTATCTTCTATTTTCTTAAACTCTTGGGTACTCAAATTTTTAAGAGTAGCCAAGGGATTCAGGTTAGCTTTGACGAATTCTGGAGGAGCAATGGAGCAGGAGGCTTCTGCGATATAGTTATATATAGTGTTCCGCTGTGTTGGTTTCTATGAGTAGTTTCCTTATATTGTATTGAGTTGTATAACTAGACAGGTGTTTATAACTGTCTAGTATGTGATGTATATGCTTTGTAACTCTGATTAGTGTTGTATACTATGTAATATTTATGCTATTAATATAATTTATTCGTTCCGCTGTTGAGATTCTGATGTTGTTTCTTCTTTATTCTATTTCTTTTCTCTTTTCTATCCCTTTCTTTCTTCAAGATGATGCGATTTTCTGTGTTGATAAAGTTGGGTCATCACAGTTGGTATCAGAGCGCTAGGTTGAGTGAATACCTAGGCTTTGAAGTGATTTCTTTCTTGAGAGAGCGTATTTGTAATTTTGAATATATGTGTGTGTGTGTGTGTGTGTATATATATATATATATATATATATATATATATTTACTTCTACCTATCTGTTTGGTTACCTGTTCAGGTTTTTCAATATAAGTTATAAAGGTAGATAAGGTAGTGGGGTGTGTAACACGACTACTACCTAATGGTTGGAGTCCAAGTGTTGGGGTTGGAAGTGTATCTATCGAGACTGTAGACCTAATACCGTCTCAAGTGAGCTTTGCAGCTGGATGTAAGGATTTCATCGATCTATGAAGGATACCTTTTAAAGGTTTGGAGTCCATCTTGGTAGTGCAAGTTAGATGAGTAGAGTTGGATCTGTCGGTTAGGCAAAAGAAAATAATGGTATCTTGATACCTCAGGAATTAGTAGCTATGTGATGAGACGCAATGACTATGGATGTCTCCGAAGATTTTTCTTTGGAACAAGTTTAGGAAGTATGTCTGCTTCGATGTTGTGGCTGGATTCAGCATGATGTTTCTGTCTGGTTTGAGGTCTGAGTTTCTCATAGAGCTTTAGATTAGGAAGTCTTTGGCGTCGGTGTCACCAGTGCAGCTCGGAGTGTTATGTGCCGGCAAGAAGGTATTCTGGTTAGCAGTTTTTCTGGAGGTGGAGTTCAGAAGCAGTAGAGTAGATCCATTTCTTCGATGGATTGGCTAGATAAGCGTAGGCTGTTTTGATTGGTAAAGAGAGAACAGTTTTTTTGGATATTAGGCTTGGTTGATCACAAAAATGACTTGCGATAGTTTGAGTGTTCTCTTGAGCTATTGGAGATTTTTTTGGATGTCTTCAGGGAAGTCAGAGGTTTGTCCGCATATGGAGGTTGAGTTTTCTTATCGACTGGATTCTAGGAGTGCTACCGGTGGTTCAGTTTAATAGAAGGATGACTTCTAGAGAAGGGTTTGGTGAAGCAGCTTGGGATTAGGTGGGACATCTAAGTTTTCTTTTATGGATCTGTTGAGCCATATTTCTGAAATATGTTGTCCAGTTTGTGCTCGATTAATTAAGTTATTTAATAAATTAATGAAATGGATAATTACTTAAAGTAATTAAGGGTTTTAAACTTAAAAGTTTAAGATTAATTATTCTTAGAATAATTAACTTGTAATTTAAGAATCATTAATTAAATAAGATTAGATTTTAATTAATGATTAGTAATTAATTAATCAATTAATAAAGGATTAATTAAGTTACAGTTAACACTTAATTAATTAAATAATTAGGAGTTAATTAATGGGCTACTAATGGTTAATTAATTTGTAATCAATAATAAGTTAATTACTTTAGAAAAATAATTAATGAATTGTTAATAGTTAATGAAGGTTATTAACTAAGGATTATTTAATAATTAATTAATGTGATTAATTTTTAATAATTAATTAGATTAATTAATTTAAGGATAATCATTTGTGTAAATTGTTAAGTATAATTACTTATGGAAGTAATTAAGGAATTAATTACTCATTGCAATTAATTAAGTTTAATTTGATTAGATTAAGTTAATTAATTTAGTTTAATTAATTTAGAATAATCATTTGATGATTTGTGAAGTATAATTACTTAATGTAATTTAATGAAGAGAAATTACTTAGGAAAGTAATTAATGGGTAATTATTGGATGTAATTAATTGAAGGTGATTTGATGATGGAAGTAATTTGAGTATAATTACTTTGTAAAATTAATCAAGGGATTAATTAGAGATAATTAATTAAGGAGTAATTAATTTATTTGGTGAAGTAATCAAGGGTAGTTAATTACTGAATGGGGTCAATCAAGGGTGATTAACAATTATGGTTTAATTGAAAATTAATTACTTAATGTAATTAATTTAAATAGAAAATGTAATTAGAGATCATTAATTATTATAATTAATGATGTAATTTAGAATGGATTTATTTGGAAATAACTAATAAATGAAGGGATTTATTAATGTAATTAATTAAGAAGTAATGTAATTAATTTTAGTTAATTAATAAATAAAGTAATTTAAAGGTTAATTAATATATTTGGTTAAGTATTTGTAAAATTAATTAAAGGATAATTACTTGAATGTAATTAAGGAATAATTAATCAAGGGTGATCAATTAAGGTGATTGATTAGAGATTAATTAATTAATTAATTTGTAATTAATTAATGGTTATGTAAGCAAGATTTATATTAATAAAGTAATTAATTTAATTCACTTTAAATTAATTAGAAATGATGTAATTAAGTTAATTCATTTTAAATTAATTATATTTGGTGTGATTATTAATCATTGCTTATATATGAATGGATGATATTGGTTGCCTTGAATGGTTTGAGATCTTAGATATGAGATAAATAATGCTGTGTGATATGGATGCATTGGTTGCATTATGACGATAATGTAGATTATCTATTTGTGATTTATAACATGGATTATCTGTTGTGATGATAATGTTGATTATCTATTGTGATTTGTGAATTATCTATCTGTGTGTATATAGATAATGAAATTGAATTGTTTTAAAACTTTAAAAACAACTTGGCCTTAAAAGATACACTTTGGATTTTGATGAGGCCGGGATCGGGTTTCCAGATTTGGATATCCGAAAACCACATCGATCCAAATTTACGATAGGTCGTGAATCTCAAGTGAAGAGTGAAGACTCGAGGTGTAAGGACTATTCGTCGTTAAAACTCTGAGGGTGATTCCAATATGAGTTTAACGGAGTAGTACTTTCAGATTCGAGATGAAGATTCAGAGAGCAAGGGTTATCGTCGTTAACTCTGAGGGTGATTCCAAAATGAGCGTAACGAGATAATGCCTTCGGTTTCGTTCGAACCCGGAGCAAACTTGTATGGATTGAATGCTTTCAGAACATCGTCAGGTGGACGATGAGCATTCTAAGAGATGTGTTCTCTAAAGGTAATCGTAGCCTCAAGCCTCATCAACTGGGAATGGCTAAAACAGGGGAGGTGCAGCAAGGCTAAGTGGGTCATGCCCAAGTAGGACGAGATTTCCCCCTGTCTAGAAGTCCCTTTTTATTTCGGCTGTGTGAGCGGTTGGAACGTACGCGAACTGCCGGGTTGTCTTGTTCGGGACTATTCAGTAAGGAATGGTTCCGGCTTTGTGTTGCAGGGGATTGGGAGTAATTCTTGGTACGGTGATCTAGGCCACGTACTGTGACGGGCAGTACCCCAGTAGCCCTGCCATTGTATGGAATCCAAAATCCAATAAGTGCCAACGGTTTTGATTTACCCACTTTTGTGGCTAGTAGCTGGAATTTAATCATGTAACAATTTCGGCTATTTCATATTTACTTGAAAACCCTAGACCTATTATAATATCACTGGATTTCCTATCGAATGTTTTGGTTAGCGTAAGGTAATTTTTTTTCCATGTTTATGTGTGGGAAGACTTACACGACACCTTTATTTTCAAAGGTTTTTCAAGTTAAGCAGCCTTAACCTGTTACTCACACCAGACCCATGTCTGACCCGAAGTTTATCTTCTGTTTTCTTAAACTCTTGGGTACTCAATTTTTTACGAGTAGCCAAGGGATTCATGTTAGCTTTGATGAATTTTGGAGGAGCAATGGAGCAGGAGGCTTCTGCGATATAGTTATATATAGTGTTCCGCTGTATTGGTTTCTCTGAGTAGTTTCCTTGTATTGTATTGAGTTGTATAACTAGACAGGTGTTTATAACTGTCTAGTATGTGATGTAAATGCTGTGTAACTCTGATTAGTGTTGTATACTATGTAATATTTATGTTATTAATATAATTTATTCATTCCGCTGTTGAGATTCTGATGTTGTTTCTTCTTTCTTCTCTTTCTTTTCTCTTTTCTATTCCTTTCTTTCTTCAAGATGATGCGATTTTCTGTGTTGAGAAAGTCGGGTCGTCACACAACAATACTTAGAAGAAGTTTGTAATCTACACTTCATGTCTTTTACATTCTTTATAACTACAAAAGTTATATATATTCTTCAGGAATTTTTATACTTTAGTAAGTATTTGCATATCGCAACTATCACTTTAATGGATATCAGGAGTTCGTTACAATAATACTTAAAAATAGGAAGTGATCTACTCTATGAATTATATCAAGATTTTCATTACAACAATACTTTAAAGAAGTTGTAATTTATGCTCCTTGTTCTTTACCTTCTTTATAACCACCAAAGTTATTTATATTCTTTGGGAATTTGTGTACTTTCATTATTTATTATGATTTAAACAATATTACCTTCAAGGTATTTTATGTGTTTCAATCAATTTCACTGCTTCAATCAATTCAATTATCTCTAAAAACAACATGCCCATGGCATTCAACATGTTGTTGATAATGTATGTGCTTTAATAATTTTTGTGTGCTTTTGCCACTTTATATACATGTTCCTAATTTTATTTTGTGGACTACAGGTCCACATTTCTTATTTAGGACAATTTCATGATGGTTAATCATGTTTTTCTCTAATCCAGGATCTTTAATCCATTCATAAATATAAGCACTTTATTGTTTATAAATTTATTATCAGTGATTATTTATTGTCAGTTCTAGATATGATTTATTGAGATCTCTTTATTTATCATATTTTAGGTACTTAAACCACTTCTAGGGTTATCTGACAATCATGTCATGGTTCTCTTTCAGAGCACCCTTAAGTGTTTCTTCAAAATCACTCACCTCCTTTATTTGGCATCTTTATTACTTACTCCAAAAATATTTTGAACTAATTTTTGAACCATATTTGAGATGTGGTTTACACATTTTGATCCTTCAAGTATTCAAATCTTATTGGAGAAAGTCTACTGGGGATATTATTGATAATTTATTCAAGTTACTTAATATTTTGCATCATCGTATATTTTAACAAATATTTAACACTGGTGATCAAAATGAGCTTGTATCCCTTTATCCTCCCCCTTAACGTTGACAAATATTGTAACATTAAATAATAATCTTCTTTGGATTCTCATTTTGATCCATTATGATATTGCTACTAGCAAATATACCATACATATTAATAATAGGAGGATAATTCTTTTATCAGTTGATAAAATGCATTCAATTGATATTTCTTATTAGAGTTTGTTCTCATTCATTGATCTAGCCAATTAGATGAATTTACTTATTGTGTAGATCATTTGAATACATACATGACTTCGGGTCATTCAACATTTATGTTGATTGAATTTTAAATCACCGAAATATTTCTACGCATAATTTATAAGATGAGCTCATAACAAACTCCGGGTTGTTATTTGAATATCTACACACACACACACACACACACACACACACACATATATATATATATATACACGTGCATCCACGTATTACATATATATTATAAATTTGCATATTCTTTCTCATTTGGGTTAGTGATTTTTAGAACAAACTATTACAAGGATCCAAACAATTAATTATTATTTATAGATCATTGTAAATTTGAATCCTTCAACACCGCATAACAATGTTCAAAACATCTGGTTTGGAACCATACTGAACTCTAGTTCAAATAAATTATATATACAACTTCAAGTTGTTATGTTTCATTCCTTAATTATATCGCAAATATCACTTTTGAACAATAATTATGATTACTTATTAAAGAATAATACATAGTTATAATTGTATATAGACGTTTCTACACATTTCTTCTAGAGAGTTCAAAAAAAGAGATGTACTTACACACAAAAATAAGAGTAGCTTTTGGACATTTGGAATTTTATAAAAATATGCAATCATATTAGTTGCACATACAGATCTCTTCAATACGGTATTTACAGTTTTCATGAAATGTATGTAATGACCTATAAACTATCTCTTCAAGAGAATATATAAAGATATTTCTTTAAGAAATGGAAATTGTTATATATATTATATTTCTTATGAAATAGCAACCATGACCATGACTTTTAGGATATAATTAGACCCGTGAACATAGAATAGTGTATTTTAGAGATAGTTTGATATCTTACCTATTTGGGAGTTTTGATATAATCATAATGAAATATATGATACACATTGCATAGCTCTTAAATTTTAAGTTAGAATTGGATCTAAACTAAATCGCAATCCTTCATAATCGAATTTCTATACATTTATTTTTTTTAATAAAATTACCAAATATACAAACAAATCTCTTCTAGAGATATTTTATCATTTCCAAACGTATAAGTCTCTTCTAGAGATATTTTACTCTCACCATTTATGGAGCAAACTTATCTCTTCCAGAGATATATATGCAAACTATTAATGTCATATCAATATACAATATTTCTTTTACATAAATTACATAATTACTACTTTTCTAGTAGCATAAAATTTCCCCGTTGGAGACTTTTGTTGTAACTGCTTTACAAATGTCATATCAAACTTTAAATACAGTAACAAAGTTAGATGCACCAAATGAAAGTAAGATGCAAGAGATAAAACCACTACTTCTGAAGTGTGATATTGGTATACAATACCTTTTTTTAGAGATAAATTAATGTTATTACTTTTATAGCTTTATATGATATCCCTTCAAAGAATATAGTGTTTCTTTTTAAGGGATTGCAATCGGACAAATAAAATTTCTATAACATCTCTTCTGGGATGTTGGATTTTGCAATTTAAATTTTAAATAAAACATATCTTTAAGAGATTAATATATACACACACATCCATAAACTAAAATAGTATGTTATATGAGTTATCTCCTCTGGATAATAATAAAATGTATTTTGTCAATTAAATGGTTTAACTAATGCACCCAAAAGTAATTTATCAAAACTTTAGGTTTTATAACGTAGTGTGATTAGTAAAGATCAAATCTATATTTAGATATATCAATGAGAAAGTAATAGAGAGGAATTAAATCTATATCATGTGGGTGGTGCATATATTAGTATAACAATAGAATATCAAACATCAACGTTGAATGTGTTTGGCTACATAATAGAAAATATATATTAAATGCAATGAGTATTTAACCTTCTTATCGGCCCAGTAAATCAGCATCACCATGATAGGGTTACTTTTCATATAATTGAGCTATATCAAATGATTTTTTAAAAGATGAATTCAATAGCACTGTATATAGACATGCACATTAATTTAGGGAATATGACAGATAACAAGATGCTGAATGTGCCCAGCATTGCATGAGCTATATTTTTTTCAAAGACCACCTTAACAAAGCTTCAGATACAATTCTCGCTGTTACAGATATGTTAGATGTTTAATTCACTAGGAGTATCGATATAAACCATGTAACCAAAAACTGGCTTGGTTGTACATGGAACCTAATTAATTAAATTAATCTTAGCTACATATTTAAGCATTACTCATCCACTACTATTTGATAGTCTAAAAATTTAATCATGCTCCTGGTTGAAAAAAAAAACCTACAAATTTCAAAACCAGACATATGTATCCAAGTAATATAGGGAAATTAGACACATTTTTTTACATTCATATGGACCCATATATTGGAACTGGGTAAAGCTTATGTTCTACAGATACAAGGCAAATTTGCATTGCGTTATTTGCATTCTGCAATCTGTACCATGTTCATACTACAACAAAGTTTCTCATTAGCCAACCTGCATTTGTATTAAACTACATATAAAAAGAAGATTCATGTAGTTTGGGACAAATATATGATTCTAACAACATAAGCAGGAACTTGAAACTTTGTCCAAGTGGTTAATTGATTCGGCTTTGGTGCAGGATGTCACAAGTTCGAAACTTGCTTTCGAATGTTTATTTGAAATGGGATATGTTGTCCCAATGATTTGTTGTATATAAAGTACCAGTTCAAAAAAAAAAAGAATTAAAAAAAAAACATAAGCAGGAACTTGAAACCGACAAATCACCAAATGCGTGCTCTAAAATATTAACAGTAAGATGCACATGCATAATCCATGCACTAAAGCATGTAAGAAATAAAAAAATAGTATGTCGGTTAAATATTGTTTAAAGCATCTTCTTATATCAAATAGTATAGAGGCAAATGAACAGAGCCCAAAACCAAAACAGCAAAAAAACCAAAATATCAACAAAAAAAGGAAATTGGAGATCTTCCAATGTGAATATACGCAAACACAAATCAAAATAATAGATCTTAACAAATATATTATTGAACAAAAGGATACTTAAATATAGATCTAAAATTAATCGCAAAACAAATCTAGAAAAGCAAATCCAGAAAATTTCAAACCCGATTTAATTGGTTGAATAAGAGGAAGAGATGGATCTGATTTCATAACTGTCTTCTAGATTGGAATATACAATAAAGTTGAGTCAGAATTCATGCTGATAATGTGTTATAAACTAAAAAGAGATAGGAAGCCATTTGAAAATAGGAGAGAGTAGAAAATGTAATTCACGTTGATATTAGTTACATAGAGATCGATTGATTCAATTACATTACATAGCTTCTTTATATATAGGCCTTGAAGCATGAGATTAACATATCCCATGATGTAGGACTAAATAGAAAAAAAAAGCATGTTCACTTTTATATCTACAAATATTATAACATTCTGCTAATTTGTCGACTATTCATGGCAAACAATTAACCGATTATTTCAAACATTCAAAAGGTTTCCCTTAAACGGTCGATTAAATTTGTCCAAAATTACATTCATGGAATTAAATGCAAATTTCTTACTTCTATCCGTTAACTGTTTAAAGCCTATTAGTCTACTGATTTGTTGTAGCAAGCTTTTTCTTGCCTATTGTAAACTTCTTCCTTGATAGTTGTTACATACAACTACAAATCACAGACCATTCGAGGTGTTTGAAAGCTCGTTCAACCGTCTACATTTTCTTATACACACACAGTACCACCGAAATTCAACAGTAAGTTTATTAGACATTTTAGTAATTGTGTATTTGCTCACTATCTTGATCACGGGCATCGTTCCGTAGGATCATTGCTCTATGAAGAAAGAGGAGCCTAGAATGAATTGGCATATTTATTCTTGAAGAATGATACCTTTATTTATATAATATCAGTTGTAGCAAGGTGTATATGGGTTGATGTTCTAAATTATTGCATGTAAAAATGTTAAATGTAGTATTTTGTCATGTATGTATATACTTACATCTCTTACTTCTGATTCCGTTTTTAGTACCAACCAAATCTTATAAACTAAATTGTAAATATATAGAATTTTTTTATATGATTTCATATGATAAAAATTCTTTTTTTGGGTTAAGATCCGGATTTGGGTTAGGATTAAAAGTATTAAGATGGGATTTATAGAGATTCAGATATGACAATATACTAGAGGTTTGGACCTGGGTTAGGATTTAAAGAGACTCATATAGGATAGAATAAAATTATATCATTGCTTGTGGTGAAGAATAGGAAGAAGCTATTTGGAATTTAATGGAAACTAACTTGTAAATGACAAAAAATTTGTTTTAATAAAAAGATCATTATTACGGATCATATTATGGTCCATCTTCTTCTATATGGGAGCTTGCAGCTTTGAGCGACGGTGAATAGGGGCAATCAGATTCATGGAGCACACAAAAGAGCATTACTATTCACCCTATAATTTACTCTAAATATTACTAAATTAAAATTCTGAAACATGACATTAGAACCCACTTGAACATACCCAACGATATCGTATACTTTATTAACCTTTTATTTAATTATTTTAAATCTTAACATCCTATCATTATTTTAATCAAAACCTCAAATCATAGTCCAGTTCTAATTCTAGAGTGAAGAAAATTGATTAACACATCTCAAATGAAGACATACACACAATGTTTTCTTCTTCCGGTAATAAATATAAAAATAGATTTTGTTTTGAGAAAAATGGATGATCCTCCATTAGTAGAGGAGAGCACTCATGTAATTTATTTTATACTTAACGAAGGAGCTGTCAACATGCCTAATAGGTAGCAATACCCCCTATACAAAATAAAAGAAAAAAAACTCCCAATCTTATGTATTGAGGTCCATAATAGAAAAATACAACAAGAAAAACCACAAAATACGATAAATTCTCATATCATCAAAATCAGCTAATTCCATCTAATCCAGTAATTATACTTGCAGCTACTATCAATACATATATACGAGTATGGTGGCATGTCTGTTGGATGTGTGCAAAGAAAGAAGTGAGCGTATTTTGTCTTTGTTACAATTATGATATTGTGAGATATTACAATATAGCAAATTTACCTTTGTTTAGGGTTAAACTAATGCAGTGATGAGCAGTATTTAACCATATAAATTGATTAAGCTTATTCTTTTTGTTTGATTTTATTTGGCTGTGAAATTACATTAGTTTATAATCAGGCTGTCAAATAAAATAATCAGACTGTCAAAATGAATAATATCCTATTTCTACTATTTAACTTTTAATAATATTCTCCATTTATCTCCAGATTATAGCCACACATAGTTTATGGAAACACGTATAGAAAGTAGTGCAACATAGGAATAAAGATGTATAAAAGATTCATACAAAAATCTAAGGCAAAATATAAAAGAAGACTGAGGCTTGTATAAGAATAATATTCACACGGTGTAAAAATTGTGTAGACGTAGATGCATTTGTGTGAAAATATTGCAGCTGTTTGAATGAATTAAGAACAAAATACAACAATAAAAAGTTTGAATTTGTATAATAAAGGAACATGGCAACAACAAATGTAAGTGAGGTACATTTTGTGCAATAATTGACCTTATAATCCAATTGTAGCAACAGTGGAAACATAGAAACAATAGTTAAAATGAATAATGTTGTTTCGTTATTTAATAAACTAATATAAAACTATCATGGTGATCAGCTGTAAATCTCAAGTCGCATATGTACTTAAAAGATTATGCATTGTCCAAGGAACCTGTACTTCCTGCCAGCAGTTTATGGTGGAGAATGCAGACCTCCTAATAATTTTCACAAACACCAAAAATACAATAACAGTTTAATATCTTGTATTGTATCATAATGATCTTTTTTAAACAAATTGAATCCAATACCTACTTCAAAATTAGGAATAATATTTCATACAATTCTGAGCATTGCTTGCATAAAAATGTAAAGATTGTCATTGGTTGCAGCAGTGTACACATCAGTGGAAGCAGTTGATATCATCATACAATATACAATATAAAATAGATTAGAAAATAAGTGGAAGCAATTAATGTCTTCTTCTGTTTCTACCTTGTAACATATGAAAATTGCAGAAAACATGATGAATATGATCAATAATGCAATAGATACTTAGATACTTTAAAGATATACTTATCTGTCCCATTGCTACCGCTTTTCTGTGACAGTTCTAAAACAAAAACGGTGAACTACCCAAATGCCAATTTTCAATTTCTATGACAACAAACATGTCGAAGGACCAAGGTGCAAATTACCTAACCATGCCCCTGATTTCCTCAAAAAATTGTACTACTTCGCATTATTTACCTGAATCACCATTTGGGTATGTAGCATTGTCCTTTCCAAAATCTGTAGTAGCACTCCACTTGTCCATTATATTTTTTCAGTTATTACAATGTGTAGTCTAATTACTGTGGTCATGATAATCCAAACATGTTATTAGATTAGAGTTCATAACAAATGCATTATGATGGGTCAATTGTTGCTTAACATGTATAATGGGTTTGTACGTTACTTAAATTTCAATTATTGCAAAATTTTAAGTCTTGAATATGCATGTGGTTACATATAAATTAATCAGTGACTATATACTAACAGTAAGTTATCAATCAACATATTCTCAAGTTGGGGGAAATAATCTACATTTTTGGTGGGACCTAAAAAAATTGTAAAATAAAGACTGCCGGTGTTAAAAGTCATATTTGACCGAAATAGCTCTAAGCAAGCTTTGTTATAAAGTACATGAAGATTCTCTCTCCCCAAAACTCTCTCGCTCGCAATTTTTGGACCATGTAGAAAAATAATAAGGAGTACAAATTTAATGGGCAACCAAATAATTTTTTAAGCTTATGTCAACTAATCACAAAAAAAAAGTTGCAAACACTTAGTTTGTAGTTGGTCAAGGAGGCAAATAATTTTGGCAGTTGGGTTGTAGGTTTAAGATGCTCATTCAATTAAAATTATTACACACTATTGAACAGAGATTCAGAATTTAGTGTATGATTCAATATAACTATTAAAAATCCATAATATTTAGTTTTTAGTTGGTTAAGGAAGATGCTAATAATTTTAGCAGTTGGGTTGTAGGTTTGAAGATGATCAATCAATTCAAATTATTATATATTATTGAACAAAGATTCAGATTGTAATGTCTTGTTCATAAAACTCAAGAAAATCCATGGTCATCATAACATCTAAAAGGAAGAAAAAATGGAAAATCGAATAGAAAATTTATGATTATTTGTATTCTTATTTAATTGAGTATAAATGTTGGTAATTTTTCTAGTAAGAGAAGAAACTTAGACGAAAACACACACTCAAATCTAACCAATCAATACATAACCTTGCAAAAATAAATGAATGACTATATATGGATTGGAGAACCTTCTTCAGTACTGTCCATTGTGCATTCATCAATGGAAACTCAATTTTAAATTCTAGGACTATTAAATTGAACTTAGTTTCTCATCACTGACGTTGACCAAAAAGTAAAAGGAAAATGGATTTAGTGGCACTGAAAAATAAAAGTTACCCTATTTAGTAGATGTATGCATTGTATATTACCAAGGGCATTTTGGGCACTTAGGGCATTAAAATAATTCATTTTGACCGAATTAACAAAGGTTTTGCTTCACAGGAATACACACACATCTATACATATATACATGAACATATCATTTATCCCATACTAACATTAAATGTTCAAGCAAATGGTAAGAATGTTTGTAAGCTATGTAGACATATATGTACACAAATACATACATATATACATACATATACACATAGACAAAAAGATATATATTTATCTGGCTAGTTGTACAAAGCGCCATGATGAGTATAAAGTTTTCATTTAAGAACAAAAATATGAATTATGTCTTTCTTAGTCTCAAACTCTATATTAACATATAATGAGGTAAATGGTTACAGTAACATATGTTTAATTTTTTGATCTAATTTTATTTGCTGATAATGTTTTTCTTTATGAAGTGTATTTTATTTTAATTTATTATTGTTAGTGAAGGAAGTTATACAATACAACAGCGTCTATACTTGAAATAACAGTTATAATAGAAACCCAGTAAAACCAATCACATTCATAAGTGATTTTGTAAAGCAATTCAGTACTGAGTACCTTGGAAAGAACCTAACGGGAAAGATCCATCTATAAATAAGGTGTGATTTGAACAGCCTTTTTCTTCTCTTCCACATTAGTTCCATCTAAATAAAAAAAATGAAACAAACACATTAAATTAGTTAAAGTATTTTCCAATTCAATTTTTAGCAATAGAAAGAGAATAAAAAAATTTCAGTATTTATTATTGGGTTTGAGGGGATGGATGAACCTTTCATTATGCCTCCCGAATATGAATTTGACCAAGCTTCACGCCTAATTGATATGGTATGCTAACGCAGGTTTGGAAAAAAATCAAACCTTTTGTTAATATCCAATAAAATAAAGTTATGAAAAGCAAAAATTACAACAAAACACCTTATAGTGAAGAGCCGGTGGTAGCTGCCATCTTCCTACGTCCTTTAAGGTAAAGCGTTCTCAATCATGCCATAAGAGAGTAGAATACGCACATTAAATTGCATGGTGGTAAATTTGTAAGCATTAAAGGTCATAACGTGCCCAGAGTTTTGTCCGAATCATCTGAAGTAGAATAAAAGCATGAAAAATTAATTAAATTAAAGGATGATAGGTAAATTAGGTTAAAACTATTTTCAATCGTGCATTGCGGTGGAAAGTGTAAACCAAAACATAAAAATTGGGTTTTCCTTAAGCATAAAGAAATAGAAATTAAACATGAATAAACTATGGAAAATCAGCAAAATATATTATTGTAAAAGAACCATACAAAGTAGTTACCGTAGAAAAATATTTACTACAAAAAAATACAAAATTTTTACTGCTTAAATCAAAGTATTTACTCTAAAAATAGGAACTGATGAACAGAGAAATTCCAAACAAAGAAGAAATGAAAGTCGAAAGCAAATGGTCTGAAATTAATACAAATGTAAATTTATATCTTTGATTATAGCAAAGAAACCTAGTTTGTATTCTAATTTGTATTATGTAGATTGAACGAAGAAGAAGAAATCATGGATCTTTTGGATCTATCTGCTGGAACATTAAGAAGTGGCATTTATGTAGTTTGATAAGTGGATGAGAACGTGGAATAATGAATCAGCTTCCATTAAGTTTTTTAAAATGAAGGAAATAGCCATATACAAAATTGTTTGGAAAGAGTTAGGGAGAAGGTAATTTTAGGGAAGTCGAAAAAGGCTTCACTTTGACCGCTTTGAATAGGGTTTTGCTTTTATAGTGTGTGTGTGTGTGTGTGTGTGTGTGTGTGTGTGTGTTAAGTAGATCATTATTATATATAACATGTAAGTAAATCATTTATCAGTGTTAAATTTTATTTTCCTTTTTAAATTGATATGATTACTATATACAACGAGTTAAGTAGATCAATTTTTCTTTTTGAAAATAGTTGCTCGAAATTGATTCAGCCAGGTAACAATGAAAATCTGAGTTGTAATTTTGAGAATATCATAATGTCATTTAATTTCATTATAGTTGACGTTAATTAGCCGTTTCCTAGTTATGTCACTTTTATGGTTTAAGTTGGTAAGCAAGACTTAGTGTGGTCTTATCAAGAATAGAACATGTGTCACCCAACACTAAAATGAATCTTAAGCCATTTGTTTGATTCCTTTTATAATCTTGATGCAGACTGAATTTTAAAAACTTGAAAATACCTTTTTTCTAAAAATTTTAAATTTATTAAAAATATGTATGTAATTATTTGGATTTTATAGGTTTAATTTTTAGTTTAACTAATATTATTAATAATCCTAGATAAAATTAAATGAGGAATGATCAAGGACCTCTAGTTCGAGTCGTTAGAGATGTGACGCTTTAGATAGAGGTTTCAAAGTTTATTGATTCGAGCCCTGAGACATCAAAAAGTGCAACGACCCACCATTTTGAGCATCGAAAGTCAACACCAAGCCCTACCACTGTGTTCCCATGTTGTGCATCCAATCGACAAAAGAGCAGATTGTTAGGGTAAATAAAAAGAAAAGAATAGAAAACAAAGAAACATGATCTCACAGCGGAATCGACAACTTATAATATAACAAAGACAATAGAAACCGTCTCTTCGAAAATACAAAGTATACCGAAGTTAAAAACAAACCTTATTAGCCAGACCCCGCTAACTGTTACCGAGTATCCGAATATTTCATATCTCAATGTGCAACACCAAATCCAATTTAGAGTGGATGTGAAAATACCCTAATGGCAGCAACCCCATATAGCTTAGCCCTTACTCGCTCTTTAGGTTGAGTCATTTCTAACAAAGGATAACAAAGCTCAAATGAGTAATACATCGTCTTGGAGTGACGAAATAAAGTGGCTGAAGTAACCGATAGCTGAGATACCAACTATCGACGACATAAAACGATCGTATATGGAAATTAAGTCTTGTATACGTATCATCACTCATTGAATTAAAACTTGTACTATTTTTGAATTAACAATAATACCGAACAAGTCAAGGTAGTGCTACCTCAAAGTCATGTCCAACGATCACTCTTAACTTTTGAAATAGCAACAAGTTTACTTCTTCGATATTTAGTGCTAATTATACAAATAAACCATTCCCATATATGTGAATCGCTTTTCAGAAATAATTCATTTCTGTAAACGAATCGAACTTTTACTTTAAAAATGAACTGAACTTTTTGCTTGATTTTCATATTGGTAAAACACCATTAGAATTAGTTCCTGATCATTAAAATGTTAAGAGAATAATTTTTCCAAGTGCGCGACCCTGAAGGCCTAAACCACATCAGACCGAATACCCAGAAGATTATCCAACTTATCATCCCAATAATCGAGTTTCAATTCTTTTTTATACTTTAAAAACAAGATTAATTATCCCAAAAGATAATTAGTTACATTTAAAATCCTTATAAATAAATAATTCATTATCTATAATAAAATAGATAATTATTTCCAAACACTATTATAACATTGGTAAATTAACCTTATAATCTTTATTAAATCAGCCTATTAACTTTAAATTAGTTTATTAAAGCAATTTTCATTATATTAGTTAACTTATTTTAATCACCTTTATTAAATCAATTAATTATAAAGATTTATTAAATTCATATATTCATTAATTAAATGAATAATCAATCTCAAACACCATTAACTAAAATGATAAGTAATTCTAAATTCCATTGATTAAAAAAATTAATCAAGTTCAAAATAATCATAAATTAATCGAATTAATTAAATCCAAACTTCATTGGTCAAACTGATAATTTAAAACATCATTTGTTAAAATGATTTATAAAGCATCATTAATTAAAATGATTTAACTAAATTCCAAAAATCATTAGTTAAAATAATTAATCAAATTTAAAAACAATCATTAATTAGAATGATTAATTAAATTAAAAATCATTATTTAAAATGATTTATTACTTTTAAATATCATTAACTAAAATGATTATTAATTTCGATTATCATTAATTGAAATAATTAATTAAGTTCAATAAATTAACTAACTCATTTTCATTAATTGATTAATTAATTAAACTCAAATAATCATAAATTAAAACGATTAATCAAGTATAAAACATCATTAACAAAAATGATTAATTCAATCCAAATATAAACCAATTTTAATCATCATTTGTTAAATTGGTTAATTAATCTCAAATTAATTAATTTAAAAGATTACTTAATTTAAATTATCATTAATCAAAATGATTAATAAATTTTCAATACCTTTTTTAGCAGAAATACCAGCTCAAGGTCATATGACAGGGTTCTGGGTTGAAATTTAATAAATGATGATATACTGAAAATGCTATAATGACATTTAAACTATTAAATGGAATATCAGAAGTTAATTTCAGTTAACCATCAATAACAACATATGGATGCAAATAAATAATTTATTGGCGAGCAACCCCTTTAGTTCTCTCTACATATTTTTCTTGCAAAACAATGGTTATGGATAACATATAGATAATCATATTGGTTTATAATGATCAAATTAATATGTCATCCATTTTCCAAACAGAAATTCCACCAAACAAGCAATCAAACAATTTTAACTAACATCTAAACAATCAATACATATTTATAACATTATTAATATGATATAATAAAATTTAGTATGAGTTAAACTCACCAAAGGTTTTGAAAATTAGAAATACTTAAGCGCTCGGAAAGCTTGGAAACCCACAAAATCTTCCCGAAAATGGGTCATTTTGCGCTTGAATTTTTCGCCCTTCCTCTCGGATTTTGGAGAAGTGGTCAAAAGGAAAGTTTTATATTATTCTTTCCTCTATCATTTAAAAATAATAATTAATTAAAAAATTTAAATTTTCAGAAAGTTATGGCCAAAACAGTGAGAGATATTTTCGAAAATCAAAATCTAGGTTCAAAAATACTCTTGCAAAAAATGAATTTTTGGAGCATCTAAGCTCGAAATAAGAAAAAGTGGTATACTTAAAAGTTGTAGCTGGAAATATACATGGTTTGAAAAAAAAAGCTGGTTTAGGTGTTTTTGTAAGAAGTTATAGTGGAAACCATTTTGGGTAAATGAAAGAAATTCAAATGGCAAAGAAGGAACCTTTAAATAAGTTTTTAAAACATTTAAAAGTTAATTTTTGAAATTTTAAAACATGAAAAATTATTTTAGAAGCCATTAAAAGGTTTCATGAAGATTTAGGGAAGAGAAGAGAAAATGAAATTAAAATGAGTAAGAAAGGTGAAATATTAGTTTTATGTAAAATAAAAATAACAAATTACCTTTTTACCCTCATGTACTCTACCCTCCACACATGCATGCCACGTCACACCCTCTCCTCATCCTCACCCACTGCAGCCCAAACCTAGCCACCCTTCCATCAAATCAAAGTCAATATGCATAAGTACTCTAATGTACTTATGTCTCCTAATGATGTGACATTATTTTTTTTATTGTAGTTGCCAAAGTGTCACATCATCATTTTATTAACTTAAGTAATCACACTTAATCCTAATTAAATTACTAATCTATGTTTATAACATTGCATATATTTGAATATGCATATACAAATATGTACACAACATTTCAAACAACTTTTATACGATGAAATGTCGAAAATTCGAATAACGGTTTTTGGTCATATTTCCTGTTTTTCATCGAACTATAAATTTTTGTAACAAATTTTAAAAACTATTTCACCCTTATTATTTATTATTAAAAAAATATTTGCACTATAAAACCATTTATTTGAATATTTAAAATTAATTAAATATTCACAAATCGAAGCAATGAAATTCTGGGTCGTTTTATTACAATTTGATTTTTCGTATTATTTATTATATTCGAACTATTTGTTATTGTAATAAATTTACAAAATGATCCACCATTATTATTTATTAATTAAAAGAAGTTAAATGACACCATTAAATCTGTTTAATTCATATTTGGTTCACCGTCCAAATATTTAATTCTTAATTCAAATATTTAATCGATCACTATTATTGAATTCCAAGTATTAAATTCCAAAATCCAAATATTTAAGTATCTAAAATTAATTAAATATCTAAAATCAAATCGTAAGAATTTTGGGGTTTTTACATTCTCCGCCTCCCTCCTAAATGAATTCCTTCCTTGAAATTCCTAAGGGAGTAAACATTTTCAAAACCCTTGAGTTTAAAACTGTTTATTAAAATGAGTTATTACTTATTAACTTTTCAAAACCATTTAGCTTTACCAATTACTTAGAATAGATTCTAAAATTTTGAAGTATTTTAAATTCATTCACCTGTACTAACTAATTTTGTTCTATTCATTCATTCCAAGGTATAACTTGAAATTCAAATTTTAGTTATCAAATTTTTTCCAAAATTCTTAAAAAGTTCTAACTCTAAAAAATATCGGAAAATTCGTCAACGTCTCATTTGCGCAGTTCGATCGGTTCAACTACAAATGGCCTCAACATGCTTCAAATCAATCAATGAAAACAAAAGCCAAGTGGCCTCCTATATCCGAGGCATAAAATCATCAACCAAATGAAATTTTCTAAATTTATCACGTACTTTTTTACGGTAGATTTATATTTTGGCAAGTAATTTATTATCTCTCTGCAAACGCAGGTGCATAAGAATCAAATAGCAATCTCATGCATACCTGAACTTATGAAATCTAAAAGAAAATCATGTTGATAGAAGTAACATGATGTAACTCTACATGCAAAACTAATCTGATATAAATCTATAGTAATCAACAATCATATCTTAATCATATGCCACAAACAAGAGGATATCCTATAATAGATGTTATGTATCCAATTATTTTCAAGCGACAAATTTAGATCTAAATACTTGGATTTTTCAATTCAAAACTTTATTTTTGAATTTCTCAGATGAGAAAAATCAAAGCCCAAAAATCGAAAGGACAAGGAGGGGATCCCTCCAAATAAATGATGGTGAACTCTAGAATCAAAACAACATGGAGAATCCAGTGATATTTCGGTTCCTTCAAAGACATCAACTAGAGTGAATAAATATCATTCCTTTCCAGAAATCTTTAAAAATCTCCATTTTCGAAATCATCGGGATTTTGGTCTTAATACCAGCAATTAAAAATCCTTTGTCTATAATTTAAACTTATAGACAGTGGTATATGAAATCACATAGCCAATCAATTCAATTCAATCAAATCCAATCAATCAAATTCCATGAAGGAATAAACTAACACTAACAGTCACTTAAATTCCACAAGGGAAAACTTATCACTTAACATTGTTTTAAAATGTCAAATGACTAACGAACAAATTTTAACTTAGGTTTAAAACTTTCTTAATTGTCCAAAAATATAGATAATTATCTAACGTATCGTTTTGCTCATTAGTCTTTGGTTATTGCTTAGAAGATTATCCAAACTCACTCGGACAAAATAGAAAGTTATACTCTATATTTTATTAAAAAAATTAATTATATTAATTTATAATTTACTTATAATTTCACTTAATATTTTATTCAATACTAAAATTATTTACGAATTACTTCATAAATTCTCACCCAAATGTTAGAATATTTTATAAAGTTGTTTCTTTATAAAACGTCAAATTATAACTTATTCCACTTTATTTACTTATATAATATTCTTTTATACTCTGAGAATATATATACAAATTATATTTTACTTTTTCAAAGATCTGGATGGAGATCAATCAAATTATGGTTTCTTAAAAACCGAGTCAACCTATTACCCCCTCCCTTTTTGAGTGTTAAAATGAATAATATTTATATATAGACCCAATTAATAAGTAGTTCATACTTCTTAGATGTTTTAAAACAATTATATGGTTTTAATAAAACAACGTTTATCAAACCATCCTATTTATATTAACTTAAATTAAACCTATGTTAAATTTTCAAAACTTATCTTTGAAGGCATGCTTCATATATATTTTTATATATAATAACTTCAAACAATTTAGTTATAAAAACTCACTTTGGGTTTATTCGAATTTGAACTCATTTTGATCGCACAATGATAATGAGAATAATTTACTAAGTATTCCACTAGTTCACCTAAGCAAACATCTTATCATCACTTAGAAGATTATTCATATTACCACAAAACTAATCCAAACAATTTCCTCCTAATTATCCCAAAGAAAATGTATTTCATTTCAAATTTTACTTCCCAATCTCATTTCTATTTTTTAAATATTTTCAAAAATATAGCTATTTCATTTATCAAAAATTCCTCTATAATTATTTTAAAAATTCTGGGATTTAGATTCAAAAATTCTTTTTAAACATGTCTCTCAAAATAAAGTTATATAAAACTTTCCTTATACAAAAATCATTTCATAATATAATATCCTTCTTTATTATAATAGAATTATCTCCAATATTTATTCTTTAAAAATCTTATCCCATTATTTAGATTATATTAACCATTTTTTTTAATGTTTAATCCTTAACCCACCATTCTTAAATAGGGAATTTTTAACTTAACATATTCTTCGAACACCTTTTTAGTTAAATTGTGAAAATTAATTCAAAGAGGGTTCATTTTAAATCAATCGATAAATGTTCCTAAATAAATCGAGCACAATTTAGCAATCAACACACAACAGTCTATGCTTTCATTTAAGTTAAGCATAACCAAAAAACAACAGTGATGATAAATAAATATAATCGCATTTATACCAACACACTATATAACTATATAGAGTTTTGAAAATTATTCCTTTATGTATAGAAATATAACCCTAGGCAAAATATTTAATTTGCCAAATTTTCAAAAATTCAATACCATGTCTATGGGCGTTGGTCAAGTGTTTAGAAATCCCTATCGATACCGTGACGTCCCATGTCTCGACCAAAATTCATAAAAAATCAATACACCAATTAACATAGTACATTTTTATAACATTAACAAATATGCTCCCGTATATATAATACTCTCAAACTCTTTCTAGGATGTTGCTTACCCATCTCTAATGAGCCAAACCCTACCAAAGTCAAGGTTCTCGCTTAACCTTCAGCTCTGATACCCTTTGTAGCGACCCACCATTTTGACCATCGGAAGTCAACATCGAACACTGCCACTGCATTCCAATGTCGTGTATCCAATCGACAAAAGGGCAGATTATTAGGGTAAATAAAAGAAAAGAACCGAGAAACCGAATCCCATAGTAGAATCGACAACATATAATGTAACAAAGATAGTAGAAATCATCTCTTCAAAAATACAAAGTGTATCAGAGTTAAAAACTAACCTTATCAGTTGGAAAGTTAAAAAATCCTAACGTTACAAATGCCGATAGGTATACTATATAATACAGTGGAAAATAAAATAATACGATAGGTGAATCTTCAGCTCTCGTCCATGAATCCTATAACAACAAAGCCAACCTGGGTAAATACTCCGTCTAATCCGAGCATTATAAATAGATAACACCCGGGTCAGTCTGGAAATACAGCGTGAGATAACTCGAATAAGGGGAACATATATAAAAAAATTATGAGACCACGTCGCTAACGTGGAACAGGTTTTTACCTCGTAAGAATAACATCCATATAGGCAAGAGCAGAAATGAATATCAGGAAACAAAACCAAATATGATTGAGCATAAATAATATTAAACTGAATTTGAAAGAATGGAAATAAACCAAGTAAAATCCAAACTGGATAGAATAGATAGAATAAGGAAAACAGTCTACTTGAAAGAATGGACTAAATAAGGTAACAGTCCAAACTCGATAGAATGGGAGAAATAAAGTAACTGTCCAAACTCGATAAAATGGGCTAAATAAAGTAACGGTCCAAACTCGGTAGAATGGACTAAATAAACATTTAAATGTCTTGATGAGGAGTTGGCTCTACTCGTGGCAATATAAAGCTAAAACAGATCCGGGGTTTTCAAATCAAATAAGGAAAGGAAATTTTCCAACAAATGACTAGAAGGGTGCACCCCCTTTACCGAAAGTATACCTCTAGAAATACACTTGAGAACTCCGATGGCTCTTAGAAATCTCTAAGCCGGGCACCGCCAACTGTTACCGAGTATCCAGTATTTCACATCTCAATGCGGAACACTGAATCTAATCTAGAGTGGATGTGAAAATACCCTAATGGGATCAACCCCACATAGCTTAGCCCCCGCTCGCTCTTTGGGTTTAGTCATTTTCGATAAAGGATAACAAAGCTCAAATGAGCAACACATTATCTTAGAGTAACGAAATAAAATGGCTGAAGTAACTGATAGCCGAGATACCAACTATCGAGGACATAAAAAGATCGTATATGGAAATTAAGTCTTGATTACTTATCATCACACATTAAATTCAAACTTGTACTATTTTGAGTTAACAATAATACCGGACAAGTCAAGGTAGTGTTACCTCAGAGTCATGTCCAACGATTACTCTTAATTTTTGAAACAACGATAAGTTTACTTCTTCGATGTCTAGTGCTAATATACTAAGAAATCATTTCATATAAGTGATTTGCTTTTCGAAAATAATTCATTTCCATAAATGAATCAAACTTTTACTTTTAAAACGAACTGAACTTTTTGCTTGATTTCCATATTGGTAAAATACTTTTAGAATTAGTTCATTATTGTTAAAACATTAAGAGAATAATTTTTCCAAGTACGCGACCCCGTAGGCCTAAACCACATCGGACCAAATACCTTGAAGATTATCCAACTTATCATCCCAATAATCGAGTTCCAATTCCTTTTTATACTTTAAAAACAAGATTAATTATCCCGAAAGATAATTAATTACATTATAAATCCCTTTAAATAAATAATTCATTATCTATAATAAAATAGATAATTATTTCTAAACATTTTTATAACATTGGTAAATTAACCTTATAATCTTTTAAATTAGTCTATTAACTTTAAATCAGTTTATTAAAGCAATTTTTATTATATTACTTAACTTACTTTAATTACCTTTATTAAATCAATTAATTAAAAAGATTTATTAAATTCAAATAGTCATCAATTAAATGAGTAATTAATCTCAAACATCATTAACTAAAATTATAAGTAATTCTAAATTCCATTGATTAAAACAACTAATCGAATTCAAAATAATAATAAATTAATCAGATTAATTAAATTCAAACTTCATTATCATTTGTTAAAATGATTTATTTAATTATAAAACATCATTAATTATAATGATTTGACTAAATTCCAAAAAACATTAGTTAAAACAATTAATCAAATTTAAAAACAAAAACAATCATTAATTAGAACGATCAATTAAATTCAAAATCATTGTTCAAAATGATTTATTACTTATAAATATCATTAATTAAAATGATTATTAATTTCAATTATCGTTAATTGAAATAATTAATTAAGTTCAATAAATTAATTAAGCTCCATTATCATTAATTAATTAAACTCAAACAATCATTAGTTAAAGCGATTAATCAAGTATAAAGCATCATTAGCAAAAATGATTAATTCAGTCTAAATATAAACCAATTTTAATCATCATTTATTAAATTGGTTAATTAATCTCAAATTAATTAATTTAAAAGATTAATTAATTTAAATTATTATTAATCAAAATGATTAATAATTTTTCAATACTCTTTTTAGTGAAAATACAAGCTCAAGTTCGTACGATAGGGTTCTGGGTTGAAATTTAATAAATGACCGTATAGCAAAAATTGCTATAACGACATTTAAACTACTAAATGGAATATCAGAAATTAATTTCAATTAACCATCAATAACAATGTATGGATGTAAATTAATAATTTATAGGCACGAAACCCCTTTTGGATCTATATACATATTTTTCCTGCAAAACAATGGTTATGGATAACATATAGATAATCGTCTTGGTTTATAACAATCAAATTAATATGTCATCCATTTTTCAAACGGAAATTCAACCAAACAAGCAATATAATTTTTTTAACTAACATCCAAACAATCAATAAATATTTGTAACATTATTAATATGATATAATAAAATTTCATGTGAGTTAAACTCACCAAAGGTTTTGAAAACTTGAAATACTTTAGCGCCCAGAAAGGTTGGAAAACCACAAATTCCTCTCGAAAATGGGTCATTTTTAACTCGACTTTGGGACCCTTTCCTCTCGGATTTTGGAAAAGTGGTCAAAAGCAAAAAAAAATTATATTATTCTTTCCTCTATCATTTAAAAAATTAATTACTCAACAAAGTTAAATTTTGAGGAAGTTATAGCCAAAACAGTGAGGGGAATTTTCGGACATCAAAGTCTAGGTTCAAAAACACTCTTGCAAAAAATGAATTTTTGGAGCATCTAAGCTCGAAATAAGAAAAGTGGTCAACTACAAAGTTGTAGCCACTGGAAATATACATGGTTTGAAAAAAAATCTGGTTTATTAGTTTTTTGTAAGAAGTGGCCGAAACCATTTCGAGTGAAATGAAAGAAATTTAAATGGAAAAGAAGAAATTTTTGAACAATTTTTTTAAAACATTTAAAAGTTAATTTTTGAAATCTTAAAACATGAAAATTTATTTTGGAAGCCATTAAAAGGTTTCATGAAGCTTTAAGAAGATAAGAGAAGAGAAAATGAAAATAAAATGAGTAAGAAAGGTGATAATTAGTTTTATATGAAATAGAAATAGCAAATTACCTTTTTTTTCCCTCATGTACTTTACCCTCCACATATGCATGACATGTCACACCCTCTCCTCTTCCTCATGCATTTCATCCCATACCTAGCCACCGCCCATCAAATAAAGTCAACATGCATAAGTACTCTAATGTGCTTATGTCTCCTAATGATGTGACATTCTCTTTTTATTTTTTTATTATAGTTGCCAAAGTGTCACATCATCATTTCCTTAACTTAATTAATCACACTTAACCCTAATTAAATTACTAATCTATGTTGATAACATTGCATATATTGTAATATATATATGTATATACAAATGTGTACACAACATTTCAACAACTTTTATACGATGAAATGTCGAAAATTCGAAAAACAGTTTCTGGACACCTTTTTTGTTTTTCGTCGAACTATATATTTTTGTAAATAAAATTTAAAAACCATTTCACCATTATTATTTATTATTAAAAAAATATTTTGATTATAAAACCATTTATTTTAATATTTAAAATTAATTAAATATTCTCAAATCAAAGCAATGAAATTCCAATCCGTTTTATTACAATTTGATTTTTCTTATTATTTATTATATTCGAACCATTTTTTATTATAATTTGCAAAATGATTCACCATTATTATTTATTAAATAAAAGAAGTTAAATGACACCATTAAATCTATTTAATTTATATTTGGTTCACTATTCAAATATTTAATTCTTAATTCAAATATTTAATCGGTCACTATTATTGAATTCAAAGTATTAATTCCAAAATCCAAACATTTAAATATCTAAATTTGATTAAATATTTAAAATCAAACGGTAAGAATTTTGGGGTTGTTACAAAAAGAGTGCTCTTTTGTAAAGGACCACTCATGTTATCAAAAAAAGTTCAACGAGGAATGAATATTACTATACATTTCCATCATTAATATTCAATTAATTAATTATAATTGAAAATAAATGTTAGTTATTCTTTTAAATAGCATTAAAGAGAACTAATTTAATTGTCGGTATATTATATTTTTCTTGAATTTAATTTGAAATAAAGAAAAACATTAAATTCATATTCAAATAATACTCAAATATCAAATATTATGATATCTTTTCACATTAAATCTCAATAACTAAAAACATAATTTTGAAATCTTAATTAGGAGGAGGTGAAAATTTCAATCGAGATGAAGATAATAGAGAATGAATTGACCACTAAATTATTCTCTTTGTATTCATTTGAATTATTCATGGCTTTTTTCATCTTTTAAAGCGATCATGTTTCTATTATTTTCTATCGTTATTACTATTTTTATGGAAAATAATCTAAAGGTCTCTAAAAAACATAGCTTCATGCATCGATCGAGCTTGATATATAGGTTTGTTTTTTTATTTCGTTTTGCACTAAATTTGAGGTTGAATGTACGTTTTTCATTTTAAATTTTTGCTTCACGTTTAACACCAAAAATTCTTTTTTTCTACAGTATGTATGATTATGAGTATGGTGTCCTTCTTTAACGACCCGCTTTTTCGACCATCGAAAGTCCGCACAAAATACATTTACACATTCAAATGTCGAACATCCAATCGTCGAAAAGGCAGATTGTTAGGGTGAAATAAAACAAAAAAGAACAGGAGTAACATAATCTCATAGCAGAATGAGCACATATAATATAACAAAGACAGTAAAAGTTGTCGCTCTAAAAATACATCGTATATCAGAGTTAAATAAAAACCTCATCAGCTTGGACAGTTATAACTTCCTGACATTACAATTACTGGTGGGTATACATAATAATACTAAAAATAAAAATATTATGGCAGGTGAACATCCACCTCTACTCCATGAGTCCCATGTCCCACCAACGATAACTTGGAAAAACTCGGTCTGACGGGAGCATTGTAATAAAATAACACCAAGATCAGTCTACAAATACCAGTGTGAGAAAACTCAAGAATATTACAAACATATAATAATTTTGTGAGACCATGCCACCAATTCATGAAACAAGTTTTAGCTCACAAGAATAATTTCCACACATGAATGAATGCACATAAATAAAAAAAAAACAAACTTGAAAGAATATGCATCAAAAAGATCAAAATCCAAACTTAAAGAGTAGACACAAATAATAAAACATCGAGCAGAGCTCCAGCCACTTGTCGGTGCAATTAATAAAACAATTCACATATTTGAATCAAACGAAGGAAAAGGAATTTTCAAAAAATGACTAGGAGGGTGCAACACCCCTCCCCTCCCTCCTCCCCTCCTCTGAAGTGTACCTCTAGAAATATACTTGAAAACTACGATGGCTCTCGGACACATCCAAGTCAGACACTGCCAACCTTACAGAGTATCCTAGTATTTCACACCTCCGTGTGCATACTAACGAATCCAATCTAGAATAGGTATGAAGATACCCTAATGGGAGCAACTCTACATAGCTTTGCTACCACTCGCTCTTTTGTTAGAGTCATTTTCAACAAAGGATATCAATGCTCAAATGGGCAATAAATTGTCTTAAATTAACGACACAGAAAGAAGAAACAGAATCATAGTCGATAAATCAACTATCGAGAATACTCAAAATAATCGTATATGGAAATTAAATCTCATACCCTTGCCACTACTTGTTGGTTTCAAACTTGTACTATCCCTCGGTTGAAAATAAAGCCGAACAGGTCAAGGTAGTATTTCCTCTAGGCATTGCCCTGACAACAATTTTAACCTTCGAGATAGAAACAAGTTTCCATACCTTGAAGTTTAGTGCTGAGAGTATGACTAAATTCTTTCTATACAAGTGATATCGTTTAAGAAACTTAAATTTCATATCCTTTCCATAACTAAATCAAACTACTAAACTTTTAAAACCAAACTTGTACTTGAACTTCATATCACAAATATTGGAAAAACGCTTTAAAACACTCTTTAAAATATTCCATTTAAAGAGCAAATTATATTTTAAGTGTATAAAAAAGAAAGGCCAAAAATAAATATCATTAAAACATTGTTTATTATAAACCCCAAACAGTTAATACTTATCTTTATTTTTAAACACGATTCTTTTTAAAAGATTTTCTCATTTATAAACTATCGTTATAAATTTAAGCAACATTTATTATTCTGAAAGATAAAAAATCAATTAAAATGCTTTTATAAATTTAAAATAATGCCAATCATCCTGAAAGATAATTGGTACAATTCTTTTGTAAATTTCAAACCATATTAATGGTTATTTATGCCATTCGCTTTTCAAGTGGAAATTCAAATAAAACAACAACATCATATACTATTATCCAAATGTTCAACAATGATCTGTAGCAATACAAATATCATATAGCTTATTTAAAGATGAGCAAACTCATCGAAATTCAAGTCATTGCTTTCGCGTTCCGATTTGAACTAAAACTGAATGACGTTCGATTTTAGCTCAAAATTCTACTAGCTTCAAATCCAACAAAATCAGTTTTATCGTGTACCTAACATCGATACGAGTCCAACACAAAAGATCGCGTTCGAATCCAACCTCGTATAAGCAAGATATTAATTTTATACAATTTAGGATTAATTAAAAAATTAATTACATTAATTATTTAATTACCCTATTATTCATCTTCTTTCGAAAACAAATTCATGCACGCACAGTGATATACAATCCAGGACGTGCATGTCGACCACTCTCCCCGCCTCCTTGGACCATGAAATCGAAATCCAACTTTGCCATCGAGTTCTCTTTGCGAACTCCACTTGCCTACCTCAAAATGATCGTACTTGAACCACCTCTCACCATCTCTACCCGAGCTCCCCTTCGCCGTATAGCAATGTCGCGACAACCAAATCAAGGCTGCATACCTCCATTTCACCACTATCCACATGCCTTGACTTGAGATCCACGGATCCACTCTCGCCTTACCCAGTTCCCCTCTAATCACCCAAAAATCGAAAACCTAACTCACCCTCGTTCA
Organism: Allium cepa; assembly: GCA_030765085.1. NCBI lineage: Eukaryota > Viridiplantae > Streptophyta > Magnoliopsida > Asparagales > Amaryllidaceae > Allium > Allium cepa. The sequence goes on from CM060930.1 coordinate 176,136,069, forward strand.
TGTCATCACGGCCAATGGCAACTGCATATGACAAAACTTATATCGTTTTGAGGCTCTAGCTACTATGAACTCATTGGGTCTAATTTCGTGACTTTTTTTGAGTATAAGGTTTGATTTTGAATTTTTAGTGAACATGACGTTTATTTTGGTTTATGGAGAATGAACTTGGAGGGAAAAGAAAGTGATAAGACTAAGAGAGAAATGAAACAGAAAAATGGCCTAAGTGTTGATGTTTGACTTTATTTTACGAAATTTCAAAAATACCATCATCTGTCGTCAAATAAGTCAAACACAAATTTAAATATTTTCATAAATTAAAAGTTATAGGAAAAAGTAATAAATTAATTTAAAAATACGTCACTAAAATTCAAGTCTTTTTATTAACTATTGATTTTCTTGTTATTTACTCAAACTATTTATTATTGTAAATAAATTTACAAAATAAGTTCACTATTATTATTTATTAATTAAAAGGAGTTAAATAGGGCTATTAAATCCATTTAACCATCATTTAATTAATAATCCAAATATCTAAGTAATCACTATATTATAATTTAAGTTATTAAAAACTAAAAGAACCAATATTTCAATATTTAAAATTAATTAAATATTCAAAATCGAAACGATAAAATTTTGTGATGTTGCATTCTCCCCTTAAAAGAATTTCGTCCTCAAAATTCCTAAGGAAGAAAATGTCTCTAACCATTAAGATTTAAAGAAAACTATTAATTAAAATGAGTTCTTAAACTTTTTAAAGTCCCTTGTATTACGAAAAATTTCAACAGCATCTCTTTGCGCGGCTAGATCCAAAAAACTACAACTTGTCACAATTGGCCCAAATCAATCAAAGAAAATAAAAGCCATTGGCCTCCCATCTCTAGGAATAAAATCATCAATCGCCAATCTATAAATTTACTACATATCTCTTTTGCGTTTGATTTTTATTTTGGTAAGCAACTTACTATCTCGATGCGAATGCAGGTGCGTAAGAAATCAAATAGTAATCTCTTGCATCCCTGTACCTATCTTGTACTAGTAATCCAAAAAAGAACTATTCTGACAAAAAGCAGTACCCAAGCTATTTCCATCATAAGCAATATCAATATAAATAATGTATAAACCATATATAATGAAAGTACAGAAAATACTGTGTAATAATATACTAAGCATTGAATTTCTCAGAAAAATAAATTTAGAATTAAATGCCCAGGTTCTTATATTGATTTTTTTTTTAAATTCCTGCAAAGAGAAATAAATCAAAACCAAAATCAATTATGATAAGTATGGGGCCCCTCCTACAGAAGCATTGTATAACTATAAAATCAAAACAACTTGGAGCATCCAGTGGTATTATGGTTCCTTCAAAAGTAACAACTAGAGTAAACAAATATACCTGGCGATCTTACAAATTGGAAAACCCCCAATCGTCCAAATTTAGTCATAACCAAAAAAAATTGAAATACTATTTCACAATAACTCATTTCAGATATCCTAAATAATAATACTTCATCAGATATTTCAAAAGAAAGATATTATTATTATTTCTTCCACAAATTCTTTCAAAATAACTTTTTCAAAAGTAATAGGATTTATGTCCTAATAAACAACAACTTTATAAACCGTAGTTTATAAAATCACACTATCAATCAAATCAAATTCCATAAAGAACTAAACTGACACTTAACATTATTTAAATGTCAAATGAATAACAAATTTTAGAAATTTTTCTTAGGTTCACAACGTTCTCGATTATCCAAGGATATAGATAATTTCCTAAGTGTACAATTACACTCATTAGCCATTGGTTATTGCTTAGGGATTATCTAAGTTCCCTCAAACAAAATTGAAATTTGCTTCCTAAAATTTCTTAAGCCACACAACCTGCACACAAATATTTAAGCCCGTATGATATACATAAATCATCCATACGGAGCATCTAATTCGATCACTTGCTCTGATACATAAACTTTACTTCTGAACTAGCATCGCTCACTCGACCTCCCTAGTGCAGACTTTAATCTGGTTCCTCGATTAGAAATCTCCATTCTCCTGGCATAGCCGTATACTATGATAGAAAATCTCGGTATCATATCAAGAATCTGAATCAAGTGTCCGCATACTAGAATCAGTGAGGAATCCTTTTTCGGACTAGTGTGAATCACCTGAAGTTATGTACTAGAATCCTAGATCAAGAGCCGTGCGAATAAAATGATTTACATATAACTTACATACTTAATTCGATTTGTTTCTTAATTACACCAATATCTTTCAAATCATTTTCATTTTTGTTCATAGTATTTCTGTAATGACCTAGAATTTTGCAGCCTTGATTTGCGAATATTATTAACTTAAATATACAAATAATAGATTTGATGATAAAAAGAAAATTCTTTTAAATAATAACCAGTAATGGTGAAATGGTTTTCAAAATTAGTTTACAAAAGTAATTAGTACTAAGAGAAACCGAAAACGTAATCAAAAAACGTTTTTCAAATTTTGCGCTTTTCATTGATTAAAAGTTGTCGGAAATGTTATGAGCACTATTGTACACCCATATAGATAAATTTACAGGTAAGTTAGTATATATATTTTGGTGTATATATATATATATATATATATCCATATACACACATATAGTTATGTAAATGTAAAAATACTTATGTAAGGAAAATATGAGACCTTTATAAAGATTCAAAAAATATATAATTAAAAGTAAAATGATATTAGGAAACATGAAATGAAAATACGAAAAACATTAAGTACATACGGCATTAATGCATGTTGGAGCAAATAAAGGAGGGGGACAAGGTTGCTTGCATGAGTAAGGATGGAGTGGGGGACAAGATGAGGTGGCAAGAATTTAAGGGAGGGTATGTACTTAAGGTTGATTTGGTAATTTAATTAATCATCCTTGCATGTATAAAAAATTATAAATTTTATCCTCATTTTCCATTTCATTCGCACTTTAAAAACTTCCACCATACTCTTAATAAAAACTTTCATGGCTTCTATGAATTTCTAAAATTTAAAAGCCTTAGTTTCATTCACTTTTATTTTCTAAAAACTTGTTATGGCCTTTTCCCTCCACTTTTACAAATCCTTCTTACCAAAAGAAGTCGATACCCACCTCACTAACTCAAGATCAAACCATATAGCCTCTTAGGCTTTCAAAATAAATCAATTTTTGCTAAGAGAAAGCATGGATCTAGGTCTGATTCAAGTTCTACGGTAATCTTAGTTTGTTTAGTTAGCTTTTAGTTGAGAAAAAGCTTGTTCTTTTTTTCTTACAATTTTAAATTTAATGTTGATGATAATTATTACTTATCTTGGTTGTGAAAATTTGTTAGCAATTGTAAAGATATGCTGTTATAATTGTCCGGGCTGATGATAGGATTGGTCTACTCTAGTAGATGTATTTATATTACAGTTTCTTTTGTAAAGATCATTGTGTATATTGTAGATTACTCATTACGATGTAAGATTCTATTCTGTCTTTTCTTTTCTTTCACACCAATAATCTATTTTTCCAGTACTTAGATGCTCCGCACAAGAATACCATGGATGTATTAGTGTCAACTTTTGAGGTTCAAAATGGCGGATTGTTACAGTTGGTATTAATGCTTAGGTTGAGTGAACACCTGGGCCTTGGTGGGGTAAACTCATTATAGATAGGGTTAGTAAGGCCCTAGAATGAGTAACTCATTAGAGATGGGATCAGTAACATCCTAAAATGAGTTTTAATGAATTATATATATAGAGTGCATATTTGTTAGTGTATAAAAATGTTTTATACTATGTTGTTTGAACTGTCGAGTGGTTTAAGAATTCTAGTCGATGTGTCTAGATAATGCTATCGATAGGGATTTCCTAAAAACTTAAACAAGGCCAAATTGACACAATATTATTTTAAAATTGAAAAATGAAATAAATTTACCTAGGACTACATTTTATATATAAAGGAATGATTTTCGAAAACAAAATATAGTTATCTATGATGTGATTATTGTTAGGATTTGATATTATTTAATTATTATCAAATAGGGTTTGATTAGTCATGCTCGCCCGGTCTTATGCCTTGGATATTGGTTGTAGATTCATCAGCAATCCATCTCGTTAAATCATAGTTAGGTAGGTAAATTTGTGGGAACATTGAAACGAACACCTTATGAATTAAGTTTCACAGTTTGACTATAAGGCGTTCAATGATATGTTGGTTTAAAATTAAGTTCTAATAAAATTTGTCTACTAAAAGAAACTAGGAAGTTTTGAATTAAATAAGGGAATGAAAATTTTCAGATGATTTCATAGAAATTTGATTTTATAAATCTTGTTTATAAAAATGTGTTTTGAAAAGAAGAGGATTTTTGAGAATATTAAACCCAGTGGTTATGAAAAGGATTTCAAATTTATTTGGAAAGAAAATTTAAAAGAAATTTGTTCTTTGGATAGTTCGAAAAATGAGTTTTGATTAGTTTTGTGATGATCTTAATAATCTTCTAGGTGACGACGGATGTTTTCTTTGGCGAACATTGTAATGCACTTAGTAAATTATTCTCTTTGTCATTATACGATTGAAACGAGTTTGAATCCAAATGAATCCAAAGCACTTTGGACATAAACATTTTGTTAAAAACTATTTAGTTGGAAATATATATAGTAATGTTTCAAAAAAGGGGATTTGAAAAGAAGAATTATTTTTATGATTAACTAATTCGAGTAGCTCGAAAATAACTAAAAATGGGAAAGGGGCGTGTTTCGATGATAAACACTTCTCTTGTGTACATATCCTTCTTGGTAAGAGGATATATGATAATATATGGTAGTACTCAGTTCCTTGATATCATTTTTGAGTTACTTGTGCTATATATATATTTCCTAAGGGAAAAATAAAGTATCATTTCAAAAGACTTTTGAAATAAAAACCGGGTATTTTGTTCTTAAGTTTTCAAAATGTAAATGAATTTTGATAAAAAGTGGGTTAACAAATGAAGTTTTAATTAGGTTAAATTTAATAAAGAGGTTTAATAAATTTGTTTTATTAAACAGTGTCTTTTGAGTTTAACATCTAGAAGCGAAATATTATTTGATGTTATTGGGAATAAAAACCTTTGCCTTGGAAGTGTCTAAGAAAAAGTAGACTCTAGAATGGAGTTTGGATACCAGCATCCTACCCTTCTTAGCTAGTACCAGACTGATTGCGTAAAGAGGTTGAATTTTCCAATTTAGTTTTAAGACCTATATTATTTTAGGTCTACATCTGAATCGATAATAGTGAATAGAATTAAAATCAGATGTTTTTATATACTATTAGGATGTAGAAGAGTATTATATAATTTAATAAATTAAAAAGATTTTATGAATGGTTTCATAAATAAGTTATATCATTTAAAAATTTTGAACCTAAGTTGAAGTTTTTATGAAATGTTTCATAAATATTTTTGGGAGGGAAAAAAGTAATTGGGTAGATAAAACCCTTTAGATGAGTATGTAAGTTATATGTAAATCTTTACCCCTTTTCACACTGTTCTCGATCCAAGGTTCGAGTACATGACTAAAGATGGTACACACCATTCTGAATAAAGATTTATCACTCGATTTTTGACGATGAACACTTGGTGAGGGTTCTTAATGTGGAACCAAATTTTTTTTATCGTAGTATATAGCTATGTAATACGAATGGAGGTTTCTAATTAAGAAGCCTGATCGGCGTCCGCTTTAGGAAATCGAGTTAACGATACTAGTTCGAAAGAAAATCAATGTATTCAAATGAGTGATCGAATCATATTTTGATAGGAATGATCTATGTACATTATAAGGACTGATGAGTAGTGTTAAGTGTTTCAGAGATAGGGTTGTGGTAAAATTTCGGGGTCGAAAATCTTTTAAGAGGGAGAGTGTAATGATCCGGAATTTCAGCGTCTTGATTTGTGAATATTTAATTAACTTTAAGTGTTCAAATAATAGATTTTATAATCAAAATAAAAATATTTTAAATAATAACTTGTGATATCCCAGAATTTCAAGCAATTTAAATATTACAATCTCTTTTATTAATTATTAAAATTGGTAAAATTGATATTTTCAAACAATAAAAATAATGGATTGTTTTTAATAATTATGTGAAAAGTATGGTTTCACTTCCAAAAATCATGGTTCCGATCATTAAATTTTTAATAGTTTAAGTGTTTCAAACAATATTAATAATATGTTGTTTTTACATAGATGTAAGTAGATTTTTTTTTAAAAAAAGAAAATAGAATTGTGGTTTTCAAAATTTAATGTGTTGTTATATATGTATGTAAGTTGATTTTAAATTAGATTTTTAAATTTAATTTGAATTTGAATTTGGATTTAATTTTAAAATTCAAAAGATAGACATTTTAAAAATATTGGGTTTAAAATATATGTATAAGCTTATATATATATAATTTGTTTTATTTTCTTTAAAAAGAAATTCATATGAATGTATTTAGAAAAGCATTTATAAAATTGTAAATTAATATAAAGATTTCATTTAAACATTTAAAATAAATATTTATTACTTAAAGGACAAGTGTAAATCTATGAGGCTTAACTCTAACAAGTGTTAATTAGTAAGTAAACGTAAGACAAATGGAAGATTTTAACTAGTTTCATTTTTTTAAGTTTAGTTTTCTTTATTTTAATAAATCTAATTCAGCCTATATAAAACATGCTCTCCTTCTTTTCTATTGTCTTTTCCTATTCTTCAATTCTAATACAAGAAAACTTCAACCTGAAACATTTCTAAAAAAACCTGTAATAAAATCTTTAGCCAGAGAGATTTCAAAACAGAAATTTCGAAACTAGAGTAAATCAAGAAAACCTAAAATCAACTAAGCAAGCAAAGCACATCAGTTTTCAAATCAAAGTAGGCATCTCAACTACAACAAGATCTCCAGCAATTCAAGTTTTCAAAAGATTCTGGCATTTGCAAGTTTCCAGTTCAAAAGGAATTCCTCTGTTCAAAATTAACACTAAGGTAAGTAAACTATACATGTAGAAATTATTTAAAGTTAAGAGTGATAAATGTTTGCATGTTAATTTAAATTTGAATGCATGTATATTTGTAGGAGGATGATTGAATGCATATCTGTATATATCTATATACATGTAGAACCCTCTGTTTTACACTTACAGGTTTAAATATAAATCAAAATTTCAAAATATACTCTTATAATCTTTTATAGGCTGTGGAGTTCAAATAAGATTTTTTTATTTTTACATAAACAAGGTTTAAAAATATATTTAGGCATAATAAGTATGAAACTATCCGGAAGATAAGAAAGACAATGGGAATTTTCAAATATATCAAATTTTCGACCTAACCAATTTATGTTTCTAGGTTTATAATCTATTTTGTTATCGTAAAATATGAATTTTAAGAGTTAATTTTAGATTTTTAATGATTGATTGAGTATGTAATTTAAGGATGATGGGAAAATGGATTATGAGGCATTTCTGGTGAATTGCTCCACTTGGAGAGCTTGAGTTGTGTCGGAAGAAGGCTAGACAGATGGGAAGTACGGCAAAAATTATTCTTTAGATTCTCTGACGCTGTGGTGGCGCAGCGAGACTAATCTAGGGTTTAAGCTATGTTTAGGCTGGGTTTGATTTCAAGGCCAATGAGGCGTCGTCATCATGTCGAGTTAAATCGGAGCTACGGGGAAGTGAACAGAGACTCTGGTGGAGGCACAGGAGTGAGGCCGTGGCCTCCGGTGAACGGTGATGGGAGTTATGAGGTGATGGATTTCTGGGTTTTCTAACAGATGGGTTCGATTCTTTCGTTTTTGGTCCCAGTGGTAGTTCGATATTTCTAGGGGGTAAGTTGAGTTGGAATGATCACAAACGACTTGATTGAGGTCGCGACGTTGATCGGAGCGACGGTGTGGTTATGTGCATGTGCACATGTGTTCAAGCGTGTACGTGGTTGTGGTGTATTGAGGAGCTTCGGGAAAGTCGTGGGTTTTATCGAAGTCGATCTCGAGATTTTTGAGAGGGAGGGAAACTCGAGAGTGGGCTCGTGTAATTTGATTTAGGCTCAGGTTAAATTTGAAATGTAATGAGTTTCTAAGTTTAATAAAAATCAAGTTTTGAAGGCAAAGCCAATTCTAAACAAGTTTTTCCCAAGCAAACATTTTCAATTTAACTAATTTTCAAATGAGGTATTGATTAAGTTATAAGAAAGTTCCAAAATTTAATTATTTAGAGTCCTCCATTCTAGGAGGTTAGAACCACAACTAAAGAAGACTTTTCCGGACAGGATGGGCGTTACCGCTCATATAGCTCCCAGCCAACAAGCAGTTCGCTTTCCTCTGCAAGGAATGGAAGTGTGGATGAATCGACATCAAATAGAGGAATTCAGTTTTTCTTATCATGTTCTGAGCTGATATGAGAAATAAGGCGCAGTATTGTTTTTGAACATCAATTGTTTGGTATTGATTTTAGTTAATTAATTAAATAAATTCCTAAATGTTTTCTAATATAATTAGGTAAGTGCTTAAGATTTATAAATAAACTAATGAAAGATTAAGATTAAGATTAACTTAATGTGTGTAATCAAGGTTAATTAATTTATTAATTAAAGGTTATTTAATTAATAATTAAGGGTAAATTAATTAATTATTTAAAATTGAAAGATAATTACTTAATATCATTTATTAAGGTGTAATTAATGGATAATTACTAAATGTGATTTATTAAATGATAATTACTTAATATAAGTAATTTAAGGATTAATTTATTAAAGATTAATTAATTTAATTAATAATATAAGATTAATTAATAATTAAAGGTTAATCAAGTGAGGATAATTAACCAATGGGATAATTACTTGATGAAGGTAATTAAAGGTAAATTACTTAATGAAAGTAATTAAGGATCAATTACTTAGTGTAATTAATTAAAGGATTTATTAATTAAGGTAATTAATTAAAGGTTAGTTGATTAATGAATGAGATTAATTAAAGGATAATTAATCAAGGGAAGTGATTATAGTGTAATTAATTAATGTGAATTAATTAAGGATTAATGTAATTAATTATAGTTAATTAATTAATAGGAGTAATTAAAGGTTAATTACTATAATTGTTTGAGAATAATTAATTTGTGTAATTAATTAAGGATAATTACATAATGTAATTAGAGAATTGATTAATCAGGGATGATTAATCAAGATGAATAATTAAGGGATGATTAATTAATTTAATAATTAATAATTGTTAAATAAGCAAGATTTTATGTAATAAAGTAATTAATTTAATTCATTGGTAGTTAATTAAATTAATCAGAAATGGTATGACTAATTTATCTTGCTTATGAATGATTGAATGATATTTGAATGCCTTGGATTATTTGTTATCCTTGATTTGTGATTGTGATGCTTTGTGAAATGAAATGTTTTTGTAATATGATATGTTGGGTTGAACAGAGAATGTGGTTATCTATGATGAATTGCTATGTAAAAGTGATATCCAGTATTTAAAATTTAATCACTTGAATAACTTGGGTTAAGATGACATTGGATTCGAAGAGACCAGAGTCGGGTATTAGTTAATACCCGAAACCACTTTGATTCTTTATAAATTGATTTGTGAAATCAATAGGCTGGAATGGAATGATTTAAGTGAATTTGACCATTTAATCGAAGTTTTGGTACTTAGAAATTGATGTGTGAAATAAGTGATATCTACAACAAATTGTGAATTTGTTAATTGATACGAGATTCCCCGGGTTTAGTATAAGTTTTATGCTCTTGTATTCTGACGCAGCGGATATAAACGATTTGACGACGAAATGAAGATTTCGTGTCAAACTAATTGAAGAACGATTAGATGAAGTAATATGAATCGATGGATTGAAAGATACCGAAGGCCCAAATTCGTTGATCTCCAAAAGATACCGAATTCTAGCTATCTTCGACACGTTGATCGCGCACGATACCGTGAGAGAAGATCTACAATTCTTCAAACGTTGATCAAGCGCACTTGATACCGTGAATTAGCTTCAACAATCGTTGATTCGAGCGCACTCGAATACCGAAAGTGGACATAGGAGATCACACTCAACTACCAATTTCAAAAGAGGCACAAAGCACTCAAACAAAGTTTCATTCCAAAAATCCACCCCCTACAAATGACCACACCTCCCCTATTTATAGGATTTTTACAACACCCAGCACTAGGTCGTTCGCGACCTACAACACGCGACCTACCCAACATGACCCACGACCTAACATTGGAAGCGACCTACGACTCACGAGCCATCAACAGAAACAACACAACACATATTTACATCAGTAAACGACCTAACAACATACATCAGAACGACCTTACATCAAGCGACTCAATATGTACAATACAACGACATAAGACACGCGTTACAACAAACGACCCAACAGCAGTACAACACACACGAGTTACGACCTAAGTAACAAGCGACTTATCTCATGACAACAACAGAAACTCTTCACGGGACCTACATTGGAGCGACCTATCTTCAAGGCGGCTTACGAACCAGCGGCTTCACCCTGCTTTGTGAATTAGGTTGTTCGCGACCTATACTAGAGCGACCTAAGGCCTCGCAACCTAAGGAAAAAAAGCATACTGGTCGCTTCGAATGAACATTGCTCGCTAGGTCGCTTGGGCTTGATTGATCAAAACTCGTTAGGTCGTTTGGACAACCTACCACCACACTAGGTCGCTGCCCTCCCAAATTCGTTGTAGAGTGTACTGGCGAGCGACCTTCACTAGGTCATGAGCGACCTAAGCCCCTTGAGCACTTCAAGTCCATGGATTCTGTAGATTGCGCTGCTTCTTCATTAGGCTGGGCTGCATCATCCTCCCCAGGTTGGGAAAAATTCGTCCTCGAATTTAAAAGTTCTTCCCCATTGGATTGTTCATCTCCATAATAAGGTATAAGATGTTTAACATTAAACACGTCAGAAGTGTACACATCCTCCGGCAGCTTCAACCTATAAGCGTTTTCATTGATCTGTTTCACAATCTTTACAGGACCAATCTTTCGAGCTTTATGTTTATTGTATGCTCCCACTGGAAAATGATCCTTCGTTAGTACAACATACACTAAATCTCCTTCATTAAATTCAACATTTCTTCGCTTCAGATCTGCAGATCGTTTATACTTCTCATTCGACTTCTCCAATCGTTCCTGAACGATTTTATGGCATTCTGTCAACCCATCAACGAAATCAATAGCCCGCTTAACTGTCCCCTTCGGTTGTGGTACTAACGTTAAATCCAAACGCCCCTTTGGCAAGCTTGAACATACAATCTGAAATGGACTGCAACCCGTACTGCAGTTGATAGCATGATTATGAGCAAACTCTGCTTGACATAACTTCACATCCCAGCTCTTCAGATTATCCTTCACGAGACACCGCAATAAATTTCCCAGCGATCTGTTCATGACCTCCATTTGTCCATCAGTTTGCGGATGATAAGCACTACTGAAATTCAGCTTCATTCCCACCATTTTCCACAAACTCAGCCAAAAATGACTCAGAAATCTGGTATCTCTGTCGGAAACTATAGATTCTGGTAAACCATGCAAGCGATAGATCTCTCTAAAGAACAACTGTGCCACAAGGACTGCATCTTCCGTCTTCTTACAAGCAACAAAATGTACCATCTTCGAGAAACGGTCCACCACAACATATATAGAATCATTTCCCCGTTGAGTCTTCGGCAAACCCAACACAAAATCCATGCTTATATCTACCCACGGTTTTGTAGGAACAGGTAAAGGCATATACAATCCCGCATTTGTAGTTGTCCCTTTCAAAACTTGACAAACATGACATCTACGCACAAACTTTTCAACTTCCCGTTTCATTGAGGGCCAATAGTAAGACTGAGAAATCAACTGCAAAGTACGATCTCTACCCACATGGACTTCTTCGTGTAACTCCTTTACAATCTTCATTCGCAAGCTGCAATCTGGTACGCACAATCGATTCCCCTTGAATAAAAATCCATCTACCAATACAAACTCATCAGTACTTCCATCCTTGACTTTCTCAATAATCTTCGTAAAGTAAGGATCTTCTTCAAACAACTCTGGCAATAGTTCAAATCCTGTCACTACAACTTTCATTGTTGTCAACAAATGACTCCTCCTGCTCAAAGCATCAGCTACACGATTCGTCACCCCTGATTTGTGCTTTACAACAAAAGTAAACTGCTATAGATACGCGACCCATGAAGCATGTCTAGCTGAAATTTTGTCCTGCCCTTGCAAATGCTTCAAAGCTTCGTGATCCGTATAAAGAACAAACTCCTTCTGAAACAGATAATGTCTCCAGTGCTTTACAGCTTGAACAATTGCGTAAAATTGCACGTCATAAGTGCTATATCTCAACTTGGCTCCAGACAACTTCTCACAGAAATAAGCAACTGGTCTGCCCTTCTGACTTAATACTCCACCAATCCCAACCTTCGAAGCATCAGTATGTAACTCAAACAACAACTGAAAGTCCGGCAATACTAGAATTGGTGCTGACGTCAAAAGTGTCTTAATCTTCTCAAAATCTAACTCTGCTTCCTCTGTCCACTCAAACTTCTTTCCTTTCATGCAATCGGTTACAGGTGCCATTACACTGCTAAAGTGTGGATTGAATCTTCGATAAAAAGATACCAACCCATGAAAGCTTCTCACTTCAGTAATTGTCTTGGGTTGTGGCCAACTCCTGATAGCTTCCACTTTGCTTTCATCCACTTGAATATCTTCCTTCGACAGAACATACCCCAGAAACAAAACACCGTGCATCATGAATACACACTTCTTCGTTGCAGCATAGAATTGCTCCTGTCGTAGAATCAACAATACTTTTCGCAAATGTTGGACATGCTTTTCCATACTCCCACTATAGATCAAAATATTGTCAAAGTAAACTACTACGAACTTCCCAATAAATGGTCTGAAAATCTGGTTCATCACTCTCATAAAAGTACCTGGGCATTTGACAAGCCAAACGACATAACCAGCCATTCGTATAGACCTTCTCTAGTTTTAAAAACAGTCTTCCACTCATCACCCGGTCTAATACGAATCTGATGGTATCCACTCTTCAAGTTAATCTTTGAGAACGCAACGGCTCCGCTCAACTGATCAATCAAATCATCGAACCTCGGCATAGGAAATCTATATCTTACCGTGATCTTGTTTAGAGCCCGACTGTCCGTACACATCTGCGAAGTCCCATCCTTCTTCGATACCAATAAGGCTAGCACTGCATAAGGACTCAAGCTCTCCTGAACATGCCCTTGTTCTAACAACTCCTCCACCTGCTTTCTCAGTTCCTCATGCTTCTTAGGACTCATCCTGTAATGTGGCCTGCGAGGTAATACAGCTCCTAGAACAAGATCTATCTGATGTTGAATGTCCCTTAACGGTGGTAGTTCCTTTGGCAACTCTTTAGGAAACACGTCTTCAAATTCCTCCAATACTGACTTTACTTCCTCTGGAACTTCAACAGACTCACTAGCTTCATGTCCAATCAATAAGAACACCTCTGGACTATCCTCTACTTCTTCAATAAACTCCTTCAAAGTCAACAAAGTTTTCAGCTCTTCAATCTCTTCTGACTTGCTCTCTCCTTGCTGTCTCTTCTTCGGAACTAGAATGATCTTAGTACCTTCAAACATAAAACTGTAGCTATTGGTTCGACCATCATGTTGCACTGCTCGGTCATATTGCCATGGTCTTTCCAAAAGCAAGTGACAAACATCCATCTCCACCACATCACACCAGATCTCGTCTTTATACTTCTTCCCAATAGAAAATGGAACTTGAACTCGCCTGTCCACCTTCACCTCTCCTCCTTTCCTTAACCATGCTAACCTGTAAGGATTTGGATGTTTCTCCGTTTTCAACTTCAACTTTCTCACAGCTTCGGTAGAAATGATATTGTCACAACTTCCCGCGTCAATCACAAATTTACAAACTTTCCCCAGTATAATGCATGTCGACTGAAAGATATTACTCCTTAACCAACTAGCCTCATCCTCTTGCTTTGGTGTAAAACAAGATATCCTCATCATAAGATTACATCCTTCATCTCCCGACGCGATATCCTGTTCATTCTCCTCAACTGGACTAGAATAACCTTCACCAACATCCTCACCTTCCGTTTCAGCAATCATTGTTTGCTTCTTCGGCTTCGGACATTCATTACTTTTGTGACCAAATTCCTGAAAATTAAAGCATTTGATACTATTGTTGACCTTTGCCTTTGCAAACTCATTCACAACTGGTTTACTGACAGCTTTAGAAACATTAGAACTCCCACTAGCATCTTTGTTCTGAGTATTAGAACTTGGAAACACACCACCTCCTCATCTTCCCTGCTTCTTCCAAGCAAGTGCTTTCTGATGTGCTTCTGCAACAGATCTCGGATCAAATATATTCACCACATCCTGGATCTGCATTCTCAACCCTCCAACAAACGTAGCAGTCAATTGTTACTCTGTCTCCATGATATCGTTCCTGGCAATCAGTTGATAAAATTCATCAGCATAATCATTAACAGTCTTCGTCCCTTGCCTCAGATTCTGCAACCTTTGATACATGAGTGATTGATAATTGTAAGGCAAGAATGTAGCCATCATCAGTTTCTTCATCTTCTCCGATGATTCAATCTTTGACTTCCACATTCTCTCCCGTGTAAGTTTAGTCTGCTGCCACCATGCCATAGCTCTACCTCTCAAACTAGTAGCAACCAACTTAACTCTTCGATTCTTAGGAACTTCTTTGAAGTCAAAAATTTCTTCAACATTAGACAATCAATCAAGAAATTCTTCTGCTACCATTCCACCCTTGAATTCTGGAATTTCCATCTTCATACCCGACTCCCATCGTCGGTCATCCTCAACATCCCGATACGAGTTTCGAACTTGGTCTCGATCTCGATAATGAATGCTAGCTCTATCACCCTCTTCATCAAAATCAAATGTACATCTATATCGATCTCGACCATCAACTTCCCTTCGATCATGCATGTCTCTTCTACTATGTCTCTCTTCATCACGATATGGCTCATCTTCAAACTCACGTGGAGTTCTTCTCTCTTCATGTCTATATTCATGGTGATCTCTTCTTGATGAAATTGATGTTTCTCTTCTTTCTCTAAAAGATTATGGCGACACCCTCCTCGCTTTCGTAACTAATGGCGAAACTCTGTTTCCTCCATGATTCGAGATTGGCGACCTTCTCCCTTGGTTCATATCGATCATCAATTTCTCCAACCTACCAATGCCTTCATCCAACTTTTCATTGAATTTATTGCTAATGCGTTGTTCCATCTGTTCAGCATCTTCTCTCTTGTACAAATCTTCAACATTCTGATGGCGATTAGCTCTTCTCGGCGGCATTGTAGAACTTCAACAAATATAACTTCGGCCTTGATCTACTTTGACCAAAACAATGCACGGCTTAAACTTAACTCGGCTACACTTCAAAATGAACTTCAACTCTCGGATCTACACTTCAACACAAAGCTATGCACAACTTCAACTTCAAACTCCTTGGCTCCAAGACTCGGCTTAGCTATGATTGGCTAAGTCTGGCTCTGATACCAAAACTAACGCAGCGGATATAAACGATTTGACAACGAAATGAAGATTTCGTGTCAAACTAATCGAAGAACGATTAGATGAAGTAATATGAATCGATGGATTGAAAGATACCGAAGGTCCAAATTCGTTGATCTCCAAAAGATACCGAATTCTAGCTATCTTCGACAAGTTGATCGCGCACGATACCATGAGAGAAGATCTACAATTCTTCAAACGTTGATCAAGCGCACTTGATACCGTGAATTGGCTTCAACAATCGTTGATTCGAGCGCACTCGAATACCGAAAGTGGAGATAGGAGATCACACTCAACTACCAATTTCAAAAAAGACACAAAGCACTCAAACAAAGTTTCATTTCAAAAATCCACCCCCTACAAATGACCACACCTCCCCTATTTATAGGATTTTTACAACACCCAGCACTAGGTCGTTCGCGACCTACAGCACGCGACCTACCCAACACGACCCACGACCTAACATTGGAAGCGACCTACGACTCACGAGCCATCAACAGGAACAACACAACACATATTTACATCAGTAAATGACCTAACAACATACATCAGAACGACCTTACATCAAGCGACTCAATATGTACAATACAAACGACATAAGACACACGTTACAACAAACGACCCAACGCAGTACAGCACACACGAGTTACGACCTAAGTAACAAGCGACTTATCTCATCACAGCAATAGAAACTCTTCACGCGACCTACATTGGAGCGACCTATCTTCAAGGCGGCTTCACCCTGCTTTGTGAATTAGGTCGTTCGCGGCCTATACTAGAGCGACCTAAGGCCTCACGACCTAAGGAAAAAAAGCATACTGGTCGCTTCGAATGAATATTGCTCGCTAGGTCGCTTGGGCTTGATTGATCAAAACTCGTTAGGTCGTTTGGATGACCTACCACCACACTAGGTCGCTGCCCTCCCAAATTCGTTGTAGAGTGTACTGGCGAGCGACCTTCACTAGGTCGTGAGCGACCTAAGTCCCTTGAGCACTTCAAGTCCATTGATTCTGTAGATTGCGCTGCTTCTTCATTAGGCTGGGCTGCATCATATTCCATGTTAGATGGGTTTACTCATGCTGGTTTCCAGCCTGACCCGGGTGTTACTTTGATGTAATTCTCAGATCGAGTATTACAGATTTTCAAGCAAGGACGTTCTGGAGCTCAGGAGTCGAGCTGGATGGCAGGAACGTATGGAGTGTATTCAGCTGAGAGATATTATGGATTATCTAGGACAAGTTGATTTTATTTGTCCAGTGTTTCTGAAAATGTTGTAACTCTGATATATTAAATGTAATTTACTGATACAGCTTTCTTGGTGTAAAGAATATTATTTGATATTATATTTTATCCGCTGCGAATGTGAGATTCTGAGTTTGGTTTTCTGTTTCTTCTTCTATCTCTTTTCTTCTTTTCTTAACTATCTGGAATTTTTGAGATCGAAATTTTCGAGTCGTTACATAACTATTGATGGAAAAATGGTTTTCAAAATCAGTTTACAAAAGTAATTTGTTTGAAGAGAAATCAAAAATGTGACCAGAATCGTTTTTTGAATTTTTGACTTTTTGTGGGCTTAAAGTTATCGGAAATGTTGTGAACACTATTATATACCCATATACATAAATTTACAAATAAGTTAGTATATATATTAGGGCATATGCATACATATATGCATATATATATATGTGTGTGTGTGTGTGCCTATGTATATTTATACACACACACGTATACATACATGCACATTTTTGTATAAATAAAAATACTTAAGTAAGGAACAAGGTGTGACCTTAATACAAAAAATATAATTAAAAGTAAAATGATATTAGGAAACATAAAATGACAATATAAGTACATGAGGCGTTAATGCATGTTGGAGCAAAGAAAGGAAAAGGGACAAAGTTTGCTTGCTTGAGCAAGCACGGAGTAGGGGACAAGATGAGGTGGTAAGAATTTAAGGGAGGGTATGTACTTAAGGTTGATTTGGTAATTTAATTAATCCTCCTTACATATATACAAAATTCTAAATTTAATTCTCATTTTTCCATATCATTCTCAGTTTTAAAAACTTCCTCCAAGCTCTTAAGGAAAACCTTTCATAGCTTCCATGAATTTCAAAAATTTAAAAGCCTTAGTTTCATTCACTTTAATTTCTAAAAACTTGTTAAAAGCATTTTCCCTCCACTTCTACAACTCCTCTTTGCCAAAACGAGTCCACGTCCACCTCATTAACTCAAGCTCGAACCATTAGCCTCTTAGGCTTTCAAAAAAAATTCCATTTTTGCTAAGGAGAAAGCATGGGTCTAGGTCAGATTCAAGTTCTAGTGTAATCTTAGTTGGTTTGGTTAGCTTTTAAGTGAGAAAATCTTGCTTTATCTTAAAGTTTTCAAATTTAATGTCGATGATAATTATTTCTTATCTTGGTTGTGAAAATATGTTGGTTGTTGGATAAGTTGATGTTGATTTGTCTGTGTATATGCATACTTAGATGTGATGTTGTTTAGACTTGGATAAAAATTTATTAAATCACAAGTTAGGACCTTACTTATATCATGATGATATGGTCAATATGTGTGTGTGTAAATATACATACAATTTTGCAGGCTAAGTACAAGTTAGCAATTGATTTATGCTTTAATACAACATCCCTTACTTTCTAACTTATTTACTTGTGGATTTTTCGAGAAAAGTTTATAAAGTTTTTATCTTTGTTTTTTTTCCAAAAGCTTTATTCAAAGTTATAGAGTATGTAAACACAAAATATAAAGTTTTTTTTAAAGGTTTTTGGAATATAAAACAAGTTTGAGAACATATAGCGATAGTCGCTTTGGGTGTTGTTCGTAAAAATGAACTCTTTCGAATAAAAGTGTTTTCGCTTAAGTGTCTTTTTGAAAAGTGTTTTCAAAATAATTTATAAGTAATAAAAAGAAATTACTTAATTAATTATTTAGTTAATTATTAATTAATTAATTAAGTTAGTCAATACTTAATCATGGGTTAATAAAGGAAATTTTTACTTGATTGTAAATTAAGTAAGTTAACTTTAATTAGTTAATTAATAAAAGTTTAATTATTATTTAATTAATTATTTAAGGATTTAGTATTATCTAATTAATATTAAGTTTAAATTATTTATTATAAAAGGATTTAATTATTTATTAATTACTAATTAAGTTAAATTTAATTAAGACTCAATTAAGATTTAAATTATCATTTAGTGAATGTTTAAATTATTATCTATTAATTAATTAAAGATCAATTATGGTTTAATTATTTATTTAAAGATTAACTATTATGTATTTATTTATTTAAAGGTTAATTACTATCTAACTATTTATTTAAAGGTTAATAATTATTTAATTATTTATTTAAAAGTTAATATGGGATTTTAATTATTTATTTAGAGGTTGATAATTATTTATTAAAAGTTAATTTGATATTTTATTTATTTAAAGGTTAAATTATTATTTTAATAAAGAGTTAAACGTTATTTAATTATGGGACAAAAGCATTTGATTTTAAATTATTTAACTCTTAAGGTCGATTTATTTAAGCAAACTATCGTTTAAAAGAATGTTTTAAATTCAAGCGATTTCTTTGTCAGTTACCTTTATTAAACCTAATTGAAATATGAAACCCAATGAAAAATGTTTAGAAGAATAAAATACCGTTCTGCTAATTAAATTATATTGAATGCCTGTTTAACAGAATGAATCACCATTCTGCTATAATTCACCAAGTAGATTATGTTGGACATACATTAACCAGAAATTAAGCCCAGTTCTGCTATTATGTTAACTCAGACATTTGCCTATATGTTTATTGATTGGTGTTGCTGATTCCTCATACATATCTGCTTGTTATTTAAATACCCATGTTATGACTGGAAAGTTAAACTGAAATAATTGACAACCATTATAGTCACTAAGCCTCTTTCTGATTTTTTGAAGCCAAACATTTCAAATATATTTTTAATAATGGTTTAAAATTAATTGTTATATTATTTAAAAGGTTTTAAAGTAAAGTTGTTACTTATTTATGATGCTTAAATTTATTACCATTTTAAAAATGGTATTTAAAAGATAATTAAGCAATTATTTTAGTAAAGGTGTTTTGAAGTAATTTAATGCTTTTCAAATAGTTGTTTAAAGTCATTATTTTGTAATGCAGTTTAAAGATAAATTTAATAAAGGATGTTTAAATAATAAATATAAAGGCATTCAAAATAATTTCTTTGTTTATCAAAGGAACTTTATTGATTAATATTTAATCAAGGAGTTTTGTTTTAAATAAGGAAATTTATGAAATTGGTTTATAAATTGAAAAGAGATTTTGAAATTTGGAAGGAAGTATTATAAATAATTTAAGATATCTGAAAGAATGTTTTATAAATGATTTTGGATATTTATAAAATAATTTTATAAATAAATTTGGAGATTTATAATGTGATTTATAATTGGATTTTAAATGTAAGTAAAGGAGATTTTCATAAATGCAAGAGATTTATTAAAAGGGTTTATTGAAGAAATTTATAAAAGAAATTGAGATTGGAGTTTTCTAAATTGACCTTCTTAATTTTGATAGTGTGGACATTTGTTTCATGCTTAACACCGAAGAAACAGTGTTTGGGTTTATCCTTATCTCCGTTTCTTTTTAAATAACTTTTGTTTTGATCCTTTTAATATAATTTTGAAATAAGAAATCTTTCGTGATGTTTTGTGAATATACTTATGCCAGTGAGATAAGGATATGAATATTTTAATAAACATTTTGAAAAGAGATTTAATAAATGAAAGATTTATTTTGTGGCTTAGTGGTTGTTATGGGTAATTAAATCTTTGGATTGTTGTTTGTTTATGTATTTGATAGTTAAAAACCGACTATCGAATCTAGGCTAGTTTTGACTTGGGAAGTAAATAAGAGCTTCACATGTTCATACAGTTTCAGTTCCCTCGGGAGAACTCATTCGTGTGAAACGTCTCTAGCTTTAAGGGATATATTAGAGATCCATTGGGACTTTGATAGTCCATTTATTTCTGAAAGAATCGGTAATGAGTCAACCAAAAATTATCGGTTGTTCGCTCGGAGAGACCATGATCGGATATATTATCCGAAAACCAGTTCGAACTAACATATGCGTTTGAGCAGAAGACATCTTGAGGATGATCTAAGATGGAGCTCTTTGAAATGCAAGGGCAACTTGCTACTAATCTTGAGGGTGATTCTAAAGCGGATGTACTAGAAGTAGTGCCTTCGGTTTCATTTAGTATCAGAACGAACTTGTATGGACAAATATTGGCATTGCATTTTTGCTTGGAGGGCGGTGTTAGCATTTCAAGAGGGAATTGCAAAAAAAAGGTAAATCACTACCTTATGAGCCTCACACTCGGTAAATGAATAAACCAAAAACATGCGACAAGGCTATGTGGGTTGCTCCCATTAGGGTATAATTATCCCTTATCTAGAGTCGATATCTATGTATACTTGGGGCCCAATTTGGTTGTTTGATCGCAACCAAGGGGTGATCATATTCGGTGCTATCCTGTAAGGGGTAGGGCCAGTCCTGAGTAGCAGAGGTGCAACATGTTTTAGCCTCCAGTACATTTTATCTAGAGGTGTACTAATTCGCTGAGTAGACTCCTACCCTTCATAGTTAGAATCCATTTTCCAATATGAGCCTCTGGACTTGATTATATACTTATTATGCTGGACTTCAATTAATGTAACAATTTCAGCTATGATTCAATATTTATTTAAACCCTAGTTATTATTATAATATCTGAGGATTTCTTATAGAAATGTTTTGGTTATCGTAAGCTAAAAACATATCCGTATTTATGTGTGGCATGGTCTTAGGAGATACCTTTATTTTTCAAAGGGTTTTATAAATATAGAAATCAACATGATTAGATAGAGTTTTCAAATGCTGGCTTACTGATCCGGGTGTTATTTTTCTTATAATGCTCCAGTCAAACCAAGCATATTTTCATATCTAGTTTGGACGCTTTAAAGCTTCAGGAGACGAGCTGGATACCTCTAAGATGTATTAATGTATCTTTTTATTTTCGCTACATTTTCTTGTCAACAATTGTAAGGACAGGCTGTTATAACTGTCCAAGCTGATGATAGGATTTGTCTACACTGGTTGATGTACGTATATTACAATTTTTTGTAAAGATCATTGTATACATTATAGATTACTCGTTACGATGTGAGATTTTGTTCTATCTTTCCTTTTATTTTATCCCAACAATCTGTCATTTTGGCACTTGGATGCTTGGCACACGAATACCGTAGATGTATTAGTGTCGACTTTTGGTGGTTAAAAAGGCAGGTTGTTACAATTTCATTCGATACTAAAGTTATTCATGAAGTATTTCACAAATTTCCACTCAAGTTTATAAACATTTTATAAAGACACGTCTTTATAAAACATCAAATTAAAAACTTACTCCATTTTTTTTACTTGTATAATATTCTTCTACATCCTAAGAGTTTATACAAAATATAAATTTTAATTTATTTATTCATTTTTACTTTTACATTTTTTTTCTCAAAATTTAAATGGAGGCTCAAATGAAATACGGGTCTTAGAACTGAGTCTACTACTTCGGCCTTTTACCATGGAATTTTCTAAGGAAAGATGTTTACTAGCCAACCCAATAACAAGAAACAGTTTATAT
Organism: Allium cepa; assembly: GCA_030765085.1. Lineage (NCBI taxonomy): Eukaryota > Viridiplantae > Streptophyta > Magnoliopsida > Asparagales > Amaryllidaceae > Allium > Allium cepa. The sequence continues at coordinate 176,158,375 of CM060930.1, forward strand.
GACTTAAATGTTTAAACAAAAACTATGGTTTTAATAAAACAATGCTTTTGAAAACCTTCATATCCAATTTAACCCACTTAAAATCTTGAGTTAAATTATCCCTTTTCTATTCAAGAGTTTAAATTTTCATTTATCAAATTATTATTCAAAATAACCTTTATTTTAAACCAATTTCCTTCAAGGAAACTAAAGAACATAATTCAAGGTTTTATTTCAAAATTCTTTTTGAAATCAACTTTAACAATTTATTCACTAACACTCGCTTTGGGTTCATTCAAATTCGAACTTATTTTGATCACACAACGATGAAGAGAATAATTTACTAAGTGCACTACAACATTCGCCTAAGCAAACATTTGATCGTCATTTAGAGGATTATTCAAATTACCATGGAACAAATGAGATGTTTTCCCTGAACTATCCAAAGAAATCGTATCTTTATCAAAAATTCTCTTTGAAATATGTTTACTTATAAATACTTCCAAGTAATACGACTATTACTTTTCTCAATAATCCTTTTGCCATCATTGCAAGCAATACCAAGATTTAAATTCTCAGAAACATTTTTTACTCATAAACACCCTTTATAAATAATATAAATCATTTCGAATATACTATATTCATATAAAATGTACCTTTAAAATCATCTAATCTTATAATAACATCCCTTTATTATAATAAACACTTTTTAAAACACATTTTATAAACCAAATTTATATAAAATTGCCTTTATACAAAATCATCTCATATTAAAACAATTATTCTTTATTATAGTAAAAATTTATCAAATATTTATCCTCTAAATGCCTTATCTTTCAATTTAAATTATATTAAACAACTTTTATTGAAAGTTTTTTTAATTCAACATTAATACCGAACACCGTATAGTCAAATTGTAATACTTAATTCATGAGAGGTTCTTTTTAATGTACTTACAATCACCAAAACAACAAATGCCCATAAAATGGTCGAGCATGAATTAACAATCAACAAACAATAATCAGTGCTCCTAACTATCCGAGCATGACAAATCAAACAATAATGATAATAAATAAATATTATCATTTTTGAAAAAACAGACACAACATGAATAACTATATCAATTTGAAAATTATTCCGTTGTATAAAAATATAATATAATTCTTGGTAAATATTTCATTTATCAATTTTCAAAATTCAATATCATGTTTGTTTGCCTTGTAAGTGTTTAGAAATCCCTATCGACACCGTGGCGTCCCACGCCTCGACCAAAATTCGTAAACCACTCAATAGGTCAATTAACACAATACATTTTTAAAGTAATAAAAAATACGCTCACATATATATAATACTCTCAACTCATTTTAGTGTGTCATATCTCTAATGAGTTTACCACACCAAAGCTAGGGTTCTCGCTTAACCTTCAGCTCTGATACCAGTGGTAACAACCCACCTTTTCGACTATTGAAAGTCGACATCAAATGCATCCATGTATTCAAATGCTGCACATCCAATCGTCGAGAAGGCATATATTTAGGGTAAAATAAAAGGAAAAAGAACAGGAGAAATCGAGTCTCATAACGGAATGATCGCATATAATATAACACAGACAGTAAAAGCTGCCACTCTAAAAATACATAGTATATCAGAGTTAAAAAAACCTCATCAACATGGACAGTTATAACTTCTTGGCCTTACAATTACTGATGGATATTATAATAAAATGACATCCGAATTGATCTGGAAATACCAGCATGAGAAAACTCAAGTAATATGATGAACGTATAATAATTCTTGAGACACGCCACAGATTCACGGAACAGGTTTTACCATACAAGAACAACTTCCACACATGAATGAATGGAAATAAATTAAAACAAAAACCAAACTTGAAAGAATGAGCATAAACAAGATCAAAATCCAAACTTAAAGAATGGCGACAAATAATTAAACATCAAGAAGAGCTCTAGGCATTTCTCGATGCAATTAAGAAAACAATTCACAGATTTGAATCAAACATAAGGAAAAGGATTTTTTTTCAACAATAACTAGGAGGTGCACCCCCCTCATCAAAAGTATACCTCTAGAAATATATTTGAGAACTACGATGGCTCTCGGACTCATCCAAGCCGGACCCTGCCAACATTATAGAGTATCTAAGTATTTCATATCTTCACATGTATATCACTAAATCCAATATAGAGGATATGTGAAGACACTCTAATAAGAGTAACCGCACATAGATTGGCATCCACTCGCTCTTTAGTTTTAGTCATTTCCGATAAAGGATATCAATGCTTAACCGAGTAACAAATCGCCTTTAATCCACGATACACAAAGAAGAAAGTTGAAACTATAGTCAATAAATCAACCATCGAGAATAATCTAAATGATTGTATATGGAAATTAAATCTCATAACCTTACCTTTATTCATCGATTTCAAACTTGTACTATCCCTCAGTTGAAAATGAAACCGGACAGATTAAGTTATTACCTCTAGGCATTGCCCTGGCAATAATTTTAACCTTCGAGATAGAAACGAGTTTCTATACGTCGATGTTTAGTGCTAAGAGTATGACTAAATCCTTTCCATATAAGTGATATCATTTACGAAAATTAAATTCTTGTTCTTGCTATAACTGAATCAAACTTTTAAACTTTTAAAACCGAACCTATGCTTGTACTTCACATAACAAATATTTGAAAAACACTTTAAAACGCTATTTAAAGTATTCTTTATAGAGAGAAAATTATATTTTTAAGCGTATTAGAAAGAAGGGTAAAAAAGTTGTCACTAAAACATTATTTACCGTTAATGGTTATCTGAAAAAAAGGTCACTAAAACATTATTTACCGTTAATAGTTATCCATAGTTAACATAAACATAGTTTACATAAATAATACCTGCCTTACTTAAATTATTAGCCATGTATACAAAGGATGTATTACTGTTCAATGATATACGAAATAGAAAATTTGATTCCCTTCAAAACTTATAACATGGCATCATAGCAATTAACTTTCAAAATTTAGAACCTCTTTTCACAATCAATAGTTTGTTTGGATTCGTTTGAAGTTAAATCCTCTGTCAAAATTAGGGTTTTGGATTGTTGTCAATAAATTCGAATTTAAATCCTCTATCAAAATTAGGGTTCTATGGGTGAAGATAAAGTATCTACGGTGTTGAATGTAATGGAAATGATGCCTAAGATTTCCGATCACAAGTTGAGTGGTTCGAATTATTTAGAATTGAGTAAAACCATCCGTCTTTATCTCCAAAGCATCGACAAAGATAATCATATAACTGATGATCCTCCTCAAGCAAATTCAAAGGAGAAAGATGATCAGACATGGTTAAGAGATAATGCTCGCTTGTTTCTTCAGAATCGAAAGTATGTTGATATGGAAGTTATTGGATTAATCAATCATTGTGAATTTGTTAAAGAATTGATGGATTACTTGGAATTTTTGTATTTTGGGAAAGGAAATCTATCTCGTACGTACGAAGTTTGTCAATCTTTCTATCAAGGTGAAAAACAAGACTAATCACTCATGAATTACTTTATGACATTTAGAAAACATACGAGGAGCTTAATATTCTTCTACCAATCAATTTTGATGTAAATGTTCACTAAAAACAAAGAGAACAAATGGCTATTGTAAGCTTTCTTGCAGGTCTCGCCAGTATTTGATTTTTCCAAAGCTCAATTTCTCTGTGGAACTAATATGTCATCTTTGTAAGATGTTTCCAGTCATATTCTTCATGTAGAAAATACTCCTATTCCACTTACAATGCCTTAATTAGTCATTATAACAATTAAACATCTTGGAGACCATCTACTCAAAATATATACTAAGGAGACAACATTCAACGAACTGAAACTAGAAACCTGATTTGCAATTCTTGCAGGAAGCTAGGCCACATTAAATTTGAATGTCAAAACCTTCAGTTCAAGAACCAGTAAAAACAATCTGCTAATATTGTGTCTGGACAATCAGCTAATGTTGCAACTACTAATGGAACAAATGATAAAACAATACTCATTTCTGCTGACGAGTATGCAAAGTTCTCAAAGTATCAAGAAACTCTAAAGGATTCTTCTTCTTCTATCACTGCTATTTCCATTTCGTAAAACAAAGTGGATCATTGATTCTGGTGCCATTGATCATATGACTGGTAATTCTTCTCACTTTTCAACCTTCCGCTCAAATGCTTACACTCGTGTTGTTACACTGGTTGATGGGTCGTCTTCTTATGTTTAAGGTACTGGGACTGTTGATCCTGCACCTTTGCTTCCATTATCTAAACTATCTTTTAATTTACTTTCGGTTAGTCAACTCACTAAAAAATGAACCGTTCCATCTCTTTATTTCCTAATCAATGTATGTTTCAGGATCTTATGACGAAGAAGACTATTGGTAGAGGGCATGAGTCTGGCGGGTTATACATTCTTGATACACCACCATCAACTTCTATAGCTTGTCCAAATATTACTTCTGCTCTCAAAACTCAGTGTCGGTTAGGCCACCCATCCCCTCCTCTACTCAAGAAGCTTTGTCCAAAATATAATTCAATATCTTCCTTAGATTGTGAATCATGCAATTTTCTCCATCGTCTTGGTTCAAGTCCTAGAGTTAGTAAACGTGCGAGTATTCCTTTTGAATTGGTACATTCCGATATTTGGGGACCATGCTCAATTTTTCCTAAACCTAGGTTCAGATACTTTGTTACTTTTGTAGATGATTATTATTTTTTAACTTGGTTGTTTTTAATGAAAAATCGTTCTTAGTTATTTTACATATTTTGTGCTTTTTGTGCCGAGATTAAGAACCAATTTGATACTTCAATTCATACTCTGAGAAGTGATAATGCTAACGAATATGCATCTACTTTATTTCACTCATATATGACTCGGCATGGTATACTTCATGAAACATCTTGTGTTGATACTTTATCCTAAAATGGGTAGCAAAAAGAAAAAATAGACATTTTCTTGAAACAACACGTGCTCTTTTATTTCAAATGCATGTTCCTAAACATTTTTAGGCTGATGCATTTCTACAACACATTTTCATATTAATCGTATGCCATCGTCTATTCTAAGTGATGAAATTCCTAACAAAGTTCTTTTTTCCAACAAATATGTATTTCCTATTAGCCCTAAAATATTTAGCAGTACTTGCTTCATAGAGATGTTAGACCATAACTAACTAAACCTGATCCTAAATCTTTGGAATGTGTCTTTATTGTCTACTCTCATCTTCAGAAAGGGTATAGATGTTACTGCCCCAGTCTTAACAAATACCTTGTCTCAACCGATGTTACTTTTCTAGAAGACACAACCTTCTTTTCACCTTCTGTCGTTCCTATTTAGAGGGAAGATTATGATTTACTTGTATATTCTATAACATCTTTTAGCCATATCCAAGAATCAAATACTCCTACCCATACTCGTACTCCCACTATATCTCCTTCTACTTATATATCTGGAAACACCCCACACCCTGCCCCTTAGTATACTTAAAAGGACACATTAAAAGGCATGGTGCATTGTAGGTATCTAAAACTGAAAGAGACTAAGATTCACAAGACAAAAATCAAATAATTATAACACAGCGGAGACAATTATAGTATTTTGCTAAAAATCAAATTCCATAATATAAGATGATAAAAATAAGTCACCAAATATCCATATGACAAAATACCCATACAAGTCTTGTGAAATCAAAAACCAAAATCTCAAATAATATTAGAGTACAATACATCCATCTCAAAATACCAACTCAACAAAAGAACTAAAAACTGAGACTGAAGGAAAGAAATATATGATAGAATCTCCAACAAGTCTCCAAGAAGCTACGGTCGACCTTCCTTTCCCCTGATTGCCTATGGGGGAAAAAGGAAAAAATAGAGGAGTGGTTCAGACTAAAAGTCTGGTGAATGATAGTAACTACTAGAATCTTTAAGCAAAGTAAAAGTAATAGACCTTGCAACAGTTCTAGTATATAAAAGGGAATAAAGGAAATAGGAAGAAGGAATAAGCTAGAAACAAATATGAATTAACTAAATTAATTAACTTTGATTGTTTCCACTTGTCTTTGATAGCTGCTTTGATTAGGCTGAATTCCTAATCTTACCATTTGATCGACCTGTTACTCCATAGACCTTACTACGGACTAGACGCTATATAGCTCACTACATAGAAATGGTATCTACGAATGACACACAAAGTATCTACTATATACTAGACGTTATATACCTCCCTACATAGAAGGCAATGGTGCCTACGAAACGCACACATACTAAGCGCTTGGAACTCATAATGATTATTGACCACCCGAATGGAATTCGCATGCGTAACCACCACCATGCTTGTGCTACCTATTGTTCCACCTATTGAGTCTTCTAATTACCTCAAGCTCCAGCATAAGCATGCCCCTCATCCCACTTCAGGCTAATGTAACATGACCGTGTCCATAGAAAATAGGGAAAATGCCGTTGGTACCGGCCCATCATCCAAACAATATCTAGCTGCACACCTTGCCCAAATCCCCATGATTTGGACTTCTACGTATTGACCAATTACTATCATTATTAGCATAAGCATGCCCCTCTTCTCATATCAGGATTATGTGAAACACTGCGTCTATAGAAATAATAGAGGAATGTTATTTGGTACAGGTCCGACTTTAATTGTTGGTTATTAACTTAGACAAATTATTTAAAGTGGAAATTAGCCACAAGGGCCTTTTTAGCAACTGCAATTAGTTTTTAGGACGTACAACTAAAATAATTACTTTTAAGGACAAAATGCAAAATAATTAGTTTCTAAGGCCTAAACCTATGAATTATGTCCTTGAAAGTAATTGGACTGCTGACTTTGTCCTTAAAAGTAATTATTCTGCTGACTTTGGCCTTGAAATTAATTTCTATACATGTGTGTCCTAGAAACTAATTGTACTGCAAAGTTTGTCCTTCTGGTGAAATGCCCCTTATTTAAATAAGCTTTTACTTTTGTTCTAGCTATCGGTGGTTATTAATTTATCATAAGTCCTAAAATAAGCTTCATTCTGTTCTTTTTCTTATTATAACCCACGTTATAATCATGTTTATTACTTAACCCAAGGTCTAAGTGTGAAAATAAGCTTCTATCATCTTATACTCTTTTTTTGTTATACGTTATAACTAGGTCAATTATCTTTAATTAGTCCAGTTCTAACATTAATATCATAATTTGGTTCAATTTCAGTCTTAATTCCATTTTTATTACAGTCTTTACAATTTACATTTTATCTTCCATTATTTCAACATTCTTATAATTTTAATCCATATTTGCATTTTAATCTATTCTAATCCATACGCGAAGAAGAAGGAGAAATAAAAAAACTGAAAATAGAAGAAAATCCAAAACGTAGGAAAAAGATGTAAATAACGCATAAATAACAGTAAATAAATTAAAATACTGTAAATAAACTGTAAATAAATGGAAAAACTATAATTAACATAACTAAACTAAAATTAACTGAAAAAAAATAGCTAAAAGAAATAGACTAAAAATCATTCTAAAAACTGTAACTAAATTACTAAAAAGGTTATTCCAAAAATCATAGTAAAACTACAACTATCGGAAACTCTAATATTTTAAATTACTTAAAGAAATCTAAAATAATTACAATCACTCACATGTGGTCCTAAGCTCTTTCCTTCAGGTCTTCCCAGATCCACTTGGGGTTTTTAAATATTTTTATTTAAAATGATTTCGTCGTTGGAAATTTATTCCGTTTAGGGTACTTTTTGAAAAGGTGAACCCAATTGAAGAAAATCTCAATATAACAAAATACCCCTTTTACAACGGAAATGCCCGTTGTAATAGGGTTTTCGCAACGGGCCTGGGCCCGTTGTATTATTCGATGTTGTAATAGAATAGATGAATTTTACAACGGTTCTTGTCCATTGCAATAGGGTTCTTTTGCAACGGTTTTGGCCCGTTGCAAAAACATCTTTTACAACTGTTTTTGTCCCGTTGCAAAAGGGTCTTTTGCAACTTTATTTGCCCGTTGTTAAAAAAATTCAAATGAGAAAAAAACTAATGCAATGCATGTGCAAATTAATTGAAACAAACTATATACTAATGACAACCATATTTATTCATATTTACTAAAAATAGCAAATGAAATTCATATTTCAAAATAACAAAATGATTTATCTATTAACATCATTCATATGGTTTTACATAGTTACAAAACATCGAATATTAACCTAAACTAACATAACTACTAACTACAATTTTTATTGCTATAGGCAGAGCTATCGAAATCAATAACCATAATTGCACTTGATTTGGCCAGCCTCTTGAACGAAGCATCTTTAAAAGACCTAGATGAACCCTATTGCATACAAGTGAACATATTTTATTTATAGAGCATATGCAGGCATAAACATTATGAACAGTGTATACAAGGATATTATGATAATAAAACTAGAGGTGCCAAACGTATAGAAATGTACAAATATTTTTCTTCATAATAACAAGTTTACGAATCAGTTATAATTCAATCCACACAGCAATGTACAAATGATGGTATTGTCTAAAGCTAGAAGCATATATACTAGAGTAGTGACAATAAAACTTCAAATTTCTAGTTAAGTATTGTTGCTTATTTGATGGATCTATGACAAAAAACAAAACTAAAATCCAATTACATAGTTAAACTTACTAAAATGCATCAAATCAGATAAAATAAATAAAAGTGTGCCTCTTATGTCTTAACTAAAATTCATATTTTTCCTTCCAACCTGAACGTCCGAGTGAATTATCTTCCAAGGGAAATTGCATACCTCCAATGCCCAAATTTAGCATACTTCACATTCGGGTAAATCAAATTTGCCACATTATCAACATCCATACTAGAACTTTTCTTCATCAACCGAATAATGAACTTACTAAACTCATGCATTGCTCGACAACAATCTTTAACTACACGGTCAAACAACTCAATTGTCAGTAATCTCTCGATTTTATCATCAATAAATTCCCATTTTTCACTCCTGATTTTTCTCCCAAGCATCAAATTCTCAGTCTTGATTTCCTTGATCTTCATTTTCAAACTTGCAGCTCCAAAGTCTTTCCTATTAATATCTGCCTGTAGTTTCTTAAACACAATCTAGAATGTTTTGAGCAAAGTCTGATTCTCCTTCGCCTGCGCTTCCAAAAAATCCGAATTTCGACTAGGGTTTCGTAAATGAGATCGAACTTTACTACCTGTGCCCGAACTAAAATCGCTCTTCATGTCAGAAATAATCCACAGCTGTTTAACTACGTTTGCGTCGCCCAAGATTATGGCGTTAGAATCAAAAGGAGAATGGGCTGCATGTACTTGAAGATAAGCGGTCCGGAACGATGAAATAGCGACGAATACAGAAGTTATGGGATTGTCAAGAGTAGGTAGAGGCGGAGCCGGGTCGGGTTTTAAGACGACCACGCGTTGACCCGTTATGATTTCTTCCGGCGCGGATGCGAGATCGATGTCTGAGATTGTTGAAGCAGCATCGTCCGCATCTCCGTCTTCTTTAGGGAAAAAATCGATTGTTCTAGTTTTGAATGCTAATGCGAATTTTGAGATCATTCTGGAATTATGGGATTTGATTTTTGATATAGAGATTAGGCTAACAAAGTTATCTGGAGGACACGGTTTTAAAATTAGGGTGTTTAGAGGGACTTATTTTTGCGTTGGAGCCAAAATTTTCGTTATGGAGGGAAAATTTTGAGATTGTATCCAGTTGTTTTAAAAATTGATTATCATGATAAATAAATAACTATTGTTTTGAAAGATATATATAGAGGGAAAATTTTCTATATGGAGGGAAGTGGATGACTAATTCCATCAACCAACTATTGTTTTGAAATTTATTTAATATGATAAGTTAAACAATATATATAGTAACTATTTCTTAATTATTAATTATTGCTTCTTAGTTATTTATTATTAATTCCAAATTATTAGTTCTTAATAAATGATTATTTAATATTAATTATTTAAAATTTAATTACTGTTTATTAATTATTAGTTACTAATTATTTCATATTTCAAAATAATTATTAATAATTGATCATTATTAATTATTAATTTATTATTTAAGTATTAATTACTATTATTTAGTATAAATTATTATTTATTAGTTATTATTTAATTATTAATTACTATTTGCAACCAAATTGGCTACAAACACCCAAAAACAGATTAAAGTTATTTAATTATTTATATATTAACAATTATTAATTATTAAATAGTTAATAGTATTATTAATTATTAAATTTTTAATATTAATTATTAAAAACTAATGACTTTTTATTAATTGTTAATTATTAAGTATTAATGATTAATATTAATAATTAATTCTTAATCTTTTAATGTTAATTACTTAATATTAGTTATTATTTATTTAACAAAAATTATTTAATAATAATTATTAATTAGTAAATATTTGAAAATTTATATTAACTATTATATGAATTTCTAAAATTGCTTTTTAAATATTAAATATTACTTCTGAATCATTAAACATTAATTATTTAAAATTAATTATTAATTATTTAAAATTAATTGTTAATTATTAATTGTTACTACTTACTTTTAATTTAATATTAATTATTTAAAGTTAATGATTATATGCATATTACCGATTATTAATTATTAAATATTTAATATTAGTTATCTATTATTAAATTTTTAATATTAAGTATTAAAAATAATACTATTTATTGATTATTAATTATTAAGTATTGGTAATTAATTCTTAATTATTTAATAGAAATTATTTAATACTAATTATTAGCGATTTAATAGAAATTATTTAATAGTAATGATTAATTATGAAATATTTATATTAAATACTAAATATTAAATAATAAATATTGACGGGTGTTAGAAACGGGCATTTTTAGCCTATTACAACGGGCATTTTATGACCGTTGTAAAATTAGCACCTATTACAACGGGTATTTTTAGCCCATTGTAAAATTGACACCTATTACAACAAGCATGAATGCACCATTGTAATAGCATTCTATTACAATGGGCAGTCATTGCCCGTTGTGAAAAGGGCATTGTATAGGGCATATATTACAATGGTCCTAAATGGACCGTTGTAATAGCCTTCTATTACAACGGGCAACTAGTGCCCGTTGTAAAATAGGCGTTGTAATATGGTATTTTTGTTGTAGTGTCTTAGAATGAGAAAAAGTGTTAGGCCTAGAGCCTTATTTATAGGGGTGGAAGTGGATCTCAGACGTTAGATTTGGGGATTGAATAGGATGCAACCACGTCATAGGCTGAATATGAGCCATCAGATGGAAGCACGAAGGGACCAGATGAGCTGGAAGAATGCAAATGATGAAAAAAAAATCTCTAACGAACGTTACAGGACGAAGGAAAATTTCCTTTGTCCATAACCCAAGGCGAGTCGACCTAGGGCGCGGTTGGGTCGACCACATTTAGCCAAAAAAAAATTTCGTTTTCTAATTTAATTTGTAACTCTCTCATATCAACTCGGAATCTAACATTCTATATGGAAATTGACCAGAAAATTACCACGGACACAATATTGCAACTCCCGTATCTCGATTCTAATAATTTCACAATTTTTTTTATTATTTCATTAATTAACGAATTAATTATTATGAGTTAAATTGTAGGTTGTTATATTCTCCCGTACTTAAGGAGTTTCGTCCTCGAATTCTCTAAGGACAAAATAATGAAATAATATTTTCATCCAAGTTAACTACTCAACCATCATCCATTTATCCATTGTCCTTAGGTTATGACTTATGACTTATGCGATTATTGTAGTGTCTATGTCTCTAACTAATTCAAAAGATTAGACGGTCCACTGATTTAGTTGGCCTCCTTCTATGCAATCATATCCGTGCCATGTATCCAAATGAATGAAAAAATTCCTAATGATAACTGGTAGTTCTATATGCGTGCTACAAACACCATCCAAATGAAACGATCATGTGAAAATCATCCATTTTTAGAAACCATGGAAAATAGGATAAAAATGCACATACATCCATATGCATATGCTCTAGTGTCCTAGTTAGGCCGATCCCTAAGAGATAATAGTACATAGTGTTAGTATATGCGTCCATAGCATCCACAAGCAAACACTTGCAACCACTAGCATACATCATACATAACATGTTCTATTAACATATTTACATCAAACCCTACCATCCGTAGGTTAAATCCTAAGTTCTAGCCTCCCAAATGATAATAAAGGAAAGAAACTATTCAAAACTAAAGATGGAAAATAGGAAAATCCAAAAACTTACTATCGAAAAGATGAGGATAGGAAGTACGAATCTTCTCTTCAGCTTTCCAAGTAGCGTCTGCAACACCATCTCCTTATTGCACCTTCACTGATGGAACCTCCTTATTCCTAAGTCGCATGGTGTCTCAACCAACAATCTTCGTAGGGATACGACCAACAGATGCTTCCCTTTCTACTTCCACCTCCTCCAACTGGCTAGGCTCTACAACCTCCGCTAAGTCATGTAAGCACTTTCGCAATTGTGAAACATGAAAGACGTTATGCACTCCTATGAGCCTTTCTGGTAGCTTCACTCGATAAGCCATTTTCCCAACTCTCTCCATGATTGGAAATGGTTCAACAAATCTGAAGGCTAACTTTCCATTCGATCCAAACCTTACCACCTTCCTAAGTGGGGATACTTTGATAAATACTAAGTTTCCAACCTCAAACTCAATGTCTCTCCTTCGCTTGTCTGCATAAGACTTCTGCCTGTCTTAGGCTATCTTCATCCTTCACCGAATCAAATCCACTTTCCCCGATGTCTCCCTCACCATGTCAGGCCCAAATAGAAACTTCTCTGTAGATTCTACCCAACATGAAGGGGACTTATAGGGTCTCCCATATAAAGCCTAAAATGCTGCCATTCCTATGCTTACCTGGTAACTGTTATTATACGCAAACTCAACCAACGGAATATGCTCCTCCCAAGTTCCTCCGAAGTCCAAAATGCACATTCGTAACAAATCGTTGAGCACTCTATTCACTCTCTCTGTTTGGTTACCCATCTGTGGGTGATAGGTCGTACTCAACCTAAGCTGCATTCCTAGCGCCTCCTATAAGCTTCTTCGGAACTCACTAGTGAGGATGGGGTCTCTATCGCTCACTATGCTAAAGGGAACTTCATGTAGTCGGACTATCTCTTGAACATATAAGGATGCCAAATAAAATGACATACGCTTTCTCATAAATGGAATAAAGTGGGCACTCTTGGTCAACCGATCAACAATCAACCAAATGCTAGTATTCCCCTTCCTATAACGGGGTAAACCATCTATAAAATCCATCGAAATGATGTCCCACTTCCATTCGGCTACATCTAAGGGATGAAGTAACCCACCAGGTTTCTGTTGCTCCGCCTTAACCCTTTGGAAAAAAGACACTTGGCTACACACTCCACCACATCCTTCTTCATGCCATTCCAATAAAACATCCTCTTCCTGTCCCTATACATCTTATCACTAACCGGATGAATAGCCATACGGGAGTGGTGTGCTTCCTCTAAAATCACTTTCTACAAATCACTAGTGCGGGGAACATAAAGTCTCCCATCTCTCCTAATCCATCCCTTGCCATCTATGAAATAACATCGGAGATGTCTAGAGACCTCTCCTCGGCTAATCCTATCCATAATGTCCATGAGCTCCGAATCCTCTCGTTGCCTCGAGCAAGTCTGATCCATAAGGGAAGCTCTCACTTCAAGCGTAGCTAACACTGTAGGGGTAATGTCTGCAGAGGGCTTAAGTAGAAATGAACTCCAAGCTCCTTCACCCTACGAACAAAGGACTAAGAGTTGCCTTCTTCCTACTTAATGAATCCGCAACCACAGTACCCTTGCCAGGGGTATAAGCTATCTCAAAATCGTATGACACCAAAATCTCCATCCACTGCTACTGCCTCAAGTTCAAATCCTTCTGTGAGAATTGATACTTCAATAACTTATGGTCGGTGAAAAGCTCAAACCTCTCTCCAAGAAAATAGTGCCTCCAATACTTGGGTGCAAAAACTATGGAAGCTAACTCCAAATCGTGGGTATGGTAGTTCTTCTCATGCGTCCTCAACTACCTACTACCATAACATACCATCCTTCCTTTTACATCAACACCACTCCTAGACCCTTCCCACATGCATCAGTATATACAGTAAAAGGCTTAGCTCCATGGGGTAGAACTAACACCGGTGCACTAGTGAGGGCTCTCTTATGTTTCATGAAGGAATCCTCACAATCCACGTCCCATGCGAAAGCTTTATTTTTCTTAATAAGGTGCGTGAGTGGTGCCGAAATCTTGGCAAAGTCTCTAATGAACTTCCTATAGTAGACCGCCAATCCTAAGAAGCTCCTAACTTTGGTGATGCTCTTTGGGGCCTTCCAATCCTGCACTGCAAACACCTTAGCGAGGTCAACAGCCAAACCTTCCTTTAAGACCACGTTCCCCAAGAAACGTACCTCCACTCTCCAGAAGTGACACTTCGAAAACTTAGCTCTCAAATGATGACTAGAAGTGTACGAAGAACCTCCACTAAATGAACAGCATGCTCCTCCATATTCTTGAAAAATACCAAGATGTCATCAATGAATACCACCACAAACTTATTTTGGACCTCTCTAAAGACGTGGCTCATCTAGTCCACAAAGCAGGCTGGGGCATTGGTTAGCCCAAAAGGCTTAATCAACCACTCGTAAAATCCATTTGGAGTCCTAAACGTGGTCTTATCTATGCTGTCATCGGCGACCCTAAGCTAATAGAATCCTGTGAAGCTGGAAGAATACCAAAGAGCCAACTAACTGGTCAAAAAGATCATCAATCCTATGGAGTGGATATCGGTTCTTCTTTGTGAGCTTATTTAATTTTCTATAATCAACGCAAAGTCGAAGAGAACCATCCACTTTAGTAGCAAAGTTGATTGGCGCTCCCCATTCCGATGTGCTCCTTCTTATGAGACCTTTCTCCAAAAGCTCACCAATCTTCTTGCTCAATTCCTTCCTTTCCCTAGGTGCCATGTGCCACATGGGTAATACTACTTTCTTAGCATTCTCAGTCAAATAAATCCTAAAGTTAATCACTCTTTTAGGGGGTAGTCCCCAACCTCCTCAAAGACGTCTGGAAAATATCTGACAATAGGAACCGAATCAAACTCTGACGATGAAGAATCGAGGGAATAAAGGAAACTCAACATGACTGACCCTTGCGAGTCATAAGAAACCTCATGTAATAACCCACATATTTTACGATTGAGTATCTAAATATTTTGTTTAAATATTTTATCTTCAGTTGGATTATAGTCCGAAAAGTTACTTTTTGCATACGGTCGAATTAGGACTCGGGACCACTTCCATTGAGTTCAAAACGCCGTTTGCGATCTTTTTAAGTATAAACTTTGATATGTTTGGAGTTAGTGGAATCTTGCTACTTTTTCACTTTAGGCTTTAGGTTTGGTTTAGCCCATTAGCCTAAACTTATAACTCTAACTCAACCCCCTTCCCTCTATAACTTTACTTTCATTTCCTAACACTCAAGCTTCATCAAGAATGGAGGAAGGAATGAGAAATTAAAACTCCAAGCCCTAGTTCACTTGCAAATCCTACATCTAACTCCAAATTCAAAGAGAAGACATTGATTCAAGCTTCTTGGGTTGATTCTCCTTTGCTTTGAAGCTTCTTCTTCATTGATCTTGTGTAAAGGTGAGATTTTTATCTCACATCTTTGTCTATAACTATCTTTGATCGTTGGGTATGAATTCCTAACACCTTTTCATATGCATTTGCTTTTGGTTTGGATTGAATTGGTGAAAATCCCAATTTTTAGTATTTTGGGTTCAAATATTTAAAAATCCAATCTTTGATGTTTAAACACATTTTTGGTGATGCACCGAGGAGCCAATACGACCGGCTAGCCTATGGGCATAATCCCCTAGCGTCCGTGCTCGATCGACTGCAAATTGAGCGAGTTTTGAGCTCCAAAACCCTTAGGTCGCTCGGGCTGCATATAAAGGACTTTCGGCCTGCATTTAGGTCGTTCCTCCCCCTTAGGTCGTTCGGTCTTAGGTCGTAAACATAGGTCGCACGGCCTTGGTTATTCATTAAGTCGTTAGGTCGCTCGGCTTGTAAGTCGCTAGGTTGCTCGGCCTACTCTCCTTCCTCTCAACTTAGGTCGTTCGGCCATTAGATCGTTCAACCCATTAGGTCGCAACTCCTCTTAGGTCACGCCTTAATTAGGTCGCACCACCTAGGCCGCATGCTAGCTCCCTAAGCTGCTTCTACCTTAGGTCACTCGGCAGTTAGGTCGCGCCTTACCTTAGGTCGTTTGTACCGATTAAGTCGCACCTACCCCTTAGGTCGCATGCACCTTAGGTCGCTCGGCCTCCATTTCCTCTTAGGTCGTGCCATGCAGTTAGGTCGCACCATTCATTAGGTCGTACCTGCTATGCCTCGCACCAACGTTTGGTCGCAACATGTTAGGTCGCTCGACCTCTTTTGAGCCGCTACCTCCTTAGGTCGTTCCACTGCTAGGTCGCGCCGTGTTGTGTCGCTAGGCCATTTCCACTTTGATGAATTTGGGATCGAATTCTTTGGGTTTTCAGTCACATCTCCGGATGTGAATTTTTGTGGTTGATTATTTCTACGATCGTATTTGTGATTTGTCATTTTAAAAATATGAAGGTTTCAATACTCGTAGTAGATATCAAAACTCTTTTATTAAAACGATTTCAACTCTATTTTCAATATCAAGCTTGTTTATAAGACCGCTTTCCAATCTACTAGTATATACAAACCTTCACCTCACTCATACGAGAAATCTAATTAAACGGCTTAGTAAAACAGGTGGTATGAAATGCTTGCGTTTACTTCGTCGGTTAATTCTTGGACTTGTTCGATTGAATCTCTTGTGACAATTTTTGAGTGGAGATCTACAATTTGTTCGTAAATATTTAAGTTAAGCTAGTGGTTATGGGACATGAGGCTAAGCTCATATATTTACTAGCTTATTGTAATTGACACTTCTTGATGATCGATGATGATCATTTTTGTGATTATGACTAGCGATATGTTATGTTTCTTTGTCCACGTAGGGGACAGTACCTCGTCTTATTGAGTTTCGTCTCATTTCTTTTATAGGTTAACGACCTATGTATTATTTGGAGTTTCGACTCAACTTTTGTGGGCTAGCGACCCATGTTCTTTTATGGAGTTTGGTCCATCGGGTGTACCGTTGTATTACGTCGTTGTTCCGAACTATTCGAGTTTCTGGTTCCTCGGGCGTACCATTGTACTATGTCGTTGCACCGGCTCTATGGTTAGCGACCATGGGATAGCGTCCCGTTTGTGATACACGTGTTGGTGAGCTTTCATGCTCCCATTTTGTGATAGGCCTCCCCCTTTTTGTGATTTCTGCATTTTCATTGATGATTTCTAGAATTTGTGTTTCACCGATTTTCGTGATTTACATTGATATGTGTTATTAATATTTGTGCATTGGTCAATTTGTGTGTCATTAACTTTTGTGATTGGTATTGATATTATTGTCAATAATCATGGTTTTGGTGAATGAAGATATTGAGTATGACATTTCTTTTGATCTTTGAGAAGATTCTTGTGATATTGATTAATCTCTTGTTGATTTTCAATTGCATACTTCTCACAATATGGCTCTATGGTTATCATATGTTTATGTCATATCTCATATCCTATATCATCTTAACTGATATTTATAATTAGACTGATCCGTTTATTATTTTCTTATTAAATAATACTCGGGTCATACTGAGATGTTACAGGTGCTTCTGCTTGACTTCACATCTGGGATTATCACCCTGACTTTTGGCTAACTACTTAGATCAGTAGTTTTTGTTGTATACATTTGAGTTATAGACTCATAGTTGTATTCATATTCTTTTGTCTAGCACTTGTAGCTATTCTTTTGGGATATTGTGGATCTTGTTTGACCACTACTGTGATGTACACTTTCATGTATTATATATTCATATCTATTTGCGCCTTTGTGATATGGATGTCTGTGATTGACTTGTGTTATGCTTATTTCTATATTTGTTTTCGAAGAATACATATAGCCACTGTGTAGTAGCTTTGAGTTTGTATCGGTATGTCGGATTTCCTCCTTAAACCAAATGCATGTTGTACTATCTGACATATCGATGCTCGCACAAAGCAATTACGCGGATGGTCGCTCCTCAACAGCCTTATTTCCTCGCTAGTTGACGGCATTACCCCGTAATGTCCTTGGCTAGCGTGGGTATAGAGGTGGGGCGTCACAGCTTGGTATCGGAGCCAAACTTCGGAACAATGTAGAATAATCTAGCAAGGATCATCATCCTAAGTCCATCTTAGGAATCGTGCTTTAGGATTTAATTCGAGTATTCATACCGATTCATCCTATTTTCTTTATGATTCCTTATTTATCTATCAAGAATGCTTGATATTCATTTGGTAAATAACCTTATCCTTCTTCTTTCTTTCTTTCAAAAGGAAGAGAAATGGTTAGAGCTGGCCGTCCCAGTGCCAGTCAATCTCGTGCTACTCCCCAAGATGGAGTATTTATGTCTGCCCAGCAGCTTCTTGATCTAGTAAGGAATGCTCAAGCAGCTGGATCTAATCCGGAGTCTACGCACCCTAGGTCTGGATTTGCACGTTTGTGCAGCGATTATACCAATTTGGGTGGAAAGCCATTCAAAGGTTCCGAAACCATTATTGAAGTCCAGGCTTGGCTGCGAACGTGCGATCGAATCTTTTCTCGCATGAATCTTGTTGATCTTCACCGTGTTCAGGTGGCCTCTAGCATGCTCCAAGAAAGAGCATTAGATTGGTATGTGCTTCTGATTTCTAAAATAATTGAAGCGGATCTTACTTGGAGAAATTCCAGGAACGCTTCGAATTAAAATTTGTGCCAGAAGCTGAGAATGTGACTTTGGCTCGCCGTTTTATAGACCTTGTTCAAGGTGAATCTTCTGTGACAGATTATGTTGCATCCTTCGAGTCACTTTCTAAATATGGGGTCGAGTACATAAACACCCCGTTGAAGAAGAACCAGAGATTTGTCTATGGCTTGAATAAAAATCTCAAGAAGCCATTGCTTCTAAAGTTTGAAGTTTCTTTTGATCAACTCATTGATATCGCTCTTCGACTTGAAGAGGCAGATAGAGAGAGTGGTGTTGAAGTTGTGAGTGCTAAACCAAACTTCAACAACAAGAAAAAGCCCAATAAGTTCAAGGGTTCTTATCCCAACAAGAAAGGGAAACAAGCAATTCTGGTGGCAAAGGCTTCTACCCCTAGTAGTGGGCAATGCTACAATTGTGGTTCTAAGGACCATTATGCCAATAGATGTCTGAAACCTCTCTTTTGTCGCTATTGCAAAAGTTCGGGTCATTTTTTATCTTCATGTCCCAAATTTCAGGGCAAGAAGGAGGGAAAGCTTAATGTTGCTAAAGCCACTGGAAACACATCTCGTGGTCAAGGTACTCTTCATTCTATCCTTGATGACATTATCATGTTTCATAATCAACCTATTCGAGTTCTTTTTGATACGGGTGCATCCTATTCTTTTATATCAAAAGAACTTGTTGATACTTTTTCTTTAAGTGTTGTCGCTTTAATGACTTCTTTGAGAATTGCGAATCCGGTTGGTGGATTCGCAACAATCAGTTTGCTTTGTAAAGATGTAGAGATTATTTTATGTGATTTTTCTTTCCAAGCCGATTTACATGTTATGCGCTACTTAGGCTTTGGAATGATTTTGGGAATGGATTGGCTTAACCGCTATGAAGCCCAAATCCTATATCCTTAATGGACTATTCATCTTCGACATCTCCAATCTGTTAAGCAGATTTCTATTGACATTAAAGATTCGGATTCCAGCTTGGTTGCATCTTTATATTCTTTAAATCCTCATGATGACGATAATGATGATGAGGAAGATATTATTTCTCTTATTCACATTGTTCGTGAATTATCCAACATATTTGAGCCCGTTTTAGGATTACCACCTAAGCGAGCAATTGAGTTCAGAATCAATCTCATCCCTGGAGCTCAACCTATTACTCGTCCTCCTTGTCGCATGTCCAATAAAGAAAATGAGGAGATGCGCAAACAATTATCCGAATTGGAGACGAAGCAATTTATTCGCTCTAGTTCCTTGTCTTGGGGAGCTTCGGCTATTTTTGTGAAGAAATCCGATGGTACACTTAGGCTTTGCGTTGACTACCGCAAGCTTAATGATCTTACTATCAAGAATAAATATCATTTACCTCGGATTGATGATCTATTCGATCAACTTAGTGGTGCTAGAGTCTTTTCACAATTAGACTTAGCTACCGGTTTTCATCAGCTTCGTATTGCAGAGGATAGTATTCCTTTGACATCGTTCCGTACTCGTTATGGATCTTATGAATGGCTTGTTATGCCATTTGGTTTAACGAATGCTCCGGCTTATTTCGTTGAACTTATGAATAGAGTTTTTAAAGATTTCCTCGATCGGTTTGTTCTCATCTTTATTGATGATATTCTTATGTATTCAAAAACCGAGGAGGAGCATGAAAAACTTCTTCGGATTGTGTTGGAAACTCTTAGGAGCAATCAATTGAATGCGAAATTTTCTAAATGCCACTTTTGGCAATCTCGTGTGAAGTTTCTCGGTCATATTATTTCCGAATCTGGAATTTCCGTGGACCCTTCAAAGATCGAAGCGATTCAAAATTGGAAGAGACCGGAGAATGTGACGGAGATCCGCAGTTTCCTTGGATTGGCAGGTTATTACCGCCGTTTCATAAAGGACTTTTCAAAAATTTGCGTGCCTCTTACTAGTTTAACAAAGAAAGGTGTCAAATACTTTTGGTCGGACAAATGTGAAGCTTCTTTTCAGAAATTAAAAGAACTCCTTTCCGATGCTCCTATTCTTGTGATTCCCGAGGGGAATCAAGATTTTATTGTTTATACCGATGCTAGTCGCGTTGTTTTGGGTGCCGTTCTTATGCAAAGAGAACGTGCTATTGCTTATGCTTCTAGGCAATTAAAGTCGGCTGAGACTAGATATGCCACTCATGATTTAGAGCTCGCGGCTATTGTTTTCGCCCTTCGTATTTGCCATCATTATCTTTTGGGAGAAAAATTTATTCTTTACACCGATCATAAATCTTTGAAGTATCTATTTTCTCAAAAGGAACTTAATTTGCATCAAAAACGTTGACTCGAGTTCCTTGCACCTTATGATCTCGATATTCTTTATACTCCCGGAAAGGGAAATCGTGTTGCCGATGCTCTTAGTCGTAAGCAACAAGCGGTTGTTTCTATGATGATATCCGAATGGAATGATCTCGAGATTTTATCTACTTGTGAGATTCGAGATCGCGTTTTCGATTTGTGTTCATCTCTTGCTTTATGTAGTCTTGAGGCTCATCCTTCTCTTTTAGACCGCATTCTTGAAGCTCAAAAGCTAGATCCCGAATTGGCTCTTCTTGGCCAAAATTATAGGGATAAAATTGATATTGAAAGTTTGAAAGACTTTGATGTTGATTCTCGTGGCGGTATTCGAAAATTTGGTAGACTTATCGTGCCAAATATTAGTGATCTTCGTAAAGACATTTTGGAAGCTTCTCATCGTTCTAAATTTACCATTCATCTCGGTGGTAGTAAAATGTACGCGGATATGAAGCGACTTTATTATTGGGAGGGAATGAAATCTGATATTGCTAACTTTGTTAAGTATTGCATGACTTGCCAACTTGTCAAGGCCGAACACCAAAGACCCAGTGGGTTATTGCAACCTTTATAAATTCCAATTTGGAAGTGGGATCAAATTTCCATGGATTTTATAGACGGCCTTCCCCGTTCTCGTTCGGGTCATGATAGCTTATGGGTGATAGTCGATAGACTTACTAAATCTGCCCATTTTATTACCGTTCGGCCCAATCGAACCGTTCCTCTTTTGGCCAAACTCTTTATTAAAGAAATTGTAAAATTGCATGGAGTTCCTTCTTCTATTGTTAGCGATCGTGATCCATTGTTTACTAGTGGATTTTGGAAGAGTCTTCAAAAAGCTTTGGGAACGAAGCTTAATTTTAGCACCGCTTATCATCCCCAGTCCGATGGACAAACTGAGCGTGTAAATCAAACTCTTAAAGATCTTCTTCATGCATGTGTTCTTGATTTTGGTGGAAGTTGGGAAGATCATATTTCTCCTGTTGAGTTCTCCTATAATAATAGCTTCCAATCTAGTATTGGTATGGCACCTTTTGAGGCACTCTATGGAAGGCCATGCCGTTCTCCTTCTTGTTGGCTTGAGGCCGGTGAGAAGCTGGTTTTAGGTCCAGAATTTATTCGTGATTCCACAGAAAAGATTGACCTTATTCGTCATAGGATGAAAGAAGCCCAAAGTAGACAAAAATCATATGCTGATAACCGGAGAAGGAAATTAGAATTTTCTGTGGGAGATCTTGTGTTTATTCGTGTTTCACCTATGAAGGGTGTTGTACGTTTCAGTCGATCGAGAAAGTTAGCGCCTCGATATATTGGGCCATTTCCTATCACCGAACGTATTGGTTCTGTGGCTTATCGCCTTTTATTACCGGCTCAGTTTTCTGCTATTCATGACGTGTTTCATGTTTCTCAATTACGGAAGTGCCTTCGAGATTCCGATTCTTTTCTTGAGCCCGGTATTGTGGAAGAAATTGAAGTTTCACCTAATTTAACTTATGAGCAACATCCTATTCGTATTATTGCTTCGGAGGTCAAGCGCCTTCGAAATAAAGATGTTCCGCTTGTTAAAGTCCAATGGTCCTCAAATCCTAAGGATTGCTCTTGGGAATCTAGAGAGTTCATCGAGCGAACACATCCGGACTTACTTTCTTGTGCTCTTTGAGGTGAATTTCTTATTTCAAATTTCTTTTGTGTTGATATGCTTTCATGGTTGTTACCTTATATTTTCTTCTTAAATATTGCGAGGACGCAATTTCTTTAAGGAGGGGAGTCTGTAACAATCCGCATATTTTACGATTGAATATTTAAATATTTTGTTTAAATATTTTATCTTTAGTTGGATTATAGTCCGAAAAGTTACTTTTTGCATACGGTCGAATTAGGACTCGGGACCACTTCCATTGAGTTCAAAACGTCGTTTACGATCATTTTAAGTATAAACTTTGATATGTTTGGAGTTAGTGGAATCTTGCTACCTTTTCACTTTAGGTTTTAGGTTTGGTTTAGCCCATTAGCCTAAACTTATAACTCCAACTCAACCCCCTTCCCTCCATAACTTTACTTTCATTTCCTAACACTCAAGCTTCATCAAGAATGGAGGAAGGAATAGGAAATTAAAACTCCAAGCCCTAGTTCACTTGCAAATCCTACATCTAACTCCAAGTTCAAAGAGAAGACATTGACTCAAGCTTCTTGGGTTGATTCTCCTTTACTTTCAAGCTTCTTCTACATTGATCTTGTGTAAAGGTGAGATTTTTATCTCACATCTTTGTCTATAACTATCTTTGATCGTTGGGTATGAATTCCTAACACTTTTTCATATGCATTTGCTTTTGGTTTGGATTGAATTGGTGAAAATCCCAATTTTTAGTGTTTTGGGTTCAAATCTTTAAAAATCCAATTTTTGATGTTTAAACACGTTTTTGGTTATGCACCGAGAAGCCAATACGACCGGGTAGCCTATGGGCATAATCCCCTAGCGTCCGTGCTCGATCGGCTGCAAATTGAGCAAGTTTTGAGCTCCAAAACCCTTAGGTCGCTTGGCCTGCATATAAAGGACTTTCGGCCTGCATTTAGGTCGTTCCTCCCCCTTAGGTCGTTCGGTCTTAGGTCGTAAACATAGGTCGCATGGCCTTGGTTATTCATAAAGTCGTTAGGTCGCTCGGCTTGTAAGTCGCTAGGTCGCTCGGCCTACTCTCCTTCCTCTCAACTTAGGTCGTTCGGACATTAGATCGTTCAACCCATTAGGTCGCAACTCCTCTTAGGTCGCGCCTTAATTAGGTCGCACCACCTAGGCCACATGCTAGCTCCCTAAGCCGCTTCTACCTTAGGTCGCTCGGCAGTTAGGTCGCGCCTTACCTTAGGTCGTTTGTACCGATTAAGTCGCACCTACCCCTTAGGTCGCATGCACCTTAGGTCGCTCGGCCTCCATTTCCTCTTAGGTCGCGCCATGCAGTTAGGTCGCGCCATTCATTAGGTCGTACCTGCTATGCCTCGCACCAACGCTTGGTCGCAACATGTTAGGTCGCTCGACCTCTTTTGAGCCGCTACCTCCTTAGGTCGTTCCACTGCTAGGTCGCGCCGTGTTGTGTCGCTAGGCCATTTCCACTTCGATGAATTTGGGATCGAATTCTTTGGGTTTTCAGTCACATCTCCGGATGTGAATTTTTGTGGTTGATTGTTTCTACGATCGTTTTTGTGATTTGTCATTTTAAAAATATGAAGGTTTCAATACTCGTAGTAAATATCAAAACTCTTTTATTAAAACGATTTCAACTCTATTTTCAATATCAAGCTTGTTTATAAGACCGCTTTCCAATCTACTAGTATATACAAACCTTCACCTCACTCGTACGAGAAATCTAATTAAACGGCTTAGTAAAACAGGTGGTATGAAACGCTTGCGCTTACTTCGTCGGTTAATTCTTGGACTTGTTCGATTGAATCTCTTGTGACAATTTCTGAGTGGAGATCTACAATTTGTTCGTAAATATTTAAGTTAAGTTAGTGGTTATGGGACATGAGGCTAAGCTCATATATTTACTAGCTTATTGTAATTGACACTTCTTGATGATCGGTGATGATCATTTTTGTGATTATGACTAGTGGTATGCTATGTTTATTTGACCACGTAGGGAACAGTACCTCGTCTTATTGAGTTTCGTCTCATTTCTTTTATAGGTTGACGACCTATGTGTTATTTGGAGTTTCGACTCAACTTTTGTGGGCTAGCACCCATGTTCTTTATGGAGTTTGGTCCATCGGGCGTATCATTGTACTACGTTGTTGTTCCGAACTATTCGATTTTCTGGTTCCTCGGGCGTACCGTTGTACTACGTCGTTGCACCGGCTCTGTGGTTAGGGACCATGGGATAGCGTCCCGTTTGTGATACACGTGTTGGTGAGCTTTCATGCTCCCGTTTTGTGATAGGCATCCCCCTTTTTGTGATTTTTGGATTTTCATTGATGATTTCTAGAATTTGCGTTTCACCGATTTTCGTGATTTACATTGATATGTGTTATCAATATTTGTGCATTGGAGAATTTGTGTGTCATTAACTTTTGTGATTGGCATTGATATTATTGTCAATAATCATGGTTTTGGTGAATGAAGATATTGAGTATGACATTTCTTTTGATCTTTGAGAAGATTCTTATGATATTGATTAATCTCTTGTTGATTTTCAATTGCATACTTTTCACAGTATGGCTCTATGGTTATCATATGTTTATGTCATATCTCTTATCCTATATCATTTTAACTGATATTTATAGCTAGACTGATCCGTTTATTATTTTCTTATTAAATAATACTCGGGTCAGACCGAGATGTTACAGGTGCTTCTGCTTGACTTCACATCTGGGATTATCACCCTGACTTTTGGCTAACTACTTAGATCAGTAGTTTTTGTTGTATACATTTGAGTTATAGACTCATAGTTGTATTCATATTCTTTTGTCTAGCACTTGTAGCTATTCTTTTGGGATATTGTGGATCTTGTTTGACCACTACTCTGATGTACACTTTCATGTGTTATACATTCATATCTATTTGCGCCTTTGTGATATGAATGTCTGTGATTGATTTGTGTTATGCTTATTTCTATATTTGTTTCCAACGAATACATATAGCCACTGTGTAGTAGCTTTGAGTTTGTATCGGTATGTCGGATTTCCTCCTTAAACCAAATGCATGTTGTACTATCTGACATATCGATGCTTGCACAAAGCAATTACGCGGATGGTCGCTCCTCAACAGCCTTATTCTCCTCGTTAGTTGACGGCATTACCCCGTAGTGTCCTTGGCTAGCGTGGGTATAGAGGTGGGGTGTCACACCTCAAGAGTCCTACCGCTGCATGTC
This sequence comes from Allium cepa, assembly GCA_030765085.1. Classification (NCBI taxonomy): domain Eukaryota; kingdom Viridiplantae; phylum Streptophyta; class Magnoliopsida; order Asparagales; family Amaryllidaceae; genus Allium; species Allium cepa. The sequence continues at coordinate 176,184,516 of CM060930.1, forward strand.
TCTAGTCTAACTACTCTCCTCTCGCAGTGTAACATAGCTCCATATGTGGATAGCCAGTCATCCCCAAGAACATCCCATACCCTGAAAATCCCAATACATAGGCATCGTAGTCTAATTCTACACCTAGGATATAAATTTTTTAACCCCTACAAACCATAGATAAGTGTGTTGATCCTCCTATGGGGTTTGAAACAATGATAGGGTCCGCTCTAAAGAAATGTCTAAGTGCAAACAATCCATAAGTGAACTAGAGATAAAAGAGTATGATGCTCCAGAATCGAATAAAGTTCGAATGGGAAAATCGAAAATGGAAATCAAACCTTCGACTGTGACTTTCCTACCTCTATCTGGAATGCCATTCGAAGTGCTGCATCTAATGCTTAAATCTGCATAATTGGTGTACTAGATCCCTATCCTGTCCTCTAGGGACAACTCCTACTCAAGTGATCGGGCTACCCACAATTAAAGCACTTTCCATTCATCTTCTCCCTTTTTCAATCCTTGGTGATATGTCCCATAATTCCACAGCTATTGCACCTCACTCCTTTCTTAATCTGCTTATGAGGCCATCGCCTTTCTTCTTCTCTTTGTTGTTTCTCCACCATTTCTTCTTTGGACCTTTCGACCTAACAACTTCTTAGACTCTCCTTCCTTGACTGCATCATATATAAGTGCCATCTCTACCAAAGACTCATAAGTAGCTCCCATCGGCAGGTGAGTCAACAACAATTCCCTGAAGGTGCTGATTCAATCCCTTTGCAAACTTCATATCTTTCTTGTACGACGTATTCACCAACTCCATTCCAAACCGAGACAATTCATTAAATTGATTAATGTACTCCTTCACCGATAGACTTCCTTGCTTTAAATTACTGAATCGATCCAACTGAACACTCTCCTCTGCTTGAGAGTAAAACTTCCTATCAAATCGCTCCTTGAACCCATTCCAAGTCACCACTCTTCCTTCTAACTCAATAACCTCCCACCAATACGAAGCCTCACCTTTCAGCTGCCAAGATGCTAGCTGAACTCGTTGCTGATCATCCATTTCTAATAGTTCGAATATCCTCTCTGTGTCTCTAAGCCAAGCTCTCGCCTCCATAAAAGTCTCCTTACTAGAAAAAGTATTTCCACCCAAACTCACAAAATCCTTACAAAGCTTAAAGAAATTGGCAAAGGCAGGTGGGTTGATGGGATTCCCCCTCGTTAGCGCTAGCTTGGGCGCTTGCCCGCATACCTCTGGGTCATGGCTTATAGATACCTACGAAACCAAGCTGGGACCGGAATGCCATTGGGAGGGTTCGGAGCATCCGCCATTCTACGAAAAGAAAAAGATAGTTTAAGAAAGAGTCGAAGGGAGATTGAACTGAACTTTTGAGGGGATTTTTATAAAAACACTTTTATACTTAAAAAATACTTTTAATCGTTCTTTTTTGAAAAATACTTCAAAGCAAGTTATTTTGAAAAATACTTTACTTTTAGAATAAATTTATAGGAATCCTGTAACCTTAGGCCCTGATACCAAATGAAACACTCACATCCCTTAGTACACCCAAAAGGACACACTAAAAGGCATGGTGCGTTGTAGGTATAACTAAAACTAGCAGAGATTAAGATTCATAAGACAAAAATCAAACAATAATAATAATACTAGTAGTAGTAACACAGCGGAGACAATTATAATATATTGCTAATAATCAAATTCCATAATATAAGATGATAAAAATAAGTCACCAAATACCCATATGACAAAATACCCATACAAGTTTTGTGAAATCAAAAACTAAAGTCTCAAATACTATCAGAGTACAATACATCTCTCTCAAAATACCAGCTCAACAAAAGAACTAAAAACTGAAACTAAAGGAAAAAAATTCATAATAGAATCTCCAACAAGTCTCCAAGAAGCTGCGGTCTACCTTCCTTGCCCTTGATTGCCTATGAGGGGTAAAAAAGGGAAAAATAGAGGAGTTGGTCAGACTAAAAGCCGGGTGAATGATAGTAATTAATATAATCTTTAAGCAAAGTAAAAGTAATAGACCTTGCAACAGTTCTAGTATATAAAAGGAAACAAAGGAAATAAGAAGAAGGAATAAGCTGGAAATAAATACGAAATAACTAAATTAATTAACTTTGATTGTTTTCACTTGTCTTTGATAGTTACTTTGATTAGGCTAGATTCTTAATCCTACCCTTTGATCGTCCTGCTACTCCATAGACCTTACTACGGACTAGACGCTATATAGCTCCCTACATAGAAATAGTTTTTACGAATGACACGCAACGTATCTACTATGGACAAGACGTTATATAGCTCCCTACACAAAAGGAAATGGTGCCTACGAAAGGCACACATACTAAGCACTTGGAACTCATAACAATTATTAAGCACCCGAATGAAAGTTGTACGCATAACCGCCATCATGCTCATGTTACCTGTTGTTCCACCTATTGGGTCTTCTTATTACCTCAAGCTCCAACATAAGCGTGTCCCTCATCCCACTTCAGGCTAATGTGAGATCACCGTGTCCATAGAAAATAGGGAAAATACTGTTGGTACTGGCCCGTCATCCAAACAATATCTAGTTGTGTCGCTTGCCCAAATCCCCATGATTTGGACTTCTACTTATTGACCAATTACTACCATTATTAGTATAAGCGTGCCCCTCATCTCACTTCAGGATTATGTGAAACACCATACCCATAGAAATAATAGAGGAATGTTATTTGGTATAAGTCCTACTTTAATTCTTACTTATTAACTTAGATAAATTATTTAAATAAGCCTTTACTTTTTTCTAGCTATTTGCGCTTATTAATTTATCCTAAGTCTTAAAATAAGCTTCATTCTATTTTTTTCCCCTATTATAACCTACGTTGTAATCATGTTTATTACTTAACCCTAGGTCTAAGTGTATAAATAAGCTTCTTTCATCTTATACTTTTTTTTAGTTATAATTCTAAGTTATAACTATGCCAATTATCTTTAATTGGTCCAGTTCTAACATTAATATCATAATTATGCTCAATTTCAGTCTTAATTCCATTTTTATTACTATCTTTACAATTTACATCTTATCTTCCGTTATTTCAATATTCTTATAATTTTAATCCATATTCACATTTTAATCTATTCTAATCCATATGCGAAGAAGAAGGAGAAATAAAAGAAAATCCAAAGCATAGGAAAAAGATGTAAATAACACATAAATAACAGTAAATAAATTAAAATTCTGTAAATAAATTGTAAATAAATGGAAAAGCTATAATTAACAGGGCTAAACTAAAATTAACTGAAAAATAGCTAAAAGAAATAGACTAAAAATAATTCTAAAAACTGTAACTAAATTACTAAAAAGGTTATTCCAAAAATCGTAGTAAAAACTACAACTATTGGAAACCCTATTATTTTAAATTACGTAAATAAATATAAAATAATTACAGTCACTCACTAATGGTCTTAAGCTCTTCCCTTCAGGTCTTCCCGGATCCACTTGGGGTTGTTAAATATTTTTATTTAAAACAATTTCCTCCTTGGAAAATTATTCCATTTAGGATCCTTCCTAAAAAGGTGAACCCAATTGGATAAATTCTTAGAATGAGAAAAAGTGTTAGGCCTAGGGTCTTATTTGTAGGGGTAGAAGTGGATCTCAGGCCGTTAGATTTGGCGATTGAATAGGATGCAAAAATGTCATAGTCTGAACAGGAGCCATTAGATGGAAGCACGAAGGGACCAGATGAACTGGAAGAAGGCAAATGACGAAAAAAACTCGCTAACGAATGTTACAGGATGAAGGAAAATTTCCTTCGTCCATGGCCCAAGGTGGGTCGACCTAGGGCGCGGTTGGGTCGACCACTTGGTCGACCTAGCCCAACTTTTTATGTTTTCTAGTTTAATTCGTAACTCTCTCATATTAACTCAAATTTTGACATTCTATGTATGAAAATTGACCAGAAAATTACCACGGACACAGTGGTGCAACTCCCGTGGCTCGATTCTGATAATTTCACAAAGTTATTTTATTATTTCGTTAATTAATGAATTAATTATTTTGAGTTAAATTTTGGGTTGTTACATACCATCTCCTTCATTTTCTAATCCTAGTATTGATCTTCCTATAGCACTACACAAAGGTAGGTGCCAATGTACTTATCTAATCTCCTCGTTTGTCTTATATAATAACTTATCAACTTCCTCATATTCTTTTATTTCCTATCCTGATTCAATTTCTATTCCTAAAACTGTTGGTGAAGCTCTCTCTAATCCTGGTTGGAAAAATGCAAAGATGGAAGGAAGAAATGCTTTAGAATATCACAATACATGGAACTTAGTATCTCTCTAATCCTAGTTGAAAAAATGCAAAGATGGAAGAAATGAATGCTTTAGAATGTAACATATATTGGACATAGTACAGTTACCCTTAAATAAGAAGGCTATAAGATGTAAATGGGTCCTTTTTGTCAAAGAAAACCCTAATGGATCTGTTGCTCTATTCAAAGCTCATTTGTTTACTAAGGGATATACTCAAACATATGGTATAGCTTATTCCGTGACCTCTCACCTGTTGCAAAACTAATATCTGTTAAAATATTTATTTCAACGGCAACTACTTATAATTAGTCTTTGCATCAACTTCACATTGAGAATGCTTTTCTTCATGGTGATCTTTAAGAGGAAGTATATATGTAGAAACCCCTTGGTTTTGTTGCTCAAGGAAAGAATGGACTGGTATGTCATCTTCAAAAATCTTTGTATGGTTTGAAAAAAGTCCTCATGCTTGGTTAGGAAATTTAATCAAGCTACTGAAAACTTTGGCATGAAAACATGCAAGTCTGACTATTTAGTCTTTTTACAAAAATTCAGAAAATGGTATTTTTATTAGTTTGTATGTGGATGACATTGTTATCGTTGGAAGTGATAACGCAGGAATCTCATCTCTTAAGATTTTCATTCATACTCAGTTTCACATAATAGACTTAGAGGAGTCGAAATATTTTTTAGGGGTTGAAGTTAGAAGGAGCAACAAAGGTATTTTCTTATCTTAAAAAAAGTATGTGCTTGACTTATTAACGGAGATAGGAAAATTAGGATCGAAATCATGTAGTGATCCAACGATTCCAAACACACACCTAACTAGAGATGGAGAATTATTGGAGAATCCAGACGGATATCGAAGATTGTTGGGAAGTTGAATTATCCTATTATGACTTGTCCAGATATTGCATAGTTTGTCCATGTTGTGAGCCAATTCATGTCATCCCTAACAATTCATTATTGGGCTGCTTTAGAACAAATTTTCTGTTACTTAAAAGGAACAGCTGGACTTGGTATTGTATATACAAATCATGGGCATAATCAGGTTGAATGTTTTACAGATACAGGTTGGACATGTTCTAAAATAGATAAAAGATAAATTACGGATTTGTTGGAGGGAATTTAATCTCATGGAAAAGCAAGAAAATGGTACCATTCTCCAATATTATACAATGACGACCCTTGATTTGACGAATGAAAGTGACGAATGCAACTCTAATTATTCATAAACTCACCTCCGGCCTACAAAACTATTCGAATCAAATTGTACTGAACCTATATCACTTAACACTTATTGCGACATTCCTTTATATGGCACTCACTTCCTTGAAAGCAAACCATCACCTAAGCAGCAACCTAAAATCAACAACTGTGACATCAAAAGCTGGGATTCAAGTTCTTCTTCCTAACATCCAGGAAGAGATGGTTTTAGACCATAGAGAGGACCAAAAATAAGTCAAATCCGGCCCTTTCTAAAGCTCACTACTGACTTGGGTCAGAAGAACCTTGTTCGCGGTGAGTACCTGGTAACCTCTTTAATAACATGAAACTAAAGGCATAGTAAGCAGATTCTTTTCATTTCTCATACCCTGAGACATGTTGTATAGGACTCCTTCACGTACGCTCGAGATGCAATCCAATCCATTATGTTCCTGGCAATGCACCTAACAATCAATATTGCATGTTGAGGGCCATGCTCGAAAAAGGAGGATTAGGGGCTGACCACCATTTTTCTACCAGTGCTCCCAGTAAAGCCATTGTAGCAGCTGAGAGCTACTAGTGCAGATCCTAATTGAAATGACTGTGCAGTGGGAAATTCTTGTTAATATTCAAAACACTCTCTCGAGCTCAGCGAATGGGTCTATATTTGTACTGGGTTTTTTTGTTATGATGAAATCATCCACTTTACAAGAGAATGACTGGATTGGGTGCTCCTAGAATAGAGAAGGATCAATGCAATTGAGTTGGTGGTAGACAAGGATCAATGATCATTATATAAAATTAGTTAGAAGTGGACCATAGACTTAGCAGAAACCGGCCTTCTATGATGAACTAGAAAAAAAGTTTGGCATTGTGCTTTCTATTTGGTGAATCTCAATGGGCCCTACTGAGCCCCCGGATACAATGCTTTGAGCTAGTATAAGCGCTCGAAGTTTATTAGCTGCTGATTCATCTCCAATTGCTTGGCTGATTGAAACGCTTCGGATAACCAAGTAGCGATAGAAGCACCCTGGGGTGGCGGAACCAAGACTCCTTTTCCAGTTAGGGATGTGCCTTAATTAATATACTGGTCAACCGTGATACGAAAGAACGGATCTTTTGGCTAGGAATTCAATGCATGATCCGAGAAAATGATAAAAGAACAAACAAAGAGGCCCAGTATATTAATTAGGGATCGTATCACCTCTGCATTTATGCTGCTAACCACTACTGAGTAAATGGTTGTACCGGCTAAATATGTAAATATGAAAGAAAACATTGTCATCCAATAAAGTTTATCACGCGATAAAATACAACAAGGATTAATATCTACAGAGTACATGGAGACTGAAAAGCAACTTGCAGACATCTTCACAAAAGCTTTAAGTGGGGTTCGGCTTACTTATCTACGTAACAAGTTGGGCACGATTAATATTTATGCTCCAACTTGAGGGGGATTGTTAAATATAGTTTCCTTAATGGTACTTACCTCAAATAAATTTTTAGCCAGTATATATAAAGGATGTTTTACTATTCAATGATAGATGAAACAGAAAAATTGAATCCGTTTAAAACTTATAACATTTACTGTAAACCCTAAACAATTAACATAGCTTTATTTTTAAAAATAATTCTTTCTAAAAGATTTTCTCATTTATAAACTATCACTTACAAATTTCAAACAACTTTTATTATCCTAGAAGATAATACATCAATTAAAATTCTTTTAGAAATTTAAAACAATGTCAACCATCCTGAAAGATAATTGATATAATTCGTTTATACACACATTAATATCCCAAGAGACGTTTAATCAAACTTATAACTCCTTTAATAAATGAGTGAATTAATTTGAAATACCATTATTAAATTAGTTAATTAACTTTAATCACTTTCATTAGATCAGTTAATTAACCTTTAAAACACTTTTATTAAATAGTTAATAAAATTTAAACATCATTAATAAATTTATTAATTAATTTACTGTAGTTAAATAATAAGAATATATTTAAACCTTCAATTCTTTTCAAATACCTATACAATCCTTACAAATCTATTTGAAAAGAATTCACAAAATATTTAAGGTAAATAACCTTAACTAATTCAAATAATATTAATTATCTCCAAAGATAATTATGTAGAATATGCTAGTATATGAATTTTTTTATAATAATAAACATATATATATTATTTTAAATGTATTTGTTATTGTATTATTTATTTTTCACATATTAAATAAATATTTATTGAATAAAATAAATAACACAGAATTCATATTCAAACAAATATTTTATTCAAACAAATATTTTATTACAAATTCAAATAGTAAAATTTTGAGCTCTCACTGCATTATAACACAATTTTCAATTTATAATGTTTACCTCACTACATATTCACTCTCACTCGTATTTAATCTTCAACTCTGCTCTAGTCTATATCCAGCGTCTAAACTATCTACAAAATAAAAACTGATGCAGTAAAATTGAAAAGGAAAATATTTTACAATTCAAAATGAAGTGTGTGTTTTGAAAATATTATTTGACTCAGTTATTTGGGTTGTTCATCATTTATTTTCTTTTGAATTTATCTTACATGAACAACTTGTGACATGCACAATGTATCATTGTACATGCCACAAGGCCGTGCACATTGATATAAACTTGCTTAAAATTGCAGGAAGGTGGGCACAAGGTCAAACCCAACCAAATGGTGGATTCAACTCAGGTGCAAACTAATGTACACATGCAACCAAATTCAAATCAAGTGGAAATGCAAATAACAACAAAACAGCCTCGACCAAAAATTGAACATGAATAGAAAACAACAAGTCAAGATGAAAATACTGTAGTCAAGTCTTTCAGAGGCTAACAAATCAATTTCATTACAAATACTTCAAGTGCTACCTTCATTCAAAATGGAATCAGACAATATGCACACATAGATGCAAGCAAGCGGTCGAAGTAATAGAGACCAGAACAACACAAACCAGAGGGAACAAAGCATAGTAACAGAGCATGTGTACATGACCACACCAGACATGCTCAAGACCACATGCATATAACATGAAGTATACAAGACATGTACAATTCATATGCGCAGGCTTAATGCGATGGAATTCAACATGAATGCAAATCCACATATGCAACCAATCAAAGATCAAAAGGAAATGCCAAAACCACAATGCACCAGATCAGTGAAGAAGCAAAAAAAAACAGACTTCTAAACCAAGTTCAGTTACAATTTGAACTTGAACATATACAAAATGCCCAAGAAAATAGAGATTACAAAACAACATGAATGCAGACTCTAAAATACAAGGCTAATAAGGATTGGAACCAACCAGACCAGAGAAATGGAATTGTGATTAACTCAACATGTCAACAAGTCAATAGGTCAAGACTCAAGTGAACACACCGGAACCAAACTTCAGTGCATATTTACATGAGTACAAAGCACACTGCACCAGACAACATAGCAACAAGACTACATCAGTACCAGATAAGTGAAACAAATTTAGACTTAATTGCAACTGGAAATGAAGCCAGTGGAAAAGACTTCCAAGATCACAAATGTGCACAACAACTCAATATGAAGAACAGCCAGACCCAACCAACATTCATTCGAATGTACACATGACTCAAAGCATGTTTCAGTTTTAACAACACAACAGTCTAATGGCCGGAAAAAATAAATTCATCAACTCAATGGAACTCGCAGGTGATAACAGCAAATCAAGTCAACTCAAGATCGGTTTTAAAAATCATCAACAAAATCAACTAAGGTCAAAAATAGTTAAAAAATGAAAGAGCATGATGAACAAGCGTCACAGATTCGAAATATCAGAAAACAAAACGCAATCCGTAGTGAGCAAGGAAGTTGTAACAATGTATCACTAATATATGAACAAGTCAGATTTATCTCACAAATTCAAATGCCAAAAAGAACGGAGGAAATTCAAAATCATGGTGTAATTCACATATGAAGAACAAATCAGAAATCATCACCAAGGTTCGATTACAAATCAATGGTCGAGCATAGCAATTGGAAGAATTCAAATAGAAATATGTGACCGTATATTTAGGGATTCCTACCATATTTAATCTCACATCATCATCGGCATTCAAACAAGTCGAGTTCAAGCATAACAAACAGAGAATAATCAAATCGAAAAATCACATACCGCATTTGAGCTCCATAATTGGAGCAGCCATAACACTATTAAAGCCAAGGGATTGATCGACATAGCTAATCAAGTTGAAGCATACCCTCAATTGATCAATTTCTAAGCGGCGCCCCAATTTGAAGAAAACCCTAATTCCATAGCAATGCACGAACAAAGCAAGCGGCAGCAAAATAAATGGTCGTGCCCATTTCTTTTGGGCAAGGAGAATAGAAAAGGGAGATTGAACTTTTAATATATTAATTGGGTCAGCCTGTGTTTATTCATACTGGGCTTTAATTATAAAGAAAAATAGGATTTTATTTTAGTCTTTTTTTAGTTGTATTTAATTTGTGAATTACTTTTAAATTGTGTAACTCTCTAGTCGTGTGACTAGGTACGAACTACGGTGGTATAGTTCGAGAATTTGCAACTCATTGGCAGTGTTGTTGTAGGGTTTTGAGCATAGAGTTACGTTAGTCATTAGCTGGTGTTGCAAGTTTACATGTGTAAGCGTCTAATTACTTAATTTCTAGTAGAAACCTTGGAGGCAGCATGTAGGCAGGTTACTGCCGAAGCTGGGTAAATCTGTGTTGTTTTATTTCTGCTTTTATTATTCTGCTATTATCTGTGCTGCAGTTATTATATATATTTCCGCATTAATTTTTATTATTATTAGTATCACCCTATTCACCCCCTTTAGGGTGAAAACGATCCTACAAATTAAATGCAATTTATAATCTTTTATAAATTTAAAACGATATTGATTTTCTCGAAAGATAGTTAATCAAATTTTGTAATCTCTTTATAAATTTAATGAAAGTGCGGTGTGTGTACGAATGCACGTACTAATATAGTACACACGGATCGTGTAATATGGACTATAATATAAATGCGGAAAATAGATGATAGTAGCAAAGTAAAAATAAAAATAGAAAAATCACACCAGAGATTTTTATACTGGTTCGGAGCACCGTCCTACGTCCAGTCCCAGACTTCTATCTGGATTTTCACTAATAACTACCTCGCTTTACCCGGAGGAACAGGTTTACAATACCCGAACAGCCGAACGGGATTTCACGCCTCTTACACACTGAGGACTTCAACACTTGCCTCTTATAACACGAGGACTTCAACAAAAACAAATACAATTGTTGTTGACAACTTGTGTTCTTGAAAACACGGATTTGTCACTAGTAGTACACCCTTCCTATAATCTTATCCTCAAAGAATATGAATGATGTTTTGTAAAGATTAAAGAAGGTATTTACTTATTGAATCAAAAGATATGAAATAATTTCAATGATTCAATAAGCTAAATTAATTTTTAGAATGCAGGAGTGTTAGAGATTAGATTAGAGAGCATATATGATCGTGTAAAAACTTGTGTTTGAATCAATGATTTAGATGAGTATATATAGAGAAAAATAGTTGTAACTCTTTGTGAACAGTTGCCATTAAGAGTTATGATCATTGATGAAAGATAGGAGATGCAACCTTTGGAGAAGAGAAGTGTCTTTTGGAAAAGTTGCTTTCTGTTTAAAAACGGTCGACAGGTCAAAAATGGACCGGTAGACAGGAATTCAAATATATATACGTTATGTGCATGTGTGCATGTTATCTGTGCATTCTGGGCAAAAACGGTCGACCACCTAGTTTTGGACCGGTCGACCGGTTTTGTCCAAACTGCACAGTAAACGTGCACTCATATATATTTATATATATATTCGAAGATTGAAGGCATAAGATTATTTGAGGATAGATTTTAACATAAATAATCATTACTAACATACCAAATAATCAACCTCTAATCATATGGAGCTCTTTGTCTTTCTTCAATGAATAACTTCTTTTTGTCGATCACGGCTTATTCCTTTGTCAGAAATCAAAACTCTATAAAAATCTTGACTCAACATTCTCCCCCTTTTTGATTGATGACAACATATATCTGAAGTTCTGAATCTCCCCCTGAATATGTGATCTCCCCCTGAGATTTTGTCTATATATATATATTCCTGCAAATAATTGTTAGCACTTTCTCCCCCTTTGTCATCGACAAAAAGGAATAATAGATAATGGAATAATATAGGAGTATATCAACCAGAATATCCATTTTCCTCTTTTCTTAAGTAGGTCCTGCAGAAAATAGAATTAAGTCCATGGTACCCACTTTTTATAGGGTCCTAAGAGTTAGGTCTTAGGAGTCCAAACCCATTTGGGTCCGGTATCCCGTTTATATATATAATTGTTATTAAAATGTACAGTATTCAAGAATTGCTGAATGTATTTGTTCCTAATCAAATTATTATTTGTTTTAGGAACCCATATTTTGATAGTCTTGATATTTCTCTTTTGAAATTTCACAACTGGTTTTGGTTTGGAATATAATAAACTAAGATTTTTCTTAGCTTCAGTTTTTTGTACTTTCTTCTTCCTTTTATTTCTAAGATGTTTCTTAGTTTCATGTTTGTTATATCCCAAACCTTGTTTATTTGAAATAGATTGTGAACTTTCAATGATTTTTGTCAAATTTTCTCGACCTTTGTTAAAGTTAGAAACATTTTGAGTAATGTCATCAAACTTTGTTTGTAAACTAGCTTTTTCTAGGTCTAGAATTTTGACTTTTGCTTTAAGCTCATGATTTTCAGTAGTGAGAGCATTATTTTTCTCTTTTTGAGTTTCTATTTCTTGACTCAAAAGAGATATTTGAGAGTCAACATTAGATGATGATTCTTGAATATTTTCAAGTTCTTCTTCTAATATTTTCATCTCATCTTTTAACATATCTCGTTCAAACTCTGCTCTACTTAAATCTGCTTTGACTACTTTTAATTGACGTTTTATGTCTTTATATTTGACTATCAATTCAGCATTAATATCAAGTAATTCATCAAATGTAGGAATTTGTACCTCATCTTCTGTTGCCATAAAACAAACATTAGCTTGTTCATTCTCCGAATCACTTTCACTTTCTGATGAAGATGACTCTGAATCATCCCATGTTACTGAGAAGGCTCGTTTCTTTGATTTGTCCTTCTTATATTTGAATTGGTCATTTTCTGACTTCTTCTTTTGTTCTGGACAATCCTTCTGCATGTGTCCATTTTTATGGCAGTTGAAATATTCTATAGCAGATGAAGATGGTTTATTTGATCCAGGTTTCCTTTTATTGTAGCGACTGGCTTTTCGATATTTTAGGAATTTTTTGAAACCTTTAGCAATGAACGCCAAATCTTCATGTTCAGAATCTAATTCATCTTTCTCAACATGGAATGCTACATTTTTCTTTTCTTCTTTCTGTTCTTTTCTAGCCTGCAAATTTGCTTCATAGGACATTAAATTTCCTATCAATTCATCTGGCTTCATGACGGAAAGATCATTAGCTTCTTCAATTGCTAATACTTTTCCTTCCCATTCACTAGTCAGAGAATGTAGGACTGTTGAAACAACATCGAAATCAGAATACTTTTGTCCTAAGCCAATAAGTGCATGGTGAATAGTTTGAAACCGTGAATACATTTCATTGATTGTCTCATTTGGTTTCATTTTGAAATTTTGAAATTGACTTTTCAGCATGGCTATTTTGGCTTGTTTAACCTTGTTAGTACCTTCATGAGTGATTTTTAGCGTTTGCCAAATTTGATATGCAGTAGTGCAGATACTAACACGGTTATATTCATTTTGGTCTAATGCACAGAACAACATATTTATTGCTCTTGCATTTACGGCTGCTGCCGTTTTCTCAGCCACAGTCCATTCTGAATAATCAGTTGTTGGATTCACTATTTCTCTTTGAGTAGCATTCCAAGCATCATAGCTACTTGATTGCATAAAGAATGACATACGTGTTGCCCAATAACTATAGTTAAGACCATTGAAAAATGGAGGTCTTTGTGTCGATTGCCCTTCTGTGTAAGTGGTGTTTTGAGTGCTAGTACTTGCGTTATTTGCCATATTACAAGAATATATCAAATAACTGTGTTACGGTTATATGATGACCGTGCTCTGATACCAAATGAAAGTGCGGTGTGTGTACGAATGCACGTACTAATATAGTACACACGGATCGTGTAATATGGACTATAATATAAATGCGGAAAATAGATGATAGTAGCAAAGTAAAAATAAAAATAGAAAAATCACACCAGAGATTTTTATACTGGTTCGGAGCACCGTCCTACGTCCAGTCCCAGACTTCTATCTGGATTTTCACTAATAACTACCTCGCTTTACCCGGAGGAACAGGTTTACAATACCCGAACAGCCGAACGGGATTTCACGCCTCTTACACACTGAGGACTTCAACACTTGCCTCTTATAACACGAGGACTTCAACAAAAACAAATACAATTGTTGTTGACAACTTGTGTTCTTGAAAACACGGATTTGTCACTAGTAGTACACCCTTCCTATAATCTTATCCTCAAAGAATATGAATGATGTTTTGTAAAGATTAAAGAAGGTATTTACTTATTGAATCAAAAGATATGAAATAATTTCAATGATTCAATAAGCTAAATTAATTTTTAGAATGCAGGAGTGTTAGAGATTAGATTAGAGAGCATATATGATCGTGTAAAAACTTGTGTTTGAATCAATGATTTAGATGAGTATATATAGAGAAAAATAGTTGTAACTCTTTGTGAACAGTTGCCATTAAGAGTTATGATCATTGATGAAAGATAGGAGATGCAACCTTTGGAGAAGAGAAGTGTCTTTTGGAAAAGTTGCTTTCTGTTTAAAAACGGTCGACAGGTCAAAAATGGACCGGTAGACAGGAATTCAAATATATATACGTTATGTGCATGTGTGCATGTTATCTGTGCATTCTGGGCAAAAACGGTCGACCACCTAGTTTTGGACCGGTCGACCGGTTTTGTCCAAACTGCACAGTAAACGTGCACTCATATATATTTATATATATATTCGAAGATTGAAGGCATAAGATTATTTGAGGATAGATTTTAACATAAATAATCATTACTAACATACCAAATAATCAACCTCTAATCATATGGAGCTCTTTGTCTTTCTTCAATGAATAACTTCTTTTTGTCGATCACGGCTTATTCCTTTGTCAGAAATCAAAACTCTATAAAAATCTTGACTCAACATTTAAAACATCATTAATTATTCCAAAAGATAATTAATTAAATTTGTAACTCCTTTTATAAATTTTAATCAACACTAGTCCTTGATTTTTAAAATTCTCAAAAAATACTTGAAAATATAGTTTAAACAATTTTCAAAGTTAAAAAACACGACCAAGCATTTATTTTGTAAAAATTCAAGCTCAAGCTCAACACACAACCAGGGTTTAAGGAGATGATATTTCGTAAGTGACGGTATAGTGATAATCGCTATAACAACACCTAAAAAATCAAATGGTAGGCCACAATTATTTCAACCAAACATCAATATAAACAACATAAGAATATAAGTAAATAAATATTAGTAAGAAACTTCTAGAGTCTCTATACAAAACTCCCATGTAGATCACATATATGAATGTGTCTTTCGAAGTGTTCCATGGCTACCTATTCACTATGTGCACTTCGACTTCCTCTTGTTTTTGTTCCCTGCGACATAATTTTTATTTATGCCATTCGCTTTTCAAGTGGAAATTCAATCTAAACAAACAATCAAACAACAACAATATATACTATTATCCTGTGTAGCAATATAGATATCATATAGTTTATTTTAAGGAGAGTAAACTTACAAAAATTTCAGTTGACGTTTTCGTGTTCCAATTTTAACTAAAAGTGAACAGTGTTTGATTGTAGCTTAAAATTTTACTAGCTCTAAATCCAACAAAATTAGTTCCAATGCATAGATAAC
The DNA here is from genome assembly GCA_030765085.1 of Allium cepa. Lineage (NCBI taxonomy): Eukaryota > Viridiplantae > Streptophyta > Magnoliopsida > Asparagales > Amaryllidaceae > Allium > Allium cepa. The sequence continues at coordinate 176,200,031 of CM060930.1, forward strand.
GTCGATATGAGTCCAATGCAAAATCGCGTCTGAATTCGAACTCGTATGAGCAAGATATTAATTATATAAGATTTAGGATTAATCTAAATAATTAATTACATTAATTTTTAATTACCTACTGTCATCCATTCGCAAGGCATGTTTGGGGGGCAAGTATTATCTTGCCTTTTGACCAGGTAGTATACAGGCAAGTTCGACGATTCAAACTTCGAAGTTATCAAGGCAAGACGTCTGGAGAGATGACCACAAAGCCCTAAGCTCAAGTACAACCAAATTACAATACAAATGTGAGCCCACAACAAAAATCCAAGAACCCAAAAATCCTAAAATGTTGGGTCGTTTTCGACCCCACCCTATGAGTCGGTACCGACCCTTATACAGTCCACCATTAGAGTTAATCTTCTACATACTAGCCCTACTAGATATTAGAGACCTATTTCCAGTATTGTTTGTTGTTCCAATACAACTCTATATCAATCTCCATGAACACTAAAATCTACAACTATGTTCTTCTACACCTTCTTCATTTAGACTACGAAATAAGCTAATATTGGTAAAAACGACTATTGTATCATGAAGCTAACCACAAGATGAGCCGAAGCAAAGAGTTGAAGGCAGCCATTTGGCACTATTATGGGTCGGTATCGACCCTTACCTTTGGAGTTGTACCGACCCATCCAAGCTGATGAGACGGTGACCTATTTGTAACATCCCGCCATTTTGGACCATTCAAATCGACAATAAAACCACACATGTCAGACATGAATAATTCAAAACAACAGATTGTTAATAAAATTTAGGGCAAATAAAATCAATCACAGAATCAAAGACACAGAATATCAAAATAACTCGCAGCGGAAATAAAAAAATGTAATGTTCATGAAGCTACTAGATACAGAGTCTCGAAAATAATATATAATACCAAAGCCTGGAAACAAAATACCCTTGGAAAGTTAGATACATAAGTTTTCTACTACAAAAGCAAAAGCTGAGTGGAAATAACTGGAATAAAATATCAAGTTGGCTGCTAAATCTCCGGTGGATCTCTAGCTCTAAAAGAGGATGAAACCAAAGTTGTGAAACTCAGGCGGACCCGAGCGTAAAGCAACATACAAAACACTCAAGTCAGGACATACATACTTATAAAATGTAAATCAACTCAAGTGAATCGCAAAAGAAATGCATCGGAACTTAAAGGATGCTTGAGATCGTCCATCCTTTAAGGATCCGTTAAACTATCTACTATGTAGTAATATACGCTATTATAATAATGTCTAAAGTAAAATAAACTATTAAACTAGCGTTAAGGCGTTACCCATATCCCCCTTAACACATTTATATATTTCCATAGTCTATACAGTACCGTAATCCCACCAGTACTGGGTGTCGTCAGAGGGCACTCCATAGGTATGGTACAAACCAAACTCGTAGAAGGCGTGCTAAGGTAGGTGACATGGCACAACTAGGCAATGCCAGGGTAGATATACCAATTACACTTCCGGACTGTTGGTAACGCATAACAGCAACTACCATCCAACTCGATCCATACTCCCGAATGAAAGGTGCGCACTAAATCAATCACAAAGTAATAGAATGGCTAACGATGAAGTGTGTCCGATCAGAGGAGCCACCTTATGCTAACTCACGGGAGTTAGATCCTTGTAATTATACCTTTAGGATCTTCGCCACCATCTTACTTCATTCTGGAATCTCCACTGCGTACATAGTTATTAAAGTGGTTTTCAGTATCGACAGAGAGTATGCCCATATGTGATCTTGGTCACTTTAACAACCAATCGTTATTATAACCTATGGTTATATAAATTTCAAATGGTTTATATTTCAAATCAAACATATTCCTTTAAAAACCATATAAATTCCATATCATTATTCTTTTAAAATATTATTCATTTTTCAAAAGTCGAAACACTTCCAAATTCATTTGATTATAACCCCTTTGAACATAAAAATTTATAGATCATAACACTTAAAATGTAACCTTTAAAACCATTACATTTGGCACCAAAACCCTTTTAGAAAAATGGTAGCATTCTGGAAATGTCACCTTTAAGAAAATGCAGTAGAACAAAAGTGCCATTGCAAGAATTCCCAGCAGTGCAGAACTGTTACGGTAAGAATTCGCAGCAGTGTAGCAGTGCTACTGTAAGAATCCGTAGCAGTGCAAAATTGTTACAGTAAGAATTTCGCAGCGGTTTTGAATTGCTACCGTAAGAAACTGCAGCAGTTTTGAATTGTTATTGTAATACTTCTTACAACAATAGTTTATAAAATCAAATATTATATATATTTATAGTTTTTATCGTAGTCGTTCTATCATATCTATTATATTACTCAAATTTAGATATTTTGTCACTAAAGAAACCACACTTTTAGTTAAATAACTTTGTTACCATAATATCAAATTTTAAAGCTAATATCTTTATGCTAAGTTAAAAGTAATTTAACTTACACTTTATTTTTTTCTAGTAAATAACATTTTATTCTTCTTATTACCCAAGTTATACCATTTACCTTAGTTAAGACTTACATGTCAAATGTACGTTTAACTTACACTTTCCCACAAAACATTTATCGTTTTAATCACTATAAATGAATTAAAACTTATAATTTATAGGTTAGGATAAAATACCATTATTAAGTCAAATCGGATTATTAAATTTCAATTAACCTTCATATTGTAAATTATATTCCAAAATTTACATTTTCAACTCTTTATTTCTTATAAAAATCTTAATCCACATAACAACTTTACATAAATCATTACATTAAATTTTAGTTGAGATTCATGTATAAAATCCAAAATACTTGATAATTTTTAGAAAAATCATTTTTAAATCAACTACGGGGTCTATAAAATTCTCTACCCTATGTTCAAGTGAATATGTACCTACATCATTTCAATCCGCAATTTATTAATTTTTTGGGTTTTATATCATTTCAAACCTGCAATCCCAACATAAATAAATTTCCTCAGGCCTATCATTTCAGCCCATAACAATTTTCCTTAATCTAAAGATCGTTCGGGCATGTATCATTTCAATACATAGTGAAGGAACTTGCAGTGTGAGAACAGAATATTAAATAACATAACAATATTAAATATCATGGCATATGATTAAAACAGGTATAATATGATATGAAATAACATGATAAAGTCATATGAATAACATAATATAAACATATGAAATAAAATGATATAAACATATGAAATAACATGATATAATCATACGTAAAATGTCAAACTTGCATATACATATCCTCACAATTCAATTGTCATCAATTCACCAAAATTATAAGTATGTTTTCAAGAGTGATTACTCACCTTTCTTTGGTTAGAAAAGTGATTCAAAGCGCAACATAACGACGACAAATTACGAGCAAGCTTGAGTGAGAGGAGAATCCAAATCTGACGCTTTGAAAAATAAAATAAATTCCATACGTAAACAAATAATTCACATAAAAATAAAAAAACAGAAAATTATATATTTGCGAAATACATAAGAAGACTTGCTAAGGGTTGCATAGGCTTGGTCTAGAGGTGGTTTGGGTTCGGCCATAGGGTTAGGGTTTGGGTTTGGGTTCGGCCATAGGGTTTTGGACTAGGTTAGGCTAGGGTTTTGGTTTAGGTGGGCTCGGCCTTAGGCTAGGGTTAGGATTTGGGTGGCAAGGCTCGGCCTAGGGGTGTGGGTTCAGCTAGGCTAGGGTTTGGCGGTGTTGGAGATGGTCACGGCCAAGGCAAAGCAAGGGGAAAGGGTTGGAGGAAATTCGGCTATGGGGTTTGTGGTGGAAAGAGAAGGTGGAGGCTGAAATTTTGTGAAGAGGAGAAGGGAAAAAGGAAGGAGAAGAAGTGGGTTTTGGTTGGAGTTTGGTGATGGGAAGGTGATGGAATAGGTGTGGCCGAAATTGCAAGGGAAGGAGGAGGAAAAATTTGTAGAGGAGAAGAGGAAGAAGGTCTAGGGTTTTGAGAAGGAAGATGAAGGAGAAGAAGACTTACATTTTTTTGTGGAGACACAAATGAATGGATGAGGAGGCTAACCAAAACCCTAGGACCATATATAGTAATCTCAACAGGTGGCTTCTCATCTACTAAAGAGGTTTCAAGCCCACTAGTACAAGCCCAAACAAATCAACATGTAAATAAGATAGAAGTTATAGGGAAAATAATTATGTGTAATGTGCCAAAAGTTGCAAAATTTGAGAAGTAGAAATCAAAATTTAACAAAACGAAAAGTTGAGAAAATGTTAGAATTAAATTCATCTTCATAAAAAAGTAAAAGTTAAAAAATCAAAATTTAAAATTTTCACAGAAAGTCAAACTTTGACCAAAGTTGACCAAAATTTGCATTTTAAGAAAAATCTTTGCTTTATTAAATTTGGAAGAATATTTCACATCAAATCCCAAAATTATACATTAAATTTTCAAATTTATCAATTTTAAAATAATCATATCAAAGGTTTCAAATGAATTTTCATTTAAAATATGTTCAAAATTTGCGGGTTGTTACATTCTCCGCCACTCGAAACTTTTCATCCTCGAAAAGGGACGAGACACAGAAAACAAAGAAGAATAAGGTAGGATAACGAATAGTACTTGGAACAAACAATTCCGGATTCGAAGCGTGAATGCTCTTCCATTTCCCAAGTACATTCCCGATCATCAGTGCTCCATTGCACTTTGACTAGGTTGACTGATTTTCTTTGAAGCTGCTTTGTACCTCTATCGATAATACAAAGTGGCTTCCTCTCGACGGTAAGATTTGACTCAACATCCAAACTCTCGAGAGCAGAAGTCTGGACAATCAGAGATGGATCATGAAGATACCAATAAAGATGCGAAGCAATATGCACTCCAGAAAGTTTTTGAGGCAAATCCAAGCAATAAGCTAAGGAACCAACTCTCTCTAAGATGCGAAAAGGACCAACAAACCTAGGAGCGAGATTCCCTCTTCGACCAAAACAAATCACATTTCTTAATGAGAGACCTTAAGGGAAAACCTGATCACCAATAGAAAATTCCAAACTCCTCCTACGTCTGCTAGCATACTTCTTCTGTCTATCATGAGCAATCCTCATCTTTCTCCTAATCTTCTCAACCTTCTTAGAAGCTTCTAGAATCATATCTGGACCAAGAACCAAACGATTACCGAATTCAATCCAGCAAGATAGAGATTTGCAAGGGCGTCCATAAAAGGCAGCAAATGGAGCCATTTTTATACTAGCCTGGATTCAAAAATGGAATGAGATAGATAAATGTTTAAGACAATCTTAAACAGATATTTGAGACTATACCTGATAACTATTGTTATAGGTGAATTCAATGAGATGGAGATGATCTTCCCAAGATCCTCCATAATCAAGGACATAGGCTCGAAGAAGATCTTCCAAAATCTGGTTCACTCTTTCCATTTGACCATCGGTCTAGGGATGGTAAGAAGTGCTCAGATTCAGATGAGAACCTAAAGATTTCTGAAATGCTTTTCAAAACTGAATGGTAAAGATGGGATCTCTATCACAAACAATACTGACCGAAACACCATGAAGATAAACAATCTCTCTCATATAGTTCTCAGCCAAACTCGAAGTAGAATGGTTAGATCTAACTGGAATGAAATGAGCTGACTTGGTTAAACTATCCACAGTAACCAAAATACTCTCCTTATCCCACCCAGTCCTCGGTAATCCATCAATAAAATCCATAGATACTTGTTTCCATTTCCAATTAGGAGTCTCAAGAGGTTGCAATAATCCAGCAGCTTTCTGATGGTCAGCCTTAACCTACTGACAAGTCGCACATCTACTAACAAAAAGGGAGATATCACGCTTCATACCACTCTACCAATACAGCTGCTTCATATCATGGTACATCTTCATCACACCTGGATGAATAGAAAGTCTGGACCGATGATTTTCCGAAAGCAAATCTTGCCTCAATCTATCAACATTCGAGACATAAATCCTATTATTGATCATCAAAATCCCTCTACAATCGCTCTGAGCTCCACTTCGATCTTGGCTACTACCATCAATTCTGCTACGAACATTTTCCTTAATAAGCCTAAGCATCTCGTCCTCATCTTTCTTAGCAATAATACGATCCATAAGAGTTGAAGAAATAACAAGCTGACATAACATCGCCTTCTTCCTACTCAAAGCATCGGCTACAACATTAGCTTTCCCTGGGGTATAGTTGATGTCGAGGTCATAAGAAGCTAAAAACTAAAGACATCTAACCTGCCTCAAATTCAGGTCCTTCTGGGTTAAAATATATTTCAAAGACTTATGATCCGTAAAGAGCTCAAACTTAGTTCCCAATAGATGATGTCTCCAAAGCTTCAAAGCAAAAACTACAGCAAGCAATTCCAAATCATGGGTTGCATAATCAGCTTTATGAGTCTTCAACTGACGACTGGCATAAGCAATAACATTTCCATCCTACATCAGAACGGCTCCCGAACCTTCACGACTAACATCAATGTATACCGATAATCCCTCATTTCCATTTGGAACGGTAATAACTGGTGCGGAAGTAAGCTTGTGCTTCAACTCATTGAATGCCGCTTCACACTTATCATTCCATCTAAACTTAGCATTCTTACGAGTTAGAGCAGTGAGAGGTGCAGCAATCCGAGCAAAATTATCGATGAATCTCCGATAATAACCGGCAAGGCCCAAAAAACTATGGATACCAGATGGAGTCCTAGGAGTTTCCCAATTCTAAAATAGAATAGAGAAAATAAGAACCAAGAAAGAGATTGAATAATTAATGTACAAAGGGAAGGAGAGAAGATAAACTTACATTGATCACAGCGAGCTTAACTGGATCAACAGAAACTCCATTACCAGAAATAATATGTCCAAGAAATCAGACTTCATCTTTCCAGAAATGGCATTTCGAGAATTTGGCTTTCAACTGATGAATTCTGAGAGTCCCAAGCATAAAGCTCAAATGAGATTCATCTCCTCCTCTGACTTAGTGAAAACAAGGATATTATCGACGAAGACGAGAAAAAACTTATTAAGAACATCATAGAAAACCCGGTTCACAAGGTCGACAAAGAAAGCTGGAGCATTAGTCAAACCAAAAGGCATAACTGACCATCCATAGATACCATCCTCAGAACGAAAAGAGGTTTTGGGAATACTTTCCTCGGCAATTCTGAGCTGGTGGAAACTAGTGACAAGATCAAGCTGAGAGAATATAGTAGCTCCATAAAGCTGATCGAACATATCATTAATACGAGGCATTGGATATCTGTTTATCATAGTGAGGTTGTTCAGCTCCCTATAATCAATACACATCCTCAAAGAACCATCAGACTTAGTGACAAAAACCACTGCTGCTCCCTATTCGGAATGACTGGGTCTGATCAAACTTTTGGACAACAAGTCTTCGAATTGCGTCCTCAACTCAACCTTTTCACGGGGTGCCATTCTTCTGGGAGGAAGAGCTACAGGTTGAGCTCCAGGAATGAGAACAATACGGAATTCAATTTTCCATTTAGGAGGTAAAGAAGTGACTTCACCAAATACATCGGAATAGAGTTTGACCACAGGAGTAGAATCCAGATCACTAGGGGAAGAATCAAGAGAATAAATAAAACTGCATGCATACTCCTGAGGCATACGACACTAAATCACCAAAGGTGTGATGACCCGCCTTTCATTCCATAGAAAGACGTATCATCATTAAGAAAGAAATAGGTAGAAAAGAGAATAGATAGATCGAAAGAAAAACAATATCAGAATCTCATAGCGGAAATGGAAAATATATTATATCACATAGTTGTTACATAGTCATTACACATCAGAGTCAATACAGTTACAACATCACAGTAGACAGTCGTGAAGACCTGTCTATCCATTACATTACAAAATACAAACAGACAAAAAATACCAACATAACGGAAATAGATAAATAGATACGCCAAGACTCATGCTCCAATCTTTTCTCAAAATTCGTCAAGCCAACCTGATTACTTGGCTACTCATAAAAATTTGAGTACCCAAGAGTTTAAGTAAAACAGAATAAACTCCGGGTCAGACATAGGTCTGGTGTGAGTAAACGGTTAAGTTGTTTAACTTGAAAAACCTTTGAAATAAAAGGTATCTCATAAGACTCTCCGCAAATAAATACATACAAGCTTTTCCCTTATGATAATCAAAACCTTTGATAGGAAATCTGGTTAGTGTCTAGGGTTTATAATATAAAGTAGGAAATAACTGGAATGCTTACATCTCACGTTCCAACATAGTTGGGCACAAGCAAAACCATACGGGCACTTATTGGAGATTGCTTTCCATATAATGGCAGGGCTACTAGGGTACTGCTCGTCACAATACGTGGTCTAGATCACTATACCGAGGATCCACCCTGATCCCCTGCAACACAGAATCGGAGCTACCCCTTACTGGATAGTCTGAACATGACAACCCCGCAGTTGTGGTCAACAACCGCCCACACTGCCGAATAAAGGGACCTCTAGACAGTTGAAAATCTTATCATATTTGGGTGCTGCCCACTTAGCCTTGCATGCATCTCCCCTGTTTTAGCCATTCCCGGTTGATGAGACTTGAGGCTACGGTTACCTTTTAGAACACTTATCTTGGAATGCTCATCGTCCTCCATTGACGATGGTCTGATAACATTCATCCATACAAGTTCATTCTGGTTTCAAACTAAACCAAAGGCACTATCTCCATTACACTCGTTTTGGAATCACCCTGAGAGTTAATGACAAATTGCCCTCGCACTTTGAAACTTCATCTCACACTTCACTTGAGATTTCATGACCTGTCGTTTAACTTGGATCGATGTGGTTTTTGGATAACAAATTTTGATATCTGTTCCCGCTCTAATTGAAATCCAAACGTTTCTTAAAGGCTGAGTTGTTTAACTAAACAATTTAATCACATTCAGAACATTGAATTTACACAGCATTCATCACAGATAACTAACTCATATTTATCACAGTTATATCCAAAGCATTGCATATCACAGTACATCCCAGATTAACATACTATAAATATAAATCAATCCAGAAATTTTATTCAATCAATCATCCATAAGCAAGACTTATTAATCCCATAATTATAATTAACTTAATTAACTCAAATTAAATTAACTACTTATGAATTAATTACCTATTCCTGCTTAATTAAGTAACTACAAACCATTTTAATTAATTACTGAATTAATTAATCATTCTTTAATTACTTTAATTGATTAATTAGTTAATCTTTAATTACTTATTAATTATCCTTTAATTATTAATTAATATATCCTTTAATTATTAATCAATAAACCTTAATTACTAATTAATAACCTTAATTACTAATTAATTAATTAGTCTTTAATTACATCATTAATTAATTAATCTTTAATTATCCAAGACCCTAATTAATTTTAAGATAAAACATTTATCTTTATTAATTACTTAATCACTATTAAAATCTTAGGTAATAAATCTTGGAATTAATTATTATTATCATATAAATTAAAAAACATTTTACCTCTTTTAATTAACTACTTAATTAAATATTTCATTTAAGTTTAAAATAAACTTAAGAGTTTACTTAATAAAATTAAGTTAAATAAATCATACCACTTTTCTTAAACCAAATATTTAAGAACATTATTATATAAAGAAATTGATTTTAAGAAATAGTTAAAACTTAATTTATTTTAAATTTTAAAAACTTGCTTTTATTTAATTTTAAACTGTTATAAATATTACCCGAGTTCAATCCGGTACCCAAACCCGAGTCACACCCGAGAAAATCTTCTCTCTTTTTTAAAACTTGTTTAGTTAAAATTTTAAAACCTGTTAACATGAACACTCCCACGCATCCAACCCGATACCATACTCGAGCCACAACACTGCTATCCCAAGACCTCCCCGAGACACATTCTTCCTCGACAAAAACTACAGCAACCAACCCAACCGATACACGTGCACGTGCACGCCCGATTTTTTTTACTCCGGTCATCGCCGTCACTTCCGACATGCCAACGACAACCTCCTCAAAACTCCAACCACCCAGTTTCCAAAAATCGAACACGAATCGAAATCGAGCAAATCTGGAGCAACTGGAACAAAACCCATCATCCAAGATCCACCTCGAATTGATACCTCCGACCACCAGCACCTCCGAGACTCCTTCCATAGGTTCGTCGAAGACCCACGCTTCATTTCCCCCACAACCGATCGAGTCCGATGCTCCGGTGACGCTGCAGCAACCAAATTCCCAACCTCGGCCAAACTTAGAGCTTAAACCCTATTCCGATGCTGTCCGGCAACCATAGTGGACGATAAATCCAACAAGTATGTTTGCCGAGACCACCGACCTCCAAGCCGCCTCCAGTCACGATCCCGACCACCTAGAGCCCTCCGATCACCAGAAAATGCTAAAAACCTAAATTTTGATCAACCCGAGATTCCTCACTCAATTCAACACAAAACTCAGGATTTTACTTTTAAAATTCATGATTTTCGAATTGTGATGTCTGAATTTATCATGTTTTAAAGTTTTCCACTGTCTTTCTTGATTTTCCAGATAATATTCAAACTAATTTACTTAGGAATATTTTAAAACTTAGTTTACGTTAAAACAATCATAACTTCTTTAAATACCGAAGCCCATAAGAGAACATATGAAGAGAATTTGATTTCTGATCTAGATTTTAGGCTGTAAGTACAACACAGGGATATATATATATATATATATACATACAGGCATGCACACTTAAACAACTTCATATTTATAAATACGCAAGCATAATTTCATTCATTCAAACAACTATCACAACATTATTTTCAAATACCATTCACATGCATCAAGATTAAACAGGTTATCGTTTTGTTTACTCACCAAAATGATGTTGAACAGAGAGCTTATACTTAGGAAATCTGGAATGCTTAATGATCTTTTGAAAACTTGTAAACTGGAAAATTTTGTTTAGCTTGAAATCTTGCTTTAAAACTGAGATGAATATGCTGTAGGTTGAGATTGTTGTTGAAAGAGTTGTTGTTAAAAAAATTTGGTTTGTATATTTTTTTTTATAGGCTTTGATTCTTTGGTTTTGAAATAGGAAAAATGAGAAGAGTAGAGTTAAGATATATTTATAGCCTTAATTTCCTAATATTTTTAAAAATAAAAGAAAATAAATAATTATGACACTTGTTTAAATGCATGCCACTAATCTTACATTTGTAATATGCATGTGTTAATTATTTTTAATATGTTTTTATAAAGCTTTATATTTATTTCCTATTTAGTTAATGTTTGCGTCAAAATCAGGCACAACACTCTTTGGGAGTCGTTGAAGAGATAATAGTCAAGAATGCAAGTTCAAAACAGATATTATCTAACAAAAACTCCAATCAATAGTAAAGAAAATGCGTAGACAATCGATTTATAGTGGTTCGGCGTGTTGCCTACGTCCACTGTGAAATTTTTTGATATTTTATTGATTCTCTTTCAATGTTTATAAGTTGTTACAGCGATCAACAGCAAATTACAACTGGAAATTCAAAATCAACAATCAAGTTATGATATAGGATGATGGAGATCTTGATCTGGCAGAGTTTGGGCGCCTCAGAGTCAGAAGATGAAGAAGATCCCTTTTCTGTTGGCCCTGGGGCTCTATTTATAGGCGTAGGTTGCTGGTATCTCGCTGAAAACTCGGGAGACCACGTCTGGCACGTGAGGGGGCCCACACGCACGGTCTCAGGAAGTTTGGGCCCACTTTGGCATCGGTTCGAACTCCATTCGAGCCGATCAAGAATTCATCCAATCGAGGTGAAATTTGGCGTGGACATTCTTCAACATGTACGCAAGCTTCAGTGAAAATTTCATGGCATTTGGATCAGTAGGTTAGGAGATATGATGGGTTCGAAATTGGGTTTATTGCTCGGCTGTTTGTTTCGAAACCAAGGTTTCGAACCGATCCTTTCGAATCCATGGAGGCACGTGGCTTCGCGTTGACGTGGAGCGCAAACTTCGAATCGATCCGGTCTTCACTCCGTGTTGACCGCTTCGACTCCATATATCTCGGCGTATTCGAACCGATGGAAGACACGTCATCATGGTTGGTTGACCCCGTGGTTTCGAATGAAGCTGCACAGTTGGGTTCGAACAATGACTCCGTGATGGGTTCGAACAAGCACTCCGTGGTGGGTTCGAACAATGACTCCGTGATGGATTCGAACAAGAATTCCGTGATGGGTTCGAACAAGGAGATGGATTCGAAGTGGGTGGAGCTGAAGGTGAGGCGCTTTGATGATTTCGAAACCGATGCATCCTGATGGGTTCGAACCTGATGGGTTCGAACCTGATGGATTCGAAGGTTGTGGAGACGAACCTGAGGTGGTTCGGTGGGTTCGAATCTTATGGATTCGAACGCGATGGTTTCGAAATGTTGGTCAACAATGATTCGAAACCTAAGCCTTGCCCTTCAAATTGAATCGATCATAACTCGAGCATATGAACTCGGATTGACTTGAAATTTGAAATGCTGACTCCTATAGTCTTTCTTGCCGTGTCCTATCAATTGTAGCTCAATCTGGACTCGGATAAAATTCAGTGATATCCATGGCGAAACGAAGTATGACCAGCCTCTGAGATGAACTGTTCTCCGTTTCTGACCGATCTTTTGGTATCGCGGCTTTGCCAAAAAGCGGGATAACATTTTGCCCCCCAAAGTACGTCTTGTGGGAACATGACGTGCTTTGAATAACTGCAATCTCTCTCTGAACAATCATTGCTCTCTTTTTTGCTGAAACTCGTATGCTGTGTTGTTGTAACCTTGTGTTGACATGATTGATTGCTGTATAATAGTGCTTAGCCGTTGGCTGTTGCATTTGTAACAGGATGAGTGTTTGACCCCTGTAAATGTTTAAAATCGATTGTTAGTTCGACTTTTATGCATATATGTTAGTTTGACCCTCGCAAACGTTGTGCGTTCACGAGTCGTTGCCAGCTTGGTTGGCTATTGAATTCCGTATCGATTCTCTCCTGAACCGATTTGGAAACTTGAGTTGAGACAACGCTTGACGGTTGTTTAGAAAAACCCCTTCGTATCGATCCTCTCCTGAATCGATATTAAAGGTTGAAGGAGTTGAATTCTGTATTGTGTGAGTGTAATGTTTCGAACCGATGCATTCGAGCATCGATGGGTTCGAAATTCACGTTTGTATGGACGCGGTATGATTGTGTTATGATGGGTTCGAAGTCAACATTCGAACCGGTTTGAGGGAATGGATACGAAATTACTATTCGAGTCGATTCGAATTGGAAGAAGATGGGTACGAAGTCATCTGTCGTATCAATAAGCCATGGATGGATTCGAAGTGGTGGATGCGAACAAGGTCTTCGAACCGATGTGCCCACAGTTCGTTTCGCATCGATGCGGCCTGTTCCCCTGTAGTGCATTTCGTACCGTTGAAGCATGAGGTGAACTTCGAACCGATAGGGCTTTAGGCAGATGGGTTCGAAAGCTAACTTCGAACCGATCTGGTACTTGACCGGTTGTGGCCGGTTGGGAGAGCAATCGTCTCGGTCACATCCTAGGCTCCATATAAATAGCAGTGGTTTTCACTTTTTTCATTTTTTACTTTTACTCTTGCTTACTTTTACTGTGTTCTTCATCGTTTCGGAGCTCCAAAAGAGAAAACACTGTGCCGCATCATCGAATCGACCAAGATTCAAGTCTTCAATCTCTCGAATTCATCGTTCAAACTAGGTAATTAGCCTCGAAATCAAACGGCGAACGGCAAAGTTACTTCGAACCCGCGCCTTTTTATCAATTGATAAAGTCAGATCTGGCCTGGCAGAGGGCTTCGAAGCCATATGGGGACTCGTGCTCGAATCAATTTCTTGGACGACCCTATGGAGGTGACGCAGTTTGTACCCATTGATGGGTTCGATGGGTTCACTCGAATCGATGGATTCGAACCCATCGGCTGTGGTTTCGAAGCCCACAACTTCGCATCGATACGAAGAGTATCGATGCGAACGTGGATGACGTTAAGTTGGTGGCTCCCTTGTCGTTTCGAACTTGTCAAGCAATGATCGATTCGAAATTGTCCCTTATCGATCGGTTCGAATTTGGCATCTGGCCATCGATTCGAAGCGCGTCTAACCGCATGGGTTCGAAGCGACGTCAGGATGGGTTCGAACGAAGGGTTGTTCGGTTGGGTTCGAATGAAGTCCTTGTGATGGTTTCGAACCCTCTATGATGGATACCAAAGTTTGATATTTTCTAGGCACAACTCCGACGAGCTTCACTCTTGCACATTTGGACTTGAATATTAAACTGCATACATGACCGCCCTTCGAAGCTCGTCGATGGAACCATAACAATTTTTACCCGGATCAACTTCCATCATGGAAACGGATTGGTGATGACGGTCAGCGATGACGGTCACTACAGCTGGACTCCGTAGCTTTGTCGTTTGCATATTTCTTTAACTCTGCAACATTTATTCAAGTAATGCATGTCACTGCACAACATACACTCATACACGCTACACTGGGGAACGCACGGGTTTTTGTCGTCTAACGATGGTTTCTCGTGAGTTAGCTAGTTATGGAACCGTCAAGTTCACAGCAGCAGGAGACTCAAGTTACAGTCTCTCCGAGGCTAGAGATTCCGGATATTGATCCTGAGATTATTGGTCCAGCCCCGGATGAACTTCCCGATGCGTCGTTCATTGCCAATCCATCAGATTCCGTTCCGTCCAATATCTCTGAAGACATGTTGGGGAGAATATGTTTGAGACACGGCCTGTCGCTGGATGATGTGCTACTGCCGGGGCCGAATGATAGACCGCATAATCCGCCGGAGGGATATACAGCATTTAACCGCCATGCGTGCGCGGCCGGGACACTTCCTCCGTTCAACGAGTATATAAGGGGAGTATTGTCGTTTTTGAGGATCGCCCCATCTCAGCTGCACCCGAACGGATATGCGTCGATCAATAGCTTGTTCATTTCATTTATGGAATATCTCCATCGACCACCGCTCCCAACTGAGATCAGATACTTGTTCAATTTCAAAACTCGGGGTGATTACCCCTCCTTCACATTCCTGGAAGCGGTGAGAAATTGCCAAGTGGTTACCGGGTCTTGGACTAGGTTGAGCTATTATAGGACAGAATGGTTTTATGTCAGATGTCCTCCTGGATTTGCCCGACGATGGCTATTCAGACGTGAGTATAGCTGAGTTCGTAAATAATTACTACGGCAATTGCAGCCGAAGTGGGACTTATATTTTATTCTTTTTTACAGCGGTGATTCAGCGACCGGAGGGCGAGCACTATAGGGAGATGGTGCGAGTGCTTCGAGAAGATCCGAGTGGAGATAGGGATATCGACGTGTTATTGACGGATAGGAATCTCCGGGCCTGCGGTTTGATCGAACAAGGGCAGAGCATAAGTTTCGAGGTGGCACTAAGGGTCGTCTCGAAAAAACGAGTCAAGCACAAGAAACCCGGAGTTACTACGGTTGAGGAAGCTGACTCTGAAAGAACCCACACCGATGATGAGCCGCTGACCGGGCCTACTGACGCAGTTCCGGATGTCGCGGAGCAGAGAAAAGGCAAGGCTGCCATGGTTAAGCCAAGTAAGAAGGGGAGATGGAAATCGGTTGTCACGGCCCGTTCTGCTCCCGGAGTTAGAATCTTGGAGACGTCTCCTCCGAGAACTGAAAATCTTTTTGAAGGGCTCGCCGATCTTCCAATCCCGGACGATGTGTCTTTTCAACATGATGCCGGGTTGGAGGAATTCCATCGCACTCTAGAATTGAACGAGCCTCTTATTACTAGCAAGGTCGACACTTCCAGTTGGTCGGGGGGAATGCATATTCATACACATTTCACGACACTGCATAACCTTTGACTGAAAACTATCTGTTTTGAAAGGTGATTAATTCTATTTTATTTTGCTTCGCAGATATCATGTCTAAGCGTGGTTCAATGCTTGGAAGTCTTCGTCATGCCCGCAAGCCTTCATATTACGACTCGCGCAGACGAGAAGGGGATAGAGGTTATGATCAGGGGCGCTCCAGGCATTATGACCAGGGACGCTCTGGGTATTCTAGTCACGAGAGATATGACACGGACAGGGGCTATAAGCGTCGATCGCGATCGCGTACCCCTCCTCCTTCCAGAGATCCCGTACAACCTCCTGCTCATGTCCCTCATCCTTCCGAGTCTTCTCGATATACGTCGGTTTCTCAACCTTCCCGATCTGAGGCGATGACCCCGATAGTCGCAGAGCAGCCTCCTACTGAAATCTCGGGGGAAGGGGCAATTAGACTTGCGCAACTAAAGAGGGAGTTTCCGAATATTTGCTTCGATAACTACGTCTTTTCCCCGAACCTGAAAAGAATCCCGTCGGAGGCCGAGCGGTTAGCGCTCGACTATGTGCATGACTTTTACACCCAATACAAGGCGTGGTATAGGGCGGCCGATAAAGCATCGGCGTTGGCCTTCGAACGAGCGGCTACCATTGAAAAGCTTCAAACCGAGCTGGCTCAAAAAGACCGCATCATACAAGTGCTGAATACTGAGGCCGAATCGTCTCGAAAATCAGAGATGGAGGCTCTTACAAAGGTCGATGAAGCTCAAGCAGCCATGGATAGAATGAAAAAGGAGCACTATGTTACGGTGGAAGACATGGGCTACCGGAACACTGTCGTCACTGCTGAGCGGGATGCGGCGTTAAAAGAACTTAATGAGCTCAAGGCTAAATTTGCCGAAATTATTAAAGATAGAGATGACGCGCTTAACACGGCGCAAGAAGCCTGCGATCAAGCCGTAGTGCTTCGCACTGAAAGAGATGCGGCCGCGGCCAAAGTTCAGGCAGTCGAAGCAGAGGTGGAGGAGAAGGTTCAACAGGCAGAGGCCAGGCTAGAGGCCGATATCGAAGATTTGCTCATAACTTACAACGCCAATGTGTTAAGACACAGAAACTTGGCCTGGCTTCGAGATTATCCGGTTCACCTTCGTAGCGCCTGGGACCGATTGGTTGAGGAGGAAGAGGAAGCGCACCCAGGTGAAGCGGTCGATCGATTCGAACTTGAAAACCGGCTGCTCACAGATGATGAGAAGAAGGTCCTTCATGACGCCATCATCGCTCATGAGAAGGAGATGATCGGCGATCGTTCCCTGGAAGTCGGAGAGGGATCAGGTGTTGAGCACCATTCTGCTGTCACTGAAGTCACCACATCATCTTCGTCGGTGTCTGTATCTGCGGTCGGTTTGCAACCTGTTCCTGCTTACGACCCGGAACAGCCGCGCTTATCTCCTATTCATGAGCATACTTCCGAGGCCGTTCAGCCGTCTGCGAGCCAAACTGGGGAAGGTATTCCGAAGTTATCTCAAGCGTTTTCTGAGTAGAGTGTTTGTTTTGTAGCAGTTACTAATAACTTCTTATTTTTTGCCTAGTGACTGGAGTTGCGCCGACTATTGTGGCTCAAGAATCAAGCAGAGGAGATAAGGCCATCGCCACCGAGACTACTGTTGTAACCGCGGTATCTGCTGAGGCGGCGCAGGGGGGATCCTTATCTGTTGATGAACAAATGGTGAGCGAGCTGCTCGGTGAGCAGGGTGGTTCTTTCTCTGACTTGCCATTTATCATCGTTAGTAGCCTCCCGCCGTCCTTAAGTTCTTTGATGCAGGCCGTGGATGCCCCCAGCCAAGCCCATGCGACTCGTGATGAGGAAATTTTGGCTGAGATCAACGCCGAAATAGAGGCTGCGGGGAAAAGCGGTACCGTCGGTAGCAGCACGGCGGCGCAGAGTCCAGCACCTGCTATGGTAGCACCATCGGGTGGCACTATCTCAACTTCCGTTACGGATCCAGTCCCCCCTACTCCTCCGGCGAGAAGCCCCCATGTAGATTCAAGCTCCGAGGAGGATATTGACATCATGCCTCCAGCCGAAGAGCCACCGCCGGAGAGGAGACACTAAAAACGAAGAATTTCTGTCCCTAGTGACACTGAAGATGTACCACTAGTGAGAAGGACGAAGAAGAAGAAATAAATCAGCTTCTCAAGTAGATGTTTTGGTAGATAGGTACTTGTCTTCGTTTTTTGTCAGTAGGTCGTGTATAGATGCAGGTTCGGCCCCCCGTTAGTAGGCATTCTTTTTTGGGAGAACTTATTTTCATGTAAGTTCTTTTTTCAAGTTAGTTGAAATAAAATTTAGTTCCTTTGTTTCAACTCTTGTTTTATTTGTGCTTAAGTACTTGCAGTGTCTTGTTTTCGGTCCGGTGTACTTGTGGTGTTTTTACCGTTTAAGTAGAGTTCGTTTCATTTGCCAAGCCTGAAAATCTTGGTCACAAGTTGTGATTGATGAATGAGTTGAACTTCGGACGTTGTATCACTTCGGTTAGTGATTAATATTTAGCTTTCGTGCCCCCAGTTTTGGGGAACAGCACTTGTATTTTTGGTGGTTGATCGCACTTGTTGCAAGTCTTGAGCACACGTCCGCACTCCGGGGACTTAAGATAACTTGAGATCGGTAATCTGGTTCGCACTTCGGGAACTCGAGAGTTATCGATGCTTGTAACACGGTTCGCGCTCCGGGAACTTGGAAATAATGTTCACATTCCAATTCGCACTCTACGAACTCGGAGTTAGTATTAACGTTTTAGTTCGCACTACGGGAACTTTAACTTGGTGTTTGTGCTCCAATTCGCACGCCGGGAACTTGGATAAAGCATGTATGTTTGGGTTCGCACTTCAGGAACCCGGAATTGACGTTTATACTCCAACTCGCACTTCGGGAATCTGGAGTTTGCACGGATGCTTCGGTTCGCGCTCCGGGAACCTGTAACTTATGTTTATACCCCAATTCATGTTTTGGGGATCTTGGAGTTGGTGTTGATAGGTTGGTTCGCGCAGTGGGAACGAATTATTGAATGTTTATATTCCAATTCGCGCTCCGGGAATTTGGAGTCCGTTCGCACTCTGGGAACGAATTGTTAAATGTTTATACTCCAATTCGCGCTGTGGGAAGTTGGAGTCAGTTCGCACTCCGGGAACGAATTGTTAAATGTTTATACTCCAATTCGCGCTCCGGGAACTTGGAGTCCGTTCGCACTCTGGGAACGAATTGTTAAATGTTTATACTCCAATTCGCGCTGTGGGAAGTTGGAGTCCGTTTGCACTCCGGGAACGAATTGTTAAATGTTTATACTCCAATTCGCGCTGTGGGAAGTTGGAGTCCGTTCGCACTCCGGGAACGAATTGTTAAATGTTTATACTCCAATTCGCGCTCCGGGAACTTGGAGTCCGTTCGCACTCTGGGAACGAATTGTTAAATGTTTATACTCCAATTAGCGCTGTGGGAAGTTGGAGTCCGTTCGCACTCTTGGAACGAATTGTTAAATGTTTATACTCCAATTCGCGCTCCGGGAATTTGGAGTCCGTTCGCACTCTGGGAACGAATTGTTAAATGTTTATACTCCAATTCGCGCTGTGGGAAGTTAGAGTCCATTCGCACTCCGGGAACGAATAGTTAAATGTTTATACTCCAATTCGCGCTCCGGGAACTTGGAGTCCGTTCGCACTCTGAGAACGAATTGTTAAATGTTTATACTCCAATTCGCGCTGTGGGAAGTTGGAGTCCGTTCGCACTCTGGGAACGAATTGTTAAATGTTTATACTCCAATTCGCGCTCCGGGAATTTGGAGTCCGTTCGCACTCTGGGAACGAATTGTTAAATGTTTATACTCCAATTCGCGCTCCGGGAACTTGGAGTCCGTTCGCACTCTGGGAATGAATTGTTAAATGTTTATACTCCAATTCGCGCTGTGGGAAGTTGGAGTCCGTTCGCACTCTGGGAACGAATTGTTAAATGTTTATACTCCAATTCGCGCTGTGGGAAGTTGGAGTCCGTTCGCACTCTGGGAACGAATTGTTAAATGTTTATACTCCAATTCGCGCTCCGGGAATTTGGAGTCCGTTCGCACTCTGGGAACGAATTGTTAAATGTTTATACTCCAATTCGCGCTCCGGGAACTTGGAGTCCGTTCGCACTCTGGGAACGAATTATGGAATGGACTGTCGTGTGTTGGTCTAGTTCAGCCTTCGATGTGTTGGCTTGCCCCCGAGCTGGGGTTTCACTTAGTGAGTGGCCGGTTGTAACGCAGTCACTCGCTATTTGAATAAATTCCATTGTTCGATGGAACTTAGCTCTTCGTGTGTCGTGATTGTTGAACGTTGTATTCGGTCAATCACAGCTTTAGCTTGAAGAGATAGCATTTTATTTGCTGAAATAAGAAAATGTGGCAAAATCAGTGCCTTATTACAAACTCAAATTTCAGAACGTAAAAGAAATTGTAAAGTATTCATGGATTGAAGGAGCCTGTCATGTGTGACAGTGACGAGGTTCTTCGTCGTTCCAGGCTTCCGAATGAATAGGCCCGCCACTGATGGCGTTTATCACCAATCTCCCACGGGGACAAGTCGAGTCCTCCTGCCTCGGTCGATTGGGTTCATTGATTGGATTGGATGGGCCCGCTTCTCTGGGCTGCGGTGTCCGCACAAACTGTTCCAGTTTCCCTTCCCTGACCATATTTTCAACAAGATCCTGTAAGTGACGACACTCGTTCGTATCGTGCCCGTAGCCTTCATGGAACCTGCAAAATTTTCCCGTCTGGATTTGTCTCTCTGACGACGGTCTTGGAGCAGGTTTTTCAAATTGAATCGCATTACGGGTCCGCAAATACAAGTCCTCCAATGAAATATTCAAAGGAGTATAACTGTCGAACTTCGGATTTTTGCGTTGCGGGCCGCGATTTTGATCTTGTTTTTTAAGTTGATTCACGCTCTCTCTTCGCCGAGCTTGTTTATTTTTAATGTTCAACTGAACTTTTCCGGAGCTCTCGCCGGACTGTTTTATTGCAACATTGCTTTGGGTTCCTCCCGCATTTGGTCCTGCGTCAGTTTGCTTCCTAGACTGTTTCGCGTCTTCCCGTCTCAGGAATTGAGCTGCTTTGGCATGGAAACGGTCCAACGACGCATGTGGTTTCCCAGCTAGCCAATTGCCAAATTCAGAATCGGGGTCGATCCCTTTAGTTAACGCCATAAGGATGGAGTTATCGTTTGGATTACTAATCTCTACACATGCAGTATGGAATCTTTCTAAGTAGTGTCTGAGTGTCTCTCCGGGAGCTTGTGTGACACTAGATAGAGTGTAGACATCTTTCGGCCTTGCGACGTGCATGTGGAATTGCTCGACGAATTTTGTGGCCAGCTGGTCGAATGAGGAGATGGATCGAGGAGGCAATCGGGTGAACCACATGGTGGCGATGCCCCCCAAGGATATAGGGAAACTACGACACTTCACAGCGTCGTCGGCTCTGGCAGTAGTCATCGACCATTCATATTTTAGAATATGTTGGTTGGGGTCGGAGTTTCCCTCATACATGGGTAGAGTGGGCATTCGAAATCGCCGTGGGGGTTCAGCATTAAGAATGTCGTCCGTAAAGGGAGTGTGACTTTGGGAAACTCCCCAATCATCGTTTGTGAACCCCTGACTCTCACGGATCATCTGACGTATCATAGTTGAAAGATCCGACATTTGCGCCGGAGTAGGGTCACGTTCCATACTTTGGGTTTGAACCGGATATCGTCGACGGTTCACATCTTGCCTTCTCGGCTCATAGTCCTCTGGGACGTACGGTTCAGTAGTATGCCCGCTATGATGACGGTCCAGGTCCGCTGATCTTGGGCGTCGACCCCTGGGTCAGCCGCAACGTTAGAGGTGCGGTATTCTACGGCGTGATGAGGAACGGCGCCTCCTCGGGAGGAGGGTCCGGTTTGGAAGCTGGCTGACGGACCAACTCTTATTTGTCCAACGGTCAATGTTGGTTGGTTTCCAGCGGGTGGCATACGACTCCCATCTAACCGGGGTCGTGGAGGTCGGTTATGATAATTAGAAGATGAAGAACTTTCGCTGGAAGAGCGAGAAGCATGATCTCTCATGGATCTCTTTCGTTTCTGGCGATCCAGCTGGTTGATTAGCTCAGCGTTAGCGCGTAGCTGTTCTTCTAGTTGTCGCCGACTTTGGGTCAGCTCTTGGAGTAACAATTGCAATTCTTGTCGGGTAACCGGACCCGACGGCTCTGAGTGCCCAGCGGCATCTTGATTAGGTGGAGGTACAAGGGCAGGATTCTGTCTATCCTGTCCTTCTTGATTGACGGCGTTCGAGGTGGTTCTTGTGCTAACCATCTTTAGAGTTGAGTTCCTTTCCTAGACTTTATGCAAATCTGAATAGAAGGGAAGGAAGTTGGATTCAATGATCTGGATCTCCCTCTTAGATTTATTCAATCTGGTATCGATGACAGATCCAACGAGCAGGAGAAAATCTGGGTTCTCTCAGTGAAAGCACCAAAGTGTTTGCGTCAAAATCGGGCAAAACACTCTTCGGAAGTCGTTGAAGAGATAATAGTCAAGAATGCAAGTTCAAAACAGATATTATCTAACAAAAACTCCAATCAACAGTAAAGAAAATGCGTAGACAATCGATTTATAGTGGTTCGGCGTGTTGCCTACGTCCACTGTGAAGTTTTTTGATATTTTATTGATTCTCTTTCAATGTTTATAAGTTGTTACAGCGATCAACAGCAAATTACAACTGGAAATTCGAAATCAACAATCAAGTTATGATATAGGATGATGGAGATCTTGATCCGGCAGAGTTTGGGCGCCTCAGAGTCAGAAGATGAAGAAGATCCCTTTTCTG
This sequence comes from Allium cepa, assembly GCA_030765085.1. Lineage (NCBI taxonomy): Eukaryota > Viridiplantae > Streptophyta > Magnoliopsida > Asparagales > Amaryllidaceae > Allium > Allium cepa. The sequence goes on from CM060930.1 coordinate 176,222,804, forward strand.
TTGGCCCTGGGGCTCTATTTATAGGCGTAGGTTGCTGGTATCTCGCTGAAAACTCGGGAGACCACGTCTGGCACGTTAGGGGGCCCACACGCACGGTCTCAGGAAGTATGGGCCCACTTTGGCATCGGTTCGAACTCCATTCGAACCGATCAAGAATTCATCCAATCGAGGTGAAATTTGGCGTGGACATTCTTCAACATGTACGCAAGCTTCAGTGAAAATTTCATGGCATTTGGATCAGTAGGTTAGGAGATATGATGGGTTCGAAATTGGGTTTATTGCTCGGCTGTTTGTTTCGAAACCAAGGTTTCGAACCAATCCTTTCGAATCCATGGAGGCACGTGGCTTCGCGTTGACGTGGAGCGCAAACTTCGAATCGATCCGGTCTTCACTCCGTGTTGACCGCTTCGACTCCATATATCTCGGCGTATTCGAACCGATGGAAGACACGTCATCATGGTTGGTTGACCCAGTGGTTTCGAATGAAGCTGCACAGTTGGGTTCGAACAATGACTCCGTGATGGGTTCGAACAAGCACTCCGTGGTGGGTTCGAACAATGACTTCGTGATGGATTCGAACAAGCATTCCGTGATGGGTTCGAACAAGGAGATGGATTCGAAGTGGGTGGAGCTGAAGGTGAGGCGCTTTGATGATTTCGAAACCGATGCATCCTGATGGGTTCGAACCTGATGGGTTCGAAGGTTGTGGAGACGAACCTGAGGTGGTTCGGTGGGTTCGAATCTTATGGATTCGAACGCGATGGTTTCGAAATGTTGGTCAACAATGGATTCGAAACCTAAGCCTTGCCCTTCAAATTGAATCGATCATAACTCGAGCATATGAACTCGGATTGACTTGAAATTTGAAATGCTGACTCCTATAGTCTTTCTTGTCGTGTCCTATCAACTGTAGCTCAATCTGGACTCGGATAAAATTCAGTGATATCCATGGCGAAACGAAGTATGACCAGCCTCTGAGACGAACTGTTCTCCGTTTCTGACCAATCTTTTGGTATCGCGGCTTTGCCAAAAAGCGGGATAACAGTTAATACATTTTCTTTATTTAAATTTATAAAGATCCTTTAAAGAAAATGGTATAAAAAAATTTAAATATTAATAAAAATCATATATATATATATATATATATATATATTTAAATCCAATTTATTTTTAAGATATTTATCTTTTGAATTTCAAATTCAAATTCAAATTCTATTTAAAATCTACTTATATATATATATATACACACATAAACAAACACATATTTAATTTGTTTGACAAAGAATAAATTTTCTCATTTGAATAATTTATAAAAGAAAATTATCACATATTTATTTGCCTGAAATTTTGGGATATCATATTCCTCCCTCCTTAAAAGAATTTCATCCCCAAAATTTAAAAGAAAAAGATAATCCAAAAAAAATTATTTCAAACAATTCAAGCATGCATATCAGCCATACATTAACAACCAAATAAATAATTCATTGAAACAAACATTACTAGCTGTCCGGACACAATTCTAGATAGGCTTTCCTAACACTATCTAGAGTTTCCTAGGTACAGTCTCTGGGATCCTCACTCCATTGAACCTTGACCAGCTTCACCACTTTTTTTCTGAGCTGCTTCTCATCTTGATCAACTATCTGGACTGGATGTCTGACCATAGTTAAGTCTGGTTCGACCTCTAAATCTTCTTGCATTGTCGGTTCCTCAACTAGAGATGGGTCGTACACGTACTTCCTCAGATGAGATACGTTAAAAACATTATGAATTCCAGCCATCTGGATTGGAAATTCAATCCTATAGGCCAAAGCACCAATTCTCTCGAGCACTCGAAAGGGTCCAATATATCTCGAGGCAAGCTTTCCCGTCTTTCCAAACCTGATCGCTCCTTTTATTGGGGAAACCTAGACAAAAACCAAATCTTCGACTTCGAATTCCAATTGCCTCCGTCTCTTGTCCGCATAACTATTCTGGCGATCCTGGGCTGCTTTCATTCTCTCCTTGATTAGCTCCACCTTTGCAGATGCCTCTCGGATCAAATCTGGACCAAGAACAAGACAAACTCCCGATTTTACCCAACAGGACGGTGATTTACAAGGTCTTCCGTACAAAGCTTCATTGGGTGCCATCTTAATACTCGACTGATAACTATTATTGTACGACAATTCCACTAAATGCAGATGGTCCTCCCAAGATCCACCGAAATCCAGAACATAATCCCTCAACAAATCCTCAAGAATACGATTCAGCCTTTCCGTTTGTCCGTCGGTCTGAGGATGATAGGATGTACTTAAACTCAATCTTGTACCCAAAGCTGTCTGCAAAGCCTCCTAAAATTTTCTGGTAAAGATTGGATCACGGTCACTTACTATGCTACGGGGACTCCGTGCAACCTGACGATCTCCTTCAAGAAAATATCCGCCAAAGACGCTGCAGTTCTAGTCGCCTTAACCGGAATAAAATAAGCGATGTTGGTCAGCCGGTCCAGGATTACCCATATTCCTTCATTTCCTTTTCTCTTAAACTTGGTTAAGTGCGAAGAAATCTTAGAGCAGTCCCTGATAAATTTCCTGTAGTACCCTGCCAAACCAAGAAAACTGCGGACTTCCATAGGAGTCTGCGGTTGCTTCCACTCTTGAATAGCTGCTATCTTGGCCGGATCTATAGAAATACCCTCTCCAGATACAATACGCCCTAAAAATCTAACTTTCGACTTTCAGAAATGGCACTTTGAAAACTTCGCCTTCGGGACAAGCCTCCTCAAAGTCTCCAACACTATCTCCAAATGTCTCTTATGCTCCTCTTCAGACTTGGAGTAAACGAGAATGTCGTCGATGAACATGAGCACGTACTTGTTCAGCACATCTTGAAAAACTCAGTTCATCAAATCCACAAAATAGGCAGGGACATTGGTTAGCCCAAAAGACATAACATGCCACTCATAAAAAAATTTGGGTCCCCTGAACGCAGTCAAGGGTATACTGTCCTCAGCTACCCTTAGCTAGTGGAAACCCGAAGCTAAATCCAACTGGGAAAAAATAGAAGCTCCATGGAATTGATCAAAAAGATTGTCTATACGGGGCAAGGTCAATTAATCGTAATAGTAACCTTATTCAACTCCCGATAATCCACACAGAATCTCAATGATCCATCTGACTTGGTCACAAAGACTATAGCAGAACCCCAACTAGAATAACTAGGACGGATCAAACCACTCTCTAAGAAATCTTGGGTCTGCTTCACCAACTCTTCTCTCTCTCTCTCGGCGCCATCCTTCTACTGGGTTGAACAACAGGTATTGCTCCCGGAACTAAGTCGATTCAAAACTCTATCTCCCGATGCGGGGGAAAACCTTAACTTCCTTGAGGATATTTGGAAAATCTTTGACCACTTCGATGGATTCTACGCCTTTTGGAGATGCCTCGATTCCATGCAGAAGATTACTCAAGTGAACTCCAAAATTATCGCAAGTCACTTTTGCAATCCTTCCTAACTCAGTTTCCAAAGTCACGGTTCTCTCTTCACAAATCAAAACAGCCTTATGCTTATCCAACCAATCCATTCTCAGTATAAGGTCAAACCCTTTGAAATCCAATACAAATAAGTCGTAAGAGAAACTATGGTGCAGATAATAAATTCTTAGGCCTCTACAGATCTTATCCAACTTGGTCACTCCGCTTATAGGATTAGATACAAAAATAGGATGGCCTACCACACTAGGGGTAAGATGAAACTTCTCAACCGTATCCAAAGAAATAAAACTAAGGGGTGCATCAGAATCAAACAAAACTCTAACAAAAATGTCATCTAAAAGCAAAGTACCTTCCAGAATGCCTTTGCCCTTCCTATCCAAAGAAGTTGACGATCCTTCTTGGATTGCAAACACCTTAGTTGGCGGAGCTCTCTAAAGAAGCGGACAAGCCTTCACCATGTGCCCAGGCTGTTGACAATTAAAACACAAAGATTTCTGAACTATGGCAGAACCAGGTCCACTCTGACGCTGCTGCTACTACTGAGTTTTACCTCTGGGACACTGCTTAGCCAAATGACCCTCTTACTGACACACATAACACTTACGAGCTTCGTTATTGCCTCCCTATTTCCCTTTGCCTTGCTTTTTCCAATTTGGGTTGAATTTCCTTTTGTTTGGATTGGAAGAAGTTCCACTTGGTGCTGCTACAGATGCCAAGGTTTTCTTATTCATAAGCTCCTCATACCTCAATTCCATGTCGATCAATGCCACGAATGATCCCTTAAGATGTGCCGTCATCTTCTCGTGGAACTCGGGTCTCATTCCCAGCACAAACATCTCATTCTTCTTGAGGGACGTGTCAATCTGATCGGGTCCGTAGCGAGATAATTCATTGAATTTAGTCTTATATTCAGATACAGACATACTCCTTTGCTTCAGATCCAGAAAATCTCTATACAGACCAGTCTTCCTAGCTGTAGGCATAAACTGTTCCTCAAACAGTTCCTTAAAGTTGTTCCAAGAAATATCATCCTATGAAATATTCACGGTAACTGCATCCCACCATGAAGTTGCTCCTTCTTGAAGTTGCCACGATGTCATCACTCTCTTTTGCTCATCTGAAAGATCCAAACTCTTAAAAATTCGCTCACACAAGCGTTACAAAGCCTGAACTTCAATGATGGACTCTGATCCTTTAAAAGGTCTTCCTTCCAGATTGGTTAAATCCTTACACAAAGCAGCAAAACTTACTCGAGGCGGCGTTGGATTTACAGCCTCGCAAGTATTCAGACCTCTTCCATTAGTGGTCGTCATGCTGCCCACAACTCTGCCTTTCCTTTCCCTAGAACTCATGTTGGCAACCTGGACAGGTAACCAACAATTAGATAGGTATACCGATTTATAAAAATTACAAGTAAGCGCTCTCAAGATAGATATTACTCCAAAGCCTAGGTATTATCTCAACCGAGCGCTCTGATACCAACTGTGACAGCCCGCCTTTCATTCCATAGAAATACGTATCACTATTAAGAAAGAAATAGGTAGAAAGAGAATAGATAGAAAGAAAAACAATATCAGAATCTCACAGCGGAAACGGAAAATATATTATATCACATAGTTATTACATAGTCATTACACATCAAAGTCAATACAGTTACAACATCACAGTAGACACTCATGAAGACCTGTCAACCCATTACATTACAAAATACAAACAGACAAAAGATACCAACACAGCGGAAATAGATATATAGATGCGCCAAGACTCATGCTCCAATCTTTTCCCAAAATTCGTTAAGCCAACCTGATCACTTGGCTACTCATAAAAATTTGAGTATCCAAGAGTTTAAGAAAAACATAATAAACTTCAGGTTAGACATGGGTCTGGTGTGAGTAAACGGTTAAGTCGTTTAACTTGAAAAACCTTTGAAATAAAAGGTATTTCGTAAGACTCTCTGCAAATAAACGCGGACAAGTTTTTCCCTTACGATAACCAAAACCTTTGATAGGAAATCCGGTTAGTGTCTAGGGTTTATAATATAATGTAGGAAATAGCTGGAATGCTTACATCTCACGTTCCAACATAGTTGGGCACAATCAAAACTGTACAGGCAATTATTGGAGATTGGTTTCCATACAATGGCAGGGCTACTAGGGTACCGCCCATCACGGTACGTGGTCTAGATCACTATACCGAGGATCCACCCTGATCCCCTGCAATACAAATCCGGAGCTACCCCTTACTGGATAGTCCGAATAAGAAAACCCCGCGGTTATGGCCAACAACCGCCCACAGCCGAATAAAGGGACCTCTAAACATTTGAAAATCTTATGCTACTTGGGTGCTACCTACTTAGCCTTGCGTGCACCTCCCTTATTTTAGCCATTCTCGGTTGCTGAGGCTTGAGGCCACGATTACCTTTTAGAACACTTATCTTGGAATGCTCATCGTTCTCCATTGACGGTGGTCAGATAGCATTCATCCATACAAGCTCGTTCCGGGTTCGAATGAAACCGAAGGCACTATTTATGTTACACTCGTTTTGTAATCACCCTTAGAGTTAACGACAAATAGCCCTTGCACCCTGAAACTTCATCTCGCTCTTCACTTGAGATTTCATGACCTATCGTTTAACTTGGATCGATGTGGTTTCCGGATAACAAATTTTGATATCCGATCCCACTCTCATTGAAATCCAAACGTTTTTTAAAGGCCGAGTTGTTTAAGTAAATAATTTAATTACATTCGGAACATTGAATTTACACAGCATTCATCACAGATAAATAACTCATATTTATCACAGCTATATCCAAAGTATTGCATATCACAGTACAACATAGATTAACATACTATAAATATAAATCAATCCATACATTCCATTCAATCAATCATCCATAAGCAAGACTTATTAATCCCATAGTTATAATTAATTTAATTAACTCAAACTAAATTAACTACTTATGAATTAAATACCTATTCCTGCTTAATTAAGTAACTACAAAACACTTTGATTAATTATTGAATTAATTAATCAGTCTTTAATTACTTTTATTAATTAATTAATTAATCTTTAATTATCGATTAATTATCCTTTAATTATTAATTAATTTATCCATTAATTATTAATTAATAAACCTTAATTACTAATTAATAACCCTTAATTACTAATTAATTATTCTTTAATTACTTCATTAATTTAATTAATCTTTAATTACCCAAGACCCTAATTAATTTTAAGATAAAACATTTATCTTTATTAATTACTTAATCATTATTAAAATCTTATTTAATAAATCTTGGAATTAATTGTTACTATCATATAAATTAAAAAACATCTTACCTCTTTTAATTAACTACTTAATTACATATTTCATTTAAGTTTAAAATAAACTTAAGAATTTACTTAATAAATTTAAGTTAAATAAATCATACCACTTTTCTTAAACCAAATATTTAAGAACATTATTATATAAAGAAATTTATTTTAAGAAATAGTTAAAATTTGTTTTATTTTAAATTTTAAAAACTTGCTTTTATTTAAATTTTAAACCGTTATAAATATTACCCGAGTTCAACCCGGTACCCAACCCGAGTCACACCCGAGAAAATCTTCTTTTTTTTAAAACTTGTCTAGTTAAAATTTTAAACCCTGTTAACATGAAAATTCTTACGCATCCAACCCAACACCATACTCGAGCCACAACACTGCTACCCCGAGACCTCCCCGAGACACAACCTTTTTCCTCGACAAAAAATACAACAACCAACCCAAATGATACGCGTGCATGTGCACACCTGAACTTTGCCACTCCGATCATCGCCGCCACTTCCCATGTGTCAACGACAACCTCCTCAAAACTCTGACCACCCAGTTTTCAAAAATCGAACACGAATCGAAATCGAGCAAATCTGGAACAACTGGAATAAAACCCATCATCCAAGATCCACCTCGACCTGATACCTTCGACCACCACCACCTCCGAGACTCCATCAATAGGTTCTCCGAAGACCCACGCTTCATTTCCCCCACACCCGATCGAGTCCGATGCTCAAGTGACGCTGTAGCAACCAAATTCCCAACCTCGACCAAACCCAGAGCTTAAACCCTACTCTGACACCATCCGGCCACCACAGTGGACGATAAATCCAACGAGAATTTTTGCCAAGACCATTGACCTTCGAGCCACCTCTAGTCGCGATCCCGACCACCTAGAGCCCTTCGATCACCAGAAAATGCTCAAACCCCAAATTCTGATCAAACCGAGATTCCTCACTCAATTCAACACTAAAAATCATGATTTTACTTTTAAAATTCATGATTTTCGATGGTGATTTAGATTATATAAGTGAATCAAGGAATTGTAATGTTTGAATTTATCATGTTTTAAAGTTTTCCACTGTCTTTCTTGATTTTCCAGATAATATTCAAACTAATGTACTTAGAAATATTTTAAAACTTAGTTTATGTTAAAACAATCATAACTTGTTTAAATACCAATACCTATAAGAGAACATATGAAGAGAATTTGTTTTTTGATCTAGATTTTAGCCTGTAAGTACAAAACAGGGATGTGTGTGTGTGTGTGTATGTATGTATACAGACATGCACACTTAAACAACTTCATATTTATAAACATGCAAGCATAATTTCATTCATGCAAACAACTATCACAACATTATTTTCAAATATCATTCACATGCATCAAGATTAAACAGGTTATAGTTTTGTTTACTCACCAAAATGATGTTGAACAGAGAGTTTATACTTGGGAAAACTGGAATGCTTAATGATCTTTTGAAAAATTGTAAACTGGAAACTGGAAAACGCTTTAAAACTGAGATGAATTTGCTACAGGTTGAGATAGTTGTTGAAAGAGTTGTTTTAAATTTTCTGGTTTGTATATTCTTTTTTACAGGCTTTGATTCTTTGGTTTTGAAATAAGAAAAAATGAGAAGAGTAGAGTTAAGATATATTTATAGCCTTAATTTCCTAATATTTTTAAAAATAAAAGAAAACAAATAATTGTGACACTTGTTTAAATGCATGCCACTAATCTTACATTAGTAACATGCATGTATTAATTATTTTTTATATGTTTTTATAAAACTTTGTATTTGTTTCCTATTTTGTTAATACATTTTCTTCATTTATATTTATAAAATCCTTTAAAGAAAATGATATAAAACAAATTAAATACTAATAAAAATCATATATATATATATTTTTTAAATCCAATTTATTTTAACTCTACTTATATATACATATAAACAAACACATATTTAATTTGTTTGAAAAAGGATAATTTTACTCATTTGAATAATTTATAAAAGAAAAATCACCTATTTATTTGCCTGAAATTCCGGGATATCACAAAAGGATTTCCAAAATCATCAACAAGAGAAATAGTCTAGGTTTTACAAGAGATAACAACTTCATGCATCTTCAGCCAATCTCCTCCAAGCAATAGATCAAAAGCATCAAAACCAAGAACATAGAAACTTTCAGAAAAGCAACGGTCAGAGTGGAAGAGTTTCACATTTTTACAAATCCTACTAAGGTTTGCGGGACCACCAATAGGATTAGTAACGCACAAAGATTAAGATGCAAACTTAGGTGAAAGGATATGCTCAAACTTATTACAAAGATCCATATAAATGAAACTATGCGAAGCTCCAGTGTCAAATAAAACACGAACATAAATATTTAACGATGTAAAGGTGCTCTGGAGAGTACCATGAGCAGGTGGAGTAGAAGAAGTAACTACAAAGACACCCGATGGCTTGCCCTTCTTCTGAGTAGGACAATCTTGCTTGAAGTGGCCAGGCTGCAAGCAAATATGGCAAAGATCACGCCTAGTCATCTGAATTGGAGGAACAGCAGCTCCGACTAAAGTAGGACAACTATTGGCATAGTGCCCCTTCTGGTCACACCTGAAGCAAGTGATGGAAGAAAGATCAATAGGCTACTTTCGGGAAGAAGAAGAAGATCCTAAACCTGGATTCTTAAGCCAATTATACTTTTGACGTTGGAAATTAGACTTTCTCTTCTTAGAGTTGCCAAAAGAAGGCTGAGATGAAGGTTCACGAGTAACAGCTGATTCCTTAGAAGTGGGGTTCTCATATCTAATGGCCATATCCATCAATCCAGTAAAAGGGTCATGCACATGATAAATCAAACGATCATAAAACTTTGGGTGAGCTCCAGCTATAAACTTCTCATTCTTCTTAAGAAGGGTATCTATCAAGGTAGGACCAAATTTTGAAAGTTAGTCAAACTTCCTCTCATACTCAACAAATGACATATCCCCTTGCTTAAGATCCATAAACTCCCTATATAGCTGAAACTTCCTAGCCTCTGGCATATACTTCGTCACAAAAGCCTTCCTAAACAAGATATCCAAACTTAAGAAAGATTCCAAAGGGATAACCTAAACCAAATTCAAAAGGACTAACTAATGACAATACCTAAACTTTTCCCAAGAAATATCTGCCTCAATAGTGTTGGCTATAACAAACTCTCACCAATCCAGTGCTGCCTCCTTCAACTGCCACGCTGCTAACTGGCGCTTGTGAGAGTCGGTGATCTCCAAACCAGCAAAAATCCTTTCCAAGCCTCTCAGCCACTGTAGAACCTCAATGATGATCTCTGATCCCGAAAACTTAGTACCACCTAGCTAAACAAACTCCTTAAGAGAGTGGTAAACCTAGTGGGTGCAACTGGTGCTGGAACTAGGGCAACATCATGACTCTGACCTCTGGCATTCCTACGATTCATTCTAGAATTCAGGAATGAATTTTTTTAGGACCAAGATAGAGGAGAAAGACAAAAGACAGATTCAACTAGAATGGAAATCCTAATTAAAGAATTCTATTAAACAAGGTGGATTCGAAAAGAAGGAAATTCTAAGAAAAAGAATTCTAAAACAAGAAAAAATTTATATCTAAAATAATCCTTTGAAAATCATTTAAAAATCATTTGAAAAACCATTTTATACATGAAAATGCGTTCTCTCTCAAAAAATGATTCTAAGATTGATTTTACTCATTCTAGGTTATTTCTACCCTATCTCTAATGAGTTTATGCCCCGTAGGCTAAGGTTTGCCTAAAACCTGGCTTTGATACCAACTATAACATCCCGCCATTTTGGACCGTTCAAATCAATAATAAAACCACACACGTCAGACCTGAATATTTCAAAACAACATATTGTTAATAAAATTTGGGGAAAATAAAATCAATCACAGAATCACAGACACAGAATATCAGAATAACTCGCATTGGAAATAAATAACTATAGTAGTTCATGAAGCTACTGGATATCGAGTTTCAAAACTAATACATAGTACCAAAGTTCGGGAACAAATACACTTGGAAAGTTAGATACATTAGTTTTCTAATACAAAAGCAAAAGCTGAGTGGAAATAACTGGAATAAAATATCAAGTAGACTGCTAAATCTCCGACAGATCTCTAGCTCCAAAAGAGGATGAAACCAAAGCTATGAAATTCAGGCTGACCCGAGTGTAAAGCAAAACACAAAACACTCGACTCAGGACATACATAGTTATAAAATGTAAATCAACTCAAGTGAACTGTAAAAGAAATGCATCAGTAACTTAAAGGATGATTGGGATCGCTCGTCCTTTAAGGATCCGTTAAACTATCAACTATGTAGTAATATACGCTATTATAATAATGTCTAAAGTAAAGTAAACTATTCAAAAAGCATTAGCGCGTTACCCATATCCCCCTTAACACATTTTATATATTCCCATAGTCTATACAGTACCGTAATCCCACCCGTACTAGGTGTCGTCAGAGGGCACTCCATAGATATGGTACAAACCAAACTAATAGAAGGCGCGCTAGGGTAGGTGACACGATACAACTAGGCAATGCCAGGGTAGATATACCAATTACACTTCCGGACTGTTGGTAACACATAGTCATAACTACCGCCCAACTCGATCCACACTCCCAAATCAGAGGTGCTCACCAAATCAATCACAAAGTAATAGAAATGGCTAACGATGAAGGGTGTTCGATCAGAGGAGCTACCTCACTTGGCCCATCAATTGCTCTTGTTTTAGCCAGCTTATGCTAATTCACAGGAGTTAGGTCCACGTAAATATACATTTAGGATCGTCGCCACCTTCCTACTTCATTCTGTAATCTCTACCGCCTACACAGTTGTTAAAGTGGTTTTCCATATCGATAGAGAGTATGCCCATATCTGATCTCAGTCTTTTTAACAACCAATTGTTATTATAACCCGTGGTTATATAAATTTCAAATGGTTTATCTTTCAAATCAAACATATTCCTTTCAAAACCATATAAATTCCATATCATTATTCTTTTAAAATATTATTCATTTTTCAAAAGTCAAAATACTTCCAAATTCATTAATTATAACCCTCTTTAAACATAAAAATTTATAGATCATAACACTTAAAATGTAACCTTTAAAACCATATCATTTGGCACCAAAACCCTTTTAGAGAAATGGTAGCATTCTGGAAATGTCACCTTTAAAGGAACGCAGCAGAACAGAAGTGCTACTATAAGAATTCGCAGCAGTGCAGAATTGTTATGGTAAGAATTCGTAGCAGTGCAGAAGTGCTACTGTAAGAATCCGCAGTAGTGCAGAATTGTTACAGTAAGAATTTCGCAGCAATTTTGAATTGCTACCGTAAGAAATTGCAGTATTTTTAAATTGTTACTCTAATACTTCTTACTACAATAGTTTATAAAATAAAATAGTATATATATTTACAGTTTTTATCGTAGTCGTTCTACTATTATATTACTCAAATTTAGATATTTGGTCACTAAAGAAACCACACTTTTAGTTAAATAACTTTGTTACGATAATATTAAATTTTAAAGCTGAAATCCTTATGCTAAGTTAAAAGTAATTTAACTTACATTTATTTTTTTCCAGTAAATAACATTTTATTCTTCTTATTACCCAAGTTATAACATTTACCTTAGTTAAGACTTACATGTCAAATGTACGTTTAACTTACACTTTCCTACAAAACATTTATCATTTTAATCACTATTACATGAATTAAAACTTACAATTTATAGGTTAGGATAAAATACCATTATTGAGTCAAATCGAATTATTAAATCTCAATCAACCTTCATACTGTAAATTATATTCCAAAATTTACATTTTCAACTGTTTATTTCTTATAAAAATCTTAATCCACATAAACAACTTTACAGAAATCATTACATTAAATTTTAGTCGAGATTCATGTATAAAATCCAAAATACTTAATAATTTTTAGAAAAATCATTTTTAAATCAACCACGGGGTCTGTATAAAATTCTCTACCCTAGGGTCAAGCAAATACGGACATATATCGTTTCAATCTGCAATTTATTAATTTTTCAGGTTTTATATCATTTCAAAACCGCAATCCCAAGTCAAATAAAATTGCTCAGGTCTATCATTTCAGCCCATAACAATTTTTCTTAATCTAAAGATCGTTCGCGTATGTATCATTTCAACCCATAGTGAAGGAACTTGCAGTGTGAGAACGGAATATTAAATAACATAACAATATTCAACATATCATGGCATATGATCAAAACAGGCATAATATGATATGAAATAACATGATATAAACATATGAAATAACATGATATAATCATAGGTGAAATGTCAAACTTTCATATACATATCCTCACAACTCAATTTACATTAATTCACCAAAATTATAAGTATGTTGTCAAGAGTGAGTACTCACCTTTCTTTGGTTAGAAAGTGATTCAAAGTGCAATACAACGATGATAAATTATGGACAAGCTTGAGTGAGAGGATAATCTAAATCCGACGCTTTGAAAAATAAAATAAATTCCATACGTAAACAAATAATTCATATAAAAAAATAGAAAATTATACATTTGCAAAATACATAAGAAGACTTGTCTAAGGGTTGCATAGGCTTGGTCTAGAGGTGGTTTAGGTTCGGCTATAACGTTAGGGTTTGGGTTTGGGTTCGGCCATAGAGTTTTGGACTAGGTTAGGCTAGGGTTTGGTTTAGGTGGGTTTGGCCTTAGGCTAGGGTTTGGGTGGCAAGGCTCCGCTTAAGGGTGTGGCTTCAGCAAGGCTAGGGTTTGGTGATGGTGGAGATGGTCACGGCTAAGGCAACGCAAGGGGAAAGGGTTGGAGGAAATTCGACTATGGGGTTTGTGGTGGAAAGAGAAGGACAGAGGCCAAAATTTTGTGGAGAGGAGAAGGGAAAAGAGGAGAAGTGGGTTTTGGTTGGAGTTTGGTGATGGGAAGGTGACGGAATAGGTGTGGCCGAAATTGCAAGGGAAGGAGGAGGAAAAATTTGTAGAGGAGAAGAGGAAGAAGGTCTAGGGTTTTGAGAAGGAAGATGAAGGAGAAGAAGACTTACATCTTTCTGTGGAGGCACAAATGAATGGACAATGAGGCTAACCAAAACCCTAGGATCTTATATAGTCATCTCAATAGGTAGCTTATCATCTACTAAAGAGGTTTCTAGCCTATTAGTACAAGCCTAAACATATCAACATGTAAATAAGATAGAAGTTATAGGGAAATAACTACGTGTAATACGCCAAAAGTTGTGAAATTTGAGAACTAGAAATCAAAATTTAACAAAACAAAAAGATGGGAAAATGTTAGAATTAAATTCATCTTCGTACAAAAAGTAAAAGTTAAAAATTCAAATTTTAAAATTTTCATAGAAAGTCAAACTGTGACCAAAGTTGACCAAAATTTGCATTTTAAGAAAAATCTTTGCTTTATTAAATTTGGAAGAACACTTCACATCAAATCCCAAAATTATACATTAAAATTTCAATTTATCAATTTTAAAATATTTATATTCAAAGTTTCAAATGAATTTTCATTTAAAATATGTTCAAAATTTGCGGGTTGTTACACTATTTTTGTGGGGAACTGATCTACAGTAAGGAAAATGGCCCGGAGAACTTTTTGGCAAGATTTTAGGCTCCAACCTCCATAAATAGAGGGGTATGGCTCATTTTGCAAGATCTTTTTGGGCTCTTAATCTTCTTACTTTAAATTCTTATAATCTCTTTTGAAGTTGTACCAACCCATAGTTGGAGTTATACCGACCCGTAAACCTGTAATCGGCGGGATAAGCAATAAAAATCATTAAGTGGATGTAGACCGAAGTACGCCAAGCCATTATAAACTTTATGTGTTCTTTCTTAATTGTTTTGCATTTATTTTCTTTACTTTTATTTCTCTACTTACTTTCCATGGGTGTTTGTGCCATTTTTGGTTCAAATTCCCATATTAATCATCTTTTTCCAAAACAAATTTGTTAACGCGTAGTGATAGTGTGATACACAACCCAGGTTGTACACATCGACCACTCTCCCAGCCTCCTTGGACCACGAAATCAAAATCCGTCTTCGCCATCGAGTCTCTCTTCGCGAACTCCACTTGCCTAACCTAAAATCACAGCACTCGAACCACTGCTCACCATCCCGACCCAAGCTCCCCCTACATCATATAGCAATGCCGAGACAACCAAATTGCCTCCATTTCACCACCATTCATACGCCTTGGCTCGAGAAGCACGGATCCACTCTAGATTTGCCCCAATTTGCCTCCAATCACCTAAAAATCGAACCCTAGCTTACCATCATTCACGTCATCATAGCTGACGGCGACCGCGTATGACGAAACACATATGGCTTTGAGGCTCTAGCTACTATGAACTCATTGGGTCCAATTTCATAATTTATATTTGAGTAAAAGATTTGATTTTGAATTTTTTAGTGAAGACACCTTTATTTTGGTTTACAGAAAATTAATTTGGAGGGAAAAAATGAGACTAAGAGGGAAATGAAAAGAAGAAATGGCTTAAGTGTTGATGTTTGCCTATTTAATGATAAAACCCATTTACTTTATTTCCATTACAAGCTAAACAAAAATTTCTAGTTAGCCAAGATTCCCAAGTCAACATCACATCATCATTAAGGTTAGCTGAATAATTTGAAATCTAATTTGATTTTTAAAAGGTTTTGAAATGAAATATTTGCAACACAATATTCCATGCGCGTATGAACCGCAAACGATAAAAATAAAAATACGAGCGTACACCAAAATGCAATACGATCACAAATCAACAGTAAAATACATAGATTATTATATTGTTGAATAACGGCAAAAATTCCTATCGAATTAGAAAGCGTTGTTAAAAATTGTGACAAAAATAACCGCAAGCACACGGCATAAAATTTTAGTATATGGCGAGTACGGGTTGATCCGCATGGAATTGAATTAATTTTAAATTCTACTCAATCAAATTAACCCTTGCTTTAAAGTTTATTTGAATTAGAAAATTTGTAAAAGTCGGGCTAGAGCAAATGTGAAATAAACTATGAGATTAAATGACAATTAGAGGCAAATCCACTCTCATACTCTTACATAAATCAACACAAAATCAATCTACGATCTCTCATCTTGATCTAAGTAGAATTAGCGATGTATTTATCATAATTATGATCTATTTATGTTATTGATTACATAACTTAAACCATCAAACTTTAATACAACACTAAAACCACTTATTACATGTCATGAAAATGAATATGAAACTAAAAAAATCTATTTTAAGCATGATCTATTTATTATTTGTTTTTATTAGTAACATAGATCATCAAAATTTGATTTTATTTTTATTATATGATCAAAATCACTTAGTTAGATGATGATGTAATTATGTTTATGTTGGATTAAGCATAGCCCATTTTTGATTATAACATAAGCTAATAAATTCCCTAATAAACTTACATCATAATCTAACTATTCACGAAGTATAAAAAGAGATCATAAATAATAACATATGTTGAATCCACATAATTTTAGAGAGCTTTATTTCTTCTAAATTGAAGGGGTTTAGCTTCTCATTTGTGTTATCATTTCAACACATGTAAATTTCAACATTAAAAAGCAAGGAAAATGCAAGCTAATTAAAATAAAAGAGAACTAAACTACTTGCATAAAAATAAAACTAATTGCAATGAAAAGAAAGTTAATCTACAAACATGAAATAGAAGAAAGCACGTAGATAAAAATGAGCATAAAATAATAGCAAGTAGAAAAAGAAGAAGAGGAAGAGGCTTAGGAAGCCACATTATTTCTCATTTAATTTTGCTACAATTTGCATAAGAAGTAAGAAGATTAAAACTCCATTACATGAACATAAGAGAGTTATTTATATATGCCTAAAACTTTAATCCATATTTTAGGGAGCTACCCAAAATGCCCCTTAGGAAATGTAACCTTCAAGTAATCATTAGAATGAGCTTAATCCTCCATTAAATATGCATGTGACTTTAATCCCCACTAACATGTGCATTAGCTCTTAATTTTGGTTTATGGTTAGTGGGTAGGTGGGGTGCTTCATGTTGCATGAATTCATTTATTTCTTTATTCTTTTGTCTTCCATCCACTGTGCATGCATACATACATGAAGCCTCTTCCATTTTCCATCCAAATTTCTACAAATAAAAATAAAATGTGCAAGTGAATTTTCTCAAATTAAATCATACATGAAATTACCATTTTACCCTCATGTAGATGCATGAATGATGACTTGAAAGCATTTTTGAAATTTGGTTTTAAACTAAAAGCACTCAATTATGACATTTATTTAAAATAAAAGTAGATTAAATATGGAAGTAAAAAATATGCACATTTATGTGCACATCAAATACCCCCACACTTATCTTTTTATTCATCCTTGAATAAAGAAAAACTAAGATGAATCTATTTTCGTCGGAAACATGGTTGCATTGAGTGTATGTAACAAGCTGTTAAACCTCTAGGTGTTCCTAGTAGGATGAGTGTTGTCTCGTGAGGGTTTTCAGTGGATACCACCCAAAAATCCAAATGCAACATGAAAAATTCCTAATTGTAAGATTTATTTACACAGATATAAATGCAAGCTTTTTGAAAATATTTACAAATGAAGAATTTACTTTTATATTGATACAAATAAGTTAAATATAAGTTCTATCATTATCAAGAAATTTAAGTCCTTTTACTCGTCAAAACTTCAAACAAAAATTATGTTATCATCACAATTAGACTCTATTTTGGCTAGTTATCTCGGTTGATAACATAGCACAACTATGAAGTGGATCCTTAGTTGATTATCAAAGTTTTTCAAAGTGGTTTTTTTATTTCTTTTGAATAACAAGTCGAATCAACTAAGTGAAAATAGTGCTTGGATTTCAATTGCTTGCTCTTTCTATTTTTGAAAAGTATTAACATTATTATTATTTACAAACCTAACTCGGATAAATTGAGGCCAGATATACCGATCATGCACTGCCTTTCGGACTTATGTGAGAAGAGTACAAAACGTGGCGAATGTACACACTTGCGTATGAACACATGAATCTAGGTGGTTATGTTTACTGAATCTATTTACATATACCTAACTCGAATAAACTGAGGCCGGATATACCGATCCTGCACTACCTTTCAGGCTTACGTGAGAAGGGTACAGAGCATGGCGAGTGTACACAATTGCATGTGAACAAATGACTCTAAGTGTTTCTTATTTTCACAAAAACCATTTTTTTCTTTTATGTTTTTTTATGAAGAGAGAGTTTTCAAAATCATCTTAGCACTACTTAACTTAGAAGATCAAAAACGTTATCGCCTTTAATTTAAATCAATCGCTCTTTTAAATAAAGATTTACAATTAGGATATACTTCATAATTAACATCCATGAACCTTCCTATATGCTAGTTAAACCATAGTTACTTGTAATCAAACTTTATTTTTATGTTTGTTGAGACAAATAAATTTTCGAAAATTTCAATTTAATAATGAAAACATATACTTATCCCATAGTTTTTCTCTAAAAGTAAATCAATATGCTAAAAAAATTGTTTTGGGATTTTTTTTTTAAGTTTTGAATTTTGGAAAGAAAATGAAAAAAAATAAACCATGAGTAGTCAAAACGAACATGAGACCCTCCTCCCCATGCTTAATTTTTCAGTTGTGTCCCCACAGTCAATGCATGACATAGTGAGTGTAATGGGGAAAAATATGTATATATCTACAAAAGACGGTTAATATTTCTTACTAGACGTAGTATGACTCGTGAAGAATCATGAGCTCATCCTCTCGATCACTTGGCAATTCCAAGTAAGGCTTTAAACGATGACCATTAGCTTTGAAAATTATGCCATCCCTAGTGATGCAGCTCAAGTTAGAAGAGAGGAGTTAAGTCATCCATGACTTAAGAAGGAAGATATAGGTCGTTCCCGACCTAAAGATTCACATAAGGAGGAGCTGCGAATCAATGAAGCCGCTTTGAGTCATCTGCGATCTAAAGACTTAAGTCGGCTACGACATAAGGATACAGGAGGAGCAGCACGAGTGGAGCAACGACCTAGTGTGAGTCGTATGTGATAAGTCGGTCGTGTTTAGGTCGCGTGATGATAGGTCTGTGTTGTTGAATCGTGTTGTGTTATATTTTATGTCATCACCGACCTATGTGTTGTAATATGGGAGAGGAATTATTGCTAAGTCGCTATCGACTCAAGGTGAGTCGTGAGTCGTGTTGTTTTAAGATGTTCGATTCTTAAGTCGGTTGTGTTTTAGGTCGCACCTAGTTAGGTCGGCCGTATATTATAAGTCATAAGCTGTGTACAAATGATTGTAATTGAGTCGTATGTGTTGTTATGAGGGTTTGTTAGGTCGGCAACGACTTAAGAAGTGTTAGGTCGGCAATGACTTAAGAAGTGTCAGGTCGGCAACGACTTAAGGGTCTGTGCTATAAATAGGCGTGCGTTGTAACTTGTAAAAGAGTTGATTGTTGAATAAAATTCTTATTGATTGTTGTGTGCTTTCATCTTAAATTGGTAGTTGAGTGTAATCTCCTATCTCCACTTTCGGTTAATCGAGTGCGCTCGATTCAACGATTGTTGAAGCCAATTCACAGTATCAAGTGCGCTTGATCAACGTTTGAAGAATTGTAGATCTTCTTTCACGGTATCGTGCGCGATCAACGTGTCGAAGATAGCTAGAATTCGGTATCTTCGGATCAACGAATTTGGGCATTTCAGTATTCATCAATCCACCGATTGCTACTTTCATCGATTTCATTTGTTTTCGTAATATCTGCTGCGTCAGTTTGGTATCAGAGCTTGACTTAGCCAATCATAGCTAAGACGAGTCTTGGAGCCAAGGAGTTTGAAGTTTGGTGTTCATCGTGTTCATCTTGAAGTTGCAACAAGTTAGAAGCTTTCGATCCATTTCATTTTGGATCAAAGTGTGGAAGTTGTTTGAAGTTGGTTTGTGTTGAAGTGTTGAGGCCGATCCAAGTTGAGTTGGAGCCGTGTTTGTTTGACTTGTGTTGAAGATTTTTGAAGTATTTGTTGAAGTCTTGTAAAGTTCAATCATGCCACCAAGGAGAGCTAATCGTCATCAAAATGTTGAAGCGTTGTATAGAAGAGAAGAAGCCGAGCAAATGGAACAACGCATTAATGAGAAATTTGATGAAGGCATTGGAAAGTTAGAGAAATTGATGAATGATTTGAATCAGAATCAAAGGAGAAGATCACCAATCTCGAATCATGGAGGAAACCGAGTTTCGCCATCGGTTACGGAAGCGAGGAGGGTATCACCACAATCTTTTAGAGAGAGAAGAGAAACATCAATTTCATCAAGGAGAGATCACCATGACTATGGACATGAAGAGAGGAGAACTCCACGAGAGTTTGAAAATGAGCCATATAGAGATGAAGAGAGACATAGTAGAAGAGACATGCGTGATCAAAGGGATGTTGATGGTCGAGATCGATATAGACGTACATTTGATTTTGATGAAGAGGGTGATAGAGCTAGCATTCATTATCGAGATCGAGACCAGGTTCGAAATTCATATCGAGATGTAGATGAAGATCGTCGATGGGAGTCGGGTATGAAGATGGAAATTCCAGAGTTCAAGGGAGGAATGGTAGCAGAAGAATTTTTGGATTGGTTGTCTAATGTTGAAGAGATTTTTGACTTTAAAGAAGTTCCTGAGCATAGAAGAGTGAAGTTGGTTGCTACTAGGTTGAGGGGGAGAGCTTTGGCATGGTGGCAGCAAACTAAACTTACACGGGAGAGAATGGGAAAGTCGAAGATTGAATCATGGGAGAAGATGAAGAAGTTGATGAAGGCTACATTCTTACCTTATAATTATCAATCACTCATGTATCAGAGATTGCAGAATCTGAGGCAAGGGACGAAGACTGTTAATGATTATGCTGATGAATTTTATCAACTGATTGCTCGAAATGATATTATGGAGACGGAAGAACAGCTGACTGCTAGATTTGTTGGAGGGTTGAGGACACAGATTCAAGATATGGTGAATATGTTTGATCCTAGATCTGTAGCAGAAGCACATCAGAAAGCGTTGGCTTGGGAGAACCAGGGAAGGCGTGGAGGTGGTGTGTTTACTAATTCCAACAATCAAGTGAAGGGTGTTAGTGGAAGCTCTAATGTTCCTAAATCTATCAGTAAACTAGTTGTGAATGAAGTTGCAAAGACGAAGGTCAACGACAGTTTCAAGTGTTACAATTGCCAGGAAGTGGGTCACAAGAGTAATGAATGTCCGAAGCCGAAGAAACGAACTATGATTGCTGAAATTGAAGGTGAAGATGTTGATGAAGGTTACTCTAGTCCAGTTGAAGAGGATGAACATGATATTGCATCAGGAGATGAGGGATGTAATCTAATGATGAGGAGGTCTTGTTTAATACCGAAGCAAGAAGAAGAGGCTAGTTGGTTAAGGAGTAACATCTTTCAGTCAACATGCACTATTCTGTGAAAAGTTTGTAAATTTGTGATTGACGCTGGAAGTTGTGACAATATTATTTCTACTGAAGCTGTGAGAAAGCTGAAGTTGAAGACGGAGAAACATCCTAATCCTTACAAGTTAGCGTGGCTGAGAAAAGGAGGAGAGGTGAAGGTGGACCGGCGAGTTCGAGTTCCATTTTCTATTGGGAAGAAATATAAAGATGAAATTTGGTGTGATGTAGTTGAGATGGATGTTTGTCACTTACTTTTGGGAAGACCATGGCAGTATGATCGAGCGGTACAACATGACGGTCGGACCAATAGCTACAGCTTTATGTTTGAAGGTGTTAAGATTATTTTAGTTCCAAAGAAGAGACAACAGGAAGAGAGTAAATCTGAAGAGATTGAGGAGCTGAAGACTTTATTGACTTTGAAGGAATTTATTGAAGAAGTAGAAGAGAGTCCAGAGGTATTTTTGTTGATTGGACATGAAGCCACTGAATCTGTAGAAGTTCCAGAGGAAGTAATACCGGTATTGGAAGAATTCAGAGATGTGTTTCCTGAAGAATTACCAACGGAGTTACCACCGTTGAGGGATATTCAGCATCAGATTGATCTTGTGCCCGGGGCAGTATTACCACACAGGCCACATTATAGGATGAGTCCTAAGGAGCATGAGGAACTAAGAAGGCAGGTGGAAGAGCTGTTAAAACAGGGGCGTGTTCAGGAGAGCTTGAGTCCTTGTGCAGTGCCAGCCTTATTGGTGCCAAAGAAGGATGGTTCGTGGAGAATGTGTACGGATAGTCGGGCTCTGAACAAGATCACTGTGAGATACATATTTCCTATGCCAAGGTTTGATGATTTGATTGACCAGTTGAGTGGGGTTGTTGTGTTCTCAAAGATTGACTTGAAGAGTGGATACCATCAGATTTGTATTAGACCAGGTGATGAATGGAAGACTGCTTTCAAAACCAGGGAAGGTTTATACGAATGGTTGGTTATGCCGTTTGGTTTATCAAATGCACCAAGTACTTTTATGAGGGTGATGAACCAGATTTTCAGACCATTCATTGGGAAATTCGTGGTTGTTTACTTTGATGATATTTTGATCTACAGTGGGAGTATGGAAAAGCATGTCCAGCATTTGCGTGAAGTACTGTTGATTCTACGACAAGAGAAATTTTATGTTGCAACAAAGAAGTGTGTGTTCACGACTCGAAGTGTTTTATTTCTGGGATATGTTCTATCGAAGGAAGGAATTCAAGTGGATGAAAGTAAAGTAGAAGCTATCAGGAGTTGGCCACAACCGAAGACAATTACTGAAGTACGAAGTTTTCATGGATTCGTATCTTTCTATCGAAGATTCATTCCACACTTTAGTAGTGTGATGGCACCTATAACCGATTGCATGAAGGGAAAGAAGTTTGAATGGGCAGAGGAAGCAGGGGTTGCTTTTGAGAAGATCAAGACACTATTGACGACAGCGCCAATTCTAGTACTACCAGATTTTCAGTTGTTGTTTGAGCTACATACTGATGCATCTAAAGTTGGGATTGGTGGAGTATTGAGTCAGAGTGGGAGACCAGTTGCTTATTTCAGTGAGAAGTTGTCAGGAGCTAAGTTGAGATATAGTACTTATGACGTTGAGTTTTATGCAATTGTTCAAGCTGTGATGCACTGGAGACACTATCTGTTTCAGAAAGAGTTTGTTCTTTACACTGATCATGAGGCATTAAAACATTTGCAAGGGCAGGATAAGATTTCAGCAAGGCATGCATCATGGATTGCTTATCTGCAGCAGTTTACTTTTGTTGTGAAGCATAAGTCAGAGGTGACGAATCGTGTGGCTGATGCTTTGAGTAGGAGGAGTCATTTATTAACGACAATGAGAATTGAGGTGACAGGATTTGAATTATTGCCAGAATTGTTTGAGGAGGATCCTTACTTTGCAAAATTTGTTGAGAAAGTCAAGGATGGGAGTACTGATGAATTTGTGTTGATAGATGGATTCTTATTCAAAGGGAATCAATTATGTGTACCAGATTGCAGTTTGAGAATGAAAATTGTGAAAGAGTTGCACGAAGAAGGCCATGTGGGAAGAGATCGTACTTTGCAGTTAATTTCTCAGTCTTATTATTGGTCGTCAATGAGAAGGGAAGTTGAAAGATTTGTGCATAGATGTCATGTTTGTCAGGTTTCGAAGGGGACAGCTACAAATGCGGGATTGTATATGCTATTACCTGTTCCTACAAAACCATGGGTAGACATTAGCATGGATTTCGTTTTGGGTTTGCCTAGAACTCAAAGGGGGAATGATTCTATATATGTTGTGATGGATCGTTTCTCGAAGATGGTACATTTTATTGCATGTAAGAAGACGGCGGATGCTGTTCATGTCGCTCAGTTGTTTTTCAAGGAGATCTATCAACTTCATGGATTGCCAGAATCTATTGTGTCGGATAGGGATACTCGTTTTCTGAGTCACTTTTGGTTAAGTTTGTGGAAGATGGTGGGAACGAAGTTAAACTTTAGCAGCGCTTATCATCCGCAAACAGATGGGCAGACAGAAGTTGTTAACAGATCATTGGAAAATTTATTACGATGTCTTATGAAGGACAATCTGAAGAGTTGGGACATGAAGTTATGCCAAGCAGAGTTTGCTCATAATCATGCAGTGAATCGTAGTACGGGATTCAGTCCATTTCAGATTGTATATTCAAATTTACCCAGGGGACCGTTGAATTTAGCAGTAGTACCACAACCGAAGGGGACGGGTAAACGAGCTGTAGATTTTGTTGATGGATTGACTGAATGTCATAAAATCGTTCAGGAGCGATTGGAGAAAGCAAATGAGAAGTATAAAAGATCCGCAAATAAGAGGCGAAGAGGTATTGAGTTTAATGAAGGAGATATGGTATATGCTGTGTTAACGAAGGATCGTTTTCCAGTGGGCGCTTATAACAAGTTGAAAGCCAGAAAATTTGGTCCTGTAAAAGTTGTGAAACGGATTAATGAAAATGCTTATAAATTGAAGCTGCCGGAGGATGTGTACACTTCTGACGTGTTCAATGTTAAGCATCTTGTACCATATTATGGAGATGGACAATCTGATGAGAAAGAATTTATAAATTCGAGGACGAATTTCTCTCAACCAGGGGAGGATGATGCAGCTCAAGTTAGAAGAGAGGAGTTAAGTCGTCCACGACTTAAAAAGGAAGATATAGGTCGTTCCCGACATAAAGATTCACGTGAGGAGGAGCTGCGAATCAATGAAGCCGCTTTGAGTCATCTGCGATCTAAAGACTTAAGTCGGCTACGACATAAGGATACAGGAGGAGCAGCACGAGTGGAGCAACGACCTAGTGTGAGTCGTATGTGATAAGTCGGTCGTGTTTAGGTCGCGTGATGATAGGTCCGTGTTGTTGAATCGTGTTGTGTTATATTTTATGTCGTCACCGACCTATGTGTTGTAATATGGGAGAGGAATTATTGCTAAGTCGCTACCGACTCAAGGTGAGTCGTGAGTCGTGTTGTTTTAAGATGTTCGGTTCTTAAGTCGGTTGTGTTTTAGGTCGCACCTAGTTAGGTCGGCCGTATATTGTAAGTCATAAGCTGTGTACAAATGATTGTAATTGAGTCGTATGTGTTGTTATGAGGGTTTGTTAGGTCGGCAACGACTTAAGAAGTGTTAGGTCGGCAACGACTTAAGAAGTGTCAGGTCGGCAACGACTTAAGGGTCTGTGCTATAAATAGGCGTGCGTTGTAACTTGTAAAAGAGTTGATTGTTGAATAAAATTCTTATTGATTGCTGTGTGCTTTCATCTTAAATTGATAGTTGAGTGTAATCTCCTATCTCCACTTTCGGTTAATCTAGTGCGCTCGATTCAACGATTGTTGAAGCCAATTCACGGTATCAAGTGCGCTTGATCAACGTTTGAAGAATTGTAGATCTTCTTTCACGGTATCGTGCGCGATCAACGTGTCGAAGATAGCTAGAATTCGGTATCTTCGGATCAACGAATTTGGGCATTTCAGTATTCATCAATCCACCGATTGCTACTTTCATCGATTTCATTTGTTTTCGTAATATCCGCTGCGTCACCTAGGGTTTCCTATTTTTATTGTACCATATGGAAAAATAGTTCGGACCACAAATGGTCCGTTCTATTTTGATTTTAATTACCCAGGGAATAAGTGAAATCTAGAGCCATACAAAAGAACTTTTTGGTTTGGCAAAAACGTTTTTCTTAGGATAGACTTGTTATGAAAAACTTTTGTTCTTTCTTTGTAAATTTTCTCATTTTCATACACGTCATTCCTAATTTCCTCTAACTCGTTGAGTTGTAATTTTCTGTTTTCACCTTCTTCTTTAAGATCAAAGTTTATGTTCCTCACTGCCCACAACGCTTTGTGTTCAGTTTAAACTGCACCCTTTCCCGTAAGCTAAACGAAATGGGGACAACCCAAGGTTAGTTTTAAAAGCAGTACGGTAAGCCAAAAGCGCGTCAGTCAATTTCTGTGACCAATCTTTTTGATTTTTATTCATAGTTTTTTCCAAGATTTGTTTGACTTGGCGATTTGAAACTTCAACTTGACCACAACTTTGACGATGATATGGAATGGATAACTTATGGGTTACCAAGTATTTCTTCATTAGAGTTTCAAATGATAGATTGCAAAAATAGGTTTCGTTATCACTTATTATTGTGCGAGGTGTGCCGAACCTCAGAAAGATGTTTTCTTTAAGGAATTTCACAACAATTCTATGGTCATTGGTTTTACACAAAACGGCTTCGACCCAATTGGGGAGATAATCGACAGCAAGGAGAATTCATTGATTTCCAAAAGAGTTTGGGAATGGTACCATAAAGTCAATACATCAAACATCAAAGATTTTGATCGTAAGAATGGGGTTCAAAGGCATCATGTTTCATTGAGATATTCTTCCTACCATTTAGCAGTGATCGCAAGTTTTATAAAATTCGAATGAGTCTTTGAAAAGAGTGGGCCAGTAAAAGCCACAATTAAGTACTTTTTCAGAAGTTTTTCGAGGACCAAAAGGTCCACCGTACGCTTGATCATGACAAAATGAATGAACACTTTTGATTTTGCAATCTGGGATACAACATCGAATGATTTAGTTGGAACAATATTTAAAAAAGTATGGACCATCCCAATGAAGTATTTTGGGAAAGAAATTTATATTTATCTTGTTTCGACCAAAATGAAGGAATTTTCATAGTGACTAGATAGTTCACTATGTAGGCATACCATGGATCAACATAAACAGAAAGGAGTTGTTCATCGGGAAAGTTCTCATTGATCAGTAAAGAAGATGGTGCGTTAGGAAGATGAGACAAATGATCAGCAATGACGTTATCAAATCCTTTTTTGTCGTTGATTGTAACATCAAATTCTTAGAGTAAAAGGATCCAAAAAATCAAACGAGACTTAGCATTCTTTTTAGCGAAAAGGTAAACAAGAGCGGAATGGTCATTGTGAACAGTAATGTGTGAGCCAATCAAATAAGATCGAAACTTTTCGAGCATAAAGACTACTGCTAGAAGCTCTTTGTCAATATTAGTGTACTTGAGTTGAGCATCGTTTAGAGTCATACTAGCGTAGTAGATGACAGGAAGAATTTTTTTTGATGTGTTGTCCTAAGATAGCACCAATAGGAAAGTTAGAAGCGTCGCACATTATTTCAAAGGGAAGATCTCAATTAGGTGAGCAAATGATGGGAGCGGAAATGAGTTCTTTTTTGAGACGTTCGAAAAAAGAAACACGGTCAGAATTAAAGTCGAAATGAATGTATCTTCCAAGAAGAGTAGTAAGTGGTCGAGCAATTTTACTGAAATCCTTCACAAAACATCGATAGAAGCCAGCATGTCCAAAGAATAAACCAATGTCTTTAACAAATTTAGGAATGGGTAGATTCACAATTACATTGAATTTCATTTTATCTACCTCAATGCCTTTGTTTGAAATGACATGCCCAAGGAAAATGCCATGTTTGATCATAGAAAAGGCATTTTTCCAATTTAATGTTAAGTGTTTGCCCTTGCATCGCTTAAGAACCAACTCAAGAGGAAGTAAACATTTGGAAAAAGTTTCCAAAGATAGAAAAATCTTCCATAAGCACTTCAAGAAAGCGTTCAATCATATCGAAAAAGATGCTGACCATGCATCTTTGAAACGTAGCAGGAGGATTGCAAAGGCCAAATGTCGTACGTTGATAAGCAAAAGTACCAAAGGGGCATATGAAAGTCGTTTTCTCTTGATCCTTAGGAGTGATTGGAATTTGATTATAACCGGAATAACCATCAAGAAAGCAATAGAATTCATGATCGGTTAAACTTCAAGCATTTGGTCGATGAAAGGGAGAGGGAAATGATCCTTACGTGTTGCAGCATTTAATTTTCAATAATCAATGAAAACATGCCACCTCATATGAGTATGAGTTGGAATGAGTTCATTTAAGTCCTTCTTGATAACGATAAGTCTAGATTTTTTAGGCACGACATGAATTGGGCTAACCCATGAACTATTAGAGGTTAGGTATATGATTCTGTCATCTAGGCGTTTAAGAATTTCGTCACGAACCGCATCCTTCATTTTTGGGTTAAGCCTTCATTGCGTATCATGGACAGGCTTGGCATTACCAATTAAATGGATGCAATGTTGAAGAAGAGACGGACTAATTCCCTTTATATTGTTTTTTGACCATCCAATTGCTTCTTTATTTTTCGAATAGGACAGAAAGAAGGGAAGCTTCTTGATCAAGAAAAAGAGATGATGAGATTATGACGGAAAATGTTTCGTTGTCACCTAAGTATGCGTACTTCAGGTGATCGGGAAGAGGTTTGAGGTCCAACCTCGAGGGTTTACCAATCAAAGAATTAGGTTGAAGTACTAACTATATGGTGACGGGTTCAAATGGAAGTGCATTTTCAATTTCGATAGGCTCATCTTGAAATAGTTGTTCGTATTCGGTCTCGCATTCATTGTTTAAGTCAACTGTTTTATTATCGAAATTTTCTTGAATGGAGCTAACTTCCAGTGTTTGGTCAGGTGGTTCGTTCGATTGATTTTCAATATTGAAAATGTTAAGATCCAAAGTCTTGTTTCAAAAGAAATTTTCATCGAACCATTTCAACAATTGGTCAGAGCATTTGACATAGCCAGAAAAGCTAAGCCTAAAATCAATGGAATTTGACTAACTCGATTGTTCGCAGGTTAAGTATCCAAAACGATGAAATCGACGAGGAATATGAATTGACCGATTTTGATGAGTACGTCCTCGATTTCTCCCATGGGTTTCTTTCAGTGGTTTCAGTTCACCCAAGCCAAATTGCTGGTAAACGGAATAAGGAATCAAATTGATACTCGCACCCAAATCGAGTAAGCACTTATTAATTGTTTTTCCCCTATCATGCATGAAATCGTTGGATATCCAGAATCTTTGTATTTGATGGGAATTGATTAGGACAAAACTTCGCTAAGTCTGGCAGTTAAGAAAACCTTCTTGGGTACATGAGTGTGTCGTTTTGGGTACACAAGTCCTTGAGAACATTAGCGTAAGTTGGGACTTGTTGAATGATATTAAGAAGCGGGATGTTAAATTTGACTTGTTTAAAGATTTACAACATCTTTTCCATTTGGTCAGGGTGTTTCTTGGGTCGAAGACGATGTGAAAATGGAACACGATACTCAGTAACTGGGTCTACTTGAGTAGAAATAGAATTTGGATTGGAGTTTTGACTCGATGTTTGGCTCAATGTTACGTTCGCATTCGTTTGTTGTTTTAAAAGCGTCGAGAGGGGTTTGCCATAAATCCTTTGGATTGATGACTTGATTATTTTTTTGTTTACCAGAATGCAAAGTCGTGATAGCATTCATTTGGGTTACGTTGCAGCCTTGAACAGCATGGGCTTGATTCGAATTCGTGTTTTGATTTCTGAGATTCGAAACTGGCTGACTTGGGAATGTGTCTTGTTCACGTTCACTCATAGATGTGGCTAATTGACTCATTTGCATTTCAAGTTCTGCAATTGATTGACTCATATTCTGCATGCATGAGGTTAACAAATTTTGTAAATTGTTATTTGATTGGAGGCTTTGAGTGGTTGCCTTAGCCAAAGTTTCAAGACTTTTCTCAAGTGAACTTGATCGTTTATCGTCTTGGGGAGTAAAAGATTGTTGCAGTAGATTTTGAGATGGACCGGCAAAATTTTGTTGAAAATGATTGGGCTGAAAGGGAGGATTCGAAGCATTATTCAAAAATGCTTGAAAATTAGGATGAACCAAATTCGCATTAGGGTTATTTGGTTCCAAGCAAAGTTCGGATGATTCTCTAACCAAGATTGTACGTCATAGAAAATGAGTCATTCTTGGCCTTATTTAAAGCCTTGGTTGTTCGACCGAATTAGGGAACTGATCGACTATGTGATTTGGATTGTTGCATTTTTATACATGGATGAGGAAGCTTGGTTCATTTGGTTTGATGAGAAAACATTATCGAATTTACTAATCATTGCGTCGATCTTAGCTTTCAAAGCCAAAGATGATCCTATCGAATGTGCGCTCGATCATGAGTATATGAATTTTTCATTTGAATATTCCCATTGGGATGATTTTTAAGCTGGCTTTTCAAGAAATTACCAAGCATCATCTTGATGTTGAGAAAGAAAATTGTCTTGCCACGTCGATTCAAGCATGGTTCATGAGCTGTTTTCAAGTCCATCGTATATGATTTGACAAAGAATCTATTTTTCGAAATTATGGTGTGGACATTTCATGAAAAGCTCTTTAAATCTTTCAAAATATTTTCTGAATGGTTCACCACTGAATTGATGAAAATTGACAATTTCGTTTCAGATTTTAGTTTTTCTTTCAAGGGGTAGAACTTTTTAAGAATACTTTAACGAATTCTTCCCAAGTTTAAATTGGGTTTGATAGTAACCTATAAACCATTTTTCAGCACAATCAGTAAGAGCAAATGGAATTAACCAGAGTTTGATTCCATCATCACAAAATTGTTGGAGTTTAATGGTTGCGCAAACTTGTTCGAATTTCGTTAAGAAAATGTATGGGTCATCATGTTCATAATTGCCAAATTTTGGGAGCATGGCAATATATGATTGGGATGGATTTCGAAGTGATTACCCATAGAGGCGGGTAAAGTGATGCAAGAAGGAATAGAAACACTCTATCAGGAAAGATTCTATCCATGAGAGTTCAAGGGGTGTTCTCGTTCGCCATTGTAGGAGGATTGTTTGTTCAAGTTAAACGATTTGTAGAAGGGTCACGAGTCCAACGATTCGTAGAAGTGTCAAGAGTCCAAATACTCGTGCACTAGCGAGAAGAATAAAGGAAGAGAAAGAAGTTAGAATTGAGTTAAGAGAAAGAAGCGAGGTTTAGAAAATGAAGCGAGAAATTGTTTTCTTTTTTTATATATTTTTTTAAAAGGAAAAATATTTACCAAAAAGGATTTATTTTCCAAAAGTAAGATTAATTTTTGTTTTGTTTTTTTTTCAAATTTTTTCCCTTTTTTAATATGATTTTGTTTGTTTTTTGTTTTTCGTTTTTAGAAAGATTATATATTTTATTTGGATTTTTTCTAAAAAAAAACAACTTAAGTAAAAATGTTTGTTGTTTTTTTATTGATAAATTGTTTTTTTCTTTTTGTTTCAAAGAAAAAGATCTAAAAAGATTTGTTTTCTTTATTTTTGGATTAAAAAATCAAGTTAAGTAAAATGTACTAATTTTTTGGATTTTGGTTTTTCTTTTTTTTCTTTTTTTATATATATGTATGAACTAATGCAACTAAATGAATACAAAGACTTAATTACAAATTTTCTGTCCTTGGTAGCTCCTAACCCAAAATTGTATAATCACGCTTTGTCTTATTCAACCAAAACAGTTCTTAGCTAGATAACGGATAGGAGTTATCGATGCACCACGAATCACCGTAGCAATGCAGCCGAAGGTTTAAGCACCTTTAGAGAAACAATCACTATAATATTTATGAATCACCGTAATATTTATGTATGATTATTGCTCTGTCGTAGCCTAGATACTAAGAAAATAAATTGTCGAATGATGACGACTTGTCAAGATACAATTAAGCTCTAGATGAGCTCGTGACTCCCTTAAGTCTGAATTCTAACATTTATTATTAACCAAGTTCTACTATGAAATGCAATTTGTGGGTCAAGGAAGAGGTGAAAAAATCCTCCACTTTATGTGGATTTGGGTATTGCCTTTAAAAATAAAAATAAGATGAGATGAATGCAAAGCTGAAATTAAACGTGTATTAATAATGTAACTACGGATGAAATTTGATTTTGTTTTTGTTTTTGCAAATTTTTAAATATAAGCAACCAACAATGCAAGGAAACTAAAAACAAGAGATAATTGCACGATAACAGAATATGCGAAATTATTAGCAATTTATTTTATTTTCTTAAGCAGCGGTTTTTTTAGCAAACAAGAAAAACAGTTATTTTTGGCAAGCGGTTAATCTCCTTATCTGCTTTGGCAACCTGACAAAGGAGTCGAACAAGATATATACAATTTTTTTTGTTTTTTAAAGATAGAACGAAAACAAAAGCAAGGTATTTTTTATCGTTTACCTAAACGAAAGTGAAAGAAGTTTTTTTTCAAAAATAAAACCCAAAGTTAAGCAATTTTTTTTAAACAAAAGAAAGGAAAAAAAGATTTTACATTAAAATTAAAAAAGCCCAATTAAAAACCTATTAACTAGCCTACAACTAACTTCACAGCACTCCAATTCCTTATGGTACTAAAAATGAAATACTAACAACACGAAATAAAAAAAGAAAATGAAAGAAAAAGGAGAAGGAGAAGGAAAAAAATCATTAATTTGAAGAACGGTCGAGGTCAGTTGCTGACGAACGACAGGTCGGGTGAAAGGTGGTCCAATTGAGGGTGATTGGAAGTTGAATTTTGGTGAGACGGTAGAGGTGTTTGAGGAGTAGGAATTCAGGTGATTTTATTCTGATTTGGTGGTTCGATTGGTTTTTTTTTCTAGCAGTGGGTGTTTGATGTTGCAGTGATTGAAGTTTGGTTAATTGCAGTATGTTGTCTTTAGGATTGGGGAGGCGGCTTTCGAATGTTCGGGTGGGAGGAGTTGATGATATAAGTGTAGACAATGATTGGCTTGAGGAATGGAATGTAGGAATTTGACAAAGGAGAAGTACGTTGGAGGTGAGGATTGTGAGGTGAAGGAATGCTTTGATTTGAGCAGTGGTGCGGAAGATAGTCACTGTGATTTGGTTGGGAGATTGGTTTTGTGGTCAGGATTTGAACTTGGCGTGGTGATGGAGGGTGGTTTGTATAGGAGATGGAGTGGTGATGTAGTGGTTGCGGAGGTTGTTCAGGATGGTTTACGGTGTGGGTGAACTCGCAAGTGTGTGCTTGGTAGTTTGTTTCAGTGAGTTGGAGTTGATGATTTAAGAAGTGTGAGGCAGTGGAGTGGTGGCTGTTGTGATGGTTGAAGAAGATTGGAAGGCCGAAGTGCGATAGGCTGCAGGTGTAGTGGTTCAAAGAGAGGCTTGGTGAATTGTAGTTGTGGTCAGGTAGCTGTTGTGAGGTGATGGATGGTTAAGTGCAGCTTGTAGTTGTTGTATGAAGCTGTGAGGTGAAATTGGTTTGGGGATATGCAGCAGCTTATGTGTGATATGCAGTGAATGATAGTTTTTTGGTTGAATGGTGATGAATATGTCGGTGATGAAATGAAGTGGGAGGAGCAGTTGGCGGGGTGCTGGATAGTGAGATGGTAGGCAGTGGGATGCATAGTGAGTTGAGAAAGGAGGAGTCAGTGATGTATGACAATGTGAAGGCAATCAACTGTTTGATGGCAGCGTGCAGGTTGATGGCAAGGCAGTGATTTATGTGAACATTGGTTTGTATGAATGTGCGCAGTGGTTTGCGGTTATGAAGCAGTGTTTAGAGAATGAATCAAGAAGAGGAGTTGTGGATGTTTTGCAATTTTTCAACGAGGAGATTGAACAGAAGTGAATGGTTCTGTGAAGTGATGAAGGTAGTGATGTATATGGAGATGGCAGTGATGTGACAGAAGTGGATGATGATGTTTATAGGTGTATGCACGGAGAATGGTGGAGTAGGTTGTTGTTGGTTGAGGTTGAAGCTTTGGTTGGTTGGGCAGTTTGGAATTATAGTGGATTATGGGGTTTGTTGATGGAGGAGGATTGTGGAAGTTTTCTGGCAGAAGAGGCTATCGTGGTTTGCTGGGATGATGCTTGATGTGCAAGGGGAAGACGCAGTTTGATGGTTGGAGGAGGAATGGATGGTCTGTACAAGTATATTGGTTGAATGCGCTGTGATGGTTGTATTGTATGTAAAGGAAGGTGTAGTAATTAGTGGAATGAAGTTATAAAGGGCAGTAAGGCAATATTTTCTTTATGATGAAGGAGGCAGGTAGTGTAATGCACGCTATTGAAGTGTTTGAAACAGTGAGGGTAAGAAGAGAGAGGGATGGATGGTTGTAGTGGTTTGTTCGAGGCAGGGAGTATGCAAGTGAGTATGTAACAAATATGTAATCAAATATGTGAGGATGTAACAGATGTTTGACCATAAATTTATCAGATATGTGAAAAACTTTGAACCAAACAAGTGAATCAAAATGTAAAAACCAAACTGATCAGTGATCAGTGAAATGTGAAATGAACAGTGTAATGCTCAAAACAATTTAACAACACAACAATCCATGCATAAACAAAATGCACACAAGAAGACACACACAAAATAGAACAAATGCAATGTTTTTTTTGATAGAAATGCAAAAGCAACTACAAAAGCAACAAACACATAAACAAAATGAAAACAAAAACTACTCACAAACACACAACAATATTTTTTTTCAAATGCAACTTAACACACAAAATGAAAACACACTAAAATCAAACAAAAAATAATTCGAAGAGTAGAATTAAAATAGAAAACCAAATTTCCGACAACGGTGCCAAAAACTTGTTGAATAACAGCGGAGTTTCCTATCGAATTAAAAAACCGCGGTTAAAAATTATGATAAAAATAATCACAAGCACACGACATACAATTTTAGTACATGGCAAGTACGGGTCGATTCGTAGGGAATTAAATTAATTTTAAATTATACTCGATCAAATTAACTCAGGCTTTGAAGTTTGCTTTGAATTAGAAAATTTGCAAAAGTTAGGCTAGAGCAAAAGTGAGATAAACTATGAGATTAATAACAATTTGGAGGCAAATCTACTCTCATACTCCCACATAAATCAACACAAAATCAATCGATGATCTCTCATCTTGATATGAGTAGAACTAGTGATGTGTTTATCATAAGTATGGTCTATTTATATTATTAATTAACATAACTTAAACCATCAAACTTTAATACAATTCTTAAACCACTTATTACATGTCATGAAAATGAATATGAAACTAAAAAACTATTTTAAGCATGATCTATTTACTATTTGTTTTTTATTAGTAACACAGATCATTAAATTTTGATTTTATCTAAATCCATGATCAAAATCACTTAGTTAGATGATGATGTAAATTGTGTTTATATTGGATTAAGCATAGTCCATTTGTGATTACAACATAGGCTATCAAATTCCCTAATAAAGTTACATTATAATCTAACTTTTCATAGAGCATAAAATGAAATCATAAATAATAACATATGTTTAATCTGCATAATTTTAGAGAGCTTCATTACCCCTAAATTGAAGGGGTTTAGTTTCTCATTTATGTAATTATTTCAACACATGTAAATTTCAACATTAAAAAGCATGTAATCTACTAACATGAAATAGAAGAAAGCATGTAAATAAAAATGGGCATAAAATAATAGTAAGTAGAAAAAGAATAAGAAGAGACTTAGAAAGCTATTTTATTTCTCATTTAATTTTTCTACAATTTTCTTAAGAAGCAAGAAGATTGATACTCCATTACATGAACATAAGAGGGTTATCTATACATACTTAAAACCCTAATCCATATTTAGAGAGCTGCCCAAAATGCCCTTTAGGAAATGTGACATCCAAGTAATCATTAGTATGTGCTTAATCCTCCATTAAATATGCATGTTACTTTATTCCCCACTAACATGTGCATTAGCTCTTAATTTTGGTTTGTGGTTTAGTGGGTATGTGGGGTCCTCCATGTTGCATGAATTCATTTATTTCTTCATACGTCTTCCATCCTTTGTGCATGTCTACATACATGAAGCCTCTTCCATTTTCCATCCAAATTCCTACAAATAAAAATAAAATGTGCAAGTAAATTTTCTCAAATTAAATCGTACCTATATTACCATTTAACTCTATATAGATGCATGAATGATGATTTGAAAGCATTTTTGAAATTTGGTTTTAAACATGTAAAGACACCCAATTATGACATTTATTCAATATAAAAGTAGATTAAATATGAAAGTAAAAATATGCACATTTACGTGCATATCATTTATTTGTAAAATTTCAAAAATACTATCGTTTACTATCAAATATGCCAAACGAAAATTTAAATATTTTTTCAAATTAAAAGTTATGAAAAAATCTAACAAATTCATTTAAAAATATGTCACTAAAAATAAAGTCGTTTTATTAACAATTGATTTTCTTGTTATTTACTCGAACTATCTATTATTATAAGTGTTACAAAATGAGTTCGACATTATTATTTATGAATTAAAAGGAGTTAAATAAGGCTGCTAAATTCATTTAATTAATATTTAATTCATAATTCAAATATCTAAGTTATCACTCTATTTGTTATTAAACTTTAAACAAAATTATTTATTCCAATATTTAAAATTAAATAAATATTCAAAATCAAAACAATAAAATTTCAGGATATTACACCTTCTATTGTTTTATGGAGGTTGCTTTTACTGGATTTATAAATAAATAGATTTCAAAGAATCCCTTGTTAATTCGTCAAATCTGTTGCAAGTGAATTTGAAATTTTTGTTTTACTCTCAAGTGTTGTTTCAAACTGATTTTCATTTAACTTCTCTTGTTTGGTTTTATTTTGAGTTTTGTTTACTTTTGATCTAATTGCCATTGCAGCTTTGAAATTTTATTAAAAGTTTAATCCTAAATATGTGTTCTTTAAACCTTTTTATTTAAATGTTATATATAGTCTTACGCGACCTAAACTTGTTTTACATAAAATCTTATGTTAACCATCTTTATCAATTTAGAATTCAATACATTTTGCTATTATATTTTGTTCCATTCGCTGCGAGTTCTAAAAGTTTGATTGTGGCTCTATACTATTATTTTCTTAGTTCTACCAGAAGTTTACCTTAGAATGGATCTAAGTTTTGATGGGTATTTTCTGGATCAAAACTTAGATCTGTTCCGGGGAAGGTTGTTACATTTAGTATCAGAGCTATAGGTTACCAGATCAACAGGGAAAGTATACTACGCGTATGTTATTTTTGAAAAAGATTTTCAAAAGATTTTTCTAAAACTCATATTATATATATACATTTATTTTTGAATTTATGCTTAACTCTACAAATGCTGACTATAGAAGTAGTTGCGACCGTATTTGTAACGACTCAGTATTTTCAACCATTCGCATCCATTATAAGTGTATAGGTAGACACTCATGCCGGAATTGGATTGCTCAAAATACCGCGTTGTAAATAAAAATTTGGCAAATCTCAGAATATACAGTAAATAGAAATCACAGATCACAGACACAGAGTATATAAAAATGCAGCGGAAGAAAAAGAGATAGTAGTTCATGAAGCTACTATATAAAATATAAGATACATCAGAGTTAAATAAGATACAACAGAAGAGTAACAGGATACATCAGGTACAAATCAGATACATCACTGAACCACTGGATACCGAAACAAAATAGATGGCTGGATCTTCAAGGAAAGCTCCAACGCCGAAGGTGAATCTTGAATGCTAACTCAATCAATCTGACCCGAGCGTAAAGCAAAACACAAAACCCTCGAGTCAGGACATAAATACTTATAAGTTGTAAATCAACTCAAGTGAACAGTAACAAAATGCATCAGTAACTTAAAGGATGCTTGGGACCGTCCATCCTCTAAGGATCCGTTAAACTATTTACTATGTAGTAATATACGCTATACACGGTGGTGTCTAATTAGTAAAGTATAATCATATAGAAAATAGCGTTAAGGGGATGGTGAACCTTAACGCGGTCGGATCTTTAAAACCAAAATCGTAGTGGGCTCGATATAAGGATATGACACGGCACACGAGGCAATGCCAGGGTGGATACACCGTTTGCACTCCCGGACCGGTGGTGACGGCAAGCCAGCAGCTTCCGCCCACCTTGAACAATACCCCCGAATCAAAGTGGCGCCACCGAATCGAATAACAACAGTAATAGAATGGTTTCCGATGGAGCATGCTCGATGAAAGGGTGCGACCCTTTGTGTAGCCCGGTATAGCTCCTGTTTTAGTCATATATGCCAACTCACGGGAGTTGGGTCCACGTAATATACCTAGAGAACGTCGCCACCATCCTACTTCATTCTGAAATCTCCACCGCGTACACAGTTGTTAAAGTGGTTTTCGGTATTGGCCGGCTATAAGACAATATCCGATCCCGGTCTCTTTAACAACCAATCGTTATTATAACCCGTAGTTATAACCTTTTAAAACAATATTTATACTTCAAAATAAAATATTATTTCAACCCAAATCTTTATCAAAATAAAGATTAAATCATTCCAAAATATCATATCTTTCGGATCTTCTTTTCAAATCATTTTAATATCAAAATATCATATCTTTCAAAACTCCATTTTCAAACCATTTTAATATATCAAAATATCATATGTTTTCAAAACCACATTTCAATCATTTAATATATCAAAATATCATATCCTTTTGAAACCACATTCATTTCAAATCATTATTCATTTTATTCAATTTAAAATATCATTTCAATCCATATTTCAAAACAGTATATATTCCAAAAATCATTTTTAATCATTAAAATGAAGTTATTATGTTTAATAATTAAATTATTAAATTTCTAAAATTTTCGACTTCCAAAGTTCATTTATTCACTTAAGTTTATCAAAGCAGTGAAAATTCACTTTTCGTGGCATTTAGAAAACGCTACGGAAAAATACATTCAAAACAGTTCAATTTAACAAAAGACAACATTTTAAAATGCTGTAATAGGGTTTACTTAAATTTCGAATAAACTTAGTTAAATTCAACAATTTATAGCACTTACAAAAATTGCTATAATAGCTTTTAATTCAATTTATCTTTTTAGTTCATTATCATCAACTACAGCATTTTCAAATGCTGTAATATCATTTACATTGTAATTAATAGCATTTCAAAAATACTGTCAATTAACTTCAAATATTCAATAAAATTTCTCAACCAATTATATTTTTATTTAAAACATTTTTAACTTATAAAATCATACATTTTCACATTTATAACATCATTTAATTTTTCCTCAAGTTCATGATCTTATAAAGTTAAATTTCCATTCAAAAATCAAGATTTAATAATAATTCACTTATTAAATTGCAATGTTCAATTTTAAATCGATTACATTAAATTTTAACTTAACACTTAAGTTTAAATTCTCAAATATAACTTATTTTTATTTTTATTAACTTAACTAAAAGTTCACTTTTAAGTCAATTTCATAAATTTCCAATTTTAGTTATATTTCAAAATTTTAACTTAAAATATTCTTTCATTTCACATTTCAAATTTGTTAAAAATCATTAATATGAGATAAAATCACTTTTAATTCATTTAAATTCAAATTATCATAATTTCATATTCAATTTAATTTCCAATTATAATTAATTTTTCAAAATAACTTACATTCAAAATTTTCATTAATTCATTTCACTTACAATTGTTCAGAAAATCAATAATATTTTACAAAAATCATTTTTTTATTAAATCTCAAATCAAAATATTATATTAATTAAATTTCTAAAATATTTTAAACATTTTAGAAAAATATATTTTAACTACGGGCCTGTATAAAATTTTCTACGCTAGGTAAAGTGATACGGGTAATATATCATTTCAACCCGTAATTTACAAAGAAAAATCCGGGTTTTATCATTTCAAACCCGCAATCCCAAGTTAAAATAAATTAAATTAAATAAATCAGGCCTATCATTTCAGCCCGTAATGATTCTATTCTAACAGGGAACTTGCAGTGTAATCATATACAGGAATAATATAAACAAGGTCAGTATCACAATATAAAGTCATATATCAGATGTCAGGTGAAAATTAACAGTTTAAACATGGTAATAACATGGCATAGCATATCATATGATCATCATTATCTTGCATAACCATTTTATATTACTAAACATTTGTCAACGATTCACTCCTCATAAGTATAAATGTCAGAGTGAGAAAGACTCACTGTTTCAAGCTGAAGACCAAAACAACAAACACAAGAGCGGTTCCAAAAGTATGACAAGCACGATACAGCACGACTTTTGATTTGAATGAATGGAGAGCCTTGATATTTGTCTTGTAAACAATAACCAAAACAAGACAATACACACATAAATATTCAACGCAAAACAATGTTGAAACAATGAAAATACGAAGCAACAAAGGAATAGATTACTTGACCTTGTTTTAACCATTCAAATGCTTGGCCTAGGAGGTTCTTGGGTTCAGCCATGATGATGATATAGCTCAGGTTTGGCACCATAACTCACGGCTAGAAGGAGTATGGAGTGGTAGGGTTATAACATGAAGCATACAATTGGTCAAGGCAACATATATGAAGTTTTTGAGCACAACAAGGCTCGGCCTTGGGTCAAGTGGGGCTTGGACATACTTGTACAGGTTTGGACAGTAGATGGAGGGGTGTGGGGAGGCCTGGAAAAGATGGTGGTGGGGCCTATGGTGGTGGCCAAGGTGGTGGATGAAGATATGAAGTGATAGGGTGGCTATCATGAATGTTTCAAGGCTTTATGCGTTGTTTTTGTGGAGTTTTGGTTCATGGAGTCTTGGCCATGTCAATTTCAGATCTGGACAGAGGCTAAGATGAAGTGTAGTGGTGGTAGCAAGGTGGTGGTCATGGCTAGAGGTGGTGGCCATGGTGAAGTATGAAGGTGGTGAAGTAATAGTGGTGGCTAGTGCATTGTTTTGGACATTATTTGCAATTTTGTGGAGTTATGTCACCAAGGGAGGTGTGGCCATAGATGGATCTGAAATGATGGCTGGAGATGATGCCAAGGAAGAGTGGTAGGGGATGGTGGAGAGTATGGTGGTGATGGTGGGTGGTAGAGGCCAATCCAGAAAGCATAGAGAACTAGGCAAAATACATAGAAAATGAGAAGAAAAAGGTAGAAAAAAGATGTAGCCATTACCAGATTTTTTTCTCAAGATGGAGGCCATTATTTTTAGGGTTTTGGAGCTTGAAATTCGTGAATAATATGAGGGAGTCGGCTGCAAAGGATGAGGAAAGGAATGGCTAAGATAAATTGATGTATTAATTGCAAAAAGAAACGGATAAAATGCCTTTACGTTTCAGGCTTTTAAGATCTCTTAACTTTCTAAACCTTTTGCATTTCCTTTTCTTTTTAATTTTATAAAAAAAAAATAGACTCGGAAATGTTATTTAAAACCGAAACTAAGTAAGAATAAAATAAAATAAATAATTTATTTTAAGTAAAATAGAAAAAGGAAATAAGAAATTGCTTAAAAATAGCAACCCTGACATAAAAATTACAAGAAGATCTCCAATGACTTTGGAAAATTAATTACTTCATAAAAAAATATTAAAACACAAAATTTGAATTAAAAATGGTTTTAAAACATTTTCAAGGTATAATAATAATTTAATTTTTATTAAATGGAAAGTTAAATAAAGAAAAATGCAGTAAATACCAACTAGGCTTTATAAATTGAAATAAATTCAAATAAACTTTAGAAAAATTATATTATCATTTTAAAAATACTTAAAAGTCAAAATATACATAATATAACATATTATCACATATTAAAATAAAATATAACAAAGAAGAAGTAATTTATACAATTTAAAATAGTCATTGTATATAACCCTATATACGCACAATATTGTAAAGGGTATAACTTTCACAATTTACATCCAAATTCAACGAAACGAAAGGTGGTGTTCTTAGAATTTTATGTACTTTCATAATAAAAAAAATTAAATTTTTTAAACTTTTAAAATTTTAAGTTGAAAGTCACAGTTTGACTATTTTGACCAAAATCAGCATTTCAAGCAAATATTCAACTTACACAAGTTTGGAATTATAACTCAAAAAAATCAAGATTATATTT
This sequence comes from Allium cepa, assembly GCA_030765085.1. Lineage (NCBI taxonomy): Eukaryota > Viridiplantae > Streptophyta > Magnoliopsida > Asparagales > Amaryllidaceae > Allium > Allium cepa. The sequence goes on from CM060930.1 coordinate 176,264,452, forward strand.
AAATAATAAATTTAATCATTTCAAATAAGTAAAATAAGTTTTTATATCAAAATCTTACATTAAAAATAATTAAAATATACAATAAAATAATTACAAAATACAGGGTTGTTACACTCTCCCCCACTCAAAACTTTTCATCCCCGAAAAGGAATGAGGTATGGAAGGGCACAGAAAAGATAGAGTGAAATAGGATTAAGATAAGATGACAAGAAGATTGAAGTTATACCTGATAACTGTTGCTATAGGTAAGTTTTACAAGGTGGAGGTGATCTTTCCAAGATCCTCCAGAATCAAGAACACAAGCACGAAAAAGGTGGATTCAAAATGATTACCAAAGGTCTATCAAAGATTATAGAAAGATTTCTAAACAGAAAGATTATAGAAAGATGCCTATACCGGTCTATAGCAAGATGAGGATGATAAGGACAACCAAAAGATAGTTTGAAAAACAAAATAAGAAAATGAATTTGAAAGCATGGAGATTTCAACTTAAACAGAGAATAAATCTTTACACAAGTTAAATAAATCTTAACTATCTCAAATTTCATTATCTTATTATCCAATCATCTTAAATTAACAATTTTTAGAATCATGGGTTTGAAAAATAATCATTTATTACACTGACATTGTACTTAATAAATTTTATTCTTCTTTATTCCTAATCAAAATTAAATTTATTCCTCTCAATATATTTATCACTCATGTTGAATATATTTAAACTTTTTTTTATAACTACTTCCTTTTATTCTTAGTTCTTTTAACATCATTTTATTGTAAGTCATTCAATTACCCTTTATTATATTTACCTCTGTTAATCATTTTATAATTAAAATTTAAGTGTATAACATTTATTATAACCACTCAAATTTTATTTATAAAATCTTTTTATATCGTATATTATCCAATTACATTTTTAACTTCTGAAATTTTGGTAAGTTATATTTGAATGCAATTGTATTATACAAATAAAATTTTCCAATTCAATCATTTCAAGCTTAAATCATTTATTCAAAAAAAAAATATTTTCTTTTTATAATTGAAATTATTCTTTAAAAATAGAATTTAAAAATTAAATTTCTGATTTCTTCAGACCATTTAGAGATAAGAAATAATATATATACATATATAATATGTCAAATCAAATTTCAATCATATATCTATATATATATATATATATATATATATTATAAATCAAGTCATATTTTAGAAATTCAAATCAATTTAATTTCCCAAAACAAAGCTATAGCAAGACTACAGAACAGTCTCCTAACTTCGAAACTCGAAAATGAACGTCGATGATGTCGCGATCATCACCGAAGTTATTTTCCAGCGACAAAGAGAAGAGCACTAATTTTAAACCTTTAAAATTCTTTGAAAACAAATTCTATTCAAAATACTTTAAATAGTATAACCTTTTAAAACTTTAAACCAAAGTTCGAAATAATCGGAATTTAAATCCTCAAATTCTTGTTTTAAATTCATTTCAGTTCCCAAATAAATTTATAAACAAATATTTATAGATCTATTTGTAGAACAATAAATGATAAATCAAGTATTATCATTTCAAATTATCAATTTAAATCATTTCATTAAGTTCCATAAATTTACTTATATATCAAAATTTATTTCATTAACCAATTTTTTTTTTTAAATATATTGTGTCCGTTTGTTCTGTCAAAGTGTTTTGGAAATCTTATCGATAAAGCTGATCAGACGTATCGTTCAGAAACCCAACTCAACATCAACAACTCAAACAACACAATATATAAAACATTTTAATTTTAAATACTAGTTTACAAATACACTATACATGAATAGATTTTCAAAGAAGGATAGAGATTCAAATTTTTTGATTAACACAAATCAAAGGAGATTATGATTTAAAAATAAGTTGGAAACAAGGATGACATGATTAAATAACAGAATAGGAAGATGGATAAGCTTATATAAATCACGGGCAACCTTAACCGGGTCAACCGTGACTTAAAGAATAAGATCAATGTTGATTTTTCTAGGGTAAATCTACATTCGATCTCAAGAGTTAGAGTTTGAAATAACAAAAGATATTAGCATCTAAACCAAGGATAGATAAGAATCTCAGGTGAATCGATGCTAATTGTAAAAGAGTTTTCCCCCCTTTTCAATTCAATTTGAAATTGGCGTGACCGCCGACTCACTAGAAAGATCATTCGAAGCGGAGTTATGGAATGCTCCAGAGTCAAAAGAAGATGAATAGTGAGGGATACGAATGGATTTTGGAACCGTAGGAAATGTTCCAAAATTCAAAGGAATCGAGTCAAAAGGGAGAGATTCAAACTCGAATGAAAGTGATTCTGTAAATACATTCACTCCATATGCTGAGTTTTGCCTAGAGCTACCAAAGCTCTGATATGAACTGTAACGACTCGGTATTCTCAACCATTCACATCCATTATAAGTGTATAGGTAGACACTCATGCTGGAATTGGATTGCTCAAAATACCGCGTTGTAAATAAAAATTTGGCAAACTCAGAATATACAGTAAATAAAAATCACAGATCACAGACACAGAGTATATAAAAATGCAGCGGAAGAAACAGAGATAGTAGTTCATGAAGCTACTATATAAAATATAAGATACATCAGAGTTAAATAAGATACAACAGAAGAGTAACAGGATACATCAGGTACAAATCTGATACATCACTGAACCACTGGATACTGAAACAAAATAGATGGCTGGATCTTCAAGGAAAGCTCCAACGCCGAAGGTGAATCTTGAATGCTAACTCAATCAATCTGACCCGAGCGTAAAGCAAAACACAAAACCCTCGAGTCAGGACATAAATACTTATAAGTTGTAAATCAACTCAAGTGAATAGTAACAAAATGCATCAGTAACTTAAAGGATGCTTAGGACCGCCCATCCTCTAAGGATCCGTTAAACTATTTACTATGTAGTAATATACGCTATACACGGTGGTGTCTAATTAGTAAAGTATAATCATATAGAAAATAGCGTTAAGGGGATGATGAACCTTAACGCGGTCGGATCTTTAAAACCAAAATCGTAGTGGGCTCGATATAAGGATATGACACGACACACGAGGCAATGCCAGGGTGGATACACCGTTTGCACTCCCGGACCGGTGGTGACGGCAAGCCAGCAACTTCCGCCCACCTTGAACAATACCCCCGAATCAAAGTGGCGCCACCGAATCGAATAACAACAGTAATAGAATGGTTTCCGATGGAGGATGCTCGATGAAAGGGTGCGACCCTTTGTGTAGCCCGGTATAGCTCCTGTTTTAGTCATATATGCCAACTCACGGGAGTTGGGTCTACGTAATATACCTAGAGAACGTCGCCACCATCCTATTTCATTCTGGAATCTCCACCGCGTACACAGTTGTTAAAGTGGTTTTCGGTATTGGCCGGCTATAAGACAATATATGATCCCGGTCTCTTTAACAAACAATCGTTATTATAACCCGTAGTTATAACTTTTTAAAACAATATTTATACTTCAAAATAAAATATTATTTCAACCCAAATCTTTATCAAAATAAAGATTAAATCATTCCAAAATATCATATCTTTCGGATCTTCTTTTCAAATCATTTTAATATCAAAATATCATATCTTTCAAAACTCAATTTTAAAACCATTTTAATATATCAAAATATCATATGTTTTCAAAACCACATTTCAATCATTTAATATATCAAAATATCATATCCTTTTGAAACCACATTCATTTCAAATCATTATTCATTTTATTCAATTTAAAATATCATTTCAATCCATATTTCAAAACAGTATATATTCCAAAAATCGTTTTTAATCATTAAAATGAAGTTGTTATGTTTAATAATTAAATTATTAAATTTCTAAATTTTTCGACTTCCAAAGTTCATTTATTCACTTAAGTTTATCAAAGCAGTGAAAATTCACTTTTCATGGCATTTAGAAAACGCTACGAAAAAATACATTCAAAACAGTTCAATTTAACAAAAGACAACATTTTAAAATGCTGTAATAGGGTTTACTTAAATTTCGAATGAACTTAGTTAAATTCAACAATTTATAGCACTTACAAAAATTGCTATAATAGCTTTTAATTCAATTTATCTTTTAAGTTCATTACCATCAACTACAGCATTTTCAAATGCTGTAATATCATTTACATTGTAATTAATAGCATTTCAAAAATACTGTCAATTAACTTCAAATATTCAATAAAATTTCTCAACCAATTATATTTTTATTTAAAACATTTTTAACTTATAAAATCATACATTTTCACATTTATAACATCATTTAATTTTTCCTCAAGTTCATGATCTTATAAAGTTAAATTTCCATTCAAAAATCAAGATTTAATAATAATTCACTTATTAAATTGCAATGTTCAATTTTAAATCCATTACATTAAATTTTAACTTAACACTTAAGTTTAAATTCTCAAATATAACTTAATTTTATTTTTATTAACTTAACTAAAAGTTCACTTTTAAGTCAATTTCATAAATTTCCAATTTTAGTTATATTTCAAAATTTTAACTTAAAATATTCTTTCATTTCACATTTCAAATTTGTTAAAAATCATTAATATGATATAAAATCACTTTTAATTCATTTAAATTCAAATTATCATAAATTTATCATAATTTCATATTCAATTTAATTTCCAATTATAATGAAATCAAATTTTCCAAAATATCTTACGTTCAAAATTTTCATTAATTCATTTCACTTACAATTGTTCAGAAAATCAATAATATTTTACAGAAATCATTTTTTTATTAAATCTCAAATCAAAATATTATATTAATTAAATTTCTAAAATATTTTAAAAAATTTAGAAAAATATATTTTAACTACGGGCCTGTATAAAATTTTCTACGCTAGGTAAAGTGATACGGGTAATATATCATTTCAACCCGTAATTTACAAAGAAAAATCCGGGTTTTATCATTTCAAACCCGCAATCCCAAGTTAAAATAAAATAAATCAGGCCTATTATTTCAGCCCGTAATGATTCTATTCTAACAGGGAACTTGCAGTGTAATCATATACAGGAATAATATAAACAAGGTCAGTATCACAATATACAGTCATATCAGATGTCAGGTGAAAATTAACAGTTTAAACATGGTAATAACATGGTAATAACATGGCATAGCATATCATATAATCATCATTATCTTGCATAAACATTTTATATTACTAAACACGTGTCATCAATTCACTTCTCATAAGTATAAATGTCAGAGTGAGAAAGACTCACTGTTTCAAGTTGAAGACCAAAACAACAAACACAAGAGCGGTTCCGAAAGCATGACAAGCACGATACAGCACGACTTTTGATTTGAATGAATGGAGAGCCTTGATATTTGTCTTGTAAACAATAACCAAAACAAGACAATACATGCATAAATATTCAACGCAAAACAATGTTAAAACAATGAAAATACGAAGCAACAAAGGAATAGATTACTTGACCTTGCTTTAACCATTCAAATGCTTGGCCTAGGAGGTTCTTGGGTTCAGCCATGATGATGATATAGATCAGGTTTGGCACCATAACTCACGGCTAGAAGGAGTATGGAGTGGTAGGGTTATAACATGAAGCATACAATTGGTCAAGGAAACATATATGAAGTTTTTGAGCACAACAAGGCTCGGCCTTGGGTCAAGTGGGGCTTGGCCATACTTGTACAGGTTTGGGCAGTAGATGGAGGGGTGTGGGGAGGTCTGGAAAAGGTGGTGGTGGGGCCTATGGTGGTGGCCAAGGTGGTGGATGAAGATATCAAGTGATAGGGTGGCTATCATGAATGTTTCAAGGCTTTATGGATTGTTTTTCTGGAGTTTTGGTTCATGGAGTCTTGGCCATGTCAATTTCAGATCTGGACAGAGGCTAAGATGAAGTGTAGTGGTGGTAGCAAGGTGATGGTCATGGCTAGAGGTGGTGGCCATGGTGAAGTATGAAGGTGGTGAAGTAATAGTGGTGGCTAGTGCATTGTTTTGGACATTATTTGCAATTTTGTGGAGTTTTGTCACCAAGGGAGGTGTGGCCATGGATGGATCTGAAATGATGGCTGGAGATGATGCCAAGGAAGAGTGGTAGGGGATGGTGGAGAGTATGGTAATGATGGTGGGTGGTAGAGGCCAATCCAGAAAGCATAGAGAACTAGGCAAAATACATAGAAAATGAGAAGAAAAAGGTAGAAAAAAGATGTAGCCATTACCAGATTTTTTTTCCTCAAGATGGAGGCCATTATTTTTAAGGTTTTGGAGCTTGAAAATTCGTGAATAATGTGAGGGAGTCGGCTGCAAAGGATGAGGAAAGGAATGGCTAAGATAAATTGATGTATTAATTGCAAAAAGAAACGGATAAAACGCCTTTACGTTTCAGGCTTTTAAGATCTCTTAACTTTCTAAACCTTTTGCATTTCCTTTTCTTTTTAATTTTATAAAAACAAAATAAACTCAGAAATGTTATTTAAAACCGAAACTAAGTAAGAATAAAGTAAAATAAATAATTTATTTTAAGTAAAATAGAAAAAGGAAATAAGAAATTGCTTAAAAATAGCAACCCTGACATAAAAATTACAAGAAGACCTCCAATGACTTTGGAAAATTTATTACTTCATAAAAAAATATTAAAACACAAAATTTGAATTAAAAATGGTTTTAAAACATTTTCAAGGTAAAATAATAATTTAATTTTTATTAAATGGAAAGTTAAATAAAGAAAAATGCAGTAAATACCAACTAGGCTTTATAAATTGAAATAAATTCAAATAAACTTTAGAAAAATTATATTATCATTTTAAAAATACTTAAAAGTCAAAATATACATAATATAACATATTATCACATATTAAAATAAAATATAACAAAGAAGAAGTAATTTATACAATTTAAAATAGTCATTGTATATAACCCTATATACGCACAATATTGTAAAGGGTATAACTTTCACAATTTACATCCAAATTCAACGAAACAAAAAGTGGTGTTCTTAGAATTTTATGTAGTTTCATAATAAAAGAAAAAATAAAAAATTTTAAACTTTTAAAATTTTAAGTTGAAAGTCACAGTTTGACTATTTTGACCAAAATCAGCATTTCAGGCAAATATTCAACTTACACAAGTTTGGAATTATAACTCAAAAAAAATCAAGATTATATTTAAATAATAAATTTAATCATTTCAAATAAGTAAAATAAGTTTTTATATCAAAATCTTACATTAAAAATAATTAAAATATACAATAAAATAATTACAAAATATAGGGTTGTTACAATATTTTAAAAGGGTGGACGATGCGACTATGAGTTGAAAGAATCAATAGAGGTAATTTCAACTCTTACTCTGATTATACGTGGAGCAGAAATCATATCTTTAGGAGCACACTAGGGAGAACATGATCTCAAGCACCCTAGAAGCTGGATAGTAATTTACCCCTTATAGGACCTGGTCTTCCTTATCATTATGGACCCTACATATTTAATAATAGGGGTAACCGTAGCTGAAAAGATTGATAGGAAATAAATGACCTTAAGGAAACATCCATTAGGTTGACAATTAATATGGACATACTAACATTTATGTAGGTAACAAATGAATGTGTTATGTATTAATAAAATACGGAAATAAGAAAAGGAGCAAACTTTCGTAAGGAATACATTTATCACCACAAGGATGAAATTAAATTTTTAAAGGGTAGAGTATAAAGGTTTAAAAGAAAGAACAAATCTAATCCTACCTTTTGTGACATAATTTGATAAAAAGGTTTCTTTGAAATTCCCTTGAAAATTTTGGGAAGTGCCTATCAAAAAGATTTTGAAATGAAAATCTTATAATTTAGAAATATTTGATAAAAAGTGATTTTAGATGACTTTTAAATTATACCATTGCTTGTTTTGTAAAAAGTTTGAAAAGTGGTTATAAATTTAAAAAGGGTGGTGAAACATTTTTGGTAGGTGATTTTAATTTAAAATTCTTGGTGACTTGAGAAGTTGAAGAAAAAAGTTCTCATTTATTAACTTCTCAATTTAAATTTTTATTGAATTAGAAAAGCGTTCAATTTTCTTGTTCTATATTCTTCCATTTTTTATGTTATATTTTCTACGCAATAAATTTGAAAGTTCTTTCCTCTATAACTTCTTAGAGGCTGTATAAGTTGGAAATTTTTAGAAATATAATTATGATTTTAGATAACTTTGGAAATATACCACCACTAGTTTTGGAAAAGTTTGGAAACGTAATGCAATTTTTAAAAGCGGTGAATTTCTTTAAGACAAAATGGTGGATGGTTTTAATTATAAATTAATGCCTTCAAAAGTTTTCATTTATTAACCTTTATAATTTGATTAAAAAGATTTCAATTTTTGGTTCTTTGATTCTTCTATTTTTCCTTGTTTATAAACCTAAAAATTCTTTCCTTAAAACTCTTTTTAGGGGTTTATAAATAGAAATAACACATATTTTGGGATAGAGAAATTAAAAGAATGGAATGTTTGACAGTATAAGAAGGAAAGCATTCCCATATAAGGCGATAAAGAGAATGATGGCTGGAATTTTGGAAATAATAGAATTCTGAATTCTGGTAGATGAGATGTCGAAAGGAGTAATAGAGTAAGACAAAAGTTATCTTTGTCAACACTATCTATTTTTCTATAGTATAAAGTAATAAAAGGAATCCTTGACCATTGATTGGATTTAAACGATGGTTGATTCTAATTTGAATGCAAAAGTTATTTTAATAATAATAATATTGGGTTTGATAAAGAAAAGTGTTCAAGAGATTTTAAGAATTTTCAAGCAAAATTATGAGATATGTTTCATCAAATAATAGTATATTTTGAGTAAAAAATATTATTTTATGCTTCAGAGGGAAACAACTGTTATTTTGAAATGATGATTCTGAAATTTTACTATTTTATAAACAATATTTCTTGTAGCAAGAAAACTCTTTGAAACAAAAATGGTTTAACCTATTATTTTGGAAAGATAATTAAGTCTTGAATCTTTTGTGTTAAAATTCCTATTTTTCAAAAGTAGTAAATCCTTATACTAGTAAGCTATTAAAAAGGAAAGCTTTTCATAAGTTCCTTTTTGAAAAACCAAGAGAATTTTTGAATGTCATAAATTAGAAGTCTAACTTTTGAGAAAAAGTTTTGATAAAGAAAGTTTTAAAAAAGGAGATTATTTTATTCTTATTCGCGAACAAAGGAATTTTGAATCTCTGATAAAGGTTTTCATTTAAGTTTAAATTTTCAAAGATCGAGATACTGAGCTTGATACTTCATATTTTGAGTATTGCAAGAAATGAAGTGATAAATTCTCACTTTTAAATAATTTTATTTTTTTGAAGATATTGTGTGTGAAAGTTATGATTTTATAAAATTTTACGGAGTAGATATGGATCATGATCTGGATGGGATAGAGTAAGGTTTTTAGGATATGAGTGATAAAAATAGAATGCACAACCTGATATAGAAAGTTGAAGTCAATACCAAATTCCTATTTGAAGAAGTTGGTAAAGCAAAAGGATGTTCCAAACCTATAATTGGGTTGTGAATTACGTTGCCTATAGAAAATGAATTTCTATATTTTAATTTTGGAGCAATTTCCACATAATTTCCATAAATTATCCAATTCCAATATACATGTAAAAGTGCATTGTTTGAAGTAACAAGGAATACACTAAAAAGGAAAGGGAGGTGTAAAGGATGGATATTCCTTTCCACGGTGTAACGATCTGACTTTTCGACCCTCAATTGTCGACACTAATACATCAAAGGTATTCACGTGCCAAGTCCCCAAGTGTCGGAAAGATAAATAGTTAGAGTAAAAGAAATCGAAAAAAAAGAACAAGAAAGAAGAGAACAAAATATCAGAATCTCACATGCGTAACGGTAATATATAATATCTCAAGAGGTTTTTACCAAAAAGAAAACCTTTATATACATACGTCAATCAGAGAGAACTAACCTATCATCAACCTGGACAGTTATAACATTATGTCCTCACAAATGCTGATAGATACAATTAAGTAATGTAGCGGAAAATAAGTACGGTGAGAAAACATCCAGCTTCTCTCCTAGAGCTCCAATGAACAGCAGCTAAATCTAAAAACATACTCGAGCTGACCGAGCATTATAAGAGAATAACACCTGGATCAGTCTGATAAACTAGCATGAGAAACTCAAATCACATAGAACTATTATATCTTAGAACTTTTCAAAATAAGGGTATATCGTAAGACCACGCCGTCAATAAACACGGATGGGTTTCTCCCTTATGATAACCAAACCATTCTATTACAAAATTCAGTGGTAATATAATAATGTCTAAGGTATGAATCACATAGCTGCGATGCAAGTAAGTGTACATCACAACACTAATAGGTATACAATCATAACTGCTAAGGCACGTTCACTAATTGTGTAGGATTTCCACGTAGATTTCTTTGGGGAAGCCGAATCTGAACTATTACACAAGGATCAGAGATATCCTTTTGAAACGTCGTACACCTCTGGTGAATATACTATAGGAAAACCATAGCTAGTCTTGCTAAGACCTAATGCATCACTCCAGCATTCATATCCCAATACGTATCTCTAGAAATGGAGTCGCATGCACCTTATAGGTTTGCCAAACCTACTGGCTATGTCTCTTATCTATCGTATTAGTCATACCTGATGAGGCTACGTCTGACATTCCAGCCCACGAGTCACCACCCAAACAGATCTTTCACAAGAGCTCTAACTCGAACAGATCACAGAACCACACATGGATTCTCTTATCTCAAACAGATCTCGGAACCACATATGGATTCCTCAACATATCCTGGAATCAAACATGGATTCACATACCTCAACGGGACTCGAAATCATATGTGGATTCCCACATCCTGAGTAGATCATAAACAACTATTTGTGTTCGAGCATCTCAAACAGATCTCGAATCTCTATATAGATTCCAGCATCATGAACCAATCACGAACCATTCATGAATCCATCACGAAGCAATCATGAACCAATCACGAACCAATCATAAAGCAATCACGAACCTCTTCCAAACCATAGAACATGTATATGGTTTTAGAATGGTTACGGTTTTAAGTCATCTCATATAAGTACACTCCCCCGCTTACCAGGTGCTCCAAAACCAATCGATTGATTTCTTAAGAATCTCAACCCCAGTTCTATGGGAAATAAACACACAATACATAAGATTGGAGATTACCTCCTAGCCGTTTAAGTGGACGAAATTTCTTATCATTTATCCTAGAAGAGCAAAACGAGTCTATACGTCAGTATAGCATCACTGAAGATAAGTGCACCATATAATCCTCGTGTTTCTTCTAGATATTTCCAGAGTATATTCTAGCCAAGATATGATAGTCAATTATTTAACTATCAAATAAAAAAACATCCAATACAATGAGAATAATCGCATATGGGAGAACCTAGTCTTGTACACATGAGCAGTAACACACAAAGCACGATCAAAATAAACAAACACGATCAAGTCATATAAATGACTTCTAATCTCCTTTTTAATTAATCTTCCTTTATTAATTAAAATACCCTTTTATTAGTAAAACTAATTTTTAATCAATAAACTCTTTATAAATGAAACTCCATTTGTTAATTAAACTTTGCTATTTAATTAAAACATCACTATTCATTTTCAACACATTTCAACACTTCCCAAAAGTATTCATATACTTATCTTAACCATATAAGTATATTCACAATCAATTTCAAAGGGCTTAAGACAGATGTTACCGAAACGTTATCACTACAAACCCAAAACCATTCCACTTATGATTATCTTTGAAACTTCATTTCAAAGATTTGTTTACATTCACAAGTATAACCAAAACGGGTTAAAGGCGATGTTACTAACTCATTGCCACAACAAACCCAAACCAAATCATACTTATTATTTATCTTTAAAATTCCATTATTAACGATCCAAGTATTTTCCAAACTCAACTATAATATTTTAACACTTTAAAAAATTGTCCAAGGGTTTAAAAACGAATGTTACTAAAATATTATTTACGACAAACCATAAAACACTTCACTATTTCGTTATCTTGAAAACTCCATTTTAAATATCTAATTACTTTCCAAAAGTATATTTAAATGGGTTAAAACAAATGTTGCACAAACATCGATACTATAAACCCAAAATCACTTTTTTTTACTTGCCTTTAACTTTAAACTATCCATTTAAAGTTCTAAGTATAGATTTACTTATTAAACAAGACAATATACCTTTTTAATCAATTCATAAAACAGTTCCTTATAACATAGGTGTTATAATCCCAAAACTCCTTTTAAGTCAATTTTTAAAACAATCCATTATAACATAAATGTTATAATCCAAAAACTCATTTATATCCTTTTACAAATACCAAAATTCCTTTTTAAAACTTCTATATATATTAAAATACATTTAAGAAGATAAATAATAACATATACAAATTTATTTAAAAATAAAATATTTAATATTAGACCATTTATAAAATATTGTAACATAAAATCCTTTTATTTCTTAAATAAAATCGTTAATAACTTTTAAAACCATATATATAATAAAACATACTTTTAAAAGTACTTGTACTATATTTTTAAAACCTATAATTTAAAACCCATTTAAAACCTGTTTTGTGATTTAAATCATAAATATATTTAAGCCTTGATAAATACTAGTAGTACTTATTAATCAGATATGAAAAAGCCTTAGGATGTCTTTCAAAGTTAACTTTAAAATCACATATCAGAGCGATTTCAAAGTGCATCCATCGTGACCGTTTCGCTTCTAACATTTTTCCCTCTTCCATTTCCAAATCCAACAAATGTCCAAACTAATCCCATTTATGCCTAATACACCAAACTGTGTGTAGAGCAACCCAATATACATGTACGCATAGATTCCCACAATTTCTCACAATTTATCCAATTTAACATATGTCGGTTATCAGAAATTTCAAAGCACGTATGTAACGACTAAATCGTTTCTAACATTCATAACATGCCATCACTATTCACAAAGGAATATCAAACATGTAAACAAGTAGTCTGTGCCACGATACATGTTATAGATGACCAAATAGAGATTATTATATTCAATAATAATGTTCTCTCTTCTTTTACAAAACAAGGCGGGTTCGAAGTAATAACTTACATTGTTCGTTATACAGTTTATATTTTTAATACAACAACAATTACGCATACAACAATATATAATTAACCGGTGATTAAAACTCACCCAAGCTCTAGTTAATATTTTCATCCTTCCGAATAGTCCAAAATCGAACGCTATTCGATTTTGAATAAAACTCTAACTAGCTCCAAACTCGTTGAATCTAGCTCCATCGCATGGATAATCTCAATACGTGCATAATGGAGAAAACGGCACCTCGATTGGACCTCGTATGAACAAGATACGATCGTTAGAACATTCAAGAAAATTAAATTATCATTAACGTTAATTAATTAAGGTTATATAACTAATTACCTTCCTCCTTTACTTCATCAACCTAGGCCGCTTTCAAACCTAACCTCAACGTGACTTCAACACCGTGCCACCGCAACGTCAAGCCATCGGCCGCCACCGCTCCTCCGCTGTGGGTAGCCACAACCCCCAACACCCATTGTCACTAACCACGTCGCCAACGACGTCTTCGTCCAAGAGTATGAACCCAAAAATGTTGCCAATGTTGAAGTCAGATCCTCGTCGCCTCAGGCTGAACTACGGTGATCCCACTGGTCATCGTGCTCAACTCCTCAAGCCGCACAATTCTCTAATTGAAACCTAGGCCTAAATCGACCTCTAGCAGCGCCAATAAATAATAGCGGTTGGATTTGGCGGCTTCTTTGGGTTTTTTATGTTTCTTAAAAAAAAGTAGGGTCCTTTTATAGAAAATTTTCTAGCACTATTCATCCTTAAAAATCTCAAACTCCAAACGAGGCATGCTGTCTGGCATTCTGTACTAAATAACCATATTCCAAACACGGTAAAATAGTATCGGGACCCAATTCCATCATATATAGAAGTTAGTTTTTCAAATCAAATTATATTATATTAATTTTAGAAATCAATTGCTATGTGTTTCGAGCCCACATGACCACACAGTACGGCCAATCGTCATGAAACTTGATGGCATACAACAATTCATTATTCTGGATCTATTGGCACTAGTTTCGTCAAAATTCAAGAAAGTGTCTCGAATTGATAATTTCACATGTTAATTCTTTTCAGAAAAATGTGTGATCCTCTAGGATAGAGGAGAGCACTCATGTAAATATGTATTAATTTCACACGTTAATTAAACGAATTATTTTAAAATCAATTTAATCACTTTTAATTTAAAATTAAAAGCCTATTATCATCATTCTTGTTTAAACACAATCTAAATAAGCTTTGGAAATAATATTTATTTGAATTAAATCCAATATTCAATTATTAAATAACTCCGATATTTAATTATAAAATGTTCAAAAATCCGGATCGTTACACATAGTTTACACTGTCTATTGCAACAGTAAGAAAAGAAATGATTCCATGTAATTTCAAACAAAGAAAAAATCTTAATTGCCATTAATTTAAGCAGTAAACTTTTTGGAAGGATAGCTTCGATGAATTAAAATATGGAAATGAGTATTCTAGTTGTAGAATAAGTAATTAGATATGGATATCGTACAGCTACGCTAAACGACTAGAATATATATACATAGCATAGACTACAACTATATGCATGTTTGTTAGTAATTGACGGATCAGGATTTATGAATGTTAATTACAAACTTAACTGACAATAAATTTGTAATCAACGAGAGGAAAAGTAATATAAAGGGGGACTGATTAAAGAAACTTGATATTGCATTTGTGGAAGAAAGAAATTTGAGCAATTAATGGATTTTGTAAACCTGTAGAAGGTTAAAAAGATTAAAGAATGATTAATTGGAAATGGTCCAATTTTGATAGTAATGATAAGCTGCTATGGATATTAACGAAGCAATAAATGGACCACATTTATGAAAGACCGAAAAAAAGGGATATTAAGAAAATGGGTAGCAATGGAATGAAATATTAAAGATAGCCCATATTAATTTAGAAAGGAGTCATAGGACATCAACACCATTTTTATTAATTGATAATAAATGGCAACTTCCATTAACATTTACTTTTGGAGTTCTTGGATTATAGTCGCTAGTTGTCTTCCTTATTTATTAGAAAAGTGGATGATATGTATAAGATATATTCCCATTTTATTCACGTATAGCCTTTATGAATGAGATTTAAACCACTTGATATATGTTGGGAAGCAAAGTAAATAAGTAAATTTTATGGGAACACTTAACTAGCGATAGACCATAAGTAAAGTTGGAGGTCAATGAGGAAATTAGGTTAGAAGCGTAAAGTGCATAAATATTTCAAATCTCAAACTTTAGATTTTGGAAAACATAGGAGATTTAGCTCACGAATTGCCTCCATGGAAGGAAAAGAGAAATGAGAATAGAATTTCCTACTGATCAAGGATTAAGAAGAAGGTGGCAGAAATTTTCCATGAGAAGCAGTGGAACCGCAGCATTCCAACACAGCTTTATGGAGTTCCGCTCTGCATCGTTAGTGATAGGGACCCTTAGTTTACTAGCAAATTTGGAGGGGTTTTCTAACAACTTTAGGAACTAGCTTAGGAACTTCGTTGAATCTGTGCATCACTTACCGACTGAAGACCGATGGATGAACTAAAGGAATGGATGGGAACTTGAAGGATTTGTTGAGAGCTTGCATCTTGGAATTTGAAGGACCTTAGGAGTAGTGCTTGCCCTTAGTAGAATTCAATAGGATTATAGTCATCAATGGACGATTAGTATGGCACCCTTGAAGCGTTTATTTTTTAAGAGGCCATGCAAATCATCAAATTATAGGTGGGAAACCACTAACAAATCCTACTCGGACCAGATTTATATTGCAAGACTTTAGAAAGTTAGAATTGATTAGGCAACGTATGATTTGGATAGTTGGAAAGTTGGCACAAGATTTATTGGGCTTTTTTATATGGGAAAAATAAGAAAAATTTTATGTTGGTTGGAGTCTATGATGTTTTTGCATTTGAGTAAATACCTTCTTAGCATATCTATTGTTGTAAAGCCTAATCAATTAATTTTAAGATGGAGCCAATAGTATCCCGTGCCACTGAATGCATCATAGAGCATGGAATTCGTAAGCTCTACAATAAAGAATTAGATTGGTTCGAATACAATGGTGAGAAAATCTTATGGAAGGCATAAGGACTCTTCATTCAGAATCTTTCTATGGAAAATGATTTCTCCAAAATTAGGATTTTGGTTGCATTGTAGTTGCTAGATTGTATGGTAGGAGATGGTTGGTACACTTTTTCACAACCACTTTACACTCATGTAGAAATTTTTAGGCATGTTTAGGGTATTTGCATACATACTTTCATGACACGATCACACACTCATGCTAGGATTGAGCTCATTTTAGTATGTCTACAGTACATAATCACATTACACTATTGGTTGAGTAGATGGTTGTGTAGATAACTTGGTTGTATAACATGGATGTCATTGCGCATTACACGATTTGCCCCTTGGAAGATTTCGGGACGAAATTCTTTTTAAGGGGGGAAGAATGCAACACCCCATGAATTGAACCATAATTAAATGGATTAAATTGAATTAAATTGAATTGCACAGTTTTTTATTATGAATATTTATTCCCTGTTTTGGACTTTTGAGTTCCATGAAATCTTGAAAAATTGAAGAAAAAGGACTTGTAACAATAATTGGTTAGAGAACTGACATTTAACGGTGGTTTAGGGCGTAAAATACATGCGTTTATAACTCATTATGCGTGAATAATTATTTATTTCTCTTTACGTAATTAACGTATAACTATTGCATACATGGCACAGTTAATTAGACATTTATTTACATTTATTTCCCTATTAGGAAGGTAAATGATTTTGAGATGAAAATAAGTGGAAACTCTTGTATGGCCTAATTATTATTTTAAGGCGTAATAAGTAAGATTCCTTATAAGGCCTTATTTATGAAACGGTGAGATGTGTATCTGTGTGGAGAGAGAGAGAGTAATTAATTTATGGCTAAGTCATGGGGATGCGAGGTCAATAGAGTTACATGATGGAAGTCTACCCCTCATTTTGAGGCTACCAGCAGTTGTGTACACTTTTATTGATGTTGGACATCCTTATGGTAAATATTTGCAATGATACGAGGATAGTTTCAAATTCTGTAGAGGAAATCTGCCCAGCTAATCTAGCTACCAATTCCTACGGATAGATGACTAATGTAAAACGTCATTATAGGTATGGGCCATAAAACGAAGGGCCTGCTTGGGGTTTGAGGTATTAAGTGGTTGGACCCACCTTTTTCCTCAAATAAAGTATTAAATGGCCAAGGGGTTATGCTATATGCTATCTCTACAGGGATCCGCTTCTGCAATTAGGCCTTAAATGATGGGTCTGCCTATTTTCCACTGAGAAGTATTAAGTGGCCTATGAGATTCCATGTGATGCCAGCTAGATAATGCCATTGAAGAGCATGGTTCTGGAAAGGCCTTAAATGATAGGGTCTGCCTATTTTCCACTGGGAAGTATTAAGTGGTTTGGGTACCGTCTCTTATATTGTTAGCTATTTATGACGTATGATTGGGATATGAGATCTACTTCTGGAATGGAAGATATTAAGTGGTTGGACCATCCTCCTTTCCTTATAAAGAAGTATTAAATGATTTTAATGGTTTTATGTTCGTAGACATATTCTCATTATGAAATATACTGCCCAAGTACTAAAAAGGTAAAACTAGAGGTTTTTATTTACTAGACACTTGTTGTTCTGACTCTCTCTTTATTATAACATAGGTCAAGAATGAAGTGATGGTGGTGACGATGCTTAGAGATGGAGAAGCTTTGCTTGTGGTGGTATTTATTATTATTACTTTCTTTTATGTGTACCCATGTATTTAGGCAATTGTTGTAACGAATATTGAGTTATGGTTTTTATGGAATTTTGTATTATGACATTTTTATGGTTTTGAAATAAATGAGTACACTTTGCTATTAAATTTTGTTTCATCCGCTGTGAGTTCTGAAAGTTTAGTTATGGTTTTATATTATTATTTTCTTCCTTCTACCAATAGTTCCTTAGAATGGACCTAAATTTTGATGGGCCTTTTCTGGGTCGAAATTTAGGTCTGTTCTGAGGTAGGTTGTTACACCCTTCAAGCTTAAACTATGTAAAGTGTAGAAATTGATGGGTTTATATAAAGTTGTCCCTGTGAAATACAACACTTTCTTCCCTTTTTCTTTTTGTTTTTCACGTGAATCTTATTTCTCCTTTTGTCCTTCCTTCTTCAAAGTAAAATCACCATTCAAACCTTCAATATGAATATTACCGCGTCGAAATTCAAGCTCCCCGAGGCTGCCTTGAGACCAGATGTTGCTACCACAGGGCTGCATTGTTCCTAAAAATTAGTAATGATAGATTTCACGTTCGAGTGAATTTTATAATCAAAAATTCAACTAATAAAATTAAGTGCAGTGCTAACAGAGACACAAAAACAAAATCTAAACACTACAATGCATGCATCTCTGGGTGTGATGTTTCATCGTCATCACAAAGCATGCCTAGGGAACGTTCTCAATCCCATACATGTGTAAGTGACTTTGTCATTTTATTGTGGAGTTTATTACTTATTCTTTGTCATTCCGATCAACAAGTTGACGCCTCGATCCAAGACAATTCCCATTCGATGCGGATGGTGGTTGCTCCTATTCCACTGTCGTTGCTCGAATTATTACGTAAGCAACAGTTTGTC
The DNA here is from genome assembly GCA_030765085.1 of Allium cepa. NCBI lineage: Eukaryota > Viridiplantae > Streptophyta > Magnoliopsida > Asparagales > Amaryllidaceae > Allium > Allium cepa. The sequence continues at coordinate 176,283,332 of CM060930.1, forward strand.
GTTTTAGACATGTTCCTCAATCTCATCCTTCAAGTGCATGCATTCGTTTGTAATATGCCCGTCCAGCTCATGGAATAGACGGTATTTTTCTAATTTCTTCTCATTGTTTGTAGGATCACTTCTTATTGGCCTTCGATAGGGGACCTGCCCCGAGTATCCAGATATATTTCACTACTACAAAACAGGCCATTTGCATCGCCTCATTTGAATCGGTTGAAGTAAAAACTGATGCAAATAGAAACTATTTGCATTAATTCTGTCTTAATAACCGATGCAATTAGTACGTAGAAAGCAATAGGTAATAAAAATTCAAATTTGCATCAGTTGTCACCAACAACCGATGCAAATACGTCGATGCAAATAGTTGTAGTTGCATCGGTTCTAAAGTCAACCGATGCAACTAAATTAATTTGCATCTCTTTCCTTACGCACTTTCACTTTCGTTAATTTCCGCCATCCCAATTTTTTCTGCCGCCGCTTATTTTTTCATTCGTTTCCGGTATTTCGCTGTTTCCAAAAAGAAAAAACCTTAGACCTTAACCAAATCCATGATTTAATCAACCGAATTCCTCTCCCATTTTCTCCTTCACCTTCTTCTCCTCTCTCTCATCTCAAACCCTAATTTCCTCTAATTAATGCTCGAGAGTCTGGATTAAAGGTGAAAGGGTTGGGTTCGCGACGTCGTTCAGGTAATTTTGTTTGTTTTGGGGTCAAAAGAGAGGGGTGTAGGAACTTCGACGTTGACGCCTGTTTTGAGATTACTGGAAAATAGGTAAAATGGAAAATTTTCCAGCCCTAGTTACACGTAACTTCTATCTACACAGCCAATCCAGATCCCTAAAAGCATCTCCGATATATTGTGTGCGAATTGATCTGCTGTGTGAACAAGCGTCTCCAGAAATCCCAAACGAACTTCGGTGAGAGTTATTACTATTCTTCGTTTTGTGTGTGTCTGATTTATTGAATTCGGTACATGTGGATCAAATATTAATACTAGTACATTATTCTTCATTTTGTTTTACTTCGAATTTTATCAGTCCTTGATGCTAGTTACATCACTAAACCCTGTGTATTATAACTTATTGATTTTGATGGGTATACGGAGTTTACTGTTGAGTTTAGGTGGAGACGTGTGCTCCTTTAGCTGAATGAGTGTAAGTATATTGTGTGTGTATTACCAGAGTTTTTGTGCCTTGTTTTTCCTTGCGTGTCAGGTGTTTGAAAGTATGTGTCTGTGATGTTGTGTGTGTACCTGTTCAACTGCAGTCGAGATGAATGTGTGCTATTGTAATGCATTTTCATTTAAAATTCGATGTAGGAAAACAAATTTTAACTGAAGTAGAAGCGGTAGACTGTGTTTCAGTTTAATAGCTAGTCAAATTAAGTGCAAGGCATCATTTTCTATTTTCATATGTTTATGGTTAAATCCCATTTAATTTTCTAATATTACAAATTTTGCTGCAAAATGAATTTGAATGTAAAAAAAGAGTATGCGTTGAACTTGCACATGATTTGATTTCATCCTATAAAGTCGATGCTTTCAGGACTCTTAACAATGTTTCTAATGTTGATTTTTAGGACAGATGCAGTGAAATTTTATCATTCAAGGTTATGTTTTATTACCTTTTCTTTTGTAAGTTCTGCAATTCCATCTGTAGATCATTATTCTCCACATTTAGGTTGAATATTTGTCATGAAAGTAGGTTTTTTGTTATTTTCATAAAGTAAAGTTCCTGTGATAGTCAATAATTAAAAAACCTAAATGTTGATACTAAAAAAGGGTATAATAAGAACTGATGGTTTACATATTTTCTTCTTCTTATGGAATTGCAACTTAGGAATTGAAAAATGTTTCTCATTTTATGGTTTGATTAATAATGAGATTTATGTTGAAATTATACATTAATGGCAGAATTACATCCGTAGGTAGTTCGTGAAACTTCATTTTCATTTGGGCTCAATTATGTAAATTTATTTCAAATTCTTAACGACTATGCAGTAGAAGCAGAAAGAGGGTATAAATGAAAAACCTATGGGGGTAAATATGCATTATGTAAATGGCTGATGGGTAACAATTGGCCCTAAGTTTTTATTAGCTGCTTAATAAGTTATTAAGAGTTATATGAGTTGCCAATAAACAATTATATTGGTTTGAATCCTTTTGCTCTAAGGATCCACCTGATGAGGAATAGTAAGAATTTAACTCAACTTGATGCGTTGACAGTATTAATTAAAACATTGGCTTAAACTTTGTGAAAAATGGTCATTATCATATCCAAAGGAAACAGGGGAGTACTCAATTGGGTATAAGGTTTGACGAATATATTTTATGTGAATTCAAACTCTTATGCGTCCAGTCCCAATATCTGCATTTGTTTAGCGCAAGATGTTACTTGTATGCGAAAAGATATTCTGTCATGGAAATTTATAAATAACACAACCAACAGCATATGATTTTTATTTAATCCAGTTGACACCCTTCATTTATTATAGACACCTCTGGTTTGGTAGAACCTCAAAATGTTAATCATATTCGTCATATAATCACTTTTCTACTTGAATAATAGAACTTGCAACTAACAAGCTCTTCACTTAACCATTCTTTGATTTCACAATTTTAATTTATTAACCTGAAAATAAGTTTTTATATTTTATACACTCAATTTTCCTTACACTTGTATGCATACAAAGCTCATTTGCAATTCACTTATATATTTACTAAAGTTTCTCCAACTTTGCATCTCATAATCTAGACTATAGCTACACTTAATGAATGATTCCAACTAAATTCATTTTATTGTAATGCTATCAATTTTGGAATCAGATTTTAACTATTGTGTTCTTACCTTCTCTATACTTTATACTAGAGCCTACAACCAAAATTAGTGCGGAACCTTTTCCAATTCATCTTTCTTTCCTATGACAGGAGCTCTGAACCTGTACAACTTATATTTTATTTTAACTAATTAACAACTTCACACATGTTACTCATACTTGGTACCTAAATTAAATCGAAAATTTTAACTAATACATACATAAGCTTACATATAATGAAACTTTTGGCCTCTACAAGATCGCAAGGTTAACAACAACAATAAAATTGTTTCTCTTCCACTTCTTTTCCGTCTCTACGGTCATTTTCTAGTTTTCCACAACAGTGCCAGTACCTAATCTATTTTCTATTATCATGCATTAATATTTCATCATCGTTAACATCATTGCATTAACATTGGCATCATCTGATGCTATCTCTATTTATTTGGAGGAAAAAAAAGTCCCGATGGCATATTGAGTATATTCTGGCATATCAATGTGCTCACCAAGTGTAATTCTAACATAAAAAAACAGATAATGTTTCTGATAATGGAGTATCCTACCCATTCAACATGTAATTAACAATATGAAAATTTTAGGTGCCAAAAAGTTACATATATAACATAAAAATAATGTTCCTTCCGCATATTTTCAATACCTATTTTTCCATTTTACCTATACTTATTTTCCATTTTACTGGAAATCTGTTTCTGTATTAAAGGCTTGGATGTTCCAGAACTTTCTGCATCCGTGAGTTCAGCTAAAACTAAAATCACAGTCGTTTCTTGAACACTCCGAAATTCCAGACTATTAACATAGGAAGTTATCACTGTTGAGAAATCACAGTAGTTTTTAAAGGTTTTAGTTTTTAACTTCAGTAGAAACACATAGTCAAACGTGTTTTTGTTAGTCTAATGCTGAATTTAGTGACCAACTATAGAAAGTAACAGGTGTTTGGACTAATAAAGAATTTATTTATTTTTTCAATTCAGGTATCCAAAAGACAGCGAGAAGCAAATTCTTGCCATACAAAGTGGTTTAACACGGAGTCAGGTAGTCATTTTTGGAACTCCATTTATATACATTTTTCGCTTCTTTTTTTTTCGAACATACAAATAATATGTGCTATGTACTGCTCTTTTTATATGTTACACTTAGGTAATACTAATTTCTTAGATTGTGAATATGGGATAACATGGTATAGGTATCTAACTGGTTCATAAATGCTCGTGTTCACCTATGGAAGCCTATGATAGAAGAAATGTATGCAAAAATTCATAAAAGAAATCAAGCAGAAGAAATTAAAAGACAAGGCACACGGAGAGAAAAAAAGCAAAGGGCATGAAGAATACAAGAGGGCAGGGGACGTTCTTTAGTCCTTGAGCATAATACCTGGGCATATCTAATTAGCATATCCACATTAATTTTTGTGTTATAAATACGGAGATTGAACCATTCAATTGTATCAAGTAAGACGAAGAGTTATGTTTGGGTCTGAGACTTACAGTGCAACTCTCCTTCGGCATCCAAACACCACGAATATCACTGCTGCAAATATTTTTCAAATATGTCGGAGGTGCCAAAGGAGACTTGCCTTGAGATTCTCATTCCTTTTTAATCTTTAGAGCTGCCAATGGTAAGGATGATGAAGGGACAATGCTGCAAATCTGGTTCTCATATACATATTTTTAACAATGACTAGGTTACATTTACCTTTATGTGTCAACATATTTTGATACAAAAAGGTAGGTATTGTTTAATTTTAAACGTTTGGAGGTTGTTTGCAAATCTGTGAGCATTGTATCAGCTCATGTTGTACATGAAGCAGTAGTGTGCAATAGTGCATAAGTTGCAGAGTTTGCAATTATCTTTTGTTTTACTTCATTAAGCATGCTTATATCGTTAACTCCAAATTTCAAGTACAGTAATATATTATCTGTTGAATAGTAGAATGGCATGTCTGCACTTATCAATCTATAATGTTGTATTGCAGTTCGAACTGCTGCAATATATCTTATACTAGGATTTGGCGGTGGCATCCTCTATTTGGCCAAATGGAGGATATGGAAGCAGTATATGATAGTCAGCAGCATGATAACCCACGAAACTGTAGCTTGACTTCTAAGCACTTCTAATCCATGGATACACAAATCAATGCCTTGCGTTTTCACCTTCTAAATTTGACCCTTTATCCAACAATGGATAATTTTCAACCCGTTTTGTTTTACATTAAATATCTAACTAATTAACTAAAATAATAACAAAGTATAATTAATCCAAAAATGAAAACAAATATCCACTATAAGCAAAAATGCCTTCATCCGAAGTTTAACAGTAAACTGCTTATTGAACACATGAATCTAACAATTTAATATGATAAATTAACACTGGAAAATGTTTCTAACTCAAATAGTTTGTAGCTCGTCACTGCATGTGCTAATATTATAAAAGTACAATTAAAATCTACTTATATTTTTATAAACAGATTTTGTTATGTAATGTATTTCCATATAGAACTTCGACCATGATTTAGGTATTATTTTACACAATGCCTTGATTTCTTAATGTGCTATGCATTTTTTTTAGTATCCATCTTCTTCTTCTTCTACAATTTTGTAGACATTATCCATTTTTTTGTATCCATCATTTTATATAGTTTTTGTGTCATCGAAATTTGTACTTTTATAATGATGTTAGGAAAAAAGCAGTTGAAATTAATTTATAATTATATTCAATTTGGAGTAGATGACCGATTTAATGCTTCATCATATTTGTACTCTTCTTATTTTGATCATTACTATAGTCTTAACAGTACTTTATAATTGCAGGCTGGATCAATTGAAGGACAAGTCGTGGAAATGGGACTCATAACCACAAGTTTTGATGACTGCTGAGAAATTTACCATCATTGTTCCAAACTCGCTATTCTATTCTCGAGTCAGGTGAACATATTTTTTTTATTTTTTTGCTTGTTGCATTGTTGTTTGAAAATTTGAAGTTTTAAACAAAATATTAACTCAGTTGTTGCTTCTTCAGTAGACTGAATATTTGATAGTTATAATACATCTGGTTATCACACTCTTTTAGGTTTTGACTGATAAAAATGGATATTTTAATATTGGAGCAGGAAGTTTGAGAAGAATGTGAAGAAGAACAGGCCCAGATAGAGCTAGATCTGCTGCATATATTGATAAAGTTTAATGGGCAATAAAAGTGGAGTCAGTAACATGATTGTTTGACAGTGGCAAGTGAAGGAGAATTGTTTGTGACGAGTGGATGTTGATGTGAATAAGTAATGGAGTGTAGAAGTGTACAGGCAGGTCGGAGGAAATGTACGATAGTAGTGGTAGTGATGACTGGTGATGTAGTGGGTAGTGTTGATGAACTGGTGACTGATTTGTGGAGTTTGTGTGGTTGCAAAAGTGGGCAGAAAGGAGGATGATGGATGTATGGACCAAGGATGTAGATGGAGTTTGAAGTATGCATTGGGAAGAAGTTTGTTATGGGGAGTTGTTGATGACTGTTGAACTGTTGTGGGCAGTGTAGTGCAGTGAAGATAGTGGTAAGGGAATTATGAGCAGTAGTGGATGAATGCAAATGGTTTGGTGGTTATTATGGACAGTGAGTGTATGTGTTGATGGGTTGTTGATTCTTGCAGCAGAAGTATGTTGTAGCAGTAATGTATGCTAGGGGATGGCAGGGGTGTAAGGACTGGGTTTGTTTATGAGAATGGTGGTGGGTTATGGTTATGTGGAGTATGTTCGCAGTGGCAATGTCATAGTGGTTATGTGTAGCACTGTGATATGTTTGTTGTTGATGGAGGACGTGGTTGGTATGTGCAGTTCGGTTAGTATGTTGCAGTAAGTTGATTTTTGTTGTTGTGGTTTATGTTGAGAAGGAAGTGACAGAGAGTAGTGAAGTGAAGGTTGCAGATGGCTTGGCGATGCTTAGTTGATGTAAGTGGACTTATGCTATTAAATCTAAGAGTACTATATTTATTAAATCTGATTATGTATTAACCAGTGCACTTATGCTATTTATTAAATCTGATTATGTATTTGCCATCAAATTTAATTTTGAATGATTGTAATATTGCATGCAATAATTGTTTGTTATAATTAATAATATATATATATAGTCTATTTGAGTACTGTAATAATGGTTTCTGAGAATGGCTTTTTTGCATCAGGTATAAATAGCTGATGCAATAGGGGGGTTAGTTTGCATCGGTTGTTATAAAAAACCGATGCAATAGAGGGATTAGTTTGCATCGGTTTTCAACAACAACCTATGCAACAAGTTCCTTTGTTGCATCAGTTTTCATTACAACCGATGCAACATGGGGGCTGCGTCCAAGCAATCAACCATGATATTTTGCATCAGTTGTTAGTAACAATCGATGCAAAAAAGAATTTTTTGCATCAGTTTCAGAACTGATGCAAAAGTGTTAAGCCTGTTGCATCGGTTGCATATGCATCGGTTGTTGAACTGATGCAAAAGGGGGGTAAACAACCGATGCAAATGACCTGTTTTGTAGTAGTGTTTGTTCCAATGTCTTAGTCAGTTCCGTGTAAGAGGTGAATTTCGGTTTCCTTCGTGGTCGCTTCGATCCATCAAAGCAGTCCTCTGCTTTCCATTTTCCTTTATCATTGTTTGAACCCTCCCCGAGCGGACCTCCACCTTTAACCGCATAAATTTCCACTTCCTCTCTTCCCTCTCTATTAGCTTTTTCATCTTCCTGTCGTAGAAAAACCTTTCTGCTTTAAGGTAAAATACCACAAGATCCACTAGTAGATCCCGTTCCAACGATATCTTGAAATCCGAGTTATCTGCAATCTCTGACACTATTGCCATCAAAACCATCGATGGATCTGTTCGATCCACCGAAACTACCACACTGAACCTGGTTAAGAATCCCCTGAGTGATTCTCCTTTCCACTGCTTCATCGATGTTAAAGTCATCACACTCTTGGGTCTCTTGATATGAACCTGAAATTGCCTCATAAACCTTTCGATCAATTCCGTTCATGCGCTAATAGATCCACTTTCCAACTATTTGAACCATAATGCAACTATATCCATTAAGTACATGGGGAAGCACCATGCCATGACTTCCTCCGATACCCCTAGTACTTCCATGGGTCTGATGTATCTCGTCGGATGAACATCGGGATCCTTTTTCCATCATATGTCCCAAGCGTTAGTAGTTTAAACTCCGGTGAATTCCTAGCTTTCTTGATATTAGGAGCGATGGAACTCCTATTTACATCTTGCAGATCCCTATTCACCAATCCTCCACTAATAGCCTATATGACCATTTTCGCCCACCAGTCGTTGTCATCCAGTGATAGTCTTCGATCATTATCTCCAACCCGCCCTCGAAGTCCATGGGGGAATCTTGAAATCTGCTCTTCTAGACGAGCATACCTACTCTGATCAACGTTAAACTACATAGAACCGCTCGGGTTCTTGCCTGGGATCGACCCAATGTGACTAATGGGCATGCCCCTAAATGTGGATCAATTGACACCGATCGTTCCTAGTTGGTTAAGGGCCACTCCCGACTGTTCCACTCCATCCTGCATCCTGTTAGTTTTGTTTCCTTGGTCCTGATTCTGGTTTTCCTTAGCTCCTTATGCTCTAGGTCCATGATCCATATTTATAGCATTTCCTGCTACTTTATTTCCTTGATATTGCGCTCTAGCTTGTCCAATCTATCGGAGTAGATTCTATATCATCTACTCCAATCTTCATTGTTCCCATTTCATCTCCGGTGATGTAGATATATGTTTGATTTGCTCCAGCTCCAGAAGAAGCCTCTTGACTTCCTCCATGATGGCTCCTATTCTAGTGGTCTCCTTATTGATTGCCTAGCCATTACTTCATAGATCCAAGTATTCAAGCTTCCAAATCCATGGATGCAAGTCTTTCTCAGTGAAAACACTAAAATGTTTAAGCCCAAAATGGTCTCAAAAACCTAGTGGTATATGAAAGCACCAATTATCAAAAACAATATCCAAATAGAAAGATAAGCACGCATATCACATAATAAAAAGCATAAAAAGTAAAGGAACACACAAGTTTTATAGTGGTTCGGCAAACTCCGGCCTATGTCCACTAGAGTAATCTTTTATTTATGCTGTAAGATTACAAGTACAATTGTTTTTGCTTTAGACAATTAGTGGAGGAAGAGGCAAGAACTGATGTGTGACGACCCGGAATTTTAGACAATTTAAATTGGGATATTTAATTGATTTTAATATTTAAAAGTTAGTTTATAACTTAAATTTCAAATATCACTGTTTATTGGGCAATTAAATGATTGAATTTAATTACTGGAAATTGGGTAAATTATTAAATCTTCAGTTTTAAGCCTGTTAAAAATAATTTGAAGGCTTGTAAAATATATATGGATAGTACTGAAGATAGTAATAGGGTTAAAATTGAATTTGGGAATGTTTTGTTAAATTTTGAAAATATATCGTTTAAATTGACGTTTAAAAAATAGCCTTCCGAGGCACAATCTCAGATTTCGACGAAACGAGTTCCATTTGATCTGTAATATTGAATTATTATCGGATTTCAATTTTCATAGTGTTTGGAGTTGTTGTGTGAGTATACGATATATAAACACGCTAAAATTTATATCGAAAATTTAATATAATAACTGGGTTCAAAAAGCTATCTTCTCCATACAATCGAATTAGGACTTGAAACTTTTTCCTTTGCATTCAGAGTAGGGGTATAACATTATAAACGTCTAGCGGCACGCCTCGATAGGAGGTCGAGATTTTAAGCTTTGAAAATTGAGACGATATAAATTCAAATTCAAATATAGTATATTGTTTGACCAGTCAAATTTCTTTCAGCTAAAATCCTTTTCCATCATCTTTCATGTCAGCCTCCATCCTATACCTGTGCAAGCCATCCTAGCCGACCTATGAAGCGTGTGCCAGACACTTGCTCCCTTTCAGTACGACATCGCCCTTTCTCTTCGTTTTATAAATCGCGTCTTCGTTTGTTTCAGATTCACAAGCATTCGAATCAAAAAGAAATGCCGAACTCCTCCTTCATCTCACGTTAAAATCCAAATTGAAAATAGAATCACCTCTCCTTTAAAATCGAATGAATTCACGAAAAAATGGATGAGCACAGATACAATCGAAATCGAATTCACGGTGGAGCTTCGATTTGAGGGCAATTCGATTTTAGGGTTGTTGTGTTGTTTCGAGCTAGGGCATTATTGCGTGCTCGAGCTAGAGGAGGAGGGACGCTGGCAATCGAGGGTCACGCTCGAATGGGGGAAGTACGATGGCGTTCAGGCGCACGCAAGGTAGGGCGAGGCGGTCTGGAACTCAGCGTAGTCGTGCTCCTCGACCGGTGACCACAACTTCGACATGGCAAAGTACGGCGGTCTCGTTCAAAATTAGGGCAAAGCTCGGTGAGTTGTTGCCTGTACGAAGTAAGCTATAAGGCCCTTTTTATTTTTATTTTATTTTAATTCTCTGTGTATATACAGTAAAGAAAGTATAATATTTGTATAAATATATATACATACATATTTATTCATACCAATTTTTTTGTTTAAAAGTATATGGATAAACAGAAGATAAAAATTTATTATTTATAGAAAAGATTTTGGGAAAAATATATAATGATTTTAAGTGTTGAAAAAGTTTTATAAAAACCAGATTTTTGAATCTATGTAAATTAATTTTATAAGTGTATGGGTTTCAAGAGAAAATGTAGGTATATATATATATATAAGAATATATATATATATATATGGACTTACTGGTTTATTTTAAAATAATGGATTCAAGGATATTAACTTATTAAATTAGTTTATTTAATTATTTTAGTTACTAAAGATTTCAAGGGAAAAATCAGTTTCAGTCAAATAATAAGTTAAATTCGAATAAGTAAATGGTGATTAATTGTTTGATTAATTCAAATAGCAATAAATCGTGAATTTTTTTATACAAGGTCAAAAATCATGAACCAAGTCAAGGTTGAAGTGGATTGCAAACAGAAATAAAGGTGAGTTAATCTCACTCTTCTGGATTGCTATTTAAATTTAAATGGTTAAATTTAAATAAATGGTTGAATGATTGAACTGATTTGATGTGTTTAATATATATATATACTGTAATATATAGTATATATTGGAGTAATTGATTTCCCGCATTATATAGCGGATGAGACCATATGCGCTGCATAATAGCGGATGATATTATATTTAAAACCCATATACCGCGATATTCCACCTCGAAGTGGAATTGGTATTTTATTGTGCTAACATCTGTGGAAGCAGGGGAAACAGGTTGGAGGGATCCAACTGGATTTCTTAAAATATTTAGGTTTGTTAAAATATTCTGTGATATAATTATTTGCTTCCTGTGATGAATTATATTGATAACTGGAAATGTTGGATACTATCGTTGATTTAAAATATTTCGGTGAACTGAGTTATCACAATCTATAGAAATGGGATTTATGGAAAGAAAATAAAAGAGTCAATTTTGGGTAAAATAATCTTAGAAATTTGAATAAATTAAAAATAAATTGGAAAAGAATAAAAAATGATTTTTGAATTATGATAAATAAAATTCGAAGTGCGGGAAATGAGATTTTGAATAAATGGGAATAAGTGACTTTATTTTTAAAACTTAAGTGATATTATTTCAACAAATAAAGAATTTATTTTGAAATTCAAGGTTTGATTTTTTTTAAAAGGATAAAGAAGAAATTTGGAAAATATAAAATTGGTATTTTCAGTTAAAATTTTTTATATCATAATGAAGAAATAAAATCTGAAGTTAATGGATTTTGGAATAAATGGAGTAAGTAAGGAAATTTATTTAAAAGTGGAGTAAATTGGAAATTAAATTGGGCTTGATTTAAGTGTGTAAAACCGAGATTTTTAAAAGAGAAACGAGACTTGAAATTTATAAAATGGGTTTATAAAAGTGAAGAAATATATCAGTAGATATTTGGAAGAATAAATTCACGGTAGGAATTTATTAAAGGAATGGGTAAATTTGTTTAAAACAAATAGTGATTTATTTTTAAAAGATGTGAAAGAGAAATGTACTTCCCTGGATAGCCAAGTACATTTTCGAAGCAAATTTTAAGTATAAGTAAAAGTTTAAAGTTGATTTAAGGGTATGTTTTAGAAAATTTATTATTTTCAAATGTTTAAATTCTAAAGTGAGTATTTTTCAAATCTATTATCGTAGTAATTATTTAAAGGTGACTTTGTATTTTGTTTTAAAGGAGAAAATCTAGTTTTATATTTTATAAAGTAACCTCATTTTAAATATTCCTAAAGTATATATTTTTAATAAAGTATTGAAGTAGTTTTCAATTTAAATGTTAAAGTATATTTTATAATAAAGTGTTTTAAATTATTTTAAAAATCTAAAATATTGTACTTGGTGTTTTCAGTGGAAATAAATATTTAGAAATTCATTCCATGAGAAGAGTGTGGTTTGAAAACCGTTCTCAAAAGGGTTGAAAGTGGAAATATATCTCGCGAAGAGATTTTGAGATTAATAAATAATTTGGGAGATTATTTATTGTTTAATGGTTGTTTGAAAATGTTAAATGATAGTTAAATAACCGACTATCAATATTGGCCAATGCGCTGATTGTTTCGAAGAGACCGGGATCGGGATTAATTTCTTGAAAACCACTTCGATCCGGTTTGTACGTTTTCGCGGGAAAAACGAGTTCGGAGTCGAAGATGGAGCATAAAGTGCAAGGGCTAGTCGCTACTAATCCTGAGAATGATTCCAAAATGGATGTAGTAGGAGTAGTGCCTTCGGCTCCGTTCGAACCCGAGATGGACTTGTATGGATAAATGCTTTCAGAACATCGTCAGGAGGACGATGAGCATTCTAAGTGATATGTTCTAAAAAGGTAACGCTTAGCCTCAAGCCTCATCAACCGGGAATGACTGAAAATCAGGGGTTATGTAGCAAGGCTAAGTGGGTAGCACCCATTAGGGAGAGGTCAACCCTGTCTAGATGTCCCTTTTATTCGGCTTAGTGGTGCGGTTGCTGATCCCAACGGCGGGGTGATTTTACTCGGGATTATCCAGTAAGGGGTAGTCCCGGTCTTGTGTTGCAGGGGATTGGGAGTAATCTTTGGTACAGTGATCTAGGCCACGTACTGTGACAGGTGGTACCCCAGTGCCTAGTCATTAGTTGGAAATCCATTCTCCCTACGTGCCTTTACGATTTTTGTTTGTATAACTCACTTTGTGGCTAGTATGCTCGAATTTAATCATGTAACAATTTCAGCTATTTGAATAAGTATTTGTATATAGACACTATTTTAATATCAGAGGATTTTAATAAAAAGTGTTTTAGCTATCGTAAGGTAAAAACCCGACATGTTTATTTGTGGCGTGGTCTTACAAGATGCTTTTGTTTTCAAAAGGATTTTTGAAACTTTAATAATCAATTTGAGTGTGGTTTTCTCACGCTGGCATTCCAGACTAACTCGGGTGTTATTTCACTATAATACTCGGGTCAGACCGAGTATTATAGATTACAGGAAAGGATGCTGTGGAGCTGGATGATGATACGTACTTCCGTACTTGTATGAAATATTCCGCTGCGTATTCGGTTTTTGGAAGGACGTGATATTATAACCGTCCTGAGTTGTGTTGTTGTTTGTATTGAACTCTGATGCTGTGCTCTGATGATGTAATGTATAAACAGATGTATTTTTTGTGTAAAGATCATTTATTATTTATAATATTTTATTCCGCCGCGATAGTTAGATTCTGTTGCTGTTTAGTTTTCTCTTCTTCAATCTTCTTCTTCTTTAACCCAAATGGTTCGTATTTCCGTACATCTTGAGTTGATTGTAGAAGAATAGTGTCGACTCTAGGGGTATGGAACTGCGGGTCATTACATTTGGTATCAGAGCAGAAGGTTAAGCGAGAACCTTGGCTCTGATGGGGATTACTCATTGAAAATAGAGTCCGTAGTACTCTAGAATGAGTTTGAGCGTATCAATAGATATAAGCGCGTATTTCTTAGTGAATATGAATTGTTTTAATATTGTGTTGACTTATTGGTTGAGTGGAATATGAATTCTGATCGAGTAAGTTGGCCGCTATTCGAAAGAGTTTATAAACACGTGACACGATAAAGTGACACGGTATTGTTCTAAAGGTGGGTGAATGAAACAATTTTACCCAAAATATATTTTGATATAAAGGAAATATTTTCTTAAATTGATATATAACTTGGATGTTTGAATGATAATATTTTAAACAAATAAGATTATAAAAATTTGAATGACTTGGAAAACCAAATGGGAATTTGTATGAGGATAAATTATACAAATGAATTATAGTTAAAATCTGATTTAAGTCAAAATTTGAAAATTTAAAACCCGGAGATTTTGGAAGTGTTTTTCGAAGTGTTTTGAAGACAAATAATAGCATTATTGTTTTAAAAGTATCTCTGAAAGGACATTATTTCAAATAAATTTTGGGAAGGGATATAGCATTAAACTCACTTCAGTCGCTGGAAAATAACTTCGGTGATGACTGCAGCATCATCGAAGTCCATTTTCGAGTTTCTAAATGACGGATTGCTACCAAATTGATTTATTCAGAAGAACTAGTTTTGTTTTTGAAATTTAAAGGGAAATTTGTTGGGAATAAAAAACCAGGATTGGTTTGAAACTTTGAGAAGTGTGATTTTGAGATAATTTCAAAATGATTTGAAAACCAAAAGCCGGGTGTTTAAAATCTTGAAATCCTTATTTAGACAATTTAGAGATCATCAGGAGATGAGTTATAAACTTGTAAATGGTAAATGATTTTGGTGAGGAATGCGGGGATTGGATTTTGGAATAAAAATTTAAAGTGAAAAAGTTAAATAAATTTAAATTGGAGAAATTAAATTGTGGAAAATTTAATGGATGATTGGAAGAAATAATTAGTAAATCTTGAATGTGATTGGAATGGGAAAATAGAAATTAAATTTGGATTGGGAGATAAAATTTAATTGGATTGAAATAAATTGAATTAAACAAAAAATAATACCCAGTTGTATTTGAATTAAGTTGAAATTGAATTGAAATGAAATAAACTGAGATGTAAATGATATTAAGTGAAAGTAAGTGTTTACATAATTTAAATTCAAGTGGATTGAGTGGATTAAAGAGAATGGTATGATGCTAGATTTAACTGAAGTTAAGTAAATAAAATTGAATTGAAATAAATTCAGTTGAGTTATAGATAATATCGAATGGAATAGAATTCTTACTTAAATAAATAAGCGTAAACTAAGTAAGTATTGAATTGGGATAAATAAGCTTTGGAAGCTTATAAAAGAATTGAAAAGCATTGAAATAAAATTATATGTAGTCTCTAGTTAAAAGTGAAATGTGAATGTGATTGACTGTAAATGGATGGAGAAGTATGAATATTAATAAGTGAGTAGCTTATAAAAATGTAAAAAGGGAATAAATAAGCCGAAATAAAAGTGTTGGAATTTTGGGAAATGAAAGAAAATTCAAAATGGAATTATAAAAAAAAATTGAACTCAGGAAAATTTCATGAAGTGATTTTTGTAATAAAATTGAATATTGATTTAAAAGTTGGAAGTAAGCTAATTAGCTAAATAAATTATTAGATAGAGTATGTTAATAAAATTTAACTCGGTTAAATAAAATGGATTGTAAGTTAATAATGAAGTTTGGAAATAAACTCGAATTATAAATAGAATTCGACTTGGATTGATAATGAATTAAAATAAGTGGAGATGTTGTAAAAATAAAATGGAATTGGATTAGAATAGAAATGATTGGAGTTACAAATAAAATCCAATTCGAGTATAAATGAGATAAGTATGTGCTTGGATATTATTTTGATAAATTGAGAAGGTGAATTAAAATTAAAATTATAATGGATGGGCAAACTGAATTAAATGGAATTAGATTTGATGAGAATCAAATTAAATGGAAGTGAACTTAGGTTTGAAGTTGGAATAAATTGAAGTAAATTAACCTAAGTTAAGAATAATTGGAAGCTCGACTTCGAGGAAGAATAGAAGACGATTAAATAAAAGTTTAGGTTAAATTAATTTGGAAAATGGTTATTGATATAAGCATTGAATGTTGTCAAGCCCAATGAAATGGTTTTAAAATGAAACCAATGCGAAGACGAGATGAAATGCAAATATACGATTGGTGAATAAACTAGGAATGGGATGGAATTTAAAATAAAATGAGTTGGAATCAATTGGATGTGGATAAAAACTAAAATGGATATTCTATTAAGTGAATATCGTCGAATTGCATAGCATAAATTAGTCTTTCGACTTAAACGGAAGTGAATAAAATTTCTATGGATTAGTAGAAGTAAATAAAATTGATTTTTGGAATCAATTGAAACAAATGTGAGTTGTTGGGTTAAAAATGAATTGAATGTAAGAAATTGAGTTGTAAACCATTAAAATTGAATGGAATGGCACATGAATTGGTTGAAAGCAATTGAATTAGTTTTGAAATCATATAAATTGCTCATGGAAAGTGTTTGGTGTATGTTGCTTATGAAATGCATGTGTTTAGCTATTGAAAGTAAGTGAAATGTTAATAAACATCATATATTTAGTACTTACATGTTTGAATTGAGTAAGTGTAGGTACCGGGAAGCCGTTTGGCTGGATTTGGAAGCGCTAATTGCTAAAATAATAAACCGCTCGCTTAAAAATGCTAAATAAAGGTACGCCTATGCAATAAAAATAGGAAATATGAACTGTTTTTGTTTTTCCAACCGTGTGGGTCGATGTATATATATTTATATCTCTTGTCAAATTGCAAAAGCTCCTCCGTACAAAGGAGACTGCCAAAATTTTCAGGAAATTTTGGGAGTTAGAAAAAAATTTGAAAATTTTTAGGAAAAATTTTGTTAGCGACAAAACGATTTCAAATTGAAATTGAAATAAGGGATTTTGGAAATGGTAATTGAAACTAATTGTTTAGTTGGAACTAAAGGATTAGGAAAGTGAATTTGGGATTTTTGATTTCAGAGGATACATTGAAATTTGCTAGGCAAAGGTATGTATTTAAATTTCTGTATGAAATTTGATGATTTTCTAGTCTAGCCACTTGGCTTTTGTTTTCTTTTGAAATCTGGGGGCCCGTAGAGGCATTTTGTAGTTGTACCGAGCGAGCCGCGCAAAGGAGACGCTGGCAAAAAAATTTGAAAATTTAGAGAGTTAGAAACTTTTTGAAAAAGTTTTGATAATTTAAATTTGGATTTAAATTTAAATTTGAATAGGTGGAGTAAATAATGTTGTTGGAAACTATGGAAGGTTTTGGAAATTTGGTTGAAGTAATAGTGGGTCTTTAATAAAAGATATGTTATGGCAAGTTGATAAAACTGTTTGGTTTTGGAAAATAGTAATGGATATTAGATCATTCTTCTTAACTTGCAATTTCGGGAGGAAGTTCTTTTAAGGGGCGAGGAATGTGACGACCCGGAATTTTGGACAATTTAAAATGGGATATTTAATTGATTTTAATATTTAAAAGTTAGTTTATAACTTAAATTTCAAATATCACTGTTTATTGGGCAATTAAATGATTGAATTTAATTACTGGAAATTGGGTAAATTATTAAATCTTCAGTTTTAAGCCTGTTAAAAATAATTTGAAGGCTCGTAAAATATATATATGGATAGTACTGAAGGTAGTAATAGGGTTAAAATTGAATTTGGGAATGTTTTGTTAAATTTTGAAAATATATCGTTTAAATTGACGTTTAAAAAATAGCCTTCCGAGGCAGAGTCTCGAATTTCGACGAAACCAGTTTCATTTGATCCGTAATATTGTATTATTATCGGATTTCAATTTTCGTAGAGTTTGGAGTTGTTGCGTGAGCGTACGATATATAAACGCTCTAAAATTTATATCGAAAATTTAATATAATAACTGGGTTCAAAAAGCTATCTTCTCCAAACAATCGAATTAGGACTTAAAACCTTTTCCTTTGCATTCGGAATAGGGGTATAATATTATAAACGCCTAGCGGCACGCCTCGATAGGAGGTCGAGATTTTAAGCTTCGAAAATTGAGACGATTTAAATTCAAATTCAAATATAGTATATTGTTTGACCAGTCAAATTTCTTTCAGCTAAAATCCTTTCCCATCATCTTTCATGTTAGCCTCCATCCTATACCTGTGCAAGCCATCCTAGCCGACCTACGAAGCGTGTGCCAGAAACTTGCTCCCTTTCAGTACGACATCGCCCTTTCTCTTCGTTTTATAAATCGCGTCTTTGTTCGTTTCAGATTCACAAGCATTCGAATCAAAAAGAAATACCGAACTCCTCCTTCATCTCACGTTAATATCCAAATTGAAAATAGAACCACCTCTCCTTTAAAATGGAACGAATTCACGAAAAAAATGGCGGAGCACAGATAAAATCGAAATCGAATTCACGGTGGAGCTTCGACTTGAGGGCAATTCGATTTTAGGGATGCTGTGTTGTTTCGAGCTAGGGCTTTGTTGCGTGCTCGAGCTAAAGGAGGAGGGACACTCGCAATCGGGGGTCGCGCTCAAATGGGGGAAGTGCGACGGCATTCAGGCGCACGCAAGGCAGGGCGAGGCGGTCTGGAACTCAGCGTAGTCGTGCTCCTCGACTGGTGAACACGACTTCGGCATGGCAAAGTACGGCTGTCTCGTTCAAAATTAGGGCGAAGCTCGGTGAGTTGTTGCCTGTACGAAGTAAGTTATAAGGCCCTTTTTATTTTTATTTTTATTTTATTTTAATTCTCTGTATATATACAGCAAAGAAAGTATAATATTTGTATAAATATATATAAATATCCATACATATTTACTCGTACCTATTTTTTTATTTAAAAGTATATGGATAAACAGAAGATAAAAATTTATTATATATAGAAAAGATTTTGGGAAAAATATATAGGGATTTTAAGTGTTGAAAAAGTTTTATAAAGACCGGATTTTTGAATCTATATAAATTAATTTTATAAGTGTATGGGTTTCAAGAGAAAATGTAGGTATATATATATATCTATATAAGAATATATATTTGGACTTACTAGTTTATTTTAAAATAATGGATTCAAGGATATTAACTTATTAAATTAGCTTATTTAATTATTTTAGTTACTAAAGATTTCAAGGGGAAAATCAGTTTCAATCAAATAATAATTTAAATTTAAATAACTAAATGGTGATTAATTATTTGATTAATTCAAATAGTAATAAATCATGAATTTTTTTATACAAGGTCAAAAATTATGAACCAAGTCAAGGTTGAAGTGGATTGCAAACAGAAATAAAGGTGAGTTAATCTCACTCTTCTGGATTGCTATTTAAATTTAAATGGTTAAATTTAAATAATTGATTGAATGATTGAATTGATTTGATGTGCTTTATTATATATATAGTATATATTGGAGTGATTGATTTCCCGCATTATATAGCAGATGAGACCCTATGCGCCGCATAATAGCGGATGATATTATATTTAAAACCCATATACCATGATATTCCACCTCGAAGTGGAATTGGTATTTTATTGTGCTAACATCTGTGGATGCAGGAGAAACAAGTTGGAGGGATCTAACTGGATTCCTCAAAATATTTAGATTTGTTAAAATATTCTATGATATAATTATTTGCTATCCTGTGATGAATTATATTGATAACTGGAAATGTTGGATACTATGGTTGATTTAAAATATTTCGGTTAACTGAGTTATCACAATCTATAGAAATGGGATTTCTGGAAAGAAAATAAAAGAGTGAATTTTGAGTAAAATAATCATAGAAATTTGAATAAATTAAAAATAAATTGGAAAAGAATAAAAAGTGATTTTTGAATTCTGATAAATAAAATTCCAAGTGCGGGAAATGAGATTTTGAATAAATGGGAATAAGTGATTTTATTTTTAAAACTTAAGTGATATTATTTCAAGAAATAAAAAAATTATTTTGAAATTCAAGGTTTGAATTTATTCGAAAGGATAAAGATGAAATTTGGGAAATATAAAATTGATATTTTCTGTTAAAAGATTTTAAATCATAATGAAGAAATAAAATCTAAAGTTCATGGATTTTGGAATAAATGGAGTAAGTAAGGAAATTTATTTAAAAGTGAAGTAAATTGGAAATCAAAGTGGAATTGATTTAAGTGTGTAAAACCGGGATTTTTAAAAGAGAAACGAGACTTCAAATTTATAAACTGGGTTTATAAAAGTGAAGAAATATATCAGTAGATATTTGGAAGAATAAATTCACAGTGGGAATTTATTAAAGAAATGGGTAAATTTGTTTAAAAATAAATAGTGATTTATTTTTAAAAGATGTGAAAGAGAAGTGTATTTCCCTGGATAGCCAAGTACGTTTTCGAAGCAAATTTTAAGTATAAGTAAAAGTTTTAAAGTTGATTTAAGGGTATGTTTTAGAAAAATTATTATTTTTAAATGTTTAAATTCTAAAGTGAGTATTTTTCAAATCTATTATCGTAGTACTTATTTAAAGGTGGCTTGGTATTTTGTTTTAAAGGAGAAAATCTAGTTTTATGTTTTATAAAGTAGCCTCGTTTTAAATATTCCTAAAGTATATATTTTTAATAAAGTATTGGAGTAGTTTTCAATTTAAATGTTAATGTATATTTTATAATAAAGTGTTTTAAATTATTTTAAAAATCTAAAATATTGTACTTGGTGTTTTCAGTGGAAATAAATATTTGAAAATTCATTTCATGAGAAGAGTGTGATTTGAAAACCTTTTTCAAAAGGGTTGAAAGTGGAAATATATCTCGCAAAGAGATTTTGAGATTAATAAATAATTTGGGAGATTATTTATTGTTTGATGATTGTTTGAGAATGTTAAATGATAGTTAAATAATCGACTATCAATATTGGCCAATGCGCTGATCGTTTCGAAGAGATCGGGATCGGGATTAATTTCTCGAAAACCACTTCGATCTGGTTTGTACGTTTTCGTGGGGAAAACGAGTTCGGAGTCGAAGATGAGCAGTGAAGTGCAAGGGCTTGTCGCTACTAATCTTGAGGATGATTCCAAAATGGATGTAGTAGGAGTAGTGCCTTCGGTTCCGTTCGAACTCGGGACGGACTTGTATGGATAAATGCTTTCAGAACATAGTCAGGAGGACGATGAGCATTCTAAGTGATATGTTCTAAATAGGTAACGCTTAGCCTCAAGCCTCGTCAAACGGGAATGACTGAAAGTCAGGGGTTATGCAGCAAGGCTAAGTGGGTAGCACCCATTAGGGTGAGGTCATCCCTGTCTGGATGTCCCTTTTTATTCGGCTTAGTGGTGTGGTTGCTGATCCCAACGGCGGGGTGATCTTACTCGGGATTATCCAGTAAGGGGTAGTCCCGGTCTTGTGTTGCAGGGGATTGGGAGTAATCCTCGATACGGTGATCTAGGCCACGTACTATGACAGGTGGTACCCCAGTGCCTAGTCATTAATTGGAAATCCATTCTCCCTACGTGCCTTTACGATTTTTGTTTATATAACCCACTTTGTGGCTAGTACGTTGGAATTTAATCATGTAAAAATTTCAGCTATTTGAATAAGTATTTGTATATAGACACTGTTATAATATCAGATGATTTTAATAAAAAGTGTTTTAGCTATCGTAAGGTAAAAACCCGACATGTTTGTTTGTGGCGTGGTATTACGGAATGCTTTTGTTTTCAAAAGGATTTTTGAAACTTTAAGAATCAATTTGAGTGTAGTTTTCTCACGCTGGTATTCCAGACTGGCTCGGGTGTTATTTCACTATAATGCTCGGGTCAGACCGAGTATTATAGATTATAAAAGATGTTGTGGAGCTGGATGGCGATACGTACTTCCGTACTTGTATGAATATTCCACTGTGTATTCGGTTTTTGAAAGGACGAGATATTATAACCGTCCTGAGTTGTGTTGTTGTTTGTATTGAACTCTGATGCTGTGCTCTGATGATGTAATGTATAAACATATGTATTTTTTTGTGTAAAGATCATTTATTATCTATTATATTTTATTTCGCTGCGATAGTTAGATTCTGTTGTTGTTTTGTTTTCTCTTCTTCTATCTTCTTCTTCTTTAACCCAAATGATTCGTATTTCCATACATCTTGAGTTGATTGAAGGAGAATAGTGTCGACTCTAGGGGTATGGAACTGCGGGTCGTTACATGATGAAGGAGAGCCAGCCGAAAAAAGTCCCTTGCAATGAGGCAAGTCTTTTATCTTAATTGGTGAAGACTTCATAGATCGGGCTGAAATTTCGGCAGAAGAACCTCCACGCCCATATGAACCGACCCACAAAATTTGGGATCGATCAAACACCAAAAGATAATTTAGTCGATCGTTCCATACAAACTCCAATGGGGCTGCAATCGTTTTTATGGGGTCCCTCCATGCCTCCAGTCCATGCTACCAAAGTTTTGCGTCATTTCGACTTGTCATTTGTGAGATATCGATTAATCTTCACTTTTTGACAAGAAATTAGATCATAGGAGATCATTCCATGCTTGATTATTTTTATATGCAACCGACTATGTAGGTTCTCCATGATATTAGCTACTTGCTCTCCGAATTGTGTGCAATTCCGACTTACCATTTGTGAGTTATTGCGCTTTTCGTAAAACTATGGATCATTATGCTGATTTGTATGATCGTTCCAGTAACGATTAGCCTAATTTCCAAGTTTTTATCCTTTCTGTCTGTGATCGATCATGGGAGTGCTCCATGTTATAAGAGACTTGACCTCCAAATTTTATGCAATTCGGACATACTGTTTGTGAGATATCATGTTTTTCGTAAAAATATGGATAGTTATGTTGATTTGTACGATCGTTCCAATAACGATCGGCCTAATTTTCAAGATTTTGTATTTTTGAGGTACAACGATAATGGGGATTCCTCATGATGTAAGAAACTTGCTCTTCAAATTTTGTGCAATTCTGACGTACCTTCGTGGGATATCACATTTTCCCTTAAACTATGGATCGTTATGGCTGATTTGTACGATCGTTTCAATTTTCAATATAGTAATGCTTTGAAATTTTCAAATGCGTTAACTTTGTAGATTTTGATATAATGATTGATCTTCGTTGATTTACGATGTTTTATGGATCATTCCCAATCCATCCATATAAAAATTTTCTTTGCCCCTAATTCAAGCATACGAACTCCGATTGAATTGAAATTTGAAAAGTAGCCTTGCCGAACCTTCCTTGTCACTTCATATTGCTTGCACCTTGATTGAGACCTGGTCCGAATCCACCTAACTATTGCCCATGGTTCCTAATATAATCAATTTCCGAGCCTCATAACCGTCTCTTCGGGCTTTCAGCCTTGATGACCACATAAGCCATTTAGCCAGCTTTTACGACATACTGCCTGGTCAAAAGGCATGATAACATTTTCCCTCCAAAACATGCCTTGAAGTATGAAGGCATGTTTTGAATTTCCTTAAGTCCAATGTTCGAAACTCGTTGATGAGCTATGAACAAATCTGTGATCTTGCCTGATTTTCAGTAACGGTCGTTTGGGACCGTTAATCAAATTCATAGCCATCCCAAGATGATGATAGTAGCACGAGATCGATTGTCTATTCGAGGTGAAATACGATCGTTCGAGCGAGTGCCATTCGAGACGAAATGTGATTATTCGAGATTGAATGTCATTCGAGACGAAATGTGATCGTTTGAGATCGAGTGTTGTTCGAGGCGAAATGTGATTGTTCGGATAGGACTCAAAATTAGTAATGACAGGTTTCACATTCGAGTGAATTTTATAATCAAAATATTCAACTAATAAAATTAAGTCCAATATAAAAGGAGACAAAAAAAACAAAAAACTAAACGCTACAATGCATGCATCTCTGGATGTCACGTTTCATCGTCATCTCAGAACATGCCTAGCCTGGGGACCATTCTCAATCCCATACACGTGTAAGTGACATTGCTGTATTATTGTGGAGTTTATTACTTATTCTTTGCCATTCCATCAATTGATGACAAGTTGACTCCCCGATCCAAGGCAGTTCCCGTTCGATGCGGATGGTGGTTGCTTCTATTCCACTGTCGTTGCCCGAGTTCTTACGTATGTAACGGTCTACCGTTTTAGACATGTTCCTCAATCTCATCCTTTAAGTGCATGCATGCGTTTGTATAATGCCTGTCCGGCTCATGGAACAGACAGTATTTTTCTAATTGCTTCTCATCGTTTATAGGCTCTCTTCTCATTGGCCTTCGATAGGGGATATGCCCATAGTATCCAGATATATTTGTTCCAATGTCTCAGTTAATTCCATATAAGAGGTGAATCTCGGTTCCCTTCGTGGTCGCTTCGATCCATCAGAGCAATCCTCTGCTTTTCATTTTCCTTTATCATTGTTTGAACCCTCCCTGGGCGGACCTCCACCTTTAATCGCATAAATTTCCACTTCCTCTCTATCAGCTTTTGCATCTTCCCATCGTAGAAAAACATTTCTGCTTCATGGTAAAATTTCCCAAGATCCACCGGTAGATCCCATTCCAACGATATCTTGAAATCCGAGTTATCTGCAATCCCTGACACTACTGCCATCAAAACCATCAATGGATCTGTTCGATCCATCGAAACTACCACACTGGACCTGGTTAAGAATTCCCTGAGTGATTCTCCTTTCCACTGCTTCATCGATGTTAAAGTCATCACACTCTTGGGTCTCGTGATATGGACTCAAAATTGGCTCATAAACCTTTTGATCAATTCTGTTCATGTGCTAATAGAGCCGCTTTCCAACTGTCTGAACCATAGTGCAGCAATATCCGTTAAGTACATGGGGAAGCACCATGCCATGACTTCCTCCGATACCCCCAGTACGTTGTGTCTCATGTATCTCGTCAGATGAACATCGGGATCCGTTCTTCCTTCATATGTCTCAAACATTGGTAGTTTAATCTCTGGTGAATTCCTAGCTTGCCTCATATTAGGAGCGAAGGGTCTCCTATTTACATCTTCCAGATCCCTATTTACCAATCCACCTCTCATAGCCCGTCTGATCATTTCCGCCAACCTGTCGCTGCCATCAGTGGTAGTCTTCAATCATTATCTCCATACTTCCCCTCGAGTCCATGGGGAATCCTAAAATTTGCACTTCTAAATGAGCAGATGCTTTCTGATCAATGTCAAACTACAAGGCGCCGCTTGGTATCCTGCCTAGGATCAATCCAATGTGACCAAAGGGCATGCCCCCAAATATGGATCGATCATCACCAATCGTTTTAGAACGATAGACTCCGATCGTTCTTAGTTGGTCAGAGGTTTCTCCCGGCTGTTCCACTCTATCCTGCATCTTGTTAGCTTCGTTTCCTTGATCTTGATTTGGGTTTTCCTTAGCTCCTGCTACTCCATGATCCATATTTATAGCATTTCCTGCTACTTTATTTCCTTGGTTTTAAGCTCTAGCTTGTCCAATTTGTTGGAGTAGATTCTACATCATCTCTTCTTGTCACTTTAGTACCCTCTCCTGCATAACATCCATCATTATTTCGATTTCATCTCTGGTGATGTAGATAGATGTATGATTTGCTCCAACTCCAAAAGGAGCCTCTTGACTCCTTCCATGATAGCTCCTATCCGCTAATAGTCTCCTTGTTAATTGCCTAGCCATTGCTTCCTAGATATAAGTATCCAAGCTTCCAAATCCACGGGTGCAAGTCCTTCTTAGTGAAAACACCAAAATATTTGCACCGAAAATGATCACAAACACCCAGTTGTATGTGAAAGCACCAATTATCAAAAACAATATCCAAATAGAAAGATAAGCATGTAGATCATAGAATAAATAGCAGAAAAAGTAAAGGAACACATGGGTTTTATAGTGGTTCGGCAAACTCCGGCCTACATCCACTCCAATAATCTTTTATTTATACCGTAAGATTACAAGTACAATTGTTTTTGCCTTATAAAATTAGTGGAGGAAGAGGTAAGAACCGATGAAGGAGAGCCAGCCGAAAAAATTCCCTTACAATGAGCCAAGTCTGTTGTATTAAGATGAAGACATGCATAGATCGGCTGAAATTCCGGTAGAAGAACCTCCAGGCCCATATGACCCGACCGACAAAATTTGGGATCGATCGGACACCAAAAAGTAATTTATCTGATCATTCCATATTAACTTCAATGGGGCTACGATCATTTTTATGGCGTCCCCCATACCTCCAGTCCATGCTACCAAAGTTTTGCATCATTCCGACTTACCGTTTGTGAGATATCGATCGATCTTCGCTGTTTTGACTAGAAATTAGATAATAGAAGATCATTCCATGCTTCATTCTTATGAGCTGCAATCGATCACGTAGGTTCCCCATAATATTAGCTACTTTCTCTCTAAATTTCTTGCAATTCTTACATACCATTTGTGAGATATCGCGTTTTTAGTAAAACTATGGATCGTTAAGCTAATTTGTACGATCATTCCAGTAACGATCGGCCTAATTTCCAAGTTTCATCCTTTTGATCTGAGATCGATCATGAGGTTGCTCCATGTAACTTGCCCTCCAAATTTGATATAATTCTGACGTACCGTTTGTGAGATATCATATTTTCCGTAAAATTATGGATCGTTATGCTGATTTGTACGATCGTTCCAATAACGATCGGCCTAATTTCCAAGATTTCATCTTTTTGAGGTGTGATCGGTCATGGAGGTTTCCCATGATGTAAGAGACTTGCTCTTCAAATTTTATACAATTCTGACATACCATTTCTGAGACTAGTGCATTGAATTTCGTCGATTTACACCGTTTTATGGATTGTTCCCGATCGATCCATATAAATTCTTCCTTTACCCCTAACTCAAGCATACGAACTCCGATTGACTTGAAATTCGAAATATGGTCTTACGGGACATTTCTTGTCACTTCATATTGCTTGCACCTTGATTGAGACTCGGTCTGAATCCGCCCAACAATTGCCCATAGTTGCTAATATAATCGATTTCCGAGCTTGATAACTGTCTCTTTGGGCCTCCTGCCTTGATGACCATGGAATCCATTTAGCTAACTTTTATGATGTACTGCCTGGTCAAAAGGTGATATAACATCCCCCCCAAACATTCCTAGCGGTGGAAGGCATGTTTTGAATTGCCTTAAGTCCAATGTTCGAAACCGGTTGATGACCTATGAACAAATCTATGATCTTGCCTGATTGTTAGTAACGGCCGTTCAGGATCGTTAATCAAATCCATAGCCATTCCGAGCTAATGATGATAGCATGGGTTCAAGTGTTTATTCGAGATGAAATGCGAACGTTCGAAGTCGAATGCCTATTTGAGGCAAAATGCGATCGTTCGAGATCGAGTTCCATTCGAGGATTAATGTGATCATTCGAAATCGAGTACCGTTCGAGGCGAAATGTGATCTTCGAAATCGAGTGTCATTCGAGGTGAAATGTGATCATTCGAGATCGAGTGTCGTTCGAGGCAAATCAGATGGGACTCTAAGTTAGTAATGTCTGATTTCACGTTCGAGTGAGTTTTATGAACAAAATGTTCACCTAATAAAATTAAGACTAATGCTAAAAGAGAAACAAAAAATAAACACTACAATGCATGCATCTTCAGGTGTGATGTTTCATCATCATCTCAGAGCATGCCTAGGGACCGTTCTCGATCCCATATATATATATATATATATATATATATATATATATATATATAAGTGACTTAGCCATTTTGTTGTGGAGTTTATTACTTACTCTTTGCCATTCCAATCAATTAATACAAGTTGACACCTCGATCCAAGGCAGTTTCCATTCGGTTCGGCGGTGGTTGCTCCTGTTCCACTGCAGCTGCTCGAGTTCTTACGTATTGCAACAGCCTGCAATTTCGAACATGTTTCTCAATCTCATCTTTTAAGTGCATGCAGTCGTTTGTATTATGCCCGTCTAGCTCATGGAACAGACAGTATTTTTCTGATTTATTTTCATTGTTTGTAGCCTCTCTCCTCATTGGCCTACGATAGGGGATCAACACACTAGTTTCCAGATATATCCGCTCCAATGTCTCAGTCAATTCCATGTAAGAGGTGAATCTTGATGCCCTTCGTGGTCGCTTCGATCCATCAAAGCCATCCTCTACTTTTCATTTTCCTTTATCCTTGTTTGAACCTTCCCCGAGCGGACCTCCACGTTTGACCAC
Organism: Allium cepa; assembly: GCA_030765085.1. Classification (NCBI taxonomy): domain Eukaryota; kingdom Viridiplantae; phylum Streptophyta; class Magnoliopsida; order Asparagales; family Amaryllidaceae; genus Allium; species Allium cepa. The sequence continues at coordinate 176,311,359 of CM060930.1, forward strand.
ATAAACTTCCACTTCCTCTCTTCCCTCTCTATCAGCTTTCGCATCTTCTTGTCATAGAAAAACCTTTCTGCTTCATGGTAAAATTCACCAAGGTCCACTGGTGGATCCCGTTCCAATGATATCTTGAAATCCGAGTTATCTGCAATCCCTGACACTGTTGCTATCAAAACCATCGATGGATCTAGTCGATCCACCGAAGCTACTACCACATTGAACCTGGTTAAGAATTCCCTAAGTGATTCTCCTTTCTACTGCTTCATCGATGTTAAAGTCATCACACTCTTGGGTCTCATGATGTGGACCCGAAATTGCCTCATAAACCTTTCGATCAGTTCCATCCATGTGCTAATAGAGCCGTTTTCCAACTGTCTGGACCATAGTGCAGCTATATTCGTTAAGTACAAGGGGAAGTACCATGCCATGACTTTCTTTGATTCCCCTTGTACTTCCATGCGTCTCATGTATCTCATCGGATGAACAACGGGATCCATTTTTCCATCATACGTCTCAAGCGTTGGTAGTTTAAACTTCGGTGGATTCCTAGCTTGCCTGATATTAGGAGCGAAGGGACTCTTATTTACATCTTCCAACTCCCCATTTACCAATCCTTCTCTCATAACCAGTTTGATTATTTTTGCCAACCTGTTGTTGTAATCCATTGGTAGTCTTCGATCATTATCTCCAACCTGCCCCATGAGTCCACAGAGGAATCCTGAAATCTGCTCTTCTAGACGAGCATACGCATTTTGATCAAGGTCAAACTGCACGGCAACGCTCGGTATCCTGCCTGGGATTATCCAATGTGACCAAAGGGCATGCCCCTAAAAATGGATTCAATCGACACCGATCGTTGTGGAACGATCGGGTCATCTCGTTCTTTGTTGGTCAGCGGTCGCTCCCGGCTGTTCATCTTGCATCCTGTTACCTTCGTTTCCTTGGTCCTGATTCTGGTTTTGCTCGGCTCCTGCTGCTCTAGCTCCATGATCCATATTTATAGCGTTTCCTACTACTCCATTTTCTTATTTTGCGCTCCAACTTGTCCAATCTATCGGAGTAGATTCTTCATCATCTCCTCTTATCTCTTTAACATCCTCTCCTACATAGCATCCATCATTGTTCACATTTCATCTCTAATGATGTATATAGATGTTTGATTTTCTCCAGCTTCAGAAGAAGCCTTATGACTCCCTCCATGATGGCTCTTATCCACTAATGGTCTCCTTGTTGACTGTCTAGCCATTGCTTCCTAGATCCAAGTATCCAAGTTTTCAAATCCAAGATCCTAGCTTCCCAATTTGGGGGTGCAAGTCCTTCTCAATGAAAACACCAAAACGTTTGTGCCAAAAATGGTCATAAACACCCAATTGTATGTGAAAGCACCAATTACCAATTATCAAAAACAGTATCCAAATAGAAAGATAAGCACGTAGATCACAGAATAAATAGCAGAAAAAGTAAAGGAAAACACGGAGTTTTATAGTGGTTCGGCAAACTCCGGCCTACGTCCACTCTGATAATCTTCAATTTATACTGTAAGATTACAAGTACAGTTGTTTTTGCCTTAGAAAATTAGTGGAGGAAGAGGTAAGAACTGATGATGGAGAGCCAGCCAAAGAAGATCCCTTACAATGAGCCAAGTCCGTTGTATTTATAGGTGAAGACGTGCATAGATCGAACTGAAATTTCGGTAAAAAAACCTCCAGGCCCATATGACCCGACCAGCAAAATGTGGGATCGGTCGGACACCAAAAAATAATTTAGCTGATCATTCCATGCTAACTCCAATGGGGCTGCAATCGTTTTTATGGGGTCCCCCATGCCTCTAGTCCATGCTACCAAAGTTTCTCGTCATTTTGACTTACCTTTTGTGAGATATCGATCGATCTTCGCTGTTTTGACTAGAAATTGGATCATATGAGATCATTCCATACTTCGTCCTTTTGAGTTGCAATCGATCACATAGGTTCCCTATGATATTATCTACTTGCTCTCCAAATTTTGTGCAATTTTGACGTATTGTTTGTGAGATATCACGTTTTCCATAAAACTATGGATCATTGTGCTGATTTGTACGATCGTTCCAATAACGATCGGCCTAATTTCCAAGTTTTCATCCTTTTGAGCAGCGATTGATCATAAGGGTGCTCCATGATGTAGGAGACTTTTCCAACATACCATTTGTGAGATATCACGTTTTCCGTAATACTATGGATCGTTATGCTGATTTGTACGATCGTTCCAATAACGATCGGCCTAATTAACAATATTTTACCTTTTCGAGATGCGATCGATTATGGAGGTGATACATGATGTAAGAGGCTTGCTCTCTAAATTTTATGCAATTCCGACGTACCGTTTGTGAGATATCGCATTTTCCGTAAAACTATGAATCGTTATGGCTAATTTGTACGATCGTTCCAATAATGAGGCCTACTTTTCAAGATTTGGGAGTTTTTTCATGCGATCGTTTTTTTGAATTCCACTCTTCAATATAGTGATGCTTTGAAAGTTTCAAGTGCATTAACTTTGTAGATTTTGAGATATTGATCGACCTTCGTCGATTTACGCTGTTTTATGGATCGTTCCCGATCGGTCAATATAAATTCTTCCTTTGCTCCTAACTTGAGCATACGAACTCCGATTGACTTTAAATTTTAAATATATCCTCACGGGGTCTTCCTTGTCACTTCATATTGATTGCACCTTGATTGGGACCTGGTCCGAATCCGTCCAACTATTGCCCATAGTTTCTAATATAATCGGTCTTCAAGCCTGATAACCATCTTTTCGGGCTTCGTGCCTTGATGACCACAGAAGCCATTTAGCCAACTTTTATGACATACCGCCTGATCACAAGGCGGTATAACATCATGTATTAAAAGTAATGGGTGCTATTAGTATTTTCTAGATGTCATTAGCAATTAATAGAGGGCGTTATAAATATTGTATACATACATATTGATATGTGATATCCATACTTATTTAAATGCGAATTAAATGATATTAATTACGAAACGAGCTTAGAGTTTTTATTGACCCATAAAGCCTATGATATGGTCGACCATGACTTAGGAAGGAAGGGAATATTTTTAGTTTGAATTCTAGATCAAGATCTAAGAATTGGTAAGGAATGGAAGAGTAAAAGGAGAAGAATTTGTTTTCTCCTCCTCCTCTACTTAAACCGAACCATCCTTTGTTTGTTACTTCTCAAACCCTCATCTTCTTAGCCGCCATACCCAAGCTTCCTACCTCCATATCCATGCATTCTTATAGCAAATATACATCAAAATAAATCAAATTAAAGTGGTACTCTAGGTTATTGCAAGATCTAGTGCTTGATTCAAGCTTAATCTAGGAGTTCTCATCGGCATTTGAAGGTTGTTCATGCAATAATTTATAGAACGAGTTTATACATGCATTTGTTGTCTCCTTAAAATATATGTTCGAATCACATTAAATGGTTAAACTACCTAATCAAGCTCATTTTATCTAAGATTAAAACCAAGCGCGTGTGTGTAATAATCTTATTCGGCCATATTCAATTTGATATAAACATTCTCTAATTTTCTAAATATCATAATTGATTTTAATCACTCAAATTGTTGTTACTATATTTAAAGTCAAATATTAATATGTATACAAAATCAATAAATTTTTAAAATTGTATTTGAAAATTTTAAAATTAGCTGAATTATATATGTAATATAATATATAAAATATAGTTATTTAATTAGGGTTTAAACATTGTTTCTATTCATTAATATATATATGACTTATAAAATAACAACAATAAGTATAAATTTTCTTTTTTATTATAGAATATATATATATATATATATATATATATATATATATATATACGAGCGTTACGGCACGCGTTTCGTTCGTGAACTATAAATTGTATGTGTTTAATATATTCAAGTAAAAATGGTTTGGACAAATATTTAGTCATATTTTTATGTTAAAATCATGTGTAGTTGGTTTGAATTTTAATTTATGCATCTAATTATTTTTATTAGTTTGAATTTTTCTTATATTATTAATTAATAAAAAAATTGTAAAAAAATTATTTGTTAGATCCTATTTTTAAGTGATATTAAGAGTTGGTAATATTTATAGATGAGTATTTTGAATTTGTAAAAGAGTTTAATGTCAGATTCTATTTTTAAGCGATATTAAAATTTGATAATATCTGTAGATGGCGGTTTTTTATAGCTCATAGCTACCAAAAAAGTGTGATACCAAGTGTATTACAACTATTATTAAAGATAATAAATAAATTTGTAAAAAAAGTTTTATTTGGTAGAACCTATTTTTAAGTGATGTTAAAAGTTGATAATACTTATGGAAGGGCGCTTTAAATTTATGAATGAGTTTAATGTTAGATCAAATGTTTGAGCAATATTAAAATTTGTTACATGTAGAGGGGCATTTTTGGTAGTTCACGTTGATACCAAAAAAGTAGGACACCAAAGATATTACAACTATTATTAAAGATTTGCCAAAGACCACTAACTCAAGTGGTACGAAGCTCTTGACAATGGTTATGAATTCCAATCCTCATATATCAAAATGAGTTTTCGCATGAATTAAGTGTTACTCATGCTCTCCAAGAATATACATACATTTTTGACCGAAAAAGGATTATATGTATATATTAATATTAATTAAAGATATCGTGATTGATATTTAAAGGTCCGTATTTGATTTTAAAGTTGTTCTACCAAGTCTTGTTTTAGATATTTTAGTTGTAAAATTTTGAATCCTAATTATATTGACAAAATCAACGTAGTTATTTAAAATTTGATAAAAAAGATTCGAAACTACAAGGGAGACAGGTTCAGTACTAACATGCTACTTAATAGGAGCTTGCATCATCTTGTACTTCCAGCTTCTGGTCAAGGCACTGACTATTCCATGGCTGCAACCACTTCACTTGCATTAGCTTAGGTCCGGTCCTGATGCTTATTCTGCATCGGCAAATGCATTTACGGTTTCTACGTCTTCACATTCCAGTCTAGCAATTGGACTAGTCCTTCAGCATATGCAAATTTATTGTTGAGCATGTTTGATATCCAGCATATGTTTTGCATGTGTATATTGTCAGCTACTTGTTGGCAGTCTTTCCTTACATAAGAATAAATATTCAAGTGCTAACCTCATTTTCAGAATCATTTGTCGTTCTTTATTCATAGTACAAAATTTTCTTTATACGTTTGATTTAATCTTCTTTCCTGATCTATTATTCTTATCTACTATTTCATCCTAGTCTTTATTGAAATCCTCTTTCGTCAAATCTTCGCTAGATTCACCATCACACGTTTGATATCTCTGTAGAGTTTCATTAAAACATGCATTACATGAAACTACCAACTACACATCTAACTAAGTCAATCAAAAATACACCGAACGACTTTATAACGTTCAACTTGAACTAAAATGGACGAAGATTCCACTCAACCCTTGCACAGTACTAAGGTTTTTTTGCAGATTGATGGGCTGAATTGAATTTTAATAATATGGACCTTTCACCGCAAACTATAATCATAGTAGCATATCGTGCAAGCAATCAACAAACACAAGACCCACGTAAAACGAATAGGCCCCCGAAAATCAAAGATCCATTACATGCAAAACAAGCAACAGTAAATTCAACATAAAATAACAGCATACGGATGGTATTTTTACATCAAAACCAGAAACAAAAATAGTTCTAACATCAATTCTTCTTCAAAACCAACTCGCATTCATAATACCATTTGCAAAAGGACGCAACAAAGTTCAAAAAATAAGCAATAAGGCCAAATAAAGATCTTGTAAATCCAATGTTGCATTGCAAAGCTTAAAAAATTCTAACTGGCCTTCCCATGGTGCTCTTCAGATACAAGCACCTAACCTGTACAAGTAACACTTCGGTGTTATATATGAAGTTATATCAACAATCTTACAATGCAAAAGCAATATAGCGATGATTATGATACAGGAAATAAATCGATGTTTTTTAAATAAAATTTCTGTTAAAAGCAAAAGCAAACAATTAGTAAATTGTCATTTTTTACAACTATCTTTGCCTTTCTTTTTTGGTGCACTTATCTCACTGAAACTGTTTAATTGCTTGATCTTCAAACCCTATTTCTCTAAATTGATTAAAAATGGGATCATGGTGGAAAATTCATCTTGATCTCAAATTTCCCAATTCAACAATCTAAACTGAAGTAGAAATTAGGGTTTTCGAAATTAGGAATTTGAAAACCATATGTGCTAGGATTTGAATAGCGGAAAACGGGAGAATAGAGGTGGGTATTATTAGAAGAAAAGCCAATGTTTTTATGAAGTAAATAATACAACCAAACATGAATCACATGATCCCTCCCCCTTATCCACGTTCTTCCTTAAATAAATCTCATATGAAATACAACTTCAATGAAACAAAAAAAAACATATGTATTGATGAATAGAAAAAAAATGGACTTACATTCTGCCAATTCTTCTTCAGCAGAGAAACAAGAAAGTTGACGCTGAGTTGCACATTTTGAAAGATCTGTTTTTCGTCCATACCACAGTTACCAACAGCAACACCCATGCAAAGTACCTTCTTCAACTGAAACTTAACCATTGCTTTGGTCTCGTTCACTTTGGCTTCCAAGGATTCCTGGTGACTGACTAGAGTGGGAAACTTGCCTGCAACAATGCATTTTCTAATTCAGATACAAATGAAGAAGTTGGAAAATGAACTCAACTGTTCAAAGAAACAAAAAAAAAAGGTAGCATGACAATGCAAATGAATGCATACTATATTCCCCAGGTCACATTGAAATATATTACTTCCACTAAAAACATTGAAAGTAAATTTTACTTAGAAGCGATTGGATAACATGCGGGACACACGACACATGCCATATTCTCTCTTGTAGGTAAAAATTACTAAATGATTTTTAGCAAAAATTCCATATTCTACAAATGGAAAGACACGAATCAATTTGATTTGGAACCAAGGTTTGTGATCTCTGTTTTGGCCTTGTTTTTCATTTTTATTCTTATTTTTGTGATTTAAGGAATTTCAATTTAACTTACAAATTTTAAGATTTGATTCTACATGAACTGCTCATTTTCAAATGATATCCACATTCTTTAAAAATATTCATTTTTGGTCTAAAAATATTTTTATAATTTCTGCACTGAACCCATAAATTTTTCTTTTTTTTGTATCAACATCATTTATTCCTCTTATATTGAAATCGCGGCTGTTGCCAGCAATTCTAGTTTCGATTTCGGATTTTATTATTTATTATTCATATAATATAATCAAACATATCGTTTAATTATAAATACTTATATAACACTAATGTTTATTCATTTACTTCAACTACTTTTAGTGTACCATTTACACATTCTGTGATTTTGTATGTTTCACAATTTACAATTTCAGATTTTGAGAATCTCCGTGTTTGAATCGCATTACTTCTTTTTTGTTTTGAGTTTATTTTGTAGAACCATAAGTACAATGGTTTTTATTGAACCGGAGTTCATGTTTTATTTCATTTTGGCTCCTACTAAAACCGCAACAGAACAATAAAAATCACAGTGTTATGATCGCAACCTCAAACTTTGCTTGGATCAGAAGATGGAATAGGCACAGACTACAAAAACCCAAAGGTTTGGAACACAGTTTGACTTAGAGCAGCTCCAACCAAAGTGCAATTATTAACGTGAACAGTAATAACACACAACATCGACTTCTAATTACATTTAGGGTCCGTCCTTTACGAAAAGAGTGGGGTATTTGAACCGGACAGTTAAACAGGAAGTTGGTTGAAAGGGAAATGTGCTTGGTATTAGAAAAGAGTATTTGAGTGGAATCAAACAACAGTGTGTCCAACGCGTCGGACCCAAATGATTGGAACGGACCATTTTCCCACATTCCACACAACATGCCATTTGGGGGAAGGGCTCGTTGTGTGGAATGATTGGAACGGACCATATCCCGCATTCCACACAACGAGCCATTTGGGGAAAGGACCCGTCCGACGTAAACAGGACAAAAATACATGCAAACAGTACTTTAGTTTTATCTCCATTTGGTATGCTAATTTAAACATTATGATGACCAGGAATGAAAAATTAAGTGCAATGACTAATTTTGCACATAAGACTTAGTGAAGTAAATAAGTGAACATATGGCTTAATTCTTTCATATAATATATACATGCAGATATTAGCATTGGAGTTGTTTCACATCTAATTTTTCCCCAACCAGAATGAGTTCATGTATGCTTAACTCAGTTGGCAAATATTTATTTAGTTTGGAGATGCATTTAGCACTGATGCCATTGTTGTATCATACCTAACAGTGACTCTCATATGCATACATTTGAAACAACTTACCTTTTTGTGATGGATTCAGCGAATAAATATGAATAAACTGCTTAATCTCAGTTAAGAAGCAACAATACTTGCCTGCCTTGTTGAGACCTGGTCCAAGAAGACGTGGAATCTGCTTAATGACGGCTTCGGATGCAAGGAAAACATGGTATTTCTTTGCCATCTTCTTCACTAACTTTTTGTTCTTATTGAACTTCTTCAAACTCTCAACATCCATGAATGGAAGGTCCATTTTCTCCGCCTAAAGCAAAACATGTTGAAAATATTTAGCCAATGTTTTTGTCCAATAATCTCCTGTGACACATACTTATCAAAGCGCATGCCTAGGCAGGCCGAAAAAGCGCTTCAGGCGCCGAAGCACCAAAAAAATCAAAGCGCTTCAAGAAGCACACTTTACTACTAAATCGTTTTTTTAAGAAAATTAAGGGCTTCGTCCCACAATCGAGCCCAATTAAGGCTTATTTGGAAAATATCAATCAAATTAGGGCATAGGGCACTGTCGACGTCGACTGTTTAGGGCATAAAAATGTCTCCACTCTCAAAACTTACATCCACCGTCGCCGCCGACGAACTCGGCCTACCACCACCGTCAAATTCAAGCTACTGCATATTGCCTTCACCTACTCACATCAACACATCAATCTCTGCTCCTGTCAAAAAAATGTTGCTCAAGGCGCCTAAAAATGCCCTATGTGCAAAAAACCGCTAGGCGCCAGCTTGGGGCTTTCTGGGGTTTTTCACTTTAACAACCGTGTTGTGACATACTACCCATATGTGCATGTATACGTAGCCATGCAAGTAATGAAAATTGTAGACAAATGACAAATGTTTCTTCAACTAGGACATCAACTTTTCCACCAATAATGAATATGTATAAACATTGCGTCATCAACACAATCTTGCCAAGGAAATGGTTCTGATTTTGGATGAAAGTATTTCAAAACATATCTTACAAAGACACCACCTTCAAACACTCTTGAAAACATTTTTCATGCTACACTCTCTTGTGGCACCTTAAGTGATATGTATTAATCCTCACTGTACCACACAATCCAGTCTATACAGCACATACTCTCTCAACAGTAAGAGAATACTTGCACCGCTCACCGACACAGTCCAACCAAATAATTAACCAGCATAACAAAAAATATTGATACATAACCAACCACTATACATTCAATTGTTAAGACCGCACGCTGCAAAATTTACTGCAGTAACTATTCAGTATTGAAGAGCATGACACATTCTGATGGGTTTGCTGTTCAAGTACACAATAAGGGAAGGTTTAAGCGTATCAAACGTACAGCAAACGACAAAGCATAGATGTTCTTAGCAAGACAAAGCCACTGCAGCATTTAAACTATGTTCATTGTGGTAGTTGTAACCAGGGCCTGTAAAATAATAAACCACCTACGGACTGCATTAAGAAATCTGAATAAACTTGTTTTCTAATGGAATGTAATTTGTTTACCATAAACCTAGCCTACATCTACATCCACAATGAACAACTTATATCAATAGTTTAGTTGAATGGAACACAAATTTGCTATGTAGAAAACGTACCTCCTCACAATGTTGAGCATCACCAAGCATGCAAACCTTCATTTTGGGTCGAGGAATGTGTGGCAACTTCACTGAACCACTGAAACGCTTGTCCTTTTGAGGGTCATAGTTCTTAAGCCCAATCTGCAACTCTATTGTCTCGGTAAAATTTCGCTTTTTCTCAGCTGCTCCAGTTTTAATCTGTGTGATTGCTTCTCTCAGAACATCACTCTGCAACTTACTGCAGGAATTCAAGTTCAATAACAGTAGAAAACAGCACCACAAAATTAATTTATAGTTATTTGTCCAATTGTACGAGTTAAACGCGATTACAAAGGAGCATGTTGAAATTTGACACCGACACAAAGCCAAGTAATTCAAGTCTATTAACACAATGTGATTCTAACCTCATTTTCTTTTAAGTCTTCCTTCCTGCAACCTACAGCTTCAAATATAAAAGCAAAAAATTATTAGAAACAAGCATTAAATTGATGACCTAATAAATTGTTAAAAATTAGCGATAGACATAAAATCAGGGTTTTGTTCGTCTTACAACGCTCGGCGAGAGTACGATGACGGCTGCTAGAGGAACTGAAACCCTAGTTTCGAGTGAAGGCCTTTTATAGTTGTGAATTTACACGGGCTAACCACGTATTTTGCTTATTTTATCAATTGGGCCTAGTTACTTGTGGGTTACGTACTGGGCTGAATAAATTTTATTATTAAGGTTATATGAAAAAGGGGAATCTACAAGGTATAACAAACTGTCGACGATCCACAAATTTATCGTAAATTCATTGATACAAAGGGAAAAAATTTCCAATTAATGCATGGCTATTTGGCAACCGTTTGCATGCAGACGACTCCAATGTTTGCTTTCACTCATGCGCGCGCGCCAACAAAAAAATAAGAGGGATTTTTCCGTTTGCACCTCATTTCACGTTTATTTTAAAAAAAAATTATAAAGATTTTATGCTTGAACGTGAGTGGCAGAATAAAATGTTGGATTGCGCAGTATATCCTAAGAGGTTGAAAGATGTTGCACGGGATACTTAAAAATTTCACACATGAACAAACGAAAACATAAATGCGATTAGTAAATAGCACGTAGATATATTCACCTTCGACCACCAATTCATTAATTGTCGAGATTGGTAATAAGATATTTCTAATACAAAGTATAAACGTATTCTTTTGAGTTGCGGTAGAGAAGCAGCGAAAATGAAAGGAAGAGGCGGAGCGAAGAAGAAAAGATGAGAAGGAACCTAAAACCAACAGCATACCTAAAGACTTCTAGTCGACTGGAATAAGCTTCCAGTCGATTGGATTCCCTTCCCACCGATTGGAAGCTTATTCCAATTGACTGGTCATTTGCTGAAATTGGATCCAAGCGCATTCTAAAATCGAAGTCGATTGGCTTTTCCAATCGACTATAAGAATATTTCTAAACAAAGTTTGATTATAGAGAAGATAAGGGTTGAAAAACTAAATGAGAAAATTTGAGGTTATGAAAGCGAAAGATGGAGAATTTTATATGCCTCAATAATCTTTACTAACCATTGGAAAACAAAGAAAATAAATTTAGTGGTGCAACTGAGGCAAAGTGAAAAATTTCGGATAGGAAGGATGAGCTGTTTTTCAGTGCTTTGGAGAATATGGTATTTTATATTGTTGTCAATGGAACAGCTGCTCATGTAATCTAGAAGAATTTGATAGGAATCCACGCAGATAACTTTGCAGGAAATAAGACTCTTCTTATGAGAGGATTGGTGAATCTGAAGCTTAAGAAAGGTGGGTCAATTGGAAAATATCTTAATGATTTTCAAGCAATTGTAAGTCAATTAGCAGCCGTGAATTACAAAACGGATGATGAGACAAAAGTCTTGATGTTGATGTATTCGTTGCTGGAAAGTTGAGAAGTGTTTGTGATTCCCTAAACAGATAGAGTTAGGGGTATGCCCTTGCGTCAATTCTATAATTTATTGTAGACTTTTAACTCTGTAGTAAAATCTCGTTCGAAATAAAAGTTTTTTCTTTATATAATATACTTGTTATAATTGAATGATTTTTTAATTTAAGTATATTTAACAGAAAATCCATAAGTTGTGTATTTGTGATGGTAATTATAATTATTGTAATCATGAGTATTTTATCACAACGTAATATTAAACACGTCATTTTAAATATTTATAGTCAAGATGTATCGAGATTGGATATTGATGCATCTGTTGAGACTAGAGTATATAGCGCTCTCCAAACTTTGGCAAGTGTTACGTACTGATGGTTATTGAATAACTGTGAAATGACTCACTCGATAGTTTTATGTTGGTTAATATAGCCAAGATCAAACAGAAAATATCGATGTGACAATATTACACATTTCTCTTGACTTGAGAATACTGTTGATTTTCAATGTGGTAGCACCGCTTTGACTGTAGTTAAACCGTGGCACGACGTCCACTGAACTACTAGCTGGGTGGAGTAGAAGCATTGGAAGTGAAACACAATTTAGTAGACGATTCATTTCCTCTATTATATGAGGTTGGTATCACAACCAACTGAAGTCAACTCAAATTCAAAATCTCTGGCCAAAGTAGTTTAGTTAATAATAATTTTTATTATTGAACCAAGAACTTTATGTTTGGACTATAAAGCTGAATATGGAAGATGGTATTGAAATTTTAACCATTACCAAATTTCATAAGTTTTAACGTGATATAGTTCTGACGAAGAGAATTGTTGTAAATAATTGTCACTGCCGGATAACCCTTAAATAAGCAAAATTGGATTTTACCGAAGTTATGTAAGCGATAAATTTGTTCACAGTATCATACCATTAGCTAAGGTGACATGTCTACGTTAATATTCAAATTGTTTGATATTGATCGCTGACCAAATTTACACATAAGAGTCACACAACCGAAATGTTGAATACTCCTACTACCACCTGATTAATTAATTATAATTGTTATAAATTAATTAATATTAATGAAATTAATTTTAAATTTGTATTTGATTTGTGTTGATCAATATTAAATAGTGTGTATACAATAGTTACAGACACATGTATCGATATACGATATCGATGAGCAATTGATTTGGATTTAGCTGCACATTTATCTAATTAGTCTAGAAGCATTTAAGAGGCCTAGATATGGGCATAATATGGCCGACCACTGGAGGGTTGAAGTCGGAGGAATTTTGATTCAAAATGAAATGAAAAGGTAAGAGGAAAAGGTGGATCGGGATACTCTTTTTGCTCCTTTGAACATACATTATAAAACACCTCACACCTTATTTTTCCGCTCTCTAATTTTTACGTCATCCACGCCTTATCATGTTGGTTGCCTCTTTCCTTTCTCCACTAATTTTGAAGCATTTAAAATGTAATTTAAATACTAACAGAAAATCGGTGGCCATTGCTTTTAGATTGATAGCTCTTTCTTGATTATGGATAGTGATTCAAAAAGTTCTTCGATTCAGCATTTCAAGGTGTTTCATGTTGGCTTCATATAAGGTAAATTCTTTATTACATACATACATATATATGTATATGTATGTATATATATGTATGTATGTATTTATGTATGTATGTACATATATATTTATATATATGATTGTTCATACATCATTATATGCTTAGGTAGTATATGAATTATCACGAATCCACATATGTCTGCATTTTTTACATTAGATGATAATATATGTGCATATTTAAAAAAAAATTATGTATATATAATAACATATAAGTCACGAATGCAAACTTAAAAAAATTTGAATTTAAATAATATTCAAAACGATTTATAAACAAAATTTATTTTAAAATATTTTAATAGGTATATATAAAATATATGAATATTTATTTTATTAATTTAAGTGCATTATGGTGTTTGGAAATAAAAAATTATGTATATAAATATATATTAAAAACCAAATATATTAAATATAATTTACTTTAGATATTATGCTTAAGTTGTACAATGTATAAATATATATTTGTGTGTTGTGTGTGTATTATAAAACATACATATAAGTACTCAATAAACTTATGTGGCAGTGCTAAAATAGTTTTTTGAAAGAAACAAAAAATTTTCTAAGATTTTCATACATTAAAAAAACTATTTCAAAGTTGAAATCGTTTTATAATTAAAAAGCAATAATATATTTGATATTATCAAGGCCATACACATGTTAATATATATGTATTTTTATTTAATGATTTAATCATATTAAAACTTATTTATATGTGTAGTTATTATATATGTACTTTTAAAATAGTAATTTAATAAATATATATACATATATATATATATGCTATGTATTTTTTAAAAACTAGTTTAAAATGTACATAATTTTGTTTATTTATTTACTTGCTTAAGGTCAATATATTAGTTTAAATTTGAAGTATCCGGATATTTTATTACACGGATCTAGATTGAAATTTTAAATTTAAATTAAGATCAATATATTAATTTTAATTTGAAATATCTTGACATTTTATTACATGGATCCAGATTTAAATTTTGATTTGATATTCAGAATTATTTATAACAATGTTTACAATTACTTTATATTATAATTTCAATTATACATGTGTGTGTATACACACACATGCACATACATATAAACATTGATATTTTACAAACATTATTTTATATTGTATATGCAAAACTTTACACACACACACACATATTAGACACCGCATGTGTATATGGAGGGGCAAATGTGTCTATTGCGGTGTAAATCACAACACTTATACACGGACATGTTGAACCATGTACACTATTTATGTTGCACGTGCATGTATACATGCATGTAATATAATAAGCATGTTATACCATACAACACAAATATAATATAAATAAATATATATTTACAGCTTAAATAAAATATTGATTTTATTTAAATAAATTTATAATTCATATACCTAATAAGATACAAAATGTAATAATTTTTTTGAAATTTATCTATTTATCCCATTGCATACTAACCCAAATCTAATAATCATATCATAGCCCAATAGCCTACGTGGTCTAAATAAGTCATGTCAAGACTAACTAATTAGCTTACTCATTTAGTATGGTGTCTATAAAAGTAGTTTCTATAGCTGGATTTAGATAATTAAGTACTCTGTCCTACCTGCCTTTGGCCTAGCCTGAAAGGTGAAGTATGCCCGAAAGTTGCTGCTAACATAAAAGGTCCAATTTGAACTGGGCCTTGACGTAGTTTCCAAATTTTGAAATTAAAATAAAATTTTAATTTTAAAGGTAGATCTAAAATAAGAAATATTTATTATGAACGTTAATATATTGTATTCAAAAGTGTTTTGAAAATACAATAAATAAATTTCTAATATTTTAATATTAATAAGATAATAAAATAAATAAATTAATTAAATAGTTAATTAATTAAATAGATGCTTATATAAGATACATTATGATATATATGTTACATCGACTTGAATTGTTTAAGATAATGTAAGTGTATACATATATAATAAGAATTTTCGAAATTAAAAATATTTAATTTAATAAATTAATTAACGGTTAATCAATAATTAGTAATATACATATGTATAATGATATTTGTGTATAATTATAAAGGTTATAGTACGCATATTCAATATAAAATGCTTGATTGAATAATATAAAATTAATTAAAATGTTAACTAATTAAGTAATAGTTTACTAATATAATGCTTTATACAAAAGACTGTTATATAAGTAAGTTAAATTATAAAAGTTATATAATAATAAAACTTATATGATATGAATGTATAAATTATAGATGGAACGTTAAGAAATCCTAAATAGACTTGAGGGATAAATGCATACATATAGTGCGTATACCTTGATTTCTAACGTGTTTGACACTTAATCACGAGGGTGTTTCACAAGAAATACATTATCCTAAAAGTCGATATCACTATATGTGTGTGTATATATATATAATAAGGTTATGAATCTATAATAAAAAGTTATCCCTAACTAATTATATATTAATAGATTACTTGCATACTCCATAGTTTTTGA
The DNA here is from genome assembly GCA_030765085.1 of Allium cepa. Classification (NCBI taxonomy): domain Eukaryota; kingdom Viridiplantae; phylum Streptophyta; class Magnoliopsida; order Asparagales; family Amaryllidaceae; genus Allium; species Allium cepa. Next base: position 176,327,315 of record CM060930.1, read on the forward strand.
TATTCCTCAAGCTAAGGATGTTATTATCCGACCTTTTGACTAGGCAATATTTAGATAGACTGGACGAACCGAACTTGGAGTTATCAAGGCAGGAAGCACATAGAGTAGCCAAGGAGTCCAGAAACCAAGCTTAGGCAAAGTCACGACTCTAATACAAGATCAATCCAAGCGAATGCAACCAGTAATCCACCAAAATTGCGGATCGGTATCGACCCCACTCTACGGGTTGGTACCGACTCCTAACCTCACCTTTGGTGGACCCTATCTCCTACCTATATGCCTTACTCGATGCAAAAAACCTATTTCCAAAGTCGTTTTTTTGAATCAATACAATTTTCCATTGATCTCCATGAACACTTGAAACTGTAACTTTGTTCTTCCATAACTCCATCGTCTGGACTTGGAAACATGCTAATATTGTACAAACAACTATGGAATCATGAAGCTAACCACAAGACGATCCGAGATGAAGTGTCGAAGATGGTTATTTTTGGAAAACTTGGGATCCATACCGACCCCTATCTATAGATTAGTACTGACTCTTGTCAACTGATGATATGACACCTATTTTTATGGGAGATTTAATCTAAATCATGTACAACGGCTAGGAAATATTTTTGTGAGATATTAACCCCCCTACCTTTATAAATATGAAGGTATGGATCATTTTTCAGAATTTATCAACTCTAATTCTATTCTAAGTTATATTCTTGTAAGTGTCGAAGTAGTACCGACCCATAAGAACTTCTACCTCCAAGTAAAAAATAAGCAATAAAAGATTAAAATGGCTGTAGGTCTTGCTTTGTCGAGCCATTATAAATCGTCGCGTGCTCTTTTTTCTTTGCTTTTCCTCTACTTTCTTCACATTTTATTCTCTACATAAATTGTTGGATGTTTGTGCCATTTGGTTCGAACATTTTGGTGCTTCCATTAAGAGCAATCTTGATACTCAAGGCTATTTTGGATCCATCCTCTACTATTGGATTTACCATATCAAAGAGATAGATCCAATTTCTTAATCTTTTAACTCTGTAACTCATATATGCAAAGGTTTACTAGAAGCTTTCTGCCATGGCCCCATCAATAAGAGACCATTCTACCAACTCTAGAGCTACTATTAAAGCTGAGAATCAGAATCCTCAACAAGGGGATGGAGCTATCTAACCACTCAAATGGAGATCCTGACTCCAACTAACGTCGTAACCAGAATGGAGATGGATATGATGATGAAGCAGATGGAAAATAGGTTCAAATCTAGTCAAAATGAGATGAACCAGATGATGAAGCGAAGCTTGAGACTGTTGAATAAGCTAACTCAAAAAATCCATAGAAGGAGTAGAAGAGACTCTAGTTCTTCATTTGAAAGTTCCTCGTCGTCCGAGAAAAGACGGAGGGACAAGAAGCAGAAGAGGACTCAAAATGCTGCTGGAACATCGTCCCCAGGAAGAGGACAGGCCCTAAGCTCCAGTTTGGAGATCGGTACCAACCTAAGGTTAGGGGTTGGTACTAGCCCCTCCAACGATAGGCCCAGAGCCTATCCTCTAGAAGGTGCTATGGACTTGGCTTTAGGACGTTCTATTGGAGATCAGAATCTGTAGAATTATGCTGATGCCGATGATATTACTCATGCAATTCAAATAGGGGGACTACTGGATGAATGGATCTCCTGGAGGATGGAGAACCTAGGTACCGAGAGCCAAACCGAGAGCATTCGTCGGGCCGAACACTCGGAACAGAGCCTGATTACCCCATTCAATCAAACATATTGACCGGACTATGGTCGGGAGACTTGTTAGCAAGAATTGTTTCAGGAGTAATGATGAATAAGGTTCATCTCTCTGTCGAAATTCGTTTACAGAGAATATTCTACATGGGAGGTACCATTGGAGATTCGCAATGCCAACTGTGCCATTGTACAGAGGAACGACAGAGACCAGGCAACATTTGATGAGACATGAATGACATATGGATTCAACCAAAGCTTATGATGCTGTAAAGCGTCGTTGTTTCCCAATTTTCTTAGAAGTAATAGCTACGATGTGGTTCACTCGACTTCCATCGAGGTCCATATCATCTTTGCTAAGTTATCAAAGAGGTTTGCAGTACAATTCCATTTGCATACTGCATGTCCAAAGCATGTGATGTCTTTTTCAAACCTCTTCCTATCCGAGGGAGAGTAGCTGAAAGATTTCTTAAACCGATTCCATACAACCGTGGCAGAAATTATAGATCCCAAGGATGATCTTTAATGACATTAATAAGGGGGATTCATCCCATACGGAGTTCAAAGAATGGTTTTAAAGGAAACCCCCATCAAAGATGGATGTTTTCCATAGAAAGGCTAATGAATACTTACTCTTGGAGGAAGCAAAGAAACATCCACAGAGGACTGTTTCTAGAAATTTGAATAAAGTGATGCAAAGCAACGTTGCCATAAATGAGTTTAGAGGAAGCTTTAGGAGCGCGGATGTGAATGTTGGTAATTAAAACAATAATCGAAAACAAAACAATGATGGAGCTAAGAAGATGCTAGATAACAAGAATCGTATTAGGACTCCCAATTATGAAAGCTATATGAACCGAACAACTCGATAAAGAATATCTATCTGGCAAATCAGAATACTGAGAAGTAAGGAAAGCCGGCACCAAGAGAGTTGACTGAGAAGGAAAGAAAGTCGGGCAAGTTCTGCAGATTTCATGAAATTCATGGTCACGGCACCAACGAGGGCAAACACCTGTAGAATATGATTAAGGAGTTAATTCGCAAGAAAAATTACAGCAGTATGTGAAAGCCCTGCAGGATGGAGAGCAAGGAAACTCTAACGTCCTTGGGCCATCTTCCTAACAGGAGCAAGCTGAGCCTAGTGTTGATGCAATCAGGAGGCTAGATAAACGGTTGGTAATTAATACAATTATCGATGAGCCACACCCAACCGACAAGCATCTAACAGAGATGGACAAGTATGTTGGTGATATTAGACACATGGAGAGTGAAAGCTGCTTCACTGTTGAAGATGGGACTTTGGCAAAACAATGCAGAACAATGACTACCAATATTGTTTTTCAAAATAGAAATTCTGATGGTGTGGAAGCTCCAATGATTGACCCACTCATGTTCACAACTACGATTGGTCCTGCTATTGTTCAGAAGGTGCTGGTTGATTGTGGGAGTTCGATCAATATCTTGTTCAAAAGAGCTTACGATCAAATACTATTGGAAGAGAAGGATTCGAAACCTTGTAAGTCTCAAGTAGAGGGGTTCAATGGGATGGCTACCAAAGCCACGGGATTTGTTGAATTACCAGTGGTACTTAGCGAGGTGACCGCAAGTTAGTGTAGGTCGTGCCTTTTTTGGTATTGGACATTTGCTCGGCCTACAATGCTTTTCTAGGCCGACCGGCCTTGACTGATTTCAAAGGGGCAATCGCTCCCTGGTGCTCAACTATGAAGTTCCCTACTGAGAATAAAGTGGGAATCATGCAAGGAGATCAGGTGGTTGGTCGTGAATGCTATGTCGCTGAGCCAAATGTGACAAGGCGAGGGAAGAAAGGAAAAAATGTAGAGGGGACCCTCTACATAAAAGCTTTGGATGCATAGCAACTACAGCCTAAGCCCCTTCTCGGGCAGCCTAGTCGATTCCATGATGACTGACGTAAAGAGCTTGAAGTTGGAAGAGCAGCCCCTGCAGAGGTGACGATTATTGTTCCTGTAAACAAGGATGATCTGAATCGGGGTCCTAAAGGTAGGATCATAGCTCGGTGCAAGAGCGATGAAGGAGTTGGTTGGTTTTCTTTGGGCAAACCTAGTTGTGTTTAATTGGACACCCTTGGATATGTGAAGGATCTTGCCTTGTGCAGTTATCAGTGAATTCAACGCAGCGGAAGTGCGAAAAGTCATAGGGAGGATACAATAAGGATACATCGGGGACATAGTGGATGTCTTTAAAATACTAGGTAAAACTTGTACTTAAGGTTTTTATAGATATATAAATGGTAATTAAATGAATAATTAACATTCAATTTAATTATAATCGATAAATATTTAATTTAAATAAAAACACGTGTAAATATATTATAAATAATCAAAAACTGATATTTAACATAATTAAATTTAATAGAATATTAGAGTAATTTTCTTAATGAAAATATGTTAATAAAATTAAATTAAAAAATAATTTCCTTGTTTTTATGATGTATAAACATCATTTTTCAATTCATTTTGTTTAAAGCGGATATAGCGGGAATAGCGAGATATTGCTGGAATAAGGGGATATAACAGAAATAGCGGGGCTTAAAGCATAAAGCTATTTTTGAGGCTATTTGGGAAAATCATAGCGGTATAAATTCACTATGGGATATAGTGGGGCAACAACAGGGTATTAACTACACAGATCTCACCAGAGATAGCGACCCATGCATCAAATATAAATCCCATGTGCGTTTTTGTGAAATACAAATGCCACGGCCTGGGTCCGGAAAGATCCACTACGCTCAAAGAAGAGGCAAATAAGTTGAAGGACAACAGCTTCATTCACGGTGCCTTATCCTCGGAGTGGATACCTAACCTTGTCACAGCGAGGAAAGCGAACGGGAAGTGGAGGACGTGCATCGACAATTCCGATTTCAATAAGGCTTGCCCAAAAGACAACTTCCCGCTCCTGAGGACCGACTAGTTGGTGGATTCGATAGCTGGACATGAGCTACTTTCATTCATGGATGTGTACTCGGGTTGCAACGAAATCTCGATGCACGTCCTAGATCAGGAACACACCACATAACTGACCTTGGACTGTATTACTATCTGGTCATGCCCTTTGGATTGAAGTACGCAGGAGCAACTTACGAGGCTTGTTAACCAGATGTTTAAAGACAAGATTAGATGCTTTATGGAATTCTATGTGGATGACATGCCCATGAAGTCAGGCATTCAGGAAACCACGTTGATGATTTGGCAGTGATGTTTGCTGTCCTCCAAAAGTACAGAATTAAGCTTGATCCCTTGAAATGCTTTTTCGACGTTGCGTCGAGGAATTCTTGGGTTTCATTGTAAACTCCCATGGGATGAAGCCAATTTGGAGAAAATTAAGGCATCGAGAAAAATTAAAGCCTCAAAGTCGATCAAGGACGCCCAAAGCTTAAACAGGAAGGTCGGCGCCCTGAGTCGGTTCATTTCCAGAGCCACGGATAAATGCATCCCTTTCTTCAAGGTGATTAAGAAGGGAAAAGGGAACTTCGAATGATATCACGAGTGTAAAGACGTATTCCAAACTCTAGTGGATCACTTTGCAAAACCCTCATCCTTTTGAAGTCGGTGGATAACGAGGACTTGTTTATGTACTTGGTGGTGTCGGTGCATGTTTTGAGCGCTGTATTAGTACATGATGAATCTCGCATCCAACAACCGGTCTATTACGTCAATAAGCGATTGACGGGTACAGAACCAAACTATCCGAAGCTAGAGAAGCTCACATGTTGCCTTTTGATGGCTTTGAGAAAGCTCTGCCCTTATTTCTAAGCTCATCCGATCAAAGTTCTCACCGACCAGCCTTTGCTACAAGTCTCGCAGCGACCTGATACTTCTGGAAGGCTGTTGAAATGGAACATTGATTTGAGCCAATGCGACATGACTTATCATCCTCGGAGAGCAATCCAGGGTCATGCCTTGGTGGATTTCATAGCTAAATTCATTGTACGAGATGTTCCTCTGGATAGCAGTGGCAAGAAAGAAGCTGGGTGGAAGATGTACATGAACGGCGCATATAATGAAAGATGTTTCGGTGCTAGAGTTGTACTTGTTACTCCTAAAGAACACCCAATCTGCTATGCCTTGAAGCTTGACTTTCTGACAACTAATAATGAAGCTGAATATAAGGCCCTGGTTGCAGGACTCAAGATTGCAAAAAAGCTAGGATTAAAGATTTTACATATTTTTTGTGACTCCTAGCTAGTGGTTTGCCAAGTTTGAAGAGAGTTTAAAGCAAAAGGAGCGAGACTAGCTCCTTATCTGAATCGAGTCCTTGGGTTGCTTGCTGACATTCAAACATTATACAATCACTCGTATTCCCAGAGAGGAGAATGATAAGACCGATTCACTGGCTAAATTGGCCAGCTTCGGAGATGCCCAACTCATGAGCTTGGTTTCGGTGGTAGTACTTTTGACTCCAAGCATTGACCAAATAGATGTCGGACGGATCTTGGAGGTCGTCCTGAAAGGGAGTCATGGATGACTCCGATTCGAAATTATTTGCAAAGAGGAATCCTTTCGAAGAGAAGGAATGAATGGCGAAAAATCCTTTGACAAGCTTTGAGATATGTCATGTGAGAAGGGGTACTGTACAAGAAGGGTTTTTCTGTCCCCATGCTTCGGTGTGTCGCTTATGACAAGGCCAAGCAAGTCTAAGAGGGGTTCGCAAAAGGGCCTATAGCGACCACATCGGGAGGCAAACCCTAGCAAAAAAGATCTTCCACTCCAAATAGTTCTGCCCAACCATCAATCGAAATGCGGCTAATTACACCTGAAAACGTGACAAGTGCTAGAGATTTTCTAAGATACCAAGAGCCCTACCGACGGAGATTACTCAAATGATCAGTCTTTAGTCATTTGCATATGAGGGATTGATCTCATTGGCGAGTTGTCGATATCTAATGGTAGCGCGAAGTATATACTATCATTACAGTTCATTGCTTCACCAAGTGAACCATGGCAGAGCCGTTGCCCACGATCACCACAAAGAAAGCAATCAGTTTTGTTGTTTGGAATATCATCTATCATTTTGGAGTTCCACAGGCAAGCGTTACCGATAATGGGGCCTAATTCGACAGTATCGAGTTCAAAAAATTTTGCCGCCAGCATCGCATAAAGACAAGATTTGCTACGATGGTACATCCTCGGGCGAATAAACAGGTTGAAGCTATGAATAAGATTATCGGGTCCATTCTTAAGAAGTGGTTGGAAAACGCCAAGGGCAATTAGGTCGATGAATTTCCATTAGTACTATGGGCTTATTGAACAACTCACAAGTCAACGACTGGCCACTCTCCATTCACGCTAGCCTACTGATCAGAGGCTATGATTCCAGTAGAACTGGAAGTACCTTCTCATCCAGTGATTCACTACAATCCATGAACTAATGAAAAACTCCTGCTAGAGTCTCTAGATATGATTAATGAGAAGAACGATGCAACTGAGTTGAGGGCAACTGCAAACCGACACTAAGTCATATGATATTACAACACTAAGGTCAGGAGTCGGACATTTGGAGTTGTCGATCTGGTTCTCAAACGAATCTTCCCTGGCCTTGGAAAATTGGGCCCGGCCTGGGGAGGTCCATACGCAATAAAGTAAAAGATTGGAGATGGGACTTTCAGGCTTGGGATGACAGATGAGATTCTGCTCCCGAAGACATGGAATAGCGAGCACTTACGATGCTATTTTACTTAGAAATAAATTTGTAAATAACTAGCTAGAGCTACGTAATAAGACAGATCCTATCGTCTTCCATCTTTTATGGAATAAAGCGGTTTTCCGAGTCCAAAACTTTGTCTTTCCATAACTTAAGAGTTGTGATTTGACCAACTCGAATGATTCAGCATGTGAATAATGCAGTTGTGTAGGTGCCCGGAGTAAGGTGCCAACCAAAACTTCATGATCGAACTCTCGAAGTTGTTCTCGGTATTCGAAGATAGATACCAGATGACTCTCTCCCTCGATATAGGGGCAGGATTATAAATTAAAAGGGATGTGACTCGACCATTCATCAACTAACTCTTGTCCTCGGATTAGGGGCAGGAGTATAAACTAAATGGACATGATCCGACCATCCATCGGCCACCTCTTGTCCTCAAATTGGAAGCAGGAGTATAAACTCAAATTGGATGTGACATGACCGTCCATGCACAAATTCCTGCCTTTGATGTGGGGGTAGGGGTATAAATCGAAATGAACATGGTACGACCATTCACTTGCTTAACTCTTGTCCTTGAATTGGGGGTAGGAGTATAAACTAAAGTGGATGTGACAAGACCATCCAACTCTTAACACTCGGCTCGGAGTAGGCGAAGCCAAAGATCCATGCCCGGCATAAGGCGGGATCTTGCCTATGAATTGAATCGACATCCGGAGGAAGGCGCGATTGAAAATGTACATCCTAGATGAGGATGTGCGAACTACGATAAGCTAATTCAGACCAGTGCTCGAAGTTCGACGCGTTCGGATATCATAATCCTGGAAAAAGATACCCGAACCGCTATTCGAAGTAGTTAACTCTAACTAATGCCCAGAGTTTGGCACTTCAACAATTACTTTGCATTCGCAAGAATGATAAAAGACCGGTAATTATAGAACGGGCTAAAGGTTTGGTCTGATAATAATAACTAGAACGAATAAATCGCAAGTACATTGAATGGAAATCGTATTTCTTAAGTACTTAAACAAATCCTTATTAGGAGTAAAAGAAACAAAAACTTTTACTATTCACATGAAATCTGAAAATCTAAGTACAAGTGTTATTGACACTAAAAAAAGTAAAAGCGGGGGTCAAACCCGTGCAAAGTCAGCAAAAAACCAAAATATGCAACAACTATTATTAAAAAGTAAGTCTATTTGCACCAAACAAACCGGCCCTCACTTCTTTGGTTTTGTTCTCCTTTGTTTCCTCTTAGAGCCAAGAGAAACATCGATCGAGCTTTCACCTTATCTTTTCCCTCCACTTCCTTTTCCTTTGGGTGGAGTGCTCTACGATGATCCAACAGGCATGCTTTGAGCGCTACTAGGCGAAGGAATATGGACTAGTGTGAAAATAGTTTGCCCGGGAAAGGCAATGGATAGAGGAGGACGAATAATTTCAAGTTTCTCCTGCTTGACCTTTGTGGAAAGCAGGATGTCTTTCTCGGGTTCTTGCTCGAGCTCGTGCATGGTGCGACTCGACAAAGGCATGGAGACCCCAGTAATAACAACATCTTAATCAATCCGAGTTTTCTAAGTCCCACCAACTGCTTCATCCAACAAAGCATCGATCATCTGCTCGTCAAAGCCGGGCGTATCGTCAACTGGGATGGTCAGAATCATTGTTGAGGTGGTAACAGTAACTGATTCCATTACAAGTACTCGTAGTCTTAGCTAAGAGTCCTTGTCGGGAAGTGGAGCAACATGAGGAGGACCTGTGGCTTTAGAAGCAAAAAGAGAGAGATTAGCTATGTTAATTGGTGACACGTCAACTTCCTGTAATATAGGAGATACCTTCTTCGTCTTAGAGCTCTATGCGGCCTGGAGTGCTGCCAAAATTCACATCAAGAATTGAAGAGAGAATAGTGGTCTATGGATCTTAGGCCTCTCGGGATCTTACTCAGGTGTCAGAGCAGCTTGGGACCCAAGCATTTTGCTGTCAGTAGCATTATGTGGCGTCGATCCGGAGCCTTCGCCCAAGTCTTTAGGCATTGTCGAGGCAAGCTCTGGATGAAGAATAAGCTGATCATCTTTCAAAATCTTAGGATCATCTTCTACGAAGACTTATTTTTCCAGCTGCTCCAGATCCACCTCACCACCTTCGAGGAAAGCCTTTTCTTCTTCGATGATTCGCTTGTAGACAAGGGCAAGAATTTTGGGATAATCTTCATTGAATCACTCCAGATTTTAAAATTTGAGCATGTTGGCATTATACTGGTTCAATAACGTTTCAAACTTCTCCATCCCACGCTCTTCTATCCGCTGTTCCACGGCCTCAACTTCTCTTTTGACGAGTGCATCAACTACTTGAACACGCTCGAATGCTTTGTCTCTTTCCTCCCTAGCATGGAGAAAATCATTACAATAAGTCTGAGCTTGTTGGAGCTCTTCATCCTTTTCTTTTGTTTCATGTTTTAGCTTGGTTTTTCAATTTAGCCACATTTTTGTTTGTGGTATCCCTCTCCATTATCAGAGCGTGATTTTAGTGGAAAGCTTGCTCTATTTCATCCTGATGCTTAATTCGCTCCTCTTCAACTGCCTTGGTAGCCTCCTTGGTCTTTTTCTTGGCTTCAGCTTGGGATGTTCACAATTTCTCGACCTTAGCATTGAGATTAGAAATGATTATCTTATTATCAGCTTCGAGGAGCTTCTGATTGTCGATCTTTAGCTGCCTGTCCCTAGAGACTTTGGAAATTTTCTCGGCTAACTTCGACCATTCGTTATACTGTTTGTGAACGTCGATTACACAATCAAAGGTCATCTTTTGCATGTCAGTCCAGATTCTTTTTAAACTAGGCATAAACATAAAAACATTAAAGCAAATGCTTGGAAATTCTTTTTTAGTTTGCCCATTCGGGCATTGGCCGCAAGTTGTTGCCCTATAGAGATAGGTGGGACTATAGCAGTTTCTTCGCCTGACCTGTGCTGGGAAGTCTTAAAGACACTATGGTAATGCCTAGGTCAGAGGACCGACTGGAGTGAGATGGCACCAGAGGTTGCATAGGGATGGTATCCAAAGGAGGGACATGAGAAGCGTCACCAGAGGGGATGTCATCATAATGATCGGGTTGCCTTTCTGGACCTCTAGGAGGAGGTGATCATAACATAGGGTGACATTTGAAAGCAGAGTCATATGATGAGCGATCTCTGTCGTAACATCTTCTATCTTGATCATCTTTGCCTCGGCTAGAGCGATATCCTAACCATAATTATGACCGCCCCCTTGGCGATACGAGATCAATGAGGTTTTGTGCTTGGTATGATTTCTCCTCCAAAGATCAATAAACATATTTCATTTTCTCCATGAATTCTCCAAGGAAACAAGAATAAGGTAGAACCAACCAGCAAGGACACAGGTCAAGTGCGAGTGTTGTGAAATGCATGTGTGTGTGAGTGTCTTAGTGTCCTCTCGATGGACCGTAAGCTGGAACTTTACTCGTGGGAGTAACTTCTCCCATGCTAGTACGAATGAAGTCCTTATCGATGCCACTAGGAGTGTCGATGCCCTTAATACTAATATTACCAACATTGAAAGAACCAAAATCGACAAGAATTGGCCATAGGCCAACGAATGTGCTTTTCGAAGGGAAAGATGGAGTTTTCTCTAAATCTGTGACTAGTAGGGGTTGGGTAGAAGCCTGCACATTGGAGATTTTCACGATTAACCTCTTCTTCGAAGCAGGCGGTTGGTCGTTCCTTGATTGTTCAGGTTGAGATTCATGACCCACATCTATGTTACCTTGGCCAGCCTCGCCACTTTCACCGATAACTTCACCTTCCACGGCATCTTCTGGTGCTTGTTCAATGTTTTCTATGACTCCGGCCCCATTACTTGGGACTAGAGGCAAATCTGGATCAGCCTCGCCTCCTTTGAGCGGGTTGTTATCATCGCCATTGTCTTCGTCATTGAAAGCAATTTGGACGATGCCAGTACTATGGCCCTCTTCTAACAAGCCGTAGGTGAGAAGATTTTTATTTGATAAAATAATTTAGATATCGCTCCCTTTGGAATTGCCATAAGTGTGTTGACGACATCCGAAAGCACCAATTTACTAGGTCTTGCTGGAATATCTGGATAGTAAAGCAAGGATTTGAGTTAAGTCTGCTTATTATTAAACAAGTTCATATAATGCACACGGAGAGGAACTAAGTTTGAACAGCCATCTACATGCAACCACGGGTGGACAATGGACATAGAACCACTCGATTTTGAAGTGGCTCAACTTGTTCCAAGCCCCAGTAACCACTCTGTAACCCCTGATTGGTTCCAAGTAAATCAAAGATGGATTTTATTTTTGGTTTTTAAAACTGTATATATGTCGAATCACCTCTTCACTGGGTGCTCGATGTATATGTTCAGTGAAGACCATATACATGCCAAGAAGATAGGCATAGCTATTCGGGTGCAATTGTGTTCGAGCAAGCCTCATAATGTTTAGAATTCGGTGGATGAATTGGTTGAATGGTGGGATGTTGCCTACCAAGCACGAGAATCTATTGCAGGCGATATAACCCTTCAAGGGATTACGAGCTCTTTGATCATAAGACGTGACAGAGACATCGTCAAATGGAATTTTATCCTTGTTGAATATTCTTCAAAGAGATCCTTCGTCGATTTTGGAAGCATTCTCGGAAGGTCCTTCATCGATTTTGGAAGTGACGGAATTAACAGATCGTTTAAAATTACGGCATCCTTAAGGATGTCAGGTGTGGGGTCTACTTCTGGCCTCTCTGCTGGCTTAACCGGATTTTTTTAGAATTTGTTGTTCTACTTGTGGATTTTCTTATTGTTTCACATGTTTTGTTGTAGTTTGTTATACGTGTGGAGTCATAGTTGAGCTTGACTTAGCATCAGATTCGATGTATCTTGAAGTTGATGTACCTGTGGCTTGAGCGGCAAGACGTTTGGAATGTCTTTGATCCATTTCTATAAAAAAAACTCGATAGATAATCAACATTAAAAGATTAAGTGCAAACAATACCCCTATAAAAAAGTGGATTATAGTGTGGTGTTGTGCATTTTGGGTTTTTGATATTATTTAACAGTTCATTTTGGATTCTGGATATCACTCAATGTGACTATCATCGCTGATCGTCCCAAAAAGTTTTACACCATTCGCCATGCAACGGGAAGTGTTCTAGACCAAGAAGAAGTCATTAGGCCGTAAGGAAAAATTCTCAAGTGAACTGAGATATTTTGGAATTCTCCCAAGTGTTGGAGTTTCACAACTCCAAAAGTTAAAAGAAATTCCACCCTTTCTCCTTCTATCTTCACCGACCCAAACCACGACCATCACCGCCTCCTCTTCCACATCCATGTCTGGTTCCATCCATTTCCAAGTCCAACACCTACCTAGTCAAGGGAAGAGATTCAGTTAAAGACTTTAAATCTAGCGCTTAGGTCGGTAATGAGATGGGTCGGGTTTCTGGAGATGGCCTGAAAGCAATCATGGAAGTGGAAACCTTAGGTGAAGGCGAGTAGCGACGATCCTAAGTTAAGTCAGAGGGAAGTTTTGGTTGGAAGGTTTGAAGCTATTTAATAGCAGAAGCTTGAGTTTTTAGATCGACGGCAATAAAGTGAAGGAAGAAATGAAGTCGAGTAGGTTTTATAACCTAGACCCGAAGTTTCGGCTAGAAACTTGGAAAAATTCTCCAAGTCCAGAGTGATACCAACCCCTAAGCTATGGGTCGGAACCGAGTCCCAAAAAAGCAACATATGCATATATTTGTATATATGTGGGTATATGTTAGTTCCTATACAAGTAATCGACCATATAGTACGCTCCTTTACACTCAAGAACATGCACGTAAACATGTATATGTATATCTATATAGAACTTGTATGCCAGAGTCAAAGGGAAGCCAAATTCAAACCCAAGTAATCGATGGATGGGATCAGTTCAAAGTCATCAAGCTTGGAATAAAAAATCAAGAGATCGTATTCCAGATTTATAATCCCAGATGCTGATGGATCATCGTGACGGATGGCAATGCACATTACTCTTCACAGCAACGATTCACAAGAAGGATAGAGACCATTCGAAACACAGAGTGAAGTCCCTCACGACTATTCGAACTTGTCTCGCTTTAAAGCACACCAAGTTTGAAATGAAATGTACGTTGAGGGGTAAGTGTTATCCAGCCTTTGACCAGCTAATATGTGGACAGACTGGATGAACTAAACTTGGAGTTATCAAGGCAAAAGCCCAAAGAGATAGCCCAAAAGTCCTGAAATCAAGCACATGCAAAGTCACAAGATCAAGATCAACCAAAGTAAATGAAAGTTAGGGATTGGTACCGACCCTACTTTATGGGTCGGTACCAACTCCTAACTCCACCTTAAATGGACCTCATCTCCTGCCTACATGCCTTACTCAATGTAAAAAACCTACTTTCGAAGTCGTTTTGTTGAATCAATCAATTCTCCATCGATATCTACGAACACTTCAAACTACAACTTTGCTTTTCCACAACTCCATCATTTGGACTCAAAAACAAGCTAATATTAGTGCAAATAACTATGGAATCGTGAAGCTAACCATAAGACGATTCGAGGTAAAGAGTCAAAGATTACCATTTTGGAAAACTTGGGGATCAGTACCGACCCCTATCTATGGATTGGTACCGACTCCTACCCACTTATGATGTGGCATCTATTTTTATGGGAAATTTGGTCTAAATTGTGTATAATGGCTAGGTGATATTTTGCGTGAGATATTAGGCTTCCTACCTCTATAAATAGAAGGGCATGGCTCATTTTTTAGGATCTTTTGGCTCTAATTCTATTCTAAGATATATTTTTGTAATTTTTAAAATCTAAGTTTTGGAGTTGTACCGACCCCTAAGAACTTCTACCTCCAAGTTAAAAATGTTAGTTCTTGAGATAATGGTTTTGATGACAACAACATTAGGACTTGTTATAAAATATAAATACTAACATTATAGTTTAGATTATATATATATATATATATATATATATATATGCAGGATTTAACCATACAGGTACCAATAATGAAGACTGTATAATATAGAGATTCAAGATTGAAGATATCAAGATTGAAGACTCATGAGTATCAAGATATCAAGAGTTCAAGATTTCATAGTACAAGATGAGTATTAAGTCTGGAATCATGTTAAAACTTCTTGAAAGCACTTACATCTTTATTCGAAATTTATTCATGAAATGGAATCCACTTCGAGCCTGTTAAAGGGATGGAACCCTAGTGGGATAGAAGCCACGACAATATCTAGTGGAACATATAGTGGTCCTATTTTGATATCCACTAATTTTATGAAAATGCTTTTCAAAAATATATCTCTTATTTTAAATGTTTTTAAAACCTTCTTTTCAAAAAGACTTCTCTCTTATTTGAAATATTTTTGCCTCAAAATTATCTGTATCATTTTTTAATATTTTGATTTCAAAAATTGTCCTTGATTTTAAACTATCTCTTGTTTTAAAATTTTAGCTTTTAAATATTTATATACTCAGATTTTAAATCAATTTATAGATTAAGACTATATATATTAAAAATTACTTTTATATGTTTAAACTATATTCAAATATATTTACAAAGTTTAGAAATTGTTTTGACAAATTATAGAAACCAATTTTAATAAGAAAATAAATATCACCATTTTTTGCCTAGAGCATGTCGACATACTCCTACCCCCCATGTCGACATGGTGCCCGTTAAAATTCAAAATTCAAAATTTCAAAAGAAGTGTTTATTCGTCGTATCCTTTCACGAATAGATATGGTTGTTGATCTTCTATAAATACCAGTAGTTCTAAAAGAATTTTAATCAGATTCCACTTGTTTTTTCTTCTCTTCATCTTCCACATTTAATCTAAAAGAATCCCAAACTATATTCTGTCAAAATATCAAGTGAATCAAACTTGATTATCTCTTGTTTGATTCTCTGCTCCTCTCTTTATAAGATCTAAGTGCTATTCAGAGTTATAGGATCATTTGTAAATCAAACTATTGAGTAAAAGGTGCGATTGAGCCTTGAAATCAATTCGGTGTGATTGTAGCCCTGGAAATCAATTAGGTGATTTTGTAGCCTAGTTAAATCAAGAGAGTTTGCTCCGGACTCGAATACAGGAGGGTGTACCTCGTAACCTTGAAATCGAGGGTGTAATCTGGGAGATTATTTTGAAAAGAAATCCGTACAATTGTGCGGGACTGGATGTAGGGTAACTCCGAACTAGTATAAAATCCTAGCGTGTTCTTTCCTTTACTGCTTTTATTTAGCATTTGCATCTGTGTCTAATTCTGTGATTATATCCGTGTCTGTGAATTTCATTGTTGGTGATTAAATTACGTAAGTTTCAAAAAGATTTAGAAAATTCATAAAACACTATTCACCCCCACTCTAGTATTATTCTAACCTTAAGATCTGTAATCTGCTTTTCTCACATTTGGTATTAGAGCAAGGTTTTCATAATTTGAATTTTGGAAAAAAGTTTTTAAAAAATGGATATTTTTGGTGATTTTGTTAACACTATTTTATAATTGTTCAAATCATCATTGTCTCATAAGTCTGCATATAGTTATTATAGAAAATCAAGTTTTCTACCGAATTTGTATTCTGTGCAGAAAGGAAAATGTTATGTGGCCTTTGAAGAATCAACACTAAATAGACAAATTGTCCAAATCAAGAAGAATAAGTGGATACTTGATAGATGTTCAAGACACATGACTGGAATTCCACATATGCTGAATGATATTATCTATAAAGATGGAGGATTGACTAATTTTGGAGACAACTCAAAAGGATATGTGATTGGCATCGGTAATGTCGGTAACTCTAAAACTCATACTTTTTTTAATGTTTTATTAGTTAAGAATCTGAAACACAATCTGCTTAGCATTAGTCAACTTTGCGATAAAAGATACAAGATCAAATTTGAAAAAGGTAAATGTCACATTGAACATAATAATTCAAATATTATATTTGAAGGAATTAGGAAGAAAAATATTTATATTATTAGTATGAAAATCTCAAATGATAATCTATGTCTTTTGGAAAATACAAGTGACTCTTGAATTTGGCATAAAAGATTTGGGCATTTGAATTTTAAACTTTTATCTAGACTTTCTAAACTTGATCTAGTAAGAGGTCTCCCTAGAATGAATTTCAAAATAGATAGTATATGTGATGCTTGTCAATTAGGAAAACTTAGGAAGAGTTCTTTCAAATTAAAAGATATGATTTCAACTTCAAAACCTCTTGAGTTCCTTCATCTAGATTTGTGTGGGCCGTCTCAAATTCAATCAATAAATCACAATAAATATGTCTTTGTAATTATAGATGGTTATTCTAGGTTTACATGGACAATTTTTATGAAACGAAAAAGTGATACTTTTGATTCATTTAATTTTTTTACAAAAAGACTTCAAAACCAACTTTCTTTAAAAAGTATAACCGTTCATAGTGATCACGGTGGGAATTTGAAAATGAAGATTTTGAGAGATTCTGCAATAAAAAGGGAATAACTCATAATTTCTCTTTTCAAGAACTCCACAACTAAATGGAGTGGTAGGATGTAAAAATAGGACGATTCAAAAGTATGCTAGAATAATGCTTTTAGATAGTAATTCACCGAAACATTTTGGGCTGAAGCCGTCGCTACAGCTTGCTACATTTTGAATAGAATATTAATTAGACCGTTAAATGATAAAACACCTTATGAACTTCTTTACAAAAGGAAACCAAAGGAATCTTATTTTAGAATCTTTGGAAGTAAATGTTTTATTCTAAAAACAAAAGACAATTTGGATAAATTCGATCTTAAATCCGGCAAAGGAATCTTTATCGGATATTCTAATAGAAGTAAAGCATACAGAGTTTTCAATTTAAGAACTAATACCATTGAAGAAGCAATGCATGTTTTGTTTGATGAAAATTTCAAAGATGTTGAACAAATTAATGATGAAGAAGATTTTGTTACCCTAAATATTGAATCAGTTGAAACAAATAATGAACTTATTCATCCAAATAAAAAGGTTAAGCTTTTAAAAGACCATCCTATAGAAAATATACTAGGAGACATTGAATCTATTGTTAGAACTAGAAATCAACTATATAACATGAGTAATGTAGCTTTTATATCATCTATTGAAACCTAAAAATCCAAAGGAAGCATCATCTGATGATTCATGGATTCTGACTATGCAAGAAGACTGAATCAATTCACCAGAAATGATGTTTAGGAACTTGTTCCTAGACCCGAGGATAAAACTATAATAGGATCTAAATGGGTTTATAAAAATAAAATGAACAAACTAGGTGAGGTCATTGGAAATAAAGCTCGATTAGTCGCACAAGGTTATTGTCAAGTAGAAGAAATAGATTTTGATGAAACTTTTGCACCCGTAGCAAGATTAGAAGCCATCAGATTTCTACTTGCTTTCGCAAACTATAATAATTTTAAATTATTTCAAATGGATGTTAAAAGTGCTTTTCTAAATGGATTTGTTAAAGAGGAAGTTTATGTTAAACAAGCTCCACTCTTTAAAGATGAAAATTTTCCAAACCATGTTTTCAAACTTAAGAAAGCTCTATATGGTCTGAAACAAGCTCCTAGAGCATGGTACGATAGACTAAGATCTTTTTTATTACAATCAAATTTTGAAATTGGTAAAGTAGATAATACTCTTTTTATTAAAAGAAATAAAAATGATATCCAACTAGTACAAGTTTATGTAGATGATATTATTTTTAGTTTAGCTAATCATGAAATGAATAAACAATTTTCTGAAATAATGACAAAAGAATTTGAGATGATTCATATGGTTGAACTTACTTTAATCTTAGGTTTACAAATAAAACAATTAGATAATGGTATATTTATTAGTCAATAAAAATATGCTAGGGATCTAGTTAGTAAATTTGGTATGACTACTGCAAGTGGAAAACCCACTCCCATGGCAACCAATGAAGATTTAAATAAAGAATATCTTTCAAAAGATGTAAACCAAAAACTATATAGGTGAAAGATTGGATCACTACTCTATATCAATGCGAGCAGACACGATATCATGCATAGTGTTTGTCTTTGTGCAAGATACCAATCTCAACCCAAAAAGACGCACTTAAAAGCTGTGAAATGTATCGTAAGATATGTTAAACACACTTTTGACTATGGTTTATTTTACCCACAAAATGATTCATTTGATTTAATCTCTTATTATGATGCTGACTACGCTGGTTGCAAATATGACCGAAAAAGTACAAGTGGAACTTGTCACTTTTTGGGGCATTCTCTGGTTTCATGGTCTAGTAAAAAGCAAAACACTTTTCTTTATTAACAACTAAAGCATAATATATCTCTACTGCTTTGGCTCACTCTCAAGTTATTTATATGCAACAAACCTTAAAAGACTTTGAATTAACAATTTCAAAATCACCAATTTATTGTGATTGTACAAGTGCAATAAATTTATCTAAAAATCGTACTCATCATGCTAGGACTAAATATATTGATATCAGACATCACTTTCTCCGACATAATATAAGTAAGGAGATTACTTCTCTTGAATTTATCAATTTCGAGAATCAAATTGCTGATATTTTAACCAAACCCTTAAATCAACTTATATTTAATAAGTTAAGAAGAGAACTAGGTATTTCTTTAATAACTGAAATATAGAATACATTAACATATATTTTAAAAAACAGAAATATACAAGAAAACCAAAATTTTCATAGGCATGTCGACGTACCCCTACCCCCATGTCGACATACAACGGCAAAATTTGAAAATTTGATTTTCCCTCTAAAATTAGTTTGTAAGTTATATAAATCTATGTGTTTCAAATTTTTCTGTCTTCTCACTTTTCTTTCTCTGTATTACACTTCTGAAAATTAATACTAATGGCCTCTTCCACTAAATCAACCCATAATGACACCATTTCTTCACCTTCTCCTTATTCTGGTCCATTTCAACGCACTACACTGGCATGTGTAATAAAGATTGAAGAGTCTATGAAGGATGCCATGCAAATGCTGATTGAACTTCAAGTTGTGAAAATAAGTATGGCAAGAGAACAAGAAAAGCAAGCCAAAATTCTTCGGAATTTGTAAAAAATCTTAATGGATAATCATACAAATCCTATTGTGATTGAAGAAGATTCTCCCAACATTCAAGTGCATAACCCCTTAGAACACTAAGAAGAGGAAAAAGAAGATGATGACGAAGAAGAAGAAGAAGAGGAAGAGGAAGAAGCACCTATGGAAGAAGACAACAACGTGGTCTGCATAGCCGAAGTCTGTTTTGACAAAGATGGTAATTTGGTTGAACAACATGGAAAATTTTGTTTTCATTATCCAAATTGTTCTATTCACAAATCTCCAATTGTCAAAATCTCTCATTAGTAATGTTGTTCTATAATTTATGTACTTAAATATATTTGCGTGTTTATGTTCTATATATACATGTAAATATAACATCATATATAATATAACATTTCTTTTCACTTATTATACTTCCTTATTAGTATTTAATATGGATAGTATTATATTAAAGGGGAGTTATATTAGTTTAGGATTAGTTTTTATTGATGACAAAGGGGGATAAATATAAAATATAGTAGTTAGAGCAGTTAGGCATAGATTAAGGGGGAGTTATTAGTTTTAAGGGGAGTTATTGTGAAGGAGAAGTATATTTTATAAAAATAGGTTGTCATCATCAAAAAGGGGGAGATTGTTAGTCCTTGAGATAGTGGTTTTGATGACAAGAACCTTAGGACTTGTTTAAAATATAAATACTAACATTATAATTTAGTTATATATGTATATGCAGGATTTAACCATACAGGTACCAAGAATGAAGACGATACAGTATAGAGATTCAAGATTAAAGACTCACGAGTATCAAGATATCAAGATTTCAAAGTAAAAGATAAGAAATGAGTTTAGAATTATGTTAAAACTTCTTGAAAGCACTTACATCTTTATTCGAATTTTATTCATGGAATGGAATCCACTTCAAACCTGTTAAAGGGATGGAACCCTAGTGGGATTGAACCCACGACAATATCTAGTGGAACATATAGTTGTCCTATTTTTATATCCACTGATTTTATGAAAATGCTTTTCAAAAATATATCTCTTATTTTATATGTTTTTAAAACATTCTTTTCAAAAAGACATCTCTCTTGCTTGAAATATTTTAGCCTCAAAATTATCTTTATCATTTTTTTTATTTCAAAAATTATCGTTGATGTTAAATTATCTCTTGTTTTAAAAATTTAGCTTTTAAATATTTATATACTCATATTTTAATCACTTTATTGATTAATATTATATATATATATTAAAAATTACTTTTATATGTTTAAACTATATTCAAATATATTTACAAAGTTTAGAAATTGTTTTGACGAATAATAGAAACTAATTTTAATAAGAAAATCAAAATCACCATTTTTTGCCTAGAGCATGTCGACATACTCCTACCCCCCATGTCGACATGGTGCCCGTTAAAATTCAAAATTCAAATTTTCGAAAGAAGTGTCTATTCGTCGTATACTCTCACGAATAGATATAACTGTTGATCTTCTGTAAATACCAGTAGTTCTATACGAATTTTAAATCAGATTTCACCTATTTTTTCTCCTCTTCATCTTCCACATTTATTCCAAAAGAATCATAAACTATACTTTACCAAAATATCAAGTGAATCAAGCTTGATTATCTCTTGTTTGATTCTCTGCTCCTCTCTTTATAAGATCTAAGTGCTATTCAGAGTTATAGGATCATTTGTAAATCAAACTGTTGTGTAAAAGGTGCGGTTGAGCCTTGAAATCAGTTGGATGTGATTGTAGCCTCGAAAATCAATTAGGCGATCTTGTAGCCTGGTTAAATCAAAAGAGTTTGCCTTGGACTCGAATACAGGAGGGCGTACCTCATAGCCTTGAAATTGAGGGTGTAATCTGGGAGATTATTTTGAAAAGAAATCCATCGCGGGACTGGATGTAGGGTAACCGTACCAGTATAAAATCTTGGTGTGTTCTTTCCTTTACGCTTTTATTTAGTAATTGCACCTTTGTCTGATTTTGTAATTATATTTGTGTCTGTGAATTGCATTTTTTTACATAAGTTCAAAAAGATTTAGAAAATCCATAAAACACTATTCATCCCCCTCTAGTGTTATTCCAGCTTTAAGATCTGTAATCCGCATTTCTCACAAAAATAAGCATTAAGATTAAAATGGACGTAGGCCTTGCTTTGCCGAACGACTATAAATTATTGCATGCTCTCTTCTGCTCGTTTTTCATTTACTTTCTTCATATTTTATTCTCTATATAAACTCTTGGATGTTTGTGTCATTTTTGTTCAAACGGATGTTATGTATAGTATTATTAATATATTAAATAGATGAGATAAGATATATGTATGCATTTGATGATATTCCTTAAGGTATGTACATTTATACTTTGGCCGTCGTGAAATGGTAGGTACGAGTGAACAATCTCTTTCAATTTATTGATATTCCTCAAGGTCAAAATGAGATTAGGACAAGGAACTATAGGTTAGGTGTTGTATGTAATATGACCAAAAAAGAGTTATCCATCGTTGGTGGGAGTATGATTTGTTAATATTCCTCAAGATCAGAATCCTAAGACAATCGAGTCATAACACCCATTAGTGAAGTCGAAAGACTTCTATATTTCATCGTAGAGTTTGGAGAAACGTAAAAGAGTAATGGAAGCTTATTAATAAAATGAAACATAAAGTGTAGCTTGCTAATATTATAAGAACGTCTACAATGATTGTCCTAATTTACCAATTTAAAACTTGTAGGAAAATGTCTACGCCTATGCTATTTCCTAAAAGTGACAAACTCACTGGACCTAACTACGTTGACTGGCTAAGAGCAATATATTATTGACTCACAAACACTTTGGTTATCGACAATTGCATCTCCAAAAGAACCCACTAATGATGCGGACCTTGAACTTGGACTTGTTTATGATAAATGGGTTTCAGACCTAGAGATCACCCAATTTTTTGTGTTGTCAACATTGGACAAGTCATTGTAGAGGCAGTGCGTAAATATGTCTATCCATGAGATTTTTGGTAGTCTCAAAGCTCTATTTGGTGCCCGTTCCCCAAGGTACAAACTTACAGAGAAACTGTTCAATACTAAAATGAACAAGGGATAGAATTGGACGATTACATTCTAATGATGAAAGGCTAAATTTATAGATGTGCATGGTTAGATGTAGCAATAAGCAATGAGATGCAAGTAAACATAATCCTTAAGTCTCTTACTCCTCAGTATGAGTCGTTCATATTAAACTATAATATGAACCAGTTTAATAGAGGCCTCATGGAGCTCCTCAATATAAAGAGGTCGACTAAGACTTGGTATATGGACCAAGCAGATGTACTTGCCATTAAAGGGAACACATCATCTTCAAAAGGTTCGAAGAAGCGAAAAAGGGTTAATAAGAAAAATAAGAAGATTACTGCTGCAGACAAGGGCGAATGCCATTATTATGACAAGAAGGGTCATTGAAAATGGAACTATCAGGAGCACTTAAGGATTGTTAAAGAGAAGAAACATATTCGTTTAGCCACTCCATCAAGTATATTTATGATTCAAAATTATTTTGTAGGCAATAAATTATCTTGGTTTTTGGATACTAGATTTGAAACTCATATTTGTAATTCATTACAGGGCTTAGAAACCGACTTCTTATGGAAAAGGAAGAAATGATGCTTCTAGTTGTTGATGGATCTATTAAAGATGTTATGGCAGTCGGAGATTTTCATTTGAGTCTGCCGAGTAGATTTGTTTTCATATTGAATAATTGCTATTATGCAAAGGACTTTATTTGTGGGATTATTTATGTATCTAGATTGCTAAGACTGGTTATATTTTTCACTGTGCTAATAGTACTATGAACATTATTTCAGATGGTAATAAATTCTATGAGTGTATTTTAACCAATGGAATTAATGTGATCAACATAAATTATGTCTGCTCTACACGTAGTTCTTTGAATAACAGTATAAATAAAAATTATCTTTGGCATTGTAGGCTAGGTTATATAAGCGAAAAACAATTGTACAAATTAAGAACTGAAGATTTTCTACATCTATTGATTCTGAATCATTTGATACATGTGAATCGTGTCTTAAAGGTAAGATGATCAAATACCCCTTTTGTAGGAGTAATAAAAGAGTTGATGAACTCCTG
This sequence comes from Allium cepa, assembly GCA_030765085.1. Taxonomy (NCBI): domain Eukaryota; kingdom Viridiplantae; phylum Streptophyta; class Magnoliopsida; order Asparagales; family Amaryllidaceae; genus Allium; species Allium cepa. The sequence goes on from CM060930.1 coordinate 176,350,973, forward strand.
GGTCTCGTACGTAGTAATATATATGGTTGGATGCCTATCATTACTGAAGACAGTTGTTCTTATTTTATAAGCTTTCCTAATGATTTCTCAAGCTAGGATACGTATATCTTATGAAGAACAAATTTGATGTGTATGAGAAATTTATTGAATACAAGTATGAGGTAAAATGATATAAACCAAATGATTAAAACACTTTGATCCAATTGAGGAGGTAAGTACGTTGGATTATCTCTCAGGTTACTTGATGGTATACTCCATAACATTACGGTATTTTGGAGCGAAGGAACAAAACCTTATTAGATTTTGTTCGTTCAACGATAAATAAGGCCGAGTTACCTCTGTCTTATTGGGGATATGAGCTAGAAACCACTGTGCATATGTTGAATTTGTTACCCACTAAATCAATGTCTAAGACACCATATGGGATGTGGCATGGGAAGCAACCCACCTCAGTTATTTGAAGGTGTTGGGTTATCCAGCCAAAACTACAAGAAAATTCACGTTTGGCTGCACCATAACACAATGTTTTGACTAAAAATGCTGTTGAAAATTATTTAACTATAGGAAATAAAATTACAAAACACTGTTTGAAGTGGGCTGGAGCGGTAACCACTGTCTATGCGTAATAAGGCGGTAAATTTTCATGTTCCCTCCAAATTGAATCCTAACTAAATAAGGTAAAATTTCCATCCCTAATTTTATCCCGCAAAAACCTAATTCCCAAATTTTCGTTCCGTCTAACTAAAATTAGGTTGTCTATTTCCCTTGTCATCATTTGTCTTCATCATCACCTAAATATTAATGAGTCAATTCAGAAAATGTCACTTGAAGCGGATCGTCCTATGTACTTATCGGCGATGACCCCACCATTGGCGCCGGTCTAATCTTATCGGACACGTACCGAAATCCAGTCGGATCTCGAAGTCGGTCGCCTTCCCTGCCGCTCATGTGCCCGTAAAACTAACAACAACACCTCTGTCCCCAAACCTCTGCCTTCAACTATTCCAAAACCAGATCTGAAAGTAAAACTTCGATTTTCATTTAACAAAATATATTAGATCATTTCTCAAAAGTTCATACTAGTTTCCTATTCTCTTTCCTTGCGCGACTTAAGATTATCAAAGTACGTAACATTTTTTCCCCTTTATTTTTATTTTGATTCTCTTCTAAAATATGAGCCATGCGAACAACCGAATTATATTTTGCTAAAAGAAAATTGCTAGAACAACAGGCAATTTAAGTCATGAAATTCACGGATCAAACAATGGAAAGCTGGGTGATAATTTCTTTTAATATTTGATTACGTCCGTACGTTCCCATAATTAAATCTCGCAGTTGAATAGGCATTACTGTTTGTTAAAATTCGTGAATACAGAAAGACTTCAAGAAGGCAAAATTAGAAATTTAAAGGGAGTCCATAATTTTATTACAAGGTCGAGTAAGATTGCCGATTTTGTTTTGGGTGGACCAGCAATATACCTTTTTTTCTCACTTCAAGTCGATAGATTATGATTTATATGGCTTGATCCGATTTTCAGTTGTTGTTTAGCATTAGAATTATGTGCAAATTCCAGATTTACCTTTTGTTTTCCAATACGTAGAATGTGACTTTTGGATATTAGTGTATGTATTTACTTTTTCGCATTTTATCTAATTAGTTTTAAGCTATTTTGTGAAAATTAAAGCCAATTTATCTTAATCTTGGGAATCAATAAAAATGAGTTATTTTGTTAATGTATGCTCTTAGATCTGTTTATGCTTTACCATGACCCCTGCTGTATGAACTTAGATTCAGTGAACTTAGTTTGACAGTTTAAGAATATGTAAATATATTATCATTTAGCTACGACATTGGTCCAAATTTATTAAAATAATGTGATTTTTACAGAAAATTGACTTTAATGTTCAGTTTATATCCATCATCCAAGAGCAAAAATATCTCTCCTTTTGTTTAATACATTATTTAACGAATTAATCATTAAAATAAAAAACATAGTAAAAAATAAACAAAATAAAACATTTTATTTGACTTAAACAAATTGAATTCATATTTACAACCTGGCATTTCTAATAGGCTGATTATAAACCAGACTTTGTTTTACAATATTGTTGTTTTGAGAATAGTTACGTGTAGACTTTTTAGCCTAGAGATAGTCTAACCAGGTAAATATTGCAGTGGTTTATTAGATGAGCAACTTTTTCTAATGTATTAGCACATCTATTAGGGTGTTTTGTAGAGACCTATTACTTCAACTTTCCTCATTTTCCTACTTGTTTGTAATACTTGGAATCCTTAAAGAATACACCTTGACCTAGTTTACATATATCATATGCTTTATGATATATATAGACTGATAAAAGGCATTTCCCCTTAACTCAATTTTTTTCCCAAATGGTAATGGTATAACCCTAATTTACCAACATATTTAAGTATAAGTTGAAATCAAAAATGTAAGGGGAGGTTTTGAAAAGAGTCATTTTGAGGGAGATCCAATCAAAGAGGAAAAGGAATGAAGTGAAAAGGACTACAAAATACTAAAGAAACATGTATCTAAGCATCCAGTTGGGGAGCCAAGGCATTGGGAGAAGATCGCAGAGGCATTTGAAGGAAGGTTTAAAGTGGAAAGCGTTATAAAGATGGGAAGTCAATAAGGGAGAGGAAGGGTGGAGACAGTGATTCTTATGTGTAGTTTATGGAGGATGGGAAGCCAGTGGACAAGAGAGTTGAGTGTGAGATTTAGAATGCGAGGAACATGAGTTAGGGTTTCAATGAGGACATTGCATTTTTGAATGCTTTAAAAGCATTTTCTAAGGATTTGGATATGAAGTGGGGGGAAGGTGGCGGCAACAATACCAGAGAGGTTTAAGGCGGAGTGTGTGAAAAGGGTTTCTGAGTTAAAGAAGGATTTTAGGAGCTCTAAATGACTGCTTTCTTAGTTGAAGTTGTTTGATGTATTTCTATTTTATATTTTACTGTGTTGAGGCTTGTACTATTTCCGGGCATGCGTTTACAATACTATTTGTTATGTACTATCAAAGATGAAGGAAATATTACTATGTTGTTTGTTATTACAGTTTAAACTGCCGACTTTGGTCTATTTAATGCTTTGAAGGAAACAAATCATATACCCTTTTGACACGACTATTTGCTAATGTTTTTCTGTTTTTTTTTACTCTAAACTTGGTCTATTTTATCGATGCATGATTCTTCTGCATTCATAACCTATCTACTAATAAATATATGTTGTAACCAAATCAGGTTTGCATGGATGTTATGATGCATGGGTATGGTTACGTCAAAAAGCTTTGCTCAGAGCTATAAGATTTTACGAGGCAACATAACTTCTCTTCAATTGAAGATTTTAGAAGGTATGGTTTCTTCTAGCCCTGATTTTCACTCTTTCTCGGATTGAAATACAGATACTTAGTAATACATGCACTTATGTTTTATGAATTGAATTTCACTCTACTTCAAGATTTTATAATTTCAGAATGATGTGCATCCTTCTTTGACTTGGACATATTCGTAGCACTCAATAATATTATAATTAAGTTTAATTCTGCGAGAAAATATGTTTTAAGTGTAATCTCTTATGACGTATTGATTTCAACTAAACTACAAACTTTGTTAAACATCATTGATTTGGATAACAAACAATTTCTATGTAAAACCCAAATAAGACCAAATGATTCTTAACATATGTTTGTAAATTTAAGTTATTGGTTTGTAAGTTAGAAATTGGCTAGCACATTTCTATAAAAAATAAATAAATTTATAAAAATTAACTAAGTTAACTAAATTTTGTAAAAATTAAATAAACTAACCTAGTTGACTAAATTTTATAATAATTAACTAAATCTATAAAAGTTAACTATTAAATAAGTTTTATAAAACAACCAAGTTTATAAAAACAAAGTAAGTTTAAAAAAGTCAACTAATTAGCGAAACTAACTAAGTTTTATAAAAAAATTAATTAAGGTAATTAAGTTTTATAAATAATTAATAAATTAAGCATGTTTACAAAAATCGATGAAGATAACCAAGTTTTATAAAAATTTAACTATGTTGACAAAGTTTATAAAAAATTAGCTAAATTTAAAAATTAACTAAGTTAACTAAGTCTCATAAAATTAAACAAGCTTATAAAATTAACTAAGTATATAAAAAATTATTAATTTTTTAAACACTAAGCTAAAAAACTCGAATAAAGTTAATTAAGTAAAAATTAACTAAATTAACAATGTTTTACAAAAAATCAACTAAATTGGCTATATTTATAAAAATTAACCAAATTTATAAAAGTTAATGAAGTTAACCAAGTTTAATGAAAATTTAATATGTTTATAAAGTTTACTAAGTTTATAAAAAATAATTAAGTTTTAAAAAATTTAACAAGTTTATAAAATTGACAAAGTTAACTAAGTTTTATAAAAATTAAATAAACTAATAAAAATTAGATTAATTCATAAGAAAATAACTAAGTTTATAGAAATTATTAAGTATATAAAAGTTATTAAAAAATTACTAAGTTTATAAAAATTTATATATATACTATCACATATACATTTTTTTTCTTTTATAATGGAAACCTCCCACATTTTTCATTGAATCGGATTCTAGAATAATTCATCAAAAAATATACAGGAACTGCAGCTGGACCTATAGACATTACATATAGACATATATCTAGTGTGATCTCCCTAACCCATCCTTTGTAATATCGTCTATCTTTCCTCTTAGAACTCTAGTCATACATACATATGGATTTCGGATTAGATACCCTAGTAGTCTTAGCCGTAAACGATGGATACTAGGCGTTGCACGCATCGACCCATGCAGTGATGTAGCTAACGGTTAGGTATCTCGCTTAGGGAATACATTTGCAAGAATGAAACTCAAAGGAATTGATGGAGGCCCGCACAAGCGGTGGAGCATGTGGTTTAATTCGATGCAAAGCGAAGAACCTTATCAGGGCGCAACTCAATCTTTGTTTTTCAAGTTTATAATTGAATTTCGGCACTTTCCATTTTGAATCTAAAAAAATATACTAAGAAAAATTCCCCTTTGACAGTGATATGTGTTGTACATGTAAATCCTAGATGTGAAAATAGGGATAATTCATCCATGAAAGAGAATGAGAATAAAACAAAAATAGACACTAACTAAACTAACTATATAAGATTCCCTTTTTCTATGGAAAAGACACGTATCCATAATGATGATCTTAGATATGGACAATTTCTCAATATCTCGTTCATTCGCAACAAAATATTTTCTTTATGCGTCAGTTAAAAAATATTTTTTTTTTTGGAGAGAGAGACTATTACATCAATCGAGAGAAATAAGAAGTAGCAGACAAACAAAAAGTTTTAGAGGGGAGTCATTCATTGAATAAACGGAGCTTCTTCTTATATTATTAAATTAACTTCCACTTTTAATTTATATTATATATTTTTCAGTATTACTATAATTTACTTATTTGGTTGAAAAGCGGCGCAGATTAGAATCTATTTTTACGCATACCTAAATGCTTATTTTTTATTTTATCTTTTTTCAGTCCAAAATATCTTTTAATCCCAAAAATATTAATTACCCTTGTAATGGCAATTGGAATGATATTAACTCTTATTTATTTGTTATCTATGTTATGGCAAATGTTCTATGGATACAATTTTTTCAATGTTCTAAACTCAAATCTCGTGGATTCTGGAACACGACAACTATTTGTTTCAATCTGTATCCTTTTACCCGTAATAGGAATTGGTATTTATCCCGATTTCGTTCTTTCTTTATCAGTTGACAAGATACAAGCTATCCTATATAATTATTTTCATAGATAGTTTTTTCTCTCAATGAGATAGAAAGTCTTATAACTGAAAATTATAATATTTTTGAAACTATTCGCTGTACAACGAAAAAATAATAATAATAAAGTGAATTAGAAAGATGCATCTGAAGTTTTTAAGAACTGTTTGAATCTTAATTAATTAACTAAATTGAGAAAAAGACTCAAAATTTAAAATAATACTTAATTAAAAATACTACTTAATACTAATTAATGAACACCAATTTTTTTTAATTTGAATATTCTTTCATTTTCATATTTTATAATATATTTTATAGTATTATATCAATAATACTAAGAAATTACAATTGGAATGTAGAGGCCAATGATAAACAATAACTCCCCCACGAACACAACATACAACTTTCATCGTACTGTGCTCTCCTAAGAGTAACTCTTCCCAAAATCTCAAAAGGTGCTGAGTTGGAATCCCATTCATTCTAAGAATTCTTGTGGTCCCGGAGAATCCAACTACAGTAGAACCAGGAACATAGAGCTCTCTACGAAGCAGGCATTACCCTTTCTTTTCTATAGGATAAATTAATTAAATCTTACTCATGTGGAGGTGAATTCTTGGGCCGAGTTGGATTTGAACCAGCGTAGACAATCGTCAATGACTTTATAGTCCATCCCCATTAACCACTCGATAATCGACCCAGGAAGTAAGTTATAAAAAATAATAACTAAGTTTATAAAAATAAATAAGTTTATAAAATTAGACTTAGTTTTATAAAAGTTAACTAAGTATATAAAAATTAGATTGAGTTTATAAAATTATTGTAAAAGTTACTAAGTTTATAAAAATTAATTACTATAAAAATAATTAAGTTTAAAATTAGACTTCATTTTATAAAAGTTAACTAAGTTTTATAAATATTTAATCGTAATACCCAAGTTTGTAAAATTTAACTTTGTTGAGGTTATTATAGAAGCATTACATATAATTGGTGAGTTGAGTTTATTGTGTGTCATCTACAAATTCTACTCTTGAATCTTTTCTCTCATTTCATGGTCTGATTAATGATATAAGTTGCCAAATGTAAATATTATTTAACAACTTTATTGCTCATATTTTTACGATGATATAATTGATTCACAATTGGAACTCAACTGTGATGATGCTATTTTTTAGGTTTGAAATCGTGCCACTCATTAATATAAACCTAACTTATCTCTTCCACTATATATTTGAACATATGTTCTATGATTACCCCTTAAAATTCGTCTTTATATTTGTAGAGTTTGTGGTTCAAGACTAATATTAAACTTTGCAAGATATGGTTTGACATGGGTGAACATGGACAAATGAACAAGGTAGTTTCTTTTTTTGTTAGCGAGTACTTTCTTCGAAAATTACTATAGGTTACATGCTTCAGCTAATTGGTTGTGTTATTTGGTTTTTTTAGATATTGAAAGAACTTCAAAAATCATGTCGAAATGAAGATGGCTCCGATGACTATAAAAAAGGAACTCGGCTTCTCGAAGCGTGAGATTCAAATGTTCATGAAAACAAAAAATAACAAGAAACTCAAGGTCATTTATTTTCTCTCTATTCCAATTTGTCTAATTAAGGATTACATAATTTACGATATACTTTAAAAACATATAACATGTAAATCCTAATATAACTTTATCCTACATTGTTTGAAAAAAAGCTTCATAAACAGTATAAGCTTTTGATAGCGGGGATGGTCAAGATATGCTTTATCAATAAGTTGACTAAGTTTTACAAAAATTAACTAAATTTGTATAAATTAACTAGTTTTCTTTAAAAATAAAAATTTATAAATTTATAAAAATTAATTAATTTTTAAAATATTAACTGAGTTTATAATAATTAACAAAGTTTATAAATATTAATTAAGTTTATAAAATTAAATGAATTAAATAAGTTTTACAAAATAGAACAAAGTTGACTAAATTTTATAAAAATTTGTTCATAGATTGTTTATCCCTACTATGGACCTAGTATTTTTAGGAATGTTAATATCAATGTATAAAGAAATATCTTCAGTTTTGTCCTTGATTGTACATGATACATGTATGTCATTGTTATTAGTTCTACACCATGTTGTGATACACAGCGAGGAACATAGTATCATATTGGTTATAACTATTTTTCTATGGCTTACAACTTTGACTAATTAGTTGCCTTGTTTTTTTGTCATGGTCAGGTAAACAAAATAGAATATAGTCCTTCATAAAATAGTTCATGCAACTGGAGTTAAAATGTTAAATAAGTACATCGTATAAATAATAATGCCTTACTGTGTTTACAGTTGCTGGTTATGGGCATTATCATACTAGCGGACTAGAAGAGTCATACCATTTTATAAATATAATCAAATATAAAGATTCGACTTTTTTGAGTTTTAAGGGATATTTTAATTGGATATTTTTGTCATACTATAAAATCATAAATTGCTTGCTGCTTTTTATATTTATGAGTTCATAATAGTTTTTGTAAATTGGTTAATGAAACAAGTGTTTTGTATATCGGGTTAGGTGAAATCTATTTCCTATTCATTTTGTTTCTTGTACTATTTTTAGTATTTATAATTTACTTTTAAATATCACAGCTACTAAAATTGTTGTTTAATAGTTTGTTCTCTGACACAACAGAAATCATTTTGATTATCAATGATCTTGTATAAGAAAAAAGAAAAAAAACTTGTTGGAAGCATAACTGATGCAGCAAGGCATATAGGAATTCAGAAGTTAAACCATATTCAATCGTGCACGAGTCAAGGAGCTTCGGATTTAACTCATGAGTCGGCATGCTTGTTGAGTCGGACACGAGATAAAGGAAGCATGAGTCGGAGCCGGTTTAACAAAGCTTGGAAGAGTTCGAGTTGGATGAGTCGTTCACGGGTTAATAGATGCATGAGTCGTTTCCGACCTAACGAAACTTGGAGGAACGAGCTACGACTTAACAAAAGGGGAGATGAGGCATCGAGATTGAGTCGTCTACGACTTAACGAAGAGGGCTTGAGTCGTATACGAGTTAACCAAGATCAGGAGAAGATGCTACGACCTAAAGACATTCGCATAAGTCGTCTACGACTTAACAGGAAGCGGCAAGGAGATGAGTCGGCCATAGAAGCAGATGGTTGTTGGCCTTGAGTCGTTAGGTCGGCAACGACCTAACTGCTGTAGTTTGAGTCGTGAGTCGTTATGTTTTTCTTGAGTCGTATGTAGTGAGTTTCTTAAGTCGGCATGTATGATGAGTCGTACTTGGTTGAGTCGGTCACTTTGTACAGTGTTGTAATGTGTTGAGTCGTCGGGTCTTGAGTCGGAGGAGTTGTATTGGTGTTGGGCTTGCTGAGTCGTGTAAGCGGAGTGGTGTAGTTAAGTCGGTGCCGACCTTGTATGAGTCGCTTGTAGTTCGGTCTGTTGTAAAAGGGTGGAGGCGCATGTGTTAAGTCGGTCACGACTTAAGTTGAGTCGTAAGTCGCTTGCCGACTTAAGGCACTGGGTCAGAAAAGTCTATAAATAGCGTATGTGTTGTACATTTTTTAGTTGTTGATTTTTAATAAAATTTCTCTTTTGTTAGCTTTGTGCTTTCATACCAATTGGTAGTTGAGTGTAATCTCCTATCTCCACTTACGTCATTCGAGTGCGCTCGAATCCACGTTTGTTGAAGCCGATTCACGGAATCTAGTGCGCTAGATCAACGTGCGAAGAATCGTAGATCTTTGAACACGGTATAGTGCGCTATCAACGTGTTTGAGATAGCTAGAGTTCGGTATCTTTGGATCAACGAACTTGGGCATTTTGGTATCTTCAACTCACTGATTGCTACATTTCATCGATTGAAGTTTTGTTTGATTAATCCGCTGCGTCATTATTGGTATCGGAGCCATACTTAGCCAATCATAGCTAAGTTTGATTCTTGGAGCCAAGTTTTTGAAGTTTTTGAAGTTTGGAGTTGTTCATTGTGTTCATATTGAAGTTGCAACAAGTTTGGGGTGTTTGATCCATTTCATTTTGGATCGAGGAGTTGGATTTTGTTTGGATTTTGAATTGGAGTTTTGCGCGCCAAAATTTTGAAGGGTTTTGGAGTTGTAGGCCGAGCTAAGCAAGTGAACCGAGATAGATTGGTGCGAGCTAGTTTGAGCCGTGCCAAGTGATTGAGTTGTGCATTGTTGAAATCGACCTAAGTTGAACCGTGAAGTGTCAAGGCCGAGACCAGTTGGAGCCGAGACATTGTTGAACCGTGACTTGTTGATTGAAGTCCTGTGTGAATTTTTGAAGTCTTGTGAAGTTTACAACCATGCCACCAAGGAGAGCTAACCGACATCAAAACGTTGAAGCTTTGTATCGAAGAGAAGAGGCCGATCAAATGGAGCAACGTATGCACGAGAAGATTGATGAAGGCATTGGTAGGTTGGAGAAGCTTATGATTGATATGAATCAAAGTAGAAGAAGAAATTCACCTGAATCCATTCATGGAGGAAGTAGAGTTTCACATCATTCAGATCGGGAGAGGAGAGAAAGTCAGGATCAACGGAGTGTTGATAATCGAAGTAGGAGGAATGTTGATGACCATGATAGACGGGATGTTGGTTGTAGGAGTGGTGGTAGAGATGTTGGAGGGCGTGAAAGACAACGATATGCATCAGACTTTGATGAGGAGTTTGACGGTGATAGGGGAAGTGTTCATTTCAGAGACCGAGATCAGGGACAACGTCAGTATCGGGTTATTGATGATGATCGACGTTGGGAATCGGGTATGAAGATGGAGATTCCGGAGTTTAAAGGAGGGATGGCAGCTGAAGAATTTCTTGATTGGGTATCAAATGTTGAAGAGATCTTTGATTTCAAGGAGGTTCCTGAGCATAGGAGAGTAAAGTTGGTTGCTACTAGGTTGAGGGGGAGAGCTTTGGCGTGGTGGCAGCAAACTAAACTTACAAGGGAGAGAATGGGGAAGTCAAAGATAGAATCGTGGGATAAGATGAAGAAGTTGATGAGATCTACTTTCTTACCTTACAACTATCAATCACTTATGTACCAGAGGTTGCAGAATCTGAGGCAAGGGACAAAATCTGTTAGTGATTATGCTGATGAATTTTACCAACTCATTGCCAGGAATGATATCATGGAAACAGAAGAACAGCTAACTGCTAGATTCATTGGGGGCTTGAGAATGCAGATCCAAGATATGGTTAATATGTTTGATCCTAGATCAGTAGCAGAGGCACATCAGAAAGCGTTAGCTTGGGAGAAACAAGGAAGGCGTGGAGGTGGTGTGTTTACTAATTCCAATAATCAAGCAAGGGGTGTTGGCGGAAGTTCTCATGTTCCTAAACCAGTTTCAAAGCCAGTGGTGAAGGAGGTTGAGAAGGCGAAGGCTAGTACTGTTTTCAAATGTTATAATTGTCAGGAGTTGGGGCATAAAAGCAATGAGTGTCCGAAGCCAAAGAAGAGAACCATGGTTGCAGAGGTTGAAGCAGATGATGGTGAGGAGGCAGAGTATTCAAATGTACCTTATGTTGAGGAGGAAGAAGAAGTGTCGGGAGATGAAGGATGTAATCTTATGATGAGGAGAAGTTGTTTGACACCAAAGCAAGAGGAGGATTGTAGTTGGCTGAGAAGCAATATTTTCCAATCGACATGTACTATTCTGGGAAAGGTCTGCAAGTTTGTTATTGACGCGGGAAGTTGTGATAATATTATTTCTACAGAAGCAGTAAGGAAGTTGAACTTGAAAACTGAGAAGCATCCTAAACCGTACAAGTTAGCATGGTTAAGAAAAGGAGGTGAAGTGAAAGTGTGTCGAAGAGCTTGTGTGAATTTTTCGATTGGGAAGAAGTACAAAGATGAAATTTGGTGTGATGTTGTGGACATGGATGTTTGTCACTTGTTATTGGGCAGGCCATGGCAGTTTGATAGAGCAGTTCAGCATGACGGTCGTGCCAACAGTTACAGTTTCATGTTCGAGGGTACTAAAATCACTTTGGTTCCTAAGAAGCAACAGCAGAAGGAGAACAAACTGGAGGAGATTGAAGAATTGAAAACTCTGTTGACTTTGAAGGAGTTTGTTAAAGAAGTGGAGGAAGAACCGGAAGTGTTTTTGTTGATTGGGAGAGAGAGTAGTGAAGAAGTTGAGATTCCCGAAGAAGCAAAGCCAGTTTTGGAAGAGTTTGAAGATGTCTTTCCAGAGGAGTTACCGAAGGAGTTACCACCACTTAGAGACATTCAACATCAGATTGATCTTGTTCCCGGAGCAGTGTTACCACACCGACCACATTACAGAATGAGTCCGAAGGAACATGAGGAGTTACGAAGGCAGGTGGAAGAATTACTTGAACAGGGTCGTATTCAGGAAAGTTTGAGTCCGTGTGCTGTACCTGCATTGTTAGTACCAAAGAAGGACGGAACTTGGAGAATGTGCACTGATAGTAGAGCTTTGAATAAGATCACTGTTCGATATAGATTTCCTATGCCGAGGTTGGATGATTTGTTAGATCAATTGAGTGGGGCAACTATATTTTCAAAGATTGATTTGAAGAGTGGTTATCATCAAATTCGAATCAGACCTGGAGATGAATGGAAGACAGCTTTCAAGACGAGAGAGGGGTTGTACGAATGGTTGGTTATGCCATTTGGTTTGTCTAATGCACCTAGTACATTCATGCGGGTGATGAATCAAATCTTTCGACCATTCATTGGAAAGTTCGTCGTGGTGTACTTCGATGATATTCTGATTTATAGCAGGAGTACGGAGGAGCATGTTTTTCACCTGAGGGAAGTGTTGCTTATTCTTCGTGAAGAACAATTTTATGCTGCTACCAAGAAATGTGTGTTTATGACACCTACTGTTTTATTCCTGGGTTATGTTGTTTCAGGAAAAGGAATCCAAGTTGACCAGAGCAAAGTTGAAGCAGTCAGGAATTGGCCACAGCCAAAGACAATTACAGAAGTGAGAAGTTTTCATGGGCTAGCGTCATTCTACCGAAGATTCATACCACACTTCAGTAGCGTGATGGCTCCAGTGACTGATTGCATGAAGGGTAAACAGTTCATATGGTCAGAGGAAGCGGGAGTTGCCTTTGAGAAGATCAAGGAATTGTTGACGTCTGCACCAATTCTTGTTCTACCGAATTTTCAGTTGTTGTTTGAATTGCATACTGATGCTTCGAAGGCTGTCAAGCATTGGAGGCATTATTTGTTTCAGAAGGAATTTGTTCTTTACACAGATCATGAAGCTTTGAAACATTTACAGGGACAGGATAAAATTTCAGCGAGACATGCATCATGGATTTCTTATTTACAGCAGTTTACCTTTGTCGTTAAACACAAATCAGGGGTGACGAATCGAGTAGCTGATGCTTTGAGTAGGAGGAGTCATTTACTAACGACAATGAAGGTTGAAGTGATGGGGTTTGAGATGTTGCCAGAGATGCTTGAAGAAGATCCTTACTTTGTGAAATATGTTGAAAAAGTGAAGGATGGGAGTACCGATGAATTCATGTTGGTTGATGGTTTCCTGTTTAAAGGAAATCGCTTGTGTATTCCGGATTGTAGTTTGAGGATGAAAATTGTGAAGGAATTACATGAAGAAGGGCATGTGGGCCGTGATCGTACTTTGCAGTTGATTTCACAGTCTTATTTTTGGCCATCGATGAGGAAAGAGGTTGAAAGATTCGTGGAGCGATGTCATATTTGCCAAGTTTCAAAAGGAACAGCGACGAATGCAGGATTGTATATGCCATTACCAGTACCATCTAAGCCATGGGTTGATATCAGCATGGATTTCGTTTTGGGTTTGCCGAGAACTCAAAGGGGAAATGATTCGATATTTGTTGTGGTGGACAGGTTTTCGAAGATGGCACATTTTGTTGCTTGCAAGAAGACAGCAGATGCAGTTCGAGTAGCACAGTTATTTTTCAAGGAGATTTATCGACTTCATGGTTTACCAGAATCTATTGTTTCTGATCGAGATACTCGTTTTCTGAGTCACTTTTGGTTGAGTTTGTGGAAAATGGTGGGAACGAAGTTGAATTTCAGCAGTGCTTACCATCCACAAACCGATGGACAGACAGAAGTTGTTAACAGGTCATTGGGAAATTTGTTGCGTTGTCTTGTACAGGATAATTTGAGAAGTTGGGACCTGAAACTATGTCAGGCAGAATTTGCTCACAATCATGCAGTTAATCGAAGCACAGGATTCAGTCCGTTTCAGATTGTTTATTCATGTTTACCCAGGGGACCGTTGGATTTAGCAGTTGTACCACAGTCAAAGAAAACAGTTAAACGAGCTGCTGATTTTGTTGATGAGCTGACGGAATGTCATAAAGTCGTTCAGGAACGATTGGAGAAATCGAATGGGAAATATAAGAAGTTTGCAGATTCGAAACGACGAAATGTTGAAATTAAAGAAGGTGATTTAGTTTATGCTGTGTTAACAAAGGATCGATTTCCAGTGGGTGCTTATAACAAGTTGAAAGCGCGAAAAATTGGTCCAGTTGAAGTTTTGAAGAAGATTAACGAAAATGCTTATCGATTACAATTACCAGATGATGTTTATACTTCTGATGTGTTTAACGTTAAACATTTAATTCCGTATCGTAGAAATGAACATTTTGATGAGAAAGAATTTGCAAATTCGAGGTCGAATTTTTCTCAACCAGGGGAGGATGATGCAGCAAGGCATATAGGAATTCAGAAGTTAAACCATATTCAATCGTGCACGAGTCAAGGAGCTTCGGATTTAACTCATGAGTCGGCATGCTTGTTGAGTCGGACACGAGATAAAGGAAGCATGAGTCGGAGCCGGTTTAACAAAGCTTGGAAGAGTTCGAGTTGGATGAGTCGTTCACGGGTTAATAGATGCATGAGTCGTTTCCGACCTAACGAAACTTGGAGGAACGAGCTACGACTTAACAAAAGGGGAGATGAGGCATCGAGATTGAGTCGTCTACGACTTAACGAAGAGGGCTTGAGTCGTATACGAGTTAACCAAGATCAGGAGAAGATGCTACGACCTAAAGACATTCGCATAAGTCGTCTACGACTTAACAGGAAGCGGCAAGGAGATGAGTCGGCCATAGAAGCAGATGGTTGTTGGCCTTGAGTCGTTAGGTCGGCAACGACCTAACTGCTGTAGTTTGAGTCGTGAGTCGTTATGTTTTTCTTGAGTCGTATGTAGTGAGTTTCTTAAGTCGGCATGTATGATGAGTCGTACTTGGTTGAGTCGGTCACTTTGTACAGTGTTGTAATGTGTTGAGTCGTCGGGTCTTGAGTCGGAGGAGTTGTATTGGTGTTGGGCTTGCTGAGTCGTGTAAGCGGAGTGGTGTAGTTAAGTCGGTGCCGACCTTGTATGAGTCGCTTGTAGTTCGGTCTGTTGTAAAAGGGTGGAGGCGCATGTGTTAAGTCGGTCACGACTTAAGTTGAGTCGTAAGTCGCTTGCCGACTTAAGGCACTGGGTCAGAAAAGTCTATAAATAGCGTATGTGTTGTACATTTTTTAGTTGTTGATTTTTAATAAAATTTCTCTTTTGTTAGCTTTGTGCTTTCATACCAATTGGTAGTTGAGTGTAATCTCCTATCTCCACTTACGTCATTCGAGTGCGCTCGAATCCACGTTTGTTGAAGCCGATTCACGGAATCTAGTGCGCTAGATCAACGTGCGAAGAATCGTAGATCTTTGAACACGGTATAGTGCGCTATCAACGTGTTTGAGATAGCTAGAGTTCGGTATCTTTGGATCAACGAACTTGGGCATTTTGGTATCTTCAACTCACTGATTGCTACATTTCATCGATTGAAGTTTTGTTTGATTAATCCGCTGCGTCAATAACCCTTGTATTTGGATTTTGTTTTTCATTTGCCAGAATTATTATTTGATTTGAACTTCACCACTTAAGTTAAAATATTACTTTTAATCATTTCAAATAGCAACTGCTAGCCAACATCATACATTTAGCTTGAGCTGCTATGCAACATTTATGCTTAGTTTGAGATGACATGTAACATTTCGCAGTTTTATTATTTATCACCTCAACTCCAAGCCACTTAACTCTCGACCTAGCATCAGAACCAGGTTCATGGTTTCCAAATACAAAGTAGGATAAAGTCTTCAATCCAAAATCTCCTTTCCTTGGAATGTATCCTTCAGGGTCCATTGTCCTCCTATTTCACTTTCCATTATCACCAATGTTGAATGCCCTTTCCATTATTTTTTATCAAAATTGTACAAAGCTAGAAGAAATATAGATATCAAATGTACTAAATATGTTAGACATAAAGTGGTTGTACTAAGCTGCAAGAAATGTAAATGTCAAATAGTCTAAATATGTTATCATACAGATAGTGGTATCCAATTTTATACTTTAAAGGAAGTCAAAAAGGAGTAACAAATACTAGATCTATCTTGCAGCAAGAGCTAAGTGTAGTTATCGGAGAGACATTTCTGCAAAAACTTGTAAAGCAACACTTCGTTAGACTATTGGTTTTTCTAATTTTGTAATTATATAAGAAAATTTTGATTATCAGAATGTGCATGTGAATGACACTATGAAAGTCAAACAATGCATAAATGTCGTTGGATCAATCCAACATAAAAGGACATTCAAATCAATTTAAGCATTCCTCATTGCCATTAGATCAATTTAAGAGGGAGTTAATATGCCATCGAATAGTGTATATCATGTTACACTTCTAAATTTTCTTTCTTAAATCCTTTTTTCTAGGAATCAACATTTTGTCCTACATATTTGCTTTATATATATATATATATATATATATATATATATATATAATCTTCTTATATGTTAGCTTCTACTAGGAGTTATATTTTGCTTTAGGATATCTCAAATGGCATCATCACTTTAGTGTTGTTTCTTGCATTAAATAGATTATTTTTATTTGTATTTAGACTAAGTTTACTATTGCTGTTTATTTCTTTGGAAATAGTGTTTACTGTTAGGTTATTTGCTTTTAGATACCTTTCTTAAATGCTTAGCTCAATATCAATGTATTTTCGTTTATTTTTCAATCAGGTGTTTACATCACTAAGTATGTGTATGACATAAATTCAAGTTGTAAATTTTACTTCATACTTAACTAGTGATATGCGAAGAGGGTAGGATCCTCATCTATTGAGATAACAGGACAAATGTCTACGTGCTATAATGTATGCAAAAGTTCCGACAGCTCCCTCAACATAAATAACACAAATGGTCCGTCCATGTCCGTTTTCCATATGGGACATAGATATCATCGGTTCCTTACCTATCTTAAAAGGAGGTGCGAAGTACACTATTGTCGCAGTTGATTACTTTACCAAATGGGCCGAAGCGGAAACCTTAGCTACGATCACAACAAAGAAAGTAATTAACTTCATTGTTTGAAACATCATCTGTCATTTTGGCCTTCCACGAACCATGTAATTGATAATGGAACCCAATTTGATAGCACTGAAATTCAAGGACTTCTTCCATCGGCATCATATTGAGAAGAGATCTGCGGCAGTTGCTCACCCTCAAGCAAAGGGAAATATTGAAGCTATAAATAAAATCATAAAGTCCATTCTGAAGAAGCGTTTAGAAAAGACTACAGGCAAGTAGGGGGATGAACTCCCAACAACATTATGAGCTTACAGAACCACCCACAGATCCACGACTGGCCATACTACATTCGCCCTTGCTTACGGCTCCGAAGCCATTATTCTTATTGAACTCGAAGTCCCCTCTCGTTGAGTAACCTACTACGATCCCAGAATGAATAAAGATCTCCTCTTGGAATCTATAGACTTTGTAGATGAAAAGCACGAGGAAGCTAATTTGAGAGCAGTTGCACATCAACACCAAGTCGCCCGATATTACAACACTAAAGTTCGACCCAGAACCTTTGAAATCAATGACCTCTAAATGGTTTTTCTTGCCCCGTCACACAATAAATCCTACTTGGGAAGGACCATTTTTCATTGAACAGAGGATTAGAGATGGAACTTTCAAGCTAGAGACTGTTGATGGCATTACACTCCCAAAGGCGTGTAATAACAAGCATTTACAATGCTATTTCACTTAGTTTATTCTTTTTCATTCAGTTGTATTCAATTTTTGAATTTGCCATAGCATTTGATTTTCTAGATATGTAATAAGACAGATTATGTCATTTCTTCCATTAGCAGATAACATTTTAAATTTACTTCATGTCCTTGATTGTTGTAGCATTATATATTGGTTATGGTACCCGACTAACTACTGTTAACATGTCCGAGCAGGTTCAT
Source organism: Allium cepa (assembly GCA_030765085.1). Classification (NCBI taxonomy): domain Eukaryota; kingdom Viridiplantae; phylum Streptophyta; class Magnoliopsida; order Asparagales; family Amaryllidaceae; genus Allium; species Allium cepa. The sequence continues at coordinate 176,369,053 of CM060930.1, forward strand.
AGAGTTTGAAGCTAGCTAATTACATAAGTTCACGATTGAACTAAATAAAATAAGAATAGTCCGACCGTTCATTTGATGTTCTCACTCACAACGCGATGGACATAATATCTAACAAGGAATGGATGTGACTTGACCATCCAACAACAAAATTAATCCTACCACATGATGGGACAAATATGAATCAAAAGCGATCGTGATACGATCGATTGCTTGCTAAGTTAAAATCCGAACTTGGGGAGAAATCAATCAATTAAGAAAAGTATTGTCCGACTATTTTTCGAAACAACTCTAAGTCCCCAAAGCAATGGACTGGAGTATAAACATGAAATAGGCATGATCCGATCGCCCGCTAACTAACTCTTATCCTTAGAGTGCAGATATGGGTATAAACAACTAGATGAGTGCGGTTTGACCACTCATTATTCCATAAACTCCAACCTGAAACCGACAGGAGGAGTATAAACTCGCTAAGGATGAAGTTCGACCACCCACTATCTAACTCCTCTAACCCGAGGATGGGGTCACAAGTATAATGACTCGAAAAACTGTTGAATTCAATGGAGTGACACTAGGGTTCGAGCTCAATGTTTGATCAAACTTAAGGCCACGGCCACATGGAGGCCTTGAGTATAAATTAATGGACAGTTTTTCAGATTAACGAGCAACGAATTACAAGTACATTGAATGAAAAAGATATAGCTAAGCTACATAGACAAAATTCTCATAAGAGTTCAACAAAAAAACAAAGAACATTTATTTGCATATTAAACTTGAAAATTATGATACAAGTTTATTCAAAAACGGGGTCCATAACTGCACAATCATAGCCAACAAAAAGAGAAAAGCAGATATACAAGCTATATACAAACTAAGCAGAATCATGGCTATTTCTTCTGCCTTTTTCTCTTTTGGATTTTTGGGGAGTGGGGCTACCCGAGCTTTCACTTGTTTTTCTTTTTGATCCTTTGATGTCCTTGGCAGAAGAACTTTCAAAAGTTGGAGGGAGTTCTTTGAGAACCAACCCGCCTGGTGGTATGACTTGTAGTGGGACAAGATTTGGATCGTCAACGTCCACATTAGTGGGTTCAGCCTTAGCATGTTTCTTCAACAACCCCTCTCCCTTGATGCGTTCTTTTAAGCTAAGCTCATTGGTACGTTCAGTTGTGTTATTGATCACAACATCATATGATGCATCTGGCAAGGGTTGGCCATTAGTTTTTTAGTCATCAAGTGCCTAGATAACTTAAGTGTCGGTCCCTAAAATGTCCATGGCCATTGGAATTTTAGTAGATGTTGATTGTTGCTCCATGACGACATCGCTTCTTGGAGTCTGGCTGGGACCCAAAAGACTTACATATTCGCGAAAATAAGAAGATAAGCCATGACTATTGGGAATTAGGAACGAAATCTCTCGAATAATGGAGAACAAAGTCGGATACTTATGTCCGGCTGACTTATAGTTGTCGCCAGAGTGCTCCCGTCTTGAATAGGAGTTAGCACCTTTGATTGATAGTCAGGTTTGTTCGGATCGTTGCTCTGATCCTGTCTTGGACCAATAGAAACTGATGCTCCAGCCATTTGAATTGCAAGGGGACCTTTTAGATTGAACTTTGAAGGCTTCTTTGGAATCTTCTAACTGGGTCTCGATCTGCTCTTTAGTCTCATTATGGCCCGCTTCTTTTGCCACTTCCTTTAGGACTTCAATTTGAACGAGTTTCTTATCAAGCGTAATTTTTGGTCCTCGGGCTTCGACGGCCTTTTTATAATACCTTTGCGACTCCTCCGGGGATTCGAGCTTCTCTTCTTTCTCTCTTTTAAGGAGTTCTTCGAGCCTCCCTACGCGACAAGCTAGAATATTTTTCTCCTTTTGCAATATATCTTTTTCCGAAACAAGCATACCGATGCGATTGAGGGCGGCATCCAACTTCTTTTCGTGAGTCGCTTCTAGATGACCAACCGCCTCAGATTTTTCTGTGGCACTTTTTCTGCCACGGTTAACTTTGCTGTCAACTCCGAGATCTCATTGTCTTAATGTTAATTATGTCTTTGTCATGGATCGCCTCTAGCTTGAATGGTCGATCTCACGTTGTCTCTTGATAGATACCTCAAAGATATTTTCAGCTAGATGCTAGAATGCTTCGTGTTGCACAAAAACATCATTAATACATGCATGGGAAGTTGCTTTACATTCCCTGGAATTGTATGAATGGAAGGAAGGAACTTAAGCTAGTTAAAGCAAATCTTTAGGAAAGTGGCCTTTTGTTTTGCTAATTTTTCCACCATGGAAGCCTCAGGAACTGCAGTAGGCAAAGCTAGATCGGAAGTAACGATTGGGCATTTATGTATCCTATGATCGCGTGATTGTCTGGAGCCATATGAACTAGAATACTGCTCAGGTGGCACAGCAATTTAAGGTGCATGGAAAGAAGTCTGATCGCCACTATGTATAGGAAGATTGGGATGAACTTCCTAATGAGTGATTGTGATTAGGACTTATGTTTGGAAGATGAGGACTCCCTCGAGTGACGACTTCTTTGTCGGCTATCATCTCTCTCTATGCTTATCCGATTCTAGACCACGGTTGAATCCATACCGTGTTGATGAGATCCTCAAACGATCAAAGGCTCGAGATTGAGACATAGCACCTGCAAACCAAACAAAAGTGTATAGGTGACCATCAAACAAAAGATATATGAAAGTAGTGCAGTGAAGTGGGCATAATTGTGAGTGTCCTAGTGCCCCTTGATGGGCCAGTTGCTGCAGCCTTGCTGGTAGCAGTTTTCTTCCTTTTGCTGCTGGGAGGAATGTTACCACCACTCTTGATAGGAGTATTGAGCCCCCCAATACCGATGTTGGGAAAGTCATAAGTTATGATATCATCAGGGATCGGGAGATTCGATAACCCTTCCATCGAACTTTTTAAGTGTTGAGAAGAAGACTGTTCATCAACTGAGGTGATAATAAACTCAGGATCTGTAGCGATTTTCCTCCTATGGAGTTTATATGCGAGATTTTTTCCTCTCTTTGCTGGCATGTGAGATTATGCACCTTATGATGGTTCGACCATAGGCACATTACACGGACCTGCATTTGCATCGGCGTCGCCAAGCTTGTTGGTTTGGACGCCTCTAACTTCACCCTCTTCGGCGTCGTCCTTAGCCCAATTTTCAAGGAGATATTTTGCCATCTTCATCTACAGATATATGCTTGGTTATTCATTTTCGGAATTTTTACACTGCTAGTTGCTATATACTCTATTGTAACTAATGATTTTCATCCGATCCCTATTGTACTCATTTTACAAAGTGAGTAATAAAGTAATCTATTCAAAGTGGACGTAGGCTAACAACGCCGAATCACTATAATCGTTGTGTTCGGGTTATTTCTTTGATTTACTGCAATTTCATTTTATATTCTTTATTTATTTCCCTATAAAACTTCTATTGGGTGTTCGTACCAATTTTTGTGCAAACAGGGACATATGAATGAAACCATTTTGTATGTATGTAACTCCTTGCATTTGTGTAATTTAATATATCACTTAATTGCCATCCACATTAAATATATGTTACTACCAAAAAAACACATTTTTACAACACATTTTTGCAATATGTTATTGCAAAAAAAACTCAAAAACACATTAAATAAATAAATATATATTAAAATTAAAATACATTGATTTTAATATCTTATATTCTCTCAGTATTGGTAATAGAACATATATTAAGATTTACAAATAAATTGCAAATGTGTTTTATCTTTGATACATGTATATCAAGAATATGAAAAATAATAAATGAGTTATTTATCCTTCCTCGTACACAAATACTACCCTATAAACATACATCCACAGAAAAGCAACAATTTTTTTAGAAATAATTGATGTTATATGGTTAAAGTCGAGATATCTTGTGTTATTAATGACTAATTAATTGAAGGAAAAATTGTGCTTTGTTGATATTTAACCTAAGACACACTTTATAAAAAAAATTCACATGTAAATAAGTGTTTGTTATCCACAAACAAAATGTAAACTCCATAAACTCCCCCTTTTTGACGATAATAAAAAACAAGTTAAGTGACAAGTGTAACACGTGTTGAGTATGTACTCAATATAACAGAAGCAAAATTAAAATCAAAATCATAACGTAATGTCTCAATATGCATAACATGCTACTTCTGTCGATATGCTTCTCCTTACATATATGAAATATATGTTCATAAATAAAATATTAAACCAATAATATTTCATTAAATATTAACAACGACTTCACAATAATACCAAATCTTAACCTCTCTCCACTTTTTATTTTCATCAAAGGCATAAATATCAAATTAACATAACGAATAAATGGCGAATGATGAAACATGATCAAAATATGACCTTAAATATTTAATGAAAAATCAAACATAAATCATAGCGACTATATTGAATAAAACATATCTTATTTTAGAAAAATGGTAACAAAATAAATACAGTTATATGCAGTGAGGTTTAAATGACAACAATTCTAACCGTAGAACGTATAATAATAATCCGAGTGAAGTATTTATATAAGAATAATTTTCCCTAACTCATTATAAATAAGTATACTTTCACCCATGCATTGCCGTGGGCACAGCTAGATGAGGGAAAAATAGTGATTAATTAGTGTATATACACCAGCACTAAAAAATTCTCAGTGTTAGTTAGATATCCGCAGGTAATATAACTCAACACCCATTTTTAATGCGTAGGCCTTTAGCCATTTAAATTTGAAATTTATAGTAAATTTAATGTTTTACTTTTTGTATAGAATATGTACATGACTTGTCTTCGATACTCACTTTAAGCCAACCAAACTTTATCGTATTTCGATTCATGTCGATTTATCCAACATAATCATAAGGCTGGAAAATAAGAGTGGATAGATTATAAATATCAAATGGTAGATTCAGTGATGATATGAGACATACAATAGTCAAAACTAGAAACTTAAGAGTATGCTCTATTATAAAAAATACCGTAATGCTATTTGACCAAGGACAAAATATAATATCATTAGTCATATATGTAACTGTAATATCATTAGTCATCTATGTAATCAACATTAATACTTTTGAAATTCACAAAACAATGTTATATCAATCATGGTATGGTTTCAAAAAATAAATTATTTGTAGACATCTAAAAAATGTTTTCTTGTTTATGTTCTAATCTTGAACATAATACAAGAAATTATTTTAGAACTACTTACGTAAAAACAGCACATGGTTAAAGGGTACACATATCAACATATCAAAAATATCAAAAAATCATTTCAAATGATTTTACCGCATATTTTAAAAAATTTCATTTCAAAAACTCATCTCGAAACATCATGTCAAGTGTAGAATATCAAAAACTCATTTCAACATAACAAACTCTTCAAGTCAATTCTCTCATGTTAAAAGATGATTCGCATCAAACTTCATATCAAAAATTCAATAAAAATTATCATGCTAAGATATTCCCCAAATGAATAAATACAGAGAGAAAAGTACAGAATAAAACCCTAAGACATTAAAAACATTAGTAGGTTTTTCGTTTTCTTTTTTTCATTTTAAAAATATCTAATAAAGTATAACATATTTTTGGATTTTTGGAAATAATACGACTCAATATTAAAAAACAAGTTCTCAACATATGCATGAAATATCAGTCAACCAGTGAGATATATGAGACATAAAAATATCAGACTATGTGAATCATAAAAGTCAAAAGTCATGTTATAATATTCTAGAAAGAAAGAATGATTTACGCTTTCATGATACCACTTGTACTCTTTAAGTTCCTATAGTGATATATAATGATACCTCAAATATCACCTGGTGTATTAATAGCTTCTTTGTAACGTGTCAACAAATTTAGCGATTCTTTTGATCGACCATCTTGTTATAAAACTGGTCATTGCATACTCTCATCATTGAAATCTTGGTACAACATACTTTCATCATCGAGGCCAAACATGAAAGGTAAGTATCATCAAACAAGTGTGCTACATACTCCATACCTTGTTCGAATAAGCTTCATGTTCGAATTTCTAATCCGAATTGCCTATGTCAAATGGAAGCGTAAAAAAAAATCTCGAACGTACTTTCATCATCCAAAGTGAAAAACACAGTATCATCCCATAAAGAAGAATATCACAATCACATGTAAGTCAAAATATCATCCTCATTTCGAACATTGACCATTGTTTTTGAAAAGAAAATCTGTTTTGAAACTATTATTTGAAAATTTTAAATCCGTACTTTGATTTAGCACAAAATAGAAAGTTTCAAAAATTTGAATTTTCTAGTTAACAAAATTGGTTTCTTGTTATAATGGTAAACAAGCAAAAGTTATGATCAAATACTATAGCTAATTTGAACAATTCCGAACCACTTTCGAATTAATGTACAGAATAAATTATTGTTTTCAAGGTTTTAAGATATGGATCGATAAACTATCAAAACACTTAAAATGTCAGATTTATCTATGTGCTTTGTGGAACATGAATTGTTGATGAACTTTTTTATCCTTCAACTCCTCGATTAAGTGAGAAGTAATTAGTCTATTAATTACTTCCTTGATTTGAATTAGCAAAATTAAGTAATTTTAAGTATGTCGTGAAGTGGTGATTATGTTCCTGAATGCTTACATAACCAAGTAGTCGCACTTTAACCGTTTGTTAAAACATCGGATCTTATTCGTATAGATAAGATGAAATCCAATAATGAAAACTAATAAGAAAGACAGTAAAAGCAGAAAATCTTAAAGGACACGGGGAATTTATGTGATTCGGATTTTAAGGAATCTTAAGTCCATGGATAAAGTTTCCCTCTTTCTTTTCAATCAATTTGGTATAGAATTTCATGATTGAAGGTACAGTTAAACCTTGAAGGTTTTGAAAAAAGAGAAAATGCCAAAGAAAAGGTCCTCATTCATGTTACAGTGCCTTTCTATTTATAGCCTTATGACGCATGTGGATTGTCAGAATACTTTTCTCTCCTTCGTGTGTCAGTCTTTGGATCTACCAAATGTCATCTCTCCATGCTATCAGTTTGATGTTTATGAATTGCTGACATGTCTTTAGCGAGAAGTTTAAATGAAGGCGGGAACGATTGAAATTGCGATGGGAGAATTTAAATTTGATTTGACCTTGTATGTGGGTCCCTTGAGAGACATTAAATGTCAATTTGTTAGCTTTGAAGTATTACCATTGTATCTGTGCTGACCAGTATATGATTCCTGCGTGATATTTTGGTGTCGATCACGTTTACTTGTTTGACATCGCATGGGCTGGAAAGGAGCTGCGCTGCCCCTTCCTGCTTTAAGAGTTGGCCTGTCGTATATTTGCATTGCACTTGAGGCTAGCTACGATCTGAGCTGATTGCGGTTTGAGTTACCTTTTTTGCAAGTATGCCTAGATTACTGATGAGAAAGAGGTAAGCTTTATGCCTGTGTTATTTACCTGTAAGTATGCTTCTGCGTCGAAGCATATCTTGAGTGGCCCTATATACAGCCCCTTTGGAGTGCTTTTGACCCTGTGTAGTGCAGCCTAGGTTACCCTTGATATGTGCTGGTGCTGGCCTGTTCCCGTAGGTTGACAAAGCATGTGCTTTGGAAATGCGGTCATCTCATCATAGCATGTATGGCTCCTTATGCTTTGGCTCAATATTCATGTTATTCCTTTGATTTATACATCGTCGTTGTGACTTGGCCCTATTACGCAATATGCATAATATTTGTCTATTCCTATTGTTCCCGTAGTTGCAAGGCTCGGGTCAGGTTAGGTGCTATGACTTAGAATTAGTTTCCTCACGTCCTGCCTTATTTTCTTTTATTATAGTTCATAGTAAGAGCGGGTATAATGCGAATAATTTTAAATTTTGGAGTTGTAGTGTTCAAGTTATGGTCGATTAACCAATGTTAAAAACACCTATTGAATGATTATTAACCAATACCGACTTGAATGCATTTTATCAAAGGTTTTTGAAATGACTCGTAAAAAACGCAAAGAATAAAGATTAAATATTTTATCTAGAGTTTCCAAAAGAAAATTGATTCTACAAGTTAGAGTGTTCGAGCATAAGTTATGGTCAAAATACTGTAGTATTGATAGAATGATCTGATACATTTTTCAAACAATGTACCGAATTATTTGTAGTTTTTCAATGACTTCAGATCTTAATCCGAAAAATCTCAAAATATAAATGTTTAGAATATTCTATTGATTTTCAAGATTATTTTTTAATTTTTTCAAATTAGTGTTTCAAAGCTCAATTTATGACCATTTCACTACAACAGTATTAGAAAATCAAATTTCAAACAAGAAAAGAAACCGAGAAACAAACTTCAGAAATCACACATTCGCTTACCTTTGAAATTACGCTCATGTTCGCCATTAGTTTCAAAATGCATGGATCGCCATTTCATTTTCTTAGGCTAAGAAACATTGTTATATTGCTCATCAAATGTGTGGAACAACTCAAAATTTATTTTCATCATAGTTGTTCCTTGTCACGTCTTTGTACCTATACGTTAAAAGAAGTAAGCGACCTAGAAAATGTGATAGGCCCACATTTATTTATGTTTGGAAACTTTTGTGCCTGAATTTGTTCGCATAACAAACTATGAATGTTGAAAAATGTACCATTAGGCACCCACATTTGTTTGATTTTCTTATTTATGTTCCTGCTATGACAATTATTATAACTATGTCCAATTTTGTTGCTGCACATTTGGTAATAACACTTCTTCCCTTAGTTGTATTACTAGTCGTTTGTTTACAATCCAACACTATCCTGAATTCAAATCCTTTTCTATTGTTAGTTGGTTACCTTATAACATGTCAAACAATTTTTCTCCTACTGAAAATTTTCTAGCGATCAACTTAAGGTCATTGATTTTGGATTTCAAAAGATTATTTTTATTTATTAGCTTTGAACAACCACCAATAGAAAATTTTCTCTTCTCAATATCATTTCCCTTTTAGGACCATTTTTTCATTTCAAGCTGTTTTATTTTGGTCATAATTTCAAGCATCTTATTTTAAAAAAGATTACATATTCCGAATTCTAGTTTTTTATAATACTTGATTTTTAATCTCTTTTTCCCATTTATGGTTTGTATAAATAAACTTAGTTTTGCTATTTTTCAAAACATGTTTTCATTTTTAAGGGTTTTGAACTTTTCGTTAATGTCAATCAATTCTTTTACAAAAGTACAATTTTTTTTTCATTCAAGATTTTCAAATTTGTTAAGTTTTTCAGTTTCTTTCACTAATTATCTAGGATTATCTCAATTTTCTCTAAATTCTCATTTCCAAATATTTCACATTCTTTGCTTTTGGAATTTTAAATTTTATAAAACCGTCCAGCTCTTTTTGGAAAGAGTTGTTCTTGCAAATCAGCTTAGTTTTGCTTCTTTTAAATCAAAATTTCCTTTTCAAGCATTTGAAAATCATCATTGAAGCCAATGAAATCTTTTTTGTAATTCAAACATTTTCTGTAATAAATTTTTTTCAATTATCTTAGTATTTTCAAGATCCTTTCCAATTTATTATTTTTTGAAGTAGTTCAGATTCATCACATTTCAATATATTACTTTTTAGGTCAACGCTATCAATAGTTTTGGTTAATTCATGACACACGAGAAGTAAACCTTTATATGAAAAATCATTTATCTCATCATTTGCTATGTCATCGTAACTATTGTCTTCGCTGCCATCATTGTTTGAAATATTATTGGTTTTGTTCATCGTCAAGCACATATTTGCATTTGCATCAACAAAGAGGAGTTCTTAATCTTTGTTGACATTTTCACTATATTTTGCATCAAGAGTGCTACCGGATTTCATATGTATTTGAACAATGAGAGTTATGGTTAAATTTATACTTATCAAGTCCAAAGATAGAAAAATTCATAGCATTAGCATTAAGCGAAAAGTTATTCTTATATGCCATATCCAACCATTTTCAATGATATCACAAGTATGAAAATTAATAGATTTTAAATAAATTTTCATTCTAATATAAAATCTATTCCGTTTAAAGCGGTTATGGCCTAAAAATGGATCGACTCTCGCTAAAACTACTACTAGGGTGAAACAAGATGTCGGGTTTTTCTAAACAAACCCCACTCTGGTACCACTTGTAGGATCGTGCAATATACCATAACGGAAGGATGAATAAGGTATTTTTTTTATAGATAAACAAATAAAATAACATGAGGAAATGTAGCCACGATAATAAAGAACACATAGATATATCCAACTTCAACCACTAACCCATTAGTATCTGCTACTGCCTCCAATATTACTAACAAAATTAAATATTCGATCATTTACAACAACTGTAAACTTGCAATCCTTGCTTACCTGAATATAGTAGTCATAGCCTAGTAACCCTATCTAAACTCAATACCTTGAAATCAAAATTCCTGGGCTACAATACAGCTTGCTTAGAAAAATTTAGAGTTCAACCTATTTTAAGAATAAAATTCAAAAACAATTAAAACACTTAAACACTCTAAAAAAGATTTCTCAATGTTAAATGAACGAGGGATTAGATAATAATTTTTTTTCCTCCGATTCCTTTTTAACTAAAGTCGTCCTTTGTTATTCTGCAAATCTGATCGAAGTATTCTCCTTTAAAAAAATTCATCGATTCTTCAGCCCGTTTACCTCTGACCATCTCCTTTTTTCCTTCTCCTGCTGCCCAAGTAATTGAAGGGAATCATTCGTTTAGAAATGCTTAGGTATTGCATTGTCATTTAAAACCGCATATCTAAAGTTGCACATGTCGAAGCTTGCCTGAGTCGAAAGTGGAGCTGCTACCTAAATCAAGCATGGCATGAAACGATTCAATCTGGGATGCTTGGTGTCGTTGGTCATGCCTGAGATTTTGATGCGGTTAGTAATGGTGATTACGTTGTTTCCTTACAATGCTAGATATAAAAGATGACGTTAACAAAGATATGGTGCCTTAAATGAGAATGCTATTAAATGCTACTTAAACCGTTTGCTTAGTACTGCGATGTCCGATGCCTAAAGTCAAAGATACTCATTTGTTGTTGAATGTTAAGCTTCGCATTGCATTGGTGACTGTTGACGAGTTTGGTTTAATGATGAGTTTTGCTTGGTTACTTGTGCTCGGTGATGAGTTTGGCTTGGAGGTGTTGATTTTGGTTCTTGAATTTTCTAGCTATGTAGTTGCGTTCTTGTTCACTGTTGGTTTAGAAAGATGGAGATTTTGGCTAGTTGACGATGTTATAACATCGACATGAAATATAACGGTCAAGCTTAAAATGCTTAAGATATTGCTTTGGTTTGTTATGTCTGATGGTGTGCGGTATTAAATTTAAAGCAATGGTATTGCCTTATTGCTAAGGAGGCGATGAAGATATGTTCTGGAATGGTTTGGTGGTTCAGAACTGTCCAAGGATGATCAAATTTATATATTGGTTTGTATATGATTTATATAGTTCCATGCATAAAAAAAGGGTTTTGGTCCAATGCTTTTCACGAATGGGGATGGATGATAATATATATGATTATGAAATAAAATCTCAGCCAAAGAATAGTTGAGCTCATTTGACTATATCTTCAAAATTGAAAATAGAGCATTCAAACTTTTTTTTTGTTGAAGAAGTATTTTGTACGAGTGCAGTCTATGCATGAATTGCATAAAATGACATTTGAAAGAGATCTTTCTTTGCTTGCATAACTCCTATCATTTGTATAGTTAAATACACCACTTGATTGCCATCAACGTTTTAGCAGTTTGTTACTACTAGTATAACCGCACAACGGTGGAGAAACCGACCGTTCGATTGTATAACTTTGATAAGAAATATACATTTAAATTTTTCGTTAATATTACTTAAACATTAAGTGATAATATGTTGGAAAAGAATAAATTGAGATTTGAATCTGAAAATATGAATTTCAAATTTAAATATTAATCAAAGCATTCAAAATTATCAATTTGAAATTGAAATTTTAGAATTTGAAAATTATAATAGATTTGAATTTGGAATCTTTGATGCGCGAAGTAAAAGGAGTAAGTTTAGGAAAACCGCGACGAGACAAGATACACGTTTTTAGAAGAACCGCGACGAGACAAGATCCACGAGACAAGATCCACGTTTTTAGAGAAACCACGATGAGATAAGATCCACGTTTATTTGGCTTCAGGAAAATTGATTTTGGCTAGTAGAAGTAGGCAAATCTCCCTACGGTCGGTTTGATAAAGAAAAACTTAACAAACACATTAAATGCCAATATATGTTTATTAACATGAAATGAAAATCATTAATTGTAGTATCCTATAGTTTCTCCTTTAGAAGAGTTAGTTGTATGTCATAGTGGCAATTATGTAATTTGTTATATATACCTACCTCCGTAGTCAATCTTTTTCATAGTAACGATGTTTGTTTTCTTTTAGGTACTTTGTTATGTGGTGATGTAACAGTTGAATAATTAGTTCAAAGTATATCAATAAGAAAATCCTTGAATAAAATGTCATGTGATTATAATTACAAATAATTGCAAGCATGAGTAATTAATCACAAAATGAAATGACATTTTGTTTTAAACATTCTTGATGAAGGCTTTTTGAAATATGAAATCAATATATATCTTGAGACCAAAGTGCGTAATGCTCTCTAAATATTGGACAGTGTATTACTTATGATCCCTGGGGTACGAACCTATAATTATTGGATAACCATGGAATGACTTGTCCAAAAGTTTCATATCACTACAACAAACCCGTTATCAGTAGCATTTTTAAGCTAACTGCTACTGTTGGTCATTTGGAAAAAAATAAAATAAATAAAGCAATGCTGCTAAAGTATTCTAATTTGAGACTAATATCGTCCGAAACATTCACTCCCTCAATAAAGTAAAATGTAGAGTTTCTAATTCTGAATGGGGAAAAGATATATAATCTTCATTATCTCTTCCTTCCAGCAGTGGTAAAATAGTGTGCTGCTATTGACACCATCATTTCCTCTTCTGGCCACCTTTAAAAATTTAATAAAAATGACTATTTTGTGTGCACTTCTGGCCACCATATTATATCTTTTCATTCAGTAATTTACAGTCATAGATCTTCTTCTCAAACATATGCTTCTCTAAAAATTCAAACCCTAAAAAAAAGAAATACGTTATTTTGCATGTTAGATGATGGAAAAGAAAGGTCAAAACGATGTTAGTTTTTTTTAATGTTATTTAGGGTTTTTATTGCTTTTTAGGAAATGTCGTTTAGGGTATTCTATTGCTTAGGGTTTTCTATTGTTTAGGTTATTTCTTATGATCCTTTGGCTAGTTCAAACTTAGAGGACATTACATTTGATGATGTTGTAATAGAGAATGCCAATGTAAGTTGTTGATTTTTAGGGTTTTTTTATTATACAACTTATATGCCTTGTTTAGCAAATAGATTAGCCTTCGCATGCTCAATTTCTTTTAGCAATGCCAAATGTTCATTTTTTTTAGCAATAAGTAACAAGAGCACTGTCATTCGTGGCCGAACATTTCTAAAACGGTGGTGGTTGAATAAGGTCGAATAGTGAATGAAAAAAAGTTGGATATGAAATTAACAGAAGATCGGTTATGAACAGCCGACCAAACCAAAGAAGCAACGGTTGCTTATGGCCGTGTACTGGTGGGTAAGGTCGACCAATGCTCTTCGAAAATTTGTAGATGAAATTAAAAGGAGAACAGTTATGAAAAGCTGACTAGTACTATAAAGGAGCGATGGAGTACGGTCATTTGTTGGTTAGGGAAACTAGTACTTCTCAAAATTTTGGAGATGAAACGATCTCTTGATCGGTCTATAACAGCCGATGAGTAGATGTTAATGGCGATGCCTTTTGGCCGAAGGTGCTTTGTTACCCACGTACACATACAAATATTTAGACATGTACATACATGCATATATATATATATATATATATATATATATATATATATATATATATATATATTCCTTCAGTATGTTGTCAACATCTAATTGCTTAGTTTGTTAGCTTTACATACCAGCAACTTAATGTACATTCCAGTAAGTAAGATCACCATAGTCAAAATACAAAGAAAGATCACTACGGTCGGCCATTAATATGTGCGTTGAATTATTTTGGGTGCCTGGTTATAGAAAAGAAAAAAAATGAACAGTGTTAAGTAGTGAAGTGGTAAGTTTTTTAGGGTGGCCTTCAGGATTGGTGGCCAGAAGAGGAAATGAGGATGCTAATAGAAGCACACTAAAATAATCTTACCAAAACTCGATCCTCATAGAAATCAAGATCGAATTTGAATTGCCCCAACTCTAAAATTTCCTCGGCAATTCAAAGTTAAGCTTCTTCGCTATAATATGTATTCTCATAACACAACACATCTTCTATCATGTTTATTCGCCACCATTATAAATATAGGTAACCCTAATTTAAGTTTTCAGATTTTGATTTATTTAATGGATTTAGCTCATTAATTTATATTTCTTAAACAACTGAATATATTGTTAATTCGATTTAAATATAGTTCTTATTTGTTATTTAGATTAATTTAATAGATTTTCCTATTTATTTAATAGTCTAGTACATCAGTTAAAAACCATACAAGCTTTTAAGTTAAGAACCCAAATGTATTTGGAAAAAGTCTAGCTAAGAATGTAAGCTCGGAGAATGAAAAGTTGAAGAGTGATGATACAGAGAATGAAAAGTGAAAGAGTAATGATACCTTAAAGAATGACAGTCTGGCAATAAGTAACTATTATAGTGGGTTAGATTTTGGAGCTAAGAGTGGTATATCTAAACAAACTTGTGTGAAGGAGGTTCAATGGGTTTTTGTAGTAGTGTTATTCATACACAATTATGAGAAATCAAATACCTGATTATTTTAGTTTTTTTGGTTGAGGATGTGAATGGAGAATTAATGGGGAGTATAATTGAAAACATAAGCACAAATGTAGTTCTCATAGAGAGTTAATATAGTTCCACCACAGAGCATCCAAATACTAATGGTTTAATATTATGAAAATCCATCTCTGAACTGGCATGAAAAAGTTCAAATGGAGAGATTTTAATGCCAATGATTCAAAAGATTTTGATAATATTTATTATGTTAACTCTATTGAGTCTTATCTAGCAACCGCAGTTCAAAATTCTAATGAATTCATTGACAAATTTATCTTAAATATAAGTTCTATAGACAACCATTATATAATTACAGTAATAGTGGTGAATATATTATTGATCAAAATGATTGTTGGTATTCAAAAAAATCTTTATCTTAGTTGAAAACTAGCAGTGGGCAATGGTATCTAGTTGATAATGGTATTTCTGTAAAATTATTAAAATTTAATTTATGAATACTTTAATGTTTAATTTTTTTTACCTTTATGTAAATTAATAACTTTGAGATAGATATGTTGCTTGATTATTTGATTTTCAAAGCAATGTGGTCCATTAGATTTTATAAACCGGTCCATCGCTTGCATACATTATTAAATTATGTAATATATATAATATATATACATGTATTATGCTTGAATTTCTTATTCTTGTTGAATTACTTTTGGACATAATTGTTCTTTTAATGCATTATTTTCGTTGAGTTACTTTTTGGCTTTTCACCGTGATAATTTACTTCCTTTTCCAAAATTTTACCAGTTGCCTTGCAATCATACTGAAATGTAAGACAGAAAGTTACAACATACATGAATAATGATAGTGCCTATCCCAATTGATTCCTAAAATAGGCAGTACACTTGTACTTTGTATATACATATTATCTTCATTCATCTTTCTAACTCCATTATTTAATAGTTTTAGAGGGAAAAGTCGTTGCACCCATCATTAAAAATACATGAATCATAGGCTTACTACTATAGGTCATGGCTATGCTCTCAACATTCACATCGTCAATTGAGGAACATGATGTCGTAGTTAACGTTGATGGAGATGATGGGATCAGAAATGTTAGCAGGAGGATGAAGAGCAGGAGGATGTACCATTTGTAAGTAGAAAATGACTGTTACACATATTTAAAAAATGACTCAAAACATATGTTTGTTACTGGGAATTCATTAACTTTTTAAATTTTGCACTTCTTTGATCGTGTATATATGGATGAAAATACTGTTACGTAGTTAACAGTCTTGCACTATACTAAAATTTCAAAGAATAACTTCATGAGATATTATTGCTATAAGCTAATAAATTAGAACAAACCATTTTCCTTTCTTTTTGGTTTTAGTACTACTATGTATAGGGGTGAGCATTTATCGATTAAAACCGAATAAACCATCCAAACCAATTAAGTTTGGTTGGTTTGTTTCGGTTTTGTTAGTTAATTGGTTGGTTTGGTTTTTGTTTTTATATTTTTTTGGTTTATTGGTCGGGTTTGATTTTCAATATCTGAAAATCGAATCAAGTAATTAAACCAAATTTAAAATTGAGTTATTTCAAAATAACTACTGACAACGTCATTATTTTCAATATTATAATAATAATATAATTTTTCTTTCAATTTATATTTATATTTTTGAAGAATGGTGTTTTTTAAATGTTTGCATCACATGGACTTAATTAATTTTTTAATCTTATATTATATCAACAATAAGAAGACTTAATTCATTTTAAGATAAACTAAATAAACCAACCAAACCAAACCAAATACAATTGATGCGGTTGGTTTCGGTTTAAAAAAGTATTGGTTTGGTTTGGTTTGGTTCATGATTCTTGAATGGTTATTTTGGTTTCAACATTTTTGATCGTTTTCAAACTGAACCAACCATTTGCTCGCCCCTAACTATATACAACAATTTTGGTTAAAATTGATCAATATAGTTCTAGTAAAATGGTTTAAACAATTGCTTTTAGCAAGAGATAAATCCATAGTTTCGAGAGTATAAAATATCATTGTTGATGGTTAAACTTGTTCATGGGTAATTAAGCGTTTCAAAGTAAAAACCAGCTATCGTAAATGAATGGTACATGGCTCCCATCATCATATATAATAAAATATTTTATTAGTAGTGTAAAATTGTGTTAATGTTTGAGGATTTTATGTGAACTTGCCTATGTTGCAACGACTTTGGTATCAAAATGGTGAATATCGTGTGTTGTTATGCGATTAGTGTGTTTTATAAGTTTTTTAGTATTATTACTATTTGATCGATACTTTTTAAAATCAAAATTTGTTAATTTCCACTGTATAATGTATGCGACGAGCAAAATGCAGTAGAATCAAATAAGCAACCAATAAGGTAAATTAGCGTTTAAAAAGTGCAGCGAAATAACCAATAAAGTTTAGTAGCCTTTGATAAATGATGCTAAACTTTCGGTAGCGTTTACAAAAACAAAACATAAAGTTCTGGACTTTAATTTACGTCTTGTGTAACAACGTTAACAAACGCAACAACTATTTTTAGCAGTGTTTATAGGATGTTACAAAAGAAGTTTTCTATTGTGTATCACAAACTCTACCTATGTTGATTTTATGGTAGTGTTTATGCAAACACAACATAAAGTTCTGGACATTACTTACACCTTCTATTGCGGCGTTTACTAAACCGCTATTACAGGATCTAGTAGCGTTTTCGGAATGCTACCAAAGCCCTTTTCTGGTGTAGTGTGTTGGATCATAACAACTAGGTCAAAGATGAAAATCTCAGTGTAGTGACGTTACGTAGTACTATGAATACTGTGGAACTTAAATGTGAATACTCCACTTTGATTATAGTTAAATCATAGTATGACAACCATCAAACGACTATAGTTAGGAATGAGTTGAAGCAATGGAAGTGAAGCATTATTCAATAGTGATCCCGTCTTACTAGTTGTATGAGGTTAATATCATGGTCAATTGCAGTCAAGTCAAAATCAAAATCTACTGCCTAGTAACATTGATAATAAATGTTATTATTGAACCAAGCACTTTATTTGTGGATTAACTGAGCTGAATGTAGTAATATTGAAATTTTGACCAACATAAATTCCATATATCCTAAAGTGATATAGTTTTGATGAAGAGAACGTCGGTAAATGATCATAACTAAAAGATGTCGCATAACAAAATATGAAATTGGATTTTTTTCGAAAATATCTATAAGTGATGAATTCAACCAAACTGACATACCACTACCTAAGGTGATGTATGAACGTTAATATTTAAACTATTCGATATTAATTGATTATTGAATTCACACATTTGAGTCTCACTACCGACTTTGTGAGCTCTTCAAAAAACCATACATTTTAACTAATTTACAAAATGATATAAATTAATTAAATTAATTAATATTTAAGAAATATTGATTATTAATTTATTTGATATTTTAGACGTTGTCGGTAATTATTTGGTTATATATATAAAAGTATATATGCACGTAATGATATACAACATGGTTATGTATTTAAGCAGAATTTAAATACAGTTGATTACTTGATGGGATTTTTGGAAAATTAGTTTATGGTAGAGGATGTGCTAGGCTAGCCATGCAAAGGAAGGGGAAAGGATTGACTTGATTGAAAAATTATTAAGAATTAAATGTGGAAGTTTTCAAAGAAAGAATGAAAAAGGTTTCTATTCTTTCCTTAAATAAATTCCTCATTCTCCTCTCATTTATAGCCACATCCTCCATCTCTTTCATGGTAAAAAAATCTCTTCCATTACCCAAAGTTATATCAAATGAAATCTAACAAAATGGTTCATCCTTCTCCTGTAAAATTGGGTGTTGATTCAGAATCTAAGGAGAGATTTAAAATCAAAATGTCATTAATTGGATAGATATGAAAGGTATGATCTAAATTTGATATGTTCTCTTTAATATAATATACTTATCATAAGTGTATATGTAAATATTACTGCCTCAACTTAATTCATAATTTGTAATATGATTTAAACAACTTCTTAAATGATTCGATCCGCTTTAACTTGATAAATTAAAACCAGAATCTATAATATGCATGATGATTTAAAATATGAATCTATGTTTTAAAGTTACCAACAATAGTATTCTGAACATATTATATACTATAATGATTTAAATATTTCTGTTCGGATTTTTAATCAATCATAAAATATAAAGATTATTGACATCTTGTTTTTTGTTGTATGTAATTTTGGTTTTATAATATGTTGATTTTTTTAAAAACAATTTCATTATTTTTGGATTGGAATTTCATATACATATACATATACATATGTGTGTGTGTGTGTGTATTTTTGTGTGTACATATATTTGAAAAAACATCAGAAAGGTTTAATGTAATATGGATGTTTTTTTTATTCTTCGAAATTATTTTGGCTTAATCATGATACATATAATATATGTGTATATATATTTAAACATTTACATTTATATTTTAAATGGTTAAGGTATGTATTTTAAAAACATTTTTTTTACAAATTTATTTTTTATCGAACAATTTAAAACAATGGAAATAATATATATATATATATATATATATATATAAATAGTGAATATATACATGGTAGATATAAATCCTAATATCTACCCATGTATATATTGACAATTTTATTGTATATTGCTTTTTTCATTCTTCATTCTAAGCATATTGTTGTGACATATCATCCCTTATATATTGATTAAGTGTAGTATCAATCAAATGTTTACAAAAGAAGAAAGGTGAAATCAATCGATGATGCCTCCTTTATCTCTTTTCTTTTAGACCTTGATGTAATTATATCCAGATCTACTTTTATGTTTGTTCCTGTCCTTAAACACTTAAGAATTGCACTCATTATATGTTACACATATTTGTCACACCATGTAAAATATAAAAATATTTGATGTATTCATACCTTTTAAATTTTACACTTAATTAACATGGATTTAATTAATTAAGAATAAAACAGTAATAATAAAATATAATTTTATTAACATCAACCAGATTGGATCTAGTAAAACCTATTATATGATTTAAACAAGGAAATTCCTACTTGAGGCTGTAGCCGTTGATGGCTAGGATTTTGTAATAATATTGTTTCTGATATATAATTATAATAGTTAAAAATAAATTAAAATTTTACAATTATATATGAATAAACAAAATTTAGCGGAACACAAAAATAAACTTAAAATATATTTTCGGAACATACGTAAAATACGCGTACCATGATTTTAGATATGTGTGACACTTGAATCATGAGGGTATTCATAAGAGATGCATCAATCCTTAGATCAATATCACCCTAATGTGCGTCTATATTGAATATTATGAATCTCAAATGTGTAAAGTTGTCCTCTATCATTTATAAATTGGTATATTACTTGCATACCCGCTAGTTGTTGAGCCAACTCAAGATAGAGATGTTATGTGTAATACTATTAGTATACTACCTTGACAAGTTAAGGTATATTCATGTAATTGTTAAGGAAACCCATGGTATATGCATTATACTTAGGTTGTCATGAAATGGTAGGTATGAATGAATAATCCATTTCAATTTGTTGAGCAAACTCAAGGTCGGGATTGAGATTAGGATAAGGTTATGAGTTGTATATCATCGCTTGCTGGCCTATGGTTTGTTGTGCAAACTCAAGGTTGGAATCCCAAGACAAGCAAGCCGTAACACTCACTAGAGGAATCGAAAGATTTCTATGTTTCTCTTAAGGTTTTGAGGAATATAAAATCTAGTGGGAGCTTTATTTGAAAAACGAAATGTTAAAACTTAACCTTTCAAACATTGTAAGAACGCATGCTATACACATTATAATTAGATGCATTAATAACTTCGTGCAATTAAATTAATAAATTTTAAGAATATACTAAAGAACTGAATTAGGATTAACAAAGAAATATACAATGCACTTTCCAATAATTTTGTAGCATGTTGTCATTTTACGACCCATGCAAGTAACAAAAATTATGTACAACATACACCTAGCTATGTAGAAGTTGGCTAAGTATGCACAAAACCACTTTTATATATACAATAAAAGCATGTACTTCTATATATACAATATGCACCTAACTCATTCTAGGACATCGCTTACCCTGACCAGGCATTGGTATTCACTAAAACCAAAATCTGATATCACATGTAATAAACCTCCATTTCGATATCCAAAGTCGATGCCTAATACCATCCATTAATATTATGTGTCGATGCTTAAGCATTTGAATACAATATCATTGGGGGTAAAAGTAAAACAATAAACCTCTGAAATATAAAACTGCGCCCATATTGTAATGATGAAATATAATATAATATGGTAAAAATAGGATAGTACACACACTCTCAAAATAGAGTTGTAAAATCAACTACGTAAGTACTACCCTCGACCATGGACAATGATAACAACATATCTTGACAATGTCGATACATTTACATCTACCAATGAAGAGGAAATAATAAATAATAGATGCATCTAAAGCCTCATACTCATCACCAGTCAGTTCCAACACATCAAGCTTAATCCTGTACTCTTAGCATACTCAAATAAGTACCAAAGAGTTTAAGGGAAAAGATAAAATTCTAGTCAGACATAAGTCAAATGTGAGAAATTTAAGTAATACACCCATGTATATCACGGTATATCATAGGTCCATGTAGCTAGAGCATGAAACGAGTTTTCCCCTCATAAGTACCAAACCATCTAATTTTAAATTAATGAGTTCAACTAAAGGTGTTCATGATTTGTCATATATGTATATAATAGAACAATAACATTCTTATATGTATCAAAAGTAATTTTAGGTAATAGAACTCGATAGGTATCTCCATTTTGTAACACACACATATATTCATGTCTAATTCCAATGTAAAAAAGGTGCACAATCCCCTAATCACATGATAAGGCATATCTCTAGACCAAAACACTTAAGAGATGTAAAACCATATATCTCTAGACTAGATATACCAGATATAATCTAAAATAGATATATCCAAATTGTACAATCCACATAACTGATTCTATCTCCTTTTAGGTCCTCTTTATTCATTTTTGACTTTTCATCCAATGCATTCATCTATTTTAATACCTGCTCTCAAAGCATCACGAGTGATCAACATCTTAAACATGATTCCTTTTACACACTTCCATGTAGGTCTTAAGGACATTATCGTTTTACTTAAATCATTATTAATTTTGAAGTGGATACTATAAGTCATACTTCAAAGTAGCAATAGTTAAATCAATTCTGGTTCTTTCATAAGGAAGCGGATAACTATATGGTAGGGCCCCATAGTAAGGTTTATAAACCATCACTGTTAAAGAGAAAGGCGTTTCATACGAATGATATAGCCTTAGCGAGAGTTTTCAAAACCATATGGAATCGTGGCTCTTTTATATCGTTTCTTAGTCAAATTCAATGGTCGAAAGCCAATAATTAATAAGTCAAGATCACATTTTGGAAATTGTTGTAACAACCCAGTATTAGGGGTAATTAATAAAGTAAAATAATTATTTATTGGTCAAAAGGGATTATTTTAATATTAAATGAGAATAATTTTTGAATTTGTTTGGAAATATCATAATTCAAAGATAAAATAATTAATGATGAAATTAAAGGGTTTTGAGAATAATTATTTGTTTAAAAGTTTGTTAAATAAACTAATTAGCAAATGAATGGATTTAAAATGTGAGTTTAATGAATCAAATATAGAAATTATAGAAAATTTTATAATGTTGGGCAAATAATTAAGTGTGATTAATATAATTTTTATTCGGAATTTTATTGTGATTTGATTTATAGAAAATGGTTTATATAAAGAAGAAGAGCTAGAAAAGAAAATATATACACACACACACACCGTTCCATCTTCAGATACTTGTTTCTCCAGAGTTTTCATTATCATCTATAAACAAAACCTAAAGGAACAATTTTCTGGCTTTAGAAAATCAAAATCTAAAATCCAGCTAAACTTCATTACTTTGAAAACAAAAATATAATCCAAATAAATACAATAAATGTAACATCCCGGTATTTCGTGCAATTCGCATCCACACATGTCGGAATTTAATTGCTTAAAATATCAGAACGTTAATTTATATTTGGCAAAACTCAGCATATACAGTAAATAAATCAATCACAGAATCACAAACACATAATAATATTACAATGAGCAACGGAAACAAATGAATAGTAGTTCATAAAGCTGCTATATATATAATAGAGTTAAAGCAAGATACAACAGAAGTCTCGAATATATAGAAGTCTCAGTACAATAATCAAATAATAAGAATCTGAATACATCACTGGAGTCAACTGAATAACTGAAAGCCGAATAGATAGCTGGATCTCCAAGTGAAGCTTCAACTCCAAAGGTGAGACTCAAATGCTGTGACACTCAGTCTGACCCGAACATAAAGCAAAACACAAAACACTCAAGTCAGGATTAACATTCTTATATCAATAAATCCAACTCAAGTGAAATATCAACCGAAATACAAGTAACTCAAAGGATGTTTGGGATACCCATCCTCTAAGGATCCGTGGAACTATCTACTATGTAGTAAAATACGCTATTACAATATGTCTATAGTAAAGTAAACTATTAAAATAGCGTTAAGGCGTTACCCATATCCCCCTTAACACATTTTATAGTGACATAGTCTATACAGTATCGTAATACCTTCGTAAACTAGAAACTACCAGAGGGCGCTGCATAGGTACGACACAAAACAAATTCGTAGTGGTCTCGATATGGTGGGTGACACGGCACAACTAGGCAATGTCAGGGAAGATATACCAATTACACTTCTGGGTTGTTGGTAAAAAAAAGCCCAGCAATTGCCCAACTTGATCCACACTCACAAAATCCGAGGGTACACCTACTCAATCACAAAGTAATAGAATGGCGTCGAAGGAGTATGTCCGATCGAAGTAGCTACCTCACTTGGCCCGTCAATTGCTCCTGTTTTAGCCACCTTAAGCAAACTCATGGGAGCCAAGTCCACGTATATACCTTATATAGAATCATCGCCACCATCCTACTTCATTTTGGAATCTCCACCGCGTGCACAGTTGTTAAAGTGGTTTTCGGTATTGGCAGAGAGTATGATAATAACCGATACAATCTCTTTAACAACCAACCGTTAGTATAACACTGTGGTCATTTCAAAATATCATACTTCAAAACCAAAATATCATATCCATTTCAAAACCATATCAATATGATATCATTATCATTTAAATATATCCATTTCCAAAAATTATAGCACTTTCAAAGTTATATCACTTTCGAAATTATAAAACTTAGAAATTATAACACTTTGGATATCATAACACTTTGAAAACATATTATTTTTGGAATCATAACACTTCCTTCTTACACAGTTTAGATATAGAAAATAGTATATATATAAAATAGTTTATAAAATAAAATAGTTAGTACATTAATAATAGTTATAAGTTAAAATAGTTTATATTAAAATAATTAGTATACTAAAATGGTTTATATTAAAAATAGTTTATATTAAAATGATTTATGTTAAAATAGTTTATATTAAAATGATTTTTATAAATATATATACTAAAATATTTTTATATTAAAAATAGTATATATATTAAAATACTTTATATAATAAAAATAGTTCCCTTAAAGTTCACAAATTAATTCGAATTAACACAAATTCCAAAATCCCATTTAAATCAAATCTCAGTTCTTCCATTTCAATTCAATTCAAATCTCAATAAACCATTTTATATCGATTTCAAATATAGATTTAAACTACAAAATAACCATTTCGATTTCAATAGATTTTAAAGCTTAAATATTCAAACATTTATAATAACTCAATTTTGATAAATTCATTTATAATTCAAATTCAACTTTACCATTATTTAATCAATCCAATAATCATTTAAATAAAACCTTAAATTACAATTCAAATAAACTAAATACTCACTTCAATATATTTAACTTGAACTATTCATTTAATCACTTTAAATCAAAATCAAGTTATAAAATCTTATCTTTAAAATCTCAAATTCAATAAGTTTCAAATCGATTTTTGTTTATGTATAATTCCTAAATAAATACAAAATTTCAAATTAACCTAAATTTATCTTCCCAACCTTAACTTATAAAAATTATTATAAAATATAATTTTTAAATAAATACTTAAACATATTATATATTAAATAAATCAACTTTAGTAATTTAAATCTTTTTGTTAAACTTAATTTACATATATTTAAAAATAGAAAAATTATAAGTAAATTCTTTAAAATTCATAATTTCAAAACGAACTTATAAATTTAAATTTCAAAACATATAATTTTAAAAATCGAAAATTTAAACCTTTATAAAATAATATATATATATATATATATATATAATATCTTAAGTCAATATTTTTCAAACCTCGTATATTCTTTTCAAAACTTTGCTAATCATTTTCAAAATATATATATAGACCAACGGTGTCTATATATAATTTTCTATCCTATGGTCAAGTGATACAGATTATTATCATTTCAATCCGCAATTTAAATATATAAGGGTATATATCTTTTCAACCGCAATCCTAAATTCAATGTCAATGAAAATTGCTTGGGTTTATCATTTCAACCCATAATGATTTTCTCCTATTCTACAAGATCGTTCGGGTATGTATCATTTCAACCCATAGGGAATTCTATACTAACAGGGAACTTGTAGGGTGAGAACAGTAATGATAATAATATAACATAATAACAACATGCATATATCATCAATAACAGATAAAATATAGATAACGATCAAGGTGTCCGATGTCATAGGTGAACAGTTATGGATAATGACATATATATGTGGCAAATAATTAACAGCAGCATATTTCAATTGTCTTTTCAAATGAAATCAAATCTAATAAATATAAGAATGTTAATCGTGAGTGATTGCTCACCTTTCGAGGCTAGATAGATTTGACAAAGAAATGAGCTATGAATTCCAAAGCAACGCTAGATGGACACAATTCGACGAACAAAGCTAATAAATAGGAATTGACGAAATCAAATCAGAACTGGATCGATGAATATAAATGGTATAAGAAAACTTATATATATATAACTATTTACATATATAAAATTCATATTCTAAAGTCAAACACAAATAAAATTTAATATACATGCATTTCAAACACATATATTAAAACTAAATATATATTTAAAATAATATATATATTTATTTTCAAATAAATAGTTAATCCCAAACGTACTATATCAATATAAAAATGAAAACCAAGTTCCATATATATATATAAAAAATGTATATACATATGTATACAAACTTACATACATGTTATAAATAAAAATCAATATTTATTATCAAATCAATATAAACAATTTATTATAACACGTATAAAACTAATAGTAACGAAAGGTTTTAAAATCTATGTATAATATAATATATGACTTACTTAGACAACATATATAAGTTAACATAATACATGAAAAGCACATATATAATACTGCATATATAAACTTAGATTAATCTATATATTTATATGTAAAACAGAATATATAAACTAATGATATATCAATATAAACTAACATATACAAATCCGAACCTAATCTATATGACATATATTGAAACACGTCAGCCATCATTGGAAAACATAGGTAATGTAAATTATGTATATTAAATTAATATATAAACTTATCGTATATAATATACTTAATAACCCAAGCATCGAAATATATACTAGTTATATATATATATATTGACATCAATATATAACCTATATACGTGTGAATGTAACAGAATATACAATACAACAAATTATAAAACTGTACAACCAGCATATGCAACAATGGTTTACATATAACTTATATTAATAAACCTATATATAACATATAAGATATACTTAAAATATTAACAGCTGTTATATAGGAGTACTTACATAAATTAACATAACAACCAATATATTATATAACTTAATAAACTAATATATATATAACTAACATACAATAAAACAAAAGAAATATATACTGCAACTATATATATAATAGTGCTTTTTATCAAATAGCTCAATAATAAACAACATACGCTATATATATATATAAGCTAAACCACATAAACATATATACTGTTGTAAATAACAAAACATATATATACACACACACACCCCTCAGCAAAAGAAGGAATACTCCGAGCTAACTGGCGAGTTTGGTAGGGGCTACAGCAATGTGAAGATAGACCTGACAAGAAAAGATGGCTGAGCATGGGTATGCATGGGAAGGGTGTTGGCGAGGTGGCTATGGTAACGGCCTGGGCGGAGGATGCTAAGGCAGGCGGGTCGAATGAGGAGGATGAGCATGCAGGAATAGGAAGAGAAAGAAGGCAAGGGGAAGATGGGGTCGGCTTTTGGTGATTGTGCCTTCGGCCGTGCTTGGTGGTTGAACTGGGGACGTGGGAGGGAAGGCCGACCTATGGTCCAGCACTTGTAGGTTTTTGCATGGAGGACGGCTAGTGAGCAAAAAGAAAGTAGAAGGACAAATTTTGTGGTTACAGGAACAAAAGGAGAAGAGGCGCATTGAATTTGGAACCACTACAAAATGAACGAACCAGAGAATAAAAATCAAAGCTAGGGAAAAGCAAAAGTCATCAATTGCACAGCTGGCTCAAATTATTAAGCTCTTCAATTTCACGTGGGTAACTAAAAAGACAAAAGAAACCAAAGTCTCAAATGCACAACCGATATGACTGTTCGGTTCACCGATTTCGTCGTGTTTCGAACTTCAAACCGCATGAATGACTGTAGAGATCAGCACGACGAGACGATCAAAACGATATACAGATATCAGCTATATGACCATCCTATCAAAAGTCGATATTTCGTACCGAAAATGCTGCCAATTTACCGAAATAAGATAAATGGATCAATAGCAGTCCATATTTGACGAAACGAAATATGTCGTCTCACTTAGAAGATGATTTACAAATTTATTATATGAAAATATTCAGGTTTGGAAAGTATTTTATCATCAAATATTAACTGATTTAAATTTTAATAAAATTATATAAGAAAGTAAACTTCCATAATTTCTTAAGAAAATTTACCATTTGCTATGTTTATGTAGACATATTCCAAATATCAAGTTTTTATCTCAAAATGCAATTATTTAAAATTTTATAAATTCAGTTAATTACGGTTATTAAACCTTTAAAATTTATGGGTCATTGCACTCTCCTCCACTCAAAACTTTTCATCCCCGAAAAGGAAGGAAGTAGGAGAATGGAAAAAACCAGAAAGAAAAATAGATTGAAAAACGAAATAAAACAATTAATTTAAAACCATATAAATTTCAATTTAAATAAATTAATATTTAACAATTTGGTTTAATCAATTTTATTTCACATAAGTTAATTTCACCTATAATTCAATCCTAACTATTCCTAAATTCATATTTATTCATTATCTGATTATCCAATTTATCTAAATTAACAATTCTAAAATCATAAATTGAGTGTGTAAACATTTATTATAATCATATTTTATCACATAAATTGAGTATATAGAACTTATTATAACCACTCAACTTATCTAAAAAATTCTTTTAATATCATTTTATATTGTATACTATTCAATTACATAGTTAACTTCTGAGTAATTTAGGTAAGTTATATATGTTGGAATGCAATTGAATATTATACAAAAAAAATTTCCAATTCAATTATTCAAAGTTTAAATATTCATTCAAAATTTGGCTTCATTTTAATAACTGAAAACATCCTTTAACATAAATTTAAGAGTTAAATTTTCGATTCACCTCAAACCATTTGAGATAAATGCATCAATATATATATATATATATATATATATATATATAATCAAATCTATAAACATATACCTATATATATATTATACATCAAATCATACTTCAAAAATTCAAATCAAATTCGTTTTCCAAAACAAAAGTGATACCAAGGCTACTAATTGGTCTCTCCACCCCGAAAATGAATGTCGATGATGCTACAGTATCACCGAAATTATTTTCCAGCAATAAAAGAGGAGAGTGTTGATTTAAACCTTTTAAAATTCTTTGGAAATAATTTCTATTCGAAAAATACTTTTTTAATAATATAATCTAAAAAATTTAATTTTTTTCTAAAACATCGAAAGTTGAATTCTCAAATTCTTAATTTAAATTCATTTAAATTCCAAATCAATTTATAAACCATGTTTTATAATTTCATTTATTTATCATGTTAGAATAGTCAATTATTTACAAAACAATAAATGAAAATCAATTAATCTCATTTCTAGCAACCAATTCAGTTAACTATTAATTTCAAAAAATCATACTTATATGTATAATATAATCATAAAATTTATTTCATTTACCAATTTGAGATAATATTGTGTCAGTTTGCTCTGTTCAAGTGTTTCAGAATTCCTATCGATAGCGTTGATCAGATGACTCGATCGAAACCCAAATCAACATTAACAACCCAAACAACACACTATAAAATATTTTAATAGTAATACAAATTCACTCCCTCACTCTATGGTACAAGAAAATGGATTTCAAACAAGATAGAGATCCAAATTAGAGGGACCCAAAATAAAGAAGAATTCTACTAGAAGATAAGCTTGAATGGGAGATAAAATAATTAAATAACAAAAGAGAAAAGATGGAAAGACTAACATAAATCGCGGACGACCTTAACTAGGTTAACCATGACTTCAGGAATAAGATCGATACAAAATTCCAAGGCAAATCGACATCCGATCACCCGAGAATAGAATTCGGGCATGGCAAGAGATAACAGCATCAAAACCAAGGATATAGAGATCTCTAGTAAATCAATGCCCATTGTAAAGGAGTTTCACCCCTTTACAAATTATACAATGGAGCTATTGGATGCTCCAGAATCAAGAAAACATGAATAAGGAGAGAAAAGAATGGATTTTGGAACCGAGGGGAACGTTTCAAAATTCAAAGGAAATCCGAGTCAAAGAGGAAGGAATTCAAGCTCGAACAAAGGCGATTATGTAATTAAATTTGCTATATATGTTAAGTTTTGCCTAAAACCAAAGCTTGATACCAAATATAACATCCCGATATTGCATGCAATTCGCATCCATACATGTCGAAATTGAATTGCTCAAAATATCAGAACGTTAATTTATATTTGGAAAAACTCAGCATATACAGTGAATAAATCAATCACAGACACAGAGTAATATAACAATAAGCAGCGGAAACAAATAAATAGTAGTTCGTGAAGCTACTATATATATAACAGAGTTAAAGCAAGATATAACAGAAGTCTTGAATACATAGAAGCCTCAGTACAATAATCTAAATACATCATTGGAGTCAACTGAATAACTGAAAGTTGAATAGATAGCTGGATCTCCAAGCAAAGCTCCAACTCCAAAGATGAGCCTCAAATGTTGTGACACTCATTCTGACCCGAGCATAAAGCAAAACACAAAATACTCGAGTCAGGATTAACATTCTTATATCAATAAATCCAGCTCAAGTGAAATATCAACCGAAATACAAGTAATTTAAAGGATGTTTGGGATACCCATTCTCTAAGGATCGGTGGAACTATCTACTATGTAGTAAAATACGCTATTATAATATGTCTATAGTAAAGTAAACAATTAAAATAGCATTAAGACATTACCCATATCCCCCTATCGCATTTTATAGTGCCATAATCTATACGGTACAGTAACACCTCCGTAAACTAGAAGCTACCGAAGGGCGCTCCATAGGTACGACAAAAAACAAATTCGTAGTGGTCTCGATATGGTAGGTGACACGGCACAACTAAGCAATGCCAGGGTAGATATACCAATTACACTTTAGGGCTGTTGGTAACGCAAAGCCCAACAATCGCCCAACTCGATCCACACTCACAAAATCCGAGGGGTGCACCCAATCAATCACAAAGTAATAGAATGGAATCGAAGGAGTGTTGTCCAATCGGATGAGCTACCTCACTTGGCCCATCAATAGCTCCTATTTTGGCCACCTTAAGCTAACTCACGGGAGTCGGGTCCATGTATATACCTCAAATAGAATCGTCGCCGCCATCCTACTTCATTCTGAAATCTCCACCGCGTGCACAGTTGTTAAAGTAGTTTTTGGTATTGGCAAAGAGTATGACAATAACCGATCCCGGTCTCTTTAACAATCAATCGTTATTATAACACTGTGGTCATTTCAAAATATCATACATCAAAACCAAAATATCATATCCATTTAAAACCATATCAATATGATATCATTATCATTTAAATATATCTATTTCCAAAAATCATAGCGCTTTCAAAGTTATAACACTTTCGAAATTATAAAACTTAGAAATTATAACACTTTGGAAATTAAAACACTTTGAAAACATAATACTTTGGGAATCATAACACTTCCTACTTACACAGTTTAGATATAGAAAATAGTATATATAATAAAGTAGTTTATAAAACGAAATAGTTAGTATATTAAAAATAGTTATAAGTTAAAATAGTTTATATTAAAAATAGTTTATATTAACATGATTTATATTAAAATAGTTTATACTAAAATGATTTATATTAAAAATAGTTAATATTAAAATGTTATATATATATATATATTAAAATAGTTTTATACTGAAAATAGTGTGTATATATATGTTAAAATACTTTATATAATAAAAATAGTTTCCTCAAAGTTCAAAAATTAATTCGAATTATTCAAATTCAAAAATCCCATTTAAATCAAATCTTAGTTCTTCCATTTCAATTCAATTCAAGTCTCAATAAACCATTTTATATCGATTTCAAATATAGATTTGAACTACAAAATAACGATTTCGATTTCAAAGCTTAAATATTCAAACATTTATAATAACTCAATTTTGATAAATTCATTTATAATTCAAATTCAACTTTACCATTATTTAATCAATCCAATAATAGTTTAAATAAAACCTTAAATTACAATTTAAATTAACTAAATATTCCCTTCAATTTATTTAACTTGAACTATTCATTTAATCACTTTAAATCAAAATCAAGTTGTAAAATCATATCTTTAAAATCTTAAATTCAGTAAATTTCATATTGATTTTTATTTAAATATAATTCAATAAATACAA
The DNA here is from genome assembly GCA_030765085.1 of Allium cepa. Lineage (NCBI taxonomy): Eukaryota > Viridiplantae > Streptophyta > Magnoliopsida > Asparagales > Amaryllidaceae > Allium > Allium cepa. The sequence continues at coordinate 176,401,116 of CM060930.1, forward strand.
ATTTCAAATCAACTTAAATTTAACTTCCCAACCATAACGTATAAAAGTTATTGCAAAATCTATTTTTAAAATATAATTTTTAAATAAATACTTAAACATATTATATATTAATTAAATCTACTTTATTAAATTGAACTTTTTTATTAAACTTAGTTTATATTAAACTTAATTTATAGATATTTAAAAAAAGAAAAATTATAATTAAATTCTTTAAAATTCATAATTTCAAAACTAACTTATAAATTTAAATTTTCAAACATATAATTTCAAAAATCTAAAATTTAGACCTTTATAAAATAACATATATATATATATAATATCTTAAGTCAATATTTATCAAACCTCATATATTCTTTTCAAAACTTTGGAAATTATTTTCAAAATATATATATAGACCAATAGTGTCTGTATATAATTTTCTATCCTATGGTCAAGTGATACAGATATTTATCATTTCAATCCGCAATTCAAATATATACGGACATATATCTTTTCAACCCGCAATCCCAAATTTTATGTGAATGAAAACAACTTGGGTTTGTCAATTCAACCCATAACGATTTTTTCCTATTCTACAAGATCGTTCGGGTATGTATCATTTCAAACCATAGGGAATTCTATACTAACAGGGAACTTGCAAAGTGAGAACAATAATGATAATAATATAACATAAAAACAACATGCATATATAATCAATAACAGATAAAATATAAATAACAGATCATGGTGTCCAATATCACTAGGTGAACAATTACAGAAAATGGCATATATGTGTGGCAAATATTTAACAGCGGCATATTTCAATTGTCGTCTCAAATGAAATCAAATCAAATAAATATAAAAACGTTAATCGTGAGTGATTTCTTACCTTCCGAGGCTAAATAGATTTGACAAAGAAATGAGCTACGAATTCCAAAGCAACGCTAGATGGACAGATTCGACGAACAAAGCTGATAAATAGGAATTGACGAAACCAAATCCGATGAAGATAAATGGTATAAGTGAACTTTTATGTATAACTATTTACATATATATAAAATTAGTATTCTAAATTCAAACACAAATAAAATTTAATATACATGCATTTCAAACACATATATTAAAATCAAACATATATTTAAAATAATATATTTATTTATTTTCAAATAAATAGTTAATCCCAAACGTACTATATCAATATAAAATTGAAAACCAAGTCCCCATATATATAAACAAATGTATATGCACATGTACACAAACCTACATACATGTTATAAATAAAAATCAATATTTATTATCAAATCAATATAAACAATTTATTATAACACGTATAAAACTTAACAGTAATGAAAGGTTCATGTATAATATAATGTATGACTTACTTAAATAACATATATAGGTTGACATAATAAATGAAAAGCACATATATAATACTGCATATATAAACTTACATTAATCTATATATTTGTATGTAAAACAGAATATATAAACTAACGATATATCAGTATAAACTAACATATACAAATCTGAACCTAATCTATATGACATATATTGAAACACGTCAGCCATCATTGGAAAACATAGGAAATATAACTTATATATATATTAAATTAATATATAAACTAACTGTATATAATATACTTATAACCTAACCATTGAAATATATATACTAGTTTAATATATATATATACATATACACACGTATGTATATATATATATTGACATCAATATATAACCTATATATGTATGAATGTAACGGAATATACAATACAACAAATTATAAACCTATACAATCAACATATGCAACAACGATTTACATATGTTAGGACCAGAATTGGTCACTAACACCCGAAGAAGGATTTGTGTAGAGAGATTAATGAAGAAGGTAAATTAAAACTAAGGAATAACGCCAGTCATAATTATAAGAAACAAGAAAACTAGATTTATAGTGGTTCGACATAACTGCCTACGTCCACTTTGTGTTTAATCTTTATTGCTTTTATAAACAGTTAATTATAGATACAATCCGTACACCAACTACTCGAATGCAAATGCTAAGCGAAAAAGAATGAGTCTTGAAAGCGATAGAGTCTCACCTGTGTTCTCGAAAAAAAGTCACTTTCACTGTGCCCCTACCCTTCTATTTATAGACGAAGATTGGATGGACTTCCCTCACGGGCCCAGGAACAAAGTACCTCGTCCCACAGTAGGTGACTTCTGTGCATCGAGCCAGGCATGCCCAACGGCAGTTGCGGAACCAGAGAATGCCAAGCGATTAAGTAAAAACTCAAGAATACCGAGCGATGAAGCAAGGCCGAACGGTACCTAGGCCGAATGAGATATCCCTGATGAATAACATTTGAACGTCGAGCAAGGCTCTGTGACGAACGAGGCTTTGTGCCGATCGAGGCATTGTGTCGAGCGAGGCTTTGTGCCAAAGAAGGCTTTGTGCCGAGCGAGGCTTTGTGCCGAACGAGGCATTATGCCGAACGAGGTTTTGTGCCGAACGAGGCATTGTGCCGAACGATGCTTTGTGCCGAACGAGGCATTGTGCCGAGCGACTCGTTACCGGGTCAAGCAATTGGGTAACACTTGCCCTGCGAAGCGTATCATGTGAGCCAACATGATGCGCTTTGAACCATGAGCAATCCATGTTTTCCTTTAAATCGTTACCATGAATTCTCATCAGTTGATTCACACGGTCTCCTGAATGCAGAACCACTCGTTCGGAAAGTTCATTGTCGCTCGGTTTGACTGCTCACCGAGCCACAAAATACTTTGATCGGGTTCACCGTTCGATGCCTGTTCGCCTTCTCTTCTTCCCGTATAAAAAGTCAATATTTCTCTTCTTTTCCTCTTTACTTTTACTTTAAATCTACAGGATTTTCTAACTTACCTTTCCCCAAACTCTTGCTACCTTCCCAATCTTCCTCTTCTTTCCTGAATCCAGTACCTTTGTCCTCCAACTGCCCTCGATAACAAGCCTGAGCGGATTTCAATTCCAAATCGATCACTTCCCTAAGCTTCAACCCATTCTTCTAGGTATGAACTTCTCACTTGATCGACTTTCCCCAATTAAGGGTTTTGTACAAGATTCGAATTCACGACTTTCCTTTAACTTACGGATGATGGAAGTCGTGTAGATGAGGAAAATGGATCTGAGGTCTAAATGTGCCTTAGGGTTAGAAGGAGAGGAGGAAGGAAAAAGATACTAGAAGTAGTTGAGACGTAGGCTCCTGTTGGTCACTGAGCGAGGGGGGAGGAAGTTGTAATGACTCGGTAAGTGTTGACGAGTTCAATAGGTATTGGTTGATCGAGGTCGTTCAGTAAACAAGGAGCGAGGGAGAAGTGATTGTGGACGGGTCGACATTTGCTTTTTGGGTGAAAGCCAACCAATATGAAGTAGGTGGCTCGGTAGTCTCCATGTGGGACGGTCTATGGAGGAAGTGAGACGGAGGTGAGCGAGTGGGTCGGCATGTCTGGCTTAGGCAGTCAAGCCGAAGAATGCCGAGCGAAGGTGTTTGGTCCTAGGATGTCGAGCGACTTTTGTCGAATCATTCATTCAAGTGTCGAGCGACGGGCTTATGCCGAGCGGCATTTAGGCCGAGCGGTATTTAGGAAATGTGTTTCGAGTGTCGCTCGGCCTTGAGTCTTGAAGTAGACTACAATAGTCAAAATCATTTCAACTTGAGCATAACTCACGCCGAACTCACTGACCTCGTATGCCTAATCATACGACATTTAAACAAGGACAAGGACTTAAGCAAACAAGCATATCGAACAATCCGGACTGACAACTCTCCAATTTCAACAACTATAAACCTGAATTTAACGTGATTAAGACAAATAATAGCCTTCATACATAATGCTAACGTCCAAGCCAAAACTAAAACCATCATAGGGCACGCTCTCGAAGACGGTCGGCGATGACGGTCTTCGAAGATGGCAATTCAAAGCTTATCTTTACTTTATCAGCTTTATGACTTTTAATTCTTTTATATTTATACTCGAATGATTGCACTAGTTCACACACCATACGGGGGGAGTATTTCTGTTGTTGTGTCTAATGTTGATTGTTTTTCAAGTATAGTTTAAACAGGTGCTTCATCAGATCCAACACTCATTAGAGATGTCTAGAAAATCCAGTTCTGCCACAGTCTCGAATAAACCCGAGCCAACTTCTCAACAGGAAATGGTTGGAACCTCAAATCCATCGATAGCCTTTGTATAAGATATTCCGAGTCCCACGATCGCATCCGTTGACTTGGCTCTCGATGCCTTAGATGCAGCGATCTTTCTACACAATCTGGTCGATTCTTAAGCTTCAAGAATTAATGAAAGCGCTCTTCGTCGCATATTCTCAATACTTGGAATTCCTTTTGACGATGTGTCGGTTCCATCAGGACAAGATCGTCCTCACTTGCCCCCTGCCGGATATACGGCCTGCAAAAAATTTATGTACTAGGTTAGTAGCATGCCACCATTCAACTCCTTCCTCCGTGACCTATTACAGTATATTGAGAGCGCTCCATCACAGTTACATCCCAACAGTCACACGTTCGTACACGACACGTGCATTCTCTTCATGAGCATTCTATTTAGGCACCCCACTCCCGGCGACATCCGTTATATTTATCGTTTTAAGAGGGGGTCCGACAGCCCATCTTTCGTATTCCTTGAGCTGCATAACAAGTGCCGAATCCTGACTGGAGCATGTAGAAAATTTGCTCAGTATAAGCAGGAATGGTTCTACATGCGTTGTCCCCTGGCTTTGCAAGGAGATGGCTGGAAGGGAATAAGTTTCTTTCCTGGATCAATACTTGTATTCAGTGGAAAGTGCACCTTTTCTAACCCTTTTTCTACTTTTACAGGTATCAGCCCACGTCCCAAAGGCCCCGGGTACTCTAAGGCCACTGAAGCTATCCGAGCTGTTCCGCGGAAGACCGAGATATCAGATCTATCATTTCTAATGAATCTCTCTCCAAATTCAGGTTGCTTGCGGAAAGTCGCCGAATAAGTCTTCCTCATGGCGTCACTATAACCGGGTCTGCTTTGGACAAAGGCAAAAGACAAGCTGGGCCTTCGACACGTGATGCCCCTAACAAACCAGAGGAAGGCGAAATTAGAGAGTCTAAGGTGTTAGACACACCTGGTGAGAATGTTAGTCTTGCTCGGGAATCGGTAGTTGAGGTACACGGCCGATGTTGCACCTCCCCCTTCAAAGGTAAAAAAGAAAATGGCGTACAAACTGAGTAAGAAGACTGTTGGTGGAACCTCAAAGGTCACAATCACTCTGGTGGAAAAAGAGTCGTCTCCTCAACACTTGGAGGGTTCATTGAAAGGCTTATCTGACCTCACCATTCCTGACGATTTACTCAATTATGGCTCCAATGATCTGGAGTCCCCTAAGTTCCATTTGCCTGCGAGAGGCGATGAAGGCACTCAAGCCCCTAACCAAGGAGAAAAAACTCCTATAAGCGGAGATAAAGAAACTGGTCTGTCCGGGGGAAACACTTGGACACAAATGGACACATGCACTTCACTTTGCATTTAAACTTTAGTCATCGCTCTATTTTTTTCTAACTTGTTGTCATTCAATTTCTGCGCAGGTGGTATGGGGCGTACTCATGGACTCGACCATCTTCGTGGGTCATCTATTTTTCATCATTCTAGTCGGGATTCAGGCTCCGGCAAACGCCGGGACAGAGATGACACTAGTGATCGAGACTATCGCCCCCGAGGGTCATCTTATCGAAGAAAAACATACGGCCAGTCTTCCTACTCTCGCGATCCTCCTTTTCAATCAGAGCAAGGCAAGAAGAAATCTATGCATAAGGGGTCCCAGCCTGAGGCTTACCGAGACCAACGTTCTGGTTCATCTAGTAGCAGGCAATTCCAGGAACCTCACAAAACATCTGTAGTCTCTAGAAAAACTCCTCCCGCTCCTACACATGATCTGTCGATAGAGGAAAAACTTACTGAGCTCAAGGCTACATTGCCGAAAATATGTTTCGATGGCTTGAAATTTCTTCCAGCGATTCATCACATTCTAGGGCATGTCAAACAAAGTGCCTTCGCTTGCAACAATGATGTCTACGTTAAGCTTGGCACATTTGTTCATTTGGCAGAGAAAATGTCAGAAGTCTTCATCGAACGCCAAAATGAAATTGATGGTCTAAAGCTCGAAGCCATTCACGACAAAGACATCATTAAAGCACAGGATGAAGAGCTTCTCTCATACAAGTCTCAGCTTGAAACGGCCCAGAAAAACACCAAAGACATGGCTGAGGTAGTTAATCGTCTAGAGGCCAGGCATAAGAAAGAAATCGACGAAGCGGTTCAACGCTGCGATGCCTTGGCTTTAGAGAAAGACTCCATTCAAAAGGAGAGGGACACATTCACTCAGTGTGTCAAAGAGTTGGAAGAGCTACTTCTCAAAAGAGAGAGAGGAAAAAACTGATGTTGAGGAGGAGTCGGAAAGATATTGCGATGAGATTGTTGCTACGCGACTCCTGAAGACAAAGCTCGATGACGAACTCTCTAAAGTTGGGACGCTGAAGGATGAAGCCCCTGAGCAGGGCAAAAGAATAGCATCCATGGAGATTGATTCTTGCCTTACGACGGCTACGGAGGCTGGAAGGGAGGAAATCAAGTGCATGTTTGATCCGCTTATAGCCGAGTATAGTGCTCGAGTTCTCATGCATCGCGACTTAACATTCCTCGACGAGGGTTACCTCGAATATCTTGCCGAAGCATGAGAGACTTTGATAAAGATTAAAAAGATTGAGTCAGGCACTGAAGTGGTAGACGAGGAAGCTTTAGTGAAGGAATTTCTCTGAGGGAATGAGCCTTCGGACTTGTCTGTAGTGAAAGCTGACTCTTCCTTGTCAAAAAGAAAGAACGACATTGTCGGTCCGTCCGGAACCGAGTCTTCAGCTCCTTCCTCCACTCAACCGACTAGTCGCCCTGCACTTGATCCCTTCGAGCAGCACGTTGGATACAACGTGGAAGATCTTGACCTTGATACTCATATTCCATCTCCCATTCCAGAGGGCGAAACTCCCTGGACGGTTGAGAGTCAGCCAGAAACCGGTACATAACTTCTCTTTTCAAAGCTAAAAGACCGTCGTTTTCGGCAGGTAGTTAATGTATTTTAACATTTGTCTCTTATGATCTCGTGTAGGTTGTTCTGATCCTAAGCCAACTCCAAGGAGCGATGGCGCCACAGAGAAGAAGGAGAAGATGAGTGAGGCTATTCAATCGGGAGAGACTCCCGGTCCTGATGCTCAAGTGATTGAGTTGCTTGACGAGGACAAGTCTGAAACTTCGTCTCCCGTCGAAGAAAATTACGAAATTGAGATTACAGGTGCCTCCAGACATACTTCAAAAGTGAGCATGAAGAAGCAGCTTACGAAGGAGAAGAAAAAGAAATTTGAGATCAAAGTCAAGCCCTAGGTAGTGGAATTAAACGATCCTTTGAACAGGCCTTTGAAGGTCATTCTCCCTGGTGGGTCCAGGCCACTGGAAGTTCCTCTTCCTTCCTCGGATGTAACCTCTCCAGCAAGCAAAGTGTCCAAACAAAAAAGCAATTGGGAGGAGTCATTTGAGAAAATGAGGAAGGGGAAGAAACCAAAGAAGTAGTTGTTACATTCATTTGACGAGAGTTAGCCTAGTTTTATGTAATTATTTTATTTATTTTCTTGGCCAATGTAAATAGACTTTTGACTTTGAGTTTTGGAGGGATTGTTGTGGAACCTCATTTTGGATTGATAAATAAAATTTATTTTCATTGTCTTTCAAACGACTTTTATTGTTCAGCTTACTATCTAAGTTGTTACCATAACTTGACATTCGATGAGTTACCCGAGCTCCAGTTCACCTCCATGTGACTCGGAAATTTTTTGAGAATCGTAAATCCTCTGTTTCATGCTTTGGGTACTTAGAATATTTTTAGTCTGCACTCTAGGGACTCAGCGTACTCCAGTCCTCACTTCGGGGACTTGAAGATTTCAAGTCGTTTATACTCTAGTCCGCACTTTGGGGACTCAGAGTACTCCAGTCCGCACTCTGAGGACTTGGAGATTTCAAGTCGTTTATACTCTAGTCCGCACTCTGGGGACTTAGAGTACTCTAGTCCGCACTCCAGGGACTTGGATATTTTAAGTAGTTTATACTCTGGTCCGCACTTTAGGGACTTAGAGTACTCTAGTCCGCACATCGGGGACTTGGAGATTTTAAGTCGTTTATACTCTAGTCCGCACTCTGGGAACTCAGAGTACTCCAGTACGCACTTCGGGGACTTGGAGATTTTAAGTCGTTTATACTAGTTCGTACTCTGGGGACTTGGAGTACTCCAGTCCGCACTTCGGAGACTCTGTGATTTTAAGTCGTTTACGCTCTAGTCCGCACTCTGGGGACTTGGAGATTTCAAGTCGTTTATACTCTAGTCCGCACTCTGGGGACTTAGAGTACTCCATTCCGCACTCCGAGTACTTGGAGATTTTAAGTCGTTTATACTCTAGTCAGCGCTGGGGACTTAGAGTACTCCAGTCCGCACTCCAGGGTCAGATAAAATAATGTAACTCTAGTTTTTTGCCATAGAATTATCATCAATAATTCATGGATGGCTTCAAGCCTTTATTAATGAAAACAAACTAAATTGTCTAATTACATGTCAAAAACTAAGAATCAACGAAATAAATATATATTGGAAATAATTGCAACAAAGAAGCATAAGAAATAGATTAAGTATAATAATGTCGCAGATGCTCGCTATTCCATGCTCGGGGGAGTGTCGCACCATCAATGGTCGCTAGCTTGAAAGTTCCCACTCCAAGCCTCCATTCAGTGACGTATGGACCTTCCCATATGGGATTCATATGCGATGGAACCGAGAAAACCGTTTCAAAACGAGATCGCCCGCATCAAAGTTTCTCGGTCGGACTTTTTTATTATAATATTGAGCGACTCGGTGTCTATATGCAGCCGCCCTTAAATCAGCTTCTTCACATTTTTCATCAATGAAGTCCAGTGATTCTAGTAAAAGATCCCGATTCGTCTTAGGGTCATAATGAATTACTCGATGTGAAGGAACTTTAAGTTCCATAAGTATAACAGCTTCTGTGCCATATGCCAATAGGAATGGAGTGTGGCCAGTCGCGGACTTGTGGGTGGTTCTGTAAGCCTAAAGTGTTGTTGGAAGTTCATCCACCCACTTGCCTCTAGCCTTTTCCAAACGCTTTTTCAATATGGACTTGATTATTTTGTTCACGGCTTCTACTTGTCCATTGGCTTTTGGATGAGCAACTGTTGCAAACCTTTTTTCAATACCATACTTTTAACAAAATTCTTTGAACTCCCTACCTTCGAATTGAGTTCCGATATCTGTAATGATAGTTCGCAGGAGGCCAAAACGACATACAATGTTTCGTACAACAAAATTAATGACCTTCTTGGTAGTGATTGTGGCTAAGGGCTCTACTTCTGCCCACTAGGTAAAGTAATCGACTGCAACTATTGCGTATTTTGCACCACCTTTGGATATGGGTAAAGAACCGATTATATCGACCCCCACATTGAAAACGGCCAGGCACTAACCATTTGTGTGAATTCCGTTGGCGGAGCTCTCGGGATTTTAGCATACTTCTGGCATTTGTCACGTCCCCTTACATAGTCTGCAGCATCCCGATTTACAGTTGGCCAATAGTATCCATAGCGGAGGATTTTCTTTGCTAATATTTACCCCCCAGTATGGTTACCACATTCTCCTTCATGGACTTCCTTCAGGACTCATTTTATCTCATTATGGGCAATGCACCGGAGTAAGGGGACCGAGAATCCCTTTCGATACATTATTCCGTCCTGCATTACATATCGCGAAGCTTTACGAATGACTTGTAGTCTTTCGCTCTTTCTTTCGGGCAAGACCCCGTGTAGCAAGTATTTCTTAAATGAGGTCATCCATGATTCCTTTTCGATTTTTTTTCTAACACGAAATCTATCTCCATCACATTTATACTCAGAGGATGTAAGGTTTCGATGGGAACTAATTCCATTTGTTGTGCATCGCCAGTACTTGCAAATTTGGCCAATGAATCGGCTTCTCTGTTTTGTTCACGCGGGACGTGCGACATATCATAATACTCTAGGTCTGCTAACAGCTCTTGAACCCGTGCAAGGTATGGGGCAAGTCTCTGTCCCTTTGCTTGATAGTCCCCCCGCACCTGGTATACCACCAATTGTGAGTCACAAAAGATTTCAACCGATTTTACTCCCAATTCCCTGATGTCTCAAGCCAACAATCAATGCTTCATACTCAGCTTCGTTATTTGTAGCTGGGAAATTAAGCTTCAAAGCGTAACAAATTGATCGGTTCTCGGGAATTACAAGAACTATACCAGCCCCAGAGCAACGGTTGTTGGATGTCCCATCGGTGTACAGTTTCCATCGAAGGGGGGAAATACATCGTGGTTGTTTGGTTCTTCTAACATGGTGAATTCAACGAGGAAGTCTGCTAGCGCTTGCTCTTGTATGGCCCTTCTTGGCAAGTAGGTAATATCGAACCGACTCAACTCGATATTCCATTTTGACATCCTTCCAGAAGTTTCTGGTCGTTGGAGTACCTGGCGCAAGGGTTGATCGGTATAAACACTGATCGAGTGCGCCTGAAAGTACGGATGAAGCTTGGGTGATGCAATCACCAAGCAGTAGGCCAGTTTCTCAATCTTAGGATAATTTCTTTCTGCCCCTGTTAAACGTTTACTTACATAGTAGACCGGCTTTTGAACTCGGTCTTCCTCGCGAACCAAAGCCGTACTGATAGCATGCTGGGATATAGCCAAGTACACATACAATACTTCATGGTCTATAGGCTTCGACAGCACCGGGGACTTTCCAAATGTCTTACCAAAGCTCGGAATGCGTTCTCATAGTCGGGCGTCCATTCAAAATTTCTCTTTCCTTTCTTTATTACATCAAAGAAGGGAATACACTTATCTGCGGCTTTGGATATGAATCGACTCAGCACGACTACTTTTTCGTTCAGGCTTTGTACTTGCTTTATTGTTTTGGGCACTTCTATGTCTCAAATAGCTTGAATTTTTTCCCGGTTAGCTTCAATTCCCCACGCATTAACAATGAATCCCAAAAACTTTACCGACGCAACACCAAAGGAATAATTCAAAGGATTGATTTTCATTCCATAATATCTGAGTATATCAAACATCTCCGCTAAGTCTCGAATGTGGTCATTTGACTGCCGTGACTTCACGAGCATGTCATGCACATAGACTTTCATTGTTCAACCAATCTGGTCTTTAAACATCCGATTCACCAAATGCTGATAAGTCGCTCCCGCATTTTTCAATCCAAAAGGCATCACTACGTAGTAATATAGCCTGATGTCTGTGACAAAACTGGTGTGTTCTTGGTCTGGAATGTGCATTGGGATTTGATTATATCCCGAATATGCATCCATAAATGATAGTAACTCGTGCCCTACAGTTGAGTCGACCAGCTGGTCAATCCTGGGCAAAGGAAAACTATCCTTAGGGCATGCTTTGTTCAGATCAGAGTAATCTACGCAGGTTCTCCATTTTCCGTTTTCTTTTCTCACTAGCACGGATCTGACACCCATTCAGGGTAGAGGGCATCGCGGATGAACCCATTGGCTTTGAGTTTGTCCACCTCCTCTCTGAGAGAAACAGACCTCTCCGGTCCATGCCTCTTCTTTTCTGCTTTACAGGTACGTACCTCGAGTCTATGTTCAATATATGACTCGTAATAAGGGGAAATCCTGCATATATCAAAATGTGTCCAAGCGAAAACATCCAGATTCGCTCGGAGGAAGTCAATGAGATCCTTGGTCATCGAGGGGCCGAGTTATGATCCGATCTTAAGTACTTGCGATGGGTCATCTAGGCTGACTAAAATGTCAATCGTCAATTCAGCCAGTGCTGATTTTGTTTCCCTGGGTTCCTCATCATCATCTCGTGGATCTATGTCTCTATAGATCCGATCGTGTTGCCCGACCCAGGGCTCAGACGCTACTTGTCAATTTTCAGTGACTCGGGTGCGGACGAAGCTGCCCGCAACCTTTTTTTCTCTCTCTGCTGGGCCTCTCTCAGCTCAACCACATAAGATGCACGACCGATCGCTTGATCGCCATGAACCACACCAACTCCTTTGTCTGTCGGAAAATTCAAAGTTAAACACCAAGGGGCCAAAGCTATCCTAAACTCTGCCAAGGCCGGTCAACTCAGAAAACATTGTATGGAGAATCGACATCCAAAACAATGAAAGGCAAGATTTGCACCCTCCTACGTTCATCTTGTCCCGGTTCAACTGGCAATTCAACATAACCCACTACATCGGTTGCTGCACCATTAAAGCCATGGATGCGGGCTTTAGATGGTTTTAAATCTTTGGTCTTCATCTTCATTTGGTTATATGATTTTTTGAAGATGATGTTAACACAACTTCCACAATTGATTAAAATTATTTTCATAAATGCTGGCCCGGTTGTCGCGGAGATGACCATTGGGTCAACGGTAGGAGCCTCCACCTGATCAACATCTCTGCTCCTGAAAACTATATCGTCCATCATCGTTCGCCGCTGCTTAGGTGGAGACCCGTCCTCCGTATTTGAACAACACTCAAAATCTTCATACCTTAGGGAGTTAGCATACCGCTCCATTTCCTGCCAACTCTTATCCGTAGGATGAGGTCCACTGATTATCAATTTTATGACTAGTCTACCCATGGTTCGAACAAGTTCCTCTAGATGACGTGGAACTTGCCCGCGTCCAGGGTCTGATGTTCCTTGTCTATCCTCCTGTGGGTTCTTGACGAAGTCCTACAACTTTTTCTGTCTATTCAGCTTTTCTTTAGCATCATGGAAGTGTCTACATTCCTCTGTATTGTTCCCATAAGTCTCATGGAAGTGGCAATACTTCTTGGTTCGCTTTTGTTCCTCCGTAGACTCCTTTGATCGTGGCTTTCGGTATTGAAAAGTATTACAAGTTGACAAGTAAATATTTTCAAAGATGCATTCAGAGGAGTGTATTCGTTGTAAGTTGGAATCTTTGGTTTCCATTTCCCTGCTTCCCTTTTCTTTTCGGGATTTCCTCCTCCGGACCCTTTAGATTGCCCAGGCTTGTTCTGAACATTGACCTGGACCTTCCCCGAGTTATCATCGGATTATTTTACAGTGATGTTGCTTTTCACAATCTCCTTGCCAGGCCCTAGTGCAATATCTCGCCTCGTCCACCTGGCTTCCTCTCTCCTTATGAATTGATAAGCCTTTGAATAAAAACGCTCTAGTGTGGTCGGAGGTTTTCCTGCCAACCAATCTCCAAACTCTAAATTAGGATTCACTCCTCGCATCACAGCCATCTGAATTGCATGGTCATTTGGATTGTTAACTTTAGTAGCCACAACATGAAATCTCTATAAGTAATCCTTTAACGATTCCCCTGGAGCCTGAATCACACTGGACAAGGACATCATGTCCTTGGGACGAGTGGCATGAATCCTGAATTGCTCCATAAATTTTATCGCTAATTCATCAAAATTGGATATTGACTGCGGAGGAAGTCAAGTGAACCACATGGTTGCAATTTTGGATAAAGTTATTGGGAAGCATCTACACTTAGTTGCATCATTTTCTCTAGCTGAATCCATCATCCATTCATATCTCATCACATGCTGTCGAGGATCAGTCTTCCCTTCGTAGGCCGGGATGGTTGGCATGCTAAACTTTCTGGGGTACTCGGCCTATAGAATAGTATCTATGAATGGAGTATGACTCCTGGATGTTCCTCAATCTTCGTTGGTTAAGCCTTGATTTTCTCTCATTAGCTGTCTGACCATAACCGATAGGTTCGGGGTTTGTATGGAAGATGGAAGGTTGGAATATGTTCCGCGTGATATTTTTAGTGGTGTCTTCTCTACTGGCAGTCTTCCAAACATGTATCCTGGGGACCAGCTTCATTAGAACCTTGGTAGGATGACTGTCCAGCTTCCACTCGTACTCCAGATCCTAAGTTTCTTGCTCCAACTTGGGTGTGGTTTTCAAGGTGTAAGTGATCTCTAGTTGATCGATCAGCAGAACCTGCTTGTGTTGTTTCAGTTTTGCGGCATCTACATCTGGGAGGTTCATCAGACAAAGTCGAGCTATCGGATGAAGAGTAAGGAGCAGGGCTACCTCCAACATTCTGATGTTGTTGTTGAGTAAGCTGAGTCATAAGGTTTAGCTTGGATCTGTTCACTAAGTTGCCTCCTGCTTTCCATGAGTTCTCTCATCAGGTCGTTGAACTCCGATCTGGTGAAAACTTCCATCTGGTTTTGGGCAGCGACAGTCCCTGTGCCAGGATTAACTTGTTGATTTCTAGGTCCTACTTGTTGGATGCTAGTAGTCTCGTTGATGTCTGCGTTGTGCGAGGCTGATCTGGTATGAGGTGTTCCCATTGTAGAGTTATTGGTAGAAACTCTGAGTAGAATCAATGGTCATCCCGTGAATAACTTGGATCCCCTTCGGGGGATTTCTTCAATCCAATAGCTACAAAGCAGATCCTAATAACCTGAGAATGCGTTCTCAGTGAAAGTACCAAAATGTTAGCACCATAATTGGTCACTAACACTCGAAGAAGGATTTGTATAGAGAGATTAATGAAGAAGGTAAATTAAAATTGAGGAATAACTCAATGGAATGCTGTCATAATTATAAGAAACAAGAACACCATATTTATAGTGTTTCGGCATAACTAACTACGTCCACTTTGAGTTTAATCTTTATTGCTTTTATAAACAATTGATTATAGATACATTACGTACACCAACTACTCTAATGCAAATGCTAAGCGAAAAAGAACGAGTCTTAAAAGCGGCAGAGTCTCCTCAGTGTTCTTGAAAAAAGGTCACTTTCACTATGCCCCTGCCCTTCTATTTATAGGCGAAGATAGGCTGGACTTCCCTCACGGGCCTAGGAACAAAGTACCTCAGCCCATAGTAAGTGACTTCTACACACCGGGACAGGCATGCCGAATGGCAGTTTCCAAACCAAAGAATGCCGAGCGATTGAGTAATAACTCAAGAATGCCAAGCGACGAAGCAAGACCAAATGGTATCTAGGCTGAATGAGATATCCTTGGTGAATAACATTCGAATGTCGAGTGAGGTTTTGTGCCGAACGAGGCATTGCGTCGAGTGAGGTTTTGTGCCGAACGAGGCTTTATGTCGCACGAGGCTTTGTGGCGAGCGAGGCTTTGTGACGTACGAGGCATTGTGCCGAATAAGGCTTTGTGCTGAACGATGCATTATGCCAAGTGAGGCTTTGTGCCAAACGAGGCTTTGTGCTGAACGAGGCGTTGTGCCGAACGAGGCATTGTGTTGAGCAAGGCTTTGTGCCGAACGAGGCATTGTGCTGAGCGAGGCTTTTTGCCGAACGAGGCATTGTGCCGAGCGACTCGTTACCAGGTCAAGCAACTGGGTAACAACATATAACTTATATTAATAAACCTATATATAAATATACTTAAAATATTTACAACTGTTATATACAAGTACTCACATAAGTTAACATAACAACCAATATATTATATAACTTAGTAAACTAATATATATATATATAATTAACATACAATAAAACAAAATAAATATATACTGTAACTTTATATATATAATACTGCTTTTTATCAAATTTCTCAACAACAACATACACTATATATATACAAGATAAACCACATAAACATATATACTATTATAAATAACAAAACATATATACCTTAGCAAAAGAAGGAATACTCCGAGCTAACTGGCGAGTTTGGTAAGGGATACAACAATGTGAAGACAGACCTGATAAGAAAAGATGGCCGAGCATGGGAATGCATGGGAAGGGTGTTGGTGAGGTGGCTACAGCAGCGGCCAAGGCGGAGGATGCTAAGGCAGGTGGGTCGAATGAGGAGGATGAGCATGCGGGAGAGGGAAGAGAAAGCAGGCAAGAGGAAGATGTGGTCGGCCTTCGGTGATTGTGCCTTCGGCCGTGCTTGGTGGTCGAATTGGGGATGTGGGAGGGATGGCCAAGCTATGGGTTCGACACTTGTTGGGTTTTGCGTGGAGGTCGGTTAGCAAGCAAAAAGAAAGTAGAAGGAAAAGTTTTATGGCTATAGGAACAAAAAGAGAAGAGGCGTATTGAATTTGGAACCACTACAAAATGAACGAACCAGAGAATAAAAATCAAAGCTAGGGAAAACCAAAAGTTATCAATCGAACAGCTGGCTCAAATTATCAAGCTCTTCAATTTCACGTGGGTAACTAAAAGGACAAAAGAAATCAAAAGTCTCGAATGCAGAACCGACACGACTGATTGGTTAATCGATTTCGTCGTGTTTCGAACTTCAAACCGCACGAATGAATATACCGTAGAGATTAGCATGACGAAATGATCAAAATAGTATACAGAACTCAGCTATACGACCATCCTATCAAAAGTCGATATTGATACTGAAAATGTTGCTAATTTACCAAAAATATGATAAATGGAGCAATAGCAGTCCAAATTTGACAAAACAAAATATGTCGTCCCACTTAGAAGATGATTTGCAAATTTGTTATATGAAAATATTCAGGTTTGGAAAATATTTTATTATCATCAAATATTAACCCGATTTAAATTTATATAAAATTATACAAGAAAATAAACTTCCATAATTTCTTATGAAAATTTACCGTTTGCTATGTTTATATAGACGTATTCCAAATATCAACTTTTAATTTTAAAATTCAATTATTTAAAATTTCATAAAATTCAGTTAACTACGTTATTAAAATCTTTAAAATTTACATGTCGTTACCATAAATTCCCCAATTTTGGATACGTGAATCTCGGCATCAATATACACTTACATGAGGAAGAAATGTAGGTTTCGTTTGATGCATTGGAGTTGTAGTAATTGGAACAGCGAGAGTAAGAAGAAGAGGGGAAAGTTTCAGGTGAGTTTAACGCTCATAAATCTATGTCGATTCATGCAATTTCATTTATATATGTGTTTGATTTAGGTTGATACTATGAATGTTTGGATATCTATGCATTGAATCGGAGGAGATGGAGGGAAAAGGATGGATTAACGGAGCAAATGCTCCTATCTTGATTTTGTTTATTCATGACCGAGAAGTCTATCGATCAACCAGTGGCATGCACAGTTAAATTTTTTTTACTAATAAATATATATTTAATTTTTTTACAAATATCAATAATTAATCTATATAATATCTATTTTATACTCTTACTTTATATATAGTAATATACATATATAATTTAAATTGTCTAATAATTAATCAAATTGCTAAATAATATTATATTAGTGAATAAATATAAAGATTCACGTAAATTCTTATTTTAAATTATCAAATGAATTTATGGATTTTGTTTATGATTTTGACGTTATGAAATTATATAAATAAATAAAGTGTATTGAATTAAGATTATTTACTTATATTATATAAATATTTAGATAGATTGTTTTATCCATAAATAAATATTATTATTTCCTCTCCTATAATTGATTTTGAATACATGAATGACTTAATATTAAATATTGACTCGATTGTTTTATATATAAATTTAATTAAATTATTATACTTTTCCAATATCTCATTTCTTTTATATTAACATGGATTTGTAAGAATGATTCACCAGTGATATTGATTCGATATGGTTTTGAAATGAATGGTGATGACATTCTTATATAATTTTGTGATAGTGCAATTTTGATATATTTATATTTTTGATGAGTTTAATTCTATGTAGCGAGTCGATTTGTGCAGTTTGGAGCCTAAGCCGCTTTCCACCATATCAAACTGTTAATCAAAAATACAAACCATTATATTAATCTTTTTAACGGTCCCATTTTGGTTCTGTTTATTGTAATACAGTTCGGTTTTGGTATGGTCCGATTTAAACCTATGTTAAATATGAAATAAGAAAACTACTTCCATTAATAATCAACTTACGAAGGCTACTGCATATAGCTTTTGCACTTAAAGGTTAAAATACACAATGTTAGACTAAAATGAAAGATTAATTCTTAATTATATGAATATTTCATTTTAATATTTAGCTAAAGGTGGGATTTTTTTAGTAGATTAACCTAACATCAAGGTTAATTAATGCATAATTATTAAGTAAAATGACTAGAATGAGATTATAATTAGCATTTATCCAAAACCCGAGATGAAAAATATTATACTAAAACTATAACTTCTTCCGTTATAACAACGATTATTATTAATATAACAACAACATACGTTGAAAATAGAATGTACATCGTTAAAATCAAAAATGAGATACAAGTTGCTTATATTTTTATCATAAGATTAGTAATGTAAATTTTCAATTCGGTCCGGTTAACATGGTCGGTTCAATTGTCCAAACCGTAACTAAACCGTATCAATGTGGGTCGGGCCGATTTGGGGGTATTTTCTTTGATTAGAAGATCTGCTGCGGGTTTCCACACCATTTTTGCGGTCCGATGCGGACGGTTTCCATATAGCGGTGTAGTTTATGCCCACCCCCTAATTAAATAAACGGTGTTATAATACCATCTGGAATGAGGCATTCGGTAATATTTCTTCGGTTATTATTTGGACTCATTATGTAGAATCTTATGATTATTGAGTGTAGTTTATTAGTAGAATAAACGTTTAAGTATCACGTAGTGGTATGGGATGCAATTGTGATATTTATTCAGTTATTCATTATAAGTAGATGACACTCCCATGATGGGAATTGTTTTATGACATTTTACTTATGTGAGGTGATGCTCATAGGTGTGAGCAGGTTAAGTGTCCTTATATTTATTGATATTATGTACCACTATCATAATGTACTCCTTTTATCGGTGTTGGAGAGGATCAAATGACTCGAGTTTGGGTTGCGCCCCAAATCTATGACATCTTTTGATTAGATATTATATTTGATGCACATCACGTGATTTGGGTTAAG
Organism: Allium cepa; assembly: GCA_030765085.1. Classification (NCBI taxonomy): domain Eukaryota; kingdom Viridiplantae; phylum Streptophyta; class Magnoliopsida; order Asparagales; family Amaryllidaceae; genus Allium; species Allium cepa. Next base: position 176,420,095 of record CM060930.1, read on the forward strand.
TTAGCCATAGGGTAGGTGCTATATAGCCCCTTGTGTCGCATAAGTCAGCAGTCTGTTACCTGTAGAGGCAAAGTAGAGCATGACCGAGGCTAAGCGTAGACGAGTCATTGGTGGATATGTGTCATGATATCCATCAAGGTAACTAATGACCGTAGGACTAGATCTAGTTAGTTGACCCTAGGCTTCTGGAGTGGGAAGACGACCATCAATCTCCCTTTTGGTGCTAATGGAGTGGTAAATTGGCATATACTACTGATACACCTCACCTAAGTATAGATACAGGTTAGGCGAACTAGGATTAGGTGACCAACATATTTATCTATATATGACTCTACTTGGGTCATCCTGTCTATCGTGCAGTCATTATCCGTTATGATATATTTTGTTTATTCATACGAGCAATACGGCATGCGCTTCACACGTTATGAAGAAAGCTAAATTGTTTTTCTACAAATTGTATTTACTAAATATGTTCAAAAGAAATCATATATATTTTTATGTTGAATCATACGTGGTTAATTTGAAATTTTGTTTCTAAGTTGCAATATCTATTTTTTGTGAGTTTAAATTTTTATTTATATTATTAATTAATAAAAAAACAAAATTTTAAAGTAGTTTATTTGCTAGATCCTATTTTTAAGTGATGGTAAGACTTGGTAAATATTTATAGAGAAATTTTGAATTTGTAAAAAATGCTCAATTGTCGGATCCTATTTTAAGCGATGCTAAATTTTAATAATATCTGTAGAAAGACATTTTTGATATTTCATGTTGATTCCAAAAGAGTATGACAACAAATATACTACAATTATTAATAAAGAATTACATACAAAAGGCATTTTTGGAAGTTCGTGGTTAGACCAAAAGTTTGCGCTTACAAATCAACTATTAATAAAGATATGAGGAGACGAGATTATATTTGGATATATATCTAGAGCATAGTGGATTCCCGTATCATTACTTTAATAGGTAGCCTATTATATATATATATATATATATATATATATATATTGATGATGATGTTTTATTTATTGAGATTGAGATATATTTTTGGGCAATGTTATGTGGTAGCCTGATTATACTTGGTGATATCTCACTTATAGATGCTTTTTGAATTTTTTATGATGATTTCTAGATATGGATGATTCACCCATTTGATGTTGATTCTGTAATTCGATACACCTTTATATGGATGGTTCAAACTGTGATATTTGATATTATATGTTGTATTTGTGATTGTCTATGTATTTAATTATATATATGCTATGCATATACTATCACATATTTATTGACATTATGGATGTTATCATAGTATTATACCCTTGTACATATTGTGTTGCATATGTATATTAACCCTTGATTTATACATAGTTTGAGCCATGCGTTATTTACATAATACTCGAGTCAGTCCAAGACATTTTAGGAACATGGACGAAGTGACCGGCTTGTGTTTCATGGGCATAGAGGAGATATAGGACCGTTGAATACAATTTGTGTGTTGTAGACTCATTGTATATTTGATACAGTGTTGTATATTGATTGCACATTATTTGGGATTCTTGTACACACCTGGTCACTTATATATTTCATATTATATATTATCGCTGCAATCTAACTCCATGTTCTCTAATATTTTCCATATATTGTGTATTGTTCTATCCTAGAGGCACAATGTTTATTTCTTTATGCCGATAATGTGTAAGTTTTATAGTGAGTTGTATATGACGTTTAAATACGTACCATTATTCATCTAAGGGAATATTTACTTATGTACCCCGTATTATATCATCTCATTCTCCGTATTATCCAACAATATTACTTAGTAGTACGCTTAGATGGTATGAGTATAGAGGTAGCATTGTCCACATTTTGTATTAGAAAAAGATTTAGAACAATACATTGTATATAGAAGACACGCGTTAAGATCTTAGATAGGACTTAGAGTTCCTATCCCCTTGAATATGTTGGGTAGATATTTTATAATAAGGGATAGCAAGAGTATATGATGATTATTAGGGTATCATTTGGGGACGTATCTCTTATGTTCTATAGGTATAAGATATTTGGATTTTTTATATTTTGTGTGTGAAAATATACAACGATTGACCTTGGGTGGGTTTAATATTAAATTTTTATGTTTTGATTTGATTTTAATCAGAGTGTGCGGTGGGAAATCTATTTATCAGTTTTTCGCTGAGTGAAGTGGTTGTTGTTTTTTATATTTATTTGGGTATTGAAAATTATTTATATTGAATTTAATTTTCAGTATTGATGGTTGAATATTCATATGTCTTTATCAAAGTTGTGAAATGGATTCAATTTTTGATCTATGCTTGCTATTAATAAATGTATATGGTGTTTGTTTAGTATTACATAATATTTATTAAAACGATTTATCATTTTTATATATTTAAAGGATGTTTGAAAATGTTTGATATCACTAAGTATTTGTTAGAAATAAATTTTTTTGATGTGTATGTGTGTGTCTATACATATACACACACACGAACAAAGTTTGTACTTAAATATTTTTCTAAATTAAGTAAATGTTTTGATTAGAAATTTCTTACAAGTATATATTATAAGTATGGTGGATGCTTATTGAGGCGTGATGTTAAATTATTAAAAAGTGATTTATTATCTAATGTGTATTTAGAGAACATATGTAAAAAATTTATGATAGATGAGAGTTTATTATAGAAAAGATTTTTATTTATATGTATATAGCTTATTAGAAAATGTTTCAATTGGAAATATTATGATAAAGTATGGTTTTTGATTAAATCTGATATAAAATAATAATTATTTCATAAAGGAAAGTATGTTTAAGTATTTGTATAAATAATATTATAGAATTTTTTTAAATGAATCGTGTTAATCTATCTGTTGAGTGCTTTAAGAATTCTGATCGACGCGGATGCACACATGTTTGATAGGGATCCCTAAACACTAGAATGAGACATTTGGACAAAATATTTTGAAAAGAGATAAATAATTTGAGAAAGCTAAAGTAATTTAAAAAAAGTTAAATATTTTAAATAACATTTTAAGGAAAGTTAGTAATTTTGGTAAAGTGATGTTTGAAGCCATTATTTGAAATAGTTTTTGAAAAAAGAACAGTTTATATTTATTATTTTAGTAAAATGTGTTGTAAATGATCTTTTATCGGTTGGGATATATTTTAAGTGATGTATGAAGTCATTGGATATTAGTGGGTAGCTAAGATCATTGGTGTGGCAGTATTGATTATGTGATCAATATTGCAGCCAGTTGATATCAGTAAATTACTAAAATAAATGATGAGGCAACCTCGTTATATTTTAAAATGTTTGTGAATTTGAAATATTATGGGTGTTGGAATAAACCATGCGAAGCATTAGGTAAATTATATATGAATTGGATTTGGTTTTAATGAATATTATAATTTATGCAAGCATGGATTATTTAATATGGTTTGGATATTTTAATTTATGTAAATAAGGAACATTTTAGGAAAGCATAATTATATGAATTTAAATTTTAGATTTAGGAAAGTGTTATGAAATAAGAATGCATTTAAAATCATATTGACTTGCATTAAAATTGTATTGACTTGTGGTAATTATGAAATTTATTAAAATATTATGAACTTAAGTGAGTTTATAAAGTTTATATGGAAGGAAATTGGTGAATGGATATTTATATTTATGTTTAAAGTAATGATTATTGAAAAGTATATATTGATCATATAGGAATTTTTGAGTATGAACATTAGAAAATGAAATTTGTGAATTCCAAAATGAAAGTTAAATTAAGAAAGATATTTGTTATATAAAAACATGAATTTTTTAAATACATATGCAGTATTTATATAAATTAATCTTAATTAAAGAAAATCATTTAGAAAAATTTTGTTTAAGAATTTGAATTAATATAATATTTTAAAATTTAATTTGAAGTGAATTAGTTTGATGGAAAAACTTTGTGATCGAAGTATGAGTAAAGATATTCATATGATTTTATAATGAATTTTCTTTAGATTTAATACTCGATACCTTCTAAATTTACAATAAGAATTTAGGATATGATATTGATTTAAAGAATAAGAACTTATAGACTGGCATTTTGATATTTTGTAGATAATTAAGATGTTTATTTTTGTGATAAACCACCAATGAAAGTTCTAGTAATTCATTTATGAGAATACTCTATTGGATACATATTACTGTAAATTTTGACTCGAGAAAGTAAAAAATAGTGTATTGTGGGATTTTTTTAGTTGTTATTTGACTTACGTTCAAATATAATTGATAATGGGGTTATTAGTTTTGTTATAAATTCCTCCTAAGGAATTAGAATAACACAATTTCATTAAGGGGAGAGTCTGTTACCTGTGCAATTAAAACTCTTAGTAGTTCCGTAGTGGTAGACGTGTAAAAAGTTATAGCGGGGATAAAATAGAGGTATAGCAGAAAATAGCGGAGGTGCAAAAATAGGTATAAAACCAAATATTTAATTTTAATTTACTCCCGTTTTCACACCATTTGTGTAGGAAAAAGAAATATTTTTTAATTTTATATAATATCCAAAGAATATCATGATATGCAGTCCAGTTTAATGACTATAATAGATTTCTAACTTATATTGAGAACTTATACCTTAAGTTATATCTCTATCCCAATTTTTTATTTAGTTCAAAAAATTAGTCAAATCAACATTTTTATGTTAACATTACTAAAGCAGGTTTTAAAAGGCTTGATTTAGCAGGTGTAGCAGAAAATACCGAGGCTTAAAGCGGATCAATTGTTTAATAGCGCTGTATTGAAAAAGCATAGCGGTCGGCGCAGTGCGTTATAGTAGGGATTTTTTTGGGGCTCTAGCGGGGATTTAACTGCACAGTCTATAACCATCCTGCATTTAGGAGTAAATAGTAAAATTAAATAATAATAATTTAATTGGTTAAAATGGGTTTTTAAAATATTAAATAAAGAATAATTTTTGAATTTTATTTGAAAATATCGTAATTTACAGATAAAAAATCAGCGATGAAGGATTTTGAGAATAATTATTTTTTAAATATTGTTAAATTGATTAATTAGGAAATTAATTAATGAATGGATTTAAAATGTGAATTTTGAGTGTTTAAATTTAAATGAATCAAATATAGAAATAAATTCTAGAAAATTTTACAATGTTGGGTAAATAATTAAGCATAGTTAATATAATTTTTATTGGGAATTTTATTGCGATTTAATTTATAGAAAATGGTTTATATAAAGAATAAAAATTGATAAAGAAAATAAATAAATATATATATACACTTATTTATTTAATCTTAGCCCAAAGCCCAAAAACCTAAACCATTTTTTCATGATTTTTCCATCTCAAGATACTTTTTTCTCCAAAGTTTTCATCATCATCTATGAACAAAACTTAAACGGCTTTAGAAGATCATAAATCCAACCAAACTCCATCTGTAACATCTCAAAAATTTAAATAAAAATTTAATAAAAGAATTTAATTTAATATAATAAGGGCAAAAATGGAATTTTCACACATGTTCAGATTTGGCGAATAAACTTGCACCATTACATTCACAGAAATTTTCTGAATGATTTTCATACATAACATTTTGAAGTTGGAGCTAGTATGAAGAAGTTACAAGTTTTAAATTTTGAAAATGAAATTAATTAAATAAGCAGCTAAGGAAACTAAAATATTCTAAAATAGATAGCTCCACCGATCGAGACCCATATGGGGATAGGTCGACCATAAGCTAATTTGATTGGTATAGTTTACTTAGGAGCGAAGTAAACTTTTAACGTATAGGATGTTAAAAAAGATTCTTCAAAGGCTGACCAATGGTCAGTGCTTATTTTACAACCTTATAAATACACAAGCTAATGTAAACCCTAATTCACAAAAATCAGTTAGCTTCCATGAAACCCTGTCAAATTCTTTCCTCTTCAAATTTAAATTTTCCAAATAAAATAAAAATAAAAGTAGAGAGATTAAGAAAGACAAATCAAGCGAAGAGCTAAAAATGGAGGAACATTTCCAAAAAGGATTCGACGGGAAAAGCTTGGATCTGAGGCGAGTGGGTGTACTTTAATAAGATGATTTATATGTATTTAATTTTAATATACCATATGCGATTTAGGTTGTTAGAAACTAAATTGATATAAACATGTTAAATATGAGTTGACCTAGGTTAAACCTCTTTTTCAACCAAGTATGAATTCATATAACCTGTTAATATAACCTTCTAATATTGATTTCATGTAACCTGTTAATCTTGATGTTAAACCCTAGATTAAACTAACTACTGTAAATTGGATCTAATTATGAGTTTAGACAAGTACCATTTTGATTTCACAAATTCAGGGTTCACAGAAACTGTTACAACATGAAACCGTAGACTTAATGTTGATATTTGAGATCGAACGTGATTAAATAGAAATTAACAAAAATCAAACAATTAACGAAAATCAAACAAATTACCATAAAAAATTTCATCGCGGCCGGTCGATCGCATTTACTGGAACAGTCAATAGCAAGCGGTTGACCGCGCTAGTACCAATGGTCGATCGGTTGGCGTTTCCTAAACACGTTCCAAACCTTGATGTAAAGCCTAGGTTATAAATAAAATAGTTAGCAGCATATTACGTGTGTGTGTGTGTGTGTGTGTGTGTGTGTGTGTGTGTGTATATATATATCTATGTATGTATGTGTGTGTGTGGATGATAGGAGTAGGGAGGGTAGTTCCCTATGAAGCAGCACCAGGATGCTACGAGACTGGGTATATGTTATTTATCCAACATGGGTCGGTATTCGACTAGGGGGATTCTATCGCAAATGGAACTCATAGAGGTTTCTACAGTGGACATGTAGCACTGATTGATGCCTGACGAAGTGTGTAGCCCGACATAATAGGAGCTCCTCGATATTCATGGATGATGCGACGTGGTGCTGTTTTGTTATTGAATCCCGATACGTGCAATAAAAGGTGTATTCTACCATCGAGAGGTGGACAAGGATGCAAAAGATGAGATGAGTCGACATTGTGGGCTTCCCCTTAATGCGTAGCTAGGGTACATGTAGTTGTAATTGTGAGAAATCTAGTCCCATGTGGAAGTTATAGGGAGACCCATATGAAATAGTTACGCATAGTCGTAATGTGAAAGATGTAATTCCATAAGGGAAATTATAGGATAATCCTATGTTCGAGAAGCTCTAGTAGCTACTAACTGATCATTATTTGTTTGAAGTTTGATTAGTTGGTCGATCCTCATATAAGCCTGTACAAGTCGTTAGTGTACATATATATAAAGATAAAACCCCTTAAGTAAAGAAATCTAGTAATTCACGGACACTTGTAGAACACACAAGGCCACATAGAGTATTATTAAAGTCAACTACGTATAATCATCATATATTAATGAAGTACTCATCTACCAGACTTTTATCTCATCCACTTTCATTTTCCCCCTACCATATGATGACAGGACAATAGTTGATTTGACATGATAGGTGGCGAGAGAAGCCAAGCGTTAGAGTTCCACTATTTTTCATCATTCCTCCTATAGTTATTTATTATATTAAATATGCATCAAACTTATACTGTACCTTGGAAATAATGTATATGAATTAAGTATTTTGAATATATTTTTTCCTGAAATGTCTGTTTTTCAGCATTTGTAATTTTATTCCTTCCACTATGAGATCAGAAAGTGTAGAATGACTTAGATTTTATCTATATATTCTTAGTCCTTGTAATATTTTAGAAACCCCGACGCTCGTACTTCTTGGCATAAATGCGAGTTCGAAAGTCACCTTAGGCTTTGGATCGATGTGTATTAAGGTGCGGGTTGTCACACCATCACTTTGAAAATCAAAATAAAATCCAAATAATTCCCAAAATTTGGATATGCGAATCCCAACACCGATATACACTTATGTAAGGAAAAATTTGAGTTTTATTGATGCATTGGAGTTCTGGAAGTTGGAACAGTGAGAGGAAGAAGAAGAAGAAGAAGAGAGGAAAGCTTCTCACTAATCTATGTCGATTCATGCGATTTCATTTATATCTGTGTTTGGTTTGAGTTGATACTATGAATGTTTGGATGTCTTGCATTGAATCGAGGAGATGAGAGGAAGATGATGGATTGACGGAGCAAATGCTCTAACCTTGCTTCAATTCATTCTCGACCTGTGGCCTACACAGTTTAAGAATTTTTTTAATAATAAATATATATATATATATATATATATATATAAATAAAAACAATTAATCTATATAATGCATGTTTTATACTCTTACTTTATACATAGTAATATATATAATTTAAGTTTTAATAATTAAATCAAATTGCTTAATAATATTATGTTAAATAAAAAATATAAAGATTTTAGTAAATTCTTATTTTTTATTATTAAATAATTTTATGGAGTTTGTTTATGATTTTGAAAGTTATGAAATTATATAAATAAATAAAGTGTACTGGATTAAGATTATTTACTTATATTTAATATAAATACTTAACTGGCTTGTTATATATATTGTTATTTCATCTACTATAATGATTTATTTTGCTAGCAAGGCTAGCCAGTTTTTGAGGGGGGCGTATAGATGAACAATTAAAATAGGTGTTCGGCACAGGAGCCAGAACAACTAAAAAAAGGAAAACAGGAGAAAGGCAGAAGCACATAAACCGCTAACTAAAAAGGACATCCCAGTCATCCCTACTGTTGTCACCATCATACTTTGGCCCTATGACATGCCTAACCATAGCAAAAAGAACCGCGGGGTTAGACCGAAATCCGCAGAATCACTAGAGTATAAATATTTCTTATCCCAATTACCATCATGTAATAATAACTTATTTTTCTCATCATCCTTACCATTTGTAGACAAGATCAAATCTTCCCCCTTAACATGGTAAACCAAAGAAAATTCTTCTCCCTCTTTCCCACATGCAAATGTCAGTCAATGGCCTATGTCTCATTTTAGATCTTCATGAATCTAGGAACACTCGCAGCTCTGCTAGGAAATGGAACGTTTTATAGGAAGGGCTACCGTAGAAACAGAGGGCAGAGAAGGCATAGAAATGGACTCCATAGCACCACAAAAAGAAAGAGGATCCACACTGAGGGCAACAACACCTACAATGACAAAAATAGTGGGCCTAGGCTTCGGAATCCACTTTCTGAGAGGTAGGCATGGCAAGGGAATCTTCGTAGGGAATGAATGCAGCATAACAGAAGCACATACATTCGCGGTGTGACCAAAATTCTGGCAAATCGTGCATATATCTGGTTTCCAACGGTATTGAACCTCCAAATCCACGTCATGACCCTCAGCATCGTGACCCTATGTTTCGACAGTAATGGCTTTTAGGAATGATTTCAATCAAAGCCCTGACAAAAAAAAGTTTCTTCCTAGCAACTATATTAGCATCAAAGTACTTAACCTTACCAATCGGACTGGGCAACCAGTTAATTCCATTCTTGTGCTACAAAATGGATGGGATATGTGAGAAGTGCAACTAAATGGGGATAGACAAAACCTACCCCTCAGCCTTGTCAACTGAGGGATTCTAGAAGTAATAATGAAAGGCTTTCCTCCAATGAGGATTTTGTCGAACTCAAGAGCAAGTTGCCTTTCGTCGGGTCTCGAAAATTTAAAGAAGAACATCGAGTTATCAAAATGCACATGAAGACCTCCTCTGAGTTTCCAAACTTGACTACAATGCTCTTTATCTAGTAGATACAGTGGGAGAGAATCCAAGAAAACTCCAACCAAATAGTCTGACCAATAGTCAACTCCTACTTGTAACACTTCGATAGGGTGAACCATCACCCTGTCACAAAAGATCGAGGGGTATACACCCTCGCGTTTAACGGTAAGGAAGCAAATAGCGGAGACCACTTGTTAGGCTCAAAATGGGAAGGTAACCCTTGCACAGAAACTAAATGAGGTGACTGGACATTTTTCTAGAAAGGGCTAGACGCAGGAAGGGATTTGGAAATAGCATTATCACAAATAGCTTTTGTGCCATCTACACATGCAACAAACATGCAACCAACTTCATTTATATTACCACCATCATTACAATCGATAACACCTACTACATTATCACACTCCAACACATTAAAATCATCCCCTAGGATAGACGCGGACATTACCAACCATTGTGCATATACCTGACCAGCAGCCGCCACGGAAAGTTGGATAACGGGTTCGTGCTCTTCTCATTTAAGACTACTGTTATGCCAGAAACTGGATAAGCCGCCCCAAGATAGGCACTGACTACTCCTATAATTGATTTTGAATATAAACATGATTTAATATTAAATATTGATTCGATTGTTTTATATATAAATTTGATTAACCTGTTATACTTTTCTGATATCTTATTTCTTTTACATTGACCTAGATGTGTAAGAATGATTCACCATTTATATTAGTTCAATTAGTATTTTGAAATGATTCAGTGATGGCATTCTTTATATAATTTCATGCTACTGCTATTTTTGGTGTGTGTATGCGTGTATGACGATTTTAATTCTATGTAGCGAGGAATTAGAATAAACAGAGTTATAATGCTGCATGAGGTGAGGAATTTAGTAATATTTATCCGATTATTCTTTGGACTCGTTATATAGAATATTGTGATTATTGAGTGTAGTTTATGAGCATTGAATAAATGTGTAAGTATCACACAATTGTAAGGGACGCTGTTGTGATATTTATTCGGTTATTCATTCTAACTAGATGACAATCACATGATGATAATAGTTTTATGAGATTGTACTTACGTGAGGTGGTGCACATAGGTGTAAGCAAGGTAGGTGCCCTTATATTTATTGAAATTGTATGTCACTATCATAATGTACTCCTTTTATCAGCGTAGAAGAAGACTGGATGCCTAGAATCCACCCTAGCAGCCTAATCTTACGGTCATGCCCCAAATCCGCAACACCTTTTGATTGGATATAATATTTTGATATGCATCACATGATTTGGGTTAGGTTACCCATAGGGTAGGTGCCTTATAACCTCTTTTGTCGCATAAGCCAGCAGTATGTTATCTATAGGGGCAAAGCAGAGTCATGACTGAGGCTATGCGTAGATGAACCATTAGTGGATATGTGGCACGATGTCCATCGAGATAATTGAATACTATACGAATAGATCCAGTTAGTTGATCTCGGGCTCCTGGAGTGGGCAAACGACCATCAATCTCCCATTTGTGTCTAATGGACTGGTAGATTGGCATATACTACTGTGTGGTCTTCGAAAATAAATATAGACATAAGCATAACACAAATCAATCACAAATATCCATATCACAAAGGCGAAAACAGATATGAATATATCACATGAAAGTGTACATTAAAGTAGTGGTTATTCAAGATCCACTACATCACAAAAGAATAGGTACAAGTGCTACACAAAAGAATATGTATACACCAAGGAGTCTCTATCTTGAATATATAACGACAAAAACTACTAAACCAAGTAGTTTGACAAAAGTCAGATGATAGTCCCAGATAAGGAGTCAAGCAGAAGCACCTGTAACATCTCGGTCTGATCCGAGTATTATTTAATAAGAAAATAATAAACGGATCAGTCTAGCTATAAATATCAGATAAAATGAGATAGAATAAGAGATATAACAAAAACGTATGATAACAATAATGCCATACCATGAAAAGTATACATTTAACAAAAACAAAAATCATACAATATCTCAAGAATCTCAGAAGCTAAAAAGAATGTCATATTCTTTATTTTATTCACCAAACCACAAATATTGACAAATATATCAATGCCAATCACAAAAATGGCGAAACATAAATTCTAGAAATCATCAATTAGAAGTCCAGAAGTCACAAAGGGGGAGGCCTATCACAAATGTGAGCATGAAAACTCATCAACACGTGCATCACAAACGGGTCGCTAACCCATGGTCGCTAACCATAGAGCCGGTGCAACAACGTAGTACAATAACAGTACGCCCGAGGAACCTGAAACTCAAATAATTCGGAACAACGACGTAGTACAACGGTACGCCCGATGAACCTAATAAGCCGGTACAACAATGTAGTACAATGGTACGTCCGATGATTCGAACTCCATAAAAGAACATGGGTCGCTAGCCCACAAAAATGAGTCGAAACTCCAAAGAACCCATAAGTCGTTAGCCTATAAAAGAAATGAGGCGAAACTCAATAAAACGAGGTACAATCCCCCACGTGGACAAAGAGACATAGCATATCGCTAGTTTAAATCACAAAATGATCATCATTGATCAATAAAAAGTGTGAATTACACTAAGCTAGTAAATAAATGAGTTTAGCTTCATGCCCCATAACCACTGACTTAACTTAAATATTTACGAATGAATTGTAGATCTCCACTTGAAAATTGTCATAAGAGTTTCAATCGAACAAGTCCAAAAATTAACCGATGAAGTAAACGCAAGCGTTTCATACCACTTGTTTTGCTAAGTCGTTTAATTAGATTTTCTCATACGAACGAGGTAAATGTTTGTATATACTAATAGGTTGGAAAACGGTTTTAATAAACAAGCTTTGTATTAAGATAGTGTTGAAATCGTTTTGGTGAAAGGGTTTTGATATTTACTACTAGTATAGAAACCTTTGCATTTTAAAGTGACAAACCAGAGAAATGATTGTAGAAGTAGTCAATCACCAGAAATTCATATTCGAAGACATGAATTAAATCCAAAGAAATCGATGCAAAATCCATCGAAATGGATATTCCCGAAATCCCGAAAAATAAGTTATCATAGTCAAAAGGTGATAACAACAAGTCGGATCCACTAGAATGATTAAAAATTGAAAATTCACACAAAAAGGAAAAATTGGCTGAGACAGCAGATTCGGTCGACTGAACTAGGGTGGTCAGTCGACTGAACTATGCCTGGAAACTTTCGGTTTTTAGGTTCAGTCGACTGGACCATAGTGGTCAGTCGACTGATACTGGTTCAGGAAATTTCTCGGGTTTTGGTTCAGTCGACTGACTTCCAGGTTCAGTCGACTAAACTGAATTTCCAATGTTTTCAGCCTAGCCCCAATGAAGGGAGAAAACCAAACGGAGGCGATCGAACGAGCAATGCCGATTAAGGATTTATGCCACGCGATAACCCAGCCTTATAGGCTCTTCGACACACCCCAAAAAAAGTCCAAACATCCATAGTAGGGTTTTCATAAATTGGACAACAAGAATCAAAAATTGGAAAATTCACCAAATCCATTCAAATCAAAAGCAAATGAACATGAATAGATGATTGGTATTCATACCTAATAACAAAGAAAGTTATAGACATAGATGTGAGTTCTAAAACTCGCCTTTTTCTCAAAAACACAAGTGAGAAGCTATAAGGCAAGATAAGAACAACCACTCTTCAATTTTAACCCAAGAAGCTTCAATCTAAGCTCATAAGAAAGACATTTCCTAAGTTAGGGTTTAGGAAATTTCTGAAATTAAAGAAGAATTGAGATGGAGAAGATGGAGAGAATGCTTACCAAAGCGTCTCCTTGATTTCTAGCTTGAAGTTGAAAATTTCTAGGAGATATAGGACTTAGGAATTCCTAATTTCTTTTCTCTTCCTCCATTTTTACTAAAGCTTGAGCATCAGGAAATATTATGAAGGAATGAAGAGGAGTGGAGTGGAGTTGGGTTCATATGTTGGGTTGGTGGGTTGAAACCCAAACCCAAAGCCCTAAATGAAAACATCAAAACTTTAATCAACTCCAAACATATCGATATTTATACTCAAAAAGGTCGCAAACGCCATTTTGAACTCAATAGAACTGGTCTCGAGTTCTAATTTGACTGTTTGCAAAAAGTAGCATTTCAGACTTAAATCCGACTAATGATGCTATATTTAAATAAAATATTTAAATATACAATCATAAAATATGCGGATTGTTACAGCCTTAAGCTAGTTTATGCAATTGCAGAATAGTGTCCACTAAAGTTTTTCTACTTGCTGAATTTGGTTGAGCAAATTGAGCGGCTAAAGTTCAAAAGGAGTAAATCAGTTGATTGGTTCTTACATAGGTACGACAGTAAACTAATACTTGTTATTTCTTAATATTGGTTTTTCCTCCTGTACTTATCGTTGTTTCCATCATTGCAAACTAAAACATAAATGCAGCTCTTTCATTCCTTTGAACGACATTATTTAGTGCATTACATGGGAACACGCCAACACATATATATGGAGCCTAGCAGTGTTGTTCTAGAGTATTATGAGTCATATGTGCATATTTTGGACTCAAGTATACCTCATAGCCTGATATCTATTTCTGATAATGTTTGCATGAAATTTCCACCATCATGTTTGATTGCTTGCATGCTTAATTTAGTTTATTAACAAGAACATCAGATGTCATTCATATTGCATATGCTTTTACAAAACATCATAATAGTTTTAATAGATGCATGCTACAAAATAATACTATTCTATAAGGGTAGGATTATTTTCATACTACAAACCGCTATACTTTTTAATATTATATAGTTCTTGTATTCTAAAGTAATTAATAGGGTGTGGCAATAGTTGTTTTATCTTGTGCTAAAGAAATAAACAAACGGTAATAACAGTATCAAAGAGATCCACTGATTACACTCACCCTCGTAATATAACGAGTTTAATGTAAGGAAAGAGCTAATAAAATTAACCAAACCAATAAATTAACTAAGTTTTTGTTAAAATTAAATAACTTTTATAAAGTTAACTAAGTTTAAGTTAACTAAAATTTAAAAATAACAATAATATAACTAATTCAACAGTTTTATAAATGATGATGGTGATGAATTAACTAAGTTTATAATAATAATAATATAACAAAGTTTATGTTAACTAAATTTTATAAATAATAATACTATAACTAGTTTAACAAAGTTTTATAAATAATAATAATGACAACGATGATGAATTAACTAAGTTTATAAAATTAACCAAGTTTATATTAATAATAATAATAGTAATAATACAATTAAATTAACCTTGTTTTTTGATAGTAATAATAAATAAACTAAGTTAACCAAGTTAATAAAAATTAACTAAGTTGATAAAAATTAACTAAGTTTTGTTAAAATTAAACAAGTTTTATAAAATTAGTTAAGATTAAGCTAACTAAATTTTATAAATGATAATATAACTAATTTAACAAAGTTTTATAATAACAATGATTATGATGATGATAATGAGTTAACTATGTTTATAAAAATTAACTAAGTTTATAATAATAATAATATAATTAAATTAACCGATTTTAAGTACTAATAATAATAAATTAACTAAGTTAACCAAGTTAATAAAAATTAAATAAGTTTTGTTAAAATTAACTAAGTTTAAGTTAACTAAATTTTATAAATAATAATAATATAACTAATTTAACATAGATTTATAAATAACGATGATGATGAACTTAGTTTATAAAATTTAACTAAGTTTCTTATAATAATAATAATAATATAATTAAGTTAAGTAAGTTTGAATAATAATAATAAATTACATTAACCAAGTTAATAAAAATTAACTAGGCTTTTTTAAAATTAAACAAGTTTTATGAAATTAACTAAGTTTAAGTTTAAGTTTGAATAATAATAATAAATTACGTTAACCAAGTTAATAAAAATTAACTAGGCTTTTTTAAATTAAACAAGTTTTATAAAATTAACTAAGTTTAAGTTAACTAAATTTTATAAACAATAATAATATAACTAATTTAACAACATTTTATATATAACTATAAGATTGGACTTATTTATTTCATTTCATTTATAACTTTGACTATTTATATGACATTATTAATAATATGATATACTCGTACAATGTTGTAGATGTTTGATATTAGATTTGAAGTCCTAAGAATTAACATAATTGTTTGACTATATGTTGTCCTTTCACTTGTGCAGGCATTGGATTTCCGAAGAGATCAGCAAGGTTAGACTTTTGTGGTGCTAGCTTTCACTTGTGCATGCAACAAAGAATTATGGGCGATCAAGCGTTTTTTGGCACCAGTTTGGTATAGCATTTTATTAGTACTGGGTGTGTAAATTTCTATACGAATGGTTATTATATGTGAGTTTGGTCATTTTATCAAAAAAAACTATTGTATTAGAATGGTTATGGATATCTTATTTGATTATATGATTAATATGTTTGTTTATTTTTTCGAATATGATGATTATGTGAGTGATTGTTAATTGATATAGTAGAAAAAAATAGACCATCAACAGGAATTAGCATGAAAAAATGGTGCAAAATGATCAACAACTTTTAGTAGCGTTTCAAAAACGCAACAGAAATACATATGGTGGCGTTGAATAAACACAACCGTAAAGTAGGGGTAAATTTGAAAACTCTATTGGTAGCACCAAAAAACCTTATGGAGACGTTTCTAAAATGCTACAAATAGATTTAGGTGGCTTTTGAGAAACGCTGCTGTAAAAAATTTATATTGGCGTTGAAGTAAATGCAACTAAAAATCATGGATTTTTAGTCTCGAGCTTTATCACGGCGTTTATCAAAATGCTACCATAAGTTTTGGTAGAGTTTTTTGTACGCCACCAGAAATAAATTTCTTGAGTGAGTTTCACGTAAATAAATAGTTAAAATATCAAGTTATGAATGCATTAAGTAGTTATATAATTTTTGGCACTTGCAGGGTTCTTAGAATGACAACATGCCAAATAATTTATTGGTAAGTATAACTTATATTTCTTTGTTAATCTTAATTCAATTCATTACATTATTTAAGTGATAAACAATTTTATTAATTAGATCGGTTGCACAAATTTAGTGAAGTAAATAATTTTAATTTTATACAACAATGTTCTATGATATTTCTTTTGAGAAAAATGTGTGATCCTCTACGAATAGAGGCGAGCACACGTGCAAATATATATATATATATATATATATATATATATATATATATATATATATATCACGAATATATGGTGCTGCTAACATGTCTGGCAGGTAACAAAAACCAAATACATATATATCAAAACTCAGGTACTCCTAAGATGAGTTCCGGCATGGCCACCACCTATCACACCCCGATATCGAGCTCCAGCATGGCCACGACCCAGTATTAAGGTGTTAGAAATACCTAAAAAACTAGTGAAAAGAAAAAAACTACTAGATGACGTCCCAGACTAATGAGGAAACTCCAATCAACTGAATTAGGAGAGGTGAATAAGCATCAAAACTGAAGTGGATCTGCTGAAAAAAGAAACCGCTCTGAAGCCTCTAAATCTGAGGAGAAACTGCTAGTAGTCCTGGATGAAGATACTCTGCTCTGGTGACCTCGCTGCCATCTGATGTCCAACAATCCGAAGATATGAAAACCTGCAAAATGAATCTGATATCCTATCTCTCATACCTGTAACTGGAAAATGACTAAAGAAAAAATTAGAATGATACATATATATATGTATATTTATATAATAAATATACATACATATATATATATATATATATATATATATATATATATATATGTACGTATGTATTTATAAAGAAGGAAATAAAAACCTAAATAAGACTAACTGGACAATAACAATATAAATGAAGAACCTAAAAACTAAAATCAAACAGAGACTAGTACAAATATTGAGACAGATCTATCTTATAAACCTTTAATCATAAGTAAGTTATGATTAGAAGTGATATTATCATCTAAATTAGAGAAAATATTAATAATATTATTATTAATGTTAAAAAAATTATTATTTTGTTTAAAAAATTAATACTATGATTTACCTTGCTAAAATACCTTTTAAAAAGGATATTTTTAGCTACATTATATTTGGGGTTAGAGATCCAATTAAAACAAAATGAAGAAATTGTAAAATCAATTTGTTTAAATGACAATTATTATTACTGAAAATTCTTTGATTTCTTTTGAACCAAATAAACCAACTAATAATAATGAATAAAGTGTCTAGTAAAAATCTAATATTCTTTTTAAACTTGAATCTATAATCATTCCAGTAGGATTCACAATTCGAAATTTTAGTTGTTATATTAAAGTTAAAAATTTTAAGAGTATTAATTAGAATATAATTAGAATCCATACAATTAAAGTATATGTGATTAATGTCCTCAAGATATATATTACAATAATAACATTTACTGTCATTTTGAATATTTTTTCTCTTTAAAAATTCAATTATATTAAATTTTCCACGAAGAATTAACCACATGTGAATTTTGGATTTGGGAGGAGCATTAGATTTCCACATATATTTAAATGAGTTATTTATTGTAACCGAAAAATTAATGAATCTGTAGAAAGAATTAGAAGTATATTTCTTACTTTTATCCCATTCCCAACTAATAAAATCATTATCATTATCAATATTATAAAGATTTAATCTAGCATAAAGCAAAGAGAGTTGTCTAAGAGTTGAATTAGCTAAAATCTGTTAAAACTGAAATTCCAAGGGGGATCATTTTCAAGAGAATAAACTTCATTGATTAGAGCATACTTAAAGTTACAAATTTCATACAGATCCTTAAATTCAACCTTAAGAGGCAAGATTGAAATCCAACGGTCATGCCAAAATGAAGTATGATTACCATAATGAACAATTGTATTTATTCCTTAATTAAATATCTCATTACATTTTAAAATGTTTTTCCAAAAGTTAGATATATTTTCAGTGACTGGAGAAGCAATGATATAAATTGCTATTTCCATTATAGTAATATTTAGAAATGATTTCTTTCCAAATAGCGTTATCATTTATGTCTTTAAACTTCCAAAGTTGTCTACCTAACAGAGACAAATTCATATTACGCAAATTAGTAACACCTAAGCCACCTTCCTTTTTGGACTTACAGACGGTTTCCCAATTAACTAGACATTTAATATTATTATTAGAGTTTTCGCCACTCCATAAGAAATCTCTTCTAATCTTACCAATTTTATCAATAAGCCAATCTGGGAACAAATGTAAGGACATCCAATAAATCGAAAGAGCTTATAAAACCGAATTTATCAAAACTAGTCTACCTGCTCTAGATAGAAATCTCCCATTCCAGTTAGAAATCTTATTTTTAATTTTATCAATGATAATAATCCAGTCATCATGTTTGAGTTTGGAGGGTCTAATCACAATTATCAAGTCATCATGTTTGAGTTTGGAGGGTCTAATCACAAAACCGAGGTAGTCGAAAGGAAAGTTCATAGTTTTGCAATTAAGAGTATTAGCAACTAAGTTTTCAACTTTATCGAAATCATTTAAAACTAACACGGAACTTTTGTCAAAGTTTATTTTTAAACCAAATAAAAGTTCAAAACTGTAAAGGATAAACTTAAGGGTAATGATGTGCGTAGGAAGGTGGGAAGAAAAAAGTAAGGTATCATCAGCAAATTGAAGAACCGATAAACCATTACGCGAAATTTCATTGCCCACACATCCTAGAGATCCATTATCCACTGTTCTTTTAATAATTTTGGCAAAAAAATCAGCAAATAAATTAAATAATAAAGGCGCCAAGGGATCCCCTTGTCTTAAACCTTTCTTAGATTGAATTCTATTACCTAATATACCGTTAACCATAATACTAGAGTTTTCAGTTCTAAGCAAAGTCGAAATCCAATTGATCCATCTATGACTAAAACCTCTAGCATGAAAAATGTCTACAAGAAAATCTCAATCCACTGAATCAAAAGCTTTAGCAAAATCAAGTTTTAAAATCGCACAAATTATGTTATTCTTACAACAGTAATTAATATATTCTTGAACAACTGCCACACCATCAGTGATATTTCTCCCTTTAATAAAAGCCGACTATGAACAATAGATTAATTCATTCATTCTTTTACTAAGTCTATTAGCTAGAACTTTATAAATGATTTTAAATGAACAATTAACAAAAGAAATAGGTCTAAAATCCTTAAGTTTTTGGCTCCTACCTTTTGTGTAATAAAATAATATTTGCGAAGTTAAATCTCCCTAATTGCAAATTACCACTGTAAAAATCATTAAACATATTAACTAAGTCAAATTTTAAAACGTCCTAAAAAGTATTATAAAATAAAATAGGACACCCATCAGGTCCCGTGGATTTATCACTTGGCATGTCATTAATTGCTTTTCTAATTTCTTCTTCAGTAAAAGGATTATCTAACTCTGATAAATCAATAATAGAATCAGATGGATACAAATCTATCTATCTAATATTGATTTTATGTTTGATTTTAGAGCCAAAAATATCCTTATAATAGTCTGTGAAAGCTTTATTGAGATCTCTTTGATCAACTAACTCCATATTATTAACAAATATAGAGCTAATTGTATTACTACATTTTCTTAGCTATATTATGAAAAAATTTGGTATTATTATCACCTTCGTTGATCCATTGAACTCTGGATCGTTGTTTCCACATTACATCCTCCTTTTCTAAAATAGAATTTAATTCATCCTTCAAATTAGCAAGAACATTACGTTCACCAATATTTAGAGATCTAGATTCTTCTATCTTATTAATTTTAAGCGTTTCATTAAGAATATTATCTTTTTTAATTTTTGGATTGCCAAAAACATTTTTGTTCCAGTTTTTAAGAAAAATCCTAAGATCCCTAAGTTTAGAAACAAAAGCTTTAGCAAAATTCTCCTTGTTTCTGATATTATGAAAACTGAAAGAGACCTATTTACTTTAAACTAGATTCGCAAAGCTAGATTCCAAAAGCCACATCTTTTCAAATTTAAAATTATTAATAATAACTCTATGGTATTCACAAGTAAGTATACTTGGACAATGATCAGAGTAAGTATAAGGTAAACCAGTGACTCTATAGATTGGGAATTTGTCTTCAATTTCATCACTACCAAAAAATCTATCTAGAAGAGCCATGGATGGAGACTCCCTAGCGTTATTCCAAGTAAACTCTCTATTAGAAAGGGGAACTTCAATCAAATTAGAATTAATAATAAATTGATCGAATTCCTCCATTGCAGAGTAATCCCCTTCCCTTGGATAACGCTCACCAATGAAACGTGTAACATTAAAATCACCCCCCAAAATCCAAGAACCCCGGGGCAAAGGATCTAAAATCTAGGCATTCGTTCCATAAAATTCTTTGATTAATTTTAGAATTATGTCCGTAAACATTAGAAATATTTAAAAAAGAGTTATCAGAAAGATTGATAAGTATAACATGGAGATAATGTTGTTTAACAATACATTGAAGTAATTTAAAATAATTATCCCGCCACCCTATCATTAATCCCCCTGAAGTACCCACAGAAGGTAAAAAAAAACATTTTCTAAAATGATACCCACCTAATCTTCTAAAAAATCTAACATGGGACAGCAAATTTTAGCCTCATGAAGTAAAGCAATGTCAATAGAATAGTCTTTAAAGAACGCTCTAACCTTATCACACTTATCACATAGAAATCTTTCGATTCCTTAGTGAGTGTTAGAACTCGCTTGCCTTGGGATTCTAACCTTGATTTGCTCAACGAATCTTAGGCTCTCGAAATGGATAACCCTTTATTGATTGTATCATATACAACTCCTAAACACGGTCTTCATATTAGTCTCAATCTTCATCTTGAGTTTCCTCAACAAATTGAAAGAGATTATTCGCTCGCACCGCCCATTTCTCAATGGCCTAAGTACAATGCATATTCCTCGAGTTTGCTCAACTAATACATGCATGTATCTTACCTCATATAACAATATATTAGCAATACTACATATGACATCCCTAATTTTATTTTTCTTAACAACTAAAATAAGAAATAAATGCATCTCTAACTAATAACTTTTGGAGTATCATAATGGAAGGCAACGAAGTATAATATTAACAAAAAATAATCACTTTTACACACCATTTTTTAGTATAATAAAATTTGTAATTAAAATTTTTTATGCTATGTATTCGATCTAAAAAGTAACTTTTTTTTAATTTTATCAATTTACACATACGTGTATATAAATTTTGATATTATCAATATGTTTATAAATATATATATATATATATATATATATATATTAAAAAACTTCTTATATACTATGTTTATATATATATTATTTTAATATTTATTAAATAACACATAATTATACTTATATGTATAAATTACTAATATTTTACATATATATACAGTTATATATAAGTGTTTAAATATTTTCATCCTTATAAAGTTATTTAAATAAAATTTAGGTATACATTTAGATATATATATATAATGTTTATATAAATAACAAAATTATATATATACATATATTTAGACAACATACAATACATATCAGATGAGCTAACATGCCTACTACGATGTAAATCCCAATATTTATATACGTGCATGTTAGTCCTTGCATCGGTTATTAAGTTACACATGCACATACATATAAGTATATGACACATATGTGTACATTTACTTGTATAGAATATAAATTAAATTAAATTGTATATAAGCTATAAATTTAATAAAATAAGAGATTTTATTTAAATAAAATTTAGAAATGTTCTAGATAAATTAGACTTTATAGGCCCAATATAGATTCAATAAGGGAATTTTTTGAAATTCATCCATAAATTCATCTACGGGTTGCCCTAGTTCCAATAGAGATGATGTCGAAATAATTAATAGAACGGCGGTAGCTTTGGGAATTTCGAGCGAGATTTTAGTTTATTGGCAATGATTTTAGGAAAGCAGCCACCGTGGATGAAAATACTTATCATGATCTATAAGCACGAATAATCAATTTTGAGCACTAAGCAACAGATAAAAAACTGGTAAATGGATGGCTATGATTGACCATATCTATTTACGAAAATCCAAGTAAGGGTAGCTTTCGATGAAATTGGTATCGTTTGAAATATCTTGAAAAAATATGAGTAATGGCGAAGACCATTTGCTCGTATATGTCTGTATGTGGGAAAATTTTCTAATGGAAGTTCAGAAAATCAAATAACAATCCATTTCAAAATTCAAAAATCGGGATTTTTTACAAAATTTAATATAATCAAACATGAATTGGAATATAGAATAGAGCAAAAGGAACACGTAAATGTCCAAAAAGGAACATGTTTTTATGAGTAAAGTTAATCCATTATAAAATTTATTGTACCAAAACAACTTCAATAAAATATGATTATAAAAGGACTAAAATAAAATAATGATATTGACAATAAACTTTTTTAATTTATCAAAAACCAAAAGCTATAGAACGCATACATCCATTGCAAATTCATCAAATAGACTTTTTTCATTGAATTTGGATTTTGGTTCGTTTTATATCATGACTTAGGAATATATATATATATATATATATATATATATATATCAATAATTTGTATTAAAAATTTGTCATTTAATAATCAGGGATTCGAGTTTCTTTGCAGGTAGAAGTAAGGATGTAAAGCTATGAAATTCTGGATTTTCTTATTTTGTGCGAACAATGAAGCTTCGAATATCATTTCTGAATTATTGAATTAAATAATGAAGCTAAGGAGTTTCCATCTGTTAATTCTGAATATAGATTTAAATTTCTTACTAAGCAATGAAAAGTCATGAAAGGAGAAAAGGCAAAGGCTGTATATTATTCCAAGCCATGAATCATGTTATTAAAGGAAAAATCACGATATTCTGGTTCTTGCTACCAGATGTGGACCACTATTTAATTACAGAGCTTGAATTTAGGCTTTCTTCTACGTGAGATGGATTTCCTTATAGACGTCTGGTTTTCTTATTCGGACGATAAAACTCCAACTATCGAAGTATGTTCATTCATCATGATTAACTGGATATTCAAGATATGGTATTATTATGGAATCTTACTTCAGACAAATTCCTAGAAAGAAATCTTCTACTTTTAAGCATAGGATCGAGCTTCAATTAAGCGATGATGGATTTCTTTATTATGTAAACGTTTAGTTTTCTTATTCTCATTATTTGGATGATAAAATTCCTAGTATTAAAAAATGCCTCCCTTTTATCATGATTATCAGGATTTTCGAGATAAGAAATTATTACGATCTCCTACTTCTGACGAATTCCTAGAAAGCCTAGATCCGAACTCTCTTCTATATGATGATGATTTTCTTTATGGACTTATGGTTCTCTTATTATTATCATTTGGATGATAAAACTCATACCATAGGAGTATATTCTTTTTAGCATCAGTAACGAGATTTTAAGGTTAAGATGTTATTAGAGCCTCCTCTTTCAGATATCCTCAATTCCTAAGCATGGAAAAATAAAAGAAAGGGCTATCAAATATTCAAGTCCATACCTTATCATCAAATTGGTGAATCTAAGAAGTTCAAGATTACCTTATCAAGCGCCGATTATTGTTTAACAATGGAGCTTGCGGATATCATTCTTTGAGTTATTAAGTCGAATTAGGTCTTCAATTATGATTTTTAAACAAGAGCTTGAGTTACATACTAAGTAATGGTGAATTTCTTTATTAAACGAGTTTTTGATCTTATTTATTATTCCTTGGATGACAAACTCCTACTACTAAAGTGCATGCGTCCTAGCGTTTAAATCAATGGAATTTCTAAGATAAAATATCGACATGACCTCCTATTTTTGACAAGCTCCTAGAAATATAAAGAAGCATGGGTTGATTATTATCCAAACTTACAAATCTCATCCTCAAAATGCGTGTGCTCCTTCCATAAAAATGGGTAATGAAATTTTTGATTAAGTGTGTGTCATTTGAAGCTATCTGTGAGGATTATGTATACCTCATTAATGTGAAAAAAGACTATAAATTCTTATATTCTTTCACTAGAAATACATTATTATTCGACGATAGTTTAAAGCATGGCTCCTTCAAATTATGATGGTACCTATCGAAAAAGAAATAGTTCATCTTTGCATAGTCCATGTGATGATAAGATTTTCTTACCCAACATAGATCCTCATATAACAACAATTAAAAGTTTCATATTTAATCTAACCTGATTAAGAGATACGATCTTTTATTTTGATAGCAAGGATCGAATTATCCATTACAATGGGTTTTTGGATGGAAAATACACTTTGTAAAAGTATGCCACATCTAACTTAGTAGTCCACAAGATTTTTTAGAAAAGGCGTTGTCTTTGTTCTCTCCTAAAGACAAGTTTCCAAATAAGTAAACAATTTGTGATATCAGATACCCTGGATTTCATCTTTCAAAGGAATAAATCTACCAAAATTTGGATATCTTTATTGAATATGGACTTTATTCTAGTGATAAAGGTCCAATCTCCAACCTTGAAATGAAGATTGTTGGACTTCTTTGTTCATATCTGGATAGCGAACTCTTTCCCCCTCATGATCAACATGAAATAGGATTTTGATCCCCTGTTTAATACGCACTCTCAAGAAATATTGGTGTAAAGATATTTTGGTAAAGGAGATTTTAGAAAGGTAAAATGATAACAAAGTAATTTAAGAGGATTAAAAACAAGTGCTCACAAATATTAGAATACAGATGGTTGGATGAACATTGATAAAGGAAAAAAATATTATGATGTAGGGATAAATCAAAGAAGTTAAGCGCCTTCTAGTAATCAACGAAGCACTATAGGAAAGGATTAATTAGTCTTGTACCTAGGAGTAAGTCTTAAAAAAGGGGACATGACTAATAATTAGGACTCAACAAAGGATTTGATGGAAAGTATTCAAGTGATATGAAGATAATAGAGAAAAGTAACGAGATGAAGACGTTTGTTGCCCTAATTGATTTAATTTCCACCACCAACACTTAGCCTTTTCAACTGAATTTGAGACATTACTTGCAAAAGTCTTGGAGTTCATAGGAAATAAAAGCTACAAACATGACAATCAAGAGTACCCCCAAAGAGATTTTCGATCAGGAGATTGAGTAACAGAACTATCTCTATTCTTGTAGTCAAACATAAATTGCATAAGCCTATGAACCAAACTAAGAACCAATGAAGGAATCCTTGATTGTAGCCAAAGTTGTGTAATAAACCATGGAGTATCAACAAAGAGTCTTCAAGTATCACAATTCAAGAAATCTCACTAGGAAAACAGTTTAGTATTTAAGAAAGGAGTGAAGTTCAAAAGCAAGGCAAATAACCTCTAAAGTTCAAATCGTAAAGAATATTTGTTCCTAAACATTATTTGGTTAAGCAAAATGGAAATGAAACAGTAAGGATATAGAATATAAACAATTTAATAAAAGAGATAAAGCATTTTGAAAGATTCATTCTAACAAATAACCCATGGACTGAGAAGCGATATGTTTCACTTAGTGCCTAACCTAATAAGTTTAGCGAGATTAGTTAGGCAGAAGCATACTTTATACCTAGAAGAGTACAATTAAGCCTTTGGTCCCCCCACCAGGCCTGGCCAAATGACCCATCCAAGAGAGACGAAAGATGTGACGACCACCCTACACCCTCGACACCTAATACAACTAAGTAGAGCGCTGATGGGGTGCCCGGCCAATGTAGGAGGATTATCAAGGGTTGAAAATAAATATAACATCACATAACATGTCATATATCTCACAACACATCAAATAAAATATAATAATAACGTCATAGATATAAAACAGGCAAGGTAGTAATAACTAATATGAACCACAATATCAGAGTATAGAGGTTCACAGAGTCATAATAGAGTATATACAACTGAAAATAAACTATAACCATTACTAGATATAATAATGAACACCGCCTCGACTCCATAGTGTCGCATAATTGAATAAACATAGGTCCATATATAATACAAGCAAGCTCAATCTTGCTCGTCCTCTACACTGCCACCGCATACAATCTGCTATTTAGTCTACACATTTACGAGTACTTGAGATGATAAGAAGAAAGCATAAAATCTTAAGCCATACAACATTCTAGTGTGAGCGACAAGAAATCTCAAAATACTATACAAGTCGATATACTAATTAACAAGAGTATACAAACCATACTTGATGTCACGACCCAAATTTCAGCGCTCGAAAATCGACATCCTTACTTCACTTGTACTCGAATGCCGTAGATTCAACCGTTGAAATTCCACTCGTGCCGAAGCTTATAACACATTAAGTACAACAACACAACGGAAGAAAAGATAATATCACTGATATACAATAGATAAAATATCTGATGCAATAATGATACAATTGAGATATCGATACAAATATCAAAGACAAGATACGGCAGCTGACTAAAGTCTTTGACAAAGGAGCACCAACATTAACTTATATAGAAGAGAGATAACATCAGCAGTAGCAGCGGAACACAACATCTCTGAAGCCAATCTCCAAAGCTCTCAAGCTATAAGCTCAAATCCCCATCAAAGCTGTAATGTAGCAAACCCGGTCCCAAAAATCCAAAGAGTCCAACGATTTCCAAAAGCTATCAAACCGAAGGCTAATGGCTATCGAATCTACACCTACTATTGGATTATTTGGAAAACCCAACTCTAGACTGCACGTGTGGAAAATTATGGGCACCTAGAGTTTACGAAGGGAAAATTAAACTCCGGGTCAGTCATGGGACTGATATGAGAAAAAAAACAATTTTCTTTAAAAACAAACAACAAAACAACTTAAGACATTGAAAACTATAATGTTTTTTGGAAAATGAAACTACCATAAGGCCTCCCACCGCACACACCATGCAAACGTAGAATTGGAGGAGTTTTCTCCTTAGGGTAGTCAAAAATGCTTGATACACGAAAACCATTTGATATTATTATTAGTGCATAGTGGGAAACAATTGCAAGCATAATATTAACCTTAGCCAGCATACGTACCATTAAAGTATGCCTACTATAGCTATCATATTAGATGGCAGGTTCTACAACTAAAACCGTACAAGGCGCGTATTGGTAATGTGATTTCCAACAAATGGTTAGGCCAAGGAACTTC
The DNA here is from genome assembly GCA_030765085.1 of Allium cepa. Lineage (NCBI taxonomy): Eukaryota > Viridiplantae > Streptophyta > Magnoliopsida > Asparagales > Amaryllidaceae > Allium > Allium cepa. The sequence continues at coordinate 176,447,980 of CM060930.1, forward strand.
CCATTGCCACATGGGTACGCCTCTGGAGGGACGCCATGAGAACTTATCCAACTCTCTGCCAATACAAGGTCGGTTTACTCTCTTCTCGAGAGTAAAACCTAAGATATGCCATCCCCGGTCATTTGCAACCATTATCCGAGGGCCCTCAACCATAAAGAAACATCACACAGTAATAAAATTTACAATGTCCACATGAGTTAAGTATCTGGGCTCCATACCATGATACCACCCTTTTCCAGAAGAAATGGACATACCCTAGGGAAGCGACCCCTACAACCTTGCCGCATCTTTCCTGTTTCGACCATTTTCGGGATGTGAGGTCCTGATGCAGTCTCGTCCACAAAGCTACACTATTCACAAAGTCATGCTTTGATCAACAAATGATCAGCAGCATTCCGTATGCCACGTTACCAAATTGGGAATGTATCACTAGTAACCATCAATTACATAACCTCTGAGCCCATACGTCTCAGAGAAGGGTGTTAAGCTAAGAGAATAAATCTCTGCCACCAAACAGAAATGTATTTGATAGAAACCAGCTTTACATCTCAAAGTGTAACGTCAGACACACAACCATACAAGTGTATTCCGGGTTCGAACAGAACCGAAGGCACTTCCAAAGAAGCTCTTACACTCCGAGAATTCCCAATCTCGATTGGACTCCCCATCACATATGGAGATCTCTATATCGGGCGCTAATCAATGCAGAGTCATTCGACAGGTTATCTTTCGTTCTTGAAAATGTCCGGTCTTCACCATCGGTCTTCAAATGCTATCCATAATGTCATATCATTATTCGAAATGGGTTATATGACACAAGGTCCTCTCCCGGCTAAACCGAATAATGAGCGCAATATTTAAAAACATATGGATATTGGGATCTCAATTAAGCCACAACTTAAAACCCAAAACTTTCTTTTCAAATGGTTTAAACAAATTACCGTTTTCAAATCTTTAAATAAAAAGGTTCACTTCACAAAGTTCACCAATCTTCCACAAAGGTTAATTCATAGTTTTCAAAACTATTTACAATTCCATATCTTTCTATATAAAAGAGACACCCTCAAGATTCTCTTCAATTTGGAAACAAAGTTCACAACTCTTTCACAAAGATTCAATTATAACTTTCAAAAGCATTTTCTTTTCAAATTGGATTAACTCATCCAATCATTAAATCAAAAACTCAATCCATAGCTTTCAAAACCATTCCCAAGGATTCATTCATAACTTTCAAAATAATTCCTATTTTAAATCTTTTATATAAAAGATACACTGTTTAAAATCCTCTTCAATTTCAAACGAGGTTCAATCATCTTTCACAAAGATTCATTCATAGTTTTCAAAACTATTTAAATTCTATTTCAAACTTGAAATCTTTCAACTCAAATTGAAAATCTTTCTTTATATGAAAGCTATTATTGTTTGAAACAAATAGTTTTCGTTTCAGAAAAATTCGATTACATTTGCACAAGTCAAAGCCTTTTTAGTATAAAACTTTGATTAAATTTAAATTCTCAAAACAATACCTTTTAAAAGGGTTTAAACCCATATAAACATTTTTATAACTTGTATAGACTTTTTAAACCATAATATCCAAATATAGAATTCAGTTTCAAATTTTGAATTTAGATTCAAATCAAATTGTTTCAAAACTTAATCAAGTTATTCAAAATAACTTTTACTTTTTTAAAACTCCTTTTCAAAAGCTTTGAATTCCATTTCCAAACTATTTTGGATTCAAAAATTCAATATTTAAAATCACTAAAAATTTGTGACTTAACCAATTTCCTCATGCAATCCATATTTGTGTGTGTATGGTGGAGTCCAGGGGTTTTACACAATAGTGCAACATCATCAAACATCACAGATTCAATCATATCAATATCGATAAGCGGTATAATCTATAATGCTTATCTTCGTTCACAGAGTTCACAGATAAATGTATCACAGATAAAATGAATAAATAAATAAATTACACATAGCTCAATTCACAGAATAGAATATTACAATCCAGAGATAACAATCAATTCAATGCATTTCATACAATACAAATATTCATAAGCAATCCAAGCATACAGTAATCATTTATAAATAGGATTAATTAATTATTTAATCCTAAATTATTTCAATTTAATATATTTTATTACTACTTTTGATTTAATTACACATGAATTAATTACTCAGTCCTGATTAATTAATTACAAATTATTTAGTATTAATTAATAAATTAATCCTTAATTAATAAAGAATTATTTAATTACCCTTAATCAATTATCCTTAATAATTTAATTAATAAATAAATTAACCCTTAATTAATTACCATTTAATTAATTATCCTTAATTAATTATTCTTTATTCACTTGATTTATCAATTTTTAAATCATTAACTAATTTTCCTTAATTACTTATGTTAAGTAATTTTCTTTAAGTAATTATTTACTTTAATTACTCAATTAACCTTTTAAAAATTAATTAACGTTAATTAATTTTTTTACTAAGTAATTATTCTTTAAGTAATTATTCCTTAATTACTTACATTAATTAATAAATCATCAATTACTTATGCTCTTAATTAATTAAAAGATAAACCATTTTATCTTTATTAATTACTTTAGTTATCTTTTAAACCTTGTTTAATAAATCTTATAATTAATTATCATTAACCACTAAATCACAATATCATAATTTACTTAAGTGAACTTATCAATTAAACAAAGGATAATAAAATACTTTAAACTTAAAGAATATTTTTTTTAAAGATATTTTTTTCTTTAAAAAACTTTAACCACCCCATAATTTAAATGAAACATTTATAGTTCAAAGGAAATGGGTTAATAAAAATTATTCAAATTTAAAACTTGATTTATTAAGAATTTTAAAACTTTGAAAATACATCATTATACTGCCCCGAGATGGCTTCGAGTATCAACCCGAGTCAATGCATGTTTTCCCCAAGACTTGCTTCGAGTTAAATCTCAAAAAATCCCCGAGACATCTCTTTTTTTTTTTCTTTAACTTCTTTAAAACTATTGTAATTGTTTGCATGTAACACAAGGGGACTTTGAGCCTGCTGCTTCTACTCCACCCTCAATTTAAACTTCAACCCAAACCTACGTGCACGTGCACGACCACCAGATCGTTGATCGACCATCACCGACCCCCTCACTAATTCACTCACGACGCCGTTGTCCCTTCCAAACACCCAGATCATCGGAATATGCTGGGAATCAAAATCGAATTGAGCTTCCAATGGAACCAGCTCGATCACAAAAATATGGTTCGTGCCACTGCCTCTGATGGTAAGAAGATTCGCGATCACGTTCAAGTAACCGCCGAAGTGTCACGCTTCCATCCACACCACTCTGGTCGACTCCGATGTAGCGACGACGAAGCAACGATGAATTTTTCGATGCTAACACAAATCTGAGTTTAAACCCTAATTTGATCTCGATCCATTACTCTACTCAACAAAAAAATATTTGAACATTTTTCCAACAATATTCAACACCGGGTTATCTTCAACGTCAATCTCGAAGCTCATTATCTCCCCATTCATCAGAAATTACCCAATCTGTGTTTTCTGTTCAACTTGCAATTTCACTTGCATTTCGAGCTTTAAAAATCATGGTTATAATTTTAAAATTCATAGATTTCAATAACAAATCAAATTATATACTTGAAACAATGAATCATTTGGGTCGTGATTTTGATATAGTTTCAAATTTCACTGTAATTCATCTTTCTTGTTAAATTTTCTTCAGAGTCATCCTTAAAAAATATTTTTAAACCCAATATCTTGTTATTACAAGTATATGTTGTTTATAAATCATGACCTATAGGAGATTAGATGAAGAGTAATTGATCTTTGAATCTATTTCTTAAATCCTGTAACCAAAACAGAACCTTGTGAATGTATAGGTACAGGCGTGCATGTTTAAACATCTGCCTATCTATCTATACACCAGCAATACTTACATCCATGCAAACCATTTTTTTACTTTACAGAAACAAGCATAACACATCACATAGATTCAAAGATCAGGTGAAGAAGTTTTCTCACCTGAGAAATGGCAAAGCAAAGGATAGATTGGAAATCTGGAACTTGTTGATCTTGTTTGAAGATGATCTGATCTAAAGCTGTTATATTGTTGCTTCGTTTTCTGAATAGTGATTTTGTTTTTGATTCTTCTGAGTTGAATCTTGCATTTGATTTCCAGGCTTGAACTCGAATCCATTTTTTTTATTTGCTTCAGGCTGAAAATCTTGCTTTTCGGGTTTTGATTTCAAGCTATCTTGATTCCAGGCTTGTTTTGATCTCAGTTTGCAGGTTTTGATTATGAATATGAAAGAAAATTTTAAACCTGGTTTGTGTTTTTATTTTTTTCTTCAGGTTTGAGATTTATTTTGCACTGTTTTTTTTTTCAGACTTGATCTTTGCTGTGAAGCTTGCAACAGATCTGGTTTTGATTTTCCTTTTATCTTTTGATCTCAAGCTTACTTCAGATCAGAGGTTTGAAGTTGTTGGCTTGATACATTTGCATTGAGTTGTATTTGAATTTTTTGCTTCAGGATTTTGTTTGGTTTACAGGTTTTTCTTCTCTTTGATATTCACATTAAAAATTTTAAAATAAATAAACATGCCACTTGTTCTTTATGTTTACACTTGTTAAGGTAAATGAACACTTATTTAATTTCATACTTCATGTTTTAACATTTGTCATATTTCTTGCATTTTTATGTTTAACCCTTCTTTAAATAATTTTATAAACTTTGTTTTAAACCCCTATCTCATTCAATTTGTAATTTGTATTTTAAACCCTTAAGCATTTATATTTTGTAACTTAACATATGTACTTTTTTATATGTTTCCTTATTTATACTTTTATATATTTACAAACTATGTTTAAACCCTTATCATTCTAAAATTTATGAATTTACTTTGCTTCTTATGTTTAAAAGTTTACATATATATATATATAATGTTCTATGTATATATGATACTTTTTTTCCATATATATTAGGCTTTATAATTTCAAAAGATAAATACATATTAAACTTTATATTCATTCTTGTTTTAAATTCAAGTCATTATATAAATCATAACTTTAAGGAAATTGATTTCAAAGTTTAACTGCACATTGATAAATAAACACATATATAGATTATATATAAGTCTTTTAAAATGTTGATTTTACTTACACAACTTTTTTAAAATTATTTATATCAAATTAAAATTTAACCTTAAAATTATTATCACAATCTATACATATATATATTACATATACATTTAGAATATTAGAAAGAAATTTTTTATTAATTTTAAAATTGGGAGTTTTCAAATCCAATTTATTTTTCAAATATATTTATTTTGAATTTCAAACTCAAATTCTATTAAAAAATCATTTCATAAACATATATTTAAATAACAAACAAATTTCTTATTTTATTTGAAAATTTTAAATTAATTCACCAATTAAATCCAAAAATTTATATTGATCACCAATAAATTCACAAATTAAATTCCAAAATCTAAATAAATCACCAAATTAAATTTGGTTAAAATCCGAGAATGTTACAGATTCCCTCCTTAAGAAAATTTCGTCCTTGAAATTTGCCAGAGAGACAACAAAGGATGAATACAAAGATGGAGAATCGACTCATTAATTAAACCGATTATCTATTCTGTATTTGGCTTACCAAATCAGAATATCACCAATAATCATGAGAACAAACTCATTCAATATTACACAGGGTACTCGGGTCACTAGATCTACGAAATATTCTAGGCACTGGTTAGTTCGAAGGGATAACTACCATTCATAGAATATATCTGGACCCAAGAGAACAACTAATGGATACCCAATCTAGATTGGAATACCCCAAATTATACGCAAACTTTCCCTCACCGGACTTTGATCCTCACAAGAAATCACAACAAAACTTTCCAAAGTTTGGTTTTAACCGAAATTGATTTATTGATACAATTCAAATTCAGCTTCATATTCTTACTTACCAATTTATCCAAATTGAAGTTTCAAATTTATCAAGGTTAAGAAAAGATTGATTCTAGTTATGCAGGGTCACCATCGCACCAAAGCTTCTTCCCCCGAGCTGCCACAAAGCAATCAAAGAATTGAAATTGGACGATCAACAAAGGAGATTGATAGAGAAAGTTGTTTTCTTGTCGTTGCAGGGATTGACCATTTGTAGTGGTACTCCCCTGTCCTCTATCTCGTCCTCTTCTTGCACTCATACTCACTATCAGTGGATAATAAGAGAATTTACTAAGGCATACAGACGGATATCTTAAGGATATACTCATTCTAAGGTATACTTCACCCTATCTCTAATGAGTCGCTTAATGTGTTTTACTCCTGAGATAAAGTTCAACCTTCAGCTCTGATACCAAGTTGTCATGACCCAAATTTTAGCATTCAAAAATCGACACCCACACTTCACTTGTACTCGAATGCCGCAGATTCAACCGTTGAAATTCGACTCGTGCCGGAGCTTATAACACATTAAGTACAACAACACAGCGGAAGAAAAGATAATATCACTGATATACAACAGGTAAAATATCTGATACAATAATGATATAATTGAGATATCGATACAAATATCGAAGACAAGATACAGCAGCTGACTAAAGTCTTCGACAAAGGAACACCAACATTAACTTAAATAGAACAGAGATAACATCAGCAGTAGCTGCGGAACACAACATCTCCAAAGCCAATCTCCAAAGCTCTCAAGCTATAAGCTCGAATCCCCATCAATGCCGTAATGTAGCAAACCCGATCTCGAAAATCAAAAGACTCCAACGATTTTCAAAAGCTATCAAACCGAAGGCTGATGGCTATCGAATCTACACCTACTATTGGATTGTCTGAAAAACCCAACTCTAGACTGCCCGTGTGGAAAATTGTGGGCACCTAGTGTTTAGGAAGGGAAAAATAAACTTCGGGTCAGTCATGGGACTGGTATGAGAAAAAAAAAGTTTTCTTTAAAACAAACAATTTAAGATATTGAAAACCGGAATGCTTTTTGAAAAATGAAACTACCATAAGGCCTCCCGCCGCACACACCATGCAAATGTAGAATTGGAAGAGATTTCTTCTTATGATAGTCAAAAATTCTTGATACGCGAAAATCATTTGATATTATTATTAGTGCATAGTGGAAAACATTTGTAAGTGTAATATTAATCTTAGCCAGCATACGTACCATTATAGTATGTCTACTATGGCTACCATATTAGATGGTAGGTTTTACAACTAACACCGTACAAAGCACGAATTGGTAATTGCATTTCCAACAAATGGTCAGGCCAAGGAACTTTCCATTGCCACATGGGTATACCTCTAGAGGGACGTCCCGAGAACTTACCCAGCTCTCTGCCAACACAAGGCCCGTTTACTCCCTTCCCGGTAGTAAAACCTAAGATATGCCATCCCCGGTCATTTGCGACCTTTATCGAGGGCCCTCAACCACAAAGTAACATCGCACAGTAATAAAATTTACAGTGTCCACATGAGTTAAGTATCTGGGCTCCATACCACGAAGCCACCCTTTTCCAGAAATAATGGACATACCCTAGAGGCGCGACACCTGCAACCTTGTTGCATCTTTCCTGTTTCGACCATTTTCGAGGAGTGAGGTCTCGATGCAGTCTCGTCCACAAAGCTACACTATTCACAAAGTCATGCTTTAATCAACAAATGATCAGCAGCACTTTGTATGCCACATTACCAAATTGGAAATGTATCACTAGTAACCATCAATTACATAACCTCTGAGCTCGTATGTCTCGGAGAAGCGTGTTAAGCTAAGTGAATAAATCTCCGCAACCAAACAGAAATGAATTTGATAGAAACCAACTTTACATCTCAAAGTGTAACGTCAGTCACATATCCATACAAGTGTGTTCTGGGTTCGATAAGAACCGAAGGCACTTCCAAAGAAACCCTTGCACTCTAGGAATTCCCTATCCCGATCGGACTCCCCATCACATATGGAGATCTCTATACCGGGCGCTAATTGATGCAGAGCCAATCGATGGGTTATCCTTTCGTTCTTGAAAATGTTTGGTCTTCATCACAGGTCTTCAAATGCTATCCATAACGTCGTATCGTTATTCGAAATGGGTTATATGACATAAGGTCCTCTCCCGGCTAAACCGAATAATGAGCGCAATATTTAAAAACATATGGATATTGGGATCTCAGTTAAGCCACAACTTAAAACCTAAAACTTTCTTTTCAAATGGTTTAAACAAATTACCATTTTCAAATCTTTAAACAAAAAGGTTCACTTCACAAAGTTCACCAATCTTCCAAAAAGGTTAATTCATAGTTTTCAAAACTATTTACAATTCCATATGTTTTTATATAAAAGATACACCCTCAAGATTCTCTTCAATTTGGAGACAAAGTTCACAACTCTTTCACAAAGATTCAATTATAACTTTCAAAACCATTTTCTTTTCAAATTGGATTAACTCATCCAATCATTAAATCAAAAACTCAATCCATAGCTTTTAAAACCATTCCCAAGGATTCATTCATAACTTTCAAAACAATTCCCGTTTCAAATCTTTTATATACAAGATACACTATTTAAAATCCTCTTCAATTTCAAACGAGGTTCAATCATCTTTCACAAAGATTCATTCATAATTTTCAAAATTATTTCAATTCTATTTCAAACTTGAAATCTTTCAACTCAAACTAGAAATCCTTTCTTTATATGAAAGCTATTATTGTTTGAAACAAATTGTTTTCGTTTCGGAAAAATTTGATTACATTTGCACAAGTTAAAGCCCTTCTAGTATAAAACTTAGGTTAAATTTAAATTCTCAAAACAATACCCTTTAAAAGGGTTTAAACCCATATAAACACTTTTATAACTTGTATAGACTTTTTAAACCATAATTTCCAAATATAGAATTCAGTTTCAAATTTTGAATTTAAATTCAATCAAATTATTTCAAAACTTAATCAAGTTATTCAAAATAACTTTTATTTCTTTGAAACTCTATTTCAAAAGCTTTCAATTCCATTTCCAAAACTATTTTGGATTTAAAAATTCAATCTTTAAAATCATTAAAAATCTGTGACTTAACCAATTTCCTCGTGCAATCCATATTTATGTGTGTATGGTGTAGTCCAGGGGTTTTACACAATAGTGCAACATCATCAAACATCGCAGATTCAATCATATCAATATCGGTAAACGGTATAATCTATAACGCTTATCTTCATTCACAGATTCACGGATAAATGTACTACAGATAAAATGAATGAATAAATAAATTACATACAACTCAATTCACAGAACAGAATATGACAATCCAGAGATAACAATCAATTCAATGCATTTCATACAATAAAAACATTCATAAGCAATCCAAGCATACAATAGTCATTTATAAACAGGATTAATTAATTATTTAATCCTAAATTAATTCAGTTTAATATTTTTTATTTAATTACTCATGAATTAATTACTCAGTCCTGATTAATTTACTACAAATCATTTAGTATTAATTAATTAATTAATCCTTAATTAATAAAGAATTATTTAATTATCCTTAATTAATTATCATTAATAACTTAATTAATAAATAAATTAACCCTTAATTAATTACCATTCAATTAATTATCCTTAATTAATTATTCTTTAGTCACTTGATTTATCAATTTTTGAATCATTAATTAATTATCCTTAATTACCTATATTAAGTAATTTTCTTTAAGTAATTATTTACCTTTAATTACTCAATTAACCTTTTAAAAATTAATTAACCTTAATTAATTTTTGATTAAGTAATTATTCCTTAATTACATACATTAATTAATAAATCATTAATTACTTATGCTCTTAATTAATTAAAAGATAAACCATTTTATCTTTATTAATTACTTTAGTTATCTTTTAAACCTTGTTTAATAAATCTTATAATTAATTATCATTAACCACTAAATCACAATATCATAATTTATATAAATGAACTTATCAATTAAATAAAGGATAATAAAATACTTTAAACTTAAATAATATAATTTTTTAAATATAATTTTTCTTTAAAAAACTTTAACCACCCCATAATTTAAATAAAACATTTATAGTTCAAAGGAAATGGGTTAATAAAAATTATTCAAATTTAAAACTTGATTTATTAAGAATTTTAAAACTTTGAAAGTACATTATTCTACTGCCCTGAGATGACTTCGAGTATCAACCCGAGCCAACGCATGTTTTCCCCAAGACTTGCTTCGAGTTAAATCTCAAATCCCCAAGACATCTCTTTTTTTTCTTCTTTTCCTTAACTTCTTTAAAATTAGTTCGCAAGTAACATGAGGGCAAACACGAGCCAACAGACCAAATTTCTCAAGTTTGACTTCAAGCCTGTTGCTTCTCCTCCACCCTCAATTTCAACTTCAACCATGATACATCAATGCCCACGTGCACGTGCATGACCACCAGATCGTTGATCGACCATCACCGACCCCCTCACCAATTCACTGACGACGCCATTGTCCCTTCCAAACACCCAGATCATCGGAATATGCTGGGAATCAAAATCAAACAAATTGAGCTTCCATTGGAACCTACTCGATCAGAAAAAATATGGTTCGTGCCGCCGCCTCTGATGGTCAGAAGATTCGTGATCATGTTCAAGTAACCACCGAAGTGTCACGCTTCTATCCACACCACTCCGGTCGACTCCGATGTAGCGACGATGAATTTTCCGATGCTAACACAAATCTGAGTTTAAACCATAATTTGATTTTGATCCATTACTCTACTCAAAAAAAAAATTTGAACAATTTTCCAATAATCTCCAACACTCGGGTTATCTTCAACGTCAATCTCGAAGCTCATTGTCTCCCCGTTCATCAGAAATTACCCAATCTGTATTTTATGTTCAACTTGCAATTTCACTTGCATTTCGAGCTTAAAAAATCATGGTTATAATTTTAAAATTCATAAATTTCGATAACAAATCAAATTATATACTTGAAACAACGAATCATTCAGGTCATGATTTTGATATAGTTTCAAATTTCACTGTAATTCCTCTTTCTTGTTAAATGTTCTTTAGAGTCATCCTTAAAAAATATTTTTAAACCCTATATCTTGTTATTACAAGTATATGTTGTTTATAAACTATGACCTATAGGAGATCAGATGAAGAGTAATTGATCTTTGAATCTATTTCCTAATTCCTGTAACCAAAACAGAACCTTGTGAATGCATAGGTACAGGCATGCATGTTTAAACATCTGCCTATCTACCTATACACCAGCAATACTTACATCCATGCAAACCAATTTTTTTTACTTTGCCGAAATAAGAAAAACACATCACATAAATTCAAAGATCAAGTCGAAGAAGTTTGCTCACCTGAGAAATGGCAAAGTAGAGGATAGATTGGAAATCTGGAACTTGTTGATCTTGTTTGAAGCTGATATGATCTAAAGCTTTTGTATTGTTGCTTTGTTTTCTGAATATTGATTTTGTTTTTGATTCTTCTGAGTTGAATCTTGCATTTGATTCCCAGGCTTGAACTTGAATCCATTTTTTTATTTGCTTCAGGCTGAAAATCTTGCTTTTCAGGTTTTGATTTCAAGCTACTTGATTTCCAGGTTTGTTTTGATCTCAGTTTTCAGGTTTTGATTATGAAGATGAAAGAAAATTTCAAGCCTGGTTTGTTTTTTTTTCAGGTTTGAGATTTCTTTTGCACTGTTTTTTTCCCAGACTTGATCTTTGCTGTGAGGCTTGCAACAGATCTAGTTTTGATTTTCCTTTTATCTTTTGATCTCAAGCTTGCTTCAGATCCGAGGTTTGAAGTTGTTAGCTTGATACATTTGCATTGAGTTGTATTTGATTTTTTTGCTTCGGGACTTTGTTTAGTTTACAGGTTTTCCTTCTCATTGATATTCACATTAAATCAAACCCAACTCGAATTTTAAAAAAGAGAAACGTAGAAGGAAATCGCGTCTCCCTCTTTAAATTGAACAGAAGAAAAAAAAAGGAAAGCCACGATGTCAAATTCGATTAAGTCAACAAGGTAGGTGAGGTCATGGAGTCACGATGGGGGGTTGCAATGTGGAGGCAGTCCATTCGACTGGAAGCGGCTGTAGCAGGGTGCATTTCCAGCAAGGCGGGCAAGGTCGTGGAGTCGCGATGGGGTCGCTATGTGATTGAGGAAACAAAACTCGCACGCATGGGTTGCAGGCGCAGGCAAGGCAGGTCGAACGTGGAAGGGAAGGAGCATGAAGCCGCGATAGTCAAGAGATTAGTGATGGGCATGGAAGTGACGACGGCTGTCGTTGGTGTGGGCGAAGCCGTTGGTGGCACGCGATCAAGTGGCGCCGCGGAGGAGGATTGCGGTAGTCGTGATGGTGGATATTGAGCTTGAACGTGATAGTGGGTTTCGAACTGGAGCGACAATCGTGACTTGGGTAAGTGAGAGTTGGATTATGTGAGGTAATTAATCTAACTACTGAAATTTAGTCAGGTCAATAATTATTTTTTTAAATCGAATGCGATTTTAAAAGCAGGAATTTTAAATGTTTTGGATTCGAAGATTTATTTAAATTTATATTTTTGGAATTTATATAAATAATTTTATCAATGTATGAGGTTTCAAAATGGAAATTTAATTAGTTTAAAGAGATTTAAATTTTCGGTTAATCTTGCTTTAATTAATTTAATCATCTTGGTATTAATAAAATTCATCGATTGCTTTGCGAGGTCTAAAATTATCGTAATAAGTCATGTTGGGCTCGTGGCAGAAATATTATAATGGAATAAATTTGGATTGGAATGGATTACAACAAAAATCATAGTGAGAAATTTTCGCTCAGTTGAATTTCCAGAATAAATTTTAAATAATTAAAATTTAGTATTGGATGCTTGGTTGAATTTATAAAATTATTATATGTTGAATGATGTTATATATATATATATATATATATATATTAGTAATTGGAGTGATTTTCCTGCACATTTTAGTGGATTAGACCCTATGCGCCCCGCATAATAGCGAATAACCATATATACATCGATATCCCCCTCGAAGTGGGATTGGTATTTTTATGCTGTATTAACATCTATGGATGCAGGAAAACCGGCTGGAGGGATCCAACTGGATTCCTCAAAATGTAGAAATTAATTTCGTATATTGTGATATATGGATTGTGTAGAATGATCTATTATAGATTATTGTAGTGATTGAAAATTATGGATGCTACGTAGTACTAGCTTGAATTTGATATTTTAAATACCATAAACATATTTTTGAAAATTGAACGAATAAAGAGAATTTTTGATGTAAAAATATTTATATTGGAATTGGATGTATTTTATAGAATTGAGTTAGAAAAATATATATTTAATTTTTGGTTGTACTTAACTGTTCGTGAATTGTTTAAATGGAGATTTTAAAAATGAATTATATAAAAAGAATTTATAAATGATATTCTGGAAATAAAAAAAGTTAAAATCGATATTAAAAATAGATTGGAAGTTATAAACGGGATTTATAAAGGAATGGATTTATAAAAATGGAATTGTATAAACGAGATTAATTTTATAAAAAGTTAAACTCAAAGGGGTTATAAAACTTATAAATGCGTTTATAAATAAGGAAGAATTTACATTAGAATATGGAAATAGGGTGAGAAAAATAGTTGATACTATTTATGAAAATGAAAATGGTTAAGAAGATCGGAATGGAAGTGATGTGATGTGAGTCGAGAGGAATTTATAAAACTGACTTGGTTATTGAGGTTTTAAAAATATATTTTTAATCCTAAGAAGTCAAGTTTGTTTATAAAAGGAAAATTTTATTATTTAAAACTATGAAAGTTTAAACTGGTTAGGATTGAAATACTTCGATAAGTAAGTACTTATTTTAGTAAAATTCTAACTTTTAGAATCAGATTTGAAAATTTATTTGTTTATCTAAAAATGAGTTATTGATGTTTATAAAAGTGTTTTCGATATTTTAAATAATTGCTTGAACATGTTTAAAAAAAATTATTCTTTTAAACACTTAGTTTATATACAGAGAGAGTTTTGAAGTGATTGGAAATTTTATTTACAAATTCTCTTGAGATTCATAAATGGGGCTTTTAAATGGATATGATTTTGAGGGGAGGAATTTTATAAGGGATTTGGAGGAGATGGAATTTCAAAATGTTGAACATGGGAACTTCAAAAATGAAATCCGAATTTATAAAAGCGGTTATAAATTATTGAATAGGGTTATAAATAAGTATATTGGGTTTTGGAAATTGTAAAATAAATTTTATAAGTGATTCCGAAGACTTATGAGATAAGTTACGAAATATTCTCTTAAGCGTTGATATTTAAAAATGATTTTGGAAAATAAGACTTATAATATTTTTCTAGGTATAAAAATGGAAATTTGGAAATATTCTAACTGTTGAGATGGTTTGGAAATATCCTGTTACGGATTTAAGTATTTGAAATTGTTTTCAAATGTTGGAAGGGATTGATATATCTTATAAAGATATTTTGAAAATAAATATTTTAGAAAAAATTTATAATAAGGCCTAACGACTGCTTATTGATGTTTTATTGATAGTTAATTAACCGACCATCAATATTGGACAATTTCGTTAATCGTTTCGAAGATTCCAGGATCGGATTAAATTATCCGAAAACCACTTCGATCTGGTTTGAACATTACGAATGAATACCATAAAGATGATGAAGACGGTGATTCGGTTTGTCCAGACCAAAGACAACTTATATGGACCAATGCTATTAGAACATCGTCATTGGAGGACGATGAGCATTCTAGGTGGAATTGTTCTTGAAAGGTAATAATTAACCTCAATCTTCATCAACCAAGAATGACTAAAACAGGGGAGATTCAGTTTTTAAGGGAGCGCTCGGTTTTTAAGGGTGGGAATACCGGGGTGATAACATTTTCGGTCTATCCAAGTTAGGGGTAGGCCGGTCTTGTGTAGCAGAGGATCCTGGCGAGGTCCTTGGTACATTTTTCTAAAGGTGTACTGTGATGGACGGTACCCCAATGGCCCGGCCACTGTATGGGATCCATTCTCCAATAAGTGTCGTACGGTTTTTATTGTTCCCAACTATGCCGAAATGTGAGATGCAAGAATTTAAGCTATTTTCTATTTACTTTCTATAGACACTACTATAATTTCAAATGATTTTGATAAAAATTGTTTTGGTTATCGTAGGGTTAAAAACCCGTCGTGTTTATGTGTGACATGGTCATACAAGATACCATTGTTTTCAAAGGATTTTGAGAAAATTTAATAATTCAAATTGAGTGTGTTTTCTCACGCTGGTTTTCCAAACTGACTCGGATGTTATTTTATTATGATGCTCGGGTCAGACCGAGTATAATAGATTAGGTTAAAATGCTATAGAGCTCAGAAGACGAGCTGGATAACAGAGGCATATCTCCATACTTTGTTATATTTCCGCCGTGTGAGGACAAGTTATTATAATTGTCCATTTTGATGTATTGAATTGTTGTACTCCGATGTTTTTATGTATATTAACAGATATAATTTCCCTGTATAAAAATCTATTATTATATATTATATTTTGTTCCACTGTGATTGTGAGATTCTTTGTTGTTGTTTCTATTTTATTTCTCCTACCTATTTCTTCTTCACTCCTAAAGATTCGTATTTTCATTAAATTGGAGTTGAATTGATGTGAAATATGACCGACTCAAAGGGTATGGATTTGTGGGCCATTACACTTTCATTGCTTCATCAAGTTTTCATATATCCTTAAGGATCCATTACACATTCCTTTTTTTCTAGGATAGAACCATTCAGCATTCTATACACCAGTCACCCTTCCTAAAATCCACCCTTGTGGGCAATCAGCCTCATGACTCCATTCAACATCGAGCCATCACCCTCGAAACATAACTCCATTCACCATCGAGTTACCATCATCAAAGTCACGAAGCTATCATCCTTCATCGTGCTACCGCATCACCAATAAACATCAAACAAACAAGAAAATACCTTCAACACAACCTATTGGACCTTCCCTCCCACTACTAGAAGTTTCATCACCAGATGCCTCATAAATTCATTTCGAAACCAACCAAAAGAGGTCGGTACTTCCCAACTAGTACTTAGCCAAATTTGGCTAAGTACCGTCTCCCTGATCTCTTCTCCATTTACCTGCCTAGGACCCACTTGCTCCATTCCTCGAGCTCCCAAGTCCTAGAAATCCATCCTTGATATAAAAAAGAGATCGTTCCCGACCTGAAGTGGTCGGTACCAACTTCTATTCTTAGTTGATTTTTAAAGCTCCGAGTCCACTAAAGTCCATCCTTCCCTAACCCGAATCAATGACCACATTCTAATCAATCGAAAACTAACAAACCACATGTAACAACCCGCCATTTTAGAACCCCGTAACTACACAATGAAGTCACAAAACTTCAACCCTTTGGAATATAATGCAATGAATATATGTAAAGAGAGCATAAGATAAAAACTATATTATTTAAACTTTTCGTAATCTCACAATGGTTGGTCAATTCAATAGTTTATATCACACAAATATATGTATAATTATATGTCTACAAATTCTGATACCAATACATGGGTCTGTCAATCTAACCCAAATAACATCACACTATCGCATTAGGTCTTTAATACACACTTTATATAAAGCCCCCACCTCTATATCCATACCACTCAAGAGTATTATATAGTAATACAGTTGGATAATACGAAGAATGAGGCGATATGGGGTACACACAAAACATACCCTTGGGATACACTTGAAAGTATTTAAACATTGAATAAATAACTCACCATAAAACGTATACAGTATCTGCACAAAGTAATAAACACATGTGCCTCCAGGATAGAACAATACATAATATACAATAAATATCAGAGAACACGAAGTTAGAATTACAACAATAATATACATTAGGAAAGTATACATATTTCTAATATACATCAAATATATACTGCCAATAAACATCCAATACATGAATCCAAATATATATCAATGGTATACGATGACTATATATATAATATATCATATCCTCCATCTATGCCCCTAGGTATCATGCCCCTGAAATGTCTCGGACTGACCCACATATTATAAATAAAACATGGGTCAGACTATGGTAGATGTCAAAAAAACAAAACAAAGGTAATATGAAAAGTATACTAAGGATGGCATAATAGTCTTAAAATATCTCAAAACAACATCCACAACAAAACCCATACAGAAAAGCATCGTCATCCATATAAAGTTACACCAATTAACAAATCTCAAAATTAATATTAACTACGTGAATCATTCATATCCAAAAATCATCGTTAAAATCCAAAAATCATCAATAATGAGATATTCTCAAGTGAATTCGCGCATGGATGAAGCAATGTCCAAATATATGTGTCAATCGCACATTGTAAAATATCACCAAAATCAGTAAGAAAGATTTGAGCCAGGTCATAATATTCCCCAAGCATAATCAATAATAAGTAGGTTATCTACCTGAAAAGAATAGGCCATCTGCCTGAAAAGGGTAGGACATCTGCCTGATAAGGTACGGGGACCCCGTCGTAGGTATAATCACATCTCATAACAGTATATGCCTATATACCACATATACACACCGAAATCAAATGCGAGACTGATAGCACATCAACTTGCTCTCGAAGCCACACGTGTCTCCATTTGACATGACTCCTATAGTCATTAGCTACCATTACCTCTCCCATTGGCATCATCACAATGATCCACCAATAGCTCGACTGCACATAGCCTCTTTGGTCATGACTCGACATGTGCCCCAATGGTAACTGACTGCTGGCTTGTGTAACACAGGGGAATGCACTTCACAATTGCTCGTAAATTAATAATACAAGGGTGTTACCTATGTAGTTAAAGCGCTTAGCAATTCTATAGCGGTGAAGGTGCAAAAAGTTATACCGAGGATAAAGCGAGGATATAGCATAAAATAATGAAGGTGCAAAAAGCTTCATTAGATATAAAACAAAATATTTAATGTTAATTTATTCTCATTCTTACATCATTTATGTAGAAAAAAATATTTTTTCGTCTTATATAACAAAACCAAATAATATCATGATTTATGTGGTCTAGATTTGTTGCTATAATAGATTGTCGACTTATTTAAGTACTTATGTCTTAAAATTATATCTTTACCCTATGTTATTGATTTGGTTCAATAAAGAACTAATCAAATCAACCTTGTTATATTAATGTTGCTAAATCGGATGCTAAAATGCCTTGATTTAGTGGGTGTAGCAGAAAATAACAAGGCTTAAAGCGCATCTACTATTTAATAGTGTTATATTGAAAAAGCGGAGCGGTCGAACAGTGCTATGAGCTATATTTGGGATTTTATGGGGCTTTAACTACACGGGATATCACAGATCTGGGGTGTGATCACCACGATCAGTCTATAGGTTGGATACTGGCCAATCCGGTTCACTCCTGAAACAAAATGGTAGTTGGAAAAAAAAGGTAGACATACACATAGTACGTATAATCTATGGCTAACTAGTATCCCACACATATGCTTACCACAGCGAGTCACACACTGCATACCCTATATGAGTGTCATCCGCAAGCAAAGATAACCGAATGAATAACACAACGACATCCCATACCACTATGTGTTACTCGTCTATTTATTCAGTGCTCATGCATCACTCTCCTTCCTTCAATACTCTATACAATGAGTCCATATAATAAATGGAAAAGTATTACAAAATTCCACATTGCAAAATATATTACTAATCCTTTTATTCAGATTCCTTATCGCACAGAATAGAATATCATAAAATCCAAAAAGGAGGATCTCATTACGGTATGAAATCACATCAAAAGGCAAATTGATCAAATCAATATCCAGCGATAAATCATTCATAACGACAAATTAATGTAGTAAAAGAATTAAGAAATTGTAAATGAAGTAAATAATATATAAACAAATATGTAAATAAATTTCCTTGGATAATACCTATAATTCATTTATGTAACCACTAATAGGATTTAAAGACAAAAATTCATTCCAATCTATATACGTATTCAACCTTCCAAATCAATTTATAAGTTACATATAATTATAGAAGTCATTTACAAATTATCTATAATCAAATACTACTTTAAAATAAATTAAATAACTTTTAAAGTAATTCTTTTATATTTCAATCCACTAATATAATTTGAGTCTTTCTATATAGATATTTAAGAATCACAAATTAATATATTATAAAATCATTTAATAACATTTGAAAATCATTGAATATAATCAAATTTCAAATATATATACATTAACTAAAAAATATTTCTAAAATAAAAGACATACATTAATTCAAAATAATATTTTATATACATTAAATATATTTCCAATCATTATAAATATTTTTTAGAAAATTCTTAATATAATGTACAATATTAAATAAATATCTACAACCATGCTTTTAAATCAAATAAAAATAGAAATTAAAATACAAGAAATAGGAAATAAAAATTGCCCAGGTTCAGTCGATTGAAACCAGATTTAGTCGACAAAATTAATCAACTGAATCACTACTTTAGTCTTTTGATTTCGGGTTTCCTTTCAAGAATAAATTTTACAAGGATTTAGTCGGCTGAATCTACTTCCCAATCGACTGAATTAGCTGCAGAGTAGCATATAAATTTTACACTTTAATGTTTATTAATTTAATTCTAAACTAATCAACACCAATTGATGAATATTTCATGAGAGGTGAACATACATGAAATCCATACCCAGCAAAATGTACAAGATGAAATTTAAATGTATAAACATAGTTGTGAGTGGAAAAACACTCAACTTGGCCATAGCTAATATAATTTGCTTTATACTCAATCATTGCCTCTTCTTAGAAAATCTTCACACTCTAGAGTTTGGACAAAATGCAAACTTATTCATAGTATATGGTGTAGCATGGTATTGAGCATGATATATTTGAGTGTGAAAATTTTTGAGAATTTATTTGGATTTTAGAATGAAGAGAAGGGTTTTCATATATTTTTGTTCCAAGGAGTCAGAAAAAAGAATGCTTCTTAACTTTTAAACATGAATTTTTCTTGATAAGTGAGAGGAGAGAAGTTTCCAAAACAAAGGTATGTCTATACTTGTTTCATGAAGCATCATAGGCTTGGGCCTTACACACAATCCAATCCAGTTCATTTTATTTCTTTTCTTCTTTATAAAACTAGATCCTACTCAACATAAAATACTAGAAATCTTCAAATAAAAATCATATTCACATAATTAAAATATTTCCTTGACATTATAAATATTTATATAATTTTTTCCATTAATTCTTTTATTTTAATTAATTATATCATAAATACTTTCTTCATGAATTTTTTTATTAACTAAAATTAATCAAAATCTCTACTTATAATTATCACCACCTCAATCTTCATTTCCCATTCATTATATAATTTTTACAAAATATTAATCTCATATTTTAATTTATTTACTTTAAATTATTCCTTAATTACATTTAAAATGCCTTTACTAAATAAATTCCAAAACTAATCATTTAAATTAAAATAAAACTTCTTTCCCTTTAAAATACATTTAAAATCCTAATGACAAATGATATTAGACTTTATAAAATTATTCAATTGCTTTTATCTTATTTACAAACAATTTTAAATACATAAGTATAGTCATCATCAATTAAATATTTAAACTCTTCATTCTGTTAATGATTCAAAATCTTTTAACTATTTAACTTCCTAATATACTTCATTATAAAAGCTATTTAACAATTCTTCCCAAAACAGTTTGGATTCCATCAAAAATGTTCTATTATCCAAATTTCAATATTTACCAAATGTAACATCCCCTATTTGGAGGCCCGAAGTAAAACGCTATAGATGCTGCAGTCATCCATAGCATTAACTTCCGGTGACCAAATACGGCAATATTAATGATATCCATAACATCAAAGTCACATGAATATGAAATAAGATCATCATAGATTGAAACAACTTTTCTGATTACATTTCAAAACAATATTTCATATTCAAGTTATATAATCCCATGATCGTTTCTAGGGTTCAGATAAAATATAATTATTAGAAAATACGCCAAGAGCGACATATGAAGATGCTCCCTTGGATGACCGGAGTACTGTATAAACATAACTATCTTAAATATAGAACAGCGAAATCAAACAAAATAAAATAGCAACTTCTAAGTAGTTATCTGTCAGCCACCTGCTCGTCTCTAAAAGCTTTATTCGTCAACCTACAAAATCCTATAAACCTCAACCCTCAGTCTACTCAAACCAATTTTGAGCACCCGGCAGTTTAAGAGGAAAAACATAAACTTTGAGTCAGACATAAAGCCTGGTGTGAATAATACTATACACCTCGGTAATTGATATTAAGTGAGACCATGCCGCTTAGCCGAACGGGTTTCCCCTCATTAATATCCTTTTAAAACATATCTTTTGCAAATCATAATCCTGCAACCAAAACTGGTTAAAAATTGTAAAGCATTATCATGTAAAAATACATCTCAGGTAACAAATGAACTATCTGTCTGAATACTATTGTCTGTTTGGCTAACTACTAACCTTTGGCTGACTCGGACCTACCTGACAGTATAAACAAATTAATCTAAAATCTGTTAGATACTCCTCTTCCGAATAGTCTATCCCTAACTTATCTTCTCCCAGAGTTACCCGATCCTAATGGTTTTCCGGGCTCACTGATAACCTATCTGTATATATATATATATATATATATATATATATATATATATATATATATATATATATATATATATATATATATATATATTCCCTTCTATGTGTAAACATTATTTTAGTCTTACGATAAGGCCCTACAAACAGGAATTTTGGACCAAATCAGCTGGGGATAGTAGCTAATGTATAGGGTGCCACCCTGTACCAGTCCCATCTGGTATTCTAACATCCGAATCATTTTACTTAGGGTAATCTCCCCTTAAATTTCTTTAAAACCTTTTCATCTCAAATTGATTAAAATCTTTAAATCAAACTTAAACAAGGAAAATATATACTGTATGTTTTACTCAAAATCACCTTGCCGTGTGTGTGTGTGTATCAAACCTTTATTGATGGAAACATTTAAACCTATGAAAGTACCCCTTCCGAATCCATTGAAAGTACCCTTTTCAAAACCAAGTAAAACCCTTCTTTATAACCTACGCCGAAAGGCCAAAACATCCCTTTCGAAACCATTAAAATACACTCCTTCAAAAGCATTAAAACGTTAGACGTCATGTCTTTAAACAATTAACATTGCCCTTAGAAAATATTGGAATAACCTTTCCTTTAAAACCTTTCAAAACCTTTCTTTTGAACCTTTCGAAATCATTGGGGAACACCCCTTCGAAACCATTCTTTAAAACCTTTCGAAAGCATTGGGTTCAATTTATAACATGTGGGATCAGCTTTCAAAACCATTGAAAACCATCTTTTTCGAAACCATTTGGGTTCTACCTTCAACAGAGAAAAAAGGTCATAAAACATTTAAGTCGAAAGCAGTCTTTCGAAAGCATTTCCTAAGCAAGAAGTCTTGGAGTCGAAACCTACCTTTCGAAAGCATTAGAGAAGCATCTAAGTTTTAATAGCAAGGTATATCTTCCGAAACCATTGGTTTCAAAAGGTAGATAGGCGGCAGCTAGGGGTTTCGACCCCATTCGAAAGCATTTACTTAAAAAATAGGCGCAACCATTCCTTTAAAACATTTGACTCAGGCAAAAGAAAACTAAGTCGAAAGCATACCCTTCGAAAGCAAAGCAGGTGCATTTACATTTAAAAGCAAAGACACGCTTTGATCCCTTGGAACCCATAGTTTCAACGCAGTACCTTCCACTTAATTCTAATTCGCTGCGCACCAAGTCTTTGATGCAATGCGCATTGGTTTCGATGGTGATGGTGGCGGAGCTACTAAGTCGGAACCACTGATGCCGAAAGTGGCGAAACATGCTAAAAGCTTGTAAAAATTGATTTTAACTTTAAAAAAAAGTTCTTTTCAACTAACCTGTCTTGTTTGCCAAAATATGATTGGTTGCTAATTTTCTTTTCTAAAAGCGCTGCCAATTTCAGAACTAACAATTTAATTTATTTATAAAATACCTCTTCTCCTTTTATAAATATATAAAACGTTTACGTCACATACCTTAAATAATTTTATATATCTATTAAAACACTTATAAAAATTCTACAAAAATTCCAGAAAATCATTTTTAATATGTTTTCCAACAAATGATAATGTTAGACCCAAAACATAAATAATTTAGCTGTAAATTATTTTAAACCCGAATAAATATTTTCTTCACTAGAAAATAAATATAAAATCCGCATGAATTCATAAAATCACGAAAATCGAAACCCATCTCCAAAATATCATTTCTGACCAAAATCTAAAATCGCAAGGCATTTGCATGTCATTGAATATGTTTTTACATTAAAACATATCATAAAACCTATATAAATTATCATAAATCATCAATAAGCATATATAAACATTTAATCATCTAAAATATGGCATAAACTTGCAAAATACTTTGGATTCATCTTAAAACCGAAAACAATTAGAAAATTGAGATGTAGTCATTATTCACCTTAGTTTGAGATTAAGGATTTGAGGTTTGATTTTGATTAAGTTTCTTAAGCCTTTCCTCTTGAAATCTTCTCTTTGCTTTTCTTAATGGCAGCTGGCCTCTAGCTTGTATTTTTGTTCTATGAATTTAGAATGAACAGTAGAATGATGGGGTTAAAGGTTTAGGGTATTAGAATACTCTTATTCCAACTTTGCCCCTTATCTGTGTGCCTTAACATTTTAATTCTTTAGTTCATTTGTATATGTCACGGCTACCGTTACTAATCACAAATCTCAAGCCATTAAATGTTCCTAATAATGTTACTAAAAATATTGGGTGACATAGTCTCCCCTCCTTAAAGAATTTTGTCCTCGAAAGTACGATAAAGTACACAACAAATCAAACATAAAGATAAAATATACCATCAAACAAATCAGGAAAAGCAACCCTAGTCCTACTCTTAGTCTCCCAAGTACAGTCTCTCTCATCGTCGCTCCACTGGACTTTAACTGATCTGACTGTCTTATTCCTTAGCCTTTTCTCATTTCTCGCGACTATACGAACTGGTTTTCTAACTACTGTCAAGTCTGGTACTACTACTAAATCATCTAACAGAAAAGGTGCTATAGTAGATTCCGGATCTCTAACACACTTTTTAGATGGGAAACATGAAAAACATCATGGACTCCTTCTAAACTATTTGGTAACTCTACTCTATATGTGTGTTTCCCAATCTTTTCTATAATACAAAAAGGTCCAACGAATCTCGGTGCCAACTTCCCTGATTTCCTAATCACACCCATCATCGGTCACCCCTTCATGAAAACATGATCTGCAGCAGAGAACTCCAAGTATTTCTATCTTTTGTCTGCATAAATTTTTTGTCGAGACCGAGCTTCCTTCATCTAAGCTCGAATCAAGTCAATCTTCTCTGCAGCTTCTCTAACCAAATCTGGACCAAGAACCAACCTATCCCTGGCCTCAACCAACAAAGTGGAGATTTGTATGGCCTTCCATACAAAGCTTCAAAGGATGCCATCACTATACTAGTCTGATAACTATTATTATAGGCGAACTCAATTAAATACAGGCGATCTTCCCAAGATCCACCTGATAGAATTAGGGATATGCCCTTGGGGAAATTATTTAATTTTTACATATATCTAACTCATTGACCAATCTTATTTGAAATAAAAGGTATTTTCTTCCTATTATATACGTGATATAATGTGATTATATTAATTAATTAACTTAATTAAAGGTATATTTAATAGAAAAATCCATAAATGGTATATTTTGTGATAGTGGTCACAAAGTGTTGTAACCATGAGTAATTTATCACAATGAAACAAATATATCATCTTAAATGTTCCTAGTCAAGATGCATCGAGATTGGATATCGATATATCCATCGAGACTAGAGTACATAACGCTCTTCAAATGTTTGGCAGTGTATTACTCGTGACTGCTGGGGATCCAAGGGTTACGTACTAATAATTATTGAATAACTATGGAATGACTCCTCGATAGTTTCTATTGGTTAATATAACTAAGGTCAAACAGAAAATATTAATGTGACTGATTTACACAGTTCTCTCGACTTGAGAATACTATGGATCTACAATATAAAAGCTCTGCTTTGATAATAACCAAATCATGGCATGGTGTCCACCGAGTGATTATAGTTGGGTCGAGTGGAAGTATTGGAAGTGAAGCACTATTCAAGAGAGGATTCGTCTCCTCAGTTATATGGTGTTAATATTACAGTCAACTCAAATCAACTTAAAGTCAAAGTATCTAGTCAGAGCGTTTCAGTTAATAATAATTGTTATTGAACTAGGGACTTTGTATTTGGACTATAAAGTTGAATGTGGATGAGGTTTGAATTTTGATCATTACCAAATTTCATAAGTCCAAAGCGATATAGTTTTGACGAAGAGCATTGGTGTAAATAAATGTCACAACCGGTAACGCTTATTAAACTAAAATTGGATTTTACCGAAAATGAGTAAGCGATAAATTTGGCCATAACGTCACACCTCCTGCTAAGTAATGTGTGAACGTTAACATTAGAATAGTTCGATGTTAATCGCTGACCAAATTTACACCCAAGAGTTACACAGCCGAAATGATGAATCCCCTTAACACCGAACGATTAAATTAGTTTATAATTGTTATAAATTAATTAAATTAATTAATATTAATGAAATGTTAATTATAAAATTTGAATATGATTTGAGAAATAAATAATGTTATATATATTTATAACATTTATAAATATATCAATCAATATACAATATCGACAAGCGATTAGATTAGATTTAATTGCATAGTATTTTGGCTTGGACTTAGATAGGTTTAAGGCCCATCATTAGGGCTATAAAATTTCGGTTTTAGGAAGATTTTTGGGTGGCTAAAACATAGGGAATTGGCTCGGAGATAACGGGTTGAGATCAAGTGAGAATGGGTAAAAAGGTTTTCCTTGTTTCTCTCTAATACAACCCTATATATATATATATATATATATATATATATATATATATATTTGTGTGCGTATCTCTAAAATAACGACGGACTTTTTTTGGCCGCCAATACCTTCTACATTGGTGGTCAAAACATAGCACTCAATCTACTCCAAAATTCTAAAATATGTTTCAGATTAAAATAATACTATTCGATAGTTAAAGATCATTGATTTCGGACTTGCAATCTAACGAATCAAGAACAGTAAAAGGAAGGGAAGTCATTGCTTTAAAGTGGATTCAAAGGCATTATTAAACTGGTAATTTTAATTCATATTATAGTAATTAAATTATACTCTATGATCCTATAATGAGCAATTTCATATCTGTTTAAATATATTGCTACTATACGTTTAGTTATGTGAGATTTTATAAGTAGATGTAGTTGTCACAAATCAGTTTGGTTATGTGCATAATTTATTTATTATACTATTTGATTTATGTATAGACAAATGTTGTTTACTATACAAAATCCATTTTTGTCATTAATAATTTTTTTATATACATTTATTAATAAATACATATATATATATATATTAGTGTATATTTCTCTCTCATAATAGCATATATGCATATATAAGATATGTATATATGATTTAAAAAAATTAGTACACTTATTTATATGTAATATGAATTTACAAATTCAAAAATTAATTATCATACATATAGTCATATTTTAAAATTAACACTTATTGAATTCTGAATTATTTATTATATATAAAATAATTATCATATTAAAATTTAATATTATATTTTTTTAAAATATTATATCATTCTTAGAAATGTATTGAAAAGATTTAGGATTTTTTTCAATAAAGTTTATTATTTTTAATAATTATATTATTTTGGAAAAATTGTTTATGATTTATTAAAAACAATACTTTAATTGAAAATTTCTTCAAAATTTTTCATAACCTTTCATTAAGGATCCTAGAATTTTGAAATTTTAAAATTTGAGATTTTAATAATATATTATTTTATATTAAATAATTATTGCTGAAATCAATGTATTTATTTTTTTAAATAATATTTCAACTTTGAATTTTTTTTTAGATTTTTTATAAGCTCTATTTTATGATCCTAGATTTTTTAAAATTGTAAAATTTGAATTTTCATCAATATATTATTTTATGTTAATTATTTATGGATACAAACATTATTTTATTCATAACATATACTAATTAAAATACTAGAATTATTATGTTTGCAAAATTAAGTTAATTTTGAATAAATAATTTATCTTTCTCTCTCTTTCTATATATATATATATATATATATATATTTATCTATATATAAATGTTTTATGTTAATATATTATATATTATATATTTATACTTACAAGTGTGTGTGTGTGTGTGTGTTTGTAACACATATACATGCATATATTTGGACAACATACACGACATCCAAAATGAGCTAATATTTCCATTGCTATGTAAATCCCAACATCTACATTTGGGCATATTATACCTTTCACGGATTATTATGTTACACAGACATTCACACATATATGTATATGATACATTTATGTATAAATTAAATCAAATAAAATTAATTCCATATCTTAATATATTTGAATTTAAATAAAATAGATGATTTTATTTAAAAAAATTAGAATTGTTCTAATTCGGTTAGACTTCATAGGCCAATAAATATCCAATAGAGTAAAAAAAATTGAAATTCATCCAACTTCTATCGCGGGCTGGTCCAGTTCCAACAATGGTATCGGAGCCCAATAGCCTATGCGGTCTAAATTAGTCATATTAGGGCTAACTAATTAAGCTTGCCCACTTAGTACAGTGTCTAGAAAGGTAAATGTCAAGAATTATAATTGAGTAATCAAGTACCATGTCCTACCTGATTACCGGCCAGGCCCGAAAGGTGAAGTGAGCTCAAAGGTTTCCCCTAATAGAAAAGGCCTAACTTAATTTGGACCTTGGGCTAATTTTCAAAATCATTTTGAAAACTAATGTTAAAGATTTTAAATTTAATAGTTAAATTTAAAATAAAACATGTTTTTTATAAAAAATTATAATACTACATAAGTTTTCAAAATATTTGAAAGGATAATGATATTTTCAAAATGTTTGAAAATATTTATATAATAATTTCAAATTTTAAATTTATTACTGAGATTAACAAAATAAATAAATTAAATATGTTAATTAATTAATGCATATATGCATGCATATATATGTTGATATATATTATGTTATTTTAAAATGTTTAAGATAACATAACTATACATGTATGTATACAAGATAAATTTTGAAATTAATCAATTTTAATAAAAATTATTTAATTGAATAAATTAATTAAAGGTTAATTAATTAAATAAAATACACATATATATGATATATGTGTGTTACACTATAAAGGTATAGTATACGCTATAAATGTTATAGTAGATATGTCCAATATAAAAGTTATATTGGAATACTAATCTAAAATTAATTGATTGATTAAAATTAATTAGGTAAGAATTAATTAATGATATATTATACATAAGACTATCATATAAGTAATATGAAATATAAAAGTTATAAAACAATAAAAATTATATGATATGTGTGTAAACTAAACGTGGAACATTAAAGAAACCCAAATAGACTTGAGAAACAAACACATATGTAAATGTACATATACCATGATTTCTGATATGTCTGACACTTGAATCGTTGGGGTATTTCATAATAAATATATTATTCTATAAGTTAATATCACTCGATATATATATTGAAGATTATGAATCTTCAATATAATATTATTCTCTATCATATATATTAATAAATTATTTACATACTCCTTAGTTGTTGAGAAAACTCAAGCTAGGGATATTATGCCTATTATTATTAATATATTGAACATATAAGGTAAGATAACTATATGTTTTTGTTGAGCAAAATCAAGGTACATATACTAAAGGTCATCACGATTGGTAGGTATGAGTGAATAATCTATTTCGATTTGTTGAGCAAACTCAAGGTCAAAATGAGATTAAAACGAGGAAAACTAGGTTAGGAGTTGTATGAAATATAACCAAGAAGGAGTTATCCATCATTTGTGGGGTTATGATTTGTTGAGCAAACTCAAGGTCAGAATACTAAAACAAACGAATCCTAACCCACACTAGTGAAGTTATAAGACTTTTAAGTTACCTCTTAGGGTTTGGAGAAAGATAAAAGACTAGTGGGAGCCTTACTAGAAAAATGAAATGGTAACATTTAACCTTTCTAATATTGTAAGAACATATGCTATATTATGTTATAATTATCCACAATGATAAATTTGTGCATTTAATATGATTGATAAAACGTTTGTCAATTAACATATATAAGAAAACTGGATTGAAGTTGACAAATATAAATATAATATATATACTAACTAATAATTGTAATTGCATGTTATATAATGTTTCTATACTCATGCAAATGCCTAATTTCAACTACTAAATACATTTGTAAGTTAGTCATTTATATGTTTATTTTGTTTAGACCGTGTATTGCATTTTATGATTTTTTGAACTCTAAATGCAATTCAAGATTATGGACATTTGGTTCATGTACTTTCACATATAAATGTTATACGGTGAACGGTCATAGTTTGTGAGGTATAATATTTCGATGAAGTTAGTTCATTCGAAGTAAGCCAATAAATAATATTTTAAGATCGTGTATTAAACTTGAATGATTTCAATAGGATCATGTTGTGTTAATGTAGCACAAGACCATAAACGACAAGATACATCTAAGAACTCGATCGTTGAAATGTCATCTTGACCGGTTTAGATAAGTGCAACATATTTTGATGTCATAAATGTTAAGAATAATCGAATGCACTTTTATAAAAGGTTTGTAATGATATTGTAGTAAGGTTTTCTTTTGAATAGTTTGACCATTTAAAAGAAAAATGAATGTATAAGAAATATGTAATTTAAGGTAAAGTTGGAATGAAGAGAATGAATAGTCACTTCTACTTCATAGAGTGAAATATGATTTTTATTCCGAAATGTATTTTCATATAGAAAATTGTTTTCTATAACATTTATTTCTTTGAGTTCAAGATATTTTATCAAAGAACTGTCCACTATAAACTAGTTGCAGCATATGAAATAAGGAAACAATATTAAGCGAATGGTGGACCTCTAAATTTAGTACGCTAATATAATAATGGTGGATATAGTGGGAGCATGTCATATCCTAATGATTGCATCAAATTACGAAAATTATTTTCGTAAAATGTATCAAACATTATTTGTGAAATAATGTTTATTTTTGGTATTGACTGAAAAATAGATATAACTATATTTCAATATGAGTATTATAAATATTCATTATGAAATGGAACTATATCATGGAATTTATTTTCATAATAAAAGTGATGCAAAAAAAATACATATATGTCTAATATTATTTATAGCTATTTTGGAATTATAGACTAAGCCGTAGTTTTGAGAAATAATTTTACTATATGATTATGAATCATATGATACGGTTTAATCATATCTCAAACAATTAATGGCTATGCACCCATTCAGTAGGAGCATAATAAGAGTTGATGAACTCTTTGAATAAATACATATTGATGTATGCAATCACAAGTCTATTAATACCCAAAGGGTTCCACATACTTTGTTATATTCATCGATGATTTATTACTAACATGTACGTATGTATTGGATACACATGTAATAATTTTATGATAAAATCATAGAATATAAAAGTTAAGTAAATAAAATAATATGCAATGGTATAAAATGATTTGATTTGATCGAGTAAGTGAGTATATTGGAAAGATTTCCAAATGTACCTAGAAATAAATATAGATTCAATCTCAAAAGTCGCCCCTCCATGTGATATGTAATGATGCATCGATAAGGAGTAATCAGACATTGTTGGACAATTTACGATTAATTGTGAGTGAAGTTGAGTTAGTTTCTTTTTATAAAGTCATGTACTTAAGATTAGTACACAAGGTTGATATTATTTTGTCTAGTCAACAGTTTACAAAATCATACAAGATAAGGGTTTGTAAGAAATCCCAACATATCCTAGGCCAAGGAGTTGGCAGGTTATGCGAGTCGAAAGACCGCACATAATAATTGTTCATGAGGGATCTAGCACGAATCTCCAAAAGGTTTTTATAAAGGTCTATCATCAAATGACATATTTATGTTTTGAATATAATTTTGTAAACTAAAATCAGTTTTACAAATAAAAAGGTTCACAAAGCATTTATGAATACCTATTCTATTTTGTTCTTAGAAACAATTGTTGTTTCAAGATATATCAACTTCATTGTGAAGGAATTTCTTTGAGAAATTTTTGGTAGTTAAATGGAATTGGCTCAGATCCATAGATAGAACTGATTATATGAGATGAAGTGAAATTAACTAACCTAAATGAACACATAGCATTAGAATGTATAATAAGTATTCTCGTACATCGAAGAGAAACTATGAGTTTCTTATTAATGTCGAAAATATACGTTACCCTCAGTTGTTCAATTAAACCATTAAGATTGTTGACTCTATATGGTATGATACGCAAATCTGAAAGAATTCCAAGTACGCTATCAAAATATGATTTTGGTGGTGGTAACCAAAGAGTTGTGATCCATCCACCGAGATTGTGTCTTTATTGGAAATACTAATATGGTTGGAATTAAATTAACAATGTTGATAAGAATAATATCGCAAATTACAATTGTAGAAATTAGCATAACAGATTCGGTATTTAACATGCTCAGGTTAATTCAAATTTACTCACAAAATTATTGCTTGATAAGATTTAGTGTTTGGTACTTACGTATTGAAATAAAAAGTTCCAAATAATGATTTAGGGTAAGCCGTTTACACATATTAACCAAAAATGCCTCGAAGTCAGTGGGAGCGATGTTTAGTTTGTGAGACTTTTGATATGATCCAAGAAATGATACGAATGTGTCATTTTATAAACATCAAGATTGAATAAATATTTTGATAGAAATAGCAAATACTTAGATTTTCAATCAAAGCGCAGAGGAAGCGTGTGTTCATAAGAAAGAACGTTAAAACGTACACTGGTATTTCTAAACTATAAGAAAATAATACGTTGTTGATTTGAACAATATGCTTATATTAAAATCAACTTTAGTTGTTTTAATACTCAATTTTGGATTATAAATGATGTATTTTATGGTGAGTATAAAAGATATAGGGATTGTCCCAAAACTATATACAAGAGCACCCAATTAAAAAGAGAACATGTAAGATGGATTCCATATGCATTAGTAATAGGAGTTATCATACAGGTTATGTTGTGTCACGACCGAGATTTTCGACGCCCGAAAATCGACATCAATACGTCCACTATATTACATGCCAAACAATTGAATGCCGAAAATATCAGATCGTTAGGGAAAGAAGAAAGAGGCAGAAGAAGAAAATAGAAATAACAACACAGAACCTCACAATTGCAGTGAAACAATATATAATAGATAACAACTAGTCTTTATACAAAAAGAACTATAACTGTTTTTATACATTACATCATCAGAGTACAACATAGATCAATAGCACAATACTAAATAGTTATTATAACTTGTCCTCACAAAAGCCTACTATACAGTTTCTAATGCACAGCAGAATATACACCAAGTAAATGTGATATGTCTCGTCATCCAGCTCGTCTCCTGAGCTCCATAGCATCCTATCATGTATCTGTTATACTCAGTTTGACACTAGCATTATAATAAAATAACACCCGAGTCAGTCTGGAAAACCAGCGTGTGAAAACACACTCGATTGAATTATTAAATATTCAAATTCTTTGAAAATCAAAGGTATCTCATAAGACCATGCCACAAATAAACATGCCGAGTTTTTACCGTACGATAACCAAAATATTTTATATCAAAATCCTATGATATTATAATAGTGTCTAAGTACAAATACTTATTCAAACAGTTGAAATGCTTACATCTCACGTTCCAGCATAGTTGGGCACAATCAAAACCGTATGGCGCTTATTAGAGAATGGATTCCAACTGAATGACTTGGCACTAGCGTACCACCTGTCACGGTACCTGTCTAGAAACACCGTACCGAGGATCACTCCTGATCCCCTATAACACAAGACCGGAACTATCGCTAACCTGGATAGTCCGAATATGCTATCACCCTAGGTGTTCCCACCCTTCTCTGAGCTCCTTCCATATGTAATGATAACATCCGAGGTTATCTAGAAAGGGGATAGTCATACCTTACTTAGGTGAGACCCACTTGGCCTTG
The DNA here is from genome assembly GCA_030765085.1 of Allium cepa. Lineage (NCBI taxonomy): Eukaryota > Viridiplantae > Streptophyta > Magnoliopsida > Asparagales > Amaryllidaceae > Allium > Allium cepa. The sequence goes on from CM060930.1 coordinate 176,481,440, forward strand.
CTGCATCCCCCCTGATTTTCAGTCATTCTCAGTTGATGAGGCTATAGGCTATGATTTCCTTTTTAGAAAGATCCACTAAGAATGCTTATTGTCCTCCAATGACAATGGCTGATAGCATTCCTCCATACAAGTCCGTTCCCAGTCCAAACTGAACCGAAGGCACTATTCCTAGTACATTCTTTTGGAATCACTCTCAGGATTAGTAGCGATTAGCCCTTGCAATTTACTGCTCCATCTTCGACTCTAAGCTCTTGTCTTCATTCTGAAAATATACTCGTTGGATCGAAGTGGTTTTTGGATCATAAATCCGATCCCGGTCTCTTCGAAACAACGTTTGCTATTCTCGATAAACTCAACCCCGGTTCTCTAGGAAATAAACAGACGAAAATAAGATCGAAGATCACCTCCTAACCGTTAGTGGATGGATTTCCTTATAAACGTCCTAGAAGAACGAAACGAGTTTATATATACAGTATAGCACCTCGTACGGTAACCGTACTATATACCTTTCTAGATTTCCAAATTTATATTGGGTCCATATCTAGATAGTCGATTATTTAACTATCAAATAAACAACTAATTCAATCAAATTTAGTTTTTAAACAAATTAAATCACTTTATCCAAAATATACACTTAAAACATTTAAAATAGAGCTACTTAAATCACTTTATTCAAAATACTACTTATGAAATTCTATAATAATTCTTCAAGTAAAACTTTAGCCAAAAACTACTTTTGAAATAAAGCCATTATATAAATATAAATATTTAATAATTTTCCTTTTTAAATCGTAATACTAATTTAACCTTTAAAAATAATTAACTGCTATTACTAACTTAATTAATATTTAATTTAAAAAATTTAAACCATTGAGTAATACATTATAAATTATTCTTTTAAACACCTATAATTTTCTAATTTATACTTAAAAATCTTTCTTTTGAAAATATTCTTAACTTCTCAGAAAATACATTTCCTACTTCAATATAGCCCTCTAATCATTTATGAATCCCTCGCGATTTATTTCCAGTTTTAATTTACGTTCCAATCCCGTAAATTTCCTTTTTCCACACTTTTCTTTAAAATAAAACTTCTCTTTATTTTTAAAACTATTTACTCAACTCCTTATAAATTCCCACCATGGATTTATAATCTCACATTATCCATTAATAAATACCTCACTTAATTTATAAACCTGGTTTATAAAGTCCATAGTCTCATTCTCCTTTTAATCACTTTTCCAAAACATTTAATTTATTTTCAAATTGATTTCCTGAATTAATTTCATTTTGATATTTATTTCTCGATTTACCCAAATTACCCAAACCCCCTAATTTCAAATTCACTTCCCTTTTTTGATTTAAAATCTTATTTAAATCTGGAACATCAATTTCATGCTTTATTTCAAAATTCTTCTTTTATTTTTCCCAAACCGTTTAAATCTTACATTTAAAAATAAATTCATTTGTTCTTAAAAACAATATTGCTTAAGTCCTTATTTTTAAAACCTTTTGTTCACATTTTACCAAAAATCTCTATTTTTTCCCCTATTTTGGAATTTATTAAATAGGATTCTTAAAATAAAACTATTTATTTTTCCCTAATTTATTTAATTTATCCAACTTCATTGTAAATATTTTACTTATAAATTTCTTCCTTTTTATTTTCCTTCAAAAATCCAATTTTTATATTTTTTATATTTCAAAATGCCAAAAATATATCCAGCAATATCATAGCACCCCATAAATTTAATTTTCCAACATAATCTATCACAGATTATCCAACATTTCATATACCACTGAAATAAAAATAAATTTAACATTTTTGAGGAATCCAGTAGGATCCCTCGAAACTGTTCCCTGCATCCACAGATGTCAGCACAATATAAAAATATCAATCCCACTTCGAGGTGGATATCATAGTATATAGGGTCATCAGCTATTATGCGGAGCGCATAGGGTCTCATCCGCGCTATACTGCGAGGATATCGAGGTATATATGGTCAGCCGCTATTATGCGGGGAGCATAGGGTCTCATCCGCTATATACTGCGGGGATAACAATCACTCCAATATATATAAATATCCTACTATATATAACATCACATTCAACTAATAAATATTTATCAATCCAACAATTAATCAATAATTAATTTTACTATTAAAATTAATTCAATCACTCCAATATATATAAATATCCTACTATATATAACATCACATTCAACTAATAAATATTTATTAATCCAACAATTAATGAATAATTAATTTTACTATTAAAATTAATTGCGGTAAATCCAAAGTTGAGTGAGATTTAACTCACCTTTTATTTTTAATTTGCAATCTGATCCAAACCGACTTGTCTCTCCTCGATTTTAAACCTTGTATAGAGATTATATGGTTCATTAACAGTTGAAATAAATTAAAAAATAAATTACCGTTTAATAAGTTTAATTAACTAATTTTAAATGGTGATTGAACTAACCTAGTTTACATTTTTTTCTTTTTTTTTAAATATATTAACTAGTAAGTTAACTGTGTGTGTGTATATATATATTATTTCGTTTTCATTTCTATAATATATACTTTATTCAATTAAATTAATAACAAAAAAATCGTTATATACGTCACTACCACCGAGCATCTGCCATCATCCTCAACTTCTGCCTCCATTCTCAACGCCATGACACTGCCTTCGCCAAAGCCTCAACCATCGAATTCAACTTTAAGCCCTCCAGGAACCCTAGCTCGACCACCTAACGTCACTCGAACGAATTATGGATCGATCGAGCTTTGGCCGACCACCTCACTCGAACGAATCGCATCAACCTCTGTCTCCACTCCCTCGGCTAACTCTCCATCACCACGTTGTCTCAAGCGCCAACGAACAAAGCGGACTCCTTGCCTCGCAACTCGAGCTGATGCTCAAACTCTCGCGACTGACCAAATCGCGCATGGGCGATACAAAAGCTTCAGCCGATCTCTAATTGAAGAGGAACATGCTCATGCTTGTGATATATACAAGCTTTTTGATTTATTTTTGAATTGAAACTGGGGAGGAAAATAAGTGGCTCTCAATTTCAAACTGATAGGGCATTTGATGTATACAGTTTTGATTTTGCTTTTTTTTCTTTTCTCTAGGTTCGGCCTTTCTTTATTTTTTTTTTAAATTTTGAACTGTCAGCTGCCAATATAAAAGAAGAGGGAAGTGATTGAGAGGAAGGCAGCATGCACAAGAAGGGCTACGGTGATTTAGATGTGAAAGAAAAACAACTGACGTGAATATAATGTCAATCAGAAAAATATATAAATATTTAAACTAAAATCTTCTCGATCTGCAGCTTAAAATTTCAACCTCCTATCGAGGTGTGCCGCTAGGAGTTCATAATGTTATACCCCTATTCCGAATGAAATGGAAAAGGTTTCGAGTCCTAATTCGATCGTATGAAGAAGATAGGTTTTTGGACCCAGTATTTATATTGAATTTTTTATACATATTTTAGTGCGTTTCTAACCCATACGGCTGAACGATAACTCCAACCACTACGAAAATTGAAATCTGATAATAATACACTAATACAGATCCAATGGAACTTGTTTCGTCGAATTCTGAAACTGTGCCTCGGAAGGCTGTTTTTAATGTCAATTTAAATGATATATTTTTAAAACTGAACACATCACTTCCAAATTCGATTTTTAAATTTTTTTATCTTCGGTATTATCAATATAAATTTTTTAAGCCTTTAAATTATTTTTAACAAGCGTAAAACTCAAGATTCCATATTTTACCCAATTTCCAATTATTTAATTCAATAATTAAATCATCCAATAAATGGTGATATTTGAAATACAAGATAAAAATTAACCTTTCAAATATTTAAAATAATTTAAATATTCCAATTTCAAATATTCAAAATTCTGGATCGTTACATGTTGTGTATGATATTGTGTTTTATTTATGTATTTGATACATGGAACAAATATAAAATCCAAATTGATACCACTAAATAGTCATTTGAGGAGTTCTCATATATTTATGAAATACTAGAGAATTTTTTATAGAAACAACGAACTCGTAATGATGGAACATTTGGATACAAACTTCTATAAGTGGTATTGAGTATAACATGTCAATGATAAAACCCAAGTTATAATCTTTAATTTGAAAATGTTTCAAAATAAAAGTGATTGTGGTCGATTCAACGAAATGTTGAGAACATTAACTTGAATAGCGCTACAATAAACCAATGTGTGTGTGTGTGTTTGTGTGTATGTGTATGCACAAATTTATAATTTAGCCAAAGGTGATTCCAAATGTTAAAAATCCCATAATATTGTTATAACATAATAATGTCATGAAATTGGTCATGATAGAACTTAAAGCTCACTAAAAGTCGGAAGACATACTTCGAATCGTTCCACATGATAAAGGCAATTTATTAGTGTCGGAGAGAGTTAATCGACAAAATAGATAATTAAAATATAATAACATACCCATTCACCAAGGGAATGACCAAATTGGTTTTGAGAAAACTGATTAGAGAAGTTGGAATTAGATTCCGTAATTGACCCCAAGTGCAAGTGCAAGTGGAAGATTGATAGAGTTAGGGTCATGCCCTAAGGGCAATTATGTAATTTGTTACATACATCTAACTCGTTGACCAACCTTGTTCGAAATAAAAAGTATTTTCTTCCTATTATATACTTAATACAATGTGATTATATTAATTAATTAACTTAATTAAGGATATATTTAATAGAAAAATCCATAAATTGTATATTTTGTGATAGTAGTTACAAACTATTGTAACCATGAGTAATTTATCACAACGAAACAAATATACCATTTTACATGTTTTTAGTCAAGATGCATCGAGACTGGATATCGATGTATTCGTTGAGACCGGAGTACGTAACGCTCTCCAAATGTTGGACAGTGTATTATTGATGACTGCTGGAGGCACTTAGGGGTTACGTACTAATAGTTATTGGATAACTGTGGAACAACCCACTCGATAGTTTTCTGTTGGTTAATATAACTAAGGTCATACAGGAAAATATCGATGTAACCGATTCACACGGTTCTCTTGAATTGAGAATACTGTGAATCTTCAATATGAAAGCTCCGCTTTGATTATAGCCAAATCATGGCATGACACCCATCTAGTGACTATAGTTGGGTTGAGCGGAAGTATTGAAAGTAAAGGATTGTTCAAGAGAGGATTCGTCTCCTCAATTATATGCAGTTAGCATCAAAGTCAACTCAAAGTCTCTGGCCAAAGCGTTTCAGTTAATAATAATAGTTATTATTGAACCAAGAACTTTGTATTTGGACTATAAAGTTGAATGTGGATGAGGTTGGAATTTTGGTCATTACGAAATTTCATAAGTCCAAAGCGATATAATTTGGATGACGAGAATTGGGGTAAATAAATGTGGGTAATGCTTATTAAACTAAAATTGGATTTTACCATAAATGAGTAAGTGATAAATTTGGCCATAATGTCAAACAACTTGCTAAGTGATGTGTGAATGTTAACATTAAAATAATTTGATGTTAATCGCTGATAAAATTTACATCCAAGAGTTACACAGTCGAAATGATGAATTCCCTTAAGACCGAACAATTTAATTGGTTTATAATTGTTATAAATTTATTAAATTAAATAATACTGAATATGATTTGAGAGATAAATAATGTTATACATATTTATAATAGTAATAAATATATCGATTGATATACAATACCGACAAGCACTTAAATTAGATTTAATTGCTATTTTGGCTTGGGCTTAGATGGGTTTAAGGCCCATCATTAGGATTCAGAATTTTGGTTTTCCTCGTTTCTTCAAATACAACCCTATATGTATGTATGTATGTATGTATATATGTATGTATGTATATATGTATGTATGTATATGTGTGTATGTATATATGTGTGTATGTATGTATGTATCTCTAAAATAATTACGAACCTTTTTTGGCCGTCATTACCTTCTATATTTCTAGTTAAAACATAGCTCTTGGTTTACTTCAAAATTCTAAAATATGTTTCAAATTAAAATAATACTATTCGATAGTTAGAGGCCGGTGATTCTGGACTTGCAATCTGACGAATAAGAACAGTAAAAGGTATGGAAGTCATTGCTTCAACGTGGATTCAAAGGCATCGTTAAACTGGTAATTTTAATTCATATTATAGTAAATAAATCATATTCTACGATCCTATAATGAGCAATTCATATCTGTTTAAATATATTGCTACTATATGTTCAGTTAGGTGAGTTCTGTAAGTAGATATAGTAGTCACAAATCAGTTTGGGTATGTGCATAATTTGTTTATTATACTATTTGATTTGATTTATGTATAGACAAATGTTGTTTACTATACAAAACCAAATTTTCCGTTAATAATTGTTTTATATATATTTATTAATATATATATATATATATATATATATATATATATATATTAGTGTATATTTCTCTCTCATAATAGCATATATGCATACATAAGATATATATATATATATATGATTTAAAAATTTTAACACACTTATTTATATATAATATGAATTTACAAATTCAAAATTTAATTATCATACATATATGCATATTTTTAAATTAGCATTTATTGAATTTTGAATTGTTTATTATATATAAAATAATTATTACATTAAAAATTCAATTTTATATTTTTTTTAAAACATTCTATCATTAATGTATAGAATTTTTTATATTTTTCAATAAAATTTATTATTTTTAATAATTAATATTTTTCAAACAAACTATTTACAATTTATTAAAAATAATAATTTAGTTGAAAAATTCTTAAAAAATTTCGAAACCATTCATTCAAGATCCTAGAATTTTTAAAATTTTAATAATATATTATTTTGTTTTACATAATTCTTGACGAAATTAGTGTATTTATTTTTAAAAATAATATTTCAACTTTGAAAATTTTCCAGATTTTTTCTAAGCTCTATTTTATGATCCTAGATTTTTGAAATTTGTAAAATTTGAATTTTCATCAATAGATTATTTTATGTTAATTATTTATGGATGAAAACATTATTTTATTCATAATATATACTATTTAAAATACGTTATATTTAAATTACACGTTTTTGCACATTTCAAGCGAATGAGAAGGAGAATTTAACATTCTAATAAAACAAGTGGTATGGAACACTTGCGTTTACTTCATCGATTAATTCCCGGACTTATTCGATTGAAAATATTCTATTAGAAGTTGAATTTGAATAAGTGCTTTCAACAACAAGTTTATTTCAATTTCCTTTATTCCAATTCTTGGCTATGAATGCCGTTTTAAGCTTTCCTTTAGTATCATTAGAATTATTGCTTAAGGAATATTAGTGGACTCGCTAATATTACAAAACTTAAGGTACGTATATCAGATTACATATCGTAAATTTTGTTTTTCCCTACGAGATGCCTCATCCTAATGATGAGATGTATATTATATTTGCCTTATGGCGTGTTTGAGATGGGATCTCTTTATGCATGTTTTGGGTTTGCCAAGATGGTGGGTTTAGGTTATCCATTGGTTTTTAGACCATTTTTAGATTTGGATTAATGAGAGCTTATGCTCACTTATGGATCTTTTCGCTTATTAGTGTTTTATGGATTTTACATCCATTTATGGGTCCTTTGGACCATTTATATAAACCGTTGTGTTAGATAGATTTGTATGCTCACAAGTTGGGATATTTTGTATATTTCACCATTTTTATTTTTCTAGATTCTTTTACTGATTAGTAGATTCTACGCGAATTGAGCTTCCACCTAAAATAGCTGTGACACCCCATCTCGAGACCTATATTAACAAATCATTGAAAAATCCGTTTTTCATCCTCAGTGCAGGAAGGGTTTAGCGTAACAAAACTAAGTATTTTCCTACGAATTTTTTATAAAAGGTGTATTCATGAGGTTAGAACAATAACCTAAATTTCATATTTTTATGATTTTATACAATTAGTTATGAATTTTCTACTGACCTTCGTTATCAGCTAGATCTAAACCAAGTAAAATGATAATAACTCATACCACATATCATATATATGATCCAAAAGTCGCTTGGAAAGTTAATTCAATATGTAATAACCTGCATTTTTGAAATAATAAATGAGATATTTTATTGTAAATTTACCAATGTAAACTTAGACCAATTGGTTAGGATTTTGGCTTTGATACCAAGCTGTGATGCCCCACCCTGAGACCTACATTAACAAAGAGTATTACTATGTAATACTGTCTGCTAATGCAGAGAATAGGGCTAGATAGGAGCGACCATCTATAGCCTTGTCTTAAATATACTATTAGAAGTTGAACTTGGATAAGGTGAGTTTTGAACACTCAATAAATCAATAAATAATGATATTAACTCATACCACATATCATATATACGATCCAAAAGTTGCTTGGAAAGTAAAATAGCAATATCTTGTTGAATAATCATCTGGATTGGTTCAATTATTTTGTCAGAGAAAGTTATTTAAGACAAGGCTATAGATGGTTGCTCCTATTCAGTCTTATTCTCTGCATTAGCAGACAGTATTACCTAGTAATATACATTGTTAATGTAGGTCTTGGGGTGGGGAATCACAGCTTGGTATCAAAGCCAAAATCTGTACCAATTGTTTAGGATTTTGGCTTTGAAATTATGGACATATAATTTAAACTGATATTCGAAGCTACTATAAAAAGTTTGACTGAAAAAGATTAATTTTCGAATTTATATGATTTTTGCAAAGTGAGTATATGTAAATTGAGATTTACAAATCCGAGCTGAAAATGGTTGTTAAAGAATATGAAATCTGTACCGATTGGATTAGGATTTTGGCTTTGATACCAAGCTATGACGCCCCATCCTGAGACCTACATTAACAAAGAGTATTACTAGGTAATATTGTCTGCTAATGCAGAGAATAGGGCTGAACAGGAGCGACCATCTATAGCCTTGTCTTAAATATCTATTGAATACGTCGACAAAGGCCATAATTTTTTTAAAATTTCATATCTCAAGTTGATTGACATATCCAATAAATACTTAATACAAAGCCATATGTGGCTATAGGATCTATCAGAACAAAATACAACAACTTGAATGTAAAATACATCACTGAAAAAAATCTACGTTTTCATCCTCAGTGCAGCAAGGGTTTAGCATAGCAAAACTTAGTATTTTCCTACGAAATTTTTATAGAAAGCGTATTCATGAGGTTAGAACAACATAGCAAAATTTCAAATCATTTTAAACTCAGATTTGTAAATCTCAGTTTACATATACCCACTTTGCAAAAATCATATAAATCCGAAATTTAATCTTTTTCACTCAAACTTTTTACAATAGCTTTGAATATTAGTGTAGATTATACGTATAGAATTTCGAAGTCAAAAACCAAATTATTATGTTTGCAAAAATAAGTTAATTTTGAATTATAAATAATTTCTCTTTCTCTTTCTACATATATATATATATATATATATATATATACACATATATGTTTTATGTTCATAGATTATATATAATATATTTATACTTACATGTGTGTTTGTGTGTGTGAGATTGTAAAACATATACATGCACATATTTTGACAACATACGTGACATACAAAATGAGGTAATATGTCCACTGCGATGTAAATCCCAACATCTACATATGGGCATATTATACTTTTCATGGATTATTATGTTACACATGCACTCACATATATATGTATATGCTACATTTATGTATAGATTAAATCAAATAAAATTAATTTAATATCTTAATATATTTGAATTTAAATAAACTAAATGGTTTTATTTAAATGAAATTTATAAATTTTCTAATTCAGTTAGATTTCATAGGCTCAATAAAGATCCAATAGGGTAAAAAAATTGAAATTCACCCATGACTTCCGCTACAAGTTGGTCCAGTTCCAACATCACCAAAGTCCAATACACAAACTCTTAATAAGTCCTCCATTACTTTTTTAAATCTTTATGTTTGTCCATCGGTCTGTGGATGGTAAGCGGTACTCATCTTCAGCTTGGTTCCTAAGATCTCCTGCAGATTCTTTCAGAACTCGCTAGTGAATAAGAAATCTCTATCACTTACTATACTACTAGGAATTCCATGGAGTCTAACTATATTATTTATAAATAACTTAACCAAAACAGGTGTATCCTAGTTGACTTAACTGTAATTAAATGGGCATCTTGGTTAATTTATCCACTATGACCCATATATTTTCATTACCTCTGTTTGACCTTAGCAACCCATCTATTAAATCCGTAGAAATAGAATTCCACTTCCTTACCGAATACCCATTGGCTAAAGCAACCCACTTGGCTTCTGATGTTCGAGTTTTACACGCTGACAGTTCAAACACTGCTTCACCTATAAGCCAACATCCTTCGTCATTCCTTCCCAGAAGAAACTCCACTTTATGTCCTGATACATTTTAGTTCCTCCCGAATGAATAGTGAACTTCAAATTATGGCATTCCTTTAAAACTTCCTTCCTTATGTCTCCCACATTACAGACATATAACCTACCTTTCTTTCTCAACCACCCATTCTGATGAAGACTAAAATCCTTTAAGTCGTCGCTCGTCGTTTTTTCCTTTGATTTTCTAATCCATTCAACTACTACTAGATCCTCCTCTTATTTAGAAGCAATCCTTTCGATCATCACCGATCGAACTTCCAAACAAGACAACACAACAGTTCCTTCACTAGACCCAACTTTAGATTTCCACTACACTCTGCAAGTCAACAACGCTTCCAAATCTTTCCACTCTGCTATCATTGCCAACACTACATTCTGATGCTCTTTTCTAAGCGCATCCGCAACCTTATTACCTTTCCATATTCAATTTCAAAGTCATAAGCAGCAATGAACTCTAACCATCTCTGTTGTCTCAATTTCAGCACCTTTTGAGAGAACAAGTACTTCAAGGACTTATGATTCGTATAAAGCTTAAACCTCTCTTCCAAAAGGTAATGTCTCCACACCTTCAATGCAAAAATAACCGCAGCTAACTCCAAATCATGTATTGGATAACCTCATGCGGTCAAAGCTATCGAGAAGCATATGCAATAAATTTACCTCTCTGCATTAACACAGCTCCTAATCCTGTTCCACACACATTTGAATAAACTGCCAATTCCCAATTCCCTTCCAGAACAACTAATATAAGTGCATAAGTCAATAAGTGTTTCAAGCGCTGGAATGCTTTCTCACACTTATCGATCCAAACAAACTCCAGATCATTTCGCGTTAGCTTGGTCATCGGTGCAGCTATCCACGAAAAATCCTTTATGAACCTCCGATAATATCCAGCCAATCCCAAAAAACTTTTTATCTCCGTCACTATCTCGAGTCTCTTCCAATTATTCACCGCTTCAATCTTAGTCAGTTCTACAGATAACACATTCTCTGAGACTACATAACCAAGAAACTTCACTTATTCCAGAAATAACGCTTCAAAAACTTCGCCTTCATCTGATGCTGCCTAAGCATCTCAAGCACAGTTCTAAGATGAACTTCACGCTCCCTTTAATCTCTAGAGTATATCAGGATATCATCTATGAACACCAATACGAACCTGTCCAAGTGCTCTCGAAAAATTCAGTTCATCAAATCCATAAAGAATGACAGTGCATTAGTTAGTCCGAACAGCATAACCAACCATTCGTACAGTCCATATCTAGTTCTAAACACCATCAAAAGAATACTATCCTCTACAACTCTAACCAATGAAAACTTGTTGCTAAATTCAGCTGAGAAAATACTTGGCTCCACTCAACTGATTGAAATCATCAATTTTAGGCAGCGGATATCGATTCTTTATCGTCTTCTCATTCAACTTACGATAATCGATACATAACCTCAATAATCCATCCGGCTTCTTAGCAAATATTACGGCTGCTCCTCAAGGTGAATTACTTGGTCTAATAAAATTCTCGCTTTCCAATTCCACCAATTGCACCTTCAACTGCTTCATCTCAGTAGGTGTCATCCTACTTGACGGTCTACTCACCAATTCTGCTCCATACACTAAATCTATCCGAAATTTAATGGCTCATTTCGGTGGCAATCCTACTACAGGCTTAAAAACATCAGCGAATTCTCTAACCATGAAAACACGATTTGACCCACCTTCCAACTCCACAACACCCAACAAAGCATTCACCTTACAGCTAGGGCTTTCTATGGTATATACAATCCGATCACTATAGTCTTGATGTCTAAGTGATATTTTTCTATCATGGAAAAATATCCTAGCATTGTACTTACTTAACCAATCCATACCCAAAATAATTCTGTATCCTACAAAGTCAAACACATGCAAACTGCAAATAAAAGTATGACCTAACAAATTAAATTCTAGGTGGTCGCACTTCATCCCAAGTGTCGCATACCCTCCTATTGGATTTGCAACCCTTAAGGAAGTAATTAAATATATGGGTTCTAGGTTAAGCTTATCTATCAAACAATGAGATATAAAAGAATGCGATGCACCAGTATCAAACAGAACGCCAAGAGACATACAATGAATCTGAAGCGCATATCCCAAGACTGCCTTCCCTTTCTCCTGCACTGTTGGTCCTGAAGTAGCTAGCTCCAACGCAAATACTTTGCCCCTTCCATCCTTAGTAGACTCTTTACATTGATTCTTATAATGACCAATCTGATCGTAGTTGAAGCATTTGATATTCTTCTTACCGATCACTTCCTTCGCCTTTTCAATATGACACTCATTAGCGAAATGCCTCTTCTTGTCGCACTTGCAGCAAACAATCTTAGATTTTCCTTTCTTCGCGGCTCCACCTTTTTTAGCATCCTTCTTATGAAACAACTTCCTTTTCTGATTTTGCCCCACCTGAACCTCCTTTGTCTTATTCTTCTCCAAAGAAGCAAGTATTTCCTCATGCCTCATTGCCATCTATACTACAACATCACAAGGATCCCTAATATGAGGTAATGTAGCCCTTGCCAACCCAGGCTTCAACCCCTTATGAACTTCTCATTTCTCTTCATCACAGTCCACAGTGGTATGTACATACCTTGAAAACTCCTCAAATCTTCTAGCATATTTCTACATAGACATCTCTCCCTGCTCCAACTCAGCAAACTTTCTGAGCAAAGCAGACTGCATCATCACAAACATGAACCTTTCGTGGAACCTTCTTCTAAACTCGACCTAGTCATCTTCTCTTCATTCACTTCGATCGCCAAACTATTCCACCAGAATAAAGCTTCTCCTTGAAGCTGTCTTGAAGCAAGCCTCCTCTTCTGCTCATCATTGAGCCCAAAGTCAGCAAAGATCCTCTCACAATGCAACAACCAGTTCTCCACCTCAGTAGCATCCTCAGTTCCGATAAATGGCTTCCCTCCAAGCCTAACATAATCTCTACTCAATATAGCATAGTTTTTGGCCACCGGAGCTTCGTGAACTCCTACTCCAACATTTCCTCCAACCATTCAAGCAGCAATACCTGCCTGCATCATATTCACGAAAAATTGATACATAACCCCCATATACACTTTTGGGACTCCAGCACCAACATTCCCCGCTTGTGGCTGACCTTGGTTCCTTCTAGTATTCAGTCTGGCATCTCCATTTATGGTGGTGCATCCTCCAAGATTCACTCTTCCAATTCTAGCGTACATATCTATAGTAGCCTCTTGAGATACAGAAGAATAGTACAAGAGGGATATGAGAATAAAGATATAGCATATACTTATATATAATAAATACAAGTACATTACTTTAGCTTTATCTATACCCCGATCTTACTCTAATTCCTTAGGATTATGTTTTCAAAAATCATTTTTAGTTAAAGTTTTTCATAAACCTATGCTCTGATACCAAGTTGAACATCCCCTATCTGGAGGCCCGAAGCTAAGCGCTACGGATGCTGCAATCATCCATAATATTAACTTTCGATGACCAAATACGGTAATGTTAATGGTATCTATAATATCAGAGTCACATAAATATGAAATAAAACAATCATAGATTGAAACAACTTTTCTGATTACATTTCGAAGTAACATTTCATATTCTTACATAATTCCATAATCGTTTTCTAGGTTTATATAAAATATAATTATTACAAAATATGCCAAGACCGACATATAAAGATGCCCACTTAGATGACCAGCGTACCATATAGGCATAACTGTCTTAAATACAACACAGCAGAATCAAACAAAATAAAACAGCAACTTCTAAATAGTTATCTGTCGACCAGCTGCTTGCTTCCGGAAGCTTTATTCGATAACCTACTAAATGCTATAAACCTCAACCCTCAACCTACTCAAATCAATTTTAAGCACCAGAGAGTTTAAGGGGAAAACATAAACTTTGAGTCAGACATAAAGCCTGGTGTGAATAATACTATATATCTAAGTAACTGATGTTAAGTGAGACCACGTCGCTTAGTGGAACGGGTTTTCCCTCACTAATATCCTTTTAAAACATATCTTTTGCAAATCATGATCCAACAACCAAAACTGATTAAAAACTGTAAAGCATTATCATGTAAACATACATCTCATGTAACAAATGAACTATCTGTCTAAACGCTATAGTTTTGTTTGGCTAACTACTAACATTTGGCTGACTCAGGCGTACCAGACAATATAAACAAAATAATCTAACATCTATTAGATACTCCTCTTCTGGATGGTCTATCCCTAACTTATCTTCTCCCAGGATCACCTGATCCTAATGGTTTTGCGGGCTCACCAGTAATCTATCTGTATACAAATATATATATATATATATATATATATATATATATATATATATATTCCCATTCGTGTGTAATCACCAATATTCTTGCCTGTGAAAAAGCCCTACACATTGGAATTTTGGACTAAATTAGCTGGGGCTAGTAGCTAATGTATAAGGCATGACCCTATACCGGTCTCATCTCATATTCTAATATTTAAGTCATTTTACTTAGGGTAATCTCCCTTTAAATTTTCACCTTTTCATCTCAAATTGATTAAAAATCTTTAAATCAAACTTAAACAAGGAAAATATATACTCTATGTTGTACTCAAAATGACCTTGCCATGTAAAACCCTTCTTTATAATCTAGGCCGAAAGGCCAAAACATCCCGTTCGAAATAATTAAGAAACCATTCCTTCGAAAGCATTTAAACCTTAAACATCTGGTCTTTAAACACTCAACATTGGCCTTCGAAAACATTGGAATAACCTTTCCTATAAAACTTTTCGAAATCTTCCTTTTAAAACTTTCGAAATCATGGGGGAACCACCCTTTCGAAACCATTCATTAAAACTTTTTGAAAGCATTTGCGTTTAGTTTATAATAGTGTAATCGCCTTTCAAAACCATTGAAAACTATCTCTTTCGAAACTATTTGGGTTCTACCTTCAAAAGAGTAAAAAAGGCCATAAAACATTTAAGTCGAAAGAACTCTTTCAAAAGCATTTCCTAAGTAAAGAAGTCTTGGTGTCGAAAACAATCTTCCGAAACATTGATGAAGCGGCTAAGTTTTAAAAGCAAGGTATATATTTCGAACCATTGGCATCGAAATGTAGAAAGGCGGCAGCTAGGGGTTTTGACCCAATTCGAAAACATTTACTTAAAACAAAAGGCATAACCCATTAGAAACCATTCCTTTAAAATGTTTGACTCGGCCGAAAGCCAACCAAGTCAAAAGCGTACCCTTCAAAAGCAAAGCAGGCGCGTTTACATTTAAAAGCAAAGACACACTTCGACCCCTTCGAAACCCAAAGCTTCGACCCGGTACCTTTCGCCTAAGTCCAACTCGCTGCGCGCCAGGTCTTTAATGCCATGCGCATTGGTTTCGATGGTAATGGTGGCGGAGCTACTAAGTCAGAACCCCTGGTCCTGAAAGCGGCAAAACATGCTAAAAGCATGTAAAAACTGATTTTTAACTTTAAAAAGAAATTATTTTCAATTAACCTGTCTTGTTTGTCAAAATATTATTGGTTGCTAACTTTATTTTCTAAAAGTGCTGCCAATATTTCAGAAATAACAATTTAATTTATTTATAAAATACATCTTCTCCTTTTATAAATATATAAAACATTTAAGTCTCATACATTGAATCTTTATTAAACACTTAGGAAAGTTCTAAAACAATTCCAAAAAATCATTTTTAATATGTTTTCCAACATATAATAAATTTAGACCCAAAACATAAATAATTTAGCCGTAAATTATTTTAAACCCAAATAAACATTTTCTTTATTAGAAAATTAATATAAAATCCACATAAATTTAGAAAATTATGAAAATTGAAACCCATCTCTAAAATATCATTTCTGACCTAAATCTAAAATTGCAAGGCATTTGCATGTTATTAAATAGGGTTTTCAAATTAAAACATATCATAAAACCTGTATGAATTATCATGAATGATTAACAAGCATGTGTAAACATTAATTCATCCAAAACATGGCATAGACTTGCAAAATACTTCGGATTCGTCTTAAAACCGAAAACAATTAGAAAAATTAGACGTAGTCGTTATTCACCTTAGCTTTGAGATTAAGGATTTGAGATTTGATCTTGATTAAGTTGCTTAAGCATTTCCTCTTGAAATCATCTCTTTGCTTTTCTTAATGGTGGTCGGCCTCTAGCTTGTATTTTGTTTTATGAATTTAGAATGAACGTGAGAATGATGGGTTAAGGGTTTAGGGTATTAGAATACTCTTTTTCCAACTTTTCCCCTTATCTATTTGCCTTAACATTTTAATTCTTTAGTTCATTTGTATATGGCATGGTTACCCTTACTAATCACAAATTTTAACCCATTAACCATCTTACATTATTTCATTAAATCTATCTAATTAAATTTTTGTAATAATGTTACTACAAAAATGGGGTGTTACACCAAATAATTCCAAATTATTCTCATTTAATATTTAACCATTATTATTTTTAATTAATTGCTTCTCAATTCCGAGTTGATGCAAACTACTCCCCCTAAAGAAAACTACGTCCTCATAGTTTCATATAGGAAATTCCATAATGAGCTAAAAATATTTAGCTTTACTGCACCCACTTTAATTTAAATATTTATATACAATTATCAAAATAATACACACTTATTTAAAACAGCATCAGCTATTAAATTCCTCGATGTCTCTTCAACAATAATGGTTTATTATCTCGTGCCTAACGTTGGTGGTCATGGGCTATGAGTTGAAAAACTCACTTAGGATACTACCCATTATTATCAATAAACTTCATAATTTATAAAACTATTTAATGAACTTTAAATTATTCAAATATTTTATAAAAAAATTTCCTTTCTAAAACAGTAAAGATAGTGACTTTGTAAATTTTCTTTCTTTGGAACTCTTCTTGCTTTAAAAAACCTTTTAAGAAATATTTCTATTGCATATACATAAGGTGGAGTACCCAAAATATTTGTAAAATCAAAATTTCAAACTCTGAAAATTGACAAATCCTGAAATTTAATTTTAGTTTTTCAAAATGAACTCCAAAATTTTTGTAGAGCGCTTGAAATAAATTTATATCTTAAATTTTTGTAGAGCACTTGAAATAAATTTATATCTTGTTCTCAAGACTTTTCTGAAATCATGTTATCAAGACATAACTTGATTTTAAATTTATAATCTTTAAATTTAACTTTGATTATACATAAGATCCTTTTTTGACAATTCATAAAACATTTTTTCTAATTAATCTTTTACTTCAAGAATCTAATTTGTTAAACATTATTTTATATTCATAATATTAAATCCATATTAATTTATATAATATATACCCCCAAAACGTTCATACTTCAAATCACATTTTATCTTGACAAGCACAATTGTCTCAGTGGTTAAGTTATTCGGCTTCGGTGCGAGAGATCACAAATTCGAAACTTGCGTAGCATGATTCAAACATATATCGATGTGTAATTTGTGTTATGTTGTCCTAGTAACATGTTGTATCTAAGTACCATTTCAAAAAAAACATATTTTACCAAAAATAATATTTATCCTTCTTTAAACACAAAACAATTTAAATATGTTTCATCAACAGAAATAAAATTTTAAGTTCAATTAAGAACCAACAATATTACAAATATTGCTAAATTCACTTTACATGAATCATATATATTTATCACTTAAATGAAAAAATCTTCACTATATGAAAGCAATATAAAGAAAACCTTCTTTAAGTACTTATCTAAAAAATAAAACTCTATTTTTATATAACATTTATTTCCTTCTTTAGTGTATAATTACACTTTACTACATTCTTTCAAAATCAATACTTCATTTTAAATATTCATGAAAAACTATTTCCAACCTTAAAATTGCCATTTCTAATTCGTAAAACTTCTTCAATTATGCAATATACTTTCTATCGAAAATATTTTTCAAAATATTTTCTACTCACAAAATAAATTTCCTCAAAACCTTTAATCTTTCCATATACTTTTTGGAAATATAGTGGTTCAAAAATAATTTTTTAATTTAAGAATTTACACATACAAATTTATATATGTCACAATATATCATAACATAAAATATATAATTCATCCAAGTCACAAGCAATCACTCATCGTAAAAGACATATAATCACAACATCAAATATCAAACAATATCAAATTCTAGTATATAAAATATATAGAAGATGCTTCACCATGAATTTATTTCAGCTCACTTCATCAATTGGCTAAAATGTTGACCATTTGCTCAACATTGCCCCGCCATCAACTTCAGCTATCCACTAAGGTTCAATGGCTGCTATCATCATGTAACTTATATAGGAAAATGCATTTATTATTTACAAAGAAATTAATTTTATAAAATAATACTTCTACATATTCATCTCAAAATATTTGCTAAACATCTTTTCAAAAATAATACTCTACCATATAGTACACCCTAACAATTTCTAAATCTTCAAAATTTTACACATATTTTCATATCATAAGTTTTATTGAAATCTTCTATTTCAAGATAATATTTCTCTTATCAAACTACTTTATATCACTTCTTAAAGCTTTATCTAATTTCTTTTCAAAACATAATTCAATGTTATCTTACTTGCAAAATATTTTTCTCAATTTATCGACTTCAAGATATTCTTCACTTCTTTTAAATCCTTGTACTCAATTATCAAAATAATACGCAGTACTAAATATAATTATATTAGAAAAAACATAAATTTGTGTGCGCAAGAAATATAAATATTAATATTGAAAACTACAAGGATTTTATTAAGAAAGTGACACACACACACACACACATATATATAAAATTTATTCTATAAGTTTTCAACATTATAATAGTTCTCAGAAAGATTATAATATAATATAGAATAAACATCAATAATCATCAATTAAATATACTCCTAT
Source organism: Allium cepa (assembly GCA_030765085.1). Classification (NCBI taxonomy): domain Eukaryota; kingdom Viridiplantae; phylum Streptophyta; class Magnoliopsida; order Asparagales; family Amaryllidaceae; genus Allium; species Allium cepa. The sequence continues at coordinate 176,500,838 of CM060930.1, forward strand.
TATTATTATAGACTTACTATCCCAACGCACCAAAAGGCAGGGACCCAACTCTCATCAAGGCCAATGACTCATTTCTCGTATATGTTAGGAACTAGAGATAGTGGTTTTGATGACAACAACCTTTGTAACTTATTTTATTATAACTTGTATACTAACACTATGGTATAGATATATATAAATGTTACTATGCAGGATATATATAAGGCAGATATTGATTATTGAAGACTGTACAGTATAAAGATGAAGAATGAAGAAATCAAGTTTGAAAACACATAAGTATCATGATCAAGATTTCAAGATAAGTGTCTAGTTTTGTTAAAACTTCATAATAGCATGGAAATCTTCATTCCAAATTTCATTTGGGATGGAACACATTTCTACCTTCTTAGTGGCTTACAAACCCACGACAAGTAGCTTACAAACCTACAACAAGTGGCTACAAACCTATTGTAACGACCCTGAATTTTGGCCCTGGTTATTTTAATAAATATTTAATCTGATTTAAGTAAAATATGAACTAATTATTTTCAAATGAATATGATTTTGGGATAATTGCCAATTGTTTATGTAAATTTGTATTTTTAAAGGAAATTTGATCTTGGATATTTAAATAGAATCTTTTAATAATATTGACCTTATATAACTAAATTAAAATACTGTACCTTGTTTACATTTGAAAATATACATATGGATGATAATTTTTAAATTTAAAATCTAATTCTAACAAAATAAAATATAAATGTAAAATATAAATGTAGAACATAAATCAAATATGTGTTTATAACTTAATTTAATAAGTGATAGTAAAGTACAAATGAAAATGAATGCAAATATAAGTAAGTAAATCATTTTGAATATAACTCGAACATTAATAGTTAAATATAAAGTACAAATGTAAAATTTTACATAAGAATTAATTGGTTAAGATTTCATACAACATAAATTAAAAATTTGGAAACAAAGCTAGAATAAGAATAAGTTATAAAAGCACACTGTATAAAACAAAACAAAATCATATATAATGTAAAACCAAACTTTAACTTTTATGGATAACTTATGTAAATTAGAAGTTAACTAAACAAAATATTTTCATATACAAATTGACAACAACTATATGTATATTAATTATTCAAGTTAGAAACAATAAAACAAATTGATTTTTTTTCAAGTAAACCAAAGTAAAAATACATCTAACCCAAACATATTTATTATTCAAGCAAGCAAATCATAAAGCATGATTAAGTTTTACACTATATCTTCTCATATAAATCTAAACATAAGAGATAAAATAATAAAACAAATGTTGCAAAGGGTATGATCCTCATTCATAAAGTGTAAACACAACCTGACACATATGTTTGATACAAATATCTTCAGTAACAAGCTTTCCTGAGATACATATAAAAAAAAAGGAAGCAAACTCAGTAAACATAATTATGTGAAATAAGATTTAGCAACACAATCATTCAATGCTCCTCTGATTCGAGCACATTTTTGTGTTCATTATAATTTGCACAAATCTTTATCTTTTACAGTGAATAGACCTGATTAACATTTGAAACAAAGATAGTATATATTATTAGTACATGCTGTCAGTATATAGGTATGTATTATGTGTACCTGTAGATAATTATGCAGGCAAGTTAATAAAAATCTATGTACTAATAAGGTTATGTGTTGACAATAAGTACTTACATTTAATGATTTAACATCTCAGCCGAATTCATGAATCATATCAATATATATAAAAAAAAAAGAAGCTTGCCTGATAAAACAAGAATGGAACAGTAGCAGATAACACCTTACCAGGTCAAAACCATTTCCATTCATATTCTTATCTTCTTTATATATGTGTATACATCCTCTATTTGATCAGTAGCATAGTATACCTGAAAAGAATTTAAAGAGTAAATCAGAAAGAAGAAGAAATGAAAAGCAAGCAAACTTATGTTTTAAAAACAGATGCAAGAACAATTCTAAAATTTCAGGCTTCCAAAAGAGAATAAGTAGTATTCTTTGTTCAAAAGGCTTACTAGGTGAGTAAACAAAATTTTAAAAGTTTTAAGTCAATTAAAATCAGTTCAAACCTCATTGATATTTGGTTTGTGTATGCTTTAGTTTGTACATGTTTGTGTGATGTTCTGTGTTCCTTTGAGATTTGCTACAGGGTGTTTGTTTCAAATCCTAAATCTCTCTGATGTTATTTATTGTTAAGGTAAATTTTCTTTTCAATTCGAACAAAAGATTTAAGCTTAAAATTTAAATTTTAAAGATTGTTTTAAAAATCCTGTTGAAATATGCACTGAAAAGTTGTTTACAGGTAAATAGGTAGAAAATTGATAAAATCAAATGTTGTAAAACATTAAGTCAAGATTTTATATTGAATTCATACTGCAATTCGTGATTTTTAAAACAAAAATTAGAATTTTTAAGTTAGTATTTGCAGAGCAGTTTGTATGTAAACAAAAATCACACTTTCACAAATTTTAAACACCGTGATAAATTTTAACCATTGAAATTTGATTTGAGGATAGTATGATCATCAGTGATCACGGGAAAAATAGGCTATAATTTTTCCATTTCGAATATTTGTACAACTGAGTCATTTTAGGGTTTTTGACTCGAGTTTTGTCATGTCTGTAAACATGGAGAGTTTGTCACCTATGAGTGATCGAGCTTCACGCGATTCACGGGGAAGGAAGCATGTCGTGTAGTCGAGATGTAGTTGAATTTTGGGCTTCTCTGGTGATCTACGGTGATTGTGAGGCGTTTACATTGATTGTCGTGTTTTCCAGTTTTTTGACTCAGAGGCTAATTTTTGATTTAGATTTTTATGTGGTATTCTGAGATTCGTTTTTGGGTCTTGGAGTAAATCGTGGTTTGCCGAGAAGGTTGGGGTTCGCCGCAGCGTGGCCGAGGAGTTGTGCAGGTGCACGGCGTGGAGGTGGAGAACGGCGACGTGTCAGTGTAGATACTCGTGTCGTGCTCGAATAATTTGGGGGTTTACCTTCGAGTTTGATTCGAGTGTGAGGCGCGTGAGTTAAATTCATGTGTTGTAGCTTAATGCTTAGAAAAAAATTAAAACTGAGAAAAAAAAAGGAACAAGAAGAAGAAGGGGTTTGTACAGAGTCGTCTCGGGAAGGTTTGGTGAAGACTCGAAGAATACACTGGGAAAAGGGGAGTGGGACTCGGTGAAGAACTCGAGTGAACTCAAGGGGGAAACTCGAGTTAGTAGTTTCAACTACAGCATGTTATAAAATAAGGAAATTAAGTAAATCACTTTCAAACAAATCAGAAGCGTTGTAAAACTTGATAGAGTTTTAACAGTTTTGGATTAGAGCTTAAATACAAGTTCCAGTTATTTAATAGGTATTTAACAAATGCATTTAACACTTTATTTTAATTAAGCAATTGATTTGAGTAAAGATTAAAGTTAACCAACATTTAAGAAGTCAAACTTTAAGAAAAATTCTTTCAAATGTTAATTAAGATCGAATAATAATTAAGAAATAAGTTAATTTGTAATTAACTACTTAGGTAAATTAATGAACAATTCATAGTTTATTAATCAAGAGATTTAACTAAGAATTAAGAAATAATTAATGAAGTAATCAATAATTAAAAATTTGTTAATCAAATTATTTGATTTATAATTAAGGTTTTCAACTAATGATTAAGGAAAAACTAATTAAGTAATTAAGGTTAAACAAATTGATGAAGAAGTGATAAATTAGATAGCATGAAATAGAATAATCAAATAATTAAGTAATTAAGGAATTAATTACTTATTGTAATTAATGAGGTTTAATATGAATCGTTTAAGTCAATTAATCAAGTTTAATTGATTTAAATGATTATTTTATGATATGATAAGTATAATTACTTGGAGGAGTAATTGATGATAATGACTAGAAGAAATTGATTAAGGTTGATAATGGATGTAATTTGAGTATAATTACTTTGTGTAATTTAATCAAGGGATTGATTAAAGGAAATCAGTTGAGAAGTGATTAAGTGATGTGATAAGAGTAATTAAAAGTGGTTGATTTCTGAATAGTATTAATCAGGAGTGATTAATAAAGGTAGTTTAATTAAAGATTTAATTACTTAGGATAATTAATTTAATACAGGATAATGAATTTTAAATGTAATTAGTAATCATTGATAAAGGTAATTAATATTAAGAGGTTAAAGAATAATTAATTGGTGTAAGTAAGAAATAATAATAATAATATTTGTAATTGAAGTAAATTCCATATCTGGATAAGATAATTAAATTGTGAAAATAATTAAAGGATGATTACTTGAATTTAATTAATCAAGTATGATTAAGTGAATTGGATTTATTTATTGATTGATAATTGGTTAATAGTTATATAAGCAAGACTTATAATGGTTAAGTAATTAATTTAATTTACTTTAAATTAATTAGAGATGCAAGTACTTAATTTAATTCATTTTAAATTAATTATAGCTGACATGATTGCTTATATATGGATGGATGATATTGTTTACTCTGAATGGTTTGAAATTCCTAGTATGAGATAAATGATGTTGTATGAAATGTATGCTTGATTGTAATATGATGATAATATGGATTATCTGTTGTGATGATAATATTGATTATCAGTTTATGATGATAATGTTCTATTGTAATATTGTGAATTATCTATCTGGGTGTATATGGATAATTAAATTGTTTATTTTATAACTTTAAAACAACTTGGCCCTAAAAGACACGTTTTGGATTTCGATGAGACCGGGATCGGGTTTCCCCATTTGGAATATCCGAAAACCACATCGATCCAAATAAACGTTAGGTCGTGAATCTGATGTGAAGATGAAGATTCAAAATGCAAGGGTTGTCGTCGTTAACTCTGAGGGTGATTCCAAAATGAGTGTAACGAGATAATGCCTTCGGTTTCGTTCGAACCCGGAACGAACTTGTATGGATTGAATGCTTTCAACACATCGTCAGGCGGGCGATGAGCATTCTAAGAAATTTGTTCTCTAAAGGTAATCGTAGCCTCAAGCCTCATCAACCGGGAATGGCTAAAACAGGGGAGATGCAGCAAGGTTAGGTGGGTCATGCCCAAGCAGGACAAAATATTTCCCCTGTCTAGATGTCCCTTTTTATTCGGCTTAGTGGGTGGTTGGGCGCGCCAACCACGGGGTTTATCTTGTTCGGGACTGTTCAGTTAGGAATGGTTCCGGCCTTGTGTTGCAGGGGATGAAGGGAGTAATCCTCGGTACGGTGATTTAGGCCCCGTACTGTGACGGGTGGTACCCCAGTAGCCCTGCCATTGTATGGAATCCATTTTCCAATAAGTGCCCACGGTTTTGATTGTATTACCCACTTTTGTGGCTAGTAGCTGGAATTTAATCATGTAACAATTTCGGCTATTTTCTATTTACTTGAAAACCCTAGACACTATTATAATATCACAGAATTTCCTATGAAATGTTTTGGTTAGCGTAAGGTAAAAACTTACCCGTATTTATGTGTGGGGAGTCTTACGTGATACCTTTATTTTCAAATATTTTTCAAGTTAAACAACCTTAAACTGTTTACTCATACCAGACCCATGTCTGACCTGGAGTTTATTTTTGTTTTTCATAAACTCTCGGGTACCCAAATTTTTACGGGTAGTCAAGGGATTCAGGTTAGCTTTGGCGAATTCTGGAGAAGCAATAGAGCAGGAGGCTTCAGCGTTGTAGATATCTATCTAGTTCCGCTGTGTTAGTTAGAGTATGTTGTATTTGAGATGTATGTAGTGACTGGTGTATGTGTAAAATTGTCAAGTGTAAAATATTGTATAACTCTGATATATGTAAACTATGTAAGTGTTATGTGATCTATTATATTTTATTCCATTCCGCTGTGAGATTTCGTGTTTGTTCTTCTTTCTTTCTCTTTCTTTTCTATTTCTATCCCTTTCTTTCTTAATGATGATACGTCTTTCTGGTTGTAGAAGGGCGGGTCGTCACACCTATGAACATTCTGGTTTTGTACAAGTTCTCGAGTCCTGATGTGATGAAATATTCTGCAGGAAGAAGCTTGCAAAACTGATTCAAAATGGTTTTTCAAAATGATTTTCAAAACTGCTTTTCAAAATATTTTATCCTTAAAAATTGCCTTTTCGAATGATTTTCAAAAAAATGTTTTGGCCTTAAAATATTCTTTGTTTTTTGTTTTAAATAAACTCTTGTTTTAAACTTCGTTTGTTTCTAAAACTATCTTCTGAATTTTAAATATTCTTTATAATATATATATGCTTGAGATTTGAAATCAAATTTATATATACATTCTAAAAATATAAATTTAAAATCAAATTTGTATATACATTCTAAAAATGTATTTTTCTACTCTTCTTTATTTTGAAACATAGGAAAATTAGTTTATTTTACTCCAGATTCATTTCATCTTGTTTTCCTTTCAATACCATTTTCAAAACAAATTTTACATTATTTTTAACTAAGGGATGTCGACATCATGGGATACCCCATGTCGACATGGTGGCCGTTAAATTTGAAAGTTTCAATTTTCAAAAAAGTGTCCGCTAATTTAAATCTCTTCAGAATGGTTATGACTGCTACTGGTCTATAAATAGCCTTCACAAATGAATTTTTTAACTAACTATTTTTTTATTTTCTTCGCTCATTCTCCACAAATCCATATTCTAAAATTTTCATTTTTAAGATCGTATAGAAATTCTGTCGAATTCTCAAGTGAATCAAATTAGAATCTCTTTCTTGTTTGATTCTCTGCCCTCTATCAAAGATCAAAGGGCTATTCAGAGTTATATGATCAATTTGTAATCAAAATTTTATCAAATCTCTCTATAAGGTGTGATTGTGCCTGAAAATCAATTGCGTGATCTGGTGTCCCGTAAATCAAGAGAGTTTACCCCGGACTCGAAGACATGAGGGTACCTCAAGGCCTTTAGAAATCGAGGATTGTAATCTCGACATTGGTATAATAAAAATCTGTACGAGGTGTTTGCCTTGGTGTAGGACTGGATGCAGGGTAACTCCGAATCAATATAAAATCTAGTGTGTTCTTTCCTTTCACTGCTTTTTATATACTTTCTGCATCTGTGTTTGATTCTGTGATTGTTCTGTGATTAAGTTCTGCATTTTTGTATACCATAATTTTTAAATCAGTCCATATAAGTCTTAGAACCCTTTAAACACTATTCCCTTCCCCTCTAATGTTAAATTAGCCTTAAGATCCTTAATCCGCACTCCCTTTCAATTGGTATCAGAGCGTAGGTTTTCATAGTTTTCATAATCTGAAACTTGAAAAGTTAAAAATGGCATTTTTAGGAAATTTTGTTGATACTAGTTTGAATTTGTGCATTTCATCAAAATATCATAAGTCTGCATATAGTTTTTATGAAAAATCTAGTTATCTACCGAATTGGTTTGTTATAGAGGAATAGACATGTTACATGCCTTTTGAAGAATCATCAAGCAATGGACAAACTGTGCAAATTGAGGAAGACAAATAGATACTTGATAGTGGCGGTTCAAGGCATATGACTGAAAATCTCGAGATACTCAATGACATTATATATCAAGATGGTGGATTGGTCAACTTTGGAGATAACTCAAAAGGATATGTGATTGACATCGGCAATGTCGGTAAATCTAAAACTTCTCTTATTTTTGATATTTTGCTAGTTAGGAATTTAAAACATAATTTGCTTAGTATAAGTCAACTATGTGATAAAGGACTTAAAATTGAATTTGAAAAAGATAAGTGTCACATCGAAGATAATAAATCAAATATTATCTATAAAGGAATTAGGAAGAAAAACATTTACATCCTTAGTATGAAAGTTTTAAATGATAACTTATGTCTTTTGGCTAGTACAAGTGACCCTTGGATTTGGCATAAAGGATTTGGTCATTTAAATTTCAAACTGTTATCTAGGTTATCAAAACTTGACTTAGTTAGAGGTCTTCCCAAGTTAAACTTTAAAGTAGATAGTATATATGATGCTTGCCAATTTGAAAACTTAAGAAAAGTTCATTTAAATTAAAAGATATGATTGCTACTTCTAAACCTCTAGAATTACTTCTATTTGGTCCATCTCAAGTTCAATCAATTAATCAATAGATATATTTTTGTAATTATAGATGATTATTCTAGATATACTTGGACAAATTTTCTTAAACTTAAAAGTGATGCTTTTGAATTATTTAAAAATTTTGCTAAAAGAATTCAAAATCAACTTTCTTTAAAAATAAAAACTACTCGTAATGATCAAGGTGGAGAATTTGAAAATGAAAATTTTGAGAATTTCTGCAATAAAAAAGGAATTACTCATAATTTCTCTTTTCCAAGAACTCCACAACAAAACGGAGCAGTAGAACGTAAGAGTAGAACGATTCAAGAGTGTGCTAGAACAATGCTTTCTGATAGTAACTTGCCTAAAAACTTTTGGGTTGAAGCAATCGCTACAACTTGTTATATATTAAATAAGATTTTAATTAGACCATTAACCAATAAAACACCATATAAATTACTTTACAATAAGAAACCCATAGTAGCTTATTTTAAAGTTTTTGGTAGTAAGTGTTTTATTCTTAATACAAAAGATAATTTAGATAAATTTGAACCTAAATCCGAAAAAGATATCTTCGTCGGATATTCTAATAGAAGTAAAGCATTTAGATTTTATAATTTAAGAACTAACACTATTGAAGAAACAATGCATGTATCTTTTGATGAAAATTTTAAAGATACCGTACAAATAGAAGATGAAGAAGGTTTTGTAAATTTAAATGATGAACCTAATGAAACAAATTGTGTAATCATTCAACCTAATAAAAGAATTAGGATATTAAAAGATCATCCTATAGAAAATATACTAGGAAATATTGAATTTATATTTAAAACAAGAAATCAACTAAATAGTATGAGTAATGTAGCTTTTATATCAACTATTGAACCTAAAAAGCCAAAGGAAGCATCATCTGATGATTCATGGATTCTTGCTATGCAAGAAGAATTGAATCAGTTCACCAGAAATGATGTTTGGGAATTTGTTCCTAGACCTGAGGATAAAAGTATAAATGGAACAAAATGGGTTTATAAAAATAAAATGAATGAACTTGGTGAGGTCGTACGAAATAAAGCTCGTTTAGTCGCACAAGGTTATTGTCAAAAAGAAGGAATTGATTATGACGAAACCTTTGCACCTGTAGCAAGACTAGAAGCTATCAGGATTCTATTTGCTTTCGCAGACTATAATAATTTCAACTTATATCAAATGGGTGTTAAAAGTGCTTTTCTAAATGGTTTTGTAAAAAAAGATGTTTATGTTGAAAAACCTTTACTTTTTGAAGATAATAAATTTCCAAATCATGTATATAAATTAAAGAAAGCTTTATATGGTCTGAAACAAGCTCCTAGAGCTTAGTATGAAAGACTAAGATCTTATTTACTACAATCTGGTTTTGAAATTAATAAAATAGATACAACTTTTTTATTAAATGAAACAAAAATGATATTCAATTAGTACAAATATATATAGATGATATAATATTTGGATCAACTAATAACATAATGAACAAAGAATTTTCAGATATAATGACTAAAGAATTTGAAATGAGTCATATGGGAGAAATAAGTTTCTTCTTAGGACTTCAAATCAAACAATTAGATAAAGGAATTTTCATTAGTCAAGAAAAATAAATCAAAAGACGTTGATCAAAAATTATATAGGGGAATGATTGGTTTGCTGCTTTATATAACAGCAAGTCGTCCTGATATCATACATAGTGTCTGCCTTTGTGCAAGATACCAATCTCAACCTAAAGAGACTCACTTAAAAGCTGTTAAAAGGATATTAAGATATTTAAAACATACTTTAGATTATGGTTTATTTTTGCCCTAAAACGATGTTTTTGATTTAATTTCATATTGTGATGTTGATTACGCTGGTTGCAAATCAGACTAAAAAGTACAAGTGGAACTTGTCACTTTCTGGATATTCTTTGGTTTTCTGGTTTAATAAGAAGCAAAATACTGTATCCATTTCAACAACTGAAGCAGAATTTATATCTGCTGCTTTGGCTTGTTCTCAAGTTATATATATGCAACAAACTTTAAAAGATTTGGATTAATTATAACTAAATCGCCAATTTATTGTGATAATACTAGTGCAATAAACCTATCTGAAAATCCAACTCATCATGCTAGAACAAAATATATTGATATTAGACATCATTTTCTTAGAGATAATATAAGTAAAGAAGTCATAACTCTTGAATATATTAATACTGAAAAACAAATTGCTGATATGTTTACCAAACCATTAAATGAACAAAAGCCTACTAAATTTAGAAGAGAATTAGGTATATGTTCATTAACTGAAATATAAATTATAAATAATACAAGTATAGTTAATAACTAATATAAATAAAAATTTCTCAAAAATTGAACTGGGCATGTCGACATGACCATCCCCCTATGTCGACATACAGGCCGAGATTTTCAAATTTAAATTTCCCTCTAAAAATTAGTTATTAAGTTATATATTTATATATTTCTATTTTTACTCCTTTTCTCTACTCTGTTCTTTGTAATAAACTTCTAAAACAGTAAATTAATGGTTTTCTCTTCTAATTATGAACCTTCTTCATCCACTTCTCCTCATTCTGGTCCTTTTCAATGTTCCACACACGTACGAGTCATCAAATTACAAGAGAAGACGAAAGGTTTGCTTTAAATGATGATGGAAATTCAAGTGGGTCAACTGCGAATGGCTAGAGAACAAGATAGGCAAGGCAAAATCCTTAGGAATTTACAAAACTTCCTTATGAATAACCATGTCAATCCCATTTTCATCGAAGAATCATCACAAGCCATGGATTCTAAAGAAGAAGAGCCTCTAGAAGAACCACAAGAGGATCAAAAATAAGAACATCCTCTGCCGAATCTGGTTGTTCATATGGACGAAGACAATGGTGTGATCTGCGTTTGGAGGTCCTTTTTGATGCTAATCGGAACTTGGTCAACGTGGACACTTTTGTCTCCACTATCCAAATTGTTCGGTCCATAAATCACCAATAGTTAAGGGTCCTCGTTAAGATTTTTTTCGTTTTTTTGATTGTATATTGGTTTGTTAATTTGTATATAAGTGTTATCTTAATTAATGTTCTTCTAAAAACAATCTTTGGTATATAAAATTTTGAATTCCATTTAACTTAGGATGCTATATTTTACTCATATATAGTTATTATTCATATGTCATATGTTTGTCTATCTCATTTTCTATTAAGTTCGAGGTTTATAAGTTATTTTTATTGATGACAAAGGGTGAGAAGTTATATAAAATAGTAGGCTTGGAGTAAGGGGGTGTTGTTGGTGTAAGTAGGAGTTATGGTATGATCGAAGTGGTAAGTATATTTTATAAGATTGTCATCATCAAAAAGGGGGAGATTGTTAGGAACTGAGATAGTGGTTTTAATGACAACAACCTTTGTAATTTATTTTATTATAACTTATATACTAATACTATTGTCTAAATATATATATGAATGTTATTATGCAGGATATATATAAGGCAGGTATTGATTATTCAAGGCTGTACAGTATAAAGATAAAGAATGAAGAAATCAAGTTTAAAGACTCATGAGTATAAAGATCAAGATTTCAAGATAAGTGTCTAGTTTTGTTAAGACTTCAAAATAGCATGGAATCTTCATTCCAAATATCATTTCGAGATGTAACTCATTTCTACTTTCTTAGTGGCTTACAAACCCACAACAAGTAGTTTACAAACCTATGACAATTTGCTTACAAACCCACGAATATCTTGGTTTTGTACAAGTTCTCGAGTCCTGATGTGATGAAATATTCTGCAGGAAGAAGCTTGCAAAACTACTTCAAAATAGTTTTTCAAAATGATTTTCAAAACTGCTTTTCAAAATATTTTAGCCTTAAAAATTATCTTTTCGGATGATTTTCAAAAAGATGTTTTAGCCTTAAAATAATCTTTGTTTTTTGTCTTTAAATAAACTCTTTTTTTAAACTTCGTTTGTTTTTAAAACTATCTTCTGATTTTTAAATATTCTTTATGATATATATATATATATATACTTAAGATTTAAAATCAAATTTATATATACAATCTAAAATATAGATTTATAATTAAATTTGTATATACATTCTAAAAATGTATTTTTCTACTCTTCTATATTTTAAAACATAGGAAAATTAGTTTATTTTACTCCAGAATCATTTCATCTTGTTTTTCTTTCAATACCATTTTCGAAATAAATTTTACATTGTTTTTAACTAAGGGATGTTGACATTATGGGATATGCTATGTCGACATAGTGGCCGTTAAATTCAAAAGTTTCAATTTTTGAAAAAAATATCTATTCGTTTAAATCTCTTCACAGATAGTTATGACCGTTACTGGTCTATGAATAGCCTTTACAAACGAATTTTTTAACTAACTATTTTCTTATTTTCTTCACTCCTCCACAAATCCATATTCTAAAATTTTCATATTTTTAAGATTGTGTCGAAATTCTACCGAATTCTCAAGTGAATCAAATTAGAATCACATTCTTGTTTGATTCTCTGCCCTCTCTCGAAGATCAAAGTGATATTCAGGGTTATAGCACCAATTTGTAATCACAAGTTTATCAAGTCTCTCTATAAGTTGTGGTTGTGCCTGGAATTCAACTGGATGATCTTGTGTCCCGTAAATCAAGAGAGTTTGGCCCGGACTCGAAGACATGAGGGTGCCTCAAGGCCTTTAAAAAGTGAGGATTGTAATCTAGACATTGATATAATAAAAAAACTATACGAGATGTTTGCTTTGGTGCAGGACTAGATGTAGGGTAACCCAGAACCAGTATAAAATCCGGTGTGTTCTTTCCTTTTACTGCTTTTTATTTACTTTCTACATCCGTGTTTGATTCTGTGATTGTTCTGTTATTAAGTTCTGCATTTGTTTATATCATAATTTTTAAATTAGTCCATATAAGTCTTAAAATCCACTAAACACTATTCACCTCCCCCCTTTAGTGTTAAATTAGCCTTAAGATTTTTAATCCGCACTCCCTTTTAGCGTGTATATAATATATTGCTCCGACCCTGCTCTGATACCAACTGTAACACCCCCACCTCTATATCCATACTATCCAATAATATTATAAAGTAACACTGTCGAATAATATAGAGAATGAGGTGATATGAGGTACACACGTGAATATTCCCTTGGACTAACATCGGTACGTATTTAAACATCAAATAAATAACTCACCATAAAATATATACAGTATTGGCACAAAGCAATAAACATGTGTGCTTACTAGATAGAACAATACATACTATACAATAAATATCCGAGAACACAGAGTCAGAATCGCAGCGATAATATACAATAGGAAAGTATACATAGCTCCAATATACATCAAGTTTACATTGTCAATAAACATCCAATAAATGAATCCAAATACATTTCAATAGTATATAATGACTACATATATAATATCTTATCCTCCATCTATGCCCAACACCCAGAACCTGAAATGCCTCGAACTGACTCGAGTATTATAAACAGCACAAGGGTCAGACTATGTCTACAATGATAGATGTCAAAATAGCAAAACAAACACAATATGAAAAGTATAATAAGGATGGCATAATAATAGTCTTAAAATATCTCAAAACAACATCCACAACAAAACCCAAATAGAAAAGTGCATCACCCATATAAAGTTACACCAATCAATAAATCTCAATCAATGTGTAAACCATTCATATTCAGAAATAATTAATAATGAGATATCCTCAAGTCAAGTCTGGAAAGGATGAACTATGCCCAAATAAAACTCTCCAACTCACATTATAAAATATCATCATCAAATCACCAAAAATCAGTAAGAAAGGTTTAAGCTATCTTATAACAGTGTCCAAGTATATCAACAACAATTAGGGCATCTGCCTGAAAAGAACATGTCGTCTACCTAAAAACTTATAGGGTTGACCATACACTGGCAACTATCATAGGTATAATCAGATCTCATCATAGTATATGCATATCTACTATACAAACACACATTAGAACTATGTGTAAGACCGACAGCATGTCTGTCTGCTTTCGGAGCCACATGTGTGTCCGTTTGACACGACTCTTACAGTTATCGGTTACCATTAGCTCTCCCCTCGGTATCATGACAATGATCCACCAATGGCTCAACTACGTGTAGCCTCTTCGGTCATGACCTACCATGTGCCTATATAGTAACTAATTACTGGCCTATGTGACATAGAGGAATACATGCAACTGCTCACAAATATATAACACAAGGGTGTCATGGACTACACTTCTTTCCACAGCAGATTAAATTAAGTTTAAGTAGAATTTCATGTTTCCTAAGGTTCTTTCGGCTGTCTTTTGTCATGTTTCTTGTTTGTACTTATGTCAGATGTAATCGACACTGACCGACATCCTGTAAGTTCAGGTTGACGTTGGATACAGATGTGCCAGCAAGTTATATGTTAATTACAAGGGAAAAAATGCCGCTTTATTAAACTGGTATTAAGAATCAGTTCATACGACTGCACTTTCATATTGTCTATATGTATATAATAGCCTTACTGTTTCTAGTTCAATATAATAATTTTTTTCTTTTTATGATGACGTTGACGACATGCAGTAGTTTTAATTAAGAATGCATGTTGCATAAAGCAATACTTAATTAAATAGCAATTCCTTTTCGTGTGCCCACTATGCCTTGCATTGCCACAATGCAAGGTTCAACTGCGGCAATGTTTATAGCTTCTTCCTCATCCTTTATGGTAGAATCAGTTTTATGTTTAAAAAAATAACAGGAAAATAGTAAAGAAACAACAAATGCTTAGCTACCACCTGATTTTTCAGCTTTTTCCCTTTATAGTCCGCACTGGCAAGCTTGTTCTGATTAAAAGAAGATGTAGCATGTTCCATACTTGTGCTATGTTCAATTGGAGGAGTGTTTTGCATATGCGTTAAGTTATATTCATTTATGATCGGTACATGGACTGCATTATGTGGTTAATTTTGCAGAGTGCACATGTCTATTCAGACGTCCTTAGGAAACTTTCATGTTGTATGAATGGAAAATCTGAAGTCATCAAAGGCTCCGTTTGTCTAAAATTCTAAAGTCTGAATGCTGATTGTTGAACACTGAAGTCTGAATGCTGATTGCTGAATGCTGAATTCTAAATAATCACTTACTTGTTTGTTTGTATTCAGCATTCAAAACAAAAAACAATATTCATCATTCAGAACAAAAAATAATCATTAAAAAAGGTCTAAATTATTTTTCTAAATAAATGATTTTATTCAGAATCCTAATAAAAAACAAATAATGTATAAAGTTCTGATTTTTAAATCAGAACTTGGATTCAAATGTTTTTATTAAAAATAAACGCAGCCTTAACGTGGAGTAGTAAAAAAGGCGTTTAAGTATTTTGTATCAGTTATAATAATACATCTATCCTAAATAATTTTAACTAAATAGAAATTAATAATATATCTCGATAATAGATTAGATTTGTAAAGACATAATGAGAAGGAACGTGTGATTCAAGGTTGTGCAAACAAATATTACTTAGAATTGAAGATATGAAGAATATCGTCTCACCAAGATCTGTTTTAAGCTATCAAGTCAAAATCTCAGCCATCTGTATTATATCGAATGGTGCACATAAGATCAATTACAATATAACAGAACAGATGCGGTCTAGGCCTTCTCAAAAAGCCCAATACACTTGTATATAAATTACCACCGTATTATGTACAATTATATTCTTCTCTCAAGCATTTGTATCAGTTTACAAACTTCTGCAACAAATCAATATAGCGAATAAATTCATTTCTTCAAATTATCCTCTATCAATTGCAAATTCCAATTTGGTATCGGAGCAAATTCAAGGCTTAACAGCCAAATCACAGGATTAGTAACTCATCAGAGAAGATTCATCATCTGAGCATATTCACATTAGTAGACAGAGTCTCATCATTTGAGTGAGCAGATTCGATTGAGAAAATCAAGTGTCGCGCCTCAGTTCAAAGAACTGGACTGCACCAGGCTTTTCTCATCAAACCCATAAAGAAATCAATCAAGAAAATTTTAGAAAACAGTTAAAGAAATCAAGAATCATCACAAAACCTGAAGAAAGTGTCTTCCGGCAAGACTTATCAGATTAAAGACAAAGGAAAAGAAAGTTATTAATCACTTAAGTCTTGCGGTTGCATCTAACCTGGTTGTGAGCAATTCTTGTTCCCTAATTCTTGATTTCTGTCTTTGATTGATTTTTTGGTCACTAGCTTTATCATTGCTTTGTCTGTATATAACTTGAAATCACCATGACTGATGATACAACTTCTGCCACATCTGCCAATGTGAGCAATAATCATCAATCCAATACTACAGCTGAAAAACTTCTCAACACTGTAGTAATCCCCCAAACCAATCTGGTAATTACACACATGAGTGAAGATAATTATCTTCTCTGGAAACTGTAGATTGAAACTACAGTCCAAGGATATGGACTTGAAGGTCACATTTTTGGAACCATTCCAATTCCTCCCAAATATATAACTATTGAAGAAAACAAAACAATCAATAATGAGGAATATACAAAATACCATAGACAAGACAGACTCATCTGCTCTTGGCTATTATCATCAATAAATACAAATTTACTATCTCATGTTATTGGATGCAAGATAGCAAATGATATATGGTCAACAATTGAAAAGGTGTTCAACACACAATCAGCTGCCAAGGTAATGTATTACAAGAAATAACTATACAGTATGAGGAAAGATAACAGTACTATGAGGGAGTATCTTTTCAAAGTTAAAACAACTTGTGATCTTTTAGGAGCTGCAAATCACAAAGTATCGGACTCTGAGCAAATTTTAACCATTTTGAATGGATTAAGTGATGATTATGAATCAGTAGTTTCTGTCATTGCATCTCAAAAAGAGCTGCCATCTATCGATGATGTCTACTCCATATTACTTGCTCATGAAGCCAGAATTGATAATAGGAAACCTCAAGACTCTGACTTCACCATCAACTATACTACTCATTCCAAGAACAAATGCCAAAATAATAACAAGTCAGATCAAAGTATACAAAGAGGAGGAAATTCCAACAGATCAAGAGGAAGGGGCGGATGGAATAATACAAATAGACCTAGATGTCAAATCTGTGAAAAAGTGGGTCATACAGCAGTCAAGTGCTACTTCAGATACTCAAATCAAACCAGTGGTCAAAGAAGTAATAATCCCAGTGCTAACATGGCTCAAGCTAACTCAGAGACACAAACAAATTGTGATAAGAATCACAATTCTAATGACACAGCAAGACTAGAAAGTGTTCAGGATGACTGCTGGTACCTAGACTCTAGTGCAACAAATCATATCACAAATAATCTTGATAACTTGAATCTTGGCAACAGGAAGTGTAGAGGTAAACAGTCAATTTGCATGGGAAATGGTAAGTGTATCAATATTACTCATATTGGTAATGCTTATATTAAAGGCAAGAAACAACTGTTCTTACGTAATTTATTAAGTGTACCCAAAATAAAGAAAAACCTCATTAGTGCATACCAGTTTGCCAATGACAATAAAGTTTATTTTGAATTTTATCCCAAATACTGTTTGGTTAGAGACATACTAAAAAGGATATTTTGTTACAGGGTGATGCTGAAAAAGGACTGTATAAATTCAAATCAGTCAATAACAATGTGTACCCAAATAATCAGAAGTACTGTAACATGTGTGTGGAGCAAGACTCCAAAAGTGTATTTGATATATGGCGTTACAAACTTGGTCATCCAAGTGTGGAAGTTGTAAAGCGGGTTCTTAATGAAAATAGAATATCTTTTGATAATGTCTCATTACCCTATGTTTGTACGTATTGCCAATGGGCAAAAGTCAAAAGTTGACATTTAATGACTCTTCAACAATTTACTCAAAACCTTTAGACTTCATTGCCACAGACTTATAGGGGCTGCACCTATATGCTCAGATTTTGGATATAAGTACTATATCTCTTTTGTTGATGCACACACTAGACACACATGGATTTATTTTTAAAAAGCCAAGACTAAAACTCATAATGATATAAATTTTATAGTCGTGGCTAAAAAACAAACAGGCAATCAGGTTAAAGTAATTCAATCAGACGGGGGAACTGAGTTCAAAACTCTCAATAGTTATTTTAAAGGGAAAGGTATAGTGCATAGAATTACATGCCCATACACTTCTGAAAAGAATGGGTTAGTAGAAAGAAAGCATAGACATATAGTTGAGACTGGACTTACTTTATTAGCTCATGCATCATTACCACTAAAGTTTTGGCCTGAGGCCTTTAATACTGTTGTATTTCTCATCAATAGATTACCAACAAAGGTAATTGATGGAATAAGTCCAGTAGAAAAATTATATGGGGTAAAACCTGACTGTCATAGTTTGAAAACTTTTGGATGTTTATGTTTTCCTTATCTAAGACCCTACAACGCTAACAAACTAAATTTCAGATCTAAATCTTGTACATTTATTGGATATGCTATTAATCATAAGGGTTACAAGTGTTTGGATGAAAATGGAAGAATCTTTATTAGTAGGCGTGTTGTATTTAATGAAAATATCTTTCCTTACAATAATTCAGGAATAAAAACCACAAATAAAGTATACAATCCAAAGTTTTCAATACCCGACTTACCAATTTATTCTGAAAATGAGACTTAGAATGAAGAAGTGAGGTCTACTAGAGATCACTGCACTCAATCCACTATATTTAATCAACATAGCTCTGAGTGGACAGGTGATCCTAGTCATGCCATTCACTCTCCTGTACAAATAGGAAATGAGAAGAATCAGACAGAAGAGGATGATCATTAAAGCAACACAAGAGACATGTCAAGTCAAGTAAATGAAGAGAGCTCACTTCATACTAAAGCTCATACAAGGCCCAGTCATCCCATGATTACCAAGGATAAAAGTGGCATCTTCAAGCCTAAGATATACAATGCAAGCACAATCGCACATGAGCCAGAAACATATGAACATGCTGCAAAAGAAAAAAATTGGGCAGCGGCTATGGATGAAGAGTACAAGGCTCTCATAAACAACAATACATGGACTCTTGTATATCCTCTAGACAATAAAAACATAATTGGATGCAAGTGGGCATACAGGATAAAGAAGAATCCTGATGGTACAATTAACAGATACAAGGCAAGACTTGTTGCCAAAGGATATGCACAGCAATATGGGTTTGATTTTTAAGGAGACCTTCTCTCCAGTAATCAAACCAGCCACTATAAAACTTATTCTTACTATTGCTCTACACAAAGGATGGTGCATAAAGCAATTATATGTCAATAATGCATTTCTGAATGGCATCTTACAAGAAGATGTATACATGCAACAACCACCAGGATATATCAAGCAGGCAAACTATGTGTGCAAACTGAATAAAACAATATATGGACTTTGACAAGCTCCAAGGTCTGGTTTGATAGACTAAAACAAGCACTGTCAGATATGAAATATCAGTCTATCAAGTCAGACAGCTCACTATTTGTTAAGATTAATGATTCATTAACCGTTTACGTACTTATATATGTGATCACTTGATTGTTACAGGAAATAACAATGATGAAATCAACAATGTCATCTACTACTTGAACAAAGAATTCTCAATTAAAGATTCGGGGGACATCAACTACTTCCTGGGAATAGAAGTGTTGAGGAAAGGAAATTCAAAACTAATACTATGTCAGAAAAAATATATTCAGGAACTGCTTGCCAAAGAAAAAATGGATGGTGCAAATCCACAACCAACTCCCATGATCAGCAGTCGTTAATTAGCTTAAAGCAGGGGAGAAGCCATACACAATGTCAAACAATATAGAAGTGTTGTAGGAGCATTACAATATGCTACTATAACACGACCATATATTAGTTATAGTGTTAACAAAGTGTCTCAATTTATGCAGGACCCTCCGGATGAACACTGGAAAGTAGTCAAAAGAATACTCAGATATCTTAAAGGAACTCTAGATTATGGACTGTCATTTAAAGCATATAACAACTTAAACATGGCTGGATTTTCAGATGCAGATTGGGCTGCAGATCCAGATGACAGAAAGTTATACAGTGGATACTGTATATATATATTGGAAACAATCTAATATCATGGTGTTCAAAGAAACAAACTACAATATCCAGATCTAGCATAGAGGCGGAGTACAGAAGCATAGCTAATGCTACAACAGATTTAATGTGGTTACAATCCATACAAGAAGAACTAAAGATAAAGAATAAAGCAAAACCAGTACCGTGGTGTGATAATCAGAGTGCAGTATTCATGACTGCCAACCCAATATTGCACTCAAGAACTAAACATATTGAAATCAATATATTTTTCGTTCGTGAACAAGTTCAAAAAGGGAATATGCAAATCAACCATATACCTGCTACTTACCAGAGGGCAGACACACTCACTAAATCTCTAAGCACAAAGAACTTCATAAAATTCAGATCTGTCCTACAAGTAAAGCATGTCGAAGACAAAGGACTCAACAAGCAGTCGGATCCAAGCAATTCTGCAAAGATCTGTAAGATTTGGGTAGAGATTAACCACTTTCTGCTATATAGGAACCGGCGCTCTGGTATCCAACTCAAGTCTCAACATTGGAACTCAAATTGCAGAGAATCAAAGAGACAAATTATCGAATAGAGTTGTATTGAGGATATCTCGCTAATCCTTTTACTCTCGAATTGAAAACAGACATGAATCTTGCAAATCGCCATCAAACCCTAACCCTAGCTGCCCGGGTTTGAGTGGGGCAATTGAAGATATGAAGAATATCATCTCACCAAGATCTATTTTAAGCTATCAAGTCAAAATCTCAGCCATCTGTATTATATCAAATGGTGCACAAAAGATCAATTACAATATAACAGAACAGATGCGGCCTGGGCCTTCTCAAAAAGCCCAATACACTTGTGTATAAATTATCACCGTATCATGCACAATTGTATTCTTCTCTCAAGCATTTGTATCAGTTTACAAACTTCTACAACAAATCAATATAGTGAATAAATTCATTTCTTTAAATTATCTTCTGTCAATTGCAAATTCCAATTCTTAGGTGTTAGCACAAAAACATTAATCGGGACATCATTTCATTAATAATAAAACTCAAAACAAACAAATAAATGTATGACGTTCATTCCGAAAGGATGTACCTTTGAAAAATTAAACTCATATTGTACACACATAATTAATCATATCAGTTACGTCAGTCTCATTCATAATTCATAATAACGAATATCTAAAAATTAAATCATAAGCAGAATTGAATTATCCATCAAGCTATTTGGGGTGTGTAGTAATATAAAAATGTAATGATTAAAATTATCCCTAATTGTTATCACATTGGAAAAATATAATGTAGCTCATATGTCATTAGTTAAGATGTGATAAAATTACGTTGATCTAGCAAAGTGTAGCATAATGTAAACTGATATTAGTGTGAAACGATATTTTATATACTGAAGCAGGTCGTGGAAATTAAATATGTAGAAATTTGGTAAAATACATTAGTTTATCCAGTTATTGATAAACACAAAAAGACAATGCACTGTAAATGGAGGCTAATAAATTGTTATTGGTTTTTAGAAGGTTACAACAATAGAACCTACATTATCAACTTGTTTATGCCAATTTAAACATATCAGCCGTTCAAATCTCAGTCATAGTAACATTAAATTATGTATTAGAATATAAACAGAGTTGAAATTATTGGTCAAGATATTGTTAGATGGAAGTATTGTCAATACGCAATGGTGAAACTTACCAAAATAAGTGGTAAAATTTTTAATCATGCTGGATAGTATGTCCTCGTCATTTTCAAACTCTCTATGTGGTGGTCTCGATTAAAATTTTGTAACGACATGGAATTTCACTGCTTTGATTTGCGAATATTTGATTAAATTCAAATATTCAATATATAGGTTTTATAATGAAAATAAAACTCTTTTTAACGACTAATAATGACGGTGAAGTGGTTTTCAAAATTGGTTTACAAAAATATATAGTTCAAAGAAAAATTAAAAATGTGATCGGAATTCGTTTTTCGAATTTTCGAATTTTCGTCGGCTAAAAGTTGTCACAAACGTTGTGAACTCTAATGAGAATATACTCGCACACATCTACACATTTGTTAGTTAGAATTACATATGTACATAAATATATGTGCATTTAAATAAGTTTATATAAGTGGTTATGTGACATTTTTCCTAAAAAAGGTATTTAAATATAAAGATTCCTTTAAAAACATAAAGGACTAAGCATTAATGGTATATTGGCATGGATTTGACAGAAGCGTGGCTAAGGGGAAAGATTTGGGTGAGGTGGAAGGAGATGGTGAGGTGGCATAGGGAGAGAGGAGGGTAAAGTATGATGGTAGTTTGGTAATTTGATGTATGCACTTAATATATGTAATATTTTCCTAACACTTACATCATTTTTCATTCGCTTCCATTTCGATTTTCTTTACTTATTTCTTCTTTAAAGCTTTTGAAAAATTTAGTCATGGCTTCCTATTTTAAAATTATAAAATTTAATTCATAAAATTATTTTGTTTTAAATGTTTTCAAACCTTGTTTTAGAACTCTTTCTTCTAGATTTTTACTTGCATTTCATTCGGCCATAACTTCCTCCATACTAAGCCAAATTAAGATTTTTTTTTTAAACTATGTATAATTTCAATGGCTACAACTTTCATTTGAACGACTCTTTCAAATTTCGAATATTCTTGGGTCAAAATTTCATTTCTTTCTGACCCATTTTCGGACACATATTATCAAGGCCGCAAATACCACTCATTTTTTTGACCATATCTTCCACAGAAGAAATTGAAATTAAGTTGTTATTTTCAAATAGTAAAGAAAATAATTTCCTAAAACTTTTATTTATGACTTGTCCAAATTTTGAGAATAACATAATCAAAAACTAGTGAGAAGATGACCTATTTTTCAGTGGATTTTTATGATTTCCAAGCTTTCGGTGTGTAAACATTTGTTTTAACTTCAAAAATTTTAACTTGATATATGTTGCATAAATTGATTTATGATGTGCGTGAAATATCTTTGGATTACTATATGTTCGGTTATTTGTGGATATGGATGATTCAAGAGGGAAAAAGTGGACTTGAAATCAAGTCTACCTTAGTATTGTTGTAAATTTGTAAACTTTGGTTACATTATACTTTATAAACTTTGGATTTGATATTGGTTGTAAGTTTGAATATGATATGAAGTTTTTTTTAAGTTTGGATATGATATGAATGTGAATAAGGTTGTGATGTTGTATGTTTACAAGTTAACATTAGGATGTTAAAAAAAGATTTGGATACTTTGGAAGGAAATGGTTTTAAAGTATTTAAGTTTTTTTTTTTAAATTTTAAAGTTAAACTTTGTTTTAGTTTCTAAAATTTTCCTTATGGTTTAAAATAAAACAAAGTTAGAAGTGGAGAACTACAAAGTTGGCAACTTGTAAAAGCAAACTCAAGTTAATCCATCCGTAGCGGTGATCGCTACGGATGCAGTTTTGATAAAAGTATTATTTTTTGAAAATTTAGTTTTCATACATAAAAGTGTTTTGAAAATATTTTATAAACTTAATAATAGTGTTTTATAAAGATAATTAATAATTTTATAGGTACATTTTAATTAATTAAGTTTTGATAATCAATAATTAATTAAGTATTAAACTGAATTTATTAATTACAATTAATTGAAGATTAACTACTAATTAATTATGTTATAAAGGTAAAATTAAATTAAATTAATTTTTATTAGGAAAGATTAACTTTCAATTGAATATGAGTTAAGTATAGGATTTATTTTTAATTAATTAGGTATAAGGTTAATTATTAAATGAATTATTAATCAAGTGTTTAATTATTTTAATTGTAAGTTAATTAAGGTTTAATTTATAAATAAATTATTTATTTAATGTTTAATTGATTATTAATTTTTAATTAAAATATTATTTAGTTAATGAATTAATATTGATTAATAGTTCATTATTTATAAAGGTTTTAAATTATTATTAAATACTTAATAAAGCATTAATTAAGGGTTTAATTTATAAATAAATTATTTATTTATGGTTTAATTATTTATTAATTTATAATTAAACTAAGTTCAAATTTAATAAATATTAATTATGATTTAATAATAGTTTGTCTTGTAATTAACCATTTTAAACGGTGTTTAAGTTTTAAACCCTTTGTCTCCAAGAATCGTATAATTTTAATGGTACTTATTTTTTAGAGATGATTTTGAACTCAAAGAATTCAAATGTGGGTACTATTACATATACAAATGCCTGTGAATCAGTTATGACATGATTTTTTAAATGTATGGACATTTGATAGCGGAATAAATTTCTGTTCTGCTATTAATTGATTGTTTGATTATGTGGACATCTATTAGCAGAATAAATTTTCGTTCTGCTATGATATAATTGATTTGATTGTTGTAGATATATATTGGTAGAATAAATTCTCGTTCTACTATGATTGATTATTGATTGTGTGGACATACGTTAGCAGAATAGATCCTCATTCTGCTATAAGTTAATTATTTGATTGTTAAACATCCATTTAGCAGGACAAATCACCATCCTCTATTATATTATTTGAACATGTATATGCTAGTTGATTTGTATTGACATGTTATTTCCTGATTTGGATATGAAGTGTATTTACATGTATGTTGACTTATGTAAATATATTGTTGAATGACTTGAAAGTGAAACTGAAACAATAGTAACTTAAATAAGTAAAAATGTGATTGCTAAGCCTCTTTTTGAAATTATAAAGTACGGTTTTAAATTCGATCTAATTCTTTAATCAATTTGTAATTTTAAGGTTTATAAATGATTTTCAAGTTATATAATTATTTTATAAAAGTATTTATTGAAAGTTTATAGGACCGTGCAATATGGATATATAATAATGCAGAGTATAGAGATAATAGCAATGTAGTAAATAGTGCGGAATATAAAAACAGTATAAAAATAAAATAAAAATAACACCAGAGAAATTTATACTGGTTTGGAGCATCGTCATACGTCCATTCCCAGACTCCTTTTGGAATTTCACTAAAACAACAATCCTCACTTAACTGGAGGAATGTACACACAGTCTGAGCAGCAGAACAGACGCCTGAGCAGCAGAACAGGATTTTCGCCTCAGCAGCAGAAGAGGACTTCACTAATACAAAAGAATATCTGACACTGTGTGTTCTTGATAACACTGATTTGTCTCTGACAGTACAAACCCTATAATCAAATCCTCAAGTATATGAAGTATATGTGAAGATATGAAGAGAAGGTAATGCTAAGAATCGAAGATTATGAAAGTTTATTTGAAGATTCAAAGCAATAAAATGCTTGTTTGCTGTTTGAATGCAAGTATGAGAGCACAAGAATAATGTAAGATAGTTAGAAAGATTTTCGGTGAATGCGAAGTGTTTGGGAACATGTATTTATAGTATCCAGAGAGTTACTGCCATTGGTGAAGAGTTCTGGCCAAAAGGAGCATCAATTTCCATTCAGAGAAGGATCACAACCTTTCGTAGAATGGAGATGTCTATTCAAAATATGACAGTTGGGTTCAGGTCAGTCGACTGGTCGTTTTTGGTCAGTCGACTGACTATGCATCAATTTTAAAAAAAATAAGCAATGCATACTCGTGTATATACACCAGTCAGTCAACTGGTTGTTTATAGCCAGTCGACTGGCTGTAGTGTTTTTACACTATTAGCTCCGTTTTGATTTAAAAAAATGAGAATAATGAAGTGTGGACTACTTGAGGATAGATTTTAACAATTTCTAAGAATCAAACATAAGTAATGAACAGTGAGAACATAGATTCAAAGTCTTGATATCACCTAGTCTTTTGATTGTCTCTTTTTGTTGTGATTTGATCATGCATTCTCTTTTTCTTCTAAAATGCTTTGTCATGAATTAAAACAAGTGATTCAACATTCTCCCCCTTTTTGATTGATGACAACCTGTATATAATAATCCCAGAGAACATAAACAAAAACTCCCCCTGAATATACGACACATCTTGTACCCGCATTACAATGGTTAGTACACTTTCTCTCCCCCTTTGTCATCGACAAAAAGGAGACATATCAAAATAATTTCAATACTAAGTGCAGAAAAAAAAATCCATAGTGAGACTAATTAGTACAAGTCTCAAAGATAAGTAATAACCAAACAAATATTCAAATGTTCAAACTGAAGGATAAGAGTACCAATAAGCAAATACCAATAGTACCTACCAAACTTACCAACCAATCAACAAAAGGAAACTCATTCATCAAGTTCCCAATTATACTCTCCTTTTGGTGCAATCTCCTTTCCTGGTCTAGAAGTGCCTTGAGCACCACTGCCTGCTCCACTAGTGTCGTACTAGCATGCTCCTCTGATGAGACCATGTAAATCAAGGTGTTGGACGCTTGCCTTGGGTGACGGATGTGTGGAGGAAGAACAAGATATGGCATCCCATAAAGTAGAGAAGAAGCCTTTGATTTTATCAAGCTTCTTATCCATTTTCTTTAGTCTTGAATCTAGTATAAGTTGATTTCAGGAAAGGATTTCAATGGATTCACGGGTGTTGGAGGAGGTAGCTAAACGCATTTCTCCTTCTTCTTGACGGGTTTTCGACTCTCTAATTATAAGACCTCTAGATTGTTGTTGAGCTTGTTGATGCTTCCAATCTTCATATGCGGTAATAGATGGAGGTCTTGTTGGTAGCTTCATAAGACTTATGGTCCGGATATTGATCATTCCAACAGTAGAGAATTCTGAATTAGGTTGACGGATATCAGCATATAGAAGAAGTCTCATTATATACTTGCCAAAGTAAATAACGTTCATATTCCCATAGGGAAAGGTGAGATTCATCCAAAATACGTCGTAACCAACTTACGCGTATATTTCCCCGTATCGCATAGAGAGCTTTGAATATTTTTTTTTGATATATTAATTCATATGATCCGGTTCGTGGGAGAATAGACCGCATAAGAGTTTTGTGCAAGATTCATGCTTTTGGCCGAAGAAGCTTAGAGCACGGTTCAGTCATATCGTCACCCATGAACATGTGACTAATTCTATCTCTCTGTCTTATATTGCACTCGACATCATTCAAATCAATTCCTTCATTTTGAGATTGAAGGGCATGTGCCATTCGATCAAGTGAAAAGAAAACTTATTGTCCACATACCAAACTCCATACACAGTTATTTGGATTAGACAGTTGTTGGTGGCCAAGATTGAGGTTTGCATAAAAAAGCTTTACCATGAGATGATTACTATTGTGGTGATTGGAATTGTAGTCGAGTAGCGACTCCAGTTCGCATCTCCACGTCAATTCTTGAAGAGAATAAGCTCCAAAATCAGAGTATACCATGAAAGAACCTTCAAAGATTCTAGAATTTTTCATCTTTTCCCATCTTTCTATTACGGTTGTGTCGTATAGCCAATGGGCAACATGAGTATCAACGAAAGATGAAGAAGCTTGTTTTGATCGTCTTGTTCTTGGAAGAGCCATTAATTGGATGTTTTTGAGAGATTTTTTGGGGAAAATGGGGCTAGGTTTCTGGAGGATGAAAAATTATGAAGAAAGTAAATTGAAAAGAAGGGTTAAAGGGGTTAAAAAGAAGAGACAGCAGTTAGTTTGCACAGCCGGTCGACTGGTCGGGGTAGGTCAGTCGACTGGTTTCAAACCCGAGAGTTTTTTATTTCTATAAACAGTCGACTGACCTATATGTCTCAGTCGACTGGCTGTAGTCAAAAATTCTAGTGAATTATAAAACATTTTTTCTTTCAATTTTATTTAAATATTAATGAAACAATCATATACATGAATAAAGTAAACATGAATATGGACCAATAAAACACAAGGAAATTGATTATTTTGGAGTTTTAGGAGAGCATTCATCTACTTCAATCTTGGAGATTTCGACATGAGGTCGTAAAGCAGACCAATAGTTTTGGCGTTCCTAAGAGTTTGAAGATACCGGAGGTTGCTGTGGAGTTTGCTCCCATGGATTCTAGCCAGATGTATGTGGTTGACGAGATGATGAGGGTTCAATAACGTCTTTCTTTGGTGATTTTCCGTAGAATTTAAAGGCAATTGATTCAATAAGGCTAAGACGTCTGGAATTTATTCGTTGTTCATAGTACATCTCTCTTTGCAAGTTGATTTGTTCCCTTTGATAGTGATGGATGTCATCTATTTTCTCTTTAGTTTTTGGAGAAATAAAAAATGATCTCCTTAACTTCTTGCTATTTGGTTTATATCCAGTGTGATATTGTCCCCAATCATGAGCTGGTTCATTTTTTAGGAGTAGGAGTGGCCAAAGAAGGAGTTGAGCTACTTGAATCAAAACCTATGATTCAACATTCTCCCCCTTTTTGATGATGACAACTTCATTTTCTACGAAGGAATCTTTGACAAGCTTTGTTGATCTTACCTCTCTCACTGAATATATTCCTATAATTGTGCTATAGATTTCTCCCCCTGAATCTATACTATATATTCCTATAAATAATTAATCTTTTCTCCCCTTAATCTGTGCTTGCATGGTTTATTACTGCAAATAGTGTTAGAGCAATATCTTTCTCCCCCTTAGTCATCGACAAAAAGGAGAGTTTATATGAAGATGTAAATTATATTTCACATAAATGTTAATATAGAGCAATATAAAACAAAATAACTACTACTTATAATGTAAGGTATTAGCAAAAAATTAACATTTAAAGCATGTGATACCCAAAGTTCTTATAATTTCCTAATTTTTAGGAAACCATACCCATTTGGGTGTGGTTGAACCTTTATAAATATAATTTCCATTATTAATTAGCATATCAAAATAATCATCAATATTTTTTTCTTCAATTAACAGGAACCCAAATACTTAGATAATTTTTATTTATATTCCCCGTCAATGATTTTGTACTATTAAAGAAATTATAAACATTATTGGTCATAGCAGTATTTGAATTATTTCTCCTTTTATTTTCATTTTTAGGTGGGGCTTTTGATTTATTAACATAACATAATCCCTTCTTATTTGAAGAAGGTTGAGAATTTTCAATAATCTTAGATAGGGTTTCTCTTCCTTTATTAAAGTTTGAAACATTTTTGGTGATGCTTTATAACTTAGTTTTGAGACTAGTATTATCTAATTCTATCAATTTTACTTTTGTCTTTAATTCGTGATTTTCAGAAACAAGAGCATCATTCTTCTCTTTTTGAGTTTCAATTTCTTGACTCAAAAGAGTGAGTTGAGAATTAATATTAGAGAATGATTCTTGTAATTTTTCAAGTTCTTCCTTTAGTGTTTTCTTCTCATCTTTAAGCATATCACTTTCGAATTCTGCTTTGTTCTGATGTTCACGAGTTTCCCTATATTTTCTTTTGATATTTTTGAGTGTCAACTAGCTCTGAATTTATCTCTGTCATATCATCAAAGGTAAAATCACTAACCTCGTTTTCAGTAGCCATGAAGCAAACATTAGCTTGCTCGTTTTCACTATCATTGCCACTATCCGATAAAGAAGTATCTGAGTCATCCCATGTCACAGAGAATGCTTTAGTTTTCTTATCTTTTTTCCCTTGTTGAAGTATTTTTTTCTTTAGTTCTGCACATTCTTTCTGGATATGACCTTTCTTACGGCAATTAAAACATTCTAGTACTGAAGATGATGGTTTGTTTGGAGAGTTCCTTTTTCCACTGTTTCTGTCGTTTTTAGGAATTTCAAGAACTTTTTGAAATTTTTGGCCGTAAATGCTAGATCTTCTTCATCTGATTCTTCATCCTTTTCTTCTTCAGCATGGAAAGCTATGTTCTTTTTTCCCTGTTCTTGTACTCGTTTTGCCTGCAAATTTACTTTATAAGACACTAGATTTCCTATTAACTCTTCTGGTTTTATGGTCGAGTGGTCATTAGCTTCTTCAATAGCCAAGACTTTTCTTTCCCATTCATCCATTAAAGAGTTTAGGATTTTCGATACAATATCAAAATCAGTGAACTTTTCTCCTAATCCTAACAGTGAATGATAGATATCTTGAAATCTGGAGTACATAACATTGATGGATTCATCTTGCTTCATTCTAAAATTTTGAAACTGATTTTTGAGCATGGAGATTTTGCTTTGTTTAACTTTGTTAGTTCCTTCATGTGTGATTTTAAGTGTTCTCCATATTTCATAAGCAGATTGACACATGCTAACACGATTAAATTCATTTCTATCTAATGCACAAAATAACATGTTCATAGCTTTAGCATTGGCAGAAGCATCTAATTATTGTGTGCTTGTCCATGTGGAGTATTCTCCTGTAGGAAGAGAGCGTTCATTTTGTGTGATATCCCATGGTTCAAAACTATTTGATTGCATATAGATTCTCATATGAGTAGCCCAATAATCATAGTTCAAACCATTGAAAAATGGAGGTCGTGTAGTGGATTGGCCTTCTATAAATCTGGTGTTAGTGCTTATAGTGCTAGTGCTAGTGTTACTATCCATATTAGCAAAGAATCAAATAACTATGTTACGGTTAGATGAAACCTTGCTCTGATACCAAATGATAGTGTGTAGGACCGTGCAATATGAATACACAATAATGCAGAGTATAGAGATAATAGCAATGTAGTAAATAGTGCGGAATATAAAAACAGTATAAAAATAAAAATAACACCAGAGATTTCTATACTGGTTCGGAGTACCGTCCTACGTCCAGTCTCAGACTCCTTCTAGAATTTCACTAAAATAACAATCCTCACTTAACCCGAAGGAATAGGTATACACGGTCTGAGTAGCAGAACAGACACATGAGCGGTAGAACAGGATTTTCGCCTCATCGGCAGAAGAGGACTTCACTAATACAAAAGAATATCTGACACTGTGTGTTCTTGATAACACTGATTTGTCTCTGATAGTACAAACCTCCTATAATCAAATCCTCAAGTATATGAAGTATATGTGAAGATATGAAGAATAGGTAATGCTAAGAATCGAAGATTATGAAAGTTTATTTGAAGATTCAAAGCAATAAAATGCTTGTTTGCTATTTGAATGCAAGTATGAGAGCACAAGAAGAATATAAGACGGTTAAAAAGATATTCGATGAATGTGAAGTGTTTGGGAACATGTATTTATAGTATTCAGAGAGTTACTGCCATTGGTGAAGAGTTCTGACCAAAAGGAGCATCCATTTCCGTTCAGGGAAGGATCGCAACCTTTCGCAGAATGGAGATGTCTATTCAAAATATGACAGTTGGATTCAGGTCAATCAACTGGTCTTTTTTGGTCTGTCGACTGACTATGCAACAATAAAAAAAAATAAGCAGTGCATACTCGTGTATGTACACCAGTCAGTCGACTGGTTGTTTATAGCCAGTCGACTAGCTGTAGTGTTTTTACACTATTAACTCTGTTTTGATTAAAAAATAAGAATAATAAAGTGCGGACTACTTGAAGATAGATTTTAACAATTTCTAAGACTCGAACAAAAGTAATAAACAGTGAGAACATAGATTCAAAGTCTTGATATCACCATAGTCTTTTGATTGTCTCTTTTTGTTGTGATTTGATCATGCATTCTCTTTTTCTTCTAAAATGCTTTGTCATGAATCAAAACTAATGATTCAACATTTTTATTAATAATATTTGTTTATAAAAGTGTTTTACTAAATAAAAGGGTATATTTAAAGTAATTTAAAATGAGATTTTGTAAATGATATTGTAAAGACCCGTAAATTTTGGTAATTAAATTTATTAATTAAATAAGTTTTAGAATTTGATGTTGTGAAAAATAAAAAAATTAAGTTTAATAACGAGAATAATAATTAGAATGAAATGTGATAATGTTAGTGTAAATTAATGGATAACCATTTTATTGCAATTTCAATCAATTGAAATTTAATAATGTTAATTTAAGGCAATTGATAACTATTTTAATGAAATCTCAATTAATTGGAATGATTGTAAAGTTAAAATTGAGTATAAACTGTAAATGAGTAAATAAATCAAATGTTGTATTAAATTGTGGAAATGATTAAAATAGAATAATTAATCTGTATGTGAATTTATTAGTTTTGTTTGTTAACAATAAATATAGAATTGTGTCTGAAATTGTAAGTTGTAACAATGGTTTAATTATTATTGCATTATTTAATCTGCTGAAACTTAATTGCAAATCAATTGCAATAAATGTAAGTAAATATTGCGTTAATATGAATTAAGATGAAAATTGTAGAATATTGATGTAATAAATAGAAAACCAATGTTAACTATGTCCATAAAGTAATGATTGATTGAATAAAAAGATTGAAATCAAAATGAATCGATTTATCAAGTTTTAAATTATAATTAATGAATTATTGCAATTGGAATTAGAACACTGTAATTAGCGCAATATTAATAGTTGAATTTGACATGGAAAATTTGTTTTAAAAGATTATAATTACTAGTTAATCAAAAGTGATAACAATTTGTTAGTTATAAAATTTGAATTTGAAAAGCGATAAATTTAATTTAATAATAATTTAATTAATTAACGTGAAAATAGCCATTTTGGCCACTGTATTGGATTTCGACGAAACTAGTTTCATCAGATCCGTAATAGTAAATTTTTGTAGGGTTTCAAGTTTCGTAGCGATCAGACTTGTCGTTTGATCATGCGGGCTTGAAACGCGTAGAAATCAATTTAAATGAAATCAATTTGAAATAAGGTGATTTTGAAAGCTAACTTCTGTATACAATGGAATTAGGAATTGAAACTTGTTCCGTTGAATTTAAAAATATCATGAGCATGTATCTCGATGTATTGGATGATCCATTTTCGTTTCAGGAATGAAACGGGCTTTTCGGGTCGTTGTTATCGTTTCGATCCAACCCTGCCTATATATAGGCTGTTATAAACTCTAGCCGTTTCTCAGTTTATTTTCTCTGTACGTACATCTTCTGCCTCCTTCTCAAATGTCAGAACATCAAACCTAATTCTCAAATTCCAAAAACTAATTTCAAAAAAAATTGCTCGAGTTTACTTCGAGTTGGGAAGAGGTTCACTTTGAGTTCCAAAGGCGAAAACCCTACAGCGACTTCGGGCCAGAGAGAGTTACATGCCAAACAAGGCGGATTTGGGCTCGTTTCGAGTTCCAGAGGTGAAAACCCTGCAGCGACTTTTGGTCAGGAGCCAAATGACTCGGGCCTTGGGTCATTTTGGCAAAAAATCAGAGCAAGTACCGGGTGATTGAGGCGGCGACTTGAAGTAAGACCCGAAGTAGAAATTTTTCGATCTTCTAACGTTAATAACTTTTGCATACGAGCTCAGATTCATGTGCGATTTTCTCCATTGGGATTGTATCAGAATTCTAGACATTATGGAACTAGTTTGGCCACATTCTAAGAATGTCAAATTTTTGGGCTAATTTTGGATTTTAAATTGACGACAAATCGAATGTGAGTGTTTTGACCCACTCACATTACTAAATTGTCTTAAGTTAGTTAAATTGAATTTATGATGTGATTAGAAATTGACTGATTGCTATTTGATATATTTAAATCGTCATTTCAATTAAATCTGAATTTATTGAATATAATTGCCATTTAATTTAATATTAAATTTTAATTGTCAGTTTATACATGTTAACGATAATCAATTAATTGTTGATGTTTATTGGTTTATTTGAATGATGATTGTGATGGATGTTTAATTGTTGATATTGGATGACTGGATGATATTTTATTATATATATTGATATCACATTGCAAGTTCACTTAGTTTATTGTTAGAAAATTCCGAGTTGAAATGATACATACCCGAACGATCTATAGATGAGGGAAAAATCGTTATGGGTTGAAATGATATACCCGAGCAATTTTATGGATTTTGGACTTATTCTGGGATTGCGGGTTGAAATGATATATACCCGTAATTTTTAAATAATTGCATATTGAAATGATAAATATCTATATCACTTGACCATAGGGTAGAAAATTATATACGGAAACCGGATTGGTTAAATTAAATGATTTTAAATCCTTAATTTTTGAATTTAGTTAAATGATATTTTGAAATAAAATTGGATTCATAAAACTGAATTAATTTTGAAAATCCATGCTTTAAATGTTGAAATTGGAATTGGTTTAAAGGAATTGTTAAAGGGATTTGAATTGGAATTTCAAAGTTTAATTGTCAAATATAGATGAATTTTTTCGAAATTGAGTTATTGAAATTGTTTGAATATAACTTTGAAATCTAATTTAAAATATTTTAGTCAATTTAAACTAT
The DNA here is from genome assembly GCA_030765085.1 of Allium cepa. Classification (NCBI taxonomy): domain Eukaryota; kingdom Viridiplantae; phylum Streptophyta; class Magnoliopsida; order Asparagales; family Amaryllidaceae; genus Allium; species Allium cepa. The sequence goes on from CM060930.1 coordinate 176,535,264, forward strand.
TTTAATCTATTATAATCTATTTAATCCAATTTAATCTATTTTACTATTTTAAACGAATTAAATTTATTTAATCTGTTATAAATCTATTTAATATAATTTAGATCTATTTTAAATCTATTTAAATCATTTTAAATCTAATTTAATCTAATTAAAATCTATTAGATTATTAACTATTTAAACTATTTAATCTATTTTAAAATATTTAAAATCATTTAAACTATTTTAGAGTATTTTAACTCTTTTAATCTATTTATGACTATCTAAACTATTTTCTAAAATTTCAGACTGTATAAAGTTGAAGTATTTATATTTAAATCCCTGATGATGATACAACCTAAGTTGGGATTTGAAATTGATACCTTTTTATGAAATGACATACTTGAGTAAATATGATGATTTTGGAATGAGGATTTAATTAACCTATCTTATCGATAATTGGAAAGTGAATATGGGTTTGAAAGTGAATATGATTTCAAAAGTGATATGGTTTGAAATCGATATGATATTTTGATATTAAATATGAATCTGATTTTTTCTGAAATGTAAAAGTACAATCTGGTGTGAAATAAGCGTTTGGTTGTTAAAGAGACCGAGATCGGATATTGTCATACTCTCTACCAATATCGAAAACCACTTTAACAACTGTGTACGTGGTGGATACTCCATAATGAAGTAGGATGGTTTAGTGTACGATTCTGTATGAGGTATCTATGTAGCCCAAACTCTCGTGAGTCAGCTTAGATGTGACTAGAATAGGAGACATGCCGGGCCAAGTGAGGTCGCACCTCCGATCGGATACATTTCTTCGGTATCTTATTATGACTTTGTGATGATTTGGTGGCCACCCCTTGATTTTGATCATAGGAATGTATTCAAAGTTGGACGGTAGTAGCTATTATGCGTTACCACTAGTCCGGATCCGCAATTGGTATACCTACCCTAGCATTGCCTCGAGTGTTGTATTCACATGCCCTATCGCACCTTCTACGAGTTTGGTTTGTACCATACCTATGGAGTGCCTTTAATAGCCCTCCAGTTTATCGAGAAATTACAGTACTATATAGACTATGGAAATATATAAAAATGTGTTAAAGGGATATGGGTAACGCCTTAACGCTATTTTAATATTTTACTTTGCTGTAGACACTATTATAATAGCATATTGTACTACATAGTAGATAGTTTAATGGATCCTTAGGATAGGTAATCCCGAACATCTCTTAAGTTATTGCACTAATGTTAGACACTGGATAGGAGATGTCAAACCCCGTAAACATCTTCGACGCTGTTACACTCATATTTAATTACTGTTGATTTAACTTACATAAGATATTTTAGTTCTGACTCGAGTGTTTTGTCTTTTCAATTCGCTTGGGTCAGTCCGTGCTTTTCAATTTATCGAAGACTGCTTTCTGGAGGATGAAGACGAAGATTTTGTAATATTATTTATCATATTTACTCCACTGCATCATGTTGTTCCACTGCATTTATTTATAATTTATTCTTGTTGTGTGTAACTTTGATCTGTATTATAAAAGTTTAATCAATGTTATTTGTAAACAGCTTCATGAAATGTCTATTTGATTATTAAATTTTTGTCATTTTGCTGCGATATTATGTATTTTTTCTTTCTTTCCCCGTTTTTTCTTATTTATCCCTAACAATCTGCCCTTTTGAATGATTTGAGTCTGACATGTGTGGTTTATTGTCGATTTAAACCGTCAAAAAAGGTAGGTCATTACAGATATTTTATAATGTCAAAGATATTTTATAAAGGAAATTTTACAAAGACTTTTATACATGGAAAGAGATTTTATCAATCATTTTAGAGATTCTCAAAAGAAGTTTAAATTTAGTTTGAAGATTTATAAGGAGGTTTGAAATATGAAGTGAACTTATAAAAAGAATTTTTATAAGGAATAAGTGAATGAGTTTTACAAACTGAATGGTTTTATAGTAAGTGATGTGTTGAAAAGGGAATTTCTTGGCCAATTAATATGAAATTTGAGAAAAGGGAGTTTCCCAATTGTTTTTGGTAAATACTTATATTTTTGAGATAAGTATAAATGTTTCCCAAGTATAAAAGGAAAGTAATGTTTTTGGAAATAGCGTTGTGTAAAGATCTTTTGATCAAGTTTTATATAGTGATTTTATCAAATAAAGATTAATTTATAAAGGCTTAGTGGATCCCACGTGAAATTAAATCAATGTTGAATGTTTGTTTATTTGATAGTTAAATAATCGACTATCAAAATCTGGACCCAAATGTAACTTTGGTAAAATTTAGGAGAAACATGGAAATTATGTGGTATAGTTACCGTCGATGGTGCTATAATGTACGTATAAATTCGTTTCGTTCTTCTATAATAAACGATAAAGAAATCCATACACTGGCGGGTAGGAGGTGATCTCTACTCTTATCTTTGTCTATTTATTTTCTAAAGAACCGAGGTTAGGTTTACCAGAAATTATCGGAAGTTGTTGCAAAGAGACCGGGATCGGATATGTTATCCAAAAACCACTTCGATCCAACTCAAGCTTTTCGAATTGAATATGTCTTGAAGAGTAATGAATCGAAGATGGCATTTTGAAGTGTAAGGGCTACTTGCTACTAACTTTTAGGGTAATTCCAAAATGGATGTAGAGGAGGTAATGCCCTCGGATTCTTTCAGACCCAAAACGAATTTGTATGGATAAATGCTAGCATTGCATTGATGCCTGGAGGCAGTGTAGCATTCCAAGTGAGAAGTGATATATAAAAGGTAAAACATAGCTTCAAGCCTCATTAACAGGAATGACTAAAACAAGGAAGATGCAACATGGCTGAGTGGGTTGCTTCCAATCAGGCTATGATTATCCCTATCTAGAGTTGATATTATCTATCATTTGTATGTTCGGGACCCGTTAACAGAGGGGTGGTCATATTTAGTATAACTAGTCATGTGGTAGGCTGGTCCTGTATTGGCAGGGGATCCCGGCGAGGTCCTCGGTGTTATTTTATCTAGAGATGCACTGTGACGGGTGGTACCCTAGTAGCCCAGTCATTGTATGGAATCCATTCTCCAATAAGTGTCGTACGTTTTTAGTTGTGCCCAAATATGTTGGAATGTGATACGCAAGATTTCATCTATTTTATATATTTACTTTGAGCATTTAGACATTATTATAATATCACTGGATTCTCTATAAAAGGTGTTTTGGTTATCGTAAGATAAAAAACCCGTTTGTATTTATATGTGGTACGGTCTTACAAGATACCTTTGATTTTAAAAGGGTTTTAAACATAATAATTCAGTTGTTTGGGTTTACTCGCACCTGAGCCATGTCTGACCTGAAGTTTTATTTTCTCTCCTAAAACTCTTGGGTGCTCAAATTTCTATGTGTAGCGGAGTAGTTCAGGTTATTCCATGGATGCATCTTGGAGAAGCTTGGAGCAGGAAGCTTCATTGATAGCTAATTATTTTCTTATTTCCACTTTATTATATGTATCAGTTAGGTAGGGACATGTTGTTATAACTGTCAAAGGGTAGAATTGTATTAGTATGGCTCTGATATATCATTTTTGAGATGACTTTGTAAAGTATTGTATTGATTAATATATGTTATTCCGTTGCATTGTAAAATTTTGTGATTGTTTAATTTCTTCTTATTTCTATCTCCTTTCTTTCCCCTAATAATTTGTCTTTCCGACATTTAGTTATTCGACATGTGAATACCATGGATGTATTATTGTAGACTTCTGGGGTTCGGAAAGGCGGGTCATTATAGCGTGGTATCAGAGCGTAAGGCTAAGCGAGCACCTTGGCTGTGGTGGGGCAACTCATTAAAGATAAGGTAATGGAGTGATTTATTATGAGTTTGAGTGTGTGTGTATAAGAGCGCGTATTTGTTAACTATATAAAAATGTTTTATGCTGCGTTGATTGATCTGTTGAGTGACTTATGGATTCTGGTCAATATGAGTAGCTAACGTTATTGATAGAGATCTCTAAACACTCGAATAGGGCTATCCGACAGTATTGTTTTGAAATTCGGTAAATGAAATAATTTTACCTAGGATATATTTTATATATGAAGAATGATTTTCAAAATAGTATAATATAGTATGGTATAGTTAGTTGTGGTGTTGTTTGTCAAGGGATAATAATATTTTATTATTATCAATTAGGATTTTGTTAGTCATGCTTGTCCAATTGAGCACTGATTATTGTTAATCTGCGTAGGTAGCTTTCCTTTTTTAAATTTGAGGTGGGTAAATAAAAATATAGAAACATTGAAACGAACATCTTGTGATATGTAAATATTGATATCTGCGTTATGTTTTATTATTATTTGTGATATGTATGAGATTATATGTTGCATGTGATGTTAATGATTGTGATATTGAGTTTATATGTGCTGAGAATAAAGCGAGATTAAGATATGACGCTTATTGTGCGATTTGGAAGGATTAAAGCGGATCTGGGCAAAACTGAGGATCTCAGATTAGCGACAACCAGCTGGTTACAGTTTTGCGGCGTATAGCGACAACCATTTGGTTCCATCATCGCAATGTGTAGTGACGGCTACCTACGACTATTTTCTTAGGAATCTGTCGCTAAAACGGCGATGACGCCGTTGCTATTTTGTTAGTATCGTCTTGTTTTACTGCCGCATTTAACGACGGCTAACGTTGGCCAGCGACGACGTCGATGGTTAATTGTCGTCGCTAAATATAGCATTTCTTATAGTGATGGAAGTACTGTCAAAACATGACAATGATACTTACCAAAAATAATCGGTAGTCTTCGTACTGTGCTAGATCTTTTCTCTGACAATATGACATTCCTGATAAAATTGCAAAGCTTTTTAAGTGAAAGGTAATAAATTTTCAAACTTACAATGCATAAACATAAAAATTTGATAACATTAATTATGTGGAAGTGCATTTTAACTTCCAAATAGTTGCTATTGAATCATCAACTGTAATTTATAAATCACCGAGTGATAAATTAGAAATTATATTTTTGAAACATTACTCATATAGGGTAAAATTTTGACATTATCAACTAGGCAACAATACAATTGAACTGTCATATATTTGATATTGCATCATCGAAACCATCAACAACATAATCCTAGATTAACTGTAATACTACCGCATAGATTCTTTAGGTAAGTATTTTTTACCTTACAATTATTACAACGATGTCAAGTCATACAGAGGCGGTAGTTGATTGTAGGTTGCAACTCCAGATGAACTTTAACAACTTGAAAGTCGAATCTTTAGACATGTGGATGATGTCTTAGACTAATTAGTATATCGAACGGTTTGGTGGACGTGAATGCATGAAAAAAAATCAGAGAATAGAGTGCATATTAAGGTAGAAATAAGGAGGGCAAGTGATAAGGTGAAGAGATAATTTGGGAATTAGACTTAGGGTTATCTCAATAAAGCATAAGTTGATAATAGTGCAGGATTTTTTGTAACCGAATTGAGTTTAATCATGTTTTTTTATTGAAAAATAATAGAGGCGGCACGAGAGTTGATTATTTTGTAATCCTCAAGTAAGATAAATTTCCTGCTTTTATGTTTAAGTAGTAGAAGACAAATAGATCTGGTTGGATGCTTTGTGTATGAATTTTTTTTTTTTTTTTTTGCAAATTGTATACGTTCAGCACATTAAAAAAAATGGTTTGTGGAAATATCTAACCATAATTTTGTGTTGAAATCATTTTTTGTTAGTTCAAATTTTATTTATAAGTTGCAACATCTGAATTTTTTTAAGTTTTGAATTTTTATTTATATTATTAATTAATAATTTATTACTTATATCCTAGTTTTAAGTGATATCAAGATTTGATAGTATTTGTAGATGAACGTTTTATATTTGTAAAAAAAAAAATATTTGGTGGATTCTCTTTTTAAGTGATATTGAGATTTGTAATATTTGTAGACAGACGTTTGTAAAAGAAATTTAACTGTTGGATCATATTTTCAAGTGATATTAAAATTTGGCATTAAGAGTATTTTTGATAATCCACGCTGACATCAAAAAAGTGTGGCATCAAAGGTATTGGTATTAGAAATATGTTATGGCATGCACTTGACGCGTGAATTATTTTCATTATATATCGTATATGTTTAAATTAATCAAAAAAATAATTTTTTATTTTAAAGTGATATTAAGAATTCTATATTTGTAAAGTATTTTGAATTTGTAGGGGAAATTTAATTTTAAATCCTATTCTTAGAAGTGTTTTGAATTTGTAAAGCATGTTTAATTGTTAGATTCTACTTCTAAGGGTGTCTGAATTTGTAAAAGGTTTGGATTTCCTTTAAGAAAATTATTTTTTTAAACAAAATTTGAACTTTTTAACAAAACTTAAAACTTTTAAATAAAAAATTGATTTATTTGAAAAAAAAGTTGATTTGTCTAATAAGAAATTATGATCTTTTTTTACGAGCGTTGTGGCATACGCTTCGCATGTGAGTTGTTTTCCTACAAATGGTATATGTTTCAACATATTCAAAAAATAGAGCATAAATATTTAATCATATTTTACGTTGAAATTATGTGTAGTTTGTTGAATTTTTATTTCTAAGTTCTAATATATATTATTTTTGGTTGTTTGAATTTTTTTTCCATTGTTAATTAATAAAAAACGGATTGTAAGGAAATTTGATTAGATCCTAATTTTAAGGGATTTGATATTATTTATAGAGGGACATTTTTGGTAGTTCATGCTGACACAAAAAATCATGGCACCAAATATGGTACAACTATTATTAAAGAAAGATTTATGGTTAACATGCTGATATTAACAAAAAATTGCTATTCTCGAATACCATATTTTTAGGAAAATTTATAAGCTTTCATTTGGCTTCGATGCCAAGTTTGGAATATATACATAGCAAATGCAAAAACTTCGGTGCTAAGTTTCGGGCGTATACATCATAAATGCAAAAACTGCACTCACCTGGTTTTTTGTTATTTTATTGCACACATAATCATGTACTTATGAAGTTGTATTTTGTGCACATTTTTAAATAAAATTGACAGCAACTTCCACATTTTCTTTTGCCTCTATAGTTTTTACAACCTTTATAGTTTTCATTTTCATTGAATTTTAGTAAATGTATACGCAGCAGTTTTTACAACATAATATTTACATATCCTTTATTTTAACTTTCTCCCACTGATAAGTACATCTCCATGGCTAATACATCTATTAAATATACTAACTCAGGCATCCACTATTGGTTAGAACCACGCTTTACAACATTTATCACACTAACTTTTGCTCCTAATATTCTTAATTAACCCATATGTTAAAATATAACATTTAAACTTTCATTTTCCTAATAATATATTGCAGACCGTGCATGTAGCACAGATTCGTAATCATTTTACTTATAATGAAAGTTAGAAAAAAGACGAATAAGATAATTAAGGAAGGAAATTATCAAAATTCGAATAACAAAATTTATAAAGCAAAACAGTGAATAAAATAAATTGAAAGGAAATAAATTAAGAAGATGAGCATAAGAATAATTATGAAATGAATCTATTAAGAAAAGTATAAAATGAAACAATTTCGTGTTTGGTAATATAAAATTTAATTTTATAAATGGCGAGTGAGTATTTTATTCCTATAAAAAAATATATAAAAGAATGAGTAGAGAATGGAATTGTTGTAAGGTATTGTGAAATAAGATTATTTGTTCAATACAATCAAAGTTAAGAAAATAATTAATACACTATTAAAATGATCTAATTGGAAGGCATAAAGTGTAAATTATAACATAACATAAATTAATGAGAAAGACTTCTATTTCCAAAAGCATCAGAAAAAGGAAGATGAAAAAGGTGCATTATATGTTTTATGTAATTTAATTAATAAGGCAGGCGAAATAGACTTTTTTTCTCAAACGAGAAACAAACAACATAAATCAAATGTAGTAATAGTCACTACCTAAAATAAAATATAATAATTAGCAACCAATTAAAATATAAAGCAATTTTCATCATTATTATTAAAAACATTAATGATGAATAAATTACATATAGAGGAAAATTTATCTAATAATCATGAAGAAATGATTAGGATGTAATCATTTCTCAATAAGGTTTGGTAAATAATTTTAAATTACACTTTGAAAAGATTGTTTTTATAGGTATTATCGATTTTTTCCTACAAATTTTACTTTGTAACCAACTCTCTTTTATTATCAAAAAGCACTTATATATAATATTAATCCTAAAAACATCTTTACTCATTTGGGAATAAATATTCAATGCATGAGTATTCCTATCTCTAATACACATTGAAAGGTTTATATCCTAGACTTATTTTGAAAATTAATATTTCAAAATCTATACATCTTCTTTAGATATCATAAGAAAATCAACATCTTTGACATTATATTTTACACCATATGACCATCAAGTGAAAATTGTCACGATACCCTTTCGACTCTCGAAAATCGACATAAATACGCTCATCGTAAAAACACGCCGAACTACCGAGTGCCGGAAAGATAGATTGTTGAGAGAAAAGAAAATAGATAGAAGAAGAAGGACTAAACAAAACAGAATCTCACAACAGGCTGAATAATTTATAATATCAATAGCTCTTTACACAATCAAAACTGTAATATACATATCTCACATCAGAATACACAAATCAATAATTACCAACCTGGACAGTTATAACAACATGGCCTCATAACTACTAGTAATTTCAAACAAAACACTGCAGCGGAATAAAACAAGTACGTGAATATGTATCGGTCTTCAGCTCGTCTCCTAAGCTCCATAGCATTCTAACCTGAACTTGTTACTCGGTCTGACCCGAGCATTATAATATACTCCCAAGTCAGTCTGAAGAACCAGCGTGAGAAAACACACTCAACTTGGATTATTAAAGTTTCAAAAATCCTTTGAAAATCAAAGGTACTTCGTAAGACCAAGCCACAAATAAACATGATGGGGTTTTACCTTAGGATAACCAAAACATTTCGTATCAAAATCCTCTGATATCATAATAGTGTCTAAGTACAAATACTTATTCAAATACCTGAAATGCTTGCATCTCACGTTTCAGCATAGTTGAGCATAATGAAAACTGTACGGCGCTTATTGGAGAATGGATTCCATCTGAATAACTAGGTACTGGGGTACCACCGGTCACAGTACACGTCTAGAACAACGTACAGAGGACCACACCGGGTTCTCCTGCTACATAAGACCGGTCTACCCCCAACCTGGATAGACCGAGTATGCTATCACCCCGGGTGTTCCCATCCTTTTTCGAGCTCCATCCATAAATCATAGTAATAATATCCGAGAGTATCTAGAAAGGTGATAAACATACCCTACTTGGGTGCTACCCACTTAACCTTGATGCATCCCCTGCTTTCAATCATTCCCGGTTGATGAGGCTAGAGGCTACGATTACCTTTTAAAGAATTTTCACTTAGAATGCTCATTGTCCTCCAATGACAATATACTAATAGCATTCATCCATACAAGTCTGTTCCAGTTCCTATTGGAACCGAAGGCACCAGTTCTACTATATCCATTTTGGAATCACCCTCAGGATTAGTAGCAATTAGCCCTCGCACTTCACTGCTCCATCTTCGACTTCATACTCTTGTCTTCATTTCGAAAGCGTACTTGATGGATTGAAGTGGTTTTTGGTTAGCTTATCCAATCCCGATCTCTTCGAAACAACGTTCGATATTTTCCAGTAAACTCAACCCCGGTTCTTTAGGAAATAAACAGACGAAGTAAGATCGAAGATCACCTCCTAACCGTTAGTGGATAGATTTCCTTATCAATGTCCTAGAAGAATGAAACGAGTTTATACGTACGATATAGCACCTCGAACGGTAACTGTACTATGTAATTCCTGTACTTTCGCTATATTTTTCCAAAGTTATATTTAGGTCCCGATTTGATATTCGGTTATTTAACTATCAAATAAATAATCAATTCAACAAACACTTCTTTTCACTGAAAAACACCAAGTCTTATTTAAATTTAAATTAATTATATCTCTTTCTCCAGAATATATATTTATCTTATCAAATTTAGTATATTCACAAATTATCCTTTTCAAAAATATTTGAAAACCCTTTTAAAATAATGTGGAAAGTACCACTACGGTATCAAACCATGGATCACAGCTCAATGGTTATGTCTTTATCCCAAGGAAATCCAAAACTTAACTACAGGCACTCAGTGCCTCCGATTACGCCATGCAAGTATACCATTACTTCCCAAAAATTTTATTTAATAAATTATCTCAAATAATGATTATAAGTTCTAAAATAAATTTTCAAGTTTAATCTAGACAAAAATACTTAGATAAAAGTTATTATACCAAAACCATATTAATATTTAATAATTAACTTTTAAAGATAATAATGTCGACGAGTTCTTAGATAATAATAAATCTGTAGCAATCATTATAGAGTAACTAATTAATAATTAAATATGTTTAAACAATTTAAAATAAATAAATAGCCATTTTCCAAAATATTTTTAACAATTTTAAAGTTACCCCATTAATAATTTAAAATCCTCTTTTTCCAACAAGCCTAGTTTCTCGATTTCCAATTCCATTTCATAAATTTGGAAATCCTACTTGAGTTCTGGTATAACAGATTTTATACTTATTTCCAAATCTACTTCTATTCTTTAGATTTCTTTAAAATCTTGATTTTAAACCCATTGTATTTAAACCAATACCACTTAAACATTTATTATTAAAAAACCCTTTTTGTATACTTTTATTCCAAATTCCTATTCACAATATTTCGATTTAGTTAAGTACACATTTCAAAACCATTTATTTTATCCAATTGATTTACCCAAAATTCTTTATAAACATTTTACTTCAAAAATTCCTTTTTATTTTCTTTTCAAATTCAACCATATATTATTGGCATTTTAAGATACCAAAAATCAAGTCCAAAATAACCATAGCATCCGATCAATATAAATCCCACAGTAATCTATCACAGATTATTCCAACATAATATATATCACTATATATGAAATTAAATTCAACATTTTTGAGGAATCCAGTTGGATCCCTCTAACCTGTTTCCCTGCATCCACAGATGTTAGCACAATATTGAAAATACCAATTCCGCTTTGAGGCGGAATATCGCAGGATATAGAGTCATCCGCTATTATGCAGGGTGCATAGGGTCTCATCTGCTATATAAATGCGGGAATATCAATCACTCCAATATATATATATATATATATATATATATATATATGTATGTATGTATGTATGTATGTATGTATGTATGTATGTATGTATGTATGTATGTATGTATATGTATATGTATATATATATATATGTATATATACTTCTATATATAATATCACATCCAACTGATAAAAATACATCAATTCAACCAATCGATCACTAATTAAATTTAACTATTTAAAATTAAAGCCAGTAGTCCAAAATTGAGTGAGATTGACTCACGTTGAGTTTTAATTCGCCAAATGCTCCAATTTTAAATTAAATCGAACACGTTCCATTTAACCTAAAATTTTTGCTAGCTTCGATCGACTCCATATCTGCTCCAGCGCATAGTATTCGTCGCTGCGATTTCAGTGCTGCCCGTTTCATCCGATTTTGACCTCGTATGCTATTTTAAATATTACCCAAATTTTATTTATAATAAATTAAAAAAAAAAAATTAAACCAAAGGAAAGATCATGGCCGTACATTTCAAATTTATAGATCTAGCCGCACCGTCTTTCTTCCCTCTCGTGTTCATTCCACAGGCCAAAACATCCCAACGCCTCCCCCGTAAACCTAATTACCGCGACCTTTACGCCGCCCTCGGAGATGATCGACGGCCACCATCCCCTTCGTCATCGCGAACGCCTCCCATGCCTAGAAGTTCGATGAGCTCCGTCTCCTACAACCCCTCAAAATCGAGCTCGAACATCCAGCCTTCTAACTCGATTTTCCGTCAATCCGAAGCCTTAATTTCGATCATACCTGTTGAATTGGCAAAGCTTGAGATGCTCTACGTTTTTCATGTTGGAACTTTTCTCTAATTGTGTGTGGATTGGAAGAAAAACGAGAGAGGTCGAAGGAAGTTTTTGGCCATTAATTTCGCTTGTGGCGGCTGCGTGAATAAAGCTAAGGCTTGCTACAGTCGCACTTATACACATACACACACACACGTATATTCATATTATTTTCAATTTTTGCATGCCTTTTCAAGCGAACTCCAAACGAAACGTGCCGCCAAGTGTTTATATTGTTTTACCCCTATCCCGAACACAACTGAATATGTTCCGAGGCCTAATTCAATCGTGTATGGAAGATAACTTTTTGAATCAATTAAAATATTAAATTTTCGATATTTATTTCAACACGTTTCTATCCTGTACGACCAAACGGTAACTCTAAACGCTACGAAATTCCGATAACAACACACTATTACGGATCTAATGGAACTGGTTTCGTTGATATCCATGACTGTGCCCTGAAAGGCTATTTTAACTCGTCGATTAAATAGAGCGATTTCAAAAATTAACGGAATTGCTTGAAATTCGAATTTTAAAATCTTACCGACACATTTGTAATTCAAATATATGTTCACATTAGAAATCCTTCCGATTCAATTTAAATCAGAGTCCAATTATTTACACTATTACTCTATATATATGTGTATATTAAATTCCAATATTAAATTAATATATAAATTTCAAACTTTAAATTTATTGACTTTAATTCCATTCAAAAATCCAACATCATAATTCTAATCCAAATAGAATTTTAAATCAACTTAGAAATCATTTCTATTCACACCTAACTCTAGATTCCCATATTTTCCCAATTTCAAATATTAAATTACCATTTACCAAATACAATTAATCATTATATTTGAAACTTTATACCATTTCACCAACTCTTTCATATTCAAAATCAATTTATAATTCAATTTCAACATTTAAAATAAATTAAATGTTCAAAAATAAAGAACTAAAATTTCGGATCGTTACAAAAATTAAGGATACAAAAAGCATGTCGATAACCATGAAACGTAAAGAAATAAAAAAAATTACCAATATACAAATTAACATCGTCATTCAATTATAAACACGAGAATATAAAAAGCATAATTATAGTCATCCAATAAAAGTTTATTAGAAATGATTATGTATTGATAGAAAGTAATATCATGTCTAATTAGAGATTAATCTAATAAGCCATGTTTAAAAAATTTCAATCAAGTCATATATGTTTGAAAATATTAAATTAAGACCTTATTTTTACTTTTTAACGGGTAATGTTAGTGACACTCCAGTTTTGGATACAAGCGCTAAGACGCGCTTCACGCATGATAATGGCACGCGCTTTATGCGTGAATTATATTTTTATAAAATAAATATGTTAGAATAAGTGGTATTAAAATTTGATAATGTTTATAAAGGAAAATTTTAAATTTATGAAGAAAATTTAGTTGTTAGATCCTATATTTAAGCGACATATAGATTTGATAATATTTGTAGAAGTTTATTTATTAGATCTTATATTTAAGGGATATTAAAATAGATTCAGTAATATTTGTAGAGGAGAACTTTGAATTGGTAAAAAAAAATTAGATCCAATTTTTTAAGCGATATTAAGATAGATGGGTATTTGTGGTAGTTCGCGCATGATGATGGCATGCACTTCGTTTGTAGATTGTTTTTTTATAAATTGAATATGTCTAAATCATTCGAAAAATATGGTTTGGACAAATATTTAACCGTATTTTTACTTTGAAATGATATGTAGTTAGTTTTAATTTTACTTTCTAAATTGTAATATCTAACTTTTTATTTCTATTATTAATTAATATAGAATAAATTTAATTTTTCATTGATTTGAATTTTGTTTTTGTTATTAATTAATAAAAAACGATGATTTTGAAAAAAAAATGTTAGATAATATTAAGATTTCGATAATATCCATAGAGGGGCTTTTTGAATTCGTCAAGGAAACTCATATGTTAGATCCTATTATTAAGTGATGATATTAATATTTAATAATATTTGTAGAGGGATACTTTTGGTAGTTCACCTTGATACCAAAAAAGTAATACCAAAGGTATAACACCAATTAATACGGATAAAGATAAAGGCGAGGGGCTAAATTTTATTAGCACTCCATACAAAATTAAACTGCTATGAGGGGTACGCATTCTATTAATAAAACATATATTGTTTTACCTCTTTTGTCCTTAGTTAAGACATCAAAACCTTAAACACTTTAATTTATTCTTTCATTCTCTTTATTTTTGAAAAAGAAAACAAGGTTAAGAACAAAAAATTCATCTTTATCTTCACAATCGGATACAAACTTTGATGAGAAGCTGATTGAAATGTAATTTCTTAACCTAATTTATTGCGCGTTTTTTTAACCATGGTAAATTTTAGGATTTAAAATTATTGTATTGAATGCTTTCTTGAGTTGGAATCAACCTTATCTCCTTTTCGTTTGAAATTCCATCTGGAGGTGAGTTTGAATTTCCCATAATTCGATTAATGATTTCGGATTAAACGTTAATGATGATTAAGAAAATGGGTAAAGAATACAAAGGTGAAAAGAAAAGTTATCTTTCCTTCTAACAATTATAAAAAGAACTATTTGTTATATATTGATAAATCATAAAACAAGTAACTATTAAATCTCTCAACTAAAAGTAATATTAGATAGGATTTAAAATTGTTTCAAAATTTATGGCTTCCTCTTCCTCCCTCCCCATTCCTGCACCACTTTCAACCCCGATCCCTCCCCTATCCTCATCCACGTCCACCCTACCACAATCAGCGGCACCGCGTGGAGCTGGGCCTACTGGCAAGCCTTTTCAAACCTCTCGCAATCCAGTCAGTCATTCCCACAATCAACCTGTTTATCCTCAGACCGTCCCCACCAATAGAAAAACATACGCTCAGGTGGCGGCCTCCACTCCCTTTCCTCCCCTGCTCCGAAACCCCCCTATGATAAAGCGCCATTGTTTCCTCCCCATTTTCAAATCGACCAGCGTAACTCTTGAATTGTTGAAGGCCAAGCGTCGTTGTATTCGTTGTGCGGGCAGTGACCATGTGGCAAAAAACTATAGAGACACAAAGATATGTTTTTTTTTGCGGATTCTATGGTCATTCACAATTGTTTTTCCCCAATAAAAAAAATCATGGAAACGCTTCGTTACCTGTGCGCACAGTGCTAGCTCCCTAAAAAAATCACTTCATTCAAATTAAGTAAGACCCAAAATCTGATCCTATTGACGAACAAAACAACTCAATGAAAACCCATCTCCATACTCAACCATCTCCTCAACATCTCTCCCAAAATCCTTCTCTTCACAACATTTCTCCATGGAAGATCCCTCAAAATACTTCACTGCCACCATTATTGATGGCTTCTGGACCATTGAGACCCTTTCCATCACCTTGACATCGCACCTCCAACTCCATGAATGGACGATGTGGATCCTCTCTGAAAAATGCTTCCTTGTTTACTGCCCCTCCACGATTGCTCGTGAAAAGGCACTGCGACTCAGAACGATTTCCAGAGCAAGCAACTCCGGTACGGTCCTCATCCATCCTTGGTCGGATTTGGTGCCATCGACCGCACCAAACCTCGAACCTCCAACATGGGCTAGGGTGCAGGGTTTTCCCGAACTTCTGTGGATAATCTAGAGACGGTGCGTGTAGCCTTAAGCCCCATTGGTTGGCCGGTGAGTCTAGATGAATGCGATTGGGCCCATTTCGATCATCGATATCTTTACCTGCGAATACAGTTCTTTGCCGGCATAGTCTCTCCAAGTACTTTCGTATCTCGACTTAACAATGCGGGACACATGCTTACTATCGAGCGTGGGGATCACGAACACCCCACAAGAAGACCAGAGAGGCTCATTCTGGGCACAGATTTCGAGCGAGTTTAGAGACGTTTTAATGAACCCCTTAACATTCCCTCGGACTAGTCAGACTCAGATGCACGCTTTGATGCAATGAACTTTGAGGCCTCTATGTCCCCGCCCGTCCTTCCCAGGCCCCCTAACACATCATACAAGATGACTCAATGGAAGTGGTGGGCCCACTCAGATGGGACGATTGGTCTCCTTCCGAGTCCCGTTGGGACCCACTTGCAAATCTTAACCTCTCCGTTCCATTTCATCTTCAGACCCCTCGCCTGCAAGTTGCATCACCTGCCCAGCCTGAAGCTCAATCATCAACCTAGGAACTAACTCCAGCTTCTCAACAGTTAGCAACCCTCTCCCCAGCCCTTGTTCACCGCAGCAACAGATTGAACTATGCAGACACCCTTCCAGGAAGCTCGGGTTGGTTTTTTTTAAACCTGTTGTTTTTTCCTCTGATAGTTCTAAAATTAATAAGAAAATGGGACGTTGCATAGGTATAAGTTTATCTGATGAACACTATACGACCATGCAAACACTAGAAACCGAGCGTCTGTCCCTTTTCTAATGAAAATAGTCTCCTGGAATGTTCGGCGTTTGGGGGACCCCTATAAATGTCATGCTATCAACCTTATTCTAGCCCCGCAAAAAAAATAGACATCCTTTTAATCCAAGAATATAAACTTTTGGACCCATCCCCATCTCATATTGGACTTTTAGGTGGCCCCCACATGTCTGGCTGGGACCACATAGATGCTATTGGTACAAGATGGGTATAATTACCGCTTGGAATGAATCGACTTGGTCCTTTTGTCAAATCATTCCTCATTCCGCTGCACTACATGTTATCCTTCGCCATCTTCACTCGGGTATACTCTACCTCTTTTCCAATGTTTATCGTCCTTAAAATATCCATGAGAGATCTGTTCTTTGGTCGAACTGCTTGGAAGTTGCCTCGCATATCAATAGTCCTTGGGTTATTGGAGGAGATTTCAACACGACCAGATCTCCTTCTGATAAAAACTTCGGAAGCAACTCACAAGATTCTGAGGTCTTCAATGACTATATTAATTCTTGTGCCCTCATCGACCCGCCTATCAGTAATCGACTCTTTAACTGGTCAAACCGTAGATCTGAACCAGCCCTAGCAAAATTGGACCGTTTCCTTTTTAACTCCATTTGGTATGACCTTCACCCCCTCACTCTAGTTAATGTCCTTGCCACCACCTTCTCCGATCACTTTCCTCTACTCCTCAATTCAAGCACCACACCAAACCCTAAGCATCCATTCAGATTTGAGCGCCTTTGGCTCCTGGAACCATCATTCGACGACTTTGTCAAACTAGCATGGACCCAACCCTCTCAGATTCAAACGGCCACTGCTCGAGTTGTCTTTAAACTCCGAGCACAAAGAAAGCTCATTAGACCCTGGGCCAAATCCATTTGGGGTTCGATCCGTTCCTGTATTGCGGCGACCCAAGATTCTGCATCTCAATATATTGGAAGAATCCCGCCCCTTATCTGATTCTGGATCTAGTCGCCTACGCGAGTTAGAGCTAGAATTAGACAGACTTATCAAGCAAGAAGAGATTGGTTGGAAACAATGCTCCAAAGCTAAATGGATCAACGAGGGAGACAAAAACACTGCTTTCTTCCATCGCCTCGCCAATGGCCGTCGTATATCCACCTTCATCTCTGAAATCTTTCATAACGAGACCAACTTCTCTGACCAATCAGATATCCTTCACCTTTTCATTGAATTCTACCGCAGTCTTCTAGGTAAACCCTCTCCTCCGCTCCCGCCCATTGACTGGAATCTCCTTTATCCCAACCCTTCTTCGATTTCCATTGATCATCCCTTCTCCGAAGATGAAATTTGGTCAGCCCTAAAGACATGGCTAACGACAAATCCCCTGGCCCAGATGGCTTTGGTCCTCTATTTTTCAAACACTTATGGGACACTGTTAAATATAATGTTATAGAGATGTGTTCTGAATTTCAATCTAATCCCTCATCCATTGCATGATTGAATTACGCCAACATCATCCTTATCCCCAAATCCCCCGGTTCCACCACCCTGCCTTCCTTTCGTCCCATTAGCCTTCTCAACACAACCGTCAAAATCATCGCTAAAATCCTTGCCAATCGTCTCTAAAAGGTTATTGGATCTCTGGTAAGGGTTAAACAATCGGCATTCATCCTGGGCCATAACATCTTAGACTGTGTGGCGGCCACACAGGACGTCATCTCCTTCTGTCACCACTCTACCATTTCGGGAGCCCTTCTCAAACTTGACTTCTCCAAAGCCTTTGATTCAGTAAACTGGAACTTTTTGCTCGATCTTATGAAGTACAGAGGTTTTTCCGATACATGGTGTAATTGGATCAAATGTATTCTCAGCACAAGTTTTTCATCAATTTCCATCAGTGGCTCTTTAGATAGACATATAAAATCAGCTCGAGGTCTTAAACAAGGCGACCCTCTATCGCCACTCCTTTTTGTCCTCATTTCTGACGTGTTTAACCGCATGGTCAAACTTGCAATATCCAACAACCTCCTTGCTGGCATTAAACTCCCTAACTCGGACTTATCGGTCTCTAACCTCCAATTTGCCGATGACACCATCCTGTTGATTTCCTCTGAACCTGACCATATTCACTTTCTTAAAGTTCTTTTATATATCTTCGAACTTATCCATCAACTTTAACAAGAGCTCCATCATTATGCTTGGCGGCTCCCACCACCTCGGCCCCTCTTCCGCCTCTCGTCTCAACTGTAAACTGGACCACTTCCCCACCACCTACTTTGGTGTCCCTCTTCACCCCATTAAACTCGCTCGATAGGAATGGCTCCCGCTTAGCCCTAAGATTGAATCTCGGCTTTCATCATGGAAGGCCAAATCTCTATCTTCTGCAAGTCGTCTCGTCCTTGTCAAATCAGTCCTATCAGCCCTTCCTTCGTACTAGATGTCGTTTCATAAACTGCCGAATTGGGTTATAAACAAAATTGATGCTAGTAGATGTTCTTTTCTATGGAATGGCAATAAAGCAAAATGTTTGATCAACTGGAAGTCTGTCTGTTTGCACAAAGATCATAGTGGCCTAGGATTAGTTAACCTCGGCTCTTTCAACATTGCTTTCTTATCCAAATGGCTTTGGCATACCATCACACCGGGAAATTTCATTTGGAAAGAGTGGATCCTTCAGCTTCACTATCACTCCAACCCTTACATTGTCCTTCACTCCACCCCTCGTCTTAAACCTTCCCCCTTCTGGGCTGGTATTTTGCAATCTATACCCCATGTCAAATCCCCGTTCCATGTCTCCATTGGCAACGGTAATAGCTGTCTTTTTTGGCTAGACATTTGGCATGACTAATCTCCCCTCGCCCGCTCGTTCTCCAATCTATGTTCACATATCTCCCACCACAGCACAAAAGTTGGTGAGATTTCAACCCTTGGCCCAGACTGCATGTGTCCCCCGGCTCTCTTTGACCTTAATACCTTGAATGATCTCACTTCAGCCATGAATTTGCTCCTTTCTCTCCAGCTCTATGGCGCAACAGACCAATATACCTAGGCCTTATCTCCCGAGAAAGGCTTTTCAGTTGCCTCATGCTACTCATTCTTTAACCATCCAGGCAGATCATTTTCTTTCGCAAGACTATGGAAATGTAGACTCCCTCCCCACATCCTTTTTTCCAATAGTGCGTCATCCATGCTCGTATTAACACTAATGATAGACTTAGACGTATGAATATCCCTCTAGACCCTCTTTGTGACTTGTGCTCTTTGCAAGATGAATCCATTTTTTATCTCTTTTTTGACTGTGATTTCTCCTACTCCATTTGGTCCAAGGCCAATGCTAATCTCATCGGCTACATCCCTATAATCCACTCGTTCTTTGACTACTGGTAATATAATCCTCCGGATAGAAATCTCGACTCCTTCATTGCCATTTACAGTTAGTGCATATGGAAAGAAATACATGCATATGTTTTCAATAAGCCCAAATGCAGTATTGATGGAATATGTAACCGAGTCTCCTATCTGTTTTCTCTCTGGACAGGATCAGCGCAAAGGAGACCTTTCACTCGACGTCTCCCTCCCAGTAACAATGCTCCTGTGGACTGACGGAAAGCACATGGGATGTCCCTTCTAGTTGGCCCCTTTCTGACTCATATGCAAGATCATCACCTCCATAGTCGGTAGTGTGATGCTCTTATTTTGGCCTGGTACTTTTATGCAATGTTGCTGTCTTTGTATATATTTCCCTCCATGATTGCTAAATTTGGGATCTGTTTGATCCATGAAATCTATTTTTGGCTATCGACCAGGCCTGTTGGTCGACTACTGCTAATTTATATTATCTAATCGGTTGTGTAGTCTCACGCTACATACCCGTTTTGAGACGACCCGTCTTTCTCTCCACAGAAAAACGCATCATCTTTAAGAAAAGAAAAAGATAAAAAAGAGAAAGATGGAGAAGAAAGAAAGAACAACATCAGAATCTCAACAGCGCAACGAACAAATTATATTAATCACATGAAATAGTACATAGTATACAACAACTATCAGAGTTACACATATTATACACCACATACTAGACAATTATAAACACCTGTCTAGTTATTACAACTCAATACAACATTGACTCAGAGATCACACGGCGGAACACTATAAATATCTACAAATGCTGAAGCCTCCTGCTCCATTGCTCCTTCAGAATTCGTCAAAGCTAACCTAAATCCCTTGGCTAATCGTAAAAATTTGAGTACCCAAGAGTTTAAGAAAACAGAAGACAAACTCCGGGTTAGACATGGGTCTGGTGTGAGTAACAGGTTAAAGTTACTTAACTTTAAAAATCCTTTGAAAACAAAAGGTATCACGTAAGACTTCCCACACATAAACATAGGTAAGTTTTTATCTTACGCTAACCAAAATATTTGATAGGAATCCAGTGATATTATAATAGGGTCTAGGGTTTTCAAGTAAATATAAAATAGCCGAAATTGTTACATTCATTAAATTCCAGCCACTAGCCACAAAAGTGGGTAATACAATCAAAACCGTAAGGGCACGTAGGAAGAATGAGTTTCCATTAATGGCAGGGCTACTGCGGTACCGCCCGTCATAGTACGTGACCTAGATCACCGTACCAAGGATCCACCCTAAATCCCCCGCAACACAAGGCCGGAACATCCCTTACTGGACAGTCCCGAACAAGACAACCTCGATAGTTGTTGCAATCAACTGCCCCACACAGCGAATATAAAGGGACTTCTAGACATGGGTAAATCTCATCCTACTTGGGTACTACCCACTTAGCCTTGCTGTACCTCCCCTGTTTTAGCCATTCCCGGTTGATGAGGCTTGAGGCTACGATTACCTTTAGAGAACACATCTCTTAGAATGCTCATCGTCCACCTAACGATGTTCTGAAAGCATTCAATCCATACAAGTTCGTTCTGGGTTCGAATGAAACCGAAGGCATTATCTCGTTGCACTCATTTTGGAATCACCCTCAGAGTTAACGACGATAAACCTTGTACTCTGCATCTTCATCTTCATTTGAGATTCACGACCTATCGTTAATTTGGATCGATGTGGTTTTCGGATATCCAAATTTGGAAACCCGATCCCGGTCTCATCGAAATCCAAAACGCCATCTTTTAGGTCCAAGTTGTTTAAGGTTAAAACAATTCAATTCTATTATCTATATACACATAGATAGATAATTCACATCTCACAAATAGATAATTCACATTATCTTCAAAAATATATAATTCACATTATCATCACAAATAGATAATTCACATTATCATCACACATCAACTAAAACAACCATATTACACAACATCACTTATCTCATATCTGAGATCTCAAACCATTCAAGGCAATCAATAACTTCCATCCATACATAAACAAGGATTAATTAATCACACTTTCTCTAATTAATTTAAAATGAATTAAATTAATTACTTCATCACTATAAATTTTGCTTAACTTAACTATTAGTTAATTGCAAATCAATTAATTAAACATCCTCTAAGTATTCATTTCAATTAATCACCCTTGATTAATTATTTTCTAATTACAATAAGTAATAGCCTTTAATTAATTACCCAAATTAATTATTCTCAAACAATTACAGTAATTAACCTTTAATTACTTCATTAATTAATTATTATTAATTACATTAATCCTTAATTAATCCCAATTAATTAATTACTCTATAATCACTTATTATTGATTAATTAATCTTAATTAATCAACCCCTTAATTACATCATTAATTATATTAATTAATAATCCTTAATTACTTCCTTAGTTAATTATTAATCATATTTAATAATTAATTTTTAATTAATTATTGATTAATCAGCCTTGATTAATCACATTCAGCAATTAACTACCCTTAATTACTTCATTAAATATATTAATAACTCCTTAATTAATTACTTTTAAAAATTAATCTTTAATTAGTTTAAATTTATTAATCACCCTTGATTAATCTCATTAAGTAATTAATTACCCTTAATTAATTACATCACTTAATTATCTTCAAATAACTTTATCAGTCAAATCTTAAATTAATTACACTAAGTAATTAGTTATTAATTACTTCACTAAGTAATTATCCTTCTTATTTATTTCACAAAGTAGTTAAACCCAAACTACTTCCAATCTTCAATTAATTACCTACTAATTACTTCACTAAGTAATTATACTTTATAAATTACACTAAGTAATTTTACTTGACCTATCCTCCAATGATTATTTAAATTAATTAACTTAAACTAATCACATTAATTTAATTAATTACCTTGAGTAATTAATTCCTCTAATTACTTCCATTAAGTAATTATACTTAAACAATTTCCATAAATGATTTTCTTTAATTAATTAATATAATTAATTGTTAAAATTAATCACATTAATTAATTATTAAATAATCCTTAGTTAATGATCTTTATTAACTAATAACAATTCCTTAATTAGTTTTCTTAAGTAAGTAAACTTAGATTACAAATTAATTGATCTTTAATAACTAATTAATTAATCTCTAATTATTTAATTAATTAAGTGATTAGCTATAACTAAATTAATCCTTAATTACTTGATTAATTAATTTCTAATCATTATTTAATAATCTAATCTTATCTAATTAATGATTCTTAATTACAAATTTATTTATTCCTTAATTAATTAACTTAAACCTTAATTAATTTAAACCCTTAATTACTAAATTAATTAGTCCAAATCATAATTAATTAATTATCCATTTTAATTACCTTAATAATTTAATGAATTTTAAATCATTAAAATCTTAATTAACTTTAAAATAAAAACATTATTCTTATTAATGATTTAATTATCATTTACAAACACATTTGAAAACATTTTACTTTAAAATTTACTTTTAAATACTATTTCAAATTAAGATTCAAATTAAATACAAATTAAATTTTAACAAAATCTAAAAACAATTTAAAAACCTTCTTAATCAAATGTCAAAGACCACTTATCTTTATAAAAGAAATTTATGTAAGAGTTTTAAACCAAATTATTTAAATTCAATTTATTTCATAAAATATACTTTAACATTTTAAAGTTGTTAAAACATTTCAATTTTATAAAACTTTATTTATCTCCAAACTAAGATCCAAATTAAATTTGAATCCAGATTTTAAACTTGTTTAAAACTTTGCTTTACATCTTAGCTTTACGTTTTAAAATTCATTTCAAATTTTAAAAACAGACAGGTTTAAAAACCTATAACTAAAACATGACCCAAGCCATAACCTTAAAGTCTTCGAGCCAACATTACTCCAACTTCGAGCAATTCATGAAGCAACTCGAATGAAAACCCGAGTACCCATCCCTGCTTCAATCCAGGCTTTATCAGAACCCAGATATGCACCGTGCATATGCACATACCAGCCACCCTTCTCCGATCATCAACGACGACTTCCTCAAGTCGACGTTCATCCAACTTTACAATCCCGATCATCAGAACTCAAAGAACAACTCAAAATCAAAATCTAGTCCTAAAGCCCAAAACTGGAACAACCATTGAGGCCTGGAATCACCTTAATCTCAAGTCTCCGACCACCAGAGTACCAGCGCCTCCGGCCACGACTTCGTCCACATACTTCCTTCCATCTCCCCGAGTTTTGTGGAACTCGATCTACTAGAGGGGTTGTACAAATTAAAAATTCAAGACCAAGCCAAAACTAGGGTTACATATTTCATTGGTTAACCATAGTCGCCACCGTGCATTGATCAACTTCTAGATATTTTCCCAGACCCTCCGTTCATCCCTCCATCACTAGAAAAGACCCCGACCTCTACGAGCAAGTAGATCACTAGAAAACCCCCAAACTACAAAATTTAGTCAAACCAAACTGTGTAGGATCTAGATTAACCCTAGAGGGGGGGTGAATAGGGTTATAACAAATTTTCTTGAATTAAACACAGAAACAAATCGCAGAAATAAATATGCTGAAAAGTAAATCACACACAAAATTTACCCAACTTCAGCAACCCCTGCCTACTGCTGCATTCCCAGATTTCTATTAGAATTAAACAGTATCCCGCTTACAAACACTCTACTAGACTCGTAAACCCTTGCTCCCGCTCACAAACACTCTACTAGACTCACACTCCCTGCTCCGCCTATAGAGCTTTGCTTACTCGCAAACTCTGCTCCGCCTATAGAGTTTTGCAAACTCGCACACCCTGCTCACTGAACTAATTCTAACTAGACAATCTGACACTACCTACAACCTAGGTGGTGATTTACAAATTCTTTGACTTGAAAAGTAAAAACAACTTCAAAAATACAAGCAGGAGCAAAAATTAAAATATAAACTTGAATCCCTAATTTTTGCTCAAATAAAACTTAAAAAAACCCCTTTAAAAAATTAAACCCTAATAAACTAAAACCCTCTTTAACAAAACCCCTTTTATAAAAAAATAAGGTCGGTCCCTTGTTTTTTTTTCTACCCGATCCACTTCTCTTGCTTGTGAAATATTTGCGGCCGATCTTCTTTTTCAAATTAGGGCTTCGGCTCTTCTGTGAAATTCGGGGCTTTGTTCCTTTGCAAAATTAGGGCTTGTCAAACTGAAGCGCCGCTCGATACCATTCAATAGTAGGCTTCGATGCTCCTTGATTTGCTCACGGCTCTTCAATTTGGATCGAGTTCGTCTGCGATTTCGGTATGTACTTTACTCCTTTTGCTTTGCTGGTTTTGGCTTGCCTGAACTCGATAGATAAACTGCCGATGATGATTGGGCTTTTATATAGGTCGAATTCCTATGTTTGCGTTCGTATATATTTGATTGAATTTGTCAATACTGTGCTTTGGCCGCTTGATTATGTTTTGATGCTTGGGATTGATTTCTGACTTGTTCAACTTGCTTGAATAACATGGTTTTGAACTGTGACTTGTTCAATTTGCTTGGCCACCACGGTTTTGAACTGTGACTTGTTCAATTTGCTTGGCCACCACGGTTTTGAACTGTGACTTGTTCAATTTGCTTGGCCACCACGGTTTCGAATCCATTTGACTTCGGCCATGAATTGTTCAACTTGTACTTGTTTGATTTTGGATAAAGTCACAACTTTGACTTTCTGGCCCCTATGAGCTTCGTCTCTGGCCATCTTTGATTTTAGCCTTGATCACCTTGATGCTGTAACCATACTTTTGGCATGATTGTTCTGGTCTTGTTTGTGTATTTTGTTGGTCTTATTTGCATGTTGCTACATTGCTTACTATCACTACTTCGAGCTCGCCTGCTGTTTGTGGTCAATTGCTTCGAGTTGATCTTGTAGTTGATGTACTTGAGTTGACTGCATGTTCATTGGTTTCTAGCTCGAATTCGTCTTTGAGGAACACTGTACTTGTTGTTATGATGTTTTGAACTGTTACATATGTGTGGTTCTGCATTTGTACATTTGTTTTAACTGCTTCATTTGCTGGTCTTCAATGCCTCTGTTTTTGATCAGATTTGCATTGTTGTAAGTGTAAGTGTTCATTCATGTTTTGATCATGACTTCATTATGGTTCCAGTTGAGCATTATGTAGTTGCCATATCTCATGCTCGAGCTTTTTGCACTCTGATGCATTCTGGAGTAAATTTTGGTTTGCATTGTTTAGTGGCCACTGTGTTGCATTGAACTCTGTTGTGTCTTGTTCATCTGGTTATATTGAGTCAGGTTGCATTTATGCATTGATGCTATTCTCTGTTGCACTTGCTTGTTTATCTGAACTGCCTGTTGTTGAGTCTTTGCTTGCATTGTCGCTTAGTCGACACTTGCATCACTCTGGTTATTCTTCACTGTGTTGCACATTTGTGGTTTTGTGCATTGAGCATTGCATTTGTGATCTGATGCAGTTTTGATTTGTCAAAGCTTTGCATTTGAGTTGAGTCATGACAACAATGGCTTGACCTTTGCACTCAGTTTATTGTGCCTTGTGTCGAACCCAGTTTTAAAAACTCGGGTTTGACCTTGTGCTCGTGTCGTGATATATTGCACGTGAGTTGAACCCGGCTTTTCATTTGGGTTTGACCTGTGCTCACATGTCCCTGTAGCATTATCAAGTGTATATTGATGTGCACGACCTTGTGGCATGTACAGTGATACACCGTGCATGTCACATTGTTCGTGTATGATGAATTCAAATATGAATGATGATAAACAACCCAAATAACTGAGGCAAATCATATTTTCAAAAATCATATTTTATTTTATATTGTAAAAATATTTCTTTTTCAATTTTACTGCGTTAGTGAATATTTTTGCAGATTGCTCAAATGCTGGATTCAAACTGGAATGCAGTTGAAGACAAAATACGAGTGTGAGTGATATGTAGTGAGGAAATTATGTAAACTGAATTGTGATGTAATTGTGATGTAATCAAAAATGTATATGTATAGTGAGAGCTTGAATTTGTACTATTCAAGATCGTAATAAATATTTGTTTGAGTAAAATTTCTGTTTGAATTCAAATTCTGTGTAACTTGTTCTGTTTGAATTCAAATTCTGTGTAATTTATTTTATTCAACAAATATTTATTTAATCTATGAAAAACAAAATAGTACATTACCAAATACATTTAAATGAATATATATGTTTATTATCATCAAACAAAAACATATAAGCGCATATTCATACAAACTGCTCTTTCATCCTCAATCTAAAAATTATGATTTTAGTTTTAAAAATCATGTTTTTGGTTGATGATTCGGTTTACATTCCTAAACCGATACATTATGATGTTTAAATTTTGACAAAACTAATACGTGCCTGTTGTTTTTGTTTCCAAAGACATTCAAATTTTATATTTTAACCTACTTATAATTTTTAAACATTGATCTATCATAAATCAAACAACTATTGTTTATATTCTAAGTCCTAACAGTTATTAGATCAAAGGATAATGATTTTTGTTTGCAAATCTGGGTCTTGAAAACAAAGATCAGAGATATCTCAAATGATACAGGCACGCACACATTTACATCCAAATATTCACAGATAATTCATATATATATATATATATATATATATATGCAAAAACTTACTCATCTATATCCACACAAATCATAATTATCACAGGAATCAACATGCAACCATGTTTGTACTTAAGTAATCTTTAAAAAGTATGTTACTCACCTGTTTGCAATGAAGAACAGAGCACTTTGATTTTGAAAACTTGAAACTGGAATGCTTTAATCACAAGAAACTTTGCATTACTGCTTTGATTAATATACTGGAAAAACTTGATGTTGCTGATTTGTTTACAGGCTTGAAAATGCTTTGATTTACATTTTCTTTGTTTGTCTCAAGATTTAAGAATGCATGCAGGCAGATTGAAGAAGAATGCTTGCATTCTTTAAGTTGAAAGTGAACTACAGGTTTTAAAATGCAGGCTTTGATATTCTCAGGTTGAAGAATTTAGTTCAGGCTTTTGAATTTGAAACTTGAAAATGGAATTACAGGTTGATGAATTGAAACAAGTTGCTGGTTTGTGGAGGGACTGACTACAGATTTTGATTTTGAAAATGGTATGCAGGCTGTAGAATTTGGTTTGGTTTCTGGTTTGAGGAGTTGAATTCATTACAGATTTGTTTGAGAAATTCATACAGGGTTTTGATTTAAGAAATTTTGCAGGCAGAAGTGTTGATTTCAGATTTTTTGTAGAGAAATTGGCTTGAGTTTTCTACTTAGTTTTGAGTAAGAAAATAGAAAAGAAATGAAGATAAGAAAACAATGGGTTTATATAAATGAAAAATGTGGTTTATTAAAAATAAAGAAAATTAAAGTTTTAAAATGGCACTTGTTTTAAAATTCAACACTTGTCATATACCTTTGATTTTTACTTAACACATGTTGTTTAGGTTACTTAATATATTAACACATGTCCTTTAAGTATTTTCTTTTTATTTTAAATGTTCGTAAAGGTTTTTAACTTAATTTATAAATTTACAATGCTTATCTATATATTTATAAATTATTTTTTTAGAGAAAATAAAATAAAACAAATTATATATACATACAAATAAAAGCTTATACAATTATCTTTAAAATCCAAAACATTTTAAATATCTATCCTTTTGAATTTCAAAACTTTAAATTCAAATTCAAATTAAATTTGAAAAATCCAAATCAAAGTCAATAACACATTTATCAATTTTAAATAATTTATAAAAGAGACTTTATTTACAAATTACTTATATCACTTAAATGAATTAATATGTCATATGCTATATGGTATTTTAAACTTTTTTTTTTGAAATGGTACTTTATATACAACAAATCATTGAGACAACATATCACATGTCAATAAACGTTCGAAAGCAAGTTTCGAACTTGTGACCTTTGCACCAAAGCCAAATTAATTAACCACTTGGACAATGATGCTTCTCTTACGTATCAATTTCAATTTATTAAGCAATATTAAAAAGAAATTAAAATAAACCTTATAACTTTTTATCTTACGTATTTTAAAACTATATAGTTATTTATTTAAATAGCTTTAAAAAGTTTTATATTAAATTAATCAGAATTTCCAAATTGCAAATATAATTTAGAATTTGAAAACAAGATCTTATTTATTTAATTTCAATCAAAGCTTTTCTATTTACAATATATACAATTATATACATTTAAATAGAAAATATTTTATTAGCTTTTAAAAGATAAAATTTATCAATTCAATATTTATTTGCTTACAAAGAATAAATTGCCAATTTAAATTAAAATTATAAAAGACAGTTATCAAATCAATTTAATTTTAAATATAAATTATTAAATTGATATTGCCCAAAATTCTGGATCATCACACGTTTCTCTCTAAAAAAAGTAATATCAAATTAAATTAAATACTTTCTATGCCCTTGGAAAATGCATAGTAAATCTACTACAATTATACTTAATTTATTGATTAAAGATGTTAAATTTTATCAAAAAATACCATTAATGATATAATATGAAAATGACTAATTCTATTTGGTACTAAGAAGTGAAATTAGAAAAATATACGATAAAATTTCCCTTTTTTCATTACTTAACTTCAATCTGAATGACTTATTTGCTTTTGCGGAGCCAAGTGAATTCTTCCCTTAAATTGATGAGAGATACTAAGAATATAAAGATACTTGTTACGCTACGAATTTAATAAAAAACACTATGGGAGACGTAATTGAAATACAAAGAATGGATACGTTCCTATAACAAATGTTAGCAAGCAACGAGTTAAAACTGTCAACTAAAGTTAAGCAGTTAGGCCGAGAGCATAGCTGAACAACACATTCATCCCAAAAACATTTGTAATATTGTTATAACGTCAAAATTAAATATGTTAACTGAAATAAAGAAACCACATGAAAACAATATTTAGAAGATAATACAATCAAATACGAAATGAACCATATGATTCACATCAAGATCCACACTAAACGTAATTATAAGATACGTCTAATCAGTGATCGGTAAATAGGAATACTGATATAGATCGATGGTTAAGTATCCATTATCTCGTTACATCGAGACTAATAAATATTAAAGATAAAACCTTCAATTAAAAAATATCGAAGCGCTTATATTATTTATTTGCATCATTTATTTCTATAAGAATCAGCCTCTTTCAATATGATGTATCAAGCCATCACGTCTAATAGCGAAATGTTACGATTGGAAAAAAAATCTAAAAGCCAAAATTAATCAGCAGCGATCAAATTATACAAAGATAAAGCAAAAAAAAAAAAGATGAACATACTCGAACTCCAAAAGGTTATCTTATTATATTGAAAATATACATGTTATTTTATTTTTGCTCACAAAAACGAAAAAGATTTAAAATAATGAATCAGGAAAACAAATAAAATAAAGTGATAATTGGAATGATTAATAAAATTTAAATACAAGATGACAAGCAAATAGAGGTGGGCTTATTGTTTAATAGTGGAATTGAGAAGTCGATGAATAATGGGAGAAGCTTTAGCACAAAAAATAAATATATCGAAGGAAGTTGATACAAAAAATGTAAGTTGAGAAGACACCAGTAACATGTAAGGTTAATGTTTAAAGATGGAAATAAAATAATTGAAGGGTGAAAATGAAATACGATCCCTAAACAAAGGAAAATTCACTATACAGCTTGAAAATGAACGTGACGGCAGAGAATGAAAAGTCATACATTCTACTTATATATAATAATAATGTAATAATAACAACATGGTATAGACAGATTTAACAATTTACACTATATACATTTAAAGATATTAATTGTTTGAAACTATTATTATCATCGTATTTGTTTTTTTTGAAGTATGTGTCTGCCAAACACATACTTCGGGTACTTGTTACAGGGTTGTCAGTTTCGGGGCTCGAACTCGTGACCTTCGATCACGCAGTCCGAACCATCAACCAACTGCGCCAACCCTGTTGGCTATCATCGTATTTGTTGATTTGTATCCTTTTATAACTAGTCGAATAAAAAAAAACACGTTGAACAAAATTTTTGTAGTTATGTTTCTTCGTTTATTGATCAGCGCATAGAATAATCATTCGACATCCGTCGATATTTGTTGATGCGGATATTAGAAAATGATGTATGATTGACCAATGCTAAAAGGCCCGGTTATCTATTAAATAATAGTAAAGCAGAAGATTTTCTGGCTCTCACATTGATTCTAGGAATTTTCTCTCTTCTCCTTAATTCTCTCTTTAGATATTTTATTTTCAAATTCTTTAATTTATTACTTTACACTTATTTTACTAATTCTTTTCTATTATTTTACGTTTTAGTACATATATTCTAAATTTTATATAATTATTTACATATAATTTATCAGCTATCTTCTAATATTTTATATTTAAGTCCGCACATTTAGGTTAATTAAATAATCCAAAATTAAAGCTATTTAAATAAATTCATTTAATAATTCGTATAAATATGTATAACACTTAAACAACTAAACCATAATATTAACTTTTCATTCAACTATAAAGATCTATAAATCACATAAATCAATAATAAAAAATTGTAGTTAATTTATTTCAATAAATTTATCATACATTTCATTGTAAATTCTACTTTGACTTCAAATACCTATATTTAAAATTACCATAATTATTCACAAAATTTACCTCACTTTTCTTCTAATATTTTACTTTTCACCCTATATGTATCAATTAAATATGCGATCTAAATGTAAACTAATTAGATAAATCCAACTAACTAATATTCGTTAATTCGTTTACTAATTTGTGAAAATATCAATACGTGCACCATATTTATATTAACAAATTTTAAAAAAATGATTGATGTAAAGATACCTAAGTTACATAATTAAAGAACCTAAAGTGAATACATAAATATTAATAAATTCTTTTTTCACATTTCTCCCAATAAATTTATCATGAAATGCATTACAAAATTATATTTTTTGTACTTCGAATATCTACATTATAAATTTTATATAATCATTTACACCCTCCCTCAATTCCTTTACAATATTTTACATTTAAGGTCATATATTGTAATCAATTACATAACTTTAAAACTAATTATATAATCTCGCTATACAATTTTTCACCGATTTATCAAATAAGTATGATCAATATGAACCATATTCATATTAACAAAAATGATAAAAAAATCATTCAAATATATAAATACATCAATCACATAACATAAATTAAAGTCATAAATAATAATTATAAGTTTAAAGTTTTATTTATTTATATCAATATGTGTATCATGCATTGCATTGTAAAACCCTATTTTAACGTCAAAAACCTACATTTTGAATTTATCCAGTTAGTTACAAAACACTTCACTATATCACCTACCATTGTATATTAAAGTCGATATTTTCAAATTAATTAGGTGATTTTGAATATAAATTATTTAAATAAATTCAATTAATTGTTAATTCATCTAATAAATGCTAAGATGTAACAGTTTCAATATGTATACCATATTCATATCAGGCACAAAGGTGATAAAATTAGTTTTTCATTTAAATACAAAGATATATACGTCACCTAACATAAATAACATGCATAAGCAATGTTTCCAAATTTAATATATTATTCATATATCTAAATTTATTTATATTGTATTACATTGAAAAATTCCCTTTTTAGCTTCAAATACGTACATTTTAACAATTGTTTCCTAAACCGCCCTCAATTATTTTCTATTATTTTATATTTAAATGCATGTATTTAAACTGCTTACGAAATCTCAAATTTAAATAATTTAAATAATTTCAATGAATATTTAGTGTATTCTTCTAATAAATCATAAAAATATGTCAGTTTTAACACACACACATTCACATTACGGAAAATTATAAGACTATTTTTTTATTCAACTATAAAGATATATAAATCACATAACATAAATTATAACAAATTAATTTGTAAATAAATTATAATTCTTTTATATTAAGAATTTAACATACATGTTACAAAATTATGTTTTAGCTTCAATATATCCACATCAAAATTATACAATTTTTTACAAAATTCCTCTCGATTCTTCTTATCGTTCATTTTCAAGTCCATGTATGTAAAATAATTACATAATTTATATTTGACTTATTTAAACAAATTTTGTTAGATAATATTTTTCGGTTCATCTAATAAATTACCAACATACGTCAGTTTCAACATGTATGTTATATCCATATTAGCAAAAATTGAATAAATTACTTTATTATTATTATTATTATATGTGTGTGCGCGCGCGCGCGCACTATACAACATAAATTACACACAAACATAATACCAATTTTAATTTATAGTTCATTTATTTTCACTAAATTTATCATACATTATATAACGAAATTCTCATTTTAACATTAAAGATATAATATTATATTCTACAATATTACCGTGTGCAAGCACGGGTTACACGTTTAATAGTAAAGCAGAAGAAATTCAAGCTCTCTCATTCATTTTAGGAGTTTTCTTTACTCTCCTTAATTTTCTCTCGATATTTTAATTTTAAATTTTTGTAATTTATCACTTCATAATTATTCTACTAAACTTCTAATGTCATTTTATAATCAAATACATACTTTTAAAATTTTCTAAGGTCATTCACAGCTTTCTTAATTCTCTTCTAATATTTTACATTTAAGTCCATACAATTAAACTAATTACGTAATTAAAAATTCAAACCATTTGGAAAAATCAGTTATCTAACATTCGATAAATCATGTAAATTCTAAAATATGAAAATTTCAACAGTATACCATAGTAGCGTCAACAAATTGGTAAAATAAAAATATTATTTGCATATAAAGATATATAAATCACATAGCATAAATTATATACATCAACAACAATAATAAATTTATTTTATAATTCGTTTATCTCAACGAAGTTATCATGTACTGCACTGAAAAATCATATTTTTAACTTTAAATACCTATATTTTAAATTCCCATGGTTACTTACAAACTCTTCATGATTCTCTTCTAATATTTTTTTACTCATATACATGTATTTAACCAATTATGTAATCTTTATGTTAAATCATTCAAATAAATTCAATTTACTAATATTTTATAATTCATCTAATAAATCTTAAAATATATATCGATTTAAATATGCATACAACACATGCGCACGCGAAGATGATAAAATTGTTATTTTTATTCATATATAAAGATATATAGATCGCATAACATAAAATATAAACATAAACAATAATATATTTTTAATTTATAATTCATTTGTCTCAAAATAATATCATACAATTTTAGTATAAAATTTCATTTTTTTACAACTTTTAAATGATAAATTTATAATTTACAACATTGAGATGTGATGCATGGATTACTCTAATACAAATTAGGTTATATCAACATTCTCATTTTCAACATGATATTAAAACTTATTGAACTCACAACTCTAATTAACGCAATATTTTTTGTTGCTGCAAACACTGAAGTTGTAAACATGACACTCCTACAATGACATGAAATTTATGATTAATTGCTAAGTTAAAAAAAGATTTACTAATTGAAATCTCGGATGATGAATAAAGTTCATTTAGATAAGTTGATTGTAAGATATTTTTCTCAACTACAACTACATACAAAGCTCTTCTCATTTTTTCTCTCTTTCTAACATTCAGCTCCATATATCTAATTAGTTAAGCTGATCACTGATTAAAATATTTAAATATATCCATTTACATAATATTCATTATTCTATTGTAAATCATTAAAATTACATATACATATTCATATTAATAGAAATGGAAAATTCAATTTTTTCCATCCATTTATATAAAAAATACTTGTATCACATAGCATCAACTATTTACATATATAATAATAGCTATTATATATACATATATAATATTAGCGACCATTTTCCTTACATCTGAGTGTTGTATGTCATTTTAAATTATAATTTTTTTATTTCAACAAATTTATCATACAGTGCTTAAAAAATTCAATTTTTAACAATAATTAAAATTTAAATATTACTTTTTAACAACGTTACCGTGTGCAACGCACGGGTTACACACTAGTATGGAGTAAAAACTAAGTAATGCATGTTTCCGTTTATTTGTGCTGGCTGATCAAATCCTGCCATTTCTGTAAATTCCGTGTAAATCAGAATTAGCTCTCCTGAGCCTTTTCCATTTTATTCATCTATTTTTTTTCTTCCGTAAATTCTCTCGTACAACACCTTGCTAATCGAAACCCTAATTAACTTCGAACTAATTTCACACCTGAAATTTGCTAGGGTTTATATGTAATGAAAGATCCAATGAACAAAACTAAGATCGTGATTCGGCACTTGCCGCCTTCGATTTCTCAGTCAACACTAATGGAGCAAATCGACTCACAATTCTCCAATCGCTATAAGTGGTTTTCGTTTCGCGCTGGAAAAATCAGGTTAGGTGTTTGATATTTTGTTTCTGTTTTGACTTTGCCGCTCTAGAACATGATTTGTGCCATAAATGTTAGCGACTTGTTTGGATTTTATGATGATTTTGAATTTTTTGGTGGTAATTGTATCTGAAATATAAATTACTGCACCGATCATGCTATTCCGAACGTAGTGGTTTAGAACTTCATCGAATAATTTGAACCCAGCTTACAGTTTTGGCTTTTCTTTCCTCCAGATTTTGACGTGAAACGTAATGTTATTTGGGAATAGTACTTTTATGTTACTGTACAACTAATATTTCCTTTGAACGGTGGTATATCCTTTTATTTACGATCAGTAGCATAAATCCAAATGAACAGGGGCGGAGACAGGAATTTTAATTTAACTGCGGCTACCAAGGCTAATTAGTAGTATCTTGCATATTTGGCTGACAAAATATTCTGAATATTCTAGTTTGATAGCTGTTTATATCCTGACGCACAAAATATTATGAAAATTCTAGTTTGATAGCTGTGTATATCCTGGCTTTTGATCCAGGCTATAGCTCAGTATCATCCAAGCACATGATATGCCTACATTTCTCCTTATATCTCTCTATCTTCTCTCTTTATCATTTATTCATATCTATTATGCCATTCACTCTTCATTTATCCTCCTCCATCCGAGATTCATTCAACTATTTCTTTAAAGAGAGGATATTGCAGTGCTTTAACAATGATTGAAAAACTGTTGAATAGTACGTTCTTTTTATTAATAGCAGAGAATTGTAGATATAAAAAAGCAATGATTTTTAAACCACCTTCACTAAGTTTCAAAATGCATGTCAGCCCCTTTCCAAAAATGCAGTCCACCAAACACCCCTATAGTTATTTTTCATTTTTTTACATTTTGAATCTGTACTGCAACGACACATAATCCGAGCAACTTTCGAAAAAAATTCAATCTTGCAATCAGTTTAAACTGCAAACATTTGTAATTTTTTTTTGAATTTTTGCAGTTCTTACTATAAATATTTGCATTAAAAACTGCAAATTTTCAAAAAATAAATAAAATAAAATTATTTATATATTTTTTGCTTGGAAATAACAGCAAAACAATACAGCAAAGTTTTAGAAAAAAAAATGAAAATAATATTGGACCTTAGGGAGGGGTGTTTGGTGAATGAGGACCACCATGCCATCTGATTAGTTTGAAAAGAAGGGTGCATGTCTAATTTCCATTTTCCACTATAAAAAAGGCATTATAGATATAAGCACTTCTCAGAGGAGTAAACAACAAATGTACTATATATATATTCCAAGCTTTTAAATCTCGGGTATCGGGCACGTTTCGTCTCGGTGATTTTAGTGACTCGGTATCGTATCGGGGGAGATCTCGGACGAGACGAGTGCATCTCAGACGCCAATATCAGATTTACATCTCGGACCTAAAGTTCATCTCAGGACCATATTGGAGTATAACACATCACATAATTTATAGCAAAAAATGTATGATATCAGTTTATTTAATATTTACTGAATTACTGCAATTAATCTTCACCATTCTAACTGAAAAAATAATGCAATTATACTTCAACTATATGAAATTGTTCAACAAAAGTTATAAAACATCATCAGTTTTAGCAACTACATATAAGTAGATGAAAGACGACAAATTAACTAAAAAATGGGTTTTATACATTTACATATATGCAGTAAGAATAACATAATAACAGTATCAGAAACCGATGCAAATAAAAGCAAATGCATATAAGAGATATCAGGAATCGAAGGGTTTTAGGCAATGCAAATGTACTTGCAGAAAGTTATGCAGTAAGAATAGAAAATTAAATCTACTTGCAAATCTACTTTAAATTATACTGTATATTTAATTTTTTGAAAAATTGAATTTCATAAAATAGAAACAACCCTAATTTACATACATGTAGAGAGTAGAGAGATTGATCGAAGACGAAGCTGCAGACTGTCAAAAGCGAGATCGAGTAGTCGAAAACTGGAAGCAACCGTGAGCTGTCGGATGTTAGAAGAGAGAGTTCGATTTTTTTCTCTGAAGAAGAGGGAGTTCGATATTTTGACGAGAAACGTGATCTTTTGAGAAGTTGAATCAGAAAAAAAGGCTTTGTTCATTTTTTTATGATAGACTGAGATGGACCTATTTTTTTTGAAAAAAACTATATCGGGGATATCTCGGAATATCGTTTCGCTTCAAATTTCGGCCGATATATGTAAATTTTGGCCGATATAATCGAATTGAGATATCAACCGATATCTCATGTCTCGTTTCCCAAGATTTCAACCGGGATATCGACGGAGATAGCCGAGATTTAAAACAGTGATATATTACATAGAAATCAACCCGAAAGACATAAGCCAACCCCTTTGAGCCTTTTATTTTGCTCGATGCATATTGTTTTAGCCACTTTTAAGATCGTTGTTCCCTTATAGCCAGTGTTATCAATGCGTGCGTCTAGGCCAAAAAAAGGCTCAAGTGCACGTTGTACGTCTTTTTGCAATTTGAGCGTGCCTTTTTGCAGTTTAATTCGTCTTTTTGCAAATTCAAATCTAGTTGACAAAATAGTTAAATAAAAATTTAAATAGTTAATGGATTATAAAATATGGTATAAAATTTAAAATTTAGTTAATAAAATATTTAAATAGTTGAATAAATTATAAAATATGGTTTAAAATTTAATTTGTAATTAGTAAAATAGTAGATCAAACTTGTATAAAAGGCACGCAAAAAAGCTCAGGTCTCAAGGCTTGCGCCTTAGCGCCTTGACTACTTTGCTTATAGCATCAATTTTTTATTATGTATATCGATCAATCCTTCTGTGGAGTGACCATGGTCAGCATACTTATCAACCAAGTTTAGCTTTGATCTCTTATGCTTTTGCATATGTATACACACATGATATATTGAAATGCATGCAAGAAATGCATGCAAGTGTGTATTTGTATGCATAACCGCTGTCTCTATGAAAAAGATGTCTCTATAAAGAAGCTTAACTTATTAGGTTGACCTGTTATTGTATCATATACATGGGAAAAATGCAATGGAAGTGTTTTAACGGCCGTTAATCATTGAAATGCATGTAACGACATTGAATGTTCACATGATTAATTCTCTTTTATTGGAAATTCACATTGTTCACATTGACCATATTTAAGACAAGTTATTTGCTTACTTTTAAAATTTAACGATTTATTTGCACGAACCACCATACAACCGAGCACCAAAAGAGTAATTTATCTAACATTTTTTCATAATATTAGCACTTTCGACATGGTTTATAATGTTCAATGAAATCATTTTAATTTTTGTTTGCATAATGTTTCCATGATTACTCATTCCTTGATTTATTGTGATTCGAAACATCGTTGTTGAGTTGTGGTATGGTAGCAATTTAGGAAGCAACTCATGTTTTGAATTAAACTAGCGGATGTAAAAGGGGAAACGATAAATGGGAAAAACAAAGAAACAGTGCTACAATTATCAATGTAAATTATAATGTCTTGTTCATTACTTGGCATATAGATGCATGTATCTATGATAGAAATATGTTTAATATTATTAGAAATTTTTGTGAGATTGTATCATGCAAGGAGTAAAAGAGAGAGTGAATTATATGGAGATTTTCTAAGAGTCAAAATAGTATTGAAGAAAGAGCAATTCAAGTGCGGAAGTTTTTAAACAGTCTATTATAAGTAACTATTTTGATGAAACAAATAATTGCAAGTAAATATTGAACAAGTGAACGGTTGGGGAGAAGAATTAAACACATAAGATTATGACGATTTTGGTAGGTCCACTAATTCAACTATCGTACAATTTGTATAGATTTTAAGTCTCAAATTCCAATCAGATTGTGTTATGAGATTTCAGCATATGATGATGTTTTGTATTGGATGTAGTCTCAAACAAAATGAATGTATTAATGAATGTATTGAGGTCGTTCAGTGTATCTTATATGCCTAAAGTTACCTTTTTAATGATTCTTATAATTATATAAAAATATCTTCATCGTTATGGAAAAACATAGGAAAATATTCTTTACACAAAAATCACAAGATATATGCATGGTGGAGTCATAAAATTCGTTTATGTGAGTTATTTTTATAAGCAAATAAAAATCTTTATTGCATTTGGTTTATAAATTATAGAAAACATGGTTGTTCTATTAAATTAAAAATGACTCAATGGATCAAACTCAAATTGAATCTATTTCAAATTGAACTAATGATCAATCAATAGACATCCTTTTTGTACACGACTTTTCAATGTGTGTGAAAAATATAATTTTAGATAAGATCTCATCCAATACCACAATCAAAAGTTCAATATCTTGACCAAGGCCAATGTCATACGATATTTGATGTTTCATCTTGTTCAAGTTATCAAAATAAGATCTTGATTGATGGGACAAAGATTCTTAACACTAACTTGTCAAAATAAAACACGACGTATCAAAAAAAAAATCCGTTTAGTTTTTGAATGCTCGGAACTAGATAGATAGAACTAAAATGAGAAACTAAACCAATGGATGACGGTTTTATATCTTGGATTTCAATCACATTTCATCTTGGAATTTTCTTACGCGATATCTCGCACTAAAAGAGACAAGTGACATTGGATATACAACTTTGATTGACATCTTAGATTGATATTTTAATTTAAAGTGTGTGTTGGGACGATATGATAAAAACTTTTGCATAGTTGCGAAAGGTGTGCCGTTGTACGTGCCATGGCGTAGGATGTAGCGATTTTGCCTTTTGGATCCATGGCGCGATGTACATGAGAAGATATACTAAATGGCGCAAAAACGCACACAGGCACACAACGTAGAAAAGATATGTGCTTTATATTTGTTAAATTTTTTGACTTTTCATTTCTTTACGATCCACAAACATATAAAAATCTATATTCATCATACCGTGTCTGCAGAGTAATATGTTATGTAGTTTTAAAGAAAGTCCCCCCTATTTTGGCTCGAAACATGCGTAGTTTATTGATACGAAAAATCTTATTTTTTATATGTAATATTCTTAAAGTAAGCTGTGATATAATTTTGAACTTGTATATACATACTAATATTGGTGCTTGAATGTATTACGTATTTATACGATGATATGATAAGTTGTAAGAACAAATTATGCATTTTCATAGTTAGGTGTGATCAAAATATATTAAATTAGTGAAAAAAAAATACAATTTACAAAAACCGTTATAAAATAGGCATATCAAAGTAACAAAAAACTAAATAAATTTACGACAAATAACAATACACAAAGCAAAACATAATGAAATGCCTCTTCATTTTTTTCAGACTTAAAATATTCAAAATAATTTGTAAGTTTATACGTGAAATTTTATTGGCAAACAGGCTTTTCTGTCGAAATTTAACTTCTGAATAAATGATTAATCATTGAATAATGTAACGTAGTTAAATGAATAATAATATTTTTTTAGAGTGCACAGTAAATTAAAGGTGTGCGCCGTTTGCTACGTTGTGCACTAAAGGTCTAGGAAGGTTTTGCACTTCTTTGTGTTATGCGCCGTTAATAACTCTGAACTTGTATATCTAAAATCAATATTTAATGATTTCTCTAATTATCACCATTTGAAAAAAAATGTAACATACTTAACTTGCGTTAGTAGAGAGAACTGATGGACTAGAAAGAGTATTCTTTCTTCTAGATAATGGTAGTTAGTAATTGATTTGTTAGTTAGGATGATTTTTGTATTTGAACATGAAGCGAAGTCTTTTGTTAGCTCATCCGAGTGAAAAAAAAAAAGATTGAAATATTTTGGACCTGTATAAATAGCTATAAAAAATTTTGTAAATGGAAAAAATAAAATTTCGAACGAAATTTCAAATTACGATCTGGTTCTAAATTTTGTTTCGCCCTGATGTAAAAATGAGATCTTGGCCGAGGTTAACAAGTTTAAAAACAATGGATGAGATAAAGAGTTTATAGACAATGGTTCGCTATGAACACTAATTCATATATTGATATGTCCAACAACACTTGATTTTATTGTTATTTAGATCTCCTTATGGAAGAGTCATATGGTAACTATTGATATGCCACACCTATCGATTTCTCCTTTTAAATACTTGGTGTATTCTTATCTGGACAATTTACATAATTTATTCTTGCAGCCATAAAAATCAACGCTATTCTCGAGTTTATATTGATTTCCATACTCCTGAAGATGTCATGGAGTTTGCCGCTTTCTTTGACGGACGCACATTTGTCAATGAAAAAGGTATATGCTGTTTCAGTCTTCAAATTGGAACAGTCTTTCACATAGCTTATGCTGTCATGCTTAATTCCAAGTTTGTGCTTGTTTATAGATATGTCAGTTCCTTGCATTATTTGCTTACTTGTGTACAGTGTTAGATGCTAACTGGCACTTGGACATTCTTTTTCATCATTAGTAGTTTAATTTGTGTTTTTGTATTTGTTTTAGTATGACTTGCATAATCTTCGACACGATTTTATCAATTTTCGTATGATTAGCTTTATTCTGTTGGATACATTAGTTGTTTTTTGGGTTGCGTTACATAGGGATTGGAGTTGTCAATATTTTTATCTAGATAACTACACCTCCGAATAATAAATACGTGGATTGTAGATCTTTACCAAGTACTAACTGAATTATTGATACCTTGTAATTATTTTTTATTATCCATATGATGCAAAGTATAATTATTTTTTATTTTTTATGCACTAAGTTATGGACCTTTACATGTGCTCTGTTTGGCCCCTAGGATCCTTGATTCGTCCTTGATGTTTAGTTCTCTGCTCCTTCCCGGAACAATGTAATAGTTATCCATGAGTTATACATGTTTCTCCTATTTGGGTTTTAAAATTGGGCAATTTCAAATAGTCTTGAATTTCTGCACTTGTTCATAACTTTATAATATATGTATGTATGTATGTGTTTGTGCGCGCACACAAACGCATACGTACATATGTATGTATATTATAAAGTTATGTGTGTGCTCAGGCCATCTCTGACTGTTTATTGGTTTTGAAATGGTCTCTTGGTATTATTACAATGTTTTTATTAATAAGGTTTGTGAATGATGCATATTTGTTTTTAGGTTCCCAATTTAAGGTGCTTGTAGAATATGCACCATCACAAAGTGTTCCCAAACCATCTCCTAAGAAGGATGGCCGTGAGGGGACTATACTTAAAGGCATGTTTTTTCCTATTTCATGTTAAAACCCAGTCATCTGTTATTAACCCACCTTGTGTATTATTTATAAGCTTATTCATGTACATGTTATACAACCGATATCAGACCCTGACTATTTGGAATTCCTTGAGGCAACCGCAAAGACAGAGAATCTTCCTAGTGCCGAGGTTCAGATGGAAAGAAGAGAAGCAGAAAGAGCTGGTTAGTTGCAAAAATATCATAAGAACTCTTATCAAATGGGATGCATGCTGTTTAAAGACTGATTGTTCGTATGAAGATCCATGTTATAAATACTTTGTAATACCGCTATTTGTAGGTGGACAAAAGGAGTCAGTTATAGTAACACCTTTAATGGATTTTATTCGCCAAAGACGAGCAGCTAAGAATGAATCTCAGGTAAAAGGGTGGTGGTTTATATAATGATATATCATGCTGTTAAAATATGTTATACTGTTAAATATACATAACTAATCCTGATACATTGTAGTTCTATTTAAATGCAAACAAATACCTCGAGTTTGATTATTAAAAGCCTTTAGTAGTGAGTCGCAACTGATATTTGTACTTACATATGCTAATAATTTGTTTCCATGTTCAATCGGATAACCAAAATATTGATTAATCTGAAAAACAGCTGTATGCATATACTAATACATTTTATATAAAGCTGAAGTTTTGCCTAAGTTTTCGCAACTGTTATGATGGCAACTCAATTTAATGACAAAATCTTAGCATGCCATTAAAGAAGGAACTTAACATGGCATTGACTTGTCAAAAATCTACATAATACATATGGTAGGTGACGTAAAGAGAGCTATTATTGAAATAACTGAGAGGAACTACTGATGACGATATCATCGATCAAATCTAATAGGAATCATCTTC
The DNA here is from genome assembly GCA_030765085.1 of Allium cepa. Classification (NCBI taxonomy): domain Eukaryota; kingdom Viridiplantae; phylum Streptophyta; class Magnoliopsida; order Asparagales; family Amaryllidaceae; genus Allium; species Allium cepa. The sequence continues at coordinate 176,578,712 of CM060930.1, forward strand.
AAACCTAATGGGAATCAAATAAGTTGGCACAGAAGAAAATAACTTTAAGCTATAACTGAATTAAAATAAATAAATAGCACCAAAAAATAAATTATCATTTATAGGACAGTTGAATAATTTTTTTTAAGGTCTACATAGTGAAGTTGGTAGTCAAATTCTTTAATGCTAATATAGATGGTATAACAACATTCCTTTCAAGTTTAAATTATAGTACCAAAATTAATTTTCATAATTTATCGCTGATCGTAGTATATGCCAACGAACGGAATATTATTGAAGTAGGTAAAACAAGGATGGAAAAATAAATTACCACAGCATTTCCTAGTGATCACAATATTATGATAGTGGATAAATTATTTAAAGCTGTTTTGGCAAAACATAAAAGGAAGAAAGTTAGTCTCTTTGTATTACTTCTCTTTTGCCCACTTTTGATAATTTTCAAACAATCCACACAATCCACTCAATTCATGAACTAAGTAATCAAAAAATAATTCAGAAATGGAGATAGAACCAAGCAGTCATGAATTGGGAAATAATTGAGTTGAATATTTGATGACGTACCTTAGGCCTTTGTTTGTATGCATGTGCATATGTATATGATGTTTTTTGTGTATAATAAAAGGCCTGCCATGGATATTCGAAAAATACGAATCCATCTGGATTCATATTTAAAAAATAGAAGATATTTGACATTTGAAGAAATGAATGGATAAGCGGTAATATTGGTATTCGAATTCAAAAAATTATCCATGCGATTTTTATCAATATGATAGTGTTAGATCAATGTGTATTTTAGTACAATCAATGATTGTTTTTGTTTTTGTTTTTTTGTGTGTGATTGCTGCTCAAAACTAGTCTTAATCATCATATTTTTTTGTTTTTAAGAACCAGTAGTAAAATGATTTTATCAAGGTTTGAGGTTCTGGCCAAAACCACGAGATTCCGACCAACTTGTATCGGTTTCGGTCGTCACCAGGATGAGATTAGGGCAAAATCCCGTCCCGTTCAAACAATCGAAGAAAAAAAAACTGCAATTGAAATAAGGAAGGAGAGCGACAGCAAAACACATGCGAAATCCAGTCGAAAAAGCTCATCTCGTGCTTGAAGAGAGAATAATATTACTCGACTTGTCCATATCGACATCGATTTTAGTTTCGCGAATAGCATCGACTTTGGCGGCGACTTCGAATTTGGCTGCGACATATTACTCGACGTTGATATTGAGAGGAAGAGGGGGAGACGATGTTTAATTTGGCTCCGGTAATTGAGGGCTGAAATGTAATCGAGTAATTTAGGGCTGAAAAATAATTTGAGGCTGCAATGTAATTGAGACGATGTTTAATTTGGCCCATGATTAATTAGGGCTGGGCTGTGGTTGGAATATTTAGGGGTTTAACCATCTATTTGGGCATTTATTTGGGTTTGTGTTGGGTTAAGCTAACAAATATTTTTACCAACCGAACAAACATAATTTACATTTACAAGGAGCATTATTATATATACATTCAAAACCATAAAAAACTGAAACTAAGACCGAAACAAAAACCGAAGCTTCCGAAATCGTCCGAAACTATGAAAGTTTCAAATGACTGAAACCGAGAACGAAACTGAATTCTCGAACCTTGGATTTTATGTTGGAAGTAATATTTTATATCTTATATCTATTTTTTACAATTTACCAACTGTGAGCGGATAGACAAAAATCCAGTATGCTGCTATTCATGGTTACGGATATTTATGAATATTCGAAAACGATTTTGGTCTATGTGTACAAATGCAGATATAACATTCACGTATCTGTGGATGGACCTAATGTTAAACGAGGATGTATTGTTAAACAAATGATCTAATTTAGACTGATTCTCTGCCGCAAATCATCCCTCACAAATTTGTTAGTAATGTTGTTTCCACATCAGCATGTATAACTACAATTTAAACGTTTAGAGTAATAATCAAATGACTTGTCTTCTTCATCCAGTCAATTGTAATGAATATTTATCTGAACAACAATACATTAAATGTTGGAGCAAATATATTCGTCTGGTCGACCCTTCTCCAGTCCTTTTTTGATGTTCATTTAATGAACTTGATTTTTTGTTAGCCAAGTTGCATGCAAAGCTTTAATTCAAACAATAAACCTCCCCAACCCCACCTTGCCCCGCCCCACCCCAAAAAAACCACCACTCACTTTTGATGTTCGTTTGACGAACTTGATTTTTTATTTGTCTGGTCGACCTTTCCCCCCTCTTTTTTCCTTAATTCGTACCTTTTCCATTCATGTATTTATCAATATCGTTCGTTTTCCGTATAAAAAGAAGTTTATTTTGATTAAAAAAATTCTACTTAGAATTACCTATGTTCAATATTGTAATCTATATCCTGCGTTTGACAGCAGAGAATATCCATCAGTAGTAGACTTAGCAGAAGAGCAGGAGAAGCTGTCAGTAATAGTCCCAGTTCTTCCAAGCGAGGATCCGACAAACGAAGAAGCTCCACTTCGATGGTAGTTTAATTGATGCAAACAGCTTGCATTTTACTGTTTTAGGCAACATATACTAATTCTTCTTTGTAACAATGACTTCGATATTCTGTTGTGATTGCAGTATGTTTTAAGGGACAGTTCTAAGGCTAGAGCCGAAATGAAGGAGAAATATGCGTATACGATATTGTCTAGAAAGGAAGACCAGCAAACACCTTCAGATTTAAAAACAGAAACATCAGAAGTTGGAAATAAAATATCCAAAGCTGTAGATGGTATTATTTACACATTTATTATACTTTAGTATTTATTTACATTATTATTACTTGTAAAGTCATCATCATCATCATCGTCGTCGTCGTTAATTTTTTAGGGGGGTGGGGGAAGGGGTACACCTTGGATTTCAGAACACTTCCCTTTTTTAAGCAGAGTTTTAGGTTCTTGAGACTCCACTTAAGCAGCTCTGATTCTTTCCTGTCTTCAGTTCATTTAATTACCACGTATCTGTGGTATAACTTGGTCAACTTATCTCTAGCATTTTAGGGCTATAGTAAATCACTTTAAATATTTGTTTAGACGCTATACCGCTTGCGAGGTGGATTCTTCTTCTTCTTTTTATTTTTATTTTTTTGGCCATTTTCCATATTATCCTCGCCAGTATTTGTCTTAATTTTTTTTGGGAATTTCAGCACAGCAACCAGCTAACCATAGTATTAGACTTTGAGCTGGCAACTGAATCTCAAGGATGCTGTCCCTTGGTCCCTTGTTTTAACGCTGATGGCTGTTTTTCTTCTTCTGAAACTCTCCGTCCTTAACCGGGTTAAATCTCTCATATATCACATCCAAATATAGATCATTTTCATCATTGTTTAAGGCAGGTGACTGCACCTAAGTTTGTTTTGAAAAGTCGATTCCGTAGTAGTTGCTTAACAATACATCTAATAGGGTCGACACTTGACACTATGTCCTCTAACCTATATATATATGTGTGTGTGTGTGTGTGTGTGTGTGTATATATATATATATATATTCAAAGAAAAAGCATACACACATACATATGTATGTATACAAATACATAAAAAATGAAGGTATCAGGACACTTGTTTGTGGTACCTCTTTATCATCTCTATCATATCTTGTGGTACATAATCTCAAATGATACAAAATTATAAAGATATGCTCGTATCATACTTAAGATCGTAGTCATGTAAATTGAACTCATTTGAATATTTCTAACACAAAGGAATGATGTTTTAAATCAACGAATAAAATATATGTTTTGCTGATTCATATTGGCTTACGAAAAAGGTCTCATTTTATGTGGAGATGATATTCATAGTATAGGGTGAGTGATATTCATATTAGACCAGTAGAACCACATAATGGTGGATAACCAACTGTTTAGTTGTATAATTTTTTTTAATATTTTATTGCAATTTTCATTAGTTTTAATTATTAAATGCATAATGATAATATATTGGACAAAAAATTATTTGCATTATTAGAAACATGAAATAACAACTGAAAAAGAAGCACGGTAACAAATAATTATAAGTTGGAAATGATATACATGTATATACATATACACATATAATATTTAATTAAAAAATAGGAACTAATAGATTATAGAGACGACGAGCAAAAAGTGGAGTCCATAGAATATATTTGCTAAAGGGAAGGAGACGAGAGAAAAAATCTTAGTAGAATAAAGAGAAAAATGCGTATTATTCGGAGGAAATGAAAGAAAATATATTTGCATTACACGCATTATTTTGATTTTACACTATTTGATTTTGCAATTCTACAGAAAAATGGACCTCCTTAACGGTCGATTAAACATATCCAAAATTTTGTAGCATTTCAATTTGTTTAAACATAGGTGATGAAGGGGTGCAACAAAAGAGGGGTAACATATATCAAGTGGTGTTCTTGATAAAATGCATTATGTTTGCGCAAAAAATGGACAAACACCTCAAAGCCGTACGATTTAGTTGATTTTATGTTGTTTTTAGTGATTTGGGTGATTTATGCAAATATATGAAAAGCAGGGACTAAACTGTAAAAGACACACAGATTTATAGTGGTTCGGCCAGAACGTGCCTACGTCCACTTTATATTTTATTCTCCTTTTCCCTTCAGATTACAAGTACAAAGCTTTGATTACAAGTAACTGAAAGTTGTTTGAAAGTTCTATCCGTGCTTGAGCTCTCAAACTTGTCCCCCATTGTTGTACCCATGCCCCTCTATTTATAGAGTGAGGCTGGGGGCAGGGGTCCTGAATGTATATAGCTGCTGGTGGGCCTGGGCTGAAGCAATCTAGCCTGGCACATCTGGTTCGGCGTTCATTGGTTCGGCCGAGGTGGTTCGGAGAAGTGCCGGTCCAGTGGTGGAGTTGGTCTGGATGAGTGCTGGTTCGGTGATGGAGTATGGAGGACCGGTAGTGAATGGACCGGTAGTAGGAGCATGGTCTAGTTCGGCCTAGGCTTGGAGGTTGGTTCGGTAGGATCTGGTCCGGTGAGAGGTAGTTCGGTGGTAGGAGGGAGCCGGACGAAATTCTACCCAACACACCGAATCAAATACCTTCTTTTGCCGATCCGGGTGATTTGCCGGATGAGTTTGTTGTTACCAAAGTACCGAATGGCTTACGTGCCGAATGTGGTTCCGCCGAATGGACTCTCGCATGGCTTCACCGAATGATCTTTTATATTTGAACCTTGAGTGAAATCCCTGACTTATGTACGCTTGCTTTCTTCTTCTTGGTTCGGTCGTGGTGGAAATGCACACAACATTGATATTCCAGTTTTGACCAAAAATGGGATAACACTTTGCCCCCCAAAACATGCCTTGCGATAGGAAGGTGTGTTTTGTAATGCCATGAGCTGAATGTTCATATCCTGTTGACAACCTGTAAAGAGCTTGATATTTTATATGGCCCCAAATGACGACCGTTCGGGATCGAGCTATTTTGGATGAAGCGCGGCCGTTCATGGTCAAGTGCCTAACTTCAAATGACGACCGTTCGCGATCGAGTCATTTGAGGTGAAGTGCGACCGTTCGCGGTCAAGCGTCTAAATCCATGCGACGATCGTTCGAGATCGAGTCATTTGCGGTGGAATGTGATCGTTCACGGTCAAGCGCTTTACTTCAAATGATGACCGTTCGGGATCGAGCCATTCGAGGTAAAGTGCGACCGAGCCCGGTCAGAGGGCGAACCTCAAATGGCGACCGTTCGTGATCAAGCCACTTGGGGTGAAATGTGACCGTTCACGGCCGGTGCCGTTCGCGGCAAAAGATGAAATGGGACCGTTCGCGGTCAAGCGCCTTACTTCGGATGACAATCGTTCGAGATCGAGCCATTCGTGGTAAGGTGCGACTGTTGGCGTCAGGGGGTGGACCTCAAATGGCGACCTTTCGCGATCGAGCCATTTGTGGCGAGATGAGTTGTGCCGTTCGAGGCGAGTTTGTGACTGTTCGAAGTCGGGTGCCGTTCGAGGCGAATTGTAACCGTTCGAGGTCGGGTGCCGTTCGAGGCGAGTTGTGATCGTTCGCGATCGGGTGCCGTTCGAGGCGAATTGTGACTGTTCGAAGTCGGTTGCCGTTCGAGGCGAATTGTGACTGTTCGAAGTCGGGTGCCGTTCGAGGCAAATTGTGTATGCCCGGGGGGGACTTAATATTACCAGTGTCGGAGTTATTGTTTGGGGGAGTCTCCGAATCAAAGACTTCGGTAGTTCGCTGCCATGCAAGAGGTGCTCGTGGACCGTTCGCGATCCAACGGGCATACAAGTAAATTTTTCCATAGAATTGTAAATGTTAAAGCAATAATCATATGAACCTTACGGCAGGCATGTCCAAACAGGAAGAATTTAAATGTTCAAATCAAAATCAAAGCAAAAAGCAGAATGAAGATGTCAAAGCGCAAACTCTTACTATAACGCGGTTGGTAGTCATTCAGAGCATGCCTATGGATCGTGCGCGATCGCTCACATGTGTAAATGATTTAACCGCGTTAGTGAGAGGTTTACAACTCGTTCATCGTTATTTTGATCAAGCAATCAATGGATAATCAAACGGTGCCCCGATCCAGGGTCACCTCTAGTCGATGTAGACGGTGGTTGCTCTGGCTCCACTGCTGGAGTTCGCCTCCTCACATACTGAAGGAGCATACCGTTCCTGATATGCCTTTCCACCTCGTCCTTCAAATGTCTACAATCATTAGTATTATGACCGTTTAATTCATGGAATTCACAAAACTTATCTGATTTTCTTTCGTCAGGAGTTGAATCCCTTCGCATTGGTCTACGATACGGAACCTGCTCCTTGGTATCCTGGTAAATTCGTTCCAGACTCTCATTCAGCTCAGTGTGAGTGGTGAATCGCGACTCTCTCCGTGGCCGCTTTGACCTATCATCATTATCCTCAGCCTTTCTCTTTCCTTTGCCAGTCTCCGCACCCTTTCCAGGTGGGTTTCCGCTCTTGATTGCGTAAACGTCAACTTCTTCCTCTCTTTCTGCACTAGCATCTTCCAAACGCAGAAACTTTTCAGCCTCATGATAGAACTCTCCCAGATTCATAGGTGGATCCTTAGTTAACGAATTCTTGAACTCTGTACTATCAGCTATTCCAGATACAGCCGCCATCATGACCATAGATGGATCTGGTCGATCCACAGATGCTGCCGCCGCATTAAATCGCGTTAGAAAGCTCCTCAAAGTCTCTCCAGTTTTCTGCTTCAAGGTTGCGAAAGTCATCACATTCTTGGGTCTCGCAATGTGAACCCTGAATTGCCTCATGAACCTCTCAGTTAAATCTTCCCATGTTCCTGTGGAGCCGCTCTCCAGCTGCCTAAACCATAACGCTGCAATGTCCGTTAAATACAATGGAAAGCACCGGGCCATGACCTCCTGTGATGCCCCCAGCACTTCCATGTGCCTCATATACTTTGTAAGATGGACCGCAGGGTCTGTCCTCCCATCGTACATCTCTACTGACGGTAACTTGAACTCTGGTGGGTTCCTAGCCATCCTAATCGCAGGGGAAAAAGGACTCCTGTTTACATCTTCCAAGTCTCTGTTTATTAAACCGCCTCTCATAGCTCTTCTAACCATCTCTGCTAATCTGTCATTGTCTCCAAGCTGTAGTCCTCGCTCACTGCCTTCGACCTGCCTCCTGAGTCCGCGGGAGTTTTCATGTGTATGCCTCCCTGGTTGAACGTTCATTCCTCTATTGCTACCAGGTGGCTTGGATGCCCCCATCTCTCTTCCCGGGGTCGGATCAACATGTTCTACGTGAGTGCCCCCTAGCTCTGGTGCTACGCCAGATGGTCCTGCTCCGTTCTGAACTCCAGTTGCTCCTTGGTTTTGGGCTCCAAGTTGCCCAATTTGCTGAAGCAAGTTCTGGATCATCTCTTCTTGTCTTCTCATCATAGCCTCCATCTCATCCCTGGTGATGAAGGCTGAAGCTTGGTTTGCTCCTGAGGAAGCCTCTTGACTCCCTTCCTGTTGACTCTGCTCTGGCCTTGGCCTTCTGCTTGATTGTCTTGCCATGACTCTTCCAATCTGAATCTCTAAACTCTCAAGTTCGAATTCCAAATGGTAGAATCCCTGAGTTCAACTCTCAGTGAAAGCACCAAAAATGTTTGCGCAAAAAATGGACAAACACCTCAAAGCCGTACGATTTAGTTGATTTTATGTTGTTTTTAGTGATTTGGGTGATTTATGCAAATATATGAAAAGCAGGGACTAAACTGTAAAAGACACACAGATTTATAGTGGTTCGGCCAGAACGTGCCTACGTCCACTTTATATTTTATTCTCCTTTTCCCTTCAGATTACAAGTACAAAGCTTTGATTACAAGTAACTGAAAGTTGTTTGAAAGTTCTATCCGTGCTTGAGCTCTCAAACTTGTCCCCCATTGTTGTACCCATGCCCCTCTATTTATAGAGTGAGGCTGGGGGCAGGGGTCCTGAATGTATATAGCTGCTGGTGGGCCTGGGCTGAAGCAATCTAGCCTGGCACATCTGGTTCGGCGTTCATTGGTTCGGCCGAGGTGGTTCGGAGAAGTGCCGGTCCAGTGGTGGAGTTGGTCTGGATGAGTGCTGGTTCGGTGATGGAGTATGGAGGACCGGTAGTGAATGGACCGGTAGTAGGAGCATGGTCTAGTTCGGCCTAGGCTTGGAGGTTGGTTCGGTAGGATCTGGTCCGGTGAGAGGTAGTTCGGTGGTAGGAGGGAGCCGGACGAAATTCTACCCAACACACCGAATCAAATACCTTCTTTTGCCGATCCGGGTGATTTGCCGGATGAGTTTGTTGTTACCAAAGTACCGAATGGCTTACGTGCCGAATGTGGTTCCGCCGAATGGACTCTCGCATGGCTTCACCGAATGATCTTTTATATTTGAACCTTGAGTGAAATCCCTGACTTATGTACGCTTGCTTTCTTCTTCTTGGTTCGGTCGTGGTGGAAATGCACACAACATTGATATTCCAGTTTTGACCAAAAATGGGATAACACATTATTGCATTCTCTAGACAAGATGTTTTGTGACCAATGAAGACATTAGACAACATACCACACAAAATTTGGTGAGTACAATTATTAGCAAAAAAATACATTGAAGTGCATGATTTGGTGTTATCGCCAAGCTAAGTTTGAAAAAAGAAAAGAAAAAAGAACATGCAAAACTAACATATATTGAAGACATTAGACAACATACCACACAAAATTTGGTGAGTACAATTATTGGCAAAAAAATACATTGAAGTGCATGATTTGATGTTATCGCCAAGCTAAGTTTGAAAAAAGAAAAGAAAAAAGAACATGCAAAACTAACATTTTCTAACAAATGCAATACATATTGACATGAACAAGGATTTAAAATTATGATGAACTAACTTACTATAAACTCCTAGGCATGGCTCATATAAATGTACCAAAAATAAGTTCTCACTACGGTATATATGGATTGATACCTTCTGGAAGGTTTCATTATAATGTGGATATCTGCATCTAATTCACAAATCACCTTATCCCACCCCATCATTCAGTGGAGAAGCCAATCAGGTGCATTTCAGATCCTCTTTGTATGTTCCTTAAAAATAATAGGTATGCTTTGCACATAAAAGACAGTCATACGTGCTTCAGTAACAGGTACAACGTTTATGGTAGATACACATGTAACAAGGTAAATATAATGTGTTGCTTATAATTTAAAATGGTGTGTGCTTTTGCTAGCTTGCCAAAATAAAACTGTCTCTAAAATGTCATGGAATTTGCATATTATTGCAAAATGGATTAGAGTGAGTGTTGTGTAAGCTCTTATACTAATTACATGTGATTTTCTGGACATTTTAAGCTGGGAATACGTGGGTAAAGTAAACATAACTTCTCTCCGAAAACAGTTTGTGATTGAAAAATGCTGGGAGCAGAACATATTATTCATGTCATGGTCTGATTTGCATGGCTAAGATAAATATTTTCTATTGTACGTTTCAATATTACTTTAGAAAAGAAGTAAAAATGTTAATTTTGTTGATTTTTTTAATTTAAAATTTTGTTCATTCATTCATGAGCCACACCTTTTAATCACATATCCCAAGTCCCTATGTCTTTCGTCAAATATTTGCAAGATTGCTTATGCATTATTTTCCTTCAGTATTACAAAATTGTCACCAACTTATCTACTCCTTTAAATTTCAGAAAAAGTGCAATAGAATTGCATTTTTTATCAACCATATTTAGTATATACATTTTTAGTGCTAAATATTTGGTTTTTTTTTTTCCTTTTTTTATTATACATTTTTGGAGCATAGAATATGCACTTTATATTAGTTATATTCAGAATTTATGCAGATAATATGCAAGGTGCATACAGTTTGCAATTTATTATCTCAAGTTTTTTTTTCCCATTTAAACTGCAGAACAGAATAATATATATGTTTATTTTGTACATCTTTAGTTCTAAATATATAAAAGTTTACAATTTTAGTGCATAAAATATACATTTCTAAATTACATTCGCACTCTATGTACAATTTGCACTTTATTTCAAGCTCATTATTTTGTTTTTAAACAGCAAAAAGTGCAATGGAAAGTGTATGCATTTAACTTAAATGTGTTAGTTTTGTAATTTTTTTTCTAAATATTTGTATTTTTACATTGTTAGTGCATAGAGCAAGCACTTTTTAGTTCTATTTAAACTCTATGCATATGGTTTGCGAAGTACATACAATTTGCATGTTTTGTTTTTAAAGCCTACTCTCTCTTTTGAACTGCAGAAAAATGCAGTAGAAAAATGCGCTTTAGTAAATATGTCAAGATCTTTACATTTTTGGAATAAATTTGTAAACTGGATGCAGTTAGTGTTTTTAGAGTTAATTTGGTTTGCACTTCTGAGGGTTAATATTGCAAACTACATAATATTTGCATTTAGAGTTAATTTTGTAAACCCTCTACCATTTGCGTTTGTAGTTATTTAATTTTTTTTATTTACATGTTTTTGTAAAGTGCATACAATTTGCGCTTTGTTTTCATAATTGCAGGTAATTTTTTGTAACGTACATACAATTTGGACTCTTGCACTTCTTTCCCCTTTTTGCTGTAAAGTGCATAAAACAGTAGTTTTCATGCTTACTCTTTGCATGTTTATTTTCGAAGTTTGCATGCAGTTTACGTATTGCATATTGTTTGCTTAGGTTCAAATGGAACTACATCCACCCTATCTGGAAAAATTGAAACATCCATAAAGGTATTTATGTTGAACGCAAACTACTGTAATTTTACGACCATCTTTTTAAATGCTTATCGTGAAAATTCTCATTTCTTAAATAGGTACCAGGCATCTTATCTCTGCCGAACACAACTGCTTCTGTGAGAAACATACCCAATTCGACTTATAGACAAAGACAACGCCATGAGACTAGCGAAAGAATCATCAGAGGCATACTTTCTAACAAATCCGAACTACGAACACATGATGTGAAATCCGAGAGAGACAAGCACCCACCTCGTCCACCTAACCCTCACATAAAGTCATATTCCTTTAATTCTTATAACGATGGGAAACGACAAATAGATGGCTCTGTGACTATATTAAGCAATACAAAGGAGAAACAACAAATAGTTGGAGATAAAGATGTGTCTAATAGTTCAATAGCTGCAAATGATGTTCCATTAGATCATGGAGAAATTAGATCGGTTCTGCCAAACTCCAGCAAAAGTACAGAAAATAGAAGTGGTCGTGCTAATTTTTCTCTCATGGAGAATGGTGATTATCTTTCTTTTTTTCTGTTGTGTAATTATTAGTTTACTTTGGGTCCCCGTTAATAGCTTTTGACAGTAACCATTTTGTTTTTTGAAAGCATCAAAAGTCAATTTTGATGTGAAAAAAATAGAAAATCTCCAATGTTTGTTTTTTGATTTTATTTGAAACATATATTTGAAGTGAACTAACAAATGTTTTAATATAAACAAAAGCACTTATGTTTTTGATTGCCAGATACTCTATTATGGTATGGATATATTTCACAGCTAATTAAAAAACTAGAGCACCTATATTTTTGATTGCCAAATACTCTATTATTATGGATATATTTCGCAACTGATTAAAAAATTAGAGCAAATGTTTATTATGGTACAGGTGCAACTAGATATGTTGTTCGCCGTGGAAAGGACGGAGATAGATTTCCAAGTTATTCTGAAGGAAAACAATCTAAGAGAGGACTGTCTACTAACTATGGCTCATACGATGTCAGTTGTGTAAAGGATATTTCTCAAGATGCATAAGTTCTGTTATTTAGATAATTTCGACTGATGCATTATTTGTTTGTTGCTTCGCAGAGGCAGATGTGGGTTCAGAAATCAGGTTCTGGTTCATAGTTCTTTGTTTGTAGTGGGGTAAGTTGTCTTATCTTTTGAACTGTAGCAGGTAAGTTTTTCACTTTTTCTGAACTGCAGGAAATTGCACTTGACAGAACTCTGTTCTGAAACTTTTAGGATACCATTTTACCAACATATAATTTGGAAAAATTTAGCTTCAGTTATCTTTACTCGGTTACTTTTTCTTTCTCTTCTCTTTTAGCAAATAGGGTTGGGAGTTGCTCGGTTTGCCGTTCAACAAGATATTTGTTTGGCCAAACTGCTTAACCGGGCCCATAACCCAATTACAATAAATATTCAGTTTGGTTAGCTGTCCGAACAATTTCTTTGAGTTTGACTGATCGAACTTCTTTAATCGTGGTTAATAAGTTTGACCTATATTTTTTCGACATGCATGTATTATAGGCTTATTAAGTCTTTCAGCCGATATCTTTTAACTATCGATATCGATAGAGAGTAAAGAAAGAATAATTAAGAGAAATGATACATTTTCGGTTTTCTTAAACATTATCATGCCAGCAAAATAAAACTTCTAATAGTTGGTTGATTTGGAATTCAAGTGGACCGTGTTTTGATCCTGTTGAACTTAAAACTGTTTCTGTAATAATCTCAATTTTGTTTCGACTTGTTGACTGATCATGCAAATATAGTTATTTTGTAACCAAACCCAAGCTGTTCGGTTAAAGGTGGGCTGTTGATTGTTTTATTCGGTTAAGCCGGGTGGGTCCATATATCATTTAGTCTACTAAGATGGAAAAAAAAAAGCCTTAAGTGTAAAAGCTACTCAACATATGCAGTATCTTTTTTTTTTTGGAAGCTCATGTTCAATGATTTTTTATTTTTATTTTCAGTCAGATACATATATCATGTGCAAAAATGTGATAAAAACAATATTTCAAGATTTAATATGAGATTTAAATTTAATGTCAAACTTCTAATTTTAAGAATGATTTCCAGAGTCTGGTTTTTGAGATGTAAGTGTGATAAAAATTTAATCAAACAAATCGGCAATACTCGTGAATTTCATTCAATCATGTTTTTCGAAACACAATATTTCTCCTATATATTTCACAGCAGTTTAATATATATCTTTTTAAGTCTATACTGAACCAGCAAAACACCTAAACTTGATCGATGTAGTGCACATTTATGCAGGTATGTCCGAATATGCCATAACAACTATTCTAGTTTAATTAAAGAAAAAACTCCATAATTTTTTCCTTTTGGATTCATGTGCATAGACATCAATATTGAATGTTCGCATTAAATTGAATATTGAACTCAAATTACCAATAAAATTTCAGAGCTTTTATTACTTAAATGATTGCTTGAAACATGTAAATTGTTTCTGCTTGTAATAATTTATTAATTATTTTTTAGAGAAAAAAATCGGACCAGAGTAAAAAGTACAATTATGTAAATTCGAAAATAAACAGAAAATTATAAATTCAATATATTACAAACTTCTAGCATAATAAGCCATAAATTTTAAAATGTAAAATATAGATCAAAACATGTAGAGCACAAGATACTCCTTCCAATTTTTTTTATTATTTCCTGATGAAATTTAAGATAAACCATAAAGCAAAAAAAAAAAAAACAGACTTTTCAAAAATAAAAATAAAAAATCATTTTCTTCGAACTAATTATAGAAACATTTTTTTCCATTGTAAAAATGGTACAAAAATTTTGGAAGTTCAATCTAATTTTTCAAATTAAATAAAAGTTGAAAATTTTCAAGAAAAGTATCATGAAGAATATATTTTTTGTCAATAAATAACTAAATTCAACACACTTCAAATCAAAGCAATTCAGTTTTTTCTTTTCTTTGCATTAAAATTATTGATTTTGCTAAACCTCATATAGCATCGACTATTTCCACCTTTACCAGTATCGTTTTTCATTGAATAATGGTTTATGTCAACTTTTCATTATGTATCGAATTACTTTCTGAATAATGACCACTAATGAAGACTAATGTCCCTACTCGTCATCCCATGCTTGTTTAAAGGAAACTGTTATTTATTGTTGATTTTGGTTTTTTGTTGTTGTTTTTTTTTTTTTTTGGGATCTTTCCATTTCTTTTCCAAGAGTTGCAAAATTATATCTATTTCCTAGAGCAACTTTGACTTAAATATTTGACAAAAGAATGTTATACTAACCGTACTATGTGTCATGCCATGCAGCTTTTGCCGAACAGCAACAAAAAAGACCATGTGTTTGCAGTTCACCTACCATCAAATTTGTGACCTTTACAAATTACAGCCATTACTAATGTGCTACTTACTATATTAAGGTAACATTTTAAAAGCCAGAAGGTATAAAATGGGATTACAAACAAGTAATTGAGGAAAAATAGACTTGGAGTAAGCAAACTGAGCAACATAAGTATGTACTGCATATATGGCGATGCTCATCGGTTAAAGTTTCAGAAGCACGCAAGTTATTATTACCTTTGTTTATTTCAAGTCGCTAGCAGTCTGCTGAGGGATTTGCTCAGGCAAATAGTGTTTGTAGTGGTATCTTTTGTTATGATCGTTGAACCAAAATACTATTGTCACGGTACTAAATTTGGTAGTTTATGGTTTACCTGACTATTGCAATGGATAGAGTTCATAAATTTCTATGTAATTAGAAATGATTTTTGTAAAGAGGAATGTGTCAAATGAATTTGTCAATTTATTTTGTTTTATTGAATGGAAAACCAGCTAGTCGTGGCTCTTAATTTTGAGTGATGCGCCTATGCTAACAAAGTTGGAGTGTATCCAACTCCATCCACAGAAGCTGTTAGGAGGAATAAGTTTAAACGACAAACTTGTGTGTATGCCTTTTATCGGTTGATTGCAAAGTTTTCATATTAGACAACGGTAATTCCTAAATTTTGCTTTTGAAAAAGCAAACTCTTCCAAGTCTACATGTCCTACCATTGTCATACGCCATTACCCGTCGTTGCAACCTGTGTCGCTATTGTTCTTGTAGTCAGCATTTCACCTATCGTAAGTCCCAATTGTCATCTTATCTGAACCTTAATCGTGGATTTATCAATTGCAGTGTCATATGCGTATTCATATCCAAAATCAATTTTGGATACCGTATTCATGGATATTGAAATATTATCCATTCGCTTTAGTTAATAAATAAAAAAATAAAAAAAAGAAATTTAGGTTTAATATGAAACCAATTTAATATTATTGCTTATAAATGTACAAGATGGAAAAAAAAAAACATTTTGGAACAATGAATGTTCATTTGGATACACAGTAAATACAAATTACTAATTGTTTTTCAGTATTCGAATCAAGCATTTGAATCAAGCGACACTTTGATGGAATTCAACTACTGAATATTGAAAAAGTGGATCAAGAAGCTCAGAAGGCATCGAAGATGAAGTTCATAGGAATTCCATTGATAGAAGAACCAATATCGATCGGCGTTGATCAATCAACGGCTATGGATTTGTTCCACTTTTCTCTGACTATGATTCTACATGTAAGTTTTAGAGAAAAAAAAACAAATTTTGGTGATTTGTACCGATCGATGGGTGGTGACAATTTTGCCCTTGAAGATGCAAGACTTGAAGACTTAAGCAATTTTGAAGAAAAAAGATGAAAATTAAGTTAACATATCGATTGGTGTCGGTCGATAGGATCACTGTCGATGATCAACTTTTTGTAGATCGTGTCGATTTGGCTCGTTTTTTGTGCTGGAAACTCGAATCTGGGAACTTGTTGATTGAAACTGGACGTGGCGATTTTGATGTGAATTCATCTATAAATAGACAACTTACATACATGAAAAAAAAGATTATTTTTTTGGAACTTCAACAATGATACGTAGTTGGAAAGGACTGAACGCTCGACATTACATGTGAGCACCGCATGTTTTAGTCAACTGCACTACCTTGGAAGTACATGAAAAAAGGAGATTTTTTTCTAATTTTCCATGCAATTGCTACTGAACTCGAAATCAATCAAGTTTAGATCTGATTTGCATTGTAATTCGGTTGCAGTACCTAAATCTAATCGGTATAAGAGATAAAGTTGACATATGCCGTAGAATTTTCCAAATCACATAAAAATCGTGTATTCTTTTTTTTTGCTTTCTTGAATTTCTTACATCTTAATTTCGTTTAATCGATTGGGGTGTTTGCCCATTTCATGTGCATATTTTTGTGCATTCGCTAAAAGAGAAAATCAGGATCAGATTTATGGTTACTACTAGGATTTACATAAAATCTCCAACCAAATATTAACGAAATGACTCGTAGAAAGACACATAGTAAATCGAGTGCGGTCCCTGAAGAACGTGAAAGTTCGGATCATGGAGCTAATAAAGTAGACCAACAAAACTTTGAAGGAACTTTAATGCAACCAGAAGTTGTGTCGAAGCATGAGCTAGACCACAAGATGGCGGATATGGATAGAATGATGGTGGAAAGTCGGATGTTTATCATGGAAAAAATGAAAAATCTATTTGCTCTGTTGACGCAACCCTTCAGCAAAGAGGATCTGCAGACATTGCAAATATAGAAGGGCTTCTTCATCGTCTAATTTGGACGAAGGAAGTTCATCAGATCAGAGTCAAAGAGATAGAAAGCCAACAATATAGAAAGGGGATGCTGGAGCAAGAATTGGAGCAACTGCCCCAAATGGAATATCGATCAGTACCGATTGATCCGGATGGACTGGTATCAATCGATTTGAGCAACATGTTGATCTTAGTTATGGTTATGGATATGATACAAAAGTTGATGCTGATGGTGGAGGACGGACTACTGGTCCTCAAGATGTTATTGCTGGAGAAAATATAGTTGGAAATTCTAGGAGAGAACGTCGTCCGACCATGCATCAATAAAGAGCTTAACGAATGGACTCCCCAAAGATAGGAGGAGTTAAACGTCACTAGGCTAGTTGAGACTGTTTGTAGAGTTTGAGACTTAGTGATGCTCAAGATGGTTGCCACTTAGCAAGACAGGACAACGATGAGTTGATGACTGAGACGATAAGGAAGTTGTTGTGACTTAACCAATAGCAATGGGATGACGAATGAGGATCTATTGCAAAGCCTGTTAATAGAATGGTTTCGGTCTAGGTAGCTCAAAAATCAGACCCAAACCTGCTTATAATAATTAAAACCTAAGCCCGATCTAAGCCCTTTGGGTATTTCAAACCCAATATCCAAGCCGTTGGGTGATACTCATATACCACGCCCGTCGGTTAATACTCATATATCAAGCTCATAACATTTACGCTAAGTCATACTATAAACTCGCAATTTTTGAAAAATTTATAGATAAACAATGCTATTGTACAAATAAGGTCGTGATCAAGCCAAGTTCAGCATAAAAGTGTGCAAAAACATCTACATGAAAATAAACAAAATGGCAAACAACTAGCGTAAACACTCAATTGTGGTACTATAGAAAACTAATAGTTGAGTCAGTCCCAAACCGGGCCAAGTTATGATGAAATCATATCCGACTTTAATAGTAACTAAGTCGAGCCTATGTAGTTAGAGCTAAACCCGTACCCATATTAACAGATAGGGTTCGATTTGGTTTTGGATGAAAACCCTTGCTATTGACAAGCTATTCGCTGCTAGTTGGAACCTGTACACCGAGGAAATCAGAGCTTCTGGGTATCTTAAGATGTTCGTTATGCCGACAAGGTCGAACTATAATGGGTTTGCTGACTCAATGAATAATCTAATTAAGTATGGGTGACATATGGATCACTCCCATGCTGATGATGCAGTGAAGTATATATGTTTTCCCCTCTTTTTGGAGGGATTAGCCATGATGTGGTTCTATCGGCTTGAGGCCAGATCCATATCGTCGTACAATGAGTTAGAAAGTAAGTTTTTACAGCACTTTAGAGTATATTCTATGCGGCTAAAGGACACAATGTCTTTAATAAATTTGCATCAAAGGTTTGGTGTGACCTTGAAGAACTTTTTGAAGAGGTTAAATGCCACTATGATAGAAGTGAAGAACCCTAAAGGTGATATAATGATGACAACTCTTGTGAGTTGTGTGAATGGTTAGACTAACTTCGATGGATTGTTGAAGATAAAGAAGCCTTCTAACTTAAATAATTTTGTAGGAAAGCTAATCAATTTCCATGCTTGAAAGATATAGAACTGGAGGAGAATTTGCGGGCTGGCAGTCAGGTCGGACCAAGAAACGTCGTTCGAAGCAATGTGGTTGTCAAACACGATGGTGACTGTAGAAATAACAATCTTGGGAATGGTAACAAGTAGAATAACGCTAATAACACCGGTGGAAAGAAGTAGGATCCGAAAAAGCATTTTAGGTTCAACCATGATGGGAAAGTGGAGAACTTATACCTTGCGACGTAAGGATCAACAATGACACCATCTTCCGTAATAGAGATGTAGACGTGGTTAAAGCACCGATACTTGATCCAAAGGTGATAAAGACCATGATTGGCCCTGATATAGTTTACCGAGTGTTGGTGGATAGCAGAAGCTCGGTGAATATCATTTTCAAACATACATTTAAAAAGATGCGGCTCAATGAAAAAGATTTACCCCTTTGTAATTCCTACATTTAAGGATTTACCAGAGAGGCGAGAACTTCGATTGGATGCATCAAATTGCATGTTGAACTCGAAGATAACCCATATAAGGCAATTCAGGTGTAGAATTTTGTTGTGGTGGATGCATTCTCCGTCTACAAACATATTCTTGGGCTGAACAACTCTTGCTGATTTTACTTGCACCATAGTGCCTAATAATGAAATTTTCCACAGGTAAGGAGTGGGGAAATCCAAGGAGACGATAACATAGGTTGAGAGTGCTGCGTCGCAAAGCTCAAAGTGTCGCAAAGAAGGGAAAAAGGATAGGACGTAGGGAAGCCTCTTTGCATCAAGAGTGCGGACCCATAATAATTACCGCCTAAGCCTCGGCTCGAGTCCAATAGTGATAACTACAAAGCTATGAACCCACGAAAAGAGTCAGAAGAGGTAAGGGAAGAATCGGTGGAGCTGATGGCCAATGTTGAAGCGGATGAAGATGGTCCATCAAAAATTATCAAAGTTGGATCTCAATTTAGCATAAGGATGAAGGGGAAATTTGTACGATTTCTTCAGGAAAAAAGGATGTGTTTGCTTAGACACATTTCGATATGTATGGGATTTATATTGAAGCCGTGTGTCACACACTGAATGTGAATCCATAATATGCTCCATTAAAGCAGAAACAACATAGCATGAAACCAAAACAATTCACCTCCTTAAAGGAAGAAGTGGATAAGCTAAAAGCAAATGGCTTTATCCGAGATTCGTTATGCCCGTAATGGGTATCAAATCCAATAATGGTCAATAAGGCTAACGGGAACTGATAGACATGTATAAGTTACTTTAACTTGAACACAGCATGCCCGAAGGATTGCTTCTCACTACCGAAGATCGAGCAATTAGTGGGAGGAATACCCAAACATGAACTACTATCCTTTATGTATGCATACTCCGATTATAATCAAATTACGATGTACATCCTTGATCAAGAGAACACGAGCTTTATCTTGGATTTACGAATATATTGCTACAAAATAATGTTGTTCAGTCTTAAGAACACCGGTTTACCAGTGTTTGTCAACGAGATGTTAAAAGAACAGATTAGACGGATGATAAAGTTTATATGGACGATATGCTAGTGAATTCATGGAGATTACTGACCATATAGTCGATCTTTCTTAAATGTTTGATGTGCTTCGGAAATATGGAATGGGGCTTCGGAAATATGGAATGGGACCAAATCCTCTAAAATGTTCCTTCAAAGTTGCATTAGGAAAATTCCTAGGGTTCATTGCAAACTTGAGGGGACTTAGAGCTAACTCATGCCGATTTGAAGCTTTAAAATAAGTGACGATCCTGAGGACAAGAAGTAAAATGTAGAGCTTAAATGGTAAAGTCGCTGATTTGGGTCAGTTCATCTCGAAGGTGACTAATAAGTGCATACCATTCTTTTGTGTCGTTAAGAAGGAAAAAGGGAAGTTCCAATGGACGAGCAAGCATGAAGCAGCTTTTCAGAATCTATTTGAACATCTAAGGAAATAGTCAATACAGTCAAAGCCTTCGGAAGAGTAGATCTTTATATTTAGTTGGAAGTATCAACTCAGGCATTGAGGGCAGTGCCGATACCTGAGGATTGTGAGATCTAAAGGTCAGTCTATTGCATCAATAAGTGATTCCTTGTAGTGGAGAAACGATATCCAAAGCTAGAGAAGTTGATGTATTGTTTATTGATAGCATCCAGAAATTCGAGACCCTACTTCCAGGTTCGTCTGATATTGGTTTTGATGGATGAACCTATAATGCAAGTATTATATTACCTTAAGACTTTAGGTTGATTATTGAAATAGAATATCAAGGTGGGTCAATATGAAATACGTATAATCTTAGGAAGGCAATTAGTGGAGAAGCATTGACATGTTTCATTGCCGAATTCTTTATCCGGGATGACGGAAAGGAAGAAGGACCGGTTGAACTTTCTCGGTGGAAATTGTTAGACAAAGCACCTAATGAAAGCTGGAGAAGTTATGCTAATACTAAAAGGTTGGAGAATCGTTATGCATTAAAAATTGAGTTTTGAGCGATGAATAATAAAGTGGATTGCGAAGCATTGATAGTGAGACTCAAATTACCGAAAGAATTGAGAGTACAGACAATGCAAATCTACAGTGGCTCTTAATTGATTGTTTTCCAAGCAAGGAAGGAATATCAAGTTAAGCGTGCACAACCGCACCCTTACTGTCAAAGGTAGTGGAACTATTGGATGAATTAAGACTACACAATAGCGCAAATCCCCAAAAAGGAAAATACAAATCTTGGTTCATTAGTCAAATTGGCAAGCCCTGGGGACATAACTATTGGCATAAGCCAGTAAAGATTTTTAATCTCTAAGTATTGATGAGATGGACATTGATTGGATTATGGAGATATAGGAAAATGAGTCAAAGACTATTTGTTAAAGGAAACTCTCCCGAAAAGTCAGAATAAAAAGAGGAAACTCCTGCGTAAGGTTCCTCAGTTTATTATGTACGAAGCAATGTTGTATAGGAGAGGATATCCACCCCCTTGCTAAGGTGTTTCGATAAGGACGAAGCTTTGAAGATCCTAATGTATGTTCACAAAGGAAGCTGTGGTGATCATACTGGGAGGCAAACTTTAGCAAAAAAGATTCTTCGCTATGGATATTTATAGCCAATAATCAACCAAGATGAGTCTAAGTATTAAAGAAAATATGACAAGTGCCAGAGATTACGAAAATTTCTAAAGCCTCGTCCAACGAGCTTACGCAGATGGTCAACCATGGCCATTTGCGATTTATGGGATTAACATCATCAGAGTGCTACCGATGTCCCATGGAGGAGGAAAATATGTAATCAATGCACTGGACAGCTTCACAAAATGGGTCGAGGAAGAGCCTCTCATCATGATCACTTCGGGAGAAGTGAATTTTTTTATAGCAATGAACATTTGTGCAGGCCGAAGTGCCATAGAAGTTTATAACTGGCAATGGAACTCAATTCTAAAGTGTTGAATTCTATGAATTCTGCACTCGGTATTGGACTGAGAAGTGCTTTTCATCATTAGTAATAAGCAAATGGACAGGTGGGGCAGTGAATAAAACCATCAATACATTATAGGTTGTCGAAAAACCCAAATTCCAAATCATCCACATTCATTAATCTCTTCCTCCTCCTTCAATTTTGGTTGGCTACTCCTTGCTTCCTTCACCCTTAGCCAAACTCTATTTCACTCATACAACATTAAATAAAATTAGATTATAGCAGTTCATTTGATCTTAGCAACATCGAATGGTGATTCAAACAATTTAAGAAGCTGCTCATAGATCGAGTTATCACAAAGGGAAAGATCAATTGAGGTATTTCTTTATATCTTATTTGAATATGTCACAATTCTTGATATATATTTATATTGCTAATACATTTTATATGATTTTATTCAATAATTGATATTTAAATGTAAGCTTTTGATTTGTTTCTAACTATGAATCATTGCAAATAAAAATGAATTATGTATATGTATATACTAAAATCAATTTATTTGTACTACTCAATTTTATAGATGCTTGTTTTAATATTTTAGTTGGTCTTTTGATTTAAAATTTAAAACATCTTTGAATTAGTCAAAACTGAATTTGATTTTAGAAATTATTATTAAATAATAATTTTAATTCAAATTTATATACTTTACTAGGTTATGCAAATTTTAATATATAAAATATATAATTTTCTGTGCATAATACATAACATTATCATATGTATATATACATGTAAGTAGCAATATTATATATGTCTATATAGTTAAGTCAAAATTTGGCTTTATCCTATATGCTTTAGTTAAAGAGAATCAATGATACTCAAGTAAGGCAAGTCCCTTGATCAAATATGCAAGCCATAAGTCATTTAGTCAAATATGCATGTCATAAGTCAATATAAAGGAATTTGTCCAAGTCCTTGATCACAAAGTCATAAATTCAATTTGACCTAACGTCCATTGGGGTCTTAATTTCATGCCTTTTATTATGCAAAAAAATTGAAAAATGAGAAAGAAGTGCAATTTAAAATTCATCCTCTTTCTATTAGGGATATATGCATATATATAGAGAACTTGGACCCTTGGATCCATGACACGTGTCACTTGTAGAATCAAATGACAATGCTTTGCTGGCGTGGCATATGCTCGCGATGACATATAGCACAACCCTCCTTTTGTTTCATGATGATGTTGTATAACTAATTTAATCAGGGAATGCCATGTGACTTGCTGAGATGTCATTTTATATGAGGTCTTCAACATGCAATAGCTCTGATTGTCAACAGGCGACGACTTCTTTTAGTTATGAACTTATGATGGCTTTATTAACATGCGACAACTTCCTTCAACCGTCAATCATACGACAACTTCTTTCAATTATCAACACATGATAACTTTTTCAATCATCGACAAGCGATAGCTTTCCTTTATATCAACCTGCGATAGCTTTCATCAACATGCAATGACCTCCTTTCTATATCAATTTGCAATAGCTTCTTTCTTATTAACATGTGACGACCACATTGCCTTCAACTTGCAATGACCCGTTCATTGATAACCTGTGACAACTACTTTATCTTCAACTCGTGACAACTCCTTCATTATCAATTTGCGATTTCTCTCTCATTATCATCTTGTGCTACCTACTTTCTTATTAACTTGCAACATCTATTTTATTCTCAACTTGCAATAGCTCCTTCCTTATCGTCATGCGATAAGTACTTTCTTACAAACTTATGATGGTTTTTTATCGTCAACATTCGATAACCTCCTTTAGCCATCAATTTGCGACAATTGGCTTTTTCTTTCGACTTGCGATGACTTTCTTCGGATCAACTTATGACAGCACCTCTAGGCTTTAACTGGCGTTACCAGTGCTGATTTTTAAACAAGATAAAATATATAAATAAAAATAGAACATATAATTAAAAATAAAATACATAAATAAATAAAATATGTTTTTAAGATAATAAATTGAGAATTGAATGTGTGATTTTATGAGGAAATATTTTTATTTTAATTAAGTATACATACATACATACATATACATATGCATACATACATACATACATACATACATACATACATATATTTAAAGTTATCATTTGTAAGAAGGAAATCCATTTTGGGGTTAAAATAGTTATTTAATATTTTATACAATTTCTGAAAACAAGAGGAAATTTTCTAATTAATAATTTAAGAGAATAATTTATAAGAAATTTATTTAGCTGTGTTCAATGCATATGATTAATCTGTTTATTTTACTTTTCTAATTTTTATTACTTTTCTATTGATTTGGATATATGAATGATTCGCTGTTAATATTGGTTTGAGTAGTTATTTTAATGTGATATAATGATAACATCCTTCTGTGTGATTTAGTGATATTACCACTTTGCGATATTTCTGATTTGGATAATTTAATTATGTGTGATGAGGAATCTAAATAAGCGGAGTCATAATACCATCTGGTATGAAACTTTCGGTAATATTTCTTCAGTTATTCTTTGTACTCGTTATATAGAATAATGTGGGGATTAAGTGTAGTTTATGAGTAGTGAATAATTGATTGAGTATCACCCGGTTGTATGAGACACCACCGTGATATTTATTTGGTTATTCATTCTAAGTAGATGTCACCCATGTGACAAGATCGGCGATTCTAGGTTAATACTTACGTGAGGTGAAGATCATGGATTTGAGTTAGATGGGATACTTATATACGTAGATACTATGTGTTTGTCTATTACACTGTATTTCTGATTATTGATATTGGAGTGAACCAGATAGCTTGCATCCATTGTAGTGGTCTGATCATAGGATCATGACATTATAGTATTCACGGTTAGGTGGGTAGCCCTTAGCGCCTTATGCCACATAGGCTTGCAGTCTATTACCATAGAGGTCGAAATCGAGTCATGACTGGAAGTCCTTGCATTGACAAGTACATTGGTAGATGTTGTATGTTTACCATGGAGGTAATGGAAGACTGTAGGAAGGGATCCGAGTGGATAACCTGTGTGCTCTTGGAGCAGGTAGACAGCCACCAGTCTTCTTTTGGATCTAACAGAGTGATAGATTGTCATATACTATTTATATACCACACCTAAGTATGAATATAGGTGATGACCCACATATTGAGATATGAGTCTACTTGGGACTTTGTGTCTGTCGTACGGTCAATTCCCATCACTATTTATTATCATTGTGAATTATTTCTATATTGAGATATGTGATTATACTTGTGATAGGCACCAAGAGTATAGTTGATCCTTATATCTTTATATGTATATGATTTCATAGGTTGGGTTCCTATCTTATATGATTAATTATGGTATTTTATTGTTTGAGATTGAGGGATATATTTGGGCGCTGATGTATGCTAGCCAGACTATACTGATGATGTCTCAAGTATTGATATTTTCTGGATTTTGATGATGATTTATGAATATGGATAATTCACCCATTTAACGTTGATTCCGTGATTTATGATTCATTGTGCTTTTATATAGGTGATGACATCTTTGTGCATGGTTTTATAATGCTCAATGTTTTGTGATATTTTGGGGATTGTTTATGATATTATAATTATATACAACACATTTTTTTCTAAAATCGATATATACCATCCATTTATTACTATATACATATATATTGACATACAGATTTTTCGGTGGTCGTTTTTTGATACACTACATTTAATCATGCTATTGTATTTCTCTATGCATTTTATATATATGTTTATATGTATGAGTATTTAGAAATAGTCTAATCCGTATATTATTTTCGTAAAACTTGGGTCAATCTGAGAGATTTCAGGTTTAGGGACGATGAATGTTAACCCAAAAAATGGATCAACACCTTGGATTGAACATGAAAGCACCAGCCCTTTCCTTACAGAGCAATAATACAGAGAATAAACATAGAAAATACATAAATAGTAAGAAGACAAGAAGATTTTTATAGTGGTTCGGCTGTTAATGTAGCCTACGTCCACTTTATAATTTTTATTATTGACTGATTGCTGCTACAAAGTGAATAAGATTACAAAGTTGTTGAATATCTTGAGTTAGACTAAGTCCCCAATGCTGGAGTTTATTGAAGAATCAAAGTAAACCACATGGATTACTTTGTGAGGAAGAAGGAGAAGAGTAAAGAATAGTTTCTATAGAGTTTCAGCAGCTAGCCTTGAGGATCCTCCTTATGTTACAGATAGGTGAGTATTTATAGAGGTTTGAGAGCTACTGGGCTAGGCCATCTTGCCAAATGCTTGCAAACGACTGTAAGAAGATGCATTGCAAGTTTCATCTCGAACCGAGCTAACTTGATGGACTGCTAGCGATCCATAGATTCTGGCTCGATGGCGACCTAACGACTTAGGATGCTACCCTTACCTTCTACCTCAAAATTCATCACGACCTGGCAAAGGAGCATGGTTCACTAACGATCCATGTACTTAGATTATTTTTGGATTTGTCTTCTGAGGTAATTTGTTGTCTCATGTTGGTATGCTCTAAGTAATATCGTAGCATGTTGCTTTGCTTTGATGATAATCTGTTTACTGGTTGCATTGGGCTGCTGATCGGACTAGACGAATGCTTGTCCCTCAATTTAACTAGCTCGAAATCCCATCAAACTTAGCCATTGTTCTTAGAATACCCATTTGACCATGATGTAGCTGAATTCATGAATCCATGAGCCAAATTTACGGATCGCTGGTGATCCATAGATGATGGATCACTAGCGATCCATCTCCTTTGTGTATTTTTGCTTTCTATTTCTCCGACTTCTCTTGGTTTGTTGTTCTGGTCTTTTTGTTGGCTCTTGAGCTATTCTGACTTGATCAAGCTGTTCCGACTTCCTTTGGATTCTTCTGGGTTAAAAACCAAGATAACATTTGCCCCTAGAGTCTGTCTTCATTGAAAACAAGGCGTGCTATGGAAGTAATTACTTTTCGGTTTCTGCTTTCTAATTTCTGCTTGGCGTGGTTCAAGCAATCGTGTTAGGGCCACACAAATTGGATTTTGGCTATATAACTGCTCGTTAAATTTTGACCTGGACTGTTGTTGCTTGTCATATTAGACCAAAATTTTCCCCATAACTTTTTAGAATGCCTTAAAGCAACACATAGATCTTGCTGGAAAAATTTGAGATTGATCAGCGACAATTCAATGGATCGCTAGCGATCTAATGACTTAGACTTTGTGCAATTCTTCTTTGTAAATGTCTCAAGCTGACCTATTTTCCAATCTTACTTTCTTTTAGCGACCGGAGCCTTTTGTTGCGACTCGAGTTACCTCCCACGACTCAACCCAAACTTCGAATAAGCCCTCAGTTCTTCCGGTCTATCAGTGTCGCCAACTATCGTCTACCAAAGCGCTTTGCCATAAACATCTCAAAGCTCGCCGTCTCTTTTACTTCAATCTTTGCTCTTGAAACCAATTTTTTGGATCGTCACTTACCCTACCTTTCTAGATCGCTAGATCGCTGGGTCGATGGATCGCCACTGTTAAAAAACTCCAATCATCTTTGCGCTTTGATTCTTGATTCGAGGTGGGTGATGTTAATTTTGACGTTCATTTAGCAATTCGACATGGAGTGTATTGGTGATGATTATAGCAAAGACTCCGAGTTGATTGTGATTTAATGGAGGAAGATAGTAAATCGAGTCTAGATTTATTTTACAGAATGACATTCAGGTCTTGTACTAGTGCATGATATGTTTTGCTGTCTTCGTCAATTAAACTAGAATTAACTTGTACTACGTTACATTGTCGATACTGTACGACACATCGCAAATTGGTTTTACCCTTCTGAAGGATTCAGATTGGTCTTTTTTGTGCATGCTCAGTGTACCTGTGCTGGGAAGAACTTTCCACGTCACTTCAGACAGTAGATCCGTTATCTATCATTGACCAATAACGGGTAAGTGTAGCAGAAGTAACGAGAAAATACGGTACGAAAGGCCCTTCTTCCTTTCCACTGCGAGCAAGCATCAATATGGGATAAGGCGTTTGTAGTGTTCAGAACACCGAGCTCACCACCCATAGATAACACACTGCACTTGCGCCTGATCACTTTGGACGCAGGTCTTGTTATTTAGAATGAAGTATCCGTCTTCTCGCCGTAAGTCCAGCAGAAGAAGCCCAACACTTTCAGAAGCTGAATCTTCATCTGTCGCCCTTTTCTCTTCCACTTAGCAGCCTGGATACAGTCAGCTAGTCCCAGTTGGTCCGGTTATGGAACGAACTCCGTCGAATTTCAGAGCTCTTCTTAACCCACCGGAGAAAGCCTCTTCCGTAATCTTTGCCAAGGTTTTGCATAATGTTTGCTTACAGCATGGCATTCCGGAGGATGACATGCACTTGTTGGAGAAGGATGAATTTTCCCATAAGTCGCCTCCGGGGTATGCGATCTTGACTTGTTTGCAAATTCTATTTTTGTGGACATTTAACTTTGCTCCAAGTTTTAACGAGTTGAGATATTTCCTCTCGTTTAAGAGGAGTGACGAGTGTCTACCCTTTGCCGTTATTGAGGCCCAGAGGAATCACAAGATCATACTACAGCTTCAAAGCAATTTGTCCCAGTTCAAGACTTAGGACTTCTTCGTTAAATGTCCTGAAGGGTTCAATCGCCTTTGGAAAACAGGGGGTAAGTTCTCTTCTTTACTCATTGAATTTCAAAATGTCGCTATGGAGTTTCTAACAACTCAAGTGCTTCCTGCAATTATTCCAAAATCAAATGAAGACACATCACTTGACCAAACTTTTCACACCTAGAAGGTTGTAGATGACGAGAAAAGATCGGTTGAGTTCTTGCTGATGGATAAAAACTTGCTTCGGTATGGACTGTTGCATCTAGGGAGATCTGCCATAGCGATTGAGGTTCCGTCTCTTTCTCGTTCTAGAATACGAACACGCTCTATTTCTTCATCTCATGGTTCTGAAGGGGGTGTTTTTTAAGAAAAGGAAGGTTTGCCTGGCGAGTCGGATGAAGAGACTCGTAAGGGAAAGAGATGTTGCGACCGAAGCCAGCTACTCGGCCAAGATGCCCCAGATTTTGGAAGAAGGGGAAGAAGAGTTTAAACAATGAGAAGGCAAGGCGGCAACGGCAATATAAAAATAGAAGGGTGATGTTGAGAGTAGAAGTAGCTATGATCACTCCTCTAGTGATATGATTTTATCGTGGGTTCTAATGGCGAAGACTCTGAATCATGTGACGAGACTCCGGGGATGAATCCCATTATTTCTAAATCACCTCCCCAAGAGACCCGCAATAAAGATGCTGCTCCAGAAGTCAAGCGACGTCGGGATTCCACGATTAAAGATGCTGACGTGGACTTCGAGGATCTGAGTAACGTCTACGTATATTTTGACGAACTTATGGGGGAAGATTTTAGATTTGAAGAAATGTCTCCTCGTCGGGCCATGTTGCACCTGAAATCAGTCTCCTTTCTACCATAATGGCTACCCGATCTGGTTTGTGATGTCATTTTAGGCCCCCCGGACGCCTTACACATTTTACTAGGGTCACATTCACTTACAAAAAACATTATTCATGCCTATTTTCCATTACTAAAGCTCTTTATCTATTCTTCCTATCAGGTACTGTGAGAGAACATGGTTCAATGATTCACGACTTTGGTCAAAACGATCCGCCAGCCGTCATCTGCCTTGTGAGACTGAATAGGAATAGAGAAGATGGAAGGATTCAGAGGTCGAAGCTCGTCGCGGGGACGAGAGGGAATGGAGTCATACGAACAAAAGTGGTTATGAGAAGAGAAAGACCTTTGATGAGCGAGAGGAACCGACCAAAAAGTCAAAGGTTGATCATAGTTATAATCCTTAAGAGCAACAGGCTTTGCCCCGGCTTCAGTCGGTCTCAAAGTTCTAGTTTCTTCTGTTCAAGCTCCATCTTCATCCCAAGTTCCATCGTCCCACGTGGTGCTTAACCCTGGTTCTTCGCGCCCTCACCAAGGATTGGCTTACATTCTTCCATTCGGTTCTCCTAGACTTGAAGAAGCTCTCCCCGGATGGTTTTTGAAAGGGGTTAAGTTTGACCGTGATCTTCGCCCAGTCCGCAAAGATTCATACATGCCTCAATTCGAGCGATCCAAAGTGATTTGGAACAAGCCAAGAGATGGGGAAACAATGCAAGCAGTTGGCTGATACAAATCGCAACAATTACTAAGAGATCCTCTCCTTTGAATCGAAGAAGGATGACTTCGAGAAGGCATTGGCAGATCGCAATGCCAGAATTGAACGACTGGTACAAGAAAAGGATGTTGTTCTTCAGGAGAGTAAAAATAGCACCGGCTTGCTAAAAGAGCTGAAAGAGGCCCATGAGAAAATAGAGATTGTCTACAGAGATGAAATTAATAAGGCCCATGGAGAAGAAGTAAAGTCGAAGGAGGAGCTCGAAGCTCGCAACACCATTATAGAAGCCTGGAAGAAGACCATGCATGATAAGACCATTTTCGATTAGGCCCGGATGATTGCCCTACTCTAGGAAAGAGTTGCACGGCTTGGTGCCGACAAAACTCGCATTGAAGTTGAGAAGGCCGCCGTTACGATGTATTATTTGGAGCTACAGGATACTTTTGATAGGAAAATGGAGAAGATGGACGATATCATCTTAAAATTCTACATTAACTCCCTACTGCGTCAGAGGAGTCTCAGTTATCTAGGCCCTAAGTTCCCAGGCACTCTCGCCATGGTTTGGAAGGAAATTTTGACCCGTTTCCAAGATAGCGGGGATGCCTACATTGAGCGGGAGCTAGAGGATACCTACCTTAACAAAGAGTCAAAGAAGGCACTGATAGAGGGTAGGGAAATTCTATGAATTGAAAAGGAACGGGTAGTTGCTGTTGTTGCTATGGCAGCGATTGCCAAAACGATGCCGGAGCCCTTTGTTTCTGGACCTGGCGAATTATCGAGACAGCCTCACGATCAATAAGCGAGTTCTAGGCCTGAATCTTCTACACAATATTGTGCAACCATCCAAAGAAAAAGAAGGTGATGAATATGAGATTGACATACTCAGCTACTCCTCTGATGCAGGTAACCACCTTATTTCTCCCGAGTTTAAGAATTTTCAACTCACGCCATAGGAGCAAGACGAACTTAGTGCTTTCGTTTTGGATTTTCTAGGTTTGTCTTCCTTACCCGTTGATCTGCTAGTTTCCTTGATATCCATACCCATTGCTATTTCCAACGCTTTCATACTCGTCTCTGTAGCTGCTCTAGTTGCTGCATCTGTGTTCGATTTTCAGCAAAAGCCGGAGTCCGAGCAGATCACTGCATTGCATGGCTTAGATGACCCTTTTGTATCTTTGTAGGGCGACTTTACGGTAGCCGATGCTCGGGAGTAGGAGGTCCAAATTAACCAACAGCGTAAATTTGAACAGCAACTGGTTGCCATCAAGAAAGAAAAGGTTGAAGTGGTAAAGTCCTCGAAGAGCCCTCACAAATCCCGAAAGCGCAAGACAGTAGGGGAGAGTTTCGAGATGGCTAAAGAGTAGGGAGGAGATGTCGGCACCGAGGAGATAGTTGATATTACCGATAGCACACTACCCTCGGCCGGGATTCGGAGGGGAAGCAAAAACTTCCAACAAAAGGCAGGAAGGGGAGCGGAGGAAAGAGGCGTTGAGAAGCTCGAATGGTAGTAGAGCTTATTTTTGAGGCATTTTGTGTTGTTTTGTTCAAATGCAGAGTCTAAACTTACTGATTTTGTTGTAGAGTCTATATTTTTTTCTTTTTGTTGGCCAGTGTTGTGTGGGTACGGCCCCCACATTTTGACCTTGTACAAAAAAAGTTATAAGTAATAAAATGCTGACATTTTGATTGTAACTTTACCTGTCTGCTTATCTGCGTTTTATTTACTTATGTTTATTTCGTTTGTTGCTATTTTATTTTATCTAATCCTGCGATCACCGCCAAAATTATTTGTTTGGAGTAACAGCACTTGTGAAGCATTTTTGTTCTTGAGTATTTATATTTGAGTACCGATGTATGCCCCCCAGTTCATAGGGCTGTTTACTTTGAACGCCTGACAAACGGCCGGCTGATCCGAGTGCTTGTTTATTGTTGTATTTTGCACTGGACTTGCTTTATGATTCCTATCCTTGGGAACTTATGATTTGAATGGCTTAATTACATATTTATTGTTGGTCGACACTTGAAATTTCTATCGATTTGTAGCACCTTGATTTTGTTGGATTCATGCCCATTACTCCTGATAATGGGAGTTAGTTGATCCTTGTTATTCCTGCAATGGACAAGTTTTCTTATATCTTCAGGGTAATTCCAGTACTTAAAAGTGTGCATGGCTTGTTATTGAGTGCGCGGCTTTTTCAGAAGTATGTGCGGCTTTTGGGACCGATATGACCCGTCGATCCAGAACGGCTTCGGAACTTCTCAACGTTGCCAATCTTTAGGCGACGTGAAGAGCTTTAAGAGCATGATTCGATGGCTTGAAAAGGTAGTGCGTGGCTTATAGGATACATGACTTTTATATGAGCCTTTTCAATGCCTCCGGAGCAACACCGGTTCTTAGAAGGCGGGGATCGAGTTCCGCCAATCCAATGGTTTGAGTCAATTTGCTTCTGTTGACCCGACGGGTAAGTGGGGCGTACTTAAGCATGATTTCACTATCTCAACTAGCACTTGAATGGTTTTGAGCCGATTTGAACCCGTCGACTCAATAGGTTACTATTATGAATGCAGTTTTATTGGTCCAGAAAGCAAATCAATTTTATTAAGAAAAGTTGGCCAAGTTCTGTGTATTTACAATGCCCTGATTTCCGAAGACGGTTTATTTTCTGAAAAATAGAAAGTACATAAGATAGTTTCAGATAAAGTAAGGATGCAATGATTCGTGGTTCCATGCTCGGGGGATGTGGATTCCGTCCACGTTTGTTAGTTTGAAAGTTCTGTCTCCCAGCTTCTGATTGACCACATATGGCCCTTCCCAGTTCGGTCCGAAGGTTCCCGACATGGGATAGACTCTTTTGAGGATGAGGTGTCCCACTTTGAAGGTTTGGTTGCAAACTTTGGAGTTGAAGTGCCATGCGACCCTTTTTGGTGAGCAACGGTCCTCAGTTCGGCTTCTTCCCTTTTTTCGTCAATCATATCGAGCGACTCGAGTAGGCGTTGCTCGTTTTTCCTTTGATTTAAAATTCTCCTTCGGTGAAAGGGGACTTCTAGTTCGTCGAGATTCATTGCTTTTAAACCATATGCCAAGGCGAACGAGTATGCCCGGTTGCAGCTTTGTGTGTTGCTCTATAAGCCCATAGTGCGAGTGGAAGTTCATCAACCCAATTTGCTTTATCTTTAGTCGGCCGCTTTTTAATAGTAGACTTGACGATCTTGTTTTTTGCTTCCACTTGCCAGCTTGCTTGCAGAGCGACTAGGGAAAAGCATTTCTCCATTCGGGAAGCGTTTGCAAAAGTCTTTGAACTCAGCGCTTTCGAATTGGGTCCCATTATCGATGATGATTTTCTGTGGAATGCCAAAGCTGCAAATGATGTCTTTAGTAATAAAATTAATAACTTTCTTTATGGTAATGGTGGCCAGTGGTTCCGCCTCGATCTATTTTTTGAAATAGTCAATGGAAACCATAGCATATTTATCCCCTCCTTTAGCTATTGGCAATACGCCAATTAGGTCAATTCTCCATATCGCGAATGGCCATGGGCAAACCATCTGATAGCTCTATCGAGGGAGTTCTTTTAATTTTGTTGAAGCTTTGACATCGATCACACTGTCTGGCGAATCAACTGCATCGCAATTTACCATCGGCCAGAAATATTCGTATCGGTGGATTTTCTTTGCAAGGGTTTGCCCTCTAGTATGGTCTCCGTAGTTGCCTTTGTGAACTTCCTTCAGGATTAGTCGAGCTTCGTCGTCGGTCCCGCATATGAGCAAGGGGGTAGAGAATCCCCTTTGGTAGGGTATCCCATCTTGTATTACGAATCGCGGTGCCTTCCGAAGAAGCTTTTCTGCTGGTTTCTATGTGTTGGAATAGTTCCTGTAAGCAAGTAGTCTTTTATTGGTGTCATCCGTGTTTTCTGTTCGATGGTGGTTTCAAAAATCCAGTCGACTACCATTTCGCTTAACTTAGAGTGGTCAGGGTCTCGACCAGGACTAGTCCCAACGATTGAGCTTCTCCGGAGCTGGCCAGTTTGGCTAACTAGTCAGCTTTCATGTACTGCTCCCTTGAGATATGAGTTTTAGTGTAATGTTCAATGTCGTCCAACAACTCTTGCACTTTAGACAGATGTGGGGAAAGTTTCTCCATTCGAGCCTGGTATTCGCCTTTCACCTTACAGTCGACTAGTTGAGAATCGTTGTAGATGTGAATGGACTTTGTTTTGAGTTCCTTCACAACTTTCAGTCCTGCTATCAACGCTTCGTATTCCGCTTCATTATTTGTTATGGAGAATTCTAAGCGTAAGGCGTAGCAAATGGCTCGTCCTTCGGGGTTTCAAGCACTACCCCTTCCCCTAAACAGAAGTTGTTAGACGCGCCGTCAACATAGAGTTTCCATCATGTTTCCACTTCCAACGGTATTTCTTCTTTGTCATCCTATATGGTAAACTCGGCGATGAAATATTCCAGCCCTTGCCCCTTAATTGCCCTTCTCGTATGGTAAGTGATATCATACCGGCTCAATTCGATATTCCATTTTAGGAGTCGCCCAAAAGTTTCGGAACGGTACAATGCTTGCTTCAAAGGTTGATCAGTCAGTACTTTAATCGGGTGTACATGGAAATACGGTCGTAGCTTCCTAGACGTGATTAGGAGCAATACGCTAGCTTTTCCAATTTTGGATAATTTTTCTCGGCTCCAGTGAACCGCTTGCTAATGTAGTATACGTGTCGTTGAATCCTAGTTTCTTTATGCATAAGGGCAGTGCTCAATGCATGAGGTGAGGCTGCTAATTAGATAAACTTTCCTCTCTGTCTACTGGCTTTGATAGGACTGGAGGGGCTTCCATATATCGTAGAAAATCTTCGAATATGGTTTGACAAGTTTCATTCCATTTGAAGTTCTTCTTTTCTTTCTTTAATGCGTCAAAGAACGATATCCACTTGTCGGTGGCTTTCGAGATGAACCAGCTTAACGCTGCGACTTTCCCATTCAAGCTTTGTAATTCCTTCTTGTTCTTGGGGGCTTGGACTTCTCGTAGGGCAGTTATTTGTTCTGGATTTGCTTCAATGCCTCTGGCGCTCACTATGAATCCCAAAATTTTTCCGGAGGCTACCCCGAAGTGACATTTGAGTGGATTGAGTTTCATTCCATATTTTTGGGGTATTTCAAACATTTCAGCAAGATTATCTAGGTGATTGGTTGGTACTCATTATTTTACTAACATGTCATCTACATAAATCTCCATAGTTTTTTCGATCTAAAGTTTGAACATTGCGCTTTCTCATCTTTGATAGGTTGCCCCTACTTTCTTTAAACCTAATGGCATTGCCCTATAGCAGTATAATCCTATGTTGGTGATGAAGCTGGTGTATTCTTGGTCAGGCATGTGCATCAAGATTTGATTGTAGCCTGAGTACGCATCCATAAATGATAGGAGTTCATGCCCAGTCATTCCGTCTAAAAGCTAGTCAATTCTAGAAAACGGAAAACTATCCTTTGGCCAGCTTTGTTTAAGTCTGAGTAGTCGATGTAAAATTTACCATTTCCTGTTGGACTTCTTCAAAACTAGGTTAGATACCCATTCGGGGTAGGTCACATCATGGATAAAACCATTGGCCAATAGTTTGTCTACTTCTTCTCTCAATGCTTTGGATCGCTCGGGGCCCAGGCTGCGCCTCTTTTGCTTCAGGTGTAATTTAGGGTCAATGTTAAGTGCGTGGCATGCAATTTCTGGCGATACCCCACATATTGGAATGTGTCCAAGCGAACATATCCAAGTTGGCATGAAGGAATTTGGTGAGTTCTAATCGCATCTTGTTTTCTAGGTGTGATCAAATTTTCAAGACCTACGTCGAGTCATCCGTATCGAAAAAAACAGACACTGCCAATTCTATTGTTGTTGCCCGATCTCCTTTAAACTCTTCTTTCTAGGGTCCAAAGCCTTATCGAATCGGCTATGGTCCCTAAGCCAGGGGTGGCTCTGTAGTTGCTATTCGACAGGTTCGTGAATATGAAGAGTTCTCCCCACATTCTTCCCCTTTTCTTTTCTTTTCTTTTGGATTCACGCAATTCTACGATATAACATTCCCTGGCGACACTTTGGTCTCCTTTGATTACTCCAACTCCATTTTCTATTGGGAACTTCATGTAAGGCACCATTGAACTAAAGCAATTCTGAAATCCACCATGGCGGGTTATCCTAAGAAGGAATTGTACGTCGACATTTCCTCTATGATCACAAAGGTTTGGGTGAGGGTGACTCGTCAGTCACCTTCTTCAAGTTCTACAGGTAAGTCAATCATTTCGACGGGTTGCTTAGGCTTGCCCGTGAATCCTTGAATTTTGGTTTGGCAGGTAGATATGTCTTTCATGGTGATCTTCATTTGATCAAAGGTGCGCTTGAAAAGGATGTTCACAGAACTGCCGCTGTCAACCAATACTCGTCGGACCACGGCAAGTCTGATGCCTATTATCATGACCATGGGATCAAGAGTTCGACCTTCAATCCATTCGGTGTCCTAATTTCGGAATACTATATCATCATTCAAATTTTTTTCTACTTGGCTGGAGCTCCTTCTTCGATTGCGAGGCATGATTCCTTTGGAGCGTGCTTTAACGAACTCGTGCACCGCTCCATTTCTCCCCAACTTCTCCATGCGGGATGTGGTCCTCTAGCTATCGTTCCAATAATGAGTATCTGGTTAATTTTCTTTAATCCCTCTTTGCTAGTTCTGGCCTGGTTTCTTCAACCCTAGGAGCCTGGGGAGCCATGGGTTGGTCAGAATTATGTGACTTTCTCACGTATTGTTGAAGCTTGTTCTCCTGGATCAGCTCTTTGATAAAGTTCTTTCGATGACGACACTCGTTTGTGTTGTGACCATGAGTCTCATGGAAGTGAAAAAACTTCTCCGAGAGCTTTTTTGTTCAGTCACTTCCTTCTTAGGGTTTTTTATACTCCTCTATCCTTTATGTTGCCAAATAGATGTTTTCTGAAGTATTATTGAGCGGGATGTAATCCTTGGGCCTGAAGCCTTTAAGTCGTTTATTGTTACCATTTATTTTATTGGAATTTTGGTTCTTCGTTTTTGGTTTCCATCTTTCCATGCACTTCCTTCAGCGGTCCTGGAGGCATTTATATTCTGGTTCATCGCCACGTAACTCAGTCGATGTTCATCGATTGCATGCTAATGGAGTTCCTTTCCAAATCTTGTGCTTCTTCCAATCTCAAGTACTGACTCGCCTTACGGTTAAAGTCCTTACTGGTGGTAGGTTGTTTCACCTTGATCCATTTTTCAAACTCAGTTTCGGGGTGGATGACGTGGAAAAAAGCCATGAAAACCATATCCTAATTTGGAAAGCTTACCTCTGTCACTGCATTATTAAACTAGTTCATGAAAACTTCAAAGATTCATTTCATCCCTCGAATAAGCTGGACAATGACATCACATCTTTAGGCTACGTCGTGTGAAGTCTAAATTGATCAAGGAATCTTGTCGTAAGTTGGTCTAAAGTAGAAATAGGTCTTGGCGGAAGCCTAGTGAACCACATTGAAGCAATACCTTTCGAAAAAATGAGAAAACATCTACATCGAATAGCGTCCGAGGCATTCGCTCCGTCCATGTACCAATCATACTTGTATAAATGGGGTTTTGGGTCTTTTGTCACATCATAGGATGGAATGGTTAGCATAGTAAACTTTTCTGGATACCTGTCATTCAAGATCCCAATAGTGAAGGGAGTCTGACTTGGAGCGGACCCCCATTCATCATCCCTTATATTCTTATTTTCATCCATCAACCATTTAACCATATCCGCAATATACACCTCTAATGTCCGGTAGCCCAGGGGTCAGCTTTCAGTCACCACACCAAGCGTTTGGCTTTGCCAACAGTCTTGGTGAGTGGGCTGAAGCCTAGGCTCTCTTGTCTTCAAAAAAGCCACTCCCTCAGGGTCTTATTGGCTTGCAGTTGGCTTGACTAAGGCAGTTTGGACATTTCTAGCGTTATCAGATGCATTGGCGTTTCCTTCCAACTTGTCGTCATTAAATTTCTCTCCATCTTTAGAGTCAGAGAGGTCCATGGCTATATCCTCTTGCGGGGCGTTCGCTCCTTGGTTCAAGTTCTTAGCTGGTTGCCTTGCGGTTGGTGGGGTACTTATGTTTCCTTCCACGTTGATTCCCACGGTTCCAGCTATCACTTCTCTTTGCAGCTGCTTTCCGTTGCTTCTGTCTAGACCAGAAACGAAAGAATTTTCTTGTTCTACGGCAGTCGCGGGTTCAGGCATAGTTCTTGGAGAAGTTTGTGATTGTAAGGTCAAGAGGGAATTAAGCTTATCCATCAGAGCTCTATGACTACTTTCTATTTTCTAATTAATTTCATCAACCATTTTATTCAAATCATCTCTTGTAACGACTTCTCGTTGATTGGAGGATCCTGGCACCTGATCTCCTATGTCAACGCCATTTACTTCGCTTTGCTGATGATTCATCTCCTCTTCGGCTATTACTTCCCCTATAAATCTTTCAGAAGCGGTTCTTCTTCTTTCCGGAGCCATTGATTTTTAGCACCTAATCTTTTGAATAAAGATTAATGATCTAACTTATGAACCTATCTGATCTAAAGTAGATAGCTAGATCTAAGCCTGAATTAGATTTCTCAGTATAAACACCAAAATGTTAACCCAAAAAATGGATCAACACCCTGGATTGAGTGTGAAGCACCAGCTCTGTTCTTATAGAGTAATAATATAGAATAAACGTAGAAAAAGAAGAAATAGCAAGAAGAAAAGAAGATTTTTATTGTGATTCGGCTGATAATGAAGCCTATGTCCATTTTATAACTTTTATCATTGACTGATTGCTGTTACAAAGTGAATAGGATTACAAAATTATTAAATAT
Organism: Allium cepa; assembly: GCA_030765085.1. NCBI lineage: Eukaryota > Viridiplantae > Streptophyta > Magnoliopsida > Asparagales > Amaryllidaceae > Allium > Allium cepa. The sequence continues at coordinate 176,617,696 of CM060930.1, forward strand.
CTCGAGTTAGACTAAGTCCTTAATGTTGGAGTTTGTTGGAGAATCATATTAAACCCCTTGATTGAATGTTATGAGGAGGAAGGAGAAGTGCGAAGAATAGTTTCTGCAGAGTTTCAGCAGCAAATCCCAGGGATCCATTTATCTTGCATATAGGTGAGTATTTATAGAGGTTGGAGAGATATTGGGTTATGCCTTCTACCAGATTCTTGCAAACGACTATAAGAAGATGCACTGCAAGTTTCACCTCGAACTAAGATAACTTGATGGTTCGCTAGCGATCCATGGGCTATGGATAGCTAGCGATCCATAGATTCTGGATCGATGGTGACCTAATGACTAGGGATGCTTCCCTTACCTTCTACCTTAAAATTCATGGTGACCTGGCAAAGCGGCATGGATCACTAGCGATCCGTAGTACATGGATCGCTAGGGATCCTTGTACTTAGCTTATTTTTGGGCTTTGTCTTTTTAGGTACATTCGTTGTCTCGTGTTGGTGTCCTCCAAGTAATTTCATAGAATGTTGTCTTGTTTTGATGACGGTCTGTTTACTGGTTGCATTAGACTACTGATCGGACTAGACGAATGCTTATCTCCTGATTTAACTATCTCGAAATCCCACAAAATTTAGCTATTGTACTTAGAATACCCATTGGACCATGATGTAGGTGAATTCATGAATCCACGAGCCAATTTTATGGATTGCTAGTGATCCTTAGATGATGGATCACTACCGAACCATCTCCTCTGCGTATTTTTGCTTTTTATTTCTTTGATTCTCTTAGTTTGTTGTTCTAGTCGTTTTGGTTAACCCTTGAGCTATTCTGACTTGACTAAGCTGTTCCGACTTCCTTTGGATTTTTCTGGGCTAAATCCCGGATAATAGTGAGCTCAACATGTGTTTTTGGGCATATAGGAGGCTAATATTCAGTATTATAGTTTCTCATCTTGTATTGTATAGTCTAAGTATGTTAGCCTTGTGATGTATATTGTAAATATGTTGTATATTTTATATTATAGTTGTTGCTGCAATGATGAAATTATGTTTACTATTATTTATCGTATATTGTGTATTGTTCTATCTTAGAAGCACACGCGTTTATTGCTTTATGTCGGTACTATGTACATATAGGTGAGTTATTTACTTGATTTTGAAATACATGCCATTGTTAGCCCAAGGGAATATTCATGTATATACCCTATATAGCCTCATTCTCCGCATTACCTGATAGTATTACTTAGTAATACTCTTGGATAGTATGGGTATAAAGGTGGGGTGTTTCATTTGGTGTTGGAGCAGGTTTAGATCGATATATTGTATATATATGAGAGATGAGTCGTGACCTTAGTTGAGACTTAGAGTCCTTGTCCCTTCAGGTGTTTTACCCTATAATAAAGGGATAATAGGAGTATATGATGATTGGTGAGGTAACCATTTGGGATGTATTTATTATTTTATCTATATATATAAATGTATATAAAATTTTCACTTTTAATTCTTTTGTGGATAAAAGCATAAAATGATAGAACTCTAGTGGCTTCTATATGGAGATATGTTATTATACCTACCCAGAGTATAGTCGGTCCTTGTATCTTTATATGTATATGATTTCATAGGTTTTCTTCCTATCTTATATTTATTGATGATGGTATTTATTATTTTGGATTAAGGGATATATTTGGGCATTGCTGTGTTCTAGTCTGACTATACTTGATGAGGTCTCAAGTATTGATGTTTTCTAGATATGGATGATTCACCCATTATGTGTTTTTATATGGATGATGGCATCTTTGTGAATGATTCAATTATACTCAACGTTTTATGATACTTTGGGAATTGTTTATGATATTATAATTATACACCATGCATATACTATATACATATATATTGGCACATGGGTTTTTTGGTAGTTGTCTTTTGATACACTACAGTTAATTATGTTATCATATTTCTCTATACATATTATATATATATATATACATATTATATATATATATATATATACATATTATATATATATATGAATAACCCCTTGATTTAGCCATAGTCTGACCCGTATGTTATTTATGTAATACTTTAGGTCAGTGCGAAACATTTAGGTTCAGGCACGTCGAGGCCAGCTTGTGTTTTTTAGGCATGGAGGAGGCCGGTATTCAGTATGTATTTTATCATCTTCTATTGTATATTCTGTGTATGGATATCCTTATGATGTATATTGGGCATACATTATACATTTTATAATCTATATTAATGCTGCGATGATGAATCTATGTTCTCTATTAATTATTCTATATTGTGTATGGTTCTATCCTGGATGCACATTATTTATTGCTTTATGTTGATAATATATACATATAGGTGAGTTATTTATTTGATTTTGGAATATGTACCAGTGTTAGTCCAAGGTAATATTCAGATATGTACCCCATATAGCCTCATTCTCCATATTATCTGACAGTATCACTTAGTATTTAGTAATATTGTTGGATAGTATGGGTATAGAGGTAGGATGTTTTAGACCCTTTCTCGACCTGCCGCAGCATTAAATTTTAGGGTATAACATTTATCCCCCTTTTAATACAATCATTGTAAATACCTTATCCTCTTTACTCTCTTTTTAATTTAAACCATTCATATCCTTTAAATCCTTATCCTGACAATGAATACATTTTGTTTTTGTGATTCAATGGTTAGATCTCTCTTTATTCCTCTCTTACAAATAGCTCCTTTTCTTCTCCCCTTCTCCTTTACAAGTTCACTCAAAATTGCCTACCTCAACATAAAATAGATTTTCCCCCTAAAATGCTTTGATTCTCAGGAAATGGATTTCTCTTAGTAATCGCTTCGCTTGCTATTATTATGAATCTTGTATTATTGATTTCGAGTATTGATTTTGTTATCATTTTTTATTTTCCACTAATCCAGGACTTTCTAAATCTGTTGATTTCGTGATTTCATATGGTTTCATTAGATTTTTCCCTTAACTTTTTGCTTTGATCCAGTATTACTCTTGATTAAATTGCTTGCTTTGTTAGTGGGTTCTAGTTTTTGTCACCCTTACCTGAATTAATTTCAATTTCTAACAACCATCGACTACCTATCAAGTTGCGATAGCTTGTTCAGTCAATATGCCATAGTATGCTTGTTTGCTTAACCAACTATGACAACTCAACACGCGACAGCTTATTTATTCACTTTATATAACAGGCAACAACAGAACATGGAATAACTCTATTATTTATCTCAATTAACATGTGACAACTCAATATATGATAACTTATTTTTCCTTTTTACTCAGTATATGATAACTTAACATGCGATAACTGTTTCATTTATCTTGTTCAACATGCAACAACTCAGTATGCGACAACCCACTTACCCTCCTTACTTAGCATGCAACAACTAAATATGAGATGACCCTCTCATTTATCTTATTCAACATGCAATAGCTCAATATGCAATAATATTTTTTCCTCCTTACTTAACATGTGGTAGCTTAACATGCGATAACATGTTTATCCTCTTTACTTAACATGTGACAACTTAATAAGCGATGACCCTCTCATTTATCTCATTCAACACACGACATCTCAATATGCGATAACTGATTTTTCCTTCTTTTTTTTTCAACATGTGATAGCTTGCTTATTTGTTCAATATGGAATAATTTGGCTTATTACTTTCACTATTTTATTACTTGGGGATTTATTAGTTTAACCACGTTAAAAAAACATTTTTTTCGCATAACCCTAATAGTTAAAAAGTTTCCTGTATGCTAGCTGATATACCTATAGTTGATTCATTATTACTATCTTAAAGGCCTTTATATTCTCCTTTGCCTAAAATCATGAATATACTAAGAGTAAGTCATGTCTAAGTTTTGTTTCTTATTGTTGAGTTTTGTTAGCCCATATGCTTTGACCAAAATGGTAGAGGTACCGTGGCTGGAAATTAAAAAAGAACTAAAGGATTTCCTGGTATGCCTATGCACAGAAGGCCTTTTAAGGAGAAACTCTATACCAATTGCCAATCCTACTTCTCAAAGCAAGAAGTCATTGACTCTATTCCAACACTCTGAAATTTATGGAGTTGAAACCAGAGTTTGCCTTTCTAATTGGATCAACACTCCTCCTACGGATTATTTGCCTTCACCCCTATACATGTTTGGCATTCTTATTACTTGCCTTTTAACGATGTCATCACTAGAATCCTGTATTTCCTTAAGATTGCACCTATCCAACTTATCCCAATCTCATATAGTTACATTCACTTCCTTTTTCGCTACTCAAAGAACTCAAGAATATGGATTTGACCCCTTATACACTATGTTCATTTGCTACTCTTTAGAAAGCCAAATACCAGCCTGAAGGTATCGAATTCTATCTCTGCCCTGCCGATAGTGCGTTGATTTCTGTTTTGATTAACAAGACAAAGGACCGAAGCCACCAATTCTTTCGGGAGATTTTCTATCCCTGATATGTCATTGGTCGTGTATCTATTTGGTTATTATATCGCCATTTTACACTAACTTTTGTTCTCTAAGTTCTGCCTTAAAAGATATCGGTTGTAAAGTTCTGGCAAAAATCGATAAACTAGGAGATGCCACCAAGTATTCAAGAAGTCGACTAAGGCTTCTTACCAAATAGAAATTAAGGAAATATTCCTTAATTCAGCTATTTCATGGGGATTCAGGCGCACCCACCTTTATTAAAAGGAATAGATATGGCTTCTCCTTCCTTGCTGTTACAAAGATCGAATTTTTGTCTATTTGTTCTCTAATTTGGCACTTAGATACCTGTAGTACCAGGTATTCTCTAAGTTTTATTCTTTTTATTTTTATGTTAAGGGAACGGTTATTCCTTTTACTTGTTTATTCACACTTTCTATTGTTTTAGATGTTTGCTTGATCGATCTTGCTCTCTTTTCGTTAGACAAGAATCCCTTGAATTTGCCCATTTCTCTAAAAGCTCTCGGTAAACCACCTCTACCTCCCACTTCTAAAGTTGTCCGATCATCTTTGATTTTTGTTATAGGAGATAATTTTTTGTTGGCTAAGATTAGGAAGTGAAAGGAGTATAGTGGGGGGCAAACTTTTTCTAAATCTCCAATCAAAAAAATCCAAAGAGGCTTATTCTTCTCCGACGTTGCCTATGGTTTCTACTTCTGATATCATCACTGCTTTTTCTTCACTGTTCATTCAGACCCTATTATTGACGTCACAAGCTCCCCACCAAGGGATTCTTTAGCCTTTCTTCATTAGAAACCGGGGCTTTATTCACCTCTTATGCAAGATGTTCCTCTTCTAGGATTTGGCATGAAGACTTCTCGCTCCTCGAGTTTTGAAGAGTTATTAATGACTATCCTCCAATCTCCTGCCATTACCTCTTTGGGTTTAACTAAGAGGTCATTGTCTCTCTTTTACAACTGCTCGGTTTGGTATGCATTTCCTTTCTTTTAGTGTGTTAAATTTGTTGATTGATTTAGTTTTAACATTCAATTTTTTTTTTCAAATTGGAAAGCGCCTATTTCTTCTTCGGCAATTGTCTTTGTCTTCCTCTCAAGGCATGTCATCGCTGCTAGAGTTAAACTCTTCATTATCCACCATAACTGCTTTTTCCCTCCCTGAATACTCAAATCACATGTTTATTAGATTAGGAGAGGAATAAAACTCATGACTTGGAAGAAAAGTAAAAGGCGTTGGATAAAGAGCCATCCTCGAGTCGTAGGGAAACAAAACAAGCCCAGCTCGAAATTTCCAACCTTAAAGAGGCTTCAACCAAAGTTTTGATTGTATGACAGGATTTAAAAACGAAGCCCTCTCTCAAGAAAGAAAATCCATATTTTCATGACGTTAAGACCAACTGAACAAGGTGTCTTTCTTTTTGAACAAAGCCCTTCCTCGCCAAGGATGAAAATTCTTAGGCTGTCCTGTTTACTGCTTATAAGGATAATATTGATCATTGCCCAGATTTAGACTATTCCTCTCTTTGTTTTACCGGAGTAGATTGTAAGATAAATTTGACATCCTCCTTGATCGCATTCTAGGATATCTTTTCAATTCGGGGTGGTGATCCTATTGATCCCATGAAGTACCTAGATTTTGATGCTTTCCCATCGAACAATGAAAAAATGGAGAGTGAAGAGGAAGATAGATTTGATGACAACAATACTGATGATGATGTTAAGGATGATGATGGAGATGATCAGGCTAAGGATGGTTTGTCAAGGAAGGATGGAGATGGTGGTTCTAGCTAAGGTGGATCAGGGCCTCCTAAAGACTAAAGTCATGTTGTTGATTTCTCTTATCCCCGCATTGATCATAGAACTAATGGTACGTCGCTGTCCAAACTCTTTTTGGTGGTGTTTCCTTGTCCAACTTAAGAAAACTTGGTCATACTTCTTTCAAAGTCAAAGAGCCCAGCCCTTCAAGCCGAATGCCTCGGTAACTCCTAGATAGGTAAATTATCTTGTGAACTCCATCTTATCACCTTATCTTATTTTACAACTGACAAACATAGTATTAATTAATTACCAACACAGGAAGAAAATAGAAATTATGTTGAGATTTTTCTAGATAAGAAGAGGGATGAAATTTTAAGAGTCAACAGAGAGGGGAAAAGGTTGTGCAAGGACCTGAACGAATCGAATGATAGATATACGAGACTTACTTCCCCTGAAAAAATAAAGTTTCATAAGGAAAAATTCATTGTTGAATATTATAAAGAGTATAGACTTTATGAACCTTTATGATAGTGATGTATAGTATGAATTTTGTGCTTAAGTTGATGTTTGTCAGTTTCTGAATTTATCTCTGTTTCTTTTGTATCTCTTGTTTCCAAAGACACCTTTAGTAAATTGGTTAAATTGAAAAGAACTTTTAGGGAAAATTCCTCCTTAATTAAAAAGCCTCATTTATTGAAATATTGCTTCATGCACGACCTTCATCATATCTACACTCAATTTCTTAAATTGGACTTTAATTTCTTTGGAGATCAAAAAGAGTAATACCTTCACGAGATTCGAACCAATTATGCAAAATTATTGTGTGGCAAGCTCATACCCCTTCCAAAGAATGAGGTTATCAAGGATTTCCTCCTGTCAGTACTACTTCAAGTATTGGAGCTCCTTTCATTATTACCTTTTCCATTTCCCCTTTATCTTTTCGGAAAATACAAGTTGCCCTTTCTCGTCCCAAGAATTAACATGAACTAAAGCGTATATATGGTTATTATTATTATCGTTTTCATGCAAATGAAATGATGTTAGTTGTACTTCAATCTATCAATAAAGTATTTTATTGTTGTTTTTTCCTTTTTTACTAAGGATCGGTTATTATTTAACTTTTATTTAGAAAAAGGAATCAACTTTATCTCTCAATGATCCAAACCTTACTGAACATCTTCATAACATCCATTCTAAACTAATGTTTCCAATAAAGAATCTCTCTTCTCGCTCCACTTTGGGATTATCATCCATTGGCAATACTAAAGCTAAAAAATGGTATGGGAAATATATTCGATTAAAATCTATTTAGAGAGCTACTCATTAACAGTTGATGAGATGGGATTGAAAAGAAGATTTCTTCCATGGGTACTGAGATTCTTGACTTAAATGGAAGACTTAATTCATGATTTGACCCTCGGTAATTGGTGTATGATACAAAGGTTGCCCAACTTAACTAACATATTAGAAATGGACTTAGTAAGGTCCAGAATGAATGTCAATTTTACAACTCATCTTAACCGAAGATAAAAAAGGACTTCCTACACAACCACTGGAAAAATCCTTCATAAAAGCTCCTTGTGGGTTTCATCTTCATCTCGAGGCCTTCTTCCATGCAGTGGTGTTTAATCGATTTTTATATCGGTTAGAAAATGTTGAAAATTATTGTAATAAAATAACCGCAAGCGCACATGTACAATTTTAGTACGTGGTGAGTATGGTGGATCTACAGAGAATTGAATTGATTTAAAATTCTAATAAATCAAATTAACAAAAGGGTTTGAAATTGTTTTAAGCTAAAGAAAATGTAAAAACTAACTACAAGCAAAAGTGAACAAAAATATGAGAGTAGAAGGCAATTTAGAGGAAAATCCTTTCTCATGATAACATAAATCAACATAATAAAATTAAGATCTCTCTTTTTGGTCATTTGTGAATTTAGTTGATGTGTTTATCATAAGTATGGTCTATTTGTGCTATTAGTTAGCCCAATATAAACCATCAAACTATAACACACCCACTAAACCACTAGTTAAATCTCATGAAAATGGTAATGAAGTTAAAAATAAAATCTATTCTAAGCATGATCTATTTACTATTGGTTAATAATATAGACCATTAAATTTTGATTCTAAAATCCACTCATTGCCAACATCATATGTAGATGAAGAGGTAATCTATGTTCATGTTTGTTTGAGCATAACATATTTAGTGTCAACAACATAGGCTATCAAAATCGAAGTTAAATAACAAAATTTTACCACATCAAAAATTCAATGAAGCATAAAAAGAGATCAATAATTAACAAATATGTTGAATCTATATGATTAAGAGAGCTTCATTACCCCTAAATTGAAGGGATTTAGGTTCTCATATTGTTATCATTTCAACAAATGTAGTTTGCAACATAAATATATACAAGAGGAAAAAGAGAGCTAAATGAAATAAACTAAGAACTAATCTACTTGCATAAAATAAAGAGATCTAAACTACTAACATAAGAAGAAAAAACAAGAAAAGAACATGAATCAAAAGTGCATGAATTAAAATTGCATATAAATAAATTATGTAAGAGAAAAAGGCTAAGAAGCCGTGAAATAAAAAAGGAGAGTTTTTTTTACAATTTGTGGCTAGCACTAAACTAACTAGAAGGTGGTGCTAAAAGCTTCGTTACATGAAACATAAAGGCTATTTATACATGCCTATAACACTAATCATATTTTAGGGGACTACTCAAATTACCCCTTAAAAAGTGTGGTTGCCAAGTTACCATTAGCTTCTCATTAATCTTCCATTAAGTATATATGTAACTTTAATCTCCACTAACATGTGCATTAGCTCCTAATTGTAGATCAAGGTAAGTGGGGAGGTGAGGTCCTGCATGTTGTATGAATTGATTTATTTCTTCATTCTTTTGTTTCCTTCTCTTGTGCATGCATATTTTCATGAAGCCTCTTCATTTTTCATCCAATTTCCTACAAATAAAAATAAAATATGCAAACCAATATTCTCAAAATTAATACATGCACAAAATACCATTTTTTCCTATATGAAGATGGATAAATGATGATCTGAATATAATTGAAATTTTAGTTTAAACATGTAAAATACCCTATATGCTCATTTATTTAAATAAAAAAAGATTAAACATGTATGTAAAAATATGCACATTTACGTGCACATCAAATACCCCTACACTTATCTTTGTATTTGTACTCGAATAAACTAAGAGTAAGATAAATCCGTTTTCGTAGGGAGCATGATTGCATTGAGCGTATGCAACGAGTCGTTAAACCTTTAGGTATCCCTAGTAGAGCAAGTGTTGTCTCGTGAGGGTTTTTAGTGGATACTACGTACAAAATCCAAATGCACATGAAAAATTCCTAAACGTAAGATTTAATTACAAAGATATGGATGCAAGTTTTTGAAAATATTTACAAATGAGAATTTTATTTTCAAATTGAAACGAATAAGTTAAATATAAATTTTGGTCATTATCAAGAACTTTAAGTCCTTTTACTTGTTAAATTTTCCAACGAAAATTAAGTTATCAGAATTAGACTCTAGTTTGGCTAGTTGTTTCGATTGATAACATTGTGCAACTATGAAATGAATCCTTAGTTGATTATCAAAGTTTTTCAAAGTGGTACTTTAATTTCTTTTGAATAACAAGTCGAATCAAATAAGTTTAAATAGTGCTTGGAAATCAATTGCTTACTCTCTCTCTTATTTGAAAATTTAATTGATGTTAACAATATTTACATATGCCTAAATCACATAAACTAAGATCAGATATATCACGCACGCACTGCCTTGTGGGTTTACATGAGGGGAATACAAAACATGGCGAGTGTACACGTCTGTATGTACACCTATCGACTGTAGGCGGTAAGAAAGAAATTTTATATTCATACACCTAACTCAGATAAACTGAGGCCAGATATACCGATCATGCATTGTCTTTTGGACTTACGTGAGAAGGGTACAGACTCTACAGAGCATGGCGAGTGTACACACTTACTGTGAACACATGAATCTAGGTGTTTATAAATTATATACATATACAATTTTTAGTATAAATAGAGAGTTTTACAACATCATGTAAGCACTACTTAGAAGATTTAAAATGTTATTAGCTTTACTTTAAACCAAACACTTATTAAACAAAGATTTCAATTAGGATATACTTCATAGTAATCATCCATAAACCTTCCTATATACTAGTTAAACCATAGTTACTTATAATCAAACTTTATTTTTATTCTTGTCGAGAAAATAAATTTTCAGAAATTTCAACTTAGTAACCAAAAACATATACTTATCCTATAGTGTTTCTTCAAAAGTAAATCAATAAGAAAATTTGTTTTGGAATTTTTTTTTATTTTTTTCAGTCTTGGATAGAAAATGCAAAAAAATAAACCATGAGAAATCAAGAACGAAGATGAGAGTCACCCCACACTTGATTTTGACTGTGTCCTCACAGTCAACCCAGCTGAAAGGAGAAAAAGAAAATTTTAAAAAATAAAATTATAACCTATATTTACATTAAAATAAAGCGATTATTATTTACACGACATGAAAAAATATACCGTTAAAGAGTAAATGAAACGGTCTTCCAAAAACTAATTCATTTGTCCCGTCAAGTACAGAAGACATAGCTTAAACGTAGAAAACCAAACCATAAAAGATTTCAAAGTTGATTTTTGATCTGGAAAAACGAATCTCGTTTTATTAAAAATTGTATGAGTTGTTTTTTTCCAATGATTTTTGGGGTAGATAGAACAACTGGTTGAAGTTCAAGTTTATTTCACCACATTTAAATTCAAACTCCTCATTGAAAAATTCTTCAAAATCATTGATTCTAAAATCAAAATGGTGATTTAAATCTAACCCTTCAGAATTTAACAACTCATCTTCGAAAAGTCCAAAAAAAATTGTCCACTAAATTCGTCATCCTTTGTTGAATTATTCACAACTTCATTGCATGTGTCATGTTCAAAATCTAAAGTTGTAATCAATTTTTCAAAATCGAAAAAGGAAAAATTGAATTTTAAATTTGGTTCCACACTCTCAAAAGAATTGAAATACAACTATATTACTACAATTTCAACAACTTCATTAAGATTGTTGTTTTCAATTTCAAAAGCTATTATTTGAAAATCGTCAATTTTGGTAAAAGACGGATTATTATTTGACTTGTCACACATTGGGAGTTGATTTTGTTTCTCACGTTGTTTCATGTATGTTTCAAACAACAAATCCATGTTATCATTGTGAATTTCTTCCATTTACTCAACAAAATTGAATTTATAATTAATTTGAGAATTTTCAATTTGAAATTGTTGAGAACAAAAATTGTCAACTGCACCATAATTGAATCATTGCCAAAATCATTTAAAAAGTGGTTCACATTTTCATTTTGACTTTAAAATTCATTTTGGAGTTCGAAGTTGTATTGGCATGAGTATAATCGAAATCGTTTGAATTTGGAGTGAATTCAAATTTTGATTATTTTGAAATCCTTGACTTGAGTTATTGCACTGATATGGATTACTCAAGTTATTTATCATTTGATTTTGTTATTCAAGTAAAGACCAAATGTAAAGACCAAATTGTTTCAATACCATTTTCAAGAGTTGATGGTTGGTCATCATTTTGAAAACTTTATGGTTCAAAATTCGAATGGTTTATACAATAGTTGTCATTAAAATATCCATAAGAGTTTGATGTGAAATTATGGATTATATTGATTTTCACAACTATTGTAAAATTCTTACGAGTAGGGAAATTCAAAAAATTTCAAAATGTTTTTTATAAAGGAAAAATATCTACCAAAAAGAATTTATTTTTCAAAAGGAAAATTTGATTTTTGTTTTTTTTTGAATTTTCAATTTTTTTATTATATGTTTTTTCTGAAAAGATTTTATTTTTATTTTGTAAAAAACAAATTACTTTTTTTTTTTGGATTTTTGATTTTGACTGAAATTTTTTGAAGGAAAATATTTAAAAAACTAAGCTAAGGAAAATTTACAATTTTTTTAGTTTTGAATTTTGGATTTTTTTTATAAATATGCACGAATTAATGTAACTAAATGAATGCAATGACTTAATTGCAAATTTTCTGCCTTCTGTAGCTCCTAACCCAAAATTGTATAGTCACACTTTGTCTTAATCCAACAAAATAGTTCTTAGCCAGGTAACAGACAGATGTTATCGGTGCAACACGAATCACCGTAGCAATGTAATCAAAGGTTTAAGTATCTTCAGAGAAACAATCGGTATAATATTTACGAATCACCGTAATATTTATAAATGATTATTACTCTACCGTAGCCTAGACATCAAGAATATAAATTGTCGAAGGAAGACAACTTGTCAAGATACAATTAAGCCCTAAGTGAGCTCGCGACACCCTTAATTCTACGTCTGACCATTATTATTAGCAAATTCTAAGATGAAATGCAATTTGTGGACCAAGGAAGGTGTTGAAATTCCCCACCTTATGTGGATTTGGGTGGTGCCCTTAGAAAAGAAAAATAAGATGAGATTAATGCAAAACTGAAAATAAACATGAATTAACAATGCAACCACAAATGAAATTTATTTTTTTATTAGTTTTTTCTTAAAATTCAAGCAACAAACAATGCAAAGTAAATAAAAATAAGGGATAATGGCACGATACCAGAGCATGTAAAATTATTAGAAATTTTTTTAAGCGACGATATATATTATTTTTTCTAAAGCAAACAATTTATTTGGCAAGCAGAGCAAACTAGCTAGTGATTATTCCTTTTGAATTTCTGCTTTTGCAACCTGAAACTAAAAATAAGATATATATATAGTTTTTTAATATTATATATATATATATATATATATATATATATATATATATATATATATATAAGAAGAGACTAAAAACTAAAATAATTGAAAACAACTTGTTTTTTTTGAATTAAAAAAGATTTAAACAAAAGGAACAACACAACTTGTAAAAGAATTTACTGAAGAATTTAAATTAAAAACAAAACATCCAAAGCCCGGCCCAAACAAATGAATTCCTACAATAAATATTCTGTTGCCAATTCCTAAAACACGTAGGAGAAAATCGAAGTTCCTAAAACAAAAATCGCTTCGTTTGTTCCTAAAAAAAGAAATCAAATCGCAATTTCCCAAAAACAGGAATCCAATCCCACATTCAATTGCTCGGGTTCAATCGCGCAAGTTTGAAGTATTGTCGAGGATTGTGATGTATGGTCGCGGGTGATTTGGGGGTTGCGAAGGGAATGGCAGGTCGTGGGTGCGATGAAATTACGTGTCACTGATTTTGGGTTGTTGGTTTGTGGGTTTGTGGAGATGAGGAAAGTTTGAAGTTTTGAAGTGTGGTGTGGCTGCTAGGATTCGAGCAGGTGAAGTTGTGGATTTGCAAGGCAATATGTAGTGGTAGGCTATAGAGGGTGTTTTGCTATGGTTGCAGGGGAAGTGATGGCTAGAAGCTTGTTTTTTTAATGGGTGAAGAAGATGTTTGCTTTGATATGTAGGCAACTGTGTGCACAATAGTGTGGCTTCAGTGGGATGTTTGTTTAGATGGGGTTGCAGTTGTGATGTTGGTTGGATGTAGAAGTGGTAGCAGTTGATAAGGGCAGCATTGATTGAATGATGATGAAGCAGGGGGGCTGTGTCAGAAGGCAAAATAGTGACTGTTTGAATGGTTGTGGGGATGACTCTGGTGGAATGAAGGCGCACGCTGAAAGTGGGATGTGCAGTTGACATGTGTATATTGGAGTGGTGTGACGTGATGTGCACTGGTATTGTGGTAACAACAGTAACAAGATGTTCAGGTGAAGTGTAGATGTAGGCAGTAAGGAGATGAAAGTTGTTGCTGGAGTTGGGGGTTGCTGTTGGTGATCGAAGTTGATGGGAAAAATAGGGGTATTTGATGTTTGGAGTTGAAGGAGATGTGTGTACACTGTTGTGAAGGGTGCAGTGGATGGTGGAGGGAGGCAGCGGCACAGGTGATGAATGTTTTGAGGATTGTATGGCAAGGTGAATTTTTTTGGGTAATGGCAGTGAGGTGGTGGTTGTATTGCAGTGGGATGGGGGTATTTGATAAGTGGCAGTGTTTGTATGCTTGGTGACAGGGGATGGTATTGAAGTGCACTGCTCTGAATGTTTGTATGCTTGGTGACAGAGGATGTATGTAAATGCAATATGTTGTTGATAGTGAGTTGTTGAAGTATATGGGTAGGAAGAGATGTATGTAGGCAAATCAGTGGTCAGAAGATGTATGTTGGGTGGTGGGGGTGCTTGTGTTGATGTACGAGGTTGGTGGTTAGGCAGTGTGCACAGAGATGGTGGTAAGAAAATGTACTAGAGTGAATGGAGCAGGATGGTTGCATGCACAATTGGTCGGTGATGAAATGATGATGATGCTTTGAATGTTAAGGTAATTTTGTTGATGCTTTGATGTGCACAGAAATGTGCACTTGGATGTCAGGTTTGTGATTAAAGAGAAGTGAAGGATGGAGAAGTATGGTGATTTTCAGGTTTATAAGTGTGTCTAGGTGATGACAGTAATGATATTTGTAGTAGATGTTGTGGATGGAGGAGTAGAGTGTTATAGCAGGCAAGGGGTGGAGGTAGTAGCACAGTGTGAGGCACCGTTCGGTGACAGGCAGTGTGGTTGTATGGATGACAGAGATGGATGTGGAGATGGGAGTGGCATGTCTGCTGTGGGATGAGCACAGTTATTAGAAGAAAAGGTAGGGAGAAGTAAAAAATTTCTGTGTGCACAGTTTTGTAACAAAGAAGGGTGGACTTGTAAACGCAATGAAAAATGAAATGAAATAAAAATCAAATGAAAATGAAATGTAATTGCAAATGTAATTGAAAATGAAATGGAATAAAATTTTCTTTTTCAAATGAATTTCTATATATATATATATATATATATATATATATATATTCTTTTTTTAAATATGCAAATGCAAATGCAACTAGAAAAGCAACAAACACTTAAATCAAATGAAAGCACAAATTACACATCAAAACATAACATAATTTTAAAAAATAAATAATATGCAAATTGACACACAAAAAACACGCAATAAAAAAATCAAACAAAATAATTCAAAGAGTAAAACTAAAAATCAAATCTATTCCGTGGCAACGACGCCAAAAACTTGTTTAATCGATGATTTTTCTATCGGCTAGAAAAACATTGTAATAAAAATAACTGCAAGCGCACGGCGTACATTTTTAGTACGTGGCGGGTACGGGTCGATCCGCAGGGAATTGAATTGATTTAAAATTCTACTCAATCAAATTAACCAAAGAGTTTGAAATTGTTTTAAGCTAAAGAAAATGTAAAAACTAACTACAAGCTAAACTGAATAAAAATATGAGAGTAGAAGGCAATTTAGAGGCAAATCCCTTCTCATGATCACATAAATCAACATAATAAAATTATAATCTCCCTTTTTGGTCATCTGTGAATTTAGTTGATATGTGTATCATAAGTATGGCATATTTGTGCTGCTGATTAGTCCAACATAAACCATCAAACTATAACACACCCACTAAACCACTTGTTAATTCTCATGAGAATGATAACGAAGTTAAAAATAAAATCTATTCTAAGCACGATCTATTTACTATTGATTAGTAATATAGACCATCAAATTTTGCTTCTAAAATCCACTTCATTACCAACATCGTGTATAGATGAAGAGTTAATTTGTGTTTATGTTTGTTTAAGCATAACATATTTGGTGTCAACAACATATGCTATCAAATTCAAAGTTTACCAAAAAAAAGTTACCACATCAAAAATTCCACGAAGCATAAAGAGAGATCAAAAATTAACAAATATGTTAAATCTACATGATTAAAAGAGCTTCATTACCCTCAAATTAAAGGGGTTTAGCTTCTTATATTTGTTATCATTTCAACAAATGTAGATTGCAACATAAACATAAACAAGAGAAAAAAAAGAGCTAAATGAAATAAACTAAAAACTAATCTACTTACATAGATGAAAGAGATCTAAACTACTACCGTAAGAAGAAAAAACAAGAAAAAAACATGAATTAAAAGTGCATGAATTAAAATTGCTTATAAATATATTACAAAGAAAAAGGCTAAGAAGCCATGAAATAGAAACAGAGAGTTTATGTTTAAAATATGTGGCTAGCACTAAACTTAGTAGAAGGTGATGCTAAGAGCTTCATTACATGAAATATAAGAGGTATTTATGCATGCCTAAAATCCTAATCATATTTTAGGAGACTGTCCAAATTACCTCTTAGGAAGTGTGGTCACCAAGTTATCATTAGCTTCAATTAATCTTTCTTTAAGTATGCATGTACCTTTAATCTCCACTAACATGTGTGTTAGCTCCTAATTGTAAATCATGGTAAGTGGGTAGGTGGGGTCCTCCATGTTGTATGAATTGATTTATTTCTTCATTCTTTTGTTTTCTTCTATCGTGCATGTATATTTTCATGAAGCCTCTTCCAATTTTCTACAAATAAAAATAAAATGTGCAAGAAATATTCTCAAAATTAATACATGCACAAAATTACAATTTTGCCCCTAAATGAAGATGAATGAATGATTATTCGAAAATAATTGAAATTTTGATTTAAACATGTAAAATGCCCTACATGCTATTTATTTAAATAAAAATGGATTAAATATGGATGTAAAAATATGCACATTTACGTGCACATCAAGTTGCAATGTGGTTGTTCCTCCTATAATATCTTTTCTGCCGAAAAATGAATCTAGAGACCTTGCTTGACTCAGTAGTCTTTCAAGTTTGAATGTAATCAAAAAATAATAGAGTACCGAAATGAAACGTATAAAGTGGTAGTTTCAAATCTTACATTGAAGGTTAAGATCATGGAACGTTAAAGAACGGGCATACATTGAAGATTCGACAAGTCGAGACTGATTAAAAAGGCTGATCTTATCAAGTTTCCCAACTGAGAAGTGCTAAAAAAACTTACAAGAAGGCATTAATTTTAAAAATTGATTCTATATATTCCCTCAACATCATTCATCATAAGTAAACGAAATTAAAGAAATATCTCCTTATAGCAATTCAGCATATCATTGACCCTGCTTCTGCACTAGTATCTCCAGTGAAAAAGGTTAAAAATATTGAAGATCAATTACAATTGATGCAATTCTATACTACTAGGACATCTTAACTTGATTCGTTAGTAGATTACTCGATTGAAGTCATTGTTGCCTTTATTTTAAAAATTGACTTCTCGTTTTTAGGCCCAAATGGAGATTATCGATCAAGGAAGGGTGTGGCTTCCAACTATCACAGATATCAACATTTCTTTTGGTATGAATTTTGATGTTCCTAAGAAGATCATGGGCCCTCCCGTTTTGTACAAGAATGTGAGTTCACCTAGAGCGACCCATTCTTTCATTTTAGAGGTTGAAGGAAAAGATCTCATTTATCAACACCACTGTAAAGACCCGCAAATTTTCAATAATTAAAATTGTTAATTTAATACGATTTGAAATTTAATATTGAAGGAAATAAAAATTTAGTGAATTATTAGTGGAAATAATAACTTGGATAAGATTTGTAAGTTAATTTTTAATAACTTGAATGTAACAGTATAAATGTAAGTTAATTGTTAATTATATTCTTATTGTAATAAAAGAATGTTACCAAGATGAAATGATTAATTTGATTTAAAATCTTAATTAATGGATGCATCAATTTATAATGGGATATAAAAGGTAAATTAATAATTTAAAATGTTGACTTACTAATAAAATAATGTATAATGAGTGGAAATAAAATTAATTAGTGTATGAACTAATGGTAGCAATTGTTGTAAGCTAATAAGTAAATTAAAACGTAACATTGCTAATTAAGGTTAATATATAATATGTTGAATGAAATGACAATTAATGAATTTATTTAAATTTGTAAAGTTATAATATAATAGATGGTAATTGGTTGGGAAGAATGAACATACAAGTATTTTAAAGGGTATAATGGTGACAAATGGTTGTTACCAGTTAATTCACCAATTACAAATAAAGATAATTACATGTACCTTAATGATAATTAATATAATAACGGAAAGTGTGAATGTAATTTAAAAAGGAAACGTAAAATTTATTTATAAGATAGTAATTAGTGTAATAGAAAGCTAAATAATTTATTAAGAGTATCAATTGTAATTGGATGTAGATTTAAGTAATAACATTAATGCAAGTTGATAAATAATTAATTTAGTGCAATCCAATTAATGAAAACTAATTGTAAGGTTATAATTGATTTAAATTTGTAGATTAGGACATAAATTCAAAGTTATATTTATTGATTGTAAATAGGAATATTTGGTAATAAATTTAATATAAGAAAAACAAATGCAAATATTGAACTAATCAATGAAGTAATAACAATAAATAGTAATTAAATCAAAAAATTGTAAGTTTGGAATAATATAGATGTTATACTTAGCTGCTAATTGAATACAAGGAAACAAGTGTAGATATTGAACTAAATGGTGAATTAGTGAAAAATTTATGATAATAGGATGAGAGCGGTGTATGTAATAAATTTCAACACTGGTCTGTTAGTGATAACTTATAAGTGTAATTTAACGTTAATGGCAACAATTATTATAAGCTAACCATTGATTTAGTCTAATAAATTAAAAGGGGAATCGATTGCGATTAATCTAATTTTTTTGAGCAAGACGGATGTGTAGCGTGCTGCTACACAGCCGGTTAGATAATAGTAAATATATAAGTAGCGCGATCGACAGGCCCGATCGATGGCCAAAATGATGAGAGTTTACAACGTAGTCCTTCAACACAAAATAAAAGAACAGTCAACTACAACATAGTAATGCAGAACAAGTACAGACAAACAGACAATTTGCGCACAGGGGACTACAGTTGCTGCTTATGATCCTGCCAATAGGATCAGCAGAAGTGCTACCAGCTAATTCCGTCGGCAAAGTGGTGGAGTATGGCAGTCTAAGCCTGAACGGTGCAGAGTAGCTATGCCCTGTTGAGAGAGAGTAAAAATAAATAGTACGCCTACATGCTCTCTCAAAGTGAGGATTGGTACCATGGAACACCCTATCGTTACGTTCAACCCAAATGCACCAACTGAAGACAGCTACAAAGGGATTCAGGTGAATGTTGGGGGGACTATACTGCCAATGATCAAAAAAGGTGGTGATAGTTGGGACGTAGCCGAGTAAGTGAGTGGATGTTGCCGCCCAGACTCTATAGGAGAAATCGCAGTCGAAGAATAAATGTTGTATACTTTCTGTTACAGTAGAGCAAAAAACGCAAGAGGACTCCGGCACGATGCCAAAACGAAAGAGCCTATCTCTGGTATTGATGCGGTTTTGGATGAGTCACCATTGGAAGAATGCCATACGGGGCTGAAGTCTGCACTTCCACAGTCTGGAGAAATTGAAGAGGCGTCCAGGGTTGTTAAGGTAGGAGTAGCGGGAGGAGACTGAGAAGCCGGTTGTAGGGCTAGGGGCCCAGAGGAACTTATCGGGTTGGGGGGCAAGTTGGATGGAGCGAAGAATAGAAGCAGCTTGGAGGAGCTCCGCAAAAGTGGAGAGGTCAAAATAGGATGAAGGAAGGAAGTGATCGACGCCAAGGCGGAGGGAGTTGGAAATGGAAACGTGGCTAAAGGGGGAGAGGGAGAAGAGGTTGGGGAGGGAAGAGGAAAGTGGATGTTGACCGTCCCAGGTATCAAGCCAGAAGAGGCAGTTCTCACCATTACCAGCTTTGACATGGAAAAGAGACTTAACTCGGGGGAGGGTGGAGAGGACGCCAGACCAGAAGGGAGATGGTTTGATGGTGGGGGTGAGGTGGAGGGCCAGGTGGGGGTTGGAAGCGTAGTGGTGCGAGGAAATCCAAGATTTCCAAAGGAAAGAACCTGAAGATAGAAAACGCCATAGCCATTTAGCCAGAAGCGCGAGGTTGAAGTGATGCAGGTCAACAATACCAAGTCCACCATTATTGGAATGCAAGCAAACAGTCCGCCAATTCACCAGTTTCTTAATTCGACCCCCATTCCATAAAAAGGAGCTTCTAATCATATCAATTCTATTTCTTACCCATGTAGACAGCGTGTAAAACGACATCCAATAAGTGGGAATGGCTGATAGGACTGACTTAACGAGGACTAGTCGGCCGGCGGAGGAGAGAGAGTGCGCCTTCCATGAGCAGAGTCTATTTTCGATTTAGTTGATGAGGGGGATCCAGTCTGTTTTGAGGAGCTTCGTTGGGCGGAGGGGGATACCCAGATAAGAGATCGGGAACTGCGATAATTTACAATTGAGTAATTTGGAGAAAGAAGGCCCAAGGTGATCGGAGTTGCCAAGCATGATGATGGAGCTTTTGTTGAAATTAATGGAGAGGCCAGATATTAGTTCAAAAGTGTACAGGGTAACTTTAAGGCAACGGATATGAGAGTCGTTGGGGGAGGCAAAGAGGATAGTATCGTCGACAAAATGGAGGTTGGATATGGTCAGATTCGAGTTGGGGAGTTTGATACCATCAAAAAGGTTGTTTGAGATTGCAAGTTTGATCATACGATTAAGGACATCTGCGGCAAGGGTGAAGAGGAGGGGAGAGAGAGGGTCTCCCTGACGCAGACCTCGAGCGGACTTAATTAGGCTACCGGAAGCACCATTAATTGAAATTGTGGAGAAACTGGTGTTGAGAATGCAATGGATCCATGTACACCATTTCGGGGGGAAGCCTCTATGTTTCAGGAGATCCAATAAGAATTGCCAGTTGACTGAGTCGAAAGCCTTAAAGAAATCTAATTTAAGTAGAATACCTGGCGTTGAAGATTGATGGCAGAAGGAGATGACCTCTTGTGTAGACGCTACACAATCCATTATATTACGTCTCAGGATGAACACCGATTGCTCAATACCAATTAGGGGAGCGATGACTGATTGAAGGCGGTTGGCAAGGACCTTGGTTATGATTTTGAAGGTGGTGTTCAAGAGGCTGATGGGGCGGAAGGATGAGAGGGTGGAGGCTCCAGGAGTTTTGGGGAGAAGGATGATATTGGCGTGATTGAGGCGGGCCACTGATGCTGGGTCATCGTGGAATTCGGTGCACATCTCTATAATGTCTGCCTTGACGGTATCCCAGTAATGCTTGAAAAAAAATGGGCCGAATCCATCTGGACCCGGGGCTTTGTTGTCGGGCATGTCATTCAAAGCAGCCCAGATTTCTGCTTCTAAGAACCGCTGATCGATGGGGATTGGGGGACTGTTGGGGTATAGCAGATTCCACGATTAATCTAATTAAATGTTATGTAGAGTAAATTAAGGGAATTTTGGAAATAGTGTTAATTCTTTCCTATTATGACAATTTGTTGGATTAAAAGAATGGATAACAAGACTTATCGATTAAATGAATTTAATTTATATTAATTGGGTTAATTGAGAATTTAAAATTTAAAATTTCTGAATTTATCAAAGGTTGAAATTTGAATACGATAACAGGTAAATCAATTAACTTGAATTGACATCTAAGTTGTTTAAATCATTATGATTGTTCAAGAAATCAAGAATGATAAAATTTGTGAGTTACTAAATTTGAAACGGAAAAAGTGATTTAATTAATTTAATATTAATTTTATTTAATTAATGGAAAAATAGCCATTTTGGCCACTGACTCGGATTTCAACGAAACCAGTTTCATCGGATCCGTAACGGTGAATTATTGTAGGATTTCATGTTTCGTGGCGATCGGACTTGTCTTTTGATCGTACGGACTCGAAACGCCTTGAAATCAATGAAATTGAAATCAATTGAAATCAATTTGAAACAAATTGTTTTTTGTATAACTTCTTTAAACGATGGAATTTGGACTTGAAACCTTTTCCATTGCGTTTAAAATATTTTAAAACATCTATTTTGATATACGGGTTGACCCAATTTCGTTCCGGAGTCAGAACGGGCTTTTCGGGCCACTTTATCGTTTAACGCGTATACTAATCTGATCCATCTATTCTTTCTCAACACTGTCTATAAATACTCTATTATAAACCCTAATTTCCCACATTCTCATTTGTCTGTGGGTACAATTTCTTTCACCTTCTCAGTTCAATGGCAGACAAACACCTAATTTGAACTGCAATTCAAAATCAAACCAAATTTCAAACTCCTCAAAAAAATTCAGAAAAATTATATATCGAAGCTCTCGAAGAGCGCAAGTCAGATCTGCAGCCTGTTTCTCGATCTGAGTTTTTGGGCGACCAGAAATTGAGGTTCAATTTTCGGTCGTTCATCACGTCGAAATCAAACTAGTCCGATCATCAAACCATTTCTGGGTTTTGTAGAGATCGTCAAGCGGAGTTCATCGGTGGTATTCGCAAGGTGTTTCAGTGGTCAGATCGTCGTAGAAATTCGATTAGGGTTTGATTTTTGACCGGCGACTGTGACGTTGGGGGGGCATTCTGGTGGCCGATGGCAAGGGGATGCTCGCACTAGTGGAGGCGGCATCAGGATCGCATGGTCGCGACGTGGACCGAGGCACGCGACAGCGAGTTTAGGGCGGCGGCCGGTTAGGGTTTCGTGCGTGAATCGGGGTTAGGTCGTGTACGTTAGAGTTCCTGGAAGAAGACGCTGTGACGTGCAAAGTGGTGAGGTATTATTTGTTCTTCTAATTTAATTTAAAATTGAATCTCAAACACTCTAATCGTCATAACTTTGGCATACGAGACCAGTTTCGTGCGCGGTTTTCTCCACTAGGTTCGTATTTGAATTGCGGACATTGTGGCGCCGGTTTGGACTAATTTGAAAATTGTTCAATTTTTGGGTTTAAATTGGATTTAAATTCAATTTAAATTCAAAAGGTGGGTGTTTTAACCCACTCACAACTTCTAAAATTTCTTATGTTTGTTAAATTGATTTATGTTGTGATTAGAATTTATTTATATCTGTTTGTATATTTTTAATCATCATCTCAGTTAATTGCATTTATTTAAATTAAATCGGTATTTAATTCATTATTGAATATAATTGCCAGTTGATTACCGGTTATATAATATCAGTTATATATTGATATTGATTGTTTGTTTTGGATGATGATTGTGATCGATGTATGATTTATAATGGATGAATGGATGCTTATTTATATCATCATGACCTGCAAGTTGTTATGCATTTTTCATCCGGGATTGCAGTTTGAAATGATATATAACCGCAATTTTATTTTGAATTGCGGATTGAAATGATAAATATCCGTATCACTTGACCATATGATAGAAATTATATACAAACAATGCGATATATATATATATATATATATATATTTTGAAATGATTCCTATGGTATTGTAAAGAAATATAGGATTTTATGAGATATTTAATTGGATATTTTATAAATGTTATTATATATATATAATTAATTTCTTAGTTTTAAGCTATGTGTAAAATTAGGTTAATAGTATAAAGGAAGTTTAATAATAAAAGTTGATGTTATTAAGATGTAATACGGTTAAGTATTTATTTAAATTATATTTATAATGACTTAAATAAAATTTAGGCTGGATGATAAATATGAATCTGATTTGAATTAAAGTATTAAGAATTATCCTCGAATAAAATTGACTTGAAATTTAAATAAATTTGAGATTTGAAAAGGTATGATGTTTATAACTTGATTTTGGTTTAGAGGATTTAAATGAATATCAAGTCAATTTAAATGAATATTTTTAAGTTAAATTAAATTGGAAGTATATCCTGTTAATTGAAGTGTAAAGGTTTTACTTAAATGATACTTGATTTAGTAAGTAAACATTTCAAATCTAAATAATAGTAATTGAATTTGATATATATGAAATTATCAAAGAATTCGTTTTGAAATGGTGGAATATTTAAAGCTTTGAAATATATGGAAATTGAAATGTTTTATTTGGGATTTAAATCTATATTTGGAATTGATTTGTGAAGGTGAAGAAACTATTTTATTATATAAAATAATTTATATTTAAACCATTTAAGTGGTGTGGTTATATTTCAAAGTTATGTAATTCAAAGTTTTATATTTTGAGAGGCTATATTTCAAGCGTTTTGTTTAAAACTATGATAACTATGAAAAGTTATGGTTTTAGAAAAGGATATATTTGAAAATGATATCATATTGAATTGGTTTTAAAAGGGAAAATGATATCGTAATTATGTGGTTTTGAAATGAATATTATATCCTGGTTTTGAAGTATAAATTATTTTGAAATGACCCCGGTGTTATAATAACGTTTGGTTGCTGAAGAGACCAGGATCGGAAGTTTTCATACTCTCTGCCAACTCTGAAAACCACTTTAACAACCGTGTACACGGTGGAGATTTCAGAATGAAGTAGGATGACAGCGGCGTTTCCTTTAAGGTAAATACGTGGACCCAACTCCTGCGAGTTGGCATAAGATTGCTAAAACAGGAGCGATTGACGGGCTAATGAGGTAGCTCCTTTGATCGGACACATCCCTTCGATGTTATACTCTGACTTTTGGATTGATTCGGTGGCCACTCTTGATTTTCTTTTGGGGGTGTGGCTCGAGGTGGGCGGTAGCTGCGCGTTACGTGTTACCACTGTCCCAGAAGCGTAATCGGTATATCTACTCTGGCATTGCCTAGTTCTGCCGTGTCACCTACCCTAGCGCGCCTTGTACGAGTTTGATTTGTGTCGTACCTATGGAGTATCCTCTGGTAGCCTCCCGATCAGGAGGTATTACGGTACTGTATAGACTATTGGCACTATTACGTGTTAAGGTGGAAAATGTAAAGCCTTAACGCTATTTAAAAGTAAGTTTATTTTACTATTAGGCATTATTATAATAGTAAAATATTACTACATAGTAAATAGTTTAACGGATCCTTAGGAGATGTGAATCCCGAGCATCTCTTAAGTTACTGTAGTCACGTTGGACACTGGATAGGAGATGTCAAATCCCGTAAACATCTCTGACACCGTTCCACTCATATTATTGACTGTTGATTTAACTTACATAAGATCTTTTAGTTCTGACTTGAGTGTTTTGTCTTTTCAATTCGCTCGGGTCAGCCTGAGCATTTAAGGAATTGAAGGCCTTATTGCCGGAGGGTAAAGACGAAGATTTGTATTACTATTACCTATTATATTATTCCATTACACTATTGTATTCCGCTGCATTATTAATATTCTTTGGTATGTGTAACTCTGATATGTATTATATAAGTAAATCAAATGTTTTGTAAAACAGCTTCCTGAACTGTATATTTGATTATTATATTTTATCGTTCCGCTGCAAGATTCTGTTTTGTACTTTTCTTCCTTTGCTTTTTCTTATTTACCCCATAACAATCCGCCCTTCTGTATGCTTTAAGTCTGAGTGTGTGGTTTATCGTCGATTTAAACCATATGAAAAGGCGGGACGTTACATCTGTCTTCCGCACCATAAACTTTATAAAAATTATTCTTATTATAAAAAAGAGAACCATATTTTATAATGCAATATATTATGTTATAAGAATTTGTTTCCTATTTTATGATGAATTATATATTTATGCCTTTGATGGAATCTTTTTCATGCTTTTATTTGTCTCTCGGTTCTTCCTTGGTTGAAAGTTTTGAACTGAGAATCCAACTTAGCCATTGTTCGTCATATGACTTCTTTAGCTAGGCCTGACGACAAGGCTAAGGCTTCGTCGAACATCTCCCTTGGATGGGTGCTTTGGCTTTCCCCCGTAGCAGGACTAAAGGTTTTTATTGACCATCACCTTTGGGTGGGTACTTTAGCCAGGCTCTGAAGCAGGACCAAAATGCATAATTGACCATCACTCTTTGGATTTTTGTCTGGGCCCCTAAGGCATGATCAAAGGCTTTGTTAACCATTTCCCTTTGATGTATGCTTTGGCCAGATCTTGAGGCGGGATCAAAGGCTTAAGTAACCATCACTCTTTGGATGGGTGCTTTTCCCAGGTCCTGAGGCTGGACCAAAGGCTATTTTGACTGTCTCCCCTGAGTGGGTGCTTTGGCCAGGCCCTAAGGCGGGGTCAAAGGCTTAATTGATTCATTATTCTATTTGAGATCATTTCCTTTTGGAAACATGTTTTGAACATTAGTTCCATCCTTTTAGAATTATGTCTGATATATATATATCTATATGTGTGTGTGTGTGTGTGTGTGCGCGCGCGCGCGCGTTATTGTTCGAAATGCCACTTGTTCTTCTTCTAGTTCCTTGAAAGTTTGTATTCAACAAATTCCCCCGATTCTCCTTTCCTTGCGTAATATTCTATAATTCTGGATAAATCCCTATAACCATTAGTATCGTGTCCATTTTCTTTATGATAATAACATATTTACCACCTTCGTGCATTTCCTCCCTTTTCGCACCCTTCTTAGGTGTTCAATAATCCAGCTTTTCTTTAGTAGTAAATATACTTCTTATTGAGAAACACAAAAAGGAACAACTATTTTGTTTTTGGGGCCTTTAACAGTATGATTCCCTTGTTCACTTTGGTATCCTTTTTGAGGTACCATGATTTCTCTTTGGTTTTATTTGATTTCCTCTTCATTGTTTGAAGGCGTCTCTCCTTTTCTTTGAGAGATATGTTGACAACACTTTTCCACTTCTAAGTAAATTTATCAAAGTCGTGATTCATTTTTGCCTCAAATATTGTTCCCTTGACTTGAGATTGAATATTTCATCTTGCTAGAGCGAAAAGATCGTCTCTTAATTTGCTATCTTTCCTATGTCCTCGCATTGGCTCTTCCCACTTTAGTTCATTCACTAAGGCAAAGATTGGTTTTCTCCTATGGGGATAGGATTCAAACTCCATTTACTCGGACTATATCGAGAAACTATCTTCTTTTCCTCTAAAGTTTGAAGGTCAAGTTCCATAGGTTTAGTTCTTGTTCTTCACTAAATTGTAGGGCATTCTTTCGGTAAGCTAAGGTGTCCAAGTGTGGTTATGAAGATTCTTGTTGAGATTTAGTCAATATGGTCGTTTTAAAAGAGACGGATTTTTCATTATATTCCTCGATTTTAATTCTCAGTGAAAGCACCACTAAATATTTGGTTAAATTTTGGTTTTGTCATATATGCTTTAGTCAAAGGAATTCAACGATACTCAAGTAAGGAAAGTCCTTCAATCGAGTATGTGAGTCATAAGTCAAGTCCTTTAGTCAAGCATGCACGTCATAAGTCAATATAAATACTTTTATGCAAATAGGAATTTTCCAAAGTCCTTGATCACATAGTTACAAATTCAATTTGATCTAACGGCCATTAATGTCCTGATTCCATGATTGTTATTATGCACAAGGAAAAATGAGTAAGAAGTACAATTGGAAATTCGACTTTTTTCTAGTAGAGGGTACATGTCTCTTTATAGAAAACTTGGACCCTTGGATCCATTTCATGTCTCACTTATAGAATGTGAATAATCGTGATTTGCTGACATGGAACATGCTCGGGATGACATGCGGCACAACCTTCTCTTGCTTCATAACGACGTGGCACAACTAATTCAGTCAGGGAATGCCACGTGGATAATTGAGGGGTCAACTTTGTGTGAATTATTCAACATGTTATAGCTCTTATTATCAACAGATGATAGATTCTTTTAGTTATCAACTTGTGATGGCTCTCTTAACAACCAACATGCAACAGCTTCCTTCAACAATCAATCATACGACAGATTCTTTCAAATATCACTGTATATTAGCATTTCCAATCATTAACATGCGATAGCTTTCCTTTGATATCAATCCGCGATAGCTTTCATCAACATGCGATAACCCCATTTTTATATCAACCAGTGATAAATTCTTCTTATTAGCATGAGAATGCTTTGCCTTCAACTTGCGACAGCTCCTTCATTAATAACATGTGATAACTACTTTATCTTTACTTCACGACAGCTCCTTCATTATTAACTTGCGATAGCTCTTTCCTTATCATCTTGCAGTAGCTATTTCCTTATCAACTTGTGAAAACTCTTTTATCCTCCACTTGGGATAGCTCCTTCCTTATCATCTTGCGATAGCTACTTCCTTATCAATTTACGACAGTTAATTTATCGCCAACTTTCGATAGCCTAGTTTAGATATCAGCTTGCGACAAGTTGTTTTTGCTTTTGACTTACAATGGAGTTCTTTGTATCAAGTAGTGCCATCATCTCTAGGCTTTAACTTGCGATAACATCTCTTTGCTTCAACTTGCAATAGCCATTTTGTCAACCCGTGATAACTTTAAATTTTTTGGTATAACATATATATATGTATGGTGTATAATATATACAAATCAAATACATGCATTATAGTATATTTAACATATGTATATACTTAGGAATTTATATCCTTGATATGCATATGAATTTGTAATATGTATATGTAATTTTAATATATATGCATATACAATAGATATGGATCTCAATATCTCTCTCCATGTCAGTGTATATATAGTCAGTCCATTTTCAATATATGTATATATATGTATGTATATATCCGTGTATGTGTTTTAATACCTCAATTATTGATTTTTATGACAACAACCATATAAATCATAGCTACTAATGTTTTACCAAGTTACATAGTATAAAGTGCAAAATATTACACAGGTGTTGAATCGAAGACTGTATAGTATAAAGACTCAAGATAAAGATTCAAAGACTCATGAGTTCATAGATAAAGAAATGAAGCTCTCAACGTTATAATTTAGTGTATAGAGTCATCAGTATATATTGTTAAAGTCGTTAATAGCAATTTTTGGATCTCTATCTCTAATTTCTAATCATTGATCTTTTAAACAAATAAATTATTTTAATTACAAAATATATTTTTAAAATATTTCATAAAATTTTTTTATAGTCCAAAAATATTTTAAAACTATGTTCAAATTATTTTACAGAAGTATAAAATTTTAAAATCATTTTAAAGAAAACAATTTTAAGTTTTTACTAGAATACGTCGACGTACATACCTAGGATATGTCAACATGCGTGCCGCCAAATGGTTTTTCAAATTTTGAATGGAAGTATCTATACAACACTCCTCTTCATGAATGGACATATATGTTACTTTACCATATAAAGGGGAGTGCAAATGAAATTTTAACTAACTAATTACTTACTTTCTTCCCACTCCTCACTCTCTTGAAAATTCTTTTGAAAAATATACTATATTCTCTTCAAAATTATATAGAATCAGTTCATACTTTATTGTATTGATTCAATACTACTTTCTTGCTATTTTGGAAACATCTCTCTCTTAATTCAAAGATCAAAGTGTTATCCTAGAGGCTATAGGCTCCATTGTGCCCAAAGTATAAGAATTTGTCTTTGAAAAAACTAGCAACTCTACTCATGTTATTTGGGTGTGCTTGTAGCCTGTTTAAATCAAATGGATATGCTTGTAACCCATTCAAATTAAGTGGATTGCTTAGTAGCTCATTCAAACCAATGGATGTGCTTGTAGCCTGGTCAAATCAAGTGATTTTATCCTGGACTCGAAATACAGGAGGGTGTATCTTGTAGCCTTGAAATCGAGATTGTATTTGGGTTTGCTTTCTACCTGGTTAAAGATCGGCATTTCAAAAAAAAATGTTCAAGTAGTTGTACGAGACTGGACGTAAAAGAAATCTATTCCAGTATAAAATTTCCGGTGTCATTCTCTAACTCTTGCTTTACTGTACTGCTTTTATTTATATCTACGACTGGTTGTTAGTACAATTCTATGTTGTTAATATGTGATTAAGATATATCTTGAAAGAAAGTTAAAAAGATTTACATAAGTTAAAAAGCACTATCCATCCCCTCCCTCTAATGTTCAATTATCCTTAAGATCCATAATTTCACAACTCACTCATATATTAATATGTTATCATGTCATGCACATATCTTCCTTTCCAATATACACCCAATATGACCTTTCACATACCCAAAGTTTGATAAATCAAAACTCCTAATTAATTGCGCACATGTCACATTATGGTCTATTAATTATACCCCATAAATAATAACATGACCTTTAACATACCTAAATGATAAAATATAAAACACCTAACTAAATTGCACACGCACAGAGGCACGCACGCACACACACACACATATATATATATCACTTATTTTGATTATGATGTTTACCTTATGTTATCATGTTATGTTATGAATATATATTATATATTCAGAAAAAACATTAAATATAGTTAATTATTATGATTAACTATATTAATACAAAATATTTAAAAATAAAGTATGATTTTATTTGATCGTATACATATGGGATCCAATGCTTCTTAATAGATTTCAAAGACCATTAAGATCCAAATAAGAATTTTTTATCGAATTTTACCCTTTTTTCCCACTAGCAAAAGGGTCAATTCAAACAATGGTATCATAACCTATATTGCTCCATGCATTTTAACTAGTCATTATTTAGAGCTAATTAATAGACTTTTCTATCTGATGGATGTATAAAATATTAGCGTTTATAGCCTTATCAAAAAAATATTAGTGTCTAGGCTTGGTGTTGGATAAAAAGTATTCTTCCATCCTTGGCTACTAGTCTGGCCCAATGAGTTGAGTAAGTCTAAAAGGTCGGCCTGGATGTAAGGCTAAAGTTTATTTTGGGCCTTGGGCTAATTTTTAAATTAAGGTTTGAATTTTATGTATGTCTTAAACTGTTTAAAATGTAAAATGAAATTTATAAATGTTTAAAATAAATCTTTCAAATATTTTTGAGAAACTAATTTAATATTTTCAAAATTTTTATAAACATTTAACTTATATAATAATTAATTAAAAATTACTATATGTATATATATTGATATATGTATATAACTATAAAGGTCATAGTTGATAATTTATCATTAAATTGTTTAAGGTACATTAAATAAAATTTTGAAAAAATATTAAAATATTTGTTTAAAATGTTTTCTAAATAAATAATTTATGCAATAAATATTAAATTAAATGTTAATTAATTAAAAAACATATTTTGATATATACATATAAATCTAAAGGTTTGTAGTTAAATATTCTTCTTAAATTGTTCGAGTTTAATAAAATAATTTTCTAATGTTTTTAAATAAAGCTAAATTAAATTAAGATTCAAAATTTATTAAACATGATTTAATTGATGAGATACGTATAAAAATATTATATAAGTTAATTAAATTATAATAGTTATAAATTTATTAAACTTATATAATTATATATATGTGAATATAATATAAGTGGAACCATAAGAAACCTAAAATAGCTTTTTGGAGTAAATACATATGCATGGTACTTGTACCATGATTTCAGATGTGTTTAAATTGTATCTTGAGAGTGTTTCATAAAATACATTATTTCTTAAATAGATATCACTCAAAATATGTTAAAGAATATGAATCTTTAATATAGTTATCCTCTTGCATTTATATATTAGTAGATTACTTGCATACATACTAGTTATTAAGCAAATTAAACTAGAGTTATTATGTACAGTACCATTAATACTTTTTTTTGAAACGGTACTTTATATACAACAAATCAATGTGATAACATATTACAATTCAATAAATGTTCGAATCACGCTATGCAAGTTTCGAACTTGTGACTTCTCGCACCAAAGCCAAATCACTTAACTACTGGGACAATGGTGCTTGTCTACCATTAATACTTTGTTGAAACAAGGTACAATACATGCTTGTATTTTTTAAGCAAACTCAAGATCCATATATTATACTTAGGCTGTCGAAAATGATAGGCAAGGGTGAATATTTTTTTTTGATTTGTTCAGTAAACTTAAGTTCTAATTTAAGATTCAAGCAAAGACCACGGTTAGGACTTGTATAAGATATATGGATAAAAATTTATCCATTGCTTATAGGACTATGATATTTTGAGCAAACTCAAGGTTAGAATCCCTAAGCAAGCAAGTCTTAACACGCACAGTAGAAAAGGTTTCTACATTTCCCTTAGGGTCTTAAGGAATATAAAAATCTAGTTGGAAAAATGAAATGGTCACATTTAGCATTTTCAATATAGTAACAACACATGCTATGCAAAGTTAATGATCTACTTTAATAAATTTATGCAACTAATAAACTTAATAAAGTTGTTTATCAATTAAAATATATAAATGAACTAAATTAGGACTGTCAAAGAAATATAAAATATACTTTCTAGTTTTTGGTATGTTGTCACTTCAAGGCCCGTGCAAGAGCCAAATTATACCATTACTAAATACAATCATACCTTGTTCACTTAAGTTTTTATTTGCTCAAGACTGCGTATTGTCTTTATGAGTTTTGAACTCTAAAGCCATATAAGAATTTAAATATTTGATTCATATTCGAGCATGTATAAATGTTGTATGGTGAATAATTGCATTATATGAAATCTCGATGAAATTGGTTCATTCAAAATAAGTAAATAAACCATGGTACAAGACAATGTGTTCAATAAGATTAAAGATAATGGGAATCTTGTTGGGTTAGAAACAACACTGCACTGAGAAATAAGGACACCTAGGAGTTTGATTATTAAAATGTCAATTTTGATTGGCTTACTTAAGTGCAACTATTCAATGTCTTGTAAATGCTAAGCATATCTAATTGCATTTTTGTAAAGAGTTTGGTATAGACTTAGAAGAGTTTCCTTTTAAATGATAGGAAAGTGAATGTCCGAGATTTGATGTTACATAGGGAAAGTTGTGATGGAGAGAGTGAATTGTCACCTTTGTTTTATTAAGAGACATCAGAAACTGTACAATATACTTGGATATACTTAACATGGAATGAAAAATGAGATTTCTATTCCAAATGTTTTATCTTACTAAAAATTGTTTTTTATGAGAGTTATTTCTTTAAGTTCAAGGTATTTGATCTAAAACTCTCGACTAAAAACTAATTATAGTAGTTGAAATAAAATTCTATAATATGTTTCTGAATGGAGCATTGTATTACATTCGTCATTATTGTAATGGCAGAATAGTAGGAGCATACCATATACAAAAGAAACGCATGCTGTTTTTCGGTAATGAATAAAAAGTAGATATAATTTAATTTTAGTATGAATATTTGTTATATGACAAATCTATAATAATGGTATTTATTTTCATAAC
This sequence comes from Allium cepa, assembly GCA_030765085.1. Taxonomy (NCBI): domain Eukaryota; kingdom Viridiplantae; phylum Streptophyta; class Magnoliopsida; order Asparagales; family Amaryllidaceae; genus Allium; species Allium cepa. The sequence goes on from CM060930.1 coordinate 176,651,036, forward strand.
AAAAGTGATGCTTTAGTTATAGAAAATATGGAAGTCTCTAAAATTTTTACAATTATTTTGGAACCATAGACCAGACCATATCTTCGAGAAATGATTCATATGATTATGAATCATACGGTATTGGTGAATTGTATCCCAAACGATTAAGGTAAAAGCACCCATGCCGCGGAAGTGAAAAAATAGTTAATGAACTTTTCGGGTTGATATATATAGATATGTGCAATCTAAGGTCTAATGATACCAAAACAGATCCACTTACTTTGTTAAATTTATCATTAAATTATCGCAAACATGAACATGTATATGTGATACACAAATAGTATGCATATGATAATTTCATAGAGTATAAATCAAAAGTAGAAAACATAACTTTCAAAGGAAATAAAATAGTTTGATTTGATTGAATATGTAAGCATGTAGGAAAGAGTTCCAAACGTACATAAAAAATAATATTCAATCTCAAAGTCATTCCTCCATATAATATATAATGATGTAAGGAGCAATTGGACTTTATTGGAAAAAGTACGATCGATGTTGAGTTAAATTCTTTTTGTAATGATGTGTACTTAGGAGTAAGCACATACATTAAATTTAATTTCACCTAAAGCATGGTTTACTAGATCATATTCATATAAGATATGAATTGATAAGTGACCCTATTTTAAATAGTTCAAAATGTGTTGTTTTGTATATAAGTTATGGAAGTAAGTTTCATAGATTTGAAAATAAATCCTTTTTTGTAAGTACAAAGATAGTTCATAAAGTATTCCCAAATGTCTATTCTATTGTACCAAGAACCAATTTTTGTTTTAAGAAGTGCGACCGTCATGACAAAGGAATTTCTTTTAGAAATTAATGGTAGTATAATGGACTTAGATACAATCCAAAGACTCTAACATGGAAACCGATTACATAAGATGAAATAAAATTAACAAGTCCTGAATGGACACGACTCGTTGGAATGCCTAAAAGAACTCTCGTACTTTAAAGGGAAACAGGGAGCTTCTTATCAGTGTCGAAAAAAAGAATTGTTAGCAATAACAATTTTCTCAGTTGTCAATAAGCCATGAAGAGTATAGACTTTGTCATATGGCACAATGCTTTAAATGTGAAATAGATTCCAAGTACATTACCAAAATATGGTTTGATAGTTTTATCCAAATGGATATGATCCATCAGCTGCAAATACATCTTCAAAGAGAAGACCAATGCAGTTGGAATATAATAAACAATATTGATGAGAATAACCTCGTAAATTTCAATTATTGAAATTATTTCAAAAGATTCATCGGTCAATATGTTTAAGTTAATTCAGATTTTACTTGCAAAATTATCACCCAATATGATTTTTCTTTTGGCACATCTATGTCGAAACATAAATTCTAGGTAATGATTTATTATAGATTGTTTGCACATAATAACTAATATGTTACAAAGTCAATGGGAGTGATAACTGAGTTCATAAGTATTGGAGGGGATCCAATAACTAATACGGTAATATCATTTGACAAGCATTAGAATTGAGCAAATAATTTGACGGGTCAAAGTACAGAGGAAGCATGTGTATGTAAAAAAGAATATTCAAGGGTGTTAAAATATTTCTAAAACTATAAGTAAACAACATACTGCTGATTGTTAATGATATACCCATGTTAAAATCAGTTTTAGTTTGTTTTTTTATCCTAGATGTTGGACTTAAAAATAACATTTTTATAACTATTATAAAAGGTTGTTCGAATTATCCCTAGCAATATACATAGACACAATATTAAAAAATTTATTCTGGAGCATATGATATAGATTCCTTATCATAGGGTTAAGGTATGCCTTAAAGGCAATTATGTAATTTATTGTAAATTATTAACTCTATAATAAAATCTCATTCGAAACAAAGGTGTTTTTCTTTCTGTTATATACTCGTTATAATGTGTTATGATTGGTTAATTATATAATTTAAGTTTATTTAATAGAAAATACATAAACGATTTTTTAATGATAGTAATTACAAGGTATGGTAATCATGAGCAATTCATCACAATATATTAAATATGTCATTTAAAATGTTCCTACTCAAGATGTATGGAGACTGGATATTGATACATCCATTGTGATTAAAGTACGTAATGCTCTTCAAAAGTTGGACAGTGCAGTATTCATGGCTATTGGGGGTCCCAAAGGGGTTATGTATTGATAGTTATTGGATGGCTACGGAATGAGTCACTCGATAGTTTTTGTTGGTTACCATAACTAAGGTCAAACATAAAATATCAAAGTGACGATCTACACAATTCTCTCAACTTGAGAATACTATCGAGCTTCAATGTGAAAACTGCACTTTGATTATAGTTAAATCGTTGAATGGCATCCATTGAATGACTATAGTTAGGTTTAATGGAAGCATTAAAAGTAAGTCACTATTCAACTGAGAATTTGTCTCCTCAGTTATATGAGGTTAGTACCACAGTCACATGAAGTCAACTCAAAGTCAAGTCTCTGGCTAGAATATTTTGATTAATAGTAATTGTTATATTAAACCAATGAATTTGTGTTTGGACTATAAAATTGAATGTGAATGATATCGATAATTTTGACCATTACCAAATTTCATAAGTCCTAATGTGATATAGTTTTGACAATGAGAATTGGTGTAAATAATTATCGTTACTTCGTAATGCTTAAAATAAGTAAAATTGGATTTTACCAAAACCATGTAAGCGATAAATTAAGCCATAATGTCACATTACTAGCTATGGTGATGTGTAAACATTGATATTCGAATTGTTTGATAATAATCGTCGATCAAATTTTCACCTGAGAGTCACACAATCGAAATGTTGAATACTTCGTCTATCACTTAATTTATTTAAATTACAATTATTATAAATTAGTTAAATTAATTAATATTTGTGAAATATTAATTTTAAAATTTTATTTGATTTGTGTTAGTCAGTATTAAAAATTGTACATATATAAAAGTTGTATACATATGTATCGATATGCGATATCGATGTACGTTTAAATTAGATTTAATTTATTTTATCTGATTCGGCTGAAAGCGTTTTGGAGGCCGAAATGTGGGAAATGATGGCCATCCATGTAGGGTTGAAAATGGGTTTGAATTTTATCCAATAAGGTTTGAAATAGCAAAAGGAAATAGTGGATCCAAATACACTTTTAGCTCCTTTATCCCACCGCTATTTAAACACCTATAACCCCTCTATTGAAAATCTAAATTTTGCACTCCCCCTTCTTATTTTTGGCCGACGATACCCCTACCCTCCTCCATATGTTCAAGCGCCTAAGGCGAAATTCAAACAAAATTGGGGCACTAGTGCATGGCATTTCATTCTGGTTACGCTCTCCAGAAGGAATTGGATTCAGATTCGAGTGGAGTCAAACATTCAACATTCAAGGTATTGCCCCTAGGCCATAGTAAGGCACTAACTTTATTTACATTTATTTTACATGTAATTATTTATTATGTAATTATTTTGCTTTAGATTATGCATAAATTATCGTGAATCCACATATATCTTTGCTGTCAATATTGGATAAATATATATATGTGTGTGTGTGTATACGTATGTATGTAAGTACGTACGTACGCATGTATATACGTACGTACGCATGTATGTATGTATAATTAGTTTTTTATTTGAATTTATAAATCTCATAGACCATAAAATGAAAATTGAATTTAATATTATTTTAAAAGGTTTTTAAAACAAAATGTAGTTTTTAATGTATAAATAAATATATAACTTACATAAAAAAATTGTTAAAATATTTGAAATTTAAAAGAAAAATTATATATATACATATTATTTATAACAACGTGTTTGAGTATATGTATATATTTATTTATTTAAAATATTATGTTTTACATAATTTAGTATGTACACACATTTTATAATATATATATATATATATATATATATATATATAATAAGCTTAATAACTAGAAAATGTTGAATGTTACAAAATTATACTTTCGAAAAATATATTATATATACATATGTATATGTATGTATGTATTTGAATTTTTTTATGTGGAAATTGTTAAATTAAACAAAATTATCGTTTTAGGCAAGACTATCATACATAAATATATGCATATGTTTTTTTATTTATTTGTATATCATTTAATATTTATTTTAAAATTAATTTAATATATACATATTTATGTATTTATTTATTTATTTATTTATTTATATTTATGTTATAAATATTTATTTAATAAAATATATATACATCATATTTTCCTATACATACACACACATATCCAAATCTAAAAATGCTGGCAAAATTCAGGTGTTCCGCGATAGTACACTAAAATAACTTGTGATGTAAAAGGCTATTTTAGCATACCGCTACAGTATTGCTACTGTTAAAAACAATGTTAAGCATTTACTAAGTAAAATGCTGAAATAAAAAATGGAGTAATTCAACACATGCTTTTTAAAAATGAATATGATTAGAAAAGGATATACTATTAAAAACAGTTTACGCAGGAGTATGATATTCCTCAAATTTTAGATTTACCAAATAAATGGACAATTGCTAAAATTAAACCTAAGGTAATACACCAATTAGGTGCGTTTGAAAAAATTGTATTAAAATAAGTGGTAAAGTCCATGGAAGAAGCAATTTCACTATAATGAAGAACTGAGTATTAAATTACTAAGTGAAAAAAAAATTACAACCTTATAGGAATAGGAATAAATTTATTTATATAGGTTTAATACAAATTGCATTTAAACCTTTAACCCTTGGGTTGGCTTAAGGGATGGTAGAGATTTAGATTGAAAAAAAATCACTAATGGGACCGGTATAATCTAGTTTGGCTCATGGTCCAATTCATTTTAATGTTTATCCCAATTTACAGCTTTCTTTATCGGATATTAATATTTTAGAAGCTAATCCTTTAAATGTTAAGACCCATGGATATAATTATATTCCAGGATCAGAAGTAATGTGGATTTTCTATAGAATTTATTATTAGCCCTTATATACATTAAATGGGAAGAAATTCTTCTTTTAGAAAGTCGGAAAAAAAAGGGTCGTTCCTTCCCCACCAGTAATAAAAACAATATTACTAACACTATACAAACTCTTGAAGCAACTATATAAATACAAATGGATAATAATCCCTCTAGACCTAATTCTAGCAAATTATATTTGTCTAGAACAAACCTTTATGCCTTCATATTTCACCTTTTGATTATATTATTGAATCCCCATCAAGGATATCAACCTCTCAATTAAGAGAAAACAAAAAAAAGTCATCTAATGATAAATTTTTATAAGACACTCCTATTGAAAAATTATACGTAAACAAAAATAATATTGTAAAGGGTGTTAGGAAATCAAATCTAAGGTTTCGATGACAACAATTATACAATGGAAATCGAATATGCATATATATTTCTATTTACAGGTAATCGCTAAAGTAACATCACTAGAGAGACAAGAACGAAGCTCAAAGAACATTACAAGAGATGACAAGTCGATAGGATCAGTAGAGAAATAACACAGATGCACAAAAAGCAACGTGCACAGGATCAAACGTCTGGGTGCACTAGCCAGACATCTGAATAAATCCTCTGGATTACAAACCAGATAGAATCAAATATCTGGTTAATGTACTTAGACATCTGAAAGGCTACTATATACAAAAAAATATAGAGAGCTCGACGTCTGAGACATATTCCAGACGTCCGAAACTGAACTCGGATTTTGAAATTCAAATAACAACTGCCGCACTTGAAAAGACATCTTTGCTTCTCTTCGCTGCAACTCTTCATCACCATTAGAAGTGACCATAAAACACTTGTTAATGGATGCAACTACTCAAGGAATCGCTCTAACACTATAAATAACATCAAGAATCAAAGAGAAGAACTTACCTTACTTACTTGTGCTCTTTACTCTTATACTCTGACATATTCTTGATCTATAGCAATTATCTATTTTTATTTCGCTCTTCCATATATTCAGAACTCTTCAATAAATATTCTCTAGATTTATATATTGGAAGCATTTGTACTTAAAAGTCAATATTCGTGTTATAGAACACACACTTGAAAAGAACAAGCTATTGTAACCAAGCCTATTCCTCCGGGCGAAGTGAGGGTGTTTTATACTCGAATCCAAAGGGGAGCTTCCGGAATGGACGTAGGACGGGGGGTCCGGAGCAGTATAAAATCCTGATGTGCTTAGTCTTTATTTTACTAGATTAATTTTATATTAGTTACATCATACAGTTAGTCACATATACTTGCATATACACTACACGATCCATCCTATAGAATTTCAATTGGTATTAGAGCAAGGTTTGATCAAAATACAGTAATACATTTTTGAATCATTTTAATATGGCAAGTATTTTTCAAGAAGAACAATCCATGGCACGACCCCCACTTTTTAATTGCTCTAACTATGCATATTGGTCAACACGTATCAGAATTTTTATGGAAGCTAATGGTCTAGAAATTTGGTCAGCCACTCAAGATAAATATGAAGCACCTACTACTGCTATGAACACATGGACCGATGCACAAAAACACCGGCTTCTAAAAATGCCAAAGCTATGAATGTTTTATTTTGCTCACTAGACAAAAATGAATTCTTACGTGTTATGCTATGTAACACTGCATTTGATATTTGGCGCACTTTAAAAGTCACACATGAAGGCACAAACAAAGTTAAACAAACCAAGATTTCAATTTTATAAAATCAATTCTCATCATTTAAAATGAAACAAAATGAATCTATAGTAGATATGTACTCTAGATTTCAAACCATTCAACATGATTTAATGGCACTTTAAGTCAAATTTACAAATTTTGATTTAGTATCTAGAATACTCAATTCTTTAACTCCAGAGTGGGAAAGAAAAGTATTAGCTCTCAAGAAGCTAATGATCTTTCAGCACTCTTCGGTTAAGAGTTGAAAGGAAATCTAATGTCCTATGAAGCTAATTTGCAGGCATGAAAAGAACGAAAAAGAAGAACATAGCATTCCCAGCAACAAATGCAGCAACAAATGAAGACTCCGACTTAGACGAAGAATCAATTATATTTATTGCCAAAAATTACAACAAATTCAAGAAGTTTAGGTAAATGACTAAATTTCAAAAAGGAGGAAAATCAAGATCAATGAATCAAACATCAATCAAATGTTATGAATGTGATCAATTTGGACATATGAAGAAAGACTGCCCAAGCCAATAATGATAAAAAGAAGAACAAATTTGAAAAACTCAAAAAGAAGAAGGCTTTCAAAGTAACATGGGATGACTCGGATTCATCATCATCTGAGAGTGATAGCGATAGTGACGGAGAACAAGCTATTGTGTGTTTTATGGCACAAACTAATGAGGTATGTCTTGAACTTAGCTATGACTTTAGAACTTAGCATGGAATTAGATGATAAATTTAGACAAATTAAAAAATTGAACAAAGAACATATAGTCAAAATAAATAGACTAGAACTTGAAGTAGGAATGTTAAAAGAAGAAAAAATTATCTTAGAAGAAGAACTAGAATTATCTCAAGAAAAAATTTAATTTGATAGAAAGTGAGGCTATTGCTATTGATTTTGATAACACTAAAATAGTAAAGGATAATTTGTTAAAAGGAAATGTCAAATTCAAAAGCAATATTGAAATATTAAAAATTAAAAATTTAGAATTAAAAGAAAACGTAGACAAAACTACAAATAATGTGTCAAAATTTAATAAAGGAAAACAAGATTTGAAAATCTTATAAAGACTTCAAAATCATCAGGTAATAGAAATGGAATAGGATTTAAAAATACTCCTAAACAAAAAGGAAATGATGCTAAGAATTATAGTTATAAAAAGACTAAAAGTTTACCTACGTCTAATATGGATACCAAAAATATGAAAATTTGGATTCCTAAGACAAATAATAGTTTAATTAGACAAAAACATATTAATAATTTCTTAGAGAATGTAGTCTATAATAAATGTTATATTTATAAAGGTACCAAACCATCTTGGGTATGACTACCTTCTTTCAACATCTAGGACCCTAACAAAGTATATAGGTACCAATTAAAACATCTTTTATTTTGCAGGTATCCAAAATAAAAAATAAGAAGAAATAGATACTAGATAACGGATGCTCCAAGCATATGACTGAAAATTCAAAAAGTTACCAAATATAATATACATTGATGGTCGAATGGTAACCTTCGGAGATAATTCAAAAAGATATGTCGTAGGCATCGGAGAAGTCATCAATTCTGGAATTTCTAACTCTCTTATTATTACAAATGTTTTATTAGTAGAAAATTTAAAACACAACCTACTAAGTATTAGTCAATTATGCGATAAAGGTTTTCAAATAAATTTTGAAAAAGATAGATGCAATATTGTCGATAATAACAAACAACTTGTATTTGAAGGTTTTAGAAACAAAAATATTTATGTATTAAACATGAATATAAATAAAAATTCAAATTTATGTTTGACCGCCAAACATGATGTTCCATGGTTATGGCATAAACGTTTTGTCATATCAATTTTAAATATATTAATAAATTGGCAAAATATAAACTATTTAGAGGTTTACCTAAAATAAATTAGAAAGTAGAAAATTTATGTGACGATTGTCCAATTGAAAAACTAAAGAAAATTTCTTTTAAATCTAAAAATAATATTTCTACAAAACAACCATTAGAATTATTACATTTAGATTTATTTGGTCCAACGCAAATACGATCTATAAATTACAACAGATATGTTTTCGTAATAGTTGATGGTTTTTCAAGATATACATGGACTTTACCTTTAAAACATAAAAGTGATACCTTTGATATGTTTAAAATATTTTCTAAAATAATTGAAACACAAATGGATTTAAAAATTAAAAATATTCAAAGTGATCACTGCAGAGAATTCGAAAATGATCTTCTTACTAATTTTTACAATAAGAAAGGAATAAGTCATAATTTTTCTTTTCCGCGCACACCTCAACAAAATGGTGTAGTAGAAAGAAAAAATTATACGTTACAAGAATGTGCACAGACACTACTAAATAGTAGTGGCCTACCAAAACATTTTTGGGCTGAAGCTATTGCCACAGCTTGTTATGTGTTGAATCGAGTAACCATACGTCCTATGACTAAACAAACTTGTTTTGAAATATTTTTGTGAAGAAAACCTAAAGTATCATACTTAAAACTTTCGGGTCAAAATGTTTTATATTAAATACAAAAGATAATTTAGGAAAATTTGACCCGAAGGCCGATGAAGGGATCTTTGTTGGATACTCGGATCACAGCAAAGCATATAGGATTTTTAATAAACGAAATAATACTATTGAAGAAAGTTTACATGTCTCGTTCGACAAAAATTATCTTAACCATCATACTAGTGATGAAGAAATAATTCCAATAATAAATTCAACAAATTCTATTAATAGTGAGACAAATGGGTAAAATAACACTTTGATATCATCTCCTAGAATTTTTAAGAATCATCCAAAAGATAATATCATTGGAGATCTTAATTCTAGAGTAACTAGAAATCAACTTAATCAAATAAGCCATATAGCATTTGTGTCAAATTTTGAACCAAAAAATTATAAATAAGCTTTAAATGATAATTTTTGGACAATAGATATGCAAGAGGAATTAAATCAATTTGCATGTAATAATGCTTGAGAATTAGTACCAAGACCAAAAGATCAATCGGTTATAAGAACAAAATGGGTATTTTAAAACAAAGCAGATGAAAACGAAAATAATGTTTATTTGCTCAAGGCTATAATCAAGAAGAGGGCATCGACTATGATGAAACCTTTGCTCCAGTAACAAGATTAAAGGCCATTCGTACATTACTCGCCTTTGCAACTCATCACAATTTTAAACTATTTCAAATGGATGTCAAATGTGATTTTCTAAATGGTTTTATTAAATAAAATGTATATGTGAAACAACCCCCATTATTTGTTCATGAAAAATATCCCGACCATGTTTTTAAGTTACATAAAGCATTATACGGATTAAAACAAGCTCCTCGTGCTTGGTACGAACGTCTTAAAAATCACTTAATTACATGTGGTTTTCAAATAGGCAAAATCGATACAACCTTATTTATTAAATGAGAAAATAACGATATTTTGGTAGTATAAATTTAAGTTGATGATATTATATTTGGTTCAACCAATGAAAATCTATGTGATCGATTTTCATATATAATGAAAAATGAATTTGAATTGTCACATATGGAAGAATTAAATTTCTTCTTAGGGTTACAAATAAAACAACTTGAGAATGGTCTTTTTATTCATCAAGAAAAATATTGTAACGAACTATTACGTCGTTTTGAAATGGATAAAACTTCGAGAAAACCAACACCAATGAGTACTACTGTTCACTTAGAGAAGGATGATAAGGGAATAGATTTTGATGAAAACCTATAAAGTAGCATGATTGGTTCTTTACTCTATTTAATGGCTAGTCGGCCCGATATCATGATGAGTGTATGTCTTTGTGCTCGATTTCAAGCAAAACCAAAAGAATCTCACCTAAGAGCTGTTAAATGTATTTTACGATATCTATCTAGTACTAGAGATTATGGTTTGTTTTACCCTAAAGGATCATCATTTGAACTAGTTTCATATAGCGATGCGGATTTCGGTGGATGTAGAACAGACCGTAAGAGTACCAGCGGAACGTGTCACTTTATTGGACAATCATTAGTTTCATGGTTTAGCAAAAAGCAAAATTGTGTTTCTTTATCTACTTGTGAAGCCGAATTATCTTAGAAGCTCTAGCATGTGTACAACTAATATACATGCAACAAAAACTTATGGATTTCGGCAAAAATATCAATAAATCTTCAATATATTGTGATAATATGAGTGCAATAAATTTATCAAAAAACCCTGTCAATCACTCGCGAACTAAGCATACAGATATACGACATCATTTTTTACGAGACAATGTTGAAAAGGAATTATTTCATTAGAATACGTAAATACCAAAAATCAAATAGCAGACATCTTTACAAAACCACTAAATGAACAAACTTTTATTAAACTCCGACGTGATTTTGGGATTTGCTCTCTTCATGATCTGCTCACTTAATACTCACTCCTTATTTTAGGCTATGATTAGCCATTAGTTTTTCTATCCACAAATTGTAATTAAATTCTGCACCTTTGTTTTTTAAATTAGTTAGTTTTTATAAATTTTCTATAAATAATTTTTAAAACTTCTATATAAACAGTTATACAACAAAAAAATATACACAATTCATGATTTTAAGAAAAAAAATATAGTCATGTCTTCTGAAAATTCTTATATATCCATCTCGACACCTACGACGGATATCTCGGTCGATACACCATAACGTCTTCCTACAACTACACCAAATCAGAAATCGACGCATAGGTGGTCCTCATATCACACGAGATTCACTCCCAAATAGCAAGAAGACCAAACGATCTCTATTTGTCTCTCCTAACACAAACGAGAAAATTGGTGAAATTAATCACTATCAAAAACAACAAATAGATCTGCAAAGAGAACTATATTTTGAACAAAAAGTTACAGCATGTTGACTAGGCTTTTTGGAGCAAGTAGCGATGAAGTTTTGTACGTCATGGAAGAAAGATGTCCATGAATTACTTCCAAAGCCTTGCAGTTCCTTGGATCCCTCTTCTTCTTATCGTACCCCGTTGAATCCTTTACCAAGATGATTTTGTGGCTCCACGAGAACCCACGAACGTGGAAATATATGATCTCCACTTAAACCATGGAGGGATAATAAGTTAGAAGATCGTAAAACTCCATCTCCATCTAAATAAATTATATTTTTTATTGTATATATCTATGTTTATTTGTTATTTTTTTCACACAAATAATACTACGTTTTTTTTAAAAGTAAAGAATCGAGAAATAAGCAAAACCGTCAATTTTTAGGCTATTTTTAGAAAAAATGCCTATTTCAGACGTCTGGATATGGACCTCGGACGTCTGACACTCTGATATACCTCTATTTTTTAGCACTGTGCATATGTCAGACATCTTTTATACCACTCAGACATCTGAAAATTTGCTCTGCCTCCTCAAAATTAAAATCAGACAATTTCAGACGTTTTTAATTCAGACGTCTGAGTTATGTCTCTGCCACCAAGTTTTAAAACTTGACCTATTTCAGACGTCTGATATTTGACCCAGACGTCTGAAAAACTCTCTGACTATCAATTTTTTTTTAAAATTTGATCAAACCAGATGCCTAAAAGATAAACCAGACATCTTAAGTTATCTACTATATTCGAATTATGGCAAACCAAACGTCTGATTTAGATTCCAGACGTTTGAAATTCAATCGACACTTTAAAATCACCCAGATAACGTCATTTTTTTACCTTCTTCTTTATTTTTCAACTCTGATTCCTCCATTGACGATTTTCCTCTCAAAATCATCTTGTTACGCGTGCTCAATTCACAATGCCTCCTCAAACTAAAAATCCCAAGATATCCAAACGAAAACAAGTTCAACCAACATCATCCTCAAATCCTCAAGTTTGCGCGGATGATCAAATCGAAAGATGGATGAATAGAGCACCACACTCAATCAAGAGGTATGAGGATATACAAAAGAAAAAGCTTCACATAGGTCCATTCTATAACCTACTTAAATTTCCAATGTACAATTTGGATGAAATGTGTGAGACTGCTGGACTAGAAACATTGATTTCGTTCACTCCTAATGACATCCAAATCGATTAATTGGCAGTATTCCTTTTCTATGCAAATTTGGACAGCACTTCAATATGGAACACTGAAGATGAAGATAATTGGTTATGGTCTAGCATGTATGGCAACACGATTAGACTCACACCTGGCATAATTGGTAGAACACTAGGATGTTCTAATACGGGCGAAGATTTATACAACATTCCCGATATGCGATTCAAGCCAAGGAATAGTATAACCCATCAAATTTGGGAGGATGAAATGCCAAAATTTGCCTCTAAATATCTATGTCCAGAAAACACGACTTCTTACTCGAATGATAATAAATACCATCGTTGCACGTGTGGGAAGCCATTAGCAAATAACCGAGTTAGAGCACAAAGCCTTATATGCATTATTTAGCGGAACAATGGTGAATTGGGCCAAATTTATCTTTGATGAGCTCAAACATTTTTGGACACAATCATGGCCATCAATTATCTACCCTATGTATATTATGAGACTTCTTCGGACACACAACATCCCTTCCTACCTATCGACTTTTGAAGAAATCTCTCCAAAATATGCTTCCACCAAGTTTTTCTCATTTATGCACTTTACCCGAGATTCCCTCAGAATTTATATCGTTTGAAGATTGGACGCATAATTAGCGATCCAGACAAGTTGAGCCTCCACCTCAACCACAAGTTGAACCATCTCAAGTGGAGGAACATCATCGTGAAGCAACCCCACCTCCTCCTACATCATTTGATTATCCAAGTCAGGATGAGATTGTGGAGACTCGAATAGAAACATATCCAAACGAAAGCTTCGAGATCACCCTTCGAAATCAACATATATTATATCAAAATCAAAAACTTTTGTCTAAGCGTATTGGCAACTTCGAAACATCGTTTGCTACACGCCTAGCAACAGTTGAAGAATCACTTTCAACTATCTTATCGGTTCTCAAAGAAGTACTCCAACGGGTTCGCAGTCCAACACCACCTTCTGAAGATTGGCCAACCCCAGTACCTTCTCCTCCCGCAAAACATTCCAAACTTTCTGAGGATGAACCTCTCAAACAAGCTTTGACATCTCCTAGAAAGCCTAGCACTTCTCAAAAAGAAGAAATAGGGGATGATCAAGAAAAGCTTCTCCAAAGGAATCATAGATTTTAGGATTTTAGATTTCAAATCTTGTACATTTGCTAAAATCTATGAATGTAATCAATTTCGTACTATTAATGAAATTTTCATTTTGTTTTTTATCTTTGACGATTGGCTAAAATTTTATAATTCTTTTTCATAATGCCAAAGGGGGAGAAATATAAGTATAACTATAAAACATTAAAATTAATCACATATTCAGGGGGAGATTTATAAATTATATATAAGTACATTGTATAGTTGTCATCATCAAAAGGGGGGAGATTGTTAGGAAATCAAATCTATGGTTTCGATGACAACAACTATACAATGGAAATTGAAAATGCATATACATTTCTATTTACAAGTAATTGCTAAAGTAACATCACTAGAGAGACAAGAACGAAGCTCAAAGAACATTAAAAGAGACGATAAGTCGATAGGATCAGTAGAGCAATAACGCAGATGCACAAAAAGCAACATGCACAGGATCAGACGTCTGGGTGCACTAGCCAGACGTCTGAATAAATCCTCTGTATTACAAACCAGATAGAATAAGACGTCTGGTTAATGCACTCAGACATATGAAGGGCTACTATATACAAAAATATATAGTAGCCAGAGCCAGACGTCTGAGACATATTCCAGACTTCCGGAACTGAACTCAGATTTTGAAATTCAAATAACAACTGCCGCACTTGAAAAGACATCTTCGCTTCTCTTCGCTGCAACTCTTCATCACCATTAGAACCGACCATAGAACACTTGTTAATGGATGCAACTACTCAAGGAATCTCTCCAACACTATAAATAACATCAAGAATCAAAGAGAAGAACTTACCTTACTTAACCGTGCTCTTTACTCTTATGCTCTGACATATTCTTGATCTATAGCAATTATCTATTTGTATTTCACTCTTCCATATATTCAGAACTCTTCAATCAATATTCTCTAGATATATATTGGAAGCATTTGTACTTAATAGTCAATATTCGTGTTATAGAACACACACTTGACAAGAAAAAGCTATTATAACCAAGCCTATTCCTCCGGGCGAAGTAAGCGTGTTTGATAGTCGAATTCCGAAGGGGAGCTTCGGGACTGGACGTAGGACGGGAGGTCCGAACCAGTATAAAATCCTGGTGTACTTAGTCTACATTTTACTAGATTAAATTTATATTAGAACAGTTAGTCACATATACTTGCATATACACTACACGATCCATCCTATATAATTTCAATTGGTATTAGAGCAAGGTTAATACAGTAACACATTTTTGAATCATTTTAATATGGCAAGTATTTTTCAAGAAGGAAAATCCACAGCACGACCCCCACTTTTTAATGGCTCTAATTATGCATATTGGTCAACACATATGATAATTTTTATGGAAGCTAATGGTCTAGAAATTTGGTCAGCCACTAAAGATAAATATGAAGCACCTGCTACTGTTATGAACACATGGACCGATGCACAAAAAACAACGGCTTCTAATAATGCCAAAGCTATGAATGTTTTATTTTTCTCACTAGACAAAAATGAATTCTCACGTGTCATGCTATGTAACACTGCATTTGATATTTGGTGCACTTTACAAGTCACACAAAAAGGCACAAACAAAGTTAAACAAACCAAGATTTCAATTTTACAAATCAATTCATTATTTAAAATGAAATAAAATGGATCTATAGTAGATATGTACTCTATATTTCAAACCATTCAACATGATTTAATGGCACTTTGAGTCAAATTTACAACTTTTGATTTGGTATCTAGATTACTTAATTCTTTAACTCCAGAGTGGGAAAGAAAAGTATTAACTATCAAAGAAGCTAATGATCTTTCAGCACTCTTAATTGAAGAATTGATAGGAAATTTAATGTCCTATGAAGCTAATTTGCAGGCACGAAAGAACTAAATTCGACAAAGAAGAACATAGCATTCCCAACAACCAATGAAGACTCCGACTTAGACGAAGAAGAAATTATATTTATTGCCAAAAATAACAACAAATTCAAGAAGTTTAGGAAAATTAATAAATTTCAGAAAGGAGGAAAATCAAGCTCAAGGAATCAAACATCAATCAATGTTATGAATGTGATCAATTTGGACATATAAAGAAAGACTGCCCCTAGCTCAATAATGATAAAATGAAGAACAAACTTGAAAAACTCAAAAAGAAGAAGGCTTTCAAAGTAACATGGGATGACTCGGATTCTTCATCATCTGAGAGTGATAGCGATAGTGACGGAGAACAAGCTAATGCGTGTTTTATGGCACAAACTAATGAGGTATGTCTCGAACTTAGCTATGATGAATTTTTAGAACTTATCATGGAATT
This sequence comes from Allium cepa, assembly GCA_030765085.1. NCBI lineage: Eukaryota > Viridiplantae > Streptophyta > Magnoliopsida > Asparagales > Amaryllidaceae > Allium > Allium cepa. Next base: position 176,667,241 of record CM060930.1, read on the forward strand.
AAAAAAATCTAACAAAGAACATATAGTCAAAATAAATAGATTAGAAATTGAAGTAGAAATGTTAAAAAATGAAAAAAATTATCTTAGAAGTATAACTAGAATTATCTCAAGAAAAAATTAAAATTAATTTGATAGATAGTGAGGCTATTGCTATTGATTTTGATAACACTAAAATAGTAAAGGATAATTTGTTAAAAGAAAATGTCAACTTGAAAAGCAATATTGAAATATTAAAATTTTAAAATTTAGAATTAAAAGAAAAATTAAATAAAACTACAAATAATGTGTCAAAATTTAATAAAGGAAAACAAGAGTTGAAAAATCTTATCAAGACTTCAAAATCATCTGGTCATAGAAATGGAATAGGATACTCATAAACAAAAAGGAAATAATGCTAAGAATTATAGTTATAAAAAAACTAAAAGTTTACCTATGTCTAATATGAATACCAAAAATATGAAAATTTAGATTCCTAAGACAAATAATAATTTGATTAGACAAAAACATATTAATAATTTCTTATAGAATGTAGTCTATAATAAAAAATTTATTTATAAAGGTACCAAACCATCTTGGGTATGACTACCTTCTTCTAACATCTAGTGCCCTAACAAAGTATATGAGTACCAATTAAAATATCTTTTATTTTGTAGGTGCCCAAAATAAAAAATAAGGAGAAATGGATACTAGATATCAGATGTTCCAAGCATATAACTGGAAATTCAAAAATATTATCAAATGTAACATAAATTGATGGTGGAACGATAACCTTTGGAGATAATTCAAAAGGATACGTCGTAGGCATTGGAGAAGTCATCAAATCTGGTATTTCTAACTCTCCTATTGTTACAAATGTTTTATTTGTAGAAAATTTAAAACACAACCTACTAAGTATTAGTCAATTATGCGATAAAGGTTTTCAATATTCTTATACTCTTACCTTACTTATAACTTACTTGTGCTCTTTACTCTTATACTCGGGCATATTCTTGATCTATAGCAATTATCTATTTGTATATCACTCTTCCATATATTCAGAACTCTTCAGTCAATATTCTCTAGATATATATGTTGGAAGCATTTGTACTTAATAGTCAATATTCGTGTCATAGAACACACACTTGACACGAACAAGCTATTGTAACCAAGACTATTCCTCCAGATGAAGTGAGAGTGTTTGATAGTCGAATTTTAAAGGGGAGATTTGGATTGGATGTAGGATGAGAGATTCAAACCAGTATAAAATCCTGGTGTGCTTGGTCTATATTTTACTAGATTAATTTTATATTAGTTACATCGAATAGTTAGTCACATATACTTGCATATACACTACACGATCCATCTTATAGAATTTCAAAGGGTATTTACAATGATCAAGAAGCAAATATAATTGAATCAAAAATGAACTTTCTGTTTACTGGATCGTACTACCAAAATAGATCTTAGTCTTGGCTCTTAGGCAAGACAAAGAATTAAATTTGAATTCAATCTTCCAAAATGGGAACCATTTAGAAAATGGTCTTTTGAAAGTTTTCTAAAGAAGAAAAAAAAATTCAGGATGAATTTCATAAACTTGAATTTGAGAAAAATATAATATTTGTTCCTTGGTTTACAATAAATTATATTGAACAATCTATTTCTATATTAGAAAGAGATTATAAACTTTCAAATGGAAATATTTTTAAATTAACATACCTTCCTCAAGCGTCTTTTCACATAGAAAAGAGTGGAAAATATTTTAATTTTAATGTCTTTTCTAAAATTTTAGAAAATGATACATGATAAATTATTGTAAGATAGATAAATCAAATATTTGAACAACAATCTCTATCTAACTATTATTGGTGAACAAATTACTTCTTTACATAACAGAATAGAAAAACTATTTTATGCTATTAACGATATAAAACCAACCGTTTCAATGGGAAATGTAACCTTTGTTTGAATGCTTATTTATGTGATAGTTAAATAACCTGCAATCAAATCTTGGCCTAAATATGTAATTCTTCTTAATTTTGGTGGTAGGGAAATATTCCCTACTTAACACCGAAGGATTTTAATGCTAGAAATATCTCGGGAAATACGGGGATTATATGGTATAGTTACCACATCGGTGGTGCTATACTGTACGTATAAGCTCGTTTTTTTCTTCTAGGACAAATGATAAGGAGATCCGTCGCTTAAATGGTTAGAGGTGATCCCCACCCTTATGTATTATTTGATTATTTCCTAAAAAACCGGTATTGAGCATACCAGAAATCGACGTTTTGTTTGTGGAGCACCCAGGAAGCGAAAGAGTATACTCGTAAGAGATTACTCAAATATATAACCACTCCAAAAACCATATTTTGTTCTATGAAGGAGATTCGTGATATATTGAAATGTTGGGATCTATGTGTGATTTCATGTCCCGTTGGGGTATAGGAATCCAGGTGTGATTCCATGATCTAATTGAGATGTGGGAATCCATGTGTGATTCCGAGACCCGTTGGGGTATTGGAGTCTTGTGGGATTCAGTGATCTATTTTGATGGCGGTGCATGAGTTGGAATGCCAGACGTAGCCTCATCAGTGGAAATGACTAAAACTAGAGATATGAGGCATGATCGGTAGGGTTGGCAAACCCATAGGGTGTAGTCGGCTCCTTCTACATATCACTTACAGTTATTATGCATGCACGGGGCAATGCACTCGATCGTAGCAAGACCAACCATGTTTTTCCTATGATACATCATTAGGGATGTATGCTGCTTCGGAAGGTTATCTCTGATCCTTTTGTAGGAGGACCGTTTCTCGAAGTACTGAGGGCACCTACATGGAAATCCTACGCAATTAGAAAACGTGCCTAATCGATTTTTTAATTATATTCCTAGTATTGTTGTGATGTATACTAATGGGCATCACATCTACTTAATTATTAATATTTTTCCCTTAGACATTATTATAATATAATTGGATTTACCAATATGGAAGGTTTTGGTTATCGTAAGATAAAAACCCGACCGTGTTTATGTGCGACGTGGTCTTACAAAATACCTTTGTTTCAAAAAGTTTATTTAAACCTTACTAATTCATTTGATTGTGTTACTCGCGCTAGTTTTACCAGACTAACCTAAGCGTTGTTTTCCTATAATACTCAGGTCAGACTAAGCAAATTTCCAGGTTTAGTTGGACGTATTAGACCTTTAGGAGAGGAGTGAAGGCCAGAGACCTACTTACTAGATGGTTATTTTCTTCCAATACATTCATTATTGCATATTATTCAATAATTGTGCAGACAGGTTGTTATAGCTGTCCGGGCTGAAATAGTTTAGTATACGCTGGTTGATGTCTATATATACATATACTATAGTTTTGTTTTTGTGTAAAGATTTATTATATATTATATATTATTCGTTCCGCTATGAGATTTTGTTTTGTTTAGTTTCTTCTTTCTTCTTTCTTTTCCCTAACTATCTGCATTTCCGTTCAATTTGGGTTGGCCATGCGTGGTTTATTGGCCTCTTAAACTGTAGGAAAAGTGGGTCGTTACAGTTGGTATCAGAGCTTAGGTTGAGTGAACACCTAGGCTTTCGTGGGGTGGACTTATTTTAGATAGGGTAAGTGAGACCGTAGGATGAGTTTGTGTGTGTATATATAAAAGTGCATATTTGTTGGTGCTATAAAAATGTTTTGTGTTGCTCGATCTGTTGGGTGGCTTAAGAATTTGGGTCGATGCGGTTGGCCAACGTTATCGATGGGGATTTCCTAAACACTCAAACAAGACCAACTGAAACAATACTGATTTTAAAATGGGTAAATGAAATCATTTTACCTAGAAATATATTTTATATATATAAAAGAATAATTTTTAAAAAATTTAATATAGTTATTCTTAGTTGTGCTTGGTTGTTAAGAATGATAATATTCCATCATTATCATCTAGGATTTGATCGGTCATGCTTTCCATTTCTCAACATTGACTATGATCAGTTAATCTAACCAGAATTTTTCTTTTTCAAAACTTGGTTTGGATAGATAGAAATTTTAGGAACATTAAAACGAATACCTTGTGAATTAAGTTTCATAGTTTGAATATAAGACGTTTGTTGATAATGCTGGGTTGAGATCTGATTTCTACAGGTTCTTTACTTAAAAGAAAATTTGAATATTTTGGAATGAATATTATAGAAACGATTTTATAAAAAGGTTTATTTGATAAATTGGGTTTAATAAATGTTGTTTTATTAAAAATAAATTTGGAATATTTTGGAATAAATATTTTAAAAATGATTGGGTATAAAAATTGGTTGTTCTAAATTGGGGTTTGTAAAAGAAGTTTATTAAAAGAAAACTTAAATATTTCTGAACTAATAGTTGAAGAATGATTTATATAAGGCTAGAATATTTTCGCAATAAATATTTGAGAATGATTACCTTTAAGTGGGAATATTTTATAAATCTTATTTTTAGATGTGTTTTGTAAATAAAGAAATTTGAGAGTTTAAATCCGGGTGATTTTGGCAAAATGGTTTTTATGATTTACATGTTAATAATATCGATTGAAATATTATTGGGATAAAAATGTTTCTAATGAATTTCAAGGAGATTTAAAGCACTAAACTTACTTCAGTCATAGGAAATAACTTCGACGATGTTGACAAGATTGTCGATATTCATTTCCGAGTTTCTAAGTGGGGATATGCTACTGTTAGGATCTTGCGATATATTTGTTTTGATAAAATTTTTTTTGATCTGATTGTAATATTATGATTTGATCTACTGCAGAGTAACTATGTATATAATCATTTTAAATGATTTGAAGGAAAAAAGATAATAGTTTCATTTGACATATTTTTGGAGTATAAATGATTTTGGGAAGGGTAATAATAGTTTTCTTAAAGGGGTTTTTGGTGTATCAATATTTTGGAAATAGTTTGCTTAAAATTATTATTTTAAGTATAATTCTTTTGAAAAGAGAATTTAAAAGAAATGTGTATTCCTTTAGATTTGGTTTGGGAAATGAGTCCCAATTTGTTTTGTAGTGATCAGATATATTCTAAGTAATAATCAAATGTTTGCTTAGGTCAACGGTATTGTGCACTTAGTAGATTATTCTCTTTATCATTGTACGATCGGAACGAGTTTGAATCTGGGCGAATCCAAAGTGAATTGGAATTAGATATTTTGTTGAAATATTTTGCTGAAAATATATTTATGATATTGTTTCAAAATGGGTTGAAAAGAAGGAAGTAGCTTTAAGTTAACTAGTTCGAGTGGTTCGAAAATAACTGAAGATGGTAAGAGATTCGTTCGGATGGTAAACATTTCCCTCGAGGATTATTTTTCTAGTAAAGAAATGTATGATACGGCTTGGTAGTACCCAGTTCCTTGGTGCAATTTTGGGGTCACACAGGATATATATATATATATAGAAATTAAAAAAATAATAATATCATTTCAAAAAATTTTGAAATAAATATCCGTTGATTCTTAAGTTTCCAAAATGCATGGCATCGTTTCAAAAAGTGTTTTGAATAAAAATCGAGTGTTTTAAATTCTTAAGTGAATTTAAAATAATAGTTTGAATTATAGTTCTGCATACTCTTAAGGTATGGTTGGGTGTTATACCAATTTGTGAACTTAGGCTATGTTTTATGAAAATGTTTTCATAAATAATTTTGTAGTAATATAACTGGTATTAGAAATAACCAATTAAATAAGTGCGGAGGTGGACACAGATCCTTTCTCCTTTCATATAATTTTGATCCAATATTCGAGTAAAAGGTTTTGAGGTATTTAACATCGTTCCATATAAGGATTTATTATTCGATTTTGACGGCAAGCACTTGGTGAGGGTTCTTAATGTGGAACCAAGATTTTCTATCATGATACATGACTATGTAAGAAGAATAGAGGTTCCTAATTAAGAAGCATGATCAACGTCCGAACTAGTAAATCGGGTGAACGATACTGGCTTGCAAATGGAATCATGTATAAGGGTAGTCATCGAATCAGATTCTGTATATAAATGATCTATGAACATCATGTGGGCTTATGAATATTAAAGCTAAAATTTCGGGAATATGTACAAAGAGCTGGATCTTTTCTCTCTTCTTCATTTTGCTCTGTACATGTTCAAGAAAACCGAAACAAAACATTTTTCATCATTCAAAAATCAAGGACTCACAAATCATTCACAATTAGCATAATCGTCCAAGAAGAAAGTTGCTCGTCTTGGTCTAGTATTTTTAGAAAATGTTCACTCGAGTTTTCATCGAGAAACCACTGAGAAATCGTCAATAAACGGTAAGTGAGAAATAATATTCATAAACTTCAAAAAATGATCTCTCTTGATCCATGAGGAATTGCTCGATGTTGTTATCATCGTTGGGACCGGGGAAAGTCATATTATTTTTGGTGAACTTTTAATGGCTTTTCATGATGTTGATCGACGATGATGGCAACCTAGGGTTTCATCTAACCGAAGTTATAGGCGGCAATTGGTGAATCAGAGGATGCTGTTGGGCTTTTGGTCATGTAGGGCTTCAGGCAATCGTTTTGGTGAGGTCCGGTCTTCAGTTATGGTTGTGGCATTTGTGACGTCGGGAGCAGGTAATGGAGGGTCGCAACAAGATAAGGTGACGCGGGGTAGGGATGGTGATGTCTGGAAGGTCGAGCGTGGGGAAACAAGGTTACTGGTGAAGTTGAATTAGACGAAGGGGTGGTGGTTTGTGTGTGCACGTACACGCATGCAAATGGGGTGTTGGAAATCTAAATGTTGAGGGGGGGGAAGATGATACTGCAGACGTGGATATGGGCTATGTAGCTTTAGGCTTTGGCCCATTTGAATTTTGATGGTGAGAATTTTTTTAATTTTAATGTTTAAAAATTGTTAAACTTTGAAGTGTCGTAAAGTGCTTGTTTAGATCCGTTTTACATGCGGATTTTTGCGTTGCACTCGTATAGACAAGTAAAATGTTACAGTGTGACCTGTTAATAGTATTGGCCAGGTATAAATTTATGACATATTAAAATGTACTGAATTTAAATTACTTTATTTTAGTTAATAACGTCGTTTAAATTTAAATACCTTAACGATTGATATTTATTTGGGCAAATAGATTATTTTTGAGTTAAATTGGATTAAATATGGTAATTGGACTTGGTTTTAGCAGAATAAAACACTGTTCCACTAATTAAATGAACTTGACATTTAATTAGCAGAATAAATCTCGGTTCTATTATTTTACAAATTTGGACATCTAATTATATATATTGTTAATTGATATTCCTTTTTGAATAAGTGATATGGTAATCAATGACGGTTAAATGTTAAATTATTCATATAGCCGCTGATTATGTGAATATCAAGTATTAACTTGGAAAGTTAACCTTGAATGAGATGGTAGCTTGTATAAGTACTAGGGTGATCGTTAAGCCTTCTCAAATTTTAAAAAGCTAAATTTTTATTTGAAAGTTAATTTAAAATTTTTATTTTGTAACAAGATTTTACAAAATTAATAATTATTTATTAGTAATGTTTTAAAAATAATTAATAATTATTTAACAATGATTTAAGTTAATTATTTTATTTACATAATTCTTAAAAGTCATTTCTTAAATGTTGTTTAAGAATGTTTGATTATTATTTTAAAGTTATTTAGTTTGGTTTAAAAATGTTTTATTATATTTTAATTATTTGTTTAAAATTATTTAACTCTACTTTAATTTTTAATTAAGGTTATTTAATTATATTAGTTTAAGTTATTAGTTATATTTATAGGTTAGTTAATTATCATATTAATATTAGCTAAAGGTTAAGTGATTATTGGGTTAATAACTTTTTAAAGTTTATTAATTAGTTATTATATTAATATGGTTTTGAAGTTAACTCATTAATACCATAATAGTGCTTAAAATTAATTTAGTATATTATTTAAACTTTAAAGATATTATTTTAAATGGGGTCTAATTAGAATGGAATCGAAGAATGTTTACATAATATCTTATTACTTAAAGTATTTTAAATAATTTATAGCTTATTAAGGAATCTCACAAATTTAAGGAGTTTGTTCAATAAATTTGTTTAAATATAGGAAGTATCTTATTATCTAGGATTAGTGTTGTAGTGTAATGGTGAGATTGATGAAGATGTTATTTTTCGAATTCGAGCAGGATGGGTGTAGTGCCGACAAGCATCTGGCATTTTCTGTGACAAGAAAGTCCCATAGAAGCTTAAAGGAAAGTTTGACAGAATGAAAATTAGGCCTACGATATTGTACGGTGCAGAATGTTGGCCTACTAAAAACCAACACATCCAGAAGATAAGCGTAGCAGAGATGCATATGCTGCGATGGAGTTATGGTCGTACAAGAAGAGACCGAATTAGAAATGATGATATACATGAAAAACATGGAGTAGCACAAATTGTGGAGAAACTAATTCAACATCGCTTAAGATGGTTTGGACATCTACAACGAAGGCCGCCCGAAGCACCTGTGTGCATTGGAATAATAGGCCGTGTCGTTTGCTCAAAGAGAGGTAGAGGTCGACCAAAGTTGACATGGAAGGAAGTTGTTAAAAGGGACTTGAAGGGTTGGAATATAGCCGAAGAGCTGGTAATTGATGGGAGCGCGTGGAAGTTAGCGATCCATGTACCAGAACCATGAGCTTTGAGTCTTATAAGTTTTAGATTATAGGATTAAGGAAAAAGAGCCTAAGACGTAGCGTTTGGTCTTTGATCAATGTTACAATCAACACCATTATTACTATTTGTACTGTTATCATAATTTTTATTTTTTTATTTTATTGTATTTTTTATTTTATTTAATTTTTTTTTTTTACATACATATGTATTTCTATCTTTATTTTACTTAGTTACTTTAATTACTAATTTACCTATTTGACTTAATTTCATTATTGTTGTTGTTATTGTTATTGTTATTTTTATTGTATAACCTTTAAATTACTTTTATTATTTAGTTTCGGCTTCCATCTTTAGCCGACCCCAACTTGTTTAGGAATAATGGCTCTGTTGCTGTTGTTTTATAGGAAGTATTTTATTAGTACTTCTGGATATATATAAAAGAATTTTATAAATGATTTTTAAAGGTTTGAGAAGGAGAAGTTTTATAAATGGATTTTTGAGATATATAAAGAATAATTTATAAATAGATTAAAGATTTATAAAGAAGCTTTCAAAATAGATTTGGAAATATTTATAAGATAAAAGAAATTTAGAAAGAGATGGTCGATATTCATGGCATAATTCGAGGGGTAGGGATTGCCTACCATTACTATGGATTCACTGGGATAGCGACATAACAATTGTGTAAACTACGATCCATGATTGATACTTAAAGATACTTTCAAAAATCTATTTTTAAGAGTTTTAAAGTTTCTAAGTTTTGAATGAAATGGTTTATGAATATACTTATACCATTAAGATAAGTATATGGTTATATTTTTTAAATATCGAAATATAGTGTTTGTGAATACACTTATCCTATTGAGATAAGTATATGGAAGCATTTCCAAATATTTGAAATGTGATTTTAAATTAATGGAAGATTATTTTAAGAGACTTAGTGATTTCAATGGGAAATGTATTATTTGTTTGAATGCTTATTTATGTGATATTGAAATAACCTACTATCAAATCTTGGCCTAAATATGTAATCCTTCTTAATTTTGGTGGTAGGGAAATATTCCCTTCTTGACACCGAAGGATTTTAAATCTGGAAATATCTCGGGAAAATACGGAGATTATATGGTATAGTTACCATCGGTGGTGCTACACTATACTTGTAAACTCGTTTTGTTCTCTAGGACAAATGATAAGAAGATCCGTCCGCTTAAATGGTTAGGGGTGATCCTCGCTCTTATGTATTGTCTGACCATTTCCTAAAGAACCGGTATTGAGAATACCGAAAATCGTCGTTTGGTTTGTGGAGCACCAGGAAGCAGAAGAGCGTACTCGTAAGAGATCACTCGAACCCGTAATCCCTCCAAAAACCATATGCGGTTCTATAGAGGATATTCGTGATATATTGAAATGTTGGGATCCATGTGTTATTCCGAGACCTGTTGGGTATGGAATTCCGGATGTGATTCCAAGATCTAATTGAGATATGGGAATCCAAGTGTGATTTCGAGAATCATTAGGGTATTGGAATCCATGTTGGATTCCATGATCTATTTTGATGGCGTTGCACGAGCAGGAATGCCGGACGTAGCCTCATGAGCGAAAATGACTAAAACCATAGATAGGAGGCATAGCCAGTAGGGTTGGTAATTCCATAAGGTGTAGTCGGCTCCTTCTAGATGTCCCTTATAGTTTTATTCATGTATGGAGTGATGCATTCGGTCTTAGAGAGACCGGCCATATTTTTCCTATGGTACATCATTAGGGATGCATGCCACTTTCAAAGGATATCTCTGATCCTTATGCAGAAGGACCGTTCCTCGAAGTACTGAGGACACCTCTAGGGAATTCTACACAATTTATGAACGTGCCTTATTGATTTTTGATTATATACCTAGTAGTGGTGATGTACACTCAGAGCATCATAGCTACTTGATTATTATTATTTTCACCCTTATACATTATTATAATATCATTAGATTTTCTGGTATAAAAGGCTTTGGTTATCGTAAGGTAAACCAACCGTGTTTATGTGCGGCATGGTCTTACGAAATATCTTTGTTTCAAAAGGTTTATTTAAATTTTAAGAATTCCTTTGATTGTGTTTCTCATGCTCGTTTTACCAGAATGGCCCTGGCGTTGTTTTCTTATAATTCTCGGGTTAGACCGAGCATATTTTCAAGTTTAGTTGGACGTTTTGGAGCTTCAGGAGACGAGCTGGAGGCCAAAGACGTATTCACATAGATGGCTATTTTTTTGCCAACGCACTCATTGTTGTTTATTATTCAGCAACTGTGAGGACAGGTTGTTATAACAGTATGGGCTGAAAATGTTAGTATGCTCTAATTGATGTCTGTATATGCATATATTACAGTTATGTTTTTGTGTATATATTTGTTATATATTATAGATTATTCGTTCCGCTGTGAGATTCTGTGTTATTTAGTTTCTTCTTGTCTTCTTCCTTCTTTCTTTTCCTTAACTATCTGCCTTTCCGTTCAATTTGGGTTGGTCATGTGTGGTTTATTGGCTACTTAAACTGTATGAAAAAGTGGGTCTTTACATCCACAATTAAAGAAAAGAAATATTTTTGCCTGACAAAATGAGTACCATTTGGGATTATGCCAAAACACTAAATAAAGTGCTCCTTATGAATACAATAAAAGAAAGCATTCATGGTTTGTTAAAATCTGCAGGGAAGTTTATAAACGCCTAATACCAAATTGGTTTATAGAACGGTGGACAAAATATGGACCACCAATGGATATTCTACCTGGAAAATTAAAAGAATTATATTGAGTGGGTTGATATTTCACCCAAAATAAATGATCTTGATCAATTTCTAATGGTATCAAGATTCGGTCCAATTTTTTTATTGAATTCTCCATTCCTCAGATTTGGAAATGAAAATTAGAATTAGGTTATACCGAAAAAAATTATTTGTTTATATAGATGTTTCATTACTAAATTTTAGGACAAATTAAGCAGAATTGATAACAACACATGTCAAATATTTTGCCATGAATTGGTAACAGAAATAAGGAACTTAATCAAAGTCTATCAAGAGCAAAGAATATGAAACAATAGAAAGAAGCTCCAAGCCTATTTCTGCATATTGCAAGAAAATTAAAGATGCAAAATGGAGTAGTCACAAAAGAAGATATTGTTTATGCCTACATTGAAGAAATGAAGAAAGATTTAATAAAGAATCTTGGAAAAGACGAAGCAAAATCAGACACATCAATGATATCTTCAAAACCAATGGACATACCCAAAGATGGTCAAAATTCAAACCTCAATGATGAGGATTTTGCAAAAATATTTGATAAGTTTGAAAGGGAGGCCCACAATCTGAGATAAGATAAAGGGAAGATGGTGTTGGACTAAACAGGTAATATTCTTTCCAGCAATTATAAGAAGATGCATTACTTCAATATCATAGATCCACTACTTTAATAAAGAAGAAAGATTCTTTAATAAGGGTTAACATGAAGCCTAAACTACTTATATTTTAATAAAGTTTAAAAATAATTCTTGGATTTGAAGACTTTGGAATCTGAAGAAAATCAATTTGAATTCCAAACTCTAGTCCATCCTCAGTTATATATAGAGAGGCTCTCCATTTGAAGAAGGCAGACTTCAACCCCTCCATTCTCTTCTCCATCTAAAGCTTCTACCGTTAAATAAGTGTGTAATAAATTGTATTGTAAAATAAGGAAGATTACTACTACTTCTACTTGTGATCCTGATATCCAAAAACTGCTTCTGATATCTTTTCTTGTAAGTTTTTATATGTAATTTTTTAAATTTTGTAATATATTATTTGAAATATAGCTTGAATGGTAGGCTAAATTAATCGTGTATTGAACTATTTCTATTCTTTGTGTATGAATTCTGGTGTTCATATTTTTAAGGAATATGTATTAAGTTGAAAATACCATTCATGGATTGAGAACAGCATTAGTTGATAGTGATTTCTGGCCAACATCTTAGTTATGTACTTATGCCCAGTTCTGGCCATGGTAAGACATTTCTTTAGGCTTTCTTTACATAGACTTATTAGCTAGAGATCATTGTTAGACCAATGCTTGACATATAAAATGTCCCAATATTTGTTTTGGTATTTTCATTTTAATATGTAAGATCCTGAAAATACTATAACAATGTCCATGCGGTAGCAGTATGCTAAAACAACCTTTTATTTAACGAGTTATTTTAGAACATTGTCGCGGAAAACTAATTTTGCCAACGGTTTTAGATTTGGTATCTGACTATAGCAGTATGCTACAGTCTAATACTATAGACGTATGTTATAGTCCGATACTATAGCAGTGCTGTATTTATTTATATTTTGTTTAGGCCGGGAGTATATATATGTATGTATGTATTTATACCTATATCATTTAATACTTATTTTAAACATTAATTTAATATGTACATACTTATTTATTTATATTTACATTATATATTTATTTAATAAAATATATGTATATTATATTTTCGTGTACATATATTTACATATATGTGTATATATTTACATTTATTAAATATAATTTATTATAAAATAGTTTTAAATTTGAAATTATAAGATATTTTAAAGTTTACATCTATATTTGAAATTTGAATTTAAATTTGTATTTTTCAAATTTCAAACTATTTGTATATATTTGACTTTACAAATATTAGTTTATGCAATTTTATAAATAGATGTATATACAAATTTTATACTTTTATAAATATATCTTCATATCATATTAAATTACAAACATACATACATATATGTGTGTGTGTGTGCGCGCACGCGCGTATTAGACAACATATACACATATATTTGAGGGGCTAATATGTCTTTTGCAGTGTAAATCCCAACACTTATATATGAGCATGTTAAATCTTGTACATTATATTATTGCACGTGCACATACACATACGTGTGTATACGATATGCATGATTATCTTTATTAATAATTGGAATGGAAGCACAAACTTTTGGTCCGACCGTAAAGCTTCAAAAATACCCTCATATGTATTTCTTGATTAATAGTTGGAATACATTTAGTGTCATATTCTTTTGGTGTCAGCGTGAAATACTTAAAATTTCTCTCTACAAATATTATCAAAATTTAGTATCATTGAAAATTAGGATCTGATAATTAAGTTTGCTTTACAAATTCAAAATTTCCTTCGCAACTATTTACCAAGTCTTAATATCACTTAAAAATAGAATCTAATAAATAAACTATTTTACAAATTCGTTTTATATCAAGTAATAATATAAATAAAAATTTAAATTAACAAATAAATAAATATTGCAATTAGCAATAAAAATTCAAATTAACTACGTATGATTCAACACAGAGTGTGGCTAAATATTTGTGTAAACCATTTTCTTTTGAACGTATCAAGCAAATAGATTTGTAGAAAAATAATTTAGGTGCCTCCAACACGCACGATGCATGTACCATAACATTCGTATTATGTAAAAAAAATTAACATTAAAATATATCATTATTTGCTAATGCAATAAAATAACGATTTTACATAAAATCTATTTAGATTTGATCTAAATAAATTTAGACTTCAACGTCTCAATAAGATCCAAAATTGAATAATTTTTTTGAAATTTACCCATTTATCCCGCTTTGTGCTGGCAATATCCAACAATGATATCAGAGCCAAATAGCATATGCGGTCTAAATTAGTCATGTTAGGGCTAACTACTTCAGCTTACCCATTTAGTAGGGTGTCTATAAAAGTAATGTTTAGTCTAGGTTCGGGTAATCAAGTATCTTGCCTTACTTGGCTATCGACCTAGCTTGAAAGGTAATACGGGCACAAGGATTGACCTTAATAGCAAAGGCCCAATTTGAATCAGGCTATGGGCTGATTTTCAAAATTGGTTTTAAATTTAAAAAAATTAAAAATTAAATTAAATTAAAAATTAAATTAAAAATAAGAAAATATTATAAATGTTGTAATATAATTTTCAAAAGGGTTTTGAAAATATAATAAATATGTTTCAAAAAATTTAAAATTTTAGTTAGACTAATAAATAAAATTAGTTCATTAAATAGCTAATTGATTAAAGTATATACACACACACATATATATAATATATATAATGAATATGTTATACTATCTTGAATTTTTCAAGAAGAAGTAAGTATATATGTATGTATAAGAAATTTTCACAAGTAATAATTAATTAAATTTAATATATTAATTAAAAGTAAATTAATAAATGACATATATATATATATATAAAGATATATGTGCATAACTATAAACGTTATAATATACATATCCAATATAAAATGTTTGGTTGAACAATATAAAAAATTAATTATAATGTTAATTAATTAAATTAATTAAATAAGATTTAAGTAAGTATAATGTTATACATAAGACTATTATCTAAGTAAATTAGAATTAATAAAAGTTATATATAATCAAAATTTATATAATATGAATGTATAATCAAAGGTGGAACAATAAGAAACCCTATGTAGAATTAAGGGATAAATACATAAGTACAATACATATACTGAGATTTCTGATGTGTCCGACACTTGAATCATGAGGGTATTTCATTTGAAATATAGTATTTCATGAGTTGATATCACTCATTTTAATATATTAAATATTATGAATCTTTAACATAAAGTTGTTCCCTACCATATATATATATATTAAATATTACCTGCATGCTCCTTAGTTGTTGATATTCCTCAAGTTAAGGATGTTATGTGTAGTAATATATTGAATAGATACATGTACATATTTATTGATATTACTCAAGGTACACACATTTGTACTTAGGCCACTGTGAAATGATAGGTACAAGTGAATAATCTCTTTTGATTTGTTAATATTTCTCTTGGTTGAAATGAGATTAGGATAAGGAACCACGATTCAGGAGTTGTATGTGATATAATCGATAAGGAGTTATCCATCGTTTTTGGGAGTATGATTTGTTGATATTCCTCAAGGTTAGAATCCTAAGAAAAACGAGTCCTGACAACCACTAGAGAAGTCAATGGACTTCTTTGTTTCATCTTAGGGTTTGGAGAAATATAAAAGACTAGCTTATTAATAAAAATGAAATGTAATGTTTAACCTTACTTATATTCCAAGAAAATCAACTACAAAAATGTCTCTAATTTACTACGTTAAAATTGCCAAAAAAATATCCATATCCAAGTTGTTTTCTGAAAAAAAACAAACTCACCAGGCCTAACTACACAGACTGGCTAAGGATAATAAAGGTAGCATTGACTTATAAACGTCTTTGCTTGTTGATAATCAAACCTCCTAAGGTTAGGTCCACTGGTGACGTCGACCCTAAACCGAGATTAGCCTATAGCAAATGGGTCTCATATCTCAAAATTGCCTAAGATTACATGTTGTATACGTTAGACAAACTGTTGCAGAGACAACATGAAATAAGACCATCCGCCAAATTTTCAATAGCATCAAAGCTCAATTTTGGGAGTATTCTCGTTCCATAAGGTGTGAGCTTATGGAGAAGTTGTTCAATACGAAAATGATGAAGGGATAAAAGGTGAGTAATTATGTTCAATTGATGATAGGCAATGAGTCGCACGTAGATTTGATTTTAGGGCCATTTACTCCTTCAGTTTGAGACATTCATATTAAATTATAATATGAACTGGTTGAATGTAAGCCTCGTAGAACTCCTTAATATGTTAAGGTCGGCCGAGTCTTCATCAAAAGGTTAAAGTACAGTGCTCACAGTTAAAGGGAACGCGTCATTATCGAAAGGTTCAAAGAAACAGAATAGGGTTAATAAAAAGAACAAGAAGACTTCTCCAGCCAATAATGGTGAATTTAATTAATGTCACATGAAGGGAAGAAGCAGAATGGTTCTACTGTTCCTACAGGTATATTCGTGATTCAAAATTGTTTTGCAATCAATAAGTTATCTTGGGTTCTAGATATTAAATCTAGAACTTACATCTATAATTTGATATAGGGGCTTTGGAATAGGCGTCATGTAAGCAAAGGGAAAGATGAGGCTTTAAGTTGCTAATGGATCTAAAGCACATGAAACAACAATTGGATATTATCATCCAAGTTAGCCTACTGGATTAGTTTTGATATTAAATAATTGCTATTATGTAAAAGACATTATTCGTAGGATTATTTCTATGTTTAGATTGTCTAAGACTGGTTATACTTTTCACTATGCTAATTATGTTATAAACATTATGTTAGATGGAAATAAAGTCTATGATGATATTTTAGATAATCACATTTATATGATCAGTACCAATTATGTCTATAATGTGAGTAATTCTTCGAATAATGATATAGATATAAATTATCTTTCGCACTGTGGGTTAAGTCAGACAAGGGAGAAGTGATTACATAAATTGAAAACCGAAGGTTTTCTACTTCACTTGATTTTGAATCATATCTCAAAGGTAAAATGACTAAGCACCCTTTAATGGGAGAAATCAAAGAGTTAATGAATTTGGCCTTGTACATAGTGATGTGTGTGGGTCAGTGATGATAGTTGTAACAATCAGGTATTTTCAACCATTCGCATCCACACATGTCGGACTTAAATTGCTCAAAATACCGCATTGTAATTAAAATTTTGCAAATCTCAGAATATACAGTAAATAAAATCACAAATCACAGACACAGAGTAATAATAGTGCAACGGAAGTAAAAGAAATAGTAGTTCATGAAGCTACTATGTAATATATCAGAGTTACATAAGATACAACAGAAGAAATAAAGTACAAAAGAGGTCTCAAGATGATAACCAAGTACAAAATGATACAACACTGGAATCAACAGGATAATTGGAAGTGAAACAGATAAAACTAGACAAGCAGATAATCTCTAGCGATTCCAATCTCCATAAAGTGGAAATCCAAATCTGTGAATACTCAAGCTGACCCGAGCGTAAATAAAAATACAAACACTTGAGTCAGGATATACATACTTATACAATGTAAACCAACTCAAGTGAACTGTAGTAAAAGTGCAAGTAACTTAAAGGATGCTTGGGACCGCCCATCCTCTAAGGATCTGTTAAACTATTTACTATATAGTATATTGCGCTATTATAATAATGTCTAACAGTAAAATAAACATACTTTTAAATAGCGTTAAAGCTTTACATTTTCCACCTTAACACAAATAATGTCAATAGTCTATACAATACCTGCATATCTCTTGATCGGGACACTACGAGAAGATACTGCATAAGTACGACACAAATAGAAACTCGTAGTAAATGCTCGATATGGTAGGTGACACGGCACACAAGGCAATGCCAGGGTAGATATACCAATTACGACACTCGGGCTGGTGGTAACGCAGCAGCCACATACGCCCACCGCGGAACACGTTCCCACAAAAATCGGAGGGGCACCCAAACAATCACAAGTAATAGAATGGTATCGAAGAAATGCGTCCGCTACGAGGTGCGACCTCAACTGGCCCGAGAGCGCTCCTGCTTTAGCGACCTTATGCCAACCACGGGAGTTGGGTCTACGTAACATACCACAAGAACGTCGCCCCATCCTACTTCATTCTGGAATCTCCACCGCATACACGGTTGTCAAAGTGGTTTTCGGTATCGACGGAGAGTATGCCCATATCCGATCCCGGTCTCTTTGCCAACCAATCGTTATTATAACCCATGGTTATAACTTAAAAATAATAATTTATACTTCAAAATAAAATATCCTTTCAATCCCAATCTTTATCAAAATAAAGATTAAATCATTTCCAAACCATTTCAATATATCAACATACCATATCTTTCAAATTCGAATATTTATCAAAATAAATAACAAGTCATTTCCAACCATTTTAATATATTAAATTATCATATCCCTTCAAAACTTCCTTTCAAATCATTTTAATACATAAATATCATATCTTCCAGAACACTATTTTCAAATCATTTTAATATCAAAATATCATATCTTTCAAAACTTTATTTTTAAATCATTTTGATATCAAAATATCATATCTTTCAAAACTAAATTTTCAAATCATTATATAAGTTCAAATCCAAATATTCAACTTTAAATACCTTCTAAACTCAAGATAACATTCATTTATTATCCTTTCAAATCACCTTTTAAAATGATTTACATTCTATCAAATTAAATCATTTAAACCATTTAAAAGTGGGGCTATTATACTTCCAAATTAAGTATTTAATTTTCAAAAATAATAAACCTTAATTTAAACCATTTAAACATTATAAAAATCATATTTTAACATTCAAAATTTTTATTAACATACCTTTAACATATGATTTTTATAAAATAACTTCTTATAAATAAATCAAATTTCCAATACATTTACTTAACAAATTCAAGTGTACAATTTCCTTTTCTTCACATATGCAATTTATTAACAATTACATTTTTAAATTTCCATTTCACAAATTAAACTAAATTTCCAATTGATTTCATTTAACTAAACCTTTAATTAAACCAAATTTCACATTTCCATGTCAAGTCGTATTTTAAAATTACACATTTAAGCATTCATTTATTTAACCATTTAAATTCATAGAAAAATCAATAATACTTTAATAAATCACTTAAATTCAAATTTAAATCAGATTATCATATTTACCATTTCCAAGTTAAATTAAATTTCCATTTTATTTATATACTAAA
The DNA here is from genome assembly GCA_030765085.1 of Allium cepa. Classification (NCBI taxonomy): domain Eukaryota; kingdom Viridiplantae; phylum Streptophyta; class Magnoliopsida; order Asparagales; family Amaryllidaceae; genus Allium; species Allium cepa. The sequence continues at coordinate 176,686,539 of CM060930.1, forward strand.
AATCATTTTTAACCAAAACTCCAAATTTATAAACTTAAGTTATATTTCCAAAATTCAACTTAACCATTTATTTATTTAACATTTCCACTTATAGAAAAATCATAAATCCTTTATTTAAAACACTTTAAAATCTATTTAAATCAAATTATCATAAATTTACATTTTAAACCACTTAAAATTTTATTTATATAACTTAAATGTCATTTTAAAAGTCAAAGTCCAAATATCCAGATTTAATTTATATTTCAAAATTTTAATTTAATCATTTAATTATTCAACAATTTTAACTCATAGAAAAATCAAAATTTCTTTATTTAAGCATTAAAATCCAATTTAAATCAAGTTTTCATAAATTTACACTTTTAAGAATACTTAAAAATATTCAAAATACTTTATAAAATACCCACGGGCCTGTATATAGTTTTCTAGCCTAGGTCAAGTGATACAGATATATATCATTTCAATCCGCAGTTTACAAAGAAAATCCGGGTTCTATCATTTCAAACCCGCAATCCAAAGTTAAAATAAAATAAATAAAAACCATTCAGGCCTACCATTTCATCCCATAACGAATTTTCCCTATTCTAAAGTCCGTTCGGGTATGTATCATTTCAACCCATAGTGATTTTTAATCTACAGGGAACTTGTAGTGTGATAAACAGATATAAATGAACAGTCAACAACATATAACAGTAATAGATGACATGACATGTAAATTAACAGGTTTAACATCATATATAAATAATCATAGGCGGTTATAACATAATATATCATTCTACGCATTCAATTGTTGTCGCTTCACAATTGCATAAGTGTAAATGTCAGTTGAGATTTACTCACCTCTTTGTGCTGGAGATGGCGAATCAAATGACACAAACGGATTCCCAAAGGTACGATGACACAACAATAGATTCAAGTGGATGAGAGAACTAAGCTTAATGATCTTGTCACAACCCATAAAGAAAACCAAATATAAATATGAATTCAATGCAACATATTATGAAACAACTTTGAAATAGAAGCAACAAATGAGACAAAATACATTGGCCATGCTTTCTATCATCGATTGCTCGATTTAGGGGTCTTGTAGGCTCGTCCATAACATGATTTTGGTTCAGGTTTGGACTTAAAAAGGCATGGCTACATCGACTAGAAAGTGGTAGAGAAGTTACCACATAAGAATACAAAGAGGCAAGGCAAAATAGGAGGGTTTGGTGCAATATTAGGCTTGACTACATGCATTGTTTGGCTTGGCCATTCATGTTTTAGATATGAACAATAGCTAAGGTGACGGGTAGTGGTCATATCATGGTGGTGGTGGAGCAATAGGAGGTGGACAAGGCAATCTAAGGTGATGTTGTTGAAGTTTGGCCCGGCTAGGCATGGTTTTAAGGGATTTAGCAATTTTTGTATGGTTTTTGATCAAGTGGAGTGCACAACCATTCATGGTCAAGTGTGGACAGAGGCTAAATATGATGGCTAGGGTTGTTTACTTTCTAGTGGTGGCGGCTAGAGGTGGTGGCCGTGGCTACAAATGAAGGTGGTGAAGCGGAAGTGGTGGCTAGCATGGATTTAAGTGGTTTTTTTTGCATGTTTTGAGGAGTTTTTTGCCAAGGAGAGAGGCATGGCTTGTATTGGTCAGAGGAGATGAAGGCTAGGCAATGGATTAAGTGGGGAAAGAAGTGGTGGTGGCTGGTGGAAGAGATGGTGGAGGGTTTGGCCGAGCATGGCAAGTGAAATCATGACCAAAAATCATTGAAAACAATAGAAAATAAAGGGAAAAAGTGGAAAAGGAAGAAGAGGCCATTACCATTTTTCTTAGCAGTGAAAATGAAATGGAAGAGGATAATTTTCACATGAAAATGGCTTGAGAAACTCACGCTAAGAATTTAGGGTGTACAGTCAAAACAAAGCAAATGAAATGTCAAGAGAAAGTGAAAGGTCTAGTAGATGAAAAGCCATAGGAAAAGGAAGAGTCTTGTCTCTTCAATTTACCATTTCTATTAAATCAAATATAAAAAAAATAATTTCAGTAAATACATTTAAAAACCGAAACAAAGAAAGTAATATGAAAATAAATAATTAAGTTTAAAGAAAATAGAAAAACATTAAAGAAATTGCAAAAAAATTCAGAACAGGGTTCAAAATTTACAAATAAATCATCACTAGCCTTGTAAAAATATCCACTTCATTTTAAAAATATTATAAAGAAAAATTTTGAAATAAAATAATTCATTTATCATATTCAAAGTGAAATAAATAACTAAATTTAGAGAAAATAGAAAAAGAACTAAAGAAATTGTTTAAAATTGGAAACTGGATTTAAAACTTACAAATAAAATATCACTGGCTCTAGAAAATTCTATTTCAATTTAAAACAAATAAAAAGTCAAATAAATAAATAAATGAGGAACAAAATAAAGTGGGAATTAGAATAAAATAAGTTCTTAAGCAAATAGAAAAATAAATAAGGAATTTATTTAACTAATTGAAACTGGAAATTAGAAATTTTAAACAAAATACAGCTGACACTAGAAAATGTCGATTACACTATAAAAAATGTTTTAAAACCAAAATATATACAATATATGTTATTTTACCCATATAAACATGAATTAGAACATTACATGACCAAATAAAATATTATTTATATAATTTAAAATAATCAGTTTTGTTAAATACAGCAAATTTCACACAATAGTTGAAAAGGCATAACTTTCACATTATAAATCAGATTTCAACGAAACGAAAAGCAGTGCTCTTAAAATTTTATTTACTTTAAAAATAAAAGATAAAATTCAAATTTTCAAATTTTGAAATTTAAAAGTCAAAGTTGACCACATTGACCAAAATGCATTTTTTGGAAAATATTCTTTTTAGTCATATTTGGAATTCTAATTCACATCAAAAATCAAAATTTATATTTAAAATACAAAATTTATCCATTTAATAAATCAAATAAAGTTTTTCAATTAAAATTTCAAATTAAAATATAAAATAAAATAATCACAAAATACATGGTTGTTACACTCTCCCCCAATCAAAAATTTTCGTTCCCGAAAAGGAATGAGGTACGGAAAAGCATAGAAAAGATAGAAATGAAATAAGATTAAGACAAGATGACAAGAAGATTGAGATTTATACTTGATAACTGTTGTTATAGGTAAGTTTAACAAGGTGGAGATGATCTTTCCAAGATCCTCCAGAATCAAGAACACAAGCACGAAAAAGGTGGATTCAAAAATGAGTACCAAAGATTAACAAAGATTATAGAAAGATTTCTAAACAGAAAGATTATAGAGAGATGCGTATACCAGTCTGTAGCAAGATAAAGATAATAAGGACAACCAAAAGATAGTTTGAAAAACAAAATAAGGAAATAAGTTTGAAACCATGGAAATTTCAACTTAAATAGAAAATAAATTTTTACACAAGTTAAATAAATCTTAACTATCTCAAATTTCATTATCTTATTGTCCAATCATCTTAAATTAACAATTTTAAACCATGGGTTTTGAAAAATAATCATTTATTATAGTCATAACGTACTTAATAAATTTAATTGTTATTTACTCCTAATTAAAATTAAATTTATTCCTCTCAATATATATCACTTATGTTAAATATACTTACACCTATTATAACCGCTCTATTTTATTTTTAGTTCTTTTAACATTATTTTATTGTAAATTATTCAATTACCCTTTATTATATTTATCTCTATTAATCATTTTATAACTAAAATTGAAGTGTATAACATTTATTATAACCACTCAAATTTTATTTATAAAATCTTTTATATTGTATATTATCTAATTACACTGTTAACTTCTGAAATTAAGGTAAGTTATATTTGAATGCAATTGTATTATACAAATAAAACTTTCCAATTAAATCATTTCATGCTTGAATATTCATCCAAAATTTTGATTTTATTTTTATAATTGAAATTATTCATTAAAATAAAATTTAAGAATCAAAATTTCCGATTTCTTCAAACCATTTAGAGATAAGTAAATGTATGTACATAATTTATCAAATCAAATTTAATTCATATATCTATATATATTATAAATCAAGTCATATTTTAAAAAATTCAAATCAATTTGATTTCCCAAAACAAGGCTGAAGCAAGACTACAAAGTGGTATCTTCACTTCGAAACTCGAAAATGAATGTCATGATGCTGCAGTCATCCCCGAAATTATTTCCCAACGACAAAGAGAAGGGCACTGATTTTTATACTTTAAATTTCTTTGGAAACATATTCTTATTCAAAAATACTTTAAATAATATACTTGAAAAATTAAACACAAGGTTTGAAACCATCGGAAATTAAATTCTCAAATTTCTTATTTTAAATTCATTTCGGTTCCCAAATCAATTTATAAACAACTATTTATAAATTCATTTATAGAACAATAAATGATAAATCAAATATTATCATTTCAAATAATCAATTTAAATCAATTTATTAAGTTCCATAAATTTACTTATATATCAAAATTTATTTCATTAACCAAATTTTAAAATAATATTGTGTCAGTTTGTTCCGTCAAAGTTTTTAGAAATCCTATTGATAGCGTTGATCAGACGAATCGATCGGAAACCCAAATCAACATCAACAACTCAAACAACACAATATATAAAACAAAACATAGATATACAAATACAATTCAAAATGTTTGGAAGAATAGATTGGAAATAAAAGACAAGATGATTAATTAACATAGTAGGGAGATGGGTGAGCTTAAGTAAATCGCGGGCAACCTTAACCTGGTCAACCGTGACTTAAAGAATAAGATCAATGTGGATTTTTCTAGGGTAAATCTACATTCGATCTCAAGAGATAGAGTTTGGAATAACAAAAGATATTAGCTTCTAAACCAAAGGTAGATATAAATATCTGGTGAATCGATGCTAATTGTAAAGGAGTTTTTCCCCCTTTACGATTCAATTTGAAATTGGAGAGACCGCCGACTCTCTAAAAAGATCATGCGAAGCGGAGTGTAGGATACTTAAAAATCAAAAGAAGATGAATCGTGAGGAACACGAATGGATTTTGGAACTGTAGGGAACGTTCCAAAATTCAAAGGAAATTCGAAACAAAGAAGAAAGATTCAACTCGAACGGAAGTGATTCTGCAAATAATTTACCTTATATTCTAAATTTTGCCTCAAAGCCAAAGCTATGATGCCAAATATAACAATCAGGTATTTTCAACCATTCGCATCCACACATGTCGGAATTGAATTGCTCAAAATACCGCGTTGTAAATAAAATTTTGCAAATATCAGAATATACAGTAAATAAAATCACAAATCACAAACACAGAGTAATAATAGTGCAGCAGAAGTAAAAGAAATAGTAGTTCATGAAGCTATTATGTAATATATCAGAGTTACATAAGATACAACAGAAGAAATAAAGTACAAAGGAGGTCTCAAGATGATAACCAAGTGCAAAATGAATACAACACTGGGATCAACAGGATAGCTGGAAGTGAAACAGATAAAACTAGACAAGCAGATAATCTCCAACGATTCCAATCTCCAGAAAGTGGAAATCCAAATCTGCGAATACTCAGGCTGACCCGAGCGTAAATAAAAATACAAACACTTGAGTCAGGACATACATACTTATACAATGTAAACCAATTCAAGTGAACTGTAGTAAAAGTGGAAGAAAATTAAAGGATGCTTGGGACCGCCCATCCTCTAAGGATCCATTGAACTATTTACTATATAGTATATTGCGCTGTTATAATAATGTCTAACGGTAAAATAAACATACTTTTAAATAGCGTTAAGGCTTTACATTTTCCACCTTAACACAACTAATGCCAATAGTCTATACAATACCTGCATATATCTTGATCGGGAGATTACGAGAAGATACTGCATAGGTACGACACAAATAGAAACTCATAGTAAAAGCTCGATATGGTAGATGACACGGCACACAAGGCAATGCCAGGGTAGATATACCAATTACGACACTCGGGCTGGTGGTAACGCAGCAGCCACATACGCCCACCGTGGAACACATTCCCATAAAAATCGAAGGGGCGCCCAAACAATCACAAGTAATAGAATGGTATCAAAGAAATGCGTCCGCTACGAGGTGCGACCTCAACTGGCCCGAGACCGCTCCTGTTTTAGCCACCTTATGCCAACTCACGGGAGTTGGGTCCACGTAACATACCACAAGAACGTCGCCACCATCCTACTTCATTCTGAATCTTCACCGCATACACGGTTGTCAAAGTGGTTTTCAGTTTCGACAGAGCGTATGCCCATATCCGATCCCGGTCTCTTTGCCAACCAATCGTTATTATAACCCGTAGTTATAGCTTAAAAATAATATTTTATACTTCAAAATAAAATATCCTTTCAATTCCAATCTTTATCAAAATAAAGATTAAATCATTTCCAAACCATTTCAATATATCAACATACCATATATTTCAAATTCGAATATTTATCTAAATAAATATCAAGTCATTTCCAACCATTTTAATATATTAAATTATCATATCCTTTCAAAACTTCCTTTCAAATCATTTTAATACATAAATATCATATCTTTTAGAACTTCATTTTCAAATCATTTAATATCAAAATATCATATCTTTCAAAACTTTATTTTCAAATCATTTTAATATCAAAATATCATATCTTTCAAAACTTTATTTTCAGATCGTTTTAATATCAAAATATCATATCTTTCAAAACTAAATTTTCAAATCATTATATAAGTTCAAATCCAAATATTCAACTTTAAATACCTTCTAAACTCAAGATAACATTCATTTATTATCCTTTTAAATCACCTTTTAAAATGATTGACATTCTATCAAATTAAATCATTTAAACCATTTAAAAGTGGGGTTATTATACTTTCAAATTAAGTAGTCAATTTCCAAAAATAATAAACTTCAATTTAAACCATTTAAACAATATAAAATCATATTTTAACATTCAAAAATGTTTATTAACATACCTTTAATATATGATTTTTATAAAATAAATTTCTTATAAATAAATCAAATTTTCAATAAATTTACTTAACAAATTCAAGTGTACGATTTCCTTTCCTTCACATATGCAATTTATTAACACTTACATTTTTAAATTTTCATTTCACAAATTAAACTAAATTTCCAATTGATTTCATTTAACTAAACCTTTAATTAAACCAAATTTCACATTTCCAAGTCAAGTTGTATTTTAAAATTATACATTTAAGCATTCATTTATTTAACCAGTTAAATTCATAGAAAAATCAATAATACTTTAATAAATCACTTAAATTCAAATTTAAATCAGATTATCATATTTACCATTTCCAAGTTAAATTAAATTTCCATTAAACTTAAATATCATTTTTAACCAAAGCTCCAAATTTATAAACTTAAGTTATATTTCCAAAATTCAACTTAAGCATTTATTTATTTAACATTTCCACTTATAGAAAAATCATAAATCCTTTATTTAAACCACTTTAAAATCTATTTAAATTAAATTATCATAAATTTACATTTGAAACCACTAAATTTTTTATTTTTATAACTTAAATGTCATTTTAAAAGGAAAAGTCCAAATTTCCAGATTTAAGTTATATTTCAAAAATTCAATTTAATCATTTAATTATTCAATAATTTTAACTTACAGAAAAATCAAAATTTCTTTATTTAAGCATTAAAATCCAATTTAAATCAACTTTTCATAAATTTACACTTTTAAGAATACTTAAAAATATTCAAAATACCTTATAAAATACCCACGGGCATGTACATAGTTTTCTAACCTTGGTCAAGTGATACAGATATATATCATTTCAATCCGCAGTTACAAAGAAAATCTGGGTTCTATCATTTCAAACCTGCAATCCCAAGTAAAAATAAATAAATAAAAACCGTTCAGGCCTATCATTTCAGCCCATAATGAATTTTTTCTGTTCTAAATTCCGTTCGGGTATGTATCATCTCAACCCATAGTGATTTCTAGTCTACAGGGAACTTGCAGTGTGATAAACAGATATAAATGAACAGTCAACAACATATAACAGTAATAGATGAGATGACATGTAAACTAACAGGTTCAACATCATATATAAATAATCATATGTAGTTATAACATAATATATCATTCTACGCATTCAATTGTTGTCGCTTCACAATTGCAAAAGTATAAATGTCGTGTGAGATTTACTCACCTCTTTGTACTGGAGATAGCGAATCTACTGACACAAACAGATTCCCAAAGGCACAATGACACAACAATAGATTCAAGTGGATGAGAGAACCAAGCTTAATGATCTTGTCACAACCCATAAACAAAACCAAATATGAATATGAATTCAATGCAACATATTATGAAACAACTTTGAAATAGAAGCAACAAATGAGACAAAATGCATTGGCCATGCTTTGTATCATCGATTGCTCGACTTAGGGGTCTTGTAGGGTCGGCCACAACATGATTTTGGTCTAGGTTTGGACTTAAAAAGGCATGGCTACATGGACTAGAAAGTGGTAGAGAAGTTACCACACAAGAATATAAAGAGGCAAGGCAAAATAGGAGGGTTTGGTGCAATATTAGGCTCGGCTACATGCATTGTTTGGTCGGCCATTCATGTTTCAGATCTGGATAGTAGCAAAGATGATGGGCGATGGTCATATCATGGTGGTGATGGAGCAGTATGAGGTGGCCAAGGCAATCTAAGGTGATGTTGTTGAAGTTTGGCTCGGCTAGGCATGGTTTTAAGGGATTTAGCAATGTTTTGTGTAGTTTTTGATAAAGTGGAGTGCATGGACAATCATGGTCAGGTATGGACAGAGGCTAAGGATGACGGCTAGGGGTGGGTACTCGCTGGTGGCGGCGGCTAGAGGTGGTGGCCGTGGCTACAAATGAAGGTGGTGAAGCAAAAGTGGCCGCTAGCATGGATTTAAGTGGTTTTTTGCATGTTTTATGGAGTTTTTTGCCAAGGAGAGAGGCATGGCTTGTATTGGTCAGAGGAGATGAATGTTAGGCTGTGGATTAAGTGGGGAAAGAAGTGGTGGTGGTTGGTGGAAGAGATGGTGGAGGGTTTGGCCGAGCATGGCAAGTGAAATCATGGCCAAAAATCATTGAAAACAATATAAAATAAAGGGAAAACGTGGAAAAGGAAGAAGAGGCCATTACCATTTTTCTTAGACGTGAAAATGTCTTGAGAAACTCATGGCTAAGAATTTAGGGTGTACGGCCAAAACAAAGAAAATGAAATGTCAAGAGAAAGTGAAAGGTCTAGTAGATGAAAAGCCATAGGAAAAGGAAGAGTCTTGTCTCTTCAATTTACCATTTCTATTAAATCAAATATAACAAAATAATTTCAGTAAATACATTTAAAAACAGAAACAAAGTGAAATAATATAAAATAAATAATTAAGTTTAATGAAAATAGAAAAACATTTAAAGAAATTGCAAAAAAATTCAAAACAGGGTTCAAAATTTACAAATAAATCATCACTAGCCTTGGAAAAATATCCACTTCATTTTAAAAATATTATAAAGCAAAATTTTGAAATAAAATAATTTATTTATCATATTCAAAGTGAAATAAATAATTAAATTTAGAGAATAGAAAAAGAACTAAAAAAATTGTTTAAAATTGGAAACATGACTTAAAACTTACAAATAAAATATCACTGGCTCTAGAAAATTCTATTTCACTTTAAAACAAATAAAAAACAAAATAAATAAATAAATGAGGAACAAAATAAAGTGGAAATGAGAATAAAATAAGTTCTTAATAAAATAGAAAAAAAATAAATAATTTCTTTAATTAATTGAAATTGGAAATTAGAAATTTTAAACTAAATACTACTGACACTAGAAAATGTCGATTACACTATCAAAAATGTTTTAAAACAAAAATATATACAATACATGTTATTTTACCCATATAAACATGAATTAACATTACATGACCAAATAAAATATTATTTATATAATTTGAATTGAACAATTTTGTTAAATACGGCAAATTTCACACAATAGTTAAAAAGGCATAACTTTCACATTATAAATCAGATTTCAACGAAACGAAAAGCAGTGCTCTTAAAATTTTATTTACTTTCATAATAAAATATAAAATTCAAATTTTAAAGTTTTTAAATTTTGAAATTTAAAAGTCAAAGTTGACCATATTGACCAAAATGCATTTTTTTGGAAAATATTCTTTTTAGTCATATTTGGAACTCTAATTCACATCAAAAATCAAAATTTATATTTAAAATACAAAATTTATCCATTTAATAAATAAAATAATGTTTTTTAATCAAAAATTCAAATTAAAATAATTAAAATATATAAAATAAAATAATCACAATATACAGGGTTGTTACAATAGTTACTAAAGATAACTGTTTTTTGTAACTTTATTACGACTTCTCAATACTAGGATATGTGTATTTTGTGAAAAAAAAATTCTATATCTATGAGAAATTTATTAAATATAAAAGCGAAGTTGAAAATCAGATGAACCGTAAGATTAAAATTCTTCAATCTGATCGAGGATTTGTGTACGCTGGAAAAGAACTCCAATAGTACTTAAAAGATAATAGGATTTCTCTTAGGTTACTTCACCATATACTCCACAATACAATGATTTTTCGGAGCAAAGAAACATAATCTTATTAGATACGGTTCATTCCATAATGAGAAAGGTTAGGTTACCTCTGTCCTATTGAGGATATGCGTTAGAAAATGTAGCGCATATGTTGAATTTGTTACCCACTCACTTTTGTCTAAGTAACCATATCATATGTGCACAGGAAGAAACCCCACCTTAATTATTTGTATGTGCGGGTTGTCTAGCCTATGTTAAGAATGTCAATCTCAATAAGCTTGAGGCAAGATTAATCTTGCATAAACTCAGAGAATATTCCAAGAACTCCATAGGATGTATTTTCAATAACACCAAGGAACGAAAGATCATTGTTTCTCAACGTGTCATCTTTTTTAAAAAGGAATTCTTGTTAAAAGAAATTAATAGCGAAGGTGGAATTGGATGAGAATTGGGAGTCGAACATGGAGACAGAACCATTGCATAGTAAAGACTATGCACCTTTGGCTTGGGGCAATGAAATCTAAGATGGAGTGAAAAGAAATTTTAAACTTTGTCTGATATACCGAAGTGTTGAAACCCACCGAATGCAAATGGATTTTTAAGAAAAAGCTGAATGTAGATTGACAAGTAGAGACTCATCAAGCAAGGCTGGTTGCGAAAGGATTTGGCCAAATTCAAGGTATTAATTATGACGAGTCCTTTTCAGCTAAAGTAATGCTTAATTCCATTCAAATAATGCTAGTTACTGCGACATTTTATGATTATGAAATATGGAAAATTGATGTAAAGATGTCATTTCTAAATGGTTATTTAGAAGAGATCGTCTATATGTTGCAGCCTGGGGTTTCGAGGTCAGTAGGTGTGAAGGAAAGGCTTGTAAGTCGTTTTGGTCCATTTATGGACATAAACAAGCTATAAGGAGTTAGAATAAGTGTTTTGATAAAGTAATCAAACAATTTGGTTGTTAATATAATGCAGAGGAAGCATGTGTATATTAAAAGAAATAGGGCAGTGCTATCGTATTCTTAGTGTTATATGTTCATGATCTTCTGTTTATTGGCAATGACGTTTCATTATTGCAATCAGTGAAAGCTTGGATTTTCAAGAACTTCTCCATGAAGGATGTGAAAGAAACAGCCTATATACTAGTTATGAAGATCTATAAAGATAAATCTAAGAGGTCGATGGAATTGTCCCAAACCCTATACATAGATACCATGCTAAAAATGTTCGACATGGAGAATTCCAAGTGTGGAAATGTTCCAGCGCAATCTGGAATTGTCATTTCTAAGAAGGATGCTCCTCAAATTGATGGGAAGAAAGAGCATTTGAAAATGATATTGTATGCTTGGCAATCAATTCCATAGTGTACACTATGCTATGTACTAGACTTTATGTGGCATAGGAGTTGGGATGCGTAATCTGATACTAGTTTAATCTTTAAGTAAAGCATTGGATGGGTATAAACCACATACTTAAGTTTTTAAGAAATACTAGAGACTTATTCCTAATATATGCAAATAGAGACCTCCTTATGAAGGGGTACAATGACTCTGGCTTTCAGAGTGATATGAAAATAATAATTCATTGTTGGGTAATCTTTTTACTATTAACGTTGGGATGTCAGTTGAAAAGGTTACAAATAGGAAACGGTAGCTGATTCCATGATGGACGCTGAGTACGTCGCACTCAATGAAGCAGCTAAAGAGGCAGTGTGGATGCATAAGTTTCTAAGTGAGTTAGGAGTGATTTCTGACATGGAGAATCCAATGGCATTGTTTTGTGACAATAATGCAACAATGTGAATCGCAAAGGAGGCTAAAGAACATATGAAATCATGACATATTCTCGAAGGTTTCACCTAATTAGAGAATTCGTTGAGAAGAAAGAAGTCATGATACAAATGGTAGATACCAAGGACAATCTAGCAGATCCATTCACGAAAGGGCTAGTTCGGTCGACTCTCGTCAAAATGATTGAAGCGTTAGGATTGAAATACCATAATAGCCCCAAGTGCAAGTGGAAGTTTGGTAAAGTTAGGAGTAAGCCTAGAGTCAATTTTATAATTTATTGTAAATTATTAACTATGTAATCAATTCTCGTTCATAATAAAAGATATCTTTCTTTCTATTATATGCTCATTATAATGTGTTATAATTAATTAATTATTTAATATAAGTACTTTTAACAAATCCATAACCGGTATATTTTTAATAGTAACTACAAGGTGTTGTAATCATCAACAATTTATCACAATATATTAAACACATTATTTTAAATATCCCTAGTCAAGATGTATCGAGACTAGATATTGAAACATCCATTGGGACTAGGGTATATGACGCTCTTCAAATATTTGACAGTGTATTGCTTAAGTCTACTAGGAGCACCAAGGAGTTACGTACTGATAGTTATTGAATAACCATGCAATGACTCACTCGATAATTTTCTGTTGGTTAATATAACTAAGGTCAAATGGAAACTAAGTGAAATGAAAATACTACATAATTCTATTGACTTAAGAATACCGTGGGTTTCAATACGGAATCTCCGTTTTGATTATAGTTAAATCGTTGCACGGCATCCATCGAACGACTGTAGTTGGGGTCTAGTGGAAGCATTGGAAGTGAAACACTAATCAATATTGAATTCGTCTTCTCGGTTATATAAGGTTGGTATTAGGTCAACAAAAGTCAACTCAAAGTCAAAGTCTCTGACCAAAATAGTTTTGCAAATAGTAATTTTTATTATCGAATGAAGGACTTTGTGTTTAGACTATAAATTTGAATATGGAAGATATTGGAATTTTGACCATTGCCAAATTCCATAAGTCCCAATGTGATGTAGTTTTGATAAGGAGAATTGGGGTAACTAATTGTCATTACTGGATAAAGCTTAAAATAAGTAAAATTAGATATTACTGAAGTTATGTAAGAGATAAATTTAGACATGATATAATGTCATTAGCTATTGTGATGTGTGGATGTTAATATTTGAATTATTCAATTTTAATGATTGATCAAATTTACAGGTAAGAGTAATAAACCAACATGTTGACTACTCTGACCACTACCTTATTTGATTAAAATATATTTATTACAAACAAACTAAATTAACTAATATTTATAAAAGATTAATATAACTTTTATATGATTTGTGTTGATCAGCACTAAAAGTAACGTATATATAAAAGTTGTATACACACGTATTGATAATGATATCGATAAATGTTTAAATTAGATTTAAATATATTTTATGTGATCGGGCTTAAAGCAGTTTAGAGATCCAAATGTGGGAAATGATGGCTAACCATGGGGGTTGAAAATAGGGTTGTATTCTATTCAAAAAGGTTTGAAATAACAAGAGGAAATAATGTATCTGGTTTCACTTTTAGCTCTTCTATCCCTCCGCTATTTAAACACCTTTAACCCCACTTTTGAAAATCTAAAATTTTCTCCCTACTATCTTATTTCTCGCCGACCATACCCTCCACCTTCCTCCATATTTTCAAGCTCCAAAACCACAAATTTGAATAAAATCAGGACACATGTGCGTGGCGCTTTCAGTCTGATTGCTCTCTTTGAAAGGAATTGATTCAGATTCAAGTGGAGTCAATAATTCAACTTTCAAGGTATTAGATCTAAGTCACAGCAAGGTGCTAACTTTATTTTCATTTATATACACATGTAATTATTTATTATGCCATTATTTTGCTTTGAATTGTATGTACATAATCACAAATCCACATATATTTGTGTTATCAACATTGGATGAATATACATACGTACACACACACACATATAAATATCTGTATGTATGTATGTATGATGGAAATTCAGCGGTCTTAACAAGGTGGGCAGTATTAAAAAATAATGGAATTTACTATCAAATGACCATTTATGGTCCAGATGGATGGGAAATAAATATTTGACAGATGCAAATTTTTGGGTTCTTCCCATTGATAACAACTATTCTAGCACAATAAAATCAATTCTTAGACATCATGATCTTGCTGCAACAATCCTAACTCGTGTTATTGTCAATGGGGAACACACTGATTTATGGTTTGACCCTTGGATGAACCATAAATCTCTTGTTGAATTACTTTGCTGGAATCGAGTTAATATCAGCAAAATAGCAAACAGTAAAGTTAGTATTTTAATAAAATATGGACAATTTTAACCTCAGTTATTATCAGAGACTAGGGAAGTGGCAATACAAATCATGCAGGTGCAATTGTAGTTTGACAAACCTACTGATTACTGGAAAATTATCAATCAGGGAAATTTTGTAGTTTCCATAATTTGGAATCAAATTCGACAACTTAACGAAATCGATGACAACTTCAAACTGATATGGCATAATAAGAACGCTAAGAAATTTTCATTTACTATGTATATGGGTTATCTACAACATCTACCAACAACTGAGAGACTGTCTAATTGGGTTATTCTACGATCTTACAGTGCATGCTTTGCAAAAGGAATAACGAGCATCATTAACATCTATTTTCAAGTTGCGAGCATAGTATTTATCTTTGGGATAATTTACTGCATAAGTTGGATCTCCATCCTTTTAATGAAATTTTGTTGCACCATCGGCTATCCAGCGTGAGGAGCAATATCGCAACTTCATCAGCGATCTAAGATTTAGCATATCTTGCTGCATCAACTTTGATCCATTATATCTTGATTGAACAAGTGCGAAGGCGATTTGAGAATAGTGCTTGTTTGGGGATCAATGTTTGACGTTGTTCGAGATAGATATTCGATTTCAACTCGCTCATCGAGTTAGTAAATGAAGAGTATTAAAGGCCCAAGGGGAGATATTTCGTAGGTGGGGGATTGAACTTGAGGAGTAATGGCTACGTGTTTATGGAGTTGAAATATTTAGGGTTTGTATTGCTTTTTAGTTTCGTCTTGGCTGGACCGCGTTTGACAACCAGTATGTGCAGATGTGTTTCTTCGAACCCATAGTTTCGGCCGGCTACTACAGCAATAGTTTGTTTTGATTTTCTGTTTTGTAAGTTGTTATTTTTCATCTTTATAACTATCTCACTTCTGTATTGGAGTCCGTAAAATAAAGGATGTCATGCTCTTTTTCCTTACCATGATGGTAAGGTTTTTTAAGGAGGTGAATCCTACTATGTATTGGTTCTTATACGTTATAAATAAAGAACCTTTCTTTTAAAAAAAATGTATGTATACGTATTAACAATTATATATATATATATATATATATATATACATGCACAATATACAATGTATATAGCTCATGGCCATAAAATAATAAAAATCGAATTAAATATTATTTTAAGACAAATTTTGATTTTTAATATATAAATAAATATAAAAGTTACATAATTTTTTTTAATATATATACATAATAATATTTCAAATTAAAAAATAAACACACATACTTACATTGTTTATAAAACCACACATATATATAGTATTATGTCTTATATAATTTAATATATAAACGCACACACATATTTTATAGTGTATATATATAATAAGTTTTATAAATATAAAATTCTAAATCTTATAAAATTATACTTTTGAAATAAATTATTTTATATATTTATTTAACAATTCTCATATGAAAATTATTGAATTAAATAAATTAAATAAATTTTAAAATCATAAGTTTAAAAAAGTTTATTTAGGACGAGAGTATGTATACATACATTTTTTTTTGAAAATTTGTTAATTCTTTATTGCTTTTCTATAAACCGGCTGAAGCCCTAGTTACAAATAACATCGACAAAAACATTACAGAACTAAAAACTTTCCCTTTCTATCACTTAATACTCCAATTCAGTTTCAATGCGGCTCCCGATAGTTTGATAGAGTTCCTCCAGAATCTGCCGTCAACTTCCACTTCGCCAGTAGTAATTTTTCTTGTTCCCCTAAGCTGGTAAGCATTTTTTTGTTTATTCGCGAGATTATATGTTTGTATATATGTATTTATTTATTTATATCTACATCATTTTATATTTGTTTTAAAGATTAATTTAATATATACGTATGTGTATATATTTATATGATAGAGTTAGGAGTATGCCCTAACGACAATTATGTAATTTGTTACATATACTTAACCGTTGACCAATCTTGTTCGAAATAAAGGTGTTTTCTTTCTATTATATACTTGATATAATATGGTTATATTAATTAATGTAATTAAAAGCATATTTAATAGAAAATTCATAAATGGTATGTTTTGTAATATAGTTACAAAGTATTGTAATAGTGAGTAATTTATCATAATAAAATTAAATATATCATTTTAAATGTTCCTAGTTAAGATGCATCGAGACTGAATATCATGTACCCGTTAAGATTAGAGTATGTAACGCTCTCCAAATGTTGGACAGTATATTCCTCATGACTACTAGGGGTACCTATAGGTTATGTACTAATAGTTATTGGATAACTATAGTACAACTAATTTGATAGTTTTCTAGTGGCTAATATAATTAAGGTCAAACATAAAAAATTGATTTAAATAATTTACACAGTTCTTTCTACTTAAAAATACTGTGAATCTTCAATATGAAAGCTTCACTTTGATTATTATTAAATCATGGCACAGCGCTCACAAGTGACTATAGTTGGGACGAGTGGAAGTATTGAAAGTGAAGCACTATTCAAGAGATGATTCATCTCCTTGGTTATATGAGGTTAGTATCACGGTCTACTCAAGTAAACCTAAAGTCAGAATCTCTGGCCAAAGTTGTTCGGTTAATAATAATTGTTATTATCAAACCAAGGACTTTGTGTTTGGACTATAGAGTTGAATGTGGACGATGTTGGAATTTTCGATCATTACCAATTCAATAAGGCCAAAGTGATATAGTTTTGACGAAAAGAATTGGTGTAAATATTTTTCTCATTAAATTAAAATAATTTTTTTTTAAATGAGTAAGCGATAAATTTAGCCATAATTTCACACACCTGCTAAGTGTGAATGTTAATGTTCGAATAGTTCGACGTTAATCGCTGGCCAAATTTACACCCAAGAGTCACACAACCGAATCAATGAGTTCTCTTAAGACGAATGATTTAATTAGTTTATAGTTGTTATAAATAGATTAAATTAATTAATATTAATGAAATATTAATTATAAAATCTGGATATGATTTGAGCAATAATGTAACAACCCGCATATTTATCAATTGTATATTTAAATATTTTATCGTTCGTCGGATTTTGGTCCGAAAACCTACTTTTTGCAAACAGTCGAATTAGGACTCGAGACCACTCCCATTGAGTTCAAAATGACGTTTGCGACCTTTTTGAGTATAAACTTCGATATGTTTGGAGATAGTAGAATTTTGACCTTTTTCACTTAGGGCTTTGGTTTGGGCTGAACCCATCTTACTAACTCAGTCCCAACCCACTCCAACTCTTCACTACTTCATTTCTAATTCCTAACTCTTCAAGCTTTAGCAACAATGGTGGAAGAGAGTGGAAATTAAAACTCCAAGCCCTAGTTCCTCTTGCTAGCTCAAGTTCTTGCTCCAAAATCAAGGAGAACCCATTAGTAAGCATCTCCTTCTTCTTCTCCAACTCATTCTCTCTTTAATTTCAGAAAATTCCTAAACCTAATTTAGGAAATGCTTCTCTTTTAAGCTTAGATTGAAGCTTCTTGAGTTCTTATTGAAGAGGAATTGATCTTAGCTTGTTTTTAAAGCTTCTCCTTCATTGATTTGGGTTCAAAGGTGAGATTTTTATCTCACATCTTAGTATATAATTATCTTCGATTGTTAGGTATGAATTCCTAACACTTATTCTTGTGCAATTGCATTTGGTTTGGACTGATTTGGTGAATATTCCAATTTTTAGTGTTTTGGGTTCAAATCCTTAAAAATCATAACTTTGATGTTTGAACATGTTTTTGGTGATGTATCGAGGAGCATATAGGGCCGGGTAGTCGATTGGCATAAACCCTTAGTGTCGTTGCTCGTGCGATTGCAATTTGGTCGAGATTTGCACCTCATTTGAAATAGGGTAGGAAGTGCAGAATACAGGATTCGGCCGACCGACCTGTAGTCCGGGCACTTCCTGCCTCTGTTTAGGAAGTGCTGGTTATAGGCTTCGGCCGACCGAGCCCCTGGGCTGGTCGACCGACCTGGTGCCCGAGCACTTCCTGCCTCTGGTTCGGTCAACCGACTCAGGGAGTCCGGTTGACCGACCTGCTCCTATTTGCAAGTTTTGCCTATTTCGCCTAGTTACTTGAATTTCCAACTTTAATCGATTCGTGTTGTTTCCCTTTTGTTGTTATCATTTATTATCGACTTTGATGACTTATTTTCTTCGGGAATTCTTGGGATATCCATTTCGATGGATTCGGTATCGATTTCTTGGATTTTATTCACTTCTTCGAATGTGAATCTTTATGAATTGATTGTTTCTACAATCACTTCTATGATTTTTCACTTAAAAATATAAAGGTTTTCTATACTTGTAGTAAATATCAAAATTTTCTTCAAATGATTTCAACACTATTTTATTACAAAGCTCGTTTTCTCAAACCGATTTTCAATATATTAGCATATACAAACCTTTACCTCACTCGTATGAGAAATCAAATTAAACGGCTTAGTAAAACAAGTGGTATGAAACGCTTGCGTTTACTTCGTCGGTTAATTCTTGGACTTGTTCGATTGAATCTGTTGTGACAATTTTCTAGTGGAGATCTACAGTTTGTTTGTAAATATTTAAGTTAAGCAAGTGGTTATGGGACATGAAGCTAAACTCATATATTTACTAGCTTAGTGTAATTGACACTTCTCGATTGATCGATGATGATCATCTTTGTGGTTTAGGCTAGCAATGTGCGATGTCTCTTTGTCTGTATGGAGGATTGTACCTCATTTTATTGAGCTTCGTCTTATTTATCGCATGGGTCATATCTTTCTAGATACGTCGATGTTTATTTCATGCATGGGTTGTATCTTTCTAGATACGTCGATGTTTATTATGCATGGGGTGTACCTTTTTAGGTGCATCGATGTTTGTTTACTTCGTGGAGCAATCGGCTCAATAAGTTGGGACATGGGGCGTATCTTTCTAGTTGCGTCGATGTTCGTCTATGCATGGGGCGTATCTTTCTAGGTGCGTCGATGTTCGACTTTGCATGGGGTGTATCTTTCTAGGTGCATCGATGTTAGACATTACATGGGGCGTATCTTTCTAGGTGCATCGATGTTTATTTATGCATGGGATGTATCTTTCTAGGTGCATCGATGTTTATTTGTGCATGGGGCATATCTTTCTAGGTGCGTCGATGCTAGAGCATGGGGTGTATCTTTCTAGGTGCGTCGATGTTCGACCGTGCATGGGGCGTGTCTTTCTAGGTGCGTCGATGTCCAGTTTATGGGATTGGCCATCCTTTTATTGTGATTTCTGGATTTCTTGAGATGATTTCTGGAATTTATGTTTCACCAACTTTTGCGATTGACATTGATATATATGTCATTTATTGTGGCTTGGCGAATGAAATTAGGAGTATGACATTCCTTTTTATCTTTGAGAAGATCTTTGCGATATTGATTAATCTCTTATTGATTTTTCAATTATTTATTTATCACAGCTTGGCATTGTGATTATTATACGTTTAGTCATATCTCTTATTCTATATCATTTCTTCTGATATTTATAGCTATACTGATCCGTTTATTATTTTCTTCTTAAATAATACTCGGGTCAGACCGAGATGTTACAAGTGCTTCTGCTTCAGTTCTCTTCTGGGGTTATCATATGATCTTTTGGCTAACTACTTAGATTAGTAGTTTATTTTGTTGTATACACTTGAGATATGGACTCATAGTTGTATTCTTTTGTATAGCACGTGTTGCTATTCTTTTGTATTATTGTGGATCTTTTTGACCACTACTCTGATTTACACTTTCATGTGTTAGTTATATATTCATATCTTCTTCCGCCTTTGTGATATGAATTGTCTGTGACTGATTTATGTTATGCTTATTTCTATATTTGTTTCCGAAGATATTATAGCCACTGTGTAGTAGCTTTGAGTTTGTGTCGGTAGGTCGGATTTCCCTCTTGATAAAGAAATGCATGTTATACTATCCGACATATCGATGCTCGCGCAAAACAATTACACAGATGGTCGCTCCTCAACAGCCTTATTCTCCGTGCTAGTTGACAGCATTCACCGTAATGTTCTTGGCTAACGTGAGTATAGAGGTGGGGCGTCACAAATAAATTTGTTGCATGTATTTAAATAAAGTTATAAACATGTTGATCGATATGAGATATCGACAACAAATTTAGTTGAATATAATTATGATATTTAAATTGGGTTAAATGGGCTTGCAACTCATGAAATTTAGAGGTGAAAGTCACTGGTTTTGATTGAAGAAGGGAGCAGCTACTATGCATAAGATTAGGGTTTTGAGATGTGCGGTCGAGATAATTATTTTCTCTCTTATCATGTCCGTATAAAAGCTAATCTCAAAACCCTAGTCAAAGGCTAATTCATTTTTGTGTGCCATCACTTTCTTCTTCTTCTTCCTCTTTTTAGTAGCAAAGCACTCCTCTAAAATCATCCCAAAATTCTCAAATCCAATCTAAATTAAGAAAAAATACTAATTTGCAGCAGAAGGTCTTCAATCCCGGATTAGCAACCTGATGAATTGGGAATTGTTCTTAGAAGTGAATTCATTGTTCAATGTGGAATCGAAGGCTTAATTAGGAGGTGAAATTTTATATATTATTATTGTTTTGATTTCAAGTTAATCATATGAAAGTTGATTTACATCCAAATCACTCGTTTGTATTCACATTTGTTTATTGTTTAGATTATATGAGATTTTTGTGGGTACATGCGTTTGTTACAATTGATTAGTTATGTGCTTGTTGTAGTAATTTGTTTATTGATTTGTTGAATTTTTTTCTAAAATTAGAAGAATAAAAATTAATTTTGATTCATATTAATATATATAAATAGATCTAGATTAAATGTATATAGATTTGTAAATTATCTATATGTATAGTTGTATATATGTTTATATCTTATATATATTTAATCTAAAGAAATTCTTATGATTTTTTATGCCTATTGCAAATCATAAAAAGAAAAATTATTTTATTAAATATGTATATACAAATTTTATTATTACTTAATGTTTTTGTAAATTATTTATTACGTATAAAATAAATTATGGTTCAAATTTTCAATTTTATATATTTTTTGCACTATCTAAGATTCTTAACATAAAATTTTAAGATTCTTTTAACCTAACTAATTATTTAATAATATTAATTAACTTTCGGGCTATAATCAATTATTTAATTAAAAATATAAATTCAACTGACAAAAGTCTAGAAATTTTCCATAAGTATTATATTTTTCACATGTACTCTCAGTAACAATTTAAGAGTTTTAAAACTTAATTTAATATTTTTGTATAATTAATTTATTTTGAAATTGAAATTAATTATTTAATTAAAAATATAATTTTTGTTGGGAAAATTCTATAAAATTTTCCTAAGCCCAAAATATGTCTCATCTACCTTTAAAAAAAGTTTTCGAATTTTTCAAGTTGATTTCATATTTTTAAGATTTAATTTGATTAAGGGCTATTATCAACTATTTAATAATAAATATTATTTTAATCAAAAAATTCCATAAATTAATATTATGCCCAAAATATATTTTCAGATTTTCTAAAATTATAAATCTTTTATTTTTGCATGTGATTACTTTACAATAATTTATTATGGCGGAAACTGTTTTATTCAATAATATATATATATATATATATATTCATTTACATATATTAATATGATGCTTTGACATATTATATAAGCACATATTTGAACAAAATACAACACACATAAAAATGAGCTAATGCATCCGTTGCAATGTAAATCTCAACTCTATATACGAGCATATTATACCCTTCACGGATTATGATGTTACACATGCGCTCACACACACATATATGTATATACACACACACACATACACATATATATACTCATATAAATAAATAAAACAAAATTACATAAATCTCAAACTAAATTTGTACAGTTAGAATACATATGAACATAGTAATAAATCTTACATGAATAACTTATTAATTAATGACATTTAATGTATCAATCAATTCAAATTAAAGAGAGAAAATGAAAAGTTTCTCTCTCCATTTAATGCAATTAATACTCTTAATTAATTCTTGTTTTAGGGAAACAAATGAAAGGTTTCATTCCCCATACATTAACTAAATGTTAGGTATATTTGATACACTATACATTTGAACAGAAAAATTTTCCTTTAACTAATTTAAATAAAATAATTGATTTTATTTAAAACAAATTTAGAAATTTTCTTAATAAATTAGGCTTCATAGGCCCAGCTATGATGCAATATGGTAAAAAAATTGAAATTCACTCATTTCTTCCGCTGTGGACTGACTCGGTCCTTCAATAAATACATACATACATACATACATACATATGTATGCATGTTTGTATGTATGTGTTTACATTATACATATTTATTTAATAAAATATACACACATTATATATATATGTGTGTGTGTCTATTAAATATAATTTATTATAAAATAGTTTTAAATATGAAATTATATGATACTTTAAATTTTGGATCTAGATCCGAAATTTAAAATTTGAATTTTGAATTTAAATTTGAAACTATATATATATTTGACTTTACAAATATTATTTTATACAGTTATATGTGTGTGTATGTGTACATGCAAATTTCATACTTTTATAAATTTAATTTATATCATATTAAATTGTGTGGGTGTGGGTGTGTGCATTAGCCAACACGTATGTATACGAAGGGGTTAATATATCTGTTGTGGTATAAATCCTAACATTTATATGTGGGCATGTTAAGCCATGTACACCATATATGTTGCATGTGTACGTACACAAACATGTATATGTTATGCATGTTTATATTATATAATGCAGAATAACATTAAAATAAATCTTTATTCACGAATTAAATAAAATAATGATTTTATTTAAAATAAAATTATACTTCATAGACCCAATAAGATCCAAAATGGAATAATTTTTATAAGATTTACCCATTTAACCCACTACGTGATGGCTCGAATCCAACACCTTATGCATCGACAATAAAAATTACCGTATGCTAAGTTATCTATTATACCACAAACTGCTTATGAATTGGTACTAGGCATGTAAACGAATACTTTTGGATATGAAAAATATCATATCCTTATCTGTATCCATATTTGAAATCATTTTAAGATATCAGATATCCGTATTTGCGAATGCGGACGGATATCAGATATTTATTTTATATTACTCGACCATCTTATAACCAATAAATCTAAACAAATAAATAGAAAATTTTGATTTATTATAAACCCATTTTTGTACTAAATATGTGAAAAATAATAAATACACTATGAAAAATAATTTTAAGTGACAAAATTGATTTTTATATAAATATTAATGTTTTTACCTGGATATAATTTGTAAAGAACAGTTTTTTATGTAGTAAAATACATTAAAAAAACTATAATCTTGATAAACCAGACGGATAATTACCGGATATGAAGATGGCCATATTCGTATCCATTTTTTGGATATCGGATAATTTATATTTCGGATACGGATACGGATGTTTTTCGAGTTTTTCGGTTACTCATTGATAGACCTAATTGGTAGATTGAGCGAATATAAAATAAAAATCAAGATCAATATATGATAGTTTAGATATTCTCGAGTATTTATGAAAGAATATAGGGTTGTTTATGGAAACAACAAATTCCTTATGAAGGTGTATTTAGACTTGAACTTCATAGTTGATATCAAGCATAGTATGTCAATCCTAAATTCATGTTCAACCTTAGTTAACAAGCTTTAAAAGTTGGAAATGTTCCAAATGATAGGTTGCGACCTATTCAACCAATAGGCTAAGTACATCGTGTCTAATAAGAACTATTGTGTATATATATGCAAACTAAGCTAAGAATGATTCCAAATTTGAGAATCTCGTGACATTGTTATATGATAACAGTGTCATGATACAGATTACGAAACAACCTAGGGTTCGCAAGATGTCTAAACAAATACTTCAAATTTTCCATATAGTAAATGCAATTTATCGGTGAGGGAGGTATGTTGGTTGATTGAATCAGCAGTAAAACAACGTAGCAGATCCGTTCACTAAAAGACTTTCTTAACCAGTTTTGAGAAACTAATTGATAGAATGGGATTAAGATTCCATAATTGAATCCAAGAGCAATTAGGATATTGATAGAGATAGTGGTATTTGTTTTTTGATATATACTTTCTTGTGTTATGATTTAATTAATTAAATAATTAATTAAAGTATATTAATAAGAAAATCCTTAAATAAAATGTTAAATAATCATAACTAAAAATAGTTGCAATCGTGAGTAATTAATCCCAATATAATATAACACTGTATTACAAATTTTCTTAGTCAAGATATTTCGAGAAAGGATATCGATACATCTGTTGAGAGCAAAGTACGTAACGCACTCCAAATGCTGGGTAGTGTGTTACTCATGGCTATTTAGGGGCACTAATGAGTTACGTACTCATAATTATTAGATAACTATGGAATTATTCGACCGAGAGTTTTCTTTTGGTTAATAACAACTAGGTCAAAAAATAAATCTCAGTGCGACAATGTTACATAGTTCTCTCGACTTGAGAATACTATGGAATTTCTATATGGATTATCCACTTTGATTATATATAAATCATAGCACGACGACCATCGAATCATCGAGCGGCTATAGTTGGGTTTGAGTAGAAGTGTAGGAAGTGAAGCGCTATTCAATATAGAATTCGTCTTCTCAGTTGTATGAAGTTAGTAACTATAGTCAACTCAAAGAAAAAACCTTTAATCGGATTGGAATGGTTGATAATATATATAATTATTGAATCAAGGGCATTTTCTATGAACCGATCAAGTTAAATATGGATAATATTGGAGTTTTGACCAATACCAGACTCCAAATATCATAAAGTGATATAGCGTTAATGAAGAGAACATGTGTAAATTATTATCACTATTGGTATCACTTAATGTGATGTATAATTTTACCGGAAAAATTTATAAGCGATGAATTTGGCGAAACTGTCGCACCATTAGCGAAGGTGACGTGTGAAATATTTGAATTATTCAATATTAATCGTAGATTGAATTCACACCTTGAAGTCACACGGCCATATTTGTAAATTCTTTGATATGTTGGCAGATTTATTTAGTTAAATCAATTAATATTTAAGAAATATTAATTATTATTATATCGATCTTTAGGCTACTAGTAAGTGGGGAAACTCCTAGAAATATTATGGGTGCTGCTAATAATTATTTGGATGTGTATATAAAATTTATGTATGCACGTATCGAGATATATTTAAGCATGCTCTGAATGCATTTAATTAGTTAACGAGCTTTGGGATGTTTTGTTCCATGTAAGAGACCATGTATGGCTGGCCAAACAAGTAAGAGAAATATTCTAGATGTTGGGTCTTGATTTGATTAAGAGTTAACTAGGAGTTTGTAAGACATGAAGCTGGAAGTTTTTTCAATTTCTCTTTAAAATACCAAAATTTTGACATTCATTAATCTATTCCTCCTTCAATTTTGGCTAGCCACTCCTTACTCTCTTTTCCAAAGGTCGATCTCTATTTCACCCGTACAACATCAAATGAAATTAAATTCAAGTGGTTCATTCCGTCCTAACAACATTGGGTGGTAATTCAAGTAATTTAGGAGGTTATTTACAGATTAAGGTGGCGTAAAGGGCCAGATCTATTAAGATATTTTTTCTTATCTTATTTTTAATATGTCCTGATTCCCGATATATATTTGTATTGCAAATTTCATGTTTATGTGATTCTATTCAATAATTAAAGTTAAGATGTAAGCTTTTGGTTTATTTTAAACTATAAATCATTGGATTACATATACATATATATATAAAACAATTTATTTTGTATTAGCCATCTTCATGGTTATTTGTTTTAATATTTTGAAGTGGTATTTAGATTTAAAAGTTAAATTTAAAACATCTTTGACTTAGTCAAACTAGAATTGTATTTAGAAAACCTTAAATATTAATTTTAGTTCAATCTTTAGCATATAAGTGGTAATATATATATATATATATATATATATGCATGTATGTATGTATGTATAAACAAAGTGTTGGAACTGGGCTGAAATATAACTGATGAAATGGGTAGATCTAATGAAAAAATTCCGTTTTAGGATCATAATGGGCCTAAGAAGTCTAATGAGTTATACTAAATTCAATCTAGTTAATTTAAATAAAATCCAATTTTATTTAATTTTATAGTTTATTTAATTAATGAATTTAGTTAAACAATATTTATCTATTTAATGAATATTTCATTATGTACTAATGTGTATATGTCGTAGGTGTGCAACATAGCAATTGTGTACAAAGTTAATGTCTGTGTGTGTATGTATAGACACACACACACACACACACACACACACACATATAAGTTGGGATTTACATACATAATATATACATTTCCCATTTTACATCTAATGGCTATTTTAAATATATACTTTAATATACACACATACACATATTCGATTTTTTTCAATTTAATAAGATACTAGAATATCAAGATTGATTTTTACTAAGTTAACATAATTTATATTCAAAATTTAACATTAAAAATATCTAATGCTAAACATGTTAAACTTTTTTAAAATAAACCTAGATCGGTAAATATTAATTAAAATACTTTTAGTCAATATAAGTAAATGTATTTATATAAAAAATAATATTACAATCAAATATATATTTTATTATTTTTAAGAATTATCCAGATGCATAAATTAATCTATGTATGTATTTTATTGTAAAGTGAATTTCAAAATTATATATAATTCCTTTTTAGCCAAAAATTAATTTTTTAAAATCTAAAATTATTATTATTATATTTATTTTATAAATTATATGTATGTATATAATTATATATCAAATATAAAACAATAGTTAAATAACACTATTTTATATACTATATTTTATATATAATTCAGCTAAAAAGGTAATTTTACGTTAAAAGTCGAATGCATTATTAATTTAATTTGCATACATTTTTAAATACATATTATTAGTGTATTTGAATTAAAAACAATAAAAACAATTTAAAATTATTGAAAATTGGTTACCTTTTCTAGAAAATTGTGGAACATTTATACCAAATGAAATACGAACGAATAAGATTATATATATATATATATATATATATATATATATATATATTTGTGTGTGTAAAGTTTTTAAATTTGATCAAAAAAGGATGATAATGTAATCATTTAATTAAATTAAATACACACATGGATATGTGTGTGTATGTAAAGGAGACAACAAATGCATATGTAAACCCACTCTATGGATCATTACATGATATATTAGATGTAAATGTAAATGTATAAAGGAGACACAGATTTTATAAACGGTTTGCCTGGGTCAAGGAAATGTAACGAAGGCATTTGGGTTATTCTCGATCGACCAATCAAGAGCGTGCATTATATTCCGGTAAAGCTAACTAGGACTACAATAAGTTGGGTAGATATTTTCATGAAGGAGATTATTTAGTTGCATGGGTTACAAGTAGCATTGTAAGTGATATGGATCCAATTTTTACTAATCAATTTTGGAAAACATTACAAGCGGCTTTGGGAACAAATTTGAGTTTGAGCACCGCATATCATCCTCAAACTTATGATCATCCAAAGAGGGTGAAGTGGATTTTGGAGGATATTCGGAGAGCTTGTATCTAAGATTTTGAAGGATCGTGGGAGAACCATCTTTATTTAATTGAGTTTTCTTATAATAGTAGCTATCAAATAAGTGTTGGCATGGCGCTTTATGAAGCTCTTTACAGACAGTTGTGCAAACCACCATTATGTTTGGTTAAAACTAGGGATCGATTAGTGATAGGTCTCGATATGATTTTTGAAGCCATGTAGATGGTATTTGTAATTAGAAGGAAGATGAAGGAAGCTCAGATAAACAAAAGAGCTATGCTGATCAGAGGCATAGAGATTTGGAATTCTCAGTCGGGGACTTTGTTTTGTGTAGGTTTCTCCGATAAGAGGAGTTATGCAGTTTGGGAAAGTAGGAAATTTATCGCCTTGTTTTGTTGGACCTTTTTTAATTCTTAAGAGGATTGGACCACTTTCCTATCGAGTTGAGTTACCTAAGAGATTATCGGGAGTAGACAATGTTTTCCATATATCTCATTTAAGGAAGTTATGTGCACGATCCATCACTGATTATTGAACCAGCTATTCAGAAAGACTTGGAAGTTAAACCAAACTTGACCATAATAAGGCATCCTATTTGCATTGTTGATTGGGATGTAAAACAATTGCATAATAAAGTCTTGAATTTGGTTAAAGTTCATTGGAGCGAACATGTTCGAGATTTCACTTGGGAAATTGAGGATAGCATCAGAGAGGCTTATCCTGAGTTGCAATGGGCCAGGTAGTTTGCTTAGCGCATCGATAGTGTACTCATCACTTGTGGTGTAGTTACTTATCATGTACCCCTTTGTATGTGTCTCATCATATATATATATATATATATATATATATATATATATATTCTTTTTGAGTTATCTTCTTTGTGCGCTAAATTTCGGGACGAAATTCTTTTAAGGAAGGAGAATGTAACGACCCGTAACTTAGACATTCAGAGTGTGAATATTAAATATATTTTTAAAAGACTTAATAATGGATTTTATAACTTAAATAAGCCTCTTTTAAGTAACACCTAATAATAGTAGATTTGTTTTGAAATTTGGTTTGCAAAAATAATTAGTTCGAAGAAAAATCAAAAATTTGACCGAAAATCGTTTTTTTGGATTTTCAACTTTTCATCATTCTAATGTTGTTGGATTGTGTTGTGTACACTAGGGTTTATATGTACGCACATATAAAAATAACAGATACTTTTCTAATGGAATAGCTGGATAAAAAAACAGTTAAAAAAAAGATACTTAAGTTAATAAAATAAAGGTGAACTTTTCTTTTTACATTTTGAAAAAAAATAAACCACAAATCTGATATAAAAGTACATTAGAAAAGAGAAGATTTGTTGGATGGGTGACATAAGGGGGATGCACATAGTAATTAACCAATTTTCATTTTTTTCTAAAAAGGACACTGCCTTACTACTTTCCTCTTTACTTTATAATTTTCATTTCAAAACCCTCTTTCTCTCCACTCTCTTCACTTCTCTTCTTTAGTGGCTTTCTGAAAGAAATAGTTTCAAAGTTGCTTATTTTCTCTTTAAATCCTTAAACAAGTTCCTAAAATCATTACCATCACTCTCTACCTCACTCATTTACCAAAAACAAACCCAAAACCCCTTCATATATGTCAAGGACGTACCCAGCTAGCCCAAGGCCGAGCCCATTAGGTGCGTGTGTTTTTACAAGGTCGTTGTAGTTTGGGTGAAAGTTCATGTTTTTAAGTGAGTAAAGCTTTGCTTAAAAGCAACCTTATAATTCAATTATTTTGTTGTAACAATTTATGTTGTTTGCTTATATGTATAAGTGTTCGTAATTATTATTATTTCGTTTGGTCCCCATTTAAAAGCGGATAACACATAGGATTTAAGAAGGGAACTTGAATTGAAGTCAAATTGATCGTAATGAATAGTCATGATGATCCATTTCGAAGTGCATACGAAATGATTTACACGGGACTTTGTGTAGAGAGACTCAAAATAGTTTCTCGTTGTTAACCCAGAAAATGGATCAACGCCCAGAAATAAGATGAAAGCACTAGTTCTGTTAAAAGTATAGGGAAAAAAGTTAAAAGGAGACACAATAATTTTTTATAGTGGTTTGGAAACTCTAGCCTACGTCCACTTTATAGTCCGTTGTTCATTGTCTTCTCTCTAGATTACAATGAGTTATATCGGGTCCGACCGCATTCTAGTGGGTTTTAGATTTACAATGAAGTTTCTAGAGTTTTTAGAGATGAAGGATAGGTGTGAAGAAGAAGGAGTCTCCAATGGCAGAGATACCAGACCCCTTTTGTTTGTAGTTAAGCTAGTAATTATAGAGAAACAAAGGTATGAAGTTAGAAGTCCACTTGCGGCAGAGTCCTTACATCGGCCCAAGGTCACATGAGAAATTGCAGAGCACCATGACTTCGTGAAACAAGTCGGTACCAAGTTATTCCCTTAGTGATAAATAACTTGCAATCGTTTGCACTTTCTTCTTACTTCATTTTGATGTGTTCCATGTTTATTTCATCGATTGTTGGTTGATTCGCATGATCGTTCCTTCATTACTTGAGTTATCCTGCCATTTAAGATGTCATCTTTTCAACTCTTGGGATTGGTTGTTCAAAACCCTCGAAAATCACTGGTCACATATGAAAGAAGTAAACAATAATTCGTATGAAGTTGGAGAGTTGAGATGGGTGGTGCAAATATCTCGATACCCGATGTAAACAAGTCAGTGTCAATTTATTTCCTTTTCTTATTTTTGGTTAAAACTTTCCCGAGTTATTTCCTTTCTTCATTTAAGTGCGCCTTCAAGATTTCAAGTCATTTCGTTCTTTTTTTTAATCCTCTAAGACGGGTTAAAGTTCGTATAGGCTCAAAAGCGAGTTAATACTTGCTTCTCAAAGTATGTCTTTCGAATGTAAGGTGCGCTTTGCTTAAGACCAAGCTCCATTAACAATCATTCTTCGATAGTTGAGCTCTTCGGTTGTTTCAAACTTGGTGAATCGTCCGGTTCTTTTGGATTCTCTAAAAATCAGAGGTTGTTCCAAACCTGTTATAGTTGTCGGAATCTAGCCCTTGCTTAAGTGTTGTTCATACGTCTTAATCATTCCGATTTCATTCGAAGTTATTACATCACATGTCAAAGTCATCCTATGTTCACCGAGATTTACCAGTTTTACTCTAATTACAAGGCATTCAAATCCTTTTATCAATTCTATTTTTGTTCTAAAATTTGATCTTTTCGGATCATTTTACATTCAATTTAACGTGCGATTTCTCCGAATTTCTCATAATCCAATCTAGGATTCGACCTCTCCGGACTGCTTAACTACCAATATAGAGTTTGATCTCCGCGGATCGTTTATCACCCAATCTAGGGTTTGATCTCTTCGGATCCTTGTTGAATTTACTTGCTCCCTGGAAAAGGTACTCAATGACTAAGAAAACCCATCAACTCGC
This sequence comes from Allium cepa, assembly GCA_030765085.1. NCBI lineage: Eukaryota > Viridiplantae > Streptophyta > Magnoliopsida > Asparagales > Amaryllidaceae > Allium > Allium cepa. The sequence goes on from CM060930.1 coordinate 176,718,415, forward strand.
TTTCTGGTGAAGGGACTTACTTTTTATACAAGCACATCCACTCACTCTTCGGCAAGGGAGCTTGCACCCTACACTCCAGTCCTGTCTCTTCGGATGGGACTTAAAGCGATCAATATCGTACAAGTTCATTCGCTCACTCTCAGACGAGCGGACTTGCGCCCTGAATTTTGGTGCCCTCTCTCTAGATTGGAATTAAATTGATCAACATTGGCCATCATAGTCAACATGCATTTTCCAAAATTCAAATATCCAAATCAAAGCAAACAAGCAAAAGTCCTAATTATCCATCCCAGACATGCAAAAGCGTACCTAGAGACCAACCTTGGTCCCGTATAGATGAAAGCAGTCTGAGGTTATTATTGTCCTAAATAGTCATCCTAGATATCTGACTCGGAGCATTCCTAGATACCAATCTAGGCCTCGTACATGTGTAAGCGGTCCGAGGTTATTATTATCCTAATTATTCAAAATAAGAGAAAGCAAAGCAAGGGAGTCAAACCTAACTCTCGACCATCCCGATCATGGGATTTCGAGTCTCGTACCAGATCCCTGGTTGTTCCTTGCTGTGTTCACTGTAGATGGCGGTTCCTTCGGCTACACTATTGCAGTTAAGTTCTACACTAACTGCTGTAACTGGTTACTTCGAATCAGTTCTTCCATCAAATCACGAAAGTGATGGCACTCATTCGTTTCATATCCATCCAGCTCGTGGAAAATGCACAATTTTCTAGTTCTTTTCTCCCAATCAATGGGCTCCTTCCTAGCAAGCTTTTGATAGGGGATCTACCGCTTGGCTTCTAGATATATCCTCTAAGGGATCTCCTTTAGCTCAGTGTAAGAAGAGAGCTTTAGTTCCCACCTTTTCCATTTTTGTTCTCCGAAGTCATCATCAACTCTTCTCTTTCCTTGTCCTTTGCGTTCCTACTTCAAACAGTCCTTATTGGCCACATCATTAATTTCAGCATCCTCAACTTCGACGTCTTTCTGATGCTAATATATCTTAGCTTCATGGTAGCAATATGCAAGATCCATCGATGGGTCCTTTCCCAATGCAATTTTGAAGTCGGTCTTGCTAGCGACTCCAGATACTGACGCCATTAAGATTAAAGATGGATCTGGTTTATCGATAGCTACAGCTGCCATATTGAACTTTGTCAAGTAGCTTCTCAAGGTCTCTTTGGGCCTTTGATTCACGCTTGGTAGTGTCATCGCATTCTTCAATCATGAGACATGAACTCTGAACCGTTTTAAGAACTTATTCACCAAATCGGTCCATGTGCTTATGAAGCATTCTTCAGTTGTCTGAACCACATCGCTGCCAAGTCCATTAAGTATAATTGGAGGCATCACCCCCATTACCTCCTTAGAAGTACCCAACACCTTCATACTTTAGATGTATCTCATTAGATGAACCATCGGATACGACTTTCCGTTGTACATTTCTACCATTGGAAGCTTGAAATCGTGAGGATTTCTCACATTCCATATATCATAAGTGAATGGATTCATGTTTATATCCCTCAAGCTTTGATCTGGGAGTCCACCTCTAACTACTATTCTTACCAATTTAGTAATTTATTTTTAACCGTCTAATGATGATCTTCGTCCAAAAGTGATATTCTGCCCTCTGCTCCTATAGGGGAATTCTGGAACATATTCTGACACATATTCCTCAAGCTGTATGTTAGTGTTCTGACCTACTTCTCTAGCTTCATTCTATCCTCCTTTCCTACAGGGAGGTTCTGACACATATTCCTCTGGTTGTTGCGCATTTGCATTTGGATTTGCACTCCTAGCTCCTGCATCATTTGCTTATGGTGTTCCAACAAGTCCCAAAATTCACACCAGCATTGCCCCCGAGTATAATTTTCTCAGTACCTATTTGATTTGGATCGGTACCGAGTTGTTTTGTTTGTGGAGGCATCATTCCAGTTTTCTCTGCTTCAACTTACATTAGCTCCTTGTCCTTGGCACTAGATTCCAACAGCTCCAGCTATTCCTTGTTGTCCCATCTTTGGAAAATTCCTTCAAGCATTTCTTGTTTTCAATTCATTAATTTATCATGCATCCCCTTCATCATTTTCTCCATCTCTTCTTCGGTTACGTGGATGGATTGATGAGAATTTGAAGACATCTCCCGACTGCCATCATGCCCTGGCTGTCTTGCCCTAGCCTTAGATCTAGTGTATTGTCTATTTGTCTTCTCCAAATATCAGATCCTAGCTTTAGGTTGTGAAATCTAGCATCCTTCTCAATGAAAGCACCAAAATGTTGTGAGAAATGCAGATTACGGATCTTAAGGCTAGTGTAATAACCCTGTATTTTCTTATTATTGTATATTTTAATTATTTTAATTTAAATTCCTAATTTAAAAAATTTATTTTATTTATTAAAATGAATAAGTTTTGTTATTTTAAATATAAATTTTGATTTGTATGTGAATTATAATTTCAAACATGAATAAATAAAATATTTTCCAGAAATGTGAAATTTGGTCAAACTTTGACTTTTAAATAAAAATTAAAAATTTTTAATTTTTGAATTTTATCTTTTATTATGAAAATAGATAAAATTTCAAGAATACTGCTTTTCGTTTTGTTGAAATCCGATTTATATTGTGAAAGTTATGCTTTTTACAATATTGTATGCACATTGTTTTTATTTAACAAAATTGTTTACTTAATTTTTATAAATAATATTTGTGTTTATCATATCTTGTGTATATATATGTTATATGATATGTTATACATTTATTTTATTTTTAAATCATTTTAAAGTGTTGTATAATTTTAGAAATATTAATTGTATATGGTTTACATTTTTAAAGTCTAGTTTTAAATTATTAAGCTATTTTCATATTTATTTTCTATTTTTCCTTCAAATAATTATTTTCTTTTCTTTTTTTATTTTATTTTGTTCATATTTTATTTTTATTTTGCTGAAATTTATTTATTTATTTTGATTAAAAGAAATTAGAAATTCAAAGAGACAAGACTCTTCATTTCTTGTGACTTTTCAATAGCTGGTCTCTTCATTTCCTAGGCTTTTCATTTTCTTCTTGATAACCGTATATTTCCCATTTCCTTTCACGTGAAAATACTTCTCATCCTCTTCAACTCACGGCTATTTCACATTTGAGAAAAAAAAAATTCAAAGTTAATGGCTTCTCTTTATTCTTTTCTACCTTTCTTACTCGAATTTGCCTTGTTTTCTGCTTAAATTTGCCTTGACTTCACATATGATTCTCGGCCTATCACCTCCACCATCAGCTCCACCATCTCCTCCACCATCTATAGCAGCAAACATCTCCTCCTCCTCTGACCATGACAAGCCGTGTCATCCAATTGAAGCCATCTCCACAAAACTTTGCTTAAAATTCCAAATATTACCTAGCCGAGCCTTGTATTCCCATTTCCTTCATGTTTAGCCTTGGCCACCACCTCTAACACCACCACCACTTGCTGCCATGACCTATAGCCATCATCATCACCTCTGACCAGACCTGAAGATGCACCAGGCTGAGCCCATAGGACCATAGGTTGAGCCTATGTACATCAAAACCTTCCATTCCTTGACCCAAACCCCTTGCCTCCTTTACCTTCCACTTGTTTTGCCTTTACCTTCTACTTTCATGCCCTAAGCCTTGTCTCTAGGCCATGTCCGAGCCATGTTGACACCTACGCTGAGCCTAGTGTGGTGAGATCAAGCCCATTTAATCATGTGACAAGCTTATGTTGTCGTGTGCAAGTCTTCTGCTTCTAAGGTTTGGTCATCTCTCTTGTTTTACAACTGTTTTGCAAACTAAAGTTGTTGATTATATTTGTATGTCGATATCTATATTTGTGCTTATATATGTTGTATTTTGTGTGTTGTTTACAAGGCTCTTCATCCATTCAAATTAAATCGTGCTTTTCGTGCCTTTGGAATCGCTCTTGTGTGTGTTGTTTGTCTCTAGCTTTGTAAAATGTGAGTCCGTCTCACTCTGACATTTATACTTATGAAATAGTAAATTGATGGCAAGTGTATAGTAATATAAAATGTTTATGCAAGTTAATGTTGATCATATGATATGCTATGCCATGTTATTACCATGTTAAAACTGTTAATTATCACCTGACATCTGATATATGACATTATATTGGGATATTGACATTGTTTATATTGTTTATGCATATGTTCACACTACAAGTTCCCTGTTAGAATAGAATCACTATGGTTTGAAATGATACATACCCGAACGGACTTTAGAATAGGAAAAAATCGTTATGGGCTGAAATGATAGGCATGAGCGATTTTTATTTATTTTTATTTACTTGGGATTGCGGGTTTGAAATGATAGAACCCGGTTTTCTTTTTAAATTGTGGATTGAAATGATACATATCTGTATCACTTGACCAATGTTAGAAAATTATATACAGACCCCATGGTATATTTTTAAATGATTTTTATTAAAATATGTATTTTTAAAACTATGAAATTTTGATTTAAAAATATATATTTTATGGTTTTAAGAAAATTTAATATTAAGTCTTGAAATTGTGAATTTAAGTACGTAAATTTGAAGTAATTGTGGTTTTTGACATTAAATTTTATTTTAAAATGTAAATAAATAATGGAAATTAAATTTAAAGTTTTGAAATGATATTTGAAGTAAAATGTTAAGTTTTATTAAATTTATAAGTTAATAAATAGTGAATTTTGACTTAATAAATGAATGGAGTTTTTAAATTAAATATTTGATCTTAAAATTTTATTGCGTTAAATCATACGTTAAAATGATTTTAAATGTGAAATTTTGAAGTCTAGAAATATGGTTTTCAAGTTATAATAATAAAAATTTGGAGTTTTATTATTATTTTTGAAAAGCTAAAAATGAAATCTGGAATTTTATAGCATTTTCAAAATGTTGTAGTCTTTTGACAGCATTTCTAAATGCTGTTATTTTGAATCTAACAAGGTTTGAAATAACTAAATATCTATTATGGCATTTTATAAATGCTGTTATTCTTGAACTAAACCATTTTGGAAACTATAAGCTACGATAGCACTTGATAAATGCCGTCGTTGCTATAATTTGACAATGTTTGAAATGTTATAGACTTTAACACCGTTTGAGTTATATTTTAAAGTGTTAAATGATTTAACTTTTGGAAATTTATTAACTGTAAAATTTAAGAAGTTTTGGATATATTTTAATATTTAAATTTGAAATTTTAATGAATTTAAATTTGAATTTGAATTTAAATAGGGTTTACTTGGTTATGTGTTAAATGGAATGAAATGTAATGAGATAAATGAATTTTTGAATGGAATTTTTAATGTATTTTGTAATGATACTTGAAATAATAAATGAATGACTTGTTTGATTTAAAAATGATATTTAAATTTGAGTATTTGAATTTGAATTCAAATAATGATTTAATAATGAGGTTTTGAAAGGATCTGATATTTTAATGATTTTGAAATGGTTTGGAAATGATTTGATCTTTATTTTAATAAAGAATATGAATGTGGAATAATATTTGATTTTGATTTATTTGATAAAGGAATATTTGAAGTTTATATTTGTATGGAAAGATATTTGGTTAATTTGTAATTTAAGTTTACTTAAATAATGTTGGATTTATGAAATGAATATTTCAAAACTAAATAATAATGAAATTTGATTTGAGATATGAATATATGGAATTATAAAGTTTAGTTTTGAAAAGTGGGACATTAAAGTTTTGAAATATAATAAAATTGGATTGTTTATTTTGTAGATCAAATCTATATTTGAAGTTTATAAGATTTGTAATGTTTTGTTAGAAAACTAAATTGAATTGAAACTGATGGTTTGAAATTGGAAATTTGAAATTTTGGTTTAATGGAATAAATTTGTAAAGTGTAAAGAATTAAAGGATTATTTCAAATGTATGATTTTGAAATGTTATGATTTTCAAAGTGTAATTGTTTCAAGTATTTTTGGTTTCAAAAGAATTATACTTTGAAAGTATTATGATTTTGAAATGAATATATGTTTTGAAATGTTTTGGTTTCGAAGTATAAACTATTTTGATTGAATAAATAGTTTTGAAATAATAAAAAAAGGTTTTGGTTTCGAAGTATAAACTATTTTGAAAGGAATATAGTTTGAAATGAAATGATTTGATCTTTTTTGAAGCATAAACTATTTTGAAATGACTACGACGTTATAATAACGTTTGGTTGTTAAAGAGACCGGGATCGGAAGTTGTCATACTCTCTGCAAACTCCGAAAACCACATTAACAACCGTGTACGTGGTGGAGATTCCAGAATGAAGTAGGATGGTGGCGACGATCTTGAGGTATATTACGTGGACCCAACTCCCATGAGTTGGCATAAGGTGGCTAAAACAGGAGCGGTCTCGGGCTAAGTGAGGTCATTCCTCCGATCGGACACATTCCTTTGATACTATGCTCTTACTTGTGATTGATTAGATGGTCATCCTCCGATTTTGATATGGGAGTGTGTTCCGAGGTGGGTGTATGTGGCTGCTGCGTTACCACCAGCCCGTGTGCGTAATTGGTATATCTACCCTGGCATTGCCTTGTGTGCCGTGTCACCTACCATACCAAGCTTTTACTACGAGTTTGTTTTCCTCCCGTAGCCCGTGGAGTATTTAGGGTAGTCTCCTGATCTGGAGATATGCTGATACTGGATGGACTACTGGGACTATTATGTGTGAAGGGTGATATGGGTAGCCGGGAACGCTATTTAAAATTATGTTTATTTTACTGTAGACGTTATTATAATAGCGCAATATTAATACATAGTAAATAGATTAACGGATCCTTAAAGGATGAGCGATCCCAAGCATCCTTTAAGTTACTGATGCATTTTTGTTACTGTTCACTTGAGTTGATTTACAGTTCATAAGTATTTATGTCCTGACTCGAGTGTTTTGTGTTTTGCTTTACGCTCGAGTCAGATTGAGTGAGTTAGAATTTAAGATTCACCTTCGGAGTTGGAGCTTTCCTTGAAGATCCAGCCATCTATTTTGTTTTTTGTATCCAGTGATTTCAGTGATGTATTCTGATTTGTACCTGATGTACCTTGCTACTCTTCTGTTGTATTTTGTTTAACTCTGATGTATCTTATTTTTATATGGTAGCTTCATGAACTATTATCTCTTTTAATTCCGCTGCATTATTATTTACTCTGTGTCTATGATCTGTGATTTTGTATTTACTGTATATTCTGAGATTTGCCAAATTTTATTTACAACGCGGTATTTTGAGCAATTTAAGTCCGGCATATGTGGATGCGAATGGTTGAAAATATCATGTTGTTACAGCTAGAATTAACATTAGAGGGGGGTGAATAGTGTTTTAAGGAATTACTAAATCTTTTTGAATTTATGTTAATTTGAACACTAATGTATGCAATATTCTGACACACGTATGATCATATAATCAAACGCAGATGCAGAAATAAAGTAAAAGCAATAAAGGAAAGAACACACCAGATTTTATACTAGTTCGGAGTTACCCTACATCCAGTCCCGCACACAAGTACGGATTTCCTTTCAAAATCAATTTTTACAATTACACCCTCAATTTCAAGGCCACGAGGTACACCACTCCAGATTCACAATCCTCTGGGTAGAGATACTTGATTTTACGGGCAACAAGTTCACCCAATTGATTTCACATGCTACAATCACACTTTTTCTCGCTTGATTGATTTCACAGGCTAAAATCACACTTTTTCTCACTCGATTAATTACAAAGAAGCCTATAACTCCGAATAGCACTGAGATCTTGTTGAGATAGTGATAGAGAATCAAAGCAGAGATGATCTAGTTAGATTCAATGGTGATTTCGGCAGAGTAATGGTAAAAATATATATAAAGAACTATGGAAGAAGAAGAGGCGTGAAATCAGAGAAAATATGTATATAAATTCGTTTAAAACTGCCCCTATTTATAGTAGAACAACAGCCATGTCCACTCGTGAAAAGATATGACAAATAGACACTTCCTTTGAAATTCAAAATTTTGAAATCAACTGCCACCTTATCGACAAGGGTAGATTGGGGTTGTCGATGGGCCTTTGTAATTTTTGATAATTTGTTTTTCTTTAAAAATAACTTCCAACTTGTATTAAAACTATTTTTAAACTTTATAAATATACTTAACTATAGTTAAAATACATAAATAGGTATAGAGAATAATATTTTGGTATATATAAAATTTTACTATATATTTAAATCTATGTATGAATATTAAAAGTTAAATATATTACAATTAAAATATAGTTTAAAACTAAGGATAATTTGATTTTGAAGATAAAGATTATTTTGAGGCTAAAAGTATTTAAAACCAAGATAGATGTTTTTGATCCTTTCAAAATGAAGATTTTGAAATCATTTTGAAAACAAGATATAATTTGGTAAAACATTTGAATAAAAGTTAGTGGATACAAAACATTGTTCCACTAGATTTTTCGTAGGTTCCATCCTTCTTAGGGTTCAATCCCTTTAACGGGCTCGAAGTGGATTCCATTCCACGTATAAATTGGATTTTAAGATGCCGATGCTTTTGTAGGAGTTTTAACAAAATTCCTAATTAAATTACTTATTATTGAAATCTTGAACTCTTGATAATTTTGATACCCATGAGTCTTTAATCTTGATATCTTCAGTCTAGAATCTTCTATAATGTTAGTATTTATATTTTATAATCTTATTCTAAAGTTTTTGTCATCAAAACCATCTTCTCAGGGACTAATAATCTCCCCATTTTTGATGATGACAACCTTTGTTTATAAAATATTAATTCTATCCTAATAACTCCCCCTTAGTCTATGCCTAACTATCCTATTTTATACTTCTCCCCCTTTGTCATCAACAAAAACTAACTCCAAACTATATAACTCCCCCTTAATCTAATACTACATGGCATGTGATTATAATGATAGTATTATCATAAATAATCATCACTTAATTCTAAAACTAAAATTATTCCTCAATAATTAACTATCCTAACTAAGAATCCATATATGATAATACTTATAATAGTGGTAAATTAAATATAAGAACAAAAATCATTTATTAATTACTTAATGTTATATTTAAATTTGTGTAGAAGATGAAAGTAAGATCATATAACAATAAGAAAGAGTGAAAAAAAGAGACTAACAAGTGTCCTTGAAAATGGGAGACTTATGAATCGAGCAGTTTTGGTAGTGGAAACAGAAATTTCCATGTTGTTCGACCAGATTTCCATCCTTGTCGAAGCACACTTCCCCAACGCAAACAACTTTGTCATCATCTTCAGCGTGCTCTCGTTCCATGAAGGCTTCTTCTTCTTCTTCACTGTCCTCTTGCGCTTGATCGCCTGAAGATTCTTCATCAATCAAGATCGGATTAGCGGTATTGTCCATTAGAAACTTTTGCAAATTTCTAAGGATTTTGCCTTACCGTTCTTGTTCTTTGGCCATTATGAGTTGTACTACTTGAATTTCAGTCATTAGTTGCTGTTCATTCTTCAAAGAATCCTCCTTTTTCATCACTCATGCAAGCGTAGTTCGTTGAAATAGTCCGATAGAAGGAGAAGAAAACGAAAAGGTTGAACTTTTGTTTGATTTGGAAGAGGAGACCATTGTTTAATTGTTTTCAGAAGATAGATCAGAGAAAGGATAGAAAGAATGAACAAAATTTTGAAATAAGAAGAATATATAACCACTTATTTGAATTTTGGTGGGAAATTTCAAAAGTAAAAAAATCGTTTCATGTCGACAAGGGTTGGGGGTGGTCGACATGGTGCCTATATTTTTACTATTTTATTTATTTTAATTTAATTTTTAATTTTACTTAGTTATTTATATTCTATATTTCAGTTATTGAACAAATACCTAATTCTCTTCTAAATTTAGTAAATATAGATTCATTTAAGGGTTTTGTTAAGATATCAGCAATTTGGTTCTTGGAGTTGATATAATCGAGAGTAGTTACTTCCTTACTTATATTATCTCTGAGAAAATGATGTCTAGTATCAATATGTTTAGTTCGAGCATGATGGTTAGTATTTTTGGATAAATTTATTGCACTAGTATTATCACATTAAATTGGTGATTTTGAGGTATTTAAACCAAAATCTTTTAAAGTTTGTTGCATATATATTACTTGAGAACAAGCCAAAGCAGTAGAAATATACTCTGCTTCGGTTGTTGATAAAGAAACTGTGTTTTGCTTTTTACTAAACCAGGAAATCAGAGAATGCCCCAAAAAGTGACAAGTTTCACTTGTACTTTTTCGGTTTGATTTACAACCAGCATAATCAGCATCATAGTAAGATATTAATTCAAAAGAATCATTTTTAAGATAAAATAAGCCATAATCAAAGGTGTGTTTAACATATCTTATGATACGTTTTATAGCTTTTATGTGGGTCTCTTTAGGTTGGGATAGATATCTTGCACAGAGACAAACACTATGCATGATATCAGGTCTACTAGCAGTGATATAGAATAGTGATCCCATCATTCCTCTATATAATTTTTTATCTATATCTTTCGAGAGATCTTCTTTACTTAGGTACTCATTGGTTTCCATGGAGTTGGTTTTCCACTTGCAGTAGTCAAACCAAATTTACTAACTAGGTCATTAGCATATTTTTCTTGACTTATAAAGATACCATTATCTAATTGTTTTATTTGCAATCCTAGAAAGAAGTCTAATTCACACATATGGCCCATATCAAACTATTTTGTCATTATTTCAGAAAATTCTTTATTCATTTCAATATTAGTTGATCCGAAAATGATATCATCTACATATACTTATACTAGTTGAATATCATTTGTATTTATTTTAATAAAAAGAGTATTATCTACTTTACCAATTTCAAAGTTTGATTGTAATAATTAAGATCTTAATCTATCATTCCAAGCTCTAGGAGCTTGTTTTAGACCATATAGAGCTTTCTTAAGTTTGTAAACATGATTCGGTAATTTTTCATTTTCAAAAGTGGTGGTTGTTCAACATATACTTCCTCTTTTACAAAACCATTTAAAAAGGCACTCTTAACATCCATTTGATATAATTTGAAATTATTATGATTTGCGAAAGCAAGTAGAATCCTAATGGCTTCTAATCTTGCTACGGGAGCAAAGGTTTCATCAAAGTCTATTCCTTGTTCTTGACAATAACCTTGGGCGACTAACCAGGCTTTATTTCTAACAACCTCTCCTTGTTCATTCACTTTATTTTTATAAACCCATTTAGTTCCAATTATAGTTTTATTTTCAGGTCTAGGAACAAGTTCCCAAATATCATTTCTAGTGATTTAATTTAGTTCTCCTTGCATAGCCAAAATCAATGAATCGTCAGTTGGTGCTTCTTTTGGATTTTGGTTTCAATAGTTGATATAAGGACTACATTGCTCATTTTACTTAGTTGATTTCTAGTGGTAACAATAGATTGCATATCTCCTAGTATATTTTCTATAGGATGATCTTTTAAAAGTTTAATCTTTGTACTAGGATGATTAATTTCATTATTAGTTTCAGTTGACTCTTGATTTTGAGTGATTAAATCCTCTTCATCATTTGTATCTTCAAAAATTTTGAAACTTTCATCAAATGAAACATGTATTGTTTCTTCGATTGTGTTAGTTCTTAAATTAAACACTCTATACGCATTACTTCTATTAGAATATCCGATAAAGATACCTTTTTCAGATTTAGGATCAAATTTGTCTAAGTTATCTTTTGCATTTAAAATAAAACATTTACTTCCAAAAATTCTAAAATAAGATACCTTAGGTTTCTTTGTGTGAAGAAGTTCATAAGATGTCTTATCAGTTAAAGGTCTAATTAAAATTCCATTTAAAATATAACAGGCGGGTGCAACTGCTTCTGCCCAAAAATACTTTGGTAATTTATTATCTGAAAGCATAGTTCTCACACACTCTTGAATCGTCCTATTTTTACATTCTACAACTCCAGTTTGTTGTGGAGTTCTTGGAAATAATAAATTGTGAGTTATTCGATTTTTATTGCAGAATTCTTTAAATTTTTCATTTTCTAATTCACCATCGTGATCATACGGATGGCTATAATTTTTTAGAGAAAGTTGATTTTGAATCCTTTTTGTAAAGTTCTTAAAACATTCAAAAGTTTCACTTTTATGTTTCAAAAATATTGTCCATGTAAATCTAGAATAATCATCTAAAATTATAAAAACATATTTACTATGATTTATTGACAGAACTTGAGATGGGCCAAATAAATCAAGATGAAGTAATTTAAGAGGTTTCGAGGTTGAAATCATAACTTTTAATTTAAAGAAACTTTTTCTACGTTTTCCTAATTGACATGCATCACATAAACTATCTACTTTAAAATTCATTTTAGGGAGACATTTTACTAGATCATGTTTTGACAGTCCGGATAAGAGTTTGAAATAAAAATGCCCAAATCTCTTATGCCAAATCCAAGAGTCACTTGTATTTGCCAAAAGACACAAGTTAAAATTTGAAACTTTCATACTAAGAATATAAATATTCTTTTCCCTAATTCCTTCAAATATTATGGTTGAATTATTATCTTTAATGTGACACTTATCCGTTTCAAATTTAATTTTATATCCTTTATCGCAATGTTGATTAATACTTAGCAAATTATGTTTCAGATTCTTAACTAGCAAAACACTAGTGATAATAGAAGTTTCAGAATTATGGACTTTGCCGATGCCAATCACATATCCTTTTGAGTTGTCTCCAAAGCTAACCAGTCCTCCGTCTTTGTATATTATATCATTCAGCATATCTGGATTATCAGTCATGTATCCAGAGCATCCACTATCGAGTATCCATTTATTCTTTTTGATCTGCACAATTTATCCATTGTGAATTGATTCCTCAACACCCATAAAACATGTTTCATGCACGTCATACAATTTCGGAGTACAACTTGAACTTGAATATTGATTATATGCAGACTCAAGAGACAATGATGATCTAAATATTTATAAACTAGTATTAACAAGTTTTTTAACATAGCCATTTTAAAAGCTTTTTCAAAAGTCATATTATGAAACTTTAAAAACCTTGCTCTGATACCAAATGTGAGAAATGCAGATTACGAATCTTAAGGCTAGAATTAACACTAAATGGGAGTGAATAGTGTTTTAAGGAATCACTAAATCTTTTTGAATTTATGTTAATTTGAACACTAATGTATGCAATATTCAGACACTGATATGATCACATAATCAAACACAGATGCAGAAATAAAGTAAACGCAATAAAGGAAAGAACACACCGGATTTTATACTGGTTCGGAGTTACCCTACATCCAGTCCCGCACACAACAACGGATTTCCTTTCAAAATCAATTTTTACAATTACACCCTCGATTTCAAGGCCACGAGGTAAACCACCCCAGATTCACAATCCTCTGGGTAGAGATACTTGATTTTACGGGCAACAATTTCACCCAATTGATTTCACAGGCAACAATCGCACCTTTACTCGCTTGATTGATTTCACAGGCTACGGTCACACCTTTTCTCACTCAATTAATCAAAAATAAGCCTATAACTCTGAATAGCACTGAGACCTTGTTGAGATAGTGATAGAGAATCTAACCAGAGATGATCAAGTTAGATTCAATGGTGATTTCGGCAGAGTAATGGTCAAAATATATATAAAGAAATATGGAAGAAGAAGAGGATTGAAATCAGAGAAAATATGTATATAAATTCATTTAAAACTGCCCCTATTTATAGTAGAACAACAGCCATGTCCAAACGTGAAAAGGTATGACAAATAGACACTTCCTTTGAAATTCAAAATTTTGAAATCAACTGCCACCTTATCGACAAGGGTAGATTGGGGTTGTCGATGGGCCTTTGTAATTTATGATAATTTGTTTTTCTTTAAAAATAACTTGCAACTTGTATTAAAACTATTTTTAAACTTTATAAATATACTTAACTATAGTTAAAATACATAAATAGGTATAGAGAATAATATTTTGGTACATATAAAATTTTACTATATATTTAAATCTATGTATGAATATTAAAAGTTAAATATATTATAATTAAAATATAGTTTAAAACTAAGGATAATTTGATTTTGAAGATAAAGATTATTTTGAGGCTAAAAGTATTTTAAACCAAGATAGATGTTTTTGATTCTTTTAAAATGAAGATTTTGAAATCATTTTGAAAACAAGATATAATTTGGTAAAACATTTGAATAAAAGTTAGTGGATACAAAATATTGTTCCACTAAATTTTTCGTAGGTTCCATCCTACTTAGGGTTTCATCCCTTTAACGGGCTCGAAGTGGATTCCATTCCATGTATAAATTGGATTTTAAGATGCCGATGCTTTTATAGGAGTTTTAACAAAATTCCTAATTAAATTACTTATAATTGAAATCTTGAACTCTTGATAATTTCGATACTCATGAGTCTTTAATCTTGATATCTTCAGTCTTGAATCTTCTATAATGTTAGTATTTATATTTTATAATCTTATTCAAAGGTTTTTGTCATCAAAACCATCTTCTCAGGGACTAATAATAGATGACGACAACCTTTGTTTATAAAATATTAATTCTATCCTAATAACTCCCCCTAAAACTAATAACTCCCCCTTAGTCTATGCCTAACTATCCTATTTTATACTTCTCCCCCTTTGTCATCAACAAAAACTAACTCCAAACTATATAACTCCCCCTTAATCTAATACTACATGGCATGTGATTATAATGATAGTATTATCATAAATAATCATCACTTAATTCTAAAACTAAAATTATTCCTTAATAATTAACTATCCTAACTAAGAATCCATATATGATAATACTTATAATAGTGGTAAATTAAATATAAGAACACAAATCATTTATTGATTATTTAATGTTATATTTAAATTTGCGTAGAAGATGAAAGTAAGATCATATAACAATAAGAAAGAGTGAAAAAAAGAGACTAACAAGTGTCCTTGAAAATGGGAGATCTATGAATCGAGCAGTTTTGGTAGTGGTAACAGAAATTTCCATGTTGTTCGACCAGATGTCCATCCTTGGCGAAGCACACTTCCCCAACGCAAACAACTTTGTCATCATCTTCAGCGTGCTCTCGTTCCATGAAGGCTTCTTCTTCTTCTTCACTGTCCTCTTGCACTTGATCGCCTGAAGATTCTTCATCAATCAAGATCGGATTAGCGGTATTGTCCATTAGAAACTTTTGCAAATTTCTAAGGATTTTGTCGTACCGTTCTTGTTCTTTGGCCATTCTGAGTTGTACTACTTGAATTTCAGTCATTAGTTGCTGTTCATTCTTCAAAGAATCCTCCATTTTCATCACTCATGCAAGCGTAGTTCGTTGAAATAGTCCGATAGAAGGAGAAGAAAACGAAAAGGTTGAACTTTTGTTTGATTTGGAAGAGGAGACCATTGTTTAATTGTTTTCAGAAGATAGATCAGAGAAAGGATAGAAAGAATGAACAAAATTTTGAAATAAGAAGAATATATAACCACTTATTTGAATTTTGGTGGGAAATTTCAAAAGTAAAAAAATCGTTACATGTCGACAAGGGTTGGGGGTTGTCGACATGGTACCTATATTTTTACTATTTTATTTATTTTAATTTAATTTTTAATTTTACTTAGTTATTTATATTCTATATTTCAGTTATTGAACAAATACCTAATTCTCTTCTAAATTTAGTAAATATAGATTCATTTAAGGGTTTTGTTAAGATATCAGCAATTTGGTTCTCGGAGTTGATATAATCGAGAGTAGTTACTTCCTTACTTATATTATCTCTGAGAAAATGATGTCTGGTATCAATATGTTTAGTTCGAGCATGATGGGTAGTATTTTTGGATTAATTTATTGCACTAGTATTATCACAATAAATTGGTGATTTTGAGGTATTTAAACCAAAATCTTTTAAAGTTTGTTGCATATATATTACTTGAGAATAAGCCAAAGCAGCAGAAATATACTCTGCTTCAGTTGTTGATAAAGAAACCGTGTTTTGCTTTTTACTAAAACAGGAAATCAGAGAATGCCCCAAAAAGTGACAAGTTTCACTTGTACTTTTTCGGTTTGATTTACAACCAGCATAATCAGCATCACAGTAAGATATTAACTCAAAAGAATCATTTTTAAGATAAAATAAGCCATAATCAAAGGTGTGTTTAACATATCTTATGATACGTTTTATAGCTTTTATGTGGGTCTCTTTAGGTTGGGATAGATATCTTGCACAGAGACAAACACTATGCATGATATCAGGTCTACTAGCAGTGATATAGAATAGTGATCCCATCATTCCTCTATATAATTTTTTATCTACATCTTTCGAGAGATCTTCTTTACTTAGGTACTCATTGGTTTCCATGGAGTTGGTTTTCCACTTGCAGTAGTCAAACCAAATTTACTAACTAGGCCATTAGCATATTTTTCTTGACTTATAAAGATACCATTATCTAATTGTTTTATTTGCAATCCTAGAAAGAAGTCTAATTCACACATATGGCCCATATCAAACTATTTTGTCATTATTTCAGAAAATTCTTTATTCATTTCAATATTAGTTGATCCGAAAATGATATCATCTACATATACTTGTACTAGTTGAATATCATTTGTATTTATTTTAATAAAAAGAGTATTATCTACTTTACCAATTTCAAAGTTTGATTGTAATAATTAAGATCTTAATCTATCATTCCAAGCTCTAGGAGCTTGTTTTAGACCATATAGAGCTTTCTTAAGTTTGTAAACATGATTCGGTAATTTTTCATTTTCAAAAGTGGTGGTTGTTCAACATATACTTCCTCTTTTACAAAACCATTTAAAAAGGCACTCTTAACATCCATTTGATATAATTTGAAATTATTATGATTTGCGAAAGCAAGTAGAATCCTAATGGCTTCTAATCTTGCTACGGGAGCAAAGGTTTCATCAAAATCTATTCCTTCTTCTTGACAATAACCTTGGGCGACTAACCAGGCTTTATTTCTAACAACCTCTCCTTGTTCATTCACTTTATTTTTATAAATCCATTTAGTTCCAATTATAGTTTTATTTTCAGGTCTAGGAACAAGTTCCCGAATATCATTTCTAGTGATTTAATTTAGTTCTCCTTGCATAGCCAAAATCAATGAATCGTCAGTTGGTGCTTCTTTTGGATTTTGGTTTCAATAGTTGATATAAGGACTACATTGCTCATTTTACTTAGTTGATTTCTTGTGGTAACAATAGATTGCATATCTCCTAGTATATTTTCTATAGGATGATCTTTTAAAAGTTTAATCTTTGTACTAGGATGATTAATTTCATTATTAGTTTCAGTTGACTCTTGATTTTGAGTGATTAAATCCTCTTCATCATTTGTATCTTCAAAAATTTTGAAACTTTCATCGAATGAAACATGTATTGTTTCTTCGATTGTGTTAGTTCTTAAATTAAACACTCTGTACGCATATCTTCTATTAGAATATCCGATAAAGATATCTTTTTTAGATTTAGGATCAAATTTATCTAAGTTATCTTTTGCATTTAAAATAAAACATTTACTTCCAAAAATTCTAAAATAAGATACCTTAGGTTTTTTTGTGTGAAGAAGTTCATAAGTTGTCTTATCAGTTAAAGGTCTAATTAAAACTCTATTTAAAATATAACAAGCGGCAGCAACTGCTTCTGCCCAAAAATACTTTGGTAATTTATTATCTGAAAGCATAGTTCTCATACACTCTTGAATCGTCCTATTTTTACATTCTACTACTCCTTTTTGTTGTGGAGTTCTTGGAAATAATAAATTGTGAGTTATTCGATTTTTATTGCAGAATTCTTTAAAAAATTTCATTTTCTAATTCACCATCGTGGTCATACGGATGGTTATAATTTTTAGAGAAAGTTGATTTTGAATCCTTTTTGTAAAGTTCTTAAAACATTCAAAAGTATGACTTTTATGTTTCAAAAATATTGTCTATGTAAATCTAGAATAATCATCTAAAATTATAAAAACATATTTACTATGATTTATTGACAGAACTTGAGATGGGCCAAATAAATCAAGATGAAGTAATTTAAGAGGTTTCGAGGTTGAAATCATAACTTTTAATTTAAAGAAACTTTTTCTACGTTTTCCTAATTGACATGCATCACATAAACTATCTACTTTAAAATTCATTTTAGGGAGACATTTTACTAGATCATGTTTTGACAGTTCGGATAAGAGTTTGAAATTAAAATGCCCAAATCTCTTATGCCAAATCCAAGGGTCACTTGTATTTGCCAAAAGACACAAGTTAAAATTTGAAACTTTCATACTAAGAATATAAATATTCTTTTCCCTAATTCCTTCAAATATTATGGTTGAATTATTATCTTTAATGTGACACTTATCTATTTCAAATTTAATTTTATATCCTTTATCGCAATGTTGATTAATACTTAGCAAATTATGTTTCAGATTCTTAACTAGCAAAACACTAGTGATAGTAGAAGTTTCAGAATTATCGACTTTGCCGATGCCAATCACATATCCTTTTGAGTTGTCTCCAAAGCTAACCAGTCCTCCGTCTTTGTATATTATATCATTCAGCATATCTAGATTATCAGTCATGTATCCAGAGCATCCACTATCGAGTATCCATTTATTCTTTTTGATCTGCACAATTTATCCATTGTGAATTGATTCCTCAACACCCATAAAACATGTTTCATGCACGTCATACAATTTCGGAGTACAACTTGAATTTGAATATTGATTATATGCAGACTCAAGAGACAATGATGATCTGAATATTTATAAACTAGTATTAACAAGTTTTTTAACATAGCCATTTTAAAAGCTTTTTCAAAAGTCATATTATGAAACTTTAAAAACCTTGCTCTGATACCAAATGTGAGAAATACAGATTACGGATCTTAATGCTAGAATTAACACTAAATGAGAGTGAATAGTGTTTTAAGGAATTACTAAATCCTTTTTGAATTTATGTTAATTTGAACACTAATGTATGCAATATTCAGACACAGATATGATCACATAATCAAACACAGATACAGAAATAAAGTAAAAGCAATAAAGGAAAGAACACACCGGATTTTATACTGGTTCGGAGTTACCCTACATCCAGTCCCGCACACAACAACGGATTTCCTTTCAAAATCAATTTTTACAATTACACCCTCGATTTCAAGGCCACGAGGTAAACCACCCTAGACTCACAATCCTCTGGGTAGAGATACTTGATTTTACGGGCAACAATTTCACCCAATTGATTTCACAGGCTACAATCGCACCTTTTCTCGCTTGATTGATTTCGCAGGCTACAGTCACACCTTTTCTCACTCAATTAATAAAAAAGAAGCCTATAACTCTGAATAGCACTGAGATCTTGTTTAGATAGTGATAGAGAATCAAACCAGAGATGATCTAGTTAGATTCAATGGTGATTTCGGCAGAGTAATGGTAAAAATATATATAAAGAAATATGGAAGAAGAAGAGGATTGAAATCAGAGAAAATATGTATATAAATTCATTTAAAACTGCCCCTATTTATAGTAGAACAACAGCCATGTCCAAACGTGAAAAGGTATGACAAATAGACACTTCCTTTGAAATTCAAAATTTTGAAATCAACTGCCACCTTATCGACAAGGGTAGATTGGGGTTGTCGATGGGCCTTTGTAATTTATGATAATTTGTTTTTCTTTAAAAATAACTTGCAACTTGTATTAAAACTATTTTTAAACTTTATAAATATACTTAACTATAGTTAAAATACATAAATAGGTATAGAGAATAATATTTTGGTACATATAAAATTTTACTATATATTTAAATCTATGTATGAATATTAAAAGTTAAATATATTATAATTAAAATATAGTTTAAAACTA
Organism: Allium cepa; assembly: GCA_030765085.1. Classification (NCBI taxonomy): domain Eukaryota; kingdom Viridiplantae; phylum Streptophyta; class Magnoliopsida; order Asparagales; family Amaryllidaceae; genus Allium; species Allium cepa. The sequence goes on from CM060930.1 coordinate 176,738,320, forward strand.
AGGATAATTTGATTTTGAAGATAAAGATTATTTTGAGGCTAAAAGTATTTTAAACCAAGATAGATGTTTTTGATTCTTTTAAAATGAAGATTTTGAAATCATTTTGAAAACAAGATATAATTTGGTAAAACATTTGAATAAAAGTTAGTGGATACAAAATATTGTTCCACTAAATTTTTCGTAGGTTCCATCCTACTTAGGGTTTCATCCCTTTAACGGGCTCGAAGTGGATTCCATTCCATGTATAAATTGGATTTTAAGATGCCGATGCTTTTATAGGAGTTTTAACAAAATTCCTAATTAAATTACTTATAATTGAAATCTTGAACTCTTGATAATTTCGATACTCATGAGTCTTTAATCTTGATATCTTCAGTCTTGAATCTTCTATAATGTTAGTATTTATATTTTATAATCTTATTCAAAGGTTTTTGTCATCAAAACCATCTTCTCAGGGACTAATAATAGATGACGACAACCTTTGTTTATAAAATATTAATTCTATCCTAATAACTCCCCCTAAAACTAATAACTCCCCCTTAGTCTATGCCTAACTATCCTATTTTATACTTCTCCCCCTTTGTCATCAACAAAAACTAACTCCAAACTATATAACTCCCCCTTAATCTAATACTACATGGCATGCGATTATAATGATAGTATTATCATAAATAATCATCACTTAATTCTAAAACTAAAATTATTCCTTAATAATTAACTATCCTAACTAAGAATCCATATATGATAATACTTATAATAGTGGTAAATTAAATATAAGAACACAAATCATTTATTGATTATTTAATGTTATATTTAAATTTGCGTAGAAGATGAAAGTAAGATCATATAACAATAAGAAAGAGTGAAAAAAAGAGACTAACAAGTGTCCTTGAAAATGGGAGATCTATGAATCGAGCAGTTTTGGTAGTGGTAACAGAAATTTCCATGTTGTTCGACCAGATGTCCATCCTTGGCGAAGCACACTTCCCCAACGCAAACAACTTTGTCATCATCTTCAGCGTGCTCTCGTTCCATGAAGGCTTCTTCTTCTTCTTCACTGTCCTCTTGCACTTGATCGCCTGAAGATTCTTCATCAATCAAGATCGGATTAGCGGTATTGTCCATTAGAAACTTTTGCAAATTTCTAAGGATTTTGTCGTACCGTTCTTGTTCTTTGGCCATTCTGAGTTGTACTACTTGAATTTCAGTCATTAGTTGCTGTTCATTCTTCAAAGAATCCTCCATTTTCATCACTCATGCAAGCGTAGTTCGTTGAAATAGTCCGATAGAAGGAGAAGAAAACGAAAAGGTTGAACTTTTGTTTGATTTGGAAGAGGAGACCATTGTTTAATTGTTTTCAGAAGATAGATCAGAGAAAGGATAGAAAGAATGAACAAAATTTTGAAATAAGAAGAATATATAACCACTTATTTGAATTTTGGTGGGAAATTTCAAAAGTAAAAAAATCGTTACATGTCGACAAGGGTTGGGGGTTGTCGACATGGTACCTATATTTTTACTATTTTATTTATTTTAATTTAATTTTTAATTTTACTTAGTTATTTATATTCTATATTTCAGTTATTGAACAAATACCTAATTCTCTTCTAAATTTAGTAAATATAGATTCATTTAAGGGTTTTGTTAAGATATCAGCAATTTGGTTCTCGGAGTTGATATAATCGAGAGTAGTTACTTCCTTACTTATATTATCTCTGAGAAAATGATGTCTGGTATCAATATGTTTAGTTCGAGCATGATGGGTAGTATTTTTGAATAAATTTATTGCACTAGTATTATCACAATAAATTGGTGATTTTGAGGTATTTAAACCAAAATCTTTTAAAGTTTGTTGCATATATATTACTTGAGAATAAGCCAAAGCAGCAGAAATATACTCTGCTTCAGTTGTTGATAAAGAAACCGTGTTTTGCTTTTTACTAAAACAGGAAATCAGAGAATGCCCCAAAAAGTGACAAGTTTCACTTGTACTTTTTCGGTTTGATTTACAACCAGCATAATCAGCATCACAGTAAGATATTAATTCAAAAGAATCATTTTTAAGATAAAATGAGCCATAATCAAAGGTGTGTTTAACATATCTTATGATACTTTATAGCTTTTAAGTGGGTCTCTTTAGGTTGGGATAGATATCTTGCACAGAGACAAACACTATGCATGATATCAGGTCTACTAGTGGTGATATAGAATAGCGATCCCATCATTCCTCTATATAATTTTTTATCTACATCTTTCGAGAGATCTTCTTTACTTAGGTGCTCATTGGTTTTCATGGAGTTGGTTTTCCACTTGCAGTAGTCAAACCAAATTTACTAACTAGGTCTTTAGCATATTTTTCTTGACTTATAAAGATACCATTATCTAATTGTTTTATTTGCAATCCTAGAAAGAAGTCTAATTCACACATATGGCCCATCTCAAACTCTTTTGTCATTATTTCAGAAAATTCTTTATTCATTTCAATATTAGTTGATCCGAAAATGATATCATCTACATAAACTTGTACTAGTTGAATATCATTTGTATTTCTTTTAATAAAAAGAGTATTATCTACTTTACCAATTTCAAAGTTTGATTGTAATAATTAAGATCTTAATCTATCATTCCAAGCTCTAGGAGCTTGTTTTAGACCATATAGAGCTTTCTTAAGTTTGTAAACATGATTCGGTAAACTTTCATTTTCAAAAGTGGTGGTTGTTCAACATATACTTCCTCTTTTACAAAACCATTTAAAAAGGCACTCTTAACATCCATTTGATATAATTTGAAATTATTATGATTTGCGAAAGCAAGTAGAATCCTAATGGCTTCTAATCTTGCTACGGGAGCAAAGGTTTCATCAAAATCTATTCCTTCTTTTTGACAATAACCTAGGGCGACTAACCAGGCTTTATTTCTAACAACCTCTCCATGTTCATTCACTTTATTTTTATAAACCCATTTAGTTTCAATTATAGTTTTATTTTCAGGTCTAGGAATAATTTCCCAAACATCATTTCTAGTGATTTAATTTAGTTCTCCTTGCATAGCCAAAATCAATGAATCATCAGTTGGTGCTTCTTTTCGATTTTTGGTTTCAATAGTTGATATAAGGACTACATTTCTCATTTTACTTAGTTGATTTCTAGTGGTAACAATAGATTGCATATCTCCTAGTATATTTTCTATAGGATGATCTTTTAAAAGTTTAATCTTTGTACTAGGATGATTAATTTCGTTATTAGTTTCAGTTGACTCTTGATTTTGAGTGATTAAATCCTCTTCATCATTTGTATCTTCAAAAATTTTGAAACTTTCATCGAATGAAACATGTATTGTTTCTTCGATTGTGTTAGTTCTTAAATTAAACACTCTGTACGCATTACTTCTATTAGAATATCCGATAAAGATACCTTTTTCAGATTTAGGATCAAATTTATCTAAGTTATCTTTTGCATTTAAAATAAAACATTTACTTCCAAAAATTCTAAAATAAGATACCTTAGGTTTCTTTGTGTGAAGAAGTTCATAAGATGTCTTATCAGTTAAAGGTCTAATTAAAACTCTATTTAAAATATAACAAGCGGTAGCAACTGCTTCTGCCCAAAAATACTTTGGTAATTTATTATCTGAAAGCATTGTTCTCACACACTCTTGAATCGTCCTATTTTTACATTCTACTACTCCTTTTTGTTGTGGAGTTCTTGGAAATAATAAATTGTGAGTTATTCGATTTTTATTGCAGAATTCTTTAAATTTTTCATTTTCTAATTCACCGTCATGATCATACGGATGGCTATAATTTTTAAGAGAAAGTTGATTTTGAATCCTTTTTGTAAAGGTCTTAAAACATTCAAAAGTATCACTTTTATGTTTCAAAAATATTGTCCATGTAAATCTAGAATAATCGTCTAAAATTACAAAAACATATTTACTATGATTTATTGACAGAAGTTGAGATGGGCCAAATAAATCAAGATGAAGTAATTCAAGAGGTTTCGAGGTTGAAATCATAACTTTTAATTTAAAGAAACTTTTTCTACGTTTTCCTAATTGACATGAATCACATAAACTATCTACTTTAAAATTTATTTTAGGGAGACATTTTACTAGATCATGTTTTGACAGTCCGGATAAGAGTTTGAAATTAAAATGCCCAAATCTCTTATGCCAAATCCAAGAGTCACTTGTATTTGCCAAAAGACACAAGTTATAATTTGAAGCTTTCATACTAAGAATATAAATATTCTTTTCGCTAATTCCTTCAAATATTATGGTTGAATTATTATCTTTAATGTGACACTTATCTATTGCAAATTTAATTTTATATCCTTTATCGCAATGTTGATTAATACTTAGCAGATTATGCTTCAGATTCTTAACTAGCAAAACACTAGTGATAATAGAAGTTTCAGAATTATCGACTTTGTCGATGCCAATCACATATCCTTTTGAGTTGTCTCCAAAGCTAACCAGTCCTCCGTCTTTGTATATTATATCATTCAGCATATCTGGATTATCAGTCATGTATCCAGAGCATCCACTATCGAGTATCAATTTATTCGTTTTGATCTACACAATTTATCCATTGTGAATTGATTCCTCAACACCCATAAAACATGTTTCCTGCACGTCATACAATTTCGGTAAACAACTTGAATTTGAATATTGATTATATGCAGACTCAAGAGACAATGATGATCTGAATATTTATAAACTAGTATTAACAAGTTTTTTAACATAGCCATTTTAAAAGCTTTTTCAAAAGTCATATTATGAAACTTTAAAAACCTTGCTCTGATACCAAATGTGAGAAATGCAGATTACAGATCTTAAGGCTAAAACTAACACTAAATGGGAGTGAATTGTGTTTTAAGGAATTACTAAATCTTTTTGAATTTATGTTAATTTAAACACTAATGTATGCAATATTCAGACACAGATATGATCACATAATCAAACACAGATGCAGAAATAAAGTAAAAGCAATAAAGGAAAGAACACACCGGATTTTATACTCATTTGGAGTTACCTTACATCCAGTCCCGCACACAACTACGGATTTCCTTTCAAAATCAATTTTTACAATTACACCCTCGATTTCAAGGCCACGAGGTAAACCACCCCAGATTCACAATCCTCTGGGTAGAGATACTTGATTTTACGGGCAACAAGTTCACCCAATTGATTTCACAAGCTACAATCGCACCTTTTCTCGCTTGATTGATTTCACAGGCTACAGTCACACCTTTCCTCACTCAATTAATCAAAAAGAAGCCTATAACTCTGAATAGCACTGAGATCTTGTTGAGATAGTGATAGAGAATCAAACCAGAGATGATCTAGTTAGATTCAATGGTGATTTCGGTAGAGTAATGGTAAAAATATATATAAAGAAATATGGAAGAAGAAGAGGATTGAAATCAGAGAAAATATGTATATAAATTCATTTAAAAATGCCCCTATTTATAGTAGAACAACAGCCATGTCCAATCGTGAAAACGTATGACAAATAGACACTTCCTTTGAAATTCAAATTTTTGAAATCAACTGCCACCTTGTCGACAAGGGTGGATTGGGGTTGTCGACAGGTCTTTGTAATTTTTGATAATAAAAGTAACTTTCATCTTGTATTAAAACTATTTTTAAACTTTATAAATATACTTAACTGTAGTTAAAATACATAAATAGGTATAGAGAATAATATTTTGGTATATATAAAATTTTACTATATATTTAAATCTAAGTATGAATATTAAAAGTTAAATATATTATAGTTAAAAGATAGTTTAAAACCAAGGATAATTTGATTTTGAAGATAAAGATTATTTTGAGGCTCAACGTGTTTAAAACCAGGATAGATGTTTTTGATTCTTTTAAGAGGAAGATTTTGAAATCATTTTGAAAACAAGATATAATTTTGTAAAACATTTGAATAAAAGTTAGTGGATACAAAACAATGTTCCACTAGATTTTTCGTAGGTTCCATCCTACTTAGGGTTCCATCCCTTTAACGGGCTCGAAGTGGATTCCGTTGCACGAATAAATTGGATTTTAAGATGCCAGTGCTTTTCTAGGAGTTTTAACAAAATTCCTAATTAAATTACTTATTATTGAAATCTTGAACTCTTAATAATCTTGATACTCATGAGTCTTCAATCTTGATATCTTCAGTCTTGAATCTCTATATTGTACAGTCTTCATTCTTGATACTTACATGGTTAAATCCTGCATATACATATATATCTAAACTATAATGTTAGTATTTATATTTTATAATCTTATTCTAAGGTTGTTGTCATCAAAACCATCTTCTGAGCGACTTACAAATGTTAACCGTAAAAATGGATCAACATCTAAAAATCAGATGAAAGCACCAGTTCTATTAAAAATAAAGGAAATGTAGAAAAAGTAAAAGGAGATACAAGAAATTTTATAGTGATTCTACAATATGTGGCCTGCGTCCAATTTAATGTCTGTTATTCGTTGTCTTCTCATCGGCTTATAATGAGTTATATCGAGTCTGACCACAATCCAGCAGATCTCAAATTTACAACGAAGTTTCTAGAGTATTTTAGAGGTGGAGGATACGAGTGGAAAAGAAGGAGTCTCCAATGACAGAGAAGCTAGATCTACATTTGGTTGCAAATATGTTGGTATTTATAGAGAAACAGAGGTATAGAGTCAGAAGTCCACTTGCAGCACAGTCCAGACATCAGTCCAAGGTCATATGAGAAATTGTAAAGCACCATGACTTGTTGAAACAAGTCGGTACCGAGTTATATAAATAGTGAAAAATAACTTGCAACCTTTTGCATCCTTCTTCTTACTTCATTTTGATGTGTTCCATGCTGTTTTCATTGGTTGTTGGTTGATTTTGGTGTTCGTTCCTTCATCACTTGAGTCATCCTATCGTTTTAGCTATCATCCCTTTAACTTTTGGGATTGGTCATTCCAAACCCTTGAAAATCACTTGGTCACATATGAAAGGGGTAAATAATAACTCATATGAAGTTGGAGAGTTGATATGGGTGGTGGAAATAACTCGATACCAAGCTAAATAAGTTGATGTCGACTAGTTTCTTTTGCTTATTTTTGGTTCAAACTCTCCCAAGCTATTTCCTTGCTTCATCTAAATGTGCCTTCAAGATTTCAAGTCGTTTCATTGTTGTTTTAATCCTCTAAGTTAGGTTGAAATCTTCTTTGGCTCAAAAGCGGGTTAACACTCGCCTTTGTGGTTTTAAATATGCGCTTTTTTATGTAAATGTTGTGAATGTTGCTTAATATAGTTAAGATACTTAAGTTGGTTTTATGAAATCGAAGTCCCATGTTTTCTTTAATAAGTTTACTACCTTATTTTCAAATAATTTTTTAAAAGATTTTTCCGAGCTCGATTTTTGTTTTCAAAACTCTTTACAGAAAGTGGTTTGGAATTTATTAAAAAGGTGTTTACACTTATAAAGGAAAATGTTATTTTGTTTAAATTAAAAATCAAGCTTTAGTTTTAAATAAAACATTTTTGGAAACGTTTAAATTACTAGTTAGAAACCAAAAACTAGAATTAAGTTTCAAAGATGGTTTTTTGATGATTTTAAAGGTCTTGGTTTTCAAAACAAGGGATTTCTTTGTTAGTGCCATTAAGTAACACAAAACCGATATGATACATTAGTGTTAAAGTGTTGACACGTTCTATGGAAAATAAGTCACATTAAATTTCACATTAAAGTCAATAAGTAGAATTTACTTTATCCACGCGATCTAGAATTAGAGTGTTGTAACTAAGGCAAGGCGGGGTGCACTCAGTGCCCTGACTTCGATTCCGAGCGCGAGATAGAGAAGTCGAAATGCCGAAAACATGCCAAATATAAGAGGGTTAATTTCAATAAATGGATCATGATTAATTAAGTATAGGAAAGATACTTTGTCTTATACTTCACACTAAATTTTGAGGTATGGAAGCTCGTTTTTTATCCGTGAGAGTTTAAGAATGTACATCGAGGCAAGGGTAGTTCTCTAACTTGTCTGACTTCATTGCTAATCGAGGGATAGTATTAGATTGAGATCGAAAAGTGGTGAAATTATATATGTCCAATTTTCATATGCAAAATTATATACTTACACCGGGTAGTGGTTATCCACTATCAATAACTTGACCTATTTTGACTTGGGAAGTGTATAAAAGCTTTGTAACTTCATATGGTTTAGGATCCCCTAGGGAGGACTCATTTCTATGAAACATAGTTCGCTTTTAAGAACGTATATTCGAGATCCCCTAATGAGGACTCTTATATTTTTTCGCATACTTTTAAAACAACTATAATTAAGTCATCCAGGAATTCATTGCTTTAGTTTCGAGGCACTATTCCAGATAAGTATGTTTATCTGAACCACCTCAAACTAACAAACACTTCGTGTTATGAATTATTTTACAGTACGCAATGGAGGTGTACTACTTATCCTGAGGGTGATTCCAAAATGGAAGGTAGTAATGTTAGTGTGTTTGCTCGATTCCGAAACAGCTTATATGGATGAATGTTGGCATTGCATTGTTTCCAAGATGGATGTGTTAGCATTCCAAGATAGGTTTGCTATATGTGGCTCGCTACCATTAGGGCGTGATTATCTATGATTTGGATCAATATTATTTTTGGATGTATGCTTCGGGCCCAATACGGTTGTTTGTCACAAATGAGGGTTAATCATATTCGATACTATCCAAGTTGGGTAGGTCGATCCTGATTTACAGGGCGTCCATGTAAGACCCTCGATACATTTTTCTGGAGATGTATTATGGCAGGCGGTACCCCAATAGCCTTGTAATTGTATGGAATCCATTTTCCAGCACGTGCTTTATGGACTTAGTTGTACACTAAATATGCTGGAACGTGAGATATAAGCATTTCAGCTATGTTATATATTTATTTTAACTCTAGACATTATTATAATATTACTGGATTTTCTATTAAAAGATTTGGTTATCGAATGGTGAAACCCCATATGTGTTTATATGCAGCGTGGTCTTAAGAGATAACTTTATTTTTGAAGGGTTTTATAAACTTAACAAAGCATATGTGTTGAGTTACTCGCATCGGACCTATGTTTAACCCAGAGTCCTCCTTCTTTCCCTTAAACTCTTGGATATTCTAATTTTTGAGTAGCCATGTAGTCCAGGTTGTTACGGAAGCATTTTAGAGGAGCATGGAGCATGAGGCTTTACCGTTATCTAGTTATCTTTTTATTTCCGTTATTTTATGTAGTCATGTATCAGTATTGTGGGGGGCCGACACTTATAATTGTCCCTGGCTAAAGTTAGTTCTTATTGTAACTCTGATATTTCATTTTGGAAGTGACTTCATGTGCTATCTTATATTCTATTACATATGATTTCCAAACAACGTGAGACTCTATGTTTCTTGTCTTTTCTTTTCTTTTACCCCTCCATCTTTCGGACACCTAGATGATTGACACATGAATATCGTGGATGTATTAAGTGTCATCTTCAAGAGTACGAAAATTGATCATTACAATGACCTTTCACATATATAACAGCCCACACTTCTAGAAAAACCGATCCAAAGCCTATGGTGACTTTCAGATTCATGTCATGCCAAGAGATGCAAGTTGTTGGTTTAAAACATTACGGAGACTAAGACTATAAAGGTAAAATTTAAGACTTTCTGCACTGTCAGATCTCATAGCAGCAGGCGGTAAAATATAAATACAGAAAAATATCATCTCAGAAAATATTCCAAAAGAACAGTCTCAAAATATATGTAGTCAAAAATACAAAGCTTTACAAAATAATAGCATAAGTCTAGAATGTACTAAATACGATAAATAGTTACATGGAGACTAACAAAGAGTAACAAGCAGTGTCAATTCCAAGCTCGCTCCACATCCTAGATCTGGGCTTATCACTTGCTGCCAGATCCTCCTGTGGTAGGGAAAAAAGAAAGAAAGCAGTGGGTCAGAAAAAAGTCTGGTGAATGAGTTACATAGTTAATCGTGGAAATTAGCCATAAGCGTCTCTTTAGCAAGCGTAATTAATTTCTAGGACACATAATTGAAATAATTATTTTTAAGGACAAAATGTAAAATAATTATTTTCTAAGGCTTAAAAACCTATGAAATTATGTCCTTGAAAGTAAATGGAATGTTGATTTTGTCCTTAAAAGTAATTATTCTATTGACTTGTCCTTGAAATTAATTTTTGTGGATGTGTGTCCTAGAAACTAATTGGACTACAAAGTTTGTCCTTCTGGTAAAATGCCCCTAATTAATATATGACAATCACATGCAATTGACTTTATTTATAACTTATGTGACATAAGGTGTCCTACTTGTGTTGTGTATTACTTAGTAGTATTGGTCGTATTTTCCTAAGGAATATAGCTCTAAATATACCTACACTCGACATCTTATGAAGGTCACATTAGGGTAAAACTAATTTCCTAATAATATACTAACATCCATATATATATAGGCCTTAGGCCGAGGTTCAATCTGTGCCTTAAATTAGATGATCGGTCGACCACTTATTGTTAGAGCGGATAACCGCTCGCTATCGACCGACATCAATAAACCTATCGAACCGTCGATGTCAATTATCATTAATTTTTATTTTTGACCGCTCATTTTTTAATTAATTAGTCTTCTTCTTCCTATACAATTTTAACAATAAACCCTGTATTGTTTATCCATAATTCTCAAATACAATTTCTAATACCATAATTTCATAACTGTATAGGTCATCAAATCAAGTTAACTTGGGTTAAGAATCAATAGGGCATTAATATGTTAGTTTATATTCAATTTTACAAAGAGTGTGTTCATACTAAAATCAAACTTAAATCATCTTATGTTCAGATTATACTTCAATCATAGATCGGAAAGGGAATGTATTCATATGGTTTAAATTTCTATCAAATTCCTAATTTATTTCAATTACTAGATATACAATATTTTAGATTAAACTGAACCAATTCCGGATCAAATAGGATATAGGAAAACTCAATTACATATAAATTAGCATATTAATAAAGAACTCGCTCATCTCTAGTAAGTTATTTCTTTTTTTTTGCTTGGAATCGCCTCTGCTAGGTTTTTCAATCTCTCTCCTTTAATGTGATTACTTTCCCTTTCCATAAACTTTAATTTTAAATTTAAATTTTTGTTTTCGAAGAATAGAGAGTTTTGAAAAAAAAACAGAGAGTTCTGGGGTGACAGAGTTTTAGTACGATCAAACTAAATTAGAATTATTAGCCTTAGCTTAACGTTCCATTTATATGAGTGAGAATTGACTTCTTTCGTTGGATTAAATCTTATAAAGTATGGATCGTTCGACCTAGGCAAACCTAAACCGGCATTGTTTGACCGATTTACTAGTGGTCATAATGCTACTGGCTGCTCAGAATCGATCGGTGCCAACCTGGGTGCCAATCGATTAAACTATCCTTTTTAAATTATTTCTTTCTATTTTTGTATATTTTATTTATTTCTGATTCTGAATTTTCAGGTTTTAATAACCTTTTCATATAAGCTTCGATTACAAAACTTTATGTATGAAAATTGTCCAAAAAGTCGCTATGAACTCAACGGATCAAGTATTGTATCCAAATTCAAATGTTTGTGAAAATTCCATTTTTACTGCTATTATCGTTAATTTAAATTTTTTAGTAATTTTTTGGTTAAATTTTCGCGAGGTGTTACAACATGCCTAAATGGTAGAATATAAAACACCTAACCAAATTACACAGACATGTCCTCAGTGCGCACACATATATACATATGCGTATGTCACACTTATAATATATTTTGAGTGTGATATATATCTTATGTTATTATGCTATGTTTGAGCATATATGATATATTTAAAATAAACATTAAATAAACTTAAATAATATGATTAATCGTATAAATATAAAGTATTTAAAATAATATATTATTTTATTTTAACATATATAAATTGGATCTAATGCTAGTTAATTAATTTCATAAGCCCATTAAGATCTAAACAAGAGATATTTTTTGAAATTTACCCATTTCACTTGCTACCAAATGGGTTAGTTCTAACACTAAGACAACATTATAGGTTGATGGTTGATCAATAATTAAGAAACTGGCATGTAGGTGTGTGTAGAGGATCTCTTCCTACTGTTACTAATGGCTCGATTTTTTGTATGGGTAGTTTTAGTGTTGTTGAAGCCATAAGTGGGATCTAGGTTAGAGATTATAGCTTTTCCTAGTAAATTTGGGTATTCAAAGGCAGTTTCAAAAATCACATTGATAGATGCTCCATTATTGATCAGTATCTTCTTTACTACGCGGTCTGAGATTTATAGTTTTGTAATAAATGGACCGTGAGGGAAGACTACTCCTTATGAGTATTCTACGGTGAGCACTAATTAGTTTTAATGGTTCCTTGATCGGGTTGTTAATGTGATAGACCATTCAATTCTTTCCCTTAGCTTCATTTACACGCCTGTCCATGGATTTCCTATTGATTTCAATTAAGTGTGGTCCACCATGGACCGACCCTATTGTTACATCGAGATAATTGATCATATTAGCTTATGGATCTAAGGGTGCTCATGATAATTCCAGAACTGCTCCTAGTTCTTAAACATACTAACCTAGATAACCTTTCTGGATGAGGCTCTCAATCTCACTCTTAAGATGCCTACATTTACCCATATGATGTCCATTTGCCTTATGGAAACAATAATATTTTCCCATGTTACTTTTTCAACATTTTTTCTATACATAAGTAATTGTACACGAAGTCTTTCTTTGTAATCTCAAATATATATCCAGCACCATGGGTCAATGAAGCATGTGGTATATGATTGAACTTTCAAGCTCGCTTATGAACGGTTAAAGACATATGATCCTCACTTTTTATTATCAAACAATCCTTGACGGCTTGTTATTATACTCACAAGGTTTTCGAGTATCTTTCATCCTGATGTGACAATTGACACTTTTGCAGAAGTCTTCCATACTTCTACAAGATTTTCTTTATTATTTAGCCAAAACGATGTTTTATCACTTACTCTGTGAGCAATCATTAGCATTACAACGTCATTGGTGATTCCTGTTCTGTGACACTATCATTGACTTGCTTAATAAAGCTCTTGAGTGACCCATCCCCTCTTTTCTTAGCACAAGCTAAGGCGTTCGAGTTGGCTATCGAGTCCTTATTTGCATTGTATCACTGTTTGAATTTTTTAGCTACTTGGGACCATAAATGCAGCTTGTTATGGCGAGACTTCCTGAACCACCTCGTAGCGACCCCTGTTAAATATACTGGGAGAAGTTTTCACTGAGCCAATCTCCCTACCTTAACTATATTCATATGCCATTTAAAGGTGTTGAGGTGGCATTTTGGATTATTAGACCCATTAAATTTATCCATTACTGGTGCTTTAAATTTCATAGAAATCTAATTTCAATGGTCTCTTAGCTAACTAGGTGAGATGACCGCCCTACACCACCGGCACCCAATATAACTAAATAGTGCACTACTGACATGCCTACCTGATGTATGGTGACTATCTATGGTTGAAAAGAAATAAAACATCATACGACCTGTTGTATACTCATATCACATGGAATAAATATAATAATCATCATAGAAATAAAATAGCAGAGATGGTGATAACTAAGTGATCCAAATATTAGATTATAGATCCATATAGTTATATGGTATAGTAATAGAGTTTAAACAAAATGGAAATAAACTCAAATAAACCGTCTCATAATAGTAAAGCAAACACTTCCTAAGCTCCACAGCGTTGCGCGGTGGAAGAAGCATAATCTCCATTTATAATACGAGAAAGCTTCATCATGCTCATCCTCTGCACTGCTAATGCATACACATAGACCTTTTATCTAGTTTACTCATTTAAGAGTACCCAATATAATAAGAAGCAAAGCATAAAATCTCAAGTCAGGCAATAATCTAGTGTAAGAAATAAATGGATCTCAAAATACTATACATGTTGATATAGTAAGAAATATGGGTATACGAATCATACCTGACCCATCCCTTCAGCCAAAAGTTAACACATAATAAACATAATATGTTACTCTACGACATCATAAATGTGTAATACAGCCTAAGTGTAATGAAGAGTGCCCAGATATTCCTATCAATAATACCTATCTTAAGTGACATCCCTAGAGTGATAGACTATAGGAGAAAACAATCAAAGCAAACACAGCAATCCATTAAACAATCCTCACCATCACTCAGCGTGCCCCTGATATATGATAACTTGTATGTGCATTCCTCTACCAGGGATTAATGGATAAATTCCATCTTTCAGTGTACTCTCTATTACCCCAAGATGATCAAGACCCATTCCACTAGTTCAGGGCACACGGATCCATTCAGCCGATCCTGGGTAGCCAAACAAAGTACCTATGAGTGCACTCAAAGTACCCCTGCTTTCAAGTACTTCAGAAAACACTCCAAGTATCAGTGATCCCTTAGCAAGCATATACAAGCCCTTCCCGTACTCCATATAGTTTTCATTATACTCTAGGAACCATTCCATATTCCTTCTTTCTGCGATAGAACCATTCAACGTTCTATCCATGGATCACTCTTCCTAGAAACCACCCTTTGTGGATAAACTTTCTCAAGACTCCTTCCAACATCGAGCCGCCATCATTGGAACCTAAATCCATCCACCATCGATTTACTATCACCGAAGTCCCGAAGCTATCATCGTGCCACTTCATCGCCATCAAACTCCAAGCGAATAAACAAACACCTTCAACACAATCTATAGAGACCCCAAACCTTCCACTTGCAATTTCATCAACCAAGGCTCCAAAAATTCATGTCGATACGACCAAAAGAGGCCGGTACCGATATGATTCTACTTATTTACACTTAGCCAAATTTTGGCTAAACTTCCACCTCGATCTCTTCTTCCCAGCATGCCTAGAACTCAACACTTCATTCCCCTAGTGCCCCAAACTCTAAGCTTCACTTGGATGCCTTGAAACTAACTCGGTACCAGTCATTTTACTTAGCCAAAATTCCTCTTCGACGTTCTATGCCTCTTTCCACCTTTACCCCGAAGTCTCCTATGCATTTTCATAGCCTAATTTAGCCTTGCCTTCTTGCCAAAAAGATCTACAAATGTCCATCAGGTAATTAATTCATCATTGACCAGAATCCTTGCATCCAAACTTCATGCAATTTGAATTTTAGGCTCCTTCCGTGCTCCGGAGCCCCTCTTCCAAGTTTCATCCAATTCTGAACACTTTTGCCTTTAATTTTCCTAATTCGATGATCTTTTTCCTAACCACCTAAAAGCACTAGTAAACCATATAAAAGCACAGCATATCAGACTAAAATATCATCCATGCACACATGTAATTCATCAAAACAAGATAATCATACATATCCTAATCTAGATCTAACTTTTATATTGGCATGTCAATATGATCAAAAGGAGTTGCAAAACCATTTAAAACCATTTCAATTTTGGCCATAAACATGTGTAAAGACATGAGTAAAGTTAGTAAATATTTTAGGATCAAAATCATATTAAAACATCAATTTTAATTATATTAACATGCATAGATAATGAGAGGTCAAAATCACTCACCAAATACCCAAAATAGCAAATTTCCTTTTAGATCCAAGATGAACAGCAGAGGAGTGTGAATCTTTAAGCACTAAAGTGATGCATCTATGATCCCTTTGTTAATTACCCTTCTTATGATGATTTGTTAAGATTCATAAGAAAAGGAGATGATTTTTGAAGAGATTAGGGTTAATGGATGCTTAGAACTGTTTTGGGGAAGATGGAAATAAGTTGGAATAGTTCCATTAGCCCCCCTTAGGCTCTAGAGCTAATGGGTTAGTGGATCTACGTGTGGGTTAGCCTAATTACCCATTAAACCTGGCCAGCAATAGCCAAAACTTAAAATAACCATAACCCTCAAATAATAAGTCTGTTTTACAATTATAACCACTCTATGAAATGGAAAACTATCATCCTGAAGCAATTCAAGTGGTTTTAGACGTTAATTCGGAACGTATCAAAAGTTATAGTTTATACATGATTTTTAGGGCCAAAATGGTCATATAGAAATCCGATAAAAATTATGGATATGGAAAATATCTTTAAGAGTCAATTTATGAAATTTAAGAGTCATACGACCTCTTGTGAATTAAATAGAAATATTTTACGAGCCTCTGATACGTAAAATACGAGTCATACAGTAGTCTTTCTGCTTCCACTCCTTTTCAAAGTCTGATTTTTCTTTCCTTCAAGCTTTTTCTAGTTTCTTATTTTTTGCTTTTGATATCTCAATATTCTCATTCCTTGGTAGTTCTCCTATGGATGTTAAAATGACCTCGTCTTCATTCTGTGGTAGTGATCTTCCTTTTAAGGGCAGTTAGGATGATTCACCATTGGAGATCAGAGGTAACATGCATTTTTCTTCCCCTCGAGGATGGTTTATTTTATCTGCCCCGTGATGACTTTTATTGTGCTACATCATTCTCATGGTTGGGTGTGCCATTTTCACTACCATCTTCCTTTTTAGCTTATTCTGAAAAGAATTTTTAGTGATGAACAATTGAGTCGTTTGTAACCGATCTATTTTCTAATTGGTTCCTAGCCATAAATATCTTTACTCTCTCAATCCTCTGTAGAGCTGATCCATCTTCCTATGGATAACATCATGGACTGGGATACTATTTTCTTTATCATTTCCATTTTCCAACTTAGTGGTTTTTAAATAATTTCTCGAAGATTTTGTCGATGTCAAGCTTCTACGTTGTTTCTTTTGATGATGGGGCAATGTTAGAATTAAGCGTTTGCTTTTTTGACATTGTGGAAATTTAATAGAGCCTTTTATTTTTTTGAAGAAATCGAAGGTTGAATTGTCGAAGAGGGTAAAGGTTAAAGCTCCTTTTAACACTAGATATTAATACGAGTTTTGGATATTACAACACAAACTTGAAGCAGACATAATGTTGTAAGCTTTTGCATGTATGCAGATACAATTAAATTATTTTTTTAATTGCATGAGAATTAGCTATTATCTAAAAAATATTAAAATGAATGAGAAAAAAGTGAGAAAATAACGGAGTAATTCGAATCGGACCTAAATGGGAATGACATGTAAAGTCTTTTTCAAAACCCAGCATTAAGGTTGTCGTAACATTTGATATGAATAAAAAGAAACTAATGATTAATGTGGAGAGAAAGATCTGCTTATGACATAGTTCAAGGAAGAGTCATCTCATTTCCTTACTTCTTTGTTTCCATCATTGGCTTGTTCTAAACGCCCCTTAATATCATCTTCAACCAACAAATGGTTAACATTTTTCAAACCGAGCAGGCAAAACTTAAGAAGAAGATTGTAACTAACTCAAAGAACGAATCCCCATGTCAAATATGCACAAAAGCAAATTTACATGGTTTGGATATTAATGAATCATACATCCATGAGATATATTGTTTTCATTCATTAGTTTGATCGGTACAAATAAAATCATAACTGACATTCTGATATATTTTTTCCTATTTGAAACTCATGTTTTTGTTTTCCACTAGGAAAGATATGAAAGTCAAAAAGGAGATCCTCCTTTTTGCTATAATGATTTTATATTTACATCATTATAAGATCACGTGGATTCATTCTTCCTAGGTTCATTCGCACTAGATTTGTACACATGTCTATCATCTTATGGTTCTTCAAAAAATAAAGCATGGATTGTTAATTACTTTAGGTAGGACCATTAGATTTTAAATAAAATGCTTTACATTTGGTGCAAGGATGTTGGATGAATGACAAGTAGATTAATTCCCTATGGTGGGTCCAACATTTACACGCTGGCCAATGAATTGATGCCTATCCCTTTTTTGTCTTTGTTGGATTTAAGTTGCATGATTTACGCGTTGTTCAGGTTGCTCGTTTCACACTCATTTTTATCCTTCTCTACTTTTTCAGCGCAAAAGATGATCTAAAATTAGGTGTAACAGTAATCCAAATCCAAGCCTTGCCTAAGGAGGACATTTGTACATCAACCAAGGTGAACAAGGCCAAACTCGATTGCTCAGGGTTCTTCCACTCCAACCATTGCTTAAGATGCTAACATGGTAAGATATGGAGACTAAGAAATATCCCATTCCACCCCTCCATGGATCATGACCTTGCAAATGAAGATGACCCAGTTTGGGTTTGAAGTCATTCCCGTCGAGGTGATATTCGATCCCCAGTGAGGCAAAATCGTATTCCTCTCTACGTCGTCACAAAAATTATAGATGGTCTAGACAAAGACAAAAAAAAATAGACATAAAGACTCAAGGCAGACTGGTATGGACAACTACCAGCTAGATTTATTAACTCATGGGAAGTTTGACCTAAGAATTCAACAAGTAATTCAGATTCATCAACAATTATCAAAAGACACCATCATGCTTACATTAACAAATGTGGAGAATAATCTCTATAGGACTATGTGGCGCGATTCAATATTGCTAGAATTTTATTAAAAGAGCTAATCATGAACAAAACTCATGAATTGCTAGAATTTTATTAAAAGCAAAAAAAATCAATCTCAATGAAAAATCACAAGCTGGAGAACCAATCAATGCAGAAAATCCAACACAATGGATAAAGTAAACTCAAAGACCGAGGCTGTTGGATCAAGTACTTTAGGTAGGGAAGAAAAGAAGGTGAATTTCAAAAGAATGATTTTTTAATTATTACTCTAGGTCTTTAACTTATGTTATCATTTAATAGTTTGATCACATTAAATCATATTTAATGCTAGTTTAAGTGATGAATATTTTACGTTTTAAAATTTAATGTTATTTATATGTGGATTATTTCATGTTGTAGTTAACTCATATGCAATATATAATAAGGATGGCATAGGGAATATAAACAGGTAATCACCTAATACAGACACACTATCACCTATACATAAGTATATACATAAGGATATACATATGAGATTATTAGGAATTATAACCACATATATAGATATACGTATTATTAAGCATGAAATGGTATATGTTATATATGCTATACTTCATATAAATATACTTAGATCGACAATAAGCATGTTTGGCCATAATATAATTTTGGATTAAACTTATATATATATATATATATATATATATGAAAATTGTAATTGTATTATTTTAATCTTGAAACTAATTTATTGGGCTTGTCCCATAATTATTTTATAAAAATGTATGGTACATAAAAAATATGGTCTTGGCCCAAATTTTTTGTACATGCATGCGTATATACATATATATATCTTTATTAATAGTTGTAATAGCTTTGGTATCACACTTTTTTGGTATCAACATAAACTACCAAAAATGCCCCTCTATATATTATCCAATCTTAATTAATTAAAAATAGGATCTAATACTAAATTTCTTTTACAATTTCAAATGCCCATAAAAGTAGGATCTAATAACTAAACATGCTTTAAAATTCAAAACGCTTCTAAAAATAGGATTTAAAATTAAACCTTCTTTACAGATTCAAAATACTTTTTTACAAAATATCACTTGAAATAAAAATTATTTTTTTGGACTGATTTGAACATATACAATTTATAAGAAAAACAATTCACATGCGAAGCGCGTGCCATTGCACTTATTAATAGTTGAAATAGAAACGAAATTTTTTGTTCCGACCATGAACTTCCATACCCTTTACTCGTATATAATTGTAACATTCCTGTTTTTAAACAAATTTAAATTAGTAATTAATTCGATTCCTAGATTAAATTAAGAATTAATTTGGTAAATTAATATAAAATTTTGATAAATTATGAATTGATTTATAATTAATTTGAATATTTGGGAATAGATATATACATAAGATTAATATGAAAATATATAAACATAAGAAAGATGTTTAAAATTTAAATTCTATATATATATATATAATATGGGTGTTTATTAAAGTACTATTAGTTTTAAAATCATTTCCTTTAAATTTATAGAAATGTAAAATTGGTTTGTAAATTTATAAAATGAGATTTAAAAAAAAAAGTGTATAACATTTAAAACACAATAAGTATACTTTGTAAATATACATATGTAAATATAAAGCAATTTATAAAATGATAGGGTTAAAACAAAATTTATAATTAAATTTAACAAAAGGATTTAAACATAAAAGTTTATATTTTAACAAGTGTCTATAAGTGTTAACATGTGTTAGTTGTATTTACAAGTAGCAAATCATATTCTCTAAATTTCTTAATAATGTAAATCAAAAGAAAGTAAAACCGGGTTTCTCAATGTTCATTTTTATATTTTAGACTTGGAAATAAATTTAAGCAACTCAAAATCAAAAAAAAAAAGGGAATAAAACGTGAGAAACAATAACCAGAAAACAAAAGCCAGATTCGAGATCAAGGAATCAAAGCATGCCAATGTGGATTCAACTGTATCAAGCTTTAGGAATCAAAACCAAAGCATTTCAAAACCTGGAAACAACAAATTCAATTTCTAATTCAAAAAATTCTGGAAGCAATTTCATCTAGTTCTCTGTTTTAAAGCTTCAGGTGAGCAAACTCTCTTTAAAACCCAATCTTCTATCTTGATTGTGCTCAGTAGTGATGAATGAGATGGATGATGTTATAACTATGTTTGTATGTATATATATGTGTACATATGTGTACAAATTTGATGATGCATGTCTGGTTTAAAGGCAATATGTGCCTCTGTTGATTACAGGCTTGCAAACTTGTCTTCAAAAATAAAAGGAAAAAAAATTAAACTGCTCCTTCTACGATCATTATTCAAGCAAGATCATTGAAGGTAAAATGATGATATGGATGTGAACTTTTTTTTAAAAATAATTTCAAGCAAAAATATTAAATTTCGTTAAGAAGGTAATTTGCAGTAAGATCATAATATATCAGAAAATTCAAACATCTTAACTTTAAAATCTGATTATACAATCAAGTTTGTATCACGAAATGATGATTTTTGATACGAGTCTCATGATTTTAAAGCAAGTAGGTATAGTGAAATCTCAAGATGAACGGAAAATGCCTTTCTGTCAATTGCCTTCGATCGAGGTCGAACTGGGGCTTGGGATTTATGTCAGAGGTAGCTCATAGAACGAGGATGATGGGAAAATTACTAACCGAATTTATCAATGATCATGGCGGAGGAACGGCGAGGTTATAGGGTTTAGTGAGCATTTTGAACGAGAATGTAATCTAGGCTGTTGCGGCATCTACGGGGCATCGGGTTCCATCGCAGGTGGGGGAATGGAAAGGTGGAGCTTCGTCGAAGTTGTGGTCAGAGATTCATGATCTCTGATAGTCAGGTTTGTCGTGGCGAGAAGGATATTGGTCGGGTTTTGATGCTCCAATTCGATCATGTAACTCGATTTTGATTTCGAGTTCAATTCAAATTTCTGGGCAATTGTGGTGATCGAGGGGGTGGTTGTTGGCATATGGAAGGTGACGGCGTCGATCACTGTTGCTCCAACGACCTGTAGACGTGCACGCGAGAAGCTCTGTGCACCAGGGCACGATGTTGATATGGGGGAAGAAAGGTGAATCTCGGGTTCAAGCACGTGGGGATTGTCGAAAAACTTGAAGCAGTTGAAGTTTTGGTGAGGCCCGAAGTTTTACTCGGGAAAACTAAGGGATTGGCCTGGGTTTGAGAGCTTTGTGTAAAACAGATTTTGAGTTTAAAATTTTAATCAAGTTTTATAAAGTTTAATTGAGTTTTTAATGAATTTTGTAAATAAATTCTCTTACACAATTAGTGTTTGTTTTTATATCAATTAAAGGTTTTAAATATAAATTATTATAAAATTTATTAAGTTTAATAAGTGTTTTAAATATATTTAAAAATAACCTTTAATATTTAAAGAAATAGATTTACGATGAAGGGATTGTCTTTGATTTGATTAAAGTCTTAAGTGATTACTTGATTTAAGATAATTATTTAATGTAAGAAATTGTAAGGGTAATTACTTAATCAAAGATTGATTAAAGTAAATTAACTTCATAATTAAGAATAAATTAATTAATTAGAAGATCAATTAATATATAAGTAATTAGAAGTAATTAATTACTTAAAGATAATTACTTAGTTAAAAGTAATTAATTAATGGTTGAAGTTAATTAAGTAATTTGGGATAATTACATATTTTAATTAATTAAGATTAATTAATTAAATGGTACTTAAATTAAGGGTTAATTAATTGATTGATTAATTAAGAATAATTAATTAAGGTTAATTAATTAATTAAGGTTGATTCTTTAATAAATAAAGGTTAATTAATTCATTAATTAAGGTTAATTAATTAATAAATAATTAAAGGGTAATTATTAGCATAAACTGTAATTAATTAATGTTAATCGCCCAGAATTAGTGATTAATCTGGTTTCACTTAATCAGCTGATCAATTAACCTTATTTATGGATGATTGTATTCTATTGAATGCTGTGAATTGTTTTGTCATCTCTACTATGTGATGCTTTGTGATTTGAATTGTTTTAATTCAAGCTGTGATGAATGTAATTTATTTATCTATCATGCATTTATATTATCTATCTGTGATTCTGTGTATATAGATAAGTGTTATAGGATATGCCGTTTATCGGTATTGCTGTGATTGTATCCGTGATGGTTGATGATGTTGCATTATTAGGTAAAACCCCTGGACTGCACCATACACACACAAATATGGATTGCACGTGGAAATTGGTTAAGTCACAGATTTTTGAAATGGTTTTAAATTTGAATTTTGAATCCAAATGGTTTTGGAAATGGATTGGGCTTAAAGCGAAAAGTTTTTGAAAAGGAATTTCAAAGATAAAAGTTATTTTTGAATAACTTGATTTAGTTTTGAAATTTGATTTAAATTTGAATTCAAAATTTGAAATTGAATTCTATGTTGAGAATTTATGATTTAAAAAGGTTATACAAGTTTATATGGGTTTTAAACCATTTTTAAAGTGTTGTTTTGGGAATTTGAATTTAACCCAAGTTTGAAAGACTTTAACTTGTATAATAAAATCGGATTTTTCCGAAAATAAAAATTGTTTATTTTCAAATAATAAAAGCTTTCATATAAGAAAAGAAATTTCAATGTGTGTTAAAGGGATTTCAAGTTGAAATAAAATGGTTTTCCATGTTGTGAATGAATCTTTAGAAACGGGTTTTGAAAGCTATAAGTTAAATCTTTGATTTAAAGAATGAATGAGTTACAATTGAAATGGAAATTGTTTTGAAATCCGTGAATGGATCTTTGTGAAACTGGGTGAACTTTGTGGAATAAATCTTTTTGTTTGAAGATTTGAAATGGTAATTGGTTTAACCATTTGAAAGGAAGGTTTTGGTTTTTAAAGTTGTGACTTGACTGAAATCCCATATCCATATGTTTTTAAATATTTCACTCATTATTTGTTTTAGCCGGAAGAGGACCTTGTGTCATATAATCCATTCTGAGTAATGATACAACGTTATGGATAGCATTGAAGATCGGTGGCGAAGACCAGGGGTTTGCGAGAACGAAAGGATAACCCGTCGATTGTCTCTGCATTGAGTCGCGTCGGTATAGAGATTACCAAAGTGATGGGAAGTCCGATCGGGATTGTGAATACCCGGATTGCAAGGGCTTCTTTGAAAGTGCCTTCGGTTCTCTTCGAACCTGGAACAGACTTGTATAGATGTGTGTCTAACATTACACTTCGAGATGTAAAACTGGTTTCTATCAAATACATTTATGTATGGTGGCGGAGATTTATTCTCTTAGCTTAACACGCTTCTCTGAGACGTACGAGCTCAGAGGTTATGTAGTTGATGGTTACTAGTGATACATTCCCAATTTGGTAATGTGGCATATGAAGTGCTGTTGATCATTTGTTGATCGAATCATGGCTTTGTGTAAAAGCGTAGCTTTGTGGACGAGACTTCGTTGAGCCTCACAACCCGGAAATGGTCGAAACAGGAATGTTGCGGTAAGGTTTTTAGGGGTCGCGCCCCTAGGGTATGTCCATTTTCTTCTAAATAAAGGGTGGTATCATGGTACGGAGCCCAGTACTTAACTCATGTGGACACTGTAAATTTATTACCGTGTGATGTTGCTTTGTGGTTGAGGATCCTCGGATAAAGGTCGATAACGACTGGGGGATGACATACTTGTGCGGTAGTTACCTAGTTACGGCTTGGTTAAAGCGTGAGGTAGCGTCGGCCTTGTGTTAGCAGAGATCCGGTTATCCTTCCAGAGGCGTACCCATTTTCAGTAAGGAAGTTCCTTTGCCTGACCATTTGTTGGAAATCCAAAGAAACAATACGCGCATTGTACGGTTTTAGTTGTATAACCTGCCATGGAATGTGGCGGTAACCTGCTATTGAACATGGTAGCTATAGTAGGCATACGACGAAATATGGTATGCTGGCTAAGATTAATATTATAATTTCGAAATGTTTTCTGCACTATGCACTAATAATAATATCAAATGGTTTCCGCGTATCAAGCATTTTTGACTGTCATAAGGAGAAATCTCCTCCAAGTATGCGCTTGCATTGTGTGTGTGGCGGAAGGCCTTATGGCAGTTTCATTTTCCAAAAAGCATTGTGGATTTCTTCTTTTTCTTTATTTGTTTTCAAAGATAAACTGTTTTCATTTGCTCATACCTGTCCCATGACTGACCTGGAGTTTATTGTTTCCTTTTTAAACTCTGGATGCCCATAATTTTCCACACAGGTAGCCTAGAGTTAGATTTTCAGATAGTCCGATGGTAGATATCGATTTGGTAGCCTTCAGCTTTCTGTCTGGTGTTCTTTGGAGTCTTTGGATATTGGAGTATTTGGATCCACGGCTGACCTTGGTTAGTCCAACTTGATGGTGGTTCGAGCTAGTGGTTTGGGGTTTTGGCTTTGGAGCATTGGATTGGAGTTGCAGTTTGATATTGTAATTATCTCTTTTGCTATTTGTTTTCCGCTGTTGTTTATTGTCTCTGATATTTTTGTATCATATTGATATCATTGTAGTATATCATTGGATATTGTATTCATTGGAGTTGTATGTGACATTCATTTCTTTTCTTCCGCTGTGTTGTTATACTTAATGTGTTATAAGCTCCGACACGAGTCAAATTTCAACGGTTGAATCTACGACATTCGAGTATAAGTGAAGTACGGGTGTCGATTTTCGAACACTGAAATTTGGAACGTGACATTTTGGTATCAGAGCTGAAGGATGAAACTTTAGCTCAGTAATATAACACATTAGGTAACTCATTAGAGATATGGTGAAGTATACCCTAGAATGAGTATATCCCTAAAATATCTGATCGTGTGCCTCGGTAAATTCTCCTACTATCCACTAATAGTAAGTATGAGTGCAAGAAGAGGACGAGATAGGGGATGGGGAAATACCACTATGGTCAATACCCTGCAACAACGGGAACAATCTTCCTCAATCAATCTTCTTTGATCATCATCCGATTTTCAATTCTTTGATTGCTTCATGGCAGCTCGAAGGAGAAGCTTCGGTGTGAAGATGGCCCTGTGAATCATTGTAGATAAGTATCTATTTCGTATTCTCTTCATCGTTTTCTTATCAATCTTCCCGTTTTTAAACTTTAATGAATTTGAAATATTATTTGAAATTAATTGGTTAATAAAATATGAAGCTAAATTTGAATTGTTTCGATAAAAAGATATCGGTTAAAACCAAATTTGAAATTTTTATTGTGATTTCTTGTGAAGATCAAAGTCCAAAGAGGGACAAGCTGGTGTAAACTTTGGGGTGTTCCGACGTAAGTTTGGAATTCACACCCTGTGTTTGAAAATTATGGAGGATTAAATCCATTTATCTATTGTCTGGGTCTCGATATATTCTACGAACGATTAGTTATCCCTTCGAACTAAACGATTCCTTGTATATTTCTTAGATCTGTTGACCCAAGTATCTTGTGTAGTATTGAATGAGTTCATTCTCATAATTATTAGTGATATTTTGATTTGGTAAACCAAATGCAGAATAGATACCCAGTTTGATTTGGAATCTGTTTCTCTATCGTTGTGTATCCATCCTTTGTTGTCTGCCTTACAAATTTCGAGGACGAAATTTTCTTAAGGGGAGAATCTGTAACATTCCTGTTTTTAAACAAATTTAAATTAGTAATTAATTTGATTCCTAGATAAAATTAAGAATTAATTTGGTAAATTAATATAAAATTTTGATTAAATTATGAATTGATTTAGAATTAATTTGGATATTTGGGAATAGATATGTATGTAAGATTAATATGAAAATATTTAAACATAAGAAAGATGTTTAAAAGTTAAATTCTATATATATATATAATATGTGTGTTTATTAAAGTATAATTAGTTTTCAAATCATTTCCTTTAAATTGATAGAAATGTAAAATTCGTTTGTAAATTTATAAAATGAGATTTTAAAAAAAAGTGTATAACATTTAAAACATAGTAAGTATAATTTGAAAATATGTGTATGTAAATATAAAGAAATTTATAAAATGATAGGGTTAAAACAAAATTAATAGTTAAAATTAACAAAAGGATTTAAACATAAAAAGTTTATATTTTAACAAGTGTCCATAAGTGTTAACATGTGTTAGTTGTATTTACAAGTGGCAAATCCTATTCTCTAAATTTCTTAATAATGTAAATCAAAAGAGAGTAAAACCAGGTTTCTCAATGTTCATTTTTCAGCCTAAATATTTTAGACCTGGAAATAAATTTAAGTAACTCAAAATCAAACAAAAAACAAAAGGGAATAAAACCTGAGAAACAATAACCAGAAAACAAAAGCCAGATTCGAGATCAAGGAATCAAAGCATGCCAATGTGGATTCAACTGTATCAAACTTCAGGAATCAAAACCAAGCATTTCAAAACCTGGAAACAACAAATTCAATTTCTAGTTCAAAAAATTCTGGAAGCAGTTCCATCTAGTTCTCTATTTTAAAGCTTCAGGTGAGCAGAATCTCTTTAAAACCCAATCTTCTATCTTGATTGTGCTCGGTGATGATGAATGAGATGGATGATGTTGTAACTATGTTTTTGTGTACATATATGTGTACATATGTGTACAGATTTGATGATGCATGTCTGGTTTAAAGGCAATATGTGCCTCTGTTGATTACAGGCTTGGAAACCTGTCTTCAAAAATAAAATAAAAAAATTAAACCGCTCCTTCTACTATCATTATTCAAGCAAGATCATTGAAGGTAAAATGATGATATGGATGTGAACTTTTTTTTTAAATAATTTCAAGCAAAAATATTAAATAAATTTCGTTAAAAAGGAATTTGCAGTAAGATCATAATATATCAGAAAATTCAAACATCTTAACTTTAAAATCTGATTATACAATCAAGTTTGTATCACGAAATGATGATTTTTGATACGAGTCTCGTGATTTTAAAGCAAATAGGTATGGTGAAATCTCAAGATGAACGGAAAATGCCTTTCTATCAATTTCCATCGATCGAGGTCGAACTGGGGCTTGGAATTTATGTCAGAGGTAGCTCATAAAACGAGGATAATAGGAAAATTACTAACTGAATTTATCAATGATCATGGCGGAGGAACGGCGAGGTTATAGGGTTTAGTGAGCATTTTGAACGAGACTGTAATCTAGGCTGTTGCAGCATCTATGGGGCATCGGGTTCCATCGCAGGCAGGGGAATGGAAAGGTGGAGTTTCGACGAAGTTGTGGTCAGAGATTCATGATCTCTGGTGGTCAGGTTTGTCGTAGAGAGAAGGATATTGGTCGGGTTTTGATGCTCCAATTCGATCATGTAACTCGATTTTGATTTCGAGTTCAATTCAAAGTTCTAGGCGATTGTGGTGATCGAGGGGGTGGTTGTTGGCGTGTGGAAGGTGACGGCGTCGATCACCGTTGCTCCGACGACCTGTAGACATGCATGCGAGAAGCTCTGTGCACCAGGGAACGATGTTGATATTGGGGAAGAAAGGTGAATCTCGGGTTCAAGTGCATGGGGATTGTCGAAAAACTCGAAGCAGTTGGAGTTTTGGTGAGGCCCGAAGTTTTACTCGGGAAAACTAAGGATTGGCCTGGGCTTGAGAGCTTTGTGTAAAACAGATTTTGAGTTTAAAATTTTAATCAACTTTTATAAAGTTTAATTGAGTTTTTAATGAATTTTGTAAATAAATTCTCTTACACAATTCGTGTTGTTTTTGTATCAATTAAAGGTTTTAAATATAAATTATTTTAAAATTTATTAAGTTTAATAAGTGTTTTAAATATATTTAAAAATAACCTTTAATATTTAAAGAAATAGATTTAAGATGAAGGGATTGTCTTTGATTTGATTAAAGTCTTAAGTGATTACTTGATTTAAGATAATTATTTAATGTAAGAAATTGTATGGGTAATTACTTAATCAAAGATTGATTAAAGTTAATTAATTTCATAATTAAGAATAAATTAATTAATTAGAAGATCAATTAATATATAAGTAATTATAAGTAATTAATTACTTAAAGATAATTACTTAGTTAAAAGTAATTAATTAATGGTTGAAGTTAATTAAGTAATTTGGGATAATTACCTATTTTAATTAATTAAGATTAATTAACTAAATGGTACTTGAATTAAGGGTTAATTAATTGATTGATTAATTAAGAATAGTTAGTTAAGGTTAATTAATTAATTAAGATTAATTCTTTAATAATTAAAGGTTAATTAATTCATTAATTAAGATTAATTAATAAATAAATAATTAAAGGATAATTATTAGCATAAATTGTAATTAATTAGTGTTAATCACCCAGAATTAGTGATTAATCCAGTTTCAATTAATCAGGTGATCAATTAACCTTATTTATGGATGATTGTATTCTATTGAATGTTGTGAATTGTTTTGTCATCTCTATTGTGTGATGCTTTGTGATTTGAATTATTTTAATTCAAGCTGTGATGAATGTAATTTATTTATCTATCATGCATTTATATTATCTATCTGTGATTCTGTGTATATAGATAAGCGTTATAGGATATACCGCTTATCGATGTTGTTGTGAGTGTATTTGTGATGATTGATGATGTTGCACTATTGGGTAAAACTCTTGGACTACACCATACACACACAAATATGGATTGCATGTGGAAATTGGTTAAGTCACGGATTTTTGAAATGGTTTTAAATTTGAGTTTTGAATCCAAATGGTTTTGAAAATGGATTGGGCTTAAAGCGAAAAGTTTTTGAAAGGAGTTTCAAAGATAAAAGTTGTTTTTGAATAACTTGATTTAGTTTTGAAATTTGATTTAAATTTGAATTCAAAATTTGAAATTGAATTCTATGTTGAGAATTTATGATTTAAAAAGGTTATACAAGTTTACATGGGTTTTAAACCATTTTTAAAGTGTAATTTTGGGAATTTGAATTTAACCCAAGTTTGAAAGACTTTAACTTGTATAAATAAAATCGGATTTTTTCGAAAACAAAAACTGTTTGTTTTCAAATAATAAAAGCTTTCATATAAGAAAAAAAATTTCAATGTGTGTTAAAGGGATTTCAAGTTGAAATGAAATGGTTTTCCATGTTATGAATGAATCTTTGGAAATGGGTTTTGAAAGCTCTAAGTTAAATCTTTGATTTAAAGATTTAATGAGTTAATCCAATTGAAATGGAAATTGTTTTGAAATCCGTGAATGGATCTTTGTGAAACTGGTGAACTTTGTGGAATAAATCCTTTTGTTTTAAGATTTGAAATGGTAATTGGTTTAAACCGTTTGAAAGGAAGGTTTTGGGCTTTAAAGTTGTGACTTAACTGAAATCCCATATCCACATGTTTTTAAATATTGCGCTCATTATTCGGTTTAGCGGGGAGAGGACCTTGTGTCATATAACCCATTCTGAATAATGATACGACATTATGGATAGCATTGAAGACCGGTGGTAAAGACCGATGTTTGCGAGAACGAAAAGATGACCCGTCTATTGTCTCTGCACTGAGTCGTGTCGGTATAGAGATTACCAAAGTGATGGAAAGTCCGATCGGGATTGTGAATAACCGGATCACAAGGGCTTCTTTTGAATTGCCTTTGGTTCTGTTCGAACCCGGAACAGACTTGTATGGATGTGTGTCTGACATTACACTTTGAGATGTAAAGCTGGTTTCTATCAAATACATTTCTGTTTGGTGGCCGAGATTTATTCTCTTAGCTTAACACCTTTCCCTAAGACGTACGAGCTCAGAGGTTATGTGGTTGATGGTTACCAGTGATACATTCCCAATTTGGTAATGTGGCATACGAAGTGCTGCTGATCATTTGTTGATCGAAGCATGCCTTTGTGTAAAGCGTAGCTTTGTGGATGAGACTTCGTCGAGCCTCACAACCCGGAAATGGTCGAAACAGGAATGTTGCGGCAAGGTTTTTAGGGGTCGCACCCCTAGGGTATGTCCATTTTCTTCTGGATAAAGGGTGGTATCATGGTATGGAGCCCAGATACTTAACTCATGTGGACACTGTAAATTTATTACTGTATGATGTTGCTTTGTGGTTGAGGATCCTCGGATAAAGGTCGGTAACGACCGAGGGATGGCATACTTGTGTGATAGTTACCTAGTTACAGCTTGGTTATAGCGTGAGGTAGTGTCGGCCTTGTGTTAGCAGAGATCCGGTTAGGTTCTCGGGGGCGTCCTTCTAGAGGCGTACCCATTTTCGGTAAGGAAGTTCATTTGCCTGACCATTTGTTGGAAATCCAAAGAAACAATACGCTCCATGTACGGTTTTAGTTGTATAACCTGCCATGGAATGTGGCGGTAACCTGCTATTGAACATGGTAGCTATAGTAGGCATATGACGAAATGTGGTATGCTGGCTAAGATTAATATTATACTTTCAAAATATTTCTACACTATGCACTAATAATAATATCAAATGGTTTCCTCGCATCAAGCTTTTTGACTGTCATAAGGAGAAATCTCCTCCAAGTGTGCGCTTGCATTGTGTATATGGCGGGAGGCCTTATAGCAGTTTCATTTTCCAAAAGCCACTACAAATTTCTTCTATTTCTTTGTTTGTTTTCCAAGATAAATTGTTTTGTTTGCTCATACCAGTCCCATGACTGACCTGGAGTTTATTGTTCCCTTTCTAAACTCTGGGTGCCCACAATTTTCCACACGAGCAGCCTAGAGTTAGATTTTCAGATAGTCCGATAGTAGATATCGATTTGGTAGCCTTCAGCTTTCTGTTTGGTATTCTTTGGAATCTTTGGATATTGGAATCTTTGGATCCACGGATGACCTTGGTTAGTCCAACTTGATGGTGGTTCGAGCTAGTGGTTTGGAGTTTTGGCTTTGGAGCATTGGATTGGAGTTGCAGTTTGATATTGGAGTTATCTCTTTTGCTATTTGTTTTTCGTTGTTGTTTATTGTCTCTGATATTCTTGTATCATATTGATATCATTGTAGTATATCATTGGATATTGTATTCATTGGAGTTGTATATGATATTCATTTCTTTTCTTCAACTGTGTTGTTATACTTAATGTGTTATAAGCTCCGGCACGAGTCAAATTTCAATGGTTGAATCTGCGGCATTCGAGTACAAGTGAAATACGGGTGTCGATTTTCGAACGCTGAAATTTGGAACGTGACAATAATTAAATAATTATATATTGTTCCATATACAAGTACCTAAAAAGAATCGGTAAAATGCTAATCAAATGCAAATGTTATTCCTATGATTTTTAGCCTATTATTTCTAGGCTATATTGAAACTATTCAGACTACGTTAAAACAATTAAATTTCTTTACAAATTTAAACTATCCCTCTAGGCTTAACAGTATGATCTAACAAATAAATATCATTTAAACAAATAAACATCATTTACAAATTTATTGTTTATTAATTAGTAACATAAATAAAAAAATTAAACGTTGCAACCTAGAAATAAAAATTTAAATTAACCACACATGACTTTAACGTAAAAACTTGGCTAAATATTTTTCCACATCATTTTCTTATGAATATGTTAATCATATATAAATTGTAGAAGAACTATTCACGCACGAGGCACATGCAATCATCACGTGCAAAGCGCATGCTATAATGCTCGTGTGTATATATATAAAGTTTCATTATTTCATACACACACACTTATGTATGTGCGCACACACACTTACGTATGTGCGCACACACATTTATGTTTGCTCGGCATAAAAAATATGTGTTTCTCAAAAATTCTATACATATGTGTGTAATATGTATTTAACTTGAACCGAAACTATCAATTCAAACCTTAAATTTTACTTGGTCAAATTCAATAATTAATTTATATAAATAGGAAAAGGTTTAGCAAATTTTTTTTTTTACAGAACTTAAGATATTAATATATATAATATAATAACCTATGTAAAGCACATTTTAATATATATATATATATATATATATATATATATATATGGATATATGTGTGTGTGGTTGTGAAAGTAATATAATTTTATACAAAATTATCAAATTATTTTTAACTCATAGCTGAAAGAAAAATATTATTTTTAGTATGTACGCGCATATATATATATATATATATATATATATATATATATATATATATATAAAGCATATCATGTGTAATATTTAATTAGATAAAATCATACACACACATACAAACATATATAATTTTTCATGGTCGAAAATATATAAACTAGAAATGAATAAATTTAAATAGTTTACCTTAATCAAGTCGGTTGATTACACTTTGCATTGCAAGCTATTTCCTCTTCGCAGTCTCGCTTTCCTTTCTCCTCCTATTTCGGCTTGAAAGGCTAAGCTAACTTTTGCTTTCCTTAACGGAGTCTAGAACTTACGTTCAGGACTGTGTCGGAAGAATAAGAGAATGTCGTGATATTCATAAGCTCTAAATGACTAAAAAAGTATTTAATATATACAGGCTTTTCTCCTCCATTTTCTTCTTGATAAATTACTCATCAAGATCATTTTCAATTGAACTATACCTCCTCTTCATTTTTTTAATATTCAGCCCGCTTATATAACACATATGTAAATTCTAGACCCAATCAATAACCATTATTAATTATTTGAATATTTATTTCATAATTATCTAATTAAACCGATTTATAACATGTATATACATCATCGTAATTAATTTTTAAGCTTTATATAAATAAATAAAATCATAATGAATTAATATAACATATATGTTGATTTTCTCCAATTTAATTTGGAATATTTATAATTTAGTTCCATTATGTTGAACTTAGAACTATACTGACAAATATCATTGGGTGATTCCCTAGTGTAAACCCACCCTTATGTAATATTTAAATAATTCAAATACTAAAGTCTATGTGGATTTCATTGACGTGCAGTAATGGATAAAGTTCGGTTGCTTACAAATTATTTAGATGAAATTGTATCTCTAATACGTTTAAGCTACACCCAAACTAACGATAAACTTTGCACATTCTCTTTTCATCATCGCTATATCACTAAGATATCTAGAACTCACCCAATGGTCAAAATCTCTAATAATACCCATAGTTAATTGTGAAGTGCAAATTTAAAGCCTTTGATTCAATGTAGTAATATTTATCGATTAATTTTTTACTCTGGTCAAAGATCTTGACTTTAGTTTGACTACCAATTACACTGATACAAACATTCTACAATAAAGAAGACGAATCATCTCTTGAGTAGTGTTTCACTTTAAAAGGTTTAACGAATACCCAAATATGATTGTAACATGAGAATCGTTTCTTGTGATTGACCATGGTCAAAATATAGTTTATACACTTAAGATCCATATACTTCGAGTCTGAAGACTACCACACATTGTTTGAGATACTATACTTTGACTTAGTTACAATTAACCCATAAAAGATTCTTATATATTGAGCAGTTCTATGATTTTTCCAAACAACCACAAGTACATAACCTCTTGGTGTTCCCAGTAGATATTTTATAATTCAAAGTCTATCATATGGAAAGTGCCATGTATGCTAGTCCCAAGGGTATGTCAGTATGATTTATTGGAAACATCTTGAGTAGCAACATGTAAGTAAATACACGGTTTAATACGCATGATCATGAACACATTCGCAACTACAATCAATCAAATTCTTTTTCCTATGGATTTTCTGGTTATATATATTTAATGTTTTTAGAACATTACTTGTATCACAATAATATATATATATATATATATATATAATAGTAAACCAAAATAAAACGTACTTTATTTTGAATAGATTCATTTACAAGAGTTAAGTTATATAATAAATTACATAATTGACCCTAGTTGGAGCATTCTTAACTTTCTCAATCTCCTACTTGCATTTAAGGGCTAGTTATGGTGCCTCATGTCCATACCTTCGATGCAAAATGCATATTTATGACACAATATATAACAAACAAATCTTTACTTTCTAACCACTCATTAAAGATTCAAACATCGTAAACATGCAATCATCCCTATACATGCAATCAATAGCATAATTGTACCATGACCAAGTCATATTCGCACAAAATCAATCAAACTACAATAAAATTACTATTTTAAGGGTTTAAAATATTCTACATATATTCTAATCACTCACATTTTAACATCATAATTTAAGTCTTAATTCATCACTACACTAATAGAGTTTTCAATGTATAGTTAACTTAAAGGAAATAAAACATGCAAATTGTTAAGGGCTGTCTCATTAATTTCTTGAAAATTATTAGCAATGAGATCTTATCCTCTTCTCTTCACATTCAAAATCCAGTCTTTATGTGTAACGACCCATATTGTTGATAATTAAAAATATTAAATTTAGTAAGATTTTGGAATTTAATATTGTGAGAAAGTAAAATTTATGATTTATAAATGGAAAAAGGTTATTGATATATAATTTAATAATGTTGATTGGATGAAACTGACAACCGTTTGATGTAATTCCAAATAATGATAATAATGAAGGTTAATGATGAATAAAATAAATGTTGTATTAAAAATATAAATATTATGTTATTTAACTGAAATTGGTTAATATAGAATATGAACTATTAACGTATAACAATTGTTTTGATTATCATTTTATTATGTGATCCGTTGAAATTAATGTGGAAATCAATGGAAATTAAATGTAATTAAATATTGCAGTTAATATAAGAAAAGATGTTAACTATAGAGTTGAGTGAAATAAAATGGAAATTGATGTTAATAAATAAATTACATAAGGAATTATTGATTTAATATAAGGACGTGTAAATCAAAATAATAGAGTTTGTTGAAATTTAAAATATAATTAACTGGAATTGGACGTGGCAGCTGAACGTAGAGGATGGGTTCGAGCGATCTACTGTAGGGTTTGAGGAGATGAGTATCTACAATTTTGCCTCTATTGTTTATTTTATTTAAATTTCCGAATTCTAACATCAATAACTTTTCCATACGAACTCGGATTCACCCACGGTTTCTTCCACTAGGTTCGGATCGAAATTTCAAACAACATAGAACTAGTTTGGTTGAATTTGGAGACTGTTTAGATTTTGGGCTTTATTTGGATTTTTAATCGGCTATAAATCAAAGGTGAGTGATTTAACTCACTCACACAATACTAATTATTCTTATGTTAGTTGAATTAAATTTATGATGTGATAATAATTTTATTGGTTGTTGTTTGATAATTTAAATTGACATTTTAATTGTAATTGAATTTTATATTGAATTAAATTGACATTTAAACTAATGATTGAATTTAGTTGTTAGTTAAGTACCTGATATTGATAACTAGTTAATTGTTGTGATGTGTTGGCTGATTTGGATGTTGACTATGATGGATGTCTATTTGTTGACATGTTCGATGATTGGATGTTTATATATTTATTTTTATCCCTGTTATCACTCTATATATTGATTGAAAGCATATAAACTATGATTTAAATCATTTTGAATAAATTAATAAATAGGTTGACATGTTATATACCTGTGACATTTTCATTTGAATTGAAATGATATACAATTATTCTTATAATTAAAATTGAAATAACTGATCACTTAGCCATAGGGTAGAAAATTATATACAGACACCGGATTAGTTAAATTAAATGGTTTAAAAAATCATGAGTTTGGATTTTTGATTAAACGATATTATTTTAAAGGAAATAAATTGTGGATATTTATGAATTAAATTATTTCTAATTCAAGCTTTGAAATGTTGAAATTGAAATTGGTTAAAAGAAATTGTTTCAAAGAATTGAATCAGAAATGTGAAGTTATAATCGAGGTATGAATTTAATTTTGGAAATTGAATTATTTTAAGATCTGGACCTTAAAAATTGAATAATGAGATTAATTTGATTTAAGCGATTTAAATCAGTAAATTGAAATTGGACTTGAAATTAGTATAAATTGAAATGGTTTAAAATGGGAATTGAATTGAATTTAAATCATTGAACTGAATTGTTGAATCGAGTTTGAAGTTAAAAATGAATGTTTCGAAAATTGAAGTTAATTCGAATTGAAATTGAAATCAAGTTGATTTGGAATTAAATCGAAATTGAGTCAATTGAATTGAAAAATTGGAAATTTAGTTTTGTTGATTTGAAATTTGGATATGGCCCAAATTTGTTAAAATGGAAAGAAACAGTTTGATTTGATATTATTTTCAAAATAAATTATTTTAATATAAACTTTTTAAAATCTATTCATTTTAATATTCAAATTATTTATATTTTCCAAGCTATTTTACTATATAAATCATTTTTAATACCCAAACCATTTTATACTAAACTGTTTTTAAATATCTAAACTATTTAAAATGCTTTAAACTATTTATAACTATTCATACTATTTACTAATATTTTAAACTGTGAAAATTTGAGATGTTTATATTTAAATCGTTGATTTAAATGCGAATGTGGTTAAATGAGGTTACAACCTAAGTTGAAATTTGAAATGATATTTGCAAGTGAAAAAGATATATTTTGAGTAAATATGATGATTTTGATATTTTGAAGTGAATGTGATATTTTGATATCAAATATGAATCGGTTTCGAAATATAAAAGAACCAACTGGTGTGAAAATTAACATTTGGTTGTCAAAGAGATCGTGGCCTCTTATTGGCATACTTTCTATCAATATTGAAACCACTTTAACACTGTGTACGTGGTCGATGGTCCAGAATGAAGTGGTTGAATTGGAGGCATTTGCTAGATTTGAAGAAAGAGAATGATGATGGATGACCCCGAAACTTGTGCCAATTTGCAATTGACTAAAACAGGACGGCTTGTCAGGGCCAAGTGGGCTAGCTACCCCTAATGTGAATACCTCTTCATATTACTGATGATGTTGGCTTGATCGATGCACCTTGATTTGATTTTGGGGGTGTTAGACGCGGTGGGCGGTCGTGGCTACAATGCGTTACCACCAACCCTACGACCCGAACTGGTAGTATTCTACCTTGGACATCGCCTCACGTGTCTTGTCATACTCTTTAACCTTATTCGCGACCACTACGATTCTGTTTTAATGTTTTCTTATCACGTGCCTCCCTAGCTACCGACATTACTGGTGATGCTACTAAGAAAAACTATAGGACAATGCTTAAAAATGTATTAAGGGGGATCAATGTAATGCCTTAACGCTATTTTAATACTTTACTTTATTGATTAGACACTACATATATAGCGTATCTTACTACATATAGATAGTTTAACAGATCCTTAAGAGATGGAAAATCATGTAACATCTCTTAAGTTATTGCACGCACGTTATGCATTGGATAGGAGATGTATAATCCCGTAAACATCTCTAAAGCTATTACACTCATATTTACTTATAGTTGATTTAACTTACATAAGAATTTTAATTTCTGACTCGAGTGTTTTGTCTTTTCATTACGCTGGGGTCAGCCTGAGCATTTCAGTATTCGAAGACATTATTTCTGGAGGACAAAGATGGAGTTTGGTATATTATATTATTAGTATTATTCTATTGCATCATTATTGGTATGTTGTTGTTTGTACTCTGATTTTGTTGTTAAATTGTGTAATCAAATGTATATTGTAAAACAGCTTCATGAACTGTTTATTTGATCGTTATATTTTTCAATTCCGCTGCAAGATTCCGTGTTTTATTTTCCCCTTCTTTTCTCTTAATTTCTTATTTACCTCATTGACAGTCCTTCCTTTTTGAATGGTTTGAGTTAGATATGTGTGATTTATTGTCGATTTAAACCATCCAAAAAGGTGGGTCGTCACATTATACATTCCTCTTGGTCTTCATTGGCTAAATCTCACTTTTCTTCAATTTATTTTGATAAATTTAAATGATTTTATTTATTTCATTATCGAAGGAGTTTTGAGAAGTTTTCTACTAAGAGAAATGTTGTTCCAAAGTGATTAGGAACTTAAATAACCCTTATTACATCTTTTATCTCAAAATTGGATATTTTGGCTTAGTTGGGATTTCGGATTGCGCCATGCCTAAACTATTTATTTATTCAAAAATTTGTCTTGGCGATTACATCCTAACTGCAATAATGTTTTCAATGTATTTACAGACGATTCATATGTATTGAAAGTTATATCCACCAAAATAGATCTCAAACCCATATTTATCATATATCAAAAGTTGCACTCAAAACTAACTTTATATAGCTTAATGGTTTATATATTTCGTACATTTCACGTATTTTATGTTAAACCATGGATCGTTACATGCAACCTAAATATTAAGTTAAAGTATTTGAAAATAACAGTTTCAAGGAGGGAGTTGTACAAAGTTTGAAAATTGGTAAAACCCAGTTATTCGACAAGTTCGAAAATATAACCAAAACCGCACTACTTCAATTTTGCTTGTTTTAAAGAATTTTTTTTTTTTGCTTGTTGTAAAATGGATTTACATGATTAGGGATGAATAAATAGTTGGTTTGGTTCAAATTGTAAAAAAATTCAAAACAAATTAAAATTGATTTGAACTGAACCAATTTTTAAAACCAATTAAGAACCAAATCGAAATAAATCAGTTTAGCTTAGTTGTTTAACTGTTAAACTAGATTACTAGCATGAAATTTTAGCATGTACATTAGAAATGTTAAAACTTGAGTATTGTCATGCTATTCATTTTCTTGTACAATAAAGCTTTATAAACCATAACCATACTATAACAAATGCAACATGTATCATGTTGCAAGAAATTTTAATAATTTGATTTATTATTTTATATTTAGTTTTAAATTGGTTAACCTAGTTAATTTGATTTAGAGTTTTCAAAAGTGAAAACCAAACCTAAAACCATATTTTTTTTTTCCATTTCTCAACCAAATCCGTACCTTTCAGAATCAAACAGTTTATGAACTTCGATTTGGTTTTAATGATTAATTCCATTTAAATAGAACTTCTCTCACCCAAATTCATAATATGTTACAAAAGACCCACTCATGAATAAAGGTGAGCACTTATTAGTCAAGCCGAATAAATCAATCGAACCAAATAATTTTGATTAGTTCGATTTGGTTTTATTAATTGATTGGTTGAATTTGGTTTTTATTTTTGTACATATTTGTTTTTGGTTTTCTAGAGCATATATTAAACTAACTATTTTACCGAAAGATAATTATCTGTATCAATATTTTTTTTCCTTTAGAATATGGTTCATTGATGCTAATGAGTGTAGATTTCAGGGATCGAACTCATGACCTTTAATCTTGTAGTCTAAACTACAAACCAAGTGAAACTAAGCCAGCGAGTATTATTATTAATATAATTATCATAGCAATGTTACTTTTATTTCAGTTATTGTTTTCAGAAGAGGTGAGGTGTTTTCTTGTAAAAATTATAGATCACCGCATTTTTGGATGAACACAAATTCAGTCAATTGTTTCGATCTTGTTTTTAATGTTTAACTGAATCATAATCACTATCAAAAATGGCAACCGTATCCTATTTTACCCGAGCTTTATAATCTTCGTCCTTCTCTTCATCTCTTCATCTCCGCCTTCTCTCCCTTCCATGCCCCGCTCCAGTTTTGACAAGCTCTCAGGTTGTTCTTCTGAGGTGATTTCTACAATTAGATCTGGGCACGCTTCTGAGGTGATTTCTACAATTAGATCTGGGCACGCTTATGCTTCTTCTACAGTTTCTGGTTTGTCTCTTCAAGCAACGCATCTTCTGCCATCATGTTTCCTCCTTTGTGCTCCCTACATCCAATCATCCATCGCCTATAGCTTGCTCCACTGCAATAGTTCCGTTGATATACCAAAACCCCTTTGCTATATTGAATGATTCGCTTACAGTTTCTGGCATTGCTTTTGTCTCAAATGAGAATTGCACGACCCCTTTATTCCCTTTGCTTGAAGCAGCCGCTGGTCAAGTTTTTGGCTAGTGGTTGGAAACGTCTTTGCCTAACCTAGGTGACAGTTCGGGTGTATTGGAGTGTAATGTGGTACATGGTGATAGTGTTTGTTCTGTTGGTCGTATTGTAAATGATATTGGACGTGTTTTTGCTGATAAAGTGGATGGCACAACAGTTGTTTGTGATTTTGCCAATTCCAATTCCAATTTCAATTCTCTACCTATTGTTCGCGTTTCTGAAATAATGCCCAATCGCGTCCTATAGGAACTGTGCCCGAGTTGCCTTCACATTCTGAGCCCAACAAGTGGCCTTCACTTTTTACGTCTTTGCCTATAAATGTAGGGGCTTATATCCCTCGAGTCTTTAATTTAGTTTAGATTGACGGGGTGATGGTGCTTCCTGTCGAAGTGTTGCAAGAAGGAGTTGACTATTGGTCTGACTATCTGGTTGGATTCTTCCTGGATCCTCTTCCACCGTATCTTCTAGTTAAACAACATTGTCATCAAGCGTGGAATCTCAAGCGGTCTTCAGGTGCTTTTCGATAACTCGACGTTCTTTTTCAAAATTTCAAGATCTGTTGAAAGGCAACATGTTCTTGAGAATGACCCAATCTTCATCGGAAGTTAGTCTTTCATTATTACTTCTTGGAGCTCCTCGGTTGATAGGGCTAGGGAGAAGGTATTGTCTATCCCTGTTTGGGCGCACTTCTCTAAAATTCCATCTATTTTGCAACTCATGATTGGACTTGATTGGTTAGTTAATCTGGTTGGCAAGGTTAAGTGTTTGATGCTAATGCAGTAGCCAGCGAAAGACTTGTATTGGCTAGGGCGTTGAGTGAAATCACACCGGAAAAGCTCTCACCGTTTAAGCTTAGAGTCGGAATTACTGAGGGTCATGATGCGAACGTTAATGTTCAATATAGTTGAAAACCAAATATTTGCTCGTCATGCCAGTCTGTCGGTCACACCGTAGTGGCTAGTGTTATTGAGCTGCCTCAGTCTTTCTCTTCTAAGCTTCTCTTGCCTCCCCCACTTGTCAGGAAGTGGGTTCTGATGCCTAGGCCCTCTATTTGTGATGTAGCAATTGCTGCTAACCCCGTTGTGGTTCCCCCTACTTTTGGCATTGTTCCGAAGGTCATTTTCGTGCCTTGTGTGTCTACAGTTTCTATGATAGCCCCTCCTGTTAAGCAATCTATTTATTGGCAAAGCTAGAAGAGTTTTTAGGTTCATGAAGATTCTGAAATGAGATACAAACCGTTGACTGACAATTTCCACATGCTCGGCGACAAGGGGGAAGAACGTTCTTTAGTTTACCATATTAAGAAGGAATGATTGATCTTGTATACAGTTGGAGAAGACGATGAGAAAAATAGATTATTATTACAGGATGTGTTTGCGCCAAAATTGGCCACAAACCCCAAATACCGTGAAAGCACCAGTGTATGAATACAAATCAGCGATATTCAAACACAAATCACAGATCTCAGCAAATAACCCAAATATGTTTGCACAAAAAATGGGCAAACACCTCCAAGTCGTATGATTTAGTTGATTTTATGTTGTTCGTAGTGATTTGGGTGGTTTATGCAAATATGTAAAAAAAACAAGGACTAAACTGTAAAAGACACACAGATTTATAGTGGTTCGGCCAGAATGTGCCTACGTCCACTTTATATGTTATTCTCCTTTTCCGATCCGATTACAAGTACAAAGCTTTTATTACAAGTATATCAAAGTTGTTTGAAAGTTCCTTTTAGGCTTGAGCTCTCAAAACTTGTCCGCCATTGTTGTACCCCTGCTCCTCTATTTATAGAGTGAGGCTGGGGGCAGAGGTCTTGCATGTATATAGCTGTTGGTGGGCATGGACTGATGCAATCTGGCCTGACAAAGTTGGTTCGGTAGCTTCTTGGTTCGGCGGTGAGTGGAGTGTTGACTGGACCGGTAGTGTGTGGAGCGTGGGTTGGTTCGGTAGCCCCGGTCCGGTAGTGGTTGGTTTGACTCGGTGGTGAGTTGGTTCGGCGAGGCCTTGGACCGGTGGAGCTTGGTTCGGTGGGAAGGGAAGTGGAGTTCGTTCGGTGGTGAGAGGAAGTGGAGTTGGTTCGGTGGGAAGGGAAGATGGCTGGTTCGGCTATGCTTTGGACCGGCATTGTTTGAAGATGGAGCTTGGACCGGCATTGTTTTGGACCGGTAATAGGTAAAAACGTGCCCAGCAGATCATATCTCCTTCATACGAACTCCGATTATCCTGAAAATTGAAACATGGCCTTTCCTAGTCCTTATCATCATTTCCAATCAATTTCGTCCCGATCGGAACTCAACCAAATTTTAATAATATCGACCGTAGCCTTGATCCCAATCGATTTCCAATCCCGACATCCATCATTTCTTGCGAATTTGTTGATATTCCAGTTTTTACCCAAAAAGTGGGATAACACTTTGCCCCCAAAACATGCCTTGTGATAACAAGGCGTGTTTTGAATAATTTCGAATCCAATATCCGAAGTCCATAACCATATTGCCAGAGTATATCATCCTTGACTGCTCCGAGTCGATATCCAATTCCAAATCCAATAACCAAAGCTTGAGCCGATTCCATGTCTATTCGAACTCGACAACCGAGTTCCAAACCATCCTTATCCAATAGCCAATAACCGAATCCAGGACCTCTCCGGGTCGATATCCAAATCCATAACCTCTCCGGGCTCTTGCCAAGCGCAATCTACACCTGACGGTCGTGATCCAGTGTCCCTGGATGTTAAGCTAGCCTCATCGTGTTCTTGTTGAGCGTAATCCACACTTGATGGCCTTGGTCCAGTGTCCCTGGACGTTGAGCTAACCTCTCCGGGTTCTTGCCAAGCGTAATCCACACTTGACGACCTTGGTCCAGTGTCCCTGGACGCTGTACAATGCCATGGCTTAAGTCCTAAGATGAATCCTGGTCTCTCCGGACCCTTGTTGAGCATAGTCCATACTCAACGACCTGAAAATAACAATTGATAATACAGGGCCTAAGTCCTAGGCCGAATCCTGGTCACTCCGGACCCTTGCCGAGCAT
Organism: Allium cepa; assembly: GCA_030765085.1. NCBI lineage: Eukaryota > Viridiplantae > Streptophyta > Magnoliopsida > Asparagales > Amaryllidaceae > Allium > Allium cepa. Next base: position 176,781,720 of record CM060930.1, read on the forward strand.
ATTCCATACTCGACGACTGGAATGAGTCAATTTACCACATTCGGGCAAAGCGACTCACCCCTTGCCAGGCATAATCCATACCCGACGACCGTTTATCAAAAATTAGATAAAAATCCAATCAAAATCCAATCAAAATTCAATCCAAAATCCACATTCAAAATCCAAATCAAAACCAGAAATCCAAACCAGCATCCAAAACCGAAAACAATCATCCAAAGAAAAATCCAAATCAAAAAGCAAGAAAAACCAGGAGCTCAATCCAAGCTCCAAAACCGAAAACCAAAAGAAAAGCAGTGTCCAATCCAAAAGCAAAAGACAAATTTCACAAACCATAGCATTGCAGTTTATCATCATTCAGAGCATGCCTATGGGCTATCTCCGTCCCCGTACATGTGTAAATAACTTGGTTGTTTGCCAATAGTTCGCTACTTATTTCATATTAACCTGGTCAATGGATGATCAACCGACCATCATTCCTGGGCCTCCCACCATCGTAGCTTGAGGTAGGCGGCGGTTGCTCCTGCCCCGCCGTTGCATTCCGAGGTCCAACATATTGTGTCAGCTGTCCATTCCTTACATGCTCCTCAATTATGTCCTTTAGGTGCCTGCAGCTGTTGGTGTCGTGTCCATCTAAATCATGAAAGAGACAGTGTCTTCCTGATGTCCTTTCCCGTTCTGTTGGTTCTCTCCTAGCCGGCCTCCGGTAGGGAAGGCGATTCCGAGTATCCAGATATATCCTCTCCAGCGTCTCGTTCAATCCTGTGTATGTGGAAAACTTTGGATCCTTCCATTGCTTCCTAGCATTTCCAGAACCATCGTCCAACTTCCTTTTGCCTTTGTCTTTATCCAAACCTTTGCTGGATGGTCCTCCAACCTCCACTGCATTAACCTTTTTTAACTTTAAATCCGTACTCGCATCTTCTTGCCGAAGGAACCTTTCTGCCTCGTGAAAGAATTCGTCGAGATCCCGTGGGGGATCTCCTATCAGAGATACCTTGAAATCCAAGTTCTCCCTGACTCCTGATACTGCTGCCATTAAAACCATCGATGGATCGGGCCGATCCACCGAAGCAACTGCGGCACTGAATCGAGTTAGAAAGGCTCTAAGCGATTAATCGATCCTTTGCTTTACCGATGTCAATGTCATCACGTTCTTCGGTCTCTTGACATGAACCCGAAACTGTCCCAAAAACCTTTCCACCAATTCCCTCCAAGTCCTGATAGATCCTTCTCCCAGCTGCCTAAACCACATCGCAGCTAAGTCCGTCAAGTACAAAGGGAAGCACCGGGCCATCACTTCCTCCGATGCCCGCAGCACCTCCATGTGTCTGGTGTACCTCATCAAGTGATCCGTAGGGTCTGTCTTGCCATCGTATACCTCCACGCTAGGTAGCTTGAACTTAGGTGGATTCTGAGTCATCCTTATTTCCCGAGCAAACGGACTCCTGTTCACTCCTTCCAAGTCTCCGTTGGTCAAACCACCTCGCACAGTCTTCCTGATTATATCCACCAATCCAGCGTTGTCTGTCGGGGGTTGCCCCCGAGGGAATTCCGGTACATACTCTTCATGTGGCTCGCTAGCAGCAACGTTGGTTCTAGCCTGTTGAACTCCTTTCAAAGGTCCTCCTGTGTTGGATCCTGCAGGCCTGCCCCCAAGTCCTTGTCGATTGTCCTCTGGCTCTGCATCCTGTCCTCCATTGGGTTCCATAACCCTAGCTCCTTGTCCTGCATCCACGGCTGCTGTAGCTGTTCCTAAGTTCTGGGTCCCTGCAGCTCTCATTTGCTCCAAGAAAGTCTACATCATCTCCTGTTGACTCTTCAACAACCTCTCTTGTAGTGAATTTGTTATGGCTTCCATTTCATCCCGGGTTATGTAGATCGAAGCTGGTACTTCCTCACCTCCGGAGGATGCTTGTTGACTTCCTTCCTGTTGGCTTCTCTCAGTCCTTAGCCTTCTACTGTTTTGCCTAGCCATTGTCTTCCAAATCCAAACTTCTATCCGATGCAGCGGGTGCTAGTCCTTCTCAGTGAAAGCACCAAAGTGTTTGCGCCAAAATTGGCCACAAACCCCAAATACTGTGAAAGCACCAGTGTATGAATACAAATCAGCGATATTCAAACACAAATCACAGATCTCAGCAAATAACCCAAATATGTTTGCACAAAAAATGGACAAACACCTCCAAGTCGTATGATTTAGTTGATTTTATGTTGTTCGTAGTGATTTGGGTGGTTTATGCAAATATGTAAAAAAACAAGGACTAAACTGTAAAAGACACACAAATTTATAGTGGTTCGGCCAGAATGTGCCTACGTCCACTTTATATGTTATTCTCCTTTTTCGATCCGATTACAAGTACAAAGCTTTTATTACAAGTATATCAAAGTTGTTTGAAAGTTCCTTTCAGGCTTGAGCTCTCAAAACTTGTCCGCCATTGTTGTACCCCTGCCCCTCTATTTATAGAGTGGGGCTGGGGGCAGAGGTCTTGCATGTATATAACTGCTGGTGGGCCTGGGCTGATACAATCTGGCCTGGCAAAGTTGGTTCGGTAGCTCCTTGGTTCGGCGGTGAGTGGAGTGTTGACTGGACCGGTAGTGTGTCGAGCGTGGGTTGGTTCGGTAGCCCCGGTCCGGTAGTGGTTGGTTTGACTCGGTGGTGAGTTGGTTCGGCGAGGCCTTGGACCGGTGGAGCTTGGTTCGATGGGAAGGGAAGTGGAGTTGGTTCGGTGGTGAGAGGAAGTGGAGTTGGTTCGGTGGGAAGGGAAGATGGCTGGTTCGGCTATGCTTTGGACCGGCATTGTTTGAAGATGGAGCTTGGACCGGCATTGTTTTGGACCGGTAATAGGTAAAAACGTGCCCAGCAGATCATATCTCCTTGATACGAACTCCGATTATCCTGAAAATTGAAACATGGCCTTTCCTAGTCCTTATCATCATTTCCAATCAATTTCGTCCCGATCGAAACTCAACCAAATTTTAATAATATCGACCGTAGCCTTGATCCCAATCAATTTTCAATTCCGACATCCTCATTCCTTGCGAATTTGTTGATATTCCAGTTTTTACCCAAAAAGTGGGATAACAGGATGTTAATTGGGACATAAATTTTTTATACACTAGTGATTTTATGCATTTTACTTCTAACCTGGTGTCTCTTGTTGCTGGAATTAGGCGTATAACAGGGCCTGTTTTTGTTGGTGACAGTAGCAGTGATGATGGAGATTAGTTATCCTTTGTCGGATAGTAGTTTAGGTGCTCTGCCTATCTCCTGTTTTCACTTCCTATAGTTGTTCTGGAGCCTGTGCCGAATGCTTGTTAGTAATGTTCATCTGTAAAAGTTGATGGCCCACTCAAAAGTCGACTAGCCTTGATGAAAAAAAAAATTATTATTTTTTATTTGGCCGATGTTGATTTTGACAAATACCAGTCTTGTTTTTGCATATGGAATGGTCAATATTTTTTAAAAGTAGAAAACCGAACAAAACATTTGGTTATCCGACTCATAGCAATCAATACCTCTGGAAAAGAAAAGTTAAAATGGATCTAATAAAAGAAGAATAAGAGCATCTTCAACCTTAATGTAGTTACATTCTAATGTTAATGCCACATAGGTTAATCGCAATTTCGTTTATATTTGTATGTTCAATGCTCTTGTGAATTAAACGTGAAGCATGTCATTTCTTTTACTAGACATTATGAAATGTAATTTACAGTACTCCCTCCAGTTCACAATATAAGAAGTTTTTCAAGTTTGCACAGAAATTAAGGAAAAAATCAAATGATGCTTTAGCTCGTACTTAAATTATGTCTGTCCTGCAAATTAAATTCTTTTTTCATGCATTGCTCAATTGTTACTCCTATTTTCATGCAAAGCTCAATTATTACTCTTATTCACATCATCTTCTTCATACATTTCATACAGCAATCTAAAATTTGAACACCTCCTCCAAAACTAATGAAAAAACAATCGATTTTTTGTGTTTGATATTTCAAAATTTTAGAATGGAGCTAAAGCCAAAATTATGTAGCTTCATTTGCCTATATAAGAAGACAAAATCAAAGAGTAGAAATCCTACAAGGTAACATATCCATGACTTTAAGTAGCATGCATCAACATATTGACATGAATTTTCCACCTATGAGGGATAGGGAAGAATTTCTATTTGAACAACACTTTGAGCGCCGAAGGTAACACAATGATGAACGTGAATTTTTCTCTAGTAGGTATGGCTCAAACATTTCTGAAGAAGAAAACAATTTGGATATAGAGGATCATGTTCCAGCTATAATCAGATAACCTTGTACCGAAAATATAGTAATTGATCTAAATATGGATATGAAATAAGAGTTTGGGACTTCATTACTTGAGTTATATGTTGATCAATATTGTGAAGAAGATGGACATATTTCTATTCCAACTATAGGTATCATTTCAACATATATTGATTCTCTCTTTCCTAGAATAGTAGTTCTTTCAACTTTCATATTCATAACTTATTTTTTACCTTAAGATTTTTAACTGTACTCATTTTTTTATGTGTTATTTTAACATATCCATAAAATGTTGGCATATCTCAAGTGAGGCAGAGAAAGTTTGTATCGAATAGTGAAAGATGAGCTATTTATAATGCTTCGTTAGAGAAAAGTGTCAATGGAAAATTGAAACGAAAGGCAACAACAGAAGTATCTCGTTTATTTTCGGTAAATATACAAACGACATAATGAATTTGGAGGCGAACAAAGAATCGTGGTTCGTAGAGGGTTTTAGCGACCTAAATCGAGTCCATGAAGTTCCTTTACATCGACGAACAACCTTAAGAGCACTTGCTAAAGCTTTAAATGTGAGTTATACAACATTATTCAGACTCGTGAAAGAAGGCCTAGTCCGCTATCACATCAATGCAATTAAACCATATCTGAATGAAGAACATAAAAGGGCACATTTACTTGTGCACCTCTATGTTAGACCCAAAAAGCATGGCTGGTGAGCCGAAGTTTGTGGACATGTATAATATGATACACATTGACGAGAAATGGGTTTATATGACAAAAAAAAATGAGAACTATTACATGCTTCCTATGGAAGAAAAACTATAGCGCACATGTCGGAGCAAGAATTTTAACGAAAGGGTAATGTTCTTAGTGGCTATGGCTCGTTTAGAATTTGACGTTGAAGAAAATGAAGTATTTTCAAGGAAAATAAGAATATTTCCTATTGTCACAGAGAAACCAACCGCGAAAAAAAGTAGAAATAGAGAGGTGGGGACTATGAAGATAAAACCAATGACTTCGGTCACAAGAGAAACCGTACGAGCCTATTAGACCGAAAAAGTTATACTCGCACTATGAAGAAAATGGTCAAGAGAGGATTCGAATAGAACTATCTTTATTCAACAAGATAATGAAAGATCACACATCGATTCAAGGAACGAACAATTTTAGCCCGCTACCTCACAACATGGTTTTAACATTCAGTTGACATGTCAACCATGAAACTCACATGACTCAAACATTCTAGACCTTGGATTTTTTAATTCAATTCAAGCATTGCAACACAAAGGAGTGTCCAAAGATAGCTGTAGAGCCTATCTCTGCAATTGAGAAACCTTTTAACTAATATCCAGTGAGAAAATTGAATCATGTTTTATAACTCTACAACTATGCATGCAAGTGATCGTGAAAGTTGAAGGTTCGAACAAATACAAAATTCCGCATGTGAACAAATATGCACTTGAAAAAGAAGTCTGTATTCGCACAAAAATTAATTGGGACTATAGTCTAGTCCAAACTGCTATGAATATGTTAGCATAAGAAAGAAATTATGAATTATGTCATCCTATGACATTTGTTGTCATTTCACTCAATTACAATTATTTCTACCATATTTTTATTTGATGTCTATACTTCCATCTTAGTTGTTAATCTTGCAAAAAGTGTTTCCATATCCATGAGCAAACTATATGTAACAACACTCATGTAACCATTTAATTTTTTTTAATGCAAGTATTGCTGCGGAGAAGGTATGTACAAGTTGAGGAAAAAGAATGAAATAAAATTATGCTAGAAGTAGTAACAAACGGATAAGCAAATTTATAAGCAGAGAGACATTTTATTACAATAATTTTGATCGAATATCAAACTCCATGGGAGAGGAAACGACTAATAAAAAGAAACCAAAAGTCAGAACCTGACAAGGTCATTTATATTTTTAGGCAGCATGAAAAGAACAAAGCATAATGATAAAAATTAAGCAAACAACTTCATTACCAGCTACAAAATTTTAGAAAAAATTCAAATACACCACTTTTAATATGGATTAGATCATGCATATTCGGATCAGGATGGAGCTGTCCTTCATTAAAAGGTTTTTTTTATTCAAATCAAGCAAATGACGGGCTTCTAAATTGATGTTCTCTGAATCTTTCTTCTTTACATCATCAACACTTGTGTCAGCGATAGACTTTGGTGTAGAGGAAATATGCAGTTCTCCTTTATCCAAAGGTATCTTGTTCAAATCCAACAAATGATCGGATTCTAAATTGATGTTTGCCGAATTTCTCTTCTTCACAGCATCAACACTTACGTCAACGATAGACTTTGGTGTGGAGGAAATATGCAGATCTCCTTTATCAAAAGGTATCTTGTTCAAATTCGACAAATGGTCGGATTCTAAATTGATGTTCGCCGAATCTTTCTTCTTCACATCCTTTGCACTTGCATCACCAATAAACTTTGGTGGAGAGGGAATACTTTTCTTATCCATGGTAACTAAATCTTAAAGTGAACTGTGAAGATATAAGCTGTCCATAAATACACAGTTTGTGACAGTGAAAGAAAAAAGATGAGGAAAAAAGAGGGAAAAATGCTTAATCATCATTAATGCAGAAGTACTAATTCAAAGTAGTAGTTGGACAGAGAAATACTCCATGCATTTAAGAAAATCTCATTATAGAGCTCTTGACTCTCTATCATTTGTTATGGATCAGGAATAAAGTGGGAATGACAAGGTAAAACATCCTATATTTGGAAACAAAGCTAATCTCTTAAAACGTATGATATTGTGAAGTGGAGGGAGCAGTAGACATTTCACTTCATAATACAATGTTGTAGCCATCACTAATATAATTGCACATAAAGAAAGTTAAATAAATTTATTTAATTTCAGCGTGGTCTAACTTGGTCTAGTTTGTTTTAAGAGAGAAATAGAGAAAATGATAACTTTGAAAAAAAAATTAGACCGAAGGACATTAAATCTTATTTTTAGGCTGAAGGACAAATGCTGTTTATAATTAGCACTATATTCAATTTTTACACTATATAAAATGCTAGTTATATCTAGCATTATATTCAGTTTTAAACTATACAAAATGCTAGTTAACCAGCGTTGTCCTTCAACCTAAAAAAACAATCGTGTTGTCTTTCAGTCTAAGTTTGTTCTCTTGCATATTCTCGTGCTGTTTTAACATGTTTTTATGGAGACAAAGTAGTGCCACGTGAATACATTTTGCCATCGCGGAGCATTGCAGACGCTCTAAAGGTGTAGTAAGTTTTCTGAATTAAATTAAATGCATAAAACCCAAATCATGAACCCCATCTAAACCCTAGTCAAAAAGGAAAATCCCCAATTCAAAAGTCACTCAGTTTTTGCAATGGCAACCATAGCAAGAAGACTCATTTTATCAAAGACCACCCTCTACAATTCATCCTCCAAAATCAAACCCATATCGGTCCTCTCTCGTTCATATGCAGCAAAGCCCTTGGCTTCGAAATCACGTGACATGCCGCCTCCTTCTTCCGCTACCGAAGAAGAGGACGAAGAAGAAGACATTATTCCGACTTCAGGGATAAGTAAGCCACTGTCTGATGTCCTTAAAGAGCTCAACAAGAAAGTGCCCGATCAGTTTATTCGTGTTCGAAATGAAGATGGATTCACCAGCAAATATGTGCCTTGGTTCATTCTATTTTCTCAACTAAGTCGTTATTATTTTGGGTTTTGTAGGTTTGATTATGCTAGAAACGCATTTGCAGTGCGTTTAGTAACAACTTTTTTTTCTTTCTTTCCATAACTAATCAGAAAAGTAATTTGGATTTGTAGCTTGAATAGTAAAATCGTAATAGTAGTTGGATACATCAGTTGAAATTTTGATAGAACTTTGGCTGTAGAACTTGGAATAAGTTGCAAGTTTGATTTTATTATGCGTGACTTGTTAACTTGTTTGCTACGTGGAGAATTTTTGAGTTGTTGCCACATATTTCAAGTCATAGGAAAAACTTATAAGCTATTTTTGATGTTTAAATTTCTCAACATGTGCTGAAATGTTGGCTATAAGGTGTAAATTTTTGGTGGAGATTGTCAGTACAAGGATGTTTTATATAACGGGATAGCGTAAGATTATTAATATGAACATTTTGATAAAAAGAATAAGCTGAATATAAGAAAGGGTCGTTTGATTGAACTAGTTAACATAAATTTTCTAACTGAAAATCAAAACGTTTCCGGTACATGGATGCAAATGTGTTAGTATGCTAGTTTGTATTTTGAACCGTATGATTTGGTGGATAAAAACGTATACTCAAGTCGAAAGCCTTTGTTTTGGAATGTACACAATAAGTAGAAAGTTCTCTGACTAGACAATCAACATTAAGAACATCTATAGATTACAGAGAAAATCTATGAACATAATATGGTGTATGTACATTTATGTCCGGAATTTATTTCTATTTTTTAGTAAGGATATGTATCAGTATAAATTATATTAGACATACTGCGTGCATAATTCTAGTGTGAAGCTTTATGAAGTCTATGACTATACTTGCTAAATAATCTGTATCTTTTGTCTTACTAGTAGCCTCGTAGGAAGGTATATCAATGTAACATCTTGTTTAGTGGCATAAATTTAAGGTTATGCGTGTTAAAATAATGATTTTGTTGAAAATAATAGGTCTGTTGATGGAATTTTACTATAAAAAAAATGTAGTATTCCTTGTTTAGTATAGTTGTGACATCTTTATGTGAGTTGTTCCGTGTATCAAAAGAAGTTTGCTAAAATCTTGTGGTATGCTATTTTATTTTGCACATAACAATCTATAGTGCTAGATTACTGAAACTTCTCAAACACTAATATTCATCGTTTGCAATTAATTGCTTACAGGCATATTGTCAATCGAATCTTGAATTTACATGCACCAGGTATTATATATGCACTCCAAGTTATACAATTTAATTGAAATTACGTCTAACCTAGACAAATGTGTATCCATTACTCGTTTTTCTTTCTCTTGCAGAATGGTCTGGTGAAGTCCGGAACATCACATATTCAGCTGATGGAAAGTCAGTTACGGTAGTCTATCGTGTTACGCTCTATGGCACTGATGCAGAGGTAATATAGTTTATAAATGTATGATAAACTATTGTTGCACCCTAAAAATTAACAAAATGGAATTCAAATAATAAATTGTAAAGTTCAAATTTTGAATTATAATTGGATTCGAAATGTTATATTGTGAATTGTTGATTCAAAAGATGTACATTGTAATGAGTGTACACCCATTACTGATACATTGAGACAGACTAGTATTGCATGCCAAAAAAAAAAAAAGCTCAACCAAGTTTATCAAATGACATTAAATAAATGTCTTCTTCTTTTTTCCTTTTTTTTTTCGACTTGAAACTTGAGTATTTCCATTTCTAAACCTAAAGCTCAATTACAATTTGATTGAGTTTTGATTTTAGAATTAAATTGAGATTGGTTGGTGAGCGGGTCTTTAATAGGGATCCAAATCTTAAGATATTAAGACTTCTGTGGGCAATGCTCCATGACATGATAATCTTCAAGTTTATGAACTTCAGATGGTACCTTTTACTTAAGTATTTAGTCCACAACAGCAAATTTGTTAAATTTAGTATATAATAGGCAGAATATGCACCTAATGGCATATTACAAAATTCAAAAGTTACAAATGTGCGTGCTGTATCATTTACCGATTTACATCTGCTACTCATCTATCCAAAGATATGTCAGTATAGCATTAGTTTATATAAAGTTTGTTCATATAGGTATTACATTAAATTAGTTTGTTTATCTAGGTATTACGTTAAATTAGTTTGTTAACTAGATTTCAAATTATTACGAAGATACATAAATGATTTGTCAATTTTCTTTCACACATAAGGTATGGACTCTAAGGTAAGATGTTCCCTTTATGAACTATTAGGGTATCCACACCCCAAGACATGTAAAACAACAGGATGTTAGGAAATCAAACACAATTTTCAGTATCTGGAAAGTTTAATGCGCTGGACAAACAATGTCTTTTCATAATGAAATCATTAAATTATAGCTTAAAAAATTAACGGTAAAGTCTTTCTTATTATTATTACGGATTAATTTTAGGACATTTCAAGTTCTATACTTATTCAAATTATTAGTATGATGTTATGTATGCTCCATGGAGAAGCTAATAATGAATCCCTGTTTTGTACGCTTTGAACGTTCAGATATACAGAGAATCGTGTGGCACTGCCCCCGTAGAGGACACTAGATTCGGTGATCCGGTGCAGAAGGCAGAAGCAATGGCCTTTCGACGTGCTTGTGCAAGGCTTGGTTTGGGGCTTCATCTCTATCACGAGGAATTGTAGTGAGAGACAAATGACTCTCATGTAGTGGTAGGTGTTTGGCTTGTACTATCTGTCAAATTTGGAAAATGTTATCAAGTGCTAACTCACTGTTTCTAGTGTTGTAAATTTTGTGAAGGTATGTTTTTGTATGAATATGGGTGTATTATTCTATTTGAAAGGGGGGGGGGGGGGGGTGTGGGTTGGAAATCTTTTTATTATCTACCGATTGTCTCCATGTAGTGAGTATGTTCATAGTGTGGAAGGAATGGTTTCACCATTCTTTAGCAGGTGATGCTCTATCTTGTATTTGTGTTGGGTGTTGATTCTATCAGATCGAGTTTTGTTTGGTTTAAACTATACATTTTAAAACCTAATCAGATCGGGTTGGGTTCAGTTGGGTAATAACACAAAAATTGTATATATTAGTGTTGGGTCCGTCGGCTCAGGTCGGGTTTAATTGGATGTTTATGTTATTTTTCATCATTTATACTCAATTCAAGACTTGACCGGTTCGGGTCTTTTCAGATCGGTTCTGATTTGTGGTTTTCAGTTCTAATTGCCTGCTCAAATAAGAGGTTTGCTCGACACTTGTCATCCTTGTATGGTTAATGGATGCACGATAATCTATTAGTTTTTGCAATACGACGAACCCATAAAGGGGTGAAAGCAAGTCGGCATTAAGGATATTGAATGTTCAACAAACTTATTAAATATCAATTTATGGGAAATGTTAAATAAGCGTAGTTACATAATAATTACAATATATAAAAAATGGAGAAATGTTAAATCGTGGTAATTATAGAGGAATTCAATTAGTGATGCACAAAATAAAACTATGGGAGAGATTAATAGAACAAAGATTCAAATCGATAATCGATTTGGTTTTGTATTAGGTAGGTCGATAATAAAGGTTATACATTTAATAAGATGAGTAATAATAAAGCACTAGAAACAATAGAAAGATCTATGTATGTATGGTTTCATTGATTTAGGCAAAAAAAAAAAAGATATGATGTCAAAAGACATAATTGGTTTTATATAAAAAACCTATATCCACGTTGTTAATAAAAGTTATTCAATATATGTTTGAAAACTCAACGATGAATGTGTATTCTGCATGCGAGACGATTAGTGAGTTTCCTCTGAAGTAGGATCGCACCCAGGATCGAACTTTAGCTCTTGACTGTTCACATGGTATCAGATGAGATAACAAAAGGAATTCATGATGATACACCATAATAATTGTGTTTGTAGATGATATTGTGGTAATATACACTCAAAGAATAAGTGAGCATAAGTTAGAAAATATAGAAATGCATCAAAATCAAATGTTAAAACGCAGCAGGTTTATAATAGAATTCATAACATGCAATTTTTTTTACAGAATGGAGGAAATGTAATAAGATGTGTTTACAAGATCAAATGATGACAAAATAAATGCATTTAAATGTCTAGAATCGGTAATACAAAAAGATGAGGAGGTGGATAGTGACATAACAAACCATGCTATTACAAGTTGAGTAAAATGAAGACAAATAGGCATCATTTTATATGTGATAAGAAACCAAAAACAAACCAAAATTAATTTTTCATTAAACTTCGATTATATTGTATATAGCATAATGACCGTCTTTAAAGAAGAAACAGGAAAATAAGTTGAGTATAGGAGAAATGAGAATGTTAAGTGAACGGAAGGAATAGGTAGAAAACGCAGAGTTACATATGAAAAAGCAATAAAGATATTAGAAGTGACACCTATTAGCAAGAAAATTAGGAAAGTAAACATAAATAGTATGAACACATAATGAAGATGAAGTGATGCTCATAAGGAAAGAAGATAACATATACATAGATGGAAAATGTTTAAAAAAATAGAACTACACTATATGGGAAGAACGTAGTAAAAATTATTTAAAAGTATTAAAATCAACTAAAAATATGATCCGTGATAGAAATTATGGAAAACGAGAATACATGTGACATATCCCGTTCATTTGAGAAAAAGGCAATGACGACGATTATGATGATGAGTTTTGGCAATATGACATGCAAACATCGACGTCTTGTTACCTGAGATGATAAAAATTAAGTTGAAGGAGAAACATCGCCTTCCCCTTCCCATCCGATCGTTTCAATCGTGTATCGAGTGACCAAAACGTATTTATTAAGCAAATGCACCTTTGAGGTGCGGTTTTGGTAAAAGAAATCATCTTTACACCTAAAATAACACATGTGGTATCGAGTTGAAGGAGAAACGTATTTATTAACATCCCCTTCACCTTTAAGTTAAAGGAGAAACATCCCCTTCCCATTCGCATTCGATCGTTTCAATCGTGTATCGAGTGACCAAAACGTATTTATTAAGCATATGCACCTTTGAGGTACGGTTTTGGTAAAAGAAATCGTCTTTATACCTAGAATAACACATGTGGTAGGGGTAAAAACTAACATTAAAGTAATCAAATTTTCCAATGAATTTTTGCATTAGTTTTAATAATAGTTAAATTCGGTAATATTAATTTGAAGGACATTAATTTTATTAATTTTGTTATATTAAAGTAAATACTAATCAATAATGACAAACTATTGGTTTCTTTCCCAATCCCTTTCAACCATAAATACACATACCCCTTTAGCTTCCATGCACCAATCCAAATACCTTTCAGTCACCCATTTTGTGTCACCTTCTTTTCATTGCAACCACATCCTTAGCATCTTAGCATCTCTTCAATACGAACCAATGCTAAAAGCTTTTATTGATGGATGCACAAATATAAATTTTAATTATCGTACCACTTTTTAACAGAGAAACAAGGGATATGGTGGAGCCTACGTATGGATCGTATGTGAGGTCCGCTGTATCCCTGTCTTGTTTGTATAAAAACCGCTACGAGAAATCGGTAGTGTTGACCAGATTTCTAGCAACCTCAGAATTATGATTGGAGGTAGGTTTGAGCAAAGATTATTTGCTAAAACCATAATAAAAAAAATGTAAAATAAGGAGAAATTAAGAGAGTTATATGTAACGTGATTAAAGTAAATGACATAAGATATAGAGTGGTTCAATCTTAGAAGAGTGATTAGGAGTAATAAAGGTCGTCGTGCTCTTTACGTCATTAAAAAAAACTCATTAAAAAAATATATATGTATGTTATGTATGTACGTATGTATACATGCATTTTTGGATTTGAATATAGAAGGATTTCAAATTTCAAATTTTAATATAAAATATTTAACCTATTCAAAATAATTTTTTATTTACTTTTACACCAACCAACAATGATTTTTTTTAGCGCAGTAAGGTGAAAATTATTGTTATTGAAAATTTCAAAGAATTTGAATTTTGATTTAGTTCGGTTTTGAATAAAAATTAAAAAATTATTTCTACTAAGACACAAAAAAAGAATTATTTGTAATATCCGTATGGATATTTAACAATATATATATATATATATATATATATATATACATACATACATACGCATGCACACATAATAAAAAAAATTGAAGTTGAAACTGTAAAGATTAAAAATAATTATTTTTATTTTTATTTAAAATTGAAAACATAATTTAAAAACAAATATATTTGAAATGTTTATATATGTTTAAAATAAATATATATTATATATTTGAATCTTGATTTTTTAAATAAATTGTCGAAAACAAATTTAATACGCACACGTATTTATAAGGTAACAGAAACCAATTATTAAATACATATATACTTTTTTAGCAAAGCTTGCCGGTTTTATAGTAGGCCGTCCGACATTTATTAATAAATGAAAACGGGTGTTCTGCACATGCGTAGAATAACTATAATGGTTTTATAGTGGTCATACATTTGAAGTACAAAATACAACCAAGAGACAGACAAACACACCTACACTACTAAACAACCATGACTATCCCTTCTCAGAAGAGGAGGAACTACCACACTCATCGACCAAGTCAGGACCGATGACATGAACAAGTGTCAAACCTAGAGAAAAGAATAGCAAGATTAGGGACATAACCTGCGGAAGCATGAGTGTAAACAATTTTCCTATCCCAAGGGATATCCCAAAACATATTCTTGTTCACCTCACCAACATCACCCACTCGAGTTAGGTTCAAGCCCTCTCTTTCCACGTGATAGAAAAATCGTCTACGCTCACCCTCATCCTCGCTGACAAAGCTATACTAAGTATCACTCTCAGGAGAATAGTGCATGTCGGAAGGAACATTGATCCAAGCATGCTCCTTAGTGTTCCAACCAATAGAAATAGAAGGAGGCTCAATGACCGAAGGAATAGCATGAGCATCTACCGCAACAAGATCCACAGGAGGCGAAATAGCTGTAACGACCCAGAATTTCTGTCAATTAAAATTTGTATATTTAATTGATTTTGAATATTAATAAGTGAAATTTATAAGTCGAATAATTTATTTTTCGAATATCTGGATTTAATTGGATAATTAAATCGATAATTTAATATTTGAAATTTCAGAAATAATTGAAAATGGGGTTTAATATGATTGAAATTGATTTGTAAAATTTTATTATATCATATTGGAGTTAGAATGATATTTTAGAACTTTTAAAATCGAATTAAAAGTTGATTTGAGAAAATTGAATATTTTAATATTTAATTGACGAGTTAAAATAGTCATTTTTCAAACAGTGTCGGATTTTCACGAAACTAGTTTCATCGGATCCGTAATGTGATATTATTGTATGGTTTCAAATTTCATGTCAATCGGATTTACCGTTTGCCCGGGGCAAGCCAAAACGCATAGAAATTAGTTTAAATCGATTTAATTTAAATTTGATCGTTTATTGCCGTAACTCGCACAGATGATCGAATTGGCTCCCGAAACATATTCCATTTTGTTCGGAACGTGGGGTAAACCTTAGAAACGCCAACCGGCACGCTTCGTTTGGAGTTCGGAAAATTCAGGATGAATTGTGTTTCATCGTTTTTTCTATAAAAGGACCTCCATCTTCACATTTGCAAACCCTATCTCCCAGAAACCCTAGCCGCCGCCTGTATTGTTCTCAACGGCCAGAAATATCGATTCTTTCTTCCTCGATTTCTCCTAATCTATCAACAATTATGAAAAACTTCCAACACGAAAGTTGAAGAGCGTATTGAGAACTATAAATACAACGGTTGTGATCGAATTTGAGTGCGTGGATCAACGATAAAACGACGATGAAGTATGCCATTCGTTCACGATTTCCAAGGCATTAGCTCGACCGAGTTGCACGTGGTCATGGCCGTGGGTGAGGCTCTGGTAGGCGCATGTTTTAGTGGTGGTTGATCGGCTTAGAAGTGAGGGGATTGGTGGCAAAAATTGATGAAGAAGGTCGGCAATGGGTTTAATGTCGCGTTCGAAACCTGGGAAGTTTTCGCGTGCGTGAGAAGAAGGAAGGAGACGTGAACGGCCTGATTGCTTGGCCTTGGGATGCACGGCCAGATGATTATAGGTTATAAATTTAAAAAGAAAATGTAAATAAATTATATTAAAAAATTGTGTAATCTTTGTAACACTATATCTTTTTCATACGAGATCGAAAAATTACGAAACAAGTTGCGTTGGAATCGTATGGACGAGTACTACGCTATGGATCTGGATTGGAGTCGTTTGGAGCTAGTGTGAATTTCAGGTAAAATTAAACGTACGTTTAATTTTATTCGAAATAAACGCGGAAACTGAATTGAAAGCAAGGTGAGAACTTCTCACTCAATCGAATCTGTTTCAATTTAAATTTTAAATAGTTAGATTTAAAATTATTGATTGTATGCCTGAATGATAAATTATTATCTGTTATTGATTGAAATAGACATTATACGCCGTCTATTAAGCGAATGTTATTTATTAAAAACATATACCGCGATAATTCCAACTTGATTGGAATTGGTATTATATATGTACTTGGAGTTGATTTTCCCGCATTATATAGCGAATGAGACCCTATTGCGCCGCATAATAGCGGATAATATTTTATAAATCCCATATACTGAGATATTCCGTATTGGAACGGAATTGGTATTGTGCTAACGTCTGTGGATGCAGGGAAACAGGTTGGAGGGATCCAACTGGATTCCTCACCAATATTTATTTGATTACAGATATTGTGATATTTGATTAATTATCATATCGATATATGATGTTTGGAAGTCGTGATTGACTATTTGGTGTGTTGCATCGTTGGGCCAATTATGGAATTATGAAAGGATTTTAAGGTGATGATTTTCAAATTTTAAAAGGATTTTAAAGTGATTTTTGAAAGTATACTTTTTATTAAATTTTTGGAATTGATTCATTTTTAAAATAAATAAAACGTTTTAAATTTTAATGTTATAAAAATTATGATTTTTGAGAAAATAAGTTGAAAATTGATTTTTGAAATACGAAGATAATGAATTTATAAAATAGTTTAAATTGTGATTTTTGAATTTATTATAAACGGTTTATAAATAAGATTTAAAGAAATTGAATTTTTATAAATCAGAATAATGGAATTTTAATGGAGTTTTTATAAATGTAAAAAGGGAGTTATTAATGAATCTTATAAGTAATAAGATTTATAATTTATAAAGTTTTAAAAGAGCGATTTTGTTGAATAAATGAATTATAAGCATTTAACTTATAATATGGATTTTTGGTATATAACGGAGTTATAAATAGAATTGGTTAATAAAGGAGATTTATAAATCGAAGTTTTTATAAATAGAATTGGAATTTATAAACGCGGTTTTATGAATCCGAAATCAATTGAATTTGATAAATTAAACATAGAAGTTTATTAAAGGAGATATATTCGTGATTTTGGACAGCGAATTATCCTTTAAGTTAAATGTTGTAAAAATAAGAGTTTGGTTGGGAATTTTATCCACGATTTTGGATAGTGAATAGTATTTTAATAGATGTGTAGAAACATTGAATTGGGTAAATAAAGTATATTCACGATTTCTGGACCATGAATATATTATGAAATAAAATGGATATGTTTTGGGAAAGTGATGTTTTAAATAGAATTTAAGACGATTTAAAGATGTTTTAAAATGCATTAAGTGTTGAAACCATAGATTTCAACATTCATTGTTGAAATAGACGTTTTCGAGAAAGAGAAGGAAATGGTGGACTATGACACGGTTGTTATAATAAATGATTTCCGAAAGGAAATGTTTTATATAGTATTGGGATTTATATATCTATCTTAATTTCGAATCCCTATACTAGTGATTTTGGGTCGTCGTAACGATGTTTTACGCAACATTCGTTTTGACTCAAATAAATGTGTTTAAGAGAATGTTTTCCTTAAAGAATGAAATATATACTTAATTTCGATTTAAGTATATTGAATATTTTCCAAGTGTTGAAAATAAATGGATTTGTGAATTACTTATTATTATTTAATAAGTATGGAAATGTTTTCCAATATGAAATGAATGTTTTGAGATTTTATCTTTTAAAGATAAATTAAAAATGAATATTAAAAATCGATTTGGAAATTGTATATTCATATATATTTGGAATTGTAAATTCACTATGGAATTTATAAAAGAAAGGGAAATTTGTTTAAAAAAATAAACATTGATTTATTTTTGAAGTGTGGAGATAAATTTACGGATTTGGAACGTAAATATAAAGTAAATCGGTAAGGATTTATTTAATTGGTTTAAATGAACCATTTTGAAATGAAAGTATTTCCGCGTAAGGAAAATGATTGAAATTTGTTTTCAAAGATTGAAAGGTGAAAAGTGATTTGAAATTTGTTTTCAAATGGTTGAAGTATGGAAATTATATATCTAGTAAAGATATTTTGGAAAATAAATAATTTGAAAAATTATTTGGAATTTGGTGATGTTGTGCACGCCTATTGATAGTTAAATAACCGACTATCAATATTTACCTTTAAATAGGTATTTGTTGTGTTTTGCTTGAATTTGAATGCTACACTTATTTTCAAAATAAGCGCTCACTATTCGGGTTAGTCGGGAAAGGACCTTGGGGTCGTATAACCCATTCCGAATATGTGATACGTCGTTATGGATTGCATTTGATGACCGGTGTTATAGACCAGATATTTTTGAAAACGGAAGGATTACCGTCGAATGACTCTGCATCGGCTGATCTCCGATATAGAGGTTTTATCACCCTTAGTGACGGGAAGCCCGGACGTGATTAGTGAATATCCGGATTGCAAGGACTTCTTTGTAAGTGCCTTCGGTTCCGTTCGATCCCGGAACGGACTTGTATGGATTGTGTGTCTGACATTACAATTTGAGATGTAAAGCTGGTTTCTATCAAATATATTTCTGTTGGTGGCGGAGAATTTATTCTCTTAGCTTAACACCATTCTCTGAGACGTACGAGCTCAAAGGTTATGTAATTGATGGTTACTAGTGATACATTCCCAAATTGGTAATGTGGCATACGAAGTGCTGTTGAGTATTTGATGATCAAAGCACAGCTTTTGTATAAAGCGTGGCTTTGTGGACGAGACTTCATCGGACCTCACACCCCGAAAATGGTCAAAACAGGAAGGATGCAGTAAGGTTACTAGGGGGTAGCGCCCCCTTTAGTGTATGTCATTCCTTCTGAATAGAGGTGGTATCATGGTATGGAGCCCAGATATTTAACCTATGTTGTTGCTGCAAATTTATTACTTTGTGGTTGTTGGTATCGAGGATCCTCGGATATAGATCGGTTATGATCGAGGAATGACATATTCGTGTCAGTAGTTACCCAGTTTGAAGGGTAACCCGGCCTTGTGTTTACAGAGAACGGGTTAGGTTCTCGGGTCGTCTTTCCAGAGGCGTACCCATGTGGCAATGGGAAGTTCCTTGACCTGACCATTTGTTGGAAATCCAAAGAAACAATACGATCTTGTACGGTTTTAGTTGTAGAACCTATCATTCACTTATGGTGGTCACCACTGTTTGGATGGTAGCTATAGTAGGCATAAGTGCGGAATGCCTATGCTGGCTAAGATTTATATCTTTACTTTCGAAATGTTTACTACATTATGCACTAGTAATAATATAAAATGTTCTTTTTAATGCCTATCAAGCATCTTTGACTATCATAAGGAGAAATCTCCTCCGATTCTGCGTTTGCATTGTGTGTGTGTGCGGGAGGCCTTATGGTAGTCTCATTTTCTAAAAAGCATTGCGAATCTATTTTAAAATTATCCTGTTCTTTGTTTTAAATATAATCTGTTTTAGTTCTCACACCAGTCACATGACTGACTCGGAGTTTATTGTTTTCCTTCCTAAACTCTGGGTGCCCACCAATTTCCACACGGGCAGTCAAGAGTCAGGTTTATCAGGATATTCTGGAATTCAGGAGTTGTAGGAGGCAAGCTGGATGGCATGGCGTATTCACTAGTATATAGTATTTCTTTTCCGCTGTTTGTTGTTGTTTGTTGTTGTACACTCTGATGATATAATGTAATGTAATGTGATGTAATGTAATAACTGATATAGTCCTTTGTTGAAAGATTATTCATTTATCTATTATATGTTGTTCCGCTGCGATTGTGAGATTCTGATATTGTTTTGTTATTTCTTTCTGTTTTCTGTTTCTTCTTCTTTCTTCTTCTTCTACCCTTTTTTTCTTCTTTAACCATAATGGTACGGTTTTCCGGCCTTCGATTGCTCGGCAGTTGATACAGTGGACGTATTGATGTCGGTTTTCGAGCGTCGAAAAGTCGCACCCGTTACAATAGCTAAGGAAGGAACATCACGGGGAGGAGAGGTTACAATAACGGTCGGACTTTCGGGACCCACTTTATGACAAGGGGCTGAGGAAGAGGAGCCCTATTAGCAAAGGGAACTGGGACAATACCGGACCAAAGAGAACGAGTATCCATAAGGTGGCCAAAGGACTAATAAGATGAGCATATATCATATTTCCAACTGTACCGAACAAGAACCTCAGCATCATAGCCCTCAGCAATTCTGAACCCGAGCGAAGAAGGCAAAGATCTCTTAGGGAGATTTCAATCAAGCTTTGGCATACACCAATCTCTTCCTGGCCACGGTATTAGAGTCAAAGAAAATAACCTTATCAATAAGGACAACATGGCGGTCAAGGCCAATCATGGGTTGTAAGATAGACGTGATGTGAGGAAAATGCACCAAAACAAGAATGGACAAAACTTGTTCCTTCGCCTTGCCCATGGACGGGCTCCATGAAGTGATAAGGAATTGCTTCCCTTTAATTGGAATTGGATCAGCTTTTAGAATACATTGTCTTTCTTTACTCTTTGATAATTTAAATAGAACATATCATTATCGAAGTGCACACTAAGGCCTCTCTGGGTTTTCAAACTTGACTACAACGCTCCTTAACCACATGATAAGCTGGGTTAGTGTCCAAGAAAAAACCAACCAGATAATCAGACCAGTAATCTACTCCTGCCTGTAAGACTTCGACCGGAGGAACCATTACTCCGTAGACCTCAACATTGTCAAACAAACGGTGGGTATCAACCCCCAGCATTTCGCGGTAATTTTGAGAAAAGGGCGCATCACAAGAAGATGAAACAAGAGCAGGAGAATCTGCAGTTACCTGCACCTGAGATACAACTACATTACAATAAGAACCTGTCGTGTATTCTAACTTACGAGCCAAACTAACATTCATTCAAAGACCAAAGCCAACATCAGATCTACAAAGTTATCAATGTAGGATCGCTTTCACCCTAAAGGAGGAGCGAATAGGGTCTACTAAAAATTAATGCAGAAATAAAAGTGAAAATAGAAAGTAATGAAGTAGATATCACACACAGATTTACTCAGCTTCAGCAAGAACCTGCCTACCTGCTACCCCTAAGTTTTCTGCTATAAATTAAGTAATCGGACGCTTACAAATACACGTAAACTTGCGATACCCGCTAACTTAATTAACCTAACTATAAGCACAAAACCCTGCCACAACTCAGCCACTGAGTTGTGAATTCTCAAATTACGCCCCGTAGTTTGTAGCTAGTTACACTACTAGAAATTTACACAATTTCAAAATAGAAAGTTTCAAATAAAAAATAAAACTAAAAAACCCTATTTTTATAAACTAAGCCCAATATAAAATCCGACCCAAGTATTATATAATTAGAGAAAAACTGTTTCCCTTTTTCTTTTGTGTAATATCTTCGGCCGCCTTCTTATTGCACTTAAAAAATTATGGTTTTATTTGAATTGACGATGTCGCTTAGAAAATTGTTCGATTGAAGTATGCTTTTGCTTTGATTTGCTTCGTCAATCGACTCTCTGACTTTGATTGCTCACGGTTGCTTCAATTATGTCGAGCTGGATGTTGCTTTGAATTGGTATATGATTTTCCCTTTTTTCGATTTTTGATTATGCTCGACTTTGATTCGAGTTTTGGATTTGTTTGTGAATTGTTCTAAGTAAGCTCTCTGAATTTTGTCTCGAACTCGAATGATTATTTATCAATGATGCATTGGCCATTTATAGGGATTAAAACCCCATAATCTTGTTCGCATATTTTGATTTGAAATTTTCAAATACTTTACTCAGCCATTCGATTCTTGCTTGAATGACGTGATGATTTTTGACTTGTTCATTTCTGACTATTAGTTGAATATGTTTTCTATCTTTGCTGCTACGACCTTTTCATCCTTTGAATGTATTTCTGATATATTCAAATATGTTTAAATATATTCAAAGTTGTAAATTTTTACTGCCAATAACTTGTTCAACTGCGACCTTTTCTACTCCTTGACTTTCATCGAACTGCTACCGATAGTTACAATTTTTTGTTGTATACGTGTGCTCTGTACCTTACTCTGACCATCCATACTGGTGCCTTGTTTGTGTGTCACCATGTATATACATATATACATATATGTATGTATATAGGTGTGTGATCTGATTTTGCTTGTTGCGTGTCTTTTGAAAAACTGCTCTCACTTGATTACTAGTACATGTTCACTAGTTCAAACTGCACATGTTCACTTGCATTTGTCTTGTGCACCTCATACCTGAACTGATATATGTGTATGTATATATATGCATATATGCATACATGTGTATATGTGAGTGTACTGATCATTGCTACATGCTCATGTTGCCTTTGAAAATTTCGAAGTCTGGTTGCATGTGTGTTCATGTGCTCATTTTTCCTCGTACACTTGTATTCTCTAAACTGTTGAAATTGAACTTGATGGGACATATTTAATTGCTTTGAGTTGTTTTCATTTATCTAGTCTATGTTGCGTCCCTTGTGTTCATAACTGCTTATGCCCATGTGTGTCACCTTATGTTGCATGTTTTCATGTGTGTTCGTGCTTGATTGCTTTGACTAGTCCAGTTTTGCCTTTGTTATTACGGTCTGGTTAAAAGACTGTGGTCCATATTTATCTTGTTTTCATATGTGCATTTTTTCGAGGCTGTTTTGTTGTATGTTGTTTCCTTGTTCCGCTTGAAGTCTGGTCTGGTTGTTGTTGTGGTCTTGTTCCATTTGTACATGTTGAAACTGAGTGTTTGCATATCCATTTTTCTTGAACATTTTGCTTTGTACCTATGGTTGCATATGAACTTCAAGTGCTTTCCATGTACTCTGGTTGCATGTGAACTTCAAGTGCTTTCCACGTACTCTATTCTGGTCTGGTTGCAGCCCTGCATTGCTTCGAGATAAATTGCTCTGGTTCCATTGAAGTATGCATATGTGTATGCTGGTTTGATAAACTTGGTGCCCTGAATTCGGGTTGCTTTTTTTATTTGAGTCTTGTTCCATTTGTTTTCCTTGTGTCATTTGAAATTGGATTTTGGTTGTACACATGAATATTTTTGAAGCTTTGCATTCATGTTAACTCACTTGTGAGCATGTCTTGCCCGAGTTGCCGTCATTTTGAGTTTGTTTTGATCTTCATGTGTTGCTTTGACTTTGTTGCTTCTGACCATGTCTTGTGTACTTTTTGAACTGAATTTTGTTTGCATGCTCCATTGTGTTCATGCCTGAATGACTTGCTGCATGCACTTGAGTAGAATTCAGTCTCGGCTTGGATTTGACCTTGTGCTCACTTGTCCCTGCTAATTTAACAAGCAAGTGTATATCTTTATGCACGACCTTGTAGCATGTACATTTTTCAAAGTTGTGGTGTAGACATTTTATCAAAAGCTCTTTGAATCTTTCAAAATATTTTCCAAATGGTTCTCCTCTGAATTGATGAAAATTTACAATTTCGTTTTGGATTTTAGATGTTTTTTCCAAGGGGCAGAACTTAACTTAACTTAGTTTAGTTAACTAAAAATATTTCTTAGCCAGGTAACGGGAAGAGGTTATCGGTGCACCATGAATCACCGTAGCAATGCAGCCGAAGGTTTAAGTACCTTCAAAGAAACAACCACAATAATATTTACGAATTACCATAATATTTATAAATGGTTATTGCTCTACCGCAGCTTAGACACCAAGAAATAAAATTGTTCAAAGAAGACAACTGTCAAAATAAAATTGAGCCCTAGGTGAGCTCGTGACTCCCTTAAGTTAAATGTCTAACCGTTATTATTAGTCAAAATTCTATACTGAAATGCAATTTTTGGGTAAAGGAAGGGGTGATGAAATCTCCCACCTTATGTCGATTGGGGTGTTGCCCTTAGAAAATAAAAACAAGATAAGATGAATGCAAAGCAAAAATTAAACATGAATTAACAATGCAGCTAAAATAAAGTTTAATTTTGAAATTTTTTATATATATAAATGCAAATGAAAGCTACCAACAATGCAAGATAAATAAAAACTGAAAATGAGGGCACGATACTAGAGCGTGCAGATTTATTTTTAAATAAGCAAGCAAGCAGAGCAGTCAAAAGTAGCAATTCCGTTTATTTCCTACGACACGATAATTATGGAACAAGATTTACATATATATTTCTAAAAACAAAACAAAAATTTGTATTTTTTTATTAACTAAAGAAAATTTTAAACAAAAGGATACTCAACTTGTAAAGTCTTTAAAGAAGACTTTAATCAAAAACAAAATGATCGAAAGCCCGGCCCAACAATTCCTCAATTAAAACAAATTTAACTAATGCAAGTAAATTTAAACTCAACCCAAATTTTGCTCGATCAAAATTCTCAGAGAAAAAAAATAAATCGCAACCCAAATCAAGTTTTGAAATTCTCGCGGTCGTTCGATTCGAATTGCAGGTGTTCGATTGGTTGATAGCAGGCGATTGAGGTGTTGGAGGCTTCTATGAGTCATGGCGATTTGGGAGGGAGGTGGTGGTTAAGGAGGTGGCACGTCGGTGTTTTCTGGTTGCGGTGGCTGGTGGTGGAAGCAGTGAGAGGTCACGGAGTGTTTGGGAAGTGTGAGGTGTTGTTAATTGTCGAATTTTGATGATGTCGTGGTTGCAGGGTAAAGTAAGTTGTCAGCAGTTGGCAGTGAGGTGTCAGAAGGAGGCTGTGGCGGTTTTGGTTGTAGAATATGTGTTTTGCGATGCAGAAGTACTTGCTCTGTTTGTAGTGTATGTCGCACCAGGGTAAGTACAAGGGGTAGGAAATGTATGTTTGAGTGAGTGGTTGCTTGAATGGCACAGTAACAGTAGTAGCGGCATGTAGTCTGGGTGGCCCACAGAAGCAGATGCCCAGAAGCAGATGTTGGTGACTGTTGATGGTTGCAATGTTGTGGTTATGTTGTGATGTAAGGGAAGTGGAGATGACAATGGTTGAAATTGTAGGTGATGTTGATGATGACTGCACTGTTGTATAGGTGCAGTGTTGAAGCAGTGGTATTGAAGGAGGCGGTTTGCAGTTTGATGGTCAATGTGGTGGTCAGTGAGGAACCAAATTCGTTGGATGGGATTATGCAGTAGTGGGAAGTTTATGGGTATGTAGAGTGATGATTTAAATGGTGATGTTGGTATGAGCTTGTGATATGGTATGTGATGCAGGGGAAACGATATGTTTAAGGTGGTGAAATGTTTGGTGGTGAATTGTAAGTTTCAGAAGTTGTTTGTGCACAGTGATATGTGAGATGGTAGTTTTGTATTGTATGGTAGTTTGCAACAGTAGACAGAGGAGATCAATTGTTTAATGGCAGCAGGGAGGAGCTGTGTTGCTCTGTTGTGCACAATGTAGCAGTTGAGTGGGGGGAATGATATGGCAATGGATGAAGGTGAATGGTCAGTGGGGATTGGCAGTTGGATATGTATTGAAATAGGCTATGCTGTGGTGGAGGAGGTATGAGGTAATGAAGAAGTGTAGAAGTGGGTAGTGTGCAATGCAGTTTGGTATTCTTTTGCACTGATGGGTGTGGGTGTGGAAGGTTGTACTGGGTTGTTTGTGTTGTGAAAAAATGACAGTGCTTGGCGGAAGCTTATATCAACGGATCTTTGTCACCCAAATCACAAAGAGATAACTTAGATTGAAAAAAAGACGGAATTGAAATCAAAATGCAGTAACACAAGATATTCCACTCAACCACCCACTTTATTGATTCATCAAATTTTTTGTTTACAATTAATAGAACAAAGCTAAAATAAACAAAATATCATTGAATCAATAACCAAATTGAGAAAACAAGCAAATATCTATTTGGCTAAAATTGTTGGAGAAAGAAGAACAAAAACGAAGAAGAGAAAATTAGCAAATAGATTTTCCACCATATATTTACCCTCTCTTCTAGTCCCTATTTATATAATCAATTACTTAATGCCCAAGTTAATATTAAATGGAAAAAAATAATGTGATTAGCCAATTAGAGAAAGAAATAAGCATACTCAATATGTCTATTAATTAGGGGAAACAAAATCTTCTCTTTCTTTCTTTTGCATATTTCTTTCACTCTATTTGTGATTTTGCATCTCCAAAATGTAACACTCCACCTTGATGCAAAATCACATATTTCCAACATATCAAACATGCCATATCTAGATCTATCGCAACTCCCTATATCTCAATCATACCAAATTACAAAGCTCTACCACCGCCTGCAAGTGACGCATCTCCCACATGAGGTGCACCACACAAATCCGGTCTCAAAAACGTTTGTAATAGCACAAAGATCTCCGTCTTATCTTTGTGGATTTTGCAAATCGACACCCGTCTATCACTCGATCTGAGCTCATTACTTGATCACTATCGATCTCTCGAGCATCATCAACATGAAGACTCCTGTCTAAAACATGATCCTTAATGCTAGAATCATAAGCAGTGACCACATTAACCTCTCCACCTTGCTGTGGACTAGGTTCCTCAACCATCACTCGCTTTCCATGGTCGACTACAGAACCAACCAAGCTATAAAGGTTTCCTTCTTCCAATACTCCTCTCATCCTTACACGACCACCTTTCTTCACTCTCAAAACTCCACCTTGAGTCTCATAAGTGCAACCAAGGCGATTCAACTGATCGAGAGAAATAAGATTATGCGAACAAGTAGGTACATGTCTAACTCCAGAGACTCTCTAACCACACCGTCATGCATACGAAACCAGATAGATCCAATACCACAAATCGGTAGCTCTTCTCCATTGACTGTCCTAATCATGTCGACAATCTTCTTGTAACGACCCGTTAATTTTCAATAATTGAAATTGTTAATTTAATGAGATTTTGAAAATTTAAAATTAAAGAAAATTAAAAAATTTTTGAATTTTTAATAAAAGTTGTGATGCAATAATGAAAATAACTAAGGAAAACGTAACAGGGTTATTTAAAGTTAATAATTTATCAATTTGAATGAATTTCCAATTTAAAGAAAAGAAATTAACTGTTACTTTATGATGATTTATGAAATAACGGAAAGAGTGAATAATAAGTGAACGTGATTAGTAGTATGAAAATAAACGGCAGCATTGATGTGTAAGTAATAAAGGCTTATTTATGTGATTAAAGGGTAACGGTAATGTTTATTCTACGTTACCTATTGTTAATTGAAATTTGAAATAAATTTTTAATAAATGTAATTAAATAGGAACATAGATTTATTTATAAGGTAGTAATTGATGTAATAAAGGGATGAAATATTGAAGTATGTAATGCAATGGATATCATAAACAGAATGGAATAAATTAGCGTATATATGGAATAATAATCTGGATTGATAAGTAAAGAATTTATAAAGCAATTAAAAAGCAAGAAGGTGGAAATTAATATAGGTTGCTTGTTTATTTAATGTGTAAATAAACTTTGATTTGGAAATTAATATAGGTTGCTTGTTTATTTAATGTGTAAATAAACTTTGGTAATCAATTACAATAAATCCAAATTTAACGTTTTGTTAATGTAAATTTAAGTAATGTTAATTTTATTCAAAATATGAATTGGTTGATTTAAAAAATGGAAACTTTGATTTGTGGATAATAAAAGCTTATTAATGCGACTAAAGTATTAACGGTAACGATTTTGGATGTTATCTATTTTGTAGCTGGTTGATTTTAAATTGAAAATCAGTTACGAATTATAATCTAATACTACGTTAATGTTAACTAAGGAAATTATTAATTAATGGAATGAAATTCAAATCAATGGAATTAATGTAGATGTATACTTAGCTACAAATTTAATATATGAAAACAAAATGTAAGCATTGAATTTAATTAATGAATTTAAATTGTAATAGATGGTCATTGAATAAAAATCAATGTTCTGTAAGAAAATATAATAATTAATTATTAGTAGATAATCAAGTATGCATGTGAGAAAATGTGGCAATAGTGCAAAACTTTAATCATTTACCCATTCATTTACTGCATTGAAGTAGGTCTAAATCAAATTGCAACATTTGGCTTGTTAATAATAGCTTTTAAGTGAAACTAAACGTTAATGGTAACAAGTATTGTAAGTTAACCATTTATTTAGTATATTAAATTATAACTGCTAATCAATTGCAATAAATATAAATAAATTATTACGTTAACGTTAATTAAAGAAATATTTGAAATTAAGGTCAACTCCAATTATAATATGACGATTGGTTGGTTTAAGGAGTGAAACCAAGATTTATTAATTTATTGAAATTTAAACATTCAACATATTGGAATTTAATAGGATTAATTGCGATTAAATGGAATTAAATATTTAATTATTATGTTAATAGGAATTTAGATGAAATATGGGAATATTAATGTAATGGATTCTTAATCCAATGGTAATCTCATCCGTTTGATAATAATAAATTGAATAATAGAATGAAAAGCAAATTTAATAGGAATTTTGGAAATTAAATTTATAATTTCTAAATTGAGTGGATTTGAGGTAAATACTGAAATTGATAAATTAATCAACTTTAAATTGAATTTTTGATTTTTTTAAATCACTGTAAATGATTGAGTAAGATAAAGGTGATAAAATTGTCAATTTTAAAATTGAAATTTAAAATTGGATTTAATTAATTAATATAAATTTATTTAATTAGTGTAAAAATAGCCATTTTGGCCACTGACTCGGATTTCGACGAAACCAGTTTCATCGGTTCCATAATGGTGAATTATTGTAGGATCTCAAGTTTCGTGCTGATCGGACTTGTCATTTGATCGTACGGGCTCGAAACGCCTTGAAATAAATGAAACTGAAATCAATTTGAAATAATTTGATTTTTTCATTACTTCTTCATACGATGGAATTTGGACGTGAAACCTGTTCCATCACGTTTAAAATATTTTAAAACATCTATTTTGATATATGGGTTGACCCAATTTCATTTCGGAGTCGAAACGGGCTTTTTGGGCCACTTTGGCGTTAGCGCGTAAATCTATCTTATCCATCCATTCAAATGCCAACCCTGTCTATATATATCCTGCTATAAACCCTAGCCTACCTCTATTCCTTACTTTTATACGTACAGAAACTTCTGTGCTCCTCTTACTCAATGGCTGTAAACCATAATTTATCCAATACGAATCCAATTCAAAAATCAACTTCAAAAATTCAAACTCCTCGGAAAAATTTGAAAAAAATCTATATTGGAGCTCTCAATGAGCGTAATCTTCTGGCATGATTCATTTTTGGATTCGAATCATCATTTGTCTTGAAATCGCAAATCAACACTGGCCGTTCGTATGGGAATTTAATCGATCCAATGGTGGATATGCTTCCGATCGGCGATTGGGTGGTGGCGTTGCGAAGCTTTTGACGAGCAGCTCACGGATCTACAGGTCGTTTGCCATCAACTAGTCGAGATTCGCCAAAATTCGAGCATATTGTCACGGCGGCGCGGCGCATTTCTAGCAACCGGAGGAAGGCCGTGAGTAGCCAGGGGGGTCGGCCGGCTCTGGGGATGGTGGTGCTTGGGTCTGATCGGTGTGAAGAGCAATGTGGCGACGGCAAAAATTGGCGTGGGATGGCGGCTACAGGGTGGTAGTTGCGATTTCGATTTAGGTTTCTGTTGCGTGAGGAACGAGACTGCGTGCGTAACGTGGCATAAGGAGTAAGAGTGTTTTTTTATTTATTATTTTATTTTATTTTCAATTTCAAATCGTTTATTGATGATAACTTTTACTTACAATATCTGATTCACGCGCGGTCTTCTCCGCTAGGTTCGTATTGGGATTTCGGACATTTTGGCGCTGGTTTGGATAAATTCTGAGACTGATCAATTTTTGGGTTTAAATTGGATTTGAATTCAATTTAAATTCAAAAGGTGAGTGTTTTAACCCACTCACAACTTCTAAAATTTATTATGTTTGTTAAATTTAATTTTTGTTGTGATTATGCATTTATTTATGATTGTTTCGTATATTTTTAATCATTATCTCAGTTAATTGCATTTATTGAAATTAAATCGTTATTTAATTTATTTTTGAATATAACTGCCAGTTAACTACCTGTTATATATTATCAGTTATATATTGATATTGATTGATTGTTTTGGATGATGATTGTGATGGATGTATGATTTTTATGATAGATGAATGGATGTTTTGTTTATGTCATCATAATCTGCAAGTTATTATGCATTTTTATTTCATTCGGGATTGCGGTTTGAAATGATATATAACCGCAAATTTTTATTTTAAATTACGGATTGAAATGATAAATATCCGTATCACTTGACCATAAGATAAAAAATTATATACATGCACCGTGGGCTATATATAAAAATATTTGAAATGATTTTCTATGGTTTGTAAAGAAATATACGGTTTTATGAGGTATGGATTTGGATATTGTATAAATGTATTTTATATATAGTTAAATCATTGGGTTTAAGCTATGGATAAGATTTGTTTAAAGTATAAATAAGTTAAATAATTAAGTTGGATTTTATTAAAATATAATACGGTTAAGTATTTACATAAAAGTATATTTTTGTATAGAGTTTATATTGATTTTTATAAATCAAGGTTGAGAAGATAGTTTTGAAATTGATTGGAGATTTTATTTAATCAAAGAATTATATTTAACAAGAATCCTTTTGGAACTTATTGAAATTGAGATTTTAAAAGAATATGGTTTTATAACTTAATTCGGGATTAAGGTGATTTGAGTGAATAAACTGAGGAATATTTCGTTATTGAAAATTTAAGTTTATTTAAAGAATATTGGATTTAGCAAGCAAATATTTCAAAAATAAATAATAGAAAAAGTGAAGTTGGTGTGTGTGTATATATATATATATGAATTATAAAATTTAGTTTTGAAATATTAAATATTTAAAGCTTTGAAATATATGAATTGAAATGGTTTATTTGGAAGTTTACATCGGTATTTGGAATTTATTTGTGAAATTAAAGAAGCTATTTTATTATATAAAGTAATTTAACATTTAAACCATTTAAGTATTAGAAGTTATGTTTCAAAGCTATGGTTTTCAAGGTATATAGATTTGAAAGTGATATGATTTGGAAAAAGGATATAACTGAAATAAAAAAGATATCATATTGATTTGGGTTTTAAAATAGAAATGCTATCGTAATCATATGGTTTTGAAATGGATATTATATTCTGGTTTTAAGTTTAAACTATTTTGAAAAGACCGCAGTGTTATAATAACGTTTGGTTGTTAAAGAGACCGGGATCGGAAGTTGTCATACTCTCTGCCAACTTCGAAAACCACTTTAACGACCGTGTACACGGTGGAGATTCCAGAATGAAGTAGGATGGTGGCGGTGTTTCCTTTGAGGTAAATACGTAGACCCAACTCCCGCGAGTTGGTATAAGGTGGCTAAAACAGGAGCGATTGACGGGTTAATGAGGTAGCACCTTTGATCGGATACGTCCCTTCGATATTATACTTTGACTTTTGGATTGATTCGATGGCCGCTTTTTATTTTTTATTTGAGGATGTAGCTCGAGGTGGGCGGTAGCTACGCGCTACGCGTTACCACCGACCCGAAAGCGTAATTGGTATATCTACCCTAGCATTGCCTAGTTGTGTCGTGTCACCTACTCTAACGCGCCTTGTATGAGTTTGTTTTTCTCCCGTAGCTCGTGGAGTATTTAGAGTAGTCTCCCGATTTGGAGATGCGCTTATACTGGATGGACTACTGGGACTATTACCGTGTTAAGGAGAATATTGGGTCACTCCTTAACGCTATGTAAATGTTAGTTTATTTTACTATAGACATTATTATAATAGCGAAATATTACTACATAGTAAATAGTTTAACAGATCCTTAGGAGATGTGAATCCCGAGCAATCTCTTAAGTTACTGCACTCAGTTAGACACTGGATAGGAGATGTCAAACCCCATAAACATCTCCGACGCCGTTACACTCATATTTATTTCAGTTGATTTAACTTACGTAAGATCTTTTAGTTCCGACTCAAGTGTTTTGTCTTTTCAATTCGCTTGGGTCAGTCCGAACATTTCAGGAATCGAAGACTTTATTTCTGGAGGACGAAGATGGAGATTTCATTATTATTATTATATATTATAGTGTTCCACTACACACTGTATTCCGCTGCATTGTTATTATTCTTTGGTATGTGTAACTCTGATATATATATTTTATAAGAATAATCGAATATTTGGTAAACAGCTTCATGAACTGTATATTTGATTATTATATTTTACCGTTCCGCTGCAAGATTCTATTTTTGTTTTTTTCTTTCCCTACTTTTCATTATTTACCCTGTAACAATCCGACCTTCTGTATGATTTAAGTCTGACGTGTGTTGTTTATCGTCGATTTAAAACGTGCGAAAAGGCGGGATGTTACATCTGGTATCAGAGCTTTGGTTTAGCCATAAACCTTAGCTTTGTGGGGTCTGACTCTTTACTAATGGGGTAGTAATACCCTATAGTGAGTCGTTGAGTGTCTATATATGAGAGAGCGTATTTGTTAGTGTTATAAAAAGGTTTTAACATTGTGTTAATTTGTTCCGTTTTGTATTTATAAATTCTGGTTAGTGCATGAGATGCTATGACATCAATAGGGATTTCTAAACACTTAATAGGACGGACCGACATAATATTTGGTTTTAATATAGGTGAATGAAATAATTTTGCCTATTATATTTTCTATATATATAGTAATTTTTTTATATAAAGGTTATATTTGGTTGTATTATATTGGTTGTTAGGTAATGAAATTTATAAATAATAGTTGAAATGAGAATGAAAACAAAATAAATGAAAATTGGGAATTTAGAACTTAAGTCCCGGGATTTTGAAAATTCTTTCAATAATTTTGGAATATAATAATAATATTATTAGAAGTATTTTATAATACAAATATTTCAATATAATGTGAAAGAAATGTTTTAAAGAAGATTTTGGAAAAATAAGTTTTGTACTTCCTTCTCTGTCGCTGGAAAATAATTTTGGTGATGGCGGCCGCATCATCGACATTCATTTTCGAGTTTCGGAGTGGGAAGGCCACTGTAGTAGTTTTACTACAGATCCATTTTGATAAACAAATATAAATTTTAAATTGTTTTAAATATAATTAAATATATAAGTTGTAAGGATATACATTTATCTATTATTTTAAATGATTTTTAATAAAAACCCGGTATTTAAATTCTTAAGTTTTCGATAATTAATAGTTCAAGTATAGTAGTGAGACGGAATAAAACTAATAGATAATTGGAGACTTTAATTAAAATAAGAAAGATAATGCTAGGTTATGAATGAAATTAAAGGAAGGTTGAAACTGTAACCTATGAAACAAAGAATAATATTATTGAACATTTAGTAATTTTAAAGAAATAGAAATTAACTTGTGTAACTTCTATTACGTCCTTAAAAGCATGTATATAACTTACAAACTATAAAAAGTTAAAATGTTAAAGATTTGTAATGGAAAATTGTACAAGTAAACTTATGTAATAAAATTGTTCAATAAATTGCTTTTATTAATAAGAATTGATGTTCTAGTTGTTATGGACCTAAGTATAATTGAAATGCTACTAATGTAATAGAAAAGAAAGGTAAGTATTATAAATACATAATAATAAACTTAAGTAATAGGTTGAAGTTGCCTCTGAATAATACTACAACAAAAATACCCTATTACAACGCCCTTTTTACAACGGGCATTGGCTGCCCGTTTAATAGAAAGCTATTACAACGGTCCATTCAGGCCCGTTGTAATAGATGCCCTATACAACACCCTTTTTACAATGGGCGTTGATAGCCCGTTGTAATAGAATGCTATTACAACGGTCCTTTCAAGCTCGTTGTAATACATGTCAATTTTACAACGTTCACGAAATGCCTGTTGTAATAGATGACAATTTTACAACGGTCACAAAATGCCCGTTGTAAGAGGTGCCAATTTTACAACGATCATAAAATGCCTGTTGTAATAAATGTCTGTTCCCAATTTTCAACAATTAATAACTAATAATTACAATGCTTTCTTAAAATTAATATTTATTATTTATTAATATTTAATAATTAATCATTATTAATAATATTATATTAATCATATGTTACTAATTACTAATTATAATATTATATTACTAATTGCTAATCATTTATAATATTATCAGAAAATTCAAAATATTTTTGAATAAATTTAAAATTTATAAATTATCAATAAACTTTTTTTAATAATTACTATTAGTATCTATTGTTAAATAATTGCTATTACTATTAATATTTAATAATTAATGTAATAATTAGTAGTTAACTATAGTAATGAATATATAAATATTTAATAATTACTATTGGTACTTAATACTTAATTTAATAACTAATAATTAATAATATTACATAATTAATTATAAAATTAATATTTCATGTTTAAAAATTGATAATTAATAATAATATTTAATGATTAGGAAGTCATATTTATTATTTAGTATTAAAATTTTAATAATTGTATCTAGCATTTAAAGGAAATTGAAATTTATAAAAATTAGAAAATATTTATAGAACTTAAAGACAAAATTTTAAAATATTCTATAAAAGTTTAAAAATATTCATAATATTTGAAGACAAAGTTTATTGCAAAATGTATTGCAACTTTGTATTACAACAAAGTATACAATTTTCTTTTAGTCTCCAAACCAAAAATTTTGGCTCCAGCTATGAAATTTTGGCTCTAAACAAATTTTATTTTCCATCCTTCCTAACTTTTAACTGATATTCGTTTTTTTATTTATTACCGATCCTTTCTCTCCCTCCTCCCTCTCTCTCCTCCACCAGATCTACTCCAAAACCCTAGTCGCCTCCCTCTTCCTTCCATCCGTTCCCCTTTCCTCCCATTCCCCATCAACATCTACGACATCACCCAATCGAAAACCCTACTCACCGCCCTGAAGAACTTTGTTTCTGAATTAAAAACCAAAGGCCACTTCTATTTTATTTTACGCGATTAAAATCTTTGTTTCTTTACTCACAATAAACCAAAAATCATGAATTCCCAAATTAAAGAAATCAGAGCAATTTCAAAATTAGAAATCCAAAACAAAACGCGTGATTTTGTGCCTCCGTCCCAAAATGAGTTCGTGGGTTGCAGTTGCTGGAGGTCGACGTCGCGGTGAAGGGTGGTTGAGAAAATTCGGTGGAGATAGTTTGGTCTCATGAATTGTGAATGTTGAAGGCAGTGTGTAAATTAGAATTATAGAGAAAATGGGTGAGGGTTTTTGCGATTGTGGTCCGTACTAAACCGGAGGTGCAGGAGTTTGGTCTGAGGAGCTTGGTTGATGGGGGAGTTCGGGTTATAAGGGATTGTAGGAGCGTGATGGTGGTGTAGTTTGCTGGAGTTAGTTGAGGAAGATGATAGCAGCAATGGTTATGGAAGTCGACTGTTGTAGTGGATAAAGCAGAAGAAGGAGTTAAATTTGAAGGAGGAGAATGGTTGAAGTGATGGTTTATGGAGGAGCAGAGCAAGGGAAAGGTGGTGATAGGTGTTTGCGGTTTTTGGTTGAAAAGTGATGGAGTTGTAAGTGACAGGCAAGGTAGGTGGCTGTCATATTGTATGTTCATTTCGTTCTATCGATTTTTGTTTCGTAGGTTTCCTTGTTTCAAAATTTTTGGTTGTTGCGATT
Organism: Allium cepa; assembly: GCA_030765085.1. Lineage (NCBI taxonomy): Eukaryota > Viridiplantae > Streptophyta > Magnoliopsida > Asparagales > Amaryllidaceae > Allium > Allium cepa. The sequence continues at coordinate 176,817,740 of CM060930.1, forward strand.
ACAATATCATACTTACAGATTTAAACCATTAGGAATTTGGTTGATCACTTGGTTAACGCGGTCTCCGGACTATTTAATTTAGCGATAACTGAGTTTAAGGATGACTGTAGGTTTTTTGTTACCTCTGGCAGTTTTGTGACAGTAACTGTTGAAATTGTGGTTAAATAACTACAAAGAAAATTTAATTAATTTTTCTTCCATGTCATACCATCTTTATGATATCTACAGTACTATGTGCAGTGTCGAATGTGTTTGTGCAAGTTATCATGACCCCTCTTCCGCCTTTCCTTTCTCAGTCCCAATTGTGCATTTTTGGAAATGACTTTGTTGCAAATTCTACTCAAATGGTTAAATGTGTCGGGTAATTCATTCAAATTTTTTTAAAATTAATTGAACTCAAATATCATTCCTTGAATTTCTATATCATATTATTTACTAAATGTTTTCCATTACCAGCTAGGACGCGTACGTGGGTTCTGAAAATTTTAGCTGTGTTGCATCATGCCTCATTGATTTGACCATTCTAAGTTGCATGGATCCCGTTTGAGGAGTCCTTATTTGCGACTGCGTCATTGTCAACAACTGTAGTATGCTGAATTGTAGGTTTACACTCCAACTAAAAGTTAGGAAATATATAAATCTCTCCCAAGACACTTAAATAGAGGAGTGAAACTCTCAAAGGTGTGTTCCAAACTTATATTTTGTACCTAAGGTAGAATAGCGTTTTGTCTAGTTAGCAATTGATTGCTTAAAAATGTACAGTGAAAATAAAAGGTCGAGACTATAAATGATATAATGTAAGCAAAAATCGATACTTTTAAATCCGGTATGCACAATGATACAAATATCATTGCGATATCCATCCATGGGCATAATGCAGATACAATTCATTGTGTTTTTGGTTATAATACATTTCCTTCCATGTCATACCATCTAATATGCCTCGATTTTTTAATATAAACATTCTTATATCTAGGAAGATGGAATCGTTGGCGATGTTTTCAACTATATCAGAATTGGGTTTTAGCTTCCAAATGGGTTTTTATTGGGTATTTATTCCTTTTTTTTTGGAACTTGCTTCTGTGTGTTGATGCTTATACTGCTTTTCTTTATTATTATTTTCTTCTCAATTAATGCACCTCACCTCACCAACACCTGCGAAAATTTTCATCCCCCATCAACCATCGCACTCTTCTACTCGGTGCATCATATACAGCTGTCATACCCTTTACTTTTTTTGCATTGCATTCCACATTTTAGGTCCTCATTCTTTACTCGACGCATTTTCTCTTTATACTGCATTGCATGTATTACATCCTCCAACAGATACCCTGTTCTGTTTATCCCATTTTTACACTGCAACTTCCCAAAAAAAGAGAATAATAGTTAAAAACGAACATTCTTCTTCTCTTATTATCTTCGCACTCCACCTGTGTTTGTTAATAATAATGTGCTGTGAGTTTATGGTAAATAAGAGGCTCTCCATTTGTTCTTACTCTGTTCTGTTTTTATTACATTAATTTACTTCTGTTATTTTCTTCATACCGAATTATTGTTGTTTTGTTTAGGATCTGTATTTGGAGTTTATGGCGCGAGATCGAGCAAGACAGCTAATTGCTCAACTAGATTTGTCAACGTAACTGAGCAGCACATGACTTTAAATAATTAGCTTACTCCAATACTGCTTTTCTCTAACCCTTAGTTTAGAACACAGTTCTCAACTGCTTTGGAGAGAAGATAACTTAAGTGTTCAAACTGACAAATTATTCCTTTTATTACATTCACATGCTCTTTTTCTAATAAACCGTTCTGCCTGTTCTATTTTGTAGGCATGAATTAGGTTGATTTCTCTCCGCAAAGTCTTCTTTCTTAAAATTGCAACCAAGCACGAAAATTTGCACTCAAATCTATATAAAAGATTGTACTTCCACTGTTAGCACCAAGTCCAGCTCCAAACTAATCTTCTCTGTTCAACTATAACATACTATTTCCAATTATGTATTTACTCAATAAATTGGATGCAATGGCAATAAATTGTAAGACATATATTATTCCTTCCCATTTTTGAAATCGAAACAGAGATGCTCTGGTTGGTTTACAAATACAAACCAGTAGTGCTGGAAGATTCAACCTTATTAAAATGGGGTTTTTTCAAACCCATTTAATTTATGATATTATGATTATTTGAGCTCATAACATGCAAATTGTAAATGCAGGTAGGGGAAGGAGACACATCAAAAGGCCTGAACCCAAATGACCACTACTGTTGGATTGGCTGTTATGTGTCGGTGCTTTTTGACACTAGCTCTTATGTATATATGTAAGGATTATGTGCTTTGAACTCTCTATGAGTGTAAACTTATATTCTTTTTGAAATGTGTTAGGACATTGTCAATATGGTTTTATTCAGTCCTTTTGTATATGTGATTTTGCTTGTTTTATGATAATATTTATTAGTTTTTACATATTGGCATAGGTGTACAGCATGTTGTAATTTTTTCTAAAATTTGCATTTATTTTGCAACGGTCAAAAACCGTTGCAATATCATGTATTACAACGGACTATGCCAGTTGTATTATAGTCTTTTACAACGGGCTTTAATTGTTGTTATAAAGCCTATTGCAACGGCCGATGACCTTTGTAAAAAGGTGTATTACAACGTTCATTGCCCGTTGTAAATTACGGTAGACCTATTACAACGAGGCCTAATACAATAGGCGAATGCACGTTGCGAAACCCATATTACAACAGACATTGCCCGTTGTAAAATGGCTGTTTTGTTTTAGTGTAAAAAAAAGAATAAAAGATTAATACTGAAAAATGACTATAAACTTAAGTTAATAAATTTACCTACTAAGAAATTTGATTGAATATGAATAATATAAATAAATAAATGTAATGCAATAAATAGAATTTGGCATTATATAGATAGATGAAAATGAATTGGTAGGTAATGAACATAAATAGATAAAAATAAATAATGAATGAAAAGGAAATCAAACAACAAATGGATGAAGTGGGATTGAAAAAAAAACAAACTTGATTATTGTTGAAAGTGTTGATTGTTTTGGTTTATGGTAGTTTGGGCAAGGATACTTTAATTTTTTTTGGAAGGTATCAATAATCTATTTAGTTTCACCTAAGACTGTTAAGCGAAGGGTACGCTTAGCAGTTTATCTTTCTTTCCGTACAATTTAAAGTTTTGAGGCCGAACAACTATTTGTTTTGTTTGATATGAATAAATGATTGAATTGTGTTAATTTTGTATATTGCAATTGATTTTTTTTTTGTATTGATTGTTGTTTGTGGGTGAAACAACCTTAAATATTTCATTTTATATAATTGTTAACCTTTTGGATTATATAAGTGAAATACAAGTTATGGAAGCAATTGCTACTGCTTTTGGTTTCATAATTAAGCGTTAATTGCCGGACAAATAGATACGTTTTCAGATTACGGTTTTATAGCGTTATTATATTACTTTTCCCGTGCTGGGATATACATTATTTTGGAAAATATATGTTATATATTGTTATATCTGATATTATATTTTCTCCCGAGTCTCCCCTTACAAAGGAGACACTGCCAAAATTTCCGTAAATTTTGGACTTAGAAATTTTTTTGAAAATGATTTCCAAACTTTATTAATTTAAGTATAAAAAGATTTAATGGTTATAAAATGGTATATTTTATTCAAATTAATTTATTTTGTAAATCTATTTGTTTATAAATTTAATATTTTAAGTAAATATATTGATTTCTTAATTCTTCTTTTCCCTTCTTTTTCCTTTTCGGGGACGAAAAGTTTTGAGTGGGGGAGAGTGTAACGACCCGTTAATTTTCGATGATTGAAATTGTTAATTTAATGAGATTTTGAAAATTTAAAATTGAAGAAAATTAAAAAATGTAACGATCCCGGATTTTGACTAAATTTAATTGGGAATTAATTTAATTTTTGAATAAAATTGCAAAATTAATCTGTAAATAGATTCGAATTTCTATGAATTTAAATTTAATATGTGTTAATTCATTTGAAATTAAATCTTATATATATGTGACCTAAGTAGAAAAATAAATATATAAGGAAATGTGTATGTAAGGCAATTTAAATACTTAAGTTAGAAATATAATTATATACATAAGATAAATTACAAAATATGAAGTAAACAAATTTGTTAAATTATAACAACTTAATAAAAATAGAACTTCATTAAATTTCGAATTAACAAGACCAAAACAAAATTCAACATAAGACATATATATAAGACAAAAAGAAGAAACACAAACAAAATAAAATTCATATAGATAAGCAATGCAAAAGAAATAAATCATTCAAAACAAAAGAGGTAAGCATAAAGAAGACAATAACCATATATTCAACTAAAGCAAAGGACTCTAGCAATTAATGTTTGCATTTCTAAGAACATACCCCATCTCTTCAGTTCCATATAGAAAAAAGTACCTGCTGTACAAACAAGTAGTAACTTCTCCATAATGCAAGCATTTTCAGCCATGCCTATTGTACAAACAAACATAAGTAATATACCCTGCTGTACAAAAATGATATCAACTTGTAAAGTTTTCTTTGATATATATTAGCCTTCTCGGTTAGTTCATCAAGCTGAGTAAACACCATTTCAAAACTTCAACATAAATTACAATTTATATCAATACAAATCTCAAGCCAGAGAATCAAAAGAAGATTTTAGCTTCCAGTTTCAAAGACTGTTTCAAAAGAAAAGGAAGGCCCTGTCATTTCTAAAACAAAAATGTGGAAGGTGAGTAACTCCACCTTTAAAAATTTAAAGTATAAATTAGTTTGAATGTTATTGCTGTGATAAGTATGTCAAAATATATATATGAATTTTTCTGAGAATATCTGAGTAATGGATGTGCAAAGCTGTTTCCAATGATGTCTTGCTCTCTGTTCAAGCTTAAGTTTAAGTTGAAAATCATTTCTTTTTTATCAAGGCGTGATTTGGACTTAAGTTTTAAACAAAACTTGGTTGTTATATCATAAACTTTAGATTAATATCTCACTTATGTCAAAATAAATTAGTATTATTCCTGGAAATCAAGATATATGAACCAAACTTCAAATAAGTCAAAATTTAAAATTTATTAATTTACAAATTCAGGTATGTAATTTGAATTCGTATACTTAAACAAGAATTTTAAAGCTGAAATCAAAAATTTTAGATCAAGGATTTAAGAGCAGTTTGGGTTTGAGCGTGTTGGGCATTTTGGGTCGCCGTGGGTGATCTCATTGATTGGAGGAGTCGAGTTTCCTCCTGGAGGTGGAGGAGTGACTAGGGGTTCACGGAAAAATGGCGCGGTGGTGGCGGTGGCGGCGAACGTTTAATATTTTAAACCTAGTTTTGTAAGGTCGAAAACTTTTGATTCGTTCGTCCTATAGGCATCGAGTTCGACGTGTCTTTGGGAGATAGTAGAGGGGAGGACGACGAGTAGATTGCCGGAGTTGTAGGGATTCTGGTGGCCGAGGTTGGGTGAACGGCGAGTTTTCCAGGTTTGGGGGTGATGGGTGATAGTTCATTTCCAGGTTTGGTTCGACCTCTCGATTTTGATTTCGGGATGAAGATGAAGTTTCGATGCTTGCGAGAGGGTGCTTGGGTAATGGATGATGGGGGAAGATCATCGATGATGATCCGCGACGAACATTGTCACCGTGCATATGCACGGTGCATTGTTGTACCTGAAAAAATTTAGTTTGAAGCAGCAGGAAGAGTTGCTCGAGTTATTTAGCAATTTTGCTCGAAGTATTTTGCTGTTTTGTTCGAGGCAGTGGGAAGCTTGACTCAAAGTCAGTTTGCTTGGCTAGTGTAAGTAATTTTGTTTCAGGTTTTTGCTTAAACCTGATAGTGTTAGGTTTTTTTTTCAAATTTAAACTGAATTTAAAAAGTGTAAAAATTTTAGAACGAAGGTTTACAACAAGTATAAAATCTGAATTCAAAAACGAATTTGAATTCCAGTTTTTATAAATAAATTTTACAAAAATGAAATGTTTTGATAACTTTAAGTTGTTAAAGTATGTTATTAAGTGATTAAAGATTTTAAACAGAATTTAACTCGGGGAAATGGGTAGGTATCAAGTGTTACTCGAGTAAAACCCGGAGGCATTCTCGGGTTGGTTTTCAAAATGAAAAAATTGTAATAAAAAAATGGGTTAGGCAAATTTTTCTGTAAAACAACTTTTAGTATGATTGACTTAATTTAATGTTAAGTTAAGATTTTATTACAAGTAAAATTATTTGAGGAAAATGCTTAACAATGCTTTCTAAAATCTTAATTTCTGTTTTGATTTAGTAATTAACCTAAGTTAAGTATTTAATGTAATTAACATTACAGTTTTCAAATTAGTAGTAATTTGTTTAAGGAAGTTTTAAATGTTAATTAAGATAAATTTTATTATTGATTAATTATTTTTAAAGTAATTAAGAATGATTAATTCATAAAGGTAAGTAAAGATGGGATAATTTATCTGTAATTGTAATTAATTAAGGGTTTATTGATTTGTAATTAATTAATTGGTAAATTAATAATTAAACGCTCAATTTATTTGTAATTAAGAATTGTTAATGAAAACTAATTGCAAAGGTGATTAATTAAAGAATAATTGGATAATTAAAGGTTAATTATTTAAAAATTTAAGGTTGATTAATTTAATTAATAAATAATTTAAAGGACAATTAATCAAATGATTTGGAATTGATTGATGTTAATTAACCAGATTAATGACCCATCTGATTACCCATCTGGTTTAAAATAATCAGATAATTAATTGGGTTTACTTATGGATGTTTGTATCCTATTGATTGTTAAATTGTTTGATATCCCTGATATGTAATGCTTTATAATATATCCTGATTTGTATCGTGATCTGTGATTTATTTATCTGGGATGAATGTAATTAATTATCTGTGATATATATATATATATATATATATATATATATATATATATATCTGTGTATGAGAGATAAGCGTTATAGTTATACCGCGTATCAAATATATTGCCGTATTTGAATCTGTGCTAATTGATGATGTTATTGCAGTATTGTGTGTAAAACCCCTGGACTACACTTTACACACACAAATGTGGATTTCACGAGGAAATCGGTTTAGTCACAGATTTTTAACAATTTTAATAAATTGAATTCTAGAATCTAAAAATAGTTTTGGAATTGGAATTGAGAACTTTTGAAAATGAGTTCCAAAAATAAAAGTTATTTTTAAATAACTTAATAAACTTGAAATTCAAATCACTTGATTTAAATTTGAATTCAATATTTGAAACTGAATTCAATAACTTGGAAATTTTAGTATAAAACATTATACAAGTCATAATGGATGTTGTATGGGTCTTTAACCATTTAAAAAGTATGATTTTAGAAATCTGAATTGAAATCCAAGTTTTATACTTGAATAACTTTAACTTATGAAAATGGTAATCAGTTTTTCCCAAATCGGAAACTAGTTGTTTCAATAGTAATAGTTTTCTCAAAAAAAAGGATTTCCAATTTGGATCAAAAGATTTCAAGTTTGTATCAAAAAAAAGGATTTTCAATTTGTATCAAAAGATTTCCAATAGCTGAGTGTTGTTGATCATTTGTTGATCAAAGCATAGCTTTTGTGAAAAGCATAGCTTTTGTGAAAAGCATAGCTTTGTGGACGACTTCGTCAAACCTCACAACCTGGTAATGGTCGAAACAAGAAAGATGCAACAAGGTTATTGGGGGTAGCGCCCCTTAGGGTATGTTCATTTCCTTCTGGATAGAAGTGGTATCAGGGAATGGAGCCCAGATACTTAACTTATGTGGATATCGCAGATATATATATATATATATATATATATATTACTTTGTGATTGTTGTTGGGGCCCCGGATAAAGGTTGGTTACGACCGGGGGATGGCATACTCGTGTCAGTAGTTACCTAGTTAGAGGTAACCCGGCCTTGTGTTGGCAGAGATCCGGTTAGGTTCTCGAGGCGTACCCATGTGGCAATGGGAAGTTCCTTGGCCTGATCATTTGTTGGAAATCCAAACTCCAATGCGCACCTTGTACGGTTTTAGTTGTAGAACCTGCAATTTACTTATGGTGGCGCCCCACTATTTAGATGGTTGCTATAGTAGGCATACGATAATGATCGTATGTTGGCTAAGATTTATATTATACTTTCGAAATGGTTTTTCACACTTTGCACTTATAGTAATAATGTCAAAGAAATTGGCGTATCAAGCATGTTTGACTATCATAAGGAGAAATCTCCTCCAATTCCGCGTTTGCATGGTGTGTGCGGCGGGAGGCCTTATGGTAGTCTCATTTTCTAAAAGCATTGCGAATCAAATTTAAAATATTTCTTTGTTTGTTTTTTTAAAGATAAATTGTTCGTGTTACTCATACCAGTCTCATGACTGACCTGAAGTTTATTGTTCCTTTCCTAAACTCTGGGTGCCCACAATTTTCCACACGGTCAGTTTAGAGTTGGTTTTTTTTTCTTCATATAATCAGGTTTAGTAGCTAGTTATGGATTGATGTTTGGAGCTAGGGAGTGCAAGCATTGGATTTCTCTCTTGAAGACTATTCTTTCTATTGGAGATCACGGTTATTTGTTCCGTTGCTAGTGTTATCTATTTTTCTTTTCCGCTGCTATTTTATTGTATCATACCTCTAATGTATATTGATAACTATTGTATCATCTGTTGTATCAAATATTGTATCAATGCTGTATATCAATGTATTATTCTTTTTCTTCCGCTGTGTTGTTATACTTAATTGTGTTATAAGCTCTGGCGACTCGGATTTGATGTTTGAATCTGCGGCATTTGAATATGTGTCTCGTATTCGGTGCCGATTTTCGAAGGTCGAGTCAGGATCGTTATAATTTGTATCAGAGCTGAGGGTTAAAACTTTAGCTCAGGAGTATAACACCTTAAGTAGCTCATTAGAGATAGGGTGAAGTATACCCTAGAATGAGTATATCCCTAAGATATCCATTCGTATGCCTCAGTAAATTCTCTTACTATCTGCTGATAGTGAGTATGAGTGCAAGAAGAGGACGAGATAGGGGACAGGGGAATACGATTATAAATGGTCAATACCCTGTAACAACAAGGAAATGATCTTTTCTTTATCAATCTCTTTTGTTCAGCATCATTTCTTAATTCTTCGATAGTTTCTGGTAGATCCAGGAAAAAATTTGATATATTTAAATGAGACATAAACTCCAAATGGTCAGAATTATTGTTTGGATGTAATTGATTGTTTTGGTTCCTATGGTTGATAGGTATACTTTGGTTTTTAAACTAAAAGTTTTGAAATTGTATCCATATATCTATCTATTGTTTGGGGTCCGACATATGCTACGAATGGTTGGTGTCCCTTCAAACTAATCAGTGCCTTGTATATTTCGTAGATCTGGATGACCCGAGTATATTGTGAAAAACTTAATACATTCTTTCTTGTATCTATTGTTGATATTCTGATTTGGTAAGCCAAATGCAGAATATATATTCAGTTTGATTTGATAAATCATTTTTCATCTATCTTTGGATTTTAATTTTGATTGTAGAGAACCCATAGCATCAGCCGAGGCGGAGCAACCTCAAAGGCCAGAAGAGTTGGTGATTATGGTTCGGCTAGTCAGATTCATGAGTCGTCTATGGATGAGGAAGTACCAGAAAAACCCGAGGAGGTATTCGACGATGAAGAGGAATTCGAGGTCGAGGAAGGACTCGAAGAGGACGAGGAAGAGTTTGAGGACGAAGAAGAATTTGAAGATGAGGAATATTATGTAGAGTCAGAAGATGATGAAGCAATTATTTGGGATTTAGATGATGCCATTGAGAAGCTAGGTGGTGGAGGTTTTATCCCTGTAGTACCTAATCCAGTGGAAGTTTTTGAAATAGAAAGTGAGGCGGAGATCTGGGAATTGTCAGGGCCTGAAAGGGAAAGCTCTGATAGTGAGGATCTGTAGATGATTAGGATGTTTCCTTTAGGGTAGTGTATGCTTTATATATGTGTTTTGACTCAGAATGTCGTGAATGCATGACGTATGTATATGTATGGTTGGATGAATGACTATAACATCTGTATGAATGCCTTTAGTAGCACTTAATATAAAGTGTATTTTGATTTAACTGTAAGAATCTATGTGTTTACCTGTATAGATGAGCTGTTATTGGTCTATTTTGTGTGAGTGGATAATTTATAAAACTAAAACTTGCAAATTTCGAGGACGAAATTTCTTAAGGAGGGGAACCTGTAACGATCCTGGATTTTGACTAAATTTAATTGGGAATTAATTTAATTTTTGAATAAAATTGCAAAATTAATCGGTAAGTCCGGTCGGGATTGTGCTTACCTATTATTAATTGAAATTTGAAATAAATTTTTAATAAACGTAAATTAAATAGGAACATAGATTTATTTATAATATAGAAATTGATGTAATAAAGGTATGAAATATTGAAGTATGTAATGCAATGGATATCATAAATAGAATGGAATAAATTGGTGTATATATGGAATAATAATCTGGGTTGATAAGTAACGAATTTATAAAGCAATTAAAAAGCAAGAAGGGGGAAATTAATATAGGTTTCTTGTTTATTTAATGTGTAAATAAACTTTGGTAATCAATTACAATAAATCCAAATTTAACGTTTTGTTAATGTAAATGTAAGTAATGTTAATTTTATTCATAATATGAATTGGTTGATTTAAAAAATGGGAACTTTGATTTATGGATAATAAAAGCTTATTAATGCAACTAGTATTAACGGTAACGATTTTGAATGTTACCTATTTTGTAGCTGGTTGATTTTAAATTGGAAATCAGTTACGAAAATTATAATATAATACTATGTTAATGTTAACTAAGGAAATTATTAATTAATGGAATGAAATTCAAATCAATGAAATTAATGTAGATGTATACTTAGCTACAAATTTAATATATGAAAATAAAATGTAAGCATTGAATTTAATTAATGAATTTAAACTACAATAGATGGTCATTGAATAAAAATCAATGTTCTGTAAGAAATTATAATAATTGTTAGTAGATAATCAAGTATGCATGTGAAAAAATGTAGCAATAGTGCAAAACTTTAATCATTTACCAATTCATTTACTGCATTGAAGTAGGTCTAAATTAAATTGCAACATTTGGCTTGTTAATAGTAGCTTTTACGTGAAATTAAACGTTAATGGTAATAAGTATTGTAAGTTAACCATTTATTTAGTAAATTAAATTATAACTGGTAATCAATTGCAATAAATATAAATAAATTATTACGTTAACGTAAATTAAAGTAATATTTGAAATTAATGTCAACTCCATTTATAATATGACGATTGGTTGGTTTAAGGAGTGAAACCAAGATTTATTAATTTATTGAAATTTAAACATTCAATATATTGGAATTTAATAGGATTAATTGTGATTAAATTAAATTAAATATTTGATTATTATGTTAATAGAAATTTAGATGAAATATGAGAATATTAATGTAATGGATTTTTAATCCAATGGTAATCTCATCCATTTGATAATAATAAATTGAATGATAGAATGAAAAGCAAATTTAATATGAATTTTGGAAATTAAATTTATAATTTTTGAATTGAGTGGATTTGACGTAAATACTGAAATTGATAAATTAATCAACTTTAATTTGACTTTTTAATTTGTTTAAATCATTGTAAATGATTGAATAATATAAAGGCGATAAAATTGTCAATTTTAAAATTGAAATTTAAAATTGGATTTAATTAATTAATTATAAATTTATTTAATTAGTGTAAAAATAGCCATTTTGGCCACTGACTCGGATTTCGACGAAACCAGCTTCATCGGATCCGTAATGGTGAATTATTATATTATTTCAAGTTTCGTAGCGATCAGACTTGTCGTTTGATCGTATGGGCTCGAAATGCCTTGAAATAAATGAACTTGAAATCAATTGAAATCAATTTGAAATAATTTGATTTTTTCATAACTTCTTCATACGATGGAATTTGGACGTGGAACCTGTTCCATCGCGTTTAAAATATTTTAAAACATCTATTTTGATATATGAATTGACCCAATTTCATTCCAGAGTCGAAACGGGCTTTTTGGGCCACTTTGGCGTTAGCGCGTAAATCTATCCTATCCATCCATTCAAATGCCAACCCTGCCTATATATATCCTGCTATAAATGCTAGCCTACCTCTATTCCTCACTTCTATATGTACAGAAACTTCTGTGATCCTCTTACTCAATGTCTGTAAGCCTAATTTATCCAATACAAATCCAATTCAAAAATCAACTTCAAAAAATCAAACTCCTCAGAAAAATTTGAAAAATATATATATTGGAGCTCTCGATGAGCATAATCTTCTGGCATGGTTCGTTTTTGGATTCGAATCATCATTTGTCCGAAAATCGCAAATCAACGCTGGCCGTTCGTTTGGGAATTTAATCGATCCAAGGTGGATATGCTTTCGATCGGCGATCAGGTGTTGCCGTTGCGAAGCTTGTGACGAGCAGCCACGGATCTGCAGTTCATTTTCCATCAACTGGTCGAGATTCGCCAGAATTCGAGCCTATTGTCACGGTGGTGCGTTTCCAGCAAACGAAGGAAGGCCGCGAATAGCCAGTGGGTCGGCCGGCTCTGGAGACGGTGGTGCTTGGGTCTGATCGGAGTGAAGTTCAATGTGGCGATGGCGAAAATTGGCATGGGGTGGCGGCTGCAGGGTGGTAGTCGCGATTTCGATTTAGGTTTCTGTTGCGTAAGGAACGAGACTGCGTGCATGACGTGGCGTAAGGAATAAGAGTGTTTTTTTATTTATTATTTTATTTTAATTTCAATTTCAAATCGTTTATCGATGATAACTTTTACTTACGATATCTGATTCACATGCGGTTTTCTCCGCTAGGTTCGTATTGGGATTCCGGACATTTTGGTGCTGGTTTGAACAAATTCTGAGACTGGTCAATTTTTGGGTTTAAATTAGATTTGAGTTCAATTTAAATTCAAAAGTTGAGTGTTTTAACCCACTCACAACTTCTAAAATTACTTATGTTTGTTAAATTTAATTTTTGTTGTGATTATGCATTTATTTATGATTGTTTCGTATATTTTTAATCATCATCTCAGTTAATTGCCTTTATTGAAATTAAATCATTATTTAATTTATTTCTGAATATAACTGCCAGTTAGCTACCTATTATATATTATCAATTATATATTGATATTGATTGATTGTTTTGGATGATGACTGTGATGGATGTATGATTTTTATGATGGATGAATGGATGTTTTGTTTATGTCATCATAATCTGCAAGTTATTATGCATTTTTATTTCATTTGGGGTTGCGGTTTGAAATGATATATAACCGCAAATTTTTATTTTAAATTACGGACCGAAATAATAAATATCTGTATCACTTGGCCATAGGATAGAAAATTATATACAGGCAGCGTGGGCTATATATAAAAATATTTGAAATGATTTTCTATGGTTTGTAAAGAAATATACGGTTTTATGAGGTATGGATTTGGATATTGTATAAATGTATTTTATATGTAGTTAAATCCTTGGGTTTAAGCTATGGATAAGATTTGTTTATAGTATAAATAAGTTAAATAATTAAGTTGAATTTTATTAAAATATGATACGGTTAAGTATTTACTTAAAAGTATATTTTGTATAGAGTTTATATTGATTTTTATAAATCAAGGTTGAGAAGATAGTTTTGAAATTGATTGGAGATTTTATTTAATTAAAGAATTATATTTAATAAGAATCCTTTTGGAACTTATTGAAATTGAGATTTTAAAAGAATATGGTTTTATAACTTAATTCGGGATTAAGGTGATTTGAGTAAATAAACTAAGGAATATTTCGTTATTGAAAATTTAAGTGTATTTAAAGGATATTGGATTTAGCAAGCAAATATTTCAAAACTAAATAATAGAAAAAGTAAAGTTGGTGTATATATATGAATTATAAAATTTAGTTTTGAAATATTAAATATTTAAAGCTTTGAAATATATGAATTGAAATGGTTTATTTGGAAGTTTACATCGGTATTTGGAATTTATTTGTGAAATTAAAGAAGCTATTTTATTATATAAAGTAATTTAACATTTAAACCATTTCAGTATTAGAAGTTATGTTTCAAAGCTATGGTTTCAAGGTATATAGATTTGAAAGTGATATAATTTGGAAAAAGGATATAATTGAAATAAAAATGATATCATATTGATTTGGGTTTTAAAATAGAAATGATATCGTAATCATATGGTTTTGAAATGGATATTATATTTTGGTTTTAAGTATAAACTATTTTGAAAAGACCGTGGTGTTATAATAATGTTTGGTTGTTAAAGAGATCGGGATCGGAAGCTGTCATACTCTCTGCTAACTCCGAAAACCACTTTAAAAACCGTGCACGCGGTGGAGATTCCAGAATGAAGTAGGATAGTGGTGCCGTTTCCTTTGAGGTAAATACGTGGGCCTAACTCCCGTGAGTTGACATAAGGTGGCTAAAACAGGGGTGATTGACGGGTTAATGAGGTAGCACCTTTGATCGGACACATCCCTTCGATATTATACTCTGACTTTTGGATTGATTCGGTGGCCACTTTTGATTTTTTTTTGGGTGTGGCTCGAGGTGGGCGGTAGCTGCGCGCTACGCGTTACCACCGACCCGGAAGCGTAATTGGTATATCTACCCTGGCATTGCCTAGTTGTGCCATGTCACCTAGCCTAGCGCGCCTTGTACGAGTTTGTTTTTCTCCCGTAGCCCGTGGAGTATTTAGGGTAGTCTCCCGATCTAGAGATGCACTGATACTGGATGAACTACTGGGACTATTACTGTGTTAAGGGGAATATTGGGTCTCTCCTTAACGCTATCTAAATGTAAGTTTATTTTACTGTAGACATTATTATAATAGTGAAATATTACTACATAGTAAATAGTTTAACGGATCCTTAGGAGATGTGAATCCGAGCAATCTCTTAAGTTACCGCACTCACGTTAGACACTGGATAGGAGATGTCAAACCCCGTAAACATCTCCGACGCCGTTACACTCATATTTATTTTAGTTGATTTAACTTATATAAGATCTTTTAGTTCCGACTCGAGTGTTTTGTCTTTTCAATTCGCTCAGGTCAGTCCGAGCATTTCAGGAATCGAAGACTTTATTTCTAGAGGACGAAGACGAAGATTTCATCATTATTATTATTATATATTATAGTGTTCCACTACACACTGTATTCCGCTGCATTGTTATTATTCTTTGGTATGTGTAACTCTGATATATATATTTTATAAGAATAATTGAATATTTGGTAAACAGCTTCATGAACTGTATATTTGGTTATTATATTTTATCGTTCCACTGCAAGATTCTATTTTTGTTTTTTTTTCTTTCTCTACTTTTTATTATTTACCCCGTAACAATCCATCCTTCTGTATGGTTTAAGTCTGACGTATGTGGTTTATCGTCAATTTAAATCGTGCGAAAAGACGAGATGTTACACTTCTCATAAGCAGAAAAACAATTCACATCTCTACAAATGTGAAAATTGGCTCCGAATCCATCTTCCAAGGCTTATTTTCACTAAAGAGGACATCATAAGAAGCATCACTATCGGTACCTTCAGCAAACCTGCATGTGCGTCACTACTAGTATCATCGTACACAGCCTTTTCCTGAACTCTTTTATAAGCATAACACTTGCTACGTATGTGACCTTTCTTATTACAATAATGACAAGTGATAACACCTTTACCATTAGCGTCATTCTTCTTCCAAATTGTAGCTTTCTTCGAGTCCCTTGCCACCATAGCCTCACTTTGAATTGATTTCATATCTGACCCTTCTAAGCTCCTCATTCAAAAGACTGCTTTGAACAGTTTCCAAAGAGATAGTTCCATTAGCATTGGAATTACTCAATGAAACAACCAAAGTTTCCCAACTTTCTGAAAGCGAACTCATCAATAAAAGAGCCTGTAATTCACCATTAAAATTGACCTTCGTATTTGCCAATTGATTTATTACATCCTAAAATTCATTCAAATGCTCTGCAACAGACTTCTCTTTATCTAGTCTCAGTTGTACCAACTTTCAAACCAGAAAAGCCTTAATAGTAGCTCTCTTTGACTCATATAAAGATACCAACTTATCCCACAGAGCCTTTGCAGATTTACAACTAGCTACATGATGGAAAACTGAATCATCAAGATATTGCGAATCAAAGCAATCACCTTCTTATCCATCTTCTTCCATTTTCCCTCATCTACATCAGAGGGCTTCTTTCCATTTACATCAATTGGATCATAGAGATCATTGAGGTACAGAACGTCCTCCATCTTAGGCTTCCAAATACCCTAATTTTTTCCATCCAAAATAGCCATCTTCGAAAACGAAATCATGTCCGACATCAATAATTTTTCAATCCAAAATTTCTCTAAGCTTTGCGATGATCTAGCTTTGGTATCAAACTATTGTGAAAAAATGGCAGCGCTTTGCGGTAGCTTATATCAACGGATCTTTGTCACCCAAATCACAAAGAAATAACTTGGATTGGAAACAATACGGAATTGAAATCAAACGTAATAACACAATATATTCCACTCAACCACCCACTTTATTGATTCACCAAATTTTTTGTTTACAATTAATAGAACAAGGCTAAAATAAACAAAATACCACTGAATCAATAACTAAATTGAGAAAGGGAGCAAATATCTATATGGCTAAAATTGTTGGTGGAGAAGAACAAAAATGAAGAAGAGAAAATTAGCAAGAAGATTTTCCAATATACATTTACCCTCTCTTCTAGTCTCTATTTATATAATCAACTACTTAATGCCCAAGTTAACATTAGATGGAAAATAATAATTTGATTAGCCAATTGGAGAAAGAAATAAACATACTAAATATGCCTATTAATTAGGGGAAATAAAATCTTCTCTTTCTTTCTTTTGCATATTTATTTCCCTCTATTTGTGATTTTGTATCACCAAAATTTAACAGTTTGTAGTGGAGGAGTTTGTTATTGAAGGGGACAAGGTGGTACAATAGGGTATGATAGTGGTTGTGGTTGGAACTCTTCTGCAGTTGGAGAATGGTTGAAGGTATGCAAGTATGGTTTTGTGATGTATGGGTGGCAACACTGTATGTAGATATGTGACTGTAGATTGTATGGGTGGCAACACTATATGGTTGAAGGAGATTGATTAATTCAGAAGTGATGGTGGTGTTTGATGGAAGTGCAGGAGTTTTTTGATGATGATGCTGATTGTAGAAGGATGGTCGGCAAGAGGTGATATTGTGATGCAAGTGGGATGTGTAGGAAAACAGAGGAATGGGTGAGGCCAGTGAACATGCTAAGAAGTAAGGTGGATCGGTTTTGTGGCTGATGAAGTATCAGATAAGGTGGTAAGTTGATTGAAGTGGTTGAAAGTAGGGGTTGTTCAAGTGGATGAACAACACAGTGCACGGTGCACAGTTTTGAACAAAGAGAGGAAAAAGGAAAATGTAAATGTAATTGACAATGTAAATTGAAAATGAAATGGAATACAAGTTGTTTCCTTTTGCAAATGAAATTGTGTCCATATCTTCTTCAATAGAAATGCAAAAGCAAAATGAAACTAGAAAACAAAAAATGCACACCACATAGCAAACCTTTTTTTAAAAAAATGCAAAATAACACATAAAAAAAACACATAATAAAATCAAACAAAAAAAAATTGAAGAATAGAAATAAAAATCAAATCAAATTTCCTGGCAACGACGCCAAAACTTGTTCAACGACTAATTTTCCATTGAATTAGAAAATAGCCAATAAATTTTAATTAAAAATTAACCGCAAGCACACGACATACAATTCTAGTACGTGGCGAATACGGATCGATCCGCAAGGAATTATATATATTTTAAAATTTCTATTCAATCAGATTAAACCAAGAGTTGAAATTTTGATTAGCTAAGAAAAAATGTAAAACAAAAGTGATTGAAAATATGAGATTGAAAATAATTTAAAGGCAAATCCACTCTTATATTTTTGTAAATCAACACAAAAATAATCTATGATCTCTATTTTTGATATTAGGTGGAATTAATAATGTATTTATCATAAGTATGGTTTATTTATGTTATTGATTAATATAACTATAGCCATCAAACTATATAATACAACAACCAAAGTCACTTATCAATTCTCATGAAAATGAAATCAAAGCAAAAGCTATTTAAGTATGATCTATTTACTATTGTATTTAGTAACATAGATCGTCAAATTTCGTTCTACCATAATTTCTTAATTGAAATCAATTAGTAAAATGATGATATAAATTGTGTTTGTGTTTGAGAATAACCTATTTGTAAATACAACATAGGCTATCAAATTCGTATTTATAAACTTACATCAACATTTGCTTCTCATAAAGCATAAAAGAGACCATAAATCAAAAAATATGTCGAATTTACATAGTTTTAGATCATTAACCCTAAATTGAAGAGTTTTAGCTACTCATTTATGTTATCATATCTACACATGTAAATTTCAGCAATAAAACAAATGCAAAGAAGGTAAGAGCTAATCAAAATAAAAGAGAAACTAAACTATTTGCATAAAAGTAAAACTAAGCCACTAACATGAAAAGAAAAGGCATGTAAATAAAAATGAACTAGAAAATAAAATAAGAACTAGGAAGAAGTAAAAAGAACAAGAGGCTTAGGAAGCCATTTTTATTTTATTTAACTTTGAAGCTACAACTTGCATGCTAATTTCATAAGTAATTCAAAAGAGAAGAAGATCCATTACATGTACATAAAAGGACAATTTATACATGCACAAAACTCTAATTCATATTTTATGGGACTTTCCAAAATACTCTTTAGAATGTGTGACCACCAAGCAATCATTAGTCTCTAATTAATCCATCATTAAGTATGCATGAAACTTTAAGCTTCACTAACTTGTCCATTAGCTTCTAATTATAGATTAAGGTAAGTGGGTAGGTGGGGTCCTCCATGATGCATGGCTTGAATTTTTTTATCTTCATTCTTTTGTTCCCTCCTTGCGCATGCATATTGCCATGAGAACACCTTCATATTTCCATCCAAAAATTCCTATAATTAAAAAAGAAATGTGCAATTAAATATTCTTAAAATTAATTCATGCACAAAATTACTATTTTACCCCACATTGATGTATGGATGATGACTTGAAAGCATATTTGAAATTTAGTTTTAAACATGTAAAAATAACCAATTACGATATTTATTTAAATAAAAATAGATTAAATATGAATTTAAAAATATACACATTTACATGCATATCAGCACCCGAGACAACAACACTGTCATCCACATTTTCAACTTTCATTTCTCCCAAGGCAGGATTTTGCAAGTCAACCACTGGCCAATATCTCCAATGACCACGACCAGTAGTAAAGTGTAAATCAAGGAAGTCATACCAGAAGCAGAAGATTGCATAATTCCTAACGTAGGAGTAGTAGAAGCAACATCGAAATCTCAAACTCAGACACAATATCACGCAGATGAGCAGCAAAGTAAGAACTCGTCCAGACGAATACAAAGACAATGACGTAAATTGGCTAGTACGATCAACAGAAGCTCCAATCACTTAAGGAACAGATGCGACTTTCAATGGGGCGGAGTAGGTAAGGCCAGATCTGGTGGACGAAGAAAGCAAAACAGGCGGAACAAGAACCTCTCGCGGTCGCGACATGGAAAGAATGAAGTGGAAAGAAGCAAGGTCGAAGGGAGAAAGAGAACGGGGAAATAAAGGAGCGATTACAGGAAGAAAGTCGCCATAAATCCCGCAGGCATGGGGGCCTTTTTTATATTCTCGTGGATTCTCCCTCTTTTTTCATAAATACATATTGTTAAATGTACATGAAAATAATATTTAAAAAATATTATGGCCGAATATTTATTAATGGGATAATATGTTATAGCATCAACAATTACATGTAGATTTATAGTGTACAAAGTTAAAGAAGATACCCTTTACGGATATAGTCATGTCTAGAGTCTAACAAGTTGTTCGCTTCTTACTTCCTCTTAGAGTTTCAAGATCTCCAACTTTGCATTAGTTTGCATTGTTGAAATGAAAGTCACCAGTGGCACAAAAAGGAGGCTAGGGCATGAGCAAAAGTGTCATGAAAATGATGTGGAGGCTAACTATTTATAGTCATTGTAATAGAGTTATGGGTATGTTTTAGGGGCAATTATGTAATTTGTTACATAAATCTAACTCGATAATCAATTTTGTACGAAATAAAAAATATTTCCTTTCTGTTATATACTTGTTATTATAAATAATTAATTGGTTAATCTAAGTATATATGGTAGAAAATCCATAAATGATGAGTTTGCAATGGCAGTTATAAATAGTTGCACTACAACAAAGTACCATTTTTACAACGGAGAATAACCATTGTAATAGGGGTTTCGTAGCGGACTAGCGTCCGTCTTATTACGCGATGTTGTAATAGACCAACCGTTGTGGTAAACATTTTACAACGGTCCTAAACCGTTGCAATAGAATTTTTTTACAACGGACATGGACTGTTGCAATATGCCCTAGGCACAACAAACATCGACTATTGTAATAGATGTCTACTACAACTGTTTTTGTCCGTGGTTACAGAAAGTGAAAATTTTTAAAAAACAATTAGTCCATTGGTGCATCATGTTTACATATCGTACTCACAATTGCTAAAAGGTCAAAACAAATTATACATTCAAAGCATTTATAAAGTCGCACATTTAATTCTTCTTATACATATTGTCACACATTTACATAACAAAAAAGTAACGAAGAAGATACTCCATGATAAATAAGAATACCAGCTATAATTCCAAGTTGTTATAGAATAAAGAAAATAGAAGCCATTGGAGAGAGAGAACAATTTTATTCATTCAGAGAATAGATTATATCAGATTGATTCATACAATTACATTACACAGGCTCCTTTATATATAGGCATTGGAGCATGAGATGGAACATATCCCATGATGTGGGACTAATAGAAAAACACAAAAGCATATTCACTTATATATTTACATATATTATAACACTCCCCCTTGAATATGCGTCTTCAAAATCTTGGATGCTCATATGGTTGCTAGAAATTGTTTCTTTTAAACTGTCCATAACAATTGCTCCCCATCATTATTATCTTGCTTTCATACATCCATTCAGTTGATACAGATATTGTCTGTTGCCTCATTAAAAACCTCTATTAGAAAAACCCAGTGGGAAAAAACCTTGAACGAGGAAAAGAGTGCAACTTGTGAAATCATAAATATCATACTAAAAATGATATTCCTTATAAGAGTTTGATACTTCAGTATCAAAATAATGCCTTATTAAAACCTTACTAAGAAAAACCCAATGGGAAAAATCTTAGTGAAGGAAAAAGAGTACAATGACATATTTTATTTTCTTATTTCTTAAATAAAGCTTGATACTTCTGGATCAAACTAATGCCTCATTAAAACCTTACTAAGTAAAACTCTATGGGAAAAATCTTAGTGAAGGAAAAAGAGTACAATATAGTACGTCATATTTCAATAATTTACTGCATCAGATAGAGTTTGATACTTCTCGATCAATTTAATACTTCAGTAAAAACATTACAAAGGAAAACCCGATGGGAAAAACCTTAGTCAAGGATTTAACTTAAATAACATATTTGAGATGTTATTTCTTGAAAAGACGTTTGATTCTTCTAGATCAAGATAATGCCTCATTAAAACCTTAATAAGAAAAACCCAGTAGGAAAAATCTTAAATAAGGAAAAAGAGTACATTATAGCTTATTTCAAATGTTACAGGGAGTTGATACTTCTGGATCAAGATAATGCCTCGTTAAAACCTTACTAATAAAAACCCAATGGGAAAAATCTTAGTTAAGGAAAAAGAGTGCATTATAAAATACTTATGAATTCTCCCCTTGATTTTAATTTTTCCTCTGAATTCATATTCGTCTTTCGATAACTTAAATTGGTTATAGATACTTCTGGATCCATAAATATGTATCTCATTCATAATACAATTTATTAATAGTTTTCTTTGATACAATCAAATTTTCTAAGATTGTTTCTTCCAAATATGGTTTGCATTTTATGCATTTGTATGCTACTTTTATGACAAACACTTCAGGTGCTTTCATTTTTATGCTTCAAATTAGTTTTGCGCATTGCAACTATACATCTTTCATGAATATTAAAAATTTCATTACAACATTACTAGAAAGCAGGAAGTAATCTACTCATCTTGATGTATCAAGATTTTCATTACAACAATACTTAGAAGAAATTTATAATCTACACTTCATGTCTTTTTCATTCTTTATAACTACAAAAGTTATATATATTCTTCAGGAATTTGTATACTTTAATAAGTATTTGCATATTGCAACTACCACTTCAATGGATATTAAGAGCTTCATTACAACGATACTTAAAAATAGGTTGAAATTTACTCTTCTTGTTCTTTGCATTCTTTATAACAATGAAAGTTATTTTTATTCTTCAGGAATTTATATACTTCATTGTTTAATATGATTTTAAACCACATTTATACCTTCAGGGTATATTAAGCATTTCAAGTACTTTCGGTACTTTGTGGACTACATGTCCATATTTCTCTACTATTAAAGGATTCATGATGGCCAGTCATGTTTTCCCCTAATTCAAGATTCTTATTCTATTTATAAATATAAGCGCTTTATTATTTGCAAATTTATCATCGATGATTATTTCTTGTCAGTTCTAGACATGAATTATTGAGATCTCTTTAATTATGTTTTAGGTACCTAACCCACTTCTAGGGTTATTTGAGAATCATGTCATGGATCTCTTTCAGAGCATCCTTAAGTGTTTCTTCAAGAACACCCACCTCCTTTATTTGGCATCTTTATTACTAACTCCAAAAATATTTTGAACTGACTTTTGAACCATATTTCAGATGTGGTTTACAAATTTTGATCCTTCAGGGATTCAAATCTATATTGGAGAAAGTCTACTAGGGATAATATTGCTAATATTTTGCATCATTGTATATTTTAATAAATATTTAACACTGATGATCAAAATGAACTTGTATCCCTTTATCCTCCCCCTCAATGTTGACAAACATTGTCACATTAAATAATAATCATCTTTGGATTCTCATTTTGATCCACTATGATATTGCTACTAGCAAATACACCATACATATTAATAATAGGAGGATAATTCTTTTATTCATTGATAAGATGCATTCAATTGATATTGATTATTAGAGTTTGTTCTCATTCAGTGATCTAAGCTATTGGAGGAATTTACTTATTGTGTAGATCATTTGAATACATACATGACTTCAGGTCATTCAACATTTATGTTGATTGAATTTTAAATCACTAAATAATATCTATGCATAATCACTAAATAATAGCTTATCAAAAACTTCAGGTTGTTAGCTAAATATTACATATATGGATGTATACGTGCGTCCACGTATCACATGTATATTGTAAAATTTTCATATTCTTTCTCATTTGAATTAGTGATTTTTGGAACAAACTATTACAAGGATCAAAATTATTAATTTCTATTTATAAATCAATGTCAATGCAAACCTGTCAAAACCGCATGATAACGTTCAAAACGTTTGGTTTGAAACCATATCGAACTTCTGGTTCGAACAAAATATACACACAACTTCAAGTTGTTAAGTTTTATTCCTCAATTATATCTCAAATATCAGTTTTGAACACAAAGTATGATTACTTATCAAGGAGTAATTTTTAATTGCATATAACATTTCTACACATCTCTATTGAGAGTTCTATATAAAAAAAATTACAGCAAAAATAATAATAGTATCTTCTAGATGTTTGGAATGTTACAGATACAGATTTCCTCTTAGCTCTCAAACTTTTAGGATCTAATCTAAGCTAAATTAGGATCCTTTATAATCAAATTTATGTACACTTATTTGGTTTAATAAAATTACCAAATATATAAATAAATCTCTTCTAGAGATATGTTATCATTTTCAAATTTATAAATCTCTTCTAGAGATATATTAGTATCACCACTTCTGGAGTGAACTTTCTCTTCTATATATATATATATATATATATATATATATATATATATATATATATATGCACTATTTGAATGCCATATCAATATACACTGTTTATTTTATACATATTACATAATTACTACTTTTACAGTAGCATAAAATATTCATGTTGGAGATTTTTGTTGTAATTGCTTTTAAAATGGCATATCAAACTTTAAATACAATGACAAGATTAGATTCACCAACTGAAAGTAAGATGCAAGAGATAAAACCACTACTTCTGGAGTGTAACATTGGTATACAATATCATTATTCCTTTTTTTTTTTGAATAAATTATTATTATTACTAAAAAAAAAATTATATCATTATTCCTTGATTATATCTCTAATATTACTATTGAACATTAATTATGATTGTTTATTAGAAAATATATACTAACTTATAATTATATATAAACATCTCCTCTAGAGAGTTCAGTAAAATAGATATATTTACAACATAAATAAGAGTATCTTCTGGACCCTTGAAATGTTATAAAAATAAGAAATTATAATGGTTGCACATAACGATTTGTTCAAGACCGTATTTATATAGCTTTAGTGAAAATTATGATACGACATATAGATTATCTCTTCAGGAGCATATATAAAGATATTTCTTCAAGAATAGTTGTGCATATAATATTTGATTCATCGTAAGTTCTGAAAAGTAAAAGGTTACATATCACTATTTGTCTAATGGAGCTACGGGTCCATGACAATAGACGATTGAATTTTGGATAATTTATTATCACATTTGACAATATTTTATAAGCAATTCTTTTATAGTGCTATACGATGATATAATATCACTTCTGGGGATATTTCATAAACACCGCTTCTAGAGTGGTACATATCACTTCTAAAGATACTTTATATGCATTGTTTTTGGCATGTCATCAATAATCAATATCTTTTTCTACATAATTGACATAATTCTACAACATCTCTTCTAGGATGTTTGGATTTTGAAATATAAAAATCATAAAACATCTCTTCAAGAGTATGTCATAAGGATTATCTCTTCTGAAGAATATTAAAATGTACTTCTTCAAATATATAGTTTGGCAAACACACCCAAAAATTATCAAAACTTGGGTTTTACCAACTTTAAACTGATTTATTGAACTGAAATAAAATAAAATCCACATAGCAGACTTCAGGCTGCTATTATTGGTCAGTTCGACCATATCATTTATTACTGCACTTAGATTTTCATCATTAATGAAGTTTCCTTCATCTTCGAAAAAATGATCTAACTTCAGGTTAGTATTACTAGACAATCCTTTCGCATAATTTTAAAATAAAATTCCTATAACATCTCTTCTGGGATGTTAGATTTTGCAATATAAATATAAATAAATCTCTAAAACATTGTCAGAAAATCTTTTCATAATTCAAGACTTCAGGTCTTGGACTTTGAGTTATACAACTTCTGGTTGGAAAAAAAAATCTTTGCACAACTTCAGGTTGTTCAAACTTATTTCCTTTTTTTTTATGATTAAATTTTCTGATCCTCTTTTTTTTTTTCTTTTTTTTTTAGTTAGAACTTATGGTTCTTTATTTTGAGGAAACTTGTAATTTACTGATTTATGGAAACTGCAGGTTTTCAATTATTATTTCCTTTTTCCTTTTTTTTTTTAAAGGAAACATTGGAAGATATTAAGCTTATCATGTAAGCTTTTACTAATGTTTCCATTCACTTAATACGATCTTTTAGATACGTATTATATTTATATTTGTTTCTCTTAGAAACAATAAAATATTTCTTCTGGAAATATAAATCATATATCAAAATAATTTCCAAAGTCTGCATTCAAATCTAAATCAAATCAAAATGTTTTTAAAATGAAAACCCCCATTTACCAACCATATTTGATTTCTCAAATCCATGTCCAAATTAAATACAATCAAATTCAAAAAATTTGTTGTAGCAACAATATCAAATTTTGTCAAGTTCAAACTTGCATTCCAAAATAAATGAACTATAAAACATAAAAATAAGCATGATATTGAGATCAACAATATAGTATGATCAGAAAAATAGCAACAACAAACAAATTAGATCTGAAATATAATAACCAACAAAATAAGAATTAGATCTCAAAGTTTAGATCTATATAAGATATAAAATTATAAGACTAGTATAATAAAATCTAAAAAATAATACAATAGATTTAGATCTGAAGAAGTAGATCTAGAATGGAATGAGATATATAAAAAATAATAATTTGGAAGATTAGATCAATCATAATAGAAAAATAACTTACCGTTTTGAGATCTATAATTAGATCTGGAGAAGAATAGATTTGATTTCATAATAAATTATCACAATTGTAGATCGTGCTGATAACGTGTTATAGAATAAAGAAAATAGAAGCCATTGGAGAGAGAGAACAATTTTATTCATTCAGAGAATAGATTATATCAGATTGATTCATACAATTACATTACACAGGCTCCTTTATATATAGGCATTGGAGCATGAGATGGAACATATCCCATGATGTGGGACTAATAGAAAAACACAAAAGCATATTCACTTATATATTTACATATATTATAACACCCCCCCTTGAATATGCGTCTTCAAAATCTTGGATGCTCATATGGTTGCTAGAAATTGTTTCTTTTAAACCGTCCATAACAATTGCTCCCCATCATTATTATCTTGCTTTCATACATCCATTCAGTTGATACAGATATTGTCTGTTGCCTCATTAAAAACCTCTATTAGAAAAACCCAGTGGGAAAAAACCTTGAACGAGGAAAAGAGTGCAACTTGTGAAATCATAAATATCATACTAAAAATGATATTCCTTATAAGAGTTTGATACTTCAGGATCAAAATAATGCCTTATTAAAACCTTACTAAGAAAAACCCAATGGGAAAAATCTTAGTGAAGGAAAAAGAGTACAATGACATATTTTATTTTCTTAAATAAAGCTTGATACTTCTGGATCAAACTAATGCCTCATTAAAACCTTACCAAGTAAAACCCTATGGGAAAAATCTCAGTGAAGGAAAAAGAGTACAATATAATACGTCATATTTCAAT
Organism: Allium cepa; assembly: GCA_030765085.1. NCBI lineage: Eukaryota > Viridiplantae > Streptophyta > Magnoliopsida > Asparagales > Amaryllidaceae > Allium > Allium cepa. The sequence goes on from CM060930.1 coordinate 176,844,969, forward strand.
AATTTACTGCATCAGATAGAGTTTGATACTTCTCGATCAATTTAATACTTCAGTAAAAACATTACAAAGGAAAACCCGATGGGAAAAACCTTAGTCAAGGATAAAAATATAATTTAACTTAAATAACATATTTGAGATGTTATTTCTTGAAAAGACGTTTGATTCTTCTAGATCAAGATAATGCCTCATTAAAACCTTAATAAGAAAAACCCAGTGGGAAAAATCTTAAATAAGGAAAAAGAGTACATTATAGCTTATTTCAAATGTTACAGGGAGTTGATACTTCTGGATCAAGATAATGCCTCGTTAAAACCTTACTAATAAAAACCCAATGGGAAAAATCTTAGTTAAGGAAAAAGAGTGCATTATAAAATACTTATGAATTCTCCCCTTGATTTTAATTTTTCCTCTGAATTCATATTCGTCTTTCGATAACTTAAATTGGTTATAGATACTTCTGGATCCATAAATATGTATCTCATTCATAATACAATTTATTAATAGTTTTCTTTGATACAATCAAATTTTCTAAGATTGTTTCTTCCAAATATGGTTTGCATTTTATGCATTTGTATGCTACTTTTATGACAAACACTTCAGGTGCTTTCATTTTTATGCTTCAAATTAGTTTTGCTATTTTGTATGCATTTGTATGCTACTTTTATGACAAACCTAAGGCTTGTCTGGGCTTGTCTGGGACTCGGAAAGTAGAGAGGTAGGTGCTTTCATTTGTATGCATTTGTATGCTACTTTTATGCCCTAGGTTTTAAAACCATAGTCGCAAGTTCTTAGTTTTGCTATTTTGTTTTCATGTTTTCAAATAATCCATTTTTAATGTTTTCATAAGATAATAAAACCATATAAGTATATTTCCACTGTGAGATGGACTAACTTGGATAATAAAGTTAAGCTAAAGGCTAATATATTACCTACCATATTTTTACCAATGTGTTACAATATGTACTTTACAATTGCTAGCCATAAAGAATTGTTTTTCTTGTGAGGCCTTGGGAAGACAGGCTTAAAAATTATTGGCCAAAAATCCTTGGATGTTTGCAAATACAACTAAAAATTTGTCATAGTGTTGTGCAGATTCAAATGTAAACTGCTAATGGCCAATCATACAAGCTAGACTCACTCTTCACCTATATTGGATATTAGCCATATATGTCCAGCCAAAACAGACGGATACAATACAGCTGCAGAAGTTGGAAAGAGCATGCATATCAGGGAAGTTCAAAATGAGAAGTAGGTATAATCCTAGCATTATATGCATATTGCATGACTGATAATGATCCAGCTTGACAGAAATCAGCATGTTTAAACAGTAAAATGTGCTTCTTTGTCAATTGATTATGTGATCGATTCTAAACGAGAATACTGTCAAGAAAGGTTACACACATACACACACATTGCTTTACAGGGTAGATATAGTGATACGACCACTAGTGATAATATGCATGCTACTGTTCCACCTGCACATGAAGGTAATTCAGTCACTACCACAAGGCCCAGGAGAATGATACAATTGCCTAAAAGATTCTTGAACTAGAAGAAATGTAAGAGGCCGCAAGTTGTTACAAATGTCAGACGTGTATTTTCTTTTTTTCTGTTATTTTGTTTTAATGCTAAAAAATTGTTACAGTAGGGGCTCCTAGCATGCTACGTGGAAAAGTTTGTTAGTGGTATTGCTAGTACGAGAATCAGATCTTAAAAAAGGGAGAGAAAGTTAATTCTGAAACTTCTTACAATATCTCCTTCTTCTCAATTCAATTATCTCTTCTATATTCTTCTATTCTTCCTCTGCTATACTCCAGATCCTTATCATTTGGTGCTTTCACCGATCTCCTCTCCTCCCTCTCTCCTAAAACTTCACCTCTGTTCTCCCCTCCTCTCCTGCCTAAATATCCAACAAAACTCCATCACCACGACCAAACTCGATGATGCGCTGCAGCAACTCAACCAACACAATGAAGCCATCACCACAATACAAGAAAACCAGACCAACCATAGCTCCATGCTCGAAACTCTAATAGCCGACAACATTGACATCAAAACCGCTCTTCAAGATCTCTCCACACAAATAACCAACATCAACCGCAAGCTAGACAACCAACAAACTTTGTCACAAACTCACCACACATCAACCACATATCAGCCATCACCTCCAAACCGACAACCGCCGCTATTAGCAACACCAACACCCACCCGAACTCCTAAATATTCTCTAACTACATTCGATGGATCCAACCCACACGATTGGATATTTCAAGCGGATCGATTCTTCGCCTATTATTCAACACCGGAAGACCAACGGGTTGATCTAGCAAGCTTCCACATGCACGGCCAAGATCTCGCATGGTTTCAATGGATGCATCGCAACAATCAAATCTCTACTTGGATGGCATTGACAAAAGCGACCGAGAAGCGCTTCGGACCACCTACATTTCTTAACCCACAAGCCACCTTGTTCAAACTCCAACAACTTACCACTGTCGACAATTACCAAGCCACCTTTGAAAACCTTTGCAACCGTATTACTACACTTTCCAATGACTCCATACTCCAATGCTTCATTTCCGGCCTCAAAACACATATACAAAACGAACTCCACATCCTCAAACCCACCACCATCTCCGATGCGATAGAAGGTGCTAAACTCATCGAACATAAGTACACTGACCCTTCCAACAATATCCACTGAATATACCAATTCTCACTTTCAGAAACCAACAGACAACCAGCATACCTCTCAGACAATTCCACAAACACCTCCCATGCAACCCTCCAAACCCAGTATTCCTATCAAACAACTCTCTCATTCAGAGACGCATGCACATAAATAACAAGGTTTATGTTTCAATTGCGATGAGAAATACTACGTTGGCCATCGTTGTAAACCCACTCACCTCTTGATGATCCTCCCTGAATTCAACCCGGAAAATGACATTCCAGAACACGACCCAGAACCACTATCAGTCACCACTTCCACCGGCTCCTTATTGCCATGACCTTGAGGACAAGGTCGATCTTGAAGGGGTAGGTGTTGATACGACCACTAGTGATAATATGCATGCTACTATTCCACCTGCACATGAAAGTAATTCAGTCTCTACCACAAGGCCCAGGAGAATGATACAATTGCCTAAAAGATTCTTGAACTAGAAGAAATGTAAGAGGCTGCAAGTTGTTACAAATGTCAGACGTGTATTTTCTTTTTTTCTGTTATTTTGTTTTAATGCTAAAAAGTTGTTACAGTAGGGGATCCTAGCATGCTACGTGGAAAAGTTTGTTAGTGGTATTGCTATTTATGTACGAGAATCAGATCTGAAAAAAAGAAGAGAAAGTTAATTCTGAAACTTCTTACAATATCTCCTTCTTCTCAATTCAATTTTCTCTTCTATATTCCTCTGTTCTTCCTCTGCTATACTCCAGATCCTTATCATATAGTTAGGACATACCTCTAATTGAAAGTCATATACCTGCCCTAGTACAAGTTGGCAGGAACCCCAAACAAGTAATGACTTCCAAGAGTAGCATAAGCTACTAGGCCCTACCATCCAAAACCAATAGCCATGACTGCATTGGCTCCACAATATAAAATGAATAAAAACAGGAAAGTAATGGAAAATAATAAGAAAAAGGCTACTTGTACAAATAGCAACTAGTATTAGCAATCCTTTTACTGCAAGAAATATGAAAAATTCTGCTATGGTAAATAATATTAATTGGGGTAAGTAGTACAGACCAGATAGAACAGGATGAATGCTGTTGGGAAGTGCATTAAACGCCAATAGAATGAACAAAGGTTGAACAGCCTCTAGTACAAGAGAACATGATGTGTACATGAGTGCAATCTTCTCATCAATTCCCAAAATCAAAGACACTAGGAGACTAGTAGATAATGATGTTCCAATTGATATAATTGTAGCAAATTTTGGTGCATTTTAGTTTCCGACACAATTAAAAAATTGAAGAAATGTGTATTTTATTGCTTTTTTCGTTGATGACAATTACATGCTATACAATGTATTTATATATAGACTTCGGCTCACAACATAATGATACAGTTGTAACTAAATTTACAATAATGCCCCTTTGATAGCTGATATATGTTATCTTGTAGCAGCCGTGTCTTTCATTCTCTCATTTTCGCCCTTCAAATTGATCTAGGGCTTCCTCTCTCTCGTACTCTAAAACTCCAATCTTCACCGCTATGCTCTCTGATAGTAATAAATTGCCAAAATCTTCAATTGCGAAAGTTAATCGAGCTTTCAAATTGAGCAAATTTCGCCTTTCCTCGGTGATAGACCTGATTAATCTGAGATAATAAGTGCATGTTGATTGGCATATCTAAAGTTGCTATGCTCTCAGATCTGTATTTTCGACTACTGATTTGTGGGTTCATTTGAGACAGAAACCTGATTTGACTTCTGACAAGGGATTATGTTGACCGAACTATCATTTTGAGGTGTTTTGCCTTTTGATTCAAGATGTTTTGCCTTCTGATTCGAGGTGTTACTGGTTATGATAGATCGATTTGGCTTTTGACATGAAGTGGTGGTGCCAGGTCTGATGTTGAGGCTTCTGACTTTTATCTCATCTCTGAATCGGCAGAAATTTTAAGCGTATAAAGCTTTATTAAGTATATCTGTCATCTGGTAAGAAGCAGGTATATGGTTTATTTCTATTTTGTTTCGATTTACTTGTTCTCTCACAAAGTACAAGTCTAGTTCCATGTGTTTTGTCCTTGTGTGCAATATTGGATTAGCGGATAATGATACAACACTTAAATTATCACACCAAATCACTGCCTTTTTGCTAGTATGAATTTGTAGTTCACTGAGAAGAGATTCTACCCACATCACTTCTGCTGTAGTGCTGGCAAGACTACAGTATTTAGATTCTGTCTTGATCTGGATACCGTAGGCTGCTTCTTTGAGCACCATGAGATAAGATTTTCTCCCAGATAAATACAATACCCCGATGTTGATCTTCGATCAGCTGGGCCTGATGCCTAGTCAGCATCAGCATAGCCAGTAATTGCTAACTTTTTGCTTGGTTTCATAGTTAGTCCATAGTCTAGAGTACCACTTAGATATCTCGAAATCCTTTTTACCGTCTTCCAATGTTCGTCTAGAGGCTGATGCATAAACTAACATACTTTATCGACACCGAAAGATATCTCTGGTCTGGTGATAGTTACATATTGTAGAGCTCCAACAATACTTCTGTACTCTTTGTCATGAGTTATTGTGTCCCCCTTGTGCCTTAATAAATACAAGTTATTAATCATAGGTGTTGGCAAGGACTTTGCTTCCTGCATTTTTTCTTTGATGAGTATTTCTTTTATATACTTTCTTTGACATAGATGTATCTCTGTCTCTAATAATTTGTTAACTTCTATACCTAAGAAGTAATTGAGTAAGCCCAGATCCTTGATGGAGATCTGCTTGTCAAAATAATGAATTACATAGTTGATTTCTTCTTTACTATCCCCTGTAATGATGAAGTCGTCAACATAGACTAACATATATGTTAATTTATTGCTGTGTTTTTTGATGAACAGTGAAGTGTCAAACTTGGTTTGTTGATAATCTAGTTTCATAAGAGTTGTCTTTAGTTTGTCAAACCATACTCTTGGAGTCTGTTTTAGTCCATATATGGCTTTATTTAGCTTGCATACCATTGCATCATTCTTTGGTTGAATGAAACCCGGTGGTTGCTGCATGTAGACTTCTTCTTGAAGTTCACCATTTAGAAAAGCATTGTTTACATGTAGTTGCCTGACATCCCATCCTTTATGTAGAACTATGGTTAGAATCACCCTTATAGTAGTTGGTTTTATCACTTGTGAAAATATCTCATTGAAATCAAAACCACATTGTTGAGTGTAGCCTTTTGCAACTGGCATTGCTTTATATCTTTGTGTAGTTCCATCTGGATTTTTCTTTAACTTGTAAGTCCACTTACATTCAATTATCCCTTTATAATTTGGTGGTGATACAAGATTCCAAGTTTTGTTTTTCATAAGTGCATTGTACTCCTCTTGCATTGAATTTTTCCAATTTTCATTGTTGAGAGCTTGTTCAAGAGTCTCTGGTTCTTCATCTATTGTACATGCTGCATATAATTTTGGCTTAAAGATTCCACTCTTGGATCTTGTTGTCATTGGATGTCCCCTGAATTCTAATTCCTATTAGGTGATTGCAATTTGTTTTGTATTTTGATCATGACTGTTATCTCTGCTGTTAGTTTGATGATTGCTTGAGACGGTTGGACATTAACCATTTTGTTGTGTCTGTTTAGATTGAGTTTGACTTGATTCAATTTTGTGTTGTATATGTTGAGTTTCAGAACTTATTCCTTTCTCTTCAATATGAGATGATCTCTGGTGGTTATCATGCACAGGTATGGGTGGTATGGATACACTCAAATTATATAGCTTCTGAGTAGTTTTTACATGTTGTGTTGCAAATGGAAATTCATGTTCATTGAACACAACATGTCTTGAAACAAGTAATTTCCTATTACCATCTAAGCATTTATATCCTTTCTGATTTACACCATAGCCTAAAAAAGTGCATGGTGTAGGTCTAAAATTTAACTTATATGGATTGTATTGTAACGACCCATTATTTTTCACTATTCAAATCGACAATAATCCACACATGCCAGACTTGAATAGTACAAAATAACAGATTGTAATAAAATTTCGGAGCAAATAAAAATCAAATCACAGAATCACAAGCACAGAACATTAGAATATCTCGCAGCGGAAAATAAAATACCATAGTAGTTCATGAAGCTACTATCACAAAGTCTCAAAACCAAATACAAAATACATAATATCTGTATGAAAGTAAATACGACATCAAATCCCAAATACAAAGAAGTCTACTAATACAAAGCTGACAACAGAACAACAGACTGAAATATAGATAACTAGATAGGCTGATAAATCTCCAGCAATTTCAGACCTCCAGAGAGTGGAAATCCAAATCTGTGAATAAACTCAGGCTGACCCGAGCGTAAATAAAAAGCAAACATTCGAGTCAGGACATACATACTTATCCGGTGTAAACCAACTCAAGTGAACTGTAGTAAAGGTACAAATAACTTAGAAGATGCCTGGGACCGCCCATCCTCTAAGGATCCGTTAAACTATTTACTATATAAGTATATTGCGCTATTATAATAATGTCTAATAGTCAAATAAATATACTTTTAAGTAGCGTTCCGGGCTACCCATATCACCCTTCACACATAATAGTCCCAGTAGTCCATCCAGTATCAGCATATCACCAGATCGGGAGACTACCCTAAATACTCTACGGGCTACGGGAGAAAACAAACTCATAGTAAAGGCTCGGTAAGGTAGGTTACACGGCACACAAGGCAATGCCATGGTAGATATACCAATTACGCACACGGGCTGGTGGTAACGCAGCAGCCACATACGCCCACCTCGGAACACATTCCCAAAATCGGAGGGTGGCCACCAAACAATCATAAGTAATAGAATGGTATCGAAGAAATGCGTCCGATAAGAGGTGCTACCTCAGCTGGCCCAAGATCGCTCCTGTTTTAGCCACCTTATGCCAACTCACGGGAGTTGGGTCCACGTAACATACCACAAGAACGTCGTCACCATCCTACTTCATTCTGGAATCTCCACCGCGTACACGGTTAGTCAAAGTGGTTTTCAGTATCGACAGAGAGTATGTCCATATCCGATCCTGGTCTCTTTGCCAACCAATCGTTATTATAACCCGTGGTTATAACTTTAAAATTTATACTTTACTTCAAAATAAAACATCATTTCAAAACTCAATTCTTTATCCAATAAAGATTTTAATCATCTCCAAAAAAAATCATTTCAATATTTCAAAACAACATATCTTTTCAAATTTCCCTTTTTAAATCATTATTAAATTCAAATGCAAATTATCAAACTTAATACCCTTTTAAAGTTCAAAGATAACATTCATTTATTTCAATTTGAACTTTCCTTTAAAATGATTCATTTTCAATTTAATTTAGTCATTTAGATCATTTTAAAAGTGGACTTATTGTTCTTTCATTTCAAGTATTCAATTTCCAAAGTTTCAAACCATTCAGAGTTCGTTTACTAAGTAAAAATCAATAATTATTGAAATTTCAGCCTTTTACAGCATTTAGAAAAAGCTGTTATAAGTTATGTATGAAAACATTTTTATTCAGCAAAGACAGCACTTAAAACTGCTGTTAAAACTCAGTTTTTAGTTGAAGTATAGTTCAAAACAGAAAAGACAGCATTTCAGAAGTGCTGCGGTAGTTCAGATTTCAAAACAAAGGTTTAAATTGATTTCGGCAAACACAACAGACCACTACAGCATTTTCAGAGAATGCTATAATTGACCTGAGTCCAATATTAGCCTATAAGTTCAATTACAGCAACTACAACATTTCAGAAATGTTGTAATAGCTCTATTTACACTATTTTAGTTCAATTCAGCAACTATATCATTTCTGATTGCTGTTAAAAGTCAATTTCTAGGGTTTTCGTATATTTCCAGCAATTAAATAACTTTATTTAAAACTTTTAAACATTTCAAAATCATATTTTCTTCATTAAAAGATTCATTCACATATTATTTAACATAATATTTATATACAATAAATTTCTTATTATTAAATTCAATTTTCAGCAAATTCCTTTATTAAATTCAAGTGTAGCATTCTAATTCTTCACCTTTTTAAAATAAACAACTTAACACTTAAGTTCTCCATTTTTTTTCAAAAAAAATAAATAAATTTATTTCAAAGTTTATTTATATAACTTAATTTATTTAACATAATTTCCAAATTTTCCACTTAAGTTATATTTCACAATTCAATGTAACCATTCATTTTTCCCAACATTTTAACTTACAGAAAATTCTAAATTTCTATAATAATAAAAAATCCAATTTAAATCAAACTTTCATATACTTACAAATTAAAATTATTAAAATTTCCAGAAAAACATTTATAAAATAACCACGGGTCTGTATATAGTTTTCTAACCTAGTTTAAGTGATACAAATATGTATCATTTCAATCCGCAGTTTAAAAATAAAATCCGGGTTCTGTCATTTTAAACCCGCAATCCCAAGTCAAAATGAATAATTTAAAAACCGTTTAGGCCTATCATTTCAGCCCATACCGATTTTTCCTTATTCTAAAGTCTGTTCGGGTATGTATCATTTCAATCCATAGTGATTTCTAACCTACCGGGAACTTACACTGTGATAAACAGATAAACATGAACAGTTTAACAATATACAATAGTAATAGGTGATGTAACATGTAACAGGTGATATGACATATAATTTAACATGTTAACATCATATATATAAAATCACATGGCAGTTATAACATCATAAATATTTCTACACATTTAGTTGTGGTTGTTTTACAACTGCATAAGTATATAATTGTCGTGTGAGATTTACTCACCTCTAATTGCTGAATATTTCCAAACCAATGGCACAAATAGACAATAAGGCACGATGACACAACTACGGACTTGAGTGGAGGGTGAATCCAAGCTACAACTCTTGTGTACAACCCAAAATAAACAAACAAAACAACGCAATTCAATATGACTATAACATGCAATAACTTTGAAATAAAAGAGAAACGAATTGCCAAACTTTTGTCTTGCTTCCTCAAACCTTTGTCACGGCCTAGGGTATGTTTTGTTTCAGATTTGGTAAAGTTTTGGTTCAGGTTTATGGCTAGCATGGGTAGGGTTCATGGCAAAATAAGATGTAGTTTTATACATGAGGAGGTGAATGGTTTTTAGGCAAAAAGTGGAGTTTTTGTTAGGCTAGATGGCTCGGCCATGGGAAGTATGCTCGGCCTAAGGGTGCATCATGACTGGACAGAGGTGGAAGGGGTGTGTGGTGGTCAGGTCAGTGGTGGTGGCGGCGGCTATGGTGGTGATTTGAGTGGTGGATGAAGGGAATGAGGCAACAATGGTCAAAAACATTGTTTTTAGGCATGTAGGTTGCAATTTGAAGGGTTTGGCCACCATAGATGGCTCGGCCATGGTCATGGCTGGTGGAGTAGATGGTGTTGAAGGCATGGAAGAGATGTAGGAGTTTGTGGTTGTGGCTATGGAGAAGAGGCCGATCCAAACTAGAAGAGAAACAAGGCAAAAATTTAAAGAAAACAAGGAGAAAAGTAGAAAAATAAGATGGTAGCCATTACCAATCTTTGCCAAGCCGTGAGAAATGATGAAGGTGGAGTTTTTAACGTGAATTGTAATTGTTTTTTCACGGCTAAGAACTGAATTGTACAGCTCAAAGGCAAATAAATGAGGAGTTTAGGAAATAAAGAGTTTTGAAGGTGAAAAGACTTGAGTTTTATACAATTTTTTTTTTTTACTTTTGGCATTTCCTTTTCTTTTAAATTTTATATAAACAAAGTAAACTCAGAAATGATTATTTAAAACCGAAACTAAGCAAGAATAAAATAAAATAATTAATTAATTTAATATAAAATAGAAAAAGGAATAAGGAAAAATTGCTAAAAATAGCAAACATGGCCTAAAAATTACAAGAAAATTCCAATAGCTTTGGAAAATTATGTATTTCATTTTAAAAATATTATAAAACAAAAATTTGAAATAAAAATGATTTTTAAAACATTTTCAAGGTGAAATATGTAATTAAATTCATGGAAAATATCAAAAGAATTAAAGAAATTTCTTAAAAATAGGGAATAGAATCTAAAAATTCCAATATATTACCATTAATTCTAGAAAAATTTCTACTTCATCATAAAAATATTTTAAAACAAATAAAAATATATTTCAAAAATATTGGGTTGTTACACTCTCCCCCACTCAAACCTTTTCGTCCTCGAAAAGAACGGAAACTAGGAAACAAAATGATAACAAGATAGAAAAACAAAATAGTACCTGGAATAAACAATTCCGGATTTGAAGCACGAATGCTCTCCTCCGTCTCCCAAGTACAGTCACGATCATCCGTACTCCATTGTACTTTGACCAGACTAACAGATTTCCTCCTTAGTTGCTTCGTACCTCTATCCACAATACGAAGTGGCTTCATCTCGACAGTCAGATTAGGCTCAATATCCAAGCTGTCAAGAGCAGAAGGCTGAACAAACAAAGATGGGTCATGGAGATACAGGCGAAGATGCGAGACATGGAATACATCATGCACGCCAGATAGCTTCTCGGGTAACTCCAGACGATAAGCCAAGGGACCAACTCTTTTCACAATGCGGAAAGGACCAATGAATTTGGGAGAAAGCTTCCCTCTACGACCAAAACGAATGACATTCCTCAAGGGAGAGACCTTAAGGAAGACCATATCGCCAACAGCGAACTCAAGCTTCCGCCTACGCCTATCAGCATACTTCTTCTGCCTATCCTGAGCAACTCTCAACCTTCTCTTAATCTCCTCAACTCTCTCAGAAGCTTCCAGAATCATATCAGGACCAAGAATCAGACGATTACCGGATTCAATCCAGAAAGATGGGGATCGACAAGGTCGTCCATATAAAGCAGCAAATGGAGATGTCTTGATACTGGCCTGAATTTAAGGATAGAAAGAGATAGATAAAATATTAAGATGAACTTAAAACAGAGGATAAGATTATACCTGATAACTATTATTGTAGTGAACTCGACAAGATGCAAATGATCTTCCCAAGATCCACCATAATCAAGCACACATGCACGAAGAAGATCCTCGAGTATCTGATTCACTCTTTCCGTTTGACCGTCAGTCTGCGGATGGTAAGCAGTGCCCAGATTCAGACGAGTAACCAAAGATTCCTGAAAAGCTTTACAGAACTGGCTGGTAAAGATAGGATCACGATCACAAACAATACTGAGAGGAACACCATGGAGACGAACAATCTCCCTCATGTAGATCTCAGATAAGCTAGAAGCAGAACGGGTAGACTTGACCGGAATAAAATGAGCAGATTTGGTCAGCCTATCCACAATAACCCAAATACTCTCATTGCCTTTCCTAGACCTCGGCAATCCATCAATGAAATCCATGGAAACCTGTTCCCACTTCCAGTCGGGAATCTCAAGAGGCTGCAACAAACCAGGAGTCTTCTGATGATCGGCCTTGACTTGCTGACAAGTCGCACACTGACTAACAAAGATAGAGACATCCCTCTTCATACCCTTCCACCAATAAAACCTCTTCATATCCTGATACATCTTCGACACACCAGGATGAATAGAAAGTCTAGATCGATGATTCTCCCGAAGTAACTCTTGCCTCAAACCATCAACATTCGGGACACAAATCCTACAATTAATCCTCAAAACACCGCTATCATCAATCTAAGCTCCACTACTACTGCCACCATATCTGTTCCGAACACTCTCCTTCATCAATCTAAGCATCTCATCCTCATCCTGCTTAGCTATGATACGCTCCAAAAGAGGAGAAGAAACAACAAGCTGACATAACAAAGCCTTCTTCCGACTCAGAGCATCGGCCACAACATTAGCTTTACCGGGAGTATAGCTAATATCAAGGTCGTAAGAAGCCAGAAAATCAAGCCAACGAACTTGCCTCTGATTCAAATCCTTCTGGGTGAAGATATATATCAGAGACCGATGATCGATGAAAAGCTCAAACTTGGTTCCAAGCAGATGATGCCTCCAAAGCTTTAAAGCAAAGACAACAGCAAGCAACTCTAAATCAAGGGCAACATAATTAGCTTCATGGGTTTTCAGCTAACGGCTGGCATAGGCAATGACCCTACCATCCTGCATGAGAACGGCACCCAATCCCTCACGACAAGCATCAGTATATACTGTCAATCCCTCACTTCCATTCGGAACGGTAAGAACTGGTGCGGAAGTTAGCTTGCTTTTTAACTCAGCGAATGCAGCTTCACACTTCTTATCCCAGATAAACTTTGCATTCTTACGAGTCAAAGCAGTGAGAGGTGCAGCAATCCGAGAAAAATTCTCAATGAATCTCCGGTAATAACCAGCAAGGCCCAGAAAACTACGAATATCAGTCGGAGTCTTAGGAGTTTCCCAATCCTGAAACAGAATAGGGAAAAAATAAAAACCACAGAAGAGATAGAATGATCAAATGATAAAGGAAAAGAGAAAGAGGAAAGACTTACATTGATCGCAGCGATCTTGACTGGATCAACAGAAACTCCACTACTAGAAACAATGTGCCCAAGGAATCGGACTTCGTCCTTCCAGAAATGGCATTTAGAAAATTTAGCCTTCAACTGATGATTTCTGAGAGTCTCTAGAACATACTTCAAATGTGACTCATGTTCTTCCTCGGACTTAGAGAAGACTAAAACATCATCAACAAAGGCTAAAAAAAATTTATTAAGCACAATACGAAAAACACGATTCATAAGATCCACAAAGAAAGCAGGAGCGTTAGTCAAACCAATAGGCATGACTAACCATTCAAAGAACCCATTCTCAGTCCGAAAGGCAGTTTTGGGAATGCTTTCCTCAACAACTCTGAGCTGGTGAAAACCTGTGGCAAGATCAAGCTGAGAGAAACAAGTAGCACCATAAAGCTGATCAAACATATCATTGATGCGAGGCATTGGATATCTGTTTTTCATAGTGAGCTTGTTCAGCTCCCTATAGTCAACACACATCCTAAGAGAACCATCTGATTTGGTGACAAAAACCACCGCTGCTCCCCATTCGGAATGACTAGGTCTGATTAGACCTTTGGAGAACAAGTCCTCAATTTGCTTTGCTAACTCAACCTTCTCACGAGGTGCCATTCTTCTAGGAGGAAGAACAACTGGTCGAGCTCCAGGAATAAGGTCAATGCGGAAATCTATTTCCCGCTTAGGAGGCAAAGAAGTGACTTCACCAAAAACATCTAGAAAGAGTTTGACCACATGGGTCGAATGAAGGTCACCAGAAGCAGAATCCAGAGAATAAATAAAACTGCCAGCAAAATCCTGAGGCATTCGGCACTGAATAACAAAGGAATTACCCAGATCATCCTCAAGATAAACAGACCGGGCTTTACAAGAGATATGAGCATTATGCCTACCAAGCCAATCACTACCAAGCAACAAATCAAAAGCATCGAAGCCCAAAACATAGAAATCACCACTGAACCGACGATCAGAATAAAGAATCTTCACTTGTTTACAAATCCTATTAAGGTTTTGCGGGACCCCCAATTGGATTTGAAACACATAAGGATTCAGAAACATACTAAGGAGAAAGTAGATGCTCAAACTTATCACACAAATCAACAGATATAAAACCGTGGGATGCACCAGTATCAAACAGAACACGAACAGGATGCTGAAACAAAGAAAAGGAACCTTGGAGCGTACCTTAGTCATCACTAGGAGCTGAAGGAGCAGGTGCTGGAGAGGAGGTAGAGGTGACCGCAAATATACCAGAAGGCTTACCCCTCTGCTGGGTAGGGCAATCCTTCCTAAAATGGCCAGGCTGGAGACAGATGTGACAAAGCTCACGCCTAGCTAGCTGAGCAAGGGGAGGAATGGCAGCACCAACACTAGTAGGACAACTATTCGCATAGTGCCCTTTCTGGTCACACTTGAAGCAGGTGATGGAAGAAAGGTCAACTGGCTGCCTCTGAGATGGAGCAGATGCTGAAGATCCCAAACCCGGATTCTTGAGCTAATTCTTCTTCTGTTGCTGAAAACTAAGCTTCCTCTTCTTAGAATTTGCAGAAGAAGTCTGAGATGATGGAGTACCAACTGAAGCAGGACCCTTAGAAGTAGGGTTCTCATAACGGAGAGCCATATCCATAAGCTGAGTAAAAGTGCCATGAACATGAGAAATGAGACGACTATGGTACTCGGGACGAGCACCGGCAATAAACTTCTCGTTCTTCTTCAGACGAGTGTCTATGAGACCAGGTCCGAACTTAGAAAGTTCGTTAAACTTTCTCTCGTACTCTGAAAAAGACATGTTTTTCTGCTTGAGATCCATGAATTCCCTATAAAGCTGGGATTTCCCGGCTTCGGGCATCCACTTAGCAATGAAAGCTTCCCTGAGAAGAAATGATAGATAAGCTTAGACAAGGCACGGAAAGATACAAAACAGAATTCAAAGAGACATAAGAAGATACCTGAACTGTTCCCAAGCAAGATCAGCCTCAATGGTGTTAGCCGTAACCGATTCCCACCAATCTTGGGCAGCCTCCTGCAACTGCCATGCGGCTAACTGACGCTTCTGGGCATCAGTAATATCAAGACCAGTAAATATCCTCTCGATACTCCTCAGCCATTGCTGAGCCTCAATGATAGATTCAAAACCAGTGAACTTGGTTCCTTCAAGATGAGTAAATTCTTTGCAAAGAACAGTGAAACAGACAGGAGCTGGGGTTGGAACTGGGGCAGCACCACGACCCTGACCTCTAGCATTTCTATGATTCATCCTGAAATTCAAGAATGAATATTAGGACACAGGTAGAGATAAGATAAAGATAAGATAAGACAAAATAAATTCACTTGGATGAACATCCTAATTACAGAAATTTCTAACAAGGCAGATACGAAAGGAGTTAGAAAATTTGCTTTTAAAACAAGAAAAAGTTTTATATCAAAATAATCTTTGAAAACCTTTTAAAAATCATTTTATACTTTGAAAATACGTTCTCTCACAAAGAAATGACTTTGAAGTTGATTTCACTTATTCTAGGATATTTCTACCCTATCTCTAATGAGTTTTTGCTCCGCAGGCTAAGATTTGCCTAAAAACCAAAGCTCTGATACCAACTGTAACGACCCATTATTTTCCACTATTCAAATCGACAATAATCCACACATGCCAGACTTGAATAGTACAAAATAACATATTGTAATAAAATTTCGAAGCAAATAAAAATCAAATCACAGAATCACAGGCACAGAACATCAGAATATCTCGCAGCGGAAAATAAAATACCATAGTAGTTCATGAAGCTACTATCACAAAGTCTCAAAACCAAATACAAAATACATAATATCTGTCTGAAAGTAAATACGACATCAAATCCCAAATACAAAGAAGTCCACTAATACAAAGCTGACAACAGAACAACAGACTGAAATATAGATAACTAGATAGGCTGATAAATCTCCAGCAATTCCAGACCTCCAGAGAGTGGAAATCCAAATATGTGAATAAACTGAGGCTGACCCGAGCGTAAATAAAAAGCAAACACTCGAGTCAGGACATACATACTTATCCGGTGTAAACCAACTCAAGTGAACTGTAGTAAAGGTACAAATAACTTAGAAGATGCCTGGGACCGCCCATCCTCTAAGGATCTGTTAAACTATTTACTATATAGTATATTGCGCTATTATAATAATGTCTAATAGTCAAATAAACATACTTTTAAGTAGCGTTCCGGGCTACCCATATCACCCTTCACACATAATAGTCCCAGTAGTCCATCCAGTATGAGCATATCTTCAGATCGGGAGACTACCCTAAATACTCCACGGGCTACGGGAGAAAACAAACTCGTAGTAAAGGCTCGGTAAGGTAGGTGACACGGCACACAAGGCAATGCCAGGGTAGATATACCAATTACGCACACGGACTGGTGGTAACGCAGCAGCCACATACGCCCACCTCGGAACACATTCCCAAAATCGTAGGGTGGCCACCAAACAATCACAAGTAATAGAATGGTATCGAAGAAATGCGTCCGATAAGAGGTGCTACCTCAGCTGGCCCGAGATCGCTCCTGTTTTAGCCACCTTATGCCAACTCACGGGAGTTGGTCCACGTAACATACCACAAGAACGTCGTCACCATCCTACTTCATTCTGGAATCTCCATCGCGTATACGGTTAGTCAAAGTGGTTTTCGGTATCGACAGAGAGTATGTCCATATCTGATCCCGGTCTCTTTGCCAACCAATCGTTATTATAACCCGTGGTTATAACTTTAAAATTTATACTTTACTTCAAAATAAAACATCATTTCAAAACTCAATTCTTTATCTAATAAAGATTTTAATCATCTCCAAAAAAAATCATTTCAATATTTCAAAACAACATATCTTTTCAAATTTCCCTTTTTAAATCATTATTAAATTCAAATGCAAATTATCAAACTTAATACCCTTTTAAAGTTCAAAGATAACATTCATTTATTTCAATTTGAACCTCCCTTTAAAATGATTCATTTTCAGTTTAATTTATTCATTTAGATCATTTTAAAAGTGGACTTATTGTTCTTTCATTTCAAGTATTCAATTTCCAAAGTTTCAAACCATTCAGAGTTCGTTTACTAAGTAAAAATCCATAATTATTGAAATTTCAGCCTTTTACAGCATTTAGAAAAGGCTATTATAAGTTATATATGAAAACATTTTTATTCAGCAAAGACAGCACTTAAAACTGCTGTTAAAACTCAGTTTTTAGTTGAATTATCGTTCAAAACAGAAAAGACAGCATTTCAGAAGTGCTGCGGTAGTTCAGATTTCAAAACAAAGGTTTAAATTGATTTCAGCAAACACAGCAGACCACTACAGCATTTCCAGAGAATGGTATAATAGACCTGAGTCCAATATTAGCCTATAAGTTCAATTACAGCAACTACAGCATTTCAGAAATGCTGTAATAGCTCTATTTACACTATTTTAGTTCAATTCAGCAACTATATCATTTCTAGCCAACAGGGTTGGCGCAGTTGGTTGATGGTCCGGACTGCGTGATCGAAGGTCACGGGTTCGAGCCCCGAAACTGACAACCCTGTAACAAGTACCCGAAGTATGTGTTTGGCAGGCACATACTTCCCTAGAGTTTACAAGCAAAGCTTGGTTCTCTAGGTAATTCAAAAAAAAAACTATATCATTTCTGAATGCTGTTAAAAGTCAATTTCTAGGGTTTTCGTATATTTCCAGCAATTAAATAACTTTATTTAAAACTTTTAAACATTTCAAAATCATATTTTCTTCATTAAAAGATTCATTCACATATTATTTAACATAATATTTATATACAGTAAATTTCTTATTATTAAATTCAATTTTCAGCAAATTCCTTTATTAAATTCAAGTGTAACATTCCAATTCTTCACCTTTTTAAAATAAACAACTTAACACTTAAATTCTCCATTTTTTTTCAAAAAAAAAAATTATTTCAAAATTTATTTATATAACTTAATTTATTTTCCAAATTTTCCACTTAAGTTATATTTCACAATTCAATGTAACTATTCATTTTTCCCAACATTATAACTTACAGAAAATTCTAAATTTCTATGATAAAAAAATCCAATTTAAATTAAATTTTCATATACTTACAATTTAAAATTGTTAAAATTTCCAGAAAAACATTTATAAAATAACCACGGGTCTGTATATAGTTTTCTAACCTAGTTTAAGTGATACAGATATGTATCATTTCAATCCGCAGTTTAAAAATAAAATCCGGGTTCTATCATTTCAAACCCGCAATCCCAAGTCAAAATGAATAATTTAAAAACCGTTCAGGCCTATCATTTTAGTCCATAACGATTTTTCCTTATTCTAAAGTCCGTTCGGGTATGTATCATTTCAACCCATAGTGATTTCTAACCTACAGGGAACTTGCAGTGTGATAAACAGATAAAAATGAACAGTTTAACAATATACAATAGTAACAGGTGATGTGACATGTAACAGGTGATATGACATATAATTTAACATGTTAACATCATATATATATAATCACATGGCAGTTATAACATCATAAATATTTCTACACATTCAGTTGTGGTTGTTTTACAACTGCATAAGTATATAATTGTCGTGTGAGATTTACTCACCTCTAATTGCTGAATATTTCCAAACCAATGGCACAAATAGACAATAAGGCACGATGACACAACTACGGACTTGAGTGGAGGGTGAATCCAAGCTACAACTCTTGTGTACAACCCAAAATAAACAAACAAAACAACACAATTCAATATGACTATAACATGCAATAACTTTGAAATAAAAGAGAAACGAATTACCAAACTTTTGCCTTGCTTCCTCAAACCTATGTCACGACGTAGGGTATGTTTTGTTTCAGATTTGGTAAAGTTTTGGTTCAGGTTTATGGCTAGCATGGGTCGGGTTCATGGCAAAACAAGATGGAGTTTTATAAATGAGGAGGTGAATGGTTTTTAGGCAAAAAGTGGAGTTTTTGTTAGGCTAGATGGCTCGGCCATGGGAAGTATGCTCGGCCTAAGGGTGCATCATGACTAGACAGAGGTGGAAGGGGTGTGTGGTGGTCAGGTCAGTGGTGGCGGCGGCGGCTATGGTGGTGATTTGAGTGGTGGATGAAGGGAATGAGGCAACAATGGTCAAAAGCATTGTTTTTAGGCATGTAGGTTGCAATTTGAAGGGTTTGGCCACCATAGATGGCTCGGCCATGGTCATGGCTGGTGGAGTAGATGGTGTTGAATGCATGGAAGAGATGTAGGAGTTTGTGGCTGCGGCTATGGAGAAGAGGCCGATCCAAACTAGAAGAGAAACAAGGCAAAAATTTAAAGAAAACAAGGAGAAAAGTAGAAAAATAAGATGGTAGACATTACCAATCTTTGCCAAGCCGTGAGAAATGATGAAGGTGGAGTTTTTCACGTGAATTGTAATTGTATTTTCACGGCTAAGAACTGAATTGTACAGCTCAAAGGCAAATAAATGAGGAGTTTAGGAAATAAAGAGTTTTGAAGGTGAAAAGACTTGAGTTTTATACAATTTTTTTTTTAACTTTTGGCATTTCTTTTTCTTTTAAATTTTATATAAACAAAGTAAACTCAGAAATGATTATTTAAAACCGAAACAAAGCAATAATAAAATAAAATAAAATAAATAATTTAATATAAAATAGAAAAAGGAATAAGGAAAAATTGCTAAAAATAGCAAACATGGCCTAAAAATTACAAGAAAATTCCAATAGCTTTGGAAAATTATGTATTTCATTTTAAAAAAATTATAAAACAAAAATTTGAAATAAAAATGATTTTTAAAACATTTTCAAGGTGAAATAAATAATTAAATTCATGGAAAATATCAAAAGAATTAAAGAAATTGCTTAAAAATAGGAAACAGAACCTAAAAATTCCAATATATTACCATTAATTCTAGAAAAATTTCTACTTCATCATAAAAATATTTTAAAACAAATAAAATATATTTCAAAAATATTGGGTTGTTACATGTATGGTCTTATATGAGGAAAACACAAACATCCAAAAGTTCTAAGATTTTGATATGATGGTCTCTCATTAAGCAAGACTTCCATTGGTGTTTTTTCCTTCTTTTCCTTTGTGGGTAGTCTATTGATTAGGTAGACTGCAATTGCAAAGGCATCATACCAAAATTTCATTGGTATTGAAGCTTGAGCAAGTAATGTGAGACCAGTTTCTACTATATGTCTGTGTTTTCTCTCAACTAACCCACTTTGTTCAGAGGTATAGGGACAAGTCATCTGTGTATATTCCTTTCACTTGAAAGTATTCTTTTAGTGACTTATACTCTGTACCTCCATCAGTCTGCATTACCTTTACTTGCTGACATGTTTGTCTTTCCACCAGTTTTGTGAAGTGGATGACAACATTTTGCACTTCTGATTTGGATTTCAAGAAATAAATCGAGGTGTGCCTGGAATCAGCATCTACAAACGATATATAATATTTAAAACCATAATCTGAGTTTATAGGTGTTGGGCCTCAAAGATCTGATGCAACAAGTTGCGGTGGCCTATTAAACTCAGACTGTGATTTTGGAAAGGCCAATTTATGGCTCTTTCCCCTCTGACAATAAGTACAGACATAAGAGGAAGATATATTATCAAATTTTATATTATTATCAGTCAACACTTTCTTTACAATTTTTATACTTGAATTTCCTAACTATAATGTAAACATCAAATAAACTTTTATCATATTGACTTGATTCATTTTCAGCTATGTAGCAACATTTTCTTAAACTGTTTGAACAACTATCATTTGAGTTTGAAAGATTGAATCTGAATAGTCTATGGTGAGTATTACCCTGCAATAATATTTGCTTTGTCTAAATATCTTTAACTAAGCAGTATTTGGGATAGAGTTCAAAATATACATCATTATCTTGTGCAAATTTAGACACACTAATAAGTTTTTCTTTATTTTGGGGACTCTTAATAAATTATTAAGGTTCAATATTCTTTGTCCCCTAATTTGTGCATTACCAGTGTGTGTAATATTATTGCTATAACCATTTCCCATACAGATAGATTGAGTAACTTTGTATTCCTTGCTACCAATGTTTATGTTCTAAAGATTGCTGGTAACATGATGTGTTGCTCCTAAATCTAGGTACCAACATTCATTGCAGTAGTCTTCTGACCTTCTAGATTCTGACATGTTTAGGTTATGTATTTTTTGATCCACTGTTGTGCTTCTGTTTTCATGCCGCATACTTGCCATGTTTGCATTGATACCATAGTTTCTCTAATTTGTTGAGTTTTGAGTCGTATTGTAATTGGCATCAAACTTGAAATACCACTTGGTTGAAGTGTGCCCTAATTTTCCACAAATCTGACATTTTAGTCTATTATTATTATTACTCCATCTTCCTCCCCTTCCTCTTGATCTTCCTGTCTGGTTTCCTTGATAGTTTTGATCATTTCTTGATCCTTGGTTGTTTCTTGCATCACTGTTTTTGTCCTGAGTTCTATTTCTTATATTTCCTACATAGTTGATTGATAAGTCTGAATCAAATGCTTTCTTGTGCTCAATTCTTCCCTCATGAGAGAGTAAGGTAGAATGAACAAATTGCATATGAATAACTTCTTGAGATGATATTACAGCTACAGCAGCTTCATATTCATGGTCTAGACCATTCATAATAATTAGAATATGTTCTGTATGAGAAACTTTATGGCCAGCAGCCTCTAAAAGATCACGGCAGTTCTTGATTTTAGCTAGATATTCCCTCATACCCATATTATCTTTTCTAATATTTAGCATCTATCTTTTATAATACATGATTTTTGCCGCTGATTGTGAGTTGAATAATTGCTCAATGGTTTTCCAAATTTCATTTGATGTTTTATAACCAATGACTTGAGGTAAAATCTCCTTACTAATGGATGATAGAATCCAAGAATTTAGTAGATGGTCTTATCTTTGATGTGCACCATAATCTTTATTGCTGATCAACTTTTCATCATTATCTGTTCTAAATTTGGGTGCAGTAGTGTTGGTTCCATGAATGTACTCTTCAAGACCGTAACCTTTTTGTGTCGTTTCAACCTGAAACTTTCATATCAAATAGTTTCCTTCATCTAATTTATAGTAATCAACTGACTTTGGGGCTTATTATGGTTCTAAATGAATCTTACACAGGTTCTGGCCTCTGTTGTGTCTGATTTGCCCTTCTTGATGGTGAAGAAGTGGATGAATTTTGACCTGAATTAGTTGGGGAGACATTGGTTGGATTATTGTTATCTTCTGCCATGATTTGGCTTCAGGATTCTGGAGATGGAGTGAATATTGATGCAGATGAGCAAATAGATATGATTGATGTGCTGCTAGGTTTCAATGGATCTTACGGCGAGGCACACACAATTTGGTTTGAACAGCACGAATACTTTCTTGATCTTGGCACAACCCAGGTGATAAAACTGATACTCTCTTTGATATTGGTCTCTTCTCAGATGATGAAGCTTTTTTGATGAGAAAACTAAAACAGACACAACCACTGAGCGGTTCACGTAAAGAAGCTTTTCTGATGAACAGCCTTGGCGAGGTGTATGGCCGCGAGGCAAAGTGGCTCCAATACCAAATTAAGAGATTGAAGAAATGTGTATTTTATTGATTTTTTTCGTTGATGAAAATTACAGGCTATACAATATATTTATATACAGACTTCGGCTCACAACATAATGATAGCTGTAACTAAATTTACAATAATGCCCCTTTGATGGCTAATATATATTATCTTTTAGCAGTCGTGTCTTTCATTCTCTCATTTGGCACCAAGTTCATTTGCAACCATCACTCTTCATTGTTAAGAAATGAGCATGCTAAAATGCACAAGGTAGAGAAGTATTACAACAAATGGTCACAAAAGTGTTATATTATCACCTTAAGATCTCTATTTATTTTGAATGCTATGAAAATAGAGCAAAATAGTCAGAAAGATATCTAACATACGGAGTCAGTAGTAGCCTGTATGGTTACATGATCACTCCCATTCCCCAATCCTATTTCATAGCTGGAAAAAGGAAATAATTAAAATAATAATATTAGTGTTTATAATTATGTCATTGAAAAATGACTATAGCGAAACGCAATAGCTAGGCCTACGCGATGCTCTAAACTATGAAAAAGAACAGCTTATCTTCCAAATCGCTGCAATAATAATATACATTTTCAGCTAAAAAAGCTTATATATAGTAATATCGAACCATAACTGCAACATAAACCTGAGTCTGTGTCGTCCATTAGGAGAGTAAATTCAACTAGGAGAAATAATGCGCATTGCTGCATGTATATCCAAGCACCCCAAGGCTAAAATGATAAGGCATGGATGAATCATTGACGTTGAAAATTGATCCAATGCTTATTTGAATAGCTACCACGTGCTTGCTACTCTCTTGAGTGATGGATCATAGCAGTCCACCTTTTTTTCCATTTGGCCTCGTTTTGAAACTTACTATCGCAAACAGGCTCGTTTTAAAAATAATATCAAATATAGCTTTGTTTTGGCCAGCTCAGTGCTTAACTGGCCAAAATGCATGTAGTTTTTTTTATGGCGACTTTTGAGAAGTCGTTAGTGTTTTTTTCTATTTTTTTACACTGGCGACTTTTGAAAAGTCGCCAGTGCATTTTGGCCAGCTTAGCGCTAAGTTGGCCAAAGCAGGGCTATATTTGATATTAGTTTTAAAACTGGGCTATTTGTGATAATAAGTTTAAAAGCAAGGCCAAAATGAAAAAAATTCCCTACATTGTTATAAACTAAAAAGAGATAAGGAACCATTAGAAAAGAGGGAATAGGAGAAAATGTTATTCTTACTGATATTATTTACATAAAGATTGACTCATACAATTACATTACATAGGCTCCTTTATACATAGGCCTTGGAGCATGAGATGGAACATATCCCATGATGTGGGACTAAATAGAAAAACACAAAAGCATATTCACTTTTATATTTACATATATTATAACACAAATTATGAACTTGTTTATTATATGATATTAACTAAAAAGCAAATCCTTGAGGTAAGATGTTGAAAACAAAAACATACACAATTCAGTATGTTTCACAAAATATAGTCATACATCATCCCATCAAATGAAAACAAAAGCATACTAGAAAGAATTGCTAGTAATAAAAAACAATCGTATGTGTGTTCTAAACTTTCAATACAGTACCTTGTCTTGACCTTTGAGATCCCAGTGAGCATTCAAGCAAGGCGCATCAGTTCGAGTTACATCACATATTCAAGCAAAGCACGCAGTCTAGTGGGCATTGACCAAACTCCAATAGGCAACTTAGATGCAAAACAAAGCTGGTTCATCTATCAAGCAACAAAAGGTGGATATCGACCCTGAAGAAGGATGGTGAAAGTGTTTGGGTTTGTATTGGCTTGAAACCCGTACGTAAGTTCGTGGAAGGATTTGGAGAAGGATTGTGGACGGATTGGGGTTAACTGGGGAATTGGAGAGAGACAGCAAGATCTAGAGAATGGAAGAGGGATTGATTGTGGATCTAGGATTTATGGATTTGAGAAATAGAAACGAAAATGAGAAAGAACGGGAAAAAGAAGGAAGAGGCATGGGAAAAGTAAAAACTAACGATTGGAGCCAAAAATGTTGAGTCGAGCCAAAATATTGATGTTGGAGGGAAAGATTGGAGCCAAAATTTTCATTATATAGAGCCAAAATTTTCAAGTATACATGGATGAATATAGTTACAAAAACAAAACATCGAGATGAACATAATTTTTTTAAATATTTAATAAAATTTGAATGATTTACAAAATTTTGAATATTTAAGAAATTTAAATTTAAATTTTTTAAAATTTTGAACCCTTAATGTTTGTAATAGGTATCTATTACAACGGGTAAACAGAAAAGAGGTGTTGATTTGAAAATTGGCATCTACTACAGCAGATAAAAGAAAATAGTTGTATTAGTTAATAAATATTAGCCTTAATTATTAATCATTAATTATTGATAGGAATTATTATCAATCTGTAGGGTTATTAGTAATCATTAATTTTTAGTATTATTAATTATCAAATAATAATTAATATTAAATATTATATTACTAATATTTAATTATTAAATATAATTAATTACTGATCATTATTAAATAATATTATTATTAATTATAAATTATTAATATTAATAGTTTAACTATGAATTATGAAATACTAGACATAATTAAATGTTAAGTATGAATTACCATAAATTAATTACTAAATATTAGATATTACTTATTAATATTAATTATTACTTCTTGACTATTAATTATTAATGTTAATTAGTAATTAGTAAACATTAATTTTTAATTATTTAATAATAATGATAATTTATTAATTATAATAATAATTAGTAATTATTAATTATTATATAAATTATAATAAATAATTATAAAATACATTAAACATTAATTATCAAACGTTAAATATTAAATATTAAACTTTAAACATTAATTATTTAATATTAATTAAATTTATTAGTTATTAAATGTAACTAATAAGTATTAAGGATAATTTACTAATTACCAATAGTTAACTATAATATATTGTTAAATATAAAAAATAAATATTGATTATAGATAATAATTAGTAATCATAAATCATTCATTAATTATAATAAATTAGAAATAATGGCTTATATAGGCCGTGAACGTAAAGACATAGTAAACATATTTGTTATTAATTATAAATTACTAATTATTATAAAATTCAAAGTAACATTTTGTGAAAATTTTCAAATTTATTATAGAAATTTTTAAAATTTCAATTTTTTTGAAATATTACTTCTTGTTATTAATTATTTAACAGTAATTATTAATTATTACTTCTTATTATTAAATATTTACTAGTAATTTTTTTTAGCAAAGTTAACCGGCTTTACAGTGGGCCGTGCAACTGTATATATATAAGAAAATAGGTGTTTTGCACATGTACAGAACAGCTAAATTGGAGAAAAAGAATGAAAAACACATGAGCTAAGCAGAAGGTGCCTAAACTACTAAACAAAAGGGACTATGCTCCATCTAAAGATGAAACGTTCCTGTCAACATCAGTTAGCGGGACAGAAACATGTAAATACCCAGAGAACAAAGTAGCAAGTTTGGGGTCATAATCGTCAGATGAAGGAGTGTAAATAAATTTCCTATCCCAAACAACGTCATAGAACTTACTCTTATTCTCCTCACCAATCTCACTGACCCTAGTAAGTGTCAAACCCTCGCCCTCAATGTGAAAAATAAGAAATCGACTCTCACCCGTAACATCACTGATGAAAGCATAAAACGTGTCAGTCTCCAATGAGTACCGCATATCAAATGGAACATGTACCTAGGCTCGCTCCTCATAGTTCCAGATGATAGTCTCAGACAAGATAGGAGTAGCATGCTCAGACTCGGTCGGTCCGACAAGAGCAATGGCATAAGGAGCATCAGCAGAAGCAAGCTCAGAATCAGCCATAACATCAGGAGCAACGTCAGAAGGAATATCGCCAGTAGAATCGTCAACAGTGGGAACATCACCAGGAAGGACAGTGGGAACAACAGAGGGAACATCACTAACAAAAGGGGAAATGGAGGGAGTAGTGGCGATAGGAGTGACCTTCTTGACCCACTTCCTGATAGGAGGACAGGGAGTGGAACCCGAGTAGATATGGAAATAAGATCAGCAGGGGCAGAACTAGAAAACAAGCACTAGAAAGATTCCCAAAGGACTGACAGTGGTACAGATCTCCAACTTCCAGCTGTAGCATACTCGAACCTCGGCAAATTGACCCTCATCAAGTCTGACTTTCAATAGCGTAGGCAAAGATTTCTTAAGGGTTATCTCAATTAGTGGTTTAGCATAAACTAATCACTTTCTGGCTATTGTTTTAACATCATAACAAATCACCTTACCAACAAGGCCTACTGGCCAATCAATCCTAATCTGAGGTTGAAGAACTGAAGGAATGTGGGAGAAGTGGGCCCAGACAGGAATAGATAACACCTGATTCTTTGTCCTATGTACAGAAGAAGTCCAACTGGTAATAATGAATGGTTTTCCATCAATGAGAATCGGATCGGCCTCTAGAATACGCTGTCTTTCATCACTGGGCGAGAATTTTAAATAAAATATGGCATTACCGAAATAAACACTAATTCCCCCTTTAGGCTTCCAAACCTGGTTGCAAAGCACATTTACTAACTGATAGGCAGGGTTGGAGTCGGGGAAAAATCCCACCAAATAATTCTTCCATTGATCGACACCGACCTCAATCACTTCGACAGGTGGAATCATCATTCCGTCAATCTTAACTTTACCAAAACAATGGGGAGAATGAACATTCGCATTTTTGGCAGTTTGGTGAATAAAGACAACCCCTGAAAAGTAGTCCGAGAAGGAGAAGCAACCATAGGAACATTACCTGCACCACAAGGGGATGAACTAGGAGAGTGGATAATGTGCTCATTTAAACGAGCACCTTGTGTGCAAAAATAAAATGACCACTGCCAGTTGGAAACGAGACCAACTGACACAACAACACTAGGTATAACATCTCCATTAACACTAGTCGTAGACACCAACTCCATTAACACTAGTCGTAGACACCAACTTGATAGCCTTACCCCTGCTGCTTGTGTCACTTAATCCGGATCTAACAACACCCAAATCCTGGACAACAGGAAGACCAACATCCAATACCGACCAAGCATTATTAGAAGTAGAAGCTAAAAAAGGCAACAAAGGGGGACTCACTAGATTTCGAAATATTGCCAAGAAGAGATGGAACGAGTAAAGAAGGGGATGTTAAGTCTGATAGAATACTAGACAGAGGGCAAACAAGCACTTCCAAAGGCTGAGCACAATATTGTAAAGTACGATCGGCGGCAGAAAGCATGGATGAAATGCTCGGAGGTGTAGATTCGATGGCGTTCACTCAAGCCAAATCCGAAGGCAAAGCATAAATCTTCAACGAGATGGGAAGAGTGAAGGCGAGGAAGGGAGAAGGCGAAAGAAGAGAGGCAGGCGGAGGAAGAACTGGAATCACGAAGATTTCTAACTAATTTGGAAAACCGCCCAAACACGGCTCGTCATTAATAGGGTATTTTTAGTTTTACTTTTTAAACAGTAATTATAATCATTAATTATTACTTCTTATTTATTAATTATTAATTATTACTTCTTAATTATAATTGAATATTAATTATTAATTATTTAATATTAAGTATTCAGCAGTGGTTATTTAATATCAATTATTGATTATATTCATTAAATAATAAATGTAATTAATAAATATTAACTATAATTTACTAATTATTAACAGTTGATTATAACAATTATTAAATATAAAAAATAACTGTTGATTATAGATAATAATTAGTAATTATAAATAATAGATAATAATTAGTAATTAAATTATTTATTAATAATCGTTGGTTAAGAATTATAAATGATTATCTATCTAATTTTTCATTTATAAATAATCACCTATTTAAATTTTCCTTTGAAATTGGCATATATTAAAATAGGCAAAAAATAGCTCTAATAGGCATCTACCAGGGTGCTTGGATGCATTTTCTAACTAATTTAAAAAATATACTCATAAATTTAAGAAAATATTTTTATCAAAAGTTTAGTAAACATATTATCCTATTAAGTAAAATTATTGTAAGCATTATCTAACAACGATGATAAAATTATTACGTAAACACAATATTTAAAAAACAAGAGTTTCCCAATTTTGTATTTTATTTCAAAAAACTTTGCATATAGTTACATAGTAATAACGAGAAAGTAGAACTAAGTCTATTAGAATATTGATTAAATCCTACTACGGCGTCTAAAATAATCGAAGGTAACAACAATTAGTAGAAAAGAGTTGTTGAAAATTGGTATCTATTACAGCAGACAGAAGAAAATAGTTGCAATAGGCATCTATTATAACAGGAAAATAGAGATGAAAACTCCTATATGGTACAACGGACCGAAAATCGTTGTAATAGAATTATGTTACAACGGACTAAAAACCATTGTAATACCATATTGCAACGAGCCAAAATCATTGTAGTCGAGTTGAAAACTGGTATGTATTACAACAGGCCGAAAAGCGTTGTCATAGGACTATATTACAACGGGCAAACTGACAATGTTGTAATAGGTGTACTGGATGATGAAAAGTTGCACCTATTACTATGGGCTTAAGAAAACCATTGTAAAAGGTTTCTATTACAACGGTTGTTTATGGCCCGTTGTAAAACCAGTGTTGTAAAAAGATAGTTTTATTGTAGTGCTGTAACCATGAGTATTATATCACAATATGATAAGCACATCACTTTAAATATTCCCAGTCAAGATGTATCAAGACAGAGCTTTGATGCATCCATTGAGACTAGAGTACGTAATGCTCTCCAAATGTTGGGCAGTGTATTACCCATGACCACTGGGGGCACCAAGGGGTTACGTATTGATAGTCATTGGATAACTATGGAATGACCCACTCGATAGTTTTCCATTGGTCAATATAACCAAAATCAAACAGAAAATATTAAAGTAACTAATTTACACGTTTTACTTGACTTGAGAATACTGCCGATCTTTATTATGAAAACTCTGCTTTGTTTATAGTTGAATCAGGGCAAGACGTCAATGGAATGATTATAGTCAAGTCGAGTAGAAGCATTAGAAGTGAAATACTATTCAAGAGAGGATTTCTTTCCTCGGTTATATGGGTTAGTACCACAGTCGACTGAAGTGAACTAAAGGTCAAAGTCTCTGGTTAGAGTAGTCGGTTAATAATAATTGTTATTATTTAACAAGTACTTTGTATTAAGACTATAAATTTAATATGGATGATATTAGAATTTTGGCCATTACCAAATTCCATGAGTTGAAGTAATACAGTTTTGATGAAGAACATTACCGGGAAATGCTTAACAAAGTAAAATTGGATTTTACTAAAACCATGTAAGCGATAAATTTGGCTAAAATGTCACCTCACTGTTAAGTGATGTGTGAACATTGATATCTGAATTGGTTGATATTAATCACTAGCCAAATTTACGTCTAAGAGTCACACAACCGAAACGTTGAATATTCCTTTGGCCACCTGTTTAATTAATTTATAAAAATTATAAATTAATTAAATTAATTAATACTTATGAAATATTAGTTATGAAATTTTATTTGATGTATTGCACATGATTAAACAGTGTATTTATAATAGTTATAAATATGTTGAACGATACAGGATATAGTACGTGTTAAAATTGAATTTAAATGTGAGAATTTTTTGTATGGACTTAAATATGTTTAAGGTCCATAAGTAAGGAACCGGCCTTCGTTGCTTTAGATGTGGCCAACCATGATAAGAAATAAAGGTAGGTTTCTTTTTGAGTTTCAAAATGAAAAGGCACTCTTTATTACAAGGATATTAATTCACACTTTTATTCTCTTTCTTTATTGAGGGACTGCCTCTTCATTTGATTTAATCTCTTCTCTCTAAAAATTAGAAATTTCCACTAGGAAATTTCGATCATAGCTTGGAAAAATAAAATAAAAAATTCCTAAGTTCATACCGCATCAAATCCAACACTATTTGATGGTCGGCGATCAACAATTCGGAAGCTAGCACCTTTCGACTTATGAAGGGATTCAAGTTGATCAATTCAACGTTTCAACGTGTATGCAAAAGCGTTAGTGAAAGGTAAATCTATGTTTTAATTTTTTTATTTCATATTTATATGTTATATTATAGGATGTTAGATTATATCATGAATCTGTATATCGAAATGCTATCACAAAACTGGTTGGTTGTGTATATAGTTGCATATATATGTGTGTGTGTGTGTGTGTGTATCATTTTATGAATGTTTTTTATGCTAATGCTCGTGAGCAGACAAAAAAATTTATTATGTTTTTATAATATAATAGTATTATTGCCGATTTCAGAAAACTAGTAATTGTTTCTAAACGTTATAATTCATATATTGCATGTTTTAAATTTCATAAACTTTATTTATGTAAAATATATATTCAAAAATAATATTTTATTTAATATATATATTTGTTTATTTATTATTATAATATATAATTGAATATTGAACTTAAATTTACTATATAAATAAATATATGAATATATGATTATTTGTGTAATATTAAATTTGTGTAAACTTTATGAAAATTACATTATGAATTTCTAGAAATGAAAATAATTTTTCATTTATTGTACAGTTATTTCCATGCGGAATTAAATAATTAATTTTTTTTAATTTTTAAAACCTGAAAAAAAATCTAGGTTATGAGCATAAGTAAGTCGATATTTCAATATAAATTTTATTATTGTTATTTGCATTTATACATACATACATACATATATATGTGACAATTTAAATATACATATACACATGTATGACAAAGATAAGAATTAATTCTAAAATGAAAAGGCTATTTTACATAGAAGGAGATGAAAAGGCTATGTAAATAGCTATATTAATGTTTACATTCAATTGCTCCTTTAATAAGGGATTGCCATTTTATTTTCATTCATTCCTCTCAACTAATACTTTCTAGTATTAATCACATATTAATGTTTACATTCAATTGAACCTTTAATAAAAGATTATCGTTTTGTTTTCATTCATTTTTCTCTTTAATCTAATGCTTAATTAATTTTATAATATGGTTGTGTGTGCGTGCGCGCGCGAGCGTGTGTGTGAACATAGTTTACAAATATTTTACAAAATTGTTCACATTTATTATTTTAACTTTAGTAAAAGTGGATATACATATATTTACTTGTTTATATTCATATACATATTTATATAGTATTTTGATGGACATATATTTACACATTTAGACAATGAATCAAATACAAAAGAGGCTAAAATGTCTGTAATGGTGTACGTCCTAGCGCCTATGCATAGGCACGTTAAACCATGCTCACATTACATGCACGTACACACACACAGATATATATGTATGTATGTATGTATGTATGTATGTATGTGATACATATACAAAAAATACAACACACATTAAACTAAAGTAAAATTTTACTTTTTAAATAACATAAAATATTGATATTATTATATAAAATTTAGAAAAATTCTAAATGGATTAGACTTCATAGACCCATTAAAGATCCAATAAAGGAATTTTTTTAAATTTACCTTTTAACTCCGTCGTCGGCAGGCCCAGTTCCAACATAATGGTCAACACCTTTTTCTTCCCTTTTTTCTATTTCCTTTGAAGAATAAGCCTAGTCTCCCATATTCAAAAATATGGTTGACTATATGGTTAATAAAGCATGGTCAATAAGGCCTTGACCGAGGCGTTAGGGGTAATTTTATAATTCATTATAAATTGTTAACCCTGTAATAGAATCTAATTCAAAAATGAAAAGTGTATATTTTTAAATTATGTACTTGTTATATTGTGACATATTGATTAAGTAATAAATTTAAGTATATATTTAATAGGAAATCCTTAAATGATATGTTATGTGATAATATTTATAAGGAGTTGTAATCATGAGAAATTATCACAAGATAAAATAACATATTATTTTAAATATCCTCAATCGAGATGTTTCGAGGAAGGATATCAATACATCTATTGAGACAAGAATGATAGAGTTAGGGATATGCCCTAGGGGCAATTCTTTTATTTATTATAAATTAATTAACTCTATAATCAATTCTCATTCATAATAAAGATGTTTATCTTTTTGTTGTATATTTGTTATAATGTGTTATAAATAGTTATATTTGATTAAAATATATTTAATAGAAAACCCATAAATGATGTGCTTGTGATGATAATTATAAATAATTGTAATCATGAGCATTATATCATAATATAATAAACACATCATTTTAAATATTCCTAATTAAGATACATCAAGACTGGATATCGATGCATCCGTTGAGACTAAAGTACGTAAAGATTTTCAAATATTGGGTGTATTACTTATGACCGTTGGGGAGATCAAGAGGTTACGTACTGATAGTTATTGGATAACTATCGAATGATTCACTCGATAGTTTTCTGCTGGTTAATATAACTATAGTCAAATAGAAACTATCGATGTGACTAATTTATACAGTTCTCTCGAATTGAGAATACTGTTCACCTTCAATATGAAAGCTCCGCTTTGAATGTAGTCAATGTCACGACGTCAATCGAGTGACTATAATTGGGTCGAGTGGAAGTATTGGAAGCGGAACACTATTCAACAGAGGACTCGTCTCCTCGGTTATATAGACTTAGTATCACGGTCAACTCAAAGTCAAAATCTCTGGCCAGAGTATTCCATTAATAATCTGCACTATTATATTATTACCGAGTTGCATTTCAAGAGCGCACAAGTCCACTGAGTATTTTGTAAAATGAACAGTCTTTTGCACTATAGTATTAAAATTGAATTCCTCTAGAAGATCTTTAATTGTTTTTACCTTTCATTTTCACTTTTGTAGTCTTCCGTCTGGTATCAATCGATTATATTTAATGATTCAATGAAACATTCCTCTCTCTCTCACCACTCCTATGGACTTTTTACTCTCCCTCTTTTATGTTTTCAACACATCTTTCTCGTTCTTTGTATGCATCATAATTTCATTTTCCAGCTTTCCGTAATCTTCTGAAATTCCAAGTTTCCATACATTAGCAGAAAACAATTTCCTCAAGCTTTTCATATTTATATCTGCCTCCTGTTTTTTCTCCTCTAATTTTGCAACGGGTTATTTGCATAGTTGCATGTTTTGTTACACCTCAATCTTAATTATCCTAATGTTAAACAATGGTCATTTAGAGAATGAATCATCTCTCTTACAACGTTATGGCATAGGCGACGAATTAGCATGGATTAATATTCTTATGGTAAATTGCTTCTCTTCTCTAACCAGGTATGCTATAACCCTAATTTTGCCGTTTCAGTTGTTTGTTTTGCTTTGTTTTTTCTGGTTTTTACTTTGTTCAATCGTTTTTAGGAACTTTCCCTTTGACTCGATCCATTTCTGTGATTCTGTTTGTTGAGCATAATCGTGAGATTGGTATGTCTGTTATTAGTTTCAGTTTCTTACTATTTATTTTTCTTTATTTTAGTTGCTTCTTTGATTCGGTCCATGCTTAGCTTTCTTCGTGTTAGTATGTATTTCGCACTTTTGCTCTTTTGCTTGGATTAATGTTGTCACCATGTATTATTGTTTAGTTGCCTTTTTTATTAGGCCTATTTGTATTCGTTTCAAATTATAATGTTTAGTTACTGACACCATTGGTGAGTGAAAATATAAAATTAGTATTCAACATCATTTAGTTGTCAATATAATCACCTGTTTTTACCATTATGAAACTTAGATTTTGTTCTTTCGGTTATTAGCTTCTCTTTTTTTTGGATTCAAGAACAAACTATTATATTGATGCTAATTAATAATACTTTGTTATTTCAATTGAGAAAATTTGTTTACAGGTAATATTGCCTAGAATCATATTGTTGTAGTTATGAATAAGTATTTTCGCAATCTCCTCAACTTATTTAAGTTGAGGGATTCATTATCGTATTTTCCTTCTTATTAGCAATGTGCAAGTGGTCTAATAAATGTAAATTTGTTTCATAAGAATACCAAAGTTATACATCACTTACTTCCAAATTATGATAATTTAGATCACGTAAGGGGTGAAAGGTGCGGCTATAAGTTCTTTATAGAAGTAATTAAAAAAAGTGTTTTAAAGACCCGATCCAAGCATGGTTTGACCATGGTTACTCTTCGACTTTGGAGCAATACAGTTTTGAAAATCAAATAACGTGCATGTACGAACCGATGGGCTAACCTCAAAACCTTGAAAAAATCTATGGACCAACCTCTTTGAACGACATAGTTATTCAAATTTAAGGGGAAAAAAACTGTTGCTTTATTCTTTATTTTTCCACATAATCAATTAAACAAATAATTTCATAATTTTAACCAAAAATTTATTGAGTTAACTTATCAATTTATGTACAATTTCAGAATTTTTGTTGAACTGTGCCTCTTTTATATCAGAAAATAGATAATTTACACTTTTGTACCAAAAGATATTTTATATAATTTTTTTAAATAATATTTATTTCAGATGTTCAAAAATGATTGTTTTTGGAAAATTCACCATGTTATATTTTTGAATGAACCTTTTTTATTATGGCTTTTTGATTCTTATAAACATGACTTTTCAAAAAACTCCATTTATACCATTACTACTCACTGTATGCAGTTTAATTCGAAATAAGCGTAAGAACCATCTGGCTTTGGGAATTAATATGAATGAAAATAGTTTATGGACATTGAATTTTTTTGTTGTTCGACAAATATTATTTTGAACAACTTTCACAATTCAAATGCACTAATTTCAACATGCAGAAGGTTACTAGCCTGTCTGTTATTCCTGGAAAGCTCTGCAAATTGATGTATTTTACTTTTCTACTATTTTCGAACCTTCGTTATTTCCATGTAGGAATTTAAAATTAATAATATTCAACTATAAGCTTAGATTTTACTATTTATTATTTGAAAAGGAAGAACCAACTAAAGAATCACGAAGGCAGAGACCTGTACAAGTCACTGGAACAATGTTGAAGGTTGCATATTTGTTCGTTATAGCTGATAAGCTATGGAAGTTGATGTATGTTGGGTTTCTACTGTCATTAATCCTCTGTTGTTTCCTTCAAGGAATTTCTAATTTCTACACAATCTTTTCTATACAATTATTTATTGCTCATACCAAGCTATTTGTATGAATTTTACAAAGATTTTCTCCAGATGAGTTGATTTAAATTGGTATTCATTATCTTCTGCTCTTTGCGCTTAGAGACTTTATACTTTGACCATAATTTTGACTTATTCATTTATTTCTCACATCTAGCAATTTGTTTGATCTTTTCTTGCAATGTTCCAAGATATATATATATATATATATATAAACACACACACACACACACACACACACACACACACACCCCTCTTCAACAAACTTCTACAAATCTTCCATTATTATTAATAAGCATCCAAGTTGATGTGTTCATACTGTGTTTAGTTTGAACCTTAACTTATGCTTACTATAAATAGACTTAACAATATACAGTTACCATTGAACATGTATGTGTAGTTTATTTTGCACCTTGACTTGTACTTTTTATAACTAGATATGGTAATGGATAAATGGTATTTGCTGTAAATATATACCTACAATAGGTATATACATCAGCATAACTTCGATGTTGTGTTTAGTCTTTGATGTATTAGTAAACGTGAATTTAGCATAGGTTTATTGATATTACACACGGCTTCATACCCACATTCAAATGGTATTGTGATATTTGGTAGTATTTATAGGCATTTATCGTACAAGGAATGGCTACCAACTCCCCAGAACTAAAACACGATGGAAGAAAAGTTCCTTTCGAAAAAGTAATGAAAACTAGGTCCATAATTTTAGTGTTTGGCTAATTTATGCTACTTTTGCCCCTGAATTTAATGCTAGGCCGATTTTCTGAGAAGGGATGGTTTGGTAAAAAATAACACAAAGGGACCTAATTTACATGGGTTTATAAGTAAGGACTTTTTATGCATGGCCTTTGAGGATAAGGACCATTGGTCCAAAACCCCATATCGTACCTATATGCGCTATTATATTAGTAAAATAAATTTTAACTATAATTATATTTTTTAGTGCATAAATTATCTGTCTTAACAAAGCAATTCATTAACTTGGCTACGTATTCATTTGTTTGCTAAACTATTCATGATCTTATTAATACAGAAAATAACTAAATGAAAGATATATTAGAATACTTAACGTTTTTTTTCTTTTTAAGTTGTCTTCTTAGTAAACATATCTATTAGTATTAAGTCATGCTATATTTAGTTTACAAAAATAAATTTGAATTAGAAAATATACTACCAAGAACTTATCTTAGTAAAGCATCATTTATACATAAGGTATGTCATGTTTTATTATGACTTTAATTTTGGTAATCTCAACTATTTAGATTTATTAATTTGTATACATGAATATTGAAAATTTATTACTACATATAACTATATTAAATATATTATCAACATTTAGTTTCATGTCAAAAAGATTGTGCTACCACACTGTTGATATGGATTTATTTATTTATTTATTGACATCATAGACTTTTCCTTTGAATTTAATCAATGTATACTAACAATTTTTTTCAGTTCATTTCTGGTTGTTTCACCTGCCAATTGAAGAGACTGGTACAATACCATATAATTAATTGATGACGAGAAAGTAACTTATGTGCATTAAGTGAAGAAATGGGTATGAAACGATGCCACTAATTGATGGTGGGAATGGAACTTCTACGCACTACGTACTATCAGGTAAACCAATTTTTAAGTTATATTTACTTGCAATATTAGGTCATATTAGCCGAAGCTTGACTTTCTCCTTATGCTCATTAAATTTACATATTTATTGCTTCCATTTTCATGGGACATAAAGCATCTGTAACGTGCCAGCAATATTCAATCATTATCAATAATTTGTCTTTAATAATACATTATATTTTACTTTTTGGAGTATTAGCAAAGAAAATGTCAATTGTAAAGCAGTTACCAAATGTGGTTACCAATACTTTTAGATTTTGACCAACATATCTCCAACTCGCACTTTTATAGCGTAAAAGATATAAACGGTATATGTAAATATATGTTGATTAAAAGATTCATTTCTTTCACTAAATCACAAATATGTATATATGTAGTTAGGCCTCAAATTTAATGGAACGAAAAAGAAAGAAAGATTAAATGATAAACTTTATTTATTGAATGATGTATATAAGTTGATTTTGTTCCCATTCAGTTTACCATTGTTTTTGGAATTAATACCACCTCAATTCTTTGATTTAATTGCAGCTAGCTATTGGAACTTTTGTTGTACTGAACGCATCAAATTATACTTGAAGCATATAAAATTACAGTTGGTAATTTCTACCCATGTTTTAACACTAACTTGCGATAGATATTGCGACTGAAGTGGAAAGCTTATACGAAAATTAAAACACTGCATTCATTGAAACTAAACGGGGTATAGATCCAAAGTTAACTCCACGATATAGTAGATGAATCAAATTATATCCAAGTTGAACGAGTAAGGTAACATTACTCCATTCGTAATTAGTTTGTCTTTGCTTGACATGATCAACACTGACAGAAACAAGGAGGCAGACAGTAATGTGGTGGATTCCATTACCATGGATGCAATGGATGCATAAAGGCAACATGAGGTTGTCATTGTCTTTGGTGCATAGATTTTAGTGATGTATAGGTAAAGCTACATGGACGCAACAACTTATACCGTCAGTAAACTATGATAACACTATTATAAAATACATACTGAAGTCTATGGTATTTGTAAAAGAATTAAAGGATGTACACCCTTACAATGAATTCTCAATAATTTTGATCAATCGTAATTTAGTACATTATTCACAAGTATTCGCAAAGCATCCTAATTGTTAATATTGTGGCCTACCTCAAGAAAATATGGATGGTTTTATTTTATTTTCGTTGTTTTTGTTACTATTTCAATCGAATACATCCATGTGTAAGCTCATTCTATCCAAAATCAATATTTGTTTTGAAATAGAAGGAATATGATCATCGTTTTCTTAGCACAAATGAAGCTTACATGGTAGCACTAGGTATTCACAGGCATGTATATTGTTTTCCATAATGTGGGTAATATGAGACAACACTGAGGAGTTGATTTTCATTTCAATTTTATTCGATCATTTTTTGTTCAATTTTTTCGAGTATTGATGAATTAATTAAAGAAGGGAGAGCTTTGTTTTGAGCTTGGTTTTAGCATTTATTTTTAAAAAACATATGGTACTAGCTCTATTGTGGGAGGTTAGATTTTCTTTACCGCCCGTTGATGGTTGTAGATGTGTTTCAATTTTTATTTGTATCCTTATTGATCTAAGATGTTTTCATTCTTATTGAGTTTATTGTGCCTTTGATATTTCCTTATAATCAATTAACTTCTAATTGCTATAAATTTGCATTGCGGCCAAATATATCAATCAATTATTTATCGGAACAACTATAAAGATGCAACAATGAGTGAACAATCATTTGACTACTAATTGCATTTTGATTCATGTTACAAATTGATTAACTTTACCGTGTGCGAAGCATGGGTTCACACTAATAGTTGTTATTATTGAACCAAGAAGTTTTTGTAAACTATAGAGTTGAATATGGACGATACATGAATTTTGACCATTACCACATTTCATAAGTCCAAAGTGATATAGTTTTGGCGAAGAGAATTGATGTAAATAATAGTCACAACCGAGTAACGCTAAATAGAGTAAAATTAGATTTTGCTGAAACCAAATAAGCAATAAATTTGGCTAAAATGTCACACCACTTTCTAAGTGGCATGTAAATGTTAATATTCGAATAGTTCGATATTAATTGCTGACTAAATTTACGCCTAAAGAGTCACATAACCGAATCGTTGAATACTCCTTGACCACGTGATTTAATTAGTTTATAATTGTCATAAATTAATTAAGTTAATTAATATTTATGAATTATTAGTTATAAATTTTATTTTGATTTAATGAACAAATATTGTTAAATGTATTTATAATAGTTAGAAGTATATTAGTCGATATACGGTATTGATATGCATTTAAATTTGATTTAAATGCAAAATATATTTTTTAGGCTTTAAATGGGTCTGAGGCCTATATAAGGTGTTATTTGGCTTGACCATGATAGTGCTAGATATGGGACGGCCATGTGTGTTGGCTAGATGGGCTAGATTTGTATGGATAAGGGAGGAAGAATTGGTAAGAGATCTAGATCCTAACTTGTCTCCATTCCTCCTCTATATAAGCATCTTAACCCACACCTATTGGAGAATTTTTTTTTTGAAGCCTCCATATCTCCTTACTTTTTGCCGAAGCCATCATCCCCTCTCCTCCATTATATACAAGCTCAAATAAAGTAAAATAAAATACTACTTGATAGTCGGTGGATGTAATTAGGGAGATAGCATCTTCAGAAGTAGTATTCAGTAAGGAGTTCATTTCAACGCTTCAAGATGTGAATTTTTAGCTTTGGTATAAGGTAATGATCTAATTTACAATTATATTATATTGAATTAATATATCATATTCTTTAATATTAGTTAGATGATGATTTTATTATATCAATATATTATCACAATCAGGTTGGTTATATGTTTCCATACACAAATATATTTATATTAGAAAAAAACTCATACATCTACCTATAATATGCACAACTCAAAAATACAAAAACATGTTTTCATTGTTTATTAATTTAATATATATTATTTAATTACAAATAAGCTTTATAATTTAAATTTTATATTTTGTTTCATAAAAAATATGGTTTTAAAATCTTATATGTATGGTTTAATATATAATACCTTTAGCAAAAATAAAATATTTTTTGTTTATATTATTGCTAAATATTATTTATACAAATTAATTATTTTAGTTAATTATATCTATATATTTATGTATCATAAAATATGTTTTATATTTTCTAAAATTAGATTATCACCTAATATGCTTTCAGTAGAAAAATTAAACATTTTTATATAGTTCATTTATTATTTTAAATTCGGCCAAAATTTAAAACTAGTTTCAAAATTAATTATTAAATAATAAAATTATATATTAAATATTCAAATAATAATATATCACGTTGATTTTCTAAAAATTCGAAACTCAAAATTATACTTCGAAAATATTTTATTAAATGTTTAACCATTATATGTG
This sequence comes from Allium cepa, assembly GCA_030765085.1. Classification (NCBI taxonomy): domain Eukaryota; kingdom Viridiplantae; phylum Streptophyta; class Magnoliopsida; order Asparagales; family Amaryllidaceae; genus Allium; species Allium cepa. The sequence continues at coordinate 176,885,993 of CM060930.1, forward strand.
CGGATATTGATTCAAAATATATGTATTTAAATTAAAAGAAATTCAATTTTGCGTCGTGTGCATTATCGAGTATATATATTTTAATATATATTTTATATTTTTGAATATTTTAAAAGTAGTAATATACATATATTAATTATTATACTATATATATATATATGCATTTAATACACATACATACTCTTAAAAATAATTATGTAAATATAGTACTATGGTTTTACAATAAAACAAAATTAATATAATTTTGTAAATGTTTTAAACATACTTATACAATTATATATTTATTTAATGTTATTATAGGTGTATATATATATAATTATTTAAAATAAAATATAGTTTATATATGTGTAATATTTTGTATACATAAATTAAGCATATAAATATACATTTGGACTATATATTTGTATACTAAATGAGCTAATATGTCCATTATAGTGTAAATCCCAGCACTTATACATAAATATGATTTATTTTGCATAGTTTGTTATGTTGCACATGCACCCATGAATATATATGTGTGTGTGTATATATATGGTAGACGCATTTGAATAACATTATACTAATTATATAACATAAAATTGTATTATAAATTTACATAAAATAATGATTTTAATTAAAAAAAATTAGAAATGTTCTAAATACATTAGACTTGATGGGTCCAATAAACATCCAAAATGGTAAAAAATTGAAATTCACTCATTACTTCCGCTACGTGTTGGCCCAGTTCCAACAATGGTATCAAAGCCCAATAGCATATGCAGTCTAAATTAGTCATCTTAGGGATAAGTAAGTAGGCTCACAACATAGATAGTAGGGAGTCTAGAAAGTTGGTGTCGTAGGATTGGGTTTGGACAATCAAGTACTCTGCCCTATTTGCCTACCACCCTGATCCGAACAGATATGTAAGCCCAAAGGTTGTTCTTAATAGGAAAGACCTAATTTGAATTGGGCTTTGGGCCTGTTTTAAAAAAAATTAAAAATTAAAAATATATGATTTTAAATTTAGAAATTAAATTTAAAAATAAGATATAGATGTATTATAAAATTTATAATGTAATAAAAAAATCAAAATGTTTATTAAAAATTGTTTCAAAATTTCAATTTTTTTATTAATAAGATTAATAAAATTAAACAAGTTAATAAATAAATAAATATGTATGTATTATAATATATTATGATATGTGGTACGTTGTTTTAAAACGTTTAAAGTAACAAAAGTACACATATATGTATATGAAATGAATTTTGAAATTAATATAAATTGATTAAAGTATTTTAATTAAATATATTAATTAAAAGGTTGATTAATTAAATTATATATATATGATATATGTGTTATAAAGGTTATATTATATAATAAATATTCAATATAAATTTTATATTAAGATAATATAAAATCAACTAAAATGTTCATTAATTAAAACTAATTAAATAATATTTATTTAATATAATATTTTTCTTTTTAACAAACTAGCCGGCTTTATAGTGGGCCATGCCACTTATTATATATATAAAAACAGGTGTTCTGCATATGCACAGAACAACTATGAGCCATACCATTTAAAAATAAAAATACAGCACGGGAGTCTAGAAAAACACCAAAACTACTATAAAGGAACAAGGCTATCCCACCTCGGTAGAGAGAGAACTACTATCCTCATCGATGGGTAAAGGACCAATGATATGAATAAAACCAGAGAACTGTCGCGTAAGTCGGGAACATATCGATTAGAGGACTCATAGTAGAAGAACTTCCTATCCTAAGCGGTATCAAGTAACATAGACTTATTTTCACCTCCAAAATGCCCTTGCGAAATAAGAGATAGACCATCACCCTCAATGTGATAAAAAAGACGTCTGCTTTCACCAATATCATTACTTACATACATATGGGAAGAAGCACTATCCGGGTTGTACCTCATATCTAAAGAATGATGAATCCATGCACGCTCCAGAACATCTCCAAGTAATAGTCTCAGAAGGAGGCTAATCAAAAGAAGAATCCACTAGGACAACAATAGCAAAAACATAAGGCTCCACCACCTAAGGAACGACCAGGACAATAATCTCAATATCAGGAGGAGGTGGGCTACAAGCACAAGCAGTGACTTTCGGAATCCATTTAAGAATGGGACGAGGAAGAGGCAGCTTTTCCTCTAGTGGTACAGAGGAAACTTCAAATGATATAGCACAACCTCCTTCAGATGATCGAAAGTCTGACATAAAGAGCATATAAGAGGGGTCCAACTATATCGAACAATGACTTTGGAATCCGCAGCTTCAGCATCTCTAACTTCTATCGAAGATGGCAACAGTTTTTTAGGACTTATTTCAATCAAGGCTTTAGCATAGACCAGTTGCTTCCTGGCCACAGTGTTAGAATCAAAGCATATAACTTTACCAGCTGTACCAGCAAGCCAGTTTAACCTAAGCATGGGCTGAAGAACAGAAGGGATGTGAGAGAAATATGCCCAATCTAGACTTGATAAAACCTGAGCCTTTGCTTAGTCAACAGACAGACTCTAATGCATTATAATGAACGGCTTCCCCTCTAATAATTGGGTTAGCTTTGAGAATACATTGCCTTTCATCATTTCTAGCGAAATTAAAAGAATACATAGAATTATCAAAGTGCACACTAAGGCCACCTCAAAGTTTCCAACGAAGATTCAACGTTATTTAACAAGATGATAGTTGGGATTTAAATCCAAGAAAAATCCACCAAATAATCAGACCAGAAATCCTTGCTCGCTTGTAACACTTCTACAAAAGGAACTAAAACTCCATCAACCACAATATTGTTAAACACACGGGGAATATAGGACCCTACATTCTTTAGGAGTTTAGAGAATAAGGATGACCACTTTGGAGCTGAAATAGCATCTATTTCACGAGAATAAGGTGAAACAATGGGAATCTGCACATTTGTAATAGGGACAGGAGGAAAAATATAGCATGGAGAAGTGGGATTTAGCTTCAGCTTATCTTTGTTATGCCTAAAAAGAAAAAGATCGGACCACAGAATCTATCTTCCTTTGATCTGGATCTTGTTGATGTTTTGACCACCCGCTTTGGTTTCCTCTAATTCTTTAGCTCGCATGTCTTCTTCGTCAATAAGTTTTCCTGGTGTGATGTCCTCTGACTCAATTTTGCCTAAGCCTTTGGCTGTCCCATCTGTTGCCGTTGATTTGCCTGGAACATTATTCAATAGAGAATTCATCTCCTCAATTGTATGAGGTTGGTATCACGGTCAATTATAGTCAACTCAAAGTCAAAATCACTGGGTAGAGTAGTGTAGTGAATAATAAATATTATTATTAAATCAAGGACTATGTCTATGGAGTAACCGAGTTGAATATGGATGATATTAGAAATTTCACCAAAACCAAATTCCATGAGTCCTAATGTGATATAGTGTTGATTAAAAGAATTGGTGTAGATATTTTTTCATTAAAGGTACCGCTTAAATTTGGAAAATTGGATTTTACCAATCAGATTTGTAAGTGATGAACTAAGTCAAATTATCATACCAGTAGCTAAGGTAACGTGTGAACATTAGTATCTAAATTGTTTGAATATTGGTAGCTGGCTAGATTCACACTTGTGAGTCACACAATCGAATTTATCCAATCTTCAAGACACCGATTAACTTACTTAGTTTATAAGTTATACATTAACCAATATAATAAATGTTTATAAAATACTAATTATTATTATTATGTTTATTATGTAAGGGTGTGTTTAGTATAATAGAGGCCTCTATTTAGGGAGCTATCAGTAATTTTATTAGGTGCATATATAAAAGTTATATATATATATATATATATATTATGTATGTATATCGATATATGATATCGATGTATGTTTAAATTGGATTTAAGTTGCATAAATTACTAAATGAGTTTTATGATGATTTGTTCCATCTTAGACTCATTCAATGCTAATCAAGAAAGAGGAAAAAGCGTGCGGCCTTGAATTTGAACTGGTGGAAGAGGAATGTGAAGATTCATTCTCTAAACCTCATTATAAATTCGAACATGTGCCCCTGCTTTTCCTTTAGACTTTTGCTTGTCCCTTTCATCATTTTTGGCCGAAAATTACCAACATCCTAAATTAACATCTCCATTCACATCCGTTCAATCAAGTACATTTAGATCTGATGTTAGCATGCCATTTGATTGCAAAAGTGGGTGTAGATCGGATAGATTAAGGAGAAGGACTAGTTCAACGTGTATATTTACAATAATCATTGTGTATTATGCTAATTATACCACCTTTCATATATGTTAATGCTTGTCTCTTTTACATCAGTTTCATATTAAATATAACCAATGTGTCCTCAATATTATGACATGTAATTGATTTAATATATATATATATATATATATATATATATATATATATATATTGTGTGTGTGTGTTTGTGTGTGTATAATATACATGTTTACTATGTTTTGACCAAAAAATAATTTGGTTTAAATTAATTTTAAAAATAATGTTGTTTTATTTAATTTTAGAACATTGTTTAGTTATTAAAAGTCTTGTTTGTTAATTAAAATTAAGTTAAAATATTAAATATTTTATCATTAAAAATGTTTTTCATAAAAAATGTTAACTCGATATATTTTTAATATAAAATAATCATAATATTATGCATAAATAAATATATTTGTTTAGTTGTGTTTTTATATAAAAATTGCTTTTGGCATTTTAAGAAACATATTTTGCCAAAATATACATACATATATATATATATATATATAATATATATTTATAAATAAATATAAATAAATATTCACATATACATATACATAATATATATTTATAAATAAATACAAACGAATATTTATTTATTTATTTAATTATTTAAATACCTATACATATATTTATATATATATATATATCCTTCGTTGAATATAAGTGTTTTAAAAAAAATATTTTTAGCTTTTTTTTTGGCAAGGCCAGCCGGTTTTATAGTGGACTGCCCACTTTTTATTACGAACGTAATAAAGGTTGAAATACAGGAGTAAGGTAGAGGCACCTTAACTACTAAATAAGAGAGTAAAATACAGCACAGGAGTGTGACAGACATGTCACATCTACAATAAAACTAACAAGACTAGGACTCCTCCAAGGAGGTAGCGACATCAAGAACGTCAACTACAACGGAAGAGGAGCCGTTCCCTAGCAAACCAATATACGGACGAAAAAAAGAGCAATAGCAGTATCATATATGTCAGCGTCAGCCGAGAGCATAAAAGATCGATCCCAAGACATATCAGCTAGCACAGTTGCAGTAACCTCAGCTTTCAAACCATCCAAATCAAGAACCAGGGAGTCACCAGCGGGTCTATAAAAAAGGCATCGTTGGTCCCTAAGATCAGCAGACACATAACGGAAAAAAGAACCATCAACAGGGTTGAAACGAATATCCGAACGATGATTAACCCAACATCTCTCAGACTCAACCCAAACTGCAGGCAACTGGGGCGAAACAAGATCCTGAAGAGCAGAGGAATCAACGGAAACATCAATAGGAACACTGGATGCAGATGGGGAAACTGGTCGCAAATCATGTAACGACCCGTATTTTTACGGATCAAAAGATCGTAGAATTAAGTCGTTTAGAGTATGAGTCAACCTAAGCTTAAGTCGTTCGGAGTTGAGTCGTGTAGTGCTTAGGTCGAGTGGAGTGACTTATAGAAGTTACGACTTAGTGGTTGAGTGACTCATAAGTGTGGCCGAGTTAAGGAGGTAGCCGACTCAGAGAAGCAAACGACCTATAGATATTGGCCGACTTAAGTAATGGACCGATCTAGGAAGGTGTGGCCGACTTAAGGTAGGTAGCGACTTATAGGAGTTATCGGTTTAAGGATGGTTGCCGAGCTAAGGGGTTAACGACTTAAGGATTTGGACGGCTTAAGGGATTGACCGACTTAGTGGAGCTAACGACATAGGGGTTAGCGAGTTATTGGGTTGGACCGACCTAAGGGACTAACGGCTTGAGGAGGGAGTTACGACCTAGTGGTTAGCGGCTTAAGGAGCTAAGGCTTAGGTCGTGTGTTGGTGTTAGGTCGTGTATAGGGTTAGGTCGTTGGGTCGTAGGATTGCTAAGTCACTAAGTCGTAGGTAGTTGAGTCGGTTGGTAGTTGAGTCGTCCAGACGACTTAGGACTTAATGTAGGGACGCGGCTGAGAGGGGACGGCTTTGTAGCTGAGTCGTTAGGTCGGCTTGAAGTGGATGCGCATGTGTTTTAGGTCGTGAGTCATGTGTGTTGTGCAGGGTGTGTTAGGCCGTGGGTGGTTGAGTGTAGGTCGTGGCCATGATGAGTCGTGACCGACTTAAGGGCATACGAGTTAAGGATTCAGCCTATAAATAGAGGGGCTTGGCTCACTTTTTGGCACCGGATTTTGAAGCGACGTAGTGTTGCCATTTTGAGAGCTCGACTACAACACTTCTTCACTTCTTTTCTCCACTCTAATCTAGTGATTCCTTCCATCTAAATTGAAGATCAAATCGGAGATCCAAGAGCCAAAGTTGAAGATCTTCATCCAACAAAGAGAGATTTCATCATTTGAAGTGGAATCTTATCGGATCAAGCTTGATTCTTCGCTGTCAGATCTGAAGTTGTTATCTTTTGAGGTGTTTGGGTGTTTTGGTGAGTGGTGGTTATCTCTCACACGGACCCAAAGGAGTATATTGGATCGGTGGCTTGTTTATGTGTTAAAGAGAGTGATTTTGTGCATTTTTCTTAAGTCTGCATGTAGATCTATGGTTAATGATGATTCAACATCTATTTTACTACATGTTCACTTATGCACGTTCATTCATCAAGTTGTAGAGATATTGTTCATAATTCATGCTTGTTAGAATGCATGTTAGATTTGGACTCTTTATTTACGAAATTGCCATTATTGTTGTAATTGTTTATTTAGATCTTGTTTGAATGATTGATTACTTGGATTAATGTTTGATTTGATTGATTAGTTGATTGATAACTTGATTTGGACAAGTTGGTCGAAGATGATTCAAAAGCTAAGTGGAAAGGCTCTTGAATAAGGAAAGCTGCTTGTGGCATATGAAGCGGATGTTGAAGCTCATATGGATAGATTTGATGATAATGTTGAGATGGGACTTTGTCATGATGCGATGAGGCAAACCATGATGTTGAGATGGGACTTTGCTATGATGCGATGAAGCAAAGCATGATGTGTGAAAGCCTTGGTTTAATCCAGACGGGATCATCCCAAGCATGTTGATAACTCGGTGATGTGGTCCGAGTTTGTGGATAATGGTTAGCTCGAGAGGCGTTTGGGCTAGTATGAGAATAGTCGTCGAGGAGGATGACTAGGAGGCTGAGATTTCATCGTTATTGAAGGTTCTAGCATGCCCAAAGCAAGAGTACGTTGGGACGGGCTGCGACGACGTCCCAGGCACGGGCTGCGACGACGTGCTAGTACTCTGGGTAGTTGCGAAAATTCCTAGGCACGGGCTGCGACGACGTGCGGAGTTATGTCTAGAACCGGGGTTACCATTAGCCCTTGGAGGATGGATGAGATAATGTGACGGTCATTCAATTAACGATGAAATTAAGGCAATGATAACAGTGATAGCCAGAGTCATGGATGTTTGGATGTTTGGTTGTATCGTCGCTTGGGCCAAGAGCGATGTTTTCAGAGTGCTTATCTGATCTTGGTTTAGGCCTTGGGGGTTTGTACTAGGAAAACATCGACCTTGACTCGAGTGATAATTGCTTTGCTTTGAATATCTGAATTGCTATGTTTGCTTCTGCTTTGTGTGTCTGGGGCTATCACTGTAAGAAGAGGTGGAGTGGGATGGTTGGGTTCCTATTCCTTTTGCCCTTTATGCTCTTTTGGTATGTTTGATAGTTGATTTACTGCTCACTAAGACTTTTGTCTGACTCAAGGTTTTATGTTTAACTCTTATTACCTTGGGCTGTTCATCCATGTTGGGATGGGCAGACTAGGTAGCAGGTGACAGGTGCTGTTCTAGTGGCCAACGCTGTTGATAACGAAGACGAGCTGGAGGCTTTTGCATATTGTTTTCTTACTATATGTACTGGGTATTCCGCTGTTGTATACTTTCTGAGTGATATGTAGTGAGGCTTGATGTATTGACTTTGTTGATTGCTGTATCAAACTATTATGAGTTTATATGATGAGATTCTGTTATATGGAGCTTCACTATGTATATTTTCTATTGTATTTTGTCCATGCGCTGTGAGTAAAACGATAGATTCCACTGTTTAATCCTACCTTGACTATCGTCCATGGCTGCCTGGCACGCCTTTCAGCGCACTATCTCCTTGTTTTGGTGCGGGAGTCATGGGCGGTCGTCACATTTGGTATCAGAGCTTTGGTTAATCGATTTTAGCCAACGCTCGCTGACGTAACTACGTATGAGAGACGTAATTGTATTTTGATGGATGATTACTATATATAATATAGTAGCTTAGAAGGATTTGAACTCCTTATGTAGTTGTTTCTCAAGGTGTTCTAATCATTCTTTTCATAGATATTAAGAATGAGTCGAAGAGAGAGACAAGCTGCTAGGGAAGGTCGTGCTTCTGAGGGAGTTGTTGATTATGCTGCTATGTTTGAGGCCATGATGACTTCGATCATGAGAAGGATACCAGCCTCGGGGTCATCAGTAGATGCTGGAGTTCAAGTTCAAGCTCCAAAACCAGTGGATTTTGCTAAGTTGTGCAAATACTATACTGCTCTTGGAGGGAAGGTTTTCTTGGGAACAGAATCAATCGTTGACGTTCAGAGATGGATTGATGCTTGTAGAAGGATCTTTGGCGATTTGGGAATTGAGGATGCAACTAAGAGGAAGTTTGCATCAAGACAGCTTCAAGGGAGAGCTTCAGATTGTTGGAATTCTATCACCATTGATACTCCAGAGGAAGAGATTACTTGGGAGCAATTCCAAGTTAGATTTGAAGCTAAGTTCATTTCTACAGCTCAGAAATCGGTTCTGTCTAAGAAGTTTGTGGAGCTCAAGCAAGGTGGGAGACCAGTTCTTGAGTATGTTTCTGAGTTTGAAGCTTTGTCCAAGTATGCTCGGTCGTATATTGAATCTCCCTATCAGAAGAATGAGAAGTTTGTGACAGGCTTGGACACTTATCTTGGGAGGCAGTTAGTGGATCATTTGGACGATTCATTTGAGAAGCTTGTGGAGAAAGCTCTCAGGCATGAGAATCTGTTTCCTAAGGAAGGATCTATTGTTGCTGTGACCAAGGAGCAAAATGGAAACAAGAAGAGGAAGCAGCAGCAGCAGCAGAAGGGTAAGGATGGCCAGAAAGAGGCCAAAGGGTGAAGTGATCTGCTACAACTGTCAGCAGAAGGGTCATCTCTCCAGGGATTGCAAGAAACCAAGAGTGCCGGAAAAGTGTCACAACTGTGACAAACCGGGGCATTTCAAGAGGGATTGTCCGGAACCGAGGAAGGACAAGCAGATTGTGCAAGCCTATGCTTTGGGGGCTGTGCCATCATCTTTGAAATCTCCTACTGCTGATGAGAAAGGACAGAGCGTGGTGGTTCAAGGTACTCTTTTCATTTGTGGTGTTCCAGTTAGAGTGTTATTTGATACTGGGGCGTCGCATTCTTTTGTTTCTAATGAACTTGTAGACCGGGGTTTGGAACCGGATATTGTTGTTAGACCATTGGTTGTGACTAATCCAGTTGGTGGTTCGTCTTGTTTGTGTATGGTATGCCGTGGTCTAGTTGTGTCGAGTTATGATTGCTCTTTTGTTTGTGATTGTTTCGTTCTGAACTTTGCGGGGTTCGGAATTATTTTGGGTATGGACTGGCTTAGGAAGTATGCGGCAAGGATTGATTGTGAGAGGCTGGAGGTGACAGTTGAGAATGTGGAAGGGCGAAAGGTTGTGATACGATGTAAGCATGAGGAAGGCGTCTTCATGAGCTTCATGTATTCGCTGGTTGTTCCACGGGATGGACTGTCATCGGTGCCTATTGTGAATGGATTTGAGGATGTCTTTGACGAGGTCAAAGGATTACCGCCGCATAGAGAGATCGAGTTTCGTATCGATCTAGTTAAGGGAGCCAGACCTGTTGTGATGCCTCTTAGGCGGATGGCGCCTAGAGAACAGCAAGAGTTGAAGGTGCAAGTTGATGACCTTTTACAGAAAGGATTCATTCGGCATAGTGTGTCCGAATGGGGTGCACCAGTTGTGTTCGCAACCAAAGCGGATGGATCGTTGAGGTTATGTGTGGATTATCGTGAGCTGAATAAAGTGACTAGGAAGAACAAGTATCCATTGCCGAGAATAGATGACTTGTTTGATCAGCTTCACGAGGCTAAGGTGTTTTCTCAGATGGATTTGGCAACGGGATTTCACCAGTTGAGAGTGGCAAAGGATAGTGTTCCGAAGACTGCTTTTAGGACACCATCCGGTTTTTATGAGTGGCTGGTAATGCCGTTTGGATTGACCAATGCACCAGCATATTTTGTGGATCTTATGAATAGGGTGTTCAGAGATCAGTTGAACAAGTTTGTACTTGTGTTCGTGGATGACATTTTGGTTTATTCCAGAACTGAAGAAGAGCACAAGACACACTTGCAGATTGTTTTGGAAATCTTGCAGAAACATCAGCTGAAGGCTAAGTTTTCGAAGTGTCACTTCTGGAAGAGTGAAGTGAGGTTCTTAGGCCATGTTATCTCTGGAAATGGAATAGCGGTTAATCCCGCCAAGGTGGCAGCGATCCAGGATTGGGTTAGACCTAAGAATGCATCTGATGTGATAAGTTTTCTTGGATTAGCAGGATATTATCGTCGGTTTATCAAAGACTTTTCCAAGATAGCTGCACCGTTAACAGGATTGACGAAAAAGAACCAAGTGTTCAAATGGGATGATAAGTGTGAGCAAGCTTTCGGAATCCTGAAAGAGCGATTGACAAGTGCTCCTGTTTTGACTATTCCAAGTGGGAATGATGAGATGGTGGTTTACACCGATGCATGTGGTACTGGACTTGGAGAAGTGCTAATGCAAAAGGATAAAGTTGTTGCATATGCAAGTCGACAATTGAAGCCGCATGAAAGGAATTATCCGACTCATGATTTGGAGTTAGCGGCAATTGTATTTGCTTTGAAGATGTGGAGACATTACCTATTGGGAGTTCGATTCGAGTTGTTTACGGATCATAAGTCGTTGAAGTATCTGTTCTCCCAAAAGGACTTGAATCTTCGACAGCAACGATGGCTAGAGTTTTTGGCATCATATGATTTTGGAATAGCCTATACTCCGGGAAAAGGTAACGCAGTGGCTGATGCGTGAAGTCGAAGACATGCAGGATTGGGAGCCATGTTTTCGGAATGGAAGAATCTTGAGTATTTGGCTGGATTTGACTTCAGGCCTAGATGTGAATTGGAACCTGAGATGTTGGCAAACTTATCGATGAGACCTACTCTAGTGGAAAGAGTTGGCGAGAGCCAAAAGCGAGACGATAAGCTTGTCAAGATTATCCGTGATTTGGAATCTGGATTGGATCCAGAAAAGGGTAAAGGATTCGAGGTCGATCGAGAGGGTTGGCTTCGGAAACAAGGACGACTGGTTGTTTCCGATATAGATGAATTGAGGGATGAAGTTCTGAAGGAAAGTCATCGCTCGAAGTTGACAATTCATCCAGGTGGAAATAAGATGTATCGGGATATGAAAAGGACTTACTACTGGGAAGGTATGAAGAAAGATGTTGGAAATTTTATTTCCAAATGTATGAACTGCCAGTTGGTAAAAGCTGAGCAGAAGAAGCCCAGTGGATTGCTTCAGCCATTGGAAGTTCCTACGTGGAAGTGGAAGCAAATATCGATGGATTTTATCGATGATCTACCTAGAACCAGGGCAAGGAATGAAGGGATTTGGGTCATTGTAGATCGTTTGACTAAGAGTTCAAGATTCATTCCTGTTCGATCAACTAGGACTGCATCGAAGTTGGCTGAGCTTTATGTTAAGTGGATAGTTCGATTCCATGGTATTCCGAAGAGTATAGTGAGCGATCGAGATCCATTGTTCACTAGTGGATTTTGGAAGAGCTTCCAGGAAGTTTTGGGAACTGAGTTGTGTTTGAGTACAGCTTATCACCCACAAACAGATGGTCAGACAGAGAGAGTCAACCGAGTTTTGGAAGATCTCCTCAGAGCATGTGTTTTGGGCTTCGGAGGATCATGGGAAGATCATCTTCATTTGGTGGAATTTGCGTATAATAACAGTTATCAGTCTAGTATTGGTATGGCACCATATGAGGCATTGTATGGAAGACCGTGTAACTCTCCGACATGTTGGTTGGAAACAGGAGAGAAGTTGATACTTGGGCCAGAAATGATTCGACATACTTCTGATTGTATAGAGACCATTCGACGACGAATGAGGGCAGCTCAAGACCGTCAGAAAAGTTATGCCGACAAGCGTCGTAAGGATTTGGACGTAGGCGATATGGTTTTTGTGAAGATTTCTCCATTGAAGAATGTTATTCGATTCGGGAAGAAAGGAAAATTGACTCCGAGATTTGTTGGACCATTCCCGATCATCGAGCGAATTGGAAAGCTCGCCTATAAATTGGAGTTACCAGTGGCGGGTGTGCACAATGTTTTTCATGTATCGTATCTACGGAAGTATGTGCACGACTCGAATGCAGTGATTTCTGCTGATAGCTGTGAAGATTTAGAGGTTGATCCAGTTGTTGCTAGACCTCGTAAACCGCTTCGTGTTGTTGAAACCGACACGAAACAGCTTAGGAGGAGGACGATTACGTTGCTCAAGGTACAATGGAGTGATGATGTTAACGACTGTACATGGGAGGAGGAAGAGAGGATGAAGGCAGCTCATCCTGAACTCTTCGAGGTATGGCCCTAAGGTGTCGTGACATCTCATGAATTTGTAACTTGTTCTAGTCTTAGTATTCTGCATGCTAGGCTAGAATTGGATGCATGATTTCTTGATTGCTATGGATGGTAGGCATGCAGAATAGTTTTGGTTGCTCTTGTTTGTTTGGAATTTCGGGGGTGAAATTCCTAAGGGGGAGAGAATGTAACGACCCGTATTTTTACGGATCAAAAGATCGTAGAAATGTCAACATTAAGTCGTTGATGGTGTTAAGTCGTTTAGAGTATGAGTCAACCTAAGCTTAAGTCGTTCGGAGTTGAGTCGTGTAGTGCTTAGGTCGAGTGGAGCGACTTATAGAAGTTACGACTTAGTGGTTGAGTGACTCACAAGTGTGGCCGAGTTAAGGAGGTAGCCGACTCAGAGAAGCAAACGACCTATAGATATTGGCCGACTTAAGTAATGGACCGACCTAGGAAGGTGTGGCCGACTTAAGGTAGGTAGCGACTTATAGGAGTTATCGGTTTAAGGATGGTTGCCGAGCCAAGGGGTTAACAACTTAAGGATTTGGACGGCTTAAGGGATTGACCGACTTAGTGGAGCTAACGACTTAGGGGTTAGCGAGTTATTGGGTTGGACCGACCTAAGGGACTAACGGCTTGAGGAGGGAGTTACGACCTAGTGGTTAGCGGCTTAAGGAGTTAAGGCTTAGGTCGTGTGTTGGTGTTAGGTCGTGTATAGGGTTAGGTCGTTGGGTCGTAGGATTGCTAAGTCACTAAGTCGTAGGTAGTTGAGTCGGTTGGTAGTTGAGTCGTTCAGACGACTTAGGACTTAATGTAGGGATGCGGCTGAGAGGGGACGGCTTTGTAGCTGAGTCGTTAGGTCGGCTTGAAGTGGATGCGCATGTGTTTTAGGTCGTGAGTCGTGTGTGTTGTGCAGGGTTTGTAGGCCGTGGGTGATTGAGTCGTAGGTCGTGGCCATGATGAGTCGTGACCGACTTAAGGGCATACGAGTTAAGGATTCAGCCTATAAATAGAGGGGCTTGGCTCACTTTTTGGCACCGGATTTTGAAGCGAGGAAGTGCTGCCATTTTGAGAGCTCGACTACAACACTTCTTCACTTCTTTTCTCCACTCTAATCTAGTGATTCCTTCCATCTAAATTGAAGATCAAATCAGAGATCCAAGAGCCAAAGTTGAAGATCTTCATCCAACAAAGAGAGATTTCATCATTTGAAGTGGAATCTTGTCGGATCAAGCTTGATTCTTCGCTGTCCAGATCTGAAGTTGTTATCTTTTGAGGTGTTTGGGTGTTTTGGTGAGTGGTGGTTATCTCTCACACGGACCCAAAGGAGTATATTGGATCGGTGGCTTGTTTATGTGTTAAAGAGAGTGATTTTGTGCATTTTTCTTAAGTCTGCATGTAGATCTATGGTTAATGATGATTCAACACCTATTTTACTACATGTTCACTTATGCACGTTCATTCATCAAGTTGTAGAGATATTGTTCATAATTCATGCTTGTTAGAATGCATGTTAGATTTGGACTCTTTATTTACGAAATTGCCATTATTGTTGTAATTGTTTATTTAGATCTTGTTTGAATGATTGATTACTTGGATTAATGTTTGATTTGATTGATTAGTTGATTGATAACTTGATTTGGACAAGTTGGTCGAAGATGATTCAAAAGCTAAGTGGAAAGGCTTTTGAATAAGGAAAGCTGCTTGTGGCATATGAAGCGGATGTTGAAGCTCATATAGATAGATTTGATGATGATGTTGAGATGGGACTTTGCCATGATGCGATGAGGCAAACCATGATGTTGAGATGGGACTTTGCTATGATGCGATGAAGCAAAGCATGATGTGTGAAAGCCTTGGTTTAATCCAGACGGGATCATCCCAAGCATGTTGATAACTCGGTGATGCGGTCCAAGTTTGTGGATAATGGTTAGCTCGAGAGGCGCTTGGGCTAGTATGAGAATAGTCGTCGAGGAGGATGACTAGGAGGCTGAGATTTCATCGTTATTGAAGGTTCTAGCATGCTCAAAGCAAGAGTACGTTGGGACGGGCTGCGACGACGTCCCAGGCACGGGCTGCGACGACGTGCTAGTACTCTGGGTAGTTGCGAAAATTCCTAGGCACGGGCTGCGACGACGTGCGGAGTTATGTCTAGAACCGGGGTTACCATTAGCCCTTGGTGGATGGATGAGATAATGTGACGGTCATTCAATTAACGATGAAATTAAGGCAATGATAACAGTGATAGCCAGAGTCATGGATGTTTGGATGTTTGGTTGTATCGTCGCTTGGGCCAAGAGCGATGTTTTCAGAGTGCTTATCTGATCTTGGTTTAGGCCTTGGGGGTTTGTACTTGGAAAACATCGACCTTGACTCGAGTGATAATTGCTTTGCTTTGAATATCTGAATTGCTATGTTTGCTTCTTCTTAGTGTGTCTGGGGCTATCACTGTAAGAAGAGGTGGAGTGGGATGGTTGGGTTCCTATTCCTTTTACCCTTTATGCTCTTTTGGTATGTTTGATAGTTGATTTACTGCTCACTAAGACTTTTTTCTGACTCAAGGTTTTATGTTTAACTCTTATTACATTGGGCTGTTCATCCATGTTGGGATGGGCAGACTAGGTAGCAGGTGACAGGTGCTGTTCTAGTGGCCAACGCTGTTGATAACGAAGACGAGCTGGAGGCTTTTGCATATTGTTTTCTTACTATATGTACTGGGTATTCCTCTGTTGTATACTTTCTGAGTGATATGTAGTGAGGCTTGATGTATTGACTTTGCTGATTGCTGTATCAAACTATTATGAGTTTATATGATGAGATTCTGTTATATGGAGCTTCACTATGTATATTTTCTATTGTATTTTGTCCATGCGCTGTGAGTAATACGATAGATTCCACTGTTTAATCCTACCTTGACTATCGTCCATGGCTGCCTGGCACGCCTTTCAGCGCACTATCTCCTTGTTTTGGTGCGGGAGTCATGGGCGGTCGTCACAAATCAGGAGACACCGCATCCGGAACGGAAGGAGCTACAGGAGTAGGGGCCACCGAAGAAACTTTGGGAACCCACTTCCTGAGGGGAGGCCGAGGCAGGGGAATCTTAGGCGCAGCAGCTGAACCAACAGAATGCAAGCAAGAAGAAACTAAGTGGCCAAAGGAGTGATAGGAGGAACAAATCTCCGGGACCCAACCGTAACGAAAACGGACATCCACAACGTGACCAACAGCAAGCTGAACAGGAATAGAGGAAGGGAGAGGCTTATTGGGGGTAATCTCTATAAGAGCCTTAGCATACATCAACTTATCACGCGCAATAGTATTAGCGTCAAAACACTTCAATTTACCAATATTGCAAGCCAGCCAATTCAAACCAAGGAGCGGCTGAAGAGCAGAGGGAATTTGAGAGAAATAAACCCAAATAGGGATAGAAAGAACTTGCTCACGAGCCCTAGCAACCGTAGGAGACCAGGGAGTAATAATGAATGGCTTCCCGTCAAAAAAGGAAGGCTCGGCCTCAAGTACACGACTGCGATCCTCAGGAGAGGAGAACAACAAGAAGTACAAGGAGTCTACCAACCTAACACGAAGGTCTCCACGAAGCCGCCAAGCCCTACGGCAAACAGATGACGCATCATGAAGACTTGCTTAGGGTCCAAAAGGAATCCAACCAAATAATCAGACCAAAAGTCCAGTCCAGCTTGCATTACATTGTCTGGAGGGATCATCACTCCATTATCCTCAACAATATCAAATTCTACTGGTTTGTATTCTCCCGCTTACGAGGCAAGGATGTAAAGAGCGAGGACCAAGATTTGGTACCAACAGGGGATGGAGATGCAGGAAGCTCCACGACAGAAGGGATCACAACAGCAGCCACAGCAGGTAGGGCCAAGTTTACTTTAACACCTGAACTCAAGACAGAACATGTGCGGTCAACATTCACAGGGGCAATAGAGCGAACAGTTGATGGGCATTGGGCAAAACTCAAACCAACAGCTGCAACCTCACCCAACACCATACCAAACTCATCAAATTCACCGCCGTTAGTACCAATAACACCTGCATCATTCACAACCAAGGGCACAGGGCCAACTACATTCCCAGATTCATCACCAACCGATGATAATTGCTTCTCCTTACGCATACGCTCACACTCAACGTCACCTGATACCGGCCTGACAGAAGGCAGCAGAGGGAAATCAAGTGCAGATAGCATGGGAAGGGACGAACTCGAGGCTAAAGAAGGACGAACTTTGAAAACTCTACCTGAACGCGTTGAGGAAGGCGAAGACAGAGGAACAACTGGGATAGAGAGAGAGGGGGAGAGGAAGGCATGGACGAAGGAGGGACGGCGGCAGAAATGAGTGCGATAAAAGGAACTACAGGCGATTCGAAGGGAACAGGGGAAGAAAAAAATCGTCAAACAAAGAACCGCACGAAGGCATTGAAAAAAAAAACTTTGGACTAAGTGAAATTATGATATTTTTGAAAATTTGAATTAAAATTTAGATCCATTTTTGTATTTGAATCTTGTTTACTAAGTCAAATTAGATATTTTAGATTTGAAATTTAGAATTAAAGATTTGGTCAACTTTGTATTATATTTAAAATTTAGTTATGAACTATTATTAATTAAAAATTTTGACAATTATTTATATGTTTATATATATATATATATAATTATTAAATACTTTATTTATATAATAGGCCTATATGAAAGACAAGTATATACATAGTAGATATAAATCCCAAAATTCCTGTTCGCATTGCTGAGAGGCATGTTCTGTTGTTGATATCCACTATAGTTGGAAGCCTGATATATGCTCGTCTTGTTACACTTTTGGTCACCTCATGGAAGCTTGTACTTTGCAGTCCGAGATTGCTCCTATTCCACTTTCTGATAGGATTCTTATTCCCCATCCTCCTACTATGAAGTTGGTTCCGAAGCCTTGCCATGTTACTGTTGTCTCTTCTTTCAAGATTTTGCCTTTGCACACTACTGATCACTCTGATGATATTGTTGATGCTACCTTGATTGTTTTGACTGTAGTTCTTCCTTCCTCTAACATTACATGGAATTCGTCTGACCTGGCATGGCTTCATGGGACTTCTGAAATGCAGCTTGACCTGAAAGATGGAAGCTGTTATAAGTTTATTGGTGGACTTGAAGAGAAAAGGCCTTTTTATCATGTTGAGGAAGGATGATCTTTTCCTCACAGTGCATGGTCAGTTTGGTGATTTCAATCGCTCTATTCATGTAGATGAATCTTGGGATATGTAATTCTTTTACTGCCCTAATTCAGTAGACTTTGTTTCTTCTTTAGCTTATCTGTTTTCAAGGTTACTTTATGTTACTAGTCATGAATCATTGTCTGTGGGGAGTGGCTCTTCCTTTTTGGGGGGATTAGTTTGTTGTTGTTTAGTAGTTTGGTATTTTTTCCAAACTCCTATGTTTCATTTCTTTTAGTTGTTCTAGTGCATGTACCGAATGCATGTTTTCTCATTCATTTATATACGTGGACGACCCATCTTAAATGCCGGCTAACTTTTCTTAAAAATCATAATATCTATTTATATATAAACTAGATCATGTACACATTTATTATGTTTCACATGCATGTTACACACCTATGAGTATATAATGATTTACTCGTCACCTAGCAACAACATTTTGTACATGTATTCTTTTTGTCACTAATATATCGTCTAGATATCAAGAGTTTAGTAGATGTCAAGAAACTTTATTAATATCCTTATTTAACTGTGTAAACAACTTTTAAAGTATTTTAGCTCAGTTTGATAATATCTATTGATTAACCAATTTACTATGGCCAGATATTTTGAATTTTAAGTACTATAACAATTATAGTGATACCAACATCATATAACGAAGGAGATGAACCTTACTTGAGCAGCATCTTCCTTCAGGAAGTTCAATGTATATCCAACTATAGGGTGCATTCACAGAAAAATTGGACTAGTGGTTAGATGTTAGAGGTCGGAGGTTAGAGCTCGCAGACAAATTTTTTATTAGAGGTTGGTTAGAGGTGATAGAGTTAAGGGTATGCTCTAGGTTAAATTATGTAATTTGTTACATGTATCTAACTCGATAAACATTCTTGTTAAAATAAAAGGTGCTTTCTTTATATTGTATACTGTGTTTATTAAGTAATTAATTTAATTAAAAATATATTTAATAGAAAATCCATAAATGGTATGTTTTGTGATAGTAGTTACAAAGTGTTGTAACCATGAGTAATTTATCACAATGAAATTAAATATATTATTTTAAATATTTGCAGTCAAGATGTGTCGAGATTGGATATCAATACATCCCTTAAGATAATAGTATATAATGCTCTCCAAATGTTGGCAGTGTACTACTCATGACTACTGTTGGCACCAAGATGTTACGTATGGATAGTTATCGGATAATTATGGAATGACTCACTTGATAGTTTTCTGTTGGTCATATAACTAAGGTCAAATAGAAAATATCTATTTGACAAAATTGCATAATTCTCTAGAATTGAGAATATGTCAATCATCAATATGGAAGCTCCACTTTAATTATATTTAAATCATGACATGATGTCCATTGAATGATTATAATTGGGTCGAGTGAAAGCATTGGAAGTGAAACACTATTCAAGAGAGGATTCATCTCCTTGGTTATATGAGGTTAGTATCATGGTCAACTGAAGTCGACTCAAAATCAAAGTCTCTGGCTTGAGCAATTCGGTTAATGATAACTATTATTATTAAACCTAGGACTTTATGTTTGGACTATAGAATTGAATACAGATGTTATTGAAATTTTGACCATTACCAAATTCATTAAGTCCAAAGTGATATAGTTATGATGAAAAGAATTGGTGTAAATAATTGTCATTATCACGTAACACTTAATAAATTTTACAGAAACCAAGCAAGTGATAGATTTGGCCATAATGTCACTCTATGTACTAAGTGACGTGTGAATATTAATATTTGAAATGTTCGATATTAATCGTTGAACAAATTTATGCCTAGAGTCATTCAACCGAAACATTGAATATTCCTTTTACCACCAGATTTAATTATTTTTCCTTTTACCACCAGATTTAATTATTTTATAAATTGTTGTAAATTAATTAGATTGATTGATACTTATGAAATATTAATTATAACATTTTATTTGATTTATACTGAATAATATTAAACAGTGTGTTTGTAATAGTTATAAATATACCGATCGATATACGTTATCAGAATGTGGTTAAATAAGATTTAGAATTACGTTGAATATTGCTGGACTTAGGCTAGATTTGAGGCCCATTTGGGCATAATATTTCGACTGTAGGAGGCTTAATTTGGGCAGCCATACGATGGCAACTATAGAAGATTTTCAATGATTAAAAGAGTGGAAATAGTAAGAGACGAATATAAGGACGAGATCCAATTTTCCCACTCTTAACTTCTTATTCATATGCCACTTCTTTACATCATTTCTTTAACACTTTTATTCTCCTTCCTATCTATCATTTTCAGCCGATAACCATCCTTCCTAAACCTAAAAAATTCAAGTATAAAATTACATCAAAACTCTTCAATTCAATCGTTTGTGGTAAGGCAGTTAAGGAGCTAGCAACTTCTGATTTATGAATGGATTCAACATATACACAAGGACTTTGGTGTAAGGTATTTCTCTATATTATTTTTTTATCATATTTATATATATTATTTATATAATAGGATGTTACATTATATTACGAATCTTGTATATCAAAATACTTCCATAAATTGGTTGGTTGTGTCTATTGTTATATCAATATAGAATCAAAAAAATTATTTAGTATGCTTGCTTATTAGATGCTCATGACCTGCAAATATATATATATATATATATATATATACATATATATATATATATTATCAAATGATTTAATTAATCAAAATTCATATTTAAAATATTAGTGTTATATATCATATGATATAAATTTTGAATTTTTTTATTCATGGATGATATGTGTTCGACGGTAACTAAAAAAATTATTTTTAACAAATATTTAACCTAAAATTATTTATTGAAAATGCACATATATATTTATGTACTACAAATAATAAGATTTTGCATAAAAATATTACATGACATATATTATGTAGAAAAATTTCGAAAATAATATTTTTATATTTATATTTTAATTTTATACTATTCTCTATTATATAACGTATTAAAATTAAAAATAAATAAATTTAAAAAAATTATACATGTTTGCCCCAAAGTAAAAAATTATGTAAATAAAATTTCAAAAAATAATTATATTATTTATATTGATACATACATACATATATATATATATGTATATCTAATTATATGTATTTATATGTATTATACAAATTAATTTGAAATAAAACAAAATATTATTTTAATAAATTATTTAAGGCTTTCATATTATATATTATATATGCATAAGTATATGTTAAAATATTTTATAAATTAATATTAATTAATTTAATGATTATATATATATATATTTACATATATAGATCGGGGTGTACCTTCGCCTTCAGTGTTTCATCCATTCCATCGGATCTTGGTTCATTTTCGCTTGAAAACTTTGCTTCTTTCTATGACTTTCCCCCTCTGGGTTCTTTTGCTTTAATAGGTTCGAATAAAATTTGTAAACCTAACTGCCCAGATCTGCTTCTATCAAAGGCTAATGCATTCGCGTTGCTTGCACTTCTTTGACGAATTATGACCTAAGAAGCTCTCATGTTTCCGGCTTTCCTCTTAGTGCTACCGTGGTTGGGATTAATCCTCTATTGTTTATGTTGGGAGTTGTCTCTATGTCAGGCTAGTGGAAAGAAACTGGTAATTGCATCTCTGGTGTTGCATTGGGTAGTGCTGACGTGGTTGATGGTGTAAATGAAAACTTAGAGCCTGTTAAATTGTGTAATAACTTAGGCATGCAAACTGCTTGTGTTATCGACCAGTCGAATACTACTGTTGCCCTAATTTTTTCATATCTTATTCAAGTGCAGTTTTTGCTTCCTCCTTGTCTAATGATGTTTTGGGTTCTTACCTTGTGTCTGGTAGCAAGTGGTCATCACTTTTTAGTGCGATGCCGAGGAACATGGATGATTACGTACCTTGTCCTTTGGATATTGAGAAGGTGAATGGCGCTATAGTGCTCCTGCCGGAGGTTTTGGAAGCAGATTCTATTTTTTTGGTCGGAGTGTAGTGGGGTTTTTCCTTAATTTTAACCCTCTTTATCAGGCAGTCCATGATCATTGTCGTCGGCGTTCGAATATTAAGGGTAGACTCCACGTGCACTTTGATAATAACTTGTTCTATTTCAAGTTCTTTAGATATGAAGGAAGGCACTGATTGCTTGAGGCGGATCCCTCCATTATAGTAGGACAACCCTTCATTATTACCCTATAGAGTCCGATGGTGGACAAGGAAAAGAAACAGATTCTCTCTATGCCGTTATGAGCTCATTTCTCTCATAATCCATCTGTGTTGCAGCCCATATAGAGTTAAATTGGTTAGCAGTGTTGTTGGTAAAGCCAAATGTTTCGATGTTAATACTAATGCTCGAAACAAGCTTGTGTATGCGAAGGCTTTCACTAAAGTAACTCCAAAAAAGCCTCTTCCCTCCAACGTATATGTTTGTATTGTTATGGGTCATGTTTCAGTTGTCGATGTACATTATAGTTGAAAACTGGAAATTTATATATCTTGTCACACATTTGGTCACTCTATTAATGTTTGTTCTCAACAATTTGTCAACCTACCAATTTCTTTTTCACTTAGGATCCCACTTTCTCGTCTTGTCTCGAAGTGGGTCCCAAAAGTTTGCCCTGCTACTGTGCTTTCACCACCTGAGATCGCTACTTCGATCATTGATGTTCTCTCAGTTGATGTTTCTAATGTCCACTCTGTTGATGTTACTGTGATTTCGCCTCTAAGATCGTGACTCCTGTCATCGATGTTCACTTTGTTAATGTTATTTATGTCGGTACTACGGGTATTCTAGATACGGCTCTTCCTTCCTCGGATGCCTTCTTTTGTGCCTCGTTTGAGCAGGCCTTTTGCTAAGGGTGGTAGGTTCTATAAGTATGTTGGTGCAAATGAAGAAGAAAGACGGATAGATTATCATGTTAAGCGTGAAGGCGTTTCGCTATCGGTACTTGGACAATTAGGTGCTATGAATCGTTTTGTTATTTCAGATGCTTCTTGGGATAGGAAGTACCTTTATCGCTCCAATTCTGTGGATTTTTTTCCTACGTTGGCGTCTCTTTTCTCTGGGTATTATCATGTTATTAGGTCTGAATCTTTGGATGAAGGAAATGAATCTTCCTCCTCGGAGGAAGACTGGATCGGGGTTTGTTATTGATTAGTAGTTTGGCATTTTCGCTAAACTCCTGTGCTTTATTTTTTTCTTATAGTTGTTCAAGTGCATGTACATGAACACCTATTTCAAATTCGTTTATACATGTGGACCCACTATAAATGCTGGCTGGCTTTTCTAAAAAAAGATATACCTGAATATAAAATTATATAAATTATTATATATATTGCATATAGCTAACATTTAATATATGTATTTATATTTGTATCATATATTACATATATTATTATTATTTAAACATACACATATTCAGTTATCGAATCGAATATAAGAAGGGTTAACATCTCCGTTATGGTGTAAACCCCACGTCAATATACGGACATGTCAGACTATGCATACATTGTTCAGTTGTACGTGCACGTACACACATATCTATATATAAATCACAAATATATAAGGGGAATTTCACTATAAGGGCCTATTCCCATCAAATAATTATTTTCTAGGACACGTGTTCAAAAAAATTAGTTTCCAGGACATGGATCGAAAATAAACCCACTACTTCTCCCTAATCCATATCTGCCGCCAAACTTCTGAATGAAATACAAAACTAGGGCTTAGAAACAAAATCGCCTCAGTTGGATTATCGATTGGCAGAAGAAATCGTACTGCCTGACTTTTCTCAGCTGAACAAGTAAGTAATTGATTAATTTTGTTATTTGCTATATATAGATTGATTCAATTTTCTTCAACTGAACAAGAAAATTGTTAATCGCCTCATCTTTCTTCAGCTGAAGAAACTAAGATGCGATTTCTATTCACTAGTTACAAGACGCGATTTCTATTCAGTAGTTGCTGAGTAAATAAATACTTGTTTATCTTTGCTTTTTGTTGTTCATCGATTGTTTTTTTTGCTATATATCGATTGTTTTTGTTAGCTGAAGTAGTCATTCACTGATTGATTTCCTTTGCTATTTATGGGTTGTTTTTGCTTGTGTTTGAACAAGTAAGAAATAAGTTCTATTGATTGTGTTTATATATAACAGTTTTTGTAATGCATGTAAGGTGTTTGTTGTTTTTGTAATGATTTAACGTGATCTAAAACTGTTCATATTCAACAACTTAAAAAGATAAATCTGTTTATCATTTAATCTAAATGGTTTAATACAAGAATGTAATGGATTTAACATGGTTGTTTATCTTTGAGTTGCTTTAATGTAATTTTTAACTTCAGTACTTCAAAAATCGTATGTATTGTGTAAATACGGTTATTTTGTAATATTTCTATGCTCAACGGCTATGAAAGATAAACATATTTATCTTTTACTATAATTAGTTCAAATCAACTTAAGCCTTAGTTATTTTGGGTAAATGTTTTAGTTAGATGATAAATTGTAGTTAAATACTCATTCTTACCGATGCTGATAATAGTTTTATAATGGATTTAAGGTATTTTAATTCTTGTTATAATTTAACATAATGGACATTTTTTTAATTAAGCATACCTAAATATTCAATGGCAGATGATATTAAACCATTGGTGTTAAACCGAACAAATTATTGTTTAGCTGTTAGAAAAGATAAACGTACCTACCTATTACTGTAAAACATTTAGACTGCATGCTAAACCCTAGGTGTGTTTCATAATTACTATTACTTATTAGATATAATTTTGTTTTTATCATGATTTAAAGTAATTAGAAAAAATATACAACTAATTTAAACCCTAGTTCAAAAAGATAAAAGCATTTATGTTTTTATCTAAAACATTAAAATACATAATAAATCCTAGATAAATTTTTATATCAGTACTACATATATAACACAAAAAATACTGAATATAAGTCAGTTGCAGTTTCCCTGAAGGATTTATGTAAAATAAACATACTTGATAAACTATTAAGTACAAAAATATCATTCTTCACTGTTGCTAACACTTTATTATATATGACAATTTTGTTGCAGCGTAAGAATGCACACAAGGTCTTCTAACTCAAAGCTATTCATCCGAAATGCTACTTGCATTTTCATAAATGAAGGAGGTACTTAGTGCATAAACATAAGACCAATATCTAGTCCTTTCTGTAGTGAACATAGCCAAGGACCATCATTTTCTTTAACTCCATTGGTAACTGTTTTACTAATGATGTTTCCTATAATATTTTGTTGTACTCTTCAATTTTTTATATACATATTAAATTGGAAAGCTAGATTACATATTTTAAATAAAAAAATAGTTAAATTTCAAAAAAAGTTATGACAACTAAAAAAGTTAAATCAAATTATCCTTTTATATAAATTCTTGTACAGATATTTTGGCATTTTTTATAATCTAGTTTGTAATTTCCATTCACTACTTTTATTTACTATTTCTTGTTATTATTAAGTTGAATCTTCTATTTTAAGAGGTAATGATAATAAAAATTACAAATTTTCAATATTCATTTACTGTTTACACATTAGTAGCATAATATTCATTTACTATTTATTTACTATTTACATATTAGACTCTTTATTCATTCTCTTTGTACTATTTATAAAGTAGCATAATTTCAAAAAAACTTAAATCAACTAAAAAAGATAAAACATATAATCTTTTCGTAAAACATATATTCATTCACTATTTTCCATAACATGATGTGTTATTGTCATCGTGTTGCAATTTTCAAAATTCATTACTGTTTTCATTGATATCTACACATTAATATTTTTATTCACTCGCTATATAATGTTCATCAGTTGTTACATTGATCGTTTTTGTGTTTTTACTATTGTTATTGTATTTTCAACTTAGTGTTTTACATTCATCATTGCTACTATTTCTGTTTCCTATTTCCAATATCCATACAACCTTTTATCTTTGTCACCCTTTTCTCCTTACTTTTCACCATCTATTTCTTCTCTACCTTCTACAACCACACTTCACCATAATTTAATTTCCTCACAAAGTACTATCTATTACTGCTCAAACAACTTTTGTACCAATCACCATCCAATACATTTGAACTCAAACTTCTACCTGAAATATGACATTCTCATACCCTATCTAAACTACAACCCAAAATAAAGACAACAACTCCTCAACAATACACCTCAACTACTTCAATAATGTTTGATACCATGTTCAAAACCACTTCCATCTCTTACCATCAATTACACCTTATCAGACGGATTAAGTTGGTATACTACACCAATTCGACTATCTACAACCGGACATTACAACTACCCACTGAAACCACTACCAAAATTGCTTCTCCCTAAAAATGTTTTTGATTATGAATGGTAACTGTTCTAAACTATGAATATTAACAAACATATTTAGTTATTTAAAAACATGTTATTAATTGTGAATCCTTGCTATTTTTTTGTTCTCTTTAAGTTTTCATATTTCTAATTGACTATTACTTAGACAACTAAAAAAGATAAAGCATATTATCTTGCTATACTTTGAAACTTTCTTCACTTGCTTCTAATTGTAAATTTTCATTTCATCAAATAATGATTGTTGATTTTCAGTTGTAAATATTCACTTTTCTATTTTATTAATTTTCACCTATATTCTTATTTAGTTTAACTTTCTAACTAACTTAGCATAGCCGTTATTATAAAAAGCTTTCTCAATAATATACACTGTAATATTTAGTTAAGATGTTTGATATTTACCTTGTGAAAGAACAATTATTCATTGATAAACTATTTAAGATACTTTAATATCTGCATGTCATCTACAATAAGAAAAATTTAAACTGTGCATATTGAAATTGGGTGCAAAAATTTTTTTCAAACACTTGTTATTTACAAAAAAACCTATTGGATTTAATTTGTATTTTTTTTGAAAAAAGAGGTACTTTATATACTAAAAGTGCTTTATCTTTTTTTTGAAAAAGAGGGGCTTTATATAATAAAAAATATCTTCCTAAAAAATACAAAATAATTAAAAAGATAAAGCGTATTATCTTTTTATTCAAAAAAATTTCAATATGATATTTTTTTGATCAACTTGTTATTTTTACCTACCAATTGATGTTATGTTTTTCATAAATGTAGAATCAGAGTGGACCAACTCAAGAATTACCTGATGTTGATGAAAAAGAAGAGTTCGCAGATAAGGACCAATTAGAAAACTCTGATGAAGAAAAAAACAATTTCAAAATAACTGGCTGAAGAAACTACTGATTCAAATGATGTTGATCGATATGAAATTAAAAAAATACCCAAGAAGCGGAAAAGGCAACAGTACACTGGTATATATAGATGTAATTTGGATGCAATCTATAAAGTGATGTCAATTATAAAGGGAAAAACATTCTTTCACCTGAAGCAAAAGCTTTTATAGACAAAATACCATTCAAAAACTTCTTTAATGTTTTTCTTAAAGATTCAATAGCACGACAGGATTTAAGGAAAAGTGCTTCTTAGATGACATCATTACTTCTTTTGATGCAAAAGAAAATGCTTTCAGAATTGGAAACAAATTTCTGAAAATACGTCCTGATGAAGTCAGTTTCATATTTGGAATGTCATTAGCTGGAGAAGACTTATTTCCTATATGAGCTTCTAACGAAGCATCAGCCATGGAAAGTTTCTCCAATTTTTTAAGTGCCAATTTTCAATAAGAAGACGTAATCAGCCAAAAAACAGTACCAAAAAGATTGAATACACTGTTAGAAGAGGAAAAAGGGAATGAAGATTTAGTGAAATTGTTATTATTATTGCTAGTTATAACTTTCCTTTTTCCAAACAATCATGCAATGGGGTTTCTTGCCGAAGCTGCTAAATTTAAAAAAATAAATTCAATCTCCTGGCCACGGGCAATATGTGAAAATGTTTTGAAAAATGTTAAAAAGGATCATGTGACCCTAGAAGTACACCAGGCACTATGGTCTTAATGGTATGCTTTCATAACTTTAGCTAAATATAAATATATTCAAATTTATATTTACTACAAAAATATAAATGTATTATCTTTTTTTTGTAGTACGAGTTTTGTGAATGAACACAAATAATTTATGAGAAGGAAAATCCGCAAACTAAAATCCCAAAAATGAGAAAATGGGATTTATCAAAACTGAAAGATTTGGACCTCACTGAAGTTGACAATGACAAGGTATGCTAGTTATTTAATAGGGATAGTGTTCTAAGTTTATGTAGTTTGTAGGTTAGTTAATTACATATCTGTATTTATATGTAACGACTATTGTGTGTGCATTAAAGATTTTCCTGGTCTTCTCTCCTTCCCATATGAATGTGCTTACATGTTGTATCCATTTACCAAGTGTCTGAAATTTTCTTACCTGTATATTTTTAATAATTTCTGATTTCTAACTTCATAGTAATTCAATGATATTACATGTCCAAATTTAATTTCAAATACCTTCCATGCAGATTTTAAAGAAATTTTCAAATGTAACTAAAGAGGAAAAAGACTTTCTTTCAAAAAAATATACTTGGCTGGAAGATGACAAATATGCTACGGACTGCTCTAGTAGCATAATAGAGTTAGAGACGAAAGTGAACTTTTTATCTGCTGAGATGAAAAGTGTGGCAGAACAACCGAATATGGAACAACATTTAAGACAACTGGCTAAACAAAGACTCCCCGATCTTGAAATGAAACTTCAAAAGTTGGAAAATTTTGAAGAGCATAATGTGGAGAAAAAACGATTTTAAAGAAAAAAGTGAAGCTGAAAAAGGTAGGGAAAAAAGAAAGATAGTTAGTATGATGCACATAAGTAGTTCTGCTAACATTCCATGTTTCGATTTGATGCAAACTCAAGATTTCATTCTAGAAATCGAAGACGGTTTAAAATCTGAAAATATCAAACAAGATAGTGAACTGTAAAAAAACTAATTGTTGTTGAAGATGTCAGTCCTAAAGAACAAAAAAAGAAGAAGCAAAAGAATGTTGAAAAGTGTCCACTCATGACTGAAGAACAGCAACAAAATGTAAAAAAAATTAGAAAGTTTTGGGAGGAAACAAGTAAGTAATTAAACTACTTTCGACTCATACAAACTATATATCAGCTATCTGTTAAATTTATTATTAGTTCTGTTTTGATTCTGTTTTAGTTTGGTCAACTATCAGTATATCTGTCAACTACTGTACACTCACACACTTACTCAAAAATAAACAAAAACTAAACAAAACTAAAAAAGATAAATTAGTTTATCTTTAACTTTTCATACATACTTCCATAAAGGCTTCTATTTTGTTTTACTACCAAATGCAAACAACATAGTACGTACTAAACTTACTTTCTTTTATTAATAACCGTCCAATTTTTCAGCGACAAAGCATTTAGTTGTGACGATGAAAACTTCATCACCAAAACAAAATTCATGATAGAAGACCTCCTCTATTAACAAAATATTTGTGGTCAAGTAAGTACTACAAACTAAACTTTCCTTCATTATAAATTATATACTTTACCCATATTATTTTTCAAATGTAGATCATTGATTGGTTTTGGTTCCGGAAAACAAAGCAACTAGAAGAAAGCAAAAGCATTACTTATGTTAACACAACTATGACAGTAAGTGAACTATATTCTCAAATTACCATTTTTTCATACAACATAAATTTTCTAAACAAATTTTTTACAGAAAAGCGCAACAGATGGAAGCCTGGAAAATATCAAGAAACAAATGTTCAATCCTTTTATGAAAAGAACACTTTTAGATCCATTATGTTGCAACATATTATTCCCAATACATGGCAATGAACATTGGAGCCTGCTTGAACTAGATGTTGGAGAACGCACTTGGAACCACTACGACTCTCTGCACTTGACCATGAGATCAAATTCTTGCAGAAGTGGACATACAAAATTTTCCATTAATGTGGTAAGTAAAAATACACAAAAAGTAAAAATGATAAACGTGTTTATATTTATTCTAATTTTCTTTTACTGTTTGCAAAAATCAACAGTAAACAACCTAAACAAAGAGCTAGGGCACAAAACAATTCTTAGCAAAAATTCAGTGCTTAAAATGTTGACTGTGCTCAACAAAGCAATGGGTAATTCTGAAGATAGTTCAGAATTTTATACAAAAATTCATGATACAAAATAACTACCTACACACATATTACCAATTAGATAATATTATTTACTCACATACAATAACTTAGATAAACATAATATTAATTACAATTCATTATCAAAATAAAGAAAAGATAACATGTTTTATCATTATATTCAAAATACTAAACTTCAGAAATACAGGTACGACAGTGGAATTTTTGTGATGATGTTCATGCAAAAAAATAGCATAAGGAATGCAGACTACATCAAAAATTAGTCTTGAACAAGTTAATATATTCAGAGCACAGATAGCTGCGCAAATACTCTCTGACGAACCATACTGCTGGATTGACAAGTTTTGCAGCTCTTCTTCAGCCCATAAAAATGTAATGGCTGATGAATTTGTAATGGATGATGTTAAAAATTAGATAATGAATTTGGTGATGAATTTGTAATGGCTGATACTAAATTGATCATAGATTTTAGGGAGTATATTTGAATTTACTGATGAAGTATATGATGAATTTATAGTAACTGATATTGAAAATTTGATGATGAATTTCTAATGGCTTTGTTGATTTGATGATGTTATTCAGATGAATATGGATCATGAATTTGTAATCAAAAATATGATTCTACCACTCTTTTAAGAAAGATAAATCCTTTTATCTTTTATTGATAATTTGTAGTCTTATGTTTATTATTATGTTTTCTAATTCCATTATTCTACACAGCAAAAGGATGCAGTATGGGATACTTTTCCTAGATAAGAAGAAGCTTTAAGATTTGTCCAAACACATGCAAACACTTATGTTTTATGCTACCAAGATAATTTGACCGCACAAAGAATGTTCCTTGTTTCTGCATTTGATGAGTTCTGGAGAAGGTACAAAACCATGAATCCTAATTTACGCCACCATTATGAGGTTATTCAAGTCGGACTACCTTGCCACTTGTATTATGATCTGGAGTTCAATAAAAAGATTAACACTGGAAAAAATGCCGATGAAATGGTAGATATTCTGATATATATCACCTTCAAAGCGCTAAATGACAAATACAAAATCCAGGGAAATCAAGATTGGGTTATAGAGCTTGATTCATCTACTGAAGAAAAGTTCTCTCGACATGTGATCATTCGTATCCCAAATATTGCCTTCAAGGACAACTCGCATGTTGGAGCATTCATCTCTGAGGTATACTTATGTATAAAAATTTAAGAGTAAGTGATCCACAGTTTGAAAAGCTGTACATCAAGAAAGATTCAAGCTCATCAGACAATACGGAGCGTCTTTTCGTTGATACTAGAGTTTATACTCGTAATTGTTGTTTTCGTCTTCCTTTCTCATCAAAAGCAGGAAAGAATGCTTTGCTCCTGCCAACCGGACGCTTTGCATGTAAGAATCTGAATGAGGAACAAGTGTTTATCAAATCGCTTATTTGCAGAATAGATGCTGATTTTGATAAGCTATTAGAGTGCAAAATAGATCTGGACTGTTGGAAAATTCTTCATTTTGAATCTGAGATCAATGATAATAGCACTTACACCGAAGGAGATAAGTCATTACATGTTTATGGTAGCAATATACCTAAGTCCTATTGTTCGGGAAAATCTCCATTTCCAGCTTTGGATGAAAAAAATTCATATTTTGCCTCTCACGGAAATGTTGTGGGTAAAATTAGAAGGTGGTACTGGTTTTCTGCACATGGCTACATAATTTATAGCATGTCCAGAAGTCGATATTGTGAACGAATTGGAAGAGAACATAAAAGTAATCATGTTATGTACATTGTTGATTTCCAAAGGGGTGGCTACTATCAGAAATGCTACTACCCCGATTGTAGAGGCTATCGATCTTCAGTGCGCCCAGTACCATGGGATGTATTGTCAAACTGTTATGATATTGTGAACTAAGAAGGCAAGACTGTCTAGAACCAATGCATCTGTCAAATGAAATATTAACTATGTAATCACTTCATTCTATGTTTCTTTTGTGTATTGTTAACTAGCAAGTGCTTACATAACTGATTTTAAATTTCATAATGAAATTCTGGTAATCGATAATGAATTTGTAATGGCTAATGTTTCTAATGCTCTGTTAAAAAGATAAAAACATTTATGTTTTATAGACAGTATGTTGTATCGCTTTTATTGACAATTCTGTGTATGTTCTGTTAAAAAGGCTATACACAAGAACATCATTTTTATTGATACTATGTTTCGGGTAGCAATATGCTAGTCATACTTATCTCCAGTTGTTCTGTTTGATTTGTATTCCTAGTGCTGTGCGTGAAATTTGTGAATTAACAGATGATTTGGTTCGAATATCCGTTGGCATTGAGGATATAGAAGATCTCATTGCAGATTTGGATTATGCTATTAAAACTGGTCCTATTTGATACCATTTTGATTTTGTTGTAGTGACCATCATCAGGGCTAGAGTGGATGAATAGAAAAGACTATATCTTAAGAATAGACATAATAACTACAGTAACATATAATAACAAAAAAAAGACTATACATAAGAATTAAAAAGATATAACAATTTATCTTTTTTAACAGAACTAACAACATTGTATTACAAATAACAGTTAAACATAAACAATTGCATACAACCAAAAGTAATCAAAATCAGATCATAACCAATTCAACATATGCAATTATCCAAATATTCAACTCAAAGTATTCGTAGAACAACCAAGTATTCATAGAACAACCAACCAAATACATTGGACTAAAACAATCAACTCAATTATTCAACTCAAAGTATTCATAGAACAACCAATCAAATACATTGGACTAAAACAATCAACTCAATTATTCAAAGAACACCCCCTTCTACTATGTCCTAGTTTTTTACACTCTCCACATCTGTTTTGCTTAGCATGAAAATCAGCCCCTTCAATCCTATTCATCCTAGGCCTACTAGCTCCACGAACAGGCTTAGGAGGAAGAACAATAGATGATTCTCCAGCTTCAATTGCTTCCTTATCAAAAGTTGGAATAGGATTGATCAAATGTGAATACGAAGCTCGATAATACTCAACCGTAAAGTGATTCTCAATATATTCATAAACAGAATTTCTGGTTAAAGAAATACACTTCAAAGCATGTGCACAAGGAAAACCTGTCACTTTCCATTGATTGCAACTGCAAATGCAATTTTTAAGATCAACCTTTTGAGATGTTGGAGAATGAACTTCAAAAATATACCTACAAAATTTAAAATTAAAAACAGTTAAAATATATAAGCAGATTGCATTTCCAAAAAAGGATTATTAGCATTATATATATTCTCGCTAATCTATCTAATAAATAAGACCCAATTCATGTGCATTGAACTAATAGTGAAAAATTTATAAACCAAAACAATTAACAACGGCCATACTGTTCATATTCTTAAAGATCACAGAATCTATGCTATAAGGGAAGAAAAAAAGATAATGTATGTTTGCTCATGAATTCTACATGTGAGCATTACTCAATATTTCCATAATATATTTACGGTTAATCTTTAAATTTACAAACTTGAAAATATCTTGTCACAGCTTTCAGTTAGACCAAAAACCATAAATACTGTCAAAAATAAAACACTCATGCATGTGAATAAACCCTAAGCAGACAGACTAATGCATCATAATCCTATGCACAACATTAGTTTTTACCATAACAAAATCTCAAAATAAAACACTACAATGATACTTGCTTGTTCCTTACATTATTCATATTATCATAAGCCTCAATGCAGACAAAGAGAAAATATGTAGCAAGTGACACCAACAAAACGAAATCATAACACAGGCTGCATAGCAAGTTGAAAGAAGATAAATGCATTTATCATTTTTCAGAAACTGTGAACATCATGTAAAAAATAGAAATACATACCTAGATGATTTAGAAACACTCCACCCAAATCCTTCTTCCTTCAATTTCAACAAACGAGCTTCCATTTTTGGACATAGCACACTAGCCCACTTTGATGTCTCTTCTCTACGATTAGACATTTGCATCATAAATTTTGCCCTAATTCCATCAAGACAAGCAGTAACAGGCAAACTTCTTTCATCCAAAATCCAAGAATTAAAACTCTCAGCTACATTGGACTTGTTTTCACCATATCGCTTCCCCGGAAAAGACAAATCGGCCCAGTGATCATATGGTTTATCATTCAAGTACTCTATAGCTTTGGCACCTCCAATTTCTTTGTACTTGGACATGGCTTTTTCAAACCCATGATGATTAGAAGCTACAGCACAACGCTCAAGTAAAGAGCTACCCAAACACCCCTTCCACTTTTCACAATGCTAGCAATATTATTTTGCATATAATGCAAACAATAAGAATGATGACTATTTGGAAAAAAAATTGGAATACTTAACAATAAACCCCAGTGTCTATCACTTAAAAAAGTTAATATTCTATCACAACTAAGAGAATTCTTTAGGTGTTTTAAAAACCAACTCCAACACTCTTCATTTTCTTTGAGAACAAGAGTCATTGCTAATGGGAAAAAACCTAAAAAAACAAAATAATAATTCACTGTTTATGTATTACATTTGAAACAACAAAATGCACTATATTTGAAACAGTATTATCTAATAGTAGACAATCACATGGACATTATGCCCTCGGTCCAAATAAAAAATGAAAAATGAATTTCCTAGAGGAAATTCATCCTTTTTTCTTTTTTAAAAAAATTTGCTACTTGAATGTGTAGTCTACGTAGAAAGGATAGATTGCAAAGATATGATACGTAATTCATGCATACAATACGAAGACTTATATTCGAACTTCTAAAACATATATGCTTTTATCTTTTCTATATGCTATTTAAATCATTTGTATACCTTATATAAGAACTTCAAATGAAGAGAAAAATGATAAATATGTTTAACATGTAGTAGTATCTATGATATATTAGTATGGCTTAATATGTTATTTAATTCTTTATCTTAAAAGATAAATGCATTTATCTTTTTTAACTTCTGTATACAGTAACATTTTGTACATCAAATTAAAGAACATTAAATCTTTTACAGTATTTTTCTGGATCAAATTTACAATAAGAAGGAGCATGGTTGTACATTGAACAATTATACCTGCTTTGTAACTAGTGCAACTGGATGGAAGATGTTAGAGATAAAAACATATATGCATTTATCGTTTGAAATATAACAAATTCTTGTGAATCCAGTATAAGCAGTAGGTATCATGACATTTGGTGGCTAAACTAAAAAAATAAAACATCTAAATTATGTATCTACCAAGAAAAAAAACAACCAACATTAATCATCATTAATTTTCAGGAGAACTAAATTGTGAGTCTGAATTCATTTCTGCAATAATTTAACATGCTAATCCCTAACGCAGAAGAAACTATAATGAATTGAACTGGATATTACTGCATTTGAAACAACCAAATGCACTATATTTGAAATAGTACTATATAACATTAGACTAGTCACTTGAACAAAATGCAGTATGTACACAACAAAATTCTAGAACAATCACTTAAAGAAACAGTATTATGTTACATAAATTTATAACCAGGAACTAATGCAAACAGTACAAAGTAAATACAACGGCAAAAAGAAAAGGATCAAAATCAGTACCTTAATTTCCATTTTTTGCAGTGGCAGCCATCAAAATACCACTTCGCCCTTTCGAAAAGGTAGCATCTAAAAACACCATAGGACGGCAATAGCTGAATCCAAATATACATGCCTTATAACATACAAAAACTCCCTCAAATTGATTAGTGTCAGAATCCACATCCATACTTGAATAACTGTTCGGGTTATTTCTTTCCAATGCCTTCAAATGCCAAACTAATTCATTGTAAGATTTCTTTTCATCACCGTAAATATCATTCATAGCCAATTTCTTACCATTATAAGCAAAGTAATAGCTCAGCTCCACATCATAATATCTTCTAAAACTTTTAATGATATCCTTGGTTTTTCTTTTTGGCTCATCACGAATTTGATTGACGATTAAACTTTTCACAAGATCACTATTAATAGTTGGACTACCAAGCGAACGAAATCCACCACCACAAGTATGAATCATCTGAATGTTTTTAACAAACAGTTGGTCCAATTGCTTCAGTTTGCAAGAAGCATGAATCCTAAGAGGACAACTAGCTATAGCACATCGAACTGCCAATCGTTCTTTACAATTCTTAATATATTGTACTTTAAGCCCATTCTTCAAACAATAAGCACTAACCGTTCTACGGAATCCAGTAGTAGAATCAAACTGTTGACCAACCCCAGTAAAAGTTTCCATATTTGAATTCTTCTTGAACAACTCATGCAAATCCTTTTGTTGAGTAAAACTAGAATCTAATCATCATCGTAACCTAACATATTATTACTTGACTCACCACCAACTACTGAACCAGACTTGCTACTTTCACCAACGAAACTACCCGTTGAATCATTCTTCAAGCGTAGAAAAAATACCAAAAATTCTTCCTTTTTAAACCAAGACAAACACAATACAGCTTGAAGATCACTATCCGTTTCAACAAAGGTAGTCTTTAATTCTTGAATACAAAAAATATCAAAGCACAATGGACTAAAATTATTCCACTCCTGCCAAATCCTATTCCTAACAGAAGAAATAGAAGCATCCAATCCAAAACGAGCACTAAAACAATTGTTATTAAAATCAAACACAACTATAACAGATGAATCACACCTGCAAAAAAAATGTAAAAAAAATAACTATATGAGACTGATCTTAATTAGAAACTAATAGCATAAAGTACTACATAACAAATCATTTTTTATCCCACTTTTCGAAAAAAGATAAAATAATTTATCTTTTACAGATCGCAAATCACCAAGAACTAAAGAACAAACGTCAACTAATATTATTTCAGGTCCAATTTCGTACCCAAAGTGAGTACAAACAGAATTGACTGACAAAAATAACTGCTTTGATTGCTCAAATCAAATCTGAAGTGATAGTCTAAATACTAAAATCATAATCTAAAGTGAATGAAGCAACCAAGCTAAATACACAGCGCTTGTGTTATCAGAATAAAAGAATACCATTCAAAGCCCATTATTCAAACTACATCAAACGATACCTTCCTCCAATAGATCAAAACTGCCTCCCTTGATAAGAAAAATACAATAACATCATGAACATCATAAAACATCGAATTGACAATGAAAAACACCAAATAAAATTGAGACTCACCAAAGAACAAGCAATCCAATAGAGAAATCGATTAGCCTATCCAAATGAAGACAACCGTCTCATGATATCCTACAATTAAAGTCGAATTTGATTTCAGAAGAAACGAACGCCTAATTTTTTCCAAAAAAATCAACGAGCGCTTTGATTACACAAGAAACGACGGCCTAATTTTGCCTAATTTCGCCTAATTTCCACGAGCACTAGATTTTAGAAGATATGAACGTCGTTTGAGAAGATGAAGACGTACGCCGCCTAGATATTTGTCCTGGAAAATAATAATTTCAAACCCGTGTCCTAGAAAAAAATTGGACCGCAGAATTAGGCCATTCACACCGATTTCCAGAATATATAATATAATAAAAATTATATATAAAATAAAACTTTGCTTAAAAATTCAAATAAAGTAACGTAAAAATTATTGAATAAAATCATTGCGCAATTTTTTTTAATGATTATATTTAATACTGGAAAATCAAACAAAATTTTGAAATCTACTACAAATTCAAACTCCTAATACATAAAAAAATTATGGGTCCTACCTGTTTTTCGTGATAGTGACATGAATAGTGGAAACAAATTGCTCAATACTGAACTGTAGCATCGACATAGCCAACTCTAGTTTGTCTGGAGCCATCAAAAAGTAAGCAGTAGAACCTAGTTCTCTTATCGATAACTACTGTGAATTGTTCACTACTTTCATAGCTTTTTGCCACCGTGATGTGGGGGTAGGAAGTGGAGCAGGAGATGGTTGTCTTATTTCTGCAATAGAAATTAATGTTCATAAATTGATCCATGATTATCTTACATGTAGATTCAGATAGTTTCAATGGAAAGACTTTTTATTTTTCTATTATACTGATGCAATAAGAAACACATATCAATAAATCTGATTGTTTCTTCGTCCATCCATTTTTGGATCAATTTTTTTAAAGACGGAGGAGGATGAAGAAGAAACCATTAGAATTTTTGATTCAAATGAGGATCAGTTTTGTTTGTGATTTGGAATGATGATGAAGAGGGGATCGAAATATTGATATAATTTTTTTTACATTTGACGTATCTGATCTGATACGTCGGACGTAAAAGTCGTAGAAAAAATCTAGGAATCGAAGCATTGAATCGCCTCTTCCCAAGCCGTTGATTTAATTTTGACGTCGGACGTAAATACTGCTGTCATTTTCCCTCTAGCCAACGACTTGTCCACGAACGCATCCATAGTCATAATAAGGTTGTCATGCCAAGTATTTAACCATAATTATGTCAGACATAAAAAACTGTCGTCGTTTTTTCCCCACTCAACTGCTTGTCCGCGAACGCATCCATAGTTATAACAAGGTTCTCATGCCAAGTATTTAACCATAATTAATTTATAGTTTAGCTACTTAAGATCTACAATACCCTCAAATCAGAAGACTACTTTTTATACTTCATTATCATGAAATATTCTAGTTTAAATTATTTATATAAACCTGTAGAAGATTCTCGTTGGGTCATTCTGTAGTTGTTTCCACCAATAAAAAAAATATGTAACTATTTTGTGAATCCAACGATCATGGATAAATCACTGTCCAGCATATGAAGAACGTGATGTACACTAGTCCTAACAGATGTATCAATATCTTGCTATATATTGACTAGAAACATTTAAAGAGTTAGTGTTTTGTTCATAGAAATTCAATACTCATGATTACGAACATATTACTAATTGAAATCAATAAGTTAACTTTATATAACAAATTGCGTAATTGTCCCCAGTGCACACCATTAACTCTACCGTTATAAACAAGTTTAATTGCATGATGCAGCAATAGTCTTCATGCCATTCAAAGTGAGGCGATCGTTCAAATATCAACATTGAGTTGGATGGATAGTACTCACACCTATTCTAGATGTTTCCCAAACGTTTCGAGGGTTTATGAGACTTGATCTTATTGCTACTGTTAGGGCAAAGGTAGTTTCGACGTCTAGTGGAGTTTGTCTTTTGTTCAATTCGACTTTGGTCAAAATACCTGTATTGCATTTCCCTCCTTGCTTCAATCCTTATTTTTATTCGATCAACCAATTTTTCTGAAAATTTCACACTATGTTTTACGAATTTCAAAACTAATTGCAAGTTGCATTTCTTGATACTCTACTTCTTCTTAGCCTTCGTCCTTGCCTTCCTCCTTTTCCTCTTATCTAACAACGATTTCTATGATATGCCTTTTTATTTAGAAAAAAGAAATATTTGGAGAGAAAAAAAAGATTGTTTACGCAACTTTAATGTAACTCCTCTATCGATCTATCGAGGCTCCTGAGATCTTCAGTGTTGTATTGTGAGTTGTTGAAAATGATCGTTTTTCCAATATTACAGTATTTTCAACCCATTTTACAAATAATGTTAAGTAAAGCTTATGTGTCAATAGGCTGTAGACAGTGTTAATTCAATATTTGCATATATAGCAATGGCATTTACAATTTCTCTTCAAAGCAAATGTCAAAAGTGGTCATTTTTTGCATAATGTCATTCTATTATTCGTAGACAATTAAAGCAATTTATATAATTTATTAATAATTTTTTAGGTCTAATACTTCACATTGTGATTAGGGATATCTAAAACTAAATATTGCACTTCACATTGTCATCTCAGAATTATAAATTACATCAGCATTGGAGAAAATATTAGAAAAGACATTTTCTAATTGCGGATGTGGCTTGACATTACATCAAAATTAATGTTGTGTTGAACATCCTCTTAATTGAGTCAACGAAGCATGTTCATGAAATTGCGACATTTTCTATTTTGTTGAGGCAGTTTAGATTGACGTTGCATACACCCATACAATTGCATAGTTTGGAAAATGATTGGTTAGCATCCGACGCGTAGGATGCATCACTTCCCCTTCTTTATATTTCCTTATTCTTCTTCCTTTCTCCTCACCAAATCATCATTCTCCTCCCCTAAATTGAAAATTCAACCATTTTTTGTCGATTCTACGGACTTTCTTTGAATTTGCGGTTTTCATACTAATATCCACCTCCTATATTTTTTTCGAATTTCTTTGATCTTTTTATTAAATATCGACCCATGAATCTTCTGATTCTTCCACTCGCCATATTGTAGACTTGACTGAAAATGACGTTGATCTTTATCGACATTTGCTTCACCATCATCGGATCTCGAAAAGGTTGGATTGGTTATTAGTACGACTAAATCATCGCCGTCTTCAACACACAAATGGGCATCGATTACAAAGTCAGTTGAAAAACAAATTTGACAACCTCAAATGTAATTGGATCATTGGAACCGACCATTGCAGATTAAACACGGATTCTGAAATATAGAGAATGACACCGTTAGATGGGATGATAAGTGGTGAAACATGACTGTTAGTTAGTACAAGAAATTTAAAGTTTACTCCCTTTAAAATTCAAGGAGTAGAATGTAATATTCGAAGGCTGCATTGAAACTCTCTGCTCCAAGTTTGCAGTTTCTAAGGCTCCATCTCACCCAGATGTTTGCCTATTTTCTCATGAACGATACTGCAAATTCAACGTTTGCACTAATCGAGCTTCTGCACATCTACATCGCTCTGCTACTACTTCCGCTCATAGACGTCGGCCGAGTGGAGCTTCCTTGCATGATGCGAAGATGACACGGCCATTAGTAGATGTATGGCAACAAAAGGAGGATAACCCATTTTTCTAAATGCAAAATCATGTATGTCCTGACCAATAGATGGTTATACTATAGAGCTGTCTGTTTGCAGCTTAGTCGACAACCGCATTTGTACTTCAAACTTCTAGTTTGTAATAAAACATATCATTATTATTGCTTTTTTTCTAGCATTTCATAATTTATGGATAATATAAATTCATTTAACTGATAAGATAATACCAAAAATAATTATTTATAACAAAACGATTAAAATACCCTTTTAGATAGTTCTTTTGTAACATAAGAATGCATTCTTGTTTTGTATTCTCTTTTCTTGCATCTCTTTCATATGCTAAAAGAGCACACCCTAACCAGAGGAATTGATAAAATATAATCTTTTTTCTTTGCAGTAGCATACCTTCTTAAAGATGTTGGTTCCATTCATTGTTATTATTATCATCATGATGTAGGAAAAAAAAAATCTTGAAGAAAAACGTCTAGCAACATATTTATCATACGGATAAAATTTTCAAGGAGCACCGTAAAAGGATATCCGTACTCAATTGAGAAGGGATCAAAAAATGTTCAAAACATACCAAATTTCAATCAATCTTCGCATTGAAATGCATTAAAACAGCATAATATCGCATAGTGGATGCATTTATGTTGAAAAAAGGTACAAAAGTAAACATGAATTTATCTATTTATTTGTGATCGCTAACAATAAAAAACCCTCTTAACCAACTGGACACTGTTTAGTTATATGCTCTAACGCAGTTCTAGACAAGTGTTGGAAAATAAGACATTCGTATCATTCACCGAATCCACTATAGAAGATAAAGTTAATCCAACTACGGTAGACAGATTTGATAAGACACATGAATAAGCTTCAGCAGTCAACATAAGGAAGATTCAAGTTTTCTCCCACTGATACTAAAACATTACATCAACTGGATATATGCATATTAGGTCTAGGAACATATCATAGTATCAGCCTAATTATTACAACTTCATTGTCTTTTAAGATAAGCAAATTACATATAAGAACTAAGCCATGCATGCGTGAGAGAGGGGTGTGGAAAGAGAGCAAACCCTTTAGCTTTAACCATGAAAATGATAATGAAATGATAAATATGTTTGTGTTATAACTGGGTCTCAAAAGACCGGAAAATTTCTCCCTAAGATACCACTAAAAGTGGCCGGGGATAGGACATTAAAAAGTGAGTTTTACTCCATAGCCATCTAAAGAGTTCATCACAACCAAAAAAGGAAAAAGAAAAGAGAAAATGAGCATGAAAACTATGTTTTTTGGAGGGCTAAAATGGAAAAAATATAAATTAACCCTCACCCTTAACTAATGCGACTAAAGCTCTCCTTAGAACTCCAACCTCATCAAAAATGCAAAAATACTAAAATATAACTAAGGTTTATTAGTTTAACCCATTTTACCCTTCCTAGGTAAAAAGTAGGTTGCTGTTTGGTTTCTATGTTAATTAAACCCATCCATGGGTGATTAAATTAGTGTAAGAATCGTTTTACCCTAACGACTCGTATTAATTAATGTATTTTTGTTTATGCCATATTAGGCTTATAAGGGGTTCAATTCCCTATATGCATTTGGTTTTTTCAATCCCGTAAACCCTAACAGGGTGTTTTTAAGCTCATCCTAGAGCTTTAAAAACAAAGAAGACTAGTTTGATCTAAAAATTTCAGAATGTACGAAATTTTGGTAGAGATGCGATGCATGAATAAAAAATGCTTTGAAATGTGGAGACGATGTAATGAAATATGGTTTAAGCCAAGGGTTGCTCGAATGATGATGAAGGAAGTAGTCATGCCAGTCATGCTTGTTTAACAGCAAAGCACACTGTAAAAGAGATGAGAAATGCGTTAGTATATAAAGAAGAAAAACAGTAAATGAGAAACTAATATCAAACTCTTCAATTTGTTTCACTAATTGATGTCTTTCTTGCTTATGTCACCATGCTAGGCAACTGATTTTCATGTGATTTAACAATATGTTGGTGTTTATAGCTTATATACTAATATGTACAAAAGATAAACAAAATAGATATAAATTTAAAAGGGTAAATTCAGAAAGATAAAATCATTCAACTTTTTGTTGAAAGATGAAGATAAAAACAGTTTTGCGCAATAAATTCTAAAACCGAAGATTCTACGTCAATTTGTCAAGGACAACTAGCTTAAGTGGTAAGATCCACTGAAAATACGATTTAAAATAGATCGATGAAGAAATATGAAGCATAAAGGAAGTCGGTATCAAGAGGGTATTTTAGTCGACTGAAAATTTAATTTGTCATTGGAACTTATTGACGAAAGATTGGATGCGTAATTATGACATTACAAGAAAAGTGACCCTTGATTTAACAGTTGGAAGGTGTTCTCATAGTGTGACTAAAAACAAAGTGAAACAAAACATTGAGCCAAAAATCTACTAGTAATAAACTAGGATGAACTTTTAAGAGACCCAATCTCATATGATATAGATACGGTTTAAAAGACTTTTTTTTCCTTACCAACCTTTAAC
This sequence comes from Allium cepa, assembly GCA_030765085.1. Classification (NCBI taxonomy): domain Eukaryota; kingdom Viridiplantae; phylum Streptophyta; class Magnoliopsida; order Asparagales; family Amaryllidaceae; genus Allium; species Allium cepa. The sequence goes on from CM060930.1 coordinate 176,929,630, forward strand.
TAAAATGCTAGCAACAGATGATATTGGGTACATATATCAACATAATAATTGTAGTAAGTCAAAAAGATCAAGACCAACCTCTTTTGGCATTGAGAGAATAAGCAAGTGGTGTTATCAGAATTAACTTTGCTTTTGTCTATTATGCGACCCTAGTAATTTTATTACTCTTAATAAGAATTTTGTCATACGCTACTTCTATTTTATTTTATTGACAGACACTCAGGTCTATTTTTACCAATCATTTCTCTCTCGATGGTCTATAATGGACTCTTGACAGACTATATTCCTTGCATTTTTTTTTAATCAGCAACACAATGGAAAAACACTAAAGGGAAAAATAATTTAGCAAACCGTTGTTATCAAAAATCTTATGATTTAAATAATGTTTTTAATCGAATTTCTCCCTTTACGACTTGATTTACATTCTAATTCAAACTCGGTTAAAACCACAATTGAAAAAAATCATTCAATCCATTTTAATATAATCAACACACTTATTTGTATCTACAATTCCAATTCTAATGTTTTCTAAACAAAATAAAAATTAAACGACAAAAAGGTTGACTTTTAGGTTAAGATGTACAAGTTCAAGCATCAAAATCAATTTTGAAGTCTGTTCAAATCTTAAAATATGAACCTAAGTTTTCCGATTTGAATCCCGTTTCGATTTAGAATTGAAAATTTAAGGTTTACGAGTTGAATCCTGCTTTGAAGACCTTGCAACAAACTACCACCAACAAAAATGGGTAGTAAGCATCTGTATAATGGGTAATCAGCAAGGGAAAAATCCCCCAGCTTAAATAATTGATATTTATTTAATTTTATCACTCCTTTTACTTATCTGAAAAATAGTACCCTACTATGATTTCTATAGATAAACATTGGAATTTATCTTAATTTGACAGATTCTTGAAGGGGAAAAAAAACCAAGAGGGAAAATTTGAGATTGTATTATCAGGCTAGATTAGTGGATCAAAAAGTGTATTTTGAATGTATATAACAACACCCTATAGCAAAGCTAAATATTAAGATGCTAACCTGGTTGAGCTGCAGTAGTTGAAGCCAAAGGCACGGATCCACCACCATAATACTGTTGGCCAAACCCAGTAACTACAGCGGGTGAAGCAAGGGGAGAACACTGAAACATCTGAGGATACTGCACTGTGTTGTAGCCTTGAAAATTGTTGGTGTAGCCATTACTGCTGTGACCATATGCACCTGCTGCTGCTGCTCCTGTAATGCCATGCTGTCCAATTTGATAGTATGGATAAAATGCTCCAGCAGTTGCTCCTGCTGCTCCATACATTTGTGGGTACTGAGGAGGTGCTACTCCACCATACACATTGTAATAGTTCTGTTGTATATAGATATCGAAGTTAAATATGAATATATTATGTTTGGAAATAAGGACAATTTTTTTAAAGTAGGCTCCTGAAAATAGTACAGGCTCAATTACAAACTTATTACGAAAATAGACATGTGTTTGCGTAGTTTGAAAGTGTGCACGCAAATTTTAACCTGTGTAAAAACAAGTCTATTTTTACAGTAAATTTGGAACTGAACTTATACTTGAAATAAGTTTGAAAATAGTACGTTTGAAGATCTTCAATAAAAAGGTTAAAAAAGTTTATGTCCACAAGGATGACTTTATGTATTAAATCAATGGAATAGATAGCTCTACTGAAAGTGTAAGATTTCGATTTGAGAAGTGAATATTTGAACCCAAGATATGTAGTTCCCCACTTCAAAGGTCTCATCACTTTATGAAGTGGTTTTCTACAATAAGATACGAAGTATATGCTGTAAATTAATGGGTAGTTGAAATAGCAAACGTCGAAATGTTACCAGTTAAGATCTCCAATGTCTGAATACGTGAACACAAAATTATTTAATGCAGTTTCACTGACATGGGGATATTGTGTCCACAAGACATCAGGAGAGAGAGGTAAGGAATTACCACTTTCTGTTCATTCATGATGTAAGACATAGTGCTTATACACATGCCGTTTTATGCACAAATGAGCCTACTTAGAGCATCCCAAATAAAGATTGATCACACATTACAAATTTGCAATATTACAACTTGTAATCACACGATTCTCCAACAATTGGTTACAAAACATTAAATTTGGCACATGTTGAACAGGTTTCCAACATCTGAGCACCTGTTCAACAAGCTCCCAACATATACTAATGATGTGTATTTTCCAGCATCTAAGTATCTGTTCAACGCCTCTTCGCAATGCGAAGAAAAGGCTGCGTACATTACCGACCTCCCCAGAGCCCGCTATCGTGCAAGAGCCTCATGCAGTAGGTTCCACCATTAAGTATTTGTTCAACGAACGCTTAAACACGGGTTTAGGTGGGTACCTATTTAACAGACACCCGGTGCCAAGTTACAACGTATAACTCACTGTTGGAGGTTGATTTGAGGTTTAAATTACATATTTATAACATATAACCCCACTGTTGAAAATGTCGAAATGCCTTTAGGAAAGGTGCACTCATACTCATTCTTGGAAGAGTTTCCAAGTTTGGATCTTTTTATTAAATAACGGGCATTATTCATACTTAAGTTTTAAGCGAACTTAGAACTTATACGTTAAGGAGGACAGTGCAGACATGCTTAGTCCTGGGTATACAAGAATTTCTGAGAGTAAGTGATTGTCGGAATGAGTGATAATTGATTTTATGAGTTATGTTTATAAATCAACTTGTCCAGCACAAGTTTGTTTAGTCTTCGGATGAGAAAGTGAATGGCTGAGTGCGATTGTGAGTGATATGATGCTTAACTGTAAAGGCTGGCTTTTACTATATTTAAACAGGGAATTCCATTGGATTAAAGTGCTCAGTTACTCTAAAACCAATTGTTAATTTATTTATTTTTTTAAAGGTTGAAAATGGGGCACTGGTTTTTTGAATGCACAGATATGAAATGAGAGTAAAATTGAAGCATATATGTGTGTAGGCACACACACACGTTGCTTCAACTAAGCTTACACAAATTTAGGTCTGGGCCATGGTAATTATCCACGTATATGTCAAGTTAAGAAAATAATGTGCCAACGCCATGTGAAAGTTTGAAACTTTAAAATGGTAAGGCATAGCTGGTCCCAGCCCATGTGCATATGTGCTTGTGGTTCAGGATATTCCAATCATGTTGGCATTATTCATTTTGGAGCTATACACAAATATTTGACAAACGAGATATTTAGGGTGCAATATTACTAAATTTTATATTCAAAAGTCTGGATAGGAAAAAGGTCTCATTTGACTGGTTTGAAGCAAATCTCACGGAGTATCATACCAATATTTCATATCACGTGTTTATAAAATTTTCTAACAAGTACTGCTACCAGTAGTATATTGTTAAATATACACGAATATATGTATACACACACAAAAAATACACACACGCGGTGTGTGTGTTTGCACGCGTGTTTATGTATATGTATGCATATGTATCTATGTATATGCACATACATACATAGATACATAGACATATGTACGTATGTATGTATAGAAAATTGATTGAAATAGAATAAAATCAATTAAATTCATTACCATAGGATAGGTATATTCTGCAGAATATGGAGGGTACCTGAAATTGTATAGAAAAAATTGTTAAATAGCAATTTAACTTAAAATTAGCAACTTTTGCCTGAGAACTGAAAAGATAATGAAAATGATGAGTATCTCTAGCATGCCTACTACCACAAGTACTTATTGTGTAGTCGTAATGTATTACACAAAGCGTATTTCATGACAAGTGGGTGCATGAAAGAGAAGCTTATTTATTTATATATAGTATATTTAGCTTGCAAAAAAAAGGCATGCACATGCATGACTAACTGCTGAAAGCACACCGTAGCATGATGAATACATGTGCTCACACATGATAAACAGCTTTTATAAGAATATATATTCAAGGGCAAAAGTAATTGTGCAAAAATATACTACACTTCACACACTTGTCTAAAATAATATCCCTATAACAAACTCTTTGATAGGAACATTTCACACGTTAATAAACTTAATTAGGAGACGAATACTTTAGCTGATGAGGGAATTATTCAATACTTCACAAGATGCAATTTTTAAGACAAATGAGTAGAAATTTGAAACAGATTCAACTTTGCAATTCTCAGCACCGCTACTAATTTTTTATTATTATTTTAGAGCCTATAAACTTGTGCTAAAACTTATCAGGAAGTCAAGGTATACTGAAAAAATATAAGATAGAGGAATAGTAGTAATAAAATGTATGATATACTTATTATCATGCACATGTGATGACCAATCTAATTTAACGAATGAAACTATGTCATAGGATAGTGTAGTAGAGTCCTGTGATATGATGTGTGTGTAGAGAGAGAGAGAGGAAGGTTCAACGACATTCCTATTTTGTAGCACCCCTTTAGAATCCATATTATATCTTAAGCTACGCTATTTCAAAGGCAACAAAATTTTATAGATATTCGATCCAAATATAGATTTTCAATGTTTACAGCTTTTTCAAAATCATAAGTCAATCATTCATCGTTCAAACAATTATTTAAACCGTTAAATTTAAACATCAAATGTACTATGCTTCATGTATTCAAATGAACTCAAATTTTGTTGAGATGATCTTGAGCGCAGGCGTGCGTGGTTGTGTTTTGCGGGTTTTGTGGGGGGGGGGGGGGGGGGGGTTAGCTTGCAGACGCATATATTGAGGTGTATTTGATGGTCAAGTGCTACATTAAAAACAACAGCAGTTATAATTACCACTCTTTAATCATGATGAAAATATATTTTTGACTAAATTACCATAAGAGAGAAATTAAATCAAGACAAGTATATAAGAAAAAGCAAAGGTGGGTCAATAAAATAAGTACCCATAAACATTGTAAGGAGGAATCCCAACTGGTTGGATAGCAGGAGCAGAATAAAGAGGAAGACCTGCAGCAACAGCTGGATTTGGAAAAGCTGCTCCACAATTATTAAAGGACTTCATTATCCTAATGCTTCTGTTGCTTCCTATTCATATATATGTTTATAGTATTCATACATTTGTGGAAGAAATATATAGTAAAAAATTATCATCTAACCACCTAATTATTAACGAGATTTAGAAGTTCAATGCACAGATTGTTGAAAATTGACAAGTCCAAAATTATATCCTAAACCCTAATGCCTCTGTTGTTTCCATTTCATGTATATATTAAAATTAAAGTAACCATGTATTTGTAAGAAAATATATCAAGGAAAATCATGATCTAACCAACTAATTATGAACGACAATAATAAGTTTAATGCTCAACTTGTTAAAATTTAATTAGTTCATGTTTTCTTTAAAGTCATTAGAACCAATGTTTATCAAATTTATGGTCATACTCAGCAAAAAAATGAGTGAGGAGATATGTTTCCTCTTGCTAGTTAAGAATAAAAGGTGTTCAATGCAATTTGTTAGTGTAGTCTCTCACTTCAAATTTCAAAATAATGCAATGTCTAAGAATAGCATTTCTACATATCAAAATGGTTATTCAAACAAAATTAAAGTAAATGAAAAATCAAGATATGTATCAATCTTTATTAACAAAAACAAAAGCAAAAACATAAGATAGCATGCATTATAATCAATTAGCTCGTCCAAATCCATGTTTACTTGTCTTCAAAGTGAAATGATTATGCACCCATTCAAATTTCAATCATTATAGTTTAATGAAAGACTTTTATCCCATGGATCCACGAAATAACAATTTTAGATTTGGAATAGAACACCAAGCCTCCAAACTAAAGTAACTGCTCAAATCTATATTAAAAAAACATTAATAATGGGAGAATCAAATAATAATCATATATTTCGTAGTAAAAACTCGTTAAAAATCTAAAGTAGTGAATTATACAACGTCTATATATCACGGACACTTCAAAATTTGTTTGGAGGAATTTCGACGGGGTCTGCGAGTTTAGCCTTAAATTCGGCAGACCCCCTCCGTCGTCCCCTACCAAACGTAAAATGTTGGTTCGGCGGGAACGTCGGATTTCATGTTTTCTGTTGTCCCCTAGCAAATTTTGGAGTGCCACTAGCAACTCTCACGTAAATTAATAGTAATATATTACCGTTTTGAGGTGTAGTTGGTGCGGATTTTTGAACACCAAAAGAAGCGAGATTGCAGTTTGCCCTCCTTCCATCAATCACCGGTGCCGGATCCGCACAAGCCCTCGTTGCCGCCTCCGGATCAGAAAAAGTCACCTACGAACATCAAATCGCATAAAATATTTTTCATTTACTAATCAACGCAACTAAGGAAAAACATGAAGAAAAAAAAAGGGTCATACAAATCCATAGCCCTTGGATCTTCCAGTGTTCTTATCGGTGATGACGACCGCCTCCAAAATATGACCGAACTGATCGAAGTACTTCTTCATGGTATCCTTTTTGGTCTCCCATGGCAAACCGCCTACGAATACTTTTGTATAGGTCGTATCCCCAAATTGATTTGGTGGAATCATCTCGATAATCAATCAATCGATTCTCTTGAAGATGGGTATGTATGATACTGTGTTGATATCTACTGATGATATCTGAATCTAAATATTTTACTTTGTAATTATTGAGGTTTGGTGAAGGCTATGGAATTACGAGAGATGGAGGGAAGAAGAAAGCAGGAGAGTGACAAAACAGGTTAAGTCAATATTTATACAAATTAACGTGGGACATTTTTTAACAAAATTCACCCTGCCAAAACAGTTTTTCCGAAAATTGTTCCCAGCTAAAATCGTACCCACCAAAAGGCAAAGCAGAAGGGGGACAAAGTTAGAATATGGTTTGGTTCTACTCGTCACCCGCTTCGCGTATGATGATGTCGTGCATGTTTCGTGTGGAAAATTTCCTTCCATAAAAATGTCCGACAGTAGGATATAATTTTTAAATTTTAATTAAGATTAATTAACTAATACGTATTTTACGAAAAATTAGCATTTTAATTTGAAAATTTTGTGTTTTAAATAAGACATGAGTGATTTTACGTGTAAAACTGATTGACTCGATGTAGTACACGTAAATTTATACATTATAATTAAGATAGGAGCTACTTAATTTTAAATTTAACCGAAACATAATTGATTGGCTTGGGTTTAATAGACGATAAAATGACATTTAATTAAAGTATGAGCGGTTGTAATTAATACATAAAAATTAAGATAGGGGTATATTTAAGCATAATTGGATGTAATTTATATTTAAAGGGTGTTTTGGAAAGCTTAGTTCACGTCAAAAATGTGTGACGCCAACAGTATTACAACTATCATTAAAGATATATATATTGATAAAATAAAAATTTACAGCTTACACCGTAAAAATACGCATTCTACATTTTAAATATTTACGGTCTACACTGTAAATATTTATTCTACAAATATGTCCATCTTAAATTGCGTACTGCAAATGTTCACGGTTCTAAATGTAAATACGTATAGCTAAAATGCACGTGTTCGAAGAAAAATATTGACAATGGTATATCGTGATACGTGTTTTTTAGAAAAAAATTCAGGTATTGAATTCTAAAATAAAGAACGAATCATAACTTCCACAATTAAAATAACATCTATGACATGCGTTATTTACTATTAATATTTACATTTCATTTATCTATCAATTAAATGTCCATGACTAGTTTATTCAAAACCATCAATTAAATTTGCATAAGCAATTCAAAGAAAACACCCAAATAATTTAAAATTCATCATACCATATCTCCAGAAATCAAAAAGAAAATAAAATTTTAGAAAAGGCTCTCACACCAATTATTACAGATTTATGTAGTTTAGCATTTATATTGCATTTACTTATGACAACCGATTAAATGTGCATAACTATTCGGTAAAACTATCGTTAAACGAGCTTAAGCAATTTGGTTAAAATACAATAATCCGATAAAACTATTAGTTAAATGTGCATAAGTATTCGGTAAAAACCATCTGCATACTTCAATGTCGCGTAGTCACGCCCAAATCATTTGGAATTCGTTCGACCATGTCCAAGAAATTTTTAAATGGAATTTTGAAATTTGAGAAAAATATAGAAATGCAGATATCATAACATCCACATTTGAAAATTTTTATTTTGATTCTTATTAAAATAATAGTTTATAATATGTGTGCATTTGTACTAGAAATTATTGATATTTGCTATTTTATCGAGTTACCATGTGACATTATTTGTATTATTATGTATTGTTAAAGGGGCTCTAATGTTCGATAAGGAGATGTCATTTCTTCGATTTTCAAAAAAAAAAAGCATGCTGTCCTATTTAAAAAAAAAATCCATAATTTCTTTTATCATTTAATCGATTTTTCACATTTTTTACTTTTTTTTCGATGAGACCCCACAAAAAACGGTTTTCGAAAAACAATCATCATTTTTTTTTTCGTTTTTTTATAGGTTTTGATGGATTTTGCTTTGCGCAGGGTCAAATAGAAAATCATTATATTTACCTATATTTATGCTTTTTCTCTAATTATACCTTTGGATCCTTCTAAAATTGATCCTTCTATCTAAAAAATGAAGTTCTTTACCAATGCTCTTTTTATTTGCTGTTGGCCATTGACACGAATGTAAAATTACTTTGGTAAAGAAGAAATGAATCGTAATTACATTTTAAAACAACAAAAATACCCTTATTTGATTCAGTAATATATATTTTAATATTGTAATATTATATGAAGTCGGTCCTAGTTGGATGCCATTATTGCCCTTGGCCACGTACTAGCCAACAATAGAATTTGGTAGAATAATCCAAGAAAATTTAACTGTATATGGTGGGAAATGACAAGGTTGTCCTTTGTTGTTTGTTAGACTTCTGTAAAGACAGAAGAATTTCCTCGCAGTAAGCGGCAAAAAGAAACGGGGACCGTAACGGAAAAGCGCGGATATCGTATCTTTTGATGAGTAAACCAAGCAAAAGTCACGCATTTAGATATTTGAGGAGCCCACTGTATATGCTGTTCGTTGTGTGGATAACCATGTCTGTTTGCATTATGAACATTTTTTATTCCTATAAGGCTGGCTAGGTGAGCTCCAAACCAAAGCTAGAAAACACAAATCTTGTTTCTTGAAAATGGGTAAACTACTTCCTTACATAATTTTTCCTTTTTATAGCAAATATTTCTTGACATAATTAAAACCTTATTTAATTACTTTTATTTGGCTGATTGGCATTCACGATAGTTTGAGTTGTTTTATTTTGGAAATATTGACATGAAATGTTTTCCTATATCCAAGCAAAGTATGTAACATTTTAATTGTCAAAGTTTCGATCTTTTGTCAACGTAATGAGTATAATTTTAATATTTACTAAATTTGGCGTGCTTTAGAATTTTTACATTATTAGCAAGCGCCGTTTCACCAAGAATTTTCAGTAATACATCCAATTGATAAAATAGGACAATATAACATAATACTCTAGCAGCCCAAACTATTATTTACGCGTTTGCAACATTAGCCGTATAAACTGAAGATGTTCTAGTAAGATATGCAATGTTCGTTTATTTATTTGTTTGGGCATCGATTACAATATTTTGTTTTATGTCTCACTCATTTTAGCGAGCATGCATTGGTTTGTCCCTCCACGACCATTAGCACTAAAAGGTGCATTATGGTGGAATATCTAAGGAAATGGATCGGCGGGTGAATTCATATCTGAAGAATTCCATGTCTATGTACGCTAAACGTCTACTTGTTCGAGTAAAATACTCATTTAATTGATATTGGATTTAGAAAAGAGAGTATTGTTAATCGGTACGGTTTTCAAAATGACAAAAGGAATGTAAACACACTATTATTATTGGATATGAGAGTAATTAGTTCGTTACCATAAAAGATTTCATTAATACCAGACGTATCCAACGTAGTATACTCCAAACGTCAATAAATCTACTATGGTGCTTCATACTATTGTTCCTGACCTTGTTTAAATTCAACAAGCCGAATGCAGTAACGCATTTAGCACGAAACATATTTGCAAATGGCTCCAAGATCCTTTGTTTTTTTTCCATTTTTTTCAAATACCCTTCATGCAAAAACTTCAATTGTTCCAGACGAGCTTCAAACCAAGATTTTGATGTGGGAATTCCCCTTGGCAATACAAACGGTGAAGTTATTTTTATTTTGTTATTGTGATGAATCCATTTTTTGTTCCACCGTCTTTGAGGTCAAAGTGACAGATTTTGCTATCTTCAACCAGACGTCTTTGTATTCAACTGCTTCGCATATCGGCGTATGCACACATAACGTGACTTGACGAAGACCGCAAATACAAGTGAAACTCTTGAATCCCATCTAATCTCGAAAATTGGGATTCATTCTAGGTATTTCGTTATGGTTTTTATTTATTTAAATAAAATAAAATAATGTATTCATGGGAAAAGTGAAATTTACGAGAAGGTGACCAAATTCTTGTAGGTCAAAGATCCGTTTGTGTGAGGAATTGGGAAGCAGAGCGAGATGAATGGGTTTGTTTGTCTCTATGCGAGTGGATACACACTTAACCAAAACTCAAATCTATTCCATCTCGAAGATTCCATGCAACTATGTGGTTGATTCTGTGTATTCATTAAATCATTGATCACACACTCTCTGAATATATACTGTGCTATGGTCTCTATTGTATCATGAAGGGAGTACTACTTTGTACGCGTGAAGAAATTATTATAAATTAGTACATATTTTGTACCATTTGTTTATGTATCGACATGGAAACGATACTTTGACAACCAGCGTATAGTGAAGTTAGAAGAAAAAGAAATATATCAAAATTTAACGTGGGTTAAACGGATACAGATCGACACAAGTTACACAACCTACAATACATTTTTCAAATTTCTTTTAGCACTTTAATGAAACCAAACCAGGTGTGCACGTATAACCATAGATAATTTACCTTTAAAAAAATGAAGAAACAATAGCACGAGTAACAGTCGTAAACGCCATACAAACTCGAAATTTCATTTGAACAATAGCAGGTACGTTGGTAAGTAGCTGTAAAAGTGGGCTATAGCCCACGCGCATTTTCCCAAATTGAGTATTTCTCAAAAAGATATACAAATTGTTAAATATTAGCCGAATAATCCATGGAAATCACAATTCTGGCAACTGAATTATAGGCCTCGGTTCTTTTTTTCTCTCTTTCCTTTTCTCCTTCTTATTTGTTTTTCTTTCCCTTTTTTGTCTCTCTCTCTCTCTCTTTTTTTTTTTTTTTGAGTTTAAGAGACTTGTGCTATGCACTGTAATTCATCCGTTTACCAATTTATGATGACTTTTCACATGATAGTTATTAGCTATTTATTTGATTGAAAGAAAAAAGGAAAAAGTAAAACAATACACCAATCAACTTTGTATTATACATCCGTAAGTTTAATCTGTTGGCCACGTAAATTGATTTCAATTGTCGTGAAAACATATTTTATCGAAAATTTTATTGGGATTTTAACCATTAGAGTGCCCTGTGATTTTAATCACAAATTCGAATACAATAGAATCTAACAATTCAAAGCTATTGTGTCACCTGCTTTATTTTTTTCAAATAGCAAGACCCATTTTTAAATATTTTAGTTATAAAATGACATGTATTACATGAGAGATAAGAATTGTATTAGGCTTCATTCACAGTTGCACCATCCATTAAAGGGGAAACAGTCGACATTTTGTACATCAGACGTATTGGATGTTAGAACTAGGCTACCCCGTAGTGGAAGTTATGAATGAATTTCAAAAAATTCTCTTATTTGATCTATATTGGATCTATGAAGTCTAATTCATTTGGAACATTTCTAAATATTATAGAAGTAATTTTCTATTTTATTTAAAATTATAAAATATATACAATTTTATCTAGTTATAATATATATACATATATGTATGTATGTATATGTACACATTTGTATGTATATATCAAATACGTGTGTGTGTGTAGTAACAAAAGTAAAAATATTCCTTTTTTATTAATTCCAGATCGCATGCACAACATCATAAAATTTATTACTAATTTTTATTATTTTAAAATATATATTAATTTAATATTTGTTTGAAATTACATAAAATATTAACAAAAATTATTTTTGAAACAATATTCCAACTTTTAAATTACCAATAAATCATGTATGATATGATGACGTTTGAAAGAACATTCATATTTTTTCGGTCAATTTTATATTTTTATTAATTTTCGAATAATAATAATAATGAACTTTAAAAATAGCAAAATTGATTTTTATTTTTTCCTGGCCGAGAACTTATCTTATGATAAAATAGTTTTGTAAAATTTAAAAAATAATTTTCTTAATATATTTTATTTTTTAGATTTATTTATGTAGTAGATTAATTTAAATAGTATTAAAAATAATAAAAGTTATTTTATTGACGTCGAAAATTACTATTGCTATAAACTTATATGTATGTATGTATGTATATACTTATATGATTAATTTTAATCGTAAAATGATATTGCATTAAATATAAACCATATATGTACAACTAATATATATATATATATATATATATATATATATATATATATATATATATAATTAATATTTGTAAAATAGGCGGTTATATAGATCTATTTTGTATAATTGATTTTATTTAATTTATATGTATTTACTTACATATAACAAAATTAACTTGTGAAAACATTAATACATATCAAAATCGTCACCTAAATTACAATATAATAGTATATACATAAAGAAATATTATTTAGAAAATTATAAACTATAATTCAAAGAAAATCTTACCTTAGAACCAAAGTCTTGAAGCGCGCCTTGAAAGGATGAACTCTCCCATTTGAAACCTTTTCGATTCGGTAGATTGCTAATTCTTGAACCTTTGACCTTTGACCATCGAATAGCAATCGACTTTGAGTTGATTTGAGTTTGATATGATGAAGTACTTATGGTATACTTTCAGCCGACAATGGAAGGATGAAGAGGCATTCAAAAGAAGCAATCTTATTAGGATTTGGGATGCTAAAATAGTGGATAGAAAGGAGAGAAAAGTGGATCTAATCTCGTACTCTTTTTCTTTCAATATGAGCCATTCAAAATTAAGCCTATTAAACTCTAAATAAGCTACCCTCTAGTCTATGTTGTTACCGAAATTATCAACCCTTATAATGGGCCATAAACACATTAAGTCCATATAAAAATAGTATGCAATTAAATCCAATTTAATTGCTTATCGATATCATACATCGATTGATATATTTATAACTATTATAAACATATTTTGTAATATTGATTTCTCAGGTCATAATCAAATTTTGTAATTAATATTTCATAAGTATTAGCTAATCTAATTAATTTATAACAATTATAAACTAATTAAATCATTTGATCAAAGGAGAATTCATTGTTTCGGTTGTGTGACTCGTCGGGTATAAATTTGGTCAGCCATTAATATCGAACTATTCAAATGCTAACATTCATACGTCACTTAGTAGGTGGTGTGACATTTTGTCCAAATTTATCACTTAGTTTCATAAAATCCAATTTCACTTTGTTAAGAATTACTCGGCTGTGGCTTTTATTTACACCAATTCTCTTCATCAAAACTATATTACTTTGAACTCGTGGAATCACTATAAGAAAAGTTTGTTTCCTTGGCACCGATGCACAACGTTTTTGAAACGGTTGCGGTGAAAGGGTAAACTTACGCTAAATTTTATTAGCATGCCCGCTGTGTAAAATAAAGGCAGTAATTTTATTTTCCTTCCCTCCTTTTCTATGAACTCGCCTTAACAAAGACTTCCCCCAATTTCAATTCCACATCCAAATCAATTCGCTTCCTCCAAAAAATAATTTGCCGTTCCTGTTGTAATCGTCGGCGTTGCAACCTCATCCCCTTATCCTGTCCGCGTTGCAGTGGTCCAACTCTCCTCTTTGCCCTTGTTCTCGTCCCCATTGAAGTCAAGCTTTCATTAGCCCTAGTTCAAGATGTAGTCAGTGGACGTGAATTTGTAGCAATCGGATTGTATCAGATATGAAATCATTATAAGGTAATTAACATTAAGTGTTTGATGCATATGAAATTGTTATTTGATTGCATGATTCGATTTATGATATAAGTTGTTGACAATGCCATTGATTCTTACTTGAAATCAAATGTTTTTAAGGGTGACTATTCTGAAGGTATTCTTGTAAATTAATTCACATTATCATGATGCCCTATCTTATCCCGTTTGTTCCATTAGGATAAACACAAGGTTTATTTTATCGGTGAGTAGTTTGTCATTCAGATTTTCCGATACATTTTTTATAGCTTTTCTTCATTTTTTTTCAAGAAATGTAAGAACTGGTTCGCATTTGAGGAATAAAGATTTTGGGTACTTCTAATCTTTATTAGTTATTGTCCGAATTACCTCGCTAGTAATGAATTTTTCTGGTTTGTGATTTTATATACGTAACTAGGATTTGTTGGCTGAAATATGATTGATGTCAGGGTTACTTTAATATGGTTACCGAAGCATGAATAATATTTAGTTATATATGATATTAGAATGTGAGAACTGATGTATGTGAGTATGAGCATTAAATAAGTCCAAAAAATATTTTATGCCTTCGTTGGCTAATTTTTCCGATGCTGATTGAAGATTGCTATTTGCATCAAGATTGTATTTCATTCTATTGTTAGATTTAGGAATTGACATTGGGTGATGGAAGTACTTTAATGTCTTATCTCCTTGAGTTAGCCACTTGAGTTTCATTCTTTGAGTGTTTTCCAAAGCAATTTTCCTCGTTAAATTAGAGAAGTGGTCATTCTTTAGAGCATATTGCTTGGGCTATGTCAAAAGGATTATTAACTAACTATGCATAGAGATCATCTGCTATTTTTTTTTTCTTTTTTTTTTCTTTTTGTTGAGATGCTTTGAAAGTTTTTGGCAATTACCAATATTTTTCTGCCATGCTTTTAGGGCTGCTTTTGTAGTCTTTAATTTGTTGATAAGAACAAAGTGGATTACCTTGGAAATTGATATTAAGGGACTGTTGCACTATGTTCATGTATTGCTCATTCACGTGCCATGACTTGGAATTCCAACATTGGTTGCATCATTATGATTGGATTTGATGAGAATAGGAGTGTGGTCACTCAATGAATGAGGACCAAAATGAATTCCAAACTCGGTAAATTGCTATTCCAAAATTCATTAATGAAAGCTTTATCAATTTTGCTATGTATGGAAAAAATTTCTCCACCCATCCATGTAAAGAAGTTACCTGAAAACTCAGGTTCAATTAATTTGGAATTGTTAATACAGTTCATGAAGTCAGTATCCCCTAAATTCCTTGACTTATTTGTTCTTGACTAGATAGGATAGTATTGAAGCTACCAAGAATAATACAGGGTAGTCTAAAAAGACTAGCTTGATGAATGAGATAGTGCTAGAGATTTACTCTTTATTCTGGGATATTAAATGCGTACATCATTGTACATACTATGCACAGCCAAGTTGCACTGTGAAGAATGTAAGTGATATACTGTTCATTTGTGTGCATGACAATAGTTGACCAAATTGATGCGTCCCAAATTAGGAGAATTCGACACTTTTGATTTTCATTGCAATTGTGTGAGCATTTCCATTTGCCGCTTAGTTTATACATGAATTGTTCGATACTGTAATTACTTAACTTATTTTCCAATATTCCCATAAAAGAGAACTTATATCTAATATGACAATTGCTGGATGATGAGTGCCCTGAAGATTTTATTAAAGGTCTTATCCTTACTACGAGAAATATTATTTTTAACAGCACACAAACACAACGACTGTATACTAGCTGCTGTTGTCAGTTTCATCCAAAATGGAAAGCCTAAACACTGTAGAACATAACGCTGTATTAGGTTCGCCATCAAATATGTTTTGATACTCCCGCCTAAGTTTCCTCTATTATTTTTATTTACCGCTCAAAACTTATCTCCACTTTACCCTATCCCCTATCAAACCTGAACCCGATTGAACTCCCTCATCGTTTGCAAAAAATCCCTAAATACCCAACCCTCGCATTCTCCTCTAGTCGCAAGCCACCAACCCTAAGCATCCATCTTCGAAGTAGGCCGCCAACCCTGAGCATCCGTCTCTAGTCATTGCAGCCCTTCTCTAGTCACTGCAAGCCCCGAGCATCTGTTATAGATCAGATTATCGATGATGGGAAAAACGGAAACAATGTAGTCGATTTTTGAATGGTAAGCGTAAACATCTACAAATAACTGTATTTTATGATAAAAATTCAAAAGATAGTATAATTTTTAGAAATATCTTTTGACAATGGTTTATAATAAATTTTGACATATAGTTCAAACTGTTTAGGTGCTTAGAAAGTACTTACTCTTCCATGATTAACACATTATGATTTATCTCATATTTTTAGTATCATACCATTATATGAATGCTTTTTGGAAAAAGAGAGAATCATTTAGTACAAAACTATCAGTATCATTTGTTGATGCATATAACAGATATGATACACATCATTATATTATTAGCTGATAGGCAAAACAAAAGCTTTAATAATATCTTTCCTACTCTGAAAATAGTAGGAACAAGTTTTGTCTTTTAGGCAAGCATTTCCCCCAACATTAGAGTTCAAAAGTTATCAAGACCATTTCCATAAAGTCGACCATTCTTCTTTTTTAATACATTCACTTGAGCAACTTGTTGGGCAACTTTAAGCCATGGAGCTATCTAACTTCCAACAAGTCAGCAAACCTATTATTCTTACTTTAAACCAATTTCTTTCCATTGATCATTTTCTCGAAAATGCTCATGTATTCTTTTAAATTTTATATGTTTGTTTTCTGAGCATCACCTTCACTCCAGTATGCTAGTTTGAACATGGTATCTATAAACCACAACAATATTTGATTCCTTTACATAATTGGTAAAAGTGTATACTAAACTGTAGTTGTTATGTGCTTAAAACTATATATAGTGCTATGGGATAAAAAAATGTGCATTTAAATCAATTGGAGACCCGATTTAGTTGGAACTATATGTGCATGTAATAGAAGGAGAATGACTAAACCATATATTGACAAAAATAAGCATAGCAACAACTATTACATTGTGTATTTTTCCTGTTAAATTTGCTTTCATATAATTTCTGTTGACTGCATCGAAATTACTGCAATTATAGACTCTTAACGCAAATTTTGTCAACTTTACTGTGCATGCAGAAGGTATCCAAGCATCCTGAATAAAATAAATTAAGTGGATTATAGTACTGCGCCTACCACTAAAAATCAATAAGAAATGCAATAAAGTCTTCAGATGCTTCTACCTTGAATCAATCTCAAATTAAGGGATATCAAACAGCTGTATATTTGAGTCTACCTACAAGTAGAACAGTTTTGTCTACTTGTAAATTATAATGTTACTCCTTCATTGTCGATTTATTGATAATTTGGTTATTGATTTGATTACAAAGGTTGCCTTTTTTACATTTATACATTAATGTTAGATTTGGGCAAAGTGATTTCACTGTATGCCATTGTTAATCAAATTTTTGGGTTTGAATATTGATCTTGACAAGCGTAAGAGTTGAGCTAGTAATATATATTAAATCATATATTTTTAATCTCTAGTTTTTATTCATTGTATATTCATCTTTAGCTACTATTTTGTCAGTCATCAAATTTCATTTTATTTTTAATAGCCTATTTAGATTTAAAGAAGGTTTAAACAACCCATATACCTCTTAGATGAGTTAGCTTTTAGTGTAAATGTCAAATTTTAAGCTCATTGTAGAATGCATGTCTAGTTTACGTCATCTCCACGATTCCAACATAATAAATGGTTTAACACTAAATGACATTCTTATGTTCTTTAAATGATGTAAGATTGGCTGATTTATTTAAACTTAAGCAAAATTGTTCGTAAAATTCTTTAGAAACCATACATGAACTTACCAGAACCATGAATTTATGTAGGAAGAATTTGTTTTCAAGCTGTTGTCATGATTGAGTGTGCGGGAGGTGCTGGCTCTAAAATAGTCAAACATCAATGTTCGCAAGTGGCTCTTATTCCTGTAAGCATTCGTTCTGATTCTGGCATAGATAGGGCTGTCAAATCATTTTCAAGGGGCAAGAGCCGGTCAAAGAAGCCCTTTAACATCAACTTCTGCATCTAGGTTCATCGTCAGGTGATAAATTGTGATGCCCCACCTCTATACCCGCTTTAGCCAAGGACACTACGGTGTAATGCCGTCAACTAGCGCGGAGAATAAGGCTGTTGAGGAGCGACTATCCATGTAATGGCTTTGTGCGAGTATTGATATGCCAGATAGTATAACTTTTCATCTCGATAGGAAATCCGACAATACCGATGCAAACTCAAAGCTACTACACAGTGGCTATATATGTATTCTTCGAAAACAAATATAGAAATAAACATAACACAAATCAGTCATAGATATCCATATCACAAAGGCGGAAAAAGTTATGAATATAACACATGAAAGTGTACATCAGAGTAGTGGTCAAACAAGATCCACAATATCACAAAAGAATAGCTACAAGTGCTAGACAAAAGAATATGGATACATCAATGAGTCTATATCTCAAATGTATACAACAAAAACTACTAATCTAAGTAGTTAGCCAAAAGTCAGGGTGATAATCCCAGATGTGAAGTCAAGCAGAAGCACCTGTAACATCTCGATCTGACCTGAGTATTATTTAATAAGAAAATAATAAACGGAATCAGTCTAGCTATAAATATCGGATGAAATGATATAGAATAAGAGATATGACAAAAACATATGATAACCATAAAGTCATGCTGTGATAAGTATGCAATTGAAAATCAACTAGGGATTAATCAATATCACAAGAATCTTCTCAAAGATAAATAGGAATGTCATACTCTTTATTTTTATTCACCAAACCATAAATATTGACAAAATATCAATGCCAATTACAAAAACTAATGACACACAAATTCACCAATGCACAAATATTGATAAAACTTATCGATGTAAATCACGAAAATTGGTGAAACACAAATTCTAGAAATCATCAATGGAAATCCAGAAATCACAAAAAGAGGGAAGCCTATCACAAAACGGGAGCATGAAAACTCACCAACACGTGTATCATAAAATGGAACGCTATTCCACGGTTGCTAATCGTTAATTTTGAGCTGAAACTCCACAAAACAGCCCGAAGACCATGGGTCGCTACCCCACCAAATTGAGCCGAAGCTCCACAGAAACGGGGTTTAGTCTCCCTCGTAGACAAAAAGACATCGCACATTTGCTAGTCTAAAGCACAAAAATGATCATCAATGATCATCAAGAAGTGTCAATTACAGTAAGCTAGTAAATATATAAGCTTAGCTTCATGTCTCATAACCACTAGCTTAACTTAAATATTTACGAATAAATTATAGATCTCCACTCAAAATTGTCACAAGAGATTCAATCGAACAAGTACAAGAATTAACCGACGAAGTAAAAGTAAGCGCTTCATACCACTTATTTTACCAAGCCGTTTAATTAGATTTCTCGTACGAGTGAGGTAAATGTTTGTATATACTAGTAGATTGGAAAATGGTTTAAGAAACAAGCTTTGTAATAAAATAGGGTTGAGATCGTTTTGATGAAAGAGTTTTGATATTTACTGCTAGTATTGAAACCTTTATAATTTTTAAAGTGATAAATCACAAAAATGATTGTACAAACAATAAATCACAAAGATTCACATTCGAAGACGTGAATAAAATCCAAAGAATTCGATTCCAAATCCATCAAAGTGGAAATACCCTTGCGACTTAACAGCCATGACTTACGACTTAACACAATACAACACAAGAAATCAGCAGCTCAACTCATGCGACTCCACGGCATACGACCTAAGAGATCAGCGACTTAAGAAATAGCATGCGGCCTAACTGATGCAAGCCGAGCGACTTAAGGGATGAGCGACATAAGATGCAAGCGACCTAAGGAGCTAGCGGCTTAAGGAGTAGCATGCGGCCTAACATGGTGCGACCTAAGGAGCAAGCGACCTAAGGAGCTAGCGGCTTAAGGATATCATGCGGCCTAAGTGGTGCGACCTAAGGGGTGAGGGTAGGCCGAGCGACCTAAGGGATGCAAGCAAGCCGAGTGACTTAAGGGAGCGACCTAAGGAGTGCAAGCAGGCCGAGCGACTTAAGGGAGCGACCTAAGTGGTTGCGAGCTAGCCGAGCGATCTAACTGGTAGAAGAGCAAACCGAGCGACTTGTGTGGTCGCGAGCTAGCAGAACGACCTAAGTGGTTGCAAGTGGGGCGACCTAAGAGGTTGCGACCTAAGCATTGCGCGACCTATATGCAGGCCGAGTGACTTAAGAAATGGAACGACCTATCCCATGGCGCGACCTATATGCAGGTGCGACCTATGTTGGCCGAGAGACATATATGTGCAGGCCGAACGACCTAAGGAACTAGGGCAAGACGAGCGACCTAAGCAACAGGAATGCAAAAACTCTCTCAATTTGCAACCGGTCGAGCACGGACGCTAGTGGATTACGCCTATCGGCTACCTGGTCGTATTGGCTCCACGATGCATCACCAAAAACGTGTTCAAACTTCAAAGTTAGAATTTTTAAAGATTTGAACCCAAAACACTAAAAATTGGGATTTTCACCAATTCATTCCAAAACAAAAGCAAATGCACATGAATAAGTGTTAGGAATTCATACCCAACAATCAAAGATAGTTATAGACAAAGATGTGAGATAAAAATCTCACATTTTCACAAAATCAATGAAGGAGAAGCTTAAAAGCAAAGGAAGAATCAACCACACTTCAATCTCAACACAAGAAGCTTGAATCTATGGCTTCTCTTTGGATTTGGAGTTAGATGTTGGATTTGCAAATGAACTAGGGCTTGGAGTTTTAGTTTCCCATTCCTCTCTTCATTTTTGATGAAGCTTGAGTGTTAGGAAATGAAAGTGAAGTAATGAAGGGAAGAGGGGGTTGAGCTAGAGTTAATAGTTTATGCTAATGGGCTAAACCAAACCCAAAGCCCAAAGTGAAAAAGTAGCAAAATTCCACTAACTCCAAATATATCAAAGTTTATACTCAAAAAGATCGCAAACGGCGTTTTGGACCCAATGGAAGTGGTCCCGAGTCCTAATTCGACCGTATGCAAAAAGTAACTTTTCGGACTAAAATCCGACTAACGATAAAATATTTAAATATTCAATCGTAAAATATGTAGTTGTTACATAAATGGTAACTTAAATTTATTGTTCCAGAAAATGTAGCTGCTAAAGTTTGGGCCTGCTGCTGTATTAACCTTAGAAAGTCCACCTGATGGTCTTATGGTTTGAAAGTAAACCGGATTATATCAGCTTGTACAGTACAACGGATTATTTCTTCTAAATGTTATTTATTTGTATGTACATGTCTAATTTGAGTTTCAGCCTTGTTCATCTTTTTGCAGAAAGAAGTTGGAGCTAGGTTGACACCTCTAAAATGGAGACAAAAGAGAAATGGTCAGGGTTTCAAGCGATGCGGCAACTAAAAATAAAATCTGAAGATCACAACAGGTGCTTTTTCCATGTTCTTGTTATTTTAAAAACAACATTGTGAATACCTGGAATCAAAGCAGTCATAAAAAGTTTCAAAAAAGGGAATGAAAGGAAAATCAGTTAGTGGAATGAATTACTATGCATGTCTCTTCATTCTTTGTCTACCGATTCACACCCCATTTGTAATTGTTATGGAGGGACCCAAAATGTAGGCTGTTGGTTGGCAAATTGCATTGTCAGAAATTGGTCCCAACTTCCCCTGGCAACTTATTAAGTAGCTTCGGCTCATTCATTTTATTATCATTGCTAGTTTAGATAACGATCCATTTTATTATCATTACCAGCTTCCTCTGATAACGATCCTTTTTAATCTTAATTTTCGGTATAAAAAATTGACACCACATCATATTTCTATGATTGAATTTGATATTATATCATAATTCATGTCTATTTTTGTTTAATTATCTTTATATTGGCAGTTTATTTGCTCCTGGTTTAAATTTTAATTGATCAATCTTCTTAACTTGATCCATTCAATCATTTTTTCCCTTAAAATTAAATATGACAAAACTAGATCACATTGTTCTTTTTATGCGTTGATGAAAGTTATGTCTTTCAACGTATTTGAATGTTTGCATTATTTAGTTAAAGAAAATAATCTAAACTGTCAGCAGGTATTTAAAATAGTATCATGATCAGTATTTGTATGTTATATTTCCAGTGTATTTGTGCTTAAAACTTAGTATTTAGCATGTTATATAATGAGTTTCATGTGATATGTATTGCAACTTCAACAATTGATAGATTAATAATGATTGTTTTACAGGTCAAGTTTCAGTATTAGGTGCACAATCAAGTGCTCAAGATATCGCGTAAGTAGAAATGACATCCCAACAAAACTGCAATAAAGTGAGTAATTTTTTCAAGCTTATAATTTTCTGGTTTCTTGCCAAACATATATTCTTTTATTGAATGATGATTTTTATGCTGTTGGAAACTTAAAATAATATATTATCTTTTTTATACTAATAAAATTAACCACTTATACAAATTTAGAATCAACATATGCATTGTAATTACAGATAAAACAAAGTAGACTTTGGTTTACTGATATAAATTCTCTGTTGAATTTTATTTTTCTTCTTTAGTCGATGACCTCCTCAAGTATACTTATGCCTTCGCAACTGACAAGACACATTAGATTTTTCTGGATGATCGCTAGGATAAAATGAACTGGATGAACTCAGTTCATCAATAAAGCAACCATTATAAAAAATGCATTTACGATGATAACAACAATAAGGTCGAAATATAGTAAAACAACACTGAAATTTGAAACTTATTAAAATAAATTTTCTACCTCTGAACTGTGATTTTTGTGGGCGCAGAGTACAAAACGTGGACCAGTATGGTCAAAGAGGGATGTGGTCACTCTGATGTTGGGTTACTGGATCTATCTTTAGTTCCATATGTTGCCTCTGATACAGCACAATCGATCTAACTATCCCACGTGTCAGATTCAGACAGTAGCCATGTGTGTGTTCATTCTCAGCAGCAGCGACAACAGGCTTCAAGACAGTCTCTGAGTCGTTGGTCACTGGAACTTCATCGAAGATTTATTGCTGATCTTTAAAAACTTTGTGGTGCTTGAGGTATACATACAGTCTTTTTTTGGGTTTTATTATATAAATAATATCATTATATTTTGCCAAATTTTGAGTTAATTGCAGATATAGGATATAGAAAGAAACATTCAGATTTGATCTTTTTGTCAGTTAAAATGTATATTCTAAAATTGACACTTAATTGACAATTTTTAATCTGTGGCTATAAGAAAAGTTAGTTATAACAACCCACGTTCAATGTTTTAATTATAACTACTGAACTCTGTTTGACTAAATTATTTTAGTAAAACACTGTTTGTACTGTCAACAATGAAATTTCACCAAATTTATTCTTTTTTTTAAAAAAAAATCATGTTTAGACCACTTTAAAAAAATATTACAACTTAGGTCACTTTTAGGCACATCAAAATCGAGACGGTGAAGGCGCATTCTGAAATTTCCTGTTGACGATCTTTCAAAATGCACCTTTATATAATTCATTTAACAAAGGAGCTTCTTGAAAAAACAGGACTTATATAAATGCGAGTTTTGAAAAATCGCCAACTTAGCTCAGTTAAAATCGAGAACAAAGCTAGCACTATTTAAAAACTGAGCTATAACATTTCATTAACATGAAGTTCTTGATCGAGCACAGTAAATGTCTGTGTGTTGGAGTTCAGAAGAAAAGGCAGAATGCCGGTTATCTCCTTAACACAAAGACTCATAAAAACTTTTGGCTTCTTGCTTAATATGTCAATCAGACGTTAGCCAAAATAAATTTTAGACGAATTTCTATTTTCGACTGTATAGGAGATCACAGTGTTGAAGATACCTAAATTCAAAACAGCTCTTGTTTGTGATCCAATGAAAAAAAATGACGAAATATAGATGTAAATTCAGAAACTACCTCTCTGCTTCTCTTTCCCTAATATTTTTAATCCAGTGTTATTGAATTCATATAGATGTAAATGAGAGAATTTATATTTATAACAACACACCATAATTGTTTGAATTTTTCTAGTGATGTGAAATTAGGTAAAAGGGAAGGCCAATGAAGATGAACAATGAAAATTAATATCCATAGTTCAAGCAGGGAGGTTGTGATGCAAGACTAGTTATTTAATATAACAAATTATAAATTGATCCAAAATATATATGATGAATTTATATTTATTTATGTTCCTAGAACATTAAAACTGATCCAAAATCATCTAATCACCATATCTACTTTGGTTGATCGAATGCAATGTATAAGTTCAACCTTTTCAAAGAAATATTACTACACAGATTTACACAGATTTAACTTTTGCTTTATAGATAGATATATGACTGTGATGTAAAAAAAGGTTGCAACGAGTTATGGATCGAAGTTATTTTTGCTACTAGAACTACTTTTTGGTTTTAACGTATACTTGCTTTTGTTTTGCTATTGTTACTTGTTCTATATTTTGTTTTTGAACTATTGATGACAAACTATTTATGTTTGGTGTAAGAATATTGTGTATTTTGATTATGAAATTTCATACGTTGGTTATCAAATATGTATCTAAAATGTGGTATTGATATAATATATTGATTCTGAAATGTGATATTGATATAATATGCTAATTTACAAATGTGTTATATATATGCACATTATGGTGGATGTTTACAGAAATGCAATTAAAACATTCCACAGCATTTTTAAAACACTGTTAAAAAATTCCGCAATGTTTTTTAAATGCAGTTAAAACATTCAATAGCTTTTTAAAAGCAGTTGAAAGTTTTAACAGCGTTTTAAAAATATCGTTAGATTGTATCTAAAAACATAAAGCACGATCTACTGCAACAACGAAATGCTGTAAATAAATATCACAGCATTGAAACAACGCTATAAAATCTTATCTTAGCACGAAACAAATGCTAAGAAAGATCTACAACTGCACCCAACCAAGCGCTGTTAAAAGATTTCATGACACTAGGGAAACGCTGTTAAAAAGGACATTTAACAGCGTTTATTTCTTGTCATTGTATATCCCTGACATATAACTGCATGTCGATGTACAGCATACGCAAAAACGCTATAAAAAGCTTTTATAGTAGTTTTAAAACACTGTTGAAAGTCCTGTTTGTGGTAGTGAATCTGGTAATGGTCAAAATTCCCATATCAACTCTATAGTCCAAATAAAAAGTATTTAGTTTAATAATAACAATTATTCTTAACCTAATTGCTTTGCCTAAAGACTTTGACATTGAGTGAACTTGAGTTGACTGTGATACTAATCCCATATAAGTGAGGAGACGAATCCTCTCTTGAATTATGCTTCACTTTCAATACTTACACTTGACCCAACTATAGTCACTCAATTGATAACGTACCATGATTTGACTATAATCAAAGCGGAGCTTTCATATTGACGATCCATAGAATTCTCAAGTTAAGAGAACTATGTAAATCAGATATTTTCTATTTGACCTTAGTTATATTAACCAATAGAAAACTATCGAGTGAGTCCTTTCATAGTTATCCAATAACTATTAGTACATAACCCCTAGTGCCCCAGTAGTCATGAGTAATGCGTTGATTAACATTTGAAAAGCGTTACATAATCTAGTCTCAATGGATACATCGATATATAATCTCAATAGATCTTGATTTGGAATATTTAAAGTAGTATATTTACTTTCACTGTGATAAATTAGTCACAATTACAACATTTTGTAACTACTATCACAAAATGTACCATTTATGGATTTCTATTAAATATATATTTAATTAAATTAATTAATTGATATAACACATTATGTCGAGTATATAATAGAAAGAAAACATGTTTTATTTCGAACAAGATTGGTTAAAGAGTTAGATATATGTAATAAATTACATAATTTCCCCTAGGCATACTCCTAACTCTATCAACCTTCCACTTGCAATTGGGGTATATTATGGAATCTTACTCCAAATTATCTAATCGATTTTTTCAAAACTATTTCGGTCGGTCCCTTAGTAAACCGGTATGCTATTATGCTTTTGTTATATACTTTGTCGATTAACTCTCTCTGGCACTGGTAAACTACCTTTATCATATGGAATAATTCAGAGTACGTCTCTCGACTTTCAGTGAGCTTTAAGTTATGTTATGAACTATACTGCAACAATGTTATCATATAATAATGTTATGTAATTCTCAACATTTGTAATTGCCCTTAGCTCAGGTATAAATTTATGCATTTATATTTATGTACATTGTTTTTATTGCAGCACTATTTATGATGGTGTACTTAGCCTAATATCATTGAATCATCCAAAGTCTTTCATTTGGAACTTTTCCTACTTAAAGATTCTTAACTCAAATTTATTATTGACAGATATACTCAGTACCACTTATAAAATTTGAGTACGAACACTCCTTTATAAGGAGTTCATTGTTTCTGTAAACAATTCTGTAGTATTTCATAAATACATGAGAATACCTCAAATAACCATTTAGTGATGTCAATTTGGATTTGATATTTGTTTCATGTATCAAAAACTTAAACAAATCACGATATTGTAAACAACGTAACACGTGCGATAATTTCTATTGCTAATGCATATGGAATCCATTTTACATGTTGTGTATTGAATATTTTAATAAAGTGTCCTTGCATATTGTTTCGAACATTCCCAATATCTTTTATACTTACTATGGAAGACATCATTTACAAACCCAAACGTCGAGTATTGAAACAATTAAAGCTGATTTCACGCAAGTACATCATTAATAATCGTATTGTTTACTTATGGTTTAGAAATATCTATGTACTATGTTATTTCTTATAAACACCTGCGTCCTCTGCATTTTGACTGAAGATCAAACTGTTTGATATTTCTATAAAAACACTTGTTCAATTTTGATTTTTTTTTAATGATACTTTTGTATCCGTACTCAGATCATATCTGAAAAACCCATAGACTCAATCTCGCTCCTATTGACTTAGAGACACTTTGGTTGTTATATGCAAAAGGTCCAGTCTAAATCCATATTAGAACCTTATACCGTAAAACAAATATACCAAAATATAAAGTCGTACTAAACAATAATATTGTGAGTAAACTCTGAACCAACTTGAGCACATCGAATAGTGAATCCGTTAAGTTGATTTCAACAACAAGAATTTCTGATTTTATTCCTATCAATGTAGCTTATTATATTCCAACTGCATTATTTTTTCTCTTAGAGACACATTTGTGGCCAATGGATCAAATCACCTACAGCTACTAAAATCATATTTTGATAATGTACATGGTATCTATTTCGGATTTGCGCATCCTACCATATCATAGAGTCAATACTTTTAATAGTTTAATTAAACAACTAAGGATTATTTATTCTTGACATTGGCAAGAAACTCACAGTTTCTCTTTAATGTACAAGAATACTCATTAGACGTTCTACTGTATTATGTTCATTTAGGTTTGGTCAATTTCATTTCATTCATTGTAATCAGTTTCGTGCTTGGATCATATCCAAATTCATTTTATACCAATATTTCTTGAAGAAATTCTTTCGCTATGAAGTTGGTATTTCTTAAAAAAAACATTATTCTTACTGCAACGGAACAGACATTCATAAACATTCTATAAATTGCCTTATATAAAGCCGACTTTGCATTTTTTCACAATATTTATGTTCACAACATAAATTAGTCATCTAATGACTATTATTCCTAAAATTCTCTTGGAGCGATTCATACAGAATCATTTACATATAATTATTACATACAGTATTTCAACTCATACAACCTGCCAACTCCTTGGCCTATGATATGTAGGGGTTTCTTATAAATCGGTATCTTATATAATTTTGTAAACCTTTGGATGATTTTAATTTTAACCTTGTGTATACATGACCTTACAGAAAGAAGTTAACTCAACTTCACTCGCAACAAATCGAACTTTGTCCAACAAAGTTTCATTACTCCTTATTAATACATTATTATGTATTATAGAGAGGAGTGACTTTAAGACCGAACCTTTATTCATATTAGGTATATAAAGTACTCTTTCTAATATACTCACCCATTCGATCAAATTGAATCATTTATGTTGCATGTTATATCATTAACCTTTATTGTATATTCTATGAGCTTATCATATACTTATACATGCGTATCAAATACACATGTTCATGTTTGTGATAACTAATTGGCAAATATGACGAAGTACATGGAATTGTTTGGTATTTGTAGACTTATGATTGCATGCATCTATAGGTATCGATCCGAAGAGTTCATCAACTCTTACGATGCTTCT
The DNA here is from genome assembly GCA_030765085.1 of Allium cepa. Classification (NCBI taxonomy): domain Eukaryota; kingdom Viridiplantae; phylum Streptophyta; class Magnoliopsida; order Asparagales; family Amaryllidaceae; genus Allium; species Allium cepa. Next base: position 176,958,057 of record CM060930.1, read on the forward strand.
ACTAAATGGATGTATAGCCCTTAATTTGTTTGAGATATAATTGACCAGTATTGTATGATTCATAATCATATAATAAAAATTATTTCTCAAAGCTACGGTTAGTCTATAATTCTAAAACAATTGTAAACAGATTTGGATATTTCATTATTTTCAATTACATTACTTTTGTTGTGAAAACAAATACCACATTATAATTTTTTTCATAACGGATATTCATAATATTCACATTGAAATATAACTATGTTTATTTTTAGTCAACATTGAAAAATAGTCATTACGTCATAAATAATGTGCGGTACATTTTACGAAAATAATTCCCATAACTTTATGCAATCAATAAGTGTTACATGACACTCCCCCACTATTTTTGCTATAACTATAACAACGTACTGAATTCAAAGGTCCATCGTCTAGTTAATATAGATTATTTATTTCATATATTGCAACTAGTTTATAGTGGAGAGTTATTTGCTCAAATATCTTGAACTCAAAGAAATAAATCTCATAAAAAACAATTTTCTATATGAAAATACATTTCAGAATAGAAATCATATTTTTCATTTCAATGTTAAGTATTTATTATTATCATTACAATTCTCAGTTTTATTGTTTCTTTATGAAGCATAAGTGGTTATTCACTCTCTTCATCCAAACTGTATCTTAAATCATATCTAGTTTTGTACACATGTTTTTCTTTCTAAATGGTCAAATAATTCAAAAGAAATCCCTTAGTTCAATATTGTAATGAACTATTTACAAAAGTGCATTCAATTATTCTTAACATTTAAGGATATCAAATATGTTGCACTTTGCATAGATTGATCAAATTGACATTTCAGCGAGTTCTTATATCTATATTGTAGTTTGGTCTTGTGTTACATGTAACATAATGCAAACAGTTTGTAATCGATCAAATTGAATTATTCGATCTCACTGTACTTCTTATTAGCTTATTTCAAATGGACTAACTTCATCAAAGTATCGTACATTATGCATGTGACCTTCCTCGTATAACATTTATATGCAAGTATATGGATCAAATATCCATGGTCTTGTATTTCTTTAGAGTTCGAAACTCATAGAATGCAATGTATTGTCTCGATCAAATAAACATGTAAGTGACCAATTTATGAATATACTTAGTAGTTACAAAATAAGGCGCTTGCATAGGTATTAAAACATTAACATCCAAGAAGCATTTATTAGTAAGTATATGTTATATTCTATTTGTCAATCTTCGATTCGATTCATTTGTATATCTTAATTGATAAACGTTGCATCAATCATATCAAATGCACAAATTTATCAATGTAGATTATTATAAAATTATATAGCATATGTTCTTGCAATATTAGAAATGTTAAATATTATCTTTTTCTAATAAGGCTCCCACTAATTTTTTATGTTTCACCAGACCATAGGTCCAAACATAGAAGTCTTTCGACGTCAATAATGAATGTTAGGACTCGTCCGTCTTCGAATTTTAACCTTGAGTTTGCTCAGTAAGTCATAGCTCCACGGACGATGGACAATTCCTTATCGGTTTGCAATATAAAACTCCTAATCCTTGGTACCTTGTCCTAATTTTACTTCGACCTTAAGTTTGGTCAACAAATTGAAATTAAATTATTTACTCGTACATATCATATGACGATGGCTTAAGTATAGTATATGTACCTTGAGTTTGCTTGAAAAATACATATAATTATCTTATCTCGTCTATTCAATATATCAATAATACTACATATAACATCCCTAGATTGAGTTTGCTCAACAATTAAGGAGTATGCAAGTAATTTATTAATATACATAGAACAACATTATATTGAAGATTTATAATCTTCAATATATTTTTTGAGTGATATAGACTTATGAAATAATATATTTCTTATGAAATACCCTCGTGATTCAAGAGTCGGACACAATAAAAATCACCATATACATACAATACGTATGTATTTATCCCTTAAGTCTATTTAGATTTCTTTAATGTTCTACCTTTAAATAATACATTCACATTATATAAGTTTCATTATATAAATTTTATATTTTATATAATAGCCTTATGTATAACTTTATATTAATTATCTTATTTAATTAATTTTATAATAATTTAATGTATATATATAACAATTATTATATAATATAACGTTTATAGTATAACACATATATCATATATACGTGTATATTATTTAATTAGTTAACCTTTTAAATAATTTATTTAATTAAACAATTTTAATTGAATTTATATTAATTTAAAAATTCATTTATATACATGCATGTATGCTTATGTTAACTTAACATTTTAAAACAACATAGCATATGTCATAAGTTATAGTACGCACATATATTTGTTAGTTAATTAACTCATTTAATTAATATATTTTTTGATCTTATTAATGCATTTTATAAATTTAAAAATTAGTATATATTTATTTTCAAATATTTTGAAAATTTTCATTATATTATAACATCTATAATGTATATATTATATTTAAATTTTAAAATTATTATATTAGCAATTTTCAAAACAATTTGAAATTTTATATTATAACATTTATAATATTTTTATACTTTTAAAGTTAACTTTAAAACTTTCATTTTAGTTTCAAAATAATTTTAAAATTATCCCAAGGCCCAATTCAAATTAGGCCTTTTCTATTATGAGTAACCTTCTAGACTTACCTTAACATTTCGGGCCAAACAAGTAGCTAGATAGGTAGAGTATTTGATTATCCAAACTCAAACTTGGACAATACTTTTCTAAACACCCTATTATATGGGTAGGCTTTAATTAGTTAAAGCTAACATGACTAATTTAGACTGCATAAGCTATTTGGCTCAGATACCATTATTGGAACTGGGCCAAAACGAAGCGGAAATTATGGGTGAATTTCAAAAAATTCCCTTATTGGACCTATATTGGGTCTATGAAGTCTAATTCATTTAGAACACTTCTAAATACTATTTAAGTAAAATCTTTCGTTTATTTAAATCTATAAATTATATATAATTTTATTTTATTTAAATATATGTATGTATGTATGTATGTATATGTGAATGTATCATATACACACACACATATATATATGTGCATGTTAACATGTCAACCCGTGCAAAGTATAACATGCCCGTGCATAGATGTTGGAATTTACATCTCAACAGACATGTTAGCTCATCTGCTATGTAATATTTTGTCCAAGTATATGTTAGTATATAAACGTGTTACTTATATATGAATATTATATATATATATATATAAATGTACATGTTAATTTTGTTTAAATAATTTTATGTAAATGAAAGTATTTTAATATATATACACACACATATAATTATAATATTTAAATAACATATTTATACTTAACTAGATATATTATATTATTATGCACACACATATATATTATTAATATTTTATATATAAATTTATATACATGTAAACACATACATATATATAATTTTAGAAACATGAATAACATATCTTTTTGAAAATTAACATGAATAACATATGTACCTATATATATATGATGATAAAATAATATTTTTATTTAAAATGATATATATAGATATTAAAAAAGGTGGAACCCGGTTGACAAGGCTCCTACACGATAGTGATCTCTGGAGAGGTCGATAATGTGGCAGCCTTTCCCTCCCATTGCAAAGAGGCTGTTTTCGGACTCGAACCTGGATGCCCAAATCACCATGTTGGTGACCTAACTGTTACGCTCTACCTTTTAAAATGATATATATAAATATATATACAAAAGTATATTTATAATATATATATATATATTAATTAATAAAATTTAAAAAAAGTTCTTTTTTGTTAATTACATATCGTATATACATCATCAAGAATTTTATTATTAATTTTTATATTTTATAATATATATCAGTTGAATATTCATTTAAAATTACATTAAATGTTAATAAAAATTACTTTCAAAACATTTTTCCAAAATTTAAATTTCTGGCTAATTATATATGGTATTTGAACTTTGATTTTTTTTTTGGTCAAATTTTATTTTTTATCGATATATTAGTTTTCGGTCGATTAAATTATAATAATTTTTAAAAATGGAAAAATGGTTTTTTTATTCTACCTAAGAGCTTATCTTATGAAAAAATACTTTTTGTAATGAAAATAAATAATTTTTCTTAACATATTTGACTTTATATGATTTATTTATGTAGTATATTTATTTATGTAGTATATTTATTTAAATAATATAAATAATAAATAATAATTATAAAAATTATTTTATTGACATCAAAATTTACTATTGCAATTTTAATCATAGAATGATATTGAAATTAATTATAAACCATATAAGTATATATATAGTATGGATGTATATGTATATATGTGTCTGTGTAAATTAGTAAAATAATAATTAATATACGTGATATAGGCAGCTATGTAGATCTGATTTGTATAAAAAAACTGATTTTTTTTAATTTATACGTATTTACATTCAAACTATTCGAATATTAACTTTCACACATCACTTAGCAGGTCGTGTGATATTTTGGCCTAATATATTGCTTACCTAGCTTTGGCCAAATCCAATTTCATTTGTTAAGCGTTGCTCGATTGTGACTTTTATTTACACCAATTCTCTTGGTCAAAATTATATCACTTTGAACTTTTTGATAATGGTCAAATGCAAAAATCATTCAGATTCAACTCTATGGTTCAATACAAAATTCCTGGTTTAATAATAATAATTATTATTAACCGAACTCCTATAGCTAGAGACTTTGACTTTGAGTTGATTTGAATTGACCGTGATAATAACCCTATATAACTGAGGAGATGAATTCTCTCTTGAATGGTGCTTCACTTCCAATACTTCCACTCGATCCAACTATAGTCACTCGATGGACATAGTGCCATGATTTTACCATGATCAAAGTGAAGCTTTCATATTGAAGGTCCACATTATCCACAAGTCTAGAGAACCATATAAATTTTTAGTCACATCGATATTTTTTGTTTGACCTCGGTTGTATTAACCAGCAGAAAACCATCGAGTGAGTCGTTCCATAGCTATCCAATAACTTCAGTACGTAACCTCTAAGTGCCCTCAGTAATTATGGATAATACGCTGCCCAATATTTAGAGAGCATTACATACTCTAGGTTCAACGGAAATATCGATATCCAATCTCAATTCATTTTGACTGGGAACATTTAAAATGATATATTAATTTTCATTGTGATAATTACTCATAATCACAACACTTTGTAACTACTATCATAAAATATATTAGTTATGGATTTTCTATTATATATACTTTAATTAAATTAATTAATTAACATAACACATTATATCAAGTATATAATATAAAGAAAAAATCTTTTATTTTGAACAAGATTGGTTATCGAGTTAGATATATGTAATAAATCACATATTTGCCCCTAAGGCATACCCCTAACTCTATTATTGGACATATGTCGAAATCGAAAGTTACATCTATATTTATTAGGAGTGTTTCCTTTTCAATTTTTCAGCAAGTACACTAAATAAGTACATGCAAAATCCGAAATCCGTCAGATTCGAAATACGAAAAATTACCCTACATCCAATGGAAAAGGGTGCAGATATGGCCATATCCGCATATGAAATTATCTATCCGATTTTTATCAAGATTATAGTTTTTTTATATTTTAATAAATAAAATAATTGTCATTTATTAATTTATCTAAGCAAAAAAAATTAATATGCGTATAAAAATCCATATTTACCGTTAAAATTAGTTTTCTTAGCACTGAAATATACGTATAATGAATCAAAATTTTCTATCTATTTATTTTGATTTATTATTTAGTGGTGAACAATCGAAGAGTATTTGATAAATGTCTGATATCCGTCTGCATCTGTAAATACAGATGTCTAATATCTATAAATAATTTCAGATACAGATATGGATATAGCACTATTCGAATATGTACCTGATGAGCCATTAAAACCGAGATGTAATATTCTATTTTAACCCTACTGAGCTACAATCTCTGTCACACCCTAAAGTTTCAACTTTATATATTAATCAAATGGCCTCTTGATCTACCTCCTCTAAACAAAAAAAAATTCAATGATATATTGAATCTAAAACACGAAGATCTGTCAGTGTCTACTTTTTGTTGCATTAATAAAGATTTGAGGAATAAGACAGATTCCATTAACGGGTCAAAATTTACCTACACGATAATTATGAGACTGAATACTCTCGCATTGTTTTGCTATACATATGCCTAGCAATTAGAACCGAGACCCACAATCCTAAATAAAACCATACCCAACGGGTCTTGTGCCAGGTCTAGGTGATGAATAATATCATTTAGACCCGGACTGACCCAAACCTACATGATCAAAAAATATAAAAATTTGCGCGTTTTAAGTGTAATTATCCAACCTGACCTGAAACAACCCTTGGTATATTCAGTTCTATGTTTCAAAATGTATTAGACAGACCCAATAAAACCCAACTCACTTAGAACTAAGACATGTCGGGTTAGGAACGGGTTTATTTGCCGCCCCAAACCGGACAAATGGGATAACCACCTCAATTGTGATGATAATTCCAATCGTTAATGAATGTGGATGGGTCGAATAAGATGCTAAAAGAAAATTTATTGCTAGTGATCAAGCATTTGGGACCGATTAAAAGTAGAAAGCATAAATTTTTCATGGTTTATAGAGTGAGCACTCCATGGTAATTAAAGTTGATTGATTTCCTACTTTAAAGACACTTGGAAAAGGGAACGCCTTCATTCAATGATTTGGTTCATTTAATGGTTTTAGGGTTTCTCAGTTTTCAAGGAGTAAAACGTTTGGACCGTAGGGGAAGAGGAGCATTGAGAGCTATAAATTAGTCATGGACATGCTTGATCAGACGACTTTAATGAATTAGTCAATAACTCGTCTATTCCCAACAAAATGGTAACTTCACAATGAGGTTGTGCTATCCTGCATCGGCTATCTAGTCGGGTATCAAAATGCGATATGGTAGTTGGGTCTTCTTTCGCTTCTACTCCTGGAGCTTTCTAGTGGTTTCTTATAGCAAGCCATAGTCTATATCTTGTTGTTAGAGCCAAAAACTTTGACTTTGTGATATCTGACAGAGCTAGGGGTGTTCCCTATGGGCAATTATATAATTTATTGTAAATTAATTAACTCTGTAACCAATTCTTGTTCATAATAAAGGTGTAATTCTTTCTATTATATTTTCTTATAATGTGTTATACATAATTAAATATTTGATTAAAATACATTTAAAATAAAATCCATAAATGGTGTATTTGTGATGGTAATTACAAATAGTCGTAATCATGAGTATTGTATCACAACATATTAATTAAGTATTCTTAGTCAAGCTATATCGAGGTTGGTTACCGATGTATCCATTGAGACTATAGTACATACCTATTTTCAAATATTGGGCAATGCATTACTCTTGGCTGTTGAGGGCACTAAAAGGTTATGTGCCGATAACTATCGAATAACCATGAAATGACTCATTCGATAATTTTCTGTTGGTTAATGTAATTAAGACCAAACAATAAATATCGATGTAACTAATTTACACAGTTCTCTCGACTTGACCATATTGTTGATCTTCAATACGTAAGCTCTGTTTTGGTTATAGTCAAATCATGGCACGACGTCCATCAAGTGACAATAGTTGGTCGAGTGGAGGTATTAGAAGCGAAACACTACTCAAGAGAGAATTCATCTCCTAAATTATGCGAGGTTAATATCACGGTCACCTCAAAGCTAAAATCTCTGGTCGTAGTAGTTCAGTTAATAATAATTATTATTATTAAACCAAGAACTTTGCGTTTGGACTATAAAGTTGAATATGGACGATAATTAAAATTTTGACCATTATCAAAGTCCAAAGTGATATAATTTTGACGAAGAGAATTAGTATAAATTATAGTCACAACTGGGTAACTTTTACAAAGTAAAATTGGATTTTACCTCAATTAAGTAAGTGGTAAATTTGGCCAAAATGTTATAGCACCTGTTAAGTGATGTGTGAATGTTAATATTCAAATAATTTGATATTAATGACCAAATTTACACCTAACGAGTCACATAGCCGAAATGTTGAATACTCCTTTGACCAAAAGGTTTAATAATTTTAATTGTTATAAATTAATTAAATTAATTAATATTTATGAAATATTAGTTATATAATTTCAATGAACAAATATTGTTAATATATTTATAGTAGTTATAAATATATTAATCGATATACGATACCAATACGTGTTTAAATTTAATTTAAATGCAGAATATTTTATTCGGGGTTTTAATGAGTTTGAAGTCCATATGAGGGCTAGTTGGTTTAGCTATGATAGGGCATGCTAGGCACGGCTATATGATGGTATCGAGGTGGGCTTGTTTTGTATGGATAAGGGAAGGAGTATTGGTAAGAGATCTATAACCTAACCTGTCTTTATTCCTCCTCTATATAAGCATCTTAACCACTATCATTTCTCACTTTTTGAAGCCTAAATCCATACCCTACATATTGAAGAGCTCCAGGAGGCTTACATTCAAATGGCCCATGTCATAGTTTAATATGAATAGCTCATACCGGGGAGCAAGAAACCCACGGATTAAGTCTACTTGCATCTTGTTGCTTATTGCTACATCTAACTATGCAACTCTATCAATATAGTATTCGTCATTGGAATGTAATTCCACTTTCTATCCCTTGATCATTTTGGTATTGAATAGTTTCTTCATAAGTTCATACCATATGGAATGTGACTATTTACCAAATAGAGCTTTGAGACTACTGAAAAGCTAATGGACAAACATGTCTCATGCTACCTCTACAACGACTTGTCTAATGTAGGCAGCACGAAAACTTGGGAGATCTCTTGGTCCGAAACCCATTTATCATAAGTAAGTTTTATTTCAAGGTCCACATCATCAACGGGTTGTTCTTTTAGAGATGCAGTTATCGATGACCAAAGGCATTCATGAGTTAATGCTATCTTTATCATTCTTAGCCAATCAACATAGTTAGGCCCAATGAGTTTGTCATTTTCAGAAAATAGCTTGGATGTAGACATTTTCTGTAAGTTTTAACTTAGTAGGTTAGGACAATTTCATAGTAGATGTTCTAGTAGGTCAAACGTTATATTTCATTTTACTGATAAAGTGCCACTAGTCTTTAGTGTTTCTCCAAACCCTAAGACGAAACATAAAAGTATCTGAACTTCACTAGTGGGTGTTAGAAATTGCTTACTTTGAGATTCTAACGTTAAGGAATATCAACAAATCATATACGCACAAATGATAGGTAACTCCTTTGGTTGTGTCACATTTAACTCCTAACCCATGGTTCCTTATCATAATCTTATTTCCACTACGCCACAAAGTGAATTATACAACAACAATCACATAAGTGAACATGGAAAAATCATTTGTTGTGTGGCATAACAGTGATCGGATAACATTTTTTTCCAGAAAATATTTATTAGTTGTTTGATTGAAATTATCAAAAATTTGGTTTTGCCTCCTTATCAAATTTTTTGTTTCCCTCTCAATATTACCTAAGTTATTTTATGTCTATGTTCATTCAATTAGTTTAGTCTCTCTTTCTTTGGCTTATAAAAGAAAATAATGGCATTTGTTGCCTTCATTCCTAGTTATATCCTTCTCCACTTTCTTTCACTCTATTTTTTACTCATATCCTAAACGAATTCTCTCCTTTTGGAAACGAATCTGTAGCAATCAAAACTCAACTTCCTCTTGGAAATTAGGGTTTTGCTGTAATTACATTAGGGTTTGATGGCCGCCGCTTGTAATATTTGCTTTGATGGCCGCCACTTGTAATTAGGGTTTCACCGAATTGAGGCGGCTTATAATTTGTCGAGTATTCTTCGATTGATATATGGTATTATTTCTGCTCCTTTTTGATTTTTTATTAATTTCAACCTGATTTTCCTCTGATAATTTAGGTATTTATATATGAATGAATTTCCTATATGTTCCTATATATTTTTGGTTTGAAATTTTTTAGAGTTTGATTAGCCTTATGACTTGTTCATTGATATATATATATATATATATATATATATATATATATATATATATTTGATATTCTTGAATATACTTCGAATATAATTTTTCCATCGTTTGGTTTCTACGTTGGTATTGCAGTTCGTACCGCAATTTTCAAGTAATCAAAAGTTTTGTTGATTTAAAAGCAGTAGCAATTGTATAAGTATGCACCACTGCAATCTTATGAGTTTTTTTTTGCCTTGATCAATTTCATGACTTCGAGTTATCAAATATTGGGTGATATCTGACTTGATCATTTGCTTTGTTGGTCTGATTTTTGAGTGTTGCACTTGTGGCTTAACACTTGCACTTGTGCACTTTGACCGGTCTGATCATTTTCTTGATGCTAGACACGTGCACTTGTGGCTTAACAATTGCATTTGTGCACTTAGACTGGTTTAATTTATAGTTATTGCCTTGTTTCCTGAAACTAATTTCCATCTTCTTGCACTTGTGCATTTAGACTAGTTTGTTGAATTGTTTGCACCTATGTGCATCTGGTTATGTGATTCCATTTTTTCATTGTTGCCTAAAACTGATTTCCATACATTCAACTCTTATTATGCTATCTTGGATCATCCTTACATGTGGTTGAGTTGCCTTTCTACTCACTGATCTTAGTAAAACATATTCATGCATGTATGCACTGATTTTACATGTATACATCCTTGCCTTGTTTTGTTGGCCAGATTTACAACATAAGTTATGTACACATATATACATGTATACATCCTTGCTTTGTTTTGTTGGCCACTTCATTGGCACCACTATGCACATGTATACATGTATATACATATATGTATATATGTGCACATTGCTGAGTTATGTTTGGTGCCACTATGCATATGTATACATGTATATACATATATGTTTATATGTGTACATAGCTGAAGTTATGTTTGGTGCACTTCAGTATTTCACTTGTTGGCCACTTCAATTATATTAGTGCACACACTAGAATTGTGAAATATCTGGATTGTTGGTCCATGTTGATTGCTGGTCCATGTTGATTGCTGGTCCATGTTGAATTGTTGGTCCGTGTTGAATGCTAGTCCATGTTGAATTTTTGCTTGATGAACTAATTATTCAAATATATATATATATATATATATATATATATATATATTCTGCATCCTCAGCTATATTTGATATACATTTAATTATCTGAAACTTGACTTGTTTATTGTTCGAATATATATTTGCAAATCCGGTCCATGTGATTTTTTTTTACACTTTCAATTGCAAATCTTATTCCGATTCGGGTCTTGTATATACTTGTATGTACTTATACGTGCTTGTATATACTTTCATGTTCTTGTATATACTTGTATACACTTGTACATATATTTATATATGCTTATATGTTCATATGTACACTCGAGCTTAATTGTATATACTTGCTTCAACACTTCTTGTTTTGCCTCAGCATGTTTATGTGCACTGTGGTTTCATATGTACACTTGAGTTTGAGTTTTCTGATAATTTCTAAAATGCTTTTTTTGTTCTTTCATATGTACACTTAGTTTAGGTTTTTGATAATTAATTTGCTACGTATATATATATGTGTGTGAAATTTTACCATGTTCTCGTTTGGTTTATACATGTGAATTTGCAGCTGGTTTATACATTCATGCATCTGTGCACATCTGGTTTATACATATGTTTTACTTCTATGTTTTTGTCTAGTTTATACATATGTGCATATATAGTTTATACATGTGAATTTGCACTAGTTTATATATGTGCTTGACCTTGCGCACATTTTCATTATGTTGAGCCTTTGGACTTGACCTTCGCAATAAGCCATGATACTTAATCGATGGCCGACCTTGAGATATTCGCAGTGATACATTATGCATATCATAAGTTGTCCGTGCACATATATATTTTTTCCTATCAAAAACATAAAGAGAAAAAAAACCCATAAACGAAGGCAATATTAATATTCAATTCAATTTTATTTTTGCAATTTATATTTGTTTCCTTTTTCGTTTTATTGCGTTGTTTCTTTTACAGGTATATGAGATGGCTGGACAAAAGCTGGAGCAAGCAAATGAGATCAACATCAAAAATAAACTCGATTGAGTGTGAGTGAGTGCAAGTACAAAAATTGTTATATCTGAGAATGTAGAGAAAACTTGTATATACGAGAGTATAGTGAAAGTTGTATTGTATTTTAAAATGTAAGTACAGTGAAAATTGTATTGTATTTGAATTTGACTTGAAATAAAATATTTGTTTAAACTAAATTGCGATTTATTAATTTCGTTCCACAAATATAATATAAGTGTGATTGGTATGCATATTAGTCAATATATATGTTGTATGGTAGGAAATTCTAGAAATGATACTATAAGATCAGACAACAAATGGTTTCTTGTTGTGTTAGTTCATATCGGACGACGGGGCATATCTATGGTCTGATGTGCAATGAGATAGCATGGGATTTAATGACGGATGGATATGCAATCAGACAACGAAGCATATATATCATCTGATGCATTTCTTCCCATAGTGTTCGATCTTCAGGAATATCAACAAATAGAAAGAGATTATTCAATCGCACCTACAAATACATGATGGTCTAAGATAAATGTACGTACCTTCGGGAATATCAACAAATACGTAAGTATATCTTACTTCATCGATTCAATATACGAATAGTACCATACATAACAACCTTAGTTTGAGGTATATCGATAATTAAGGAGTATGCGAGTAATCTATTAGTACATAGATGGCACATGACAACTTTATATCAAAGATTCATAATATTTAATATATTGTATTGATTGATATCGACTTATGGAATTATGCATTTCTTATGAAATGCCCTTGTGATTCAAGTGCTGGACAAACTAAAAATAATGATGTACGTATTATACGTATGTATTTATCCCTTAAGTATATTTAAGGTTTCTTAATATTCCACCTTTAATGTCACAACTCGATTTTCCAATGCCCGAAAAACCGTACCATGAGGGTTAAAGAAGAAGAGGTGGAAGAAGAACATAGAAAACAACATCATAATCTAACCATCACAGCGGAATAAAATATAATAGATAATAAATGATCTTTACACAAAAACAAATATATCTGTTTATACATTACATCATCATAGTACATCAATCACATAACACACAATTGGACAGTAATCATAACCTGTCCCCACACAACTGAATACACAGCGGAATATAAATCAAGTACGGAAGTACGTCTCGCCATCCAGCTCGTCTCTTGAGCTTCACAGCCTTCTTTCTTGTATCCTATAATACTCGGTCTGACCCGAGCATTATAGTTAAATAACACCCGAGTCAGTCTGGAATACCAGCGTGAGAAAACCACACTCAAATTGATTATTAAAGTTTCAAAATCCTTTGAGAACAAAAGCATCTCGTAAGACCATGCCACAAATAAACATGTCGGGTTTTTACTTTACGATAGCTAAAACACTTTTTATTAAAATCCTCTGATATTGTATAGGGTCTATTTACAAATATTTATTAAAATAGCCGAAATTGTTACATGATTAAATTCCAGCTACTAGCCACAAAGTGGGTAATACAAACAAAAATCGTAAAGGCACGTGGGGAGAATGGATTTCCAACTAATGACTAAGCACTGGGGCACCACCCGTCACAGTATGTGGCCTAGATTACCGTACTGAGGATTACTCCCAATCTCCTACAACACAAGACCGGGACTACCCCTTACTGGATAATCCCAAGTAAGATCACCCTACGGTTGGGATCAGCAACTGCACCACTAAGTCGAAATAAAGGGACATCTAGACAGGGATGACCTCACCCTAAATGGGTGCTACCCACCTAGCCTTGCTGCATAACCCCTGATTTTCAGTCATTCCCGGTTGAAGAGGCTTGAGGCTAAGCGTTACCTTTTTAGAACGTTTCACTTAGAATGCCCATCGTCCACCTGACGATATTCTGAAAGCATTCATCCATACAAGTCTATCCCGGGTTCGAACCGAACCGAACGCACTACTCCTACTACATCCACTTTGGAATCATCCTCAGGATTAGCAGCAACTAGACCTTGCACTTCACTTCTCCATCTTCGACTCCGAACTCGTCTTCCTCACGAAAACGTACAAACCAGAACGAAGTGGTTTTCGAGAAATTAATCCCGATCCAGGTCTCTTCGAAACGATCAGCGCATTGGCCAATATTGATAGTCGGTTATTTAACTATCAATTAACATTCATAACAACCATCAACTATAAATAATTTCGCCAAATTATTTATGATTCCCAAAATATCTTCGCAAGATATATTTCCATTTTCAATCCTTTTGAAAATAGTTTCAAACCACACTTTGCTCATGAAATAAATTCCCAAATATTTATTTCCACTAAAAATACCAAGTACAAAGCTTTAGATTTTTAAAATAATTTAAAAGCACTTTATCATAAAATATATTTGAACATTTAGATTGAAAAATACTTCAATACTTTATTAAAAATATATACTTCAGGAATATTTAAAATAAGATTACTTTATAAAATATAAAACTAGATTTTCTCTTTTTAAACAAAATACCAAGACACCTTTAATTAGTTACTACGATAATAGATTTGAAGAATATTACTTTGGAATTTAAATATTTTTTTTAAATAATAACTTTTCCAAAACATAACTTTTGAAACAACATTTAAACTTTTAACTTATATTTAAAAATTTAGTTTGAAACCGTACTTGGCTATCCAGGGAAATATACTTCTCTTCAAATCCTTTTAAAAATAAATCACTATTTATTTTTAAAAAAAATCTCTCATTCCTTTAATAAATTCCCATCGTGAATTTATTCTTTCAAATATCTACTGATATATTACTTCACTTTTATAAACCCAGTTTATAAATTTCATGTCCCGCTTCTCTTTTAAAAATCCTGGTTTTACACATTTAATCAATCCCCAAATTCCTTCTTTATCTTTTCCAAAAATTTAAATCTTAAATTTAAATTAAATGCTTCAGTTAAGTTTAAAAATTCATTATCTTCCTGTTTATTCAAAATCCCCTTTTCATACACGGAATTTATTTATTAAAATTTTAAAACCACTATTATTCTTGTTCAGTTCATTCTTAAATTTATTTAAATTCTCTATAATTATTCCACTTACAAATTCTCTTCTTTTATTTTCTTTTCAAAAATCCAATTCTATATATTTTGATAACTCAGCGTACCAGAATATATTCAAGTAAACCATAGCATTAAATATTCCAATATAATTCGTCATAGAATATCAAATAATCATAATAGAGAATATTAAATAATCTAAATAAATATTGAGAAATCCAATTGAATCCCTCCAACCTGTTTCCCTACATCCACAGATGTTAGCACAATATAACATATCAATTCCACTTCGAGGTGGAATATCGTGGTATATGAGATTTAAATAATATCATCCGCTATTATGTGGCGCATAGGGTCTCATCCGCTATAAAATGCGGGAAATCAATCATTCCAATATATATTATATACTACTATATATATAATATAGCACATCCAATCAAATCAATCAATCAACCAATTGTTTAAATTTAACCATTTAAATTTAAATTATAACCAGATGAGTGAAATTAACTCACCTTTTGCTTTTTAATTTGCAATCCAATCCCAACAGGCTTGTCTTCTTTCCGATTTTAGACCTTGTATAAGCACACTACATATCATTATTAATCACTCAGGTAATTTAATTTTGTTTTAATTTAAAGTTGACTTACAAATTTTAAATTGTTGTACCCAATTAAATTTTCCCTTGGAAATCAAGTCCGATATATATATAAAATGATCTATAAGATTTCAAAAATCCAATTGTTATATAACTTTTCAATTCAAAACGTTTAAACCCCCCTCCTTTTTTTTTCTTTTTCACAAGTCTTATCTATATTATATTCCGGTTTAACTATGATTCACAAATCGTATATAACTTCACTTTATTTTTATCCCTTTCTGACCAGAAAATTTTCTATTCCAGCCTTTACATTTTTTTTTTCAAAATCTTGTCTGTAAAAAAAAAGAATTAAATTAAAAGTTTAAACTTACCTATCATTAAATCAAAATGTTAAAATTAAATTACCATAAGATATATCCTTAAAATCAAACGGTAAGCTGATACATGCATTTTATATAGTTTCTGATCTATATATTTATCGAATCTGTATGTATATATTTTTTCTGTATGCCTAAAAATTATCACAGTAGCCCCTTTTTTTCTTTTCAAACTAAAAATTCAGATTGAGGAAATCCTAAGGTTTAAGAAATTACCAGAAGGAACCACCTTCCCCTTAGCGCCTATCATTGTTTACGACGAGCTCCTCGAACTCACCATCGCGTGCCCAAAAGTCGACCAGAAAACGCAAGCTTCGAACTGTAGGATCTAGATTAACCCTAGAGGGGGGGGGGGTGAATAGGGTTATAGCAAATTTTTGCGAATTAAACATAGAAGCAAACTGCAGAAATAAATATGCTGAAAAATAAATCACACACAGAATTTACCCAGCTTCGGCAACCCCTGCCTACTGCTGCATTCCCAGATTTCTATTAGAATTATACAGTTTCCCGCTTACAAACACTCTAACAGACTTGCAAACCCTGCTACCGCCTATAGAGTTTTGCAAACTTGCAAACCCTGCTAACTGGACTAACTCTAACTAGACAATCTGTCAACACCTAAACCCTAGGTGATAAATTATCATGTTTTGTTTTGAAAAGAACATACAAATAAACCAAATTATAAAAGCAAGCACTAAATTTAAAACTATTTAAATTATCTTGCCTTTATAAAAAAAAAAAAAACCTTAACCCAATACAAACATAAGATATGCGGTCACTTCCCTTTATCTTATTTTACCCGGTCCATTTTCTTTTGTTTGTGAAAAAAAAATGGCCGATCCTTTTCTTTTTCAATTTAGGGCTTCGGTTCTTCTGTGAGATTTGGGGCTTTGTTCTGATGATTGATTCTTTGACTTGTGTTGATCTTTCTCACGCTCGTTCTCTGATGATTTGATGCTTGTTGCTAGCTCGTTCTCTGACAATCGAGTTTACTGTTGCGGTATGTAATCCTTTTGCTTGTTTGTGGTTTTGTGATTTTCGAACTCGATTGTTCTGTTGTCTATGATGATTTCTTGGGGTGTATTTATAGGGTTGAAACCCTAATTAACACTGTCAGATTTGATTTCTTCATGTCGTTGATTATTTTCCTGAATTTGTTCTGGATTTGGAGTATTCCTTTCTTGATTCAATTTCGAATAAATGCTGACCATATTTGAATTCGAATTAATTGATTCGAAAATTTCTTGCTGTATTTGTTGTCTCGGTCCTCATTTGAATTAATACTGACCATATATGAATTCGAGAAATTAAAGAAATCTTTGTCTTAATCAAAGACTTAATCAAAAGATACGAATTTATTCTTTAACTTCGGCTTGATTTCTGCACTGCCTTGTTCTTGCCACTGTCTTGTGTTCCCTACTGCACATTCACCAGTTTACTATATATGTGCATATATACATTTGTATGTGTGTATGCATATATTTTTGGGTTTGTACTTTCATTGTGACTTGATTTTGCTATGGGATTGAATCAGAACTTCATTTGATCTGCATGTAGTTGTGATCTGATTCTTGATAGCTTGCTGGTGCATCTCATTTGTTTCTAGCTCGAATTCATCTTTGAGGAACACTGTACTTGTTGTTATGATGTTTTGAACTTGATTCACTTCATGTTGCATTAGTCACTTGCATTGGTGCATTGCCTTGTACATCCATGTTCTTTACTTGGTTGTTGTCACTGGTCTGCTGCCATGTTCACGTGCACTTGAGTTTGTTTCCACTGCTTTGATACAGATGCTACACTTGTTCATGTTGCCTTGAGTTGAACTTATCTTGGGTTTGACCTTGTTTGTGACTTTTGTGCATTGTGCTAAGTTGTTGTATGTGCATTGTGTTACTGATTTTGGTCGAGACTTTGTTTGTTGCAGTTTGTCACTGTAATTGCTGTTACATTTCTACACAGTGTTGCATTTGTTCATGTAGCTCTGTTGTTGCTGTGTTCCTTGAGCATGCTTCACTGCATTATGAAAATGTTGCATTGTACTCTGACCATGTTGTACAATTTCTGTTGTTTCCAGTTGCACTTGCTTACTGCTTGATGGTCTTGTGACTCTTGCCATGTCTTTGTGCATTTTAACCTGTAACTTGAACTTGAATCTGCAACCATCACTGCATTATGAAAATGTTGCATTGTACTCTGTGTTCACTGTTGCACTTGGTGTTTATAGCTGCTATGCAGTTGCTATGCATCACTATATATATACTATGTTCTGTACTGCATTGATGCAGTTTCCATATTTTGTGTATTTTGATGTTTCATGCTGCTGTGATGCAGTTTCTTTCACTGTTGTATCTTTGAGAGCTTGCACTGCTTCATGTTGAATTTGTGCAGTGTTGTACTTGTTGCCTTGTATCACTGGTTCATTCTGGTTGGTGCATTCTGATGCTGCACTTGGTCTTTGTTCTTCTCTGTTATGTTGCTTTGAATGAATTTGTGTTTTGTTGTAGTTTGTGCACACGAGTTGGCGTGGCAGTGCACACGTATACGAATGTATACGTGTGTACTGCAGCCACTTATAATTGCCTGTTCCTGATAAAAAATACTGATATGCACAGATATTGCACAATCAAAGATGATGACAATAACCCATGTATCTGAGACACAAACAAATTTTATTTTTGCAAATTTAAATTTGTTTGTTTTCAGATTACTGTTGTAGTTGCTAATTATACAGGTACACAGGAGACAGGACGAGAAGTGGAGCTGGACAATGCAGATAGATGCAGATGTGCAGACAGAGTGAAAAACTGAGTGTTGAGTGTTGTAGTGAGAAAAGTAAAATGTATGAACTGATGTATGTATATATATAGAGAGAGCTGAAAACTTTGTATTGTTTAAGTGTTGTAATAAAATATTATATTGAATAAAAAATACTAGTTGAATTATATAGATTCTGTGCAATAGTATAATTATTCAATATGAATATAGTCCAAACTGCAAACACATATATATATTGATATATATATGTTTGTTATCATCAAACAAAAAATCACATCAAACAATCTCCCCCTTTTGATGATGACAAACATATATATTAAAGATTTTGAAATGCTAATACATGTGTTTGAACACGAAATTTTTAGCTCCCCCTATTTGAATGCTCCCCCTACAACCAAGACCACTCCCTGTTTAGAAGATAACCAAAATTTCAAAAGAATAAAAGACTAAAGAAAAATTAACTAACAACATTTAACCAAATTTTTTGAAATAGGTCAAAAAATATTTACTTTCTCATCAAAATCTTGTTCTTCCCCCCCTTTTGTCATTATCAAAAGACTGACAAAAAAAATGGAACAGTAGGAACAAAAAATAATATATCATAACGAGATAAAAACTTCCATATTGTAGAGGATGGATCGATGATTAGTTTTAATAAGAAGAGAGATATTTTAACATTAATTTGACATTTAAGCATAAAAACAAAAAAAATAAGCACTTACTAACCACGCATAACCATAAGGACTTTTAAATGGGATTAGCAGTTACTTATTAGTCTAAGCATCCAGACTATTAAGTGAGACCAGAATACTTAGTTACCATACTCCATCCATGCATAACCATAAGGACTTTTAAATGAGAATGGGGTAATGATAAAAATAATTCACTCACATGCTCCATCCATGCATAACCATAAGGACTTTTAAATGAGAATGGATGCATGAGAGTTATTATTATTTATTATTATATATTTTTTTTTTAAATTTAAAATAATTCACTCTTCTTATTTTATCAAACCATTATGAACGATAGAAAGATGGTAGAAATAGAAATGATCATGGAATAAGTTACCAAGTTAATTATATTATGTAATATCCAGTACTGAATACCATATTCGAATCAATCTTTGGAAAAATATCCAAAACTTGTTTGAATCCTAGAAATTGAAGTTGAAAGTATATATCCAAGAATATTTCAACCTAACAATGTAAAATGGTTAGTCAGTTTCTATAATCCCCAAATCCAAACGTAATCTAGAAAATCTGTCTTCGGGGAGGGGTTTTGTGAAAATATCAGCAAGTTGAGCCTCAGTTGAAATATATTCAATGCAAATGTCTTCCTTAGCAATGTGATCTCTAAGAAAGTGGTGTCTCACATCAATGTGTTTTGTGCGTGAATGATGAACAGGATTATTTGATAAGTCTATTGCACTTTTACTGTCACATTTTAATGGAACTTGTTTATAAACTAAGCCAAAATCAGAAAGGGTTTGCATCATCCATAAAATTTGAGCACAGCAACTTCCTAAAGCAATATATTCTGCTTCAGTGGTGGATAATGCAACACAATTCTGTTTTCGACTTGACCATGAAACTAATGAATGTCCTAGCATGAAACATGTCCCACTGGTGCTTTTCCTGTCAACCAATGAACCAGCATAATCAGCATCAGAATAACCAACTAAATCAAAGTTTTCACAAGAAGGGTACCATAATCCAAATTTGTGTGTGTGTGAAAGATATCTCAAAATTCGTTTAGTGGCTTTCAAATGAGATTCTTTAGGATTAGATTGAAAACGTGCACACAAACACACAGAAAACATAATATCAGGTCTAGAAGCAGTAAGATAGAGAAGTGAACCAATTATCCCTCGATATTTTTTCTGATCAACAGCACTTCCTTTCTCGTCTTTGTCCAACTTTGTTGATGGGCTCATAGGAGTTCTCAATGGTTTGGAGTTCTCAACTCCAAATTTCTTCAACAGTTCCAACACATACTTGGATTGCGAAATGAAAATGCCATCACTGCTTTGCTTGATTTGAAATCCAAGAAAATATTTCAATTCTCCAACCAAGCTCATCTCGAATTTAGCCTGCATGACTTGTTCAAATTTCTCGCACAAGAGTTCATTAGTAGCACCATAAATGATATCATCCACATAAATCCGAACAATCAAAAAATCACTTCCTTTATGTAATAGAAACAGTGTCGTGTCAGCACTCCCCTTTTCAAAGCCATTTTCCAGAAGATATGTACAAAGGCAGTCATACCAAGCTCTAGGGGCTTGCTTAAGACCATATAATGCTTTTTCAAGTTTATACACATGATTTGGAAAATCGTGTTTTTCAAAACCGGGGGGTTGTTCAACAAAAACTTCTTCTTTCAGATCACCATTTAGAAATGCACTTTTTACATCCATTTGTTTTAGTTTGAAACCTTTATAACAAGCAAAGCTGAGCAAAATCCTAATGGCTTCTAACCTAGCAACTGGTGCAAATGTCTCATCAAAATCTATGCCTTCTATTTGGTTATATCCTTTTGCGACCAATCTAGCTTTGTTTCTAATTACATTTCCTGATTCATCAAGTTTGTTTTTGAACACCCATTTAGTTCCTACAATTGGATAGTCATTAGGCCTAGGAACTAATTTCCAAACTTAATTTCTCTCAAATTGATTAAGTTCATCTTGCATTGCTAAAACCCAACTTTCATCATTAAGAGCCATTTCAACAGAATCAGGTTCTATTTCAGAAATAAAACCACTATGACAACAAAATGCACACAAATTTTTATCAAATGTAGAGCGAGTGCGTATACCTTCCGTAGGATCTCCTATAACCAATTCAGGAGGATGATTGGATTTGAACTTCAATCTATCTGCATCAACAGTCCTACTTCCATCTTTCTCAGTAGATGTCCCTTCTTTAATGCCTTCATGATCTACCCCATCATCACCCGTTTTTTCAGTCGTCCTTTCCAGATCAGATTCATCAAATTTCACATTGACTGATTCAACAATTGTCTTTGTTCGTTTGTTGTATATCCTGTAAGCCTTGCTCCTTGTTGAATAGCCCATGAAAATTCCCTCATCGGCCTTTGATTCAAATTTTCCAAGTTGATCATCTGTGTTAAGAATGAAACAAGGACATCCAAAAACACGAAAATAAGAGATGTTAGGTTTCCTTTCATGCCACACTTCATAAGCAGTTTTGCCAAGTTTTGGTCTAATCATTACTCTATTCATTACGTAGCACGAAGTATTCACCGCCTCTGCCCAAAAAGTTAGAGGTAGTTTATACTCACTCAACATGGATCTAGCCAATTCTTGTAATGTACGATTTTTCCTTTCAACCACCCCATTTTGTTGAGGTGTTCGTGGGGCAGAAAATTCATGTTTTAAACCATTTTCTTCACAAAAGTTTTCAAATTCTAAATTTTCAAATTCGCCTCCATGATCACTTCTCAAAGTTTTAATTGAAACTCCTTTTTCATTTTGAACAAGTTTAGCAAATTTTGAAAAATAATCAAAAGATTCAGACTTTTTGGCTAAGAAATAAACCCATGTAAATCTAGAATAATCGTCAACCAATACATAACAATAACGTTTTCCATTCAAGCTTGCAATTTCATTTGGTCCAAATAAGTCCATATGAATTAATTCGAGGACCCTTGATGTGCTAACAATGTTTTTAGGGCGAAATGATGATCGACTAAGCTTGCCCAAGGAACATGCTTTACACATTTTGTTATCTTTAAATTTCTGATGTGGTAACCCTCTGACTAATTCTTTCGTTTCAAGATTTCTTAAGAGACTCATGCTAGCATGTCCAAGTCTCCTATGCCATAAAGATGCCTCTTCGTCAGTGGCTACCAAACATCTGGAAAGATTTAGATTGTCAAACGAAAGTGAGTAAACATTTCCTTTTCTTTTGCCCATAAAAACAATGTTATTAGAAGTTTTATCAATGATTTTGCAAGTATCACTATCAAAAACCACATTCATACCTTTGTCACATAGTTGGCTAATAGAAATGAGATTGTGATGCAAATTATCAACGTATAAAACATTAGTCAAGGAAAAAGTACCATTACTTACTTCACCTTTCCTAATAATCTTACACTTGCTATTATCTCCCATGATCACATTTCCACCTCTAAACTTCTCTAGGCTAAGGAAGTTAGATTTATCACCTGTCATATGTCTAGAACAACCTGAATCTAGAAACCATTCTTGTTGCTCCTTAGCCCGCCAACAGACCTACATAAAGAGAGAGGAGGATGACCTAGAGAAACTCTTAGGTCCAATGATATTAGTAACTGAAGCATTGTGAACAAACAATCCCTTTGGAACCCAAACTTGTTTTGTCCTTTTATTTTTGTTCCTATAGACATGAAATTTGTTTGTAGAATTCTTAGGAACCCAAACTTGTATAAATTTTGTGTTCTTGTTCCTATGACTACAATTTTCAACACGATGTCCAATTTCACTTCTAACAAAGACACTCTTACCTTTTGCATGATCATCAACCTGTGTTTTCCCAAAACCTAGTCCTTTTCTGTTGTTAGCAAAGAGTTGATTTCCCAATAACATGTTAAACGATTTTTCTCCTCTTGAAAAGTTATTCAGAGATTTCTCAAGATTTTGGACTTTGGTTTTAAGTGTTGTGTTTTCAGTCACAAGTGTGGTGCATCTATTTATAAAATCCCTTTTTCTAGTGTCAATGGTTTCCTTAAGACTCGAGTTTTCTTTTTCAAGATTATCGAAGCTATTCTTAAGTCATGATATTTCTGAATCTAAAATTTTACATTTTTTACAGTCTAGGTTTTGAATATTTTCAAGTTCAGTTTCTAACCTAGTATTCTCATGAACGAGTTCTCTCCTGTCAGACTTCAATTTTTCAATTTTAGTTTCAAGAGTATCAATTGTATTAGTAAAATCATAACACATCAAAACAAGTTCTTTATAAGAATAGTTACGTACCTCACTGGATTCCTCTGAACTTGTTTCTGAATCTGATTTTGCCATAAGGCACAAGTTAGCCTCTTCTGAGCTATTATCTGAAACTTCTTCTCCTTCTTCATCATCCCAAGTTGCTGCAAAGGCCTTCTTCTTCTTTTTCTTTCCTTTGTTGTTCTTGAGAAGTGGACATTTTTGTTTGAAGTGGCCAGGCTTTTTGCAGTTAAAGCATGTTAATTCATTATCGGAATCATCAGAATCTTTTGACTTATTACCACTTGTTTTCTTCTTGCGTGGCCTGAATTTTGACCATTTTCTAAGATTATTGACAGCCATCGCAAGCTCTTCAATTGGATCTTCTTCTTCTTCACCGCTTTCTTCTTTGCTTTTTAAGGCATTCGTCTTCTTTTTTGATTCGGAGTTGTTACGTTCCTCCTTTGCCTTTAGCTCAAGCTCATATGTCATCAAGTTTCCGATCAACTCCTCCATGCTTAGTTTACTCAGATCTTTTGATTCTTGTATCGCAGTGACTTTTGCCTCAAAGTTCATTGGTAAGACTCGCAGTATCTTCCGTACAAGCTCTACTTCAGTGAAGACCTTCCCAAGCGCTCTAGCATTGTACACCAAAGTTGAAAATCGTCCAAACATATCTTTTATGCTCTCGCCCTTTTCCATCACAAAGTTTTCGTATTCATTGCTAAATAGAGCTAGTCGTGACTCCTTGACTTGAGAAGTTTCTTCGTGTGTCACCTCCAGAGTGTGCCAAATCTCCTGTGCTGTTGTACAATGAGAAATTCTATTAAATTCATTTTTATCAAGAGCACAGATCAAAGCGTTCATTGCTTTGGCATTTGTAGTTTTTAATTTCTTATCGTTAGCGTCCCACCTATCCTTAGGTTTAGGAATCTCAGTATCACCAACAACTATAGTGGGGGATTTATAGCCAGTTTCAATAATATCCCAAACATCATAATCGACAGAACTAAGATAAATACTCATTCTAACTTTCCAATAAGCATAATCATTCCCATTAAACATGGGTGGCCTAGCAATAGATTGCCCCTCAGAAAAAGCATTATTTGGTGGATTCATGACTCTAGAGTTAAAGTAAAATACCTTGCTTTGATACCACTTGTAGGATCTAGATTAACCCTAGAGGGGGGGGGGGTGAATAGGGTTATAGCAAATTTTTGCGAATTAAACACAGAAGCAAACTGCAGAAATAAATATGCTGAAAAATAAATCACACACAGAATTTACCCAGCTTCGGCAACCCCTGCCTACTGCTGCATTCCCAGATTTCTATTAGAATTATACAGTTTCCCGCTTACAAACACTCTAACAGACTTGCAAACCCTGCTACCGCCTATAGAGTTTTGCAAACTTGCAAACCCTGCTAACTGGACTAACTCTAACTAGACAATCTGTCAACACCTAAACCCTAGGTGATAAATTATCATGTTTTGTTTTGAAAAGAACATACAAATAAACCAAATTATAAAAGCAAGCACTAAATTTAAAACTATTTAAATTATCTTGCCTTTATAAAAAAAAAAAAAAAACCTTAACCCAATACAAACATAAGATATGCGGTCACTTCCCTTTATCTTATTTTACCCGGTCCATTTTCTTTTGTTTGTGAAAAAAAAATGGCCGATCCTTTTCTTTTTCAATTTAGGGCTTCGGTTCTTCTGTGAGATTTGGGGCTTTGTTCTGATGATTGATTCTTTGACTTGTGTTGATCTTTCTCACGCTCGTTCTCTGATGATTTGATGCTTGTTGCTAGCTCGTTCTCTGACAATCGAGTTTACTGTTGCGGTATGTAATCCTTTTGCTTGTTTGTGGTTTTGTGATTTTCGAACTCGATTGTTCTGTTGTCTATGATGATTTCTTGGGGTGTATTTATAGGGTTGAAACCCTAATTAACACTGTCAGATTTGATTTCTTCATGTCGTTGATTATTTTCCTGAATTTGTTCTGGATTTGGAGTATTCCTTTCTTGATTCAATTTCGAATAAATGCTGACCATATTTGAATTCGAATTAATTGATTCGAAAATTTCTTGCTGTATTTGTTGTCTCGGTCCTCATTTGAATTAATACTGACCATATATGAATTCGAGAAATTAAAGAAATCTTTGTCTTAATCAAAGACTTAATCAAAAGATACGAATTTATTCTTTAACTTCGGCTTGATTTCTGCACTGCCTTGTTCTTGCCACTGTCTTGTGTTCCCTACTGCACATTCACCAGTTTACTATATATGTGCATATATACATTTGTATGTGTGTATGCATATATTTTTGGGTTTGTACTTTCATTGTGACTTGATTTTGCTATGGGATTGAATCAGAACTTCATTTGATCTGCATGTAGTTGTGATCTGATTCTTGATAGCTTGCTGGTGCATCTCATTTGTTTCTAGCTCGAATTCATCTTTGGGGAACACTGTACTTGTTGTTATGATGTTTTGAACTTGATTCACTTCATGTTGCATTAGTCACTTGCATTGGTGCATTGCCTTGTACATCCATGTTCTTTACTTGGTTGTTGTCACTGGTCTGCTGCCATGTTCACGTGCACTTGAGTTTGTTTCCACTGCTTTGATACAGATGCTACACTTGTTCATGTTGCCTTGAGTTGAACTTATCTTGGGTTTGACCTTGTTTGTGACTTTTGTGCATTGTGCTAAGTTGTTGTATGTGCATTGTGTTACTGATTTTGGTCGAGACTTTGTTTGTTGCAGTTTGTCACTGTAATTGCTGTTACATTTCTACACAGTGTTGCATTTGTTCATGTAGCTCTGTTGTTGCTGTATTCCATGAGCATGCTTCACTGCATTATGAAAATGTTGCATTGTACTCTGACCATGTTGTACAATTTCTGTTGTTTCCAGTTGCACTTGCTTACTGCTTGATGGTCTTGTGACTCTTGCCATGTCTTTGTGCATTTTAACCTGTAACTTGAACTTGAATCTGCAACCATCACTGCATTATGAAAATGTTGCATTGTACTCTGTGTTCACTGTTGCACTTGGTGTTTGTAGCTGCTATGCAGTTGCTATGCATCACTATATATATACTATGTTCTGTACTGCATTGATGCAGTTTCCATATTTTGTGTATTTTGATGTTTCATGCTGCTGTGATGCAGTTTCTTTCACTGTTGTATCTTTGAGAGCTTGCACTGCTTCATGTTGAATTTGTGCAGTGTTGTACTTGTTGCCTTGTATCACTGGTTCATTCTGGTTGGTGCATTCTGATGCTGCACTTGGTCTTTGTTCTTCTCTGTTATGTTGCTTTGAATGAATTTGTGTTTTGTTGTAGTTTGTGCACACGAGTTGGCGTGGCAGTGCACACGTATACGAATGTATACGTGTGTACTGCAGCCACTTATAATTGCCTGTTCCTGATAAAAAATACTGATATGCACAATCAAAGATGATGACAATAACCCATGTATCTGAGAC
Organism: Allium cepa; assembly: GCA_030765085.1. Classification (NCBI taxonomy): domain Eukaryota; kingdom Viridiplantae; phylum Streptophyta; class Magnoliopsida; order Asparagales; family Amaryllidaceae; genus Allium; species Allium cepa. The sequence continues at coordinate 176,985,419 of CM060930.1, forward strand.
ACAAACAATTTTTTTTTTTGCAAATTTAAATTTTTTTGTTTTCAGATTACTGTTGTAGTTGCTAATTATACAGGTACACAGGAGACAGAACGAGAAGTGGAGCTGGACAATGCAGATAGATGCAGATGTGCAGACAGAGTGAAAAACTGAGTGTTGAGTGTTGTAGTGAGAAAAGTAAAATGTATGAACTGATGTATGTATATATATAGAAAGAGCTGAAAACTTTGTATTGTTTAAGTGTTGTAATAAAATATTATATTGAATAAAAAATACTAGTTGAATTATATAGATTCTGTGCAATAGTATAATTATTCAATATGAATATAGTCCAAACTGCAAACACATATATATATTGATATATATATGTTTGTTATCATCAAACAAAAAATCACATCAAACACGAACCTGCACTTCCTCGATTTCCAAAGAGGGAAAACCCTAGCTCCACCAGTCACTGTATTAACGCCTTCGCCATCTGAAATCATTACGTCAGTAACTTCGTCGGCCATCCCCGTTCAGCATCTACGCCTCGAAGCTTTCACGACCATATATACTGCCCTAGGTTGCTAACACAAGTCCACCTTCGTGCTCGAGCGTCTTCATCTTGCATGCCACCATCGAACTTGAGCTTGATGCCAACATCGGCCAGGTCGCGCTCCCTTCGATCGATCGCCGTTTTCATCGTTCGTTTATACTTTGTTTTTATTTTCGTGAGGCTAGGGATTTGAATTGGGAAAAGGACATGATTAAATGACAAGAAGGCGGCGTGCATAGAAAGGAAAAGTAGTTGACTAGCCAATTTATAAATTAAAAATTTCCAAAATATTTCGATATAAATTCAGCGCGTTTATATACCGTACGCTCACACAACAACTCTAAACACTACGAAAATTGAAATCGAATAATAATATAATATTACGGATCCAATGGAACTGGTTTCGTCGAATTCCGAGACTATGCCTCGGAAGGTTTATTTTTAAATTCAATTTAAACGATAAAATTTCAAAACTGAACAAATCAGTGTTAAATTCAATTTTAAAACATTCATTATCCTCAACATAATCAATATAAATTTTACAAGCCTTCAAATTATTTTTAACAGGCTTAGAATTGAAGATTCAATACATCACCCAACTTCCAATTATTAAATTCAATAATTTAATTATCAAATAAATAGTGATATTTAGAATTCAAGTTAAAATTAACCTTTCAAATATTTAAAATTAATTAAATATTCCAATTTCAAATGCTCAAAAATTCCGGGTCGTCACGTTCCTCTCCCCTTAAAAGAATTTCGTCCCCGAAATTATTAGTTAAGAAGAATGATCCAATACCCATTACTATCTTCCAAAACCAAACAGTTTTATCTACTTGCCATAACATATCTTTTATTAAAGACCCACTATTACTTTAACCAACTTCCCAAAACCTTCCATAGTTTCCAATAACATTATTTACTCCACTTATTCAAATTTACATTTAAATCCAAATTTAACTTATCAAAACTTTCTCAAAAATTTTCTAACTCTCTAAATTTTTGAAATTTTTTGCCAGCGTCTCCTTTGCGCAGCTAGCTCGGTACAATTACAAAATGTCTCAATGGGCTCCCAAATTCTAAAAGAAAACAAAAGCCAAGTGGCTAGATCAAAAACCCAATCAAATTTCATACACAAATTTAAGCACATACCTTTTTGTCGAGCAATTCAAATTTATCTTCTGAAATCAAAACCAATTTTACTTTCCCTTTATAATACCTGCATATCCTACTTAGGAATAATATCCAATCATAGTTTTTAAAATCATTTTATACATTTCCTTATAGAAGTTTTCATATCTACTTCTATTCAAATCAGCTTTCCCATTTCTATATGAATTCAATTTATCTTCATCTCTGAATATTGAATTTTAACTTCCATTTATAACCGATTCATATCATTATTTAAATTAGTTTCATCCACAAATTTATTTCAATTTTCAATTTGAAATCGTTTTGAATTTTTTCCCAAAATTTACTCGAACTCCCAAAATTTTCAGAAAATTTTGACAGAGTCTCCTTTGTACGGAGGAGCTTTTGCAATTTGAAAAGAGATATAAATATATATACATCGACCTACCCGGTCGAAAAAATAAAAAACAGTTCATATTTCCTATTTTTATTGCGTAGGCGTACCTTTATTTAGCATTTTTAAGCAAGCGACTTATTATTTTAGCAATTTGCGCAATCAAATCCAGCCAAACAACTTCCCGATACCTGTACTTACTCAATTTAAATATGTAAGTGCCAAAACCATGTAACTTAACAACATTTTACATATTTAACTAGTAAACATATGATTTTCTATAAGTAATGGAGGTTAAACAATATTTATAAGCAACTTATAGGGTTCCGACAGTAATTTTAATTGTTTACAACCAATTCGTATACAACTTCATTCAATTTAAATGGTTTAAAACTCAATTGCTTACATTCAATTCATTTTTAAGCAAAACAAACTCATATTCTCTTCAATTGATCTTAAAATCAATTTATTAAATCTCTATCAACTCATAGAATTTTAATTACCTTCGTTTACGTCAAATGACAATTTATTCTATGCAATTCGATGATATCCATGTGAATAAATAATTACTTAAGTTTTATGACCAATTTAAATTGATTCTGACTCAATTTATTTTAAATTCCATCCCATTTCTAGTTTCATTCACCAACCATACAGTTGCATTTCATTCCATATTTGTCGTCATTTCATTTGAGACCATTTTATTAAGCTTGAACCATTCCATGCTTATATATTAATAACCATTTCCCAATTTAAATTTAGCCAAGTTTTATTTAATGGACTTTTACCCTTACTCGAAGCCAAGCTTCCACTAATTTTAAACTTAAATTAATTTACTTCAAATAATTCAAATTTCATACATAAGCTCATTTTCATTCTGCAAATAAATTTCCCTTTTCAATTTAACTTGATTCTATTACAATCAAATCTCATTTCAAACTACAAATTTATTTGATTAGTTCATATGTTTCGTATAAATTTTAAATTTCCGGATTTAATTCATTTTCAATTCATTTAGTTGATTACAAGGCCATTTCAATTTATTCCCAAATTCATCTGGGTTTTATTTACAACTAAAACCATCCCTACTTTAATCCAACTTCTTTTTATTTGGCAACATTTTCAATTATATTTACCTTCGATTATATTTACCTCACTAACGATTCAAGTCGAATTTGATTTATAACTCGAGTTTTATTTCCAAACTTCATTATTAACTCACAATTCAGCTTCTATTTAACTACATTAGGTTCCATTTACATATTTCGTTAACCAATTTATTATCTAATTAGTTCTCCCCCTATTTATAATTCAATACTTGATTTTTAATCTCAAAAATCACCTCGTTTAATTTTCGTAAGTTTAATTTATTTTACAATTCAAGTTTGGATTTTTGTTTCATTTTTCAAAACACCAAACAATATTTATTTTGGATTTTCTATTCCATTTTCCAATTTTATAAGTCACAACTTATTATTTTACACACTTCCATTCATTCTAGGCTTGAATATATTCTTTTTTTTTTAACTCAAGATTTTCGCTTATTTATAACCCAAGCATATTTTTATTCCACGGATTTTTAATTCTTTTATAAGTTATTCTAATTCATTTATTCTAATCCAATTCTTATCCAACTTGTTTCTTATCCAACTTACTTCCATTTATTTAAGTAAGGATCTAATTCCATTCAATATCACCTATAACTCAGTTGAATTTTATTCCAATTCAATTCTATTTTAACTCGGATTTATTTAATTCAATTCTATTCAATTTTCTTCATCAATCCAAGTTAATTTCATTTTTAACTTTTCACTTTAAATTTTAATTTAAATATTCAAAGCTCATATTTTCCTCCCTTTTTTTAAAATCATCTTAACTTTACAAGTTTATAATTTACCTCATCAGGAATTTTAAACACCCGACTTTTGGTTTCAAATTATTTGAAATCACCATTATCTCATAATCACACTTCTCAATTTTTTTTTAAAAACCAATCCTGGGTTTTATCCCCAATAAATTTTCTTTTGAAAATTTAAAAACAAACTGGTTCTTCTAAACAAATCAATTTGGCAGCAATCCGTCACTTAGAAACTCGAAAATGAACATCGATGATGCTGCAGTCATCGCCGAAGTTATTTTCCAACGACTGAAGTGAGTTCAATGCTATATCCCATCCCAAAATTTATTTGAAATAATTTCCTTTCAGAAATACTTCTAAAACAATAATGCGATTATTTATCTTCAAAACACTTGGAAAAACACTTCCAAAATCTCCGGGGTTTTTAAATCTACAGATTTGATTTAAATCAAATTTTAACTATAATTTATTTGTATAGTTTATCCTTATACCATTTTCTCCATTTGATTATCCAAGTCATTCCAATTTTTATAATCTTATTTGTTTAAAATATTATCATCCAAACACCCAAGTTATATAATAATTTAATAAAATATTTCTTTTATATCAAAATATATTTTGGGTAAAATTATTTCATTCACCCACCTTTAAAACAATAATGTGTCAATTCATCGTGTTAGGTGTTTATAAAATCTTCTCGAATAGCGGCCAACTTACTCGATCAGAATTGATATTCCACTCAACCAATAAGTGAACACAACATTAAAACAATTTATATTCACTAATAAACACACGCTCATATCTTTTAATACGCTCAAACCCATTCTAGGGTACTACTGACTCTATTTGAGTAATTCCCACCAGAGCCAAGGTTATCACCAACCTAAGCTATGAAACCACAATGTCACAACCCGATTTTCCGATGCCCGAAAAACCGAACCATGAGGGTTAAAGAAGAAGAGGTAGAAGAAGAAAATAGAAAATAACATCAGAATCTAACCATCGCAGCGGAATAAAATATAATAGATAATAAATGATCTTTACACAAAAACAAATATACCTGTTTATACATTACATCATTAGAGTACATCTATCACATAATACACAATTGGACAGTAATCATAACCTGTCCTCACACAACTGAATACATAGCGGAATATAAATCAAGTACGGAAGTACGTCTCGCCATCCAGCTCGTCTCCTGAGCTTCACAGCCTTCTTTTCTGTATCCTATAATACTCGGTCCGACATGAGCATTATAGTTAAATAACACCCGAGTCAGTCTGGAATACCAGAGTGAGAAAACCACACTCAAATTGACTATTAAAATTTCAAAATCCTTTGAAACCCAAAGCATCTCGTAAGACCACGCCACAAATAAACATGTCGGGATTTTACCTTACGATAGCTAAAACACTTTTTATTAAAATCCTCTAATTTTATAATAGGGTCTATTTACAAATACCTATTAAAATAGCCGAAATTGTTACATGATTAAATTCCAGCTACTAGCCACAAAGTGGGTAATACAAACAAAAATTGTAAAGGCACGTAGGGAGAATGGATTTCCATCTAATGACTAGGCATTGGGGTACCACCAGTCACAGTATGTTGCCTAGATCACCGTACCGAGGATTACTCCCAATCCCCTGCAACACAAGACCGGGACTACCCCTCACTGGATATTCCTGAGTAAGATCACCCCACGGTTGGGATCAGCAACCGCACCACTAAGCCGAAATAAAGGGACATCTAGACATGGATGACCTCACCCTAAATGGATGCTACCCACCTAGCCTTGCTGCATAACCCCTGATTTTCAGTCATTCCCGGTTGATGAGGCTAGAGGCTAAGCGTTACCTTTCTAGAACGTTTCACTTAGAATGCCCATCGTCCACCTGACGATGTTCTGAAAGCATTCATCCATACAAGTCCGTCCAGGGTTCGAAAGGAACCGAAGGCACTACTCCTACTACATCCATTTTGGAATCATCCTCAGGATTAGTAGCGACTAGCCCTTGCACTTCACTGCTCCATCTTTGACTCCGAACTCGTCTTCCTCACGAAAACGTACAAACCGGATCGAAGTGGTTTCGAGAAATTAATCCCGATTCCGGTCTCTTTGAAACGATCAACGCATTGGCTAATATTGATAGTCGATTATTTAAATATCAATTAACAATCACAACAACCATCAACTATAAATAATTTCTCCAAATTATTTATTATTCCTAAAATATCTTCGCAAGATATATTTCCATTTTCAATCCTTTTGGAAACAGTTTCAAACCACACTTTGCTCGTGAAATAAATTCCCAAATATCTATTTCCACTGAAAATACCAAGTACAAAGCTTTAGATTTTTAAAATAATATAAAAACACTTTATCATAAAATATATTTTAACATTTAGATTGAAAACTACTTCAATACTTTATTAAAAATATATACTTTAGGAATATTTAAAATAAGATTACTTTATAAAATATAAAACTAGATTTTCTCTTTTTAAAACAAAATACCAAGACACCTTTAATTAGTTACTACGATAATAGATTTGAAGAATATTTACATTGGAATTTTTTTAAATAATAACTTTTCCAAAACATGCCTTTTAAAACAACATTTAAACTTTTAACTTATATTTAAAAATTTATTTTGAAACCGTATTTGGCTATCCAGGGAAATATACTTCTCTTTAAATCCTTTTAAAAATAAATCACTATTTATTTTTAAACAAAATTTCTCATTCCTTTAATAAACTGCTATCGTGAATTTATTCTTTCAAATATCTACTGATATATTACTTCACTTTTATAAACCCAGTTTATATATTTCATGTCCCGCTTTTCTTTTAAAAATCCCGGTTTTACACATTTAATCAATCCCCAAATTCCTTCTTTATCTTTCCCAATAATTTAAATCTTAAATTTAAAATAAATGCTTCATTCTTTTAAATAATAACACCTAAGTTTAAAAATTCATTATCTTCCTGTTTATTCAAAATCCCCTTTTCATACACGGAATTTATTTATTAAAATTTTAAAACCACTATTATTCTTATCCTGCTCATTCTTAAATTTATTTAAATTCTCTATAATTATTCCACTTACACATTCTCTTCTTTTATTTTCTTTTCAAAAATCCAATTCTATATATTTTGATAACTCAGTGTACCGGAATATATTCAAGTAAACGATGGCATTAAATATTCCAATATATGTAACGGTACGGATTTTCGTTGCCGAAAAACCGAGATGTTATGGGTTTTAAAAAGAATTTAAGAAAAAGAAAGAAAAGAGAAAAAGAAGAAAGAAAAAGAAAAATAGAGGGAAAAGAAGATAGACAATTTTTAGAAAACAGAGAAAGAAAAGAAAATAGAGAATTTGAAAATAGAAGATAGAAGCATTTTAAAATATAGAACGGACAGAAAGGAAACAACAAAACAACAACAGAATCTCACAATTCGCAGCGGAACAACATATAATAATAAATGAATAATCTTTAAACAAAGAACTATATCAGTTATTACATTTGATACATTACATTACATCATATCATCACATCAGAGTGTACAACAACATACAACATCAAACAGTGCAGCGGAAAAGAAATACTATATAAATAATACGCCATGCCATCCAGCTTGCCTCCAGCAACTCCAGAATATCCAGAATATCCTGATAAACCTAACTCTTAACTGCCCGTGTGGAAATTGGTGGGCACCCAGAGTTTAGGAAGGAAAACAATAAACTCCAAGTCAGTCATGTGACTGGTGTGAGAACTCAAAACAGTTTATTTATCTTTAAAATCAAATAGAGGAATATTTTTATTTCAATTCGCAATGCTTTTTAAAAATGAGACTACCATAAGGCCTCCCGCACACACACACAATGCAAACGCAGAATCGGAGGAGATTTCTCCTTATGATAGTCAAAGATGCTTGATACGCATTTAAAATAACATTTGATATTATTACTAGTGCATAGTGTAGAGAAAAATTCATTTCGGAAGTAGAATATAAATCTTAGCCAACATAGACATTTCGAACTATGCCTACTATAGCTACCATCCAAACAGTGGTGACCACCATAAGTGAATGGCAGGTTCTACAACTAATACCGTACAAGTTTCGTATTGGGAATTGGATTTCCAACAAATGGTCAGGCCAAGGAACTTCCCATTGCCACTGAGAATGCCTCTGGATGGACATCCCCGAGAACCAAACCGGATCTCAACCAACACAAGGCCGGGTTACTCCTAACTGAGCAACAACTGACCGAATATGCCATCCCCCGGTCCTTTGGGACCTTTTTCCGAGAGCGCTCTCTAATCAATTCACACAATCATAACAAAGTGTTTTCAACATGAGTAAGTATCTGGGCTCCATACCATGATACCACCCTTTTCCAGAAGGAAATGGACACATCCTAAAGGGTGCTACCCCTCATAACCTTGCTGCTTCTTTCCTGTTTTGACCATTTCCGGGATGTGAGGCTCGACGAATTCACGTCCACAAAAACATACTTTATACAAAAGCCATGCTTTGGGTCAATAAATGATCAACACAATGATCACTAAGATAGACGATCAAATAAATGATCCTATCACAATAATCAACACAATGATCATTTCAGCATCACTCGGCATGTCACATTACCAAATTGGGAATATATCGCTGATAACTTCAACTATATAACCTTTGAGCTCGTACGTCTCAAAGAAGGGTGTTAAGCAAAGAATAAATTCTCCGCCACCAACAGAAATATATTTGAAAGAAATCGGCTTTATATCTCAAATTGTAATGTCAGACATACAATCCATACAAGTCTGTTCCGGGATCGAACAAAACCGAAGGCACTTACAAAGAAGTCCTTGCAATCCGGATATTCACAATCCTGATCGGATTTCCCATCACTTAGGGAGTTTCTATACCGGCGCGACTCGGTGCAGAAACAATCGATAGGTCATCCTATCGCTCTCGCAAATACCGGTCTTCAACACCGATCTTCAATGCAATTTCACAACGACGTATCACATATTCGGAGTGGGTTATACGACCCCATGGTCCTTTCCCGGTTAACCCGAATAGTGAGCGCTTATTCAAAAATAAGTGTGCATTCAAATTCAATCAATTCACATCAAATACCCATTTAAAGGGAAATATTGATAGTCGGTTATTGAACTATCAATTGATATGCATACATCACCAGATTCCAAATAATTTTCCAAATTACTTATTTTCCAAAATATCTTTACAAGATATATAATTTCAACACTTCAAAAATAAATCAATATTTATTTTCAAACAATTTCCACCTTTCTTTTATAAATTCCATAACGAATTTATATTTCAAAATATTCATGAATATACAATTCAATTATTCACTTTCAATTTATCTTTAAAAAGATAAATTCTAATTTTTCACTTCATATTGGAAAACATTTCCATACTTATTAAATAAGTAGTTCACAATCATTTATTTTCAACACTTAGAAAATATTCAATATACTTAAATCGAATTAAGTATATAATTCATTCTTTAAGGAAATCATTCACTTAAACATATTTACTTGGGCCAAAACGAATGTTGCGTAAAACATCGTTACGACAACCCAAAATCACTAGTATAGGGATTCGAATTTAAAATAGATATATAAATCCCAATACTATTAAAAACATTTCCTTTCGGAAATCATTTACTATAACAACAGTGTTATAGTCTACCATTTCCTTTTATTTCTCGAAACATCTATTTCAACAATAAATGTTGAGATCTTTGGTTTCGAATCTCAACACATCTAAAAACATCGTTAGATCGTTTTAATTCTATTTAGAACATCATATCTAAATCAATTTTCTTTAACATATTATTCACTATTCAAAAATGTGAATATACTACGTTAATAAATACCATCCTTTCTATTCATTTTAATTCAAAGGATTATTCACTATTCAAAAATGTGAATATAACTCCATTTCTAAGTTATAACAATTAACTTATCAAAATAAGTCGTTTGCGAATTTATAAAACAACGTTTATAAATTCCATTTCTATTTATTTATAAAAACTTCCTTTTTATAAATTCCTTTATTAACCTATTTCAGTTTATAACTAAATTATAAACTAAACGTTCATATTATAAGTTAAATACTTATAAAACGATTAATTTATAAAATCGTTCTTTTAAAGACTTTCCAAACCATAAATCTTATAACTTATAAGATTCATTTATTTAACAAAATTTATTCTTCAAATAACTTCACAAATTTATAAATCTTACTATTTATAAATTTCATTCATAACTTCACCATTTATAATTTTATAAATTTCATTCTTTAATGAAATTCATTTTCACTTCATTCAAACACTTATAAAAACTTGTTTTATGATGTCTGAATCTCAATTCATAAATATCCATTTATAAATCTTTTAATATAAATCAATTTATATTATTATTTAAAACGTCTTTAAATTACTTTATAATATCACCATTTCGATTTATAAAAAAAAATCAAATTTTATAAATCCTATATTTAAACTTTTAATAATAAGTTCAAAAATCCAGTTTAAATTATTTTATAAAATCATTAATCCATATTTCTCAAAAATCAGCTTTTAACTGTATTTCTAAAAATCAGCGTTTTAACTATATTTCACAAAACCCATAATTTTATAACTTTAAAAATTATAGCGTTTAATTATTTAAAATGGATCAATTTCCAAAAATATAGTATATTTTCAAAAATCATTTAAAAGATCATTTTTAAAATCCCAAAATTTGGGTCCAATGATGCTACACACCAAATAGTCAATCACGACTAACAACGATATCATATATCGATATGATAATCCATCAAATATCAAAATATCTGAAATAAAATAAAAACTGTTGAGGAATCCAGTTGGATCCCTCCAACCTGTTTCCTGCATCCAAAAACATTAGCACAATACCAATTTCGCTAGTACGAAATTATCGCGGTATATGTTCTTAATAAATATTATCCGCTTAATAACGGCGTAATAGGGTCTCATCCGCTAAACAAAAATGCGGGAAATCAACAACTGCAATATATACATATGCCAATATATATATATATTGATATTATATATAATACCAATTTCACTGTTTATGAAATATTCGCGGTATATGTTTATATTAAATAACATCCGCTTACTAACGGCGTATAATGTCTATTTTAACAATCAATAATTTACAGTCATCATTCAAACATGCATTCAAATATTTTAAATCTAACTATTTAAAATAAAATCGAAATCTATTCGATTGAGTGAGAAGTTCTCACCTTGGTTTTAAATTCCGTTTTAGCTTTTATTTCGAATAAAATTAAACGCGCGTTTAATTTTACCCGAAATTCTCACTAACTCCAAACGACTCCAAACCAACTCCATCGCGTAGTGCTCGTCCATACGATTCCAACGCAACTGAGTTTGCATTTTTTCGACCTCGTATGAAAAAGATATGAATATTTGAAGTTTGTACCAATTTATATATATAATTTACAACTAAATTAACTTTAAAACCCTACACGCAAATCAGAGCCACACGATCCCCCAAGCTCCAGATCTCAGCCGTTGCTTCCTTTTCTTCCTTCTCCCTTCGTATCATCTCCAGGAACGAATATGAGGCCGAACCCAATTTCAAATCTAGGGTTAAATTTAGCACCCACCACACTCAACTTCGACACGATCCAGGAGCTCCATGTCGTAGCCCCCTCCATCACCCACCTTCGGCTACAAGGAGGAGGAGCTCGGCCCCATGTTTTGCACGCACCACGAGGCCGAACGGCCTGCCTTCGTGGCTCCATATCTCATCATCCGTAGCTTGAAACTTGATCACCACCGTTGAATGTGGAGATCTTGTTGAGCTTAACAATCTTCTAGTTGACAATCTTTGCTAATTATCAACGGATCTTGAGGAATTGAAGGAGGAAGCAAACCATTTTCTGGCCATAGGTTATAGAAGTGGCGGCCACGATAGAATTAGGGTTTAATAAATTTTTATTTATTTTTGTGAATTCAACTTCTATTTATAGAAAAAGCTAGCGTAAACACTATTCATCCCGGGAATTCCGAACTCCGATTTAGGCGCCGTAACCAGCGTACCTAGGGTTTATCCCGCGTTCCGGACACAATGGAACAGGTTTCGGAAGCTAATTCGGAAGTATGTGCGAGTTATGGCTATAAACGCTCAATTTAAATTAAACCGATTTAAGCGATTTTCTAGGCGTTTTAATTTGTACTGGACAAACGGTAAATCCAATTGACACGAAATTTGAAACCTTACAATAATATCACATTACGGATCCGATGAAACTGGTTTCGTCGAAATCCGAGACTTTTTGAAAAATGGCTATTTTGACTCGTCAAATTTAAATTAAAAAACGATTCGATGCGTTTCGAGCTGCCACGATCAAACGATAGCTCCGATTGACACGAAAATTGAAATCCGGTAATAACTAACTATTACGGATCCAATGAAACTGGTTTCGTTCAATTCTGAGACTGTTCAAAAATTGGCTATTTTACAGTCGATCATTAAATATTAAAATATTCAATTTTCACAGATTAACTTTTAATTCGATTTTAAAAGTTCTAAAATATCATTCTAACTCTAAGATGATAAAATAAAATTTCCCAAATTATTTTCAATCATTTTTAACTCAATTTTTTATTTATTTCCATAATTTAACATATTAAATTATCGATTAAATTATTCAATTAAATCCAATAATTCAAATAAAAATTTATTTGACTTAAAAATTCACTTATAAATATTTAAAATTAATTAAATATTCAAATTTAAATTAATAAAAATTCTGGGTCGTTACAATATAATTCGTCACAGAATATCAAATAATCATAACAGAGAATATTAAATAATCTAAATAAATGTTGAGGAATCCAGTTGGATCTCTCCAACCTGTTTTCCTGCATCCACAGATGTTAGCACAATATAAAATACCAATTCCACTTCGAGGTGGAACATCGCAGTATATGGGATTTAAATAATATTATCCGCTATTATGCGGTGCATAGGGTCTCATCCGCTATAAAATGCGGGAAATCAATCACTCCAATATACTACTATATACTACTATATATATAATATAGCACATCTAATCAAATCAATCAATGATTGTTTAAATTTAACCATTTAAATTTATATTATAACCAGATGAGTGAGATTAACTCACCTTTTGCTTTTTAATTTGCAATTTGATCCTAACCGGCTTGTCTTCTTTCCGATTTTAGACCTTGTATAAGCACATTACATATCGTTATTAATCACTGAGGTAATTTATTTATTTTTTTAATTTAAAGTTGACTTACAAATTTTAAATTATTGTACCCAATTAAACTTTCCCTTGGAAATCAAGTCCGATATATATATAAAATGATCTATATGATTTCAAAAATCCAATTGTTATATAACTTTTCAATTTAAAACGTTTAAACCCCCCTCCTTTTTTTTCTTTTTCACAAATCTTATCTATATTATATTCCGGTTTAACTATGATTCACAAACCGTATATAACTTCACTTTATTTTTATCCCTTTCCGACCAGAAAATTTTCTATTCTAGCCTTTACATTTTTTTTCGAAATCTTGTCCGCAAAAAAAAAAAAGAATTAAATTAAAAGTTTAAACTTACCTATCATTAAATCAGAATGTTAAAATTAAATTACCATAAGATATATTCTTAAAATCAAAAGGTAAGCCGATGCATGCATTTTATATAGTTTCTGATCTATATATTTATCGAATCTGTATGTATATATTTTTTCTGTATGCCAAAAAATTATCACAGTAGCCCCTATTTTTTCTTTTCAAATGAAAAATTCAGATTGAGGAAATCCTAAGGTTTTAGAAATTACCAGAAGGAACCACCTTCCCCTTAATGCCTGTCACTGCTCACGACGAGCTCCTCGAACTCACCATCGCGTGCCGAAAAGTCGACCCGAAAACGCAAGCTTCAAACCCGCACTTTCTCGATTTCCAAAGAGGGAAAACCCTAGCTCCGCCAATCACTGTATTAACCGCGCGCCTTCGCCATCTGAAATCATTACGTCAGTAACTTCTTCGGCCATCCACATTCAGCATCTACGCCTCGAAGCTTTCGCGACCATATATACTGCCCTAGGTTGCTAATGCAAATCCACCTTCGTGCTTGAGTGTCTTCAGCTTGCGTGCCACCATCGAACTTACGCTTGATGCCAACATCGGCCAGGTCGCGCTCCCTTCGATCGATCGCCGTTTTCATCGTTTGTTTATACTTTGTTTTTATTTTCGTGAGGCTAGGGATTTGAATTGGGAAAAGGACATGATTAAATGACAAGAAGGTGGCGTGCATAGAAAGGAAAAGTAGTTGACTAGCCAATTTATAAATTAAAAATTTCCAAAATATTTCGATATAAATTCAGCGCGTTTATATACCGTACGCTCACACAACAACTCCAAACACTACGAAAATTGAAATCCGATAATAATATAATATTACAGATCCAATGGAACTGGTTTCGTCGAATTCCAAAACTGTGCCTCGGAAGGTCTATTTTTAAATTCAATTTAAACGATAAAATTTCAAAACTGAACAAATTAGCGTTAAATTCAATTTTAAAACTTTATTATCCTCAACACAATCAATTTAAATATTACAAGCCTTCAAATTATTTTTGACAGGCTTAGAACTGATGATTCAACATTTCACCCAACTTTCAATCATTAAATTCAATAATTTAATTGTCAAATAAATAGTGATACTTGGAATTCAAGTTAAAATTAACCTTTCAAATATTTAAAATTAATTAAATATTCCAATTTTCAAATGCTCAAAAATTCCGGGTCTTCACATATTTATGCATTCATATTATATAAGTTTTTAACTTATCATATATCTTTTATAATTTAATTAACTTATATAATAATAGTCTTATGTATAATATTATATTAACTAAATCTTATTTAATGAATTTAATTAATTAACTTTTTTAACTAATCTTATATTATTCAATTATAACATTTTAAATTGAACATATATATATATATATTTTATAACACTTATAGTTATACACCTATATCTTTATATATATGTATTTTATTATTATTAATTAACTTTTAATTAATTTATTTAATTAAGAAATTTTAGTTAAATATATTTAATTTTGAAAATTAGTATTATTATATATATAAACACTTACGTTATCGTAAACAATTCAAGTCAATGTAACATGTGTAATAATACGCCTTGTATATGTGTTTCATCAATTACCTATTTACTTTATGTATTTATTTAATTAATCTTATTAATATTAAAATTTTCAAAATTTATTTATTTTATTTTCGAAACACTTTTGAAAATCATTTTATAACATTTATAATATATATCTCTTATTTTAAATTTAAATTTAAAATTTAAAATTTTATTTTAATTTTAAAGCAATTTTGAAGATTAATAGCAAGTGTAGTTGGCAAACTCAAATTTTTCGATGGTAATATTGTTGCTTGAAACAAGGTTGTATATGCGAAGGCTCTCATTAAAGCTAGAAAAGCCTCATCTCTCCAAATATCTATTCTGATTGTCGAGGCCCATGTTTCAGTTATCGATGCACATTATAGTTGGAAACTGGAAATTTGTTCGTCTTGTCACGCTTTTGGTCACTTTTTTTACGCCTGTTCTTTGTAATCCGATGCCTTTCCTGTTCCTCTTTCACTTAGGTTCCCACTTCCTTGTCCCGTCATGAAGTGGTTCCCGAAAGTTGGCCCTGCTACTGTGCTTTTGCCTCTTGTGATTGCGACGTCGGTCACTGTATTCGCTCTGTTGATGTTTTTTGTGTTCGCTTGGTTGATGCTACTGAGATTTCGCCTCATGATATCATGACTCATGTCATTGATGTTCGCTCTATTGATGTTATTGATGCCGGTGCTACGCTTTCTGAATTTGCAACACCTAGGAGGCGTCACAAAACAGAGATATAAGTGTTGGTACAGAAATATCCGGTAACACTTATAAGTGTTGGTACAAAAATATACGGTAACGCTTATAAGTGTTGGTACAAAAATATGCGGTAACACTTATAAGTGTTGGTACAGAATCAAACGGTAACACTTATAAGTGTTGGTACAGAAATATCCAGTAACACTTATAAGTGTTGGTACAGAAATATCCGGTAACGCTTATAAGTGTTGGTACAGAAATATCCGGTAACGCTTATAAGTGTTGGAAAATGATTAATATTGGTAACACTTATATGCGTTACTAATTGAAATTATGTTTTTACAATATTTTATACACAATTAATATTAAATTCTTAAAACAAATGAATATAATATCTCATAAATGATGATGCCCATACGTATATAATTCATCATATCAATTCAATATGAAGTCTAAAATGCTTCCATATCTCAAATGCAACAATATCATATTTAGATAATACTATAATATGAGCTACAAACTTTGCAATTTCAAAATACCACAATATCATATCCAAATTACAAAAAAGCAATTTCATATCTAATTTTAAATATGCAATATAATACGAGCTACTAATAAATAGAATTTTAGATACTGCGAAGACGAAACACAGGCCATATCACAAAGCCCCCATCTGAAAAATCACAAAGCTTGTGGTGCCCATTTTGAGGACCATCGTAAATTGGTGCTTCCGGTTCTAAAACTTCTGTTATCCAAACAACTTTCTCAATATTTGGAACTGTCTCTCTGAAATGACACATAGTTTGTGTTCCAATATAAGCTTTTGCTACATCCTTCTTCCTATCCTGTGATAATAGCATTACCAATTGTTTACCTCTTGTAGATGATCCGATATCATTTGACGGAATACTAGCAACTCCAATATTCGAAGGAGATTTATTCAAGTTAGAAGCGGTTTCAGTCACTGGCGTCACATTACCATCATTAAGATTATGTTGTAACCCCGGTACCATAGTTAAGAAAGATGAAGCAAATGATTTAAGAGCCTCATTGATTTGGCTCGACACTTGATTTGCCACTTGATTTGCAACTTGATTTGCCACTTGGTTTTGTAATTCCGATGACCATTGACGAAAATCTTCCTTTTTATTCTTATCGGCAATTGCATTTGAAGCTTGCATCAACTTTACTTGTTTTGCAGAGGAAGTGGAGCTAATTGCACGACAATAGTTATTCTTTCTATCGGACCCAAAAACTTTAGAGATGGGATCATTGTCAAGGTCGTATGTGTTTGCTTCCTCGTTACCGCTACATTCCAACTTCTGTTTTTCTTCCTCTTCCTCCACAAGTGCCTGCATTCAATACGTACAGAAGATTAGCGGTTGAGAAGCAATAAGATAAATAATAAACAATTTGACACGTTGGGATTATATCAAATGATATAAAAGTTTGTATTAATTTGAGGTGGGCAGATAAAACATCAACTAGCATATGTATTGTTGTAGTTATTTTTGGTATATCCTAATCAAGGTACACTTAATATTTATGTTTCACACAATGCAATAAAATATTATACATCAAACGTTCTACAGTAAGACTGTGTTCGACAGTAAGACTATCATACAGTTGTTTATATTGTTACTTCGGTTGTTGTATATATTATGGGCGCTTTATTTTTATTTATAAAATCGGTACTTGTAACAGGACATAGACAAGCAAATAGGTATCAAATGTCTGCAATCTGCAATCTGCAAGTAGGTATAAAATCGGTACCATAACTTACCACTGTGCACTTCAATTTCTTCCACTGTGCACTTCAATCCTTACCATTTCTGCTCTCTGCAAAACCACCATTTCTTCGCTACTCACACATTTCTACACTTCAAATTTACTGTCTTCTGTTAACTCTCATACTCTCTCTTATTTGACTTCTCTGTTCTCTGTTTTCACACTGTACTTTATTCAAAACTGTTGCCTCATTACTCATCAAGCATCAGCTATTTTCACTTCAAAACAACCATCAGCAACCCTCATTATTCTTTCTTCAACAAAATCAGCAACACCATTCTTCCATACTCCCTGACTTGCCATAACCACAGTGCCTACCTCTGACAACCCAGCAGCTCATTCCTTCCAGTGCCACCAAAACCATACACTACAACTACAACTTTATTCAACAAATCAGAACCATCTGTGATGACTTTAACATGTGACTTTAACCACGACCCTTCTCTAGATTCAACAACCACAAGCACTGCCCCAACCAAGTCACTAACTACTGCCCCAGCCATGGCACTAACACAAACACCATAATAAAGCAAACTGTGAGAACTGTCAATTGTAAGCGCTGAGTACCCCCCATTCCACTTACCAGCAGTACAATCAACTGAACTTCCATACCTTTATAAGCAACAGAGTTAAAATTTTCCACAGGTACCCCGACCACATTACAAGAATTTAATCTGTTGATAACCAACATAGGAGGATCCATATTCAACTCATCAGCGAGTATTTTCGACTCTGATATTGAAAAGCTCAATTATTTTGACTTAGAACCATCATTCTTATAATAAACAGCTGACACGATGTCAGTAGACATGCACACAATGATATTTGGAAAGTGCACCACTGGAATCTCAGTTCTACCAGCAAAGTTATCAACTATATCCACCATTCCACCATTCATATAACACAATGTCAGTAGACCAGTATTTTGTTTTTCAAAGCCAAATTGACTGTAGCAGTTCTGTCACTACATCCTCACTACAACACTCATCCTCTGCCTTAACATTCATGACTGTAGCAGTTCTGCCTCTACATCATCACTGCCACTACATCATCACTGCCACAACATTTACAAATACATAATATATTCATATGTTTTCTGCTGTAGGATACTCCGTCAACCGAACAGAGTACGACCCAACTGGAAATTATGACCAATGTACCATCTTAACCACTATAACTAAAGTCAGTATCTAAAGAAAAAACTTTTTTTATAACCAAACTTATTTTACCAAGATGACAACGACAATGTTAGCAATAGTAAACCTAATACTTGAGCTCCAATAACAAGTAGACGAAGGGGAGGATATGAAATTTACTTTGATTACTTAACTAATGTACAAATACTTACACAGGCTTTTGCCGCAGATGGAAGAACTTTTCCAGATTTCTTATTTATATGTCCCGCCTTCCAAACCATTGTCCGCGTAACTTTCTCTTTCGGATTTTCCTTGACCCGCAAGAACAAATATTTTTAAACTAATTAACTATTCATTATTAATATTTACAAGAAATATTTTTTATACTATTTCTTACCATTTCGTCGTAAACTCTACGGTATGATTTTCTTCCTAGTGTATGAGTGATAGTATTTTTAGCTTTAGCTTTGGCGTTTTTCCTACATTGCTCTTTTTTTTTATCTGAATATTCATTATCTATAAACTTTTCCCACCATACTCTGTCAATGTCCGCGGGACATTTAGTAATAGCAATATTCTTGGGTATGGTGGTTCCTCCGACTCTGAGCAATTTATTCCGCAAAGTAGACTTTACCGTACGATAATATTGTGGAAAAGTTTTTTCTAGAATTGGCCGAGCTAGATCGGGATCTATATCCATGTCAAATTCATTCTGTTTAACAAAGAAATTTTAGTACTAAGGATAAATCTTGTGCAAAACATAAATGACTAAATAAGATGAATTAGTGACATACCAATAGCTCTTGCCACAAAATATTCTTGTAATAATCATCTACATTTCTCCACTCATCATAGCCAATAGGTATATGACAACGAATTAAGGCTCCGCATCTGGAGCTCCATTTAGCTTCATCTTTACCTTTAACACCCTCAAGATCAACACTTATTAAGTATTTTTTATCACTTGTATGAGGAGGATTATATGCTTCTAGCTCTGCATTTGTATCTTTAGATGCACTAGCATTGCAATTGTTCGACATTTAGACCTGCATAAAAAAGATTTTAGTATACAATGAAACTTAAAATGTCATTTCAAAGTACAGGCATGACATCTTCGCTGAATTCATTCAAAAAACATGCTTCAAGCTCTGCATTTGTACCTTTAGAGGATTTTTATTTTTTTTAACCATGCAATTATACATTCAAAATCTAGTAAAGTGGATAAATTCAATTTAAGGAACGAAAAATAAAATGTAAATGAATGCTACAATAAACAGGAACTAGTTGAAAAATCATCACACAAATATATCACACAACCAAGTACCAAGTATATCAAACAACACAAATATTCATTTCAAAATGATATCTATTTCATTTCAACACATTTCAATAATGGTCCTAAGTTGGCTTGCTCTTTCATAACAGACTGAAAATCGGTCGGTATTGTGTAGTCATCTATGTTGTCTGTCATGCGCTTCGGAGAACGTCGAACAACGGACCAATCAGGATTTTGAGTGTCTTTTACATAGAAAACTTGACCTGCTTCGGTTGCTAGAATAGCTGGCTCATCATACTCTCCATTAGAATTTTTGAGCTTTTTCAAGTTCACCATCAACAAATGTGAATCGGTACGAATCTTACAACCATTTGTCTTGTCCGCGATGTTTATCCAATCACCATAGAATACTACATGTTGAGAATCATAATAATCGACTTCTATGATATCTTTAATGATACCATACCAAGTAGTGTCATCGTCTGTAGGATTTATATCTTTTGCACTTGCAACAAATGTGGTGATTGCATCCATGCAAACACCGCTATCTTGGGTCAAAAGAGTATCGTCGTAATGTTGAGGAGAGAATATATATCCATTCACTCTATACTTGAGATAGCTTTTGGCTTCCCACTTTGGGCCACTAACATATTGCCACAACATTGTGTTCATGCATTTTTCTTCTAGTAGCTGTCAGGAACAAACAAATTTGCATGACTAACATAAAAGGAACAAAATCTACAATTTTCATATTGAAATAACTTACTTTTTTCTGCAACCAATCAATAAATTCAGTTTGTACAACTACTTCTGCCATTGTGGTAACTTTTCTTTTACCACGAGACACACCTTCTAAAGAGGAGCGATATGCACTACAAAATAGATATTATAATGTGAATACATTCTCTATTTTATGTCATCGGTATTTATCATAATATGGAGAAAATTCATACCTATAATATTCATCTCTCTCGGGAACATCGATTCTAAAAAGTATCCACCTTCGAATTTGAATACGTTGCATCCTAGTTAGCTTAATATATTTGCCTTCAATGATGGGGCGTTCATATATATCATCACCATCATCTAAAAAGGATGCTTGTGTAGAACTATGATTTCCATCACGTGGGTTCGGCATATATTCCATTGCATATCTAACTGATTCTGAAACAAGATATGCTTCAGCGATTGATCCTTCTATATAGCGTTTATTACTAGGTATATTTTTGCATTCTTTCATAGCCCTACACACATGTAAACATGCACATATATTTAGAAATTGTCATTTTGAAATAATGTTTACAAACCTTGTAAAAATAATATCTCACCTTTCAAATGGATACATCCATATATAGTTTGTAGGTCCGCATAGCAAAGCTTGGTCAGCTAGATGCACCAAAAGATGAACACTTATATCAAAGAAGTCTGTAGGAAAATAATGTGCTAGCACACACAATGCCTCGAAAATCATATCTTTGGCGGCTTGAACATGTTCTCGAACTAAAATTTTCGAGCATATTATGTTAAAATACAAACTCACTTGTAAAATAGCTCGTCGTAACTCACAAAGCTTTGGATATGCTTGTTGAACCATTATAGGAAGCAAGTGTAGCATAAAAATATGATACTCGTATGTTTTTTTTATGTGCAAAGTAGGTGGTTGAATGGTAACAAGGCTACCAAATCTTGTCCCAAGACACGATGGAAGTTTGGCATCTTTTAGAACTTGACAACATTTCATTTTATGAATCTTGTCCCATGCAAACTTAGATGATTGATTTCCCTTGTCAAACATTAAGTTGATAAGATGTTCTAAAACATTCTTCTCCGTATGCATCACATCAATAATATGTCGCACTTTATGACTACTCCAATAAATTAAGTCATAGAAAATTGACTTCTTATACCAAGACAATTTTTCTATCTCACCATCTCCAACTGTAGAGAAACTTTTATCGGTAGCTTCATATATCGTTCGCTTCTTATTCTTTGGTAATTTTCCAGGAAAATATTTTATACAATTAAGCTTTTCCAAAAGGGATGGTCCACTTAACCTTGTTGGCGGTTCTTTATCTTCGGTATCCTTATACCATCCATGTTTTATTAATCTATATGGATGGTCATCCTTCAAAAATCTTCTATACTTTGGATAAACAACCTTGTTACCAATGTACTCTGACTCAGTCTCCATAGCACAAACTGGACATGCTTTATAACCATGTGTCATGCAACCAGATAAATTTCCAAATGCTGGTAAGTCATGGATTCCCCATAATAGTATTGCCTTCATCGTAAACATTTCTCCCCTGTCCATGTCAAAAGAAGCCACTCCTTCCGTCCAAAGTTTCTTCAACTCATCAACAAGAGGTTCTAAGTATACATCAATGTCTTGACTTGGTGCTTCCGATCCAGGAATTAATAAACTTAGCATTTGAAATTGTGATTTCATGCATAACGAAGGGGGTAGGTTATAAGGAATCATATATACGGGCCAACAACTGTAACTATTGGAGAGAACCCCATTCGGATTAAATCCATCACTAGCGATACCAAGCCATATATTACGTCCTTCATTTGCAAATTCTGGCCACTTACATTTGATTGATCTCCATTCGGCCGAGTCAACGGGATGGCGCATGAAATTCCAAGAAGGATCGGCATGCTTATGCCACTGCATTTTACGAGCTATCCACGGTATAGTGTATAATCTAGCCAGCCTTGGAATTATAGGGAAATGTCTTAGAACTTTCCTCGGTTGGGTTGTCATTTTTTTTATGCCTAACGCATTTGCCTTATCTTTAAATCTTGGTGTATGACAATGAGGACATTCTACTATGTTAGCATTCTCTTTCCAAAATAACATACAATCGTTTTCGCATGCATGAATGCTTTTTACCTTCATTCCCAAATCTTTTAACATTTTTTTCATGGTGGGATACTTGTCGGGTAATGTATTTTCTTTTGGAAGACATTTTTTAAATAATTTCAACAATTCCGTCATGCTATTTCCCGACCAGTTAAATTCTTTTTTCAAGTTCTGAAGCTCAACCATTACACTTAAAGTTGTAAGTCCATCTTCAGAAGAAGGATATATTTTCTCATTTGCTTTGCTTCTGTATTCATGGTACATTTTCTGAACATGTATCTCTTCAAAGTTCACTTCACCGCTAGCATGTGGCATATCATGCACTCTAAATGCATCGTTAACGAGATTTCCAAGAGCGCCCTCAATAGGCTCTTCTACTTGCATTTGGTCTTGAATAGGTAACTCTTCGACGGAATCTGATGCATGAGTCATTTATACTGTAGCATTGTTTCTCTCTCCATGAAAGAACCACACATCATATGTCGAAAGCATACCAAAAACTATCAAGTGTTTCTCAACTGTTTCTATTGAGATTTTTTTGGAGTTTTTACACTTCTTACAGGGATACACACATAACTGGATATCTTGTGGTGAGTGTTGCTTTACAAAGTTGATGAAGTTCTGAACACCTTGCTTATATTCATCCTCATCTCTACGTGGATTTTTAATCCATCCTCTTGACGTTTGTTATGTCATAACTAAAATAATATATAATATTACATTAGTGCCATATAGATTTGCAAAGAAAAATAATATATAATATTACGTTAGATAATCTAATAACATATCGGTTTATACATAAATGATCTTAAATATCATTCATATACAGATTATGGAACTTTGGAATTATGGAATAATCGTAGATATAAGAGTTTGTGATTTTCTTGAATTTATACAATTATTGAAATTATTTCTTTAATATTTTGGTTTATATGCAATTATTGAGTTTATCTGACAATTGGCTCAGGCAATATTAAAACAATAAGTTTAACTAGGCCATATGAACGACAGTTTTTTCTTTTCATTTTTTGTTTCCTTTTTCCTCCCACTCAAATCCACCTCCTGCTAGATATGCTTTAGAGTATGTTTTCATATTATTTTTTAAACTGAGCTGAACAACATTCAAATAATAATGGGTTGTAGTTCCTAAATTTTGAATCATATATATTTAGTGTACTAAGAATATAAACGTGTTTACTTCTTATAGAACATAACCCAATGCACAGTAATGCTAAAGCAATCCATGTGAACCACTGAAACTGCAATAGTGTTCTAGGTTTTAATAAAAGATGTAGATGTACACACAACAAACATACATGGACACATCTAAGTCTAACAATCCAGTGACCATGGATTTTTTTTTTAAAAAATTGAGTCGGTCAAATCAATACTGAATTATAATTTACTGGGATAAGAAACTTGGTCGTAATAGTAATATCATTACAGCCATAAAACTCATCAGACAAACATATGCAAAAAAAAAAATTATAAAAAGAACAACAATTGATAGTGGTTTGAAATAGGAAATTATGAACTGATAAAATACAAAGCTCAGAGAAAACACATCTCATTCAAGGAATCTGAAAATAGCGTTATCATCACAGCAATAGAGCGAAGCGTTGTTGGAAAAGTATAGTAAACATAAAAATAGGTATACTGAAAGCAACAATGATAGAAAAACGAAAGTTGGATCACTTGATACATGATTATGATGCAATATAAACAAGTAGGATACAACACATAAGTACACAGAGTATCACTCCAAAATCAAAACATTACCACAGATATGTTAGAAGTTAATAGGAAGGTGGTGGTACTGTATCACAACATCCTAAAACTATCTTAGGAATCATATCATATTTAGTAGCATGGACGGTACATTTTATGACTTAAATCAATCACGAAATGAATCATTCATCTTGGGATCAGGAAGGCAGTGAATAATTTTTTCCAACTCGGTTTTAGCCTCCTCCACGCTATTGAAGAATACACAATGAAACAAGCCAATATATGAGAAGTGAGAATAGGTCAGATATCATCACAGCCATTCATTTTGTATGAAATCATTTGCTGCTCAAGACTTTAAAGGATGATAATGGGCTGCAACGCACTACATTTATTTTCTTTATAAATACAAGTTGTATACTGAGATTATAAATGTGTAAAAACAATATTCATCATCTCTGTAACATCAAAAGCTTTACTGCTTGTGTAATCAATCGTTTGACTTGATCATGTTCTCTACATGAATTTACAAGTTAAAACCAAATTAAAATCTATTTAGAAACAGGCAACAACAATGCTAAGAAGAAACATCGTATTCATAATCAAAACCAGTCAGTCTAATCTAAACATTGTTTTTTTCACAAATTCCAGATATAGTATTTATATTTGTAATTTCTGAATACAACATTATTAATTACTTGAATTAGTGTTCAGCTATTAACTAATCTTATTATCTTATTATGAAAATGCAAATGAATTCTCTCTTCTTTTCTAAAAGAAAACAACCCAAATTTTTTTTAAAGATGAAAGGATAAAAGATAAATAGACTAAAACAAAATGGAAACTAAATATACATGCTTGTTATTGCTTTTTTTTAATTCTTGGAAAAAAAAATTAAAAACAAGGAACTAGTTTTAACACAACTAATGAACAACGAACGAAAAAAAAAGATTAATGGGCACAAGGGCCCGGTGCAGATAAAAAACGAACTAAAGATCGGAGACTCAAATCAAATTCTCAACTCTCAAAATCAAATTCTCAAAATCATAAGATAAAATTCTCAACTCATAAGCCAAATTCTCAACTCACAAGCCACTCAATCAATTTAAACAGTGAGTTCAACGGAATATTTTAGCTAGTTAAGATTACAAATCGATACAAATATAAATCGAACAATCATAAAATACCTGATTCAATGTTTGAAATTGAAGAAGAGAGTTGCTTGCGAGAAGAAATGAGCTGCGTGGAGAGTTGCTTGCGAGAACTGGCTACGTGGAGAGTTGCTTGCGAGAACTGGACGTTGCTTGCGAGAAGAACTGCGAAGAACTGGAGAGTTAGCTTGCGGGAAGAACTAAATGTGGGAACGCGGGAATTAAAAATTAGGCGGCCAACAAGGGAGATAGAAGGGAAAGCGTTAGAAAAACCCTACATGTACAAAATTATAAAAGGAGCCAATTTTTAGTGAGTTATTTACAAATTTACCAACTGTTGTAACACTTTTTTGTGTTGTAAATTATAAATGATGTGTTGGAAAGTCTATAAAAAACATTATTTATATTTACCAACACTTTTTCAGGTATCCTAACACTTTTTTATTGTCACTAGGCTGTAACACTTATAAGTGTTAGAAATTAACAAATATAAAATGTTGCGAAATCACTGTTTTGGTGTAGTGTTGTAGAGCGCTCGAACCTTCCATGGTTGAAGACTATTGTCTGAAATTTTGTTGGGGATTTTACGGTTCGAGACGGATTTGATGGCGATAGAGATGAAGACAATGCTGTACTTCCAACTTCAAGGATCTATGGAATAGATTCTTTCAGACAATAGTTCGACCCACCAGGTACAAACGGGTTATCAAACTATCGACTTTCAGGATTCAATGAAGCCCTATAACAGCGTAATTAGATTCAAAGTTTGTACGACTTTGATCCGACCAAGAACACTTCAGAAACTGTATCTGATGATGTAATTTGTATAGAGTAGAATGAAGAGGAAGAAGAAAACAATTCTGCAACGCTTTCTGAATTTGCAACACCTAGGAGGCGTCACAAAACAGAGCAATCCGTAAAGATTTCTGGGCGTCGCAGAATTGTGTAGAGAAGAATAAGAGGTTTCGAAAACTGTTACTGCAACTATACTGGGCTTTGCTATTTACATTTGGGAGGAGATGTACATTCGCGAAGTGTCACGGCCGTTAGCAACGGTTTGCAACTGTTACGGATTCAAAAGCAAACGTCGCGCCCTTTTATATTTGCAACGGTTCACAACGGTCGCGTCCATTCATTTTGTAATGTTTCAGAAAATGTTACAAAATCCCGCCATCAATTCAAATTCTTAATTTCGGTTCTGGGTCCTTAACGGGCTGAAAACTGGCCCGTTACTGTTCTTATTTTGATCTAAAAATATTTTCGGATCCGAACCCGAAACCCGGACCCGGCCCGGCCCGGTTCGGTTCGGTCGGACGGACGACAGCGGCGCGCGTGTGGTGTTGCATGACTTCTCTCCTCACAACAAAGAAAACATGTGGGAGCCCCAAGGCCCCATCATCCACTTGAGAAAGCTATACTTATACAAGTATAGTCTTCATTTTTCTACAATGTGGGACTTCTCTTCTTCCTCTCTACTTCTTCTCTTCCAAAACCAAAAACCCAAACCCCAAAGCTTTTGAAAATTTCACAACAGTTTGGGTTCTGATGGATTGTTTATGTTAATTGGATTGCTTGGATGAATTGTCGATCAAAATATTAATTTGTTGTGTGATATTGGATGAAATTGAATTTATTGGATGTTATTTTAGTGGCTGATAGTGGAGTTTTGGTGTTTGTTAGATGTCTAAAATGCAAAAGAGATTATACCTATTTGCATTTTGAATTACGTAATTTGTTTATACTATGTGTATAGTTTATCGACGACCGAAATTCGATGAAATTCGACTCGGCCACACCAAAATTTATATTGGTGATTGTTGTTGATTTTAGAGGATTTTTGCCCCTTAATTCATGATTTGGACGTTCAATTGATTTTCTAGTTTTAAAATATTTTTGAAAACTTCGATAAATTATTTTCGGTATTTAAAATTAAATTTAAGTATATTATAAAGAAATAAAGTATGATTTGAAATAAAAAGAATTATTTATGTGAATTGTTGAAATAAAAGTTAATTTGAAAATGAAAATAGGGAAATTCTAGAATAATCGAAAGTATAAATTTTGTAAATATAAACGAGGATTTTAAAAATATCTTCGAAAAGAGGTTTTTAAGTTTATGAGCTTGTTTATCATATTGCTATATGTTTAAAGAATGTTATAATATATTATTCCTTTTCATATATACATATGTTTTGATGGTTCGAAATTGATTTAGTGATATCATGGAAAATTCTATATGATAAGAGTATTTTGAATTATAAAAGAAGATTTGAAATGAAAAGAATTATTTTGGAGGTTTATAAATTTATTTTAAAAATATCATTTAATTGTAGAAAGTTGGAAATAATTTTTATGTGTGATGTTTAGTTTTGTGAATCATTTTTTAGGTTTTGAAAGAAGGAAATGAACTTTTAAAGGTTCTTTCTGAATATTAAATCAATATTTAAATTATGTAAGGTTATGAAATTATTGAAAAGAGAGTGTATATTTGTTACCCGTTTCTAAGTATTAATTTTTTTATATAAAAGAATGGATGTTGCAAATGATTTGCTATTAAGACTGATTGTTTATTGTTATATATGTGTATATATATATACTTGAATAATCTATTTTTATATTACCTTCCTATGCATTATTTGTTCACTGGGTTGAATTTATGAATGCTTCACTATTGAGATAAATTTGATTGACGGATTTAATATTATATGGTGATGACATCCTTCTATGGAATTTTATTCTGTTTTGTACCGTGCGACGATAAATTAGAATTAATGAATTAGTGCTACCATCTGGTATGTGACTTTTGGTAGCACTCTTCTGGTTATTCTTTGAACTTGTTATATAGAATATTGAAGGAGCAAGTGTGATGTGTGAGCACTGAATGAACGAACTAGTAATAAGAGGTGATATGAGACGTCGTTTTATTATTTATTCGGTTGTCCTTTGCTCATGGATGACACTCAATATGGGGAACGAAGTGTGATATTTGCTGTGGTGAATATAGCATAGTCATGTGTTGACTTATGCTGAGCCGTGTTCGATGATTATATCGAGCCATGTGTCGGCAATATATAAAGACATGTGTCGACATATGTATTTAGCTGTGTCAGCATATGTATAGTGTCGTGTGTCGGCATATGTATTTAGCTATGTGTCAGCATATGTAGAGTGCCATGTGTCGGTGTATGTATTTAGCTGTGTGTCAGCATATCTTGAGTGTCGTGTGTTAGTATGTGTATATAGTTGTATGTCGGCTATTATATGTATTTACAATATTTTTTTTTATCTCCATCCAACTCCCTTATGTTTCGGGAGTGAACCGATTAGCTAGTATTTATCCTATCGGCCCGATCATGATGGTCGCGCCACAAATCTATGACATCTTAGTATTGTGTCGGCAATGTTCTTGTATGTAGACGATATTTATAGCCATGTGTTGGCAGCGTATAGAGCCATGTGTCAACAATTGTAGAACCGCGTGTCAGCAATGCATAACCCCCTGTGTCACCTAGGCTCATAATCTGTTACCAATTAGGGGGCACGTGTAGGGCCATGACCAATACAGAATGTAGTCCTGCAGTATGTCTATGACATGCGATGGATAAGGAGTCACGATGTCCATTGAGGTAACCAAGTCTGTAGTAGCCGTGTTGGATGGGCACGTGTGTCGTGTTTGTCAGTTACGTGTGTAGTCTTCGGAAGCAAGTGTGTATCTCAGTCACCCTTCTGGTTCTGGTGTGTTGTGATATGAACAAGTACTTATTCTCTTAGTTGAGATGATAAATTATGATTATACCAGAGACTGCCCTGAGTATGATCAATCCCCATATTCTTCTTAGGCGTATGTCGTCAATTATTTCTCTTGTGGGTGTATGTTTCTAACTACTATTCATTGGAATGCGTTGCAAATTATCTTCTTAGAAGTGTGTCGTCGATTATACTTTATAGGCGTCAACTATATTTTTGTAGGCATGTGTTGCCAAACTTTATTCTTCTTTAGCATGTGTCGTCAACTTTTATTTATTTTCATATGTTGCTTTTTTATATGTTATTGGCGTGTATTGCCATCCACTATTTATTGATATGTGTTGCTTATTTATTATTGTTTTATCTATTTATCCTTCTTAGGCGTATGTAGCCGATTATTCATTATAGGCCTATGTCGCCATTTCTATGATTTTGTTTGTGGATGATTATTTGTATTGAAGTGGAGAATATTTTATTTATAGAGATTAAGTGATATATTTAGACATGCTACAAGTTAGCTTGATTATACATGGTGATATCTCATTTATAGATTTTCGGTATTTTGATGATGCTTTTTAGATATGGATGATTCACCAATTTGGTGTTATTTATGGTTTCTGATTTGAAGACCTTTCATATGGGTGATGACATCTTCATGCTGGGTTTTGTGGTGTTTTACGTTATAAGTTATTTGAGTTGGTTGGGATACATTATTATTATTATTATTATTCATATACCCAGGTTTTGTGGTGTTTTACGTTATAAGTTATTGGAGTTGGTTGCAATACATTATTATTATTATTATTATTATTATTTATATACCCAACATATAAATGTTCTATATGTTTATTAACATTGGATTTAGATATAGTATGACAGTTTATTATTTATACAATACTCAGGTCAGTTCGACACTTTTAAGGTTCAGGGATGATGAGACAAGCTCGTGTTTGCTGGGATAGTGGAGGCTAGTTATATAATTTAGTTGTATGTTGTTACATATATGATGTACTTTTATAGATACATAATCTTGAGATGTATATTGGAAAGACATTGTATATTATTTTTTTTTGCTCGATTGACTTTGTGATCTTTGATGTTTATATTTTGTGTTATGTATTGTTCCATCCTGGAGGTATACATGTTTATTGCTTTGTACCGGTAACGTTTACGTTTGTTGGTTTATTATATTCGATGTTTTAATATGTACCGGTGTTAGCCCAAGGGAATATTCACATATGTACCATATATAGCCTCATTCTCTATATTATTCGAAAGTATTACTCAATAATACTCTTGGATAGTATGTGTATAGAGGTTGGGTGTTACAAAATACCTTTACTGCTCTGATTATGTGGATTTTTTTCCTTCGTTAACTTCTCTTTTCTTTAGGTATTATCATGTTATTGGCCTAAATCTTCAGATAAGGGGAGTGGATCTTCTTCCTGGAAGGGAGACTAGATTAGGATTTGTGTTTAGTTAGTAGTTTGGCATATTTGCAAAACTCATGTGCTTTGTTTTTTCGTTTAACTGTTCTAGGCATGTACCTAAACACCTGTTTCAAATTCATTTATACATATGAATGGCCCACTATAAATGTTGGCTAGCTTTGCTAAATCTTTTTTGAAAACTACCTCAAGGACCAATTCAAATTAGGCATTTTCTATTAGGGACAACCTTTTGGGCTTACTTTGCGTTTTGTGTCAGGCGATAACCATGTACAACATGATACTTGATTACCCAAACCCAACCTTAGACACTACTTTTATGGATACCCTACTAGGTAAGCTTAACTAGTTAATCTTAACATGACTAAATTAGACCGCATAGGCTATTGAGCTCTCATACTATTATTGGATCTAGGCTAGTACATAGCAAGGTAAATGAGTAAATTTCGAAAAAAAATTATTCCGTTTGGATCTTATTGGGCAATGAAGTCTAACTTTATTTAGATCTAATCTAAAAATTTAAATAAAATTAATATTTTATTTGTTAATAATTTTTTATTTTGATGTTATTATATATAATATAATATAACATGCGTATCATATACATATGTGTATGCACGTGCATGTGCAATATATAAAGTGTACATGGTTAAATATGCCCGTGTATAAGTACTGCGTTTTACACCATAACAAACATATCAACTCATCCATATAGATATGATGTCTTATATGTGTGTGTGTGTGTGTGTGTTAGTTTTATACAATATAAAATTGTACTTGTGAAATATGAATATTTGCAAACATATACATACATATATATAATAATATAAAATATTTTTAGTAGTAATATAAAATACATTGAATTTATATTCAAATTTTATATTTCAGATCCAGATCTACATAAAATTTCTAGTAATATAAAACTCAAAATGACTTATTAATTTCTAAATAAATATGCATATATATATTTTTCAAGATTGAAAATTACATATACATATAATCTTATATGCATATTAAATTAATTTTAAAGTTTAATACAAAATAAGCATGTATGCATTTATGTTTAATGTTAAAAATAATTATATATATATATTCGGTCAAATTTTGTTAGAAAAATAATTTTTTTTATTTAAACCTGTGAGATTTTAAATTTGTTTTGCGTTCTTATAAATAAAAGATTTCCATACAAAAATCATAAAAAAAAAATCATTTTTAAATTTTCAAAAACAAACATAGAATACATACATACATACATATATTTATATATAATATTAAATATTTCTATGTATATTTTATAATTATATATACATGTATGTATATAATATGTAAAGTTAGATTTTATATTTAATACACACACACATACGGTTTCAATTTAATTTTTTTTTAATTTCCAAAATATATTATGTATACAAATCAACAAAATTATATATATGTATATATTTATTTTATACACTAATATTCATACATATATTTAAAATCAATTTTTTTGGTTGTTTAAAATATTATTTAATTTTCAAAATTAAAAATAAGTTTTTTCTAGCCGAATAATATATATGTAAACACACATACGTGCACACACACGTGTGTGTATATGTATGTAATTTTTTTATAACACATACACATCCTATGTTGACAGCACAAACGTACATGGATTTATGATATTGTATAAATACATAGACGCGGTAGAATGACATGATACACACACACACATATACACACTTGAACATAAATTGAATCGTCACCTATATTTGGTTTAGAAGTAACATCTTGGAATGTTGAATTTGTATTCAGACCTTAGAGAGAGACCTATCACACTGAAAGTAGAAACCACCAATGCATTAATTTGTATTTAATTTTTGTTGTAGAAGCTTGAAAATTATACGAAGGGAAAAAACGGGAGGGAGGGGTGGGCCATGCACGGCCAGAAGTATGATGAGAGGAGGAAAAATCTAGTAGAAAAATGAAAGGGTTACAAGTGTTTAAATAAAAAAAGAGGATGGGAGAGTGAATCTAGATCCACTTATCTCTCTTGCTATTTCAAATTCACTTTATATGATCCAACCCCTCCATTCTACACTAGTGCTGTCAGCCATGCTTTCCCTTACATGGGCCTCCAAAATGCTTTAAACCCGATCAAGCACATATGCATTTAAATCTAATTCAAACGCACATCAATATCGTATTAAATATACGAGTCTATTGTTGGAACTAGGCCAGCTTGCAATGAAAGTTATTGGTGAATTTCAAAAAAATTCCCTTATTGGATCTATATTGGGCCTATGAAGTCTAATTCATAAAACATTTCTGAATATTATTAAATAATATCTTTTATGTTACTTAAATTCATGAATTATATAGTTTTGTTTAATTTATATGTTTACATATATGTATCATATACCCATATATATATATATGTGTGTTTGTGTATGTGTGTGTGTGCATACACACATACACACACGCGTGCGTGCGTGCGTGCGTGTGTATTCGCACGCCAGTGCATGTGTAACATATCAACCCGTGCAATGTATAACATGCCCGTGTATAAGATATTTAGGATTTACATCGCAATGAACACTTTAGCTCATCCGATATACAAGTATATGTTATCCAAATTTATGTATGTATATAAACTATTACATACATACATACATACATACATTTATATATATATATATATATATATATATCTGTGTGTGTATGTGTATGTGTACGCTAAGTTTGTTTACTAATTTTATGTAAAAGCGTAATATATATATATATATTTCTTACAAATAAAATATTAATAATATATATATATATATATTAATATATTTATCTAAATATAAATAAGTTGTTTAAATATTAAAATATATTTTTGTAAACTGTGAATAATATATGTACAAATATATAATAATAAAGTAATATTTTCTTATTAAAATATATATACACATAAATGAGGTGAAACCTTGGCTCAACGGTTAGGTTACCCGAATGGTGCTTTGGAAGTCCAGGTTCGAATCTAGAAACAACATCTTCGCAATGCGAGGGAAAGGCTAGCAGGCTGCATACATTATCGACCTTCCTAGAGTCCGCTATCGTGCGGGAGCCTCGTGCACTAGGTTCCGCCTTTTACACATACACATAAATATATTTATAATATATAATAATTAATAAAATTATTAAAACTTTTTTTTACGAAATTCCAAATCATGTTTACAGTTTAGAAATTATTTTTTAGTTTTTTATTTTAAAACATGTTTTAAATAAACATTCATTTGAAATTACATAAAATATTTTTGAAACTTCATTTCAAATTTTGAATTTCCAATTAATCATAAATGAAATTTTACAGCCTGAGAAATTTTCCCATACTTTTTTTAGTTTAAATAGATTTTTAAAAGATTTCTTAATATTCAATCGAATTAAATATTAATCTTTCAAATTAAAAAATTACTTTTATTATTTTTCACCAAGTGCTTATCAGATATTAACATAATTTTATAAAATTAAAAAAATAATTTTCATAACATATATAAATTAATATAATTTATTTATGTAGTAATTGATTTAAATAATGTAAATATTAATAAACATTTATAAAAAATATTTCCTTGCTGTAGAAAATAAGTATTACTATAAAATTATATGTATATATATGACTAATTTTAACTAGAATATGATGTTAAAATTAATTATAAGCTATGCATGTGTAATTAAATTATATGTATGTATGTATGTTTGTATGTATGTATGTTTAATAAATATTAAATTATATTATTATTATATGCGGTTGCACTGATCTGACATATATTAAAAAAATTGTTTGTTATAAACATAAATATATTTACATGCATATAACCAAACTAATTTGTGACAACATTATTGCATATCGAAATCGCCACTTAACTAACAATATAAAATACACACACACATACATAATAAAATATTATATTGAGAATTATAAATTATAATCTGATCAAATCCATACCTTAGTTCTAAAGCCTTAAAGTAAACCTTGAAAAGGTAAGCTCTCCCCTTTGAAACTCTTTCTGATTCAACAAGTTGTCTGTCCTTGAACCGTTGACCTTTAGTATCGAATAGTGATCAGATATGACTTGGTTTGAGTTTGTACTGATGGAGAGGCAAGGATATAATTTTAACCAGTAAGCAGGGAAGAGGAAGCAGCAAAAAGATCAAATCAAATTAGGGTTAGGGATGCACAAATAATGGATAGAAAGAAGAGAAAGTGGATCTAAACTCAGACTCTTTCTCCTTCAATCCGAGCCATCCAAAATCAACCCCCTACATCATAGTTAAGCCGCCTATTCTATCTTATTTTAGCCAAAATTCTTAACCCTGTAATGGGTCCTAAACCTATTTAAGCGTATAATAAAATATTATGCAATTAAATCAAATCTAATCACTTACCATATCGCATATCAATTGATATATTTATAACTATTATAAGTATGTTTTGTAATATTTATTTCTCAAATCATAATCAGAATTTATAATTAATATTTTACAAACATGAATTAATTTATAATAATAACTAAATCGTTTGGTCAAAGGAGAATCCATCATTTCGATTGTGTGGCTCATTATGTATAAATTTGGTCAGCAATTAATATAATTCAGTCCGAATATTAACGTTCACACGCCACTTAGTAGGTGGTGTAACATGTTGGCCAAATTTATTATGACACCCCACCTCCATACCCATATTACCCAAGAGTTTTATTGAGTAATAATGTCGAGTAACACAAAAAATGAGGCGATGTGGATGATGCACACATGAATATTCCCTTGGACTAACACTGAATACATCACATAATATAAAAATCACTCACCTGGACGTAAACAGTCTCGGTAAAAAGCAATAAACACATGTGCTTCGAAGAAAGAACAATACACAATATGAATTAATACAGATCACAGAGTCATCAACGCATCGATAACATGTAACAATAAATATACACAAGTCTAAGTGGGGTATAAAATAGATTAAACTCCTACTATCATCAAAATATGCAAAACATATTCCATATATACATTTCAACAACACATGAACACACGTAGATACAATATACAATCTATAGACAAGTACTCTATCCTCCATCTATGCCCAACATCCACAAACTGGTCAACTCTTCTTTAAAGCTGAATGTCTCGGATAGACCCGAGTACTATATAAATAATAAATACGTTGGACTATGTCTGGATTTAATAGTGAGAATATAAATGATACCACGAGCAACATATACACAGCATAAAAAGAAATACAGCCAAAGGAATAATTATTCATCCACGACACATCAAACAACATTCATAACACGTCAAACATTAAAACATCCATAGGACAATGAAAACAATCACACACATCACACAACATACATCAAGCATTCATCGCATACATTATACCACACACATCAAGCATCCATCGTACACAACACATAGCTCACATATTACACCTCACACACATTGGATGTATCACATATATCTACACAACGCATACATCGCACATAACATTATCGTACACATTGCACACAACATACATCGCACACAGCGCACACATCACACATGGCACATCAAACATTGATTCGTTCATATATATTTAGAAGTATTAGATTTATTCACGTCATTCTTCATTTGTATTTTCATTATTGTACTGCTACTTTTAATGTATTGCCAAAAGCCAAATCTACACCTAAGCCTCGCTGCTTCTTTGATGCAAAGAGTGACCCTACTTGTAAAATTTTATAAGTGTCCTCTTCGATCTTAAGCTATACAATAAACGCACAACGTTTCCTCGCTTCCCATTGTCAACCCTTGCTTCATTTTGTATTCGTCCCGTTAGCCCGTGTAGTAGACTATGACCATGTGACGAAGGGGCAATGTCGCAACAATCATCGGGGAGCGTCCTCATGATCAGTTAAGCTAGGATGAGGTTAGCAAAACCTCTGGCCATCACTATACATATGGGACTTCGCACATCTCGATCCACTCAAAAGTAGATAAAATTATATTCCTTCTTTAAAATAAAAAAAGGAACAATATAATATACCTCACACGTCATTTTAGAAATCCGGGTAACATAGTTTGATATTTGTGTATAATATAGAATAATTCAACGATATCTAAGTATTAAAACCGAGGCTTCAATAAACTGCACGATACTATACCCGTGTTGTGTAATAAATATACTCCACATGAATATCTCATACCATCGGGAAAATATAATTAAATATACAACACCCTCAATTAAACAATATTAAGTAAATTTCTACTTTGCTTATTAATTCACTCTCGGTTTCTTTTTTACTTCAATTCATTATTCTTCATTTTCATTACTTCATAGTTTAACACAAAAATTAATTTAACATTATCTCGTTTGTAGCAGTCCAGTCAACCATCCACACACACATCAAAATATTATTTAATTAGTAATTGACAAGATGAAAGGCTTAAATACATTTCACTTTATTTTTTCTCCTCTTTTTATAAAAACACTTCAATTTAGTTTAACAAAACTCCTCTTTTATTTATTTTCTTCTCTTTAAAATCATAAACATTAATTCTCTAATTTACTTCAGAAAAACCAATATTTTAAAACCACTTATTTGCTTTTAAAGAAACCTTTGTTTGATTACTTAATAAATTTAAAAACTCTAAAATCCTTTCATTTCTAATTTCTACTTCAATTATATTACGAAAGTGCCATAAAGATAATTGAAATTTCCAATCATTTTTATGATTAGAAGTACATCATTTTCAATCTAAAAATATTTCCAAACCCAAATATATTTTTAAAATCATTATTTAAAATTTTCCTTTAATCCTTTTTAACTATTATTCCATCAAACTAAAATTCTATATTAAACACTATAAAATATTGCCCAAATTTTTTTTACTTAACAATATATGTAACAAATCCTGTAAACTAAGATTTCCATTCAATGAATAAATAAATTGTACTCAACTTTGATTACTTAAAAATATTATTTATACACTTCTTGTCTATTATATCCAAATACAATTTACTCATCACTTTAAAAATGTAGATTACAAATATCATTTCATAAATACTCTTTAATTATTTTTTAATTAATGATAAACAAATGCAAATATGAATATTAAAATTCACTTATATAATAAAATTACAGAACTTACCTTTAGTTTTTATTCACAAAATCTTCAAAATTCTTCCACTTGTATAT
Organism: Allium cepa; assembly: GCA_030765085.1. Lineage (NCBI taxonomy): Eukaryota > Viridiplantae > Streptophyta > Magnoliopsida > Asparagales > Amaryllidaceae > Allium > Allium cepa. The sequence continues at coordinate 177,023,630 of CM060930.1, forward strand.
TTTTCTAAAATCGTCCCTTATCGTTAGTTTCCATTATTGGCAAATAATCACAAAATTAAATATAACATCACTCCAAAATTCACTATTTATTTTCTATATAATTTATTTGTTCCAAAATAATTTATTTCAAATCTTCATCGTTCTAATTCATTCACCTAATTTTCGATTGAGTTCAATTGTTGTGTTTGATTCATTTCATTATCAAATACAACCAACACACACACATAACTCAACCAAGGTACACGAGACTCTTTCAAGATATATGATCCAATAATAACCAATTTCATCTAATATACTAATATACCCACCATTTCAAACCATAACACAAATTCATTCATCAAGTCAAAATCAAATTCAAACAAATAAGGCATATATTATAACATATTTGTGAATAAGAAAATTTACCCACCTAATTGATATCTACAATCACCAACCTCGTAGCCCTAGCTTCCATCATTAGCTTAGTCATCATTTCGCCTAAAGAAAACCATTGTCAGGATTTCCTCATCAACACTACAGATCCATGCAACTTCAGGCACTCCCCTTTGTCACACACACGCTGATAGCAACCACAATCGCTCTTCTCTATGCCTAGAAATCGTGACACCCTGATGTCGCTTGGCCCAATCTCAATGTCAAACCCAGCTCACCCACCATGCTGCAGCCTTACACTCACTCGCTATGCTAGGTCGCTACCTTCGAGGCGTGGTCGTTGTGCCTGTCTCGCTTTCAGTTGTGTGTGTGTTCGTTTTTTTTTTGCATGAGTTTGATTTTGGGCATCATTTTGATAGAGCGGTTCGGGTTGAATTTTGAAGGGTGAGGCAAAGGAGGAGTGTTCTAGAATATGATAGAAAAGAATAAGTTTAAGTGGGTTTGGGCCTTAATTGCTTTGTATTGAATTTCAATTCAACTTAAATTCTAATTCAGTATAGTTTTTACTTCATTTTCCATTCATATTTAAATTTTAATTCTTGATATTTATAAATAAATACACTTCAATCTAGTTCAGATTAATGTACACTTCATGATACAAGATATATTACGATAACAGCACAATTTCTTTCAATTCGATGCCCTCTTATTTTTATTTAATCAGTCATTATATTATTACAAAAAAAATTTCCAACTATTTCATCATATAAAAATTATTTACAATTCCAAAATATTTCATATTTGTTACCTGGATGTCTAACCAAGTAACTAGTGGCTCGGCATAAGTACCGTTCGGCAGAAGCCTCGCTCGGCATAGAGCCTCAGTCGGCATGGCAAGGTCGTTCGACATAGCAAGGTCGTTCGACGTGAACCTCGTTCGGCATTCCAGCCCCGCTCGGCATAGAGCCTCGTTCGACAAGAACCTCGATCAGCATTCCAGTGCTGTTCGGCATGAACCCGTTCGGTAGAAGCCTCGCTTGGCATAGAGCCCCGGTCGGCATGGCAGGGCCATTCGGCATAGTAGGGTCGTTCGGCCTGAACCTCGTTCGGTATTCCGGCCTCGCTCGGCAATCCAGTCTCGTTCGGCATTCATGTCTCGTTCGGCATAGAGGTACCATTCGGCATTTGCGGCTCGGCACACAGAAGTCACTCGCCACGGGCCAAGGTATCTTGCTCCTAGGCCCATTAGGGAAGTCCAACCCATCTTCGTCTATAAATAGAGGGGTAGGGGTATAGTGAAATGATCTTTTTCTGGAGACCACTGGGGAGACTCTACTGCATTCAAGACTCATCCTTTTTTACTTAACAATTGTATAAAGTAGTTGGTGTACGGATTGTATCTGTAATCAATCATTGAGTAAAGCAATAAAGATTAACTTCAAAGTGGACGCAGGCAGTTACGCCGAACCACTATATATCCGGTGTTCTTGCCTTTGCATTTAATTTAGCATACAATTCTCTATTTTAATTTACTTTCTTCATTAATCTCTCTACACAATCTTTCTCAAAGGTGTTAGCGACCAATTCTGGTGTGTTAACATTTTGGTGCTTTCACCGAGAATCGAATTTTCAGACCGCTAGGATCTGTTTTGTAGCTACTGGATTGAATAAATCCCCCCAAGGAGATCCGACTTATTGAAAAGACGTCCGTTGAATCTACTTAGAGTTTCGATCAACAACTCCACCATGGGAAGACCACGTAGCCAATCATCCTCTCACAACACGGACGTCAACGAGACTGCTAGCGTACAACAGATAGGACCTTAGCAATCAACAAGTTAATCCCGGCGTAGGGACTGCCGGAGCTTATAACCAAACGGAAGTTGTCACTAGGACAGAGTTCAACGACTTGATGAGAGAACTCATGGAAAGTAGAAGACACCATGCTGAGAAGATTCAAGCTAACACTAGCCTCATGACTCAGCTTACTCAGCAACAACATCAGAATGCTGGAGGTAGCCCTGCTCCTTATTCTTCATCTGACTGCTCAACTTCATCCGATGAACCTCCTAGACGTGGATGCCGTAGGACTGAAACTGTACAAGTAGGTGTTACTGATCGATCAACAAGGAATCACTCACATCTTATAGACCACACCCAAGCCGGAACAGGAAACTTAGGGGCTGGAGTGCGTGTGGAGTTCGGACGCCTGACTCACCAAGACCCTAATGGAGCTGGTATTCAAGATGCATGTTTTGCAGATCACCAATGGACGGGACATTAACCCGAGCGATCCCGTAGAACAGAGCCGAACCTTCCATCCTCCATACAAACTCCGGTCATATCAGCTATGGTCAGGCAGTTAATGAGAGAAAATCAAGGCTTAACCAACGAAGATTGGGGGATATCCAGAAGTCATACACCATTCACCGATATCGTCTTATAGGCCGAGTATCCTAGGAAGTTTGGCATGCCAACTATCCTGTCCTACGAAGGAATGACCGATCCCAGGCAGCATGTCATGAGGTACGAATGGATGATGGATTTGGCTAGAGCAAATGACGCGACCAAGTTTAAATGCTTTCCAATTACTTTATCCGGAATCGCCACCATGTGGTTCACTCGACTTCCCCCACGGTCTATATGCAGCTTCGACGAATTGGAGATGAAATTTGTAGAGCAGTTCAGGATACACGCCACTCGTCCCAAGGATGTGATGTCCCTATCAAGTGTAATCCAAGCTCCGAGGGAGTCGTTGAAAGAGTATTTGCAAAGATTCCATGTTGCGGCTACTGAAGTTAGCAACCCTAACGACCACGCAATTCTGATGGCAGTAATGCGAGGTGTAGATCCGGATTCAGAGTTTGGAGATTGGTTGGCAGGTAAGCCTCCAACAACACTGGAGTGTTTCTATTCAAAGCTCATCAATTCATAAGAAGAGAGAAGCCAGATGGACGAGGCGAGATAAGGCACCAGGGCCTGTTCAGGAGACTGGAAAGGAAACATCGCCGTAAAACAATTCGACGGTAACTCGGGAAAGGTTAAAGTCAACGTCCAGAACAAGCCAAGGAGATCTAAAGTGTCCGGGGGAGGAAATCCCAGAAAGAAAAGAGAAGCAGGGAAATGGAAGCCAAGGATTCCAACCCACAACGAATACGCCCCACTGAATGCATCTCTTGAGAATATTTACCTATCAACTTGTAACACTTTTCAATACAGAAAGCCATGCACAAAGGAGTCCACAGAGGAACAGAAGCGGACGGGGAAGTACTATCGCTTCCATGAGACTTACGGGAACAATACAAAGGAGTGTAGATACCTCCACGACGCCATAGAAAAGTTGATCAGACAGAAAAAGCTGCAGGAATTTGTCAAAAACCCACAAGAGGATAGGCAAGGAACATCAGACCCCGGACGCAGGCCGACTCCACTCCAACCAGAGGAACCTGCCCGAATCATGGGTAGATTGGTCATAAACATGATACTCGGTGGACCTCACCCTGCAGAGAAGAATTGGCAGGAGATTTAGCGATATGCTAACTCCTTAAGGCATGCGGACTATGAGTGTTGTTCGAATGTGAAGGATGCGACCCCCGCAAAGCAGCAACGCATGATGACAGACGATATAGTGTTTAGGAGCCGAGATGCGGAAAAGGTGGAGGCTCCTACCATCGACCCGATGGTCATATCTGCGACGATCGGGCCAGCATATATCAAAATAATTTTAATTGACTGTGGAAGTTCCATTAACATCATCTTCAAAAAGGCATATGATCCAATGAAGATGGAAATAAAAGATTTAAAGCCATCTAAAGCCCGTATCCATGGCTTTAATGGTTCAGCGACTGATGCGGTGGGGTATGTCGAGTTGCCAGTTGAACTGGGAGAAGGTGAGCGTAGGAGGGTGTGAATCATACTTTTTATAGTATTGGATGTTGATTCTCCATATAATGTGTTTCTGGGTCGACCGACCCTGGTGGAGTTTAGGGCAGCTTTGGCCCCATGGTGTTTGACGTTAAAATTTCCGACAGACAAAGGAGTCGGTGTGGTGCGTGACGATCAGGTGACCGGTCGTGCATGTTATGTGGCTGAGCTAGGAGAGGCCTAGCGGCGAGAGAAAGGAAAGGTTGCGGACAGCTCCGTCCACATCCGAAATACTAGCGATTGACAAGTAGTGCCCGAGCCCTGGCTCAGGCGACACTTTCAGATCTATCGAGACGTAGATCCGAGAAATGATGATGGGGAACCCAGGGAAGTAAAAGCAGCACCAACTGAACTTACGATTGACATTCCAGTCAGCCGGGATGACCCGTCACGAGTTCTTAAGATTGGATCCAACTCGACCCGTCAATGGCCGATGATCTCACTAATTTCTTCCCAGTAAACCTGGATGTTTTTGCTTGGACATATTCTGATATGTGCGAGATTTCTACCGCTATTGCGAGTCATATGTTGAACATTGACCCGAAGTATGTTCCCGTAAAACAGAAAAGGAGAGGCATGGACCCGGACAGGTCCGCTGCCCTCAGAGAGGAGGTGGACAAACTCAAAGCGAATGGGTTCGTCCACGACGCCCTCTACCTTGAATAAGTGTCCAACCCTATGCTAGTAAGGAAAGTGAATGGGAGGTGGAAAACTTGCGTTGATTACTCTGATTTGAACAAAGCAAGCCCGAAGGATAGTTTCCTTTACCCAGATCGACCAGCTCGTCGATTCTGCGGCTGGACACGAGTTATTGTCATTTATGGATGCTTACTCAGGATACAATCAGATCCCGATGCACATTCCAGACCAAGAACACACCAGTTTTATCACAGACGTAGGGCTATATTGCTATGTAGTAATGCCTTTCGGATTGAAAAACGCGGGAGCAACTTATCAGCGTCTGGTGAATCGAATGTTTAAAAACCAGATTGGTAGAACGATGGAAGTCTATATGGATGACATGCTCGTGAAGTCACGACAGTCAAGCGACCACATTCAAGACATAGTAGAGATGTTTAATATACTCAGATATTATGGGATGAAGATCAATCCTTTGAAATGTTCCTTTGGCGTTGCGTTAGGGAAGTTTTTGGGTTTTATTGTGAATGCGCGGGGAATCAAAGCTATCCCGGAGAAGATTCAAGCTATTCGAGACATACAAGTGCCTAAAACTATAAAACAAGTGCAAAGCTTGAATGGGAAGGTGGCCGCATTGAGTCGATTCATATTCAGACCCACAGATAAGTGTATTCCTTTCTTCGATGTAATAAAGAAAGGAAAGAGAAATTTCTAGTGGACATCCGACTGTGAGGAAGCGTTCCGAGCACCCTGATACTGTCGAAATCGGTAGACCATGAGATGTTGTACGAGTACTTGGCTGTATCCTAGCATGCTATTACTACGGCTCTGGTTCACGAGGAGGACCGACATAGTACACTGGCTTCTGAAATCGGTCCTCCTCGTAAACCAGAGCCGTACTAATAGCATGCAAGGATACAACCAAGTACTCGTACAACATCATGGTCTACCGGTTTCGACAGTATCAGGGAGCTCGGAACGCTTCCTCACAGTCGGATGTCCACTAGAAATTTCTCTTTCCTTTCTTTATTACATCGAAGAAAGGAATACACTTATCTGTGGGTCTGGCGATTCAGACGGTAACAATGTCATACCTCCCATTCAATGGAAGATGTATACCAATGGGGCATCTAACGACCGTTGTTCGGGGGCTGGCATAGTTCTTGTGACTCTTGAAAACCGATCAGTTGTTATGCTTTGAAGCTCGAATTCCCAATGGCAAATAACGAAGCCGAGCTGAAGCGTTGATTGCTGGCTTGAGACTTATCAGAGAACTGGTGTAAAATCGGTTGAAATCTTTTGCCACTTACAACTGGTGGTGTACCAGGTGTGGAGAGATTATCAAGAGAAGGGACAGAGCCTTTCCCCATACCTTGCAAAGGTTCAAGAGCTGCTAGCAAATCTAGAATATTATGATATTTCGCATGTTCCGCGTGAACAAAACAGAGAAGCCGATTCATTTGCAAAATTTGCGAGCAATGGCGATGCACAACAAATGAGATTGGTTCCCATTGAAGCCCTACATGCTCCGAGTACAAATATGATGGAGGTAGATTTCGTGTTAGAAATAGAAATCGAGAAGGAATCATGGATGACCCCATTCAAGCAATACTTGCTGCACGGGGTCTTGCCCGAAAGAAGGAGCGAAAGACGACAAGTTATTCGTAAGGCTTCACGATATGTAATGCAGGACAGAATAATGTATCGGAGGGGATTCTCGACCCCCTTACTCCGCTGCATTGCCCCCGATGAGATAAAACGAGTCCTGAAGGAAGTCCATGAAGGAGAATGCAGTGACCATACTGGGGGGCAGACATTAGCAAAGAAAATGCTCCGCTATGGATACTATTGGCCAACTGTAAACCGGGACGCTGCAGACTATAAAAGGAGAAGCGACAAATGCCAGAAGTGTGCGAAAATCCCGAGAGCTCCGCCGACGGAACTCGCGCAAATGGTTAGTCCCTGACCATTTGCAATGTGGGAAATCGACATAGTCGGTTCATTACCCATATCTAAAGGTGATGCGAAATACGTGATAGTTGCGGTCGATTACTTTACCAAGTGGGCAGAAGCAGAGCCTTTGGCCACGATCACCACCAAAAAGGTCATTAATTTCATTGTACGAAACATTATATGCCGTTTTGGCCTTCCACGGACTATTATTACAGACAACGGAACTCAATTCGAAAGCAAATAATTCAAAGAGTTTTGCCAAAGATATGGCATTGAGAAGAGTTTGCGGCAGTTGCTCATCCAAAAACCAATGGACGAGTGGAAGCCGTGAACAAAATAATCAAGTCCATATTAAAAAAGCGTTTTGAAAAGGCTAGAGGCAAGTAGGTGGATGAACTTCTGACAGCGCTTTGGGCATATAGAACCACCCACAAGTCCGCGACTGGCCACACTCCATTCACATTAGCATACGGCATGGAAGCTGTTATACCCATAGAACTTGAAGTTCCGTCACACCGCGTAACTTATTACGACGCTGAGTCGAATTGGGATCTTTTGATGGAATCACTTGATTTCATTAATGAAAAATGTAAAGAAGCTGATTTAAGAGCGGCTGCATACAGACACCGAGTCGCTTGATATTATAATGAAAAGGTCCGGCCGAGAATCTTTGATGTGGGCTGTGTAGTTAATGCCCCGCTATTACCCCGCTATATCTCATAGCGGATTTCTACTGCTATGATTTTTCCATATAGCCCCAAAATATAGCCTTTCCGCTTTAATCCCCGCTATTTCCGCTATATTCCGTTATTCCCGCTATATTTTGCTATTTTCGCTATATCTTCTTCAATAAAAAGAATTAAAAAATTGCATTTATACATCATAAAAATTATGAAACTAATTTATTTGATTTAATTTTTAATATATTTTCAGAAACGAAAATACTTTAATATTCTACTAAATTCAATTATGTTATATAACAGTTTTACATTTATTTAAAGTATATTCGCACATATTTTTTGTTTAAAATTATTTTTGTATTAATTATAATTCAATTGAATGATAATTTTTCATTTAATTGCCATTTATATATTTGTAAAAACATTAAGTACGAGTTTTATATACTATTTTAGAGCCATCCGCTATATCCCGCTATATCCTCGTTGTACCCCCGTTATGACTTTTTGCACCTCCACCGCTTCGAATCTGTCGAGCGCTTTAACTGCACAGGATGTGGGTGACCTCATTTTGAAATGAGTTTTCCCAGTCCCATCGCATATGAATCCCGCATGGGAAGGTCCATACGTCATTGAACAGAAGCTTGGAGAGGGAAATTTCAAGCTAGCGACCGTTGATGGTCAACACTCCCCCGAGCATGGAATAACGAGCATTTGTGGCATTATTATACTTAGTTCATTTCTTTCGTATTTTAGTTGCAATTATGCCCAGCATATCTTTATTTAGTTTTCAGCATGTAATAAGACAATTTATCTTATTTTCATTAATAAAGGCTCGAAGCCATATTTTCCATGATTATTGATGTTTCAGTGTATGATAATTCTATAACAAACCACCAGATTACATTATTATGTCTGACGTACGATCACGCACGAACATCCGGAAACCTCTAAGTCCCCTGAGTGCGAATTGGAGTACTTTGAGTCCCCAGAGTGTGGATTAGAGTATAAACGACTAAAATCTCCAAGTCCCCTGAGTGCGGACTGGAGCACTCTGAGTCCCCAGAGTGTGGACTAGATCTTAAACGATTAAAATCTCCAAGTACCCTGAGTGTGGACTGGAGTATTCTGAGTCCCCAGAGTGCGGACTAGAGTATAAACGACTAAAATCTCCAAGTTCCCTAAGTGCAGATTGGAGTACTATGAGTCCCCAGAGTGCGGACTAGAGTATAAACGATTAAAATCTTCAAATCCCCTGAGTGCGGACTGGAGTACTCTGAGTCCCCAAAGTGCAGACTAGAGTATATACGACTAAAATCTCCAAGTCCCCTCAGTGCGGACTGCAGTACACTGAGTCCCCAGAGTGCGGACTAGAGTATAAACGATTAAAATCTCCAAGTCGCCTGAGTGTGGACTAGAGTACTCTGAGCCCCCAGAGTGCGAATTGGAGTATGAACGGCTTAAAATTCTCTAAGTCCCCGTAGTGCGGACTAGGATACAAATGACTTGAAGTCATCAAGTCCTTGGCCTGTAGACTAAAAAATATTCCAAGTACCCGAAGCGTGGAATAAAGGATGTAAGACTTCAAAGAATTTCCAAATTATATAAAAATGAATCGGAGTTTATGTAACTCACAATAGCCTGGGTTTCGACCACAATCATACAAAAAGCTGAACGATGAAAGTCTTTTGAAAGACAAAAGAACTAAGTTTATTTATCATAAATAAGGTTCTACTACAACTCCTCCAAAACTCGAAGTCAAAAGTCTATTTACATTGAGTACGAAAATAAATAAAAATAATTACATAATCTAAACTAACTCTCATCGAACGAGAGTAACAACTACTTCTTTGACTTCCTCGGTTTCTTGTCCCCCTTCGTCTTCTCTGACGACTCCTGCTCCACGCGTTTTCTCTTGGAAGTTTTGCTTGGCGAGGAGATGACAACCGAGGAAGAACGAGGGACCTCTAACGGCCTGGACCCACCAAGGAGGATGACCTTCAAAGGCTTGTTCAGAGGATCATCTAGGTCCACGACTCGGGGCTCGACTTTGAATTAAGCCATCGTTTTCTTTTCTTCCGCGAGCTGCTCCTTCATGCTCATTTTAGAAGTATGCTCAAAGGTGCTTGTGATCTTAATTTCATAACTTTATTCGACGGGGGATGAATTCTCAGACTTATCCTCATCAAGCACCTTAATCACTTGAGCATCTGGATATGGAGTCTCTTCTGAGTGGCCTCGCTTGTTTTCCCCTTCTCTTCCTTAGCGTCATCGCTCCTTGGAGTTGGTTCAGGATCAGAACAACCTGCGTAAAATCATAGGAAATAAACATTAGAATACAATAATCTTTCGCCGAAAACGACGGCTCTTTGGATTTTAAAAAGAAAAGGTGTGTACCGACTCTCAACCGTCTGGGGAGTCTCACCCTCTGGAATAAGAGATAGAATGTGGATGCCGAGACCAGGGTCTTCTGGATCATAACCAACATGTTGCTCGAATGGATCAAGTACTGGCCGATCAGCTGGTTGAGTAGGAGAAAGGACTGAAGACTCGGTTCAAGACAGACTGGCAATGACATCTTTTCCTTTGGATGAGGAGGAACCTTTGCAGTAAGGGGGCTTTGCTGCGGACAAGTCCGAAGGCTCGTTCCCCTTGAGAAATTCTTTCACCAAGGCCTCCTCATCAACTTCTTCGGTGCCCAGCTCGACCTTCCTGATCTTTATTAAAGTCTCTCATGCCTCAGCTAGAGATTCAAGGTAGCCGTCGCCAAGAAAAGTTGAATCCCGATGCATGAGGACACGGGCGTTGAATTCTGCCATCAATGGGTCAAACATGCACTTAATCTCCTCCTTGCCAGCCTCTATAGCCGTCTCAAGGCGAGAGTCAATCTTTGCGGATGCTATTTTCTTGCCCTCTTCACAGGCTTCATCTTTCAGCATCCCGACCTTAGAAAGCTCTTCGTCGAGCTTTGCCTTCAGAAGTCGTGTAGCAACGATCTTGTCGCGATATCGTTGCGACTCTTCCTGGGCAACAGTTTTCTCCTCTCTTTCTTTGCAGATTTGATCTTCCATCTTTTTGACTCGGAGGGCAAATGCATCCCTTTCCTTCTGCACTGAATCCTTCTCTAAAGCCAGGGAACCACAGCATTGGACCGCCTCGTCAATTTCTTTCTTGTGAGTTGGCTCCAGACGATTGACGAACTTCGCAATATCTTTAGCACTCTGTTGGGCGGCTTCAAGTTGAGACTTGTACGCAGAGAGCTCTTCGTCCCGAGCTTTGATAATGTCTTTGCCATGGATAGCGTCGAGCTTCAGGCAACCAATTTCATGTTGACGCTCAACGGAGGCTTCTGAGACTTTTTTTTCTAAGTGGACGAATGCATCATGCTGGACATATACGTCATTAGCACAAGCAATAGCACTTTGTTTGACATGTCCTGCAATCTGGTGAATTGCCGGAAGAAACTTTAAGCCATCAAAACATATCTTTGGGAACGTGGCTTTAAGCTCAACAAGTCATTCTGCTACCGATGGATCAGATACAGGAGCAAGAGGAGTCTGCTTGGAGACTGCAGGTGTTCTGTGGGGATCCCGAGATCGCCTGGTACTGGATGAACCGGAGGGTTGATCCTGATGGGCCTCAGGCTGGGACCCCTTATGTGCTGAATTTTCTTTACTGTGCTCCGATTGAGGAGGAGGATCGCGAGGGTAGGAGGATTGACTATAAGTTTTCCTTCGGTAGGATGATTCTCGATGGTGGTAGTCTCGATCGCCGGAATCATCTCTATCTTCATGTTTGCCTGAACCCGAATCCCGGTCGGAGTGGTGAAAAATAGATGAACCAAGGAGATGGTCAAGTCCATGTGTACGCCCCATGTCATCTGCACAGAATTTAAATAACGACAAGTCAGCAAAGAGTAGAGTGATGGCAGAAATTAATTGCAAGGTGAAGTGCACGTGTTTGTGTGTGTCCTAGTGTTCCCCATGACGGACCAGTTTCTTTATCTCTACTAATAGGAGTTTTTTCTCCCTGGTTTTGGGATTGAGCGCTTTATCGCCTCTCGCGAGCGAATGAAGCTTAAGGGCCTCCGGATCATCGAATCCATAGTTAAGCAAATCATTAGGAATAGTGTGGTTCGACAGACCTTTCAAAGAACTTTCTAAGTGTTGGGGGGAAGGCTCTCTCTCCACTGGAATAAGGGTGACTTTAGAAGTTCCACCCACTTTCTTCTTCCTTAACTTATAGGTCGATTTCTTCTTTCCCTTTGAAGGGGAAGGTGTCGTTTCGATGTTGTGAACCTCGACTATGGGGTCCTGAGTGGGACTAACATTTTCGCCTGGCACTTCGGGCGTCTTGCCTTCTCTAATCTCCCCCTCCTATGGTGTGTCAGGGGCATTATGTGATGAAGACCCAGCTTGCTTTTTTCCTTTGCCCGAGGCGGTCCTGGTTATAGTGACGCCTGGAGGGAGGCTTATTTGGCGACCTTCTGCCAGCAACCCAAACTTCGTAAGCGAATCATCTGAAATGAGGGATCTAATGTTCCGGTCTTCTGCAGGAATAGTTCGGATAGCTTCAACAGCTTCAGAATATCCGGAGCCTTCGAGACGTGGGTTATACCTGAAAAAATAGAGGAAGAGTTAGAAAAGGTGCAGCTTCTGCCAAACACAAGTATTGATCTATAAAAAATACTTACTCCCTTCCACCCATCACCTTGCAAAGCCGAGAGGGCAACACACATAGAACCACTCCTGCTTATACTGGGCAAACTTGCTCCATGCCCCGGTCAGGATTTGACACTTGCTATGCGGCTCGAGAAATACAAAAGATGGGCTATCTGACCGTCTCTTGAAGCGATAGATATAGCGGATGTCTCCAGGAGTCGGAAGCCTGAAGAGGACAGACATGAAGAGAATGCAAGTGCCGTAATGAACGCGTGGCTGTTTGGATGTAATTTCGATGGGGCGATCTCGATATATTATAGTAGGTCGCGAATAAAGGAGTTGAATGGTGGCACGCTGCCGACCCAACACATGAATCTGTAGAAATCCGTATATCCGACTGGGGGCAAGTGAGGACGATCCTGCTCCGATGGAGCCAAGCATCGTCGAAAGGAATCCCGTGAACTGGGCATATACGATGAAGCGTGCTTTCATTAATCTTCGAGGCTTGGGAATCGATCGGATCGTCTAAAAAGATCGCTGCATCCAAGGCGTCGGGAGCCAGGTCGACGGATGCGGTCGCGGGGATCGGCATGTCTTATACAAGAGTAGTTGACGGATTTGAAGTTCCAACTACTTCTTGTTGAGAGGATGGCTCGGATCTGTCCGAAATCGTGGTAGAGCTAGATTTCCTAGACATCTCTAGCGAATGACTGAATCTGTCAAAACACCTGTTTGAACTATACTTGAAAAGCAATCGAAGTTAGACTTAACAACATAAATAATCCCCCCATGTGGTGTGTGAACTAGTGCGATCATTCAAATATAAATGCTAAGAAATTAAAAGCCACTGAGTTGGTGAAATAAAGTTGGGCTTCGAACTATCATCTTCAAAGACCGTCATCACTGACCATCTGCGAGAGCTTATCGTAAGTAGGTTTATGTTTAAAACTCAGCATCGACACTGTATGTGAAAGGTTATTAACTGTTTTAAGCAAGTTAAGTTCAAGTTTATAGTTGTCTAAACATGGGAGTTATCAGTCTAGATTGTCCGATATGCTTAGTTGTTTAAGTCCGTCCTTGTTCATTGTCATATATTCGGGAATTAATAGATTGAGTAACTATGCATTATGTTTGACTAGTGTTGTTGTTGTACACCACTCTCCCACCATCTATCATTACCGTTCGGCATGTGACAAGACAAGCCGAACCGCGATCATGCCGAGCCATGTCGCTCGACACTTTACCCTCAACATCAACTCCCTTCCTACACATCCTCTCTATCGTCGACACGAACGAGTCATCCAACAAGTCATGCCGAGCTGCCTCGTTCGGCACTCTACCCATCTCCCACTGTTCATCTGCACTCCCTCTAACACCATTCGGCGTAGGGGGTTATGCCGAGCCATAGATAATTCAAACCACACCGCTCCGCACGCAACCCCAACCTCAATTCTACTCCTACACATCCTCACCTCGTTCAGCATGGGGAGTCATTCCGAGCCACTTCCATATATCTTCTTCCAACTCCTTCCTTCATACAAATTAAGTACCATCCAAGGTGGTCGGTCGAACACCACTTCAACTCATACGCCACCTGTGACCGAACATCTCAACCTCACCGGTTCCCATTGGGCCAACGCTTTCTTCCATCTTCCTCTTCGTTTAATCCCAAGGCTTGTTTAAACCTAGAGTCCAAATTCCTTATCTACATGACTATCATTGTTTATGGGTCAGAGGAAGATCGTGAGTTCAAGTCTTGTCTTAAATCCCTAATTGGGGAGAGTTGAGCAGGTAAACGGTTCGTACCTAGAAGAGAGGGTCGAGTTTCGGCAATGTGCTTGATTTAGAAGCGAAATCTTCTCATATTTGTGGTTAAGAGTAGTCGAGAAGGGACGAGTAGGCTTCGGGAATAAAAAAGGAGGTTGAGGTGTTGGTAAAAGTCTGGAAGGAGGTAACTTCATAAGAATATTAGAGCAGAGGTAAAAGGTAAAAAGGGAAGAGGAAGAGAAATACCGACCTTTATAGTAGGAAGGAAAGAAGGTGAAGGGACAGCGACCGGTAGAACCGGTCAAGGCACCTCCATTATTTGGCATCAATGTCGTTCCGCATTCGTATGTCGTTCAGCATTAGTATGTCGTTCGGCATTAGTACGTCATTCGACATTAGTACGTCATTCAGCATATAACGCCTCGATTGACATTCGGAATAAAGGCTCAAAGGAAAACACGGAGTACCCGTGATTCAAAACGCATCATGTTCATCCACATGAAGCACTTTGGGGGGCAAGTGTTACCTGGATGTTTGATCAAGTAATAGCAGCTCGACATAAGTTTCGTTCGGCATGAACCTCGCTTGGTAGAATCCTCGGTCGGCATGGCAGGGTCGTTCGGCATAGCAGGGTCATTCAGCGTGAACCTCGTTCAGCATTCCAGCCCCTCTCGGCACAGAGCCTCGTTCGACAAGAACCTCGCTCAGCATTCTGGTACCGTTCGACATGAACCTTGTTCCGCAGAAGCCTCGTTTGGCATAGAGCCTCGGTCGACATGGCAGGGCCGTTCGACATAGCAGGGTCGTTCGGCGTGAACCTCATTTGGCATTCCAGCCTCGCTCGGCATTCCAGCCTCGTTCGGCATTCATGCCTCGTTCGGCATAGAGGCACCATTCGGCATTTGCGGCTCGACACATAAAAGTCACTCACCATAGGCCGAGGTATCTTGCTCCTAGGCCCATTAGGGAAGTCCAACCCATCTTCATCTATAAATAGAGGGACAGGGGCACAGTGAAAGGTATTTTTTTGGAAAACACTAGGGAGATTCTACTGCATTCAAGACTCATCCTTTTTTACTTAACAATTGTATTGAAGTAGTCGGTGTACGGATTGTATCTGTAATAGATCGTTGAGTAAAGCAATAAAGATTAACTTCAAAGTGGACGTAGGCTGTTACGCCGAACCACTATAAATCCGGTGTTCTTGTCTTTGCATTCAATTTAGCATACAATTCTCTGTTTTAATTTACTTTCTTCATTAATCTCTCTACACAATCTTTCTCAAGGGTGTTAGTGATCAATTCTGGTGCTAATAATATTCAATTAAAACAATTTATTCAATGTCAATAAATCGTTTAGAAAGAATTTATTAATTTAGTTCAATTTATTACAATTTTTTTTAAATATAATACAATTAACTAAAAAATTATTTTCAAAATATAATCATCACAACTTGAATTCAAACACTTTTATTTTAATGAAATTTATTTATTCATATTGCGTAGAAAGCAGAGCTTTTACACACCTCCCTTAAGAAAATTGCATCCTTGCAAATTCTTATATAGAGACATCCTGTGCAATTTAACCCTAACTTTCTTCATATTTTCATTTTTTATTCAAACTTAATTACTCAATTCTCTATTTGGCTCTTTACATTGCAACTCATCTTATCATATACTATGATTCTAAATGGATTCAAATAACGATTTTCCATCTTTTGCGTATAAAAAATTTGATTTTTATTTGTGTCGGATTTTTCGAAAAAAATTCGACAGAATCTTCTTTGTATGGAGAGAATTCAAAAAAAAGGCAACATAATCACAAAATGTATATACATCTCAACACAAGGCATCTTGAAACAAGAGGAGACAACATAATATCACAATATATATCGGTAAAGCGTAAATACGTACCATTTTATTAGCATTTTAAGCAATATGAATTGCTATTAAACGTGAGTAAGAATAAACATTTGGAATGCAAGCGTAAATCTATCACCATCTATTAATACCAATAGTCCTCTAGAATGCATATTCTTAACTCAATATAAACATTTGTCGCATACAGAAAGAGGTAGAATAAGTGTACATGCACTTAACATCTATAAGTAGTGTGGCACTTAATTTAAGCCACATTAGCCAAATATTTAAAGGTCAAAAATACCAAATCAAACTATAGTTTCTAAGGTTAGATTGTTACATAGTTTGTTAATTTTCCAAAACAACTTTCAAATTATAAAAATGTAACTCAACAAGAGTTATGGTGTTTTACAAAAAGAGGGTCAAAACTGAAATGATGTTATAGGTGCAAGCTCACCATCTAAACTCACCTTTTAAGCTATGAAACCATCAAAATTTTCCAAAGCACTTAAAACAAAAGTTATTTCTTAAGTTCTTAGCTTTTGCGACTGGGAAAAAATTATCGAAATTGGACAAACCTGTTCAAATGTTACAAGCAAATGAGTTTAGCCCTGTTTTTATTCAAGTTTGCTTTTCAGGATAGCAATACATATCTTTTTTTTGTGTTTAAACCATAGTAAATCTTAAAATTTTGCATTGCATTACAAATAAAATCTACTTTATAATGACAAAAGTTCCAAATGAAATTAAAATCATTGCAAATGGATTAGTAGTTTGAGACTTATGGCTAAAACTAATTATAGTTTTAACTCAACATTACTCCCTATTGTCCAAAATTTCTCATTTGTATAAAACAATAAATTATCAAATATCTAACTTCAGTTTGGTTAATCAAAAATTTAAAATTCATTATTTTAGTTGGCAACCATTGTTAAACATTTTTTCCGTTAAAGATCAACACTTCGCTCTTCTTCTTTTTTTTCCTTAAAATACTTCCAATATATTTTATTAGCACCAAAAGTCCAAATATTTTTTTTATTAATTAATTTTTTCACAATGCATCACATCATAAACATCTTCACAATTTACATCCAAATCACTAACATCATATAATATGGCAGGCATGCAATTGTAAAACATCATAACCGTACTAATTTTAAATCCAAATATATTTACAAATTTAGCGATAATGTCACGCCATGAATTTCTAGTGGTTTGCCTTGCCAATTGGCTGCAGTGTTGACCATGTGATCAACACTACCTCGCCATCAATCATAGTTGTCCACTAATACTCGATGGTTGCAATCATCACATCAGATATCTAAATGTAGAAAAATATCTTTATTATTTTTCAAAGCAATTCATTACTCACCATAATAGTAATCAATCATGATAATAATTGCACTCATATGCATATGTATACTCAATTCAAAATAGTTTCTAAACTTCAAAATATTATACAATTGTCATATCACATATTTTACTAAATCACCATCTCAAGATAATATTTCTCTTATCAATTTTTTTCCTTCCACTTCTTAAACCTTTATCTGTATTCTTTTGGAAAATCAAAGAAAATGCTTCTTTAAAATATTGTTTTCGTTCTAAAACATCTTTCTTAAAATATTTCTTATATTTTTCCTCAAATTATATGCTTCTTTCAAAGCACCTCATCCTCTAAAACATTTTACTCGTTTCAAAACATTATTTATATCACTCTCATCTCTTCAAAATAATTAATATAACTTTCTTTACAATATTATTTCATACATTAGTTTTTAATATAGCTCAAAATATATTACTTCTCATAACGCATCGCCCTTTAAAATCTCGTATCCATAATTCGTGAAGCATTTGTGGCTACATTAACATGAAATCAGCTTCAAAAATTTCTTTAAATATTTACTTTTAAATATACTTTGAACATAATAATCTTCTACAAAAATTCCTTTCGAAACCAGATATATCCACACTACAACTAAAGATATTTTTAATTAATACATATGCTTGCCTGTATTAATATATATATATAATCTTTGGAAGTTCAATCAAAAAAAAACTATACTTGCAAAAATATAAACATCACTATTCATCCATCCATAAAATTAAAAAGCAAGCTTTCATCTTAATTTTAATCCCATTTTATATGAAAACAATTCCCATTATCCCCAAAAAAGCATTATTAATCAATACGATCACATAAAGACAACTAAACAGCAATCATCTAGTCAAAAGAGCCAAACAATCCAAACTTTTAGAGGAAAGCAATATATATACTTCTGCTGTGCCATTTTGCTTACTACTGTATCTCTCTACTCGTCTCCTTTTACTCATCTCGCCTCATCGCCATTTGTAATCATGAAATATACTGTTTGAAATTTAAATTAGGGTCTTCCAGCTTCCAAAACCAAATAACTCAACTTTTACTTCAAAGCCACACAGAGGTCTAATCCACTTCATCGATACCGACATTACTGGTCGAACAATTTACACATACCTCTTCAACCTTCAGTTATTCCTCCACATCTTATACCGATACTTATACTCAAAAAAAGGTAGAAGGAATATATTATATAATAAGAAAAATACAAATATGTCCTCAGATAACTAACCCAACAATCATCGTATAATTATATTGTTACTTAAATATAAATACTAACCTATCACACACCTATGGAGATAGGGACTCTAAGTCTCATGTGAGGTCAGGACTCGTGTCTCTTATACTCTGTATTGTTCCAAACCTTCTCCGATACCAAAAATGTGACACCTCACCTCTATACCTATATTACCCAAGAGTATTATTGAGTAACACTGTCGAGTAACATGGAGAATGAGGCGATGTGGATGACGCACACGTGAACCTTGGACTAACACTGAATACGTCATAAAATATAAAAATCATTCACCTCGTTGTAAGTAGTCTCGGTTCAAAGCAATAAATATGCGTGATTTCTGAGGATAGAATAATCAATATAAATGAATACAGATCACAGAGTATCAATGTGGTGATAATATTTAATAATAAATATACATAAGTTTGAGTGGGGTAAAAAATAGATCAAACTACCGCTATCATCAAAATATACAAAACATATTCCATATATACATCTCGACAACACGTGAATACATGTAGATACAAATATAGAAACAATAGAGAAGTACTCCATCCTCCATCCATGCCCAACATCCACAAATTGGTTAAATTGCCCCTAACCTGAAATGTCTCGAAATGACCCGAGCATTATATAAATAATAAATGGGCCAGACTATGTATTGATTCAGTGGGGAGAATACAAATGATATCTCAAGGAATGACATATACATAGCATAAAAAAGGATCCAACCAAAGGAATAATAATTCATCCACAACACATCAAACAACATCCATAACACACCAAACATCAAAACATCGATAAAACAAGGAACACAATCACATAACGTACATCAAGCATTCATCGCATACATCGCACCACACACATCAAGCATCCATCACACACATCACACGAAACTCAAACTTCACACACATCGCATGCATCTACACATCACACACAGCATACGTCGCACACATCTCACACAACATACATTACGCACATTGCACACAACATACATCGCACATCAGATATCAATTCATTAAAATTTGTGTAGCAATATTACATCTATTCATTTTATTCTTTATGTGTATTTTCATTACTTCTACTACTACTTTTAATGTACTGTTAGAAGCCGAGTACAAACCTGAGCCTCGTTACTTCTTAGATGCAAAGGAAGAAGACCCTACTCATAAAATTTTATGAGCATCCTCACCAATCATTAGTTGCATAATAAATGCATGTTATGCGTGTCGCTTCCTTGCTTCTCGCTTCCTATCGTCAACCACCTTACTTCATTCTGTATTCGTCCTATTGGTCTGTGCAGCTGACTATGACCGTTTGACGAGGAGGCTATGTCGCCACCACTATCTGGAAGCGACCCCATGGTCGGTCAAGCTAGGTTGGGGTTAGCAAAATTTCTATCCATCACATCTACGCATGGTATTTAGCACTTCTTGATCTTTCAAAAGCAGTGATAATTATATTCCTTCTTTAAAATAAAATAAGAAATAATATAATTTACCGCACACGTCAAGTTAGAAATCCAAGTAATATCGATTAATATTAACTTATAAGATATAATATTTTACCAATATCCAAGTAGTAAATATTCTGTCTTTAATGAACTACACGACATTACACCAGTGTTTGAGTAAATGAATAACTCCGCATGGTTTCCCATGTCATCTCATAAAATATAACTAAATATAAAACACCCTCAATTAATCAACACTAAATAAATTTCCACTTTGGTTATTAAGTCACACTCGCTTTCCTTTTACTTTAATTCATTATTATTCATTTTCATTACTTCTAGTTCAGTGCAAATAGTAATAACTTCATCTCCTTTGTAGCAATCCAATCAACCA
The DNA here is from genome assembly GCA_030765085.1 of Allium cepa. Taxonomy (NCBI): domain Eukaryota; kingdom Viridiplantae; phylum Streptophyta; class Magnoliopsida; order Asparagales; family Amaryllidaceae; genus Allium; species Allium cepa. Next base: position 177,043,944 of record CM060930.1, read on the forward strand.
TCCATACATACATCAAAATATTATTTAATTAGCAATTGCTGAGATGAATGGTTTTATTTAAATAAATTATACTTTATTTTTTCTCCTTTTTCTATTAAAACACTTCAATTTAATTTAATAAAACTCCTTTTCTATTTATTTTCTTCTCTTTCAGAATCATAAACATGAATCCTCTTATTAATTCAAAAAAACCCATATTTCAAAACCACTTATTTGGTTTCAAAGAAATCTTTGTTCGATCACTTCAATAAATTTAAAACCTCTAAAGTCCTTTCATTTCTAATTTTTACTTCAATTATGTTATGAAACCAACATAATGATAATTGAACTTTCCAATTATTTTTAAACGTCGATTAGAAGCACATCATTTTCAATCTAAATATTTCCAAAACCAGCTATATTTTCAAAATTATTAATTAAAATACTTTTCTAGATCCTTTTATAACTATTATTCCATCAATCTATAATTCTTTATTAAACACAATAATATATTGCCTCAAAAAATTCACTTAACAATATATGTAACGTATCCCGTAAATGATGATTTCCATTTAATGAATAAATAAATGGTATTCAACTTTCAATTACTTCAAAATATTATTTTATACACTTCCTATCTATTAAATCCAACTAATATTTATGCATCACTTTAAAAATGTAGATTTCAAGTATCATTTCATAAATACACTTTAATTATTTTTTCAATAGTAAATAGAAATATTCAAAATTCACTTATTTTATAGAATCTAGAACATCATAAATTTCTATTAACAAAATTTTTAATTATCCCGTTTGCATATTTTTCCAACATAACCTCTCTTCCAAAGTTTCCATTAATCGCAGATAATCACGAAATTGAATAAAACATCACTCCAAAATTCAATTTTTATTTTCAATATAATTTATTTGTTCCAAAATAATTTATTTATTTCAAATCTTCATCTTTTTATTTCATATACCCAATTTTCGATTAAATTCAATTGTTTTGTTCAACTCATATCATCATCAAATTCAACCAATATACACATAACTCGACCAAGGTACATAAGGTTCTTTGAAGCAATATTATCCAATAACAACCAATTTGATCCAATATACCAATACATCCAATCAACTATTTCAAGCCATAACATCAATTCATTCATTTGTTTAAAATCAAATTCAAATGGATAAGGAATATACCAGGACATAGATGTAAGTAAGGAATTTTACTCACCTAATTGATGCTAGCAATTACCAACTTTGTAACCCTAGCTTCCATCACTAGCTCAGTCATCATTTGCACCTACTGAAAACCATCGTCATCCCTTCATCATTGAAAAGCCATATCCATATAGTTTTAGGTTGCACTCTCCCTTTCATTAGGAACACACTGATACAACCATGGTCTCCTCACCATGCCCAGAAATTGCCAAATCCCGACATCGCTCGACCCAATCTCAATCCCAAGCCCAGCTCGCATACCATGCCGCAACCTTACCTTCACTCACCGTGCCAGGTTGCTACCTTCGAGCTATGGTCATTGTGCCTGACATTGCTCACAATCGCGTGCATGGTCATTTTTTTCGCATGAGTTTAATTTTGGGCATTAAGAAAAAATTTTGATAGACGGGTTTAGATTGAATTTTGAAGGTGAGGCAAAGAAGGAGTATTATATAATAGGATAAAAAAGAATAAGTTTAAATGGGCTTGGGCCTTAATTGCTTTGGACCCTATTTCAGTTCCATTTAAATTCCAACTCAATATAGTTTTTACTTCATTTTCGATACAAATTCAAATTTAAATTCTTAATATTTATTTGTAAATATACTTTAATCCAGTTCCAATCAATTTACTTTATTATACAAGATATATTTCGATAACTGCATAATTTCCTTCAGTTTGATGTCCACTTATTTCTATTTAATTATTCGTTATACTATTTCACAACAATTTACTTTCCATCTATTTATATCATATAAAAATTATTTACACCCAAAGATATTTCATATTTCAATTAAAATAATTTATTCGATTTCAATAAATCATTCCAAAAAAATTATTATTTTAATTCAGTTTATTACAACAAAATCTTTATCAAATATAATTTAGTTAATTAAAAATTTATTTTGAAAATACACCCATCATAACTCAAATTCAAACATTTTTTACTTACTTGGTTTCCGTAAAATCCAGTTTCACTTTGTCAAGCGTTACTCGATTGTGACTTTAATTTACACCAATTCTCTTCGTCAAAATTATATACTTTAAACTTATGGAATTTGGTAATGATAAAAATTCTAATATCGTTTGTATTCTACTCTATTGTCCAAATATAATGTATTAATTTAATAAATAAAAAAAATTATTAACCAAAATGCTCTGGCCAGAGACATTGACTCTGAGTTGACTGTGATAATAACCCCATATGGCCGAAGAGAAAAACCCTCTCTTGAATAATGCTTCACTTCTAATACTTCCGCTCAACCCAATTATAGTCACTCGATGTACGTCGTGCCATGATATGGTATAATCAAAGTGGAGCTTTCATATTGAAGATTGATAGTATTTTCAAGTTGAAAGACTGTGTAAATCAGTAATAACAAAATTTTCTATTTGACTTTAGTTATATTAACAAACATAAAGCCATCGAGTGAGTCATTCAATAGTTATCCAATAACTATTAGTACGTAACCTTTTAGTGCCCTCAAATAGTCATGAGTAATACATTGCCCAATATTATATACTTTAGCCTCAATGGATACATCGATATCCAATCTCAATGCATCTTGACTAGTAACATTTAAAATGGTATATTTATTTTTATTGTGACAGATTACTCATTGTTACAACACTTTGAAACTACTATCACAAAATATACCATTTATAGATTTTCTACTAAACACACTTTCGAACAAGATTGGTTATCAATTTAGATATATGTAACAAATTATATTATTTTCCATAAGGCATACCCCTAACTCGAGAATCTCCCACTTATACTTGGGGTCAATTATGGAATCATTTTTCGATTCCTCCAATCAGTTTCTCAAAACCAATTAAGTCAGTCCCTTAGTGAACGGAAATGCTTTTATGCTTTAATCGTCTACTCTGTCAATTAACTCTCTCCGTGTTGATAAACTACCTTATCATGTCGAACAATTTGAAGTACATATCTCAACTTCAAGTGAGCTCTAAGTTCTTTTATAACTATATCATGATATTGTTATCATATAACAATATTATAGGATTCTCAATATTTGGAATCACTCTCAGCTCCATTATAAATTTGCGCACTTTTTATATATATACATCGTTTTTATTGTTGCGCTATTCAAGGCAATTCACTTATCCCTTTTTCATTGAATCACCCATAGTCTCTTTTAGTTGAAACATTTCCAACTTAAAGATTATCATATTAACATATTATTCTCAATGTCAGTTACGAAGTTCGGGTCCAAACACTCCTCGGTAAGGAGTTTGTTGTTTCTGTAAACAACACTTTAGTATTTCTTAAATACATGAGAACACTTCAAACAATCATTTAGTGATATCTATTTGGATTTGATGTTTGCTTCATGTATCTAATACATAAAAAAATCACGATATCATAGACAATATAACATGTATGATAATTTCTATTGCCAATGCATGAGGAATCCATCTTACATATTTAATATAAAACATTTTAATAAGGTTTCCTTGCATATCGCTTTAGACATTCCCAACATATTTCATACTTACTATAAAAGACATCATTTATAAATCCAACATCGAGTATTAAAATAACTAAAGCTGGTTTTAACACAAGTACATCGTTAACAATCAGTAGCATGTTGTTTACTTATGGTTTAAATATATATATATATATATATATATATATATATATATATATATGTATCTTTTAACGTTCCTTCTTATAAAAAAAATGCTTCCTCTACATTTTGATTGACAATCAAACTATTTGATGTCTCTACTATCAAATATTTTCTCATTTTTAATGTTTTTCAGAATGATACTTTTGTATCCATTTTTGGATCGTATCCGAAAAACTCATAAACTCAATTCTCTCACATCTAATTCGAGACACTTTGGTTGTTATGTGCAAATAGACTAATCTAAATCTATATTCAAAACTTTATGTTTCAACACAAATATATCAAAACATAAAGTCATATTGGACGATAATTTTGTTAGTAAAATCCGAACCAACTCGAGCACATTAAATGGTGAATATGTTATGTTAATTTCAACAATTAAATGATGTTATTTTTATCGATGTGGCTCACTCTACTCCAACTGCATTTGTTTTTCTCTTAAAGACACATTTGTGGCCAATGGATCATGTACCTTCAGGTACAACTATAAAAATCATATTTTAATAATGTACTTGGAATTCATTTTGGATCTACTCATCCTACCATATCACAGAGTCCATACTCTTAATGGTTTAATTAAACAACTGATGAGTATTTACTCTTGACACTGGCAGGAAAATCGTAGTTTCTTTTTAACATGTAAGAAACTCACTAGACATTCTAGTGTGCTATGCTCATTTAGGTTTGGTTAATGTCATTTCATCCTTTATAATTGCTATAATCTTGGATCGTATTCAAATTCATTTATATCAATAATTTCTTTAAAAAATATTTCGCTACAAAGTTGGTATTTCTTGAAACAATAGTTGTTTCTCAGTGCAATAGAATGGACATTTATAAACATTTTATGAATTGCCTTATATACAACTAATTTTGCATTAGTCCATAATATATTTATGTTCACAACATAAATTAGACATCTAATGACTATCTATCCCAAAATTCTCTTAGGATGATTAACACAAGATTTTTTATGTATAATTATTACATGCAGTTTTTCGTCTCGCACAATTTACCAACCCCTTGGCTAGGATATGTTAGGATTTCTTATAAATCCTTTATCGTATATGGTTTTATAAATTGTTCTTTCGGTGATATTAATTCTAATCTTATGTGCTACTCTTAATTACATGGCCTTATAGGAAGATATTAACTTAACTTTACTCAGAATTAATCGTACTTTATCTAAAAAGGTTCGATTACTACTTATCGATATATCATTATGTACCATAGTAAGGATTGACTTTTGAGATTGAATCTTTTTTCATTTTTAGGTACGTTCGGAACTCTTCCCACTGTACTCACCCCATTTGATCTAATCGAATCATTTCTATTGCATGGTACATTATTTACTTCTATTGTATATTCTATTGGCTTACCTTACACTTATACAAATATATCAAATACACATGTTTATGTGTGTGATAACTCATCGATGAATATGATGAAGTACGTAGAACCATTTTGGTATTAATAGACTTATGATTGCGTAAATCTATATGTATTAATTCAAAGAGTTCATCAACTCTTATGATGCTCCCACTAAATGGGTGCATAGCCCTTTAATTTTTGAGATATAATTAATTAGTATCATATGATTCATAATAATATAATAAAGATTATTTCTCAAACTACAGATAGTCCATAATTCCAAAGTAATTGTAATTAATTTTAGACACTTTAGTATTTTCAGTTGCACTACTTTTGTTGTGAAAACAAATACAACGTTATAGTTTTATTTCATAACAAGTATTCGTAATATTCACATTGAAATATAACAACGTCTAATTTTCAGTCGACATCCATTATTTCATAAACAATGTTTGGTATGTTTTACGAAAATAATTTTTATAACGTGATGCAATCAATAAGTGCTATATGGCATGCTTCTACTATTTTCTTCATTATTGTAATAGTGTACCGAATTCGAAGATCCATCATTCACTTAATGTAAATTATTTATTTCATATACTACTACTACTTTACAGCGGTGAGTTCTTTGATCAAATATCTTAAACTCAAAGACATATATCTCATAGAAAATAATTTTCTATGTGAAAATACATTTTGGAATAGAAACCGATTCCTTATTCCAATGTTTACAATCAATTATTATTATTACAATTCTTCTTTTCGACGTTTCGTCATGAAGTAGAAGTGGCTATTTACTCTTTTCATCCTAACCATACCTTGAATCACATTAACTTTTGTACATTCATTTTTCTTTCTAAATGGTCAAACCATTCCGAATAAAACTCTTACTAAAATATTAAAACGAACTCTTTACAAAGATGCATTTGATCATCCTTAATATTTAAAGGCATCAAATATGATGTACCTTACATAAATTAATCAAATTGATATTTTAGTGATCGAGTTCTTAGGCCTGTATTGTTATTTTAGTCTTGTTTTACATTTAGCACAATGTGATCCATTTGTAATCAATTAAATTAAATATTCGATCTCACAATATTGTTTATTGGCTTATTTTGAACGAACTAACTTCATTGAAGTATCTATATTATGAATTGTGATTATTCCTCATATAACACCTATATGCGATAATATATGGATCAAATATCCATAGTCATGTAATGCATTTAGATTTCGAATTTGATATAATGTAATATAAGGTCTCGACCAAATAAAGGTATAAGCGACCAAATTACGAATGTATTTTGTAAAATCAGGCACTTGCATGGGTATCGAAAGAGTTACATGCAAGAAGCATTTATTAGTAATGTTATGTGGGTTTATAACCCAATATGATTCAAAGGAAGTCGGAATATCTATGTCGATTCTGAGCAACTCAAGAACCAGCCAAAAGGAGTAGAAGAACCAACCAAGAAAGGCTAAAAGAAAAGAAGGCAAAAATATATAAGGGTGATGGATCGTTAGTGATCCATCTCCCATGAATAGCCGGCGATCCATATGGGTCGCTTGTGGATCCTCCAATCCTTTTGCACCATAATCTAATAGGTATTAAAGGAATGATTACTTAGTTTAATGGAATTCAAAGCTAGTTAGATCGAGAAGCGAGTATTCATCCGATTCCATTAGTAGTTCAATGCAAATAGTGTATGAATCGTCGTCAAAACAAGGCAAATAGCTACAAAATTACATGGAGAACACCTACATAAGACAACAAGTGCAAATCAAAAGAATTAGTGCAAAAACCATCTAAGTACATGGACCGCTAACGATCCATGTATTATGGATCGCTAGCGATCCATAGGACCATGCTAGATTACTTTGAAGTTCTCAAAAAGGATAAAGGAAAAATACCCTAATAATTAGACTGTAGCAATCCAAAACCTATGAACCCCTAGCAATCGATTGCCTATGGATCGCTAATAATCCATCAGGTTGGCTCGGATCGTCATTAAACTCTCTGGACTTCTTCATGTCATCATGTAGGCGCTTCTGGTAAAATAGCCTAGCCAATATTTCTCTAACCCCTATAAATATAATCCTACCTAAAACATAAAAAAGATCTTCAAGACTGGCTACTAAAACTCTGCAGAAATTACTCTTCTTTCTCTTCCTCGGGTTCGCTGTGATTCTCCAGTGAACTTTAACACTGGTGACTTGATCTAACTTACACGATTCATTTGCATTGTAATCAGATTCAATTTGTAATTGCAGTAAATTAATAATAAAAGTTATAAAGTGGACGTAGGCATCATTATAGCCGAACCGTTAGAAAATCTCTTGTTTATTTGCTTTTTCTATGATTTACTATTTTTTTTTCTATTTTATTTGCCTTGATAAACTAGGCTGGTGCTTTCATACTCAATCCAAGGTGTTGATCCATTTGTTGGATTAACATTTTGATGCTTTCACTGAGAACCCAACTCAGGCAAAGATCTAGCTATCTACTTTGGATCAGATAGGTTCAGAAATTAGACCCCTAATCTCTGTTCAAAAAACCTACTGCTAAGAACCAATGGCTTCGGGAAGAAAAAGAACTACTTCTGGAAGATCCATAGGGATGGTAATTGCCAGAGAATAGATGAAACATCAGCAAATCAAAGTAAATGGCGCCAACGCAAGAGATCAGGTGCCAGGATCTCTAATCAACGTGAAGTTGTTACTAGAGATGAATTGAATAAAATGGTTAACGAAATCAATCATAAACTGGAAAGTAGTCAGAGAGCTCTTATGGACACTCTTGAGCTTACAATCACATCCTGCTCCAAGAACCATGGCAGAACCCGCGCCTGTCGCGGAACAGGAAATTTCTTCCATTTCTGGCCTAAACAGGAGGAATGTGAAGCAACCGCGGAAGAAAGTGATAACTAAAACCATGGGAATCAATGTAGAAGGAAACATATGCACTTAACCGAACGTGAGACAACCAACGACAAACTTAAATCTAGGGGCGAAGATCCCATAAGAAGATATAACCATGGACCTCCCCAATTTGGAAGATGGATAGAACTTAATGATGGCAAGTTGGAAGGGAATGCCAATGCATTTGATATTGCCAAGGATATCCAAACTACCCCAATCAGGCCAACCGCAAGCCAATAGAATATTAAGGGAGTGGTTCTTCCAAAGACAAGAGAGCCTAGGCTTCAACCACTCATCAAGATCGTTTGTAAAGCCGAAGACATGGTGTAGTTACTGACAGGCGACCCCTAGATTATCTAACATCTAAGGCATATATCATGGACATGGTTAAGCGACTAATGGACGAGAGTAAGAATAAAAAGGATGATGAATGGGGATCCGCTACAACTCAAAGTCCTTTTATTGATAAGATTTTGAATGAGCGATACCCAAAAAAATTCACTATTCCAACTATCCTATCCTATAACGAAATTAGAGATCCAAAACCCCATTTACATAAGTACGGTTGGCACATGGATGGAGTGAATGCTTCGAAAGCCATTCGATAGATATTTCATTATTTTTTCGAAGGGAATTGCTTCCATATGGCTCACTAGGCTTCCACCAGGATCCATCTCCACTTTCGATCAACTAGCAATAAGATTTCTTGATCAATTCAGACTTCACACAACGTAGTCTAAATATGTGATGTCCTTCTCGGTCTATTCCAGGATAAAATGAATCTCTGAAGTCTTTCATGAATCGATTCAACACCACAGTGACAGAAGTAAGCAATCTGAATGAGGATATGGTTTTTATGGCCTTGGTCCGTGCCATCCACCTCGAAACCTAGTTCGAAAAATGGATCGAAATGAAACAAACTACAACTAGGAAGGATTTCAACCGTAAGGCGAGTCAACACTTGAGATTGGAAGAGACACAAGAGTTAGAAAGGAAATCTTCTAGCTTACAACCGATGAAAGTTGGGCAGAATGACATGGCAATGAACCAGGAAATAAATACCTCTGGGATCGCTGAAGGAATTGCGGGAAAAGACGAAAACTAGATAAGGAAAAATCAAAATTCCAAAAAATGAAATGGTAACAATGAGCGGCTTAACGGATTCAAGCCCGAAGATTACACCTCGCTCAATGATACTCCGGAAAACATCTTCCTTGCAATACAAGGGACAAAGGAGTACAAGAAACCCCCTAAAAGGAAGCAATCGAACAATAAAAGAATTTTGGAAAGTACCGTCGCTTCCACGAAACGCATGGCCATAAGACGAACAAGTGACATCACCTAAAGAACTTGATTGAAGAGCAGATTTGTGAAAACAAGGTTCGACAAACATGAGAAAATCACAAAATCTTGACCAACCTACGGCTCCCCAAGCTTCTGGGGATCGAGGAAACCAAGTTAGGACAAATGAAGAGGGATCCAGATGAATTGACTAAAGACTCATCATTGGAATGATATCTGGAGGACCTCATGCCACATAGAGGAGCTGGGGAGAAATGAAGTGGTATGCGAGCCCATTAAAATTCTCTTCAAAGGATTCTTGCCTCGCGATCGAAGATGGAACCCCAGCTAAGTAGTAGAGAAGTGACGACATAGTATTCAGAAATTGGGACACCGAGGGAGTAGAAGCTCCAACTCTCGATCCTATGGTCATGACTGTAAGAATTGGACCTGCTTGGTTCGATAAATATTGGTAGACAGCGGCAGTTCTGTGAATATCCTTTTCAAATGCACCTTTATGAAGATCAGCATGAAAAACGTTTTCGCATGCTAAATAAAAATTCAAGGATTCATCGAAAAACTCAAACAACTTGCCGGAAAGATTGACTTGCCTGTGGAACTTGGGGAAGGAAACCGAAGAGTCACCCTCATCTAAACATTCATGAACGTAGATGAAACTTCCTCATACAATTTCTTCTTGAGATGACCTGCACTGGTGGATTTCAGGATTGGTTTAGCCCAGTGGTGCCTTACCATGAAATTTGTAATGGAGAACAGAGTTGGGGCAATCAAAAGAGAGCAGTTATATCACAGAACTACACGGATCTAAAAGAAAGGAAAAGGGGAAGAATCTGGGGAGAACTCTCTATATTCGCGAACCTGCTGAATAGCAACTACATGACCGCCCCTAGCTTGGGAACCATTGTCGATTGAACAAGGCTTTGGACCCTGGGAAGAAGAGTTCAGGTGAGGATTGGATAGACATGAATGACCCAAAGCGGGTCTTAAAAATTGAATCGCACCTTGGAAATAAGGCACGATTGGAACTCACTAAATTCCTTCGCGCCAACTTGGATGTGTTCGCTTGGACACATTCCAATATATGTAGGGTATCATCGAAAATTGCATGTCATGCACTCAACATTGATCCCAAGTACACACCAGTAAAGCAGAAGAGGAGTAGCTTGTGCTTCGAATGGTCCAAGGCGTTGAGATAAGAAGTGGATAAGCTGATGGCTAATGGTTTTATTCGTGATGTGACCTACCCTGAATGGGTATCTAACTCGGTTTTGGTCAGGAAGTCCACTGAGAAATGGAAAACTTGTATCGATTACTCAAACTTTACAATGCTTTCCCGAAAGACAGCTATCCTCTGCCCAAAATTGACCAGTTTGTGGACAAGATGGTTGGACATGAACTGCTATCATTTATGGATGCGTACTTGAGATACAATCAGATCCTGATGCACGAACCTGATCAGGAAAACATCAACTTCATAACCGATCTAGGATTATACTACTATAGGGTAATGCCATTCGATTTAAAGAACACTAGGGCAACCTACCAAAGATTAGTAAATTCCATATTCAAGCATCAGATCGGAAAAACCGTGAAAGTCTATATGGACAACATGTTGGTTAAATTGCGAATATTGCCAATCACTTGGATACTCTAACCAAAATGTTTGAAATACTCTGAAAATATGAAATAAAGCTCAATCCACTTAAATGCCACTTTGTGGTAGCCTTTCGAAAGTTCTTAAGATTCATAGTGAGCGCTAGAGGTATCGAGCATACCTAGAGAAAATTACTGCCCTACGAGAAGTCGAAGCCCTAAAGTATAGGAAGGAGTTACAAAACCTGAATGGGAAAGTCGCAACGCTAAGCCAGTCATCTTAAAAGCCACCGACAAATGTATAATATTCTTTGATGTACTGAAGAAAGGAAAAAGAACTTTGAATGGAATGAGGCTTTTCAAACCTCGTTTGAAGAGTTGCTGCAACATATTAAAAACCCACCAATCCTATTGAAGCCGATAGACAGAGAGGACTTGTTCATCTACGTAGCTGTCTCACCCATGCATTAAGTGCCGCTCTTGTACGTGTAGAAGTTAGGATCCCGTAACCTGGGTATTACATTAGTAAACGTGTTAATGGATTCGAGAAAAATTATCCAAAATTGAAAAGGCTTGCGTATTGTCTCTTGATCACATCCATGAAGTTACAACCATATTTCTAGGCACACCGGATCAAAGTATTGATTGATCAACCTTAGCAAGTATTGTACCGCCTTGAGACTTCTAGACGGCTCATCAAATGGAATATCGAATTGAGTCAATATGAAACCAGTTTCCATCCTACAAGTGCAGTCAACGGGAAAGCATTGGTTGATTAGTTCGCCGAATTTATCATACGGGATAATAAAGAGGAAATAACACCGAAAGTGGAAACATGATGGAAGCTCTTCGTTGATGGTGCATCTAATACCTTCTACTTGGGGAAGGGGTAATGCTTGAGACTCCCAAAGGATGAGCCATTTTCTATGCCTTACGATTAGAATTTCCAATGACAAATAACGAAGCAGAATATTAGGCATTAATAGTCGGGCTAAAAATTATGAAAGAGCTGGAGATAAAATCCATGTACATTTATAGCGAGTATCAGTTAGTCGTCTTCCAGATGAAAGGCAAATACCAGGTCGAGAGGATAATCTTGCCTTGTATCTATCTAAAGTGTAAGAGGTGCCAAACGACATCGAACATTACACCATAACTCATATCCCGAGGGAGCAGAACACGAAATCTGACTTCCTAGCTAGACTGGCCAGCTCTGGGGAACCTCAATCGTTGGGACTAGTCCCGATTGAAACCCTAACCACTCTAAGCATATGCGAAATGGATGTCAAATGAATTTTTGAGACCACCATTGAACCAGAAACGTGGATGATGCCAATCAAAGACTACTTGCTTATAGGAACTCCTCTCTCAGATAGGAACCAGTGAAAAAAGCTTCTCCAGAAGGCATCATGATTCATGATATAGGATGGGATACTCTATCAAGGGGGGTTCTCTACCCCCTTCTCAGATGACCGATGACGGAGCTCAAAGGATCCTGAGAAAAGTTCACGAAGGGGACTGTGGAGACCATATCGAAGGGAAAACTCTTGCAAAGAAAATCCTCCAATACAGCTATTTCTAGCCAATAGTAAACCATAATGTAGCAGATTACGCAAGACGGTGCAACCGATGCTAAAGATTCAGCAAGATTAGAAGAACTCCCTCAACAGAGCTAACACAGATGGTCAGCCAATGGTCGTTCGCAATATGGGGAATTGTTCTGATTGGCGTATTGCCAATAGCTAAAGGAGGGGTTAAATATGCTACAGTTGTGTTTGACTATTTCAATAAATTGGTCAAAGCAGAACCGCTGGCCACCATTACCATAAAGAAAGTAATTAACTTTGTTACTAAAAACATTATTTGCAGGTTTGGTATGCCATAAAAATCATCATTGATAACATGACCAATTCAAAAGCACTGATTTCAAAAACTTTTGCAAATGCTTCCGAATCGAGAAGAGCTTTTCCACATTGCCCATCTATAAGAAAACGGGAAAGTGGAAGTAATAAACAAGATCATCAAGTCCAACCATCAAAAAATGGATAACTAAGCTAAAGGGTTGGATTGATGAATTTCCACTTGCATTGTGGGCTTACAGAATAACACACAAAGCGGTAACCATGCATACCACGTTCACCCTGGCGTATGGTTCAGAAGAAATAGTTTCCATTGAACTAGAAGGCTCTCTCATTGAAGGTAGAATTTTAATCAGAGGCAAAATGAGTAGCTCCTACTCGAATCGCCTTATATGATCGATGAGAAGAGGGAAGAAGCCGAATTAAGGACCGCTGCTCACTAAAAAAGGGTCACATGGTATTTCAAGTCCAAAGTTCACAACCGAACCTTCATAGTGAGAGACCTTATCCTCAAACACGTCTATTCTGTACAGGGAACCTTTGGACCGAACTGGGAATGGTTGTATGTTATCAGTCAAAAGCTAGGGGATGGAACACTTCAACTGACAACCATTGACGAAATCTAAATTCCCTGAGCATGGAACAGCGAATCGTTGCGTCGTTACTTTTTCTGAAGCTGTATAATGTGCTTCTTATTTTCAGCAAATAGGTCATCCCAGAATATTGAGGACGTTGTAAATAGGCAGAACTTGCAAAACTTTTCTTAATATAATTGCTTTGTTTTCTGAACCAATAAAATAGTGTCATAAAAGTAACCTGCTGAGTCGACAGGGTCTAATCGGCTCAAAACCATACAATCGCTGCTTGAGATGGTGGAATCACGCTCAAGTATGCCCCGCTTACCCACTTGGTCGGTGGAATCAAATCAACTCAAACTGTTGGATAGGCAAAACCCGATCCCCACCTTTTAAGAACCGGCGTTGCTTTGCTGATGCTGGGAAGACCCAAATCGAAGTCGTGCATTCCTTAAGTCGTGCATGACATCTTAGATTGTGGAATCACATCCAGGCAAGCACAACCTTACAAACTACTCCGGAAGCATGACTCCTCATGTTGCCTGAAGATTGGTAACGTCGAGGAGTCCCGAACCATTCCAGATCGATAGGTCATATCAATCCCAAAAGCCGCGCACTTCCATAAGCCATGCGTTATCTTTTGAGCCGTGGAACCACTCTCTCGAAACATAAACTCCTCACATTGCCCGAAGATTGGCAATGTCGAGAAGTTTCAAACCATTCTGGATTGATGGGTTGCATCAATCACAAAAATCGGACATCCCATAAGCCGCGCACAATCTCAAAAGCCGCGCGTTTCATAAGCTGTGCACACTTTTAATACTAGTACTGCCCTGGAAATATCGGGAAAATCCTCACACTGTAGGAATAACAAAAATCAATGCACTCCCACTATCAGGAGTAATGGGTATGATCTAGCAATGTCAAACAGCTACGAATCGGCAGAAAATAAGTACTGTTACAGACATCCAAAAAAGGTCACTCGGATCAACCGGTCATTCGTCATGTGTTCGAAGTAACCAGCCCTGTGAACTGGGGGGCACACCGATACTCAAAGAAAATACTAAAAAACAAAAACCATGCACTTCACATTTGTGTTTCACCAAACAAATTTTTTGACGGTAATCACAAGACTAGATAAAACAAAATCTCACTAAATAGAGTTGGCACAAGAGCATGAAATGCAAATAAGTAAACAGATAAAGTTACAATCAAAATGTCAACATTGTATTACTTAAGCATTTTCTATACAAATTCAAAAATGTAGGGGCTGTACCCACACTATATCAGCCAACAAAAAGAAAAATACAAATGCTATAATAATTAAAGTAGTAAGTGCAGACACTGCACTAAAAACACGTATCAAATAAAATATCCCAAAAACTAGGTCTACTGCTATCCGGACCTGTCAATGCCTCTTTCCACCGCTCCCCTGCCCACCCTTAGTTGGAAGTTTCTGCTTTCCCTCAGAATCTCGACCAGGGGTAGTGGCGCCGCCTATGATATCAACTATCTCGTTGGCGTTGGCATCTCCTACCTACACTTCAACCTTCTCGGAAGACTCCCCTTTGGCCATGCGCTTCCGGGATTTGTGGGAGCTCCTCGAAGATTTTATTGCTTCAATCTTTTCCTTCTTAATGGCAAACGATTACTGTTCAGATTTATGCAGCTGGCTAGTTTGGTCTTCCTGCTCTCGAGCTTCAGCTGCTGTGACCCCTCCAAAGATACAGAAGGGTCGTCTAGATAATGCGTTGCGGCAATTTTCTTGGATTCCAGCCCTGGCTGCGAGCCAGACATAGGCATAGAAATCAGCGCGGTTACAGAAATAAGCGTCGAGGTAGTTGAAATAGCGGCAAGCCCAAGCATCAAGGAAAACTGGCGGGTCGGTTGGTAGAGAGGACGAAACCTATATGATCAAAAATGAAAGCATTAATTTCGTCTTGTTCTTGCAGTGTGAGCTGAAAATTCTCAAATTTGGGGTGGACTAAAAGGTTAACTGCATCGAAGGAATGGCCGAGAATGTCAATCTTACATTCCCCGCCTTCTCCTTCTTTTGATGGTTGCACAAGCTTCGGAGAAGTTCTGAGGCCATCTAAAGTTTTAGAGATAGCTACCGGAGGAACATATTACAAAGCAGCACCGATAAAGCTCGCCAACTGATCACAAGATTGTCCTGATGGCCCACAGGCCCATAAATGAAAGGCACCAACAACATTTTGGCAGTTGTAGTCATAGAAGCACCGATAGCTTTTTATTCCTTCTCTATTTGGAGGACCTCTCGGCCCTCTATTAATGCTTTCTTTGACTCCTCATCAGGATAGGCATTCTCCAACTCATGCTTGGTATATAAATTCCCGTTTTCTCGAAAACAGGCCAAGATTTCTTCCCAAACTACGGCAAGTGAACAAGGAAATTTAGGGCCCAAATAATCGAGGCTCCCCTGATGCAGCAAGGAATTAAGATAGAAATTTAAGATGGCATCGTCCATCTTCTGCATCTTTTTCTCGAAATAGTCCAGCAGCTCCAGGTAATTCGCTATTATGGCGGCCTTTTCAACTTCAACCCGATTCTTCTCGACCCAAGCTGCTCAACTCTTTCTTGGAGCGAAGTGATCATCCGGGCTTGATCAAAAACAATCTTGTCATGGGATTCCACTATGCTCGCGTATTGGCAATTGTTTTGTTATGCTGTTAACTATTTTTTCATGATCGTCAATAGACTTCTTTTGGGTTTCAATAATCGTGGCACTAGCTTCAAGCTCCTTTTTCAACTTAACTCGTCCATATGGGCCTTCTTAATTTTATCTCAAAACATGATCTCTATTTTTGCATGGGCCTCTTTTAGCTCCTTCAGCAAGCTGACACTATTCTTTTTCTCTTAGAGTGTCGCGTCCCTCTCTTGTATTAGTTGCTCAATTCTAGTGTCAGGTTCCATTAATTCCCTCTCGAAGTCGTCTTTCTCTGATTCGAAGGAGAGGATCTCTTGATAGTTATTGCAGTTCATGTTGGCCAGCTTCCTGCATAACTTTTCCTACCCCTTAGCTTGTTCTAAATCACTTTGAATCGCCTGAAGGTGGGGCATATAGGAATCTTTGTGGATTGCATGAAGGTCTCGGTCAAACTTAACTCCCTTAAGAACCACCAAGGGAGCCTAACTTCGAGTCTAGGAGGACCGGATGAAAGAATGTAAGCCAACCTCCTTTGGGGATATGAGGAACCAGAAGTGGGTGAGTCGATAGGGTTGAGATAAAAATGGAGCCTGAATGGAAGAAACCGAAAATTTAAGATCGACAAAAACTGGGCTGGGGCAGAAACCTTATGCTTAGAAGGATGAGAACAGCGATCAACCTTTGACTTCTTAGATGGTTCCTCTCGATCGTCAGGGGATTTTTTCTTCTCGTAACCACTCTTATACATCCGACCCCATTCTTTGTTATCCCAACGAAGAGCCTCGGTTTTCGTGTCTTTCCAACTTCTCCTCTCTTCCTCGGTTTCACAGGGCTGGTGGCAGCTTGAGGATCATCTTGACAAACGTTGGGAATCAGTGAATTATACAAGATCATCATATATTCCACGGCCTCTCATGGTACCTAATGTGAAGAATAGATAAAAAGCTTTAGCAATGAGAAATAAGCCTAAATGATGCATGTTTATATGTAATTTGTCTTGGAGGGCCTAAAAGGACGTCACAAAACCGAGTCGGGAAGCCACCATGGTAGAAATTGGGCTGACACTAGACATGATATGACCAAGGAGAGGAGATGTTCCCTCGATGTCACGACCCGCCCCTCTTGACCCTCGAAAATCGACACAAATACGCCACTGTATAATACGTCGATGATCAAGTGCCGGAAAAGACAGATAGCTTAGGGAAAAGAAAGAAGATAGAAGAAATAAGGAACTAAACAAATAACAGAATCTCATAATCACAGTGGAATAAAATGTAATAGATAATAGCAGATCTTTGCACAAAATAAAAACAAACCTGTTTTATAGTTTACATCATCAGAGTATCACAAACAAAACAACAATTACCAAACTAGAAATTTCAAAAAATCATAGCAGCGGAAATAAACATCTATGGATAATACATCTCGGTCTCCAGCTCCTCCCCTGAGCTCTCAAGCATCCTATCCTGTATTTTATAATACTCGGTCTGACCCGAGCATTATAATAAAATAATACCCGAGTCAGTCTGGAATACCAGCGTGAGAAAAATACACTCAAATTTATTTATTAAATTTTCAAAGATCCTTTGAAAATCAAAAGCATCTCGTAAGACCACGCCACAAATAAACATGCCGGGTTTTTACCTTACGATAGCCAAAATATTTCTTATCAAAATCCTCTGATATTATAATAGTGTCTAAATACAAATACTTATTCAAAATAGCTAAAATTGTTACATTATTAAATTCCAGCGTACTAGCCACAAAGTGGGTTATACAATCAAAACCGTAAAAGGCACGTTGGAAGTATGGATTTCCAACTAATGACTAGGCACTGGGGTACCACCTATCGGATCTTAAATCTCCTACAACACAAGACCGGGACTACCCCTTACTGGATAATCCCAAATAAGATTACCCCACGGTTGAGATCAGCAACCGTCCACTAAGCCGAATAAAAAGGAACATTTAGACAGGGATGACCTTACCCTAATGGGTGCGACCCACTTAGCCTTGCTGCATATCCCCTGATTTTCAGTCATTCCTGGTTGATGAGGTTCAAGACTAAGCGTTACCTTTTAGAACATTTCACTTATAATGCTCGCCGTCCTCCCGACGATGCTCTTAAAGCATTCATCCATACAAGTCCATTCCAGGTTCGAACAGAACCGAAGGCACTACTCCTACTACATACATTTTGGAATCACCCTCAGGATTAGTAGCAAGGAACCCTTGCACTTCACTGCTCCATCTTCCACTCCAAGCTCTTGTCTTCATCACGAAAACGTACTTGTTGGATCGAAGTGGTTTTGGATCACAAATCCGGTCCCGGTCTCTTCGAAACGACATTCTCTATTTCCCGGTAAACTCAACCCCGATTCTTTAGGAAATACACAGACGAAGAAAAGATCGGAGTTCACCTTCTAACCTTAGCGGACGGATTTCCTTACCAACGTCATAGAAGAATGATCGAGTTTATACGTATTGTATAGCACCCCGAACGGTAACTGTACCATATAATTCTCATACCTCTTCTAGATATTTCCAAAGTTATATTTGGGTCCAGATTTAATAGTCGGTTATTTAACTATCAAATAAATAAATAATTCAACCAATTATTTTATTTCAACTGAAAACACCAAGTCTTTCAAAATTTAGATTTTTATATAATTTAAATCATTTCAAAAATATTCTTTAAACGTTTAAAAATAAAACTACTTAAATCACTTTACTCAAAATAATAATTATGAAATTCTAAAATAAATATCCAAGTAAAATCTAATCCACAAACTCTTTAAAATAAAAGTTTATATAAAGTATAAATATTAGAAAATTCCTTTTAAAAACATATTGTCAACTTAACCTTTAAAATAATTACTACTAAAATTAATTTGAATAAATTTACTTTAAATTCTAAAACAATTAAAAATAATAAATTTATCTATAGCATTCTTTTTAAAACAATTTTTAAAAATTAAACTTTTACTAATAAATTCCTTTGAAATATATAATTGGCTTTCAAGTAACTACGCTTCCGTTTCAGAATAAACCAAAGAACCCTTTTATAAATCCTACTTGATTTATCTTAATTCAAATTTACGTCTCAATCCCGTAAATTTCTTTCAACACTTTTATAATATACATCTTTTATTTGATAATATAAAAATTTCAAATTTAATTTATCGACTTTTGATTCCATCCAAAAGTCCAATGTTATAATTCAAATCCATCTAGACTTAAAAATAATTTTTTTAGAAACTATTTTCACATCTATATACAACCAGATTCACCAATTATCCCAATTTCAAATATAAAATTATTATTTATCCAAATCCAATTGAATTGCCATATTTGAAATTTTACCAATCTTAATGATTTAATCAAAATTTTCTTATCTCAAATCAAATTATAATTCACATTCAACATTTAAAATGAATTAAATGTTCAAAATTTAACGACCAAATCCAGGTCGTTACACTTTCCCCTTATAAAAATTTCTTCCCCGAAATTTGTTAAGGTAGGAAAATGCTTCCAAACTCATTTACTTACCCAAACTTACTTAGTTAAAACTCACATTCATTTCACCAAAATTTTAGCTCAATTCCAAAATCATTCGCTTTATTCTATCTCAAAATCTTTGTTTACAACATCATTTCAAAAACCAACTTTTCTAGTTAACCCAAAATTCTCAAAATTTCCAAAAAATTTCCAACTTCCAAAATTTTTGAATTTTTTTGACAACGTCTCCTTTGTACGGAGAGCGTTTTATAATATCACAATAGACATAAATATATATACATCGACCCATACAGTCGAAAAACAAAATATACCACAATATATTATCATTTTTCAATTTTATTGCGTAGGCGTACCAAACATTAGCGTTTTAAAAAAGCAAGCGGCTAATTAATATTGCATTTACGCGCTCCAACTCTATCGATTGTCTCCCATACCTGTACTTACTCAAACAAGCACATAAGTTTTCAATAATATGAAATTTTAACAACCCTCCATTCATTAATCTTAGCCAAACACATCAATTGCATAGCCCAAACAACAAATTTTCATAATTCAACATGTTAACCATCTTTATAAGCAACCAAAAGGTTCAACACTATTTTAACCTCCTTTACAAATCCATATGTCATTTTATTCTACTCAAAAGGATTTATAACCAAGTTTGCTACATTCAATTCATATTTACCACAACCAACTCAAAATTACTTCAATATGATCAACATGTGCCTACTTATACAAACTTACTTCTATGCAATTTCAAATTGATCCACAATCAACTTTATTTCCAATTTGATTTATTTACATCATATTCTTAATTCACTTTCATTTATATGCAAATCCACTAAATTAAATTCCACCCCGTTCCAAATCATTCAAAAACCAACTTTATTTACTTTCCTTAATTTATTAACTTTGTTTACAACAAAAACAACTTATCTAAATGAAAATTTGATGTTATTCAAGCAAATAACCATTACTTAAGTTTTATACCCATTTTAAATTAATTCCAACACAATCTACATTAATTTCAATCCATATCGAATTATTCACAACCTTTATATTCTTATTCCGTTAAAATTATTACATTAAATACCTACTCTTACATTTAAATTTCATTATCCATACAGGTTCATTCAAGACCATTTCATAAGTTTGAAAACAAACATTTCATAATTTTCTTAATTTATCTCAACTCAATAACATCTACATTTCTTCTTACATCAATTTTATTTCCTTTTTAATTTGATTCTCATCTAATCAAATGCCAATCCATTTTAATTTTATTCACCTTCTCAATTCATTTCTGAATTTATTAATAACATGACCATTCCAATTATTCTAAACTAGAACTGGATTTTATTTTTCTTTTCAAATTTTCAACAAGCTACCAAAATTTTATTCATCCCATTACTCTTTTTATTTATTTAGCTTACGCTAAATTCATCTTCAAACAATTCTTTTTTTTTTTGGGCTGAGTGAGAATTTATTTCATTAAAATTTCATTTCAACTAAATTAAATTTTCTTTCAATTCAATTCCTTTCCAAATTTAACTCAAGTTCAATTAAATTTTATTTAGCCAACTTAAATTCGTTCCATATCCTTTACTAATTTAAATAAGAATTAATTCCATTCAATATTATTTATAACACAACTGAATTTTGATTATTACTTCAATCCAAATTTAACTCGGTTCCTTTAATTTAATTTAAATCCAATTCGATCCAATTTTTATTTCTCCATTCAATTTAAATTTTTATTTTCCAATATATAAGTCCAAAAATTTATTTACTAACCTAAGTCCATTCAGCATTTATATTTCACTTTGCCTTACCTCACTTTACATTTCATTTAGAAATTAAAATTTGAATTTCCCATAAAATTCCAACCATTTTATTTAGGTTTGCAATTTCATTTCCTATCCATAAGTTCCCAGCTTATTTATTAAAATCTTATATTGTTCATTTGTGTCCTTTTACATCTTATAATCACAATCCCAGATTATATATATATAACACTTAATGGCTTAAGGGTATAAATTTTCATTCCTACTTATAACCCACCATTATAAAATCACTTTACATTCCAACTTTATTTTATTTAACATATCTTAAGTTAAATTCGAATATATTTTATTCACGTCCATTTACTCAAGTTAAATTTTAATTCCAGGATTAAAATTTTCATTTTCCTTCTTAATTAGATCAACTTTAATTTAAGTTCAATAGTTGATTCATCTTAACTTTTCACATTATTAAAATAGAATTCTTGGAATTCAATTGCCCGGTTTTTATTTTAAAACCATTTTGAAATCATTAATACCACATACCCACTGGGTGTGCCAAATCAAATCTCCAGATTTCAAAACAACCTATTTTTACCAAAACAAATTTCCCTTTTGAAATTTCTAAAACAACTTGTATACCCAACAAGTCCAAACAAATATCATAAACAATCTCCACGGTGGCAATCCATCACTTTAGAAACTCGTAAACGAATAATGATGATGTGGACATCATCATCAGGATTATTTTCCAATGACTGAAGTGAGTTCAGTACTTCCTTACTACCAGAAATTCCCTTTCAAAAACAATTTCCATTCAAAAATATTTCCCAAATAATACTCTTATTACTTCCTTCAAACACCTTAGAAAGCATTTCAAACATTCACAAGATTTTAAATTCCCAAACTCCTTCTTTAAATTCATTTCAAACACTTTTCAAAATTTTCGGGATTTAAATTCTAGTTTAAATTAAATTTTAATTATATTTCTTTTATATAAATCATACTTAGATAATTCCATTTGGTTATAATTATAGACTATTCTAAATTTTATAATCTCTTTTTTAAGATATCCACAACCAACCATCCAAATATATATAATAATTTCAGAGAATTATTTTCTTTTATATCAAAATATAATTTTGGGTAAAATTGTTTCATTTACCCACTTTTAAACAATACTATGTCGGTTTGTCTTGTTTAAGAGTTTAGAAACCCCTATCAATATAGTTGTACTTCCCATACCGATCAGAATTCATAAACACTCAACCGATAAGTCAACACAGTATAAAACAGCTTTTATATTCACTAACAAATACGCTCTCATAACTATTATTACTCTCAAAGTCATTATAGAGTACCATTGACCCTATTTTTAATGAGTAATTTCTCCACCAAAGCCTAGGTTATCGAAGCTCTGATACCAACTGTCATGACCCGCCCCTCTCGACCCTCGAAAATCGACACGAATACGCCACTATATAATATGTCGACGATCAAGCGCCGGAAAAGATAGATAGTTGAGGGAAAAGAAAGAAGATAGAAGAAAGAAGGAACTAAATAAAATAACAGAATCTTACAATCGTAGCGGAACAAAATATAATAGATAATAACCGATCTTTACATAAAATGAAAACATATATATTTTATAGATTACATCATCAGAGTATCATAAACAAAACAACAGTTACCAGCCTAGCAATTTCAAACAATCACAGCAGCGGATATAACCATCTACGGATAATACATCTCGATCTCCAGCTCCTCTCCTGAGCTCCCAAGCATCATATCCTCTATTTTATAATACTCGGTCTGACCCGAGCATTATAATAAAATAACACCCGAGTCAGTCTGGAATACCAGCGTGAGAAACATACACTCAAATTTATATATTAAAGTTTCAAAAATCCTTTGAAAATCTAAAGCATCTCGTAAGACCACGCCACAAATAAACATGTTGGGTTTTTACCCTACGATAGCCAAAACATTTCTTGTCAAAATCTTTTGATATTATAATAGTATCTAAATACAAATACTTATTCAAAATAGTTGAAATTGTTACATTATTAAATTCCAGCGTACTAGCCACAAAGTGGGTTATATAATCAAAACCGTAAAAGGAACGTAGGAAGTATGGATTTCCAACTAATGACTAGGCACTGGGTAACACCTGTCACAATACCTGGTCTAGATCAGCGTACCGAGGATCCACCCTAAATCCCTTGCAACACAAGACCGGGACTACCCCTTACTGGATAATCCCGAGTAAGATCATCCCGCGGTTGGGATCAGCAACCGCCCACTAAGCCGAATAAAAAGGAACATCTAGACAGGGATGACCTTACCCTAATGGGCGCGACCTACTTAGCGTTGCGTATATCCCCTGATTTTCAGTCATTCCTGGTTGATAAGGCTCGAGGCTAAGCATTACCTTTTAGAAAATTTCACTTTGAATGCTCACCGTCCTCCTGACGATGTTCTGATAGCATTCATCCATACAAATCCGTTCCAGGTCCGAACGGAACCAAAGGCACTACTCCTACTACATCCATTTTAGAACCACCCTCAGGATTAGTAGCGAGTAACCCTTGGACTTAACTGCTCCATCTTCGACTCTAAGCTATTATCTTCATCACGAAAACGTACTCGTTGGATTAAAGTGGTTTTCGAATCACAAATCCGATCCCGGTCCATTCGAAACAACATTCGTTATTTCCCGGTAAACTCAACCCCAGTTCTTTAGGATATACACAGACGAAGATAAGATCGGAGTTCACCTCCAAACCGTTAGTGGACGGATTTCCTTACCAACGTCCTAGAAGAATGAACGAGTTTATACGTACAGTATAGCACCCCGAACGGTAATTGTACCATATAACGCTCATACCTCTTCTAGATATTTCCAAAGTTATATTTGGGTCCAGATTTTATAGTCCGTGATTTAACTATCAAATAAACAAATAATTCAACCAATTATTTTATTTCAACTGAAAACACCAAGTCTTTCAAAATTTAGATTTTTATATAATTTAAATAATTTCAAAAATATTCTTTAAACATTTAAAAATAAAACTACTTAAATTACTTTACTCAAAATAATAGTTATGAAATTCTAAAATAAATTTCCAAGTAAAATCGAAGCCACAAACTCTTTAAAATAAAAGTTTTATATAAAGTATAAGTATAAGAAAATTCCTTTTAAAAACATAATGTCAACTTAACCTTTAAAATAATTACTACTAAAATTAATTTGAATAAATTTACTTTAAAATTCTAAAATAATTAAAAATAATAAATTACATTCTTTTTAATAAAATTTTTAAAAATTAAACTTATACTAATAAATTCTTTTGAAAAATATAATTCGCTTTCAAGTAACTACGCTTCCATTTCAGAATAAACCAAAGAACCATTTTATAAATCCTACTTGATTTATCTCAATTCAAATTTACGTCTCAATCCCGTAAATTTCTTTCAACATTTAAAAACATACACCTTTTATTTTTAAACACATTTCCCATTTCCTGGAAATCGCTTCCAAAATATATACTTAACTTATTTAAAATATGTTACTAAATTCTTTATTCAAAATATACTTTTGAAAATCTATAAGAGTTCCCTGAGTAACTTAAATCAAAAATTTCCTTTTAAAATAAAGTTACTATATCAAAAATGTATGTTTAAATATCCTTTAAAAAACATAAAATTAATTTACCTTTAAAATACTTAAATACCATAATTACTTAAATAAATATTTGCTTTTCACTTAAAAATAATTAAAAATAATAATTTTTCTAAAACATTCTAAAAAATCATTTTTAAACTTCTAGTTTATACTTCGAAAGCTTTTCTTTGAAAACATACTTAGTTTTCCAGGAAAAATACACTTCCCATCTTTTAAAAATAACCTCACTTTTATTTTAAAACAATTTGCATCTTCTTATAGAAATTCCCACCGGAAATTTATACTTTCAAATTTATCCACCGATAAATATTCCACTTCATTTATAAACCCAGTTTATAAATTTTCATTCCTCATTTCCTTCCCAATCACAGTTCAAAAATACTTAACAAATTCCAAACCAATTTTCCGAATTTAATTCCCTTAAATTTATTATTTAAAAATTCCTTTTCATTTCCCTTTTAATCCCAATTCATTTTATTTATATTTTAAAATACCAGATTATACTTATCCAACCATAACACAGCACAACAAAATTCCCAAATTAATCTATCATAGGACATCACATATTATGAAGATAATTTTTATATTGTGAGGAATCCAGTTGGATCCCTCCAACCTATTTCGCTACATCCACAGATGTTAGCACACAAATAAATATTGATCCAATCTGATAATAATTTTCATATTCAACCAATCAATCAATAATTTAAATATTAACTATTTAAATTAAATGGCATCCAGATGTGAGGGAGATTAACTCACCTTGAATTCAAAACGCCGAGCGTTCAAATTTTACGTTAAATTGAGCACGTTCGATTTAATGAAAATTTTCATTTTCTCAAAACGACTCTAGATCTGCACCATAACAGGCTGCTCGTCGTTGTGATTTCGACGCTTCTTTTTTCGTCGGAATCTGATCACACATGCGTGTGATATTCAGTTTTAAAGGTTGTATATATAATTTGTAAAAACAATTTCTTCTTTTATATATTTTATTTTATAATATTACCCTCAGATCTTCCATTAATTTTCACTTCAGGAATCAAGGCCGTCCCTCTTGTACTTCCTCCTTTGTACAAGAAACACGAAACCGAACCCACCGCTCTTTATATTGACCGATCGAATGCCCTCCCCATCATCCACTTGAACCAGATCAAGACCCACCATCTCAAAGACCATCGCGGCACGCATCCATGGCCAGAGTGACGCCAAGCTCAGCACTCCCCTTCATCCCAAAATCGAGCACGAGCCGCAACACTTCTCAGGCCAAATACGATCGAAAATGGTCACGAGAATTGATCATAACCGTTGAACGTATCGAGCTCAGAGACCTCTACACATTTCATGTTGGAGATTTTTGATATTGTTGCGTGGATTACGAGGAACCGAGGAAGAAAGATAATGGGATATCAGCCATTGAATACTTTTTACGGCGGATTAATAGAAGAAACTAGGGTTTGGCCACAACGTCATTATATAAATGTTATTTAATATTATATTAATATTATTCTCAAATTTTAACAAGCTATATAAACAAACTCCAAATCACACGTGCCGCCTAGCGTTTGTAAGGTTTTACCCGTATTTCGAACATAATTGAATGTATTTTGGAGGCTAATTCAATCATATGTGGAAGATAGCTTTTTGAATCTAGTATAAATATTAAATTACCGATTTAAATTTTCAACGTGTTTCTCACCCGTACGGACAAACGGTAATTCCAAGCGCTACGAAATTTGAAATTCGATAATAATACACTATTACGGATCCAATGGAATAGGTTTCGTCGAATTTCGAGACTGTTACCCGGAAGGCAATTTTTACTCGTCGATTAATTCGAACGGTTATCAAAATCGTCGAAATCACTTAAAATTTCACCTTTAAAACTTTACTAACTTAATTATAAATCATATAGAATCTATAATCACATTAGAAATCATTCTGATTCATTTAGAATCAAAAATGATTATTTGCATTATTATTATATATATTAATTTCCATTATTAAATTAATATAAAATTCCAAATTTAACTTATCGACTTTTGATTCCGTCCAAAAGTCCAATATTATAATTCAAATCCATCTAGACTTAAAAATAAATTTTTTAGAAACCATTTTCACATCTATATACAACCAGATTCACCAATTATCCCAATTTCAAATATAAAATTATTATTTATCCAAATCCAATTGAATTGCCATATTAGAAATTTTACTAATCTTAATGATTTAACCAAAATTTTCTTTTTTCAAATCAAATTATAATTCACATTCAACATTTAAAATGAATTAAATGTTCAAAATTTAACGACCGAAATTCCAGATCGTTGCACTCGAATTCGAAATCCTCCCTCATAAGTTCATTTATATTCATGTAAATGTTGCTCAAATCCCCAAAGTCTACGCCGGCATCTTTAATCGGGGAACCCTGACGTCGCTCGGCTGCTGGGGGGAGCATCTTTATTGTGAATTTCTCAAGGAGGAAAATCCAGGAGATTGGAACTTATTTCTATAGTCTCATCAAAAGATTCAAAGTCTCCGTCACCCGAGCCTGTGTCGAAATCATCATCACTAAAGGAGGAATCATGACTACTACTGCCCTCAACTTCACCCTTCTCCTTTTCTATTGCCACTACAACCTTTCCTTCTCACTACTTGAACTATTCTCCTCCTTCCTCTGGAATTGGTAGCATGTTGTCCAGATAGCAAGCTTCGGTCGTGGCACCCCTTCTTTTATCATTTTCTTCGGTTGAATTGCGAGACGAGCCTTCTTTTTCTAGGAAAACACCTTCTTTAGAGCCATGTGATGAAGAAGTGGAGCGTGTTCGTAATTTGGAACAGGAAGGAGACGGGACTTAAACGGCCATGACGGATCTCCTAGGAAGCAGCAGCCCATTTCGGAGAAAGTTTTCGTCCGTTAGCAAAAATTTAACCGATCTCTCCTTGGCATCTACGGCCTTCAGAGTGTGTAAAATTTGATCGAGTGATGGGTCTTTCTTTAGCCTTGGAATAACTACAAGGAATATTCGATCAATTATAAATTCCACAGCAACATATCAAAATTCAATAAGTAAAAGTGAGAGCTTACCTCCTTGTCATCCAAAGGCGGCTAAACCTATCTGGACATCTAACAAAGAAATACCAAGTCTTGAATTGAGACAGATTGCTTTGGAGCTGCAGCACGATTTTGCGGTTCCTTTGAGCCACGATGACGAAAAGAGATGGGCACTCATCTCTCTTCTTAAATGAGAGAAAATATCTCGACTCATCGAAGTTCGAGGCATGATTAAATGTTTGCATAAACAGGTAGTGAAGGCAAGTCAAGATTGCATATCCATTAGGATGAATGTGGAATAAAGAATTTCCCATGTTCAGAAGAGTTTTTTTCAAGAAGTCATTGAAGGGGGTCACTGCTCCATTTAAGCACATATACCGATATCAAGCAGTGTATCCCGAAGGCGGCATATGGGCAAACTCAGTCTTCTCCGAAAGGCGTACATCATCCTTTGGAATGCCATGTTGTAAGCAAATATTATGTAGAAACTTAGCAGAAATTACAAAGGAAGCTCTCTCTAGGGGGATAAGTAGAACTTTGAATTCGGAGGAGTCCGGTCTATAACCGAGCCAACCAGAGCTAGTTGACCGTATTCGACTCGTGGATTGAAGAGGAAGGCATAAAAGATGACGATTCAACTTCTGAAAGTGTTGGACTTCCTCCACTGGACTTACGGTGAGAGATTGGGTGCTTCATTCTATACTATAGACTTGCATCCAACAAGGTCAGGCAATTCTATCTACAACACTTGAATTCCAAAGGAATGTTGATTTACACCGACACATCAGTTTTCAATTATATATTTGGACAAGTGTGGTGTGTTATCTATGTAGGTGCGCTCGGTGTCCCAAACACAACAAACGCTCTATCCCATGTAGAAAGTTCGCTCGCAGTGAAGAATCAAAAGGGCTTTTCGTATCATTTATCAAAATTATTTCTCCAACACTTACCCATTATCGATTAACAATCGATAACGGATCTGTTATACGTAGGTACACGGAAAGATCTTTCCATTCAGGTACACCAAGTGTGCAATAACGGAACCAATCTAGATTCTCCAGAAGGTGATAATAACATAAACTACATGTGAAACATTGTCCAAAGCCGTTATTCCCCTCCATACAGACTAAAACCAATTCGCGAGAGGTTGTGTTGTATCAACAATGTAACTTAGTGCAAGTCGATAATTCTGATTCTATGGATGAAGATAACAAAACATGTCAAGCACCAAGGTAAAGCCCAAGCATCATTCTGTGAAGAGCTCAAGACTCGATTTACTATCTTCTTCCACAAAATCGCAATCAACTCGAATTCTCCATAATGATCATCACTAATACAACTCCATCATCGAATTGCAAATGAACAAAATCAACATTACCCACTATGATCAAGAATCAAGAAGAGAACACAGATGGACTTGGAATGTTGGTAGCCTATGGCAAGAAGAGTCGATGACGATCCAGGTGAAGATTAGTGGCGATCCAGAAAGGCGGAGCAACAAGGACATATAGCTAGGTCAAGGCAGCTGCAAAGTCAAAGATGGTCGGAGGTGAGGAGCCTCGGTAGCGAAGAACGGCGGTGGTGATGACAAAGGAAGATTTAGGTGTTGAAATTTTTGGATCGGGTTGTAGAGCAAAAGAGTTGAATCGCATAAGGAAGCATGAATGAGATAGGGTCGGCTCGAATAGATCAAGTAGGGCACCGTAGAAAGAAAAAATATGCTAAGTCCATATATTGCTAGCAATTCATGGTCCATGGATCGCTAGATATCTATGCGATTGTGGTCAAAATTTTCCCATTCTCCAAGCACATCTAGGTGTCTTTTGCATTGCTCTTGAAAGTTATCGAGTTGAAATTGATTCATTGTTATAAGCAACGACGATTCCCCATCAGAATTCGACATACGGCTGAATGACCAGAACCAGATTTGCATAATGGCCTCAAGACGATCACTCGAACTTCACCAAGCGAGAACTCAAAAGCAGTTAGTTCTAGATCATATCTTGTTTCCAACGAAGGCATACTCTGAGGGAGCAAATGTTATGCAGGTTTTTAACCCAACAGAATTCAAAGGAAGTCAGAACGTCTATGTTGAGTCAGTGCAACTCAAGAACCAACCAAAAGGAGCAGAAGAACCAACCAAGAAAGGGTAAAGGAAAAGAAGAAAAAATTAT
Organism: Allium cepa; assembly: GCA_030765085.1. Classification (NCBI taxonomy): domain Eukaryota; kingdom Viridiplantae; phylum Streptophyta; class Magnoliopsida; order Asparagales; family Amaryllidaceae; genus Allium; species Allium cepa. The sequence continues at coordinate 177,074,305 of CM060930.1, forward strand.
GCTAGGCTGATGGATCGCTATTGATCCATCTCATGTGGATCACTAGCGATCCATGTAGGCCGCTCATGGATCCTCCAATCCTCTTGCACCATAATCCAATATGTATTCTAGGAATAATTGCCGAGTTTAACGAAATTCCAAGCAAGTTAGATCGAGAAGTGAGCATTCGTCTGATTCCATCAGCAGTTCAATGCAAACAGTGTATGAATCATCATCAAAACAAGGCGGCTAGCTACGAAATTACAAGGAGAACACCTATATAAGACAATAAGTGTAATTTAAAATAATAAGTCCAAAAACCATCTAAGTACATCAACTGCTAGCGATTCATGCATTATGGATTACTGCGATCCATAGGACCATGTTAGATTGCTTTGATGTGTTTGGAACGGATGAAGGAAAATTATCCAATAATTGGATTGTTTGCAATCCAAAACCTATGGACCGCTAGCGATCCATCACCTATGAATTGCTAGCAATCGAATAGGTTGGCTCGGGTCACCATTTAAGTCTCTGGATTTCTTCGTGTCATCATGTAGATGCTTCTGGTAAAGCAGCCAAGCCCAATAGTTCTCCAACCCCTATAAATACAATCCTACGTGCAATATAAACAGGATCTTCTGAATCGGCTGCTGAAACTCTGCTGAAACTACTTTTCACAATTCTCCTCCTAGAAAACGGTCATCTACAGGGTTTATTGTGATTCTCAAGTGAACTCTAACAGTATGACTTGATCTAACTTCGAAGATTCATTAGCATTGTTATTAGATTAAACTTGGAATTGTAGCCAGTCAATGATAAAATTTGAAAGGTGGTCTTAGGCTTTGTTACAGTCAAACCACTATAAAAATCTCTTGTTCATTTACTTTTTCTGCGATATACTATTGCTTTTTTCTATTTTATTTCCCTTGATAAACAAGGCTAGTGCTTTCATACTCAATCCATGGTATTGATCCATTTTTTGGGCTAACAAATAAGTATATGTTATTTTTCTATTTGTCAATCTTCAATTCAGTTTATTTGAATATCTTAATAGATAAACATTTTGTCAGTTGTATTAAATGCACAAATTTATCAATTTTGTTTACCGTAACATTATATTGCATATGTTCTTACAATATTAGATTGGTTAAATGCTATCATTTCATTTTTCTAATAAGGTTCATACTAGTCATTTATGTTTCTCCTAACCCAAAGACAAAACATAAAAGCCTTTCGACTTCACTAGTGGATGTTAGGACTCGTCCATCTTGAAATTCCGACCTCGAGTTTGTTCAATAAGCCATGGCTCCATGGACGATGGATAACTCCTTATCGATTGTATCATATACAACTCCTAACCCTTAGTTCCTAGTCCTAATCTCATTTTGACCTTGATTTTGCTTAACAAATCGAAAGAGATTACTCACTCATACCTACCATTTCTCGGGGACTTAAGTATATTATACATACCTTGAGTTTTCTCAACAAATACATATAGTCATCTTACCTCATCTATTCAATATATTAATAATACTACACGTAACATTCCTTGCTTGAGATTGCTCAACAGCTAAGGAGTATGTAAGTAATTTATCCTCAACTTATGGAATAATGTTTTTCTTATGAAATACCCTCGTGATTCAAGTGTCGAACACATCAGAAATCACGGTACACATACATTTATGTATGTATTTATTCCTCAAGTCTATTTGGGGTTCTTTGATGTTCCACCTTTAGTTTATACATTCATATTAAATGTTTTATTGTTATGTAACTTTAATATTTTACATTATCTATATAGTAGTATTATGTATTATATTATATTAATTAAATCTTACTTAATTAATTTTACATTATTTTAATATAACATTCATATTAAATATTTATTCTATATTATAACCTTTATAATATGACACATACATCATATATACTTGTATATTATTTAGTTAATTAAACTTTTGATTATTTATTTGATTAATTAACCTTTAGTTGGCCTATTTAATTAAATAATTTTAATTAAATTAAATTAATTTCAAAATTCAATTTGTATACATGTATACTTATGTTATATTAAATATTTTAAGAAAACATAACATATATCAAAATATGTAATATATGTATCCATTTGTTAATTAATTAACTTATTTAATTTTTTATTTTATTAGTCTTATTAATAAATTTTAGATTTTCAAAACTAATTTTATTTTCAAACACTTTGAAAATTTTATTATATTATAACTTTTATAATATATTTTTAAATTTAACTTTTTAAATTTAAAATCTTTTATTTTAAATATTTAAACAATTTTGAAATTATCCCAATGCCCATTTCAAATTAGTCCTCTTCTATTATGAGCAACCTTTTAGACTCACATATCTATTCGGGTCAGGCTGATAGCTAGGAAGGGTAAAGTACTCGATTACCCAAACCCAATCTTAGAAACTACCTTTCCAAACACCTCATTATTTGGGTTGTGAGCTTAATTAGTTAATCTTAACCTGACTAATTTACATTGCATAGACTATTGAGCTAAGATACTATTATTGGAACTGGACCAGCCCAAGGTGGAAGTTGTTGGTGGATTTAAAAAAAAATCCCTTTTTGATGTGTTTATAAAGCCTAATTCATTTAGAATATTTCTAAATACTATTTATATAACCTATTATTTTATTTAATTTCATAAATTATATAGTTTTGTTTAATTTATATATTGGTATATTGATATATTGATATATGTATGTATGTATCTTATACGCATATATGTATGTGCATGTGTAACATATCAACCCGTGCAAGCTATAACATGCCCGTGTATAGGTGTTGAGATTTGCATCGCAACGAATACGTTGGCTCATCCGATATGCAAGTATATGTTGTCTAAATATGTGTGTATATAATTTATTACTTATATATAAATATTATAAATATACATACATATATATCTACAAATATGAATATATATATATATATATATATATATATTAAGTTTGTTGAAATAATTTTATGTAAATGTAAAATACACACACACAGATATATTTTTATAAATAAAATATTAATAATATATATAAGTATTATTATAATATATTTATTTAAATATAAGTTATTTAAAGGTTAAAATAACTTTTTTATAAACCATGAATAATATAATTACAAATATATATCCAATAATATAATATTTTTTATAATATATATACACATAAATGTATTTGTATTATATAAATACACACACACACACACACACACACACACACACACACACATATATATATATATATATAAGTTAATAAAATTATTATAATTTTTTTATAAAATTCCTGATCATGTATATAACTCAAAAATAATTTATTATTATTTTAAAATATAATTTAATAAATATTCATTTGAAATTACATAAAATATTAATAAACTTTTATTTTCAAAACTACATTTCTGATTTTAAGTAAACCATAAATGATATTTTATGCTTTAGAAATTTCCCATATTTTTTTTGGTTTAAATAGATTTTTAAGTGATCTCTTAATATTCGGCATAATCAAATATCAATTTTTAAAAATAACTAAAATGTAATTTTCTTTTTCAATTGTGAGCTTATCTGATCTAAACATTATTTTTTAAGATTAAATAATAAATTTTATAACATATTTAAATTAAAATAATTTATTTATGTAGTAAATTTATTTAAATAATGTAAAATTATAAATAGTAATTATAAAAATTTATTTTCTTACCATAGAAAATTAATATTACTATAAAATTATATAGGTATACATATATATAATTATATGACCATAAACTATATATATGTAATTAAATAATATATGTATATATATATGTATATATTAAGTTAATAAATTATTAAATTATATTATTATTATTATTATATGCTGCTGCACTGGTCTGACATATATTAAAAAATTGTTTTTTTAAACATAAATATGTATACATGCATATAAACAAACTAATTTGTGGCAACATTATTGCATATTAGAATCATCACCCAACTAACGATAATATATATGTGTACACACACACGTAATAAAATACTATACTGAGAATTACAAATTATATTCCAATAAAAACAACCTTAATTCTAACGCCTTGAAGTACCCTACAAAGATAAACTCTCCCCATTGAAATTCTTTCCGATTTAGCAGATTGCTAGTCCTTAAATCGTTGACCTTTAACTATCGAATAGTGATCAGATCTGACTTGATTTGAGTTTGTACTGATGGAGAGGCAATGATATAATTTCGACCAGCAAATAGAAAATAGGAGGCAACAAAAAGATCAAATCTAATTGAGGTTAGGGATGCTTAGTAGATAAAAAGAAGAGAAAAGTGGACACAATCTCATACTCTTTCTCAATCCGAGCCATCCAAAATAAAGCTCCCCTACACCATAATTGAGCCGCCTATTCTATCGTATTGCAATCAAAATTCTTAACCCTACAATGGGCCTTAAAACCATTTAAGCCCATAACAAAATATTGTGCAATTAAATCAAATTTAATCGCTTACCGATATCCTATATCAGTTAATATATTTATAACTATTATAAATATATTTTGCAATTTATTTGTCAAATCATAATCAAATTTATAATTAATATTCATAAATATTAGTTAATTTAATTAATTTATAACAATTATAAGCTAATTAAATTGTTTAATAATAATTGAAATTCAATTAATATACAATCTCAAAAAAACTCAAATCATTCACTTTTGTAAGTCCTAGCAAAAAATTATCTATTGATTTTTGTGGGTATTGTTTTGTGGAGTGAGGGGCCATGCTATATAAGTGTCTATATATATAACATAAACTACGGGTAGAAATTAATTGCTAATTCTTATGGTGAAAATTGAATGCAATAGGAAGTAAATATTGCATTATGTATTGAGATGAAAAATCATATTGTTAAATTAAAACTCAAACCATTACTTTGAATAATTCTTAATGATGTTTCTTTTTAAATTCCCCGATATAGAGGACCTTTGTAAGGTATGGCGGACTAACCAACTTCAAGGGGATTAAGTTGTGTCTGTTCGCTTCAACTTATGGTACCAATAACCTCTAAAGTATATTTTTTTTGCGAGAAGTGTTGCAAGACAGGTCTTGAGTATTGGTCTATTTTTAAACACTTCTCATGGCCTTTATTTTCAAACAAATATCAGTCTTTTTTATTCCTATAGTTTACTATAATATGCATATTCTAGTTTTAATGGTTTCAAATTTATAGAAAAGTGACCTAATCCAACACCGTTTTTATTAGATGTGTAACAGTTGAGTGTGTGTGTTTTTGTAATGATAGAGTTAAATTTGGCCGTTGATGCTCAAGCATTCTATAATAATAGACGGGACAGCCCACAATTTAATGACTTTAATATTGGTAGCCATAATCATATACTATTTTCTAAGTCATATAGGTTGGTAAAATTAATTGAACCAATAAATGTTTATAAAATTCAAATTGGAACTGTTTAAATGAAATATTTGATCATTTGTTCTAGTACTTATAATATTTAAATCACATTGATAATAACCGTTAAAATCAACAATCGAATTTATTGAAGATTGGTGATCAAATATCTAATATTTCTTTACCAAATTATTGAGTTGCCAAGTCTCTTTCCCTCCTTAGGAACCGTGTGTGCTAATATGTATGCAATCACTCTTAATTTAATTATGGGTTTATGGATTTGATTCAATAGAAGATTTCTTTTTGTTTTTAGGTTAAGAGAAGTCTAGAATGAAATGAGAGAATAAATCAAGGATAAATAATATATGGAATATCTTACCTTATGTGATCACTACATCATCGTTTGATTTACAATTCATGCTGTAAAATAAATAATCAAGGTTAAGCTTGCCATTGACTTTCTAATCAGGTTTAGTATACCAAGCTTATGAATAAAACTATAATCTTTTTCATTGTCTGTTACATTAATACATCTGTAAGTGAAAATTCAAGAACATTATTATCATGGATCTATAACATTGTAATAGTAAATGTATTTACAAGAAAGCTAATTGAATGCAAAAATTCCATGATCTAACGACAATGAATGCAAAAGGCTAATTTGAATGCAAGTTACATCAAACACTTTTGTTTGGAATTAATGTTATATGGTCATATAATTATGCATCAGAAAGTAATCTCTAGCACATGGATGATCTTGTGTTTGACATTAGGATAAAAAGATTTTTCAGGTTTTCGCTTAATCTTGTAGCATCAATTAAACTCACGGCTAAGATTATAGCAATTTATGAAAAATAGACTAAATTTTCCTTTCTTTCTTTCTGTTTTGACTCTACGTTTGGTGCCATTAATTTCGATGTTTTAAAGAAATATATCCTTTATGACCTTAGGCGAATAAATAAATCATTTTCATATTTGAAATACAATAGAGATAGACTTCAAAGTGAGGGAATAAAGTGTTGAGATTTTAGAAAGAGAAATCTTGGCCAAGATCCTTATACGGGTAAAGCTTGAGGCCCAAGTCCCCTATTTATCATCTAAGTTGCACATTTGTTCTTAAAAAACACCGCCAACAGTTATCAACTATAGCATTCTATCTTTTAAGAAAACATAGTGCTTTTGTAAACAATATAAAAATAAAAATCCGTTAGAAAAAGAGGAATGAGACATTTTGTTCACTCCTGAAATTAATAATCTATTTCCATTACATAAGCTCCTTTATATAAAGGGTTTAGGGCATTGGATTGGACTTATCACATGATGTGGGACTAAACAAAATATAACAGACATTGTATAACATATTCACTCTTTATAATTTACATATATTATAACACTCCTCCTTGAATACGCGTCTTCAAAATCTTGGATGCTCATATGGTAGCTTGATGTAGGATCTAGATTAACCCTAGAGGGGGGGGGGGTGAATAGGGTTATAACAAATTTTTGCGAATTAAACACAGAAGCAAACTGCAGAAATAAATATGCTGAAAAATAAATCACACGCAGAATTTACCCAGCTTCGGCAACCCCTGCCTACTGCTGCATTCCCAGATTTCTATTAGAATTAAACAGTTTCCCGCTTACAAATACTCTAACAGACTTGCAAACCCTGCTACCGCCTATAGAGTTTTGCAAACTTGCAAACCCTGCTAACTGGACTAACTCTTACTAGACAATCTGTCAACACCTAAACCCCAGGCGATAATTTATCATGTTTTGTTTTGAAAAGAACATACAAATAAAGCAAATTATAAAAGCAAGCACTAAATATAAAACAATTTTAACTTATCTTGCCTTTATAATAAAAATAAAAATACCCTAACCCTAACCACACAAAAGAAATGCGGTCACTTCCCTTTATCTTGTTTTACCCGGTCTAGTTTCTTTTGTTCGTGAGAAAAAAAAATGGCCGATCCTTTTCTTTTTCAATTTAGGGCTTCGGTTCTTCTGTGAGATTTGGGGCTTTATTCTGATGATTGATTCTTTGACTTGTGTTGATCTTTCTCACGCTCGTTCTCTGATGATTTGATGCTTGTTGCTAGCTCATTCTCTGATAATCGAGTTTACTGTTGCGGTATGTAATCTTTTTGCTTGTTTGTGGTTTTGTGATTTTCGAACTCGATTGTTTTATTGTCTATGATGATTCCTTGGGATGTATTTATAGGGTTGAAACCCTAATTAACACTGTCAGAATTGATTTCTTCATGTCGTTGATTATTTTCCTGAATTTGTTCTGGATTTGGAGTATTCCTTTCTTGATTCAATTTCGAATAAATGCTGACCATATTTGAATTCGAATTAATTGATTCGAAGATATCTTGCTGTATTTGCTGTCTCGGTCCTCATTTGAATTAATACTGTCCATATATGAATTCGAGAAATTTGCTGCAAAGATTTCTTTCCAAATTAGAAATCTTTGACTTAATCAAAGACTTAATCAAAAAAATACGAATTTATTCTTTCGACTTGATTTCTGCACTGCCTTGTACTTGCCACTGTCTTGTGCTCCTACTACACATTCACCAGTTTACTTTATATGTGCATATATACATTTGTATGTGTGTATGCATATATTTTTGGGTTTGTACTTTCATTGTGACTTGATTTTGCTATGGGATTGAATCAGAACTTCATTTGGTCTGTACTTGAATTTGAAGTCGTTGTTCACCTGTACTTACACTGTCTCTGGCTTCATCTGTAGTCTTCAAACATTTGTATAATTCTCGACCATTATCACTGCTGACTTCATTTGGTCTTTGTTCTCTTGTAATGTTGTACTGTCTTGGTTACATGCATTTGGTATTGGCATACATGTAAACTTGTGTATCTCTGACCTTTTGGTTGCAGTCTTGTGTTGGTAACCATCTTCAAGCATGTTGCAGTTTGTAGCTTTCATGCATTTTCTTTGACATGATTTACTTCACCTGTACTTGGTCATTTGTGTAGTCTTCGAGCATGTTGCCACTGTGTCGTTGTTTTGCATTGTTCATGTCATGTTGTTCATGTGCATATATGTTTACTGAGTTTGCATTTGTTAGTTTAGTCATGCACTTGGTCTCTTCACTGTGTTTTCTTCATGCCTGACTTGATGATTCCCTTCCTGTAGCTCCATATTCTTCACTGTTGCATTTCAGACTTGCTGTTGCATATGTATTCATTTTGCAGCTGGTCTTTGTATCTTTGCATGTGCATTGTTCTAGTGCACTTCTGTTTGCATTGCATTGTAGTCTTCGCCATGTTGTAACCTGGTGTGCACTGAGTACTTGAACTTGTATCTGTGCACATTGTTCTATGCACTGTTCTTGTATTACTTGGGTTACTTGTATGCACTGCATATTTGGATTGCACCTTTGCTGGTTGGTCTGGCCATTGTAAATTGATTTTTGAGTTTGTTGGTTGGGTCTGCACATTTCTATGCTCTGGTCTCCATAACCTTTACCTGAACTTCACTTGAACATCTGGTATTCATGTATGCAGATCCACTGATACATGTTGTGCTTGTTCTTGGTCTCTGTTGCATGCTTCATTCTGATTCACTTGCACCTGTACATGGTCATTGCATTTGTTGTTGCACTTTTGTGCTTTGTGTCAGTGTAGTCATATACATTCATTAATGTTGACCTGAAGTGTATGTTGGCAACTTGTGATGTTCTTGTAATTGAATTTGTGTACTTGATGTCCACTATTTTCACTGGTTCCTCTGGTCTGCACTTGGTCTTTGTTCTTCTCTGTTATGTTGCTTTGAATGAATTTGTGTTTTGTTGTAGTTTGTGCACACGAGTTGGCGTGGCAGTGCACACGTATACGAATGTATACGTGTGTACTGCAGCCACTTATAATTGCCTGTTCCTGATAAAAAATACTGATATGCACATATATTGCACAATCATGGATGATGACAATAACCCATGTATCTGAGACACAAACAAATTTTATTTTTGCAAATTTAAATTTGTTTGTTTTCGGATTACTGTTGTAGTTGCTAATTATACAGGTACACAGGAGACAGGACGAGAAGTGGAGCTGGACAATGCAGATAGATGCAGATGTGGAGACAGAGTGAAAAACTGAGTGTTGAGTGTTGTAGTGAGAAAAGTAAAATGTATGAACTGATGTATGTATATATATAGAGAGAGCTGAAAACTTTGTATTGTTTAAGTGTTGTAATAAAATATTATATTGAATAAAAAATACTAGTTGAATTATATAGATTCTGTGCAATAGTATAATTATTCAATATGAATATAGTCCAAACTGCAAACACATATATATATTGATATATATATATATATATATATATATATATATATGTTTGTTATCATCAAACAAAAAATCACATCAATCAATCTCCCCCTTTTGATGATGACAAACATATATATTGAAGATTTTGAAATGCTAATACATGTGTTTGAACACGAAATTTTTAGCTCCCCCTATTTGAGTGCTCCCCCACAACCAAGACCACTCCCTGTTTAGATGATAACAAAAAATTACAAAAGAATAAAAGAACTAAAGAAAAATTAACTAACAACATTTAACCAAATTTTTTGAAATAGGTCAAGTAAAAAATATTTACTTTCTCATCAAAATCTTGTTCTTCTCCCCCTTTTGTCATTATCAAAAGACTGACAAAAAAAATGGAATATTAGGAACAAAAAATAATATATCATAACGAGATAAAAACTTCCATATTGTAGAGGATGGATCGATGATTAGTTTTAATAAGAAGAGTGATATTTTAACATTAATTTGAAATTTAAGCACAAAAAAAAAGCACTTACTAACCACGCATAACCATAAGGACTTTTAAATGGGATTAGCAGTTACTTATTAGTCTAAGCATCCAGACTATTAAGTGAGACTTAGTTACCATACTCCATCCAAGCATAACCATAAGGACTTTTAAATGAGAATGGAGTAATGATAAAAATAATTCACTCACATGCTCCATCCATGCATAACCATAAGGACTTTTAAATGAGAATGGATGCATGAGAGTTATTATTATTTATTATATATATATATATATATTTTATTATTATTATTTTTTTAATTTAAAATAATTCACTCTTCTTATTTTATCAAACCATTATGAACGATAGAAGGATGGTAGAAATAGAAATGATCGTGGAATAAGTTACCAAGTTAATTATATTATGTAATATCCAGTACTGAATACCATATTCGAATCAATCTTTGGAAAATATCCAAAACTTGTTTGAATCCTAGAAATTGAAGTTGAAAGTATATATCCAAGAATATTTCAACCTAAAAATGAAAAAAATGGTTAGTCAATTTCTATAATCCCCAAATCCAAACGTAATCTAGAAAATCTGTCTTCGGGGAGGGGTTTTGTGAAAATATCAGCAAGTTGAGCCTCAGTTGAAATATATTCAATGCAAATGTCTTCCTTAGCAATGTGATCTCTAAGAAAGTGGTGTCTCACATCAATGTGTTTTGTGCGTGAATGATGAACAGGATTATTTGATAAGTCTATTGCACTTTTACTGTCACATTTTAATGGAACTTGTTTATAAACTAAGCCAAAATCAGAAAGAGTTTGCATCATCCATAAAATTTGAGCACAGCAACTTCCTAAAGCAATATATTCTGCTTCAGTGGTGGATAATGCAACACAATTCTGTTTTCGACTTGACCATGAAACTAATGAATGTCCTAGCATGAAACATGTCCCACTGGTGCTTTTCCTGTCAACCAATGAACCAGCATAATCAGCATCAGAATAACCAACTAAATCAAAGTTTTCACAAGAAGGGTACCATAATCCAAATTTGTGTGTGTGTGAAAGATATCTCAAAATTCATTTAGTGGCTTTCAAATGAGATTCTTTAGGATTAGATTGAAAACGTGCACACAAACACACAGAAAACATAATATCAGGTCTAGAAGCAGTAAGATAGAGAAGTGAACCAATTATCCCTCGATATTTTTTCTGATCAACAGCACTTCCTTTCTCGTCTTTGTCCAACTTTGTTGATGGGCTCATAGGAGTTCTCAATGGTTTGGAGTTCTCAACTCCAAATTTCTTCAACAGTTCCAACACATACTTGGATTGCGAAATGAAAATGCCATCACTGCTTTGCTTGATTTGAAATCCAAGAAAATATTTCAATTCTCCAACCAAGCTCATCTCGAATTTAGCCTGCATGACTTGTTCAAATTTCTCGCATAAGAGTTCATTAGTAGCACCATAAATGATATCATCCACATAAATCTGAACAATCAAAAAATCACTTCCTTTATGTAATAGAAACAGTGTCGTGTCAGCACTCCCCTTTTCAAAGCCATTTTCCAGAAGATATGTACAAAGGCAGTTATACCAAGCTCTAGGGGCTTGCTTAAGACCATATAGTGCTTTTTCAAGTTTATACACATGATTTGGAAAATCGTGTTTTTCAAAACCGGGGGGTTGTTCAACAAAAACTTCTTCTTTCAGATCACCATTTAGAAATGCACTTTTTACATCCATTTGTTTTAGTTTGAAACCTTTATAACAAGCAAAGCTGAGCAAAATCCTAATGGCTTCTAACCTAGCAACTGGTGCAAATGTCTCATCAAAATCTATGCCTTCTATTTGGTTATATCCTTTTGCGACCAACCTAGCTTTGTTTCTAATTACATTTCCTGATTCATCAAATTTGTTTTTGAACACCCATTTAGTTCCTACAATTGGATAGTCATTAGGCCTAGGAACTAATTTCCAAACTTTATTTCTCTCAAATTGATTAAGTTCATCTTGCATTGCTAAAACCCAACTTTCATCATTAAGAGCCATTTCAACAGAATCAGGTTCTATTTCAGAAATAAAACCACTATGACAACAGAACGCACACAAATTTTTATCAAATGCAGAGCGAGTGCGTATTCCTTCCGTAGGATCTCCTATAACCAATTCAGGAGGATGATTGGATTTGAACTTCAATCTATCAGCATCAACAGTCCTACTTCCATCTTTCTCAGTAGATGTCCCTTCTTTAATGCCTTCATGATCTACCCCATCATCACCCGTTTTTTCAGTCGTCCTTTCCAGATCAGATTCATCAAATTTCACATTGACTGATTCAATAATTGTCTTTGTTCGTTTGTTGTATATCCTGTAAGCCTTGCTCCTTGTTGAATAGCCCATGAAAATTCCCTCATCGGCCTTTGATTCAAATTTTCCAAGTTGATCACCTGTGTTAAGAATGAAACAAGGACATCCAAAAACACGAAAATAAGAGATGTTAGGTTTCCTTTCATGCCACACTTCATAAGCAGTTTTGCCAAGTATTGGTCTAATCATTACTCTATTCATTACGTAGCACGAAGTATTCACCGCCTCTGCCCAAAAAGTTAGAGGTAGTTTATACTCACTCAACATGGATCTAGCCAATTCTTGTAATGTACGATTTTTCCTTTCAACCACCCCATTTTGTTGAGGTGTTCGTGGGGCAGAAAATTCATGTTTTAAACCATTTTCTTCACAAAAGTTTTCAAATTCTAAATTTTCAAATTCGCCTCCATGATCACTTCTCAAAGTTTTAATTGAAACTCCTTTTTCATTTTGAACAAGTTTAGCAAATTTTGAAAAATAATCAAAAGATTCAGACTTTTTGGCTAAGAAATAAACCCATGTAAATCTAGAATAATCGTCAACCAATACATAACAATAACGTTTTCCATTCAAGCTTGCAATTTCATTTGGTCCAAATAAGTCCATATGAATTAATTCGAGGACCCTTGATTGCTAACAATGTTTTTAGGGCGAAATGATGATCGACTAAGCTTGCCCAAGGAACATGCTTTACACACTTTGTTATCTTTAAATTTCTGATGTGGTAACCCTCTGACTAATTCTTTCGTTTCAAGATTTCTTAAGAGACTCATGCTAGCATGTCCAAGTCTCCTATGCCATAAAGATGCCTCTTCGTCAGTGGCTACCAAACATCTGGAAAGATTTAGATTGTCAAACGAAAGTGAGTAAACATTTCCTTTTCTTTTGCCCATAAAAACAATGTTATTAGAAGTTTTATCAATGATTTTGCAAGTATCACTATCAAAAACCACATTCATACCTTTCTCACATAGTTGGCTAATAGAAATGAGATTGTGATGTAAATTATCAACGTATAAAACATTAGTCAAGGAAAAAGTACCATTACTTACTTCACCTTTCCCAATAATCTTACACTTGCTATTATCTCCCATGATCACATTTCCACCTCTAAACTTCTCTAGGCTAAGGAACTTAGATTTATCACCTGTCATATGTCTAGAACAACTTGAATCTAGAAACCATTCTTGTTGCTCCTTAGCCCGCCAACAGACCTCACTGGATTCCTCTGAACTTGTTTCTGAATCTGATTTTGCCATAAGGCACAAGTTAGCCTCTTCTGAGCTATTATCTGAAACTTCTTCTCCTTCTTCATCATCCCAAGTTGCTGCAAAGGCCTTCTTCTTCTTTTTCTTTCCTTTGTTGTTCTTGAGAAGTGGACATTTTTGTTTGAAGTGGCCAGGCTTTTTGCAGTTAAAGCATGTTAATTCATTATCGGAATCATCAGAATCTTTTGACTTATTACCACTTGTTTTCTTCTTGCGTGGCCTGAATTTTGACCATTTTCTAAGATTATTGACAGCCATCGCAAGCTCTTCAATTGGATCTCCTTCTTCTTCACCGCTTTCTTCTTTGCTTTTTAAGGCAATCGTCTTCTTTTTTGATTCGGAGTTGTTACGTTCCTCCTTTGCCTTTAGCTCAAGCTCATATGTCATCAAGTTTCCAATCAACTCCTCCATGCTTAGTTTACTCAGATCTTTTGATTCTTGTATCGCAGTGACTTTTGCCTCAAAGTTCATTGGTAAGACTCGCAGTATCTTCCGTACAAGCTCTACTTCAGTGAGGACCTTCCCAAGCGCTCTAGCATTGTACACCAAAGTTGAAAATCGTCCAAACATATCTTTTATGCTCTCGCCCTTTTCCATCACAAAGTTTTCGTATTCATTGCTAAATAGAGCTAGTCGTGACTCCTTGACTTGAGAAGTTGCTTCGTGTGTCACCTCCAGAGTGTGCCAAATCTCCTGTGCTGTTGTACAATGAGAAATTCTATTAAATTCATTTTTATCAAGAGCACAGATCAAAGCGTTCATTGCTTTGGCATTTGTAGTTTTTAATTTCTTATCGTTAGCATCCCACCTATCCTTAGGTTTAGGAATCTCAGTATCACCAACTACTATAGTGGGGGATTTATAGCCAGTTTCAATAATATCCCAAACATCATAATCGACAGAACTAAGATAAATACTCATTCTAACTTTCCAATAAGCATAATCATTCCCATTAAACATGGGTGGCCTAGCAATAGATTGCCCCTCAGAAAAAGCATTATTTGGTGGATTCATGACTCTAGAGTTAAAGTAAAATACCTTGCTCTGATACCACTTGTAGGATCTAGATTAACGCTAGAGGGGGGGTGAATAGGGTTATAACAAATTTTTGCGAATTAAACACAGAAGCAAACTGCAGAAATAAATATGCTGAAAAATAAATCACACACAGAATTTACCCAGCTTCGGCAACCCCTGCCTACTGCTGCATTCCCAGATTTCTATTAGAATTAAACAGTTTCCCGCTTACAAATACTCTAACAGACTTGCAAACCCTGCTACCGCCTATAGAGTTTTGCAAACTTGCAAACCCTGCTAACTGGACTAACTCTTACTAGACAATCTGTCAACACCTAAACCCTAGGCGATAATTTATCATGTTTTGTTTTGAAAAGAACATACAAATAAAGCAAATTATAAAAGCAAGCACTAAATATAAAACAATTTTAACTTATCTTGCCTTTATAATAAAAATAAAAATACCCTAACCCTAACCACACAAAAGAAATGCGGTCACTTCCCTTTATCTTGTTTTACCCGGTCCAGTTTCTTTTGTTCGTGTGAAAAAAAAATGGTCGATCCTTTTCTTTTTCAATTTAGGGCTTCGGTTCTTCTGTGAGATTTGGGGCTTTGTTCTGATGATTGATTCTTTGACTTGTGTTGATCTTTCTCACGCTCGTTCTCTGATGATTTGATGCTTGTTGCTAGCTCATTCTCTGATAATCGAGTTTACTGTTGCGGTATGTAATCTTTTTGCTTGTTTGTGGTTTTGTGATTTTCGAACTCGATTGTTCTATTGTCTATGATGATTCCTTGGGATGTATTTATAGGGTTGAAACCCTAATTAACACTGTCAGAATTGATTTCTTCATGTCGTTGATTATTTTCCTGAATTTGTTCTGGATTTGGAGTATTCCTTTCTTGATTCAATTTCGAATAAATGCTGACCATATTTGAATTCGAATTAATTGATTCGAAGATATCTTGCTGTATTTGCTGTCTCGGTCCTCATTTGAATTAATACTGTCCATATATGAATTCGAGAAATTTGCTGCAAAGATTTCTTTCCAAATTAGAAATCTTTGACTTAATCAAAGACTTAATCAAAAAAATACGAATTTATTCTTTCGACTTGATTTCTGCACTGCCTTGTACTTGCCACTGTCTTGTGTTCCTACTACACATTCACCAGTTTACTTTATATGTGCATATATACATTTGTATGTGTGTATGCATATATTTTTGGGTTTGTACTTTCATTGTGACTTGATTTTGCTATGGGATTGAATCAGAACTTCATTTGGTCTGTACTTGAATTTGAAGTCGTTGTTCACCTGTACTTACACTGTCTCTGGCTTCATCTGTAGTCTTCAAACATTTGTATAATTCTCGACCATTATCACTGCTGACTTCATTTGGTCTTTGTTCTCTTGTAATGTTGTACTGTCTTGGTTACATGCATTTGGTATTGGCACACATGTAAACTTGTGTATCTCTGACCTTTTGGTTGCAGTCTTGTGTTGGTAACCATCTTCAAGCATGTTGCAGTTTGTAGCTTTCATGCATTTTCTTTGACATGATTTACTTCACCTGTACTTGGTCATTTGTGTAGTCTTCGAGCATGTTGCCACTGTGTCGTTGTTTTGCATTGTTCATGTCATGTTGTTCATGTGCATATATGTTTACTGAGTTTGCATTTGTTAGTTTAGTCATGCACTTGGTCTCTTCACTGTGTTTTCTTCATGCCTGACTTGATGATTCCCTTCCTGTAGCTCCATATTCTTCACTGTTGCATTTCAGACTTGCTGTTGCATATGTATTCATTTTGCAGCTGGTCTTTGTATCTTTGCATGTGCATTGTTCTAGTGCACTTCTGTTTGCATTGCATTGTAGTCTTCGCCATGTTGTAACCTGGTGTGCACTGAGTACTTGAACTTGTATCTGTGCACATTGTTCTATGCACTGTTCTTGTATTACTTGGGTTACTTGTATGCACTGCATATTTGGATTGCACCTTTGCTGGTTGGTCTGGCCATTGTAAATTGATTTTTGAGTTTGTTGGTTGGGTCTGCACATTTCTATGCTCTGGTCTCCATAACCTTTACCTGAACTTCACTTGAACATCTGGTATTCATGTATGCAGATCCACTGATACATGTTGTGCTTGTTCTTGGTCTCTGTTGCATGCTTCATTCTGATTCACTTGCACCTGTACATGGTCATTGCATTTGCTGTTGCACTTTTGTGCTTTGTGTCAGTGTAGTCATATACATTCATTAATGTTGACCTGAAGTGTATGTTGGCAACTTGTGATGTTCTTGTAATTGAATTTGTGTACTTGATGTCCACTATTTTCACTGGTTCCTCTGGTCTGCACTTGGTCTTTGTTCTTCTCTGTTATGTTGCTTTGAATGAATTTGTGTTTTGTTGTAGTTTGTGCACACGAGTTGGCGTGGCAGTGCACACGTATACGAATGTATACGTGTGTACTGCAGCCACTTATAATTGCCTGTTCCTGATAAAAAATACTGATATGCACAGATATTGCACAATCATGGATGATGACAATAACCCATGTATATGAGACACAAACAAATTTTATTTTTGCAAATTTAAATTTGTTTGTTTTCAGATTACTGTTGTAGTTGCTAATTATACAGGTACACAGGAGACAGGACGAGAAGTGGAGCTGGACAATGCAGATAGATGCAGATGTGCAGACAGAGTGAAAAACTGAGTGTTGAGTGTTGTAGTTAGAAAAGTAAAATGTATGAACTGATGTATGTATATATATAGAGAGAGCTAAAAACTTTGTATCGTTTAAGTGTTGTAATAAAATATTATATTGAATAAAAAATACTAGTTGAATTATATAGATTCTGTGCAATAGTATAATTATTCAATATGAATATAGTCCAAACTGCAAACACATATATATATTGATATATATATATGTTTGTTATCATCAAACAAAAAATCACATCAGACACTTGAAACTGTCCATTTTGAAACGTGTATAATGACTGCTCCCTCTCATTATTATCCTGCTTTTATATATTCATTTAGTTGCTATAGATGTTATTTAGTGCCTTATTAAAAACATTTGTTAGAAAAATCCAATGGAAAAACCTTGAACGAGCAAAAAGAGTGCAACTTGTAAAATCATAGGTATCATATAATGATATTCTAAATAATTTAATACTTCATGATCATTATTAACTTGTGAAATCATAGGTATTATATAATGATATTCTTAGGATCAAAATAATGTCTCATTAAAACCAAACTAAGAAAAACTCAATGGAAAAAATCTTAGTGAAAGAAAAAGAGTACAATGGCATATGTCAATAATTAACATCAAATGGAGTTTGATACTTCTGGATCAATGTAATGCCTCATTTAAAATTTACTAAGAAAAACCCAGTGGGAAAAATCTTAGTGAAGGAAAAAGAGTACATTATGATATATTTATGTATGCTTCCTCTGATTTTATAGTTTTCCTTTTAAGTTTGCATATATGTCGTTATGATTCAAATCAATTATAAATACTTTTGTAACATAGCTTAGACAAGCGTTAAAAATCTGAAGAATCTACTTTCCATTCTTTAGATCTTCATCATCTACAAATAGTTTCCGTCGATACAATCGAATTTTTCAAGATTGTTTCTTCCAAATATGATTTGCATTTTATGCAGTTGTATGCTACCTTTATGAAACCACTTCATTTTGCTTCATTTTTGTGCTTCAAATCAGTTTTGCATATTGCAACTTCATCTTTTGATGAATATTAAAAGTTTCATTACAAAAATACTTAAATACGAAGTAATCTACTCATCATGAATTATATTAAGATTTTCATTACAATAATACTTTAAAGATGGATGTAATCTATGCTCCTTATTCTTTGCATTCTTTATAACCACCAAAGCTATTTATATTCTTCAGGAATTTGTATACTTTCATCATTTGATATGATTTAAGCCATATTTATACCTTCGGGGTATATTAAGTGTTTCAAATACTTTTGCTACTTTGCGAATTACAAATCCACATTTCCACATTAGTAAAGGATTCATGATGACCAATCATATTTCCCCTAATTCAAGATCTTTAATCTATTTATAAACATAAGCGCCTTTTATTATTTACAAATTTATCATCGATAATTATTTCTTGTCAGCTCTAGATATGATTTATCAATATCTCAATATTTATTCCATTTTAGGTACCTAAACCACTTCTAGGTTTACTTGATAGTCATGTCATGGATCTCTTCCAGGGCACCATTAAGTATTTTTTGTAAAGAACACTCACATCCTTTATTGGAGAATTTTAATTACTTTTTCCAAAAATATTTCAAACTGACTTCTCTGCAACACTTTAGATGTGATTTATACCCTTTTGGTCCTTTTGGGATTTCAACTTATATTGGAGAAAGTATACTAGGGGTATTGTCGATAATTTATTCAAGTTACTTAATATTTTATAACCAATATTTAATCTTGATAATCAAAACGAACTCGTATCTCTTTTATCCTCCCCCTCAATATTGACGAACATTGTCATATTTAATAATAATATTCTTTGGATTCTCATTTTGATCCATTGTGATATTTCTACTAGAAAATACCTTATACATATTAATTATAGGAGGATAATTCTTTTATCAGTTGATAAGATTCACTCAATTGATATTGCTTATTAGAGTTTGTTCTCATTCTTTGATCTAGCTAATTAGAGGAATTTACTTATTGTGTAGATCATTTGAATATGTACATGACTTCAGGTCATTCAACATTTATGTTGATTGAATTTTAAATCGCTGAATTATATCTGTGCATAATCTATAAGATAACAAACTTTAAGTTGTTAGTTGAACATCTACATATATAGATATATACATGCGTCCACTTATTACATATATATTATAAATTTGCATAATCTTTCTCATTTGAGTTAATGATTTTTAGAGCAAACTATTACAACTATTAATTTTTGTTTATAGATTTATGTCAATGGGAATCCTCTAAGACTGCATGATAATGTTCAAAACATCTGGTTTGGAACCATATTGAACTTTTTGTTCAAATACATTATATGCACAACTTCAAGCTGTTAAGTTTTATTCCTTAGTTATATATCAAATATCACTTTTATACATGAATTATGATTACTTATTATCAGAGAATAATACATTTTTATAATTGCATATAGACATTTTTGCGTATTTCTTTTGGAGAGTTCAACAAAAGAGATATACTTATAAAAAATAAGAGTAGCTTCTGGACACTTGGAATTTTATAAAAATATGCAATTACATTAGTTGCGCATACAGATCTCTTCGAGACGTTATTTGTAGCTTTGATGAAATGTATGATATGACATTTAGACTATCTCTTCAAGAGAATATTTAAAGATATTTCTTCAAGAAATGGTTATAATATAATATTTCTTATGAAATAATATATATGACCATGACATTTAGGATATAATTAGACATAGAATAGTATATTCTAGAGATAATTTGATATCTTACCTATTTGGGAGGTTTGATATAATCATAATGAAATATTCGGTACACATTAGATACCTATCAAATTTTAATTTAGAGTCCGATCTAAACTAAATTGGAATATTTCATAATCAAATTCTATACAATTATTTGGTTTAATAAAATTATCAAATATATAAACAAATCTCTTATAGAGATATTTTATCATTTCCAAATGTATAAGTCTCTTCTAGAGATATTTTACGATCACAACTTCTGGAGAAAAATTATCTCTTGCAGAGATATGTTATATGTATGCAAACTATTAGAATGTCATATCAATATACAGTATTTCTTTTACATAAATTATATAATTACTACTTTTACAATAGCATAAAATATCACTGCTGGAGATTATTGTTGTAAGTGCTTTTAAAATTCATATCAAAATTTAAATAAAGTAACAAAATTAGATGCACCAAATGAATGTAAGATGCAAGAGATAAAACCACTACTTTTGGAGTATGATATTGGTATATAATACCTTTTTTTGGAGATAAATTATTGTTATTACTTCTACAGTTTTATATAATATTCCTTCAGGGAATATATTAGAAAAATAAAATTTCTATAACATCTCTTCTGGGATTTTGGATTTTGCAATATAAATTTTAGAAAAATATCTCTTTAAGAGATTAATACACACACACACATCCACAAACTTAAATATTATGTTGTATGAGTTATCTACTCTGAATAATACTAAAATGTATTTCATCATTAAATAGTTTGACTAATAAACCCAAAAGTAATTTGTCAAAACTTTAGGTTTTATAACATAGTGTGATTAGTAAGGATCAGATCTTTATTTAGATATATTAATGAGAAAGCAATAGAGAGAATAATTAAATTAAAGTCGCACATATTGAAATGAAATAACATTTCGCATTGCATATAACCTATAAATTGACCATGTGCACTTTTACATAGTTAGAGGTATATATAATTAGGAAAAACATTTTAAACTAACTACAACATATAAACTAAAATGAAAAATGATAAATATGGACTAACATGTCATTTGAACCCATGTTTTATAAACAATGAACATCTCTTTTCAAAGCTAAATTAATAATTAATATTCAATTCAAGGCATATTTGAAATGTCATACAACACAATATCTTCAGGATATTTGGTTAATATAATACGTAAATGCAAAGATGTAAGTAAGATATAACTCATTTGCTGATTTTTGAAATCTCTTAAACGCATTGTCACAATCTTGTGTTAAGATGTATTTATCTCTATTAACATCTTCAATAAGTGTAAACTTAACATTTCATACATTTTCAAGAAAGCTTCGTGTTTCTAATTCATGAACTTCAAGCTCATTAATTTGTTATGAATTTTAGGTTCTCAAATTTTGTGTAAACTTCTTGTTTAGAAGCTTATACATTTCGACTAATAAAAAATAATATAAGATTTCAAGTCATAGAATTTTTCAAAAAATCATTACATAATTCCAGACTTTAGGTCTCGGACCGAGTTATACAACTTCTAATTGAAAAAAAATTATTTGCCCAACTTCAGGTTGTTGTTCAAACTTATTTCTTTCATTATATCGAGCATTGTTTGTCAAATAAATACACCAGATAATAAACTATATGTCTACTCTTATTCCAAACATAAAAATACAACATTATTTAATTTACTATAGCCAATGCATCTATGATGATGTGTAATTTAATTTATTACTATGAAGACAACATTTAATGCATTTATTGATAAGTGAAGCAGAGTCAAATGCTCGCTACTCCACTTTGCCCCAGCCTTGCTCAATTGGAAGTCGACCGTAGGTGGTCCAATTGATAATCAAAGTTCATTATTGGTAAGGGTCGGATGTTCCCTCCCCGCCTTTCTACAGGGCTTGCATATATTATTAAAGCTTTCCTTTTTGAATCTTATTTTCAATCACATCTCGGAGATGTCTGCAATCACGGGTGTTATGACCTTGTATATCTTGAAATGTATAAATTTCCCTGATTTCTTCTAGGTTTCAGTGGACTCTCTCGAGGCTGGTTTACTGCTTCGAGTCATGAGTCTCCAAGTAGATGTTTTTGATTGAATCATTCAAAGGAGTATATGAGTTGGATCTTGGGATTATGGATCGTCTTCTAGAATCTGAGTCCTCATCTAAGGCCTCAATGCTGCCCTCACTTTATCTTCCTTCAGCCAACATTCTTACATCATTCTTTATCCTAGTCGGCTCTACGTCCTCCTTGCTTACGTCCTAGTTCACTTTGTAACATAAATGATTTGAGGTCATATGAGGCTCTCCATGTAAACAACCGCCAAAGTGTGTCTCAGGGTTGATCCCCCTTATCAATGCCATTAGTGTGATATTCTCGCTGGGATTCCTCACTTCAGTGACAACAATGTTAAATATTAACCAGAAGTATTTTAGTGACAACATTGCATCCATGGGGAAAGTCGCATGCATTCTAAATTGCTTGGTGAACTCCTTAGCCAGCTGATTAAACGAAGAGATGGACCTGGGCGGTGATCGCATAAATCACATAATCGATCGCTACTCCATCGAGGAATATGGGAAAGAATCCGCATTTAATTGCGTTCGTTGCTCTAGCGGAATTTATGTGCCCTTCATATTTCATATGATGCTATTGGAGTCTTTGTTTCCAGATTACGCCGGCATAGTTGGCATATTGAATGCATGATTATCCAATGTGTGACGGATTGGTGATAATTCACTTGGAATCCGACCCGAGAAAATTTGCTATTTGCTTGGAGTCAGCCCCTGGTTTGTTTGGAGCCACTGAATTGAAGTGATGGGTTGACGATGAATGTTGCTTGGAGTCATACTGGTGTTTGCTTGGAGTAAATTTTGGTTTCATCCGAGTTTGACCATAGGCTAGAACTTCCTGGGTTTGCTTCGATTCAAATGGGTGACTACTTCAAGTTCGACTTTGATGATGGATAACTATACTTCAAATGGCATAATAAGCGGCATAGAGCGGTTGTCACAAGCCATCGTATTATAGCTAGCAAGTCAAGCGTTTGGAAGCTGGTCAGTTGAGAGCGACCCTAGATTCCTGATGCAGTAACCGATCCCAGTTCATATCATATCATCTTGGTTCTCCAGCCTATGGTTGTAACGTTTGAGCAGCGGTTCCTTATCCATTCCTTCACTTCTATTCAAAAGTTGCCGCTTGATTCCCTATGCCACGGTCAGTCGCAAGATGTAAAGGAAGCAGATACACCAGTTGAGTTTCAAATCCAGAATGTGGGGCACTTTGCTGCAGCATAGGTTTGGGCACCATATTTTTTAAGAGCTATTTTGTTTAAAATGGATCGAACCTAATCCATATTTTTTTGTGCGGCAAGAAGGAGGGATCGATCCCGATCCCTTTTTGCCCCCAGGAAGGAGGTGTTATCCCATTTTTTGGTCAAAACTGGAATATCAATGTTGAGCGCGTCTCCACCACGATCGAGCTAAGAAGAAGCAACCAACAAGCGTACCTAAGTCCAGAGTTCCCGAATACCAAGTCCATTCGGCCTCATACCCTCATGTTCATTCGGCTATGCAAGTATACGAGTCATTCGGCACTAAGGCCTAAAGCACATTCGGCATTCCTATTCGGCTCATTCGGCATTCCTATTCGGCCACCGGACCGAGGCCTCATCTCCACCACCGAACCAACCTACCATCACCACCGAACCAAAACTTCACACCCCTGTACCGAACCAAAAGGCCTACCGGACCAGCCCTACTACCGAACCACATCCATAACCCCTTCACAACCGGTCCAAACAACCACCGGTCCACATTGCCGGCCCACACCTACCACCGAACCAAACTCCACCTTCACCAAGCATGACCGAACCAAGCTCCGCCGAACCAGAAGATTGCCAGTCCAGATTGCATCAGCCCGGGCCCACCAGCAGCTATATACTTCCAAGACCCCTGCCCCCTACCTCATTCTATAAATAGAGGGGCAGGGGTACAACAATGGGGAGAATTTTTGGAGACAAGTTTGAGAGCTCAAGCCTGGAAGGAACTCTCAAACAACTTTAGATACTTGTAATCAAAGCTTTGTACTTGTAATCTGAAGAGAAAAAGGAGAATAACATATAAAGTGGACGTAGGCACGTTCTGGCCGAACCACTATAAATCTGTGTGTCTTTTACAGTTTAGTCCCTGCTTTTCATACATTTGCATAAATCACCCAAATCACTAAGAACAACATAAAATCAATCAACTCATACGACTTTGGGTGTTTGCGGCCATTTTTCACGCAAACATTTTGGTGCTTTCACTGAGAAGGAACCAGCTTCCGCTACACGGATAGAAGTTGAATTTGAAAATCAAGAGACTTCTTCTAGAAATGGAGCAGGAGGAGCATCCATCTACATGAGCATCCATCTACATCACCAGAGAGGAAATGAAAGTCAGAATGAAAAGACAAGAGGAGGTGACGCAAGCTCTTCTCAGACAACATTACGCCGGAACCCAGATCCATGTAGCTGGATCAGAAATGCTCAAACAACAAGCAGATGAAATGGCTCAGCAGGGGGCAACCCCCAATCAGCAGACGACTATCAATCAGGCATCGATCCCGCATGGGGGCACCACGCTTGGAGCCAGTTGATCCAATCCCAAAGAGTAAGATAGATGCCTCTGAGCAACCTGGTAAGGAATGAACGTCCAGTCAGGGGGCAGGTAAAATTCCCTCATGAACTCGGGGGCAGGTCGAAAGCAATGAATAAGTCGCAAACCTCTCACTAGCACGGTTAAATCATTTACACATGTGAGCGATCGCGCACGATCCATAGGCATGCTCTGAATGACTATAGACCGCACCATAGTAAGAGTTTACACTTTGACATCCTCGTCTTGCTCCCGCTTTGATTTTGATTTGAACGTTCCTACTGTGGAACTCGTATGATTATTGCTTTGACATTTACAATTCCATGGAAAAATTATTTACTTGTATGCCCGTTGGATCGCGAACGGTCCACGAGCACCTATTGCATGGCAACGAACTGCCGAAATCTTTGATTCGAAAACTCCCCCAAACAATAACTCCAACACTGATAATATTAAGTCCCCCCCGGGCACACTCATTTGCCTCGAACGGCACCCGACTTCGAACAGTCACAACTCGCCTCGAACGGCACCCGACTCCGAACAGTCACAATTCGCCTCGAACGGCACCCGACTTCGAACAGTCACAAATCGCCTCGAACGGCACCCGATCGCGAACGGTCACAACTCGCCTCGAACGGCACAACTCGCCTCGAACGGCACAACTCACCTTACCTCAAATGGCTCGATCGCGAACGGTCGTCGTTTGAGGTCCGCTACCTGATCACTGACTACTACACCTTACCTCAAATGGCTTGATCACGAACGGTCGTCATTTGAGGACCGCCACTTGACCGCGCACTGTCGCACCTTACCTCGAATGACTTGATCACGAACGATCGTCATTTGAAGTTAGGCGCTTGACCTTGAACGGTCACATTTCATCACAACTGGCTCGGTCTCGAACGATCGACGCGTGGACTTACAGACTCGACCGCGCACTGTCGCACTTTACCTCGAATGACTCGATCGCGAACGGTCGTCATTTGAAGTTAAGCGCTTGACCTTGAACGGTCCTCACTCGACCGCGCACTGTCGCACTTTACCTCGAATGACTCGATCCCGAACGGTCGTCATTTGAAGTAAAGCGCTTGACCTTGAACGGTCACATTTCACTGCAGATGACTCGATCCCGAACAATCGACGCATGGATTTACGCGCTTGACCGCGCAGGGTCGCACTTTCCCTCGAATGACTTGATCACGAACGATCGTCATTTGAAGTTAGGCGCTTGACCATGAACGGCCGCGCTTCATCCCAAATAGCTCGATCCCGAACGGTCATCAGTTGGGGCCATATAAACTATCAAGTTCTTTACAGGTAGATGACAGGATATGAACATCCAGCTCATGGCATTACAAAACACGCCTTCCTACCGCAAGGCATATTTTGGGGGACAAAGTGTTATCCCATTTTTTGGTCAAAACTGGAATATCAATGTTGAGCGCGTCTCCACCACGATCGAGCTAAGAAGAAGCAACCAACAAGCGTACCTAAGTCCAGAGTTCCCGAATACCAAGTCCATTCGGCCTCATACCCTCATGTTCATTCGGCTATGCAAGTATACGAGTCATTCGGCACTAAGGCCTAAAGCACATTCGGCATTCCTATTCGGCTCATTCGGCATTCCTATTCGGCCACCGGACCGAGGCCTCATCTCCACCACCGAACCAACCTACCATCACCACCGAACCAAAACTTCACACCCCTGTACCGAACCAAAAGGCCTACCGGACCAGCCCTACTACCGAACCACATCCATAACCCCTTCACAACCGGTCCAAACAACCACCGGTCCACATTGCCGGCCCACACCTACCACCGAACCAAACTCCACCTTCACCAAGCATGACCGAACCAAGCTCCGCCGAACCAGAAGATTGCCAGTCCAGATTGCATCAGCCCGGGCCCACCAGCAGCTATATACTTCCAAGACCCCTGCCCCCTACCTCATTCTATAAATAGAGGGGCAGGGGTACAACAATGGGGAGAATTTTTGGAGACAAGTTTGAGAGCTCAAGCCTGGAAGGAACTCTCAAACAACTTTAGATACTTGTAATCAAAGCTTTGTACTTGTAATCTGAAGAGAAAAAGGAGAATAACATATAAAGTGGACGTAGGCACGTTCTGGCCGAACCACTATAAATCTGTGTGTCTTTTACAGTTTAGTCCCTGCTTTTCATATATTTGCATAAATCACCCAAATCACTAAGAACAACATAAAATCAATCAACTCATACGACTTTGGGTGTTTGCGGCCATTTTTCACGCAAACAGGAGGGTTCGGTCACATTCCATTTTTTAATGCGAAAGGTATTTGCTGGAGCGATTAGTTATAGTTGAGTGTGGTGCAGGGATCGGTTGAACAAGGGTCTGATTCTAGATGAACGCTACATAGGGGTTAGTATTGAATGTAGGGATTGGCTATAAGCGACCGGTGGAAGGGGTCGATCATGAAGATGGTTGTTGGCATGTGATCGGTCGTAGTGCTAAGGAGGGATCAGTATATAGGCCTTGCAGAAGATTCAATATAACACCTTACATAGGGATCGGTATATACACCTTGTAGAGGGATCGATATATATGTACTTTGCGGAGGGATCGGCCATTTTGGCCTTGAAAGAGGGAACGGATTTTAGCTAACTTGACTGGAAACTACATCATCTTATCCCAAGCACTTGCATACATGAGCGAATCCGATCCCTTCTAAATGGACATGAACACATGAACAACTCCAAACAAGAACATTAGCAAAATCATTTCCTTCAACTCTACATGGTTGATTTAGTTCTTCTGACTATGGCTATCAGCTTCATTTAGATTTCCTTCAAATTTGAGTAGAATAGGACTTCAAATATGAGTAGAATAGGAAGTTTTCTGTAGAAAGCTGGAACTATCTTGCGAATATGGGAATCCATAAGTAGATGATGAGATCCAATCAAGATGAGAATTCATCTCTCAGTTAAAGCACCAAAATATTAACGCCAAAAATGGACATCAACACCCAATAGAATCTACTAGAGATTAAATAAAGAACGAAATCAATACAAAGCAAATATAATAAATAAACACATAGAATTTTATAGCGATTGGTAATCTTGGCCTACGTCCACTTGATATTTTTATGATCTTGCACTTGATTATGATTACAAGAATATTTGAATCAGCTGGGATCCAGTAGTACAAGAACAAAGAATAAAAATGGAAGAGCTTTGGCAGCAGAAAAAAGGAACCCTTTTTGATGCCATGCCTACTATATTTATAAGGGAAGATATGCACGGACTGAAAGTTCGGCAGACCAAGATGAGGACACCCAAAAATTTCCAGGCCCATCAGGTCCTGGATCGATATCGGTCCCTGTTAGTGTGTCCAAGTCAGTTGGTTCCCTATAAGGGATGCCCCATGTTGTTAGTTCCTTGCTCCCTAAATTTTTTACAATTCCGATGTACGGTTTGTGAGATATCGCATTTTCCGTGAAGTAGTGTTACTTGAATTCTGATTTCTGCCAATCCCTCCAAAGGAAGTTATGCCAATCCCTCTAACTTCCTCCAATTGGAATGAGATCCCCAGAGGGTGTTCTGCATGTTGTAGTAAGCTATTATTCCAAGTATTATGTTAATAGCTTGTGCAGATTTTGAGTTATTGACCGATCATCGCTGCAAAATTGAGTTTAGTTGATTCCTTTTCTACTGATCTCTTTCTTAAGTGAAGTAATTTGCCCATAAGTTGAGTATATAAACTCTAAACCACTTCAGATTTGAAATATAGCCTTATGGGGCCTTACTTGTCACTCCATATTGTTCTCACTCAGTTTGGGATAGAAATTGAGGATATGTACCGATCCTCTTAAGAAAGGAATATACACTGATCCCTGGCCTAGAAAAACATTATTCCATATTTAAAATACTATAGAGAGTTTATCTCCTGTTCTCGCTTGATCGTCGCTTCAAATCATTGCCTGCACTTGTTCTCCAAACCTAATACTCATCTCTCCGGGCTATCTTCCTCGATGATCGTCCAGCCTAATTTGTCCAATTAGTCTAAATATTGCTCTGGCCAAAAAGCTAGATAACAATAAAAATCAATTATATTATTTTCAGCCAAGAATTAGAGTATAAAATTAAAGTACAAGATAAATCCAAGTGACCGAAGCTCAACATTGCATCAATTTTCTATACCACTAACAGTATTACTTAAATTCCATATTTTCAATAGAGCAACGAAGAAATGATTATTTGGCACCACTAAGTCAACAAAAGCAGACTTTTTTGAGTATGGTTTTATTTTAAAAGAACGAACATACCAATAATTAACGAATAATCAGTGTTATCACATGAGCATGACTTGTTTGGACATTTTATGATATGTTATTTCATTGTTAAAATATTACGATATATTAGATGGCAATTGTGCTATTAGTTACACTCATCTTACCTTGACTTTGTCAGTATATATGTTTATTTAAGCCCTATGTCACCTTCAATACACAAATTCTATTAAAACAAATTATAAAAAATGAAGAGAAAAACTGGACATTAAGTACAACAATTTATTTTCCATCTTTGTTTTAATTACATGTGAGCTTCAGTTTTATATGTTTCAGACCATGCTAACCTTATCAACTTAGAAATCATGCATTTAGCGACAAATTTGGCTGTAAAAGATATGATTTAATAAAAAACTTTGGGCTTGTGCTATACTTAACTTTTATAGCTATAAAATAAATGTTGGAAAATGTCCATCTACTGGAGCTTAGGAATGCACATGCAGAAGTCTTCCTTTTAAATATTTCCATCTTACTTTATCTTAAGAAATTTTGTTCCTTTTTTATCACATTTGAACCAAAGAAACCATTGGCGCGCACGCAAATACACAAACTTACATACATTCATACTGTTAAGATTAGAGTAAGAAGAGAGAGTACGACGTTTAAACGAGAAGAGACTACATTGTTATATTTACTTGGACGCATTAAACAAATAGAATTACAAAGATCTAAATAGACTAAAAAAACAATTATCCAGTAACTTATAAATGTGGGCCTTGACCACCACTTAACGTATTGATAGGAACACATAAAACAACGTGTTTGACTAACTTAAACATTCTAACACCCTCCCTTAAACTGAATGTGTCAAAATTCAGTTTACAAAACAATGAACCGTGCTTCTCAATCACTTCATCGTCTTGCATAGACGAACTTGGTCTTTCACTTTTTTTTTACCTGCTTGGGCATGCTCAACTGTTTCACGTTGATTGGTACTTTAACCATCAGCAAATACTCTTGGTTTACTCTTAAGGATCCACTGACCTCTCCATTCGGGTCATCCCTTGTATATATCATCTCCCCAATAAGTGAGAACTGCAGCTCTTCTTCCTTACTTATTGGATGACACAAAACCAAATCTTCCCCACTCGGCCTACTTCATATGTAGGCATGTCTATCTTCTTTTAGGCCTATCATCAAACAGTTTTCGAGCATTCTTCGAATTGGCCAGCCTCATAACCGATATCGTCTTCTTCACTGTCAACATCTGCAACCAGCGTTTTGCAGAACGTCTTCTTCATGCTAACATCACACCATTAAACTGTCGTGACCGATCATCCACACACTGACTGCTTCATCACAGCCTCACTACTCTCCTATGCTGTGCATGCATCCAACACCCTTCAACCAACTCCCCACTACATATCAATCACTCCTTCGTTTCACAATACACAAACAACCGCTACGACCTTCATACCACCATCCACCCGCTTTCAGTCTCCATATCAAACTTCCCAAAATAGCCATCAATTTATTAACTCAAGCAAACACCACCATCTCCTCTTTGACCACTCCTGCCATATTCAACCCTGTGCATCATCACAGTGCAGATTATAACACAGTGCATCCCCTTTTGTGTCAAACAGCAGCACATTACAAAGCATCAAACCACTGGCTTGCTTGCAACAGTACTTCCGCCTCATATCTGATCACAACTGCCTTCTACATTCAATAATCCCTAACTTCATCACATTCATACCATAACTGCCACTAATACTCATACATGCTTAATCTCTGCCTTATACAACACTTCAATAAACAAACATCCCCTCTGACAGACCCATACCACACTTCTGTGCACATATATTGCACTACAAACTCCACCATACAGTTACAATTCTCAACCATACCACCAACATCTTTGCTGCCCACTAACTTCCACATTTTACTGTTAATACCCCATACCTCCTCTAAGCACAAGCAACAATTCAATCACCCACAAACTACTTCATACATATACCCTACTAGTCATGTGCACATAACTGCACATACATACATGTGCACTGGCCACATCAACTTCACAACTTCAACTGCCAACTGCCCCTCCTCTATTCCATTCACCTTGCTGCCTTACTTCTTCATCATCACTGTGCACGACCTTCACCACAAAACTGTAAACTGAAACCCACAGCAACAAACAACTTCCCTTCTCATTTACAACTTGCTCGCCATCAACCTCCTCTATGCTTCCACACTTGCAGTACATAGCAATAAGAGCGTTCCCTACAAAACATCCCATAAAAAATCTTCTTGCTTCTATTATGTCTCTGTTTTGAGCATAACCCGAAACCATATTATTCCAGGACACTATGTCCTTTCTAGGCATAAGGTCGAACAACCTTCTCGCTTCAATTCAGCAATTCATATTCAATATACATCAACTATGTTCCCTCTTAACACACAACACCTCACCAAAACAATATCACCAGCAATCCATACGATTCAAAACTACTTCCAAACTTCTACACCTTCAGACAGTACAACTCAGCCTCATTCTCCATCTAATTGCCGCAACTCAACACGAAAACCTTCTGTCAAATCCGCTGATCACCTCGAGCAACGACCTAAACTTGCCACTGCCACCTACTCATCATTCACACCATCTCCCTGACACTGTTCATAAACACAGCAGCCATCATTTAACACCGGCGATCCATAACACACAAACGAATTGCATCTCCCCAAATTTCAAACAATTGAAGCCCATCAACCACCAATCGCAACTCCCCTCTCCAAAACAACTGCGAATCCAATCGTCGCTCCTTCAATCATCCTCGATTGCGTCCCCAAGTTTGCAACCCCAAAATCACCGTTCCGCATCACCTTAGCAAGTCAACCTTTGATTCGAATCCACGTACACCTCAATTCGAAAAAGTTTTGATTTGGGAATCGAATTAATTTAGAGAATTTGAGCTTGGACGGTCTGATTATTCTGGTTTTGGGTGAAGAAAGTATTGCGACGACGCTCCAATCTCAGCAAGCTTCTCCGCAAACTCCAAGTGAACTCCGGCGAACAGTGAGCTCCAAGCAAGGCGCAAGCAACTACCATTGAGGACGACTACATCTTCTTTGAGCACTTGCAGACGTGTTCTTCTTTAGATCTCAAAGCAGTCAAAACATCCACATCTAGATCTCGATAGTTGTAGACGCAGCAACGATTTTCATCAGGCTTTTTGAGACCTTTATTTTTGTGAAATGAAACAAAACATAAAAACTGATTAGCACTCTCTATCCTCTTTCTCTCTCTCCTCTGTAACCTAGCTCCGATACCATGTTAAGATTAGAGAAAGAAGAGAGAGTACGACGTTTAAACGAGAAGAGACTACATTGTTATATTTACTTGAATGCATTAAACAAATAGAATTACAAAGATTTAAATAGACTAAAAAAAAACAACTACCCAGTAACCTATAAATGTGGGCCTTGACCACCACTTAACATATTAATAGAAACACATGAAAACAACGCGTTTGACTAACTCAAACATTCTAACAAATACATACATACATACATATACACACATACATACACACACACACACACACACACACACACACACACATATATATATGTATATAATTCCATTAACTACATTGTTTTATAATTATAGGAAAGAAAATACCAAAAAACATAATCTTTTTTGCAGATAATTCATTCCTTGATCCTCAAAACTTTTGACAAGTTACCCCATTGTTATTTCTTAGCATCGCATTCTTTGATTCCATTGAAATTTACCCTACCGCAATCACTATAAGTGGATGATTGTAACACCTAATGTTATAAAACTTTGTTAACATCTACACTGTTAACTTCTATTTATGCTGTTCTTATTTTAATGGCTAATTCCTCAACTTCTTCTTCATGGGTAGTGCAAACAAGCAGCATCATGCTACAGAATTCCAGGGATTTGAAGTTCTTTTGTGTGCAGATAAGGTCTAAAGCACTGCTCCTGAAGAAATTGAATGAGCCATGAACGAGTTTTTAATGGAATTCCTTCTAGTTTTCTTTTATTAGCTTTAATCCATACATTGCTTGCATATAATATTATGTATAATTACGGTGTTATTTGGTCTATCAACTTGGTGTAAATTTGTGTAATATAAAATATGTGTTAATTATCAATGTGTTTCCATGACTGCCTTTTGAATTTGACTAGATTATGTTTGTTACAAAAAATAAAACATTTTGAAGTGCTATTAAACGGCGTTTGTCCTCCACGTGTGCGTCGGCTATACCTTATTTTGGCAACATCTCATATATAGGGCAATGGTCAGCTATACTTCATTTTTGCTACATCTTAATCCTTTTTCAATTTCCACCACACGTTTCAAATTAAATAATAGATTGAAGTAACAAAAAAGAGTATAATTATTTAATTTAAAACTTGTGGTTGAAATTACATGGAATTTGAAGTGTAGCCAATTCTCGCTCACACACATACTCTATGATAGCATTGGCTAAACGATATAAAATTTTATCAAATTGTTTATACAAACACTATTGTATTGTAACATATGCGGCTTTGTTAGGCGCTACTGTTGAGGATCGAATAGCTCCTAGTGTATTATGAGAATATAACAATAATTACAGTAGAAATAGCAAGTAGATCACATAGATGAGTTTATACTAGTTCAGAACTGGTACTACATCCAGTCTCGAGGCTTCCTTTGGTATTTTACTAAACATTGGAGAAACAAGTCTCTGCAACTTGCCAGAAAAGATGGACTTTGACACACTGCTTGAGGACACCGTTTCAGTCTGTGTAACTTCCTGAACAGGACTTCAATAATAATACAAATGACAATTTCCTTTTCTGACTTTTTGTGTCATGATCACATGAATAAATCTTTTTCCCTTCTACAATAATCCTATAACCACCTAAATAACCTTGAATAGAATAAGCATGGTTTGTGTATAGGATCTGATTGCAATGGATATGGAATTGAATGCTTAAATATTTCTTGGGCTTTGGGAGTTGAATGCACATATTGCAAATTAGAAATTAATGATCGGAGAGAGTAGGAAGAAGTAGCGATATGCTTGAGGATATAAGGATGAAAGGAATTGAGTTTGACGTTTCTGTTGAGTTTCGGCCATTGACGAAGGGATCTGAGTGAAGAGACGCGATTGAAAAATGAAGAGGAACACAGCAATGTTTAACGCAGGTTTACTGTGCGCGTAACACTCTAATCGATTATCTGGTTAAAGATCAATCGGTTGCCCTTTTACAGGAACTGTAAACCTGTGGTGTAAACTATAACTTTTCTTTCACTTGTTGTCTGTCTCCGAGTCTTCTAAGAATATAAAATAATTCATAAAAGTACTAAAATGTAGGACGAAGTTTATGGTCAAATTTTGAGTGGTTTGAAGATCGTTTGAGTGGTTTTAACAATATTCTACTATGAGGACTTGATAAATCGAAAACAACACGTGCTATATTTTTGTCTTTGACGCTCATCTATGAATGTTGTTGTGGCTCTCCAATGATTTCTTACTACTATCCTAACTTGTTTAAGCTCTTGTCTTCACTCCATGAATCTTGTAGTGCAATGGTATTTGATATTCTTTCAGCTGTAGTAACACAAACAACCTCTATCGTTCATCGTATAACCACTTATGGAATAATTCAATAAAAATGATAGTAGCATTGTCATATGATTGTTATCATCAAAACACTAAAATCATATTTTCAACAGTTTTTTATTCGACCGCAATCATATAGTAACATATGATTTATTATGACCTATCATACAATGTTCTCTAAAGTGTCATGAATCAAACTAGTACTACGTAACCAAACTTCACTAATAAACTCAACGGAAGTATGCATCAAACCTACGACACATACTCCAAATATATAAACATGGTGTCATATGGCCATCACCGTAATCGCAGATTGAACTCGTGACACTTTGTCACCTGATAATTCCTTCATCATCGGACAACCATATGTGGTTATCTTTTTTATTTTCAATCAACAAATTATATTGGGGAGAGTATAATCAATAAATAGAGATTAACAAACACAACAATGATGCTTGTCAACTTTAATCTTTAATAGAAAGAACAATAATACAAGGGTGCTCAACATTTATCAAAATCTCAATGGAAATTAGGGTTCAATTTAGCTTTGATTGATGGAAAACTGTCTATGAATACAATAATGGTAGGTCATTTAAACAACCTAAAAAATAATATCAACTACATGATTGGACATGAAATATATCACCATCGTTCGATAAGGCTACAAGCCCAAATCATCATTAGTTTCCTAAATATACAACAATGTTCCCATTGACTGAGCAGTAGACTTAGATCGATCAGTTGATCAACTGAATATGCCCATTTAATAACTCAACCAACCAACCGATAAGCCTAGACCATAGATCGGTCCAGGCTTTGATTGGGAGTGCACAATTATAACATTAAGTAGTTTTGTAACCTATGTAAATTTGTAATCAATAAAGAGTATTTACATGCATTGTTTTTTCTTCCATTATTGTTGTCTCTATCATAATTTTCTCCTTTGTCTACGAGTAGTTTTGATTGAATTTCTCTTTGGATTTTGTATTCCTCAGTCTACATTGAAATGTTATCAGGTTTTTTCAAGATAAGAATTGTTACGACTACTTTTCTCCTGTAAATATGAGTTGTGCAGATTTAAATTCAGATGTGTAAAGCTAACAGGTTGCGTAAGACAATAGGAACACAAGATAGATCATGTCTTCATTAAAAAGGAATCGCTTAGGATATGGCATATGAAACTCAGCAAACCAACTCAGCATGATTGAACAGTTCATAGTTTATACTAATTAGTAGTGCAACATCAAAGTCGAATCAAATATGCTGCAAAGACCAATCTGAATCAAAAGCAAACTACACCATGTCCATGTACCAAACTGCACTAATGCATTAACAACAAACAACAACAAGCAAGTTAAGAGATCGTACCTTCACAAAACAAGAAGATTGTGTTGTGCATAAACATAGATGAATTAAGAAACTAATTTAATATGATGGCAATAGACTTCATCAATCTAGCCGACTAAGATGTAGAAGAAAAGTTGAAATAAAACTTCACATGAGTCATAGTTGAACCAATTATCGAACGGATGCCTCCACTAAAAGGATATAATGGGCCGCTTCGCTATGTCAAGACAAACTACATCGCCACCTCTTGGAGTAGACTGTGCTGACTTCTTGTATATGAGCCGCATCACCATATAAAAGCAAACTACTTCGACAACTAAAGTGAACTATGACGAATTCATTAAAAGAAGACAACACCTCTATCCCAAGCCACAACACTACTGTAATACCCAATGTCAATTACAACTACAAGCAAAACACATAGTAACCAACAACTAGCAAATGCTTGAAGGCCCGTAAGCGAAGCATAGCTTTTGGGTCGAATCCATAAGCTTGCCTCTTATGTCGAGTTTCACACCTAACTTCAAATTCAATATTCTTGCTTTCAACCAAATCTCCCCCCTAAAGAAATTGCCCATGATCTCAGCCATGTTAGCAATTCATGTACAAGTCAACAAGCAACATGATGAATAACACATAGATGGATCCAACAGTAGAGGAGAAATGCTGGATTAGGAAAGTAGCATTCCACTCATAGTACTATAAATAGAAGGATACTATAGCAGAGAAAATGACTTTTAATAGTTTTTTTGAAATTCATACTAAATCTACTTGCAATTTCTGAAATTAACAAGCTTGTACAAATAAAATTATAAGCAAATCATTGATCCGTGGATTAGGATTCGTTGAAATCCAAATCACGTAAATTACTATGTCTTTTACTTTTGTGCGCTTTTATTCGTTATTTTTAGTACTAGATTCTCTTTAATTTCACTAGAATTGATTATAATTTGAACTTCACAGTTTAACAGACAATAAGTGCAACTACTTAGTTATGTAGGCATATAGTATCATAAATTACAACCCTTAAGAAAAATTTAATACTACTTAAATTGGTTAATTCTCAATTATGGAAGTCTATTGCATCGTAATTTTTTCATAATTAGTTTGTATTATGAGATGAAAATCTCACCAATAGTTTTGACGCTAGAAGGAGGTCCGAGTCCTCAATAAACTTTACTTAGTGTACCCACATCCTTGCTTTTTACAATTTCCCAAAATTTAAGCAACGCAATTCGAAAACTCTTCTACCCCTCCTCTCTCTCAACAATAGTCCGAATACCTAGCTAGGAAAATAGGAAGTAGACCCTTCACTTTTGCATCCAAACCTATCTGCCTACCACAAAAAAAGCTACTGACCCAATACTTGATATCCTTGATACCTTTTTTACTAGATCAATGAAAGGATGACTAAGATCAGAAAGCTACAATCCAAAAATCCTTTAACAAGGCCATCAAATTCCCATAGCTCTATAATTCATCTCCAACATTCACTTACTACGCAACAAGTGCAATCAGGGGACAAATATGTCAATCTAGCTAATGAGAATGGTGATGCTGGATTATTAAGATTGGAACCAAGATCTAAGTTAAAGGCTCAGATAAACCTGAATATAAAAACTAAGCCGGCAAATATTAATCCTTTTCTATTAGAAAAATGCATTACTCTTGCTACGATATGTCGATAAGCCCACTTCGGTCTGTAGGTATGCCTCATCACGAATGAGCGCTAAGGACGAGGGGACATGGTAACTTGAAGCCCGTGTAGAGCAATTAGGAAGACTATGTGAGCAAAATAACAAGGACGAAAGAAGGGAGGAATGTCCGTCTCAATTTAGCGAGGCAATTATTAAGTCAAACTTCCCTAATAGCTTTAGAGCCCTGACAATTGAGAAGTACGATAGGTTGTCTAATCCGAATGACCATCTATGCACGTTTGAATACCACATGGATATACTAAAAGTAGAAAGACTATCCCACTACAAATTATTCCCAGTATATCTCATAGAGGCAGCCTCTAGGTGGTTTTGGAGGTATTCATCGGGAGAAATTCACCCTTGGACACAACTATCAGCAGATTGCAACCAATGATTCCATGTAGGAAGGGAAGTGTCTCCAGACCCAATACCATGTCCTACATCAAACAAAGAGACAATGAGAGCTTATGTATTTACATTAAAAGCTTCAAGGCATAAGCAATGAGGATACGAGTTACAAGTGGGGAGGCATCACTTAGGGGTGAAGAAGGATACAGATATATGGGATAAGAATATTATAAAACCATGTAGGAATAATCGCTTAACAAAAGAGCTAGTGGGTATCACGTAGTGAGGAGGCAAGAGAAAATGGAGGAATCCCTATGAAAGGATTTGCTTAATCTCAGAATGAGAGGAATCGGGAGGCAAAATATTACGACAACGCTCCTGCAAAATGGCAAAGAGAGTTTAATTATGCAATAGAAACTCTATTGACACATCCTCTTGGATAGATTATGAAATAACTAGAACTGAATTAACCTATGATGTCCTAAATAAAGGAAAGTAGCCCAAGCATAATAAAGACGGCACTTACTGTAGGTTTAAGAGGGTGAACGATTACCGCATTGACAATTATCGCCACTTGAATAATGAATTGAAAGGTTAATATATACAAAAGAGATATTTAGGCACTTCTCAGATGATAATGTGATTACCCCCGCATAAAATCAACCGTTAGATCCATATAAAGATATGCTAGTGAAACCTAATACTCTCATTGCTTATATTCATGGAGGACCCCACCTTACATGCAAAAGCGAGAAAGCGTGGGAGAATTACATCCAAGAAGCCCGCATTAAACGTAGAACCTTATTCCATGTTAAACAGAAGCCCATATCAAACATCATGTTTACCTCAGCAACATCAGCAGGAATTACATTCCCACATCAGGATCCTCTATTAATAACACTATGAAAAAGTTGTTATTGATTCGGGAAGTTACATGGATGTCAAATTTAAAGCTGCATACAACAAGATGAGACTTCCAACCGAATCCCTAAAGCCAAGTTCAAATCTATATATAGCTTCAATAACACAACAACTACTCCAGTATGGATGACACGAATCCTTGTTACTATAGGAACATCACCATTGCATAGATCTTTATATATGAGTTTTCTGGTTATAGCTCAGCAATCACTATACAATGCTTTCGTGGGGAGGCCTACTTTGATAGAACTTGGGGCAGTTATCTTCCAAATATACTTGCTCATGAAATTTCAAACCTCTAGGAGTTTGAAATGTAAGAGGAGAGCAGTTGTAAGGTAGGGAATTATACGATGTAACTTTGAAACCTAGAAATAAAATTGTATAAAATTATACTATTATCTCTTTTAATTTATGTAAAGATGAAAATATAAATGATAAGCTAGTTCAAAGAACTGCACCAAAACAAGGTTCCAAGGCAGGTAGTTGAACAGATCAACCTACAACTACAATATTTACAAGAAAAGTGAAAAGGGACTACCTACATATAATAGGAATGAATGAGTGTATTTTCACAGTATTTATCTGATGTAACCACTAGTCGGGAAAGTGCAGTTTCATCAAGGCCGTAGGAAGTTGAGGACAAAATGGATTTATGGCTAGGAATGAAAGAGAAAGATCTGAAACTAGTGGATAATTTGAAAAATGTACAAATAAATCCCTTAGATCCTACCAAAATTGTGCAAATTGGAAAACAAACCTAAATAGTAAAACGCTCAAAGTTGATTGATTTTTTAAAGCAGTCCCATGACGTTTTTGCTTGGGCTCACTCAGATACAAGGGAATGATCCAGCCATAGTATGCTACGCCCTTAACATAGATCATGATGCACACCCCGTAAAGCAAAAACAATGCACATTGGATTAGGAGAGGAAAATGCTCTTCATGAAGAAATTAAAAAGTTGAAGGAGAATATATTTATTCGAGAAGTATACTACCCAAGATGGGTAGTGAACCCAATTATGGTAAAGAAGTTGAACGAAAAATGGAGAACCTGCACAGATTTTACTAACCTAAACAAAGCCTGTCCCAAGGACAGTTTCCCATTAAATAGAATCGATTAGTTGGTTGTGGAAACTAGCGAAAATGAACTATTGACATTCATAGATGCGTATTTCGAATACAACCAAATAGTCGTGTTCGAACCAGATCAAGAGCATATGAGCTTTATCATCGACAAGGGATTGTACTACGACAATGTTATGTCATTTGGATTATAGAATGCAGGGACAACATATCAGAGGCTAGTTAATATAATATTTGTAGATCGGATTGGAAAGAACATCGAAGTTTATGTTGATGACATGTTGGTAAAATCCAAAGCAGCTTATAACCATGTGCATGATTTGGATGAAACTTCTGCCATCGAAGGCAGTAACAGATGTAATTGAACCCATTAAAGTGTATCTCTGCAATTTAGTTGGGGAAATTTATTTACATTGTGAGTGCAAGGAGAATAGAGGCTAATCCAAAGAAAATTGAAGCCATAAGGAAGATGGAAATTTTGAAAACCCCAAATATGTAAAGAATCTGGATGGGAAGGTGGTAGCCTTGAGCAAGTTCATTTCTAAAGCCATTGATAAATGTATTCCTTTCTTTGATCAAATCCAAAAGAGCAAGAGCTTTGAATGGGTGGAAGATTGCAAGACATCGTATAAAGTGTTAAAGGATCACTTGGTCAGGAAGAATCAAGTGTACAAAGGCTAATTTATTTCACCATTAAGCGTTTGTTTGGAGTCGAATCAAATTATTTAGTATAGAAAAGTTAATCTATAACTTATTGCCATAGGCAGAAAGCTCTAACCATTTTTTCAGGCACATTCCATCAAATAATGACGAAAAAATGACTGTAGAAAATACTACAAAAACTAGAAACATCGGGTCGCCCTTAATGTAGGCCATCATACTAAGCCAGTATGACATCTTCTACTGTCATCGCAATGCATCAAAGGCCAGGTCCTGGCCGACTTCACTGTGAAATGCCCAACTTCAACAATGCAACCTGATTAGGAAATGAAAGAGCATCTGCCAACGTGGTAACTCTATGTTGATGGTGCATCAAATGAATAGGAGGCAGGAATCAGATATGTAATTATCGTCCTAGATGAGCAGAAGTTATATGGGGTAGTTCAACTTGAATTCAAGACAACAAATTATATAACAAAATATGAGGCACTCATTGTTGAACTCAAAATGGTGTAAGTAATGATCCATATTAAAGTCCATAGTGATTCAAAAAATTTTGTAAATCAAGTGCAAAAAAATTACCAAACTAAAGAACCAACTCTAGTGAAGTACGTGGAGTTATCCAAAGTGTTACTAGCTTAGTTCGAACAATTTGACATAGAGAGCAGATTCCCAAAGAAGAAAACTCTTCAACGGATTTTTTAGCTAACCCAACAAGTACTAAGGTTGCGTAGGAAATGAGGGCAGTTTCTATAGAATATTTAATCGAGCATAGCATTTCTAAGGCAAGAAAGATTCTAGTGCTATGCAAGCTTAGCAAGTAAGGGAACAAGAAGCCGCAAGTCAATATGAAACAGATAGAATTCAAGATAACCATGCCCTATTAGTAACACATCAAGAAGAAGCATAATCTTGGATGATCCCTATCAGATGTTTCTTATTGGAAGGAATCTTACCAACAAATAGAAATACAGCCAGGAAGATTAGATACTAATAGAGTTAAGGGTATTCCCT
Source organism: Allium cepa (assembly GCA_030765085.1). NCBI lineage: Eukaryota > Viridiplantae > Streptophyta > Magnoliopsida > Asparagales > Amaryllidaceae > Allium > Allium cepa. The sequence continues at coordinate 177,116,282 of CM060930.1, forward strand.
AGGGGCAATTATGTAATTGTTACATGTATTTAACTCGACAACAAATCTTACTCAAAATAAAAGGTGTTTTTCTTTCTATTAGATATTTGATATATATATATATATATATATATATATTAAATAGAAAAACCATAAACAATATGTATTGTAAAACAAGTTACACCGTGCTATAATCATGAGTGATTTATCATAATAAAATAAATATATCGTACTAAATATTGCTAGTCAAGATGTATCAAGATTGGATATTGATACATTCATTGAGATAGAGTATGTAACGCTCTCCAAATGTTAGAAAGAACTCATGGTTGGTGGGGGAACCAAGGGGTTGCGTACTGATATTATTGAATAACTATGGAATGAACTGTTCGATAATTTTTTGTTGGTTAATATAACTGAGATCAAATAGAAAATACCAATGTGATAATATTACACGATTCCCTCGACTTGAGAATATCGTCGAGCTTTGATGTGGAAATTCTACATTTATTATAGATAAATTGTGACACACCCGTAGAATGACTATAGTTGGGTCAAGTGGAAGCATTGGAAGTGAGACACTATTCAAGAGAGAATTTGCCTCCTCAATTATAAGGGTTTAGTACCATGGTCAACTGAAGTCAATTCAAATTCAAAGTCTCTAGCCATAGCAGTTCGGTTGATAATAATTGTTATTATTGAACTAAGAACTCTGTGTTTGGACTATAGAGTTAAATATGGACAATATACGAAATTTGACCATTACCAAGTTCCAGAAATCCCGATGTGATATAGTTTTGATAAAGAAAATTGTTGTAAATAATTATCACTACCGGATAACACTAAATAAAGTAAAATTGAATTTTACCAAAACTAAGTAAGCGATAAACTTTGGTCATAATATCACACCATCTGCTAAGTGACATGCGAATGTTAATATATGAATTATTCAATATTAATCACTAGCCGATTTACACCAAAAGTCACACAATCGAGATGTTGAATACCTCCACTACCCCCTGATTTAATTAATTTATAATTGTTAAAAATTAATTAAAGTAACTAATTTATACGAAATAGCAATTATAAAATTTTATTTGATGTTTATTGATCGATATTTAATGTGCGTATACATGATAGCTATAAATACACCAATCAATATACGATATCATTATGCGTTTAAATTGGATTTAAATGTGTTAATTATTGATCGGGCTTGAAACAATTTTAAGGCCTTTATAGGGCTTAAAGTGTGCGACCATGATTACCCATATAGAGTTTAATAGAGTGCGGCCATGATTAGCCTGGAGGAGTTTGACCATACGATGGCTCAGGGTAGATTAGATTTTGAATTAAAAGGAGGTGAAAATATAAGAGAAAAATAGGGATTCGGATCTACATTTTTCTCCTTGGTACCTCCTATATTTAAGGCTCTCTAACCCCCACTTTATTTTTTTACTTTTCCAATCTTCAAGACCACATTATGCTGACCTCTCCCTCTCCCTATATCACAAATTTTCAAGCTCTAAAACATCAAACAAAACTAAATTCGATTGTCGGTGGAAGTTGAATTGGGAATGTAGCATTTTATGGATTCTGAATTTGATCAAAGGGTTACTAGATTCAACGTTTCTAGGTGTATCAATTAGGCTTTGGTGAAAGGTAATAATCTATTTAATATCACATATTAATGTATATATAATGTTTATTATGTCATATACGTGATTGAAAAGCAGTTGAACATATAAGGAATCTCTTTATGCCATTGCATCAATATTTGGGTGAATGTATTTTATTGTGTATGTTTGTAAGTATCTATGTACATATTACAGTCGGAAGCAAATTTTTATTATTATAATTCGTTTATTTTGATTTTGAAAATAAAGATAAATATTACTTAAATCCAATTTAGTTCAAAACATATACATAATGCATATATATATATATATATATATACATATATATACATATATATATACATATACATATATACATATATATATATGTAGGTAGTATGTATGTATATAATTAAAATACATATACATCCTATCTATATTTTTAATAACATTTTTTAGGATTTTAAAAATTAACCGAATATATATTTAATATATAAATATATTTAAATATAAAACTTTTGTTTTAAGACATTTGTATATACCTAATGTAGTTGTAAAATATGCAAAATTTGTAGGGTAAAATTTTATACTTCTTTATTGTTACATTAAAAAAAACTAATTTTTTATTTAAAATGATTTTCATATGGAAATCATAATTAAAAAAAATTCCATTAAAAATTAAAAAAATTAAAAAATTTCATTTGTTGACCGGATACTTATGATTTATTATATATACATACGCATGTATGTATGTACTATGTATATTTAATTGTTAATTTATATTAAAATGAATTCATGAATACACAAACACACATATTTTTAATGCGTACATAAATATTTTATCATTTATAAATATGATTCTAATGTTCTAATATGGATATGTAAATATATATAAGAACAAAATTATTTTCAAAATATATGCATATATATATATATATATATTTAAAATTATTATGTTAATATAAATTTCAATTTATTAGATTTAAGTACAATGCGTTGCAATATTAATTATATATACATATCACAGTATATGTTTTACAATCATCTTTAAAATAAATTTCTATATATAAACATTTACATACATATGTATAATTACACAATAGACCATAAGTATGCATATAGAGGGGGAAATTTATACGGTACAGTGTAAATCCCAACATCCACATATAAGCATGTCAAACCATGTACGGCTTTTATGTTGCATGTGCACGCACACATATATGTCTATATATACTAATATTATATTATATATTGACCATAATATTAATTTAATAATACTTTATTATAAATGAAATAAAATAAAGATTTTATTTTATTTTAGATTTAGATATGATCTAAATAAATTTTGACTTCATGCGCACAAGAAGATCCCTTTTTTTAAATTTCCTTATTTATCCCGCCTCGTGCTGACTTAGTTCCAACAGATACTAGGCTCCCTATTTCATGTTATTTGATGGGATACTCTATAAAAGAGGCTACTCAACCCCCTATCTAAAATGCATTACAAAAAAGAAGGAACTAGAGTCATGATAGAAGTTCATGAAGGATAGCGCAAGGATCATTCTATAGGAATGAAGTTAGCTTGGAAAATATTAAGACAAGGCTACTTCTTGTTAACTTTGCTAAGTGATGTACAGGAGTTCATTCGTGGATGAAATAGGTGTCAAAGATTCGCTAGTATCCTAGGACTGCCATCGCATGAAGTTAACCACATGACGATCCCATGACCATTTGACATATGGGGAATTAACTTGATAAGTCCGCTCCCAATATACAAAGGAGGGGCAAGATACGTAGTACCAGCGGTAGATTATTTTACCAAGTGGGTAGAAGCTGAGGCACTTGAAACCATAATTTCAAAGATGATAGTCACCTTTGTGGTTAGGAATATCACCATTAGATTTCTGATCCTATAGAAAATTAATCTCAAATGATGAAACACATTTCGAAAATTAAGAGTTCACTAAACTTTTTAGGATAAATGGAATAACAAGTAGTTTCTCCTCGGTAGCTCATCCACATACAATAGTATAACATCCCATATTTTTGATAACATTGTTTCATATATTTAATTAGCTAAATAAAATAAAATAAAATAATGGTTGATTAGGGGATTGAGATTTGATTTAAATAAGGGGTAGTTGTGCCGTTTGAACTAATGAACTAAAGAAGAGTTAAAATGAAATAGGAGGCGGGGTAAAATGGGAAAGTGCCATTGCCATATCTTTACCCTTTGGTTGTGTAAAGTATACACATTCATTTCATTTTTAAATTTTTAAAGAAAGAGGCCGACCACCATTAACAAGGGAAAGAGAAAGAAAGATAAAAGGGGAAGCTTAATCAATGTCAAATTTATTCAATCTCATATCCTTAATCTCTAAAGCTAAGGTAAATAATGTTTACATCTCTAATATGTTTTGTTTTCAATTTTAAGGAGAAATCTGAAATATTTTGCAATGTTTATGAATAATGGAATGATTATATATAGTTGCTGATGATTTGTACATGTTAGTATTGATTTTATGATATATTTAAGGTAAAAACCCTATTACAATAACATCTAAATGCCTTGTGAATTTTTATATAAATCAAAAATAATATTTTGAAGTGGGTTTCAATTTTCAAATTTTTTGGAATTTATGTGGACTTAATATGAATTCTTTAGTGAAGAAAATGTTATTTGGGTTATTGATTGTTTACGGGTAAATAATAAAAGGTTTGGGTTTGAAATTTTTATATGTTAGAAAACATATTAAAAGAGATTTTCTGAAATTTTTGTAGATTTTTCCTAATTTTTTTGATGGATATATAACATTATTTAAAGTTTGAGACTTAAATGTTTTATACGTTTTAAAAGGAGAAGGGGCTCTTTGCAAATAATTTGAATTTGTTATTTCTGGAAATTGGCAGCACTTTTGAAAAGGTAAAATGGCAACCAATCAGATTTAGACAAATAAGGCAGGTTAGATACAAAAGAAATAGTTTTAAAGGACAAACAAATAGGATTTTAACTATTTCGATACTTTCGGCACTAGGTTCCGCCTCTTTACCTTTGCCTCCGACACAGTCGAAACCAATGCGCATAGTATCAGGGAACCAATATGTATTGAATTGGATGTAGGAAAAGGTAGGGAGTCGAAATCATGGGTTCCAAAGGGGTTGGGCCTTTACTTTGTTTTAAAAAAATGCACTTGCTTGCTTTCGACTAAGATGCTTTCGACTCAGTTAACTTTCGACTAAATCAAATGGTTTTAAAGGAAATGGTTCAGATTGGGTTGTGCCTTTGTTTTAAGTGATTGCTTTCGACCAAGTCAAAGCCTTTAGCTGCCGCCACTTTACCTTTAGACCCTGAGGGTTTTGAAGGGGTTAATTTGTTTTCTAAAATCTGCCCACATCTCCAATGCTTTCGAGGGAATGGTTTCGACACCATCACTTCTTTACTTAGGAATGTTTTTGAAAGTTAGGCTTTCGACTTAAACGGTTTTAATGACCTTTTTGCTCAAATTGAGTGGTTCAAAAGAGATTATTGGAATGATTTCGAAAAGAAGTGTTTTCGACTTTAATGGGTTTATGATCCTTTTACTCTACTTGAAAGTGTAATCCAAATGGTTTCGACCGAAATGTTTTTCAAAGGGTTTCAAAGGAATAACTCTGAATGGTTTCGAAAGGTTTCCACATGTTTTAAATTGAACTCAAATGCTTTCAAATGGTTTAGAATTGATGCTTTCGAAAGGTTTTAAAGAAAGGTTTAGAAGGGGTGGTTCTCCAATAGTTCCGAAGAAGTCGAAAGATATTGTTTTTCTGATTGTTTCATAAGGGTTGAAGGAAATTTTTTTTGAAGGATTTCGAAAGGCAATGTTTAAAGGTTTTAAATGAAAAATGTCTAAGGTTTTAAAGAATTCAAAAGGAAGGTTTTTCAGAGGTTTCGAAAGGGTTTTGAGAATGGTTTTGGAAAGGAATGGTTTTGGCCTTTCGGCCTAATAAAAGAAAGGGTTTAGCTTGGTTTTTAAAAGGGTACTTTCAATGGTTTTGAAAGGGTAATTTTCAATAGATTCAAAAGGCAGACTTTTGAAGGTTAAAAGTTTTAATCAACCGAGATTTGAGTAAAATATAACTATATATAATATGGCAAGGTGATTTTGAGTAAAGCATAGAGATTATATATTTTCTTTGCTGAGTTTGATTTAAAAGGTTTTAGATCATTTTGAAAAGGTTTTCAAGGAAAATTTTAGGAAGATATCCCTAAGTAAAATGACTTAGATATTTGAATACTAGATGAGACTGGTATATGGTCGCGCCTTATACATTAGCTATTAGTCCCAGCTAATTTTGTCCAAAATCTAGTGTGTAGGGCATTGTCATAGGTAAGACTTAAATTATGGATACATATAGAAAGGAATATATGTTGTGTACAGAAGGTTATTGGTGAGCCTGCAAAACCATTAGACCACGTGAACCTGGGAGAAGATAAGTTAAGGACATACCATCCAAAAGAGTAGTATCTAACAGATTGTTGAGTACAGAATTTCCAGAAGAAGAGGAGTGTCTAACAAATGTTAGATAAATTTTAATATGTTTTCTAATAGGCCCGAGTCAGCCAATGGTTAATAGTTAGCCAAACACAGCTAATGTGCATGATTGGGTTATGAGATAATGCTATAGTAACGTACTTGTATTTGCTATATATAAGTATACGCTTTATCTCTAGTCTTCTATCTTTGTTATGTTATGCTTCTATATCTCATGAGATTTGAATACATATACGGAAGGTAGAATAGGAAGAGTGAACCCAAGTGGGGAAGGCAACGATGGGAATGCCAGGCCTAATGCGAAGAGAGGTCAAGGTCGGGAAAAAGCAGAGAATGTGGGTGCTGGAGTCACGCAGGTTGGAATGGAAGATATGTATCAGTTCTTCATGAATATGGTGCAAATAGGTGTTGCTGCTAGATTAGTGAAGGAGGAGTTCCAGAAGTTCTAGTTGTCAACGATTATGCTAAGTTGAGTAGAGACTACACTAAGCTTAGGGGGAAGCCATTTACCAGAACCAAGGATGCTATTGAGCCAGAGAACTAGTTGTTGCACAACAAAAGGATTTTTACAGACTTAAGGCTCAATGATGAGAAAAAGAAGAGGTTAGCATCCAGACAGCTTCAGGGAGCTGCTTTATTTTGGTGTAATAGTGTGACAGTGGCAGTGGATGAGGAGACCATGGTATGGGAAAAGTTCAAGAAGAGGTTCCAAGAAAGATTCATGTCGTTGATGGCGCAATCCATTTTGATTAGAGAGTTTGCTAAGCTAGAATATGTAGAGATGACTCTTCTGGAGTATCTAGTAGGTTTTGAGGAATTAGCTCGATATGGTTATGCTACTGTTGATACAGTAATGAAGAGGAATGAGAAGTTTATCAGGGGATTGAAGCCTGATTGGCTAGGGCTACTTTCCCGCATATAAGAGATTCCTATGATGTGGTTGTGGAGATGGCTTTGAGGCACGAGAAGATGCTTGCTTGTCAGGAGAAGAATAAAGTGAAAGAAGTCCAGGTTGGACAAGGCTAGAAGAGGAAGTTCTTTCACAAGAAGGGTGCGCAGAAGGGTGGAGCGACCAAGAAGAGGAAATTTGAGATTGTCTGTTTTAAAGCCGACAAATAGGAACATTTTGCCAACGAGTCATTATGGGAAGGCTAAGGAAGTGATCAGGAAGAAGAATGTCAGGTGCTTCAACTGAGATCAAGTAGGCCATTATAAGAACCAATGAAGGAGCTCGCTAAGGATGGAAAAGGCAAGTTGTATGCATTGGAGCCTGCTGCTTCTAAGCCGACAGCTCGGGAGAAAGGAAATGCAGTTTTGGGAGGTACGCTTCAGATCCATGGTATGTCTGTTAGTGTTTTATTTTATACCGGTGCATCGCATTCTTTTTTATATATAGATGATTGAAAGATAAGCTTAACCTAGAACCCACATATTTAGTTACTTCCTTATGGGTTGCAAATCTAATAGGAGGATATGCTCTGGGGTTGAGATGTGACCAGTAAGAGTTTGACCTGTTAGGTCACACTATTTTTTGCAGTTTACATATGTTTGATTTTGTGGGGTTTGGGATTATTCTTGGAATGGATTGGTTAAGTGAGCACGATGCTAGGATATTTTTCCAGGATAGGAAAATATCTCTTAGACACCCTAATTGTAGTGACAAGATTATTTATACCGTAGAAGATTCTAGCTGTGAGATGTATGCTTTGTTGAGTGTTATGGGATGGGATGATGAGCCGAGTTGAGTTATCGTGGTTAGATAATTTATAGATGCTTTTGTGCCTATAGTTGGATTGCTATCGAAGCGAGCCATTAAGTTTCGAATAGATCTGGTTCCGGGAGCAGAACTAGTGAGTAGGCCATCGAGCAGGATGACCCCTTCATAGATGAGGGAGTTGAAGGTGTAGTTGGTGGATTTAGAATGCAAAAGTTTTATCAGGCCGAGTAGTTTGCCTTAGGGTGCGACAGTAGTGTTTACTAAGATGTTGGATGGATCGTTGAGGCTATGTATCGATTATCATAAGTTGAATGAGAGGACGATTAGAATCGATATCCATTGCCCAAAATTGACGATTTTTTTACCAGATGAGTGGATCTAAGGTATTTTCTCAGTTAGATTTGGCAACAGGTTTCCATTAGCTTAGAGTAGCAGAGAATAGTATACTTTTGGTGGCGTTTGGGACCAGATGTAGGTCATACGAATGGTTAATTATGCCGTTCAGACTGACGAATGCACCAGCTTTCTTTGTGGATTTGATGAACCGAGTATTTTGAGAGCATTTGGATAAGTTAGTATTGATTTTCACAGATGATATCTTGATTTTTACTCTAAGGTTGAAAGAGAGCAAGAAGTTCATATTAGAGTGGTGCTTGAGATGCTGAGGCAGCATCAGTTGAAGGTAGAGTTCTCGAAATGTCATTTCTGAAAGAAGGAAGTGAAGTTTCTTAGTCTTGTAGTCTCAGAGAGAGGGTTGTCAGAAGATCCGACCAAGATTAAGGTAGTAAATAGTTGGAAGAGACCTGAGATATGTAACCGAGATAAAGAGTTTCGTTGGGTTGGCAGGTTATTATCGAAGGTTCGTTAAGGATTTCTTACGGATAGCAGCACTGATGGCAAATCTAACGAGAAAGAATGTGAAGTTCGTGTGGACCGATAAGTGTGAGGAAACATTCCAAAGTTTGAAATACTTATTGACTCATGCACTTATGTTGGTTGTTACGGAAGGGAATTAGGATTTAGTGGTTTATACTGATGCATGTGGAACAGGATTAGGAGCCGTGCTGATGTAGATAGGTAAAATGATTGTATATGCTTCTAGATAGCTTAGACCGCATGAGATCAGGTATCTCACACATGATTTGGAATTGGCTACGGTGATTTTTGCATTGAAGATGTGGAGACATTACCTTTTGGGAGAGAGGTTTGAGTTATATACAAATCATAAGTCGCTGAAGTATTTGTTCTCTCAAAAGAAGGAGCTGAACATGAGACAACAGAGGTGGTTAGAGTTTATAGTTGCTTATGATTTTGGAACTGAGTGCACACTAGGAGAAGGAAACAAGATTGCAGATGCGCTTAGCAGAAGACATCTAAATGGAGTGTTAGCAATAATTGCTAAGTGGAAGGATTTGGAAGCGTTAGCAGATTGCGGAGTGCAGTGGAGATCTGAGGCTATGTCTAGTGGAGATACGGTAGTGTTTTCTTGTTTGGAAGTTCGACTAGTGATGATCGAAAAGATTGCTCCTAAATTGATGTTGGATCCAGTATTAGCAGAATGGATCAGGAAGCTTAGAGATGGAACCGAGAGCAATGACTTGAAGGATTTCAGTCTTGACCAGAGTAGGTGGTTGAGAAAGAAAGGAAGATTATGTGTTCCGAATGTAGGAAACATAAGGATGGAAATTTCAGAGGAATACCATCATTTGAAGTTCTTTATTCATTCAGGAGGAACTAAGATGTATCGGGATATTAAAGAGGAGTTTCTTCTGGAAAGGTATGAAGCGGGATATTGGCTTGTGTGTAAAGTAGTGCTTGAATTGCCAGTAGGCAAAGGCCGAACATCAGAAGCCAAGTGAGTTGCTTCAACCATTATATATTCCCATATGGAATTGGGATTCTATTTCTATGGACTTCATTGACGGGTTGCTAAGGTCGAATAGAGGAAATGAATGTATATGGATCATAGTGGATAGACTGACCTAGAGTGCCCATTTCATTCCATTTAAGTCAACCAGAACAGCACCTATTCTAGCGAATTTTTTTATGAAGAATGTTGTTAGACTACATGGAATTCCTAGTAGTACAGTAAGTGATAGAGATTCCTTATTCACTAGCGAGTTCTGAAAGAGTATGCATGAAGTTTTAGCTGTGCAGTTAATTCCCCACTATTACCCCGCTACAACCCTGCTATATCTCATAGTGGAATTCTGCTGCTACGCTTTTTTCATATATCCCCAAATATAGCCATTTCGCTTTAAGCCCTGCTAATTCCACTATATTCGCTTCCCGCTATATTCCATTATTTCCGCTATATCATCTTTAAAAGAAATGAAGTAAAAATGACAATTATACACTATAAAAATTATGAAATTAATTAATTTAATTGAATTTTTAATATATTTTCCAAAATGAAAACACTCTAATATTGTACTAAATTTAGTTATGTTATATAACAGTTTTACGTTTATTTACAGTATATTAGCACATGTTTTTATTAAAATTATTTATGTATTAATCATAATTCAACCAAATGTTAATTTGTCATTTAATTACCGTTTATATATTTGTAAAAACATTAAGTTTGAGTTTTATATGCTATTTTAGAGTCATCCTCTATATCCTCGCTGTATCTTTGCTATGACTTTTTGCACCTCCATCGCATTAAATATGCCGAGCGCTTTAAGTGCCCAGAGTTTTGGGAACCAAGCTCAAGATGTGCAGCGCTTACCATCCGTAGACAGATGGAAAAATGGAAAAAGTTAACAATATCTTAGAAGATTTGTTAAGAGATTATGTTCTAGATTTCGGGAAATCATGGGAAGACCATCTGCATTTATTCAAGTTTTCGTATAATAACAGTTATCATACTAGTATTGGGATGACACCATTTGAAGCTTGAAGGCCATGCAAATCTCTCGTTTGTTGGTTCGAGACCGGGGACATGTTGGTTCTTGGTCCAGATTTGGTTAGAGAAGTTGCAGAGAAGATTGAGGTCATTCAGGCTAGAATGAAGGAGGCTCGGTCTAGACAGAATAATTATGCAGATAAGTGACAAAAATGCTTAGAGTTCTCTATTGGAGATCGGGTATTTATTAAGGTGTCATTGATGAAGGGTGTGATCAGATTTGAGTGATCATGAATGTTGGCATCGAGATTCGTTGGACCTTTTTCTATTGTTGAGAGGATCGAAAAACTCGCATATAGAGTTGAGTTACTGAGCAGTCTGGTAGGTGTCCATGATGTTTTTCATGTTTCTTATCTCAGAAAGTGTGTTAGAGACCCGAAGACTGCTATTGCACTTATTGTGCTAGATGACTCGGTAATAGAACCAAACTCGACCGTAGTTAGAGAGCTAGTTGGTATAGTTGCGAGAGATGAGAAGAGGTCTAGAACCAAGAGACAGTACAAAGCATGAACGAGCCCTTTTCTATGAAGACTTCTTCTTTCTATGATCTTTTTCTCTTACAGAATGGAACCCTATTCTGTCGAAGCAATGGAAGACCTGATCCAGAGAGGAAAGAGGTGCTTGCCAACTGGTTATTTGACGTCAGGCTACGTCGAAGGCGTGTGCTCGGGTCTTATTGCTAAATGAATCCTACTCGTCAGATGGCACCAAAATCCTTGACTGTCACTATTCGAGGCCTCTCATCAAGAGGTGGAGAAGTAGAGACTGTAATACCACAATCAGATTAGTCAAAGTCCAATGGAGTGACGATGATAGGGACTGCAATTGGGAGGTTGAGAGTAGGATTAGAGAAGCTTATCCTAATTTATTTGATGGTAGGTTTTACACCCCATATTTTTGATAATATTATTTAGGATATTTAATCATCTAAGTAAAATAAAATAATGTGTTGATTAAGGGATTGACATTTGATTTAAATAAGGGGTAGCTGTGCCATTTGAACTAATGAACTGAAGAAGAGTTAAAATGAAATAGGAGGAGGGACAAAATGGAAAAGAGGCCATTCCTATATCTTTATCCCCTGGTCATATAAAGTATACATGTTCATTTCGTTCTAAAAATTTCAAAACAAGAGGCCGACCACCATTTACAAGGGAAAGAGAAAAAAAGATAAAAGAGGAAGCTTAATCAACATCAGATTCATTCAAATCTCATATCCTTAATCTCTAAAGCTAAGTGAATAATGTTTACATCTCTAATATGTTTTGTTTTAGGTTTTAAGGAGAAACCCGAAATATTTTACAATGTTTTTCTATGATTATAAATGATGGAATGATTATATATACTAGTTGATGATTTGTACATGTTTGTATTGATTTTATGATACATTTTAAAGTAAAAACCATATTAGATGACATCCAAATACCTTGCGAATTTTTATGTAAATCAGGAATAATATTTTGAAGATGGGTTTTAATTTTCAGAATTTATGTGGATTTAATATGGATTTTCTAGTGAAAAAAATGTTATTTTGGGTTATTAATTATTTATGGGTAAATAATAAAATGTTTTGATCTGTAATTTTTATATGTTTGAAAACATATTAAAAGAGATTTTCTAGAATATTTCCAGGAATTTCGAAAGGCAAGGTTTAAAGGTTTTAAAAGAAAGATATCTATGGTTTTAAAGCTTTTGAAAGGAAGGTTTTTCAGAGGTTTCGAAAGGGTTTTGAGAATGATTTTGAAACGAAGGTTTTGACCTTTTGGCTTAAATAAAAGGAAGGGTTTTATTTGGTTTTGAAAGGGATACTTTTAATGGTTTCCATAGGGGCACATTCAATTGATTCAATATAGGGACTCTCGAAGGTTAAATGTTTTTATTAAGTAAGATTTGAGTAATATATATAACATGGCAAGATGATTTTGAGTAAAGGATACTGATTATATATTTTCCTTGTTGAGTTTGATTTAAAAGGTTTTCGATCATTTCGAAAAGGTTTTCATGGAATTTTTTTTGGAAAGATATCCCTAAGTAAAATGACTCAAATATTAGAATATTAGATGATTATGATATAGGGTCGCCCCTATACATTAGCTATTAGCCCCAACTAATTTTGTCTAAAATCCAGTGTGTAGGGCTTTGTCAAAAGTAAGACAAAATTATGGATACACATAGAAAGGAATATATGTTGTATACATATAGGTTATTGGTGAGCCCGCAAAAGTATTAGGATCAGGTGACTCCGCGAGATGATAAGTTAAGGACAGACCGTTCAGAAGAGAAGTATTTAACAGATCGTTAAGGTCAAAACGTCCAGAAGAAGAGGAGTGTCTAACAAATGTTAGATAAGTTTTGATAAGTTAAGGACTTAAATTTTTATATGTTTTAAAAGGAGAAGGGGCTCTAACAGATATCCACATCGATATCGTGCTTTCATGGTATCCACTCCTCCCGTTCCTTTCCACTCACCCATCACTTCGCCGCACTATACCCACTATACCCATTCCAATGTCTCTCCTTTTGACCTCATCACCATACCGTCTCCTTCTGGCTTACCACCTCCTTCTGTACCCGGCCGCCACTGTGCCCTACCACGGACTTTAGACTCATCAATCTCCATTACTGTTCCATCACCTCTGACACTGCCACCGACTCCACCCATACCGAAATCACCTTACATCCTACCCATACACAATTTTTCCAACCATGTGCCTACTCCTCCAGCCACATCTAACCTTTCTACCACCACGAAGATGCCTCTCACCACTTCGACGACTTCACCCTCCACTATGCCATGGGTTTTACTGTTCAAGTCCAAGCCTCATAATGCGGGCAGATACTCACCGTGATATTTCAACTTATCATATGAGGGTTCTGCTTTTCCAATTCCTACAGAAGTTCTGCAAGAAGGCATAAATTTATGGAACCAACATTTGGTCGGTTTCTTCTTGGATAACAAGCTGCCACACAATGTAATTATATATCATTTGCAGAAGATTTGGAATATAAGGTGAAATCCGACAACTCAAACTTTTATTTTGAATTTTCTAATGAAGTAGACATACAGAAGATTCTTGAAAGCGATCCGATTTTTATTAGAGGCAAAATGTTTATTATCACTTCATGGGAACCCACCTTCAAAAGTGCATAATCCCAAATTAAATTGGTTCCTATATGGGTACATTTTCACAAGATACCGACACTTGCATGGACCTTGCTAGTCATTAATTGGCTAGCATGTCATTGGGTACTCTGTTTTGTTACAATGATGCAACGAAAAAATACAGCGGTTAGAACATGCGAAATGTCTGATTGAAATTACACTCGATAAGAAGTTGCCTGATCTTATTAAATATGGTGAGGGAGACGATGTTATTTATGTTGAAGTCTATTTTGAGTGGAGACCAAAAATTTGTGTGGATTGCAAATGCTTCAGCCATGATATTGTTACATGTATGGATATGATATGCAAGCACACCGAAACATTATGTAAAGAACAAATGGCATAGGAAACACAATGTTCTCCTATGCAACAAGTCTTGACTGAAGCTGATAATGCTAGGAAATGTAATGTAGCCACAAAAAATGATGAGGTTAGAATATGGAGAATCAAAACACACAAACTATGGATAAAGAAAAACACAGTTGCAAATGAAGAACCCAAGACAGACTCAACAAATAACAATGCTTTGAAGGCTACTACTGTTGATGTACATGCACAATTACATGAACAAGACACATATCATACAGCTCTTAACACAAATTCCAATTCAACCCACTCACCATTACTTTTAGACCTTCATACCACTGACCATAGCATTATTCATACTTATAACCTCCCTACTGGCCCTCCACCACCTACCCCCAATATTTAATTATCTAATAGCTTTGACATTCTCACCGACCATAACACCTTACCATGCACTTCTGCTCATACACAGCTTCATATACTAAACTCCTTTCACATTAGTGGTTCTCCCATTCTGGCAACTTCCACAATTTATACCATACTTCATGATGATTCTCTCACCATAACAGCCTATACTACAGAACCTAATTCTGATATTCCATCCTTGGATACAATGCTCTACCATAAAACCATACCCATCTACCCTTTGACATCACTAAACAACTCATTGAGCATAACATCATCCATCATGATTCAAAAATCCTTTTAACTACTTTAATTAATTCAAAATTTTCAATTTATTTATCTTAAACATTTTTAGGTTAATATAGTTATAATAATTATAGTTTCATGTATATATCAAGTATATATGTTTTTAATTAAAAACTCTTAATTAATTATTTTATTTAATTTACTTAATCATATTAACAAAATATATAAAAATTTCAAATAATTTAATTTAAAGTAATTGAAATAAATTTCAAAATTCATCTCTTTTCTACGTAAACATTAAAATATCTTTATTTGAAAGTTAATTTGGTCAAATATTTAAATACATAACATCTTAATATGTCACATAGTATAAATATGTTCACAAAATTCAAATTGAATAATTCTATATTAACTAGAAAAGTTGTAATAAATTTATAAAATTATTATATCATATTCATTTCAGGTTAAAATAATTTAGTAAACGAAACAACCCAGACACAACCATAACAACCATCATACCACCTCCCAACCATCCCAAGCTTGCATATCTCCACCTAAATAATAGACAAAGAAAAGAAGAACAAAAGGAATTATAAAAATAAAAAAGGCAAGGAGCTTGAGGGCTATGATAATGGTCATGACTACCCAATTGCAGAAATACAGCTACACAATTAGAATACTGATGATGATGAAGAAAACACACAGCAAGCTAGCCTCATTGGGCTGAAGAAATCTGGTAGGAAGAAGAAACGTATCCTTGCTAATGCTTGACAACATTGGAGCATGGAATTTAAGGGGTGCACATCTCTCTTTAAAACAACAGGAGGTCAAACGACTAATTTTTCAACACAAATTGCAAACGATTAGTATTCTTGAGACAAAACTTAATGAAAAATATACAAAAAATATGTTCTCTTTTACAACCCTCTCTAGCATTATGCTCATAACTATGCTGAATATGGTGGAATTGCTGTATTATGGAACCCTTATATTTAGAAAGCCATCACCATTACATCATCTGATCAATTCATCCATTTTCTTGTTACTCACATATCACCCTCCTCTATATTCAATATCACCTTTATTTATGCTTCATGTAACAAAGATACCAGAAACATGTTGCATTCCTTTATACCGTCGCAGAATACTATCACTATTCCATGGATCCTAATGGGTGATTTCAACTGCATGTATGCATCATCACAAAAATTTGGTGGCAATCCTCTTACCTCACATAGCATTAATCCTCTTTCCCAATTTATTCAAACTACGGGTATTCACAAAATCCCTTCGATTGGCCCATTATATACATGGAATAATCATAGAAATGGTAGACAAACTTTTTGTACATTAGACCACTCTCCCTTCAACATTCAAGCACTTTCCTCCTAGACAAACCTAACATCAACTGTCCTTCAACCAGGAATTTCTGACCACTGCCCTCTTATCCTTTCGTGGAGTAAGAAACCATTTAAGTACCAAGCCTCTTTTAAATTTTTTAATTTCTAGACTAAACACGTACAATTTCATGCTATTTTCTTAGAGGGGTGGAACATCCATACATACGGCAATCCTATGTATATATTGCATAAGAAACTAAAGAATATCAAACGCAATATTTGAAAGTATGGGCTACATCCACTTTTCGCCATGGTACATCCAAATCTAAACAACTTCATGAAGATCTAAACAAAGCTCAAAATGATATGCTTGCTTATCCAAGCAATGAAGAACTATCAGTTGTGGAACATAGACTAAACCAACAACTTCTAGAAACACTACAACATGAAATAGACATGACCAAAGAAAAGCTTGGGAAAGAATTTTTCTTCCATACTGACAGAAACACATCTTTTTTCACAAAGCCTTGGCTTTCAAGAGATCCAAATGCAATATTAAAGCTATTGAGGTCAGGAGGACTGCCTACAAACTAATTACCTGGGTATCCCTATCACCACTTTGAGGATTTCGACAACTCAGTGTACCCTTATGTATGAAAAGATTATGTCAAAGCTTTGGTATTGGCCTACACATCTGCTAGCACAGGCTGGGAGAATCACTATTGTAAAGTCCATCATTTTTTGAATGACAACATACTGGTCTCGCCTATTTACATTACCAAAGAAATTTTTTTCTATGATCAAGGCAGTAATGAACCATTTCTTATGGCATGGAGACTACCATTCACGTAAACCTATCCCTATAGCTTTTAACAAAATTTGCAGACCGAGAAAAAATGGGGGTTAGGCATTATTAACTTACAATACTGGAATATAGCAGCTGCAACGAAACATATCAATGACATCCTGTGTGATAAACCTAATCTATGGATTAGATGGATTAGAAAGAATTACTTATATGGAAAAAAAATTTGGACAATGACACCACCTACCACTGCTAGCTGGTTATGGAAGAGCATACTTAACATGAGACACATTGTTCCGCCTCTCGTCAAGTACAATATTTTCTCTGATATCCACTGGCATTCCTGAAAATGCTAATATTCAACATTTCATCATCCAAGATAAAGTAATTATACCTACTGCGAGCTCGATGGTGGTTAGAAGAATGTGGAATATGATCATGAGAGGACAACACATAAATACTCCACACAAAATCCAATGGACGGGTAAACATTATGCTCACTCCATTGCTTCTACATACAAAGAATTACTTTCGGATTGTATTAGGCCTAATTCACCCTAACATCGCAGAATATGGAATTTCCTGGGATCAGAAAAAGATAATTTCATACTTCGAAAAACTATACATAATTCCTCACTCAATAGAGACAAGTTATTTGAGAGGGGATTCATCGATATAGTAACTGTGTATTCTGTACTGATTACACTAAGGGTAGAGAACACTTATTTTTCCAGTGCATGGTGAGTTATCAAATCTGAAAGTCGGTGCTTATGGCTGTTGGAATATACTACGACAACACTGACTGCAACCATCAATGGTTTGAAATTTTCAAGAGATGGAGGTGGCGAAATGAACCGGGTAATCATATGCTTGCAGTTTTGAAATGCTTCATTACTGTTTTTTGGCGGGAGAGAAATAATAGAATTTTTGATGGTAAGCGTAGAACATGCGGGAGATTATTGCAGAAGTAAAGGAACTATCAATACAAGAATGAAATGCTTGTAAAGTGTTGGACCAGGCTTTACTTGGCGTATAAATTAAATTGGTATTTAGGCTAATTGGGGCTCAAATCTTATATTAATTATACGATTGCTTTTTTAGTTTTTTTTTTTTTTTTTTTTTTTTTTTTGGGGGAAAGAAATATATATAAACAAAAACCAAGAGCTGTCAACAAGCCTGACAGGTAACTCAAAAGAAAAGCAGAACAGCCCAGCCTAACAAAAACAAACAAACGCCAGAAAGAAAACAACAAGCCAAATAAAACATAAGCGGCAAGAAGACACAAGCACCTGCCGCCAAAAAAAAGCAACGAGAGAAAAAGCAAGCAGGGAAGAAAACAGATGAGCACCGGGAAAACCACCTCCCATCTAACATCATCATCGAACTCCGTCAAAGCCACCGCCCGATGCCGATGTCAAAATCCAACCAAGCAGAGAAGCAATAGGAAGCAGAACAAGCTCTAAAGAAAACCACGGCAAAACGCCGACAGTCAAAGAACAGCAGACCTGGATGCCTCGTGAATGAACCGAAATCCCAACTGCCAAGCATCAACTAACAGCGCGAGAAAGAGCTCCAGCCCATCCAACAAACAATAATCAGACAACAAAGAACTCGAGAAACGACAAGTCCATCGCCCTCAGGGCAAGATAGAAAGACATCCAATAAGCCAAAACCAACCCGCAGAAAGGAACCGAGAAAAGATCCATCCACAAGACGAAAACCTACAAGCAGAAAACACAAAGAAGAGATAAAAAGAAGGGGGGGAGGGGAGGTCAGGGAGCAAAGGGGAAGCGAACCGAAGGGACCACTAATACTTAAACAGGAGTCCCTGAGCTAGCAATCACCCAATTCCTGCTCTGTAAGAAGAAGGAGAGCATTGAATAGAAAAAAGAGACACAAAGCGACGAGACCGAGCACCGACCGAACCCCGGAAGGGTCTACCACGAAAAGCCAATAAAATATCATCTCTAACCCGCCGAATAACGGATAGGGGTTCCAAAGGAACCTCGTCAAAAATAGCCTTATTCCTCGCACACCAAATATGCCAGCAAATCAGACAAGGAATCAAACGAAAGATGATAGCCCGAAGCGATTTCCCAGTACAATCAGACCACCAAGAAGACAGCAAATCAGAAGGTGATAAGATGATACCAACGACTCCCAATAAATGACTGAAATAATTCCAGATGGATCTAGCACACCATCCACCGAAAAACAAATGAGAGGATGATTCTGTTTCCCCATTGCCACAGCACCTGCAACGGGAAACAAACGGAATGCCAATACGCTGGAGGTTATCATCAACCGGGAGCCCAGAGTGAAAAATACGCCACATCAAGAGAGAGGCTTTCGGCGGGAGACGAGCATCCCAGATGTAGGCAAAAAGAGAAAGAACAGGATAAGGAGATCGAATAGAGCTCCAGGCTTTCAGAACAGAGAAAGAGCCACCATCCCAGCCTGATAGACCGCCATGAGAATCGACGAGCACTTTAACCGATTGCATATGCTTCCAGGTTTCACTGGCATAACAAGGGGAACCAGAAAAGCCTGAGGACGCCAGTCTCCGGTACTTAGCATGAAGGAAATTGGCCCACAAGGAATCGTTAGATCCAAACCTGGACCACAATTTGCAAGCGAACGCCAAACACATGTCCCTAGGATGACGCAGACCTAATCCACCCTCACTCTTAGGACGACAGATGACAGACCAAGACACCCATTGATGTCTACGATCATCACCCTTCGAACCCCAAAAGAACGAAGAAGCTAGAGATTGGAATGAGCGAAAGAAAGAGACAGAGGGAGACATAGCTGCGAAGATGTGAGTACCCAGAGAACAGAGAACCGAACGAATAAGCACTAATCTACCAGCCTGAGAAAGAAGAGACGCATTCCAACGGATGATCTTACCCCTAACCTTATCCGTAAGAGGATCGAAGATGGCGTTAAGTTTCCTACCTCGGTATAGGACTATACCCAAATAAGGAAAGGGAAGGGAAGAAGCCTTGAAGCCAGAAAAAGTCTCAACCCACGAAACACGAACAAGGTCCATATCTTTCGCGGGAACGAAACAACTCTTAGCGGAGTTGACCAATTGACCCGAGCACCTCTCGTACAGATGAATAAAACGAAAAAGGCGACGCACAGATGACCGACCACCGTTGGAGAAAATGACAATGTCATCCGCAAAAGACAAAGAGGAGACGAGCGGACACCCGCTCGGAATACCAAAACGCTGAATCTGACCATAAATCGTCAGCGAGTGAATGCCCCGAATGAAGGCTTCGGCCGCAATAACAAAAAGGGAAGGGGAGAGAGGATCGCCTTGGCGGATCCCTCTTCCGGCCTTAAAAAAGCCATTGGCCGAACCATTAATGAGCACAGAGAACCAACAGTTGGAGATGAGCCTCCAAACCAAATCAATAAGGGTCTCAGGGAAACCGAAAGCACGAAGGACCCTAATGATGAAAAACCAAGACATACGGTCATATGCCTTTTCCATATCTAGTTTGAAGACGATGTTAGAACCCCTGACCTTTCGATCTAACTGAGAGATCAGTTCTTGGGCTAGAAGGACATTATCAGTAATCAAGCGGCCTTTAACAAAACCAGCTTGGGAAGGAGATATAATGCGGTCAAGGTAAGGAGCCAACCGAGTGGCTAAAATCTTGGAAATAACTTTGTTAGTAAAGTTACACAGACTGATAGGACGAAACTCCGAGCACGCCCTAGGATTGTCACACTTCGGAATAAGGACCAAATTAGTTGAAGACCAACTAACCGGGAGAGTAGCCCCAGAAAAGAAATGCCGAATCGCCAAACAAAAATCAGTTTGGATAATATTCCAAGTAGAACGAAAAAAGGAACCATTAAAGCCATCCGGCCCACTGGCACTGTCCTTGCTGAGAGCAAAAACACAGGCACGAATCTCATCGGACGATGGCAGGGCAGCCAAATCAACACTGTCCAAATCAGGGACAATCCTAGGAATGAAAGCCAATATGTCCACAACTGGAACAGAAACCGAGGGGGCTCCCAAATAAGACTGAAAGTGGGAGATCAACACCTCCTTGACTTCGGAAGGAGACGAAGCCACAGATTGGTCCGACCTCACAATCTCGCGAATCGAAAGCAAATTTGCTTTCTTACGAATAGAAGAGTGGAAGAATCTAGAGTTCGAATCACCCTCTATCACCCACTTGACCCTCGCTTTCTGGCGAAGATAAGAGTTTTCAATACGAAGTTCAGAAGAGAATGACATTTGAGCGCAAGCCCAAATCTCCTTGTTTTCGGCGGAGGGATTCTCGTCGAATAAAGCTTCGGCAAGAATCAGAGACTCTTCAGCCGCTCTAACTCGATCGAAAATGTTACGGAAAACAACAGAATTCCACGATTTTAGGCAAGCCTTAAGGCGCTTCAATTTCCCAGCAAAAGCCCCCATGGGGGCAGCCAGAAGGGGGACAGACCACGATTCCTCAACCGTCTGAAGAAAAGAATGGTGGGAACTCCACATGCTAAGGTAGCGAAATGAGGAAGGACCCGAATAGGAACGCGGTGAACAGCGCAAGACAAGAGGAGCATGATCAGAGCAAGCCCGGTGGAGATGAGAGATAGAGAAAGAATAAGGCAGGATGAACCAATCAGCAGATCCAAAGATCCTATCTAGTCTAGAAAGGATCCGATTAGGACCTGCCTGATTGTTAGACCAAGTAAAAGAAGAACCAAAGAAAGGAATCTCCGATAACCCAGACCTCGCAATGAAAGAATTGAAATCTGAGACCGAGAGACGATTGACGGCAACCCCGCCGATTTTTTCAGCCTGACTGGCTACAACATTGAAATCGCCACCAACTACAGACAACGGGTAACCGAAATCAGAGAGGGACAAAATGTCATTCCAAAGAGATAATCTATCTACCCGGTCGCACTTGGCGTACACCGCCGAGAAAACGAACGGAAGCGGGGAGAAGGAGGAGCTACACAGGATAGATAAAAGTTGGGTAGAATCAAAGACAGGGCTAATATTCCAGTCTTTGGACCAAAGAATCCAAATTTTACCCGAAACATTAGAAACAGCACCGCCAAAACCTAACGACAAAACCGCCTTTGTGAGCTCCCCGGGACCCACAAAAGGCTCAAGAATCGCCACTAAACCGATGGAATGCTTACGGACAATCCGTCTAAGCCTGGCAGAAGAAGCATCGTTGCCAATGCCACGAATATTCCAAAATAGAAAGTTCGACATGAAGCCAACAGAAAAGGAAACGAGCAGAGAACCTAGAGCAACAACACAGACGGAACTCAGATAAGATACAAGGATGATAGAGCAGATCGACCAATCTGCTCTCTCGCCGCTATAGAGCGAGTACGGATAGTGCGGGGAATGATCGAGGCGCCACGAGATCTGCGACTGGGCGGCCTGCGAGAAGGACGACGAACAGGAGCGGAATCAAAAGAATCACCCAATCTTGCCGACGCAGCAGACGAAGCAGACGAAGAAGAAGATGAATCGGAAAAGAAAGAGTTCTCGGTAAGACGAGAGAGGCGTTCATTAATCAACGCAATTTCTTCAACAGAAAGCATCGGGATGACGATCGATAAAGAGCAAGAGGACGAAGGAAGGGAGCATCGACCAGAACATAAAGCAGTCGAAGAGACAGGCAGAGGCGGAGGAGGAAGAATGTAATGATGATATGTAGGATAGCGGCAAATACGCATCCCATAATGCTGTAGGAACCATACACAAGCAGGAGTGCCATCGGTAAGGCAACCCCGCAAGATAGGTGTGGTTCGCAAATCGGCCCTAGCAGAGAGATCATCCGACCCGGACGGAACTGGCTGGTAATATTCCAATCTGACCGCATAGTGGACCGCAACAGGGTACACTAAGCAATCAAAAGTGGAACGCCGCCTGAGCCATTCCGCCCAAACAAGGTAATATCTCCATAGAGACATGTAGAGATCGAACATCGAAGAGAAGCAATAAGCCATATACGACACTGACCAGGCCTCGCTATGGCTAAAGACAACAATCCAACACCGTACACTCCGAACGGGGTGCACAGAGTCTAAGTGACCTGATACGCTACCACAAAACAGAACTGTGGCAGTAACAGGGAGCACGTGCCAAAACACGTCATGGCTCAAGAACAAATATACCAAACCACCAAACTCCATACGATCAGGCAGAGGAAACTCATGCTCAAACAACAGTAAAACAAAAACAACCGATAGACATACCTGACCAACCTCCAAAATACCAACCTGAGGAAGAGCGAAATCACCGTCTACTAGCACCAGACAAAGCAAAATCCCAACATCAAGCAAAACCACTGCTGAAGGAATCAACAAGCGATCCCCCATAGCAAGCCTAGTAGGGCAATCAAGGAGAAACTCTGCCACTATCAAAAACAACTGCCTTACAGAGACAAACACTACATCAATCCCAAACCGCCACAACTGATCAGAAAGCCAATCAGCCATAGCATAGGGGCAGCGACGAGGACAGCAAAACTGCACAGAGAGACAAAAGGAGGCGATCAAATCCCCCTCTGTCATAACTGCTACTGAAAAAACAACACAGCAACACATCTGGGCCAAACAAGACCGCACGACCCCCCTTCCTGCTGCCTGAGGCAAAGGCCAAAAGCAACCAACATCGACCACACGCAAAGAGGGGTGGAACAGCACTGCCTGCGAAGGAGGCAACACAGATAACACAGCATCCAACGAGACAGAAACATCACCCCTCCCAACCACAAAACCATGGGATTCCACAACCTCTTCCAAGGAAGAGGAAGAACAAGCAGAAACACTCTCAATCAAACCACCAACAACACCGCCCAAACCACAAACCGAATCAATGATAACGGGCTGTGGGGGAGCCACCAAAGCCATGGTAGTTGGGATGATGAAATCCCCTTCCACCAGTGGAACTGCACAAGAAACAAAGCCACCGACCACCGTACCAAACAAAAACTCTTCAGCACAACAAGGCAGAGCCGCGCAACCATCAGAGAAGGAGACAGAAGGTTCGAAGAGGGAAGCTGAATCCCCTTCCTCGATGGACACGGCCAAAGAACGAGAGCAGCATTCAACCGAACCCACCAATAAATCCACCTCACCAGAAACCAGCGGCTCACAAAGGAAAAGCAAACTAGGCTCGAAACTAGGGATTACCTGACTCAATCCACCAGATCTAGCACCAGCAGAAAAAACCTCAAGCCCTCGATATCGACACCAAGAGGGAGAATGGCACAAAATACCATCATCAGAAACCGGAACCAACTCCATAAAGCAAGAATCAACCCACAAAAAGCGAGATCTCGCTAAAACCCCAAAACTGGAAAGGGAATAAACCCTAATTCCAACAGTACGAACACCAGTCACCACCACAGAAATCGGTCCATCGACCACCGCGCGGATGGCCAGGCCAATAGCAGAAAACTCTGGGCAGCAGCGAACGAAAGAGCCGATCAAGTCGAACTCCCCGTCGCTAACCAACCAAGGAACCATAACCGACAGAAACAAGAATAGAGAACAACGGTAAACCAAAGTCACGAAGAAAAATGAGAAGGAAGAAGAAGCGAGCAGAAAATTCGCGAATCGCTAAAGAGAAGATGCCATGAAAAGAGCCGTTAAAATTTTTTGTGATCAATGCGATTGCTTTTTTAGTTATTTTCTATCTTCTATGTTGTACATAAGTTCTCTTTTTAATTATGATCTGGTAGAGGCCTAGCATAAAACCTCGTTTGCCTTTTAGAATGAGATCTTTGCAAATAGTTTGAATTTGTTATTCCTGGAAATTGGCAGCACTTGTGAAAAAGAAAAATGCCAACCAATCATATTTAGATAGATAAGGCAGGTTGGGTACAAAAGAATTAGTTTAAAAGGACAAATAAATAGGATTTTAACTATTTCGATGCTTTCGACACCGGGTTCCACCTCTTTACCTTCGCCTCCGACACAATCGAAACAAATGCGCATAGTATCAGGGAACTGGTACATAGTGAATTGGATGTAGGCGAAAGGTAGTGAGTCGAAACCATGGGTTCCGAAGGGGTTAAGGCTTTACTTTGTTTTAAAAAAATGCGCATGTTTGCTTTTGATTAAGATGCTTTCAACTTGGTTAGCTTTCGCCTAAGTCAAATGGTTTTAAAGGAAATGGTTTAGATTGGGCTGCGCCTTCGTTTTAAATGATTGCTTTCGACTAAGTCGAAGCCTTTAGCTGCCACCTTTTTACCTTTCGACCCAGAGAGTTTTGAAGGGGTTATTTTTTTTCTAAAATCTTCCCATATCTCCTATGCTTTCGAAGGGATGGATTTGACACTGTCACTTCTTTACTTAGGAATGTTTTCGAAAGGTAGATTTTCAACTTAATTGGTTTTAATGACCTTTTTGCTCAAATTGAGTGGTTGAGATGATTTGAATGATTTCGAAAAGAAATGCTTTCGATTTTATTGGTTTATGATCCTTCTGCTTTACTTGAAGATATAATCCAAATGGCTTTGATCGAAACGTTTTCAAAGGATTTCGAAGGAGTAAATTTTGAATGGTTTTGAAAGGTTTCCATATGTTTTAAATTGAACCTAAATAATTTTGAAAGGTTTAGAATTGATGCTTTCAAAAGGTTTTAAAGAAAGGTTTCGAAGGGGTAGTTCCATAATAGTTTCGAAGGAGTCGAAAGGTATTGTTTTTCTGATTGTTTCAAAAGGGTTGAAGGAAAAGGTGTTTCCAAGGATTTTGAAGTGCAAGGTTTAAAGGTTTTTAAAGGAAGATGTTTAAGGTTTTCAAGCTTTCAAAAGGAAGGTTTTTCAGAGGTTTAGAAAGGGTTTTGAGAATGGTTTCGAAAGGAAGGTTTTGGCCTTTTGTCCTAATAAAAGAAAGGGTTTTACTTGGTTTCGAAAGGATTACTTTCAATGGTTTCAAAATGGGTACTTTCAATAGATTCGAAAGGGTGACTTTTGAAGTTTTAATGTTTTCATCAACTAAGATTTGAGTAAAGTATAAAACTATATATAGCATGGCAATGTGATTTTGAGCAAAGCATAGAGATTATATATTTTCCATGTTGAGTTTGATATAAAAGGTTTTAGATCATTTTGGAAAGGTTTTCAAGGAAAATTTTAGGAAGATATCTCTAGGTAAAATGACTCAATTATTAAAATACCAGATGAGACTTGTATATGGTCGTGCCCTATACATTAGCTGTTAGCCCCAACTAATTTCGTTCAAAATCCTATGTGTAGGGCTTTGTCACAGGTAAGACTAAAATTATGGATACAAACAGAAAGGAATATATGTTGTATACATAAGGTTATTGGTGAGCCTGCAAAACCATTAGGATTAGGTGATCATTGAAGATAATAAGTTAAGGGCAGACCTTCCAAGAGAGAAGTATTTAATAGATAGTTAAGTACAGAACGTACAAAAGAAGAGGAGTGCCTAATAGACGTTAGAGAAATTTTGATATGTTGTCTGGTAGGCCTGAGTCAGCTAATGGTTAATAGTTAGCCAAACAAAACTAATGTGCATGAATAGATAGTTCATTTTATTACTTGATATATATGTATGTTTACATGATGATGATTTACAGAATTTTAACCAGTTTTGGTTGTAGGAAAAGGCTTGCAAAAAGATATGTTTCAAAGGAATTTTTTGTGAGGGGAAACCTATTTCGCTAAGTGACGTAGTCTCACTCAACATAAAATAATAGAGATGAACAATATTATTCACACCAGGCTTTATGTCTGACTTGAAGTTTTTGTTTCCCCTTAAACTCTCGGGTGCTCAAAATTGATTTGAGCAGGCTGAGGGTTGAGTTTTTCAAGTTTTTGTAGTTTTGGAGAATAAAGCCTCCGGAGATGAGTAGATAGCTGACGGATAGCTAATTTAGGAACTACAGATTATATTGTTTTGCTTCTGCTATGTATTAAGTCATATATGACTATATTTTTTTGATCAACCAAAGGGGCATCGTCATATGTTGCTCTTGGCGTATTATTGCAAACTATGTTTGATCATTTCCTGAGAAACGTTTTGGGATTTTGTAACTTGGACATAATATTGTTATGAAATGTAATCAACAAAATGTTGTTTTTTGAAATCTGTATTTTTGTTCATATTTAAGTGCTTCTGATATTATGGATACCATTAGCATTGTCGTATTTTATGTCCAAAAGCTAATACTATAGATGACTCCAACATTTATAGCGCTTAGCTTTTGACCTCTAGATATGGGATATTACAAATAGACAGGTCGAACAACAAACAAAAAGATAAAGAAGTTTCTAAAAAAGTGACTTGCGATAGCCAAGGGGAAATGGGAGTGGTGCCACCCTTAGTTTTATGGGTGTGTGAACATCCACAAAGTCACCTACATGTCATGCTCCATTCTCCCAAACAAGTGGTTATGAGCTATGGTGTCAGTTGAAATAGACGAACCATCCTGTAACAACCTAGTATTGTGAAGCAATTAATTGAAATTAATAATAACGACATAATTAATTGAAATGGATTTTAACGAATAATTTAAAATTTGTATGAATATATTAAGACTTAACAATGAAGTAGTTTGTAGAAAAAATGGGAAGTTGATGATAAATCATTTTCTGATATGATGTTGGGAAATATCAATGAATGAAAAATTTAATTATTTTGAGAAATGCGGCTCTTTTGAGATTAAAATGGTTTTAATATTTTATAAAATTTAGCAATGATAGAAACTAAGATTTGAAGTTTATTTTAAAAAGAAAAAAAAATTGTTTAAATAAGAAGTTTAGAATTTATTTAATAAAGGTATTCAAATGTAATTAAGAAGTAATTTGAGTAAAATTTGTTAAAATATGAAAACAATATTTTTATAAAATTATAGTATGAATGAGAAATGAAGATTTGAATAATTAATAATTTTTACCTGAAAAATTGAAGTTGGTTTGGGGCTATGAATAAAATTTTGTTATAGTGGGCTAAGCATGTTAGTTTTAAGATAATTAATTAAAATAAAATATTTTATGGAAAATAAATTCTATAAAAGTTTCTTTTTTTATGTAATCACTTAAGTGTAGTGTAGAAATTAGGAATCAAATGGGAAGGAATAGTTTGATCGAAGCTACCAAAAATGGCTCGCACGACCTGGAACTACTCAGTTCCAGGCTGTGGATAGATGGACCAGTTTCATTAAAAAGAATAAAGTGTATAATTTATAATTCATGAGTGAATTTGAAATTTAATATTTTTGAAATGAGTGGAGCTTTACTCACTTTTAAGATTTAAAGTGAGATATTGATTTTCAAGAATAAATTATTGGTTGATGTTTTAATATTTTAAAGACAAAAATGTATTTCATATTCATTAATATAAAAGAATTTGTTTAAGAATTGATTGATGTTTTATATTGTGCTTTGAGTGTTGAAGGTTTTAATATACACTTTGTGCGATTGAGATTACTCCAAAGTTTCCTGAAAATTTCTACATATGAGAAATACTAGGATTGTTTTTTCTAAATGTTAAAATCTTCCAAAGAGGTCATTCAATCTCATAGTCCATGATTTTGAGAAATGGGAAAGGAAGGTAGAAATTGAGTCTTGTGTGACCCACCATGAAAGGTCCAATCATTAACTTTGCGTTACTCTATTTATATACTTGTCGAGTCAATGCAGATCTCTATACATGCCAACTTAGAATAGTTAACATAGAATAATGTGGAATATTTTGATGGATGTTTGTTTGTATTTGGATGTAAACTAGCAATGGTCTGGTTAAGCTAGAAATTATTAGCTTTGTTATAGATATTTCCAAAGAAGAATTGTGAAGATACAATTTTCTTAGGGGAGGTCTATAAAAAACTAGTGTTGAGAAGCAATTAATTAAAATTATCAATAGTGATTTAATTAATTAAAATGAATTTTTTAAGAATAATTGAGAATATTTTTGAGTTTGTATGAAAATACTGAGATTTAATAATGAATTATTTTGTTGAAAATTGGGAATTTAATGATAAATCATTTTTATGATAAATATTTTAATATTGTGAATTATTAATAAATGATGAATTTAAATATTTTTGAGAAATGTTAATATTTTAGGATTAAAATGATTTGAAATACCGCAAAAATTGTATGATATTTTTATAAAATTTAGTAATGATAGTAAATAAGATTTGAAGTCTACTTAAAAAAGAAAAGAAAATTTTTGGATTTATTTAGTAAAGGTATTCCAAATGTAGTTAAGAAGTAATTTGAGTAAAATGAGTAAAATTATGAAAATAATAATTTTTAAAAAATTATATAATGAATAAGAAATGAAGATTTGAATAAGAAATAATTTTAAGTGAAAACTAAAGTTGGTTCAGGGCTAATAAATAAATTTTTATTATAATCGGCCAAGTATGTTAGTTTAAGATAATTAATTGAAATAAAAGAATTTATGGAAAATAAATTCTATAAAAAATTCGTGCTGTTATGTAATCACGTAAGTAATTAAAGTATGATTTTATTTATGAGTTTGATATTGAATAGTGTTATGTAATATTAGAAGAAATAGAAAACAAGAAAAGAGAAGGATATTGAAATTTGTTCTCAAATACATGAAACCTAAACCTAACTTTCTATTATCATATCTAGACTTGTCTTTAGTCTAGAAACCTCAGCCCTGTATATGAGACCGTTCATTATTTCTTCACTTTCTTATCCTTTTCTTTTTGCTTCATGAAAACAAAAATTATGAAAAACCCATCTCCTCTTTCAAAAATAAAAACAGATAGAAATAAATTCTTAAAAACCCCTAAATTAGTATATATATGTATGTGTGTGTGTGTGTGTGTCTATATATATACCTGTGTGTATGTATATGTATATGTATATGTATATGTATCCCAACACCACAAGACACCTCTTGCCATGAAGAAGCTAGGATGTTGTTCAAGTTTTGGAGTCATAGAATTTTCAAGTAAAGAGGAAATAGAGAATTTGGGAGCTAATGAAGTAGTGGAAGTTTCTCTAGTTAAGGTAAGTAATTTCTGCTCATAAGTTCTTTGTTTAAATGATTGTATTCATGATTGAATGTTTATATAATTAAATAAGTGTGCGCACTCTTTTCATGAATTTATTGTTTGCTTTGTTTCTTGATTGATTTTAAGGATAATAATGAGTTGTTGAAAAGGAGTTCAGAGTGTAGTGTAGAAATTAGAAATCAAATAGGAGGGTATATGATGGCCGAAGCCTTTGGAAATGACTTGCACGACCTAGGATGGCCGAAGCCTTTGGAAATGACTTGCATGTCCTGGAACTTCTTAGTTCCAGGCCGTGGACAGGTGGACCGGTTTCATTGAAAAGGTAAAGTGTATAAATTATAATTTATTGGAAGTGAATTTGAAATCTACAATTTTAAAACGAGTTGAGCTTTACTCAATTTTAAGATTTTAAAGCGAGAATTTGATTTTGAAAAGTAAATTATTGGTTAGTGATTTAATATTTTAAAGATAATCAAGTATTTTGAATTTATAAATATAAAAGAATTTGTTTAAGAATTGATACGATGATTTATTTTGTGCTTTTAGTGTTGAAGGTTTTCAGGATGCACTTCATGCTATTAAGATTACTCTGAAGTTTCCAAAAAATTTATTCATACGAGAAATATTTGGATTATTTTGTCTAAGTGTTAAAATCTTCCAAACTGAGTTTATTTGAACTCAGATTCCATGGTTTTAAGAAATGGCCAGGAAGATAGAATCTATGTCCATGTGAGCCACTAATGAAAGGACCAATCATTAATTTTGTACTGCTCTATTTATATACTTGTTGGGTCAATGCAGATCACTATACATGCAAACTCGAAGTAGTAAACATAGAGCATTGTGTGGATTATTTTGATGGATATTTGTTAGTATTGGTGTGTAAATTAGTAATGGCCTAGTTAAGCTAGAGATTATTAGTTAGTTATAGATTTTTCCTAAGAGGAAATTGCGAGGATGCAATTTTCTTAAAGGAGAGTATGTAACGAACAAGTGTTAAAAAGCAATTAATTAAAATTAATAGTAATTTAATTAACTAAAATGGATTTTTAAAGATTGATTGGGAATAATTTTTAATTTGTACGTAAATACTGAGATTTAATAATGTATATTTTGTGAAATGATGGGATTTCAATGATAATTTATTTTTGTATTAAATATTTTAAAATTGTGAAGTATTAAATAATTTAATTATTTTTGAGAAATGTTGATATTTTAAGATTGAAATGGTTTTGAATACATTAAAAATGATCGTTAGATTATAAATTTAGTAATGATAGTAAATAAGATTTGAAGTTTACTTTAAAAAGAAAAGATATTTTATTGTATATAAATAAGTAGTTTCGGGATTCATTTAATAAAGGTATTTAAAATTTAATTAAGAAGTAATTTGATTTAATGTATGATAGTAGTAGTTTTATAATAATGAATGAGTATGAAATAATTTTAGGTGAAAACTGAAGTTGATTTATGTTAGTTTTAAGATAGTTAATCAAAAGAAAAGAATTTATGGAAAATAAAATCTATAAAAATTTCATAATGTTATGCAATCATGTAAGTAATGAAAGTATGATTTTATTTAGGAGTTTGATATTGAATTGTGTCAAGTAAAATTAGGAGAACTTGAAAACAAGAGAAGAGAAGGAAATGGAAAATTGTTGTCATGAAGCCCATACCCAACTATCTACTATCATGTGTAGACTTTTCTTTAGTCTAGAAACCTCTTTCCTATACATGAAACACTTCACGTTTTCTTTAACTTCTCGCCATTTTCTTTTTGCTCCATGAAAAAAAGGTATGAAAAACCCATTTCCTATGCATCTCAACACCATAATATACCTCTTTCCATGAAGAAGTTAGTATTTTGCTTAAGTTTTAGAGTCATGGAATTTTCAAGTAAAGAGAAAATAGAGAATTTCGGGAGCAAATGAACTTAGTGAGTAATTTCTTCTCATAAATTCAATGTTTAAATGATAGTATTCATGATTGGATGTTTATGTAATTATGTGTGTACTTTCTATGTGAATTTATTGTTTGCATTGATTCTTGGTTGATTTTGGGGAAGATAATGGTGTTTGGATTGTTGAAATGGTGTTTAGACTCTAATATAGAAATTTGGAATCAAATGGGAGGGTATTGGGTTGCCGAAGTCTTAGGAAATAGCTTGCATGACTTAGAACTTCTCAGTTTCAAACCGTGGACTGGTTTCACTATAAAGGGTAAAGTGTATAATTTATAATTTATAGGAAATGAATTTGAACTTAATAATTTTGAAATGAGTTGATCTTTATTCAATTTTAAGATTTTAAATTAAGATATTTATTTTGAAGAGTAAATTATATGTTGATGTTTTAATATTTTGAAAATAAATAAGTATTTGGTATTTATAAATATAAAAGAATTTGTTTAAGAATTGATACGATGTTTTATATTGTGCTTTGAGTGTTGAAGGTTTTCGGGATACAATTCATGCCATTGAGATTACCCTGAAATTTCCCAGAAATTTATTCATATGCTTGGATTGTTTTGTCTAAGTGTTAAAATCTTCCAAATGAGTTCATTCGAACTCATAGTCCTTGATTTTGAGCGATGGCCAAAGAAGATAGAATCCGAGTCCTGTGTGAGCCACCAATGAAAAGTCTAATCATCAATTTTTTTCGCTCTATTTATATACTTTTCGGGTCGATGCAGATCATTATACATACAAACCTGGATAGTAAACATAGAGCATTATGTGGAATATATTGATGGAAGTTTTCTTGTATTTGTGTGTAAAATAGTGGTGGTGTGATTAAGCTAGATATTATTAGCGTAGAAAAGGATTTTCCTAAGGAGAAATTACAAAGATCCAATTCCTTAAGGGAGGAGTCTTTAACAACCATATATTGAAAGGCAATTAATTAAAATTAATAACAATAATTTAATTAATTAAGATGAATTTTTATGATTAATTGAGAATAATTTTGAAGTTGTATGAAATATTGAGATTTAATAATGAAATATTTTGTAGAAAATTGGGAATCTGATCATAAATCGGTTTTATGATAAATATTTTAAAGTTGTGAATTATTAATAAATGAAAATTTTAATTATTTTTGAAAATGATGATATTTTAAGATTAAAATGACTTAAATACATTAAAAATGATTATAATATTTTATAAAATTTAGTAATGATGGTAAATAAGATTGTAGTTTATCTTAAAAAGAAATTTTATTTTATTTTATTTTAATAAGAAGTTTGGATTTTATTTAATAAAGGTATTTAAATGTAATTGAGAAGTAATTTGAGAAAAAAATGAGTAAAATTTTGAAAATAATACTTTTATAAAATTATAATGAAAGAAAAATGATGATTTGAACAAGCAATAATCTTAAGTGAAAATTGAATTTGATTCCGGGCTAAGAAATAATTTTTTATTATAACGGGCCAAGCATGTTAGTTTTAAGATAATTAATTAAAGTAAAAGAATTTATAGAAAATAACTTACATAAAAATTTCATACTACCATGTAGTCACTTAAGTAATGAAAGTTTGATTTTTATTTAGGAACTTGATATTGAATTGTGCTAAATAAAATTAGAAGAAGTAGAAAAACAAGAGAGGAGAAAGAATGAAAATTTGTTATCATGAGACCCAAATACTTAAACCCCAAACCCAACTTTCTATTATCATGTATACTCTTTTCTTTAGTCTAGAAACCTCTCTCCCATACATAAAATGCTTCACCCTCTCATCCTTTTCTTTTTGCATCATGAAAACAGAAGTTGTGAAAAACTCATCTCCTCTTTCAAAAATCTAAATATAAACAAATTCTTAAAAATCCGTAA
Source organism: Allium cepa (assembly GCA_030765085.1). Classification (NCBI taxonomy): domain Eukaryota; kingdom Viridiplantae; phylum Streptophyta; class Magnoliopsida; order Asparagales; family Amaryllidaceae; genus Allium; species Allium cepa. Next base: position 177,150,138 of record CM060930.1, read on the forward strand.
ATTAATACGTATACATCTCAATACCATAATACATTTTCCATGAAGAAGTTAGGATTTTGCTCAAGTATTAGTGTCATAGAATTTTCATAAAATTTTCAAGTAAAGAGAAAATAGAGAATTTTTGGAGCTAATGACGTAGTGGAAGCTTCTCTAATTAAGGTGGTAATTTCTACTCACAAATTCTATGTTTAAATGGTAGCATTCATGATCGAATGTTTATGTAACTAAATGTATGTTTACACTTTCTTCATGAATTTACTGTTTGCATTGATTCTTGATTTATTTTGGTGAAAATAATGGTGTTTGAAATGTTGAAATGGAGTGTAGAGTGTATTGTAGAAATTAGGAATCAGGGTATATGGTGGTCAAAGACATTGGAAATGGCTTACACGAGCTGGAACTTCTCTGTTCTAGGCCATTGGACAGACGGACTGGTTTCATTAAAAAGGATAAAGTGTATAAATTATAATTTATGGGAAGTGAATTTGAAATTTAATATTTTTGAAATGAATTGAGCTTTACTCAATTTTTAGATTTTAATGTGAGATGTTGATTTCGAAGGTTGATGTTTTGATATTTTGAACTTAAAAAAAATTTGGTATATCATCTTTATAACAATTATAATAATTACATATATATTCAAATGACTTTATCAAAGGGAAAACCTAATTTTGCATCTTCTCTAATTCTGACTTTTTTCCTTGTAACGAGTGCAACGGTTCTTATATATTGTTTATATATTTAAATCAGTCAAAAAAGGTTTTTTTTATTTTTAGGTGATATCAAGATTTATATGTTTGTAAAGAAAAATTGTGAATTTATAAAGGAAGTTTAATTTTAGATTCTATTTTTAGAAGCATTTTGAATTTGTAAAGCATGATTAATTGTTAGATCCTACTATTACGAGCGTTTGAATTTGTAAAAATAGTTTAACCTTAGATCATATTTTTAAGTGATTAAAATTTGATTATATATAGATGGGCGTTTTTGATAGTTCACGTTGATATTAAAAAGTGTACTATTAGAACTATTAGTAAAGATTAATTCTATTCTTACCCCCTCCTTTTTCCTTTCCTACCTCAGCATTTCAAAAAATATAGCACACATCCCAGTTTTTTCTTTTCCTACCCTAATTTATTCCAAGACTGCCCTTGCCTCGTTTACCTCTATGCTTCATTCAGTAAAAACGTATTTCACCATGCCCTATTTTCTTCAGTCGACGACACTATTTCCAAACCATATATCTCAAAACACAAATTAAAACCAAAATTCTTCAGTTATGAAATCAAAGGTTCGCACACATGTGTTGGTAGTGTTTCAGCAACCATGTCATTAAGAGATAAGACAATTATGAAATCAGACTTTCCTACACACGTGATGTACATCGTGAACAACGTCAGCATTTAATGCGGAACATTCACAAACCATGTCAAAGAACCACGTTGATATATCAATACCACCATCTGCCTCATACCATGGAAGTGGGAAAACTCTCAAGATGGATGATCCCTGCATACAACGAGGTTTAAAACCTAATCTCATTTTGTTCATATAATAGTCTCGTCGATAGTAAATGTGGTACAAGTTACCTTCCACGTTTTGTTTGGACAATGTATAAAAGGAAACCACAGACAAGTGTACTGTCTATTCTAGAAGAAATTAATTTTCTAAGCCAATAATATCATAATCAATATTTTAAAAAATCAAATCACCCCAATATCTTAAATAATCAATATAATAACCAATATCTTAAATAATCAAAATAAATATCATAACCAATAACATTTTAATTAGAGTTTACAAACTACATCATATAATATGTTTAATTAGACAATTCATTTCAGTCTAATTAGTCTAAGAGCATCTCCAACAACTGATTGGATATTACAAAATGCAATATGTGCATCTTTTTCCCTTCCAACGGAGTGTAGAAATCTCAATAGTGTGGATTTTGGGGTCGAATGTTTGAAGATGCAGGATTGTGATGAGCGTTTTTTAAACAAGCGCACGCCTAATATGAGGTACTTTGAACAAGCGCCTTGGATACAGGTGTTTGTTGAACAAGTGCCCAATAATATCACTCTCCAACGGCAAACTCAACGGCTACTTTCCCCACAATGGCTACTTTCCTTCTTCATAAACACCTCCTCTTCTTCTTCTCCTTTCACAACAAGCATTCTATCCCCATTCCAATCTACCTCCCACTAATCTCAATTCAAAATGTTTTCTGACTTTGACATTGATGTTGCAAGATGCAGTTTTGAAGGATATGATTTACAAGACGTTTCGACTCATATTGGTGGAACAGTTACTAATGGAAGTTGGAATGCTATGGAAGACTATGATCTTTGTTATATTTGGTGTGCACTCTCAACCGATTCTATTCGAGGTACCAACCAAAGAAGTGAAACTTTTTGGGGGCAAAGTTACTAATTACTTCAATCATAAGAACATCGATCATAAAAGAACCGTATCTTTTATCAAAGGCCGTCATGGAAAACTTAATCGTCAAATGCAAACATTTGATTCTCAAATGTTCAAGTTAAAGCAAATAAATCCTAGTGGATTTGGAAATGAAATGCATTTGGTAAGATTTATTAAATACTCGAACGTTCTTATTTATTAACTACTATTTTCTAAATATTATACTCTAATTTTTTTTCTTCAGAGAATGGCAGAAAACAAGCTGTTTAAACAAATCTACAAACCAAATAATAAACATGCACCACATTCTTATTAGTTCACACACTTTATGACATGTTGGTTAAGCGTGTTAAATGGAAATCATCACTATAAAAAACTGTCTAAGACAGTCAATCGAAAAGCTGTCATGGCAAAGCTGCTAGAGTTGGAGAATGCTCTAGTCCTGGAGAATCGTGCAGAAGCTATGGTTTTGGTTCAGAAGAGGACCTAAACCCTAACCTTGATGAAGATCAATTTGTTAGGCCACTGGGAGCCAAAATAGCAAAAAATAAGCAGGATGCTTAAGCAGATCAGGCGGAAATAAAAAAAAAATTCTATTTGAATCTGAAGATAGGTATAATCGTGTAATGAAGACTCGAGCAATTCAAAACTATGAAAGATTATCAAGAATGTATCAACTTCTCACTGGAAATCATCGGAGAGATAAAGATTCACTTATGTTCATGGAAACGTCACACACGTCAGAAGAACAATGAGAGTATACGGAGCTTAGAAGAAGAGAAACCACGAGACGTAGAAGTGAAGAAGGACAATAACCGTTTCTGTGTTTCTAGGACCATTGTATCTTTGAATTACTAGCTGATGCATTTGTATTATGAGTTTTTGAATTTCTAATACCATTGTATCATCGAATTCTTAGTAGTTTAATTGTATTATGAACTTAAGCAAGTGATTGTATTACTAAAACAGTGATATAGCATAACATTGATAAAAGATTACAACAATCCATACGCCACTTAAACATAAAGAAAATAGAACAATGATAATAAGTAACAACACCATACTTAACGATACCAAAGTTAAAAACAATAATAAAGTTTAATATAGTTTCACCGAGTGCCAAAAAAGTTCCAAAGATGATCTATTAGATTGTCTCTAAGTCTTCGGTGGAGTTGTACGTTACGGTACGACATTTGGCTCTCTATATGAAACTCTAGTTCTACTGCGCTTCCAATCATATCTTTACGCCAAACATCTGGTGGTATTGTTCATACACCTAATCTTCTTCTATGTCTCGTTCGTGCTCTAAAATCGTATTATGTAAAATAACGCAAGTGTACATTATTCTTGTCATTTTATCCAGTGACCAGAGCCTACGTGGATTACTGACTATAGTGAATCTGGACTGAAAGACCTCAAATGCTCTTTAGACGTCCTTTCTCTGGCCTTCTTGTATTGCTGTAAACTTTGACTGTTTATTGTTTTATGGGTTCGAAATTGTCTTCACAATGGTACTCCATTTGGGGAATGTACCATCGCCAAGATAATATGCAAGATCGTTTGTGTTACCTCCCAAATTGAAGGTACATGGAGTAGATCTGTAATTTGCTAAATCATTAAACTACATTGATCGTTCCACTATTTTAAGATCATTGTTAGAACCCGAAATTTCAAAAAAAGCATGTCATATCCATAAGTCATATGATGCTACAGCTTTAATAATAATAGTAGACCTACGAGACTTACTCTGATAAGCCCCGGCATATGCCTTCGAACAGTTCTTCCACTCTTAATGCATACAGTCTATACTACCCAACATTCCGGGCCATCCACTATTAACATGCATATTCATTAACCTTGCTATGTCAGCCTCATTTGATCCTCATAAGTATTGATCACCATAAATGTTCATGCTAGCTTGACAGAAATGCTCCAAACACTCTAGTACCGTACTTTCCGCCACATGCTCCAAACATTCTAAGCGCAGCTGTCATTTTTTGAATACTAGTCAATCCCGGAGTATAAGATGCATTGGGTTTAAAGATGAAATATTTATCATGTTGCTTGATACATTGTATGATTCTAAGAAACAATGGTCGGCGCATGTGAAATCTTCTTCTGAAATCTCCATCCGTGTATGTAGGATTTGGAACAAAGTAGTCTTCCATAAGTTTCTCATTGTACCATGAATGTCTATGGTTTTTATATCGATGACCGACAACTAATCCACCGTGTTGTCTACTGGACTGACCAACTTGTAGTGTAGCCATATCTATTAGCTCCTTTCACAACGAAAATGATTTTCCATCATTTCATCAAACTCATCACTGCTATCATCAAAAAATATAATTTCTTCGACAGACATTTTTGTTTAAGCTTGTAAATGTATTAGATATGCCTTACCAATCATACCTCCTTCTATTTATAAGAATCTTTCCTTAGCTGTACTCACATTCTTGCTTTTAGAAAAAAACGTTTATGACAAATTGGCAGCTAGTATTGATTACCTTCAACCACTAGCCAAAAAGTAGATTCCTTAGTTGTACTCACATGCTTGCTTTCAGAAAAATCAAGCATTTATGATAAGTTGGCAGCTAGCTTTAATTACCTTCAACCACTAGCCAAAAAGTAGATTCCTTAGCTGCACTCACATGCTTGATTTTAGGAAAAAACAAGTCCCTTCTACAATGTTCTGCCACATCTACGTCCAAAGTGTTTTAACTTAGTTAGATCCTAAAGACTTGGACTCATTTGTTTATTCAACTAATTACGTGTAAAGATAGTCTTTGCATAACGATATTTAATCCATCCAAATACTTGAACAATACATGAAACAATAATAAATTACAATTAGCGTAAATAAACAACTTGTTATAGTGAAAATCTTTAACAAAAGTGGAAATAGTAACAAATTACAATTAATGCAAATAAACTACTTGTTACGATTGAACTGCATGTTCCCAAGGGCATTTCATAGATGTCTTATTTCCTGTTCCAACTTGTTTGCACATGCTGCGCCCCTTGGACACAAACGGTTGTCTAACCATTCTACGTAATTACAACCTTCTGGCCAGAAGGGACACAATTAGATTCTACGACCTATATTTTCTCTACAATCTCAACCGCATAACTATAGTGGCATCAGATTGGGTACCAATCGACCACTTTGTCATCGGAAGGTTGAAAATTTGGTACTTGGTTCTCCTCTTGTTGTTGAGGAGGTTGGATATTCACTTGTTCATGTATAGGTGGGACAACCCGTGTTCATGTACAGGTTGAACATCATCTCGAAGTCTCGGTTGGTAAAGATGTGGGAATTCACGTTCAATGTCTTTATAGTATTGCTCTTGATAATTGATATTCCAATTGACATTGGTATGTTGGCTCTCGGTAGGTACGTAGCCTACATCAGAGTCAATAGATGATGGCTAGAAAGGCATTGTTTTGAGGAGTAGCAGAATGAAGGACTTCATAACTAAGAAGAAGAGATCTTATGTTATATATTGTTGAATATGCTAGTATATCATTTTTGTTTGATGATAATAAACACACACACACACACACACACACATATATATATATATATTCATTTAAATGAATTTGTACTATTTTCACGTAATTAAATAAGAGGTAATTAGCCGAAAGGACAAACATTAATAAAAAATTAGATGCAGTCATAAGTTTTCAAATTTAGGCTCAAGGACAAAACCGTGTTTTCCCTCTTCTCCACGTCAATCTCAATTCTACTTCCTTTCAACTGCCACTACTCCTATTCTTCCGCCAATACCATAACCTCGTAACCCCTCCTCCTCTCATCTCTACCGCCTTCAACAGCTCGACCTCGATCCACGCAGCCTCGACCTACACTGCGCCTTGCTCCGCCTTGCCGGATTCATTGCCGCTCTCCTCATCGTCTTCGTCGATCTGTTATTGGTTTTTCATTGCCGCTCTTCCCATCGTCATTGCTGCTCTACTCATCGCTGGCGTCATTGCCTCGACCTGATGACCTGCACTACGCCCTTCTCCGTCTTCGCTGGCGTTAGTTATGAAGCAGATTAAATCATCGTCGATCAGAATTTTAAAAAAATCAATAACATTATAAAATGCTAAATTAAAATAGCATTATATCATTGTAATGCTATATTCAAAAAATGCTAAATTTTGCTATCATTTTGCATAAGTTAAACATGCTAGTGTACTTCATAGTTAAAATGCTACATCAATCTATCATTTCAAATATCATTAATATGCTTCTAAACTTTGTATCTAAAATGTTATATTAAACTATCATTTTGCATGTTTTTAAAATGCTATTGTACTTCATAGTTAAAATGTCAGTTTAAAAATGATAAAATAAACTAGTATTATCATTCCTTTTTGTAGTTTACAAAATGCTAAACTAAATTAGCATTATACATATATAATGCCATATTCATTTTCACTTGAAGACAAGGCTAGTTATATTTAGCATTTTCGAATGTTAACTATTAAAAAAAATCGATCGGCACCAGCTTCGGCCATCTTCTCTTCCATCTCTGACGCATGCTTCGCCATTATCGATGCCTTGCTTCGCCGCTACCCCACCAACAATATTCTCTTCCATTGCCTTCCAATCCACCTCGACCAACCACATCGTCGCCTCTTGGGCTGCTACCACCTCATCGCCTCGACCATCCACCATCACCATCTCATACCCCTGCCACCTCATCGCCTCCTAAGCCTCATCCCCCATGGCGTCGCCTACCAATCCACTACCATTTTTGTCGCGTCTTAAGTTTGGTCTTGCGATGTATTTTTACAGGAAGTTTGTCCTTCGTACTAAATATAAAACTTGTTGCCCTTGCATCAAATTTTTTTTTTATGTTTGTCCTCCTCCCAATTTTCCACATTAAATAAATATTTGACGAATAAAATAAGTAACGCAGAATTTAAATTCAAACAGATATTTTATTCAAACAAATATTTATTACAAATTTGAATAGTACAAATTTAAGCTCTCACTATATATATACAAATTTCAATTACATTACAATTTCAATCACATCACATTTTTTCACTATACATACATTTGCACCTCACTACATTTCACTCATTCACTCGTATTTGATCTTCAACCGTATTCCAGATTGAATCAAGCATCTGAGTTACCTGCAAAATACACACTGATGCAGTAAAACTGAAAAAGATATACTTGTGCAGTATAAAATAAAATGTGTATTTTTAAAATGATATTTGCCTCGGTTATTTGGGTTGTTCTTCATCGTATTCATTTTTGAATTCATCATACACAAACAATTTGTGACATGCACAGTGTATCACTGTACATGCCACAAGGCCGTGCACACCGATATACACTTGATAAAATTGCAGGGACATGTGAGCACAAGGTCAAACCCAATCAAAAGACAAGTTCAACTCAAGTGAAAAACAAATAAAGTCACGATATTAGCACAAGGTCAAACCCAAGCTATAAGCTGGATTCAACACAGGTGCAATCCAAATGCACAAGTTCAATAAAATGGTCAAGACAAATAAAACAAGTCTCGACCAAAAATTAAGTGATATGCACATGAACGCCATGATCAAAGACAACAACATCAACCAAGGTTAGGAACCAGTCAAGACAGCACCACAACCATATGCAAGCAATCAAGTAGCCTTAACAATAAAGGCTACAAATTTAAACCAGTCAACACAACATGGAAGCAAATGAAAAAATCCAGACCAAACTTCAAGATGCAGTGTATAGCAGAATGCACAATCAAAGTAGAATACCAACAAATGAACACATGAGTCAATGCTACATAGATGAACTAGATAAGGCACAAGCTCATGACTCATGTGGAACACATGAAGTACATGATGCAATAAACAGTGAATGCAAACCTCAAATGCCATATGAAACAAGACTGCATCAAGAAACAAAACTTATATGCATGCTTACAACTCGACAGTTCAACAAGATATATATATATATATATATATAAGCAATGTGGACATGTATACAACAGTATGGAAGTGAGGCTACAAACCAGATTCAAGTGGAACCAGAATGTAATTCAACACACTCAGTTGCAAAATGCATATACAATGAAGCATGGTCAGATACCAAAAAGAGACTACAAGAACAGCAAACAACAATATCTGAACCGAACAATGCATACTAAAGCACGCGACAGTGGGCAATGCAATGAAGACTACAAGACTAGAGAACCAAGGACATATGCACCGACAACGGACTAGTTTTGACTTCAATATCAAACCAGACAAGTTGATGTGCAGATAGTAACACAAATGCTTTCAGACTTCATATATACATATGTTTTCACATATATACACACGCAGTCAGACATACCAGATAAACAAGTGTATTGTACAGAACTTTCTGAATTAAATGCATAAGCATATGACTCAATGCAAACACCAGATTCAAGTATACAAATGAAGACATATACAAGTGCATCGAACAACACAGTAGCTCGAATGAGCAACTGCACCAGATCAGTAAACCTATGAAGACCAACAGTAAGTGCATAATAGCTCAATGCAAACAAAGAACATGAATACATATGAAGTGACTGTGATCAAGCAGAGCAACCCGAAGCTATGTCAGAGAATATAAAAGTGCAGACCAACAGTGAGACAAAGTGAACTGGTCAATCAACCAAAGTGCAGCCAACAAATTTAAACACCATAATCGAAGCCAGTAAAAAATTGATACAAATAAAGTCAAGTAGCAGTTTCGAATAAAGGCAATGGTAGCAGTTTCAAAGTACCCAAAGTCAATAGAGAATCAAAACCAGTTCAAATAAGAATCAAATAATGTCGCAGGAGATTTCAAACCAAAGTCAAGTTCAAATACCAGAAATTCAGGACCAAATTAGAAATCAAAACCGTAATAATCAAGCAAAGTCATGGAGCCGCGGTGACCAAGCAACCATAGTAAAGAAATATTCGGAATTGAACTTGTTTAGAGAAATCTCAAACAACCAAGCAAAATCAAATAGCCAAGCCAAAAAGTAACAAACGAATTCAAACAAATATTCGAACGATAATCAAGGGAATTAAACCCTATTTAACCCAATCATCATCGGCATTTTCCAACAATCGAGTTCAAGCATGTCAATGAAATAATACAGAAAATCATATACCAAATTCATACCGAACTCAACGAATTTGAAGGAGCTGTGCGTAAATAAGAGAGATAATTGATCGTTAAAGCAAGCATGAGAATCATTTCGACCGATCAACAAAAAGCGGTGACTTCAATTTCGCAAGAAATCCTAATTTTCATAATAAGGAACGAATATGAGCAAAAATACAGTGATTGTCACAAACAAAAAAGAAAGCAGGCCGAACAAATAACAAAGAAAGGGGATTCCTTATTTAGTTTGGGCCGGCTTATTTTAATTATTATTTGGGCTTTATTGTTTAAAATTAGGGTTTTGTTTTTTAAATTGTTTTTAAATTTATATTTTCTTTTTAAACTTATGTAAATTCTAGTCGTGTGACTAGGGGATGGACTTAGATGGTGTAGTTTGAGAATTCACAACTCAGTGGCTGAGTTATAACAGATTTTGAGCATAGAGTTAGGTAATTCGATAGCGGGTGTCGCGACTTTACGTGTGTAAGCGTTTGACTGTTTAATTTCTAGTGGGAACCTTAGGGGCAGCACGTGGGCAAGTTTTTCCCGAAGTTGGGTAAATTTGTGTTGTTCTATTTCTGTTTTCATTCTGCTATTATCTGTGCTGCTATTATTTTTCTATATCTATGTTGCGGTTATTTTATATATGTCCGCATTAAATTTTTATATTTAATAGTATCACCTTATTCACCCCCCTCTAGGGTGAAATCGATCCTATATATAGAAGTCTACGAACATTGTAGTGGGCTATTGGCCAGCAAGCAACGTGGCTACAGTGTCTGCAAGTAACGTGGCTACAGTATCTGTCTTATCTCAGTTATTGAATGTCTACAAGCAACGTGGCCACAATATCTACAAGCAACGTGGCTATAGTGTCTATCTTATCTCGGTCATTGAATGTCTGCAAGCAACGTGGCTATAGTTTCTATCTTTTCTCAATCAATAATATCTGCAAGCAACGTGGCTATAGTTTCTATCTTTTCTCAATCAATAATATCTGCAAGCAACGTGGCTACAGTGTCTACAAGTTATGTGGCTATAGTATCTGTCTTATCTCGGTCATTGAATGTCTGCAAGCAACGTGGCTACAGTGGATGCTCAGAGATGATATTGTTCATACTTGGTATTCCTATAACCTATGAATGTTTCCATCTGTCTTCCGAAATTTAAACATAAACCGCTCAACTAAAATTTCCACCAGTAGTTGTTCTTCTTCAGAGTTGCTTGTGCTTGTGAAAACTTATATCGAAATCGATCGTAGGCATGAAATTATGGTCCAAACGGATGTGCTTGTAAGCCATGAGATGTTTTGGAACATGGTGTCTGAAGCTTACAACAATGATCTTGAAGGACGGACTAGGCGGTCTTATTTAGAAATCTAAAATACATATGGTATTTTTATGATAGCTTGTGATCGTTATTGCGTCATTATCAAGCAGATTGAAGATGAAAATGTTTTTCAATCAAATCGTTCTACTTTTGATTCGCTTTACCTATCCCAATACAGGACGGAATTCATCGACCATGAAGCATTTTTTTCATAGTTGGCTCATGCGTTTAAGCTCTGAATGAGCATTAATACTGGGCACTTGTATTACCCTTTTATCCATTTATATATGCTGTTTGATTTTCGTAAACCCGTATTATGTTTAGTAATTCAATATTGGAGTACTTCCTGTTTCATATTTCAAAAACTATAAAGAAACAAATCAACTAGCATAATATGTTTTACAGACATAACATAACAAAATGGGAAAACATGAATATATACACTAATCTACCAGCGTAACATAGTACAAAGACATAACATAGCACATGAAAACATACTCATACTACGATAATACACAAATACAATGTACCACGCGAACCAACAAATCATGAATTGGATATAATCTATGAAAATATCATTCAATGTGATGTGAACCACTATCACTGTCTAAGGAGTCATCGTGGTCACTTGCATGAGGATGGATCTACATCCAGAGCTATTGAATCTGAGCTTGTAACACTTATATCTAAATCTACTGCTGCTGGTATGCAGTTTGATAACTCTGATGCATAATCTGGGTATGTTGAAGCGTCATACTCTCAAACGCAGCAATCACTCGTCTATTGTAATCCATGTACTGAGAAAACTGAAAATCTATATAAGAAAAATTATATATTTATGGAGATTATTTTAACTAGCAATTAATATGAAGGTTAAAAGTCATACGGACCTGATGAGGCTGATACAAGCCAGTAGATGGTACACCTATTATATCGTCATCTGCAGGAAACTGTATGGGATACTCCACAATCTGACCCTATATGTCGTAGTATCTAAATGAATGAGGAGGAGGGTCGAACTCGAGAGGCAGCATGTACTAAGCTAACGCAGGCTCAAAGGTAGCAGGCGGTACAAGGACTCTATCAAAAGAGGAACGTGGACCAATGTGATCGAAGTTCAAACCCATATGTAATCAGGTAGCGCGTAAGCACGCAGAGATACCCTAGCCCAATATGAATCAAAATGGCCCTGTACAGAAAATGTCTCACCATCCACCCATCCTACGGCCCTCGTAGCAGCAATATAACCTAGGCCCACCTTAATATCCCCATAAATATCTTTCCTTGGGAGCGGATCTGAGGGAATGCGAACTATACCATTCAACTGTAGCCAACAATGCTCCCCCAAATACCATATAAATGGACATATGGGAACCTGAAAGCAAACCCTCTGCCTCGACAAAGCATACCGACAAGTGAGTGGATGATCACCATCAGGCTCCATAAAATGAATATACCGCTCCCATGGACGAAATATAACGTTACCTCGCTGCCTCAAATCCATATGTTGTCTACTTTCCATCAGCTCATTGTACACCCCCTATGCAACACGATGCAAATGCATATCTGGACCGCAATGTAATAACCAAGGGAAGTAAATATATAGGGTAGTGTGCACCTCTGGAATAAATTGTGGGTGCATGTTGGTTGTATACTTGTAATACCAGAAAGGTAAATTGTACCAAAAGTCGTACATCTAGCGAGACCGCTGTAGCGCATACGTATCAAACGCTACATACAAATAACCAAGAATGGTTGTGTCATAATCATAAACATGTACATTCACATCGACTAATCCAGTCAAATAACCAAGTCTGATAGTACCATTATTATTACTAAAAAAGGTAGATCCGAAAAGATATAATAAGAAGGCACGTATAACTGGAGTGTGCATCTCCTCGGAGGTCCTATAATTTGTAATATAGTGTTGTAAACAAGGAGGGGTAACAGCACCTCCTCTGACCTCCTCAGGAGCCAAAGCCAGTAAATAAACAGAAAATGGTTCAAACTCCTCAAACGAAGAATCAAATGGAACATGAATGCGGTCCATCGACCAACCTCAATGTCGATAAGCATATAAAAATCTAACGGTGTCAATCCTAACTCAAAATCAAGAAAATGGAAGGTATTAGTAGTAGGTCACCATCTCTCAGTCAGAGACTCTACAATGCTACGGTCTACATGGGCAAATCTTGGTAAAAATAGAAAGTCACCGAAATGTGATGCAAGAATCAAGCCAAAATAGGCTCAGGTAACTTATCATAATGCTTAGACATACACCTATACCAACTACCTCGCATAGCTATGTGACGAACCTAAATATAATATTTAATAATGTTAAACTAAATAAACAAACAACATTTGTATACTAGTGATGTGTTGTACATCAAATAATAAAGATTTAAAAGTATACATGTGGCATCGTTATAGCTGAAGTAAGACGATGCGAAATATTTGGTGGCAAGTCGTCCAAAGATCGTAAACTGTCTGCGGTCACCGTAACATCCGAGGGAGTATGTACTGATTCGATATCTACATCGGTCGCGTAACGAATTGTCCGTCTACCAACCCTAACTGGTCTAGGCGGCATATCGACATAATATTTAATAAAAATCTAAAACTTACAAACTTAAAAATTAAAAACTTTTAGATGTATGAAACGAAGAAAATGAGGTTTTAACGCCTCATATAGACGCTAACCCTAAACGCCTCATATAGGCGCTAACCCTAAGCGCTTGTTCAGACGCATGTTGAACAAGCGCCTATATCTAAAATAGTTGAAAAACTCAACACTCTCGATTTTTGTAGTGTACATTTTATAAGTTTGGATTGCATTGCTCTAAGAGTAAAAATGTCAAATAATTTTAAAATAGTTTGATGGGTAGGAAAGGCAAAGAGAGGGTTGAGAATAGAGTTAGCCATTAGTAAATGTTTGCTACCGCTCTCTCTTCGTTTTGTCTTAATTTTCGTTCTTCTTTCTGTTGTTTTTTTTTCTTGAACTGCGGCATCATGAATGTTTCAGAGGAAGTTTGGATGGAGGTAAAAGGGAAAGGCAAGATGCCGATAGTTGATTCCGCTCCTTCAAAACTAAGGGAATCAAATCTATTTAGGAAGAGAGGCTCGGGATCTGGTGTAGGGGTTGCACGGGCCATGCAGGATAATCCTAAATCATCTTTGATGGGTAAGTATGGGAATAATCAGAGTAATTCAGTGGAGTTTAGGGGTAAAGGTGACCAATGTATGAATCTGTTTGGTTTTATTATTTCAAATGATGCAAAATAGACTACGTACTGTGATGCTCCCAAAGCTTGGTCGTCGGTGGAAGGGGAATATGATCATGATCTTGAATACACAACTCCTATCATGGAGGATGGGTGATGTAGGGGGAGAATTTCAAAAAAGGCACTATGCGAGGCTGGTGAAGGGTGGAGACACTGCATTATCCTATATATTATTGGTATTAAGCCTTTTCTAAAAACGTTTGAAGCGTATACGAAAAGAGTCTGGTAAACAGAGAAGGAGTTTTTGATTCAATCAAGAGAGAATGGTTTTTTGTTGTTAGATTTGGCTCTAAGGAGGACTGTAGCAAAGTCATCAACAACAATCTGTGGTTTTTTGACAAAAACTTAATATAATGAAGAGGTTTTCTTTGTCTATGAAAGCTGATGGAGATCTTTTAACTACTGTGCCATGCCAGTATGGATTAGACTTCCCGGTCTTAGCTTCGATTTATTATGTCATGTCCGATTTAACACATGTTATTGCAAATTCATCTTTACGTGGAGATACAAAATTGATTCGGTGGCAAACTAAATCACCTACACCACCAATTGTAATACTCAAACGTTGTCAAACATCATTAGAAGCAGAGGAATTTCCCACTTTGAATAATTCAATCAATTCGTTTTCTATTGATAATCCGTGTATTGAAGGATTTGTAATAATTCTGTTAATTTATTTCAGGGTACGGAGATGCTTTCAAACCAACATAGATCACCAAAAACTAAGAAAGGGGACAATTCATGTAAGGCCTGATTTCTTTGTCATTTTATTTTATGTTTGATTTGAACATATATTCAAATGTTTATACATATCCTTAGTAATGAAGGAGTTGAATCTCTTCAAAAAAAGTATTTGGTACTTATATAAATATAAAAGAAATTATTTAAAAATTGATACATGTTTTATATTGTGCTTTAAGGATTCAAGGTTTTAAGGATACACGTCATGCCATCGAGATTGAGATTGCTCCGAAGTTTTACAAAATTTTCTACATATGCCAAGTATTTTGGATTGTTTTGTCTAAGGGCTAAAATCTTACAAATGAGTTCGTTCGAACTCATAATCTATGATTTTGAGCAATGACCAAGGAAGATAGAATCTTAGTACTATGTGAGCCATCGATCAAAGGTCCGATCATAAATTTTGTGTTGCTCTATTTATATGCTTGTCAGATCGATACAGATAATGATACATGCAAATCCAGAATAGTGAACATGGAGCACTGTATGGAATATTCTGATAGATGTTTGTTTGTATTTTTTTATAAATTGGTAATGGCCTGGTTAAGCTAAAAATATTAGCTTAGCTATAGGATTTTCTGAATAATAGATTGTGAGGACACAATTTTCTTAAGGCGAGAGTTTGTAACAAACCAATGTTGAGACGCAGTTAATTAAAATTAATAATAGTAATTTAATTAACTAAAATGGATTCTTAAAGATTAATATAGAATAATTTCAAATTTGTATGAAAATGAGATTTTATAATGAACTATTTTTGAAAAAATGGGAATTTGCTTATAAATCATTTTTTTGATAAATATTTTAATGTTGTGAATTATTAATGAATGAAGAATTCAATTAATTTAAATACAATAAAAATGATTATAATATCTATACTATTATATTATTAGTGAGTTAGATTTCGAAAGCACAGAAGCCCCTTGGTGTTTTGTAAAATGGAGCGTCGCGCTTTATACTTTTTCCTTTCCCGACCTTTCTTTCCCATTCATCCTCCTTTCCCATAAAGAAAAAAAAGGCAGCCTCTACCCTCAATTTTGATTTTCTTCTTCCTCCACTGCGCCTATTCATCTATTTCCAAAGCGCCGAAGCCCCCTAATTTCAAAACGAAAGGTCGCACTTCCTGCTTAATCCTTTCTCTATTCCGTGTTTCAATCTACTGTTTCTCTTCTCTTTTTTACCAATTCCCCATGCGATCCTAACGCTGCACCCATTTCCCCCCCCCCCTTATGGCCTCCCTAATCAACCCCCGTTTGACTTTCGCTATTCCTCCTGTCTCCACTCCCTTCTCGATCATTTCTGCTGCCTTCATCAAGTGTCGCATGCCCTAATCGTACTAATTCCCTCAGCAAAAACCTAATTCCTTCTTTAATGACTTCTCAGAATTCCTTATATTTCAGGTACTCGACCATTTCACTTATCATATTATAGTCCATCCATTAAATAATCAATTCTCTATCTGGACAATTGTTTGTTCGTATAATCTTGATTGGTCACCAATTCATCCACTATGTTAGTTTTATTTTTAAATACTAGAATACTATCGAATTAGTAGGATGAAGGATTTAAACATTAGTGTTTCAACATTATTTCCTTCTATTACTTTTACAAGATATTGACGTTGGGATTCAATATCCAGATGTAATTCGTTTCATAGGAGATTAATGTTTTCTAAATCTATCTTTTAGATCCAACTTATGCTTGGTTTTTCATTTAGTTTTAATCATGTTTTCCTTATTTAATTTAATGGCTTATTGAATAACATTCTTAGAATTGAATAACATATACTCGTTTGAATCATGATGAGTTAAAGCCGTATTCAAATCGTTTGTTCCCCTAAAAGCTGTGATTTGGAGGTTCATATACAGACTGTTCTCTTTTTCATCTTATGCTTTATGAACTTGGTCTGCTTCATATTTTATTGATGAAACTGATATCACTTTTTAATGCGAATTTGCATCTTGCCCCTTGTGCAAAATTACAAGGAAAAAGCATTAATTGTTATATTGTAACTATCAAGGTATTTAAATTTTTTAAGCTGGTAACGATGAATTTTAATTAATAATGGAACTGGTAGCAAATCATCTTAATTTTTGAATATGATGCCTCTAATCTTTGTTTAACAAACTAAATCATCACCAAAATATATTTCGGCCTAACTGAGGCATTGACTTTTTTTCAGTTCATATTAGTGTGTTCAATTTTTGAAACCCTTGCCAAATGGCTTTGTTATCAATTCATTTTATTATATATGCAACGACCTGGTATTTCATGCCATTCGCATCCACACATGTCGGATTTGAATTTCTCAAAATATCATATTGTTAATTTATATTTGGCAAGACTCAGCATATATAGTAAATAAATCAATCACAAAATCACAGACACGGAGTAATATAATAATAAGCAGCGGAATAGATAAATAGTAGCTCATGAAGCTACTATATTAACATCAGAGTTTGAAATAAAATACAACAGAAATATAAAATACAATGAAGTCTCGAATACAAACAATGACTTCTCTGAACAAATAAACTAGAAAAGCTGAATAGATAAGAAAGATCTTCAAGCAAAGCTCCAATCTCCAAACAACGAGTCTCAAATGCTGTGACACTCAGTTTACCCGAGCATAAGGCAAAACACAAAACACTCGAGTCAGGATTAACATTCTTATATTAATAAATTAAACTCAAGTGAAATGTCAAATGAAATACAAGTAACTTAAAGAATGCTTGGGATTCCCATCCTCTAAGGATACGTGGAACTATCTACTATGTAGTAATATACGCTATTATAATATGTTTATAGTAAAGTAAACTATTAAAATAGCGTTAAGGCGTTACCCATATCCCCCTTAACACATTTTATATAATGCTATAGTATATACAGATACTGTAAACTCTACTTGCAAGTGGGCTATCAAGGAGCACTCCATAGGTACGACACAAAAGAAACTCGTAGAAGACCGATAGGGCATGTGACACGGCACGTAAGGAAATGCCAGGGTGTTATACCGTTTGCGGATCTAGACTGGCGGTAACGCATAGCAGCTACTACCGCCCACCTTGTGACACACTCCCAAATCAAAGGGTGCACCCAATCAAATCACAAAAGCAATGGAATGGTATTGAAGAAATGTGTCCGATCAGAGGAATGACCTCACTTGCCCCGGTATGGCTCATGTTTTAGCCGCATCAAGCTGACTCACGGGAGTCGGGGATATGTAAAATCGTCATTAAACCATCCTACTTCATTCTGGAATCGCCGCCATGTACAAAGTTGTTAAAGTGGTTTTCGGTATTGGCAGAGATTATGACAATATTCGATCTTGGTCTCTTCAACAACCAAACGCTTATTTCATACTGTGGTCATTTCTTTTCAAATAATTCATACTTCTTATCAAAATATCATATTCTTTCAAAATCATATCAATTCGATATCATATTCACTTTAAATAATATTCATTTTCAAAAATCGTAACACTTTCAAAATTATAGCACCTTCGAAATCGTAACACTATTGAAATCATAGCACTTTGGAAATCATAACACTTTGAAATCATAACACTTTGAAATCATAACAATTCCGTAATCATAACTGTTTCCACCTAAACAGTTTATATGTTGAAAATAGTATACATATTAAAATAGTTATAAATTAAAATAGTTTATATATTAAAAATACTTTATATGATAAAAATACTTTCCTCCAATTTCACAAATCGATTCAAATAAATTTTAAATCCCGAAAATCAATTTAAATCAATTTTAGTTTAACCATTTCAAATTAAAGTTCAAAGATTCAGGTTTATATATTCAACCATTTACAATATAAATTACATTTATATTTCAACATTTAACTTTATTTTATTTTAATTGGAATATTCACCTAACCATTTTAATAACAATTTGTTGAAAATCCCAATTTATACATTTAAATCAATATTCAATCTCAATTTTTTTATTTAAAGCTGAGAATATTCATTTAACAACCTTTTATTAAATCATGTTATAAATCATATCTTTCAAAATCTCAAAAATGAATAAGCTCAAATAAATTCTTGTTTAAATTCAATTATTAGCCAGTTTAAATTCCAAGTCAACATTTATTTATCTTCCCACCCTTTATTATTAAAGCTGTTAAAAATGTATTTTTAAATATTAATATAAATTTAAATAAATACTTAAACATATTATAAATTAAATTTATAAAATTAAATCTTATTGTTAAATGTATATTTTATATTAAATATTATTTTATATATTTTTAAGAAAATAAAACTATAAGAAAAATCTTAAAATTTATAATTTCAAAACTAACTTATAAATTTAAATTTCCCAAACATATAATTTAAAAATCTAAAATTTTGATATATATAAAATACATTTATATATTATACTTTAAAATCAATATTTATTAAAATCCATATATTTTCTTTCAAAACTCTGGAAATCATTTTTGCAAAATATAGACCAATGGTGTCCATATATAATTTTCTATCCTATGGCCAAGTGATACGGATATTTATCATTTCAATCCGCAATTCAAATATCTACGGGTATATACCATTTCAAACAGCAATCCCAAATTTTAAAAACCAATGAAAATCGCTCAGATTTATCATTTCAACCCATAACGATTTTTCCTTATTCTAGAATATTGTTCGGGTATGTATCATTTCAACCCATAGGGAATTCTAAATTAACGGAGAACTTGCAGAGTGAGAACAAATATGATAAAATATAACATATCAATAACAGACATACATCATCAGTAATAAATTAAATATACACAGCAGGATATGGTGTCCTATATCACAGGTGAACAGTTACAGATAATGGCATATCATATTTAACAATTAAATAACTAGAAATTCAAATTTAACAACATATTTCAGTTGTCGTTTCAAGTGAAATCAAATTTACTAACTATAAGAACGTTAATCGTGATGATTGCTTACCTTTCGAGGCTAGAGAGATTTGACAATGAAATGAGCTACGAGTCCAAGCATGAATTCCAAAGTAAAGCACAATGGACATGAAATTGATGAACAAAGCGAAGCTGGAAGTTTGGAATTGACGGAGGACAAATCAAAATTAGCTTAACATAAACTGAAACAAAATAAATATCATACACACACACACACACACACACACACATATATATTTCTCTGAAATCAATATAAAATTTGAAAACCCAAACTTATGTATACTCATATATATAAATTAATATATAAACATATACAAACTCACATACATTAAAATAAACATATATACATATTATACTTTTAAATCGATGCATATATATATATATACTCATTAAAATGCAAAAATACTTATACGCATTATATTCACAATCTATACTGACCAACATGCACACATATTTAAAAATAAATCTTCATATTATACTCTTGAAAAATCAATATTCTTTTAAGTCCATAGTTTACAAATTATTCACATAATTGTTAAACATAATACCTATATATGCTAAAAATATAAATCATAAAATCCTTTCAAAAAATGTTAACAAAACATACCATAAGCACAGTACCAAAATAGACCTTATAACACACAAGCTTATAATATGAAAGCAAGTATATAAACCTACCAAGTAAAAAACTAATACTATATATATATACCTATATCATAATATATATATATATATATAATACGAGAGCAGGTAAATAAGAAAGCAAATTGATTACTGCAAATATATTACTTTAAACATATATATATATATGTGTGTGTGTGTGTGTGTGTGTGTACCTTTCACCAATATCCAATATCAAATATAATATAGATATACTACCGAGGCCAAATGACTATAGCAAGTGAATATACGAAATCATGTATGTGTAATACACACCCACACACACATATATAGCCAGTTGTACAATCATAAACTTGTATATAGCATAAGACTTATAATATGTAATGTGACTTACATATCAAACGGCAGGCAAGCTTTATAATATGATATAATATGTACAGGCAAACTTATAAAACTTTATAAACGACAGGCAAACTTATATATGTGAGCTGCTATAAATGTTTATATATACCTAGAGGAGCACGAGTTTGTAGTTGGTTTTTCGACTATTGATCTGGAGGTGGGGTGGAGGGAGAGATAGAAGCATAGGGAAGGAGGGGAATGGCAGAGATTGGTGCTGGAGGTGTTTGGGTTCGGCCCGGCAAGGGGAGTGTCTCGGCGAAGCAGGGGCGGTGAAGGGTCAGGCTGAGCAGAGGACGAGCACTGAAGTGAAGGTAGACATGAAAGAGTTGGTCGGTGGGAGAGGCGTAGGGAGAAATATGGTGAACGACGATAAAATTATGAATTAAAATTTCACAAAATTTCAGTTATTTACGTTATAAAACTGTCAAAATTTACGGGTTGTTATAATATAATTACAATTGTAACCATATCAATTCAAAAATATGAATTATAATTGTAACTGACATGTTAATTCACTACGATAGGCGATGGCGATTTTCCTGATTCAATAGTTGCGGATTAGACATTTTCTTTAGCTTCAATTCAAATCAAGGAATTTGATTCAATTATTTCAGGTATGTTCTCCCTTATTTTTATTTAAATCACCAAAATGTTTCACGTAATTCACTAGGTATCTCCTCTTTCATTTTCAAAATTATGGTGCCAACTCTAAGCCAGAATTGACTACTATTATCGCTTAATTCTTTTACAACTTCAGCTTTGTGTTCAAGTAATTTCAACATCTTTGATTTGTAGGTACTTATCTCGATATAATTTGCTCATATCTGATGTACTTTGTTGTTTTAAAAATGTTTTAAATTTGGATTGATTGAATATTTTATACATATATGTCCTTTCGGCAAGGTTGGATTAGTATCATGTTTCTTATTATTAGCTTGTCACTTCTACAACAATATGACTTTGGGCATTATGTTATCAGTTCTATACACCTTCTGACTTATACTGCCATAACAAACAAAACTGGATCGAAGAATTATTTTGGAAATAGTTACAGATGAACTACCATAACATGCCTGATACAATGGTTTGTTCCTTTTTATATATAAACAAATGATTATTGGGTGATCAACTACTTTATTTTCAGCAAAGGTGAATATATCATGGATAAACTAAATTCTATGATTATCAGGGTAAGGATGTTTTTGCAGATTTCCCTAGAATTCTTATCCGAGGTCAGAACTATGCAAAGATGTCAGCAATGTTTTTTTTGAAATTTGAAGATCCATGCAATATTGTACAATATCATAAATAATTTTGAACCGTTGGATTATAGGAGCATGAAAACAGAGGTTAAATTTAATTTCCTAACACATTAGAGCATTCTTTCGTTTTTCATACGCAATTTGATACCAAGGTTTTGGGTTCTCAAGCTTTTTCCATTTTTGCTGCTTTCTATATATATTTCAAAATATAAACTCTAATTTTAGATTTATCTTTTTAAGCACCTTATTACTTCTATGTTAATGTAAATTTGATATGGTGGATGTTCTGTACTACTATTTTATATTCAGTTAAAAGCATGATACGTCAAAAATAGAAAAAAGGCTCTATTTTACCTAAGATTTCGATCGGTGTTTTACTATCGACTACTCCATACAACATTTTGTGGTACAATGTTGATTGAGATATGAATTATCTTTTTTTAACCCAAATTTTAGTCCGTTATGTACTACCCATCAAAATGAGTAAAACGAACATTGACATTGAGTTGCTCAACGGCAAGGAAAATTAATACATCGAAATGGTAAGTTATTCTCGATTATTTATGTTATGATATATAGTTCTAAAGTTTTATCGAATTCTTTATTGGAAGCACATGTTAATAAAAACAGCCAACACATGATATTTCATATAAAAAAAAGTTTGACAAAATGGACCTATAAATCAAGTGTAGAAACTATTGTGCAAATGGTTTATACAATTAGGTTTTTAGCTATTTGTTGTGGAATATTTTCTCCTCTAACCATTGGAGCACTTGATAGGTCATAATTCATGACCGTAGTTACAGGTGAACTATGTCCTCGATTTTAATTAGTTTTCAAAGTGTGCTGGTAAAAGTAATATATATGTTTTTTGGAAGGCTTAGTTTGTTGCCGAATGAGTAGATTTTGTGGAATAAGATTTGTTGTTAGAGGTCGTAGATTTAAATACACTATAAGCAGTTACATTGACTGAGGCTGCCACTATAGGTGAATATAAGCAACCCATTATAACTTAAACAATTAGTTCACACTCAGAAGATGACAACGATAAAGATGATGATGATAGCAGCATCGAAGATGGCACCAACTCAAGTAAGCGACCTAGGATTGTTGTCCTTGATTAAATGAAGTTAGCATTTGAAAAATACAAATATTGTATCACATATATGAAAAGTTAACAGTCACAATTATTGTTTTTAACCGATTTATGAGAAGTTTGCTAAGACTAAGTTGTGAAAAAAAATTGTTTTAGTGATATGTTATTGTTATTAAACATGCAAGTTTTGAGCGATTTATATGTTATTGTTACCCGTCAATGTAAATAAACAGGTGCATTAAAATTTTACTTCATTTCTTGGAAAGATAGATTGAATTGCATGATGAGATGAGTTAATCATGGTAGTGGCATTGATGATCAATTGACTCACCTGACTCTTTTCAAATCTTCAAAATCCCTTCATGACCTTAATCTTCAAAATTCAGTGACGAGATGAGTTACCCATGGTAGTGGCATTGTGAATTAATAGTTTATATAATGTGAATCAATATATGTCATGGACATGATGATATCCACCTTATAAAATATTCTTCTCAATTAGCACAATTTTACTTATTAAGATATATTGTACCTACTATCACCATAACATCTTTTCCTATTACAATCAAATATCATACTTAAAGTCCACGATGTGTAATTTACACAACATTGCCCTCGTTATGAAGATAATTCATTAATTACGTGCTCTTTGCATTACATAATGCAAGTAATTTCTAACTTTATGATGTGGGGAGGATTTTGCAATATCAAAACGAAACTGTTGGAATCATATCTACCTGATTTTCACTTAAAAATAAGGACCTAAGGCCAGTCATTAAATATTTTCTTTAACATATGCCATGTTAAACAGTTTTCTTTCTGAACTTCAAATTTTTATCATTATTTCATCCAAAACTCACAAAGACGAGGATTAAATTGATTATTTTGAACTAGATAGTTTATATTATGATTGTTATGCTATGGACATGAATAATAATAGACAGAATTGGGGCAATACAAATAAGAGAAAATGTTGTTCTATTAATAGTCTGATTTACACCCATTGATATTTTGAGATGCATAAATATCATGAAATTATATATTTGTATGTGCAGGTACGTTGAGTCTTCATTTGAATATAAATCAATTTAGACTTTATGTATTGAAAAGTTAGCTTTTTAAGTTTTTCCATATAGCATATAGATAATGCTTTGATGTTTCTATAATGAATATGTTACCATCCTATTGAGTTTGCATACCTCAAAAGTGTAAAGTTATACAGATATGACATTATCCAATATTTATAAGTTTAACAAAGTGAGATAAAGCTATAGAGATACTTTGTGCAATTTCTTTTTCAACTATGAATAAATTACAATATCTTTATACTATATTTGTAACACACATTATAGCATAATTTTTAAATGGTACGTTTTCTACATATTTTGAGCAAGAATTTATCACGTAGTTTTACGCATTGTTTAACCTTTTATTCTATATAGATTACACATGAATAAAGAGGAAAATTCTAGTAACTATACACTGACTTCATGACTATATACCATTGCACTGATCATCAATGCTACTAAATTTAAATGCCAGCGAATAATTTATTGTTGATGCTAAAGTTTTTGAAAGATCTTGATTTAATGGCATCATGTGTAAAATTGATAGTATACAGGATTCAAAGAGAAAAGCATCTTAAGGCGAACAAATAAAACTATTGATATTTGTGTAATTTTTTAGCTACATTGTTAGCAAGGAAATATAAAGATAAAAGGAGTTAAAGTAAACATGAGGTGAGCATATATAAAAATTTATGTTTTCCTTCCAAGATTTGCAAAATTTCAGTCACTATGTTGCACGAAAAAGTACAAGCTGCTATCCACCATATTTATAAAATACCAATTTACAAATTGAGTTTCAAGATTATTTTGTACGATATTATCCTAAGATAGCATACTGCTATTTTTCTTGTTTCTTGATTATTTTCTATACAGCTTTTAGTTTGGTGAATTTTCTTCCCCTTGCTTTTGATGTCTTCTATATATGATTTCATTTAATGTGCCAATGTGACAAGTAATGTATGATACAGCAAGAAATAACACGCTAATAACTTTATAAAGGAATGATATTTAAATTAACAAGGCCAGAGTCAAAGAAAACACAACTATTCAAAGACCAATAACACAAACATTTATATATCACCTGACATATAATATACAAACACTCTTAAAATATATTTATATGTGTATGATGCACCCAGCACATACATTTGCTCACAGGGAACACGTGCACACATATACACATATACTTATATATGTGTGTGTGTATATATATATATATATATATATATTCATGCACACATCTCTCTACTCACTACATGCATTGACCCAACTCACACAATCAAACACACAACACTGTCACCACATCATACACACACAAGCATAGGAGCACACATGGGATACCACATCCAAATGCGAGCAGGAGGAGAATATGACATCACCTATATACAAAACACGTACAAAACAATATATACTTTTATATATAAATAAACTATAAAAACACTGATGACTGGCATTAACACACATACATACATCATCACACAACACACATACTTCCACAGGGTATGCAAATTTGGATGAGGAAAAGAATGGCTATTGTTATCTAATGAGAATACTGCCTAAACTTAGATTTTTCACATGGTAAGAACAAATAGGATGTGGGTGAGATCAACACTAGAGGCAATTATTGCTTCAACTAAAATTGTATCCGATATGGACAAGTCAAAGGAAAAGACACCATGACTGAACTCTAGGTTGCACAACAAAGCAGAGATGATGTATTGCACACAAAAAAATAAGCAAATAACACATATATACACAGTTGCTGAGAGGATTGTATTAATAAGAACAATTAGAGCAATTTTATGAGTATAGGATCATCTTGATTTTAACATAGGTTGTGTGAGTAAAACTCACCTGAAAACGTTGCGGCCACTTTCTTTACCCTTCACTGTAACGACCCGCAAATCCGTACCCCATGAGTCAACACTATTCTACAACAATCAACTTAAGTTGAACAGAAATACGAACCATTAGGGTTAAGGAATAGGAGGTATAAGAAGAAAATAGAAAACAACATCAGAACCTAACCATCGTAGCGAAATAAAATATAATAGATAATAAATGATCTTTAAACAAAAGCAAATATATATATCTATTATACATTACATTTATCAGAGTGCATCAATCACAAAACACACAATTGGCAGTAATCATAACCTGCCCTCATACAACTCAGTACACAACCAAACAACACAGCGGAATATATATAAACAAGTACGGGAGTACGTATCGTCATCCAGTTCGTCTCCTGAGCTCCACAGCATCCTTTTCTGTATTCTATAATACTCGGTCTGACCCAAGCATTATAGTTAAATAACACCCGAGTCAGTCTGGATATACCAGCGTGAGAAATCACACTCAATTTATTATTAAAGTTTCAAAAATCCTTTGAAAATAAAAGCATCTAGTAAGACACGCCACAAATAAACATGTCGGGTTTTTACGTTACGATAGCTAAAACATTTCTTATTAAAAACCTTTGATATTATAATAGGGATTATATACAAATACTTATTAAAATAGCCGAAATTGTTGCTTGATTAAATTCCAGCTACTAGCCACAGAGTGGGTAATACAAACAAAACTTGTACAAGGCTCGTAGGGAGAATGGATTTCCAAGTAATGACTAGGCACTGGGGTACCACCTGTCACGGTACGTAGCCTAGATCACAGTACCGAGGATCACTCCTGACCCCCTACAACACAAGACCGGGACTACCCCTTACTAGATAATCCCGAGTGAGATCACCCCACGGTTGGGATCCGCAACCGCACCACAAGACGAAATAAAAAGGGACATCCAGAAAGGGATGACCTCACCCTGAATGGGTGCTACCGACCTAGCCTTGCTGCATAACCCCTGATTTTCAGTCATTTCTGGTTGATGAGACTTGAGGCTAAGCGTTACCCTTTTAGAACATATCCCTTAGAATGCCCATCGCCCACCTGACGATGTCCCAAAAGCATTCATCCATACAAGTCCGTCCCGGGTTCGAACGGAACCGAATGCACTACTCCTACCACATCCATTTTGGAAATATCCTCAGGATTAGTAGCGACTAGCCCTTGCACTTCACTGCTCCACATTCGAATCCAAACTCGTTTTCCACGAAAACGTATAAACCGGATCAAAGTGGTTTTTGAGAAATAAATCCCGATCCCGGTCTCTTCGAAATGATCAGAGCATTTGGCCAATATTGATAGTCGGTTATTTAACTATCAATTAACACTCACAACATCCATCACACAATAAATAATTTCCCAAATTAGTTATTTATCTCAAAATATCTTTGCAAGATATATATCCTTTTACAGAATAAATTTCCCAAATATTTTCTATTTCCTCTGAGATCACCAAGCATAAAACTTAGATTTTTAAAATAATTTAAAAAACACTTTATTGTAAAATATGTTTAACATTTAAATTTAGAAAATTTACTTTAATACTTAATTTTAAAATAATACTTTAGAAATAATTAAAATATGATTACTTTATAAATATAACTAGATTTTCTTCTTTAAACAAAATACCAAATCATCTTTTAAATAATTACTATGATAATAGATTTAAAAAATACTTACTTTAGAATTTAAACATTTTGAAATAATAAATTTTCTAAAACATGCTTTTTAAAACAAGATTAAAATTTTATCTTATATTTAAAAATTTACTTTGAAAACGTACTTGGCTATCCAGAGAAATATACTTCTCTTCACATTCTTCTTTAAATTTCCAATTTCAAACACTTGAATCAATTTTCAAATTGATTTCCAATTTACTCCCTTTTATTCCAAAATCCATTAATTCCAGATTTTATTCCTTAATTATGATTTAAAGTACTTTTAACTGAAAATACCAATTTTAGATTTCTCAACTTACTTCTTAATCTTTTTTTTAAATAAATTTAAACTTTAAATTTAAAATAATTCTTTATTCTTTTAAAATAATATCACTTAATTTGACAATTCATTAATTTCTGTTTATTCAAAATCTTTTTTTCCTTTTCACACTCGAAGTTATTTATTAGTATTTTAATATCACTTCCATTTCTTTTCAATTCATTCTTAATTTATTCAAATTTTCTATAATTATTTCGCTTACAAATTCACTTCTTTTATTTTCTTTCCAAAATCCGATTTATATATTTTTGGTAATTCATTATACCCAAATATATCCAATCAAACCATATCATTCAATATTCTAATATAATTCATCATAGAATATCAAATAATCACAATAGAGAATATTGAATAATTTAAATAAATGTTGAGGAATTCAGTTGGATCTCTCCAACCTGTTTTCCCTGCATCCACAGACGTTAGCACAACATAAATACCAATTCCACTTCGAGGTGGAATATCGCGTTATATGGGATTAATATAAATCATCCGCTATTTTGCGGCGCATAGGGTCTCATTCCCTATATAATGCGGGAAATTAAACATTTCAAGATATACTATATACTACTATATATAATATAACACACCAAATCCAATCAATCAATCAATTATTTAAATCTAACCATTAAAATAAAAATAAAAATTCAGCTGAGTGAGATTAACTCATCTTTGCCTCTTAAATTTGCACGTCCACTTCATTCTCGATTTAAGTCCATGATTTCTCAACCTTGTATGACCATTTACAGTTTACTAATATTCCAAATAAATCAGAAATAAATTTCCATTTAATTATCTAAATTAAACTAAAATTTAATTTATCTAAAAATTAAATTTTAGACTAACTTTATATAGATACTTCAATGTCTAAACTCCTATACATTTTTTTCGATTTACATAAGTTTAACCCAAAAACCTTATTTTATATAAATTCATTTTCTATTTAATTTAAAATACAATTTCAAATTAAATTAACAAAGTGTAGGAAGACCTTGTATAATATTATATTATATATTAACATCCTTCGAAAATTTAATTTCCCTTAAATAGATCATTTTCAGAAACTAGATAGACTGAACGGGTTAATAAACTAACAACTTACTAAAACCATTATTTTAAAACTAAACTAGCCAGTTAAAATGTGTAAATGTATTTTTTTTACAAGTTCCTACTTAAATTAGATTATATATTTTAAAATCTATATATATATATATATTTATTTATTTCTATTTTCCCAAATCTGTAAAAAAATCTTTCATTAAACCTTATATTCCAATTTTCTTTCACCTACAAACTTTTATATATAAATGTTATCAATTTAAAATTAACAGAAAAGTAGAATTGAACCTCACTGTCGAGTTCTTTGCCCTAGAATTGTCTCCACCAAATACTCGCGCGTGCTCGGAAGCACTGCCATGCTCGCCTAGTGACGCAGTGGATAATAACAAATAAAGCAAAATGATGGAACGATACAAAGATAAATTGGTGAATTATACCAAATGCCCAAATCTGTTGATCTCTCGAGATACCGGATTCTAGCTATCTTAAACACGTTGATCGCGCAGGATGCCGCGTTAGAAGATCTACGATTCTTCGACGTTGATCTCGCGCACGAGATTCCGTGAATCGGCTTCAAATTCGTTGAGTCAAGCGCACTCGAATAACCGAAGATGGGGAAAGGAGCTCACACTCAACTTTTAATTTTTAAAGAGGCACAAAGCTCTCAACAAAATTTTATTCAAAATCAACCACCTTTTACAATAACAACACACCCGTATTTATAGAGATTTTACAACACACACAGACCAATACATGCGACACGAGATAGCAAAATACACGACCTAACAACACATGCAACTTACGACTTAACGACCTACGAACAAACGACTTAACAACATAACACAGCTTCAAGAATCTTGAGAGACATAACTCTGGAGCGACCTAAGTGATAGCACAGTTGAGCGACTTAAAAGAACATACGGCATAAGCATAATCTGCTTCAGGTTGCGACTTAGCGATTTAGCGTCTTAACTTCAGGAGCGACATAACATATACAAGCGACCTAACTGATGAGCGACATAAGGACACAACGGCATATCATGGTGAACGACTTAAAGCAATCAGTGACTTAAATGAGACCGCACGGCATAATTGAACGTCTTAACTCGCTAGGTCGTAGCTCGCTAGTGAGCGACCTAAGGCATAGCTCGCATAACTCGCTGGCGGCATCTGAAGGCAGGCGCGTTTCAAGGCTTAGGTCGCTAGGTCGTAGCTCGCTAGTGAGCGACCTAAGGCTTAGCTCGCATAACTCACTGGCGGCATCTGAAGGCAGGCGCGTTTCAAGGCTTAGGTCGCTAGGTCGTAGCGAGCTAGTGAGCGACCTAAGGCTTAAGGCATGGTGCGCTGCATCACCTAGCCACACGAACGACGATGCGTCACTTCCCCTTTCAAATCCATCGCTATGCTCGAAATCAAGCTTCGCTTCAGCCACGCCTAAAGACTGTTGCCGACTCTCCATTCCCTTCAACTTCCAATCGATCACGCATCTGAGTCACTTCCCCTTGCCGACACGAACACGCCCTCATCCGCAACCACAATTGGTTATTGGAACACATGAGAGATGAATAGGAATTATCGGAGTCGTCTTCGCTTTGGATTGAATTGAACTCGACTTCGATTTCTAGAAATTATTCACCATTGAATTATCGAACCGGCAGGCATGATTTTTTTTTGAGAAAGGCTTGGCCTTGATTCCTCTTTTTTTTTAGCTGAGACTTCGACTACTTCCTTAGTTTCGGCCATTTTTATTTTATAAAACGAGCTGTCTTGATTTTTTTTAAACAAGAAGAAGGGGCTTTGATGAAAAGAGACGAGCGTTGGAGTATACGGGAAGATAAGGGAAGACGTTGGCGTAGAGTAGAAGGTTGCAGCGATTTGAAATAAAGGAAAAGCTGTTGAGTGGAAAGTATTGACGGTGAAAGAATTTCAACTAATGGGAAGAAAAGGTTAATGGGAAAAAAATTTGACCAGTCAAACAAAACATATATGTTATATTTAAATTTCAAATTTAAATTTAAACCATCTTTAATTTAAATCTTAAAATCTTGACATCGTATGGAGAACATAGCTTTTTTAGATCTGTTATTATATTGAATTTCAATATAAATTTCAACGCGTTTATATATGGTATGCTCACACAACAACTCCAAATACTATGAAAATTGAAATCCGATAATAATTTAATATTATGGACCCGATGGAACTGGTTTCGTCGAATTCTGAGACTGTGCCTCGGAAGGCTATTTTTAAATTCAATCTAAACTATAAAATTTTAAAACGGAAAAAATCACTGTTAAATTCAATTTTAAAACTTTTATTATCCTTAGCACTATCAATATAAATTTTACAAGCCTTCAAATTATTTTTAATAGACTTAAAACTGAAGATTCAACATTTTACCCAACTTCAACTTATTTAATTCAATAATTTAATTATCAAATAAATAGTGATATCTGAAATTCAAGTTAATAATTAACTTTTAAATATTTAAAATTAATTAAATATTTCGTTTTAAATGCTCGAAAATTCCGGGTCGTCACATTCCTCCTCCCTTAAAAGAATTTCGTCTCCGAAATTACTAGTTAGGAAGAATGGTCCAGTACCCGTTTATTATTATTCCCTAAAACCAAACAGTTTCTAACAATTCAACATCCTACCAATCTATCTTTTCATAGAAGTCCCATTATCATTCTTACTAACTTCCCAAACTCTCCTATAATTTTGCAAACAATACTATTTGCTTAATCATTCAAGTTTCAATTTAAAACCAAATTTTGAATTACCAAAATTCTCAAAATTTTTCTAACTCCTTAAATTTTCAAAATTTTTTGCCAGCGTCTCCTTTGCGCGGCTAGCTCGGTACAACTACAAAAGGCCATTATGGGCTCCCAAATTCCAATTGAAAACAAAAGGCAAAGTGGCTCGATCAAAAACACAATCAAATTTCATACAGAAATTTAAATACATACCTTTTTGTCGAGCAATTCAAATTTATCTTCTGAAATCAAAACCCATTTTTCTTTTCCTTCATAATACATGTATATTTCACTTAGCAATAAACCCAATCACAACGTTCCAGAAACATTTTACCGACTTTCTTAACAAATGTCAATATTTATTCATTCTAATATTAACTTAGAATACTTAGAATATATTTGTAATATCAATTTCCCATTTAAGAATTTACCATTCACTTCTTAAGTTTAGTATAAGCATTTGATATGCTTCTTTATTTATTTTCACTTCACCACTTTAGTTTATATCTATTTCTATTCAAATTGGTTCTTCCATTCCATATGAATTTAATTTATTTTCAACTCTGAACATTTAATTTTACCTTCCATTATACTGATTCATATTATTATTTTAAAGTAGTTTCATTCCCTAATTTATTTCGATTTTCAATTTGGAATCGTTTTGTCGCTAACTAAAATTTTTCCAAATTTTCAAAAAAAAATCGAACTCTCAAAATTTTCGAAATTTTTTGGCAGAGTCTTCTTTGTACGGAGGAGCTTTTGCAATTTGACAAGAGATAAAAATATATATACATCGACCCACACGGTCGAAAAAAACCAAAAACAGTTCATATTTCCTATTTTTATTGCGTAGGCGTACCTTTATTTAGCATTTTTAAGTAAGCGGCTTATTATTTAGCAATTTGCACGATCAAATCCAGCCAAACGGCTTTCCGGTACCGGTACTTACTCAATTCAAACATATAGGTATTAAATATATGAAATTTATCAACATTTCACTTACTTTCAATAGCTAACACATAAATTTCACATAAAATGCATGTTATATAATTTACATAAGCATATATAAGGTTCCGATACTTATTACAATTGCTTATAACTACTTTCCAAACCATTTCATTCAGTTTAAGTGATTTACAACTTACACGCTTATATTTAATTCATTCCAACCAAAACAAACTCATATTCATTCCAATTGATTTCAAAATCATCTTATTTCACTTCTAATAATTCATAGAATTTTATCCAATCTCGTTTACATCAAACGATCCATTTCCTTATGCAGTTCGACAATAGTAATGTGAATAAATAAATTCTTAAGCTTTATAACCATTTAAATTGATTCCAATTCAATTTACACTTAATCCCATCCCATTTTAACTTATTCACAAACTTTCCATTGCATTTTCTTTCATTTCTTAAAAGTTTGATTGCAAACCATTTTATCAAACTCAACAACCAATATTAAATACCGATCTCACAATTTACTTAAGTTGCTTATTTTCTTCAAACCATTTCACCCAATAACTTAAGTTTATTCTATTCCTCCAACTTCCACTTAAATCTTTTATTTGATTTTTTCTTTGATCAAATACCAACTATTTTACTAATTTTCTCAATTAGTTTATTCTTTTATCCATTTTTAAATTTTAATTTACATTAACAATTCATTATTGAATTTTGTAATAATAAGGTCATTCAATTTGCGCTTGAGTTGGATTTTTCTCTTTTTTTGTTATATCTTTAAAACCATTTTATTTAATTTTCTTGAGTTCAATCTTACTTAATATCACAAGTTTGGATTTTTCCAAAATACCAATACTTTTATTCTGGCTTACTTATTCCCCTTTTAAATTTTTATAAGCTAATCACTTATCAATATTCATTCTTCCCCATCTATTTGCAATCAATTGTATTCACATTTTACTTTTAACTAGGGGTTATATATATTTTTTTGTCAACACTTTTCAATTCTTTTATAAGCTTCCAAAGCTTATTTATTCTAATTCGATACTTACTTAATTTACATTTATTTGTTTGAGTAGAATTTTATTCCATTCAATATTATCTATAATTCGACTGAATTCATTTAAATTCAGTTTTATTCCAACTCAACTTCAGTTAAATCTAGTTACATACCATTCTTTTAAGTTTTATTAAGCAAGGACTTAATTCCATTTAATATCATTCACGACACCACTGACTTTTGATTCAATTCAATCCAAATTTAACTAAATTTTATTTCTCAATATATGAGTTTAAAACTTACTTATTTATTTAAAAGCTTATATTGCTCATTTGGTTCATTTCATCTTATAACCAAATTCCAGATTATATATATAACACTTACTAGCTTAAGGTATAAATTTTCATTTCACAATTATAATCATTTTACCTTTCAACTTTATATCCAATTTAATTCAATTTCAATTTCGATTTTATTTAACTTATCTCAAGTTAAATTCAAATATATTTTCTTCACTTTCATTCACTTAAGTTAAATTTTAATTCCCGGATTAAAATTTCCTATTTCTTCTTATTAATATCAACTTTACTTTATAAGTTCAATAGTTGATTCATTTAAACTTTTCACATTCTTTAAATAGAATTTCTTAGAATTCAATTGTTCGGTTTCATTTCAAAAACCATTTTGAAATGATAACTACACATACCCTCTTGGTATATCAAATCAAACCTTCGGATTCCAAACACTTGTTTTTACCAAAACAAAATTTCCTTTTGAAATTTCTAAACAACTTGTATACCCAACAAGCCCAAACAATATCATAACCAACTATCCTTGTAGCAAATCCATCACTTTAGAAACTCGAAAATGAATACTGATGATGTGGCCATCATCATCAGGATTATTTTTCAGCGACTAAAGTGAGTTCAATGCTTTTATCTCTTTTAAAACCATTCAAATATTTTTAAATTCCAAATCTCTTTGAATTTCAAATCTGATTCAAAAATATTTCTCAATATATATTATCTTCCCAACTTTTGAGAATCATTTTCAACTTCGAAGAAATTTAAATTTCCAAATTTTCAAATTCCAAATCCTTTAAATTTATATTCAAACATTACTTTGGAATTTTATCTTATTCTAATTATTAATCACACTATAATTCACATTTATAGTTTACATTTACAAATTTCACATGCATATGAATTTGTTTCTTAGTTTTTAATTATGGTTTTAATTCCTTATTCAATTATAATTCACATTTACAAATCCCATTTATTTATTGATTTATTCCTTAATCTTTGGTTATTATTTCAATTTCTTATTCAATTTTACACATTAATAATAATAATTTAATATTATCATTCCTAACAACCAAGCATCCATATATAACTATAATAATTTACGAAAAATCATTTCTTTTATATACAAAATAATTTTGGGTAAAATTATTCCATTTACCCTAGTTAAAACAATACCGTGTCGGTTTATCTTGTTCAAGAGTTTAGAAATATCTTTCGATGACATGGCGTCCCATATATCGACCAGAATCCATAAACACTCAACCGATAAATCAACGCAATATAAAAACAATTTTATATTTACTAACAAATACGCGCTCATATCTATTAATACTCTCAAACTCATTCTAGAGTACTACGGACTCTATTTAATGAGTAATTCCCACCAAAGCCAAGGTTATCGCCACACTCATTCTATAATAATTTCGCTTACAAATTCACTTCTTTTATTTTCTTTCCAAAATCCAATTTATATATTTTTGGTAGTTCATTATACCCGAATATATCCGATCAAACCATATCATTCAATATTCCAATATGATTCATCATAGAATATCAAATAATCACAACAGAGAATATTAAATAATTTAAATAAATGTTGAGGAATCCAGTTGGATCCCTCCAACCTGTTTTCCCTGCATCCACAGACGTTAGCACAAAATAAATACCAATTCCACTTCGAGGTAGAATATCGCGGTATATGAGATTAATATAAATCATCCGCTATTATGCGGTACATAGGGTCTCATCCGCTATATAATGCAGGAAATTAAACATTCCAAGATATACTATATACTACTATATATAATATAACACACCAAATCCAATCAATCAATCAATTATTTAAATTTAACCATTTAAATTAAAATTAAAATTCAGCCGAGTGAGATTAACTTACCTTTGCCTCTTAAATTTTGCACGTCCACTTCATTCTCGATTTAAGTCCATGATTTCTCAACCTTGTATGACCATTTACAGTTTATTAATATTCCAAATAAATCAGAAATAAATTTCCATTTATTTATCTAAATTAAACTAAAAATTAATTTATCTAAAAATTAAATTTTAGACTAATTTTATATAGATACTTCAATGTCTAAACTCCTATACATTTTTTTCGATTTACATAAGTTTAACCCAACAACTTTATTTTAATATAAATTCATTTTCTATTTAATTTAAAATACAATTTCAAATTAAATTAACAAAGTATAGGAAGACCTTGTATAATATTATATTATATATTAACATCCTTCGAAAATTTAATTTCCCTTAAATAGATCATTTCCAGAAACTAGATAGACTAAATGGGTTAATAAACTAACAGCTTACTAAAACCATTATTTTAAAACTAAACTAGCCAGTTAAAATGTGTAAATGTATATTATTATTGTTATTATTATTATTATTTTACAAGTTCCTGCTTAAATTAGATTATATATTTTAAAATCTACGTATATATTTAGTTTTATTTTTCAAATCCGTAAGAAAATCTTTCATTAAACCTTATATTCCAATTTTCTTTCACCTACAAACTTTTATATATAAATATTATTAATTTAAAATTAACAGAAAAGTAGAATTGAACCTCAATGTCGAGTTCTTTGCCCTAGAACTGTCTCCACCAAATACTCGTGCGTGCTCGGAATGCTCGCCTAGCCACACGAACAACGATGCGTCACTTCCCCTTTCAAATCCATCGCTATGCTTGAAATCCCCTTCAACTTCCAATCGATCCCGCATCTGAGTCACTTCCCCTTGCCGACACGAACACACCCTCATTCGTAACCGCAATTGGTTATTGGAACAAACGAGAGATGAATAGGAATTATCGGAGTTGTATTCGCTTTGTATTGAATTGAACTCGACTTCGATCCCATAGAAATTATTCACGATTGAATTATCGAACCGGCAGCCATGATTTTTTTTGAGAAAGGCTCGTCCTTGATTCCCCCTTTTTTTTAGCTGAGACTTCGACTACTTCCTTAGTTTCGGCCATTTTTATTTTATAAAACAAGCTGTCTTGATTTTTTTTTTAAACAAGAAGAAGGGGCTTTGATGAAAAGAGATGAGCTTTGGAGTATACGGGAAGATAAGGGAAGACGTTGGCGTAGAGTAGAAGGTCGCGGCGATTTGAAATAAAGGAAAAGCTGTTGA
Organism: Allium cepa; assembly: GCA_030765085.1. Classification (NCBI taxonomy): domain Eukaryota; kingdom Viridiplantae; phylum Streptophyta; class Magnoliopsida; order Asparagales; family Amaryllidaceae; genus Allium; species Allium cepa. The sequence continues at coordinate 177,187,570 of CM060930.1, forward strand.
GTGGAAAGTTTTGACGGTGAAAGAATTGCAACTGATGGGAAGAAAAGGTTAGTGGGAAAAAAATTGACCAGTCAAACAATACATATATGTTATATTTAATTTTCAAATTTAAATTCGTCTTTAATTTAAATCTTAAAATCTTGACATCGTATGGAGAACATAGCTTTTTTGGATCTGTTATTATATTGAATTTCGATATAAATTTCAATGCGTTTTATGCTCACACAATAACTCCAAATACTACGAAAATTGAAATTCGATAATAATTCAATATTACGGACCCAATGGAACTGGTTTCGTCAAATTCCGAGACTGTGCCTCGGAAGGCTATTTTTAAATTCAATCTAAACTATAAAATTTTAAAACGGAACAAATCGCTGTTAAATTCAATTTTAAAACTCCTATTATCCTTAGCATCATCAATATAAATTATACAAGCCTTTAAATTATTTTTAATAGGCTTAAAACTGAAGATTCAACATTTTACCCTACTTCAACTTATTTAATTCAATAATTTAATTATCAAATAAATAGTGGTATTTGAAATTCAAGTTAATAATTAACTTTTAAATATTTAAAATTAATTAAATATTTCGTTTTAAATGCTCGAAAATTCTGGGTCGTCACATCCACTATTCACACAAACGTGCACATTAAGTTTCATGCCATAAATTTTCTCAGGTACGTAGATGCATATACTTGAATTCTGTAATAATTTTATTTATTTATATAATTTCTTTTCTAATTTGAATGTGAGAGGAGACCCCCCGTTAAGCCTCCAGAAGAAGTTTTATAGGGGAATGCTTAGGTGAGTGATAAGATGATGAGATATAATTTTGGAAAATAGTTTGGGTTAATATTTATAGGCTTGAGCCTTTGATGTTTTGGGATAGAAAATTTTTAACAAATATAATTATAAATATGTCATAACTTTCTTTTATATACTAGATCAATTCTTCTTTTTTTTTTGCAAGGCAAGCGGGGTTAACCGGTCCCCTACCAGTTTATTAAAAGAAAAATTAAAATGGAAAAAGTGACAATGAATAGGCTCATAGACACAACAGAAAAACAAACAAAACAGAAGAGAAGAGAAAGGGACAACACAAAGGTAGAATGGAAAAACAAAAGGAAAAAAGAAGAAAAAAGAAAACTAAAGCCAATCAGCCGTCACAAAGGAACTGAAGTCAAAAATACAATCCCTCATTCCCATCATAATACTGGCCTGTAGTGCATCTTTAAGCTGGCTGTTACTCCTTGTCTTGTTATCAAAGCTTCTTATATTTCTTTCCTCCCAAATGAAACTCAGGTATCTTTTGATTAGAAAGAAGTACACAAATCTGGCTTTTTTCTTCCACCTAGTTTCTTTTCCTATCAGAGCCCACTCGACACATGAGATGCCATGGATATGATTAACATTCATTGCTCTCATAAAGTTACACCACAAGCCCAACAACTCGCTACATTCAAAGAATAAATGTTCCACTGTTTCAGGAAGCAACTTGCAGAAAATGCAGAGAGGGTCAACTGTCAACCCGAAGTTCAACAATTTGTCCTTGGTCAATAAAGCATTATTGATAACCTTCCACAACATCAGGTTGTCTCTGGGTATAGAATTTCTAGTCCAAAGGACTTTATGCCATTTTATGTCAGTGCTGGCAGTAGCATTCACAAGCATTTTATAAACAGAGGAGATCGAGTGGGGTTTTCCTTTCCATAGTATTTCATCATTGGGAGTGGGGTGGAAGAAGTTAGGTTGAAACTTATTCCAGACAGCTCTAATGTCTTGGTTACTGGTATAGGGAAGTAGTAACTTGCCATCAACAATATAATCAGATGCTTTATCTAATCTACTAATTCCAAATTGTAAGATCTGCTGAGGAGAGAAGATATTGCATAGGATAAGACCATCATCCATCCAAGGCGCACACCAGAAATTAGCAGCACTGGAGTGAGATAGATTAACTTTGACGAATGGAAGTAAGAAGGATCTTGACCACAGTAAACTCCTCCAAGTCCAACTGGAGTTTTGGGGAACATTCGTAGTCCAAAAATTCTTGCTACCCAAGTTATGAGTTTTGGTCAACCCACAATGTGTCAGCATCAAATAGCAAGGTATTCATGAGGGAACTGATAGCTTCTCTATTCCATGTTTGCAAATTAAGAATTCCTAGACCACCTTTGTTCTTTGGCAACTCCATTTTGGCAAAAGAGCAAGGAATTATTTCCCTAGAGTGGATGGAACCAGTCCAGAAGAACCTCAACATAGCATTTCTCACCATTTTAATGAGCTTAATGGAAAGAATGAACGCCCTGGACCAGTACACCATCATGGAGGAGATTACCGATTTGATGAGCACAAGTCTGCCGACTTGAGATAGAAATCTATTGGCCCAACATGTCATAGTGCTACAGATTTTGTCATACAAGGGCAAGCAATTTGCAGTAGTGATTCTGAAGGAGCAAATAGGAAGACCCAAATAACACATATTGTTATCCATAGCTTGAAGGCCAGATAAAGAAATTAAATGTCTTGCTTGGTCAGAAGTGATACCAGAAGTGATCATGTGAGATTTGCTGTAATTAAGTTTAAGACCAGTCATAAGATAGAAATTGTGCAAAGTAGTTTTGATGTTTTCCAAAGAACGCAGCTCGGGTTTGGTGAATAACAATATGTCATCCGTAAAAAGCAGGGAAGTAATTTGGGGGGATTTGCATTTTGAATGAAACAAAATCTCCTTTTGTTCATAGTTTTTAGTCAACAAAACATTAAGTACTTCCATCACAAGAATGAACAAATAAGAAGAGATCGGGTCTCCTTGCCTGATCCCCTGCTTGCTGTTGAAGTAACCAGAATTATAGCCATTATAACTGATGGAGAAGGAAGGGGTTGAAATGTAGTTGTATATCCAAGCCACAAAGACTTTAGGAAATCTCATGAGGGCTATAATTCTCACAATCGAACTCCAGTGAATACTATCAAAAGCCTTCTTTAATCCAGTTTTAGCATAGCATTTTTAGATGCTTGGGCACGACCATACCCTTTAATCAATTCATGAGAAAGCAGTATGTTATCTATGATATTCCTCTTAGGCAGGAAGGCATATTGATTCTTGGATATCATCCTGCTAAGAACCACAACAAGTCTAGAGGCTATGATTTTGGAAATGCACTTATATATCACATTACAACAGGAAATAGGTCTGAAAGACTCTACAGTTGATGGATGCTGGTTTTTAGGGATAAGCACCAGATTAGTAGCATTAACTTCCAATAAAAGTTTGGATTTAGTGAAGAAATTGTGAATAGCCTTTAAGAAGTCTTCCTTGATTATATCCCAACTATGAATAAAGAACTGAAGATTGAACCCATCCGTACCACCACTAGAATTCCTGTTCATCGAAAAAAGGGTGTCTTTTATTTCTTTATCCGTAACCTTACTAACAAGATTGTTAGCTTCATCCTGTTGCACTTTGGGCACTTGCACATGGTCAAGTTTTTCAAAGTCAGGTTTGAAATTATCTTTGTTACCAAGCAATGACTTGAAAGAGTTGAGCAGAGCAAGGTCAACGTCAGTTGGATCAGAGTGGAGGACTCCAGACTCATCATAAATATGAGAGATGTTTTCCTTAGCTTGCTTAATCTTAATGGCAGCATGAAAGTAAGCAGAGTTGTTGTCCCCATCATGTGCCCATTTTTGTCTCAGTTGCTGTCTCTTCATCTTACCCTCAACTTTCAAAGCTTCATTTAATTGATCGTATATACTTCTCTCATTCTCGGCAGCAGCAACATTATCAGGATTGCTCACCATAAATTCTTGGGCTTCAATGAGCTTCTGCCTAAGCAAAGTTGATTTTAAGGTACCATTACCAAAATTGTTCCTTGCCCAAACCCTCAAAGCTTCTTTAGTAGCTTTTAATTTCCTACAAAGAATAAACAAGGGATTTCCATTAAATTTTTCAGACCACGCTTTATTAATAATACTAGCATACTCAGGTTCATGGACCCAAGTACTATAGAATTTGAAGCTTTTTTTTTAATAACATCTGCCCCGTAGAGAAAATGATAGGCGAGTGATCAGATAAGACAGGGTGGGGAATTAATGATGACATGGTAGGCCAGGTGGATAGGGCATTTAGATTGGCAAAGGAATGATCAATGTTAGTGAAGGTCCTGGTACCGGATCTACTTCTGTTGTTCCATGAGTACTCAGCTCCAAAAGATGGGATTGGGAGGAGACTAGCATCATCAATAGCTTTATTAAGAGGGAAAATGTACTTTGGAAAAAGAGGGGAGCCACCATGCTTATCTTGCAATTTGTAACAGCAGTTGAAGTCCCCAAAAACAAGCCAGGGATGGGAGTTTTGTCTAAAGGCAGGAAGGAGGTTGAGGAAAATTTGTCTTGAGTTCACTGAGTTATGGGCATAAACAATAGAAATGTAGAAGGAATTGGAGGAATTCTTGAGTTTGGCTTGAAGATGCATGACTTGATCAGTGCAGAGGATTGTGGTTAGAGACATGACTTTAGGATCATGAATAATCATGATACGACCATAAGAAGCTTGATCCAGGTTGTGGTTCAAGATCCAAGATGGATTAATATACCTTGCAGCTTTAACTGTTAGTGGTTCATTCATTTTTGTTTCCAGTATGGCAAAAAGAGAAACATGATGTTGGTTAATAAGATACTTGACTTGATCAAGCTTATTGGGGGAATGGGCTCCTCTCAAATTCCAAATTGCAAAGCTGTGCGTCATTTAGTATACTTCAAAGATTGATGAGTGACATTTTTCATGCTCCTAGTTGCAGGAGACCCCCTATGTTCTGTTGTTCTATCTACTTTGAGTTGTTTGTTAAGATTTGGTCTACTTCCACTATTCTTCCCTGCCTCTAATTGAGATTGTGAATTATTTAGAGAAGTGGGCAATGATTTCCATCCTGGCAAATCTCCAGAGAAGGAGTAATGTTGAAAAGGAATGCTGTCAATTGCTATAGGCATTTCCTTCAACAAGTTAAGAATTTCATTTTCTAGATTTTTTCTGAATTGAGCTTCATCTTTATCAATAGAGGTAAAAGTGCTGCTATTAAGGGAATTCAGTGTTAGTGTGTTCGTGCATTGATGTGGTTGTCTTCCTGAAGAACTGACAAAATCCAGCGTGATTTTATCATTTGGCATGTTGTTATGTTGTTGAGAGGTTACTCCATTGATTTTGTTACTTTCAAGATCAAGTGACTCTGGTTGCAAGTTAGTGGATACATGCACAAGTTCAGTGTCAACCAAAACTTGTTCTTGCCTGATTACTACAATTTCTCCTTCCTCCAACTGCTCTTCATTGTCACAATATTCTTTCCCTGTTTCATAGTCCCCATTTTGATAGCATGTTTCAGGAAAATGTTCTTCCATTAAAACATTGAAACTATTGTTATTTCTATTCTCTTCTTCATTGTTTCTTGATGAGTTTTCTTTTCTCGTGAAGCTCAATTGTGAAGCATGCAGCAAAGTAGCACTAGCCCCAACCCTTTCATTTCCAGTACAATTTTCCATCTCTACTGATAACTTATTTTTTTCCTTTTCTCTATTTAACTTTGCTCCCTTTTTTCCACCCTTCTCCATACCTGTTTATAATTAGTGACTCTTGAAGCTTTCCCATTACCATCTTCAAGCCCCTCCCTATGATTTCTTGCTTCAATTTTATCTCCTGCCTTTTCTTCATAGTTCTTTCCCATTTTCGTACACACTTGAGTCATGTGGCCAAATTCTTTACAGTTGGTGCATATTTCAGGTCTCCACAAGTAATTAACTTTCACTATTTGCTCGAATCCATCCATAAGTCTTACAAGAAACTCATCAATCAACTCCTCAGTTGGATTAACTTCAACCATACATTTTGCATATCCTATTCTATCTATCTTTTCAGTTTGGGCATCCATACACATGAATTTGCCAATGCGCGAAGCAAGCCAATTAATTCCCATATGTGACCAGGCATAAAGAGGAATATTAGAGATCCTAATCCAAACAGGAACAGATCGAATCGTACTACAACTATTACCAACTGTAGGATCCCATTGTTTGACTATGAATATTTTGTTCCTCATAATAATTGGATCTAAAGCAATAATATTCCTTCTGTCTTCTTCACAAGACAGATTGAATAGGAACGGAAACCCATCCGATTTCACTTTGATTGAGCCTTTGAGTTTCCAAATTTTATTGAGATGGGCTATAACAGTGAGGTAAGATAATGGATTATCGAGAAAAAAACCAACCAGGTATTCACCCCAAACATCATTGCCTGCTTTTATCACATTTTCTGGAGGAACCAATACCTTCCCATCAAAGACCAGAGGCACATGAACGGGCGAGTGCTGACCTGCATTGCGTGGTTTGGATTTAAATAGGGAATTCCATTGGGCAGGGATATCATTCAGGGATGAAGGTGGGAGCTGGGAAGGGGCAGGAGTAGGAAGGCCAACGGTAGCAAGAGGAGGAGGTTGAGGGCCAATGGGAGCAAGAGAAGGTGGAGGAGGAATAGGGGAAAACAGTGGAGGGTCAGGCGGAAGGAGATCGGGAGGGACGTAAGGTGACAGAAAGCAAACAGTGGAAGGGATGGTGGGAAGGACGATAGGTAAGTTTGAATGTAAGTGTCAAGAGGGAAGGGGGGGACAGTGGCCATTAAAAAAATAAAAAGCCGTGTGAAAAAGTGATAACTTAATTTATAAAATCAATAATATATTTTCACAAATTTAATCCCTTTCATTAAAATTATTGCTAACTTAATTTATCATATAACTAGCAACTCCAATTTATTAAATAAATTTCCATTATTAATGTTGTTTAATTATTACTTAAAAATCAGGTTGTTACAAACGAGATGCATACTCCTAAATGAAACAGGTGTAGCAAATGTGGTGTTGTGCATCATAAGAAAAAATAGTTGCACTTCGGCAACGTAACGTTTTTATTTGAGTTTAGTTGTATTTTGAGATTGACCATAGTAGAATATATTCGATGATAATTGTTTAAGTTAACAACTTTTAATATTTGAGTTTTTTTTATATTTGTAAAGTTGTATTATATGAAATAAAGTTGTTGCATATGCAGCAATGTAAAAGCAGAGGGCAGTTGAAACACCACCACTTGCGCAGCATTTCAAATGTCGTCAACAATTTTTTAATTTTGCGGCATGTGAAATGCCACACAAGGGGCAGCATTTCTAATGTAGCCAAATTTTTTTAGTTGGCGGCATTTGAAATGTCGCACATGGACGACATTACAAAATTCCACTCTGCTTTTACATTGTTGTGTATCTAGCAACAACCACATTCAACCAACAATTAATAATACATTATGTCACAATAGCCTAAATTCGAATGTACATAGTTTAAATGTACCAAAATTAATTTGAATAAAAGTACATTACAATAGCATAAATTCGAATAGGAAATACTAGAAGATTTGAATAACATTACATTACATTAGATATCATTTGTACTACATAGGTAACGCATGGGTATCATTCATACTACATAGATAAAGTTCACTTTTCCAAAATGTTTTCCGTGGCTTCGTGGTTATTATATTTTGCCAGTGGTGTTTAATTATCCAAGTCAGCACATAATCCATTTTTAATAAATATTGAGAATGAAAAATTTTCTACGGTATCAAACCTTCCTTGGAACAAATTGTTACTATGGGATAATGATATAATTTCTAAAAGTAAATTAGAAAATGTATGCTAGTTACTATAGGATAATGATATAATTTCTAAAAGTAAATTAGAAAATGTATGCTAAAGATGATTGTGACGTGAAAAAATGTATGACCAACCCACAAATAGTATCATGTTCATTTGACTAAACATCAATTGATGCATTATTTGCTAACATTTTATGAAATCCATGTGCACGACAAGGGTTCTTTCTAAAAGATTAAGCTCATACCTACTAAATATATTTTTTACCTTCGATTTTTATCTTCAAAATAGCTGTGGAAATTTCTTAACATTTATTGAACAAGTATCGATGCAATTATGAATATTTTACGAAATATAAGTTTAATTTATTCATAGAATTAAGAGCTTTTCGTTAATTTCGGTGATTTTACATAGTATTATTGTAAGTATCCACTACTTGTTTAGTTGGATTTACATTATAGATCAATCTTTCTATGAATAACCATGTGTGAAGCACGGGTTCACACCAGTTTTTATAAAGTTTAGAAATGATAGTAAATAAGATTTGAAGTTTACTTTAAAGAGAGAAAAAATTATTTATTAAAATAATAAATTTCGTGATTTATTTAATAAAGGTATTCAAAATGTAATTAAGAACTGGTTTGAGTAAAATGAGTTAAAATATGAAAATTATAATTTTATAAAATATATAATGAACGAGGAATGAAGATTTGAATAAGAAATAATTTTAAGTAAAAATTGAAGTTGATTTGGGGCTAATAAATAAATTTTTATTTTAATGGGCCAAGCATGTTAGTTTTAAGATAATTATTTAAAATAAAAAATTTTTATGGAAAATAAATTCTTCAAGCTGTTATGTAATCACCAAAATAACGAAAATATGATTTTATTTAGGAGTTTGATATTGAATTGTGTTAAGAAAAATTAAAAGAAGTAAAAAACAAGAGAAAAGAAGGAAATTTAATTTTTTTTGTCATAAGGCCCAAATGCATGAAGCATACTCCCAACTTTCTATTATCGTGTCTAGACTTTTCTTTAGTCTAGAAACCTCTTCCCATACATGAATAGTTCATGTTTTCTTCAACTTCTCGTTCTTTTCTTTTTTGCTTCATGATAATAAAAGTTATGAAAAACCTATCTCCTCTTTCAAAAAAAATTTATTAGAAATAAATTCTTAAAAATTCCTAAATTAACATATATTTATCTCAACACCACAATACACCTCTTGCCGTGAAGAAGTTAGGATTTTGCTCAAGTTCTAGAGTCATGGAATTTTCAAGCACAAAGAAAATATAGAATTTGGGAGCTAATGAAGTGGTTATAGCTTCTCTAGTTAAGGCAAGTAATTTCTAATAGAAATTTTTTTGTCTAAATGATAATATTCATGGTTGAATGTTTATGTAATAATATGTGTGGGAACTCTCTTCTTGAATTTATTGCCTGCATTGTTTGTTAATTGATTTTGGGGAAAATAATGGTGCTTGAATTGTTGAAATGGAGTTCAGAGTGTAGTGTAGAAATTTGGAATCAAATGAAAAGGTATAGGGTGGTCGAAGCCACCAAAAATGGCTTGCATGACCTAGAACTTCTCAGTTCCTACCTATGGGTCGGTCCCCCAGACTGGTGCATCGGTGGCTTAAGGCTGGACTGAGAGGTTCTAGGCCATGTGTTGTGTGCAATTAAATTAATCTTTTCTAAAATAAAATAAAAATATGCTTTAGAAATTAGAAAATGGACGAATTACAAATATGAATTTATCTGTGAGAATTAGTTCTATTTAAATTTACGTTAATTTTTTATTAAAGATATTGATTTATTAGTGAAAAATCGATTTTTATTTTATTTTTAGTAAATCATTAAAAAATCCTATAAAATTCTAGAAAAATACGAAATGGTTTCTGAATATGATTTCATGGTTTTCAAAGTGTATTTCATGAATTTTGAATATAATCTGAAGTGTTAGAAAATATAATTTATGGTTGGAGTACAAAGAATTGACTGGAGATTTTAAATTTATTTCATGAAAACCAAAATATCAACTATATTTTATGGACCGTAGAAAGTTTATTAATGCTTTTATTAAATATATTTATATTTCTTTCTAAACAAAAATGTGTGTCATGGTTGTGCTAATATATGTGAATGTAGACTGAAAGCATTGAGTAAACGGGCAAATGACACCAGGTGGTATGGGACGTCGATGTTGATATTTGTTCGATTACTTTCTATAAGTAAATGTCACTAATATAGGGTCAAGTCCACATGGTACTACATTTACGGTGATACGAAGTGAGAGTGAGAAGGACAATAAGCGTGTCTATCTTTTGTGTGCATACTCCTAATATACAACATGGATTAAACTAGATTGGCTAGTATCCATCCTATCTTCCTGATTTTAAAGTCACTCCCTGAATCCATGACACACCGTTTTGTAAATATGGTTGAGAGCCACTGGCCATGTGTTACTTAGGTCAGCAGTCAGTTAACATTGTGGCACTTGCAGGGTTATGACCATTTTATAAAGTTGTCTTTCATTTGATGAATATTGGGTCACAATGGCCTTTGAGATAATCGATGACTATAGGAGTAGCGTTGAAAGTGTGTGAGGAAGGCTCCTCGAACAGGCTGAGACATGTCTGTCTCCCGTTTGGTTATTATTGATATAGACGCATACTTATTGACTTATATGAGATCATTATAGATACTGCTGAGAGCCTATCTGGTCATTTGTTGAGACCGATGCCATTATAGTTATTTATGATGCTGATAATCCAGATAATTATCTATGATACTGAGAGCAGAGTAAATTAGTAGAGGTCTGAGAGACCATATGGTCATTTCATTTGCTGAGAGCCAAGTCATCTAATATGAGGTTGAAAGTCTTGATGATCATTGTGAGATTATCAATCTCCTTGGAATATTCATGTGGCTATGTGTCCATGAAGTTGCGTATCCTCATACACATTAATTATATTGAGATCGAGGATAGCTAGAGATGCTGAGAGCGTGAAGTTGGACCATGTAACTTTCTTTTATGGTTATCTGAAAGATGGCCTTGGCTATTAAGGGTATTCTATATTTGTATTTTTTTATATGTTTGATTTGAATGATTGTGTATGTATGTTTTTGTATATATTGAGTATGACGGACTCTTGGTACGTTTACTTTTTGATTATCTAAGATATAATCTTGGATTTTGTTTAGAGCATGTCCTATATATTTGGTGATCTCATATACTTGATGATGTTTGGGTGGATTGTTTCACCCATTTGACATTACACACCTAGTATGTAGTTTGACTTGAATTTTTACATGGGTGATATTTCTTATACATGGTTTTGTGAAGTGTTACTTTATTGATATATCCTTATACTATTTTATGATACCATTAATATACCACGTTATTATTGTGATACATTGACACCTACATATTAGACATAGTTTGACCCATGTGTTCTTTATATAATACTTGAGTTATACCATGACATTACAGGTTCAGAGACGAAGAGACAAGATGGTTGTTGTTGGGTGTAGTGAAGACTAGTTTATTAGTTGACTAGTGTACCATTTTCTATTTGTAGCCTTATGAATATTGATGATGTTGAGATGTATGTATTGAAATTGTACTATGTATATTTTTAATGATAGTTTACATTTGACTATTTTCGCAGAACCACTTGATTGCATATATTTTATATTATATGCTTTTACTGCATTGATGTCTCTATATTCTCTATGATTTATTTTATATGGTTTATTGTTCTATCCTGGAAACATACGTCTTTATTGCATTGTGTCGATATTTTGTACTTATAAGTGAATTTTTTTTTTGATTTTGGAATATGTAGTAGTGTTAGTCCAAAGAAATATTCATGCATGATAGCCTAATGTCACCTCATTCTTCGAATTATTAGATAGTGTTGCCTAGTAATAATCTTTGGTAGTATGACTATAGAGGTGGGAGTTACAGTTGGTATCAAATAAGTTCAAAACAATATATTGTATATATAAGACACAAGTCATGGCCTTACATGAGATCTAGAGTCCCTATCCCCTTGGGTCTGTTGGATAGTTACCCTATAGTAATGGATAGTAAAAGTATATATGTTTGTTGTACAGTGATTACTCGGGAAATCGTCGAGGGACGTACTTGTGTTTTCCTATCATGTAATATTTGTCTCTTCTATCTTCCAAGAGTTAGACTCCGTATGAGATACAAAGTCGCCGATAAGGGTAGTGAACATAGAAGTAGTTATCCAACTAGTAAGATTTGGTTTTGTTGATGAATTTTAGACCTATAATGGCATGCTATTAATTTGTTGTATTCCAATCCGTTATTAATTAGAGTGTGAAGTGGAAGTTGATGAACTCCTTTCCGATAAGCGCATTGGATGTTTGTTTCTTACGTATGTTTGATTGGTTGATGAATTCTTGTATTAAATTTGTTTATTGATGTAAAGACCTTGCAATGTCTTTAGAGGTAATTTACCACTAGGAATTTTGAAAATTGTGTTTTATGTAAAATAACATATTGTTTTACATATATGTATCAGTAATTAAAATTGTAAAATGAATTTAAATTTGATACTTGCTTGATGTTGTGTGATGTTTGTATTGTCAAGAGTGATTTATTATTTTAATGTATGTTTGGAAAAGGGCTATGGTAAATATTGCATGCAAACAAATTTATGGTTTTGATTTATATATATGCATCATGTTAGAAAATGTTTTTATGAAAGTAAGAAAATGTTTTAATTATAATTTTTTCGATAAAATATATGTTTACAAAAGTGATATTTGATTAAAATTAATCATAAGTAAATACGAATTTTACAAAGCAAGATATTATAAAAGTATGTGTAAAAAACGTTTGAAGAAGTTTGGAAGGAATTTGCGTTGATTGGTCCATTGAGTGCTTTAAGAATTTCTAGCTAATGAATCTAGCCAACATTACCGATAACGGTTTCTAAACACTAGGATGAGACATATAGATATAATGTTTTGGAAAGAGTTAAATGTTTTGCAAAGGTTACAATGATTTTCAAATATTTCAAAGTTCTACAAAGATTACAATATTCTGAAAGAATTAAATTTTTTGTGCAGCATTAAATTTAGGAGTTGAATAAAAAAATACTTTGATACATACATACACACAAATATATATATTTGTGTGTGTGTATATATATATATATAGTGTTTTGAGAAGGAATAAATTATTTTAGGAAAAAGCGAATGCTTTAAGGAAAATATTTGTAATGGTTTTAGAAAAGATATTTCGATAATAAAGTCAGAAATATTATGAGCTATATTTTGAAAGAAGAAACCAAATAGTGTTTCGATAAATCATATAAAGCAGTTTTAATATGAAAATGTATATTGTTTGAAAAGTAAATTATTATCTATATAAATATTTTGGTAAATACTTTCAGATGAGGAACGATTTATTATTATTTTGATATAGTTATGAATTGATTCGAAAATAAAAAAGATATTTTATAATTATTGAAATTTTGACATAGACATTTTGAGTGATGATTGCAGCCATTGAACGTTAGCTGGCGATAGAGGTCGTTGGCAAGGCAGTGTTGATGTGACAACCACCTTTTTGACCCCTACGAACGACACTTAACACATTCTTGGTGTTCGTGTGCTGTTGCCCAAGCATCGAAAAGATTAATTGTCATGCAGTAAAATAATGAACCGAATAGAAAACCTCACAACAAAACTGCAAAATAAACCATAATAGTCAATAGTACATCAGGTTACTCCTTAACAGGGAGTTATCAGGTTACTCCAACATAGGATAACAAAGCTCTATGGAGCAACACATATCTTAGAATGACAATAAAAAAGAAGCTAAAACAGCCTATAGCCTAGAAACCAATTATCGAGGATATAAAACAATCACATATGGAAATTAAGTCTTGTACACTTACCACTACCCATTAAATTCAAACTTGTACTATTTCTTGGTTAACAATAGTACCGGACATTTCAAGGTTGTGTTACCTCAAAGTCGTATCTTACGGTTATTCTTAACTTTCAAAATAGCGATAGGTCTACTTCTTCGATGTTTAGTGCTAATTTTACAAATATATCATTTTCATATAAGTGAACCGCTTTACGAAAAATTAATTCATTTCCATAAATGAATCAAACATTTTCTTTTAAGAAACCGAACTTGTATTTGGCTTCACATTACAAATATTAGCTTTAAAAACACTTTGTTGATAAAGTTTCCTAACTCCAAAACATCATTAAAAAGGGTTTAACAACTTAATATATTCTTGTTACCTTTATTAGTTAACTTTAAAAACTCATTAATTAAGCTGATAAATTCACTTAAATGCCTTTAATTAAAAATGGTAAATCACCTTTAAATCATTATTAATTTAATTAATTAATAATAATATTTAAAATTAATTAAATTAATTAATAAATAATCAAATATCATCATTTAAAATGATTAATCGATTTAAAATATCAATAAAGGAAAGATCAATTAAAGTTAAAACAAGTTAATTTCCTTTAAAAGTTATTAATTAAAAAGATTAATAAAAAAATCATTAATTAATTTATTAATTAACCTTAATCCATCATTATCAAAAGATTAGTTAGCCTTAAACATCATTAACTAAAATGATTAATTAAGTTTAAAATTAAATAAGTAATTAGTTAAATTTAAGACACATCATTAATACGTTAATCAGTTAACCTTAATCCTTATTAATCAAATAATTAAATATTAAATTTCGTGATGTATATATATATATATATATTTATATATATATTCGAATGTGTGCTCTCCTCTATTCGTAGAGGATCGCACATTTTTCTCCAAAAAATAATTAAATACTAAATTAAATTATTGTTATTAAAATAATTAATTATTTTTTAAAACATCATTAATCAAAACTTGCTTAACTTGTAAAATAATTCCAAGCACGATAATGAAACCAAACGATTTTAATAAAAAAAGATTTTCCGAAAGTGCCGTTATAGTGACTATCGCTATACGGGCAGTCTGCAATTTGAGTATATAACATTATTAATACAACCAACCATCACAAAGCATAGGTATGAACACATATAAAATCTCTATAATACACATGCAATAAGTATTAATAGCAATATTATTTCTTTAGCCACAAACTTTTCATATTTGCTCACTACATGCAAATTAACTTCCAAACGCGACAACTTTTTGCAACATGAACCAAATCAACTTCCAAACCATCACTATACATATACAAAAAGCATTCATAGATCGTAATTATGAACATAAATATATTTTAAAACTATTGGTTTAAAGGTTGAGACTTTACTCACAAAAACACTGCTAACTTGACCGGATCACCACAACAAGTTGCCGAGCTCACGCAATATCATCAGACATTTTAAACTTAGAAGCCATAGAAGTATTCATGTATATGAGGAGATAAGAAATGAAGATAGAAATGAATATGTAAAGTGTAAAATGTGTGGATATGAGGAGTGTTTATAGACAAAAGAGATGTAAAGGCGATTAAAATAACTTACTAATATAAAATAACATAATGTATTCATGTAACATGCCTCCTCCCTTACCTTAGACACATGTTACCCCCCTTAGGTCCACCTACACCATGCTATAGGTACTTGTTTAGGTTCTGACTATGGTATTTAGTTAATTTCCTAAGGTTATGTTATGTATTCTTGTGCATTTAATGTCAAATCAAGTTTTATATTTAGACTAAGCTTGATTATTAACTTTAACATATTGATTATCTTATCACATGACATATATACATGTGTGTGCATGCGTATATTAGTGATACAAAATGTGCACAGTGTTTTCGATGACTTTTTCAATGCCGAAAAGTCGAATTTTCAAAGAATGTTTTTCGGTCACATTCTCTATTTTTATTTGAACTAATTATTCTGGTATATAAAATTTGAAAATGATTGTAATATCATTAATTAATATTTAAAATATTTTTATTTTGTTATTAAAATCCATTATTTAAATATTGAAAAATGATTTAAATATTCAAATACAAAGCGATTAATTTACGGGTCGTCACACTCTCCCTGTAGCAGAATTTCGTCCCCTAGATTAATACATAAAAGACAATCCAAAAGGTAAATATTATACCTAGAAATTCATATAACAATGCAAAGCAACTATGCAATATAAGAACATACATAATGCATTCAAATAACAAACAACTGACCTGACATTACATCAGGGTAAGTTTCCCTAATATGATCCTCAGTCTTCAAAGTACAATCGTAGGGATCATCACTCCACTGACCTTTACAAACTTCACTACCTTGTTCCTCAATCTCCTTTCATCTTAATCTACAATGCAAACTGGATGTCGGATTACTGTCAAATTCGGTTCGATTTCCAAGTCTTCCTAAATAGATGTCTCTGCAATCAGCGATGGATCATTAACATGCTTTCTTAGATGAGATACATGAAAGACATTATGAACTTTTGACAATCTTTCACGCAATTATACTTTATAGACCAACAATCTCATTCTCTCAAGGATTCTAAATGGTCCAATGAATCTGGATACTAGCTTTCTTGCTCTTTTGAATCGTACAGCTCCTTTAATCGGGGAAACTTTCACAAATACTAGATCCCTACCGTAAACTCTGAGTCCCTTCTCCGTTGGTCGGCATAACTTTTCTGTCGATCCTGGGCTTCTTTTATCCTTTGCTTGATCATAGCCACTTTCTCTAATGCCTCTCGAATTATCTCTTGCCCAAGAACTAAACGGTCTCCAGTCTTTACCTAATATGATGGTGATTTATATGGCTATCCATACAAAGCCTCATAGGGTGTCATGTCAATGCTAGCTTGGTAATTATTATTATAAGAGAACTCTACCAAATACAAATGATATTCCCAAGAACCTCCAAAATCCAAAATGCATGCTCTCAAGAGATCCTCCAAAATTTGTTTCATCCTTTGGGTTTGTACTTCTGTATGCGGTAATAAGCTGTGCTCAAATTCAACTTTGTCTTTAAAGCAGCTTGCAGTGCTCCCCAAAATCGATTTGTGAAGATGGGATCTCAATCACTAACTATATGTACTAGAATTCCATGCAGTTGAACGATCCCCCTCAAATAAATCCCTACCAAAGAAGCTGCAGTTCCTATAAACTTTATGGGAATAAAGTGGGCACTCTTTGTTAATCGATCCATAATTACCCAATTGCCTTCATTGCCTCTTCTTGTTTTGGGCAACCCATCAAAAAAATCCATAGATACTTGCTCTCACTTGCAATTAGATATCTCGAATAGTTGGAGAAACCCAGTAGTCTTCTGCTAGTCACTCTTGACCTGTTGACATTTCGCACACCAGCTTACGAAAATCGAAATATCTTTCTTCATCCCTTTCCACTAAAAGATCTTCTTCATATACTGAAACATTTTAGTTACTCCTGGATGCACATATAACCTTGAACGATGGCACTCTCTCAGCACATTCTATCTAATTCCATTAATGTTAGGTTCACAAATCTGTTCATTCATTCTTAAAATGCCTCGGAAGTTAATCTGAAAACTAGAAACAATTCCCTCTTCAACACTCCTTTTAAGCAGAGCTAGTATAGGGCCTTCTTCTTGGAAATAAGTAGTTCTCTTCCTTAGCGCTGGCTTAACTTCCAAATTTACAATCGTCACCACATTCCTACTTAACACATCTGCATAGCTTTCCCTAGGGTATAAAGAATCTCTAGGCCATAAGACACAAGAAATTTCAGCCATTTTGCTGCCTCAAGTTCAAGACCTTTAGGTAAAAAGATACTTTAATGACTTGTGATCTGTATATAACTCGAGCTTTGCACCCAAAAGATAGTGCCTCTGCATCTTCAATGCGAAGACAACTACCAAAAGCTCTAGATCATGCGTAGCGTAATTCTTCTCATGAGGTTTCAATTTCCGACTCGCATACGCTATCATTTTGCCATTTTGCATCAAAAATGCTCCCATTCCAGTCCTACAATCATCCGTACACCCTGTTAATCCTTCACTTCCATCTAGAATAGTTAAAATAGGAGCATTTGTCAACTTCTCCTTTAACCCATTGAATGCATATCACACTTTGGCGTCCAAACAAACTTAGCATCCTTCATCGTGAGCTTTGTTAGATGAGAAGCAATCTTCAAGAATTATTTAATAAATCTTCTATAGAAACGTGCTGATCCTAAGAAACTTCTGATCTCGGTCGCACTTTTGGGTTTCTTCCAATCTTGAACCGCAATTACTTTAGCTGGGTCCACTGATATGCCTTCTCCCGAAACTACATGTCCTAAAAATGTTACTTTGGATTTCTAGAAATGGCACTTAATTAGAAAACTTTTCTTTCAGAACATAACTTCTTAAATTATCTAGAACAATTTGAAAATAGGACTTATGCTCTTCCTTCATTTTAGAATAAACAAAGATGTCATCAGCGAAGACTAGGAAAAACTTTTAAGAAAATCCTGAAACACTCTATTCATCAAATCCACAAAATAAGCGAGTTGTTAGTCAATCTGAACGGCATGACTAAGCACCCGTAAAAACTACCTAGGGTATGGAAACTATTAAGGGCAACTCTCCTCTTCAACCCTTAGTTGGTGAAAACCAGTGGCAAGATCCAATTGAGATAATATCTGAGCTCCATAGAGCTGGTCAAACATGTCACCAATCCTAGGTAACAGATACTTATTCTTGATATTCCTCTCATTTAACTCTCGGTATTCTACACTTAATCCAAGAGAACCTTCTGCCTTGGTAACGAAAACTATTGGCGATCCCCAACTTGATGTGCCGCATCTAATCAAACCCTTCTGCAATAAATCAACTGTCTGCTTCTCTAACTCTCTTCTTTCCTTTGAAGCCAATCTTCAAGGAGGTTGAACAATCGGTCTGGTTCCTGGAATGAAATCAATGTGGAACTCTACTTCCCAATGAGGAGGTAAAACTTGCATTGCTTCAAAAGTATCCTTGAAGTCCCAGACAATTGGCATATTGCTTATCTTCTCTTTGGGTACTTCAAGCGAAAGGAGAAAACTGCTCATCAACTTCTTAGGTTCCCCATAATAAATATCTACCCCAACACCCCCAACATCACTAACTCTAACAATCCATTGATTGCAATCTATGATCGCTCTAAACTTAGATAAACAATTCATCCTCAACAATACCCCAAAACCCATAAACCCTATAACAAACAAATCAAAGGGGAAAGAATAGTTTTGATAAAAGATAAGAACATTTAGACACATTGTGTCAAGATCTGCCGAACCCCCAATTGGGTTTGATATATCTAGAGAATTATTAAAAGCATAGGTTTAAGGTTAAGCTTATCAACAAGATCAATTGACACAAAACTACAGGATGAACTGGTATCGAACAACACTCTTATAGGAATATCAAAATGGTAATGTACCTTGCAACACCCGCTTTCCTTTTGTATCCGTAGAAGTAGAAAGTATCTCCTCGATAGCAAAAGCATATCCTTGTGATCCCTTCTTTGGAAAAGACACTTGTTCTTTATATGTCTAGGCTTTTAACAGTTGTAGCAGATTGGTTTACTATTCGGTTTCGGGCAATGATTTACAAATTGGCCAATTTTGTTGCACTTAAAAAACAGAATCTGGGAGAAACTGAACTGCTTCTTCTGTGTTGGAGCTCCACCTCAAGGCGCTTTCCGGACCACTTCTTCCCTTGCGCTTGAAAAATGGCTTGCTTGCAATTAAGATAACTGATAAAGGTTGGGCATTAACTATCGACACTTCTCCTTTCTGTACTCCTTGCTCAATATCAAGGGTTTAAAACCTCAAAGCCATACTAATCAGATTGACAAAGGTACTGTTGAGACGATTGATCATTTCTCGATGAAACTCTGGTTGCATTCCTTTCATGAACATTTCATTCTTTTTTAGTGGCGTATCAATCAATCCTGGTCCAAAGCAGGACAATGCTTTGTACCTATGCTTATATCGCGCCACTACCGTCTCATTTCAAATCCATAAAATTTCTAAACTACCAAGTCCTTCCCACTTTTGGGATAAACCGAGTTTCAAAATCCTCCTTAAACTGCACCTAAGAGAAATCTTCTTCCAGTGTGTTCATTATGACTGAATCCCACCAACCCACTGTTGTTTTCTGAAGCCGATGCAATGCCAACAATCTCTTTCTCGCATCTCGCAACTGAAGATCCCTAAACATCCTTTCACAAGAGCGGAGCCCTGTCTGAACTCCCAAATATCTTTAGTTTCATAGAAAGGCTTAGCGCCTAAAGATGTGTAATTCTTATACAAGGTCATAAATTTCCAAGGCAGCTGAAATTGCACCTCTTCTTTTACTACCAACTCTACAACTGGCTCATTTCTAGGAGTTCTTCCATTTGTAGCCATGCTGGTTCCAAATGCTCTCCCTCTTCA
The DNA here is from genome assembly GCA_030765085.1 of Allium cepa. NCBI lineage: Eukaryota > Viridiplantae > Streptophyta > Magnoliopsida > Asparagales > Amaryllidaceae > Allium > Allium cepa. Next base: position 177,207,689 of record CM060930.1, read on the forward strand.
TCTTCATGTACTCATTTTCAATAATCTAGATAAGTGACTAGCATTATCAGAATGCAAAGATAGGGTCAAACATGAAAGAAGGGAAACTGTAACTAAAGATCTAAAACTAGAGTTGTAAGTGAGAAAAAGAAATCGCCCTCTTAAGATTAACTCTTTCTAGGGCTCTACTCACACTATCTCTAATGAATTGTACCCCAATTAGGCTAAGGTGTTCGCTCAGCCGAAGATTTGGTACCAATTATGACAACCCACCTGTCTAACCTCTAGGAATGACAATTAATATGTAACAACTCTAGATTTTGACTATAAATTTGAATTTGACTTTATTTCAGTTCAAAATTATTTTAAATTTGTTTTATTTGTGAAATTTCATCTCTAAATATTTTTAAAATGATAATAGAATTTTTTCAAAATTTACTGTATTTATTTCCTATTTTTAAAGGCTGTTTTCTAATTTTCTACTATTTTCTTCATATAAATTATGTTTAATTAAATTTTATTTATTTATTTTGTGAATGAATTTTTATTTTTATGTTATTATCTTTGTTATAATTATTTTTCCAATCCCATATATTTTTTCTAAAATTATTTCTATTTAATTTCAAATTTTCTGGTCTAGTTCACTATTTTTAGCTATTTTCCTTAATTTAACTTTATATAATTGATAAATATCTATATAAATTTTTATATTTTGATAAATTTTCGAAATATTATCTAGGATTATTATTATTTCCAGAAATATAAAGTTATATAAATTAAATAAGGATATATGAAGAGTTTTTGACTTTTGAATTGCCTTTTGCCGTTTTGAATTCCACCTCTTCATTTTCCTCACAACTCTTCATTTCTTTTGGCATAACTCCCCACATTTCAGCTGATCATTTCATTTTCATTTCACGTATCTTCTTTTCCTCCTTTATGAGAAAAAAATTTCGGCCATCACATGTTTGAGAAGTTGGCAAAAATTTTATCTTCTTTTATCTTTTTTTTCCACTTATATTGCCTATTCCTTTTGATTTTTGTTTGCACTTGCTCTTCCATTTAGGTTCGGCCATGCTACCTTGCTGCCTAGCCGCCTCCACCACCTGATGGCGCACCACCACCACCTCCTCCTCACCAGCCACCCATGCCGTGACCCCCCTTGGTGATGCATATCCACAAACTTTTCAAAACCACCCCAATGCTAGCCTAGTCGAGCACTACCTCACATCCACCACCTCACCACCCCTTTAGCCGCCCCCTACATCACCACCACCACCTCCAGCACCTCCAGCACTCTCGGCCACACCGTCACAGTGGACCCCACACCTCTGGCCGTGGCACCTAGGGCCTTGGTCGAGCCCAATTCATGGCCTAAAACCCATGTATATGCATGCTTTTGTGTTCTTGCCTCCACCTACCTTTACACCATAATTCCAACATGTAGGCCGAACCCATACTCACCCAAACCAGACCCAAACACTTTCCATTGTCATGTATTTTCCCTTATGGCTGAGCCTAGTAAAGTTTAAAAGCAAGTGCAAGCATTTCTATTTGATTCTATGCAGTTTATTCTAGTGCAGTTTTGATAGTCGTTGGTTTGAAACTTATCGATGTTATATTGTTTTTGTTTGAGTTGTATCCAAGGAATTTGACATTTGGCTCCTCCATTCCAATTTGTATCATGCTTTTGTGCTTGTGTAGATCCTGTTTGTGCAAATTCGTCATGGGTCATTAGCTCAAACCAATGAGTTATTCTCACCAGACAATATATACATATATAACTAGTGAATTGACCCATTGTGAATCTGTAAAATGCATTATCATGTTATATCTGCTATATTATGATTTTATGATGTTCACCCATGCTTAAACACCTGTTATAACATTTGTTACTGTTATATTATGCTATTCTGTTATTTTTATCAGTTCATCACACTGCAAGTTCCCTTTAGATTAGAACCACTATGGGTTGAAATGATACATACCCGAACGGACTTTAGAATAAGGGAAAATCGTTATGGGCTGAAATGATAGGCCTGAATGATTTTCAATTTATTTAATTTACTTGGGACTGCGGGTTTGAAATGATAAAACCCAGATTTTTTTGTAAATTACGGGTTGAAATGATATATTACCCGTATCACTTTTCCTAGTGTAGAAAATTATATACAGACCCGTAGTTAATGTATGTTTTCTAAAAATTTTAGAAATTATTTTAGAAATGTAAATATTAAAATATTTTGATTTAAATCTAATTAAAAATGATTTTTGTAAAATATTATCGATTTTCTGAATAATTATAAGTGAAATAAATTAATGAAAAAGTTAGAAAATTTTGAATGTGAGTTATTTTGGAAAATTTGATTTAATTATAATTGAAAATTAAATTGAATATGAAATCATGATAAATTATGATAATTTGAATTTAAATGAATCTAAAGTGATTTTATATCATATTAATGATTTTTTTATAAAGTTGAAATGTGAAATGAATAAATATTTAAGTTGAAATTTTGAAACATAACTAAAATTGGAAATTTATGGAATTGACTTAAAAGTGAATTTTTAGTTAAGTAAATAAAAATAAAACTAAGTTATATTTGAGAATTTGAACTTAAATGTTAGATTGAAATTTAATGTAATGAATTTAAAATTGAACATTGCAGTTTAATAAGTGAATTAGCGTTAAATATGAATTTTTAAATGGAAATTTAACTTTATGAAATCATGAAATTTAAGAAAATTAAATGATGGTTATAAAAGTTAAAAAAATGTATGTGATTTTATAAGTTAAAAGTGATTTATAGGAAATATAATTGTTGTGAAATTTTAGTGAAATTTTGAAGTTAATTAACTGAATTTTTGAAATGCTATTATATCTAATATAAATGATAATACAACATTTGTAAATGCTGTAGTTGATAAGTAAACTAGATAGCTAAATTAAATTAAAGGCTATTATAGCATTTTATAATTTTTTGCTATAATTTTTGGATTAAACTAAGTTTTCCTTGAAACTAATGAAACTCTATTACAGCATTTTCAAACGCTGTCTTCTGTTAAATTGAACTGTTTTGAATATAACTTTCTGTAGCATTTTCCAAATGCTGCGAAAGTTGAATTTTCATTGTTTTGATAAAATTAAGTTAAAGGATGAACTTTGAAAGTTGAAAATTTTGGAAATTTAATTATTAAATGTAACAACTTCATATTTTTTATGATTTAAATGAAGTAATTTGTTTGGAATTGAACCATTTTGAAATGTGAATTGAAATGGTATTTTTAAATTGAATAAAATGAATATTTTTTCCAAATGAATGATAAGTTTGATATTTTGAAATGGATTTGAAATGATATTGGATTTTGAGAAATAAATACCATTTTTTAATTATAACTATGGGTTATAATAACGATTGGTTGTTAAAGAGTTCGGGATCGGATATGGACATACTCTCTGTCGATACCGAAAACCACTTTAACAACTGTGTACGCGGTGGAGATTCCAGAATGAAGTAGGATGGTGACGACGTTCCTAAGGTACTTTATGTGGACCTAACTCCCATGAGTTAGCTTAAGGTGGCTAAAACAGGAGCGATCTCGGGCCAAAAGAGGAAGCAACTCTGGCTAAACACACTTCTTCGATACCATTCTATTACTGTTGTGATCGATAGGGTGCACCCCTTGATATTGGAGTGTTGTTCAGGGTGGGCGTATGTGGCTGCTGCGTTACCACCAGCCCGTGTGCGTTATATCTACCCTGGCATTGCCTTCTGTGTCGTGTCACCTACCATACCGAGCCTTTACTACGAGTTTGTTTTTCTCCCGTAGCCCGTGTGGTATCCTCTGACAGTCACCCGGATTGGAGATGGCATGATATTGGATGGAGTACTGGGACTATTATGTATGAAGGGAGATATGGGTAGCCCGTAACGCTATTTAAAAGTATGTTTATTTTACTGTAGTCATTATTATAATAGTGAAATATTACTATATAGTAAATAGTTTAACGGATCCTTAGAGGATGGGCGGTCCCAGGCATCCTTTAAGTTACTTGTATCTTTATTACAGTTCACTTGAGTTGGTTTACATTATATAAGTATATATTGTCCTGACTCGAGTGTTTTTGTGTTTTGCTTTACGCTCGGGTCAGCCTGAGTATTCACGACTTTGGATTCTCTTTCTAGAGCTGGTCTTTGCTGGAGTTTCTGCTTATCTATATATTTATCTACTTCTGTTTCAGCTGTTCTAGTATCTCATGTATTAGTGAACTTCTATGTATTTGGGATTTCTATTATGTTGTTTTCAGACTGTATAATGTATTTGGTTTGAGACTCTGTTGTAGTAGCTTCATGAACTACTATGTATTTTTATATTTTGCTGCGAGTTATTCTGTTTGTTTTGTTTCTGTGATTCTGTATATCTGATTTTATTTGCTCCAAATTTATTTACAATCTTTTATTTCGCATCATTCAAGTCTGACATGTGTGGATTATTGTCGATTTGAATGGCACGAAATTGGGGTTGTTACAGTTGGTATCAGAGCTTTGGTTTTTGGCAAACCATTGCCTCTGCGGAGCAAAAACTCATTAGAAATAGGGTATTTCTACCCTAGAATGAGTGAAATCAGTCTCAGAATCATATCTTTGTGAGAGACGTATTTTCAAAGTATAATATGATTTTTGAAAATGTTTTCAAAGGATTTTCAAAGATTATTTTGATATGTAAAATTTTCTTTCTTTTTTAAAAAGGATTTTCAAATGTTTTCTAACTTCCGTTCTTTCGTATCTACCTTGTTAGGATCTTTTCTTTCTTTAAGATATTCATCCAAGTGTATTATCTTGTCTTATCTAAATTTATCTTTGGCTTGTCCTTATTCTTGTCCTAAATTCATTCTTGATATTTTTCAGGATGAATCGAGGAAATGCTAGAGTTAGGGGTCGTGGCATTGCCCCAGCTCCTCAACCTGATGCTCCAGTCAGATTCACCGTTCTTTGTAAGGAATTCTCACAACTAGGTGGAACCCCATTCACCGGTTCAGAGACTATCATTGAGGCTCGGCAGTGGTTGCGGAGTCTTGAGAGAATATTTACTGGTCTTAATATTACTGATGCCCAGCAGCGTCGGCTAGCAGCTTGGCAGTTGCGTGATTCTGCTTTAGATTGGTGGGAGTCCATTATGGCAAACACCGTCGATGCTGATCTCACTTGGGAGCAGTTTAGGTATCCTTTGTGTTATCTTAATTTTGTTCCTATTTTTTTTCCTTTCTTTGAATCTATCTTAAGCTTGTTTTCTGTATCTCTTTTCCAGGGAGGCTTTTGTGGCAAAATGGATGCCGGAAGCCAGAAAATCTCAGCTTTATCTTGAGTTTATGGATTTGAAGCAGGGTACCATGTCTTTTGCTGAGTATGAGAGGAAGTTCAATGAACTTTCCAAATTCGGTCCTAGCCTTATCTATACTCCTCTTAAGAATAATGAGAAATTTATTGCTGGTGCTCGTCTAGAGTATTATAGTCGCCTCATTTCTCATGTTCATGGTCCTTTCACTCAGCTCATGGATATGGCTATTCACTATGAGAATTCCACATCCAAAGGTCTTGCTGTTTCTGGTGCTCAGTCTTCCTCTGCAGTTTCCAAGAAGCGTAAGCCAAACTTCCAGCAGCAGAAGGAGAATTGGCAGAAGCGTTCTGGTCTGGGATCTTCATCATCTGCTCCTGCTCAGAGGCAACTGGTTGATCTCTCCTTCATCACTTGCTTTAGGTGTGATTAGAAGGGGCACTATGCCAATAGTTGTCCTACATTATCTGGTGCTGCTGTTCCTCCACCTTCTCAGTCGGCTAGACGTGATCTCTGCCATATCTGTCTCCAGCCTAGTCATTTTAAGAAGGATTGCCCTACCCAGCAGAGGGGTACTTCTTCTGGTATATTTGTTGTCACTTCTGCCTCATCTCTAGTTCCTCCACCTGCTCCTGCTCCTAGTGATGACCAAGGTACACTCCAGGGTTCATTTACTTTATTTCATCATCCTGTTCGTGTGTTGTTTGAGACTGGTGCTTCACACAGTTTTAATTCTGTTGATTTGTGTGATAAGTTTGAGCATCTCCTTTCTCCTTAGTATACTTCTGTTCCGTTATGTGTTTCAAATCCTATTGGGGGTCCTTCTAACCCTAATCGGATTTGTCGAGAAGTGAAACTTTTCCATTCTGATCATCGCTTTAGTGGTGATTTTTATATTCTGGGCTTCGATGCTTTTGATTTATTGCTTGGTCAGGATTGGTTAGTGAATCATGATGCTCATATCTCTTGTAAAACCCGGTCTATTTGCCTCTTTGATGATCATGGGAATGCCTTAATTATTCAGTGCCGCATGCCTCAGGATTTTGCTGGCAACTTTATTTATTCTTTGGATTCTTCTCCCAGTGATCTTGATTCTACTCCTGTGGTTAAACTATATCCCGATGTATTTGGTGAAGTCACTTCTCTACCTCCGAAGAGGGAAATTGATTTTCGGATTGATCTTATTCCTGGTGCTCGACCTGTGGTTCTTCCTCCTAGAAGAATGGCACCCCGCGAGAAGGTTGAGATGGGAAAGAAAATTGAGGACTTATCTTCCAAAGGTCTGATTAGGCTTAGTTTTTCTGAATGGGGAGCTGCGGTGGTTTCTGTCACCAAATCTGACAGTTCTCTTCGGATGTGTGTTGATTATAGGGAGCTGAACAAGCTCACTATGAAAAACAGATATCATATGCCTCGTATCAACGATATGTTTGATCAGCTTTATGGTGCCTCTATTTTTCTCTCAGCTTGATCTTGCCACAGGTTTTCATCGGCTCAGGGTTGCTGAGGATAGAACTCCCAAGACTGCTTTCCGCATTGAGAATGGATTTTATGAATGGTTAGTCATGTCTTTTGGTTTGACTAATGCCCCTGCTTTCTTTGTTGATTTGATGAATCGTGTTTTTCGTGATGTGCTTAATAAATTTGTGCTAGTCTTTTTTGATGATATCCTTGTCTTCTCTAAGACTAATGATAAGCGTAAGTCGCATTTGAAATATGTTCTTGAGACTCTCAGAAATCATCAGTTAAAGGTTAAATTTTCTAAATGCCATTTCTGGAAGGTTGAAGTCCGTTATCTCGGGCATATTGTTTCTAGTAATGGAGATTCTGTTGATCCAGTTAAGATTGCTGCGATCAATGTAAGTCTTTCTTTCTTCTCTTTCTCTATCATTTTAATAATTCTATTTTTCTTGTTGTCCTTATTTTCTCCCGATTCTGTTCTAGGATTGGGAAACTCCAAAGACTCCATCTGATATTCGTAGTTTTCTGGGCCTTGCCGGTTACTACCAGAGATTCATTGAGAATTTTGCTCGGATTGCTGCACCTCTCACAGCTTTGACTCAGAAGAATGCCAGATTTGTCTGGAGTGATCAGTGTAAGGCTGCATTCAGTGAGTTGAAGAGCAAGCTAACTTCCGCACCAGTTCTTACTATTCTAAATAGAAGTGAGGGATTTACAGTTTATATTGATGCTAGTCGTGAGGCTTTGGGTGTTGTTCTCATGCAGGATGGTAGGGTTACTGCCTATACCAGTCGTCAGTTGAAAACCCACGAAGCAAATTATGCTGCTCATGATTTAGGGTTACTTGCTGTTGTCTTTGCTTTGAAACTTTGGAGGCATCATCTTCTTGGAACCAAGTTTGAGCTTTTTACAGATCATCAGTCTTTGAGATATATCTTCTCCCAGAAGGATCTGAATCAGAGGAAAGTTCGTTGGCTTGAGTTTCTGGCTTCTTACGACCTCGACATTAACTATACTCCCGGTAAAGCTAATGTTGTGGCCGAAGCTCTGAGTCAGAAGAAGGCATTGTTGTGTCAGCTTGTTGTTTCTTCTTCCCCTCTTCTGGATCGGATTATGGCTAAGTAGGATGAGGATGAGATGCTTAGATTGACGAAGGATAGTGTTCGTAGCAGAGTTGGTGGTAGTAGTGGTAGTAGTGGAGCTCAGATTGATGATAGAGGGATATTGAGGATTAATGGCAGGATTTGTCTCCCGAATGTTGATGGGTTGAGGCAGGAGTTGCTTTAGGAGAATCATCGATCCAGACTTTCTATTCATCCTAGTGTGTCGAAGATGTATCAGGATATGAAGAGGCTTTATTGGTGGAAGGGGATGAAAATGGATATTTCTATCTTTGTTAGTCGGTGTGCAACTTGTCAGCAAGTCAAAGCCGATCACCAGAAGACCCCTGGTTTGTTGCAGCCCCTTGAGATTCCTAATTGGAAGTGGGAACAGGTTTCCATGGATTTCATCGATGGTTACCGAGGACTCGGTAGGGCAATGAGAGTATCTGGGTCATTGTTGATAGACTGACCAAGTCCGCTCATTTTATTCCGGTCAAGTCTACTCGTTCTGCTTCTAGTTTATCTGAGATTTACATGAGAGAGATCGTTCGTCTCCATGGTGTTCCTCTCAGTATTGTTTGTGATCGTGACCCTATTTTTACTAGTAAGTTCTGGAATGCTTTTCAGGAATCTTTGGGTACTCATTTGAATCTGAGCACTGCTTATCATCCTCAGACCGACGGTCAAACGGAAAGAGTAAATCAGATTCTCGAGGATCTTCTTCGTGCTTGTGTGCTTGATTATGGAGGATTTTGGGAAGATTATCTCCATCTTGCCGAATTTACCTACAATAATAGCTATCAGGTATAATCTTATCTTCTGTTTTTAGTCTATTCTTGATTTTTTTATCTATCTCATTCCATCTTTGCATTCAGGTCAGTCTCAAAATGTCTCCGTTTGCTGCTTTATACGGACGACCTTGTAGATCTCCATCTTGCTGGATTGAATCCGATAATCATTTGGTTCTTGGTCCTGTAGTGATTTTGGAAGCTTCTGAGAAAGTTGAGGAGATTAAGAAGAGGTTGAGAGCCGCTCAGGATAGACAGAAGAAGTATGCCGATAGGCGTAGGCGGAATTTGGAATTTGCTGTTGGTGATCAGGTGTTCCTTAAGGTTTCTCCCTTGAGAAATGTCATTCGCTTTGGTCGTAGAGGGAAGCTTTCTCCTAGGTTCATTGGTCCTTTCGTATTGTGGAAAGAGTTGGTTCTTTGGCTTATCGTCTGGATTTGCCCGAGAAGCTTTCTGGAGTGCATGATGTATTCCATGTCTCGCATCTTCGCCGTCATCTTCATGATCCATCTCTTATTGTCCAGCCTTCTACTCTTGATAGTTTGGATATTGAGCCTAACCTGACTGTTGAGAGGAAGCCACTTCGTATAGTTCGTAGAGATACGAAGCAGCTCAGAAGGAAATCTGTGAATCTGGTCAAAGTACAGTGGAGTACTGACGACCGAGATTGTACATGGAAAACGGAGGAGAGCATTCGTGCTTCGAATCCGGAATTATTTGTTTCAGGTACTATTTTGCTTTTCTATATTATTTCTCTTTATTTTCCTTTCCGTTCTTTTCGAGGACGAAAAGATTTGAGTGGGGGAGAGTGTAACAACCCTAGATTTTGACTATAAATTTGAATTTGACTATAAATTTGAATCTGACTTTATTTCATTTCAAAATTATTTTAAATTTTTTTTATTTGTGAAATTTCATCTCCAAATATTTTTAAAATGATAATAGAATTTTTTTCAAAATTTACTGTATTTATTTCCTATTTTTAAAGGCTGTTTTCTAATTTTCTGCTATTTTCTTCATATAAATTATATTTAATTAAATTTTATTTATTTATTTTTATTTTTATGTTATTATCTTTGTTATAATTATTTTTCCAAGCCCATATAATTTTTCTAAAATTTAATCTATTTAATTTCAAATTTTCTGGTCTAGTTCACTATTTTTAGCTATTTTCCTTAATTTAACTTTATATAATTGATAAATATTCATATAAATTTTTATATTTTGATAAATTTTCGAAATATTATCTGGAATTATTATTATTTCCAGAAATATAAAGTTATATAAATTAAATAAGGATATATGAAGAGTTTTTGACTTTTGAATTGCCTTTTTGAATTCCACCTCTTCATTTTCCTCACAACTCTTCATTTCTTTTGGCATAACTCCCCACATTTCAGCTGATCATTTCATTTTCATTTCACGTATCTTCATTTCCTCCTTCCTGAGAAAAAAACTTCGGCCATCACATGCTTGAGAAGTTGGTAAAATTTTTATCTTCTTTTATCTTCTTTTTTCACTTATATTGCTTATTCCTTTTGATTTTTGTTTGCACTTGCTCTTCCATTTAGGTTTGCCCATGCTACCTTGCCGCCTAGCCACCTCCACCACCTGATGGCACAGCACCACCACCTCCTCCTCACCAGCCACCCAAGTCGTGACCCCCCTTGGTAATGCATATCCACAAACTTTTCAAAACCACCCCAATACTAGCCTAGCCGAGCACTACCTCACATCCACCACCTCACCACCCCTTTAGCCGCCCCCTACATCACCACCACCACCTCTAGCACCCTCGGCCACACCATCACAGTGGACCCCACACCTCTGGCCGTGGCACCTAGGGTCTTGGCCGAGCCCAATTCATGGCCTAAAACCCATGTATATGCATGCTTTTGTGTTCTTGCCTTCACCCACCTTTACACCATCATTCCAACATGTAGGCCGAACCCATACTCACCCAAACCAGACACAAACACTTGCCATTGTCATGTATTTTCCCTTATGGCTGAGCTTAGTAAAGGTTAAAAGCAAGTGCAAGCATTTCTATTTGATTCTGTGCAGTTTATTCTAGTGCAGTTTTGATAGTCGGTTTGAAACTTATCGATGTTATATTGTTTTTGTTTGATTTGTATCCAAGGAATTTGACATTTGTCTCCTCCATTCGAATCTTTATCGTGCTTTTGTGCTTGTGTAGATCTTGTTTGTGCAAATTCGTCGTGGGTCATCAGCTCAAACCAGTGAGTTATTCTCACCAGACAATATACACATATATAACTAGTGAATTGACCTCTTGTGAATCTGTAAAATGCATTATCATGTTATATCTGCTATATTATGATTTTATGACGTTCACCCATGCTTAAACACCTGTTATAACATTTTTTACTGTTATATTATGCTATTATGTTATTTTTATCAGTTCATCACACTGCAAGTTCCCTTTAAATTAGAATCACTATGGGTTGAAATGATACATACCCGAACGGACTTTAAAATAAGGGAAAATCGTTATGGGCTGAAATGATAGGCCTGAATGATTTTCAGTTTATTTCATTTACTTGGGACTGTGGGTTTGAAATGATAAAACCAGGATTTTTTTGTAAATTTCGGGTTGAAATGATATATTACCCGTATCACTTTTCCTAATGTAGAAAATTATATACAGACCCATAGTTAATGTATGTTTTCTAAAAATTTTAAAAATTATTTTAGAAATGTAAAATTTTAAAATATTTTGATTTAAATCTAATTAAAAATGATTTTTGTAAAATATTATTGATTTTCTGAATAATTATAAGTGAAATAAATTAATGAAAAAGTTAGAAAATTTTGAATGTGAGTTATTTTGGAAAATTTGATTTAATTATAATTGAAAATTAAATTGAATATGAAATCATGATAAATTTATGATTATTTGAATTTAATTGAATTTAAAGTGATTTTATATCATATTAATGATTTTTTTATAAAGTTGAAATGTGAAATGAATAAATATTCAAGTTGAAATTTTGAAACATAACTAAAATTAGAAATTTATGGAATTGACATAAAATTGAATTTTTAGTTAAGTAAATGAAAATAAAACTAAGTTATAATTGAGAATTTTAACTTAAATGTTAGGTTGAAATTTAATGTAATGAATTTAAAATTGAACATTGCAGTTTAATAAGTGAATTAGTGTTAAATATGAATTTTTAAATGGAAATTTAACTTTATGAAATCATGAAATTTAAGAAAATTAAATGATGGCTATAAAAGTAAAAAAATATATGTGATTTTATAAGTTAAAAGTGATTTATAGGAAATATAATTATTGTGAAATTTTATTGAAATTTTGAAGTTAATTAACTGAATTTTTGAAATGCTATTATATCTAATATAAATGATAATACAACATTTGTAAATGCTGTAGTTGATAAGTAAACTAGATAGCTAAATTAAATTAAAGGCTATTATAGCATTTTATATTTTTTTGCTATGATTGTTGGATTAAACTAAGTTTTCTATGAAACTAATGAAACTCTATTACAGCATTTTTAAATGCTGTCTTTTGTTAAATTGAACTGTTCTGACTATAACTTTTTGTAGCATTTTCCAAATGCTGCGAAAGTTGAATTTTCACTGTTTTGATAAAATTAAGTGAAAGGATGAACTTTGAAAGTAAAAATTTTTGGAAATTTAATAATTTAATTATTAAATGTAATAACTTTATATTTTTATGATTTAAATGAAGTTATTTGTTTGGAATTGAACCATTTTGAAATGTGAATTGAAATGGTATTTTTAAATTGAATAAAATGAATATGTTTTTCAAATGAATGATACGTTTGATATTTTGAAATGGATTTGAAATGGTATTGGATTTTGAGAAATAAATACCATTTTTAAATTATAACTATGGGTTATAATAACGATTGGTTGTTAAAGAGTCTGAGATCAGATATGGACATACTCTCTGTCGATACCGAAAACCACTTTAACAACTATGTACGCGGTGGGGATTCCAGAATGAAGTAGGATGGTGACGACATTCCTAAGGTACTTTACATGGACCTAACTCCGTGAGTTAGCTTAAGGTGGCTAAAACAGGTGCGATCTCGGGCCAAAGGAGGTAGCACCTCTGCCCGAACACACTTCTTCGATACCATTCTATTACTGTTGTGATCGATTGGGTGCACCCCTTGATATTGGAGTGTTGTTCAGGGTGGGCATATGTGGCTTTTGCGTTACCACTAGCCCATGTGCGTAATTGGTATATCTACCCTGGCATTGCCTTGTGTGCCGTGTCACCTACCATACCGAGCCTTTACTACGAGTTTGTTTTTCTCCCATAGCCTGTGTGGTATCCTCTGACAGTCACCCGGAGTGGAGATGGCATGATATTGGATGGACTACTGGGACTATTATGTGTGAAGGGTGATATGGGTAGCCCGGAACACTATTTAAAAGTATGTTTATTTTACTGTAGTCATTATTATAATAGAGAAATGTTACTATATAGTAAATAGTTTAACGAATCCTTAGAGGATGGGCGATCCCAAGCATCCATTAAGTTATTTGTCTCTTTATTACAGTTCACTTGAGTTGGTTAACATTATATAAGTATATATTGTCCTGAATCGAGTGTTTTTGTGTTTTTGCTTTACGCTCGGGTCAGCCTGAGTATTCACAGCTTTGGATTCTCTTTCTGGTGCTGGTCTTTGCTGGAGTTTCTGCTTATCTATATATTTATCTACTTCTGTTTCAGCTGTTCTAGTATCTCATGTATTAGTGAACTTCTATGTATTTGGGATTTCTATTATGTTGTTTTCAGACTATATTATGTATTTGGTTTGAGACTCTGTTGTAGTAGCTTCATGAACTACTATGTATTTTTATATTCCTCTACGAGTTATTCTGTTTGTTCTGTGTCTGTGATTCTGTATATCTGATTTTATTTGCTCCAAATTTATTTACAATATGTTATTTCGCATCATTCAAGTCTGACATGTGTGGATTATTGTCGATTTGAATGGCACGAAATTGGGGTTGTTACATAATACATCGTCGGTGTTCGTGTGTCATTGCCCAAGCATCGGAAAGATGAACCATCATTTGGATAAAATAAAGAACAAAATAGAAAATATCACAACAAACTACAAAATAAACCATAACAATCAATAGTACTTTAGGTTGCTCCTTAATAAGAAGTTATCGGAGTTATACAGAAGTACTATAGATCAGCTTAGGCAGTTATAACACCCTGTCTTTACATATGCTGAAACAAAATACACTTGCACAAATAAGATAATACAGGAGAATATATATAACTAAGAAGACGAAAGCCTCTTTCTTAGACGTGGTCTTTCCAACAAAGACTGCTACCCTGGGACTACTCAAATAAAATGAGTACTCGAGAGTTTAGGGTAAAAACAAACAACTCTGATAAGACGATATGTCTGGTATAAGTAAAACTTTAAAATAATAGGTGTGAAATTAAAAACAAACATACGAGACCAAGCCGCTGCACATAGAACGGCTTTACTCTCACATAAATCAACATTCAAATGTAAAGAATGGATAAATAATTAAACTTCGCAAAGCATGGTTGACTCTTCCTGATGCAAATAGGGAAATAAATTTGAAGGTTCGAATCAAATAGGAAAAGGAAAATCCAACAAATAATTTGAAGGGTGCATTCCCCTTAAAAGAAGTATGCCTCTAGAAATATACTTGAAAACCCTAGGAACTCCAAGTCGGACCCTGCCAATCCTTACCAAGAATCCGAGTGTTTCACATCTAAATTTGCAAAACCAAATCCAATATAAACGTGATGTGAAAATACCCTAAAGAGAGAAACCCCATATAACTTGGTGCCTAGAAACACGCATTTTGATTTAGTCATTTCTAACATAGGATAACAAAGTTATAGAAGTGACACATCATCTTAGAATGACAATAAAAAAGAAGCTAAAATAACCGATATCCGAGAAAACAATTATCAAGGATATAAAACAATCATATATGGAAATTAAGTCTTGTATACTTACCAACACCCATTGAATTCAAACTTGTACTATTTCTTGGTTAACAATAGCACTGGACATGTCAAGGTAGTGTTACCACAAAGTCATGTCTCATGGTTATTCTTAACTTTTGAAATAGCGACAAGTCTACATCTTCAATGCTTAGTGCTAATTATACAAATAAATTGTTTCCATATATGTGAATTGCTTTACAGAAATTAATTCATTTCCATAAACAAATCAAACATTTTCTTTTAAAACATCAAACTCGTATATGGCTTCACATTACAATTATTAGCTTCAAAAAAAACTTTGTTGATAAATTTCCCTAACTCCAAAACATCATTAAAAAGGATTTAATAACTTAAAATATTCTTATTACCTTTATTAATCAACATTTAAACTTCATTAATTAAGTTGATAAATTCACTTTAGTGCCTTTAATTAAAGGGTAAATCACCTTTAAATCATCATTAATTCAATTAATTACAAAGATTATTTAATGGTTAATTAAATTAATTAATTAATTAATAATCAAATATCATTATTTAAAATGATTAATCGGTTTAAAATATCATTAAAGGAAAGATTAATCAAAGTTAAAACAAGTTGATTTCCTTTAAAAGTCATTAATTGAAAAAAAAACATCTTTAACTAATTTATTAATAAACTTTAATCCATTATTATCAAAAGATTAATTAGCCTTAAGCTTCTGAAATAAAATGATTAATTAAGTTTAAAACATCATTAAATAAGTAATTAGTTAAATTTAAAACACATCATTAATAGTTAATCAGTTAACCTAATCCTTAAAATTAAGTAATTAATCAATTTAATCGTTGTTAAAATAATTAATTACTCTTGAAAATTTTATTAATCAAAAACTTGCTTAACTTCTAAAATAATTCCAAGCACAATAAGGAAACCAAACGGTTTCGATAAAAGGTAATTTTCCAAAAGTGTCGATATAGCGGCTATCACTATATGACAGTTCGAAATTCGAGTACATGATATTATCAATACAACCAACCATCACAAAAAAAGTAAGAATACATATACATGGTGATTCGCTATGATACGACAAGTAATAAGTATTTACTAGCAATATAATTACTTTAGCTAGAAATTTTTCATATTTTCTTACTACACGCAAAGTAACTTCCAAATGCGATAACTTTTTACAACGTGGACAAAATCAACTTCCAAACCATCACTATGCATATACAAAAAGAATTCATAGGTCGTAATTATGAGCATAAATATAATTTAAAACTTTTGGTTTAAAGGTTGAAGCTTTACCCACAAAACACTTCTAACTTAACCGGATCACCACAACAAATTGCCGAACTTACGCATTATCGTCACAACACCTTAACCTTGGAAGCCATGGAAGTATTTATGTATATGGAGAGATAAGAAATGTGTCAGGACCCATTTTCCATCTACCAGAAAGACGCATCATGATTTAAGAAAGAAAGGGATAGAAGAAGAAAAGATAAGGAAGAAGAAACTCAACAACATCAGATACTCACAGCGGAACGATTGAAATATAATATATCACATAAAATATTACATAGTATCATATACATCAGAGTTACACAACCTATACAACACATATTAGACAGTTATAAACACATGTCTATCATACAACTCAGGTACATCAACACAATATAGACATAACACTAACCCAGCGGAATTATCAAGCTAACCTGAATTCCTCGACTACTCATACATAATATGAGCATCCAAGAGTTTAATAAAATAGAAAATAAACACTCGGGTCAGACATGGGTCTGGTGTATGTAAACAGGTTAAAGTTGCTTAACTTTAGAAAATCCTTTGAAAAGAAAAGGTATCACGTAATACTTCCCACACATAAACATGGAAAAGTTTTTATCTTACGCTAACCAAAACATTTGATAGGAAATCCAGTGATATTATAATAGTGTCTAGGGTTTTCAAGTAAATAAGAAATGGCCGAAATTGTTACATGATTAAATTTCAACTACGAGCCATAAAAGTAGGTAATACAAATCAAAATCGTAGGGTCTCATAGGAAGAATGGGTTTCCATCAATGGCAGGGCTACTGGGGTACCGCCCGTCACAGTATTGGGCTTAGATCACCGTACCGAGGATCCACCCTAAATCCTCTACAACACAAAGCCGGAACCATCCCTTACTGGACAGTCCCGAACAAGACCACCCCGTGGTTGGCACGACCAACCACACACTAAGCCGAAATAAAAAGGGACCTCTAGACAGGAGTAAATCTCGTCCTACTTGGGCATGACCCACTTAACCTTGCTGCACCTCCCCTGTTTTAGCCATTCCCGGTTGATGAGGCTTAAGGCTGCGATTACCTTTATAGAACACATCTATCTAGAATGCTCATCATCCACTTGACGAAGTTCTAAAAGCATTCAATCCATACAAGTTCGTTCCGGGTTCGAACGAAACCGAAGGCACTATGTCGTTGCACTCATTTTGGAATCACCCTCAGAGTCAACGACCATAGCCCTTGCACTCTGAATCACCATCTCGAACCTGAAAGTACTATCTCTGTCAAACTCATCTTGGAATCACCCACAGAGTTATACTAACGGATAGTTCTTACACTTCGAGTCTTCACTAAGCTCTTTTCTTGGATTCACGACCTAATGTTTAATTTGGATCGATGTGGTTTTCGGATATCCAAATATGGAAACCCGATCCCGGTCTCACCGAAATCCAAACGCGATTTTAATGTCCAAGTCGTTAAAGGGTTCAAACAATTAAACTTATATTCAAAATAATATAACAGATAGATGAATCACATTATCACAATAGAGAATTCCAATTATCCAATCATCTCACAAAGCAGCACATATCACATATCAGAGATATCACACCCAAATCATCCAATATCAATCAATCACCCAATATCAATCAATCATTATACATCAATCATCTATAAGCAGGTTTGATTCTCTCTCTTAATCAATTGGATTACCTTAATCCTTCTTCCTCAACATTAATTAATTACAAATTAATTAATTAATCACCTCTTAACGATCTTCCTTAATTAATCTCCCTTGATTAATTATCCTTTAATTATATTCAAGTAAAGCCTTTAATTAATTACACAAATTAATTATCCTTAACCATATACTGTAATTAACCTTTAATTACTTCATTAATTACATTAATTAATGATTCTCCATTTATTTTCATTAATTAATTAACGTTGCTTAATTTGCATTAAACCTCAATTAATTATAATTAATCAACCATACTTTAATTAATCACTTTTATTAATCAACCTTGATTAATTTCATTAATTATATTAACTAATGATCCTTATTAATTAATTAACCCTTTAATTAATTAAATAAATAATTTGGAATTAACCACCTCATTAATTTGTCTTAATTAATCATAAACAGTAATTAACAAACTTGTAATTACTTATCTTAATTTATTAACTTCTTAATTAATTATTAACCCTTTGATTAATTATACTAATTAATTAATCTTTAATTACTTCATTAAGTAATTATTAATTAATTACATTAATTAATAATCCTTAATTAATTACTTTATTGATTAATCATATTTGAATTAATTACATTTAGTAATTAATCTTAAATTAATCACATTCATTAATTAATCAATCACATTGATTAATTAGTCAACCAAAATTTACTAAGTAATTAACCCTTAATTACTTTCATTAGTTAATACTCTCTTAATTAATTATCTTAACAAGTAATTAATCACATCATTAATTAACCTTAATTCTTTAATTAATCAATTACTCTTTAATTAATTAATTTTCAAATCAATTATATTAACTAATCCTTTAAATTAATACATCAAGTGATTATCCCTTAATCACTTCCGCACAATTACTTCCATAAGTAATTTTCCACCAATTACTTCCATAAGTAATTTCTCTTTTTTATTACATTCAGTAATTCACCATTAATTACTTCATTAAGTAATTACACTTAATTAATTCACAATTAAGTGATTATTTAAAATTAACCAAAATAATTAACCAATCATTTAAAATTAATTAAATAATTAGTTAACTTCTTATATTCAAAAATCCTTAATTAATTAAGAAAATCATTTATCTTACTTAATCTTTTATTTATTAACAAATCATTAATTAACTATTCTTAAGATAACAACAATAATTAATTAATCATATTTATATTTACAAATTGATTATTTTAAATTAATCAAGATCTTAATAACTTAAAACAAACTCTTTATTTTTAATTGATTTCCATAACTATCATAAAAGCTTATTTAAAAATAAAACATTTAGAAATCAATTACAATTAAAAATAATTTAAACATTTAATTAAACCTTTTAAATCTTTGAAGTCCTTTCAAAGTTATTTAATAAGTTTAATACATAGTTATTTTGAAACTTAATTATCATATCTTAAAAACTTATTATCTTTAAATAAAAATTGAAAACCTAGTTTAAATATATTTATTTATAATACTTTTAATCTTAGAAAGATCTTACTTAAAACTATTTTTTTTTTCACTTTGAAAATCTGTTAATCACCTTCTTTATAATAACCTAATTTCCTTGTTAAAATTGAAACTGCCCAAGAGAAACCAACCCGAGCCACATGCTTCTCCTCTCGATCAAACACTTGATACCCAGCAACGCAACTTCTTCGAGATGTAACTCAAAACGCACGAGTCCTACACCGAGCAAGCACCTTCTTCCCAAACTTCCTCTCTTCTATCAAATACATCGTACATGCGTGCACGATGCACGGCGAACCATGCGACGCCTATTCTTCCTCCGACCTTCACCAAATCGCCAATGACCACGACGAACCACGCGACCATCCAGATCCAAAAAAAGTCCCCTATTCGAAATCGAGCAACAAAGCCCAAAAACTGGAAACATGACTCGAACGAAAACCTCCCAACGCTGACGAACCCATCACCATTCGACCTCGCCGACCTCACTATCGAATCGCCTCGACCCCATGCATCCATTCACCCTAACGCGATCGTCCCCGATGATCCACTGATGATGCAACCGTCGCGTAAACAAAAGCCCTCAAATTTTAAGTCGAAACTCTACTCCATCAAAATCCAATCACCTCGGCCCATAAGAAAAACCACCATTATTTTTCCTATACTCGCCATCATTCATACCACCTACAGACCAAAACTCAAGCAACTCCACCATGCCGTTCATCGGCAATCGCCCAAAACTCCAAATTCGTACAACCCCTAAATTCTCATGAATCATCAAACTAAAAAACATGAGATACATATCAAAATTTATGATTTTCAATCACGAATTCATTCCTACAATTCAAATTTGAAATTAAGAAAGTTGATTTTTACATAAAATTTGGGTGTCACTGTATTTATAAAATTTTAAGATAAAAACATAATATATTTTCCCGAGTTTATTTTTATAATTAACATCACATTGTTATACACATTTCTTGTTAGAAATCAAAGTCTGAAATTTAATACAAGAGAAGATAAAAAAATTAAAAGTTTACTTAAATCCTGTAAAATAACAGAGGCAAAACTTTATATACATACAGGCACTTCAGATATTCAAGCATGCATTCATATTCAGATACATATACAACCAATATTGCCACACAAATTCTATCATAGGCATTTAATTGAAATCACAAGTTTAAACTGTTTTTAAGAAAATGTATGTTTACTCACCTTTTTATAGAGAACAGAGCATGTTCCAGGTCATTCATTTGAACTTCTTCTTGCTTTGTTGAATTTTAATATGGCCGTTGATCTTTAAATTTGTTCATCTTGTTGTTTGATTGCCCTATCTGATTGCACTTGAAAATTGAACTGATGTTGAATCTTCCCTTGATTTTCTTCTTTTGATTTTCTTGTCTCAGATTTGGATTTCCAAGTTTCATATTTTTCTTCACTTTTCTATAGATTTAAAATATATGTTCCTTTTTCTTTTTAGGTTTTCCTTTTACTATTTGTTTTTAAGAAAAATGAAAGCAGCTGAGAGGAGAAGTGAAAATAAAAAAAACTGGTTAAATTTTCTTTATGTGTATTTTCATATATTTCATAATTAAAAATAAAAACATTAGCTTGACACTCGTTAAATTATGTGATATTTGTCTTATAATTGTTGAAATAACCCCTCCTTATACTTACAAGTGTTGAAGATGCTTTATCATTGTTTTACAAGTGTTAAACTTCCTTTTATTAAATCATTTAAGTTATATATATGCATTTATGAAGTATATTTATATGCATATGAAATGTTTTTATATAAATAAGCTTTTAAATTTTAAGTAAATATACAAGTGTGAAATTTTGTAAACATTTGTTTATAAATAGCTTATGTTTTTAAATCAAATAAATGTATTATATGTTTCCCTACAAATTGTGAAATATGAATTTGTATTTATATTTATGTAAATGTGAATTTAGTAATTTATTTATATATTACTTATGTTTACAAACTATTCTAGTTTAAGAGATGTTTTAAAAAGAAAGCTTATTTAAAACTATATATATTTATAACCATTTTAATTTAAGCACTTTTAAAGAAAACAAAATAAAACTTTGATTAAATCTTATTGAAACTATCACATTTAAAAAATAATAATTATCTTATACTTTGAAAATATAGAATTAACCTTAAATTAGCTTTTGAAAAATGTTAAATTTAAAGCAAAGCTTCAAATCATAATATATATTACAATTTGAAAACATATTTCTCTTATTAAATTTTAACAAAAGCTTCCTATTATAATGTATATACATACATATATATTATCAATGAATTATATTAAATTTCAAAACAACTTCAAATTCTAACATATACATACATATAAATTATAATTTGAAAATACATCTTTTATTTAACAAAAGACCTCCTATTCACAATATATATATCAAATGTATATATTATAAATAGAATATTTTCCTATTAGTTTTGAAAGATAAATCTTATCAATTTTAAATTATTAGAAAGATATTGATCAATATTGCCAAATTAAATATTTATTAACCTTTAAAAGATTAAATTTATCAATTTAAATTAAAATTATAAAGGAAAATTATCAAATCAATTTAATTATTAATACAGATTATTAAATTGATAGTGCCTAAAATTCCGGGTCGTCGCATTCCTCCCCCTTAAAAGAACTTTGTCCCCGAAATTTAAAAGCAAAGATAATTTAATAACCCAGCAAAGATTTTAATCTCAAACAGCAAAGCACACCTAACATCCAGTAACTAACAACCATAGCAATAAATCAAACAAACAAATCTAACTAATTATCCTAACACAAATCAGGGTAGATCTTCATAACACTATCTAGAGTTTCCCAAGTATAAATCACTGGGAGACTCGCTCTACAGAAGCTCAACTAACTACACCACCATAATCCAGAGCTCCTCTCATCTCTAGATCCACCAATCTAAACAGAACATCAGACTACACACAAGTCTAGCACAACTTCCAAATCCATCAGAACTACAGATTCCACAACCAATGATGAATCATACACGTACACCCTCATAGATACATGAAATACAATAAATTCCAGCTATTCAAACTGGCAATTCAATCCTATAAACAAAAGAACTTATCCTAACAAGAACACAGATAAGAAATTCCAAATACCTCAGAGCTAGCCTTCCAATCTTATCAATTCATACTGCTCTCTCAACCAGAGAAATCTTAACAACAATGAAGTCTCCAACTTCGAATTCCAAACTCCTTATCTTATATCTGCATAATTCAATAGACAATCCTGGGATGCCAATCTTCTTCCTGATCAGTTCAACCTATGTTGATGCTTCCAGAAACATCTAGACCAAAATAAACTAGCTTCTGGATCCTACTCAACAAAAGTTCTTCCAAGATCAGTCGAAATCGAGATCACAAGCTCTACTTCCCAAGCAATAGCAAACTGTACTTGCTTCCTTCCTCGCACAGCTGCTACCTCGCTTCTGTTGCACAATTCTGATTCTGAAATAATTGAGAATGATATTGATGAACACGAGGACAAACTTATCCAATATATCCGCGAAACTTTTTCTCATTAAATTCATAAAATCTTAGTGACCCATCTGACTCGGTCACACAACCTTACAGCAGAATCCAAACTTGAAAACTAGATCTGACCAATCCAAATTCCAAAAATTTCTGAGCTGCTACACCAACTCTTCTTTCTCCAAGAACCATCCTACTGCCAGGCTAACCACCTGTAACGACCCAGAATTTTTATTAATTAAAATTTGAATATTTAATTTATTTTAAATATTAAGAAGTGAATTTATAAGTCAAATAAATTTTTATTTGAATTATTGGATTTAATTGGATTATTAAATCGATAATTTAATATGTGAAATTATGGAAATAATTGAAAATTAGGTTAAATATGATTGAAAATGATTTGTAAAATTTTATTTTATCATATTGAAGTTAGAACGATATTTTAGAACTTTTAAAATCGAATTAAAAGTTAATTTGTGAAAATTGAATATTTTAATATTTAAATCGACTAGTGAAAATAGTCAATTTTTGAACAGTCTCAGAATTGAACGAAACCAGTTCCATTGGATCCGTAATAGTTAGTTATTACCGGATTTCAAATTTCGTGTCAATCGGAGTTATCGTTTGATCGTGGCAGCTCGAAACGCATCGATTTATTTTTAATTTAAATTTGACGAGTGAAAATAGCCATTTTTCAAAAAGTCTCGGATTTCGACGAAACCAGTTTCATCGGATCCGTAATGTGATATTATTGTAAGGTTTCAAATTTCAAGTCAATTGGATTTACCGTTTGTCCGGTACAAATTAAAACG
Organism: Allium cepa; assembly: GCA_030765085.1. Classification (NCBI taxonomy): domain Eukaryota; kingdom Viridiplantae; phylum Streptophyta; class Magnoliopsida; order Asparagales; family Amaryllidaceae; genus Allium; species Allium cepa. The sequence continues at coordinate 177,231,201 of CM060930.1, forward strand.
CCTAGAAATCGAGTTAAATCGGTTTAATTTAAATTGAGCGTTTACAGCCATAACTCACACATACTTCCGAATTAGCTTCCGAAACATGTTCCATTGTGTCCGGAGCGCGGGGTAAACCCTAGAAACGCTGGTTACGGCGCGTAAATCGGAGTTTGGAAAATCGAAATGAATAGTGTTCAAAATTTTCTCTATAAATAGACCATTGAATTCACAAATAAAAAATAAAAAAAAAACCTAGGTCAAACTAAACTGCAGACGCCACCACCATAAACAACGGCCGAAAATCAATGACCTTCCTCCCCAAATATCTTTCAATCCACTCATCAATTCGAGATGTTGTCAACTAGGAAAACGTAGAGGCTAGTGTGCTCTACATATCCAACGGTGGAGATTGGGAATGGAGTTGTGGATAGACGGCAAAATGGGGTTGAACGTCGCGAGTTCGGCCTCGATTTGCGTGCGTATAGGGCGACCGAGTGGGCGCGCGTTCTGACCGTGGGTGGAGTGGGGACGTGCGCACAAAATGAAGGTGGTTGATCGAGGTGGAGGGGCTCGTAGTTGATCGCGTTATTAGGGTTTGTGGGTTCATTGTTTCGGCTGTAACATGAACGAGAGGGAGGAAGCTATTCGCGTGATGTAGGAGAAGAGCAACGTTCGGCCCTGATGCTATCAAGGGTGGATCCAACGGCTGCTAATGATTGTGGGTTTATAATTTAATTTATGTTGTAAATTTTTATATAAAAACTCGTGTAACTTCAAATATTTGTAACTTTTTCATACGAGGTCGAAAACACGCGAAACCAGTTGCGTTGGAATCGTATGGACGAGCACTACGCGATGGAGTTGGTTTGGAGTCGTTTGGAGTTAGTGAGAATTTTGGGTAAAATTAAACGCGCGTTTAATTTTATTCGAAATAAATCGCTAAAACGGAAATTAAAACCAAGGTGAGAACTTCTCACTCAATCGAATCAGTTTCGATTTTATTTTAAATAGTTAGATTTAAAATATTTGAATGCATGTTTGAATGATGATTGATATCTATTGATTGTTAAAATAGACATTATACGCCGTTAGTAAGCGGATGTTATTTATTAAAAACATATACCGCGAATATTTCATAAACAGTGAAATTGGTATTATATATAATATCAATATATATATATTGGCATATGTATATATTGCAGTTGTTGATTTCCCGTATTTTTTAGCGGATGAGACCCTATTACGCCGTTATTAAGCGGATAATATTTATTAAAAACATATACTGCGATAATTTCGTATTGGAGCGAAATTGGTATTGTGCTAATGTTTTTGGATGCAGGAAAACAGGTTGGAGGGATCCAACTGGATTCCTCAACAGTATTAATTTGATTTCAGATATTTTGATATTTGATGGACTATCATATCGATATATGATATCGTTGTAGTCGTGATTGACTATTTGGTGTGTAGCATCATTGGACCCAGATTTTGGGATTTTAAAATGATTTTTAAAGTGATTTTTGAAAATATACCATATTTTTGGAATTGATTCATTTTAAATAAATAAACGTTATAATTTTTAAAGTTATAAAAATTATGATTTTTGAGAAATATAGTTAAAAACTGATTTTTGAGAATATGATGCTAATGATTTTATAAAATAGTTAAATCGGAATTTTTGAATTTATTATGAAAAGTTGAAATATAGGGTTTATAAAATTTAATTATTTTATGAATCAAAAGGAAGAAGTTTTTAAAGGAATTTAAAGACGTTTAAAAAGAATAATATAAATTGATTTATATTAAGAGATTTATAAATGGATATTTATAAATTGAAATATGGACATTATAAAACGAGTTTTTATAAGTGTTTGAATGAAGTGAAAATGAATTTCATAATTGAATGGAATTTATAGAATTTTATACGGTGAAGTTATAAATGGAATTTTATAAGCAGTAGGTTTATAAAATTTATTAAGTTATTAAAATAATGATTTTGGATAAATGAATGAATCTTATAAGTTATAAGATTTATAATTTGGGAAGTTAAAAAGAACGATTTTGTAAAATAATCGTTTTATAAGTATTTAACTTATAATATGAACTTTTAGTTTATAATTGAGTTATAAACTGAAATAGGTTAATAAAAGAATTTATAAAAAGGAAGCTTTTATAAATAAATAGAAATGGAATTTATAAACGTTGTTTTATAAATTCGCAAATGACTTATTTTGATAAGAAAATTGTTGAAACCTATTAATGGAGTTATATTCACGTTTTTGAATAGTGAAAAACCCTTTGAATTAAAATGTATAAAAGGATGAAATGTGTTAACGTAGTATATTCACGTTTTTGAATAGTGAATAAGATGTTAAAGAAATTGTTTTGGATTTGGATGTTTTAAATAGAATTAAAACGATCGAACAATGTTTTAAAATGTGTTGAGATTCGAAACCATAGATTTCCATATTTATTGTTGAAATAGACGTTTTCGAGAAATAAAAGGAGATGATGGACTATAACACTGTTGTTATAGTAAATGATTTCCGAAAGGAAATGTTTTGTATAGTATTGGGATTATATATCTATTTTAAATTTCAAATCCCTATACTAGTGATTTTGGGTTGTCGTAACGATGTTTTACGCAACATTCGTTTTGGCCCAAATAAATATGATTAAGTGAATGATTTCCTTAAGGAATGAAATATATACTTAATTTCGATTAGAGTATATTAAATATTTTCTAAGTATAGAAAATAAAAAGATTTGTGAATTACTTATTAAATAAGTATGGAATTGTTTTCCAATATGAAGTGATATTTAGAATTTATCTTTTTGATGATAAATTGAAAATGGATAATGGAAAACGTATATCAATAGATATTGTGAAATATAAATTCACTATTGAATTTATAAAGGAAAGGAGAATTGGTTTAAAAATAAATATTGATTTATTTTTGAAGTGTTGAAATAATATATCTTGTAAAGATATTTTTGGAAAATAAATAATTTGGAAAATTATTTGGAATCTGGTGATGTGTGCATATCCAGTGATAGTTCAATAACCGACTATCAATATTTCCCTTTGAATGGGTAATTGATGTGATTTGTTTGAATGTGAATGCTACACTTATTTTTGAATAAGCGCTCACTATTCGGGTTAACCGGGAAAGGACCATGGGGTCGTATAACCCATTCCGAATATGTGATACGTCGTTATAATTGCATTTGAAGATCGGTGTTGAAGACCCGGTATTTGCGAGAGCGATAGGATGACCTGTCGATTTACTCTGCACCGAGTAGCTACGGTATAGAGTTCTCCATATGTGATGGTGAATCCGATCAGGATTGTGGATATCCGGATTGCAAGGACTTCTTTGTAAGTGCCTTCGGTTTTGTTCGATCCCGGAACAGACTTGTATGGATTGTGTGTCTGACATTACAAGTTGAGATATAAAGCCGATTTCTTTCAAATATATTTCTGTTGGTGGCGAAGAATTTATTCTTTTAGCTTAACACCCTTCTCTGAGACGTACGAGCTCAGAGGTTATATAGTTGAAGTTATCAGCGATATATTCCCAATTTGGTAATGTGACATGCTGAGTGTTGCTGAAATGATCATTGTGTTGATTATTGTGATAGGATCATTTATTTGATCGTCTATCTTAGTGATCATTGTGTTGATCATTTGTTGACCCAAAGCATGGCTTTTGTATAAAGTATGTTTTTGTGGACGTGACTTCGTCGAGCCTCACACCCCGGAAATGGTCAAAACAGGAAAGATGCGGCAAGGTTATGAGGGGTAGCACCCTTTAGGGTATGTACATTTCCTTCTGGATAGAGGTGGTATCATGGTATGGAGCCCAGATATTTAACCTATGTGGTTACTACGAATTTATTACTTTGTGGTTGTTGGTTTTCGGGATCCCGTGAGAAAGGTCGTTTACGATCGGGGAATGGCGTGCTCGTGTCAGTAGTTACCCAGTTAGGAGTAACCCGGCCTTGTGTTGGCAGAGTTCTGGTTTGGTTCTCGGGGATGTCTTTCCAGAGGCATTCTCATGTGGCAATGGGAAGTTCCTTGGCCTGACCATTTGTTGGAAATCCAAAGAAACAATACGTGACTTGTACGGTTTTAGTTGTATAACCTGCTATGGAATGTGGCGGTAACCTGCTATTGAACATAGTTAGCTATAGTAGGCATAGTTCGAAATGTCTATGCTGGCTAAGATTTATATTCTACTTTCGAAATGAATTTTTCCTACACTATGCACTAGTAATAATATCAAATGTTATTTTAAATGCGTATCAAGCATCTTTGACTATCATAAGGAGAAATCTCCTCCGATTCTGCGTTTGCATGTGTGTGTGTGCGGGAGGCCTTATGGTAGTCTCATTTTTAAAAGCATTGCGAATTGAAATAAAAATATTCCTCTATTTTGATTTTAAAGATAAATAAACTGTTTTGAGTTCTCACACCAGTCACATGACTGACTTGGAGTTTATTGTTTTCCTTCCTAAACTCTGGGTGCCCACCAATTTCCACACGGGCAGTCAAGAGTTAGGTTTATCAGGATATTCTGGATATTCTGGGGTTGCTGGAGGCAAGCTGGATGGCATGGCGTATTACTTATATAGTATTTCTTTTTCCGCTGCACTGTTTGTTGTTGTATATTGTTGTACACTCTGATGATATGATGTAATGAAATGTGATGTAATGTAATAACTGATATAGTTCCTTGTTTAAAGATTATTCATTTATTATTATATGTTGTTCCGCTGCGAATTGTGAGATTCTGATGTTGTTCTGTTGTGTTCTGTTCCGTTCTATTTTCTCTGTCATTTTCTATTTTCTTTTCTCCCTATTTTCTACCTTCTTATCTCTTCTTCTTTCCTTTTCTTTTCTTAAATTCTTTTTAAAACCCATAACTATTCGGTTTTTCGGCAACGAAAAATCCGAAGCGTTACAATTTGGTATCAGAGCTTATGGTTAAGCGACAACCATGGTTCTGTTGGGTATAATTCAGTAGAGATAGAGTCAGTAGTACTCTAGAATGAATTTGAGTGTAATAATAGATACGAGTGCGTATTTGTTAGTAAATATAAAATTGTTTTATATTGTGATGATTGGTTTATTGAGTGGCATATGAACTTTCGTCAGCGTGGTCCGCAAGACTATGCCGAAGGGGTTTCTAAACACTTGAATAGAACAATTCGGCACAATATTGTTTTTAAATTGGGTAAATGAAATAATTTTACCTTGATTATATTTTGTATATAAAGGGATAATTTTTCAGAATTATTAAAGTGTATATAAGTTGATTGTTTAGTTGTTTGAATAATCTAAATAAAAGAATTATAAGAATTGAATGATAATTAAAGTGATTACAATTGTGAAATAAACTTATATATATAAGAAGTGAAACTATGTGAATATATTTATGAATATGAGTTGTAAATAAAAAATGAATTTAAAGTTAAATGGAAAATTTACTTAGAATTGGAAGCTGAATTGATTTATAAATGGGAATTTAAGTTAAGTAAAACCAAGTGATAGATGTGAACTTGAGTTATATAAATGAAATTCAACTTTAGAAATTGAATTGAATGAATGGATTGAATATTAATCAATTAAATGTAAATTTAAGTTGATATGAAATAATGAATATAAGTGTTAATTCATTAAAATCTAATGTTATTGGAAAGTTGAATAGTTGAATAAAAATCAATTTATTAAACCAATTGAAAGTGATGGAGTTAAACCAAATAGAATGAATATAAGCAAAGGAATTTGGTTGTAACTAATATACATTGGTTGTTATATGGTTGTTAGTTGATTGATTGTATATAATTCATTAAGTATTAATGAAAGTGAATTAGTGAAATTTAAAGCTATGTAATTGAATTCAAATTAGAAGTAAATAAATTTGAATAGAATTGAATTTGATTTGGAAGTGAACCAACTTGAATATAAATTAGTGAATATAAACTAATTGAGAACGAATGTTAATAAGAACATCCACTGTATATGAATCAAATGTGATTAAATTGAAAACCCAATTCATTGAATATTAATAAGAATATAAATGAATATATATTGATTATGAATTTGTTGAATGCTAGTTGGTTGATGTTTGAATATGTTGCATTTGGTATGTTGGCATATATAGTTATTATGTTGCTATATGTTGTATATTGAGATTATTATCTATATGCATGATTCTCATGTTGTTTGTTGAGTAATTAGTAGGTGCGGATCGCGTTTGCTTCGCATTTGGAGCTCGCTTTCGCGCTATATTAGCCGTATATGCTTGCTAATAAAATATAAGGTACATATCTCGGATTAAATATCGTACTTTTACATTTTTTCCCTGCAGGATGCCTCATTACTTGATGAGATGTATATTTGTGATATATATACTGTCATTTTTTTTTCGGATCGAGCCGCGCAAAGGAGACTATGGCGAATTTTTCCGAAAATTTAAGGCGTTAGAAAAATTTTGAGAAAATTGGAAAATTTTGAAAACTTTAACTTTGATTTTGGAATTGAAAGTTAAACAATAGTAATTGTTTTTGAAAGGATAACTAAGTATGATTTGAAAACTTAGTAAAGTATAGTGAGAAATTTAACTATGAATTTTGGGAAAATTAATAGATTATATAATTTTTCTTACTTGATAATTTCGAGGACGAAATTCTTTTAAGTGGGAAAGATTGTAACGACCCAGAATTTTTATTAATTAAAATTTGAATATTTAATTTATTTTAAATATTAAGAAGTGAATTTATAAGTCAAATAAATTTTTATTTGAATTATTGGATTTAATTGGATTATTAAATCGATAATTTAATATGTGAAATTATGGAAATAATTGAAAATTAGGTTAAATATGATTGAAAATGATTTGTAAAATTTTATTTTATCATATTGAAGTTAGAACAATATTTTAGAACTTTTAAAATCGAATTAAAAGTTAATTTGTGAAAATTGAATATTTTAATATTTAAATCGACTAGTGAAAATAGTCAATTTTTGAACAGTCTCAGAATTGAACGAAACCAGTTCCATTGGATCCGTAATAGTTAGTTTTTACCGGATTTCAAATTTCGTGTCAATCGGAGTTATCGTTTGATCGTGGCAGCTCGAAACGCATCGATTTATTTTTAATTTAAATTTGACGAGTGAAAATAGCCATTTTTCAAAAAGTCTCGGATTTCGACGAAACCAGTTTCATCGGATCCATAATGTGATATTTTTGTAAGGTTTCAAATTTCAAGTCAATTGGATTTACCGTTTGTCCGGTACAAATTAAAACGCCTAGAAATCGAGTAAAATCGGTTTAATTTAAATTGAGCGTTTACAGACATAACTCGCACATACTTCCGAATTAGCTTCCGAAACCTGTTCCATTGTGTTCGGAACGCGGGGTAAACCCTAGAAACGCTGGTTACGGCGCGTAAATTGGAGTTTGGAAAATCGAAATGAATAGTGTTCAAAATTTTCTCTATAAATAGACCATTGAATTCACAAATATAAAAAAAAAAAAACCTAGGTCAAACTAAACTGCAGCCGCCTCCCCCATAAACAACGGCCGAAAATCAATGACCTTCCTCCCCAAATATCTTTCAATCCACTCATCAATTCGAGATGTTGTCAACTAGGAAAACGTAGAGGCTAGTGTGCTCTACATATCCAACGGTGGAGATTGGGAATGGAGTTGTGGATAGACGGCAAAATGGGGTTGAACGTCGCGAGTTCGGCCTCGATTTGTGTGCGTATAGGGCGACCGAGTGGGCGCGCGTTCTGACCGTGGGTGGAGTGGGGACGTGCGCACAAAATGAAGGTGGTTGATCGAGGTGGAGGGGCTCGTAGTTGATCGCGTTATTAGGGTTTGTGGGTTCATTGTTTCGGCTGTAACATGAACGAGAGGGAGGAAGCTATTCGCGTGATGTAGGAGAAGAGCAACGTTCGGCCCTGATGCTATCAAGGGTGGATCCAACGGCTGCTAATGATTGTGGGTTTATAATTTAATTTATGTTGTAAATTTTTATATAAAAACTCATGTAACTTCAAATATTTGTAACTTTTTCATACGAGGTCGAAAACGCACGAAACCAGTTGCGTTGGAATCGTATGGACGAGCACTACGCGATGGAGTTGGTTTGGAGTCGTTTGGAGTTAGTGAGAATTTTGGGTAAAATTAAACGCGCGTTTAATTTTATTCGAAATAAATCGCTAAAACGGAAATTAAAACCAAGGTGAGAACTTCTCACTCAATCGAATCAGTTTCGATTTTATTTTAAATAGTTAGATTTAAAATATTTGAATGCATGTTTGAATGATGATTGATATCTATTGATTGTTAAAATAGACATTATACGCCGTTAGTAAGCGGATGTTATTTATTAAAAACATATACCGCGAATATTTCATAAACAGTGAAATTGGTATTATATATAATATCAATATATATATATTGGCATATGTATATATTGCAGTTGTTGATTTCCCGTATTTTTTAGCGGATGAGACCCTATTACGCCGTTATTAAGCGGATAATATTTATTAAAAACATATACCGCGATAATTTCGTATTGGAGCGAAATTGGTATTGTGCTAATGTTTTTGGATGCAGGAAAACAGGTTGGAGGGATCCAACTGGATTCCTCAACAGTATTTATTTGATTTCAGATATTTTGATATTTGATGGACTATCATATCGATATATGATATCGTTGTAGTCGTGATTGACTATTTGGTGTGTAGCATCATTGGACCCAGATTTTGGGATTTTAAAATGATTTTTAAAGTGATTTTTGAAAATATACCATATTTTTGGAATTGATTCATTTTAAATAAATAAACGTTATAATTTTTAAAGTTATAAAAATTATGATTTTTGAGAAATATAGTTAAAAACTGATTTTTGAGAATATGATGCTAATGATTTTATAAAATAGTTAAATCGGAATTTTTGAATTTATTATGAAAAGTTGAAATATAGGGTTTATAAAATTTAATTATTTTATGAATCAAAAGGAAGAAGTTTTTAAAGGAATTTAAAGACGTTTAAAAAGAATAATATAAATTGATTTATATTAAGAGATTTATAAATGGATATTTATAAATTGAAATATGGACATTATAAAACGAGTTTTTATAAGTGTTTGAATGAAGTGAAAATGAATTTCATAATTGAATGGAATTTATAGAATTTTATACGGTGAAGTTATAAATGGAATTTTATAAGCAGTAGGTTTATAAAATTTATTAAGTTATTAAAATAATGATTTTGGATAAATGAATGAATCTTATAAGTTATAAGATTTATAATTTGGGAAGTTAAAAAGAACGATTTTGTAAAATAATCGTTTTATAAGTATTTAACTTATAATATGAACTTTTAGTTTATAATTGAGTTATAAACTGAAATAGGTTAATAAAAGAATTTATAAAAAGGAAGCTTTTATAAATAAATAGAAATGGAATTTATAAACGTTGTTTTATAAATTCGCAAATGACTTATTTTGATAAGAAAATTGTTGAAACCTATTAATGGAGTTATATTCACGTTTTTGAATAGTGAAAAACCCTTTGAATTAAAATGTATAAAAGGATGAAATGTGTTAACGTAGTATATTCACGTTTTTGAATAGTGAATAAGATGTTAAAGAAATTGTTTTGGATTTGGATGTTTTAAATAGAATTAAAACGAACGAACAATGTTTTAAAATGTGTTGAGATTCGAAACCATAGATTTCCACATTTATTGTTGAAATAGACGTTTTCGAGAAATAAAAGGAGATGATGGACTATAACACTGTTGTTATAGTAAATGATTTCCGAAAGGAAATGTTTTGTATAGTATTGGGATTATATATCTATTTTAAATTTCAAATCCCTATACTAGTGATTTTGGGTTGTCGTAACGATGTTTTACGCAACATTCGTTTTGGCCCAAATAAATATGATTAAGTGAATGATTTCCTTAAGGAATGAAATATATACTTAATTTTGATTAGAGTATATTAAATATTTTCTAAGTATAGAAAATAAAAAGATTTGTGAATTACTTATTAAATAAGTATGGAATTGTTTTCCAATATGAAGTGATATTTAGAATTTATCTTTTTGATGATAAATTGAAAATGGATAATGGAAAACGTATATCAATAGATATTGTGAAATATAAATTCACTATTGAATTTATAAAGGAAAGGAGAATTGGTTTAAAAATAAATATTGATTTATTTTTGAAGTGTTGAAATAATATATCTTGTAAAGATATTTTTGGAAAATAAATAATTTGGAAAATTATTTGGAATCTGGTGATGTGTGCATATCCAGTGATAGTTCAATAACCGACTATCAATATTTCCCTTTGAATGGGTAATTGATGTGATTTGTTTGAATGTGAATGCTACACTTATTTTTGAATAAGCGCTCACTATTCGGGTTAACCGGGAAAGGACCATGGGGTCGTATAACCCATTCCGAATATGTGATACGTCGTTATAATTGCATTTGAAGATCGGTGTTGAAGACCCGGTATTTGCGAGAGCGATAGGATGACCTGTCGATTTACTCTGCACCGAGTAGCTACGGTATAGAGTTCTCCATATGTGATGGTGAATCCGATCAGGATTGTGGATATCCGGATTGCAAGGACTTCTTTGTAAGTGCCTTCGGTTTTGTTCGATCCCGGAACAGACTTGTATGGATTGTGTGTCTGACATTACAAGTTGAGATATAAAGCCGATTTCTTTCAAATATATTTCTGTTGGTGGCGAAGAATTTATTCTTTTAGCTTAACACCCTTCTCTGAGACGTACGAGCTCAGAGGTTATATAGTTGAAGTTATCAGCGATATATTCCCAATTTGGTAATGTGACATGCTGAGTGTTGCTGAAATGATCATTGTGTTGATTATTGTGATAGGATCATTTATTTGATCGTCTATCTTAGTGATCATTGTGTTGATCATTTGTTGACCCAAAGCATGGCTTTTGTATAAAGTATGTTTTTGTGGACGTGACTTCGTCGAGCCTCACACCCCGGAAATGGTCAAAACAGGAAAGATGCGGCAAGGTTATGAGGGGTAGCACCCTTTAGGGTATGTACATTTCCTTCTGGATAGAGGTGGTATCATGGTATGGAGCCCAGATATTTAACCTATGTGGTTACTACGAATTTATTACTTTGTGGTTGTTGGTTTTCGGGATCCCGTGAGAAAGGTCGTTTACGATCGGGGAATGGCGTGCTCGTGTCAGTAGTTACCCAGTTAGGGGTAACCCGGCCTTGTGTTGGCAGAGTTCTGGTTTGGTTCTCGGGGATGTCTTTCCAGAGGCATTCTCATGTGGCAATGGGAAGTTCCTTGGCCTGACCATTTGTTGGAAATCCAAAGAAACAATACGTGACTTGTACGGTTTTAGTTGTATAACCTGCTATGGAATGTGGCGGTAACCTGCTATTGAACATAGTTAGCTATAGTAGGCATAGTTCGAAATGTCTATGCTGGCTAAGATTTATATTCTACTTTCGAAATGAATTTTTCCTACACTATGCACTAGTAATAATATCAAATGTTATTTTAAATGCGTATCAAGCATCTTTGACTATCATAAGGAGAAATCTCCTCTGATTCTGCGTTTGCATGTGTGTGTGTGCGGGAGGCCTTATGGTAGTCTCATTTTTAAAAGCATTGCGAATTGAAATAAAAATATTCCTCTATTTTGATTTTAAAGATAAATAAACTGTTTTGAGTTCTCACACCAGTCACATGACTGACTTGGAGTTTATTGTTTTCCTTCCTAAACTCTGGGTGCCCACCAATTTCCACACGGGCAGTCAAGAGTTAGGTTTATCAGGATATTCTGGATATTCTGGGGTTGCTGGAGGCAAGCTGGATGGCATGGCGTATTACTTATATAGTATTTCTTTTTCCGCTGCACTGTTTGTTGTTGTATATTGTTGTACACTCTGATGATATGATGTAATGAAATGTGATGTAATGTAATAACTGATATAGTTCCTTGTTTAAAGATTATTCATTTATTATTATATGTTGTTCCGCTGCGAATTGTGAGATTCTGATGTTGTTCTGTTTTCTTTCTGTTCCGTTCAATTTTAAAATTATGTTCTATTTTTCTTTCCCCTCCATTTTCTATTCTCTCTAATTTCTATTTTAAAATATTCTATCTTCTTTTCCCTCTATCTTCTACCTTCTTCTTTTTCTCTCTTCTTCTTTTCCTAAATTCTTCTTTTTAAAAAACCCTCAGTGTTCGGTTTTCCGTCGTTCGATTCCTCGGCAGTTGATAAAGTGAGTGTCGTTGTCGAATTTTCGGAAGACGAAGAATCGTGTCCTGACACCACCAGTATCGCTTCTGGAACCAATCGATACGAAACTCAACTCATGATGCAGACAAACTTCTGATTACTTCAGTAGCTCCTACTTCCACATGAGAACCCTTAGTCTCAAACAAAAGATTGCCTAAGATAAATTCCCAAACTAATCGCAAATCACTTTTGCGATCCTACCTAGTTCGGATTCCAAAGAAACTATTCTCTCTTTACCAACTAGAACAGCCTTAAGTTTTTTCCAAATCAGGTTAACCCTTCAAGGAAACCTTCACCATCTGCCCAGATTGCTGATAGAAGAACCACTAAGATTCCTGAACCATCGGAGAAACGGGCCACACTCTTGCTTCCAAACTCTACCTCGATGATACTGCAAAGCCAAAAGACCTTTTTGTCGGCTCACAAAAACCTCTGAGCTGAAACTACTACCACAGCTAATCAAAGACTTCTAATCCAAAGGCTCCTCGAATCCCAAAACCATCAACAAACTACACAAAAGACCTTCGAGATGGCAGACAACCTCTAAAGAAATTCGGGCTCCAAACCAAGCATTAACATCTCGCTCTCCTTAAGGGATGATAATGAGACCATGCCGAAACAAAGCAAATTATAGACCTTAGTCTCATATTCCAAAACAGCCAACCTCCTTGCTAGAGATCTAGATAACTTCTACACAGACGAGTCATCCCTGCGGCAGGTAAAGACTGCTCCTCAACTACTTCTAAAACCGCTTCAAGAGAAAACACCTTCGAAAATACCCATGGATACTGCATCTCACCACGCAGCTGTCAAGATACCATCACTTGCTTCTGCATTTTCGACAAATCCAAATCCTAGAAAATCCGCTTACCCGAGCGAAATCCAAACTTACATTTCAAAGATGAACTTCGAATCTTTTAAAAAGATTTCCTTCGGAGGTCAGAGAGATCCTTACCCCAAGCTACAAAGCTTATTCGAGACGGTATTAGGTCTACAGTCTCGACAAATATACTTCCAACCTCAACATATGGACCTCTTCCATTAGCGTTAGTCGTGTTACACACACTCCTACCTTATCTACCTTTTGAACTTATGTTGGAAAATCCGAACAGATATCCCAACAGATTAGGTAGTTAGATATATATTGTTATATATAAAAATTACAAGTACGCTCTCTCAAGAAAGGCATCACTCCAGAGCCTAGGTATTCACTCAACCTAGTGCTCTGATACCAACTGTTAGGACCCGTCTTCCATCTACCAGAAAGATGCATCATGGTTTAAGAAAGAAAAGGATAGAAGAAGAAAAGATAAGGAAGAAGAAACTCAACAACATCATATACTCACAGCGGAACGGTTGAAGTATAATATATCACATAAAATATTACATAGTATCATATACATCAGAGTTACACAACCTATACAACACATATTAGATAGTTATAAACATCTGTCTATCATACAACTCAGGTACATCAACACAATATAGACAGAACACTTACCCAATGGAATCATAATATATCTACACGCGGAAGCCTCCTACTCCAAATCTCCTCTAGAATTCGTCAAGCTAGCCTGAATCCCTCGACTACTCATACATAATATGAGTACCCAAGAGTTTAATAAAACAGAAAATAAACACTCGGGTCAGACAGGGGTCTGGTGTGAGTAAACAGGTTAAAGTTGCTTAACTTTAGAAAATCCTTTGAAAATAAAAGGTATCATGTAAGACTTCCCACACATAAACATGGAAAAGTTTTTTCCTTACGCTAACCAAAACATTTGATAAGAAATCCAGTGATATTATAGTAGTGTCTAGGGTTTTGAAGTAAATAAGAAATAGCCGAAATTGTTACATGATTAAATTCCAGCTACTAGCCACAAAAGTGGGTAATACAAATCAAAACCGTAGGGTCTCATAGGAAGAATGGGTTCCCATCAATGGCAGGGCTACTGGGGTACCACCCGTCACAGTACGGGGCCTAGATCACCATACTGAGGATCCACCCTAAATCTCCTGCAACACAAGGTCGAAACCATCCCTTACTGGACAACCCTAAACAAGACCACCCCGTGGTTGGCGCGACCAACCACACACTAAGCCGAAATAGAAAGGGACCTCTAGACAGAGGTAAATCTCGTCCTACTTGGGCATGACTCACTTAACATTGTTGCACCTCCCATGTTTTAGCCATTCCCGATTGATGAGGCTTGAGGCTGCGATTACCTTTATAGAACACATCTATCTTAGAATGCTCATCGTACACCTGACGATGTTCTGAAAGCATTCAATGCATACAAGTTCGTTCCGGGTTCGAACGAAACCAAAGGCACTATCTCGTTGCACTCATTTTGGAATCACCCTCAGAGTCAACGACCATTGCCCTTGGACTCTGAATCACCATCTCGAACCTGAAAGTACTATCTCTGTCAAACTTATCTCGGAATCACCCCCAGAGTTATACTTACGGATAGTTCTTACACTTCGAATCTTCACTAAGCTCTTCTCTTGGATTCACGACCTAACTTTAATTTGGATCGATGTGGTTTTCGGATATCCAAATATGGAAACCCGATCCCGGTCTCACCGAAATCCAAGCGCCATTTTAATGTCCAAGTTGTTAAAGGGTTTAAACAATTAAACTTATATTCAGATTAATATAACAGATTGATGAATGACATTATCACAATAGATAATTCCAATTATCCAATCATCTCACAAAGCAGCACATATCATATATCAGAGATATCACACCCAAATCATCCAATATCAATCAATCAATATAAATCAATCATCTCTAAGCTGGTTTGATTCTCTCTCTTAACCAATTGGATTACCTTAATCCTTCTTCCTCAACATTAATTAATTACAAATTAATTAATTAATCACCTCTTAATGATCTTCCTTAATTAATCTCCCTTGATTAATTATCCTTTAATTACATTCAAGTAATTAGCCTTTAATTAATTACACAAATTAATTATCCTTAACCATATACTGTAATTAACCTTTAATTACTTCATTAATTACATTAATTAATGATCCTCCATTTATTTTCATTAATTAATTAACTATAATTAATTTGCATTAGACCTCAATTACTTACAATTAATCAATCATACTTTAATTAATCACTTTTATTAATCAACCTTGATTAATTTCATTAATTATATTAACTAATGATCCTTATTAATTAATTAATCCTTTAATTAATTAAATATTTAATTTGTAATTAACCACCTCATTAATTTGTCTGAATTAATCATAAACAGTAATTAACAAACTTGTAATTACTTATCTTAATTTATTAACTTCTTAATTAATTATATTAACCCTTTGATTAATTATACTAATTAATCTTTAATTACTTCATTAAGTAATTATTAATTAATTAAATTAATTAATAATCCTCAATTAATTACTTTATTGATTAATTATATTTTAATTAATTACATTTAGTAATTAATCTTAAATTAATCACATTCATTAATTAATCAAATCACATTAATTAATTAGTTAACCAAAATTTACTAAGTAATTAACCCTTAATTACTTCTGTAAGTAATTATCCTCTAATTACTTTCATTACTTAATACTCTCTTAATTAATTATCTTAACAAGTAATTAATCCCATCATTAATTAACCTTAATTCTTTAATTAATTAATTACTCTTCAATTAATTAATTTTCAAATCAATTATATTAACTAATCCTTTAAATTAATAACATCAAGCGATTATCCCTTAATCACTTCCACTCAATTACTTCATAAGTAATTTTCCTCTAATTACTTCCATAAGTAATTTCTCTTCTTTATTACATTAAGTAATTCACCATTAATTACTTCATTAAGTAATTACACTTAATTAATTCACAATTAAGTGATTATTTAAAATTAACCAAAATAATTAACTAATCATTTAAAATTAATTAAATAATTATTTAACTTTTTATATTTAAAAATCCTTAATTAATTAAGAAAATCGTTTATCTTACTTAATCTTTTACTTATTGACAAATCATTAATTAACTATTCTTAAGACAATAATAATAATTAATTAATCTTATTTATCTTTACAAATTGATTATTTTAAATTAATCAAGATCTTAATAACTTAAAACAAACTCTTTATTTTTAATTGATTTCCATAACTGTCATAAAACCATATTTAAAAATAAAACATTTAGAAATCAATTACAATTAAAAATAATTTAAACATTTAATTAAATCTTCTAAATCTTTGAAGTCCTTTCAAAGTTATTTAATAAGTTTAATACATAGTTATTTTGAAACTTAATTATCATATCTTAAAAACTTATTATCTTTAAATAAAAATTGAAAACCTAGTTTAAACATATTTATTTATAATACCTTTAATCTTAGAAAGATCTTACTTAAAACTAGTTTTTTGTCACTTTGAAAATCTGTTATAATAACTTAATTTCCTTGTTAACATTGAAACTGCTCAAGACAAACCAACCCGAGCCACATGCTTTTCCTCTCGATCAAACACTCGATACCCAGCAATGCAACTTCTTCGAGATGTAACGCAAAACACACGAGTCCTACACCGAGCAAGCACCTTCTTCCCAAACTTCCTCCCTTCTACCAGATACATCGTTCATGCATGCACGATGCATGGCGAACCATGTGACGTCGTTCCTTCCTCCGACCTTCACCAAATCGCCGATGACCACGATGAACACGCAACCATCCAAATCCAAAAAACGTCTCCTATTCGAAATCGAGCACCAAAGCCCAAAAACTGGAAACATGACTCGAACGAAAACCTCCCAAAACTGACGAACCCGTCACCGTTCGACCCCGCCGACCTCACCATCAAATCACCTCGACCCCGAGCATCCATTCACCCTAACGTGATCGTCCCCAATGATCCAGTGATGATGCAACCGTCGCATAAACAAAAGCACTCAAAATTTAAGTCGAAACCCTACTCCTTCAAAATCCAATCACCTTGGCCCATAAGAAAAACCACCATCATTTTTCCTATACTCGTCATCGTTCGTACCACCTACAGACCAAAAATCGAACAACTCCGCCATGCCGTTCATCGGCAATCGCCCAAAACTCCAAATTCGAACAACCCCTAAATTCTCATGAATCATCAAACTAAAAATCTTGAGATGCATATCAAAATTTTTGATTTTCAATCACGAATTCATTCCTATAATTCAAATATGAAATTAAGAAAGTTGATTTTTACATAAAATTTGGGTTTCACTGCATTTATAAAATTTTAAGACAAAAACATAATATAATTTCCCGAGTTCATTTTTATAATTAATATCACATTGTTATGCACATATGTTTTTAGAAATCAAAGTCTGAAATTCAATATAAGAGAAGATAAAAAAAAATTAAAAGTTTATTTAAATCCTATAAAATAACAGAGTCAAAACTTTATATACATACAGGTACTTCAGATATTCAAGCATGCATTCATATTCAGATACATATACAACCAATATTGCCACACAAATTCTATCATAGGCATTTAATTAAAATCACAAGTTTAAACTGTTTTTAAGAAAACGTATGTTTACTCACCTTTTTACAGAGAACAGAGCATGTTCCAGGTCATTCATTTGAACTTCTTCTTGCTTTGTTGAATTTTAATCTGGTTGTTAATCTTTAGATTTGTTGATCTTGTTGTTTGATTGCCCTATCTGATTGCACTTGAAAATTGAACTGGTGTTGAATTTTCCCTTGATTTTCTTCTTTTAATTTTCTTGTCTTAATTTGGAATTCTAGGTTTCATATTTTTCTTCACTTTGCTATAGATTTAAAATTTCTGTTCCTTTTGCTTTTCAGGTTTTCCTTTTACTGTTTGTTTTTAAGAAAAATGAAAGCAGCTGAGAGGAGAAGTGAAAAAAAAAACTGGTTAAATTTTCTTTATGTGTATTTTCGTATATTTTAAAATTAAAAAGAAAAACATTAGCTTGACACTTGTTAAATTATGTGATATTTGTCTTACAATTGCTGAAATAACCCCTCCTTATACTTACAAGTGTTGAAGATGCTTTATCATTGTTTTACAAGTGTTAAACTTCCTTTTATTAAATCATTTAAGTTATATATATGCATTTATGAAGTATATTTATATGCATATGATTTTTTTTATATAAATAAGATTTTAAATTTTAAGTAAATATACAAGTGTGAAATTTTGTAAACATTTGTTTATAAATAGCTTATGTTTTTAAATCAAATAAATGTATTATATGTTTCCCTATAAATTGTGAAATATGAATTTGTATTTATATTTATGTAAATGTGAATTTAGTAATTTATTTATATATTACTTATGTTTACAAACTATTCTAGTTTAAGAGATGTTTTAAAAAGAAAGCTTATTTAAAACTATATATATTTATAACTATTTTAATTTAAGCACTTTTAAAGAAAACAGAATAAAATTTGATGAAATCTTATTTAAACTATCACATTTTAAAAAAAAATTATCTTATACTTTGAAAATATAGAATTAACCTTAAATTAGCTTTTGAAAAATGTTAAATTTAAAGCAAAGCTTCAAATCACAATATATATTACAATTTGAAAACATATTTCTCTTATTAATTTTTAACCAAAACTTCCTATTATAATGTATATACATACGTATATATATTATCAATGGATTATATTAAATCTCAAAACAACTTCAAATTATAACATATACATACACATATATTACAATTTGAAAATACATCTTTTATTTAACAAAAGAGCTCCTATTCACAATATATATATCAAATATATATATTATAAATAGAATAAATTTTTATTTTATTTTATTAGTTTTGAAAGATAAATCTTATCAATTTTAAATTGTTAGAAAGATATTGATAAATATTGCCAAATTAAATATTTATTAACCTTTAAAGGATTAAATTTATCAATTTAAATTAAAATTATTAAGGAAAATTATCAAATCAATTCAGTTATTAGTACAGATTATTAAATTGATATTGCCTAAAATTTCGGGTCGTCACAAAATGAAGATAGAAATGAATATGTAAAGTTGAAAATGTGTGTAGATGAGGAGTATTTATAGGCAAAAGAGATGTAGTAGTGATTACAATAACATATTAATATAAAATAACATAATGCATTCATGTAGCATGCTTCCATGCCTCCCCCTACCTTAGAGCACACGTTACCCCTCCTTAGGTCCACCTACACCATGCTTTAGGTACTTGTTTAGGTTATTGTTAGGGTATTTAATTAATTTCCAAAGGTTATTTAACGTATTTTTGTGCATTTTATGTCAAATCAAGTTTTATGTTTAAACTAAGCTTGATTATTAACTTTAACACATTGATTATCTTAACACATGACATATGTGCATGTGTGTGCATGTGTATATGAGTGATACAAAATTTTTGAAGCTTTGAAATAAAGAAAAGTTTTACGAAGAAAGTGTGTGGTGTTATTATTTACAAGTTTTAGTTAATATTTTCCATCAGGATGAGTTATAAATATGATTCATAGGAACTGAGTTTTAAAAATTTATAATTTTGGTATAAAGAAATTAAGAATTTAAAAGGAAGTTTTAAAAGATAAAATATTTTATTTTAAAGAAAAGAGGAATCTCTTTTGTCTTATATGCACAGCTAATTACTAGAAGATCAAATGTTTGCAATTTTTGATTTTTGAAAGCGAAGTGTAATTTGAATGGAAAACGGAGTTGATTATGAATGAAATTTTAATGATTTATCTTTTGAATGGAAAAAATTTTCGAAGAATAAAATTTTATGATAAAAATTACTTGAAGATTGTAGAGTTTATCATATTAGATAAAGATATCTATAAGTGCGGTTTTGGTAAGAAATATAAGTTCCAATTTTGATATGTTAAATTTTATAATTGTGTTTAGTAGTCCTCTACAATATATATATATATATATATATATATATATATATATATATATATATTATATAAAGAATTTGACAAGGAGCGCATATTTAAAATACCTTGAAGTTTAGTATTCTAGATTGAAAGGTGTTTATTTTGTAAATAAATGTAAAGTATTAAAGTAAGTTAGTTTCCAAATTTTATGAGTTACGAAATAATCGAAGATAAAGAAATTTTGTATATTTTTATTATGAAATTGAAGAATACTGTATGGTATTATTGTATATTAACAAAGTTTAATTGAAAATCAATGAATAAATAAGACTTTTATGAAATGAATTTTTAGAATTAAAAATTTAAGAAATATTTATATTATTTATAAACTGAAAAATTTACTAAATGGTATTCGAAAAGTGGTTTTAATTATAATAAAATGTTTTGGAAATTAAAGAGCATTTTAAAGTTTGTGATAAAATTAAGGGTAAAGGAACCCATGCAGTCTTTGTAATAGGATTTTCATTAAAAAGAATAAAGTGTACAAATTATAATTTGTGGGTAGTGATTCAAATTTAATATTTTTGAAACGAGTTGTGCTTCAGTCAATTTTATGATTTTAAAGTGATATGCTGATTTGAAGAGTGGATTATAAGTTGATATTTTAATATTTTGAAGACAAATAAGTATTTAGTATTTATGAATATAAAAGAATTTGTGTAGGAATTGATATGATTTTTATACTATGGCTTGAGTGTTGAAGGTTTTCGGGATACACTTCATGCCCTTTAGAATACTCTAAAGTTTCTCGGAACTTTCTACATGAGAAATATTTGGATTATTTTGTCAATGTGTTAAAATCTTCCAAATGAGTTCATTCGAACCCATAATCCATGATTTGAGCAATAGGCAAGGAAGATGGAAGCCAAGTCTTATGTGAGCCATCAATTAAAGGTCCAATCACTAAATTTTGTGTTGCTTTATTTATACACTTGTCGGGTCGATGCAGATCACTATATATGCAAACTCGAAATTGTAAACATAGAGCATTATGTGGAATATTTTGATGGAAGTTTGTTTGTATTTATGTGTAATTTATTAATACTGTGGTTAAGCCAGAAATTATTAGCTACTTATAAATTTTCCTAAGAAGAAATTATGAGGATGCAATTTTCTTAAAAGAGGAGTCCGTGAACATCCTTTGTTGAGAAACAACTAATTAAAATTAATAATTGTAGTTAATTAATTAAAATGGATTTTTAAAGGTTGATTGTGAATAAATTTAAATTTTCATGAAAATATGGAGATTTAATAATGAAGTATTAGAAAAATTGGAATTTGATGATAAATCATTTTTGTGATAAATATTTCAAAGTTGTGAATTATTAATAAGTGAAGAATTTAAATATTTTCGGGAAATGTTGATATTTTAAGATTAATATGATTTTAAATACATTAAAAATGATTATAATAATTTTATAAAATTTAGTAATAACAGCAAAATAATATTTGAAGTTTACTTTAAAAAGAAAAGAAAATTTATTTTACTTAAATAAGAATTTTTGGATAATAAATGTATTCAAAATGTAACTAAGAAGTAATTTTAGTAAAATGAGTTAAAATATGATAATAATAATTTTATAAAATTATATAATGAATGAGAAACGAAGTTTTGAAAAAGAAATAATGTTAAGTGAAGATTGAAGTTGGTTTGGGGCTGATAAATAAATTTTTATTATAATAGGCCAAGCATGTTAGTTTAAGGTAATTAATTAAAATAAAAGAATATATGAAAAATAAATCCTATAAAAATTTCTTACTATTATGTAATCACTTAAGTGATATAAGTATTTATTTAGGAATTTGATATTAAATTGTGTTAAGTAAAATTAGAAGTAATAAACAAGAGAAGAGAAGGAAATGGAAATTTGTTGTCATGAGGCCTGAATGCATGGTAGCCAAACTTAACTTTCTATTATACTGTCTAGACTATTATTTAGTCTAGAAACCTCTCTCTCATACATGAAACACTTTATGTTTTCTTTACCTTCTCGTCTTTTTCTTTTTTGCTTCATGAAAACAATAATTATGAAAAACCCATCTCCTTTTTCAAAAATCAACATAAATAGAAAAAATATCTTAAAATCCCCAAATTAACACATACACGCGCGCGCGCACGCGCGCGCGCACACACACACATATCACGCCACAATATACCTCTTGCCATGACGAAGTTAGGATTTTGTTCAAGTTTTGGAGTCATCAAATTTTCAACTAAAGTGTAGAGAATTTTGGGAGCTAGCAAAGCAGTAGAAGCTTCTCTAGTTAAGGTGAGTAATTTCTACTTACAAGTTCTATGTTTAAATGATAGTATTCATGAATTAATGTTTATGTAATTAAATGTGTGCGTGCACTCTCTTCATAAATTTTTTGTTTGCATTAATTCTAGATTGACTTTAGGGAAAGTAATGGTGTTTGAATTATTGAAATGGAGCGTGGAGTTTAGTGTAGAAACTAGGAATCAAATGGGAGGGTATAAGGCAGTCAATGCTACTGAAAATGGAGTGCATGACTTTTAAATTCTCAATTCTAGATCGTGGACCAGCGCACCGATGGTTGAGGCCTCGAACTGACAGGCCTAGGATTGTGTGTTGTGTGCAATTTAAAAAATGTTTTTGAAAAATAATATAAAAATATGATTTATAAATCACAAAATAAATGAATTGAAAATATGAAATTTTTTATAAGAATTTTTTATATTTAAATTGACTATTATTTATTTTATTAATGATATCGATTTATTGATGAAAAATCGATTTTTTTAACAAATCTTTAAAAAATCCTATAAAATTCTAAAAAAAGATGAAATGATTTCTAAGTATTATTCATGAATTTCAAAGTACATTCCATGAATCTTAACTATTATCAAAAGTTTTGAAAAATATGTTTTATGGATTTGGAGTAAAAGAAATTGATTTGGAGATCATAAATTTATTTAGAAATCAATTTTGATCGTAGAAATTTTATAAATGCTTTTGTTAAATATATTATATATCTTTCTAGGTGAACACATGTGTCATGAGTTAGGCTAATTCTATGTTATGAGAAATATGAATGAATGGATTAGTAATACCGTCTGGTATGACACTTTCGGTAAAACTTTCCAGTAATTCTTTGGACACATTATATAGAATAAAATTATAACGACCCAGAATTTTCGATCTCAAAAATTCCAAATAGTTAGGAAAAGAAGAAAAGAGATAGAAGAAGAAACAGAAATGAAACATAGAATCTCACATTCGTAGCGGATCAAAATATAATATCAAATAATATCAGTTATACAAAATAAAACTGTATCTGTCAATTAATATTTATATACACCAGAGTTACAACATCTCATAAAAACTGGATAGTATAACAACTGGCCCAGACAACAACAACAATACATAGCAGAATACACTCCATTCGTTCCTACCATCCACCTCGCCTCCTGAGCTCCAAACGTCCTAACCTGAAAATTTGTAATACTCAGTTTGACCCAAGCATTACATCAAAGTAACACCCGGGTCAGGCTGGAAACTAGCGTGAGTAAACCCATAAAATGTGAAGTACTAAGTTATAACATACTTAAATTTTGGAAACTCATACTTCTCTTTGAGTTCTTAACTTGTTATTAGTCAACACTCATTTCACAAATCCATCTCTAAATACCCCCACTTAGTTTTCAATGGTCCAGTACATGTAGGCTATTTCATTCCAGCCTACATATCAAGCCTCTAAAGAATTATGGTAGATTACAAATTGAAGTGGGTTCAGGCATTTACTAATACCCGACCCCAGTCTCTTCGAATTCAATACAATCTTAACCTAATTTATTCAGATGAAACATAATTCAAACTTCAAATACAGGGTGTCATCTATACACAAAAATTCATCATCAATAGATATCCACATTTATCCCAGTTCAAACACAACATATCATCTTACACAATATTTCAAATTACATATCCGGGATATCAACTAATCTAAGGCATACCATATTATTCAATCATTCATAAGCAAGATAAATTAGTCACACCATTTCTAATTAATTTAATTAACCACAAATGAATTAAATTAATTACTTCAATTACTTTTAAAAATCCTGCTTATTAACTGATTACAAATAATTAATTAATCATCCAATAATTATCCATCTTAATTAATCATCCTTGATTAATTATACTGTAATTACATTAAGTAATTAGCCTTTAATTAATTTCACAAATTAATTACCCTTAGCCATTTAAAATAATTATCCTTAATTAATTACTCAATTCAATTGTCTTATAATCACTAACATTGATTACTTCTTTAATTAATCCCACTTATTTATTAACTAACCCTTAATTATTTTCTTAATTAACTAATCCTTCAATTACTCACTTTAAGTAATTTATCCTTAATTACCTCATTAATAATTTCCCATATATTACTTAAATCAAGTTATTATCCTTTAATAAATCACATTTAGTAATTGTCCATTAATAATCCACCTTAATTAATGACATTAAGTAATTATTCCTTAATTACTTCATTAAGTAATTGTCATTAATTAATTTGATTAAGAGATTTACTCTAAATAATTCATCATCTTTTAATTATCTCCCTTAGTTAAGTAATTATTTCTTGATTTAATCATTTAAATTTACTTTCCCTGATTTATCATTTTAACTAACTTAAGATAATCCATTATCTTAATTAATTACTAAATCATCATTAAGCATTGTTTGAAAATTTTTGTATAGATAAAATAAAATAATTACTTATTATATAATCATTTTAAACCAATCAATGTAAATTTAAAAAAAACTTTTGATTTATAACTCTAAACTTGAAACTCGTTCCAATATTCAATCTTGAAACCTTGCTAACATCCACTATCTTTCAAACCATTCATTTCTTTGTTTTCTAAAAACTTGTTTTAATAAATTTACTTTCAAAATTTCAAAGTCTGATACTCAGAATTAACAAACAAACAAACTCGAGCTACACCCTTAAACTACCCCAACAAAACTCGAGCCAAACTCTATTTTCCTCTAGCACGAACCTGAGTTCCCTCCTTCTCCTCCTCTTCTTCTTTCTTTAAAAACGTAAATAAAAAAATACTGTTATTAAAATAAACAACTCAAGCCCTGATCAAATTTCCTCGAGTTTACTCTTGCATTTACACGAGCGTGGCCCTGTGACAACATCTTTTTCCCCAAACTTCATCACACAACAACCACCCGACACCAGAGATCACGCGTACTGTAACAACCAGATATTTTCAGCCATTCGCATCCACACATGTCGGACTTGAATTGCTCAAAATACCGCAGTGTAAATAAATTTGGAGCAAATGAAATACTATCACAGAATCACAGACACAGAAATATCAGAATAACTCGCAGCGGAAATTAAAATACCATAGTAGTTCATGAAGCTACTATAACAAACTCTCAAAACATAATACATAATATTAGTTTAAAAAAACATATACAATAGAAATCTAAAATACATAGCAGTTTATAAATACCAGAACTGAAATAGAAAAACTGAAACCGAAAGGGAACAGATACTAGACAAGCAAAATCTCCAGCGATTCCTAGCTCCAGGAAAGAAATCCAAAGCTAAGCTGTAAATACTCAGGCTGACCCGTAAAGTAAAACACAAAACACTCGAATCAGGACATATATACTTATATAATGTAAACCAACTCAATTGAACTGTAGTAGAAATGCACAATAACTTAAAGGATGCTTGGGATCGCCCATCCTTTAAGGATCATTTAAACTATAAATTAAATACATCCCATGGTTAAAATTTCAAAATGGTATTTTATACTTAGAAATCAAATATCATTTAAAAATTCAATATTATTCAAAAATCCATTTCAAAATATCAAAATATCGTATCTTCCAAACCACATTCATTTATTTAAAATACCATTTCAACACACGTTTCAAAATAGTTTATATTTCAAAACAAATTACTTCATTTTAAATCATTAAAATAAAGTTATTATATTTAATAATTAAATTATTAAATTTTCAAAATTTTAATCTTTCGAAACTCATTCATTCACTTAAATTTATTAAAACAACGAAAATTCAACTTTCGCAGCATTTAGAAAAATGCTACGGTAAGTTACTTTTAAAACAATTCAATTTAACAAAAGAAAGCATTCAAAATGCCATAATAGGATTACATTAATTTAATTAAAACCTTAGGTAAATTCAACAATTGTAGTACTTAAAAAGTGCTATAATAGCCTTTAATTCAACTTAGCCCTTTAGTTCAATTATATTAACTACAACATTTACAAATGTTGTAATATCCTTTACTTTAGAAATAATATCATTTCAAAATGCTGTTAATTAAATTCCAAATATTCACTATACTTTCACAAACCATTAAATTTTTATTTAAACCATTTCAAACTTATAAAATCATATGTTTTCACTTTTATTGCCATCACTTAATTTTCCTTAAATTCATGACTTTATAAAGTTAAAT
This sequence comes from Allium cepa, assembly GCA_030765085.1. NCBI lineage: Eukaryota > Viridiplantae > Streptophyta > Magnoliopsida > Asparagales > Amaryllidaceae > Allium > Allium cepa. The sequence goes on from CM060930.1 coordinate 177,257,924, forward strand.
TTCCATTCAAACATCAATATTTAATAATAATTCACTTATTAAATTCCAACATTCAATTTCAATTCATATAATTAAATTTTAACTTAACACTTAATTTTAAATTTCAAAATATAACTTATTTTTCATTTTATTTACTTAACTTCAAAATTCACTTTTAAACAAAATTCAAAATTTTCCAATTTAAGTTACATTTCAAAATTCAACTCAATATTCATTTATCTCACATTTTAACTTATTCAAAATCCATTAATATATTGTAAAATCATTTTAAATTCATTTAATTCAAAATATCATAAATTTATCATATTTTCATATTTAATTTTAAATTCCATTTATAATTAAATCAAATTTCCAAAATAACTTATATTTCAAATTTCCACTTTATTATTAATTTATTTCACTTAGAAATTCTCAGAAAAATAAAAGTACTTTACAAAAACCATTTTTAATTAAGTTTAAATCAAAATATTATAATATTTATATTTCTAAAATATTTTAAAATTTTTAGAAAAATATGTTTTAACCATGGGTCTGTATATCATTTTCTACACTAGGTAAAGTGATACGGGTAATGTATCATTTCAACCCGTAATTTACAAAGAAAACCCGGTTTTTACCATTTCAAACCCGCAGTACCAAGTAAAATGAAACAATTGAAAATCGTTCAGGCCTATCATTTCAGCCCATAACGATTTTCTCCTATTCTAAAGTCCGTTCGGGTATGTATAATTTCAACCCATAGTGATTCTAATCTAAAGGGAACTTGCAGTGTGATAAACTGATATAAATAACAGAACAGCATAAAATAACAGTAATATATGATATAACAGGTAAATAAGCATGGGTGAACATCATATGATCATAACATAGCAGATATAACATGGTGATGCATTTTACAGATTCAAATGTGATCGATTTACAAGTTATATAAGTATAAAACTGTCTGGTGAGAATAACTCACCGGTATAAGCTGAAGGCAACAACTCAAATGCACAAATTGAGATATTCAAAGGCACGGTAACACGAAAAAGATTTTAGATTGGGAGAGCCAAAGATTAATCACCTTGAATACATTCAAACAAACAAAACAATCTACATAAGTTTTCAACCCAAATTCAATTAAACAAAGCTAGAAATGAATGCACAAAAAAAGCTAAAATCTTTTGCACTTGCTTCCAACAACTTGTGCTTCAGCCTTGGGTTACAAACACACGGCTAAGCATAGGTTAGGATCTGGTTTTTGGGTTCATGGGGTCGGCCAAACATGGGAAGATGATGGTGCAAAAGTGGTGATGCATGAAACTACAAGCCAATGCAACAAAACCTAGGTTCAAGGCAACAATGGGTAACGACCCAAGGCTATATAGGCACGGCCAGGTCTGGTGTGGACTAGGGGATGATGTGTCAGTGGTGTCAGATCAGGTAAGGGCTGGAGATGGTGGTGCAAGTGGCGGCCAAGGTGGAGTTTGAGGTGGTGGTGCATGGGTGTGCTCGGCTATGGACATTTAGGTGGAGTTTGGTGCATTTTTGTGATGGATCAAGAAACTAGGGTGGCTCGGCATGAGATGGTCAGTGAGAAGGAGGTGGTGGTGACAGGTTCAGGTAGTGGAGGAGGGGGCAAGGTGGCTGGGTGGTGAGGCCAAACCTAAAGATGAATAGGGCAAGTGCAAATTCAAGTCAAAAACAATGAAAAGTGAAAAAAGAAAAAGAAGATTTACCAAAACTTTTCACAAAGGAGAGGCCGAACTTTTTTTCAGAGTTGGAGAAAGAAAATCACATGAAAAATGAATAGAATTCGGCTGAAAGTAATGATAAAGTCAGCCTCTTCAATGCATGTGGTGATTAGAAAATGAAAAGGTGGAATACAAAAGGCTTAAGCAAATCAAAGGTCACAAAACCGTTCAAATTTCCACCATATTCTTTTGGATTTTTAGATAACTGAAAAATATGTATAAATTCAGATAAAAACGTGAAAATTTAGTAAATAAACAAAAATAAATAAATAAGTATTAATTATATATAAATAAATTAAGAAAAATAGAATTTTTTTGCAAACTAGGCTAGAAAATTTGAAAATTAATGCAATGAACTTTGGAAAAAAATTTGTGCACTTTAAAATGTTTATAAATAAAGATGAGAACACAAAAATAAAATGCATGGATAAAAATAAATAAATAAATTTTAATTAAATATAATTTAAATGAAGAAAATAGCAGAAAAATGGAAACTAGGCTTTAAAAATAGAAAATAAATGCACTTAGCTTTGGAAAAATTATAACATCACTTTAAAAAAAAATTAAAATAAAATATATACCTAACATGTCATATAACACATATTAGAACATAATTTGACAAATAAAAATATTATTTATATAAATTAAAATAGACAATTTTACTAAATAAATCAATTTACATTCAATATTGTAAAAAGCATAACTTTCACAATATAAATCGGATTTCAACGAAACGAAAAACAGTATTCTTAAAATTAAATTTATTTTCATAATAAAAGATAAAATTAAAAAATTCAAATATTTAAATTTTAAAATTCAAAATTTGACCAATTTGACCAAAATCCACATTTTCTGAAAGTATCCTATTTATTCAGGTTTGAAATTATAATTCACACAAAAATCAAAATATATTCTTAAAATAATAAAATTTATTCCTTTTTAATAAATATAATAATTTTTTTTTCTTAAATCAGGAGTTTCAATTTAAATAATTAAAATAATCACAAAATACTAGGTTGTTACACTCTCCCCCACTCAAATCTTTCCGTCCTCGAAAAGAACGAACAAGGAAAAAAAGGAAAAGCAAGATAGACAACAAATAGTACCTGGAAAAACAATTTCGCATTCGAAGCACAAATGCTCTCCTTCGTTTTCCAGGTACAATCTCGGTCATCAGTACCCCAGTACTTCGATCAAACAAACAGATTTCCTTCTTAGCTGCTTCGTACCTCTGTCGACAGTACGAAGTGGCTTACTCTCGACAGTCGGATTAGGCTCAATATCCCAACTATCAGGAGTAGAAGGTTGAACAAAAGAGATAGGTCAAGAAGATACCGGAGAAGATGTGAGACGTGGAATACATCATGCACTTCAAAATGCTTCTTGGGCAAATACAAACGATAAGCCAAAGAACCAACCCTTTCCATAATGCAGAAAGGACCCTCAAAGAAGAAGAAGGTCGGAATGGCTAGAAGGAAAAATAGGTTGGAAGACAAGGATGAACCATTATTTTAAACCATATAAATTTCAATTTAAAATTTTTATATTTAACATTTTAGACATTTTATAATATGATGAATAGTCATTTGATTCAAATTTGATAGTTCGAAGTAAACAATATTTAAAACATTTTAAATCATTTAGAAAGGAAAAATAAATGATCAAAAATATCCTTTACATAATACTTTATCAAAATACTTTTATAAATCGATGTCTTAACAAGTTTACTTTCGTTCCTGTAGACTCTGGATATGCGTTGATCAGGCGCAAAGCTAGAATTCTCTAGGTACTTGGTAGACTTGTTTCAACACCCAATGAAAATACTGGAAAACCTTTTAAAACAAAAGATATGGAAAGTACAATCCAAACAAATCAACCAAACCAAATATTTGTCTAACCATGGATCGCAGGTACACAATGGTTACGCCTGGATCCCCTAGGAAACATTCGTATCTGTAAGCAATCTCAGCCCCACGAATTATGCCATGATGACTAGTAGACCGCAGATACACGATGGTTACCCCTGGATCCTCCAGGAAACATCCGTACCCTTAAGCTATCTCAGCCAGCGGATTTCGCTACTACTACGACCTACATAGATCGTAGGATACACAATGGTTACGTCTGGATCCCCCAGGAAACATCCGTACCCCCAGGCTATCTCAGCCAGGCGAATTACGCTATGCAGTCGTAAACATAAGACCATGGAGATCGCCGTGGAATTCGATGGACACTCGAGTATCATATCCGGAAAACCCAAATTAGAGTGAGAATAATATCGATAGAATGAATCCACAATGTGGCCACAAAGCGGATATCAAGCAGAAGGTACTTTCCATATCTTTACTTCGAAAATATGTATCATATAGTACCTTTCAAATCACTTTCAAATATCATACTTATATAAAGTCCATTATATATCAGATTTCATTTTCAAATCAAATACTTTCCAAATCAATAGTATATCAAATCATATTTGTATAGACTTCGATTATATAAGATTTCTCTTTACAAATTGAGTACCTTTACAAATCAATAGTTTTCAAATCACATCATACTTATACAAATCAATTTTATATAAGTTCGATAACTCCCAAATCAAAGTATTTAAATAAACAAGGTTCTCAATTTCAAACCATTTCAATATCAATATAGTTTCAAAATCATATATGATTTCGCCAAATCATTTCTTCCTAATTACATTTATTCAGTTTCAAAGTTTCTTAAAACAATAGATTTAGAAAATAATCCAAATTTCCAAATCAACAAAATTTAGGTCAAACAAATTCATTTCCATTTCAAACATATATTCACTTTCAAAAATCATAATACTTCCAAAGTTATAAATCTTTCGAAACCAAAATACTTGAAATCATTACACTTTGAAAATCATAACCTTTCGAAATCATACATTTGAAATCACAAAACATTCCTTTAATTATTTACATTCACAAATCTATTCAATTAAATCCAAATCTAAAATTTTCAATTTTAATTCAATTCAAACCATCAGTTTCAATACAATTTAGTTTTCCAACAAAACCATTTCAAATATTATCAAATTTCGAATAAAGATTTGATCCATAAAATAAACTATTCAATCTTTAATATATTTCAAAGCTTAAATATACCATATTTCAAAACTAAATTTTATAATTTCATATATCTCATTTTACTTCATTATTACTTAGTTTTGAAATATTCATTTCATAAATCCATCATTTTTAAATAAATTCAAATTACAAGTAAAGCAAATATCCTTTCATACTAATATAAACTTCAAATATTCATTTATCAAAATCAATTTTCATTTCAAATTAACATTCTTTATCAAAATAAAGATTAAATCATTTCCAAACCATTTCAATCATCAAAATATCTAAAATGGTTACAAAGTTTAAAACCATCTCTTTTAAGACCTTCAAACTATTTATTTTTGTATTAAAAATCCAATTTACAATTGGAAAGATTTTTATTCTATATATATACTTTATTCAAAACATTTCAAATCTATATTTCATACCAGTATAATTCAACGTAGTCTTATTTATTTCACTCAACAAACAGTTTCAAACTTATATAAATCATATTACTTTATACTTTAATCATACCAAACTAAACTTATATTCTTTATCAAATACCCTATACCTTTCAAAACTACTTAGCTTTGACAAGTTAACCTTAATTTGGAAGTGCTCGAACCTTATAATAGTAGAAGAAATCATATTTTCAATCCAAGATAGGAAATCACTAACAAATCAGTAAACCAATTTCAAAAGATAGGGTTATACCAAAACAAATCTGAATCTCGAGGACCGGACACCGGCTTACTTTAAATCATCCCAAATACACACACACACACACATATCTTATGAATATCAAACCGTACTTCAAAATCTGAAATAAAAATTTGGTTTCACAAAATCACTCGCATAGCAAAGCTACTAGAGTGGCCTCTCCCCCACTCAGAAACTTGAAAATTAATGTCGATGATGCATGCATTCATCACCGAAATTATTTTCCAGCGACATAAGTGGGATCTAGACTTTTATTTTCATGAAACTTCTTTGAAATCTCTTTGAAAGCATGGAATTCATTCGAATACATTTTAAACATTTCTTATACAAAAAATATCTTTAAATCATATTATTATATTTTTCAAAATCTTAAAACCGATTTCAAAACACCGGAGTTCGATTCCTCGAAATTCAAATTCAAAACCCTTCAGTTACAATTCATTTTTATATAAGTCTTATAAATTTAAAATTTTCAAATCCTTTCGAAACTTCAAATTTCTTGTTTTAAAAGGTTTATAATCCTTATCGAAAACATTTCGCTTTTATATACAAAATAGGATCATCCTTATCGAAATAATAATTTCGATGTATGCATAATACCAAAATACAACCAAACACAAATTTCCAAAGAATGATTCAAGGTAGATTTCAAACAAATAGAGATTCAAATTTAAAGGACTCCAATCAAGTAGAATTCTGGTTTGAAGATAAGCTCGAACGAAGATAAGATATTTTAATTACCAAATAGAAGATGGACAAGCATATATAAATCGCGGGCGACCATGACCGGTCCACCGAAACTTCAGGAATATAATCAATTCGGAAATCTAAGGCAAATCGACATTCGATCGCTAGAAATAGAATCCCGGTAGAGCAGGAGATATATAGCATTGTAAAACCGAGGATATAGAAATCTCCGGTGAATCAATGCCAATTGTAAAGGAGTTTCACCCCTTTACAAATCATTCAAAGATTTGTGGAATCACCGATCTTTATAGAGGTCATTCCAAAGTGGAGTTATGGACTGCTCCAAAATCAAAGGAATACCAATAGGGGAGACAAGACTGGATTTCAGAACAAATGGAAGCGTTCCACAGTTCAAGGAATCCTAATCGATAATAATCCTAACCAAGTGATTTCTAACAAGGTGGATATAGAAGGAATGAGATTTAGAAAAATCTTGGTCTCAAAATAAGAAAAGTTTTATACTAATATATTCTTTGAAAATACTTTTAAAAAACATTTGGAAGTCATTTTATACTTCGAAAATACGTTCTCTCACAAAAAAAAGGATTTTGAGATTGATTTCACTCATTCTAGGGTATTTCTACCCTAGCTCTAATGATTTTTTTGCTCCGCAGGCTAAGGTTTGCATAAAACCAAAGCTCCGATACCAACTGTAACAACCGCACCAGTGGGGTAATGCCCATTGTAGCATACATTGGTACATGTGTTCTGCCTTTACGGCCAGCCTCTCGACTGCACCACCAACCCCCGCGGGGACATGCAGGAGTAAGAGTCAACCGATCGATACCAAACCAGGAAGCGAGAACCCCCTATCATGCTCGACCCTCCAAGTGCATAGGCAGATACACATGTCGGACTTGAATTGCTCAAAATACCGCATTGTAAATAAATTTGGAGCAAATGAAATACAATCACAGAATCACAGACACAGAAATATCAGAATAACTCGCAGCGGAAATTAAAATACCATAGTAGTTCATGAAGCTACTATAACAAACTCTCAAAACATAATACATAATATCAGTCTAAAAAAACATATACAATAGAAATCTCAAATACATAGCAGTTTATAAATACCAGAATTAAAATAGAAAAACTAAAATCGAAAGGAAACAGATACTAGACAAGCAAAATCTCCAGCGATTCCTTGCTCCAGGAAAGAAATCCAAAGCTAAGCTGTAAATACTAAGGCTGGCCGGAGCGTAAAGTAAAACACAAAACACTCGAGTCAGGACATATATAGTTATATAATGTAAACCATCTCAAGTGAATTGTAGTAGAAATGCACAATAACTTAAAGGATGCTTAGGATCGCCCATCCTTTAAGGATCAGTTAAACTATAAATTAAATACATCCTGTGGTTAAAATTTCAAAATGGTATTTTATACTTCAAAATCAAATATCATTTAAAAATTCAATATCATTCAAAAATCCATTTCAAAATATTAAAATATCGTATCTTTCAAACCACATTCATTTATTTAAAATACCATTTCCACACACATTTCAAAATAGTTTATATTTCAAAACAAATTACTTCATTTTAAATCATAAAAGTGAAGTTATTATATTTAATAATTAAATTATTAAATTTTCAAAATTTTAATCTTTCAAAACTCATTCGTTCACTTAAATTTATTAAAACAATGAAAATTTAACTTTCATAGCATTTAGAAAAATGCTATGGAAAGTTACTTTTAAAACAATTCAATTTAACAAAAGACCGCATTCAAAATGTTGTAATAGGATTACATTAATTCAAATAAAACCTTAGTTAAATTCAACAATTGTAGCACTTACAAATTGCTATAATAGCCTTTAATTCAACTTAGCCCTTTAGTTTATTTATATTAACTACAACATTTACAAATGCTGTAATATCCTTTACTTTAGAAATAATATCATTTCAAAATGCTGTTAATTAAATTCCAAATATTCACTATACTTTCACAAACCATTAAATTTTTATTTAAACCATTTCAGACTTATAAAATCGTATATTTTCACTTTTATAACCATCATTTAATTTTCCTTAAATTCATGACTTTATAAAGTTAAATTTCCATTCAAAAATCAATATTTAATAATAATTCACTTATTAAATTCCAACATTCAATTTCAATTCATATAATTAAATTTTAACATTTAAGTTTAAATTTAAAAATATAACTTATTTTTCATTTTATTTACTTAACTTCAAAATTCACTTTTAAACAAAATTCAAAATTTTCCAATTTAAGTTACATTTCAAAATTCAACTCAATATTCATTTATCTCACATTTTAACTTATTCAAAATCCATTAATATATTATAAAATCATTTTAAATTCATTTAATTCAAAATATCATAAATTTATCATATTTTCATATTTAATTTTAAATTCCATTTATAATTAAATCAAATTTCCAAAACAACTTATATTTCAAATTTCCACTTTATCATTAGTTTATTTCACTTATAAATTCTCAGAAAAATCAAAATACTTTACAAAAATCATTTTTAATTAAGTTTAAATCAAAATATTATAATATTTACATTTTTAAAATATTTTAAAAATTTTAGAAAAATATATTTTAACCACGGGTCTGTATATCATTTTCTGCACAAGGTAAAGTGATACGGGTAATGTATCATTTCAACCCGTAATTTACAAAGAAAACCCGGTTTTTATCATTTCAAACCCGCAGTCCCAAGTAAAATGAAATAATTGAAAATCATTCAGGCCTATCATTTCGGCCCATAACGATTTTCCGTTATTCTAAAGTCCGTTCGGGTAGTATCATTTCAACTCATAGTGATTCTAATCTAAAGGGAACTTGCAGTGTGATAAACTGATATAAATAGCAGAACAACATAAAATAACAGTAGTATATGATATAACAGGTAAATAAGCATGGGTGAACATCATATGATCATAACATAGCAGATATAACATGGTGATGCATTTTACAGATTCAAATGTGATCGATTTACTAGTTATATAAGTATAAAATTGTCTGATGAGAATAACTCACCAGTATAAGCTGAAGACAAAAACTCAAATGCACAAACTGAGATCTTCAAAGGCACGATAACATGATAAAGATTTGAGATTGGGAGAGGCAAAGATTAATCACCTTAAATACATTTAAACAAACAAAACAATCTACGTAAGCTTTCAACCCAAATTCAATTAAACAAAGCTAGAAATGAATGCACAAAACAAAGCTAAAATCTTTTGCACTCGCTTCCAACAACTTGTGCTTCAGCCTAGGGTCAGAAACACACGACTATGTATGGGTTAGGATCTGGTTTTTGGGTTCATGGGGTCGGCCAAACATGGGAAGATGATGGTGCAAAAGTGGTGATGCATGAAACTATAAGCCAATGCAACAAAACCTAGGTTCAAGGCAACAATGGGTCACGACCCAAGGCTATATGGGCACGGCCAGGTCTGGTGTGGACCAGGGGATGATGTGTCAGTGGTGTCAGATTAGGTAGGGGCTGGAGATGGTGGTGCAAGTGGCGGCCACGGTGGAGTTTGAGGTGGTGGTGCATGGGTGTGCTTGGCTATGGACATTTAGGTAGAGTTTGGTGCATTTTTGTGATGGATCATCAAACTAGGGTGGCTCGGCATGGGATGGTTAGTGAGAAGGAGGTGGTGGTGACAGGTTCAGGTGGTAGTGGATGCGGCAAGGTGGCTGGAGTGGTGAGGCCGAATCTAAAGATGAAGAGAGCAAGTTCAAATTCAAGTCAAAAACAATGAAAAAAGAAAAAGAAGATTTACCAAAACTTTTCACAAAGGAGAGGCCAAACTTTTTTTCAGATTTTTAGACCGAAAATCACGTGAAAAAGGAATAGAAGTCGGCTGAAAGAAATGATAAAGTCAACCTCTTCAATGCATGTGGTGATTAGAAAATGAAAAGGTGGAATACAAAAGGCTTAAGCAAATCAAAGGTCACAAAACCCTTCAAATTTCCACCATATCCTTTTGGAATTTTAAAGAACTGAAATATATATATAAATTCAGATAAAAACACGAAAATTTAGTAAATATACAAAAATAAATAAATAAATATTAATTATATATAATTAAATTAAGAAAAATAGCAAAAATTTGCAAACTAGGCTAGAAAATTTGAAAATAAATGCAATGAACTTTGGAAAAAAAATTGTGTGCTAGAAAATATTTATAAATAAAGATAAGAATACAAAAACAAAATGCATGCATAAAAATAAATAAATAAATTTTAATTGAACATAATTTAAATGAAGAAAATAGTAGAAAAATGGAAACTAGGCTTTAAAAATAGAAAATAAATGCACTAATCTTTGGAAAAATTATAACATCACTTTAAAAATGTTTTAGAATAAAATATATACCTAACATGTCATATAACACATATTAGAACATAATTTGACAAATAAAAATATTATTTATATAAATTAAAATAGACAATTTTACTAAATAAATCAATTTACATTCAATATTGTAAAAAGCATAACTTTCACAATATAAATCGGATTTCAATGAAACGAATAGCAGTATTCTTGAAATTAAATTTCTTTTCATAATAAAAGATAAAATTCAAATATTTAAATTTTAAATTTTAAAAGTCAAAGTTTGACCAATTTGACCAAAATCCACATTTTCTGAAAATATCCTATTTATTCAGGTTTGAAATTATTATTCACACAAAGATCAAAATATATTCTTAAAATAATAAAATATATTCATTTTTAATAAATATAATAAAGTTTTTTCTTAAATCAGGAGTTTCAATTTAAATAATTAAAATAAACAATTAAAATAATCACAAAATACTGGGTTGTTACGCGTACACGTGCACAACCACCTCGATCACCTCCGGCCAACGTCCAGACCATCAACACATCACTGATGATCAACATTAACCTCCAAACCACCCGAAACTTTGAGATGAACACGAAATCAAAATTTGAGCATATCGACTATTTTTCGAACAATACCAACACCCAAGAACCCCTCGTCTCGCCACCTCCAGTCATCAGAAAAATCTGATACTCCGTCCAAACCTTCGTCGCATGCCCACAGCTCTAAACCCCTACTCGCGATCACCTCAAATTCTCCCATAACCACGAGATGCCTCGATTAAAACGTTAATCAAAAACAGACAGTAAACCTTAACCAGCTTCGCAACGCCCGCCACGGTTACTTAAAAAATCATATGCCATTTTTGCTACCACCATTGATCCACTAGCCGCCTCTGACCTGAACCCCGACAGCCCTTGCTATGTAGATCACCTGAATTCGAAGATTTACCCTTCTTTGTTAACTCGAAATACCTCATGATTTTAAAGCTTAAAAATTCAGATTTTATTGTTAAAAATCATAGTTTTTGATAACAAACCGGATTATATATCTGAATCCCTTTTTTATATATCGAGATTTAATGTAGTTTGACTCTCACTGATCTTCTTCCCTTTTTATTTCAACTACCAATAATTTCTTACTGGAAGTATTTTTAGTTTCAGCATCTTGTGTTTACGAACAAATTTCTTTCATAAACCTAAGTCTAAAAAGAATCAGATAAAGAGCAGTAGGTTGTTGAATTTCATTTGTAACCTGGAAATGAAAATAACATAGGCAAATATACTGAAACTCATACATGCACACCAATATCTATATACATATATTTATGCACTTATCCTAAAGCAATCTCGAACTCAATTATGCAAGCATTTATCACAGTCTTACTTCAAAAATTTCCACATGCACTAAGGTTTAAAATTGTTTAAAACTTTAGTTTGCTCACCTTAATATAACCTGAATAGGCAACAGAGTAAAGAACTCTGATCTGGACTTTCTTTATCCAAAACTGCAGCTTGTTTGATTTCTTGATGTTTTGAATCTTGGATTTGTTGCTTCAGGTCAGAGATTTGTCCTTTGATCTTGATCAGTGCTTGATTTACAATTCGAAACCAAAGCTTGGTTGATCTGAACTTAGTTTTATTTACAGATTTTACTTCTTCTTTGGTTTTGTATTCAGATTTATAGCTTGCCCTTTTTATTCTGTTTAATCTAAATATAAGGAAAAAAAATAGAGAAGAAATGTTGATATATTTATATAACCTTGATTAAATATTTATTTTTGAAGACAAATGACACTTGTTATCATAAGTATACACATGTTTATTCCTTATATCCATAGTTTTACAAATGTCATTTATTATTTAAATTATGTTTAAGTCCTTGTTTTTAATTAAATTTATAACTTTGTTTTAAACCCTTTTATTTAATTAATTTATGAATCATTTTTTTCAAATGTTTATATATATATATATATATTCTAAGAAAAATGTATTATGTTTATAATGTATATTAAATCTTATTTAATTTCAAAAGATATATATATATATATAAACTAATACTTCGTATTTATTCTTGTTTTTATATTCAAAACAATGCTTTCAAATTATGTTACATATATATACACACCTATATTTCCTGTGTATGTATATATGTAAAATTTCAAAGTTTACACATATCTATTAATATTATTATCATTTTCAAATCCACTTATATATATATTCAGACATTCCTAATTATCAGAATGTTTTTTCCAATTAAAATAGTTAATTGTCCAATTAACAGATATCCAAAAATCTGGGTTATCACAAAAATAGTTAGAATTAACAGATGTCTAGTTAATTGCTCCAATTATTAGAATCTTTTCGTCCTCGAAAAGGAACGAAGCCAGAATTTATTAAAATGCTATTTATCAGGAAAACTACTCTTCTATTAAGATTTTTTTAAAACACTTTTAAAATCTACATAGTATAACAAAAATATTTTTATAAAAAATACTTTTATAACTCTATGTCTCAACCAGTCCATCCTTGTTCTCACAGAAATTCGGTCTTACGTTGATCAGGCGTAAGACTGAAAATCTATAAGTACTTGGTAAACCCGTTTTCAACACCCAATGAAAATATTTGAAAAATAATTTTATTGAAAATATAGAAAACATTTTTGAAAATAGAGGAAATATCTTTGGTGAGAATGCTTTGGAAATCATCTCCCCCATCCATGGTCGCAGTTACATCCTCGGTTACGTTGCCATCACAGCAAAAGTCCATGTAACTTTAGGCACTCCGCGCCTCTCGATTACGCTATAGAACCCGCCACAGATCGTAGTTACATTCCAGGGTTACATTGCCATCATAGCAAAAGTCCATGTAACTGTAGGCATCAGCGCCCTCGATTTTCGCTGCCAAAAATGAAACTTATCCACTCCCATATAGGTCGCAGTTTACCGATGTAAAATCAAATGTAGACTGTTGGCTCTCAATAGCATACACGAATTTCGCTATGTCACCATAGGTCGCAGTCTACCGATATAAAATCAAACGTAGACTGTTGGCTCTCAGCAGCCCACACGACTTTCGCTATAGTCTATAGTAGATCGTAGTGACATCGAGTTACGCTGTCGTCACAGCATAACCCAAATGCCTCTGTAGGCATCAGCGCTCTCGATTTTCGCTACACACTACACAAAATCCTCGGGAACTAGTTTCGTCCGGACTTCTCACAGGATCAACTTTAGAACCCCCCTTAGGGATCAAGGCAGTCCAAACCTATGGTACTCCTGAGAAGTTCATTTCAAGGGAGCGCCTTTTTCCCCAAAGCCATTTTCAAAACACTTTATACTATACTCTTATAGTATCTTTCAAATCATACCCTTTATGACTTTCATTAAAATATCCTTTACACAAAATCGATTCCCAAAATCGATAATTCTCAAACAAGGCTTTCCAAATTCCAAAATTAATTTTCCCAAAAATCAAAAGCCTTTTCCAAATTCATAGGTTCCCAAAACCTTTTCCAAAATCATTCTCACAAGATCTTTTATATATATAGATATATAAAACTTTGAAAATCTTTGGATCACTTTATACTTGTATAAATTATTCCCTTTTCATACTTCATAAACTTTCAAAACCCTTTTCTTCTGGCAAAAATTCAACAAGGGGAGATTTATCTTATATAAAAAAGATATATAACTTTGTTTATTCCAAATCAAATATTCAAATCTGATTACTCTATAAAGTCACTTACCAGTTTACTTACTTCCATAAAGTAAATTTTTACAATAGAAATATCCAGTTTCTATTTTATTTCATCATATATTTCACAAAATATATTTTTCGCTTCAAAAAATATTTTATAGTTCTTATCCACAAACTTTCAATATCAATTTCATTCCAATCCGTACGATGTACACATATCAATCTGATCGCTCACTCAATCACACAATTTCTCTTCCGAACTAGTACCGTCCACCCGACTTCCTAGTGCGGACTCAGATCTGGTTTCTTGATCAGAAACCATCATTCCCCTTGCATAGCCATAACTATGATAGAGAATATCCAGAACCAATCAACAATCCATATCCAGGCCATCGAAAATCGAGTGAAAAATCCAAATTCGGACCGATATACTATCTCGAAATTCTATGCTCGAATCTGGATCAAATCATTATGCGGATAGAATAATATACGCATATCCTACGTATTTATCTCCATTGATTATTCGCCAAATCAATTTCCTTTTCTATTCACATTCACTTAAATTTTCATTCACTTACTCACAATTCTTAAATCCTCATTTGGATTATCACTTCAATTCTTATCTCAAATGGATATTTAATCATAAACAATTCGAACTCTATCTAGTTTAATTTAGAAAATAGCTTGAATTTTTTTTAAATAGATGAGTAGTTGAAAAATAATTATTAATTGTAAAATAACTGTAAAATAGTTATATAATCTGTAAAATAGTTGGAAAATAGTCAAATAGTTATAGAAATTTTAAATAATTGCAAAATAGTTGTAAGATGGTAATTAGTTATAAAGTAGTTGGCAAAATAGTAATTGATTTATAAAACAGTTGTAAAATAGTTAAATAGTTTCAAAAGTAGTTGTAAAACAAACATAAGATAGTTTTAGGTTTACAAAGAAAAGTTGTATAGTAAATAGTTTGAAAAAATAGATTTATATTAAAGCAATTTATTTTGAAAATAGTCCAAAGTCAAACTGTTCAATTCCCAACCTCCATTTCCAATCACTTCAATTTAAATTTTCATTACCATTTAAATTGACTCAATTCCAATTTAAATAACTTCAATTTCCATTGAACTGGATTTATCCCCAATTCAAGATGAATTAACCTCAATTTCTTTCCAAATTCAAATCAAATTCCATTTGATTTTTAACCTATTCAACTTTAATTACAATTCCAAATTATTCAAATCAATTTGGATTAATTTTAAATTGAACCAGTTTCAATTTCAAATTAGTTCAATTTCTGTTTGAATTAATCCCAATTTCAAATCAACTTCCTATTTGAATTTTGAACTCATTCAACTTCAGTTTCATTTCAAATTAATCCAATTCAAAATTTTCATTTGAAATTTTAAACTTATCCATCTTCAATAATTATTAATTCAAACTAAATTCAATTTGAACTAATTGCAATTTAAACCTTAACTTTAAACCATCTTGAATTATATAAATTCGAGTTAAATTCCAAATGTGGATTTAACCCTTTAAATCAAATTAACCTTTATCTTTAAATCAACAATCAAAATCTTTAAACAATTTAATTCTAAGTCTAATTCTCAAAACTTCATTTTAAATTATCTTTACTTAACTTATTTCAAAGTTCAAATAAGAGTTCAAAACAAATTTAATTTACAAATTCAATTCTTAACATTCAAATCTTCAATTCAAAGTAATTCCATATCCTTATTTTCAAATTTAAAGTTTAATTCCCCTTTTATCTCAATAATGGATATATTAACACAA
This sequence comes from Allium cepa, assembly GCA_030765085.1. NCBI lineage: Eukaryota > Viridiplantae > Streptophyta > Magnoliopsida > Asparagales > Amaryllidaceae > Allium > Allium cepa. Next base: position 177,274,028 of record CM060930.1, read on the forward strand.
TCCATTTCTTCATTCATTTAAACAAATCCAATTCATAGTTTAAAGATTATTAATAACAACAGGATGATATTATCCAAATTATCTAAAACATCCATCCATTTTCAATTTCCAGATCTTAAACCCATTTTGAGATCACACAAACCCCAATTCAAATCAACCACTTTACTTTCCAAGTTAAATCTAAATTTTCATCATGAAATTTCCATATCAGGTTGTTCACTCAAACTTATTTAACTTCCCCCAAGTTAAATTCAATTTACTTAATCCAGTCAACTTTACAGAAGTTGAATTCCCATTCAAATTTTAAACTTCAGATTAATAATCTTTCCATTTAAGTTTAAAAACTTACTTCACTTTAGGTTTCACATCACGTCCCATGGAAATTTTAAAACTCAACCTTAGAGTTTATTTCCAAATATACATATTTATTTCCTTTACACACCAAGTTATCCATAATTTTTAAACCACCTTTGATTTTAAATTCAAAACAAATTCCTTCAAATTTTTAAACAACTTTTGTTTGAAATATGATCCTTTCATTCAAATACATTAAATAATATTATTTATTTTTTCTTTATCACTTTGAAGCAATTTTCAAATTTTGGATCCAGATTTAAAATTTCAAATTTAGATCATCTTTAATTCCAATTAATAAGTCATACTTACCTAAATGTTTTACTTTCCTAAAACATTTCATTTGCTTACTCATTAATACACATTTTATTATTAAACATAACAATGGTTTATGAGATTAACCAAGATTATCATATCTGAAAACCAATTCATTGTTATCTTATTCTAAAACTTTTCTCCGAATTCAAGATTTTAATTACAATTTGAATCCATTTCAAACTTATCTATATTTAATTTCAATTTGGTTTTATTTCTATTACTATTTAATTTAATTCCAATAATTTAACAACTAATTACCTTAATATATATTAGAAAGAAATATTGCTTTATATGTCAAAATATACACTTATATAAAATCATTTTTAGATCCATTTAAAATCTTTATATAAGAAAATAACAAGTACGCTCCCATATATATACACTTAACTCATTCTAGGGTATCATTTACCCTATCCTTAATGAGTATCCCCCACCCGAGCCAAGGTTCACGCTTAACCTTCTGCTTTGATACCAAATATAACGACCCAGAATTTTCGATCCCGAAAATTCCAGATAGTTAGGAAAAGAAGAAAAGAGATAGAAGAAGAAACAAAAATGAAACACAGAATCTCACATTCGCAGTGGATCAAAATATAATATCAAATAATATCAGTTATACAAAAGAAAATTGTATCTGTCAATTAATATTTATATACATCAGAGTTACAACATCTCATAAAAACTGGATAGTATAACAACTTGTCCAGATACCAACAACAATACATAGCAGAATACACTCCATACGTTCCTACCATCCAGCTTGCCACCTGAGCTCCAGAACGTCCTAACCTGAAAATCTGTAATACTCGGTCTGACCCGAGCATTACATCAAAGTAACACTTGGGCCAGGCTGGAAACCAACGTGAGTAAACCCCATAAACCATGAAGTACTAAGTTATAACATACTTAAATTTTGGAAACTCGTATTTCTCTTTAAGTTCTTAACTTGTTATTAGTCAACACTTATTTCACAAATCCATCTCTAAATACCCCTACTTAGTTTTCAATGGTCTAGTACATTTAGACTATTTCATTCCACATATGAAGCCTCTAAAGAATTATGGTAGATTACAAATTGAAGGGTTCGGGCATTTACTAATACCCGACCCCAGTCTCTTCGAATTCAATACAATCTTAACCTAATTTATTCAGATGAAACATAATTCAAACTTCAAATACAGGGTGTCATCTATACACAAAAATTCATCATCAATAGATATCCACATTTATCCCAGTTCAAACACAACATATCGTCTTACACAATATTTCAAATTACATATCCGGGATATCAACTAATCTAAAGCATACCATATTATTCAATCATTCATAAGTAAGATAAATTAGTCACACCATTTCTAATTAATTTAATTAACCACAAATGAATTAAATTAATTACTTCAATTACTTTTAAAAATCCTTCTTATTAACTGATTACAAATAATTAATTAATCATCCAATAATTATCCATCTTAATTAATCATCCTTGATTAATTATACTGTAATTACATTAAGTAATTAGCCATTAATTAATTTCACAAATTAATTACCCTTAACCATTTACAGTAATTATCCTTAATTAATTATTCAATTTAATTATCTTATAATCACTTACATTGATTAATTCTTTAATTAATCTCACTTATTTATTAACCAACCCTTAATTAATTTTCTTAATTAACCAATCCTTCAATTACTCACTTTAAGTAATTTATCCTTAATTACCTCATTAAGCAATTTCCCTTATATTACTTACATCAAGTAATTATCCTTTAATAAATCACATTTAGTAATTATCCATTAATAATCCACCTTAATTAATGACACTAAGTAACTATTCCTCAATTACTTCATTAAGTAATTATCATTAATTAATTTCATTAAGAGATTTACTTTAAATAATTCATCATCTTTTAATTATCTCCCTTGGTTAAGTAATTATTTCTTGATTTAATCATTTAAATTTACTTTCCTTGATTTATCATATTAATTAACTTAAGATAATCCATTATCTTAATTAATTACTTAATCATTATTAAGCATTGTTTGAAATTTTTTATAGATAAAATAAAATAATTACTTATTATATAATCATTTTAAACCAATCAATGTAAATCAAAAAAACATTTGATTTATAACTCTAAACTTGAAACTCGTTCCAATATTCAACCTTGAAACCTTACTAACATCCACTTTCTTTAAAACCACTCATTTCTTTGTTTTCTAAAAACTTGTTTTAACAAATTTACTTTCAAAATTTCAAAGCCTGATACTTAGAATTAACAAACAAACAAACTCGAGCTACACCCCTAAACTACCCCGACAAAATTCGAGCCAAACTCTATTTTCCTCTAACATAAACCCGAGTTCCCTCCTCTTCTTCTTCTTCTTCTTTCTTTAAAAACGTAAATAAAAAAAATCTTGTTACCAAAATAAACAACTCAAGCCCTAATCAAATTTCCCTGAGTTCACTCTTGCATTTACACGAGCGCGACCCTGTGATAACATCTTTTTCCCCAAACTTCATCACACAGCAACCACCTGACACCAGAGATCACACGTACACGTGCACAACCACCTCGATCACCTCCGGACAACGTCCTGACCATCAACACATCACCGATGATCAACACCAACCTCCAGACCACTCGAAACTTTGAGATGAACAAGAAATCAAAATTTGAGCATATCGACTATTTCTGGAACAATACCAACACCCAAGTACCCCACGCCTCGCCACCTCCAGTCATCAGAAAAATCCGATACTCCGTCCAAACCTTCGTCGCTTGCCCATGACTCTAAACCCCTACTCACGATCGCCTCAAATTCTCCCCCGACTACAAGATACCTCGATTATAACGGTAATTGAAAACAGACAGTAAACCCTACTCAGCTTCACTACACCCACCACAGTTACTTAAAAAATCATGTGCCATTTTTCCTACCACCATCGATCCACTAGCCACCTCTGACCTGAACCCCGACAGCCCTTGCTATGTAGATCGCCTGAATTCGAAGATTTACCCTTTTCTGTTAACTCGAAATACCTCATGATTTAAAAGCTTAAAAATCCGTATTTTATTGTTAAAAATCATAGTTTTTGATAACAAACCGGATTATATACCTGAATCCATTTTTTTATATATCGATATTTAATGTAGTTTGAATCTCATTGATCTTATTCCCTTTTTATTTCAACTACAATAATTTCTTACTGGAAGTATTTTTAATTCCAGCATCTTGTGTTTACGAACAATTTTTTTTATAAACCTAAGTCTAAAAGGAATAAGATGAAGAGCAGTAAGTTCTTGAATTTCATTTGTAACCTAGAAATGAAAAAACAGAGGCAAAGATACTGAAAATCATACATGCATACCAATATATAAATACATATATTTATGCACTTATCCTAAAGCAATCTCGAACTCAATTATGCAAGCATTTATCACAGTCTTACTTCAAAATTTTCCACATGCACTTAAGGTTTAAAATTGTTTAAAACTTTAGTTTACTCACCTTAATATAACCTGAATAGGAAACAGAGTAAAGAACTCTGATTTGGACTTTCTTTATCCAAAACTACAGCTTGTTTGATTTCTTGATGTTTTGAATCTTGGATTTGTTTACTTCAGGTCTGAGATTTGTCCTTTGATCTTGATAAGTGCTTGATTTGCAATTTGAAACCAAAGGTTGGTTGGCCTAAACTTAGTTTTATTTACAGATTTTACTTCTTCTTTGGTTTTGTATTCAGATTTATAGCTTGCCCTTTTTATTCTGTTTAATTTAAATATAAGGAAAAAAATGTTAGTCCGTGAGATGATGGTTTTGATGACAAAAACCTTAGAATAGATTATAAAATATAAATACTAACATTATAAGTTTAGATAAATATGTATATGCAGGTTTAACCACGTAGGTACCAAGAATGAAGACTGTACAGTATAGAGATTCAAGATATCAAGATTGAAGACTCATGAGTATCAATATTATCAAGAGTTCAAGAATTGAAGTAATTTATTCTTTAATTGTAAATTTTGTTAAAACTCATAGAAAAGCATTGGCATCATAAAATCCAATTTATTCGTGGAATGGAATCCACTTCGAGCATGTTAAAGGGATGGAACCCTAAGTAGGATGGAACCTATGAAAAATCTAGTGGAACATTGTTTTGTATCCACCAATTTTAATTCAAATGATTTTATAAAATTATCTTGTTTTCAAAATGATTTTAAAATTTCCCTTTAAAAGATTCAAAACCCTCTATCCTGATTTTAAATAATTTTAGCTCAACATTATCTTTAATTTCAAAGTCAAATTACTCTTGATTTTAAACTATCTTTTAATATAATATATTTAACTTTTAAATATTTATACTTAAGATTTAAATATAAAATTATAGTTAAATTATATATATATTATTATCTATGTTTACTTATGTATTTTAACTATAGTCAAGTATATTAGAAAAGTTTAAAATAGTTTTAGTATAAGATAAAGGTTATTTTCAAAGAAAATTAAATCATCAAAAATTGCTTTGGGATGTTGACATGCCTATGGTGACCATGTCGACATGGTGTCAGTTGAGTTCAAAATTTAAATTTCAAAAGAAGTGTATATTCACCATAACTCTTCATGAATGGACATGGTTGTTGTTCTTCTATAAATAGGGGTTAGTTTCAACTAATTTTGTATCAGATTTTCTGGTTTTTCACTCCTCTTCTTCTTCCACATTTCTTAATACATATTCTTACCATTACCCTACCGAAATCAACATTGAATCGAACTCGATCTTTTCTTTTTGATTCTCTATCACTATCTCAACAAGGTTGTCAGTGCTATTCAGAGTTATAGGCTTCTTTGTAATCTATTAAGTGAGAAAAGGTGTGAGTGTGGCCTTGAAAGTCAATCAAGCGAGATAATGTGTGATTGTAGCCTTGGTAAATCAATTGGGTAAACTTGTGGCCCGGAAATCAAGTATCTCTACCCAGATGATTGTGATTCTGGAGGGTATACCTCATAGCCTTGAAATCGAGGGTGTAATTGCACAATTGTTTTTGAAAGGAAATCCATACTTGAGTTGCAGGACTGGATGTAGGATAACTCCGAACCAGTATAAAATCCGGTATGTTCTTTCCTTTATCGCTTTTACTTTATTTCTGCATTTGTGTTTGTTTCTGTGATCATATCTGTGTCTGTATATTGCAAACATCTGTGTTCAATTCAACATAAATTCAAAAGGATTTAGTAATTCTTTATAAACACTATTCACCCCCCTCTAATGTTAATCCTAGCCTTAAGATCCGTGATCCGCATTTCTTTCAATTGGTATCAGTGCGAGATTTTCAAAGTTTCATAATCTAATTTTTGAAAAAGTTTTTAAAATGGCTATATTTGTTAATACTAGTTTATAAATATTCAAATCATCATTGTTTCATGAGTCTGCATATAATCAATATTCAAATTCAGTTTATCCACCAAAATTGTTTGATGTGCAGGAATCATGCTTTATGGCTGTTGAGGAATCAATCCACAACGGACAAATTGTGCAGATCAGAAAGAACAAATGGATACTTGATAGTGGGTGTTCTAGACACATGACTGGCAATCCAGATATACTGAATGATATTATATACATAGACGGAGGACTGGTTAACTTTGGAGACAATTCAAAAGGATATATGATTGGCATCGACAAAGTCGGTAACTCTAAAACTCCTATTATTACTAATGTTTTGCTAGTTAAGAATCTAAAACATAATCTGCTAAGTATAAGTCAACTCTGCGATAAATGATATAAAATTAAATTTGGAAAAGATAAATGTCACATCAAAGATAATAATGAAACCATATTATTTGAGGGAGTCAAAAAAAGAATATTTATATTCTTAGTATGAAAGTTTCAAATGATAACCTGTGTCTGTTGGCAAATACAAGTGACCCTCGGGTTTGGCATAAGAGATTTGGGCATTTGAATTTCAAACTCTTATCTAGACTGTCAAAACATGATCTAGTAAGATGTCTCCCTAAAATGAATTTTAAAGTAGAAAGTTTATGTGATGCATGTCAATTAGGAAAACTTAGAAAAAGTTCCTTTAAATTAAAAGATATGATTTCAACTTCATTACCTCTTAAATTACTTCATCTTGATTTATTTGGTCCATCTCAAATTCTGTCAATAAATCATAGTAAATTTGTTTTTGTAATTATAGATGCTTATTCTAGATTTACATGGACAATATTTTTTGAAACATAAAAGTGATACTTTTGAATGTTTTAAGACCTTTTCAAAAAGAATTCAAAATCAATTTTCTCTAAAAATTATAACTATACGAAATGATCATGGTGGTGAATTTGAAAATGAAAAGTTTGAGGAATTCTGCAATAAAAAGTGAATAACTCACAATTTTTCATTTTCAAGAACTCCACAACAAAGTGGAGTAGTAGAACGTAAAAATAGGACGATTCAAGAGTGTGCGAGAACTATGCTTTCAGATAGTAATTTACCAAAGAATTTTTGGGCAGAAGCAATTGCTACCGCCTCTTATATTTTAAATAGAATTTTAATTAGAACTCTAACTGATAAGACATCTTATGAACTTCTTTATTCAAAGAAACCTAAGGTATCTTATTTCAGAATTTTTGTAAGTAAATGCTTTATTTTAAATGCAAAAGATAATTTAGATAAATTTGATCCTAAATCCGACAAAGGAATCTTTATCGGATACTCTAATAGAAGTAAAGCATACAAAGTGTTTAATTTAAAAACTAACACCATTGAAGAAACAATGCATGTTTCATTTGATGAAAATTTCAAAAATTTTGAAGATAAAAATGATGAAGAGGATTTAATCACTCAAAATCAAGAATCAATTGAAACTAATAATGAAATTAATCATCTTAATAAAAGGACTAAACTTTTAAAAGATCATCCTATAGAAAATATACTAGGAGATATGCAATCTGTTGCTAAAACTAGAAATCAACTAAGTCAAATGAGTAATGTAGCTTTTATATCAACTATTGAACCCAAAAATCCAAAAGAAGCATCAACTGATGATTCATGGATTTTGGCTATGCAAGAAAAATTAAATCAATTTACTAGAAATGATGTTTGGGAACTTATTCCTAGACCTGAAAATAAAACTATAATTGGAACTAAATGAGTTTATAAAAATAAAATGAATCAATAAGGAGAGGTATTTAGAAATAAAGCTCGATTAGTTGCTCAAGGTTATTGTCAAGAAGAAGGAATAGATTTTGATGAAACCTTTGCTCCCGTAGCAAGATTGGAAGCCATTAGGATTCTACTTGCTTTCGCAAATCATAATAATTTCAAATTATTTCAAATGGATGTTAAAAGTGCCTTTTTAAATGGATTTGTAAAAGAAGAAGTATATGTTGAACAACCACCACTTTTTGAAAATGATAAATTACCAAATCATGTTTACAAATTTAAGAAAGCATTATATGGTCTAAAACAAGCTCCTAGAGCCTGGTATGATAGACTAAGACCTTATTTATTGCAATCAAATTTTGAAATTGTAAAGTAGATAATACTCTTTTTATTAAAAGAAATAAAAATGATATTCAACTAGGACAAGTTTACGTAGATGATATCATTTTTGGATCAACTAATTTTGAAATGAATAAAGAATTTTCTGAAATAATGACAAAAGAGTTTGAGATGAGTTATATGGGTGAATTAAATTTCTTTTTAGGATTACAAATAAAAAAAATTAGACAATGGTATCTTTTTTAGTAAAGAAAAATATGCTAAAGACCTAATTAGTAAATTTGGTTTGACTAATGCGAGTGGAAAACCCACTCTCATGGCAACCAATGAGTACCTTAGTAAAGAAGATCTCTCGAAAGATGTAGATCAAAAATTATATAGAGGAATGATTGGATCACTACTCTATATTACTGCCAGTAGACCTGATATCATGCATAGTGTTTGTCTATGTGCCAGTTATCAATCCCAACCTAAAAAGACCCACTTAAAAGCCGTAAAACGAATCATAAGATATGTTAAACACACATCTGATTATGGTTTATTTTACCCCAAGAATGATTCTTTTGACTTAATATCTTATTGTGATGCTGACTATGCTGGTTGTAAATCAGACCGAAAAAGTACAAGTGGGACTTGTCACTTTTTGGGGAATTCTCTGGTTTCTTGGCTTAGTAAAAAACAAAACACAGTTTCTTTATCAACAACTGAAGCAGAGTATATTTCTGCTGCTTTGGCATGTTCTCAAGTTATATATATGCAACAAACTTTAAAAGATTTCGGTTTAAAATTTCAAAATCACCAATTTATTGTGGCTATACGAGTGCGACAAATTTATCCAAAAATACTACTCAACATGCTCGAGATATTGGTATCAGACATCATTTTCTCAGAGATAATATAAGTAAGGAAGTAGTTACTCTCGATTATATCAATTCTGGAAATCAAATTGCTGATATTTTAACAAAACCCTTAAATGAATCAATTTTTACTAAATTAAGAAGAGAATTAGTTATTTGTTCTATAACTGAAATATAAAATATAAAATATAAATAACAAGTATATTTAATAATTAATATTAAAATCAAATAGTAAAAATAAAAAGGACCATGTCGACATCCCCCATATACCCATGTCAACATACAACGTTTTTAAATTTTGAAATTTTTCCCACCAAAATTCAAAATAATTGGTTATATATTCTTCACATTTTCGAAATTTTATTCATCCTTTTTGTTACCTCTCTGTTATTCTCTCTGAAATCAAATAATCAATGGCCTCCTCTTCCAAATCAAACATAAAATCAACTTTTTCGTTCCCCTCTCCTACGTCTGGTCCATTTCAACGTACTGCTCTCGCTCGTGTGACTAAAATAGAGGACTCTCTAAAGGATGCACTTCAAATGATGACTGAAATTCAAGTGATTCAACTCCGTATGGCAAAGGAACAAGAGAAGCAAGACAAGATTCTTAGGAATTTGCAAAAATTTATAATGGATAATCAAGCCAACCCTATCTTGATTGATGAAGATTCTTCACTCAATCAAGAGGCCAACGAAGAAGAATAAGAAAGAGAAGAACCTATCGAAGAAGCACACGTGGAGGTTGATGACCAAGTCGTGTGTGTTGGAGAAGTGTGTTTTGACAAGAATGAGAATCCTGTCGAACAATGTGGAAATTTCTGTTTCCACTATCCAAACTGTTCGATTCATAGATCTCCTATGTTTAAAAACACACATTAGTTTCTTCTCTTTCTTTACCCTTGTTGTTTATTCCTTCTTACATTTACAATGAAAAATGTACATACAACTATATGATTAATAAATTAATTGTGTTCTTATATGTGTTCTTCTTATTAATACATATAACTATACGGTTATTATATACTTAAGATAGTTAGTAGTTTAGGATTAGATTTATTATTAGATCTAAGTGTTGATTATTTATGATAACACTATCATTATAATCACATAGAATATTAGAATTAGGGAGAGTTGTATAGTTTGGATTTATAAAGTTTAGAGTTTGTTTTTGTTGATGACAAATGGGGGGGGAATATAAAATAGGGTAATTAGGCATAGATTAAGGGGGAGTTATTAGTTTTAGGGGGAGTTATTAAGATAGAAATAAATATTTTATAAACAAAGTTTGTCATCATCAAAAAGGGGGAGATTGTTAGTCCGTGAGATGATGGTTTTGATGACAACAACCTTAGAATAGATTATAAAATATAAATACTAACATTATAAGTTTAGATAAATATGTATATGCATGATTTAACCATGCAGGTACCAAGAATGAGGACTGTATAGTATAGAGATTCAAGATATCAAGATTGAAGACTCATGAGTATCAAGGTTATCAAGAGTTCAAGAATTGAAGTAATTTATTCTTTAATTAGAAATTTTGTTAAAACTCATAAAAAAGCACTGGCATCTTTAAATCTAATTTATTCGTGGAATGGAATCCACTTCGAGCATGTGAAAGGGATGGAACCCTAAGTAGGATGGAACCTACGAAAAATCAAGTGGAACATTGTTTTGTATCCACTAATTTTAATTCAAACGATTTTACAAAACTATCTTGTTTTCAAAATGATTTCAAAATTTTCCTTTTAAAAGATTCAAAACCCTCTATCCTGATTTTAAATAACTTTAGCCTCAAAATTATCTTTAATTTCAAAGTCAAATTACTTCTGATTTTAAACTATCTTTTAATATAATATATTTAACTTTTAAATATTTATACTTAAGATTTAAATATAAAATTATAGTTAAATTTCATATATATTATTCTCTATATTTACTTATGTATGTTAACTATAGTCAAGTCTATTAGAAAAGTTTAAAATAGTTTTAATATAAGATAAAGGTTATTTTCAAAGAAAATCAAATCATCAAAAATTGCTTTGGGATGTCGACATGCCTATGGTGACCATGTCGACATGGTGTAAGTTGAGTTCAAAATTTAAATTTCAAAAGAAGTGTCTATTCGCCATAACTCTTCACGAATGGACATGGCTGTTGTTCTTCTATAAATAAGGGTTAGTTTCAACGAATTTTGTATCAGATTTTCTGGTTTTTCACTCCTTTTCTTCTTCCACATTTCTTAATACATATTCTTACTCTGCCGAAATCAACATTGAATCAAACTCGATCTTTTCTAGTTTGATTCTCTATCACTATCTCAACAAGGTTCTCGGTGCTATTCAGAGTTATAGGCTTCTTTGTAATATATTAAGTGAGAAAAGGTGTGATTGTGGCCTTGAAAATCAATTAAGCGAGTTAAACTCTGATTGTAGCCTTGGTAAATCAATTGGATAAACTTGTGGCCCGGAATCAAGTATCTCTACCCAAAGGATTGTGATTCTAGAGGGTGTACCTCGTAGCCTTGAAATCGAGGGCGTAATTGTACAATTGCTTTTGAAAGGAAATCTGTACTTGTGTTGCGGGACTGGATATAGGGTAACTTCGAACCAGTATAAAATCCAGTGTATTCTTTCCTTTATTGCTTTTACTTTATTTCTGCATTTGTGTTTGTTTCTGTGATCATATCTGTGTCTGTATATTGCGTACATCCGTGTTTAATTCAACATAAATTCAAAAAGGTTTAGTAATTCTTTATAAACACTATTCACTCCCCTCTAGTGTTAATCCTAGCCTTAAGATCCGTGATCCGCATTTCTTTCAAAAAAGAGAGAAGAAACGATGATATATTTATATAACCTTGGTTTAATTTTAAATATTTATTTTTGAAGACAAATGACACTTGTTATCATAAGTTTACACATGTTTATTCCTTATATTCATAGTTTTACAAATGTCATTTATTATTTAAATTATGTTTAAGTCCTTGTTTTTAATTAAATTTATAACTTTGTTTTAAACCCTTCCATTTAATTAATTTATGAATCATTTTTTTCAAATGTTTATATATATATATATATATATATTCTAAGAAAAATTTACTATGTTTACAATGTATATTGAATCTTATTTAATTTCAAAAGATATATATATATATATATATACACCAAAAATTCGTATTTATTCTTGTTTTTATATTCAAATCAATGCTTGCAAATTATTTTACATATATATACACACCTATATTTCCTATGTGTGTATATACTTAAAATTTCAAAGTTTACACATATCTATTAATATTATTATAGTTTTAAAATCCACTTATATATGTATTAAGACATTCCTAATTATCAGAATGTTTTTATCCAAATAAAATTAGTTAATTGTCCAATTAACAAATATCCAAAAATCTGGGTTATCACAAAAATCGTGAGGAAATTCTAAATTGTAAGAAATTTGAGTAAGCGATGTAGTAATACAGTTTGGGTTACGAGCATTGAGCGAATAACATCAGTAGGTATGGAATTCCTATGCTGATATTTATTTGATTACTTTATGTAAGTAGATGTCACTCATATAAGGTCAAGTCTATGGGGTGTTATATTTATAGTGATGCAAATTGAGAGTTGACAGGTTGAGAGCCATAAGTGTATCTATCTTTAATGTGCATACTCCTATTATATGGCATGGAATAAAACACATTGCTAGTATCCATCCTAGTAGCATGTTTATGAGGCTGCTTGCCGAATCCATAACACATTATATTTGTATATGGATGAGAGCCACTGCCCGTGTCACATAGGCCAGTAGTGAGTTAATATTGGGGGCACTTGTTGGGTCGTGACCATTGTATAGCATTGTCTTACATTTAATGGATATTGGGTTACACTGGTCGTCGAGGTAACCAATGACTATAAAAGTATCACTGAGAGCGTGTGAGGAAGCCTCCTCGAGTAGGCTAAGAGCTATTTGTCTCACATCTTGTTATTATTGATATAGACACATATGTATTCATCTATACGAGATCATTACAGATACGGCTGAGAACCGATTGGGTTATTTTTTGAGACCCATGCTGTTATAGTTATTTTTGATGCTAAGAGCACATAAGACTGAGAGTCCAAATGATTATCTATAATACTGAAAGTTGAGTAAATTAGTAGAGGTCTAAGAGACCGTATAATCATTTCATTGGCTGAGAGACAATTCGTCTACTATAATACTGAAAGTATAGATGATTATTATGAGATTATCGATCTCCTTGGATTATTCATGTGGCTCTGTGTCCATGAAGTTGTGTAACCCTATACACATTGAATATGTTGTTATCAAGGATAGTTAGAGATGTTGAGAGCATGAAGTTGGACCCTGTACCTATACTTTATTGTTATCTGAGAGATGGCCTTGGCCAACGAGGGTATTCCATATTTGTATTCTTTTTTTTTTTGGATGACTGTTTGTGTATGTTTACGTATATGTGGAGTATGATGAGCCATAGGGATGTGTACTTTGCGATTATCTGAGAGATGATCATGGACATTACTGAATGCATGTCTTATGTAGTTAATGGTCTCTTACCTGATGATGTTTGGATGCGTGGATTGTTTCACCCATTTGACACTACACCTTGCATGGAGTTTGACTTGACTTTTTGTATAGGTGATATTTCTTATACATGGTTTTGTGATTTTTTGCTAAGTGAGCTCTCGTTACACCTTTTTATGATACCATTGATATATCATGCTATTATTGTAATACATTGACATCTGCATTTTACACTAGTCCAACCCATGTGTTATTTATATAATACTCCGGTCAATCCGAGATATTACAGGTTCTGGGACAAAGTGACTAGAAGGTTATTATTGAGTGTATACAGAGGCTATTTTATTAGTTGACTAGTGTACCATTATCTATTTTTGCAGCCTTATGTATATTGATGATGTTGAGATGTATGTATTGGATTTATACATTGTATATTTTCGATGATAGTGGGCATTTGACAATTTTTATTGACCCACTCGATTTGTACATATGTTATATTATATGTTATCGCTGTGTTGATGACTCTATGTTCTCTATGATTTATTTAACATGGTGTATTGTTCTATGCTGAAAACACACATGTTTATTGCTTTATGCCGATACTATATACATATAGGTGAGTTGTTTTGGTTTCTGAAATACGTACCAGTGTTAGCTCAAGGGAATACTCACGTGTTACAACCTAATATCTCCTCGTTCTTCATCTTATCAGACAATATTACTTATCAATACTCTTTGATAGCAATGGTAATGGTATAGAGGTGGAGTGTGTAACATCACATTAGGATTTGCCATACATGGCCAAACGAATTTCGCACCTAAAAGAAGTTGTGTTAGATCTCATATAAGAAAGGAGAGATGAAGCATCGATTAGGTCTGTAGTCTATAGGAAAAAGAATAGTTAGGAATTATAACTTGCATCTTAGGGAAAGCAAATCCCTCAATGGATATCTAGTCCTAAGAGGGGTGATGGCTAAAACAAAAGACCCAACTAAGGGAGCGCTTAGACCAAATTGGGAGTGACCCTTGTTAGTTGCTGAGATACTCTCAAAATGTCCCATATTGCCTCTCTAGACCTGATAGGGACCATGTCCCAAAGATGTGGAATTCAGAACATCTCCAACCACACTTATTTTAACGTTTCTTTGTAGCAAAATGTAATATACATGACTGAAAGAGATTATTAAAATAACAAATTAGATTCAAGGATATTAGAAGACTCAAACCAGCATAAAAGTTTGCTTATCAATTTTATTTGCTTGTATATCAAATCAGAGTTGTAACAAAATAACTCGGTTTTTTAGTCAAAAACTTCGCTAGACTAGGTATATTAGACAAGACGAATTAGTACAAAAATCAAGTGCATAAATAAGGGGTTGTAAGCATACGATCTGACTTCATAGTTAAACATAATAATAGCCCACACTCCATTCAGAGGCATATAGTGTCAAGTGCATGAATCAAAACGAAGAGCTAGCAAAAAGCTTAAATTTTTCACATTTAGAATTAAAAGTCGTTACAAAGAGAAGAAAAGGAGGTTCATGCAATATGAACTAAGGTAAAGCTAAAAAATCTACACAAATCTCAAGGAGGTAAACATACATTTTTTTTCATTATTTCATTACAAGTCAACATAAAATACTAAACATGTATAAGAAAAATATACAATTAAAGCTAAAAAGCCATGAGGTTGCTAAAATACATCATAGTTGGACTCTGAATCTGCCGCAGTTATAATATACAATTACTTGCAGGGAGCCTCGGGTCATAGTTAGTGCCGACCCAATGGTCCCCCTAAGTCTTGCCTCCTAAAAATGTAATCAGTTCGATTATAAAGAAAGCTTAAGTGTAATTTTGCTAAGAAATGACTAAACACATCAATTGCGCACTATACAGCTATATCTTTCATAATGCACCTAAGCTTCTCTTGTTTGAGCTTTTCCACTATATTAGACTGCACTGAGTTAGGAACCCCAGGCTTAAAGAATGTCTATAAATGTGCGGCCTTCCTTTGAGATTAACTCCATCTTCCCACCTCGTTGTAGTGTAGTAGGAAGAAATCTCTGATGGGTGCTGGTTCCCTAGGTAGCTGAGTTTGGGTTGGAGGTCTAGTCCGGAGACCCACGAGTACGACTAGCTGCTCTAACACCAGGATTTTCGCTGCCTCAAAGTAAACATGAAGAAGTCATAGGTAAGACTGCGTAGTTGGAGCTTGTTTTGATATCTGATCTTCCATCTTTTTGATACGTTCGATAGTTTTGCACTGCACATGTTCCAGATCGACCAAAACTTATACATTTTACTTTTTAGTTTTCTTTGAGAATGCACCAAACAATTTATAAGCACCCTTCCGCCTTTATCTCTTTCTTAGGACATTTCAACCTCTTTTCGTAGATAACCTTCAACTTTTTAACTTTGTTTTGGTAATAAATTGTCACTTCACTTTTCCATTTTAAGGCCACTTTGCTATCTAGATTAGGAGGAGGAGCTAGAACTACCCTAGAGGAAGATGCCTTAGAAGGGGTAGTATCAAAGGGTGGATTGTCTTCTTTTTCCAATTGATGGGCAACTTGATGAGATAAATCATTGATTATTTTTAAAGCTTCTTAATCTCGCCCTCATAAGAAATTCTATACAGCCCCGGCATTTTTTAACATCTCCAAATCCACCACCTTCTCCTTTGAAGTTCTTAACTTAGTCTTAAGACCTTCTATCTTTTTATTTGCAGCCTCTAGATCTATGTGTTGCTTATTAATAGAACTTTACTACTTAAGTAAAGCCTCCTTTGCCTCATTAACTCATTCGTTAAATTTCGAATATCGATTTCTATCTCCTTGTTTTCATGACTCATTGGAGAGGATCATCATTCGCAATTTCCAAATCACCACCAACATCTCCACATGCCTCATAAACATTAACTAGAGTTAGGTCATATGTCAATGTAATGCCAAGTTGTGCATCACATAATAAAGTAATTAAACGAAAAAAGGGAGCGCATAAGTAAACTACAGTTTTATTAAATTAAACAATGTTATACAATACATATCATATAGACTATTACGACAACTGATGGCTAAGTCAGTTTTTAAAACCATAATAAATGAGGGTGCCATAAAAGAAGTAGTTCGTCCCCTAAGGAAGGACCCCATTTCTGCAGTTAAAAATCATAAACCATGTCCCTTTAATGAATAACTTGTGTAATTCTGAGAAAAATTCCTTGAGATTGCCTCTTTACTTGCGCAGTCGTCTCTTCCAGCTCAGCTTCCCTTCTACGTACGAAAGTAGTTCTCCATGATAATATCTTTGCATCTTGTTTTTTCTAAACTTTCAACATACCTCTTTGAATATAGAACTAGAGTATCCTCTTTGAATAGCTCTAATAAAAGTTGTTTATCGACACTAAAAAATTCCTACCTAAAAGGAAAAGAATATTGGTTTAATTGCACTGTTGCATCCAATAAGAACATAAAAAACTAAAATCATTAGAGTAAAGCGCAATAACAAAACTAAGGTCAAACATTTAGATGCCCATATCGATTCTTTAGCTACAAAATGTTCACAAAAACCATCATGGCAACATCCAAAAATATAACAATATCCAAAAATATTATTACAAACTTCATGAAACAACTTAAAAATAATAAAGCCAAGGTTTAAAGAGCTACTTCAGCAAAACAGGAGGCCTCAGTGATTTGAACAGCATTAAGCGCAACAATAGAGTTATCCTTTTAATAGATCTATCTGAAAGCTCTTGTATAAAAGATAAAAGGGAAGCTTCAACTCCACTATGTTCTTTGACCCATAATTTGTGGCAATGTTCTTGAGCAGACTTGACCAGTTCAGGATTAGGCAAGAACTCTAAGCTCACTTTTGCATCGACAACGTCGAGACATCCAATGAAAAATTATCTCTTGACATGCTCATAAATCTTATGTAGCACAATAAAAGTAGTGGCTTTGACATCTTTCATTATTTTAGATAATTTTCTTTGCAGTTGTTTCACTCCTGAGCCAAATTCGTGTTTTCACTCTCTACTTCTGTAAGTACATCCTCCACCTTCATTGCATGAGACTCCATTTTCTTATGTTTTACATTAAGCTCTTTAAGCTGTTTCTTATAGTCATCCTCTTTTTGGATTTTGGCCTCGCTGTCATGCTCAACAACCTTTAATTCCTCTTTTAGCTATTTTACTTCAGCCAGCACACTAACCAATGCAGGCTTAGAAGTTTCCACTCGATGATGCAACTCCATGTCTAGAGTGTATCCCAGTAATTTTTTTAATAATAATAAATAATAAATTTACATAATAAACACCATGTATAATGCTTCACTATGATTTCAATAATTCCAAATCATATTAGTACATGGGACAAGCTTCTATTGAGACTCTGAAAGACCTCCACAGTGGGAGGCTCTGAAGCAAGAAGAGGCATCAGAGATGGCGGAGCAAAAGTAAGAACCGAGACATCATCAATTATAAAATGACCTACCTATTCATCTAGAGTGGATGCAACACGTCTTCTAGGAGTGGTAGGAAGTAGTGAGAAGCTCGAAGCATATTAGGGGGGCACATGTATGGTACCTTTATTGGCAGAAGATGGAGGTGGAGGAGGAGAAAGATCAACTCTAGGTAATTCATTCCCACTACCATGCATATGAGCATAGTCTTTTCTTGTGCCTTTCTTGGCTCGAAAGCATCAATTATCTTAGACATTGTACCTTCACAATTCAGTTAGTAATGCATTTAAGGACTCATGTGATAATAAATGAGAAATAACTAAAAAAAGATCAACCATCACTCGAACATATGTGGAAATACGCATGTCACAACACATGTGCAATAATATGTCTATATAACAAAGGAATGTACCATAAGGCATAGAAGTACCAAAGACATAAACAAGCACTGGGTGCGAAAAGTGATGGTTTTGTCCTAAGAAACTATTCTTAAGCAACAAACCTTTAGAGAAAGAATAACAGTATAGAACTGATATCTTGATTCAATTGAGATTTGAACAATTGAGAGTTTTTATTATATCAACAGACTGAATCACATGACTTTGTACAATAGTATTTATATAAAACAGAAAAGTAAATTAGGATTTAAGCCCAGTATCCAAAAGAAGCAGATGTAGGGATATCAACCCTTGGATTAGCTGTAGGGCTTGGATGCTCTCATCAAGACGGTTTGGATCATGACCTAAATATATCAGAGAAAGCACACCTCTTCGTTCATTCTAACTCCCTTCCTCAAACCTGAGTATCTAGGGTTTGCACGAGATTGAAAGAAAACATGGCGGCGGCTCTTTCTGCAGAAGATGAAACACCAAGCTTATCACTCTGGTATGAAGATTATCCTCTGAGATCTTCTACTAGGGTTAGCGACATCGATATTGAGCTCTTCTTTTAGTCTGGAGAAATTTGACCTCGATAATGGTTTAGTAAGTATGTCCGCTTTTTGATGCGGTGATGGTATGTATCCTACTCTTAATTTTCCGCTAATAACCTGCTCTCTGATAAAGTAGAGGTCTAGCTCTATATGTTTAGTTTTTGAGTAAAGAACTGGATTAGATGTTAGAGAGATTGCGCTAACATTGTCACACCAGATTGTAGCTTTGTCTGATTTGATGTTGAGTTCATTTAAAAGTGATTCTAACCACAAAACTTCTGCTGCTGCACTTGCCACACATCTGAATTCAGCTTCAGTGCTGGATCTTGACACTGTGTTTTGTTTCTTAGCACTCCATGATACTGGGTTTTTGCCTAAGTAGATGCAATAGCCTGAAGTTGATTTACGATCATCTATATCAGTCCCCCAGTCAGCATCTGCGTATGCATTTATGTTAAGAGTGCTGCTTGCTTTCAGGATAAGACCATGATCTATTGTTCCTTTTAAATATCTGAGAATTCTTTTTACAGCTTTCCAGTGAATATCAGTAGGATTCTGCATGTACTGGCTAACTTTATTTACACAGAATTCTATGTCTGGCCTTGTTATAGTCACATATTGAAGTGCACCTACTATGCTCCTGTATTGTTTAACATTTTGAATTGCTTCACCCTTATACTTTGAAAGTTGATGGTTTACAATCATTGGAGTTGGTAGAGAGTTTGCTTTGTCCATTTTGGTTTTTGATAATATTTCTGAAATGTATTTTCTTTGATTGCGATGCATTTCAGAATTTGAAATTCTCTATACTTCAATTCCTAGAAAGTAGTTCAAGTCTCCCAGATCCTTAATTGAGAATTCTGAGTTGAGCATTGCTGTGAGTTTCTTAATTTCTGATTCATTGCTCCCTGTAATAATAAGATCATCAACATAAATTAGTATATAAGTAGTGGATAAATTATTAATTTTAATGAATATGGAGTTATCAGATTTTGAAGAATTGTAGCCAAATTTCACAAGTGTTGATTTGAGCTTGTTGTACCAGACTCTTGGGGCTTGTTTAACCCATAAATTGCTTTGTTGAGTTTGCACACCATCTCTTTGTCTGGTTTTTGAATGAACCCCTCTGGTTGCTCCATAAATACTTCTTCCTGTAACACACCATTAAGAAAGGCATTATTAACATCTAATTGTCTGATGGTCCAATTTCTATTCAAGGCTATTGTTAGAATAACTCTGATTGAGGAGGGTTTCACAACAGGGGAAAATGTTTCTGAAAAATCAAACCCATATTGTTGTGAGTACCCTTTTGCAACTAGCCTTGCTTTGTGTTTAGAAATTGAGCCATCAGCATTTTTCTTTAATTTAAAATCCATCTACATCCTATTATATTTTTGTTTGCTGGCTTATCAACCAGTTCCCAGGTTCCTTTGTTAATTAGAGCATTGTATTCATCCTGCATAGCTGCTCTCCATTTATCACTTTAAGTAGCTTCTATGTAAGATGAGGGTTCTTCCTGAAGAACCACATTGTTGATAACTTTTGGTTTGTAAATACCACATTTTGCTCTAGTTAACTTTGGATGAGTATTGATATTATTTCTGGTTGTATTGTCAGAACTGTTGTCTGATCCACTGCAGACCATGTCATGATCATGACTTGAGCTGCTTGCTTCTTGACTTTGGAGATTCTGATTGTTGTTATCATCTTCATGTGCAGCTTGCTCTTGACCTGACTCTCTAGCAGTCATGGTGTGTTGAGAGCTTGTGCTAATAACATTTCTTACAGGTTGTGTTGAAGGCTGTGCTTCCATCTCATCAGGTAGATCAGGTAGAATGAACCTTGTACTTCTTACTTTTTCAGTGGTCTTGATTTCAACATTACTAAAAGGGAACACCTGCTCATTGAATTTCACATGTCTAGATATATTTTTTTTTCCTTTGCTGTCTAAGCACCGATATCCTTTTTGTTTGTTACAATATCCTAAGAAGGTGCAAGGGGTAGACCTAAAATCTAATTTATGTTTATTAAAGGGTCTTAAGCAAGGAAAGCATTGACATCCAAATATTTTTAGATGCTCATAATCTGGTTTTATTCTAGTTAATGCTTCTTGTGGACACTTGTACTTGAGAATTATTGTTGGTAGTATATTTATCAAGTGTACAGCATTATTAAATGCCTCTGGCCAAAACTTTAGAGGCATTGAGGCTTGAGAAAGTAAAATTAAACCAGTTTCTATGATATGCCTATGTTTTCTTTCAATAATACCATTTTGCTCAGATGTGTATGGACATGTAGTTCGATGGTTTATCCCTTTCCTTTCAAAGAAACTTTTTAAAGGAAGAAATTCTTTTCCACCATCTGACTGAAATATACATACACTGTTTCCAGTCATGTTTTCAACCTTGGTGATAAACTGTATCACAATATTACTGGTTTCTGACTTGGATTTCAGCATGTATATCCATACAAATCTTGAATAAGCATCTATAAAAGATATGTAGTATTTGTAACCATAATCAGAGGTAATAGGTGATGGCCCCCATAGATCACTAGCAATTAATTCAAGTGGCCTTGTGTAATTTGTGTGAGAATCTGGAAATGCAAGTTTATGACTTTTTCCCAATTGGCAAGAGGTACAAAAATAAGAATCAGAGATATTATTAAACGAAATGTTATTACTATTCATAACATGTTTTACAACTTTCATGCTGGGATGTCCCAGTTTGCGATGCCACAAATCAAATTTATTACTGTTTTTAGAATCACTAGTAACATTCAATACAAGAGAATTTTCCTCATTTTTAGAGGTTTTTGAATTTGAAAAGTCAAATGTGTACAGACCATTGTTTTCTTTACCCTGCAAGATAATTTGTTGAGTTAGTATGTCTTTAACTATGCATGTTTCAGGATAAAATTCAAAATACACTTTATTGTCTTTTGCAAATTGGGAAACACTCATTAGATTTTTCTTAATAGAGGGAACCCTTAACAAGTTTTTCAGAATAAGTTGTTTGGATCCCAGTATACTTGCATTTCCAGTGTGTGTAATGTGCACAGTCTTACCATTACCAACAGAAAGATTTTGCGTACCTTTATATTCTCTATTCTCCAAGTTCAAATTGCCGAGGTTGTTTGTTATGTGATTGGTGGCTCCTGAGTCTGGGTACCAACAATCATCTGCAGTATCATCATTTGTTGCTGACTTAGTGTTTAGGACCTCTGCTTGAGTTGAATTGTTGCCTTTTGGTACAGTGACTAAGTTTATATTTGTGATGCTGCCTTGTTGTGCTGGGGTATAGTTCTTGTTGAATCTAAAGTAACATTTATTTGCTCCATGACCATATTTTTCACATATTTGACATCTTATTTTATTGCTGGAGTTGCTTCTGCCTCCTCTTCTTCCTCTGTTGGATGTTCCACCTTTTTGAGAATTGTTGAATTGTCCTCTGGTGTTTGAATTTTGTTTGCTTTTATTGAATGTGTAGTTGACAGAGATATCTGAGCTAATTGTTTTATTATGTTCTACTCTTCCTTCATGTGAGAGAAGAGTAGAATATACAAATTGTAATGATGGTGTAGGTTCCATAGTGGAAATGATAGCCACAACAGCTTCGTAATCATTGTTTAGCCCACTAATTATGTGCAGAACATGCTCTGATTCTGATACTTTGTGACCTGCTGATGCTAGTTGATCACATAGGTTCTTGATTTTGAGCAGATACTCATTCATTGTCATGTAATTCTTTCTAATACTTCGTAGTTTTCTTCTGTGGTGCATGATTCTTGCAGATGACTGAGATGTGAAGTTTCTTTCAATCGTTGTCCATACTTCTTGGGCAGTTTTGCACCCTATAAGCTATGGTAAGATTGATGCACTTATGGATGACATCATCCAAGCACATACCAGACTGTCCTGCCTCTGGTGTGCTATGTATTCTTGATTTGGTACTAGCTTGTCTTCACTATCTTTAACAAACTTTGGTGGAGTAATTCTTGTACCAAAAACATAGTCTTCTAATCCATAACCCCTGATTGATGTTTCTACCTGTAATTTCCAGAGCAGAAAATTTGACTCATCAAGCTGAATGGATATCATCTGACTTTGTGGCCTGATTATTGCCTTCATCAGATCATTCACTGGATCTGACTGAGATTGGTTTTGAGATGTCATCGGGCTTGTTACGTCATCCAGATTGGACATGATGATTGTTGTAATCCAGATCAACAAGAGATTGGTATGTAAATTCTAAACCTGAGTTTACCTTGAATTGAGAATTTCAAGAAAGCTTTTGTGGTTGAATCTTGATGGTCTCTTGCAAACTTAGATGATGATTTTTTCTGTTTTTTTTTAAAAAAAAAATTGTTTGTGAACCAGTTGCTTCTGATGAGTTTTCTTGATGCTCCTGATTCAACTTCTGAATTTTCTTGATATTCTTGATTGGTTTGCTCTTTTGGTTTAGAATTTAATGCTTTTGCTGGTAGTTTGATGCAGCCAATGGTGTTTTGGCGACGCACTGACTATCGGTAAACAGCCACAACTTTCAAGTGAAGAGATCTTGGATCTTTGATGAGAGGAGTCCACGTGATGAAATCTTACTGATAGACTTGCAATTTCAATTCGTGCAGTTTGCACAAATTTATTTGCTTTGATACCAAGAAAGAATAACAGTATAGAACTGATATCTTGATTCAATTGAGATTTGAACAATTGAGAGTTTTTATTATATCAACAGATTGAATTACATGACTTTGTACAATAATATTTATATAAAACAGAAAAGTAAATTGGGCTTTAAGCCCAGTATCCAAAAGAAGCAGATGGAGGGTTATCAACCCTTGGATTAGCTGTAGGGCTTGGATGCTCTCATCAAGACGGTTTGGATCATGACCTAAATATATCAGAGAAAGCACACCTCTTCGTTCATTCTAACTTTTAGTAAAAATGTTAAAACCCTTACGAGCATCTTTATCAAGCCTAAGCACATTCGCTCTACATATTGAAAATGATTCTCTATCTATACTAGAGAAGTTAGGACATTTGACTAGAAAGAAAAAGAAAAAAGAGAAATAATATGAAAGTCAGCATAAAAAAAGGAAAGAAAGAAAGATGGAAACAACAGCAGGAGATTGAAAGAAAGAAATAAAACTATCTTGATTAGAAACATAGTAAAATTGATCCACCACTTTTGAGTTTCGCAAGGAGAAATCGTCAAGATATATTTCGTTGCTTGAATATAATTGAACTCATCACTGCCTATGGTAGTACCGTTGCAGATCGAATACAAGAAAAGCAACTCTCATCAAGTAGGCACAGTTGAGTGCTCAACATATAAGATAAAAATGGATGTTAGCATATAGTAGGAGACCAGAGACAATTGAATTGGAGGCAAACTTGTTGCGGTTAACCACTGATTAGTTATGGGTGAAGGAGAAGATAAAGTCCATTTTCGATGTATTCAGACGTCAAAGAAATAAACCCTTTTGGGACCAGATGGATGTAATCGAAAGGGGTGGGGACCCTAAACGCATAATCCCCCTATAGGTTATGGTGTACTAGATCTTCAGGCTACTTTAAAACTAAAAGGGGATGAATAGCGTTTTATAACTTTTATGAATCCTTTTAACTTTGTTTCAAGATTTAAATCAAGTCACATATTATTAGCATAGATCTATAATAATCAAACAGTCATAGATGCAATCAGAGACAAATACAAAAGTGTTAGTACCAAAAAGTGATACAAACACCCAAGAAACTAAGTAGAGAATGAAAATAAAGAAATATAAATGGAAAACGAGTAAAATCGAGACAACAAACATTTATGGTGGTTTAGCCAACTATTGCCTACGTCCACTTGAGCTTTCTATTGCTTATATTCTTGTTTTGCAATTACAGTTCTTATGGATTGGTAAGGATCCACGGGATTACAAGAAATTATGGAAAAATTGCAAAGAAGTAAAAAAGATCCTAGGAAATGAGCCCCTAGCCTCCTACTTATAGTTGTAGGCCAAGGAAAATGCTCCACCACGTCTTGCACCACGATCTCCACGTTCCTTTAGCAATTGGCCTTGAAGAAACATGGCCAAATTAGTAATGTTCATCGATCGATACTGATCCATATGATCTTCTTATGAGCTAGCTTCGACACTTTGAGTGATGGCAACTTGTTGTTATCTTCGGGTTTTCATCATCGATTGCACTGATAGAAGCTTGTTTCCAGGTTAATATGATGGATCAATGGAGGAATGCAGATACTAATTTCACTTGCTCAAGGAGGTCAATAGAAGCTAGCCACTCATGTCAAAATTCAAATTTCCCGCTTAACTTCATTCAAAATTTCCGCCTTCAACCAAATTTTCCTGCCAAATGAAATTACTTTTGCTCTCAGCCATGTTGGTAGTCCATGCACAAATCAGTAAGCAACATGATGAATGTCGTGTGGAAGGATGGAACGATGGAGAAGAAATGGTGGATCATGGAATTAGTAATCCACGTGATGTCATAGAAGGATACTGTAGCAGAGAAATGGACTTTTAATAGTTTCTTTGAATTTCATACCAAAGATGCTTGAACTTTTTGCCATTGAAAAGCTTGTTCTAAGAAGAACATAAGTAAAGCATTAGTCCATGGACATAATTGTAACGACCCGAAATTTTGGTCATTAAATTTTGAAAATTTAATTCATTTTAAATGTTGAATGTGAAATATAATTTGGTTTTGAATAAAAAGATTTTGATTAGATAAATGAAATTAGTTAAATTTTCAATATGGAAGTTCAATTGAAATTTGAATAATAATAATTTAATATTTGGGATTGGGATAATTTGTGAATCTGGGAATAAATAGATATGAAAATGGTTTCCAAGATTTATTTTAAGTCTATTTGGATTTGAATTATAATATTGGACTGTTGGATGGAATTAAAAGTCGATAGGTTAAATTTGGAATTTTATATTAATTTAATAATGAAATTTATTAATATAATAATGAAAAAAATCAGATTTTGGTTCGAAATGAATCAGAATGATTTCTGATGTAAATATAAAGTCTATATGATTTATAATAGAGTTAGTAAAATTTTAGAAGTGAAATTTTAAGTGATTTCGATGATTTTGGAAATCGCTCGAATTAATTGACGAGTTAAAATAGCCTTCCAGGGCACAGTCTCGGAATTCGATGAAACTAGTTCCATTGGATCCGTAATAGTTAATTATTACCAGATTTCAATTTTCGTAGCGTTTGGAGTTACCGTTTGCTAGTACGGGTGAGAAACGCGTTGAAATTAAATCGATATTTTAATATTTTACATCGCTTTAAAAAGCTATCTTACACATATGATCAAATTAGCCCTCGAAACACGTTCCATTGTTTTTGGAATGTGGGTAAAACCTAATAAACGCCTGGCGGCATGTCTAATTCGGAGTTCGTTCGAAATGTTGTAAAATTGGTGAAAATTTATAAAATAATATTAATACTCGTGTATATACATTCGCGATACGAAACCCTAGCTTCAATAACTTAACGCAGTCGCCACTATTGAACCTATGGTCGAAAACCTATCCTCCTCCTCCTCGATTTTTTTCCATCCATCACCATATTAGCCAAAACTCCAAACACGAAAAGGGTAGAGCTCACTGAGCTCGACCTATCCAACGGTCACGATCGTGTAAGGGGTGGTAGATCGGTGGCAAAATTCATTCAAAATGTTGTCGTTTGAGAGCTTTTATCTCGTAGTGGGGACGGCCGTGTGTTGCGTGGATCTAGGCATGGGTGGAGCTCGAGTCGGCGGTTTAAATGGTGGTTGCCGATCACCCTATTAAGGCAATGGTTTGGGTCACGATGATGGTGAATGTGTGACAACGAATGGGTTCGGGTTCCTGTAACGAGTGAGGGAGAAGAAGGAATGTTCGACTAGATTTTGTATGGTATTTAAAAAAATGAAAATAAAATTGTTTGTATAATTTATATGCAAAACTTTTAAATAATATATCTCTTGCATGCATTATCAGATTTCAACGAAACGAGAAGTGCCGGAATCGCAGCGACACGATCTACGCTGCAATGCGAAATTGGAGACGATCGGAGCTAGCGAAATTTTGGATTAAATCGATCGTACTCGATTTAATTCAAAATTTAAACGCTCGACGAAACTCAAGATGAGTTAATCTCACTCACATTTGGAATTTCCAGTTAATTTAAATGGTTAAAATTTAAATGAATGATTGATTAGTTGAATATGAATATTATTATCAATTTGGATATGATATTTATCTATTGTGCTAACATCTGTGAATGCAGAGAAATAGGTTGAAGGGATCCAACTGGATTCCTCACCATATAGGAATTATTTCCATAATTGATGATGTGTTTTATTTATATACTGTGATAGATTAATTTGAAAAATTGAATTGTATTGTGCTATGATTGGATGGATACAATCTGGAAATTTAAATATAAATAAAATAAATTGGGTTTAAAAGGAAATAAAAGAAATTTTTAAGTAAAGAATTTAAAGGAATTAAATTCGAGAATTGGTTTGGAGTCTGTTAAAGTGTTTTTGAAATTTTGATTTAAAAGGAAAGGTGAAATGAAAATTTATAAACTGGGTTTATAAATAAAGTAAAATATTTATCGGGGATAAATATTGAAAGTATAGGTTTTCGATGGGAATTTCTATAAGAAGTATAAATTGCTTAAGAATAATAGTAAGATTGTTTTTCAAGGACGGGAAGTGTGCTTTTCCTGGAAATTTGGTATGTTTTAAAGAAAAGCTTTCAAAATATAAATGGGCGGTTTAAAATGTGTTTTAGAATATATTTTTTAAAAAATATTATTTTTAATCATTTTTAAGTATAAGTAAATATTTAATTTAGTAATTATGATATTAAATTATTTTAAAGGTAAATTAGTATTATGTTTTCTAAAGGAAATTTTAATATAAATATTTGATTTAATAACTTTATTTTAAAAGTTAAATTTGGCTTAAATTACTTAGGAAACCTCTATATATTTCCTTAAGTATTATTTTTAATTAAGTAATTTCTAGTAGCTTTATTTCAAATATTTTAAGCATATACTGTGAAAATGATTTCCAGGCAATGGGAAATGTGTTTAAAAAAAAAGGAGTTTTATTTTTAAAAGTGTTGGATGAAATTTACGGGATTGAGACATAAATTTGTGTTGGGATAAATCGTGTAGGATTTACAAAAGGTTCTTTGGTTTATTCTGAAAATGGGAGTGTAGTTCCCTGAAAAGTCAAGTACGTTTTAAAGCAGATTTCTATGTAAAAGTTAAAAGTTTTAAATTTGATTTTAAAAGAATGTTTTAAGAAAATTCTTATTTAAGTTGTAAATATTTCAAAACTAAATATTTACTAAATTAGTGATAGTGGTAATTATATTTTATAAAATAGTTTTATTGTAAAGATAGTTTGGTTAAAGTTTTATTTGAAAACATGTATAGGATTTCATAACTTTATTTTACAATTTAGAATGATTTAACTTTTATTTTGAAGAAAATAGTATATATTTTATTAAGCAGATTTATTTGAAACATTTAAAAAGTATGTATATAATTCAAATAAAGTATGTAAATAGATTTATTTAAATTATCATAAATCTGAAGTAATTGGCTTGGATGTTTTCAGTGGAAATTAATATTTGGAAATTTATTTCGTAAGGAGTATGTGGTTTGAAACTGTTTTCAAGGGATTGAAAATGGAAATATATCTTATGAAGATATTTTGAGGTTAATAAATAATTTGGAAAATTATTTATTGTTTGATGGAAGTTTGTGAATGTTAATTGATAGTTAAATCACCGACTATCAATATTGGACAATACGTTGATCGTTTCGAAGAGACTGGGATCATGATTAATTTCTCAAAAACCACTTCGATCCGGTTTGTACGTTTTCATGGAAAAACGAGTTCGGAGTCGATGATGGAGCAGTGAAGTGTAAGGGCTAGTCGCTACTAATCCTGAAGATGATTCCAAAATGGATGTAGTAGGAGTAGTGCCTTCGGTTCTGTTCAAATTCGGGACGGACTTGTATGGATGAATGCTTTCGGGACATCGTCAGGTGGACAATGGGCATTCTAAGTGAAACGTTTTAAAAGGTAACGCTTAGCCTCAAGCCTCATCAACCGAGAATGACTTAAAATCAGGGGATATGTAGCAAGGCTATGTGGGTAGCACCCATTAGGATAAGGTCATCCCTGTCTAGATGTCCCTTTTATTTCGGCTTAGTGGTGCGGTTGCTGATCCCAACCGTAGGGTGATCTTACTTGGGATTATCCAATAAGGGGTAGTCCCGGTCTTGTGTTGCAGGAGATTGGGAGCAATCCTCGGTACGGTGATCTAGGCCACATACTGTGACAAGTGGTACCATAGTGCCTAGTCATTAGTTGGAAATCCATTCTCCCTACGCGCCTTTTACGAGTTTTGTTTGTATTACCCACTTTGTGGCTAGTAGCTGGTATTTAATCATGTAACAATTTCGGCTATTTTAATAAGTATTTGTATATAGACCCTATTATAATATCAGAGGATTTTTATAAAAAGTGTTTTAGCTATCGTAAGGTAAAAACCCGATATGTTTATTTGTGGCGTGGTCTTACGAGATGCTTTTGTTTTCAAAGGATTTTGAAACTTTAATAATCAATTTGGGTGTATTTCTCTCACGCTGGTATTCCAGACTAACTCGGGTGTTATTTCATTATAATGCTCGGGTCAGACTGAGTATTATAGATTACATGAAGGGATGTTGTGGAGCTCAGGAGAGGAGCCGGAGACCGAGACGTATTATCCGTACTTGTTTATATCCACTGCTGTGATTGTTTGGAATTGTGAGACTGGTAAATGTTGTTTGTTTATGATACTCTGATAATGTAATATATAAAACAGATATAGTTTTCATTTTGTGTATGATCTGTTATTGACTATTATATTTTGTTCCGCTACGATTGTGAGATTCTATTATTGTTTAGTTCCTTCATTCTTCCATCTTCTTTCTTTTTCCTCAACAATCTGTCTTTTCTGGCACTTGATCGTCGGCATATTATACTGTGGAGTATTTTGCGTCGATTTTCGAGGGTCGAGAAGGGCGGGTCGTCACAATATGATTCATTAAAATTTGGACCACCTAAATTCCTCCATCCTTTACTTTTTCTACAATTGCTTTCCTTATTTTTGGTAATATACTCTCTTTAATTTTGAAGGAACTGGGCCAAAACGCAACTGAAGAAATCAGTGAATTTAAAAAAAGTTGCCATTTTGGATCATTAATGGGTCTATGAAGTCTAAATGCATTTAGATCTTATCTAAATTTTCTTTTAAATAAAATCAATATTTTATTAAATATGGTAATTTAAGGAATTTTAAATATACAAATGTATGTGATATGATTAATGTACCAAATACATTCATTTATGTGAAGTGTAAGTGCGGTGTATAAGTGGTGTATATATGTATAAATGAAACATCTAAAAATAAATTAAGAGAAGGAAATTATTTGTTTCCCTTTGTTAATATATTCAATTAATAAACGGAAGATATGATGGAATATGAAAGGAGAGAAATGTATCATTTCTTTCACCATTTAACTATGAAAATTAATATATTAAATGACATTTATTACCTATGAATCAAATCTACACATGGATATGATATAATATGAAAGGAGGAAAACCTTTTATTTTTTTCACCATTTAACTGTGACAATTAATACATTAAATGACATTTAAAACTTATCAATCAAATCTATACATGAATATGACAGAATATGAAAAAAAAAACCCATTCATTTCTTTCACCATTTAGATGTAACAATTAATACATTAAATGACATAGATTACTTATCAACCAAATCTACACATGCCCTTGTTGCCTAAATTTTGTTAATGAAATATATGCATTCATTCATAATAATTATGGATGTGTATATTCATAATAATTATGGATACATGCAAACATACAAAGTGAAAAACTATTAGTTGTTTTAAATAATTTGAAATCCTAAATTAAGGTCAATAGAAAAAATTCCAATTGAGAAAAATTTTAAAAATGGATTACATTATTGCTCATAATCTTTGTACATATTGAATTAAACAAAACACTCATATTACATATATTTGATAATTAATATTTAATAATTTGGATCAGAAAGCATATATTTGCAAACAATGTAGCATATGGTATATCTGTATATACATTCGTACAAAAGGTTTTTGGTTTTAATTTTAAAAGCTTTCATTAAATTTTTAATTTAGGAATGAAACAATACTTCAAAATTTACACATAATTTTAAACATAGAAAACAACAAATAATTAAAATTTGCACTAAAGTCCATTCATTAATATTAAATCAAGGCATCCACTTTTGTTTTAACAAGGATTATAACAATTGAACAATAATTTTAACATATGTAATTAAAACCAGATTCAAGGAATGGTAGATAACTTAACATATACATATATAATACATTAGAATTTGAATAAGTAAAGATTATCTCATAGTATACATAAATCTCATTCAAGCTAATTTTTAATTTCATAACTATCAACAATAAAATAAAATAAATTTGAACAATGTAGGCATGCGTAAATTTATGATAAGAAATTACAGGCCCAAACAACACGGAGAAAGATGACAATTTATTAGAAGTAACATGAGATACAAGACATGCCAATTTATTATAAACATATATTAAAAGGAAATGATAAACAAACATAGATCAAAGTAATAATATAATAAACATGTAAATATCAAATAATACACACATATAATTACCTTAGGATGAAGCATGTAGAAACACCTTGAATGATAGAAGAATACCAAGATACGATTGATCACTCTGTAGATCCGATAAACCTTTCCCTTCATCACACCTTATTTGTGGTCTATCCTCGGATTTCAAAAAATCACCATTCAACTTTGCAAGAGAAGAATGAACCACCAGTTTTAATTTAGTTTGATGTTGATTTTAATTTTATTTTATGTTTTTTTTCCTTTTGGATGAAGTTTCAACCATGTATAGATGGTAGAGAAGAGGGAGAAATAAGAAGTAAAATTCACCTTTTGTTCAGTCTACTTTTAAAAATGAGGAGGCTTCGTTTTTAATAGAATTAAAGGAACTTTTTTCTATTCTCCTATTAGAACTTCCTTTTTCCATTTCCTCTTTTAAATTTTTAATTAATCTCATTAATTGATTTCCTCCTCTTGCCACTATATGGCTGATCCAAGCACACTCCAAATATGCAACTTTTCCAAATAAAAGAAAAAACTTTTACGTAACTATTTTATTGTTTAAAACATGTTTAAAATTATACTGATATCGCATATCGATATATGCAAATATAACTTTTATATATGCATTAAAATAGTTCCCAACGACATTCAAAACATTAAATAAATTAACAATAATTAATATTTCGTAAATATTAATTAATTCAATTAATTTGCAACATTTTACCAACTAATTAAATTTTGTGGTTTACTGTGAAATCACAAATGCGGTTGTGCGACTCAGAGGTGTGAATTCAGTCAGTGATTATTATTGAACAATT
The DNA here is from genome assembly GCA_030765085.1 of Allium cepa. Taxonomy (NCBI): domain Eukaryota; kingdom Viridiplantae; phylum Streptophyta; class Magnoliopsida; order Asparagales; family Amaryllidaceae; genus Allium; species Allium cepa. The sequence continues at coordinate 177,306,572 of CM060930.1, forward strand.
CAAATAATAATGTTCGCACATCAATTAGTAGTGGTATGATAGTTATTGTTGCATTCATTGCTCATGGGTCTTTTCGGTAAATTCAAATTTTACTTATTATAAGTAGTACTGATAATGATAATTATTTACACCAATCTCTTCATCAAAATTGTATCATATTAGGACATACGGAATTTGGTAATGGTCGATATTTCAATATCGTCCACATTCAACTTCATAGCCTAAACATAAAGTCCTTAATTCAATAATAACAATTATTATTAACCAAAATACTTTGGCCAAAGACTTTGACTTTGAATTGACTTCGGTTGACCATGATACTAACCCCATATAACTTAGGTGATGAATCCGCTCTTGAAGAGTGCTTCACTTCCAATACTTCCACTTGATCCAACTATAGTCAAATGATGGAACGTCATGCCATGATTTGACTATAATCAAAGCGGAGCTTTCATATTGAAGATCCATTATATTCTTAAGTCGAGAGAACTGTGTTAATCAATCATATCGATATTTTCTGTTTGACCTTAGTTATACTAACTAGCAGAAAACTATCGAGTGAGTCATTCCACAGTTATCCAATAACTATCAGTACATAACCTTTTGGTGCCCCCGGCAGTCATGAGTAATACACTGGCCAATATTTAGAGAGCATTACATACTCTAGTCTCAACAGATACATCGATATCCAGTCTCAACGCATCTTGACTAGGGACATTTAAAATGCTATATTTGTTTTATTGTGATAAATTACTCACGGTTACAACACTTTGTAACTATTATCACAAAATATACCATTTATGGATTTTCTATTAAATATACTTTTAATTAAATTAATTAATTAATATAACCATATTATATCAACTATATAATAGAAAGAAAAACCTTTATTGTGAAAAAGATTGTTCAACGAGTTAGATATATGTAAAAAATTACATAATTGCCCCTAGGGCATGCCCATAACTCTATAAATCTTCCACTTGCACTTGGGATTAATAATGGAATCTTATTCCAACTCTCCAATCGATTTCTCAAAACCAGTTGGGTCAGTCCCTATGTGAACGGTTATGTTATTATGTTTCAATTATCTACTCTATCAATCAACTCTCTTCGATGGTGATAAACTGCTATATCACATGGAGCAATTCAAAGTATGCCTTTCAACCTCTAATGAGCTCTAAGTTCTATTAAGAACCATATCGTGGCATTGTTATCATATAACAATGTTATGAGATTCTCAACGTTTGGAATCGGCTCGGTTATAAATTTATGCACTTATAATTCTATATACATTATTTTTATTGCGATAATATTCAAAGTGATGTACATAGCCTTTTTTCATTAAATAAGTCGTAGTCTTTTATTTGGACCATTTCCAACTTAAAGACTCTTAACTTGAATTTATTATTGACACACTACACTCAATGTGACTTATGAAGTTTGAGTTCAAACACTCATTCATATTGAGTTTTTTTCTGCAAATAATTCTCTAGTATTTCATAAATACACGAGAACACTTCAAACACAGTGATATAAATTTGGATTTGATATTTTCTTCATGCTTTAAATACATAAAAAAATCGTGATATCGTGGACAACATAACATGTATGATAATTCCTTTTGTCAATGCAAAGGAATCAATCTTACATGTTCCATATTAAACATTTTAGTAAGGCATCCTTGCATATTATTTGGGATATTCCCGACATCATTTATACTTATTATAAAAGACATCATTTATATATCCATGTTGAGTATTAAAACAACTAAGGTTGATTTTAACACAAGTTCATCGTTAAGGTCAACAATGCGTTGTTTACTTATAGTTTAGAAATATCAATGTACCTTTTAACGTTCTTTCTTATGAACACACACTTCTTCTACCCTTTGATTGAAAATCAAACTATTTGATATTTCTATCAAAATACTTATTCAATCTTGATGTTTATAAAATGATACTTTTGTATCATTTCTTGGATCATACCCAAATTCTCACAAACTCAATATTGCTCCATTGACTATGAGACATTTTTGGTTAATATGTGTAAACAACTTACTCTAAATCGTTATTTAGAATTTTCTATTTCAATACATATGTACCAAAACACTAGGACTTGTCAAGCCATAATTTTATGAGTAAATCCAAATTGACTTGAACATGTTGAATATGGAATCTATTAAGCTAATTTCAACAATTAAAATTTGCGATGTTATTTGATCAACATTGCTCATTTAATTCCAACAGCATAAGTGTTACTTATAAAGACACAGTCATGGTCAGTGGATCATATCCCTTCAGTTACGACCACCAAAATCTATAATTTGATAGCGTACTTGGAATTCTTTTGGGTTTGCGCATCATACCATATAGAGTCAACACTCTCAATGGTTTAGTTAAAAAATCTCGGATTATATATTTTCGATATTAATAAGAAACTCATATTTTCTCTTCGATGTGCGAGAATACTTACTAGACATTCTAACGCTATTGTTTGTTTAGGTTAGTTAATTTCATTTCATTCGTATAATCAGTTCTATCTATGGATCATATCCTATTCCATCTTACTACTAATAATTCCTCGAAGAAATTTCTTCACAATTGGTATATCTTGAAACGATAATTATTTCTTATTGCAATTGAATTCATAAACATTGTATGAATTTCTTTATTCATAAAACTGATTTGGTTTTAGTTTATAAAAATTATGTTCAAAACATAAATATGTCATTCAATGACGGTCTTACAAAATCCTTTTAGGGAGATTCAAACAAGATCCCTTATGAACAATTATTACGTGCAATCTTTCGACTCGCACAGCCTGCCAACTCCTTGGCCTAGGTTTTGTTGGGGTTTTTTATAAACCATTAGCTTGTAAAATTTTGTAAACTGTTTATTCGGATGAAATAATATTAAACTTATTTACTATCCTTAAGTACATTACCTTGTAGAAAGAAACTAACCCAACTTCACTCACAATTAATCATACATAGCCCAACAAAGTTTGATTACACCATATCGATGCATCATTATATATCACATGGGGGAGTAATTTTGAGATTGAATCTTTATTCATTTTAAGTATGTGACGACCCTGGATTTTGGCCCTATAAATATTTAATCTAATTAAATAAAATACAAGTCTTTTTTTCTTTTTAAACAGATAAGACTTTGGACATTTACCAGTAATATAAGTATTGTAAAGGAAATTTTAATTTGAAAATTTAAATGTAATCTAAATAATAATGTTTAAAATAAGTAATCCTATCAATATTGAATTTGAATATAAAATAATATAGATGCAAACATAGGTTATAAGTCAAATATTTGAAGGTTTAACTCTAAAAAAAAAATATAAAGTTAAGAAATTATTCTAACAACACCTTATATGATTAAAATAAAATAAATCTTAAAAAAATATTACACATAAGAGACTATAATATTAATATAAGTATAAAATAAACAAGTGAATGAAGTACTTGATAGTTTAAGCTTAGAATAGAAGTAGACACATAAAATAAGTAATAGTTTTGTAACACATGTAATCAGACATAGTATAAGTAGTACCTGACAAATTTGTATGTGTGTTAGCTAGATGAAAATAAAACAAAAATATGTAAACAAAAATCTTTGTACAAAATATAAATGTCAGCAAACATATAATAAGATGTAAACATATTCGAAGACAATCTCATTTAATGCTTTCATCTCAGCACCCTAAACATCTATTCAGCCGAAATACAAGTATTATTTCAGCTTTACAGTACATTAACATAAAACAAAATATGCTCAAAACAAGTTAAGGCTTGTACTAGAAGCTTACATCCCTGTTCAAGCTGTTCTTATATATATAAATATCATACTATGCTTGTTCGATTACAAAACTTTGTAAACCTGAAGAGAAAATAAAATAAAATAATATAAAGCATCATCTTAAAAACTTAACTTCATTCATCAAAGCAGAGAAAAGTTTTCAGGAATTCAAAATTCCAGCTTCACAACAAATTATCCTCTGTTTCAGCAACATCTTAGGTGAGTAAACTAAATTGTTTCAAGATCTAAGTGGAATGAAACCTGTGTGTATGATCCATGTTTAATATTTTGTTTTGCTAGAGTATTTGTTTTCCAGTTTGAGCTCTGTGAACATCATATAAATCTGTTCTTGCTGCTTCCAGGTTTAGATGGAAATAAATTAGGAAATTCAATATAGCCTCATTCAATCAGTATTAGGCTTAAAAATTTAAATAAACAAGTAGCTGAAACATAAATCAAGAACTTAAGATTGTTTAAAACATGCTAGTGTGATATCACAGCTAGATCCTTAGTTTACAGAACAAAACTGCAAATTCATATTCAATTCGAATGTTTTAAATGGCTACTTCAATTATATAACTTGAATTCTTATTTGAAGATAGGATTTTTAAATCAAAAATGGTAATTTTTCATTGAGTTTGCGAAGAGAAATTCTTAGATGAAGTGGAAGTGGGTTCTTGGCAAATTCAGGCGATCAGTGGAACTAGGGATGACCGGGTCGTACGAGGTGATGGAGGAGCCTACTGGGGTAGTGGGAAAAATAGTGGTGGTGATGCACGATCGTTGTGGCGTCGACGAAAGGGCATTTGGGTTTTTAACCCTAATTTTGGTGTGGATGGAGAACCTGATCACTGTGTTCTCGACAGAGTGTCGAGTGGGTCGAGACTAAGGGGAAAAGGGAGAGGGTTGTCTGACGGAGCTTGCGGCGAGGAGGTATGGGTTCCGGTGGTGGAGGTTGACGTCGGCAGGGAAAGATGTTGACTGGGGTTGAATTCTTATTGGTGGTGAAGTGCTTGTTTTTGATTTTCTGTAATCATATGGATTGGGAGATCGAGGGGATTGTTGAGGCCATCGTCGACTCGTCTGGGTATGGAAATATGGTCGGAGATGGGTGGAAGTGACGTGCACGTGCACAACGCACGTTTGTTTTCTGATGTTGTTCGCTAGTTTGGGAAAGATTGTTTTCTCGAGTTGATCGAGTGGGTTGTTCGGAGAAGATTGTAGTGTGGCTCGGTTTCTTTGTCAAGAATATGCAGGGCAGCAGAAGTATACTTATAAACAGATTTATATTATAACTAAGTTTTTCTGTAAATACAAAAAGAAGAAGAAACTGGAACTTGGGAAAAGGCAGGAAACTCGTGGGTTACTCGGAGACATGCTTGAGAAAATCATAACATGGCTCGGGTCAGTCATTTTTTAAAACAAGTAGGCTAAAAAAAACAAAAACAAAACGTTTTGAAAGGGAAATGATTGTTTAACTTGTCTTAAATAATTTCTTCCTATTTTAAATGTTTCTTTAACCTTTAGTTAAGGAATGATATGATGGTTTAACTTATGTTTGTTAAGTTGAATTTTAAGACAATTTGAAGATTTAATTTTTATAAATAAAATTAATTGTTAATTAAGGGATAAATGTTTAGGGAAGTAATTTTATAGGACAGTTAATTGGTTAAAGAAACAAATTAAGGGATTAGTAAATTTAATGAGTGTAATTAATTAAAGGATAGTAAATCAATGCAGGTGATTATAAGATAATTAATTAGTGAAGTAATGAAAAGTTAATTACTCATTTATAATTAAGAAAAATTACTTATGGAAGCAATTAAGTGGAAGTGGTTAAGGGTTAATCACTTGATATTATTAATTAAAGGATTAATTAATATAATTGGTTTGAGAGTTAATTGATGATGTGATTAATGATTTGTTAAGGTAATTAATTAAGGGTTAATTGCTTTATGAAATTGAAGATAATTAATCAACAATGACAAATTAAAATGGAAAATCTATGGATGATTGATTAATTTGTTTGTAATTAATTAATGTTAAGTAAGCAGGATTTAAGGGAGGTCAAAGAAATTAATTTAATTTGTTAAATGGTGACTAATTTATCTCGCTTATAAATGATTGAATAATTTGAGATCAGATGGTGTTGAATTTGAAGAGACCGGAGTCGGGTATTAGAAAATACCCGAAGCCACTTCGAATTTCTATATATTGGTATGTGAAATAAATAGGCTGGAATGAAATGGTTTAAGTAAATTGGACCATTTAAATCTAAGTTTTGGTACTTAGAAATTTATATGTGGAATAAGTGTTGTCTATAACAAAATTGTGAATTTATAACTTGATACGAGTTACCCCGGGGTTTTATATGAGTTTTATACTTTTGTATTCCATGGGTTTACTCACGCTGGTTTCCACCCTGACCTGGGTGTTACTTTGGTGTAATGCTCGGGTCAGACCGAGTATTACAGATTTTCAGGTAGATACGTTCTGGAGCTCCGGAGGCGAGCTGGATGACACGTACGTGTAGAGTATTTCCGCTGCAGTATATTATTGTATCTCCGAGACATGATTATTGTATATATTCAGTGTCTGGATATATGTGAAAACTCTGATGTACATTAAATGTAATCGACAGGTATAATATTCCTTTATAAACTATTATTTATTATTATATTTTATCCGCTGCGAATGTGAGTTGATGTTTCTTCTGTTCTTCTTCTTCTTCTATCTTTTTTTCTTCTTTTCATAACTATCTGGGACTTTCGGGTTCGAAAATTCCGGGGCGTTACATTTGGTATCAGAGCGGAAAGGTTAAGCGAGAACCTTGGTTCTGGTGGGGATTACTCATTAAATAGAGTTTGTAGAACTCTAGATTGAGTTGAGTGTAAATATATATATATGTATGAGCGCGTACTTGTTATTTTCTTATATAAAGGTTTTAAATGGTTTTATATAAAAGTATATTTTGATATATAAAGCAATATTCTCTTCTAATGAAATATTTAGGCGATTGGTTGTTAAATTATTGGAATTAAGTTACGAAGTAATATAAGATACAATCAAATTAAAATTAAATTAATTAAAAGTGAAAATTTTGAATTAGAACTCAGAAATTAGAATTGTTTGAAACTTTAAATAAACAAAGTTAATTTGGTTTAAAAAGGTTAAACCAATCCTTAAGAATTTAGCTCGAATTTATATAATTCGAAATGATTTAAATTTGAAGTTGGAATTGAATTCATTCAAATTGAACCCGATTTGAATTGGTTGAATTTGGGATTGAAGATGTATAAGTTCAAAAATTTAAATGGAAGATTTGGATAGGATTGTAATGATTGAAATTGAAGTGGATTCAATTGAATGAATATTAGTCCAAAGTAATTAGAATAACTTTGGAATTGTAATTAAAGTGGAATTGGTTTAAAATCAAAAAGGAATTTGAAATATAAATTGTAAATGTAAATTATAAATTGAAATAAACTTCATAAATAAATGAGATTATAATTTGGAATAGAATTCCAGAGAATATTAGAAAATAAAGTAAGATGTAAATTCCAGAGTAATGTTTAAATATGAATTGGATGGATTGGAAATTTGGAATTTTTTTTGGAAAATTTAAAATTCCTTAGGATTTGGAAGTGGTTTCCAAAGGTTTTGGAAAAAAAAATAGTATTATTTCAAAAATATTTTTGTGTTGAATTTGAAATCTGGGAGATTTGAAATAAAAATAAAAAAATTTGGAAATGTTTTTAAAGAGATAAAAGCATTGAACTCTTTTGGTCACTGGAAAATAACGTTGATGATGACTGCAGCATTATCGAAGTTTATTTTCGAGTTTCTAGAAGAGAAATTGCACAAAATTATTTTAAATTGGAATTGTTTGTGAACTGGGTTTGGTTTTGAAATTCAAAAGGGATACTTGAATTTGCCAAAGAATTTTGGATATAGTTGAATTCTAAGGTGATATTGAAATTTTGGAAATTTGTTTAAACTCTGGAACCTTGATTAAATGTTTATGGAATAATAAAAATATTGACTAAATAAAATGTATAATTCCGAGTTAAAAGCAAAATGTGAATGTAATTGATTTTAAATAGTAATTGTAAAATTGAAATTATAATTAAAGTTATACAAGTTTAAAGATCAAATAGAATTTAATTTGAATTGGAAAAGAAATCATGATTGATTCAACTTGAATTGGAGTTAAATCAATTTCAATGGAAATTGAAGATTATTTAAATTGAATTGTTGGGGAAGTGAACAGTTTTGACTCTGGGCTATTTTCAATATAAATTGTCTTAATATGAACTTATTTTTCTAAGCTATTAAATATATACAACCTTTCTTTCTTAAAGCCAAGTTATTTTATACTTATTTTACAATTATTTTGGAACAATTTAACATTTTTTTTCAACCGTTTTCTAAACTTATTACTATATTTTAACTATGTTACAAATTAATTACTAATTTACAACTATTTTGTAATTATTAAGATTTCTATAACTATTTAACTATTTTCCATTTATAATTAGTTAACTATTTTACAATTATTTCGCAAACTAATAATTATTTTTCAACTACTTACCTATTTTTAAAAATTTCAAGCTATTTTTCTAAATTGGTCGAAGTTCAAACTGTTATTGATTAAGTACCCAACTGAGATAAGGATTGAAGTAATAATCCAAATGGGGGTTAATGTAAAGGTGAATAAGGAATATGAAATGGTTCTTTTGAACTGAAAGAATATTTTGAGAAATATAAAATGAATAAAGATGGAAATTGGATATTTCTATGGTTTTTGAGAGTGTTTGGAGTATAAAAGGTGTTTTATACAAGAAGGTAAGGATCCAAAGTTTTAAAAATTTATATATATATATATATATATATATATATCTGAATATATATAAAGGATCTTATGAGGATTTTGAGAAAGGCTTTTGATTTTTGGAAAAAATCAATATTGAGTTTTGGAAAGCCTATTTTGAGAATTATCGATTTTGTGTAAAGGAGCTTTGTATAATATCATACTAGGTGTATGATTTGAAGATACTATATATGTATAGTATAAAATGTTTTGATGATGACTCTGGGGAAAAAGGCGCTCCCTTGAAATGGACTTCTCAGGAGTGCCACCGGGTGGTGCTGCCTTGAGCCCCAAGGGGGGTTCTAAAGTTGATCCTGTGAGGAGTCTGGACAAAACTAGTTCCTGAGGATTATGAGTTGAGTTTACTATAGCGTAAGTCGTGATTGTCGCGGAGAGCCAACAGTTACATGGACTTTTGTTGTGACTGCAACGTAACCCAGGGTGTAACTGCGACTTATGGTAACATTGCGAAAGTCGTGTGTGCCGCTGAGAGTCAACAGTCTGCGTTTGAGTTTATCTCGGTAGACTGCGACCCATGTAGGAGTGGAGAAGTTTCATTTCGACAGCGAAAATCAGAGTGCCGCGGAGAGCCTGCAGTTACATGGACTTTTGCTGCGACGGCAACGTAACCCTGGATGTAACTGTGATCTGTTGTGTGGGTTCCATGGCGTAATCGAGAGTGCCGCGGAGAGCCTGCAGTTACATGGACTTTTGTTGCGACTGCAACGTAACCCTGGTATGTAACTGTGACCATGGAATGGGGGGTGATGATTTCCAGGGCATTGTCCCTAAAGATATTTCTCTATTTTCAAAAAAAAAAACTGTTTCAGATATTTTCAAAAAAAAAAATGTTTTCCAAGTATTCTCACTGGGTGTTGAAACGGGTTTACCAAGTACTTATAGATTTTTAGTCCTACGCCTGATCAACGTATGATTGAATTTCTGTGAGAACAAGGATGGACTGGTTGAGACATCGAGTTATAAGAAATATTTTTATAAAAAGCTATTTTAATTGTATTATGTACATTTAAAGGCATTTCTAAATTTTAAAATAAAGGGGGAATCCAAACTGGAATTATAAAATAAAATTGGACTCGGAAAAATTTAAATGATGCGATTCATTGTAATAAAATCGAATCTTGATATAAAATTGAAAATAAGCTAATTGGCTAAATAATTGTTGTCGAGTACGTTAGTAAAATTTTAACTTGGGTAAATAAAATGGATTGTATGTTGATAATGGAGTTTGGGAATGAATTCGATTATAAATAGAATTCGACTTGGGTTTGATAATGGATTAAATAAGAAGAGGTGTAAAAAAAAATAAAAAAAATTAAGTTGGCTTGAAAGGGTGATGGTTTGACTTGCAAATAAAATTCAAGTGTGATATGAATAATACTTAACATAATTTGCCAGTAAGTTTGATATAATGGAAGTGTTGTCGAATGAAATAAAAGTGAATTATAATAGAAATGGTTTGGGTTGCAAACAAAACCCAAGTGAATAGAAATAAATTGAGAATGACCTTGTATTAATAAAATGAATTCGAAATAAACAAGTAAATTACAAATTTAAATGGGATCACTGGGATTATTTAATAAATGGATGAAGCCTGATGAATAAAAATTGAATCAAACTTTAATTGGAATTGAATTATCAGTCTGAACTTAAGTTCGGTGGCATATGTGCTTGGATATTGTTTGATAAATTAAGAAGGTGGATTAAATTTAAAATGAAAGAGATGGGCTAACTGAATTAAATGGACTTTGATTTAATGAGAATCAAATTCAATGGATGTGAACTTAAGTTGATGTTGAAATAAATTAAAGTAATTAACTTAAGTTTAAAATTTATGGAAGTTGGCCTCAAATAAGGATAAAAACCCATTAAATAAAAGCTCGGTTTAAATTAATTTGGGAATGGCTAGTAGTATACAAGATTGGAATGCGTTAAGCTAAATGAAATGGTTGATAATTTACAAGTATTGAATGTGCCAAGTTTAATATAAATTGTTTTTGAAATGAATCCAAGGCGGAGATAAAATGAAATGCAATGGATGGTTGGTGAGTAAATTAAAAATGAAATGAAATTAAGTATAAAATGAATTGAGATTAATTTGAAGTAGTTATAAACTAAATGAATATTCTTTTAGCGAATATGGTCGAATTTGCATTGGATGAATGGTCGTGTGATGTAAATGAAGGTAAAGAGATTCTATAAACTAATAGAAGCAAATAAAATTGATTTTGAATCATTTGAAGTGGATATGAGCTTGGTTGGATTAAAAATTAATTGAATATAAGAAACTGAGCTGCGAATCATTAAATCTGAATGAATCTGGTTTCGTTCCTTTTCGAGGACGAAAAGATTCAAAGGGAGGAGGAATGTGACGACCCTGGATTTTGGCCCTATAAATATTTAATCTAATTAAATAAAATACAAGTCTTTTTTTTCTTTTTAAACAGATAAGACTTTGGACATTTACCAGTAATATAAGTATTGTAAAGGAAATTTTAACTTGAAAATTTAAATGTAATCTAAATAATAATGTTTAAAATAAGTAATCCTATCAATATTGAATTTGAATATAAAATAATATAGATGCAAACATAGGTTATAAGTCAAATATTTGAAGGTTTAACTCTAAATAAAAAAAATAAAGTTAAGAAATTATTCTAACAACGCCTTATATGATTAAAATAAAATAAATCTTAAAAAAATATTACACATAAGAGACTATAATATTAATATAAGTATAAATTAAACAAGTGAATGAAGTACTTGTTAGTTTAAGCTTAGAATAGAAGTAGACACATAAAATAAATAATAGTTTTGTAACACATGTAATCAGATATAGTATAAGTAGTACCTGACAAATTTGTATGTGTGTTAGCTAGATGAAAATAAAACAAAAATCTGTAAACAAAAATCTTTGTACAAAATATAAATGTCAGCAAACATATAATAAGATGTAAACATATTTGAAGACAATCTCATTTAATGCTTTCATCTCAGCACCCTAAACATTTATTCAGCCGAAATACAAGTATTATCTCAGCTTTACAGTACATTAACATAAAACAAAATATGCTCAAAACAAGTTAAGGCTTGTACTAGAAGCTTACATCCCTGTTCAAGCTGTTCTTATATATATAAATATCATACTATACTTGTTCGATTACAAAATTTTGTAAACCTGAAGAGAAAATAAAATAAAATAATATAAAGCATCATCTTAAAAACTTAGCTTCATTCATCAAAGCAGAGAAAAGTTTTCAGGAATTCAAAATTCCAGCTTCACAACAAATTATCCTCTGTTTCAGCAGCATCTTAGGTGAGTAAACTAAATTGTTTCAAGATCTAAGTGGAATGAAACCTGTGTGTATGATCCATGTTTAATATTTTGTTTTGCTAGAGTATTTGTTTTCCAGTTTGAGCTCTGTGAACATCATATAAATCTGTTCTTGCTGCTTCCAGGTTTAGATGGAAATAAATTAGGAAATTCAATATAGCCTCATTCAATCAGTATTAGGCTTAAAAATTTAAATAAACAAGTAGCTGAAACATAAATCAAGAACTTAAGATTGTTTAAAACATGCTAGTGTGATATCACAGCTAGATCCTTAGTTTACAGAACAAAACTGCAAATTCATATTCAATTCGAATGTTTTAAATGGCTACTTCAATTATATAACTTGAATTCTTATTTGAAGATAGGATTTTTAAATCAAAATGGTAATTTTTCATTGAGTTTGCGAAGAGAAATTCTTAGATGAAGTGGAAGTGGGTTCTTGGCAAATTCAGGCGATCAGTGGAACTAGGGATTACCGGGTCGTACGAGGTGATGGAGGAGCCTACTGGGGTAGTGGGAAAAATAGTGGTGGTGATGCACGATCGTTGTGGCGTCGGCGAAAGGGCATTTGGGTTTTTAACCCTAATTTTGGTGTGGATGGAGAACCTGATCACTGTGTTCTCGACAGAGTGTCGAGTGGGTCAAGACTAAGGGGAAAAGGGAGAGGGTTGTCTGACGGAGCTTGCGGCGAGGAGGTATGGGTTCCGGTGGTGGAGGTTGACGTCGGCAGGGAAAGATGTTGACTGGGGTTGAATTCTTATTGGTGGTGAAGTGCTTGTTTTTGATTTTCTGGGTAATCATATGGATTGGGAGATCGAGGGGATTGTTGAGGCCATCATCGACTGGTCTATGTATGGAAAGATGGTCGGAGATGGGTGGAAGTGACGTGCACGTGCACAACGCACGTTTGTTTTCTGATATTGTTCGCTAGTTTGGGAAAGATTGTTTTCTCGAGTTGATCGAGTGGGTTGTTTGGAGAAGATTGCAGTGTGGCTCGGTTTCTTTGTCAAGAATATGCAGGGCAGCAGAAGTATACTTATAAACAAATTTATATTATAACTAAGTTTTTCTGTAAATACAAAAAGAAGAAGAAACTGGAACTTGGGAAAAGGGCAGGAAACTCGTGGGTTACTCGGAGATATGCTCGAGAAAATCATAACATGGCTCGGGTCAGTCATTTTTTAAAACAAGTAGGCTAAAAACAAAAAAAACAAAAAAAAACGTTTTGAAAGGGAAATGATTGTTTAACTTGTCTTAAATAATTTCTTCCTATTTTAAATGTTTCTTTAACCTTTAGTTAAGGAATGATATGATGGTTTAACTTATGTTTGTTAAGTTGAATTTTAAGACAATTTGAAGATTTAATTTTTATAAATAAAATTAATTGTTAATTAAGGGATAAATGTTTAGGGAAGTAATTTTATAGGACAGTTAATTGGTTAAAGAAACAAATTAAGGGATTAGTAAATTTAATGAGTGTAATTAATTAAAGGATAGTAAATCAATGCAGGTGATTATAAGATAATTAATTAGTGAAGTAATGAAAAGTTAATTACTCATTTATAATTAAGAAAAATTACTTATGGAAGCAATTAAGTGGAAGTGGTTAAGGGTTAATCACTTGATATTATTAATTAAAGGATTAATTAATATAATTGGTTTGAGAGTTAATTGATGATGTGATTAATGATTTGTTAAGGTAATTAATTAAGGGTTAATTGCTTTATGAAATTGAAGATAATTAATCAACAATGACTAATTAAAATGGAAAATCTATGGATGATTGATTAATTTGTTTGTAATTAATTAATGTTAAGTAAGCAGGATTTAAGGGAGGTCAAAGAAATTAATTTAATTTGTTAAATGGTGACAATTTATCTCGCTTATAAATGATTGAATAATTTGAGATCAGATGGTGTTGAATTTGAAGAGACCGGAGTCGGGTATTAGAAAATACCCGAAGCCACTTCGAATTTTTATAGATTGGTATGTGAAATAAATAGGCTGGAATGAAATGGTTTAAGTAAATTGGACCATTTAAATCTAAGTTTTGGTACTTAGAAATTTATATGTGGAATAAGTGTTGTCTATAACAAAATTGTGAATTTATAACTTGATACGAGTTACCCCGGGGTTTTATATGAGTTTTATACTTTTGTATTCCATGGGTTTACTCACGCTGGTTTCCAGCCTGACCCGGGTGTTACTTTGGTGTAATGCTCGGGTCAGACCGAGTATTACAGATTTTCAGGTAGATACGTTCTGGAGCTCAGGAGGCGAGCTGGATGACACGTACGTATAGAGTATTTCCGCTGCAGTATATTATTGTATCTCCGAGACATGATTATTGTATATATTCAGTGTCTGGATATATGTGAAAACTCTGATGTACATTAAATGTAATCGACAGGTATAGTATTCCTTTATAAACTGTTATTTATTATTATATTTTATCCGCTGCGAATGTGAGTTGATGTTTCTTCTGTTCTTCTTCTTCTTCTATCTTTTTTTCTTCTTTTCATAACTATCTGGGATTTTCGGGTTCGAAAATTCCGGGGCGTTACAAGGTACGTTCAAAACATTTTCTAATATACTCACTCATTTGATCAAATCAAATCATTTCTATTTCATGTTATTTTATTTACTTCTATTTTATATTCTATAAGTTTACCATAGACATACTACATGTGTATCAAATACACATGTCTATGTCAACGATAACTCATCGGTGAATATGACAAAGTACGTGGAACCATTTCGAAATTTATAGAATTATGATTGTATACATCTATATGTATTAATCTAAAGAATTCATCAACTCTTCCGATACTCCCATAAAATGGGTGCATAGCCCTTTAATATTTGATATATAATTAACAAGTATCATATGATTCAAAATCATACAATAAAATTATTTCTCAAAACTACGTCTTAGTCTATAATTCCAAAACAACTATAAATAATATTAGATACTTTTTTATTTTCCAATGCATCACTTTTGTTATAAAAAAACTTACCATATTATAATTTTATTTCACAAATAATATTCATATCGAAATATAGCTATGTCTAATTTTTAGTCGATACCGAAAAATAATCATTATTTTATATATATTGCATGGTAAGTTTTATGAAAACAATTTTCGTACTATAATGCAATTAATAAGTGTTATATGCATGCTCCTACTATTTTCAGTATTACTATAATAGTGTACTTAATTCAAAAATCCATCATCCACTTAAATACAATTTGTTTATTTCATACACTGCAACTATTTACAGTGGAGAGTTCGTTGATCAGATATCTTGAGCACAAAAAAATAAATCTCATAGAAAACAATTTTCTATATGAAAATACATTTCGGAATAGAAATCATATTTTTTATTCTAATATTAAGTATCAATTATTATTACAACCACCGCAACAAAATCTCTTTTTAACCGCAATCATTCTCAGCGTCTTAATAACTAACGTGGTCTAATGTTTTTTTAAATTAATTATTTGTCTGGTAAACACTGACATATCATCGGTCTACAATTTCATCATTTGTCGTCGCCCTCTCATTGTTATGCTTTGTAAAAAAAATTGCTTTCCCTCAGCTTATTTTTTGTAATTTTCAATTCCCTCATTCTTCAATTTCGCCCTGCCCTAACTCACTCGTTCTTCAATTCATCATGCGCTAATTCCCTCCTTCAATTTCGTCATGCCCTAATTCCCTCGTTCAGGTAATTCGATTGCTTCAGTTCTAATTCGCCTTGTTTTTTATGTTTGGCTTCGTTTATCAATTACTAATTTATTTTTTGTTAGAAGTTTAATCCAAAGTTCTCTAATTTTGATTTAGAATTCGATTCGGATGTTTTGATTTAGACATAGATGTTTTGAATCAGACTCCGATCTCATGTATGGTAAGTTGAACTGCTTTAATATACGTTTCTAGGTTTTGATACTGTTTTTTTGTTTGAGTTGAGGAATGATGAATGTTGATGCCTATTTCAGAATAATAAGAGAGGAATTATTTTTGGATGAATATAATTAGCTTCAGGTAATGGTTATATTGCTTGATGTAAAGGCCCGTAAATCCGTTCCCTTTGAGTCGACCAAATTTCACATCAATTCAACTCAAATTTAACGGAAATATGAATCTTTAGGGGTGAAGAAAAAAAGTAGAATAAATAAAATAGAAATAGCAACACAGAATTTCACAATCGCAGTGGAACAAAGTATATTATATAATAACAGATTTTTATATAAAGAAAACTGTATCTGTTAATATACATACAATCAATAGAGCACAACAATTTAATACATCAAAATGGACAATTATAATAACTTGCCCTCACACAACAGAAATATAACTAAATATAACTAAGTATGGAGATATGTCTCTATCATCCAGCTTGTCTCCTAGGCATCATAGTATTCTAACCTGAATCTGTAATACTCGGTCTGACCCGAGCATTATAATAAAATAACACCCAAGTCAGTCTGGAAAATCAACACGAGAAAACACACTCAATTTAAATTATTAACCTTACTCAAAATCCTTTGAAAACAAAGGTATCTCGTAAGACCACGCCATACATAAACACAACGGTTTTTTACCTTACAATAACCAAAGCAGTTTATATCAAAATCATCTGATAATATAATAGTGTCTATAGGAAGTAAATAGAAAATAGCTGAAATGCTTGCATCTCACGTTTCAGCCAAGGAATTAGGTTTCGGCCGGTACCCCGAAATTTCGGGGGTACCGGACCGTTACCGCTCGAGCACGATCCGAAACCGACAGTCAAAATCGGTTTCGGATCTAGGGCAAAAAAAAAAAAGGAATCGAATCATTTTTGCTCAGAAAAATTAAAATCATCAGTGCGCATGTGAAGAAACAGTGGGATGTCGACCGAAAGCAACAAAAAAGCAAAAGAAATCGAATAATGTATCAAATCAGAAACTTTATTCACCGAGCGTGAATCAACAGTGAAAAGCGAATGATTAATTCAAGTTGAAAGCCTATAAAATACCGTGCTTCAATTACATACTCACAGCATCGAAGATTACAGTGCTTCAACGAATTTCTTCTGCTCGCGCTTCAATTACATACGCACGGTAGCTTCTTCTTCCTCACGGTAATTTCTGCTCGCCTTCAATTACTCACGGTCGTCGCGATTCCAGATGCTTTTGTTTTTTTGTTTTAATCGAAAACTGGAAATCACGTTTTCGTGTTATTTTTTAGTCGAGAACTGTAAATCGCGATTTAGGGCTGGGGAATGGTAACGTGAATTATGAAAGAGGAAGGGGGAATGACTGTTAATTAAATGGGTGGGCTGT
This sequence comes from Allium cepa, assembly GCA_030765085.1. Lineage (NCBI taxonomy): Eukaryota > Viridiplantae > Streptophyta > Magnoliopsida > Asparagales > Amaryllidaceae > Allium > Allium cepa. The sequence goes on from CM060930.1 coordinate 177,323,932, forward strand.
TTGTTTTTTTTGTGACAGTAAAGGATTACTGGCTCTGATTTAATTAAATGGGTTGTTAGGTGTAAACATATATTGGGCTGTTAGGTTTAAACTTTAAACGTATATTGGGCTGCTTGTCATTTAATTTACTTCAGCATGTTTTTTTTTACAGTAATTGGCCTGCTTGTCATTTTTGTCATTTAATTTACTTAAGCATGTTTTTTATTTTGGGCTATTTGGAGCTTAATTTAAGTTATATTGTTCACAATTTATAGGTACGCTATGGAAAATCAAGCAAACACTACAGAGATCGGTTGGAATTATGGCACCCCGATCGATGGAAATGTTCGAAAAACAAAATGCAGTTTTTGTAGTAAACAAATCAACGGTGGCGGTATAACGCGTTTGAAAGAACATTTGGCAGGTGTAGGCGGCAATGTAATGGCATGTCCAAACGTTCCTCAAGATGTCAAAAAATTAGTACGAGCTCATATTGTTGGAAAAAAAATGACCGTGCTAAAGGAAAACTAGAGAAACAACGCGTACAACAAGAATTGATGAGCAGACCTCAACAACACGACTCGAACAGTGAAGATGATGAAAACGAAGATGATAGAGATGTTCGTCGTGCTATGCGAGAAAGCAGGGATACATTTAGAGAACAGGAGATGCAAAGATCTTACAAACAATCAGGTGTCGGTTCTAGTCAACCAGAGCGGAATGTACGTAGTAGATCTACGAGACTAGAGGGTGATTTTGAAACTCGCTCTGTTGCAAGGATTGATTCATACATGCAGAAAAAAGGAGGTATTTCTCAACCTTCTATTAAGTCTGCAATGAAAGGCATTAAAAATGCTAAAAAGCACATGGGTCATGCAATTGCTAAATTCTTTTACTTTAATCACATTCCACATAACGTTGCAAATAGTCCTTATTATGCAACGATGGTTGATGCGATTGCGGAATGCGGTCGTGGAATAGATCCACCTACCGCATATGAATTATCACATTCATACTTGAAAATGGAATTAGAAGAAGTTCGATCATATATTACCACTTTTCATAATTTTTGGGATGAATATGGTTGTACGTTGATGTGTGATGGTTGGAGTACTCAGAATCGACGAAAAATTATAAATTTTCTTGTGTACTCCACCCATGGGACGATATTTCTCAAATCTGTAGATGCTACTAATGAATTTCAAAGCAGTGAATATATATGTGGATTGATGAACGAAGTTGTAGAGACTATTGGAGAAAGTAGAGTAGTGCAAGTAGTGACAGATAATGGGGCCAACTATAAAGCTGCCGGTCAATTGTTAATGCAGAAAAGAAAACATTTATACTGGACGCCATGTGCAGCACATTGCATTGATCTGATCTTAGAAGATATTTCGAAAGAACCAAAGGTAACATATATCATCTCAAATTGTCAATTAATAACGACATTTATATACAATCATGGTTGGTTACTTTCCATAATGAGAAAAGAGACAAATGGCAAAGAATTGATCAGACCGGCAGTGACTAGGTTTGCCACTCATTTCATTGCATTAGACTCTATTTATAAACACAAAAATGACTTGAGAAGAATGATTGCTACGAGGGAATGAGCATCTAAATTGCCTAGACTCGCTGTTAAGGACAAAAGAACTGCAACCAATGTCTCCGACCTGATTTACAATGATACTTTTTGGACTGCCGCTGCTTCCATCATTCTTGTATTTGAACCACTAGTCAAAGTATTAAGAATGGTAGATAGTGATGATAAAGCAGACATGGGCTACCTTTATGAAGCGATGGATCTCGCGAAAGAGTCAATTAGGAAAAACGTTGGCTCAAGGCAATCAAAAAAATGGTGGGACATTATAGATAAAAGATGGGAAAAACAACTACACCGGCCAATTCACGCGGCAGGTATTTTAAATTATTACCTTACAATAGTTAAAATTCATAACATTCATGTTCCAATTGTTTAAAATATAGGTTATTTTCTTAATCCTATCATTCAATATGGTGATGCGGTAAACGATAGTGAAGTGTTAAATGGATTCAACAACGTTGTTGAAAGAATGATCCCAGACATATTAACACAAATCGAGATTGGAAAAGAGGTAAATTGCATCAAATGTTTTATTTAAAATATAAATCAGATATTTAATTTTTATATCCACAGGTGGACAATTACAGAATGAAAGTTGGCGCATTTGGCTCTTCAAAAGCAAAATCAGCTATAAATAGTTGTTCTCCTGCTCAATGGTGGTCAATAATGGTAGAGAGGATGCTCCAAATCTAACACGCTTAGCAATGCATATTCTAAGTCAGACTGTTTCTTCTTCAAACTGTGAAAGAAATTGGACTACATTTTCCATGATTCATACAAAATTGAGAAATAGAATCAAAATGGAAAATCTAGAAAAATTAGTATATGTACATTACAATATGAGATTACGAGCAAAGAATGTTAAACGTCATGATACAAATGATCAATTGATTGATCTGAATTATATATTTCATGAGGAGGATCCGTTAGCAGAGTGGACTACTGAAGTTGAACCACGGTTGCTTGATGACGATCCATTGATGGTTAATATGATGAATGATGCCGCTGCTGCAGTGGATGGCATACCTGCACAAACAATGGCAAGTCAAAGCACTGAAAATAGTAGTGGCTCATCAAATGGTGATAATGGCAATACTGGTGGTAATGGTATCAGTTTAGCAAGTAATTATGGCCTTGGTTCTACTGATGGTGGGGGTTCGCATAGACCAACTATACCTTACGTGAGAAGAAGAGGTGTGATGGGCAATCGTGACAGAAGAGACAGTAATTTGAATGTTGAATATGGACAACAACAAAATTATGATTATGCTAATAATCCGTATACGTCAAATGATCCACCTAACTATAGACATTCTACTTCTGACTACACCGGTGGCTATTATTATCACGGAGCAAACGAGGTATATAACAGTGATATATCAAGCGATCAAAACAGTCAGACTACATGTGCAACACAGAATGACAAACCCTCCTCATTTGATAACTGTTGGCAACGTTTCTAGGCACAGGACAAATACAATATGGTTATCCACCATACCATACGACACAAGTGAATGAAGAAAATTGTGAGAATAATCCATATACAACACCGAGAAATAGTTTTTGGATGTAGTAAATTTATGATGTTGTATTCTATTTCTTTGTACACTATAATTATATTTTATTGATTGTTCACAAGTTTATTAACAAACTACTGAAAACCGAAATTTGGACCGAAACCGAAACAAAACCGAAACTTCCGAAATTTACGAAATCATCCGAAACTAACAAAATTTCAAATGACCGAAACCGAGACCGAAACCGAGTTCTCGAACCTTGGTTTCAGCATAGTTGGGCACAATCAAAACCGTACGGCGCTTATTGGAGAATGGATCACATACAATGACCAGGCCATTGGGGTATCGTCCATTACAGTACACCTCTAGAAAAATGTACCGAGGACCTCGTCGGGATCCCCTGCTATATAAGACCGGCCTACCCCTAACCTGAATAGACCGAATATGTTATCACCATGGGTATTCCCACCCTTAAACCAAATCGAGTGCTCCCTTTTTCATGCACAACCATATCTATAATATATATATTTCGAGGATATCTAGAAAAGTGCAACATACCCTAATTAGGTGCAACCCACTTAGCCTTGCTGCATCTCCCCTATTTTAGTCATTCCTGGTTGATGAGACTTGAGGCTAAACGTTACCTTTCAAGAAACAATTCCACTTAGAATGCTCATCTTCCTCCAATGACGATGTTCTAATAGCATTTGTCCATACAAGTTGTCCTTGGTTTGAAAAAGCCGAATCATTGTCTTCACTATCTTCACGGTATCCATTCATAACATTCAAACCGAATCGAAGTGGTTTCGGATAATTAAATCTGATCCCGGTCTCTTAGAAACGATTAACGAAATTGGTCAATATTGATAGTCGGTTATTTAACTATCAACAAAAACATCCATAAGTAGACATCATGCCTTATTATACATTTTCCAAAAATATTCTTTTTCAAATACCTGTATAAGGTATAGATTCTAATTCCTTTCTCTATTCCAATATTTGAAAACAATTTTCAAACACTTAAATCCATAACAGGATATCTTCAAAACATTTTAACACTTAGAAATATTTTCAAATTTTCATTTTAACACTTAGGAAAATATTGTAAGTTTTATTTTCCAAAATTATTTCAACTATCAAAGCTTTAGAGAATGCTTCGTAACTTATCTAATAAGTCTCCAGAATCATTAACAAATCCCTTTTTAAATTTCCAAAATCCAGTATACTTATTTATAATCTCATTCAACAATTTATAACTTCTTTTATGAATTTAGATTTCATTTTTGAAGTTCCCATATCCAACAAAATTTGAAATTCCATTTCCTCTAAATCCCTTATAAAATTTCTCTCCTCAATATCATATCCATTTGTTAGCCCCATTTACAAATCTCGAGAGAATTTATAAATAAAATTTTCAATCGCTTCAAAACTCTACATATACATAATAAACATTTAAAAGAATAATAATTTATTTTTATTTTAACATATTCAAGCAATTAGTTAAAATATCGAAAACACTTTTATAAACATCAATAACTCATTTTCAAATAAACAAATAAATTTTCAAAGCTGATTTTAAAAGTTAGAACTTACTAAAATAAATACTTAATATTTGAAAATCTACTTACCGAAGTAATTCAATCCTAAATAGTATAAAATTTCATAGTTTTAAATAATAAAATTTCCCTTTTAAAAACAAACTTAACTTTTTATGATTAAAACATATTTTAAAACCTTAATAACCAATTTAATTTATAAATTCCTCTCAACACATCACATCACTTCCATTCCGATCTTCTTAAACATTTTCACTTTTAAAAAATAGTATCCACTATTTTTCTCACCCTATTTTCTTATTCTAATGTAAATTCTCCCTGTAAATTTATATTCCCAATCTATCATCTGATATCGACTTCCCTTGTTTATAAACATCGTTTATAAATTTTATAACTTATTTGAGTTTTACTTGTTTATAAGAACAATCTTATATATAAAATTTCATTTTATAAATCCATTTCTTTATAGATCTCACTTATAACTCCTAATCTATTTTTAATATCGTCTTCAACTCCTTTTTATATTTCCAGAATATTATTTATAAATTCTTTAATATAATTCATTTTTTAAAAGTCTCCATTTAAACAATTCACGAATGGTTAAATATAAGCAAAAATCAAATATATTTTTTTATAACTCAATTTCTTTAAAATATCCCCAATTCCAATATATATATATATATATATATATATATATATATTTGTCTAAAAAATTCCCTTTAATTCCGTAAATTTTAAAAATATATTTATGGTATTTAAAATACCAAAATTCAGGCTAGTGCTACAATAGCATCCAAAAATTCCAATCACTACAATAATCTGTAATAGATTATTCCGTACAAACCATATATTACAATATATGAAATTAAATACAACTTTTTGAGGAATCCAGTTGGATCCCTCTGACGTGTTTTCCTGCATCCACAGATGTTAATACAACATAAAAATACTAATCTCACTTCGAGAGGGATATCGTGGTATATAGGGTCATCCGCTATTATACGGGGTGCATAGAGTCTCATCCACTATAATGTGCGTGAATATCAATTCAAATACTAGTATATATATTACTATATATATACAATATAACATTCAACTGATAATAAAATCAATTCATCCATACATCCAATAATTAATTTTAATTATTTGAAATTAAATCTATTAATTCAAATGAGTGAGATCAACTTAACTTGATATTATTTGCAATCCGTTCCAATCTCGACTTGTTTTCACGATTTTTTAGACCTCGTACGAATAAGATATATATGTTTTATAAGCATTTGACATTTTTAACATTTTAAATTCGGCAATTAATTTAATTAACTCTCTAAAAGGAAAATATAACTAATTAAACTCACTGCCTCGCAGCCCCTTGCTTGCGTGCACCACCTGCACATACGCTCCGATCGTCACCTAGCCTTAGGCTCGCGACATCCATAAAATCCTCACACTTTCGATACCCAAACTGCTATAGCCACACGATTCCCACAACCCCGCCTCGCCTCGACAAACTCTAGCACCCATTAACGACCAAAACTGTCGCTACCCATTGATGAACGTGCCTCTGTTTCCATTCACTTTCAATTGTCCATTCCCTGACAACACGACCACCCCGACAAACTCGTGGGCAGATCCACAACAAGGCTTTATTCTGACAAAATTCGCATGGACCTTCCAAGACAACATCAAATCCAAAGTACAACTATTATAACCGACTTCGACCCTAGACAATGATGCGAACACGGTTGCTCGATTTGAAGTGACATAAGTCGATCTCTGCTCAGGCCAAATCTAAAACAGCAATGCGAAAACCCATGATCGATCTAAGCATCGACGGTGGTCTTTCAGTCTTAGTTCGAGAGCGCTTCATTGGATGTAAGATGCGAGTTGATTCGATTCAATTGCCTTATGTATCTTTTTTTCTTTTTAAAAATCGATTTCGTTTCTTTTTTTTGTTTTGCTGCTTTGAATCTGGAAGAAAGGTAGTGGTACTCGATTTTAAAAGAAGAGAGTGGCTTCGGGTATAAGCTGGGTTGCCTAAGTTGACTTTTCAATTTCATTATAGTATAAAATTTCTAAAATATCTCGTTATATATATATATATATATATATATATAACTTTAAATTCCGATCTTCTATCGAGGTGTGCCGTCTGACATTTATAATATTATACAGCTATTTCGAACCCAATGGAAAAAGTTTCGAGTTCTAATTCGATCGTATGAAGAAGATAGCATTTTGGATCCAATTATTATATTGAATTTTCGATATTAATTCAACGCGTTTCTATCCCGTACGACCAAATATTAAATCCAAATGCTACGAAATATGAAATCCGATAATAATACACTATTACAAATCCAATGGAACTCGTTTCGTCGAATTCTGAGACTGTGCTCCGGATCGCTATTTTAACGTGTCAATTTAAATCGACGATTTCAAAAATTCACGAAATCACTTTAAATTTTATTTATAAAATCTTAGTAACTAAATTATAATTCAAAACCCAATATTTAAACCATTAAAATATTCCAAATTGATCATCGAAAAATCCGGGTCGTTACACCCGATTTGCTTCTAATGAACTAGCTTGGATTGTTAGATTTGTTTTTGCTGTGAAAGTTGTCATTGATTAAGATGATTGGATTTTAGTTACATTGATTGGAAATGTTTTTTTTCCAAAGAGTATATGGATATCCAATCAAAAGAATGATGGGCAAGAATTGATAACATACAGACCCAAGAAGATATAATTTATTACCTTGAATTTAGAATCTACATTGAAGGTTTATTGGTTAACATAATCTATTTTGTATATTTGAACTGTTTAATTTATTGATGAATAAGTACATCCCTTTTTTTGCCAAGGCAATATATCTTTTTTCCTATAAAGGAATGTTGCATAACTTACTCAACCAAAATTGAAAATAATAATTCATATTTGAGTTTTGAAACATGTTGTAATCTTAAATTCCTTGCTTTCCTTTTCGCTTATCACGAATCATTAACATATGTGTTAATAACGATGGATTGGTGCAACATGCGTGGAGAAACAATATTCATGTAGATCCTGAGTGATACATGGTAAACTTATATTTCTTTAAGAGCACATAACGTGAATCCACAAAAGTCCTTGGTAGCAACTTATAAATTAAATGCATTATCAGTTACTATACTTAGCATGTTGATTTATCTACTCCTTTGAATGTTATCACTAAACAAAATACCAAAATTGAAAGTTCCCGTATTATTCTCCTTTGCATATATGATTATAAAATAAATCTGAACAACAAATATAACACGATATTAAACAGGAACCTCTTATGTGCTTGATCTAGGTGATCCAATCCTGCTGCCTATTCTTCCCAATATGCTTCACCTTTGGTCTTAACTCCATTCATATGATAATCTTTAGAAAAAGGAACAGCAATCTAAAAGCCTCCATCGCCTTTAGAATCTCATTTCATTTTTTTAAAGCAAGCAAACTTCATTAGGCGAGTTTGATAAGCTACAAACTTAACACACTTTTAATATTATTTATAATAAAGAAAACTAAAATTTATTAGTACAAGGATTCTAGATTATGTTTTTTGGGCCTGTGATGCTTACTGTATTCTAAGTAGGAAGCATATACAAAGTCTAATAACATATCAATGTTGAAATTTCAAATGATACAACATTATTTTAATGTAAAAAAATAGTTCTACGGTTCAAAACGAACTTAAATTATTTAGAATAGATTGAAATTAGGAAAATAAATAAATAAAAACAAATCTTTATTAATAGTTGGAATGAAAACACAATCTTTTGGTCCTACAGTGAAGTTTCAAAAATACTCTTACATATATTTCTTCAATAATAGTTGTAATATTTGTTCATCATCTTTTGGTGTCATTATGAAATACCAAAAATGTCTCTCTACGGATATTATTAAAATATAGCATCACTTAAAAATAAGATCTGACAATTAAGCTTCCTTCATAAATTCAAAATTTTCTCTACAAATATTTACCAAGTCTTAATATCACTTAAAAATAGGATCTAATAAATAAACTACTTTATAAATTTGTTTTTTATTAATTAATAATATAAATAAAAATTTAATGTAACAAAAAATTAGATATCACAACTTAAAAATAAAATTTCGAATTAACTATGTTTGATTCAACATAAAAATACGATCAAGTATTTGTGAAAATCGTTTTCTTTTGAACGTATCAAACAATTACAATTTGTAGAAAAACAATTTAGATGACTTCATCACGCGCGAAGTGCGTACAGTAACGCTCATGTTTAATAAAGTTTTTTAACAAACTATGAAGTTTTCCCAAGGACAAAATGAAAGTTGAAATCTAAATAAGATAACTTCTTCGACATTTAAGAAAGCGAATGCTGACATAAAATAATGAGAACAATTCCCCTAGCTAATAATAATTTAAGTGTAATTTTGCATTTAGAGTGCATTTTCTAAATTAAGCAGTGGAAAAATTATTTTAGGGGCCATTGTAACATTCAACATTATGTTTATCTGTAGTATAATGAAGAAAATTATTTAGTATGTTGAAGAAGAAAATTAATTCAGGAGCAATGTGGTGTGGTGATTGCTGCAATAAACTGGTACAATAATGGTTTTTGTGTGGAGAACACTTGCACAATTCGCCGCTTTCTGTATACTTAAGATTCTCTATTTTTTACTTTCTCAAATATATGTTAATAATTGGGTTGGAATTATGCACTAAGTAGCTTTTTTTGGAGCGAGTTACTTGGTTGATACTGTTTAACTCTTGCCATGCATCAAATTTTAGTTCTAAAACATATTTTCATTACAATGTTATCACCGTGTTAGTATAATATCCAGTTCCATTATATTTGAGGTTATGTCATTGATTACAAATGTTAGTGTAACTTTAGTTCATTGCTTAATTCAAAAATGACTAATATCTTCTTAATTCATGGATTAGTATGGAATATATCGATGATGAATTTAGTAAATACCATGTAGATGTTAACTCTTCATTTTGGTTGATGATGATGAACTTTTAGATGACTATACTTGTGTGGATTATCGTTGTCTAAGTGCATATATGGCTGTAACCTGTCCATGTATCTAGATTGATTTCTGTTACTATAAATTTTGTTTTATTACAAGTCACACTAGAAAGGACTTGGTATTCTTTCCACGTTTACCTGAAACAAAGAGTTTTGTTTGCATCTAATATCTGAACCAGAATTTCTTCAACTCCTTGCAGTCCCTTGGTGAGTTCCAAATTAACATGTATCATCATTTCTTTACCGTCTATTTGTTCATAATATTTAGATGCATACATATTAAGTATTGATCATTTTCTGTAGCCAATCCATTCAACTTCATCTTATAGGGGGACTGCTTAAAGGTGCAGTAGTTAAAAAACGATTCAAACTATTTTATCTCCTTTCCACCAAGGTACAAGGTAAGTTTATTTCGCCTCTACCTCTTTTCTTTCGTTTCTGTATAGCCGCAACTATTAATTTTTTCTCAATCAGACATCCTACTACTCAATTTTGGGTGTAGAAATGAGAATTGTCTTAAACTCAAATAAGAATTGATTTAATTCTTATTTGAATTTTGACAGATGTTGTAATCTTAATTTTCCTTTGGTACCCAATCATATGTATTTTTAGTTAAAAGAACATTCACGGAAAATATTTAGAAAATGCGGATTAATTATTATTACTTGTTTTGGAAAAATGGGGCTTATTTGTAGAATATATTTTCTTCACAGGTCAATATCAAAAATTTGTTCATACACACACACATGAAAGTGGGTTCTTTATTGAATACACACATAAGTATTGAGGACACACGTGCGCACGCATGCAAATATGTATATGTATGTATGTGTGTGTATATATATATATAATATGTGTATGCATATATAATATGTGTATGTATGTCTCTCTGTTGTATGTATATATATGCATGTGTGTGTATGTGCGCGCGCGCGTGTGTGCGTGTGTGTATAAATGAAAGTGGGTTCTTTATTGACATATGTGAAAGTGGATTCTTTATTAACTATGCCCATAAGTATGGAACATACATACATACGTGTGTGTATGTGTGTGTGCACGCGTGTGTGTGCACGCGTGTGTGTGCACTTGTATTTTACCAACTTTTGGGTCAAGCCATGCTCTATAAACTTTCTGATTTATGATAAAAGTACTGTTTTTAGATTAATGTTTTGTTACTAAGTAATCCCCTAATAAAAATTTCTCTGTCCAATATTTGAAATTGTAGATGGATTCCCACATTGCTGCCACTTACTTGTAGTCCAGAGCATGATAAAGAATTTACCTCCACATATGCAGCTGGTAGAAGCAAAGTTGATGACCTATTATATTGTGATTTGTATCTATGGATTTAATCAATATAACTCAACACTACTATGACAGCTTCAAAAGTGCAAAAATATAGCAGTCTATTTAAGTATTTTTATTGCTACATTTTCTATTTTTTGCGGGGAGCTGAGATGGAAAGAACTCTAACTGAACGACAAAGAGACGAGTTTGAAGATATGCCGTGTTCCTTAACTCTAGAGAGAAGCCAGATAAAAGAGGCAACCAATCATGTGTTTTTGTGCTCCTTTAATTGCTTAATACCGTTATTTGTTCAGTTTAAATGTGCCTATGTAGAGATACGCACATAGTTAAGTTTCCAGTTTGATAAGTACACACTATAAGGAGATATTGTACAAATTCTACTTCAGCAAAATTATTGATTATACTCTTTTTCCTACATTCTTTCATTAGCTGATTTTGACACGAAGGTACACAATAAGTCAGTTTTGCATTCTTAGACAAAACCCATAATGTTGTAGCATCAATTGCTTAAATCTACCGAGTATTTTTAGCAGACAGCCAAATGGTGAAAATTAAGGTGGTCTTTATGGTTTATTTTTTAGACATCTGCATAAGCTCTTATATGTTTTAAAGATGATAGGAAACCAATAACTTGAATGTCCAAGTTGAATTTATTATTTTGACAATAAGTAATCACTTATGTTTGACATTACTGAAAGAAACCTCCCTCGACCGATCCTTCATTTATCGCTATATTATAAGTATTGCTTGGTGCAAATAAGAGGATAATTCATGTTTCTCTCACCACATTTTCTCCCTTTCAATACAAAGAGAACAAATTTTAAATACCGATTTGAGGTATCATTTTATGATAAGATTCTATTTATCCACTTAAGAATTGGCTCATTGTTCCATGGTGGTTATCACTTGGCTGTGACTATCTACTTTTCTTTTTATCAGATATAGACAACTAAGTTGTAGTATATCATTAGTTTTAGGTACTGAATAGTTTGGAAAGTTATTATGTTTATTTCTTGAGGTGGAAATGTTATTATATGCTTGACATGGATAAGTTTAGTTTATTTTTTTGAGAAAAGAATCACTAGCTACTTTATTAGGGAGATTTCAAGTGACACTTTTTTGTTAGCACTGTAAGTCTTATTGTCCTATGTTTATTTCTTTTTTCTTTTAGCATAATTTTTTAAAGTTACTACAACATTTATTTACTTGTATATTTGCACGATGCATGAGATGTGAGTTTCAGATTTGATTACAATTTACAACACATACCACTGATAGCTATATTAAATCTTTATGATATAGCAACAAAGAAAAAGGCGAATTGACTAAACTTGAACCAAAATATCAACGAGTAAGTTTGTGCTGCTTATTATAGAACTTCAAATTTGTAGAGTTGTATATAGTGTTGCTATATTTCTTGTTGGGCTGTTTTACTAAGCCCAGTTGGTTTACTTGTATTTTGTATTTTGTTACTTGTAATTTGAAACTGGGCTGAATAATAAAAAGTAGTTTTCATTTTTCTGAAATTTTTCTCTTCATGGTATCGGAGCAGGCGATTCTGCGATCTAAAATTCTCATGCCCTAATTCTTCTTCAAGTCTTCCGATTCATCTAGATCTGGAATGACGAATGATACTTTTGATTCATCTGCAACCGAGATTCCTTCTCAAATCAATCAGGGAGTGAATTTCAATGATCCATATTATCTTTCAAATTCATATCATTCAGGTATGCAACTCGAAAATCATACTTTATTTGGATCGAATTATATTAATTGGTGTAGAACTGTTAGATGACATTGATTGCTAGAAATAAGTTACAATTTGTTGATGGAACCCTACCTTTGCCCTCTATCACTTCACCTGATTATCAAAAATGGATTAGAAACGATTATATGGTGATGTCTTGGATTCTAAATTCTATGGATAAAGTGTTATCCGTGAGTTTTATGTTTGTTGATTCATCTGCACAATTGTGGAAAGAGTTGGGAGAAAGATTTGGTCAAACAACAGCCCGAAGAATATTTGAGTTGCATCAGAATTTGACTTCTACACATCAAAATGAGCTTAGTATTGCTGAATACTATTCTCGATTGAAGGCTGTATGGGAACAATTGCAAATGCTTGAAGGGTTTCCAGATTGTACTTGTGGAGCTTTAAGGAACTGTTCATGTGGAATTCTTAAGAAATTACTTGAAAATGATCAGAGAAACAAATTGATGCAGCTACTTTCTGGACTTACATGAGTATGATCAAGTCAAAACAAATATTTTAAGTTCTGATCCACTTCCTTCAGTTCATAAAGCATATTATACTTTACAACAAGTTGAACATCAAAACAAACTTGGTGATAAGAGTACTAGTCAACCAGAGATGAATGCTTTTAATGCTATGAAAACTTTTCCTAAGCCAAATTTTCAAAGCACAAAAAGAGAGTAAGAAACAGAAGAGTGAATATTTTTGTGAACTTTGCAAAAGAAAAGGACATTCAACCGAGCAATGCTTTAAGATAATTGGATATCTTGATTGGTGGAACACGGAAGAAACTGGAAAAACAAAATCAGCTCAGAGAAATACTAATATAGCTCAAGCTTCTGCAAGTCAAGGAATTCTTGAAAATAAACCAAAATCTGCTGATGATTCAACTGCTACTATGAATTCTGCTATTTCTCAAAATGGTCAGTTTGATCCAGTGCTGGTTTCTAATCTGTATAATGAAGTTATGAAGATGGTGCAGAACTCAAATTTTTCTTCTAATATGGAAGATAATCCACTTGCATCCTCAATCAATTATGCAGATAAAGACAAGTCTCTTAAATCTTATGATCAAAATTCCTGGATAGTTGATAGTGGAGCTACTGATCACATGACTTCTAATTTAACACTATTTGCTTCACTTCAAAAAGTTAAAAATCCTATAAAAGTCTCTCTGCTTGATGGTTCTAAAATTGATGTTAATCATGTTGGAACTGTGAATTTGAATCCAAATTTGCAACTACAAAATGTTTTATACATTCCTACATTTCAAAATAATCTCCTATCAGTAGGAAAATTCCTTGATCAAAATAATATTGTTGCAAATTTTACACATTCTTCTTGTTATTTTCAGGACCTTGAATCAAAGCAACTTTAAGCTGTTGGATCAAGGATCTCTGGTCTCTATAAACTTTCTTTTTTACCCAAGTTGAATAATGTTCTAGCTTCTTCTTCAATACCTATGAATAATTGTTTTGTTGCTTCTATCAATAATACTATAACATCTTGTAACAAACCTAGCATTGATATTTTACATGCTAGGTTAGGACATCCTTCTTTTAGCAAAATGAAACACATTCAAAACTTTGTATCAGGCAGAATACTTAATAAAGATTTTTCTTGTGAAACATATGTGTTAGGAAAAAGTCATAAATTGCCATTTTCTCATTCTGACTATTATGCTGAATCTTCATTTGATTTAGTTCATATTGATTTGTGGGGCAAATATCATAGACCAGCTCTCTGTAGTGAGACTTATTTCTTAACTGTTCTTGATGATCATACTAGAAATACTTGGACATATTTACTTCATTCTAAAGTTCAAGTTGTTTTTATAATTGCTGCATTTGTTGAATATGTGTTAACTCAGTTTGACAAGAAGATTGAAGTTATTAGATCCGATAATGGAACTGAAATCATTCAAGATTCATGTAGACAATTGTTTGAATCAAAAGGAATAATTCACCAAAAATCTATATCTGGTAATCCTCAACAAAATGGTAGAGTTGAAAGAAAGCATAGACAATTGTTGGAGACTGCAAGAACAATTCGAATTCATTCAGGTTTGCCTTACAAATTCTGGGGTGATTATCCCCTTGTTGCTACTCATCTCATTAATATCATGCTAAGTTCAATTTTACATTGGAAAACACCATATGAATTGTTAATGAGCAAAGCTCCTGATTATGAACATCTTCGGGTTATAGGATGTTTATGTTTTCCTTTTCAAAAATTGCATGATAAATTTGCTTAAAGAGCAAAAAGGTGTGTTTTAATTGGTTATCCTCATGGTCAAAAAGATTACAAACTTTATGATTTAGATATACATAAAGTTGTTTTTAGCAGAGACATTCTTTTTATAGAAAATGTGTTTCCTTTCAAACTAAAATCAGTTGTTCTTCCCACTGATATTCATTCTCATAAAGAAACTATGCTTGTTAATCCAGCTTTAGATCAGAGTTTTCCTCAAATACCTTCTTCAAATCAATTGTTACAGTCTCCTCAAATTGATCATCATGATTCTTCTAATAGTCCTCAACAAAATATGCCTTTTAGAACTTCAGTTTTTAATGACAAGTCTTCCTTTTCTCCTCAAAATCTATCATTACCTTCAACTTCAAATGATATTTCTAACTCTCCTCCAGTTATGCCTACTAGTACTTCTTCTAGAATTTGTCAAGTGCCAAAGAAATACAATGATTTTGTCATTGGAAAGCTGCCTTCAAGACAAATTAACAATTCACAAATCGAAGATGCTGTTTCTTACAATATATTTGCCGAACCATCTCTTGATCATTTGAATGCTAATGATTTACACGGTCTTGCAAATGTCCTTTCCTTTTTTGAACCATCTTCTTATCATCAAGCTAAACAACATCCTGAATGGATTCAAGCTATGGATAAAGAATTAACTGCTCTAGAAGACAATGATACTTGGAAATTAGTTCAACTACCCATTGACAAGAAACCCATAGCTTCTAAATGGGTTTTTAAAACAAAGTTCAAACCTAATGGAGAATAAGTAGATAGATGCAAAGCTCGTGTTATTGCAAGAGGAGATAAGAAAATCTCTGGTAAAGATTATAAATACACTTTTAGTCCTGTTGCTAAACTTACTACAGTAAGGATTGTTATGGCTTTAGCTGCTGCAAAGAATTGGGATATTCAACAATTAGATACTAATAATGCTTTTTTACATGGGTATCTTCAGGAAGAAGTGTATATGTCTCCTCCTGCAGGGTATCAGAAGGCAACCTCAGGTCAGGTTTGCAGATTAAAAAAATCCATTTATGGTTTAAAACAAGCTTCTAGATGCTGGAATCAAGAATTGAGCAAGTTTTTAATTAATTTGGGTTTTATTCAATCCAAACAAGATTATTCTATGTTCATTTCGAAGAAAGACAATGATTTTATTGGTCTGGTGGCATATGTTGATGATTTATTGATCACTGGAAATAATTCTTCCATTATTTCTGCACTGAAATCAGTTCTGCACAAAACCTTTACAATTAAAGATTTGGGTCAAATTAAATATTTTATGGGCATTGAAGTATCAAGATCAACTTCTGGTATTTTTTTTAAATCAAAGAAAATACATTTTAGATCTTCTACGAGATCATAATATGGAAGGATGTAAACCGGCTACTTTCCCTATGACAAAAGGATTAAAACTTAGCAAGCATGACGGTGATATACTCTTGGATCCAGAAATTTGTAGAAGATTAATTAGAAAATTCTTATATTTGAATTTAACAACGCCAGACATCTCCTATGCAGTTCAACAGTTAAGTCAAATTCTTCAGTTTCCTCGTGTTCCTCATTTTGATGCTGCACTTCATGTACTTCGATACTCAAAAGGTACTGTAAATCTGGGTTTATGTTATCCTTCTAAATCCGATTTGATTTTGAATGCATATTGTGATGCTGATTGGGGTATGTGTGATGATACTGGAAAATCATTAACTGGTTACTGTGTTTTTCTTGGTGATGCTTTAATTTCATGGAAAACAAAGAAGCAAAAAGTGGTTTATAAGAGCAGTACTGAAGCAGAATATAGGAGTATGAGTTATACAACTGTGAGATTGTTTGGATTGAGAGGTTTTTGGCAGATTTACAAATTGAAATATCAACACCTATCATACTTCATTGTGACAACCTTTCAGCTATGCATATTGCTCAAGATCCCTGTTTTCATGAAAAGACTAAGTATATGAGAACTAAGCATCAAAAGCTGGATGTCAATTATGTTCGAGAGAAAGTTCAGTCAGGTTTTCTAGCAATAAAGTATGTTAAATCTACACTGCAATTAGCTGATATCATGACTAAACCTCTTGGAGCTGATCAACACAAATCTCTTGTGTATAAACTTGGAATGGTTTGTCAATTTTATGCTCAAGATTGATCTTCTATTCCTACTAAAGTCAATCTTGAGGGGAGGGTGTAGAGTTGTATATAGTGTTGCTATATTTCTTATTGGGCTGTTTTACTAAGCCCAGTTGGATTACTTGTATTTTGTATTTTGTTACTTGTAATTTGGAACTAGGCTAAATAATAAAAAGTAGTTTTCATTTTTCTGAAATCTTTCTCTTCAAAATTTTATCGAAGAATACTGTAAAAGCTGTCGTCTGACTGAAAATAAACAATAATTATAACAAAAATTGTGTTACTTATGAAGTACATATCTGTAGAAAACTAAACGTGTGTCAACAACATAGAGATTTCTATGCTTATAGTAAATGCCAAAACTCCCCTGTGGTAGTTAATACTAGTAATGAAGAGTACATATGCTAATAGATATTCAACTTCTCTATACCAAAAACATGATAATTATCCCAATCCTTAGCTAATTGTGATATGGATTCCAAACGAGCACATTTTATATTGTATATATTGAATGATTCAACAAAGCTATTTTCTTAGGTGATGAATAAATATGCATTTGCAAGTCAACTTAAAGAGGCATGACAAGTGACAACGTAATCCATTGAAGGGCAATTCTTTTACGGCGATCATATATTGTGTGGAAAAGTGATTAGCATGAGAACATGGTTAAGTTTATCAATTCCTTCAAGTTATCAATTCCTAGTTAGTCCAGTTTCCTTCACTGGCCCTTGCCAAGCTAATTTTTTTTTCAGGAATAAAAAAATAAAATAAAAACATGTTTTTTTTATTATAAAGCATATGCAAGTTTGTCAGGTAATACTATTGATGCTGAACTGAATGTTATGAAATAATCAACATTGCTTTCATGGACCGTCCACTAACATGAAGCACAATGTACAGTTATTTTAGTTATTGGAGGCTCAATTGGTTGTTCATATTTTGATTGAATTGGGATTATCCCATGAAAGTAAAATGTTTATTACTTTATTCGATGAACATTAGTAAATATGATATGAGTTATTAATCAATATGTTGCCTGCAGTTAAATGGGACATCTGTCCCTCCAACAAAAGTGTGGGGTTTAGGTTTGTTACAGTGGTTGAAATTCAGAAAACTTATGGGCACTAGAATCCAAGGCAATGGTACAATAGAAAGACAAGGATGCGTGGTGGAGTAAATCTAAATATCAGGTGCTTTTCATTTAATAAATTATTAATGTTTTGAAATATCTATAAAACTTTGGTTTTTCAAATACCAACTCTGTATCTTGGATGAAATTTGGATGGCTTTGGGTTTGAAGTTTAAACAAATAGGCTTTTATGTTTAGCCTTATGTTCATTTTGGAAGTTATTTTTTACTAGAAGAACTTCGTTCAATTATCGATTTTACTGTTACACCATCAATGATTTTATTTTTGCTCAAAATGTTTTACACGAAACTGACAGTGGACTTGCTGAAAAAATGACTCAAATTAAACGAAAATTAATCTCTCTTATTTTATGATCCTGCTATGCCTAAAAATATAACTCAATTTCAATTTCACTTAAAATTTGATAGTTGAGAAGCAATTCAATTTTTTTAACATGTTCGTCTGTTTAGGATATATACTGCATATATACTCCATTATAATTTGACGAGCTCGTACAAGTTAGGGATATATATAATGAATCAGCTCACTTGAAAGTTATTAGAAGGAAGACTATATCTAAAGATTTTATTTGTTTTGCACCTAAAATGCCTAATATGAAGCATAAATGGCGGTAAGTACTCAATTATAGTTATTAAATGTTGTACATTTTTCATGCTTTCATAAGGTCTTAATGTTTTAATATCATGATATTTTGAGCATGGCAGGTTTCAGAAAATTAATTAATTTTTTTAATGGGTATTAAAATAATATTAAGACTATGACTTTAAGATGTATAAAACATAATTTGGTCATGTAGCCAATGAGTTGTCATTTTATTTTTTAAAAGTTAGGATAATGGCATGTATGTACCAACTTAAGATGAATAAGCACAGAAAATTAAGATAGAGAATTACTAACTTGTATGGCACTATCCACACTCCTAGAATTTATGTGATTTCAATATCGATTTGAATGACATAGTTTTTACTTTGTGTGTGTATGACCATGTTATTAGGTGATTAGCTGGCCATTTCCAAATAAATCAAGTTTACATATAATATCCCACTTTTTAGATTATGATTTCTAATTTAATTATGATTTTTTTTTGCATTTTTTTCTTCTTATTATGGCTGCTAACTCTTGTAATTGTCCTTTATAGGTAGTTAGACATCTTTGGTGCAAATAATAACAATACAGCACAATAAGTTACATCTAGGAAGTTCTTTTTGATGCGATAACTTATTCTGGTTTGCACTTTTTAAACGTTGTCTATGAATTAATATGAACGTTTATTATGTGTTTTGGTAAATGAATATTGTGCATGCTTAGTTATGTTTATAGATGTTATGAACTTGGTTTATGGATGTCTTTGTTTATGGATATTTTGTAAATTGGTCTATGGATGCTCTCTGTTTATGAATATTGTGTTAAACTTGGTTTATGAAAATGATTAATAGCTATGTGTTTATATATAATAGTTTTTGAGTTTGAATAGATCATGTTATGTAAACTAGATGTTTGTAATTCATCTAAATGCACTTTAATGATATGTGTATATAAATAATGTGATACAACAAAAGATGAATGCTGGGAATATCGTATTGATAAAAGATAGCATTTAATTCATGTTCTCATTACTACTAAGAGTTAACAGCATTTACCCTTCACTGTTGGAAATGCAGAGCATGAGTGCAAATATTTTTGATAGCAAAGTAAATGTTAAAAAGTTAACAACAACGTATAAATAACACAACTATAAATAACAAATGTAAAACACAACTATAAATAACAAAATGAAACGCTGTATAACACAGTTAACAACATGATACAAACGCTGTCAAATCAGATTTTTAACAGCATTTTTGATTTGTTGTTAAAAGTTTCGTATCTACGACAGCATGTCGTTATACAACATTTTTAACAACGCAGTCATATCCTATTAGCGTTTTTACAACGCCGTGAAAAGCTGTTTCCATTGTAGTGAATTCCATTTCCAATGTTTCTCTATGAAGCAGAAGTGACTATTCATTCTCTTCATATTCGAACTGTACCTTAAATTACATCTATTTTTATAAATTCGTTTTCCTTTCAAATGGTCAAACTATTCAAAAGAAAACCTTAATACAATATCAAAACAAGCTCTTTACAAAAGCGCATTTGATTTTCCTTAACATTTAAGGATATTAAATATGTTGCACTTTACATAAACCAATCAAAATGACATTTCAGCAATCGAGTTCTTAGATCTATCTTGTAGTTTTTGGTCCTGTATTACATTAACATAATATGATTCCTTTTGTAATCAATCAGATTGAATACTCGATCTCATAATAAGGTTTATTTAGTTTTCGGATGAACTAATTTCATCGAAATATTGTACATTACAAACTTTGACCATTCACCATATAATATTTATATGCAATTGTATATGGATCAAATATTCATAGTTTTGTATTGCTTTTAGAGTTCGAAACTCATAGAATGCAATATGTGGTCTTGACCAAATAAATGCGTAAGTGGGCAAACCACTAACGTATTCAATAGTTATAAAATCGGGCACTTGCATGAGTATTGAAATGTTAACATGCAATAGGAATTTAATAGTGGGTATTATATTTCCATTTGTCAACTTTCAATTCAGTTCGTTTATATATGTTAATTAATAAACATTTTATCAATCATATTAAATGAACAAATTTATCATTATAGATAATTATAACATTATTTGGCATATGTTCTTAAAATATTAGAAAGGTTAAATGTTACCATTTCATTTTTCTAATAAGGCTCCAACTAGTCTTATGTTTCTCAAAACCCTAAGATGAAGCATAGAAGTCTTTCGACTTCACTAGTTGGTGTTAGGACTTGTCTTTTTTGGTACTCTGACCTTTAGTTTGCTCAACAAATCATAGTCACACAAATGTTGGATAGCTCCTTATCGGTTGTATCACATATAACTCATAACATATTTTTCTTTGACTTAATCTCATTTCGACCTTGAGTTTACTCAACAAATCGAAAGAGATTATTCAGTCATATCTACCATATCGTGATGGCCTAAGTATAGTATATGTATCTTGAGTTTTCTCAACAAATACATATATTTATCTTACCTCATCTGTTCAATATATTAATAATACTACACATAACATTCCTAGCTTGAGTTTTCTCAATGAAGGAGCATGCAAGTAATTTATTAATATATATATATATATATATATATATATATATATATATATGTTGGTAGAGGACAACATTATATTGAAGATTCATAATCTTTAATATATTATACTGAGTGATATCGACTTATGGAATAATGTATTTTGTATGAAATACCATCGTGATTCAAGTGTCAAACACAATAGAAATCACATTATTTGTACATTTACATATGTATTTATTCCTTAAGTCTATTTGGGTTTCTTTAAATTCCACCTTTAGTTTATACATTCATATCATATAAGTTTTATTGGTATATAACTTATATATTTCATATTACTTATATGATAGTCTTATGTATAACATTTTATTTGATTAAATCTTATTTAATTAATTTAAATTAATTAACTCTTTAATTAATTTTATATTAGTACTCCAATACAACATTTATGTTGGACATATCTAGTATAACCTTTATAATGTACACTATAACCTTTATAATATAACACATATATCTTATATATGCATATTTTTATTTATTTAATTAATCTAATTAAACAATTTTAATTAAATTATATTAATTTCAAAATTTATCTTATATACATGCATGTATACTTATGTTATCTTAAACACTTTAAAACAACATAACATATATCAACATATATAATACATGCATATAAATATTAATTAATAAACTCAATTAATTCATTTGTTTTATTACTCTTATTAGTAAATTTTAAAATTTGAAATTAATATTTATATAATTTCAAACATTTTAACATTTTCATTACATTTTCAAACATTTTGAAAATTTATGTTATATTATAACCAATTATAATAAACATGTTTTTATTTTAAAATTAAATTTAAAATTTAAAATCTTGTCTTAGTTTTCAAAACTATTTTTAAAATTAGCCCAAGTCCCAATTTAAATTGGGCCTTTTCTATTAGGGGTAACCTTTGGGCTTACTCCACCTTTCAGGCTAGGCATGTAACAAGGTAGGACAGGGTACTTGATTACCCAATTCCAATCCTAGACATCACCTTTCCTGACACCGTACTAAGTGCGCAAGCTTAATCAGTTAACCCTAATATGACTAATTTAGGCCACATATGCTATTAAGCTCTGATACCACTGAAGGAACTGAGCCAGTCAGTAGTGAAAGAAATGGGTAAATTTTATAAATTTTACCATTTTGGATCATTAACGGGCCTATAAAGTCTAAATGCATTTAGATCTTATCTAAATTTTCATTTAAATAAAATCAATATTTTATTCACCATGGTAATTTAAGGAATTTTAAATATACAAATGTATGTGATACGATGAATGTATCAAAACATTCATTTATGTGAAGTGTAAGTGAAGTGTATAAGTGGTGTATATATATAAATGTGTAAAAATATATTAAGAGAAGGAAATTATTTGTTTCCCTCTGTTACTATATTCAATTAATAAAGGAAAAATATGGAAGAATATGAAAGGAGAGAAACATATCATTTCTTTCACCATTTAATTGTAATAATTAATACATTAAATGACAGTTATTACTTATCAATCAAATCTACACATGGATATGATAGAATATGAAAATAGGGAAAACTTTCACCATTTAACAATGATAATTAATACATACATTAAATAACATTTATTACTTGTCAATCAAATCTACACATGGATATAATAGAATATGAAAAGAAGGAAACCTTTTATTTCTTTCACCATTTAGCTGTAACAATTGATACATTAAATTACATTGATTACTTATCAACCAAATGTGTAATTATGGATGCATACATTCATAATTATGGATACATACATACCAAGTGAAAACCTATTGGCTGTTTTAAATAATTTAAAATCCTAAATTAACATTAAGAGAAATGATTCCAATTGAGAAAATGTTTTACAAAAAAAGGTTACATTATTTCTCATAATTTTTGTACAAATTTGATTTAAACAAAACATTTATATTACACATATCTGATAATTAAAATTTAATAATTTAGATCTGAAAGCATATATCTACAATGTAGCATATGGTATATGTGCATATACATTTGTACAAAAGGTTTTTGGTTTTAAAGTTAATTGTTTACATTAAAATTTTAATTTAGGAATGAAATAATACTTCAAACTTAAAAAAAAAACTTTAAATACAGAAAACAACAAAATAATTAAAATTTGCACTAAAGTCTATTCACTAATATTTATCAAGGTATCCACTTTTGTTTTAACAAGAATTATAACAATTGAACAAAAATTTAACACATGTAATTAAAACCAGATTCAGGGAATGATAGATAACTTAACATATACATACACACACACATACATATACATACATACATGCATACATACATATATATAATCCATTAGCATTTGAATAAGTAAAGATTATCTCATAGTATATATAAATCTCATTCAAAGTCAATTTTTAATTTCATAACTATCTACAATAAAATAAAAGAAACTTGAACAAGGTAGGCATGCGTAAATTTATGATAAGAAATTGCAGATCCAAACAACATGGAGAACGTTGACAATTTATCAGAAGTAACATGAGATTCAAGACATGTCGATTTATCATAAACGTACATTAAAAGGAAATGAGAAACAAACATAGACTAAAATAATAGTACTAGAAACATGTAAATATCTAATAATATGCACATAGATTACCTTAGGATGAAGCATGTAGAAACATGATTGATCACTCTCTAGATATGACAAACATTGCTCTTCATCACACCTTAATTTATGGCTTCTCCTCAGATTTCAAAAAATCACCATCCCACTTTGCAAGAGAAGAATGAACCACCCTTTTTAATTTAATTTGATATTGATTTGAATTTATTTTAATGTTTTTCTTTTGGATGAAGTTTCAACCATGGGTGAATGATAGAGAGAGGAACAATAAATAAAATAAATAAAATTCACGTTTGTTCTGTGTGCTTTCAAAAATGAGGAGGTTTTATTTTTGATAGAATTAAAGGAACATTTTCCTATTCTCCTATTAGAACTTCCTCCTTTAATTCCTCTATTTAAATTTCAATGAATCTTATTAATTGATTTCCTCCTCTTGCCATTATATGGCTGGTCCAAGCAAATTCCAAATATGCAACATTTTCAAATAAAAGAAAATAACTTTTATGTAATTATTTTATTGTTTAAAACATGTTTAAAATTATACCGATATCACATATCGATATATGCAAATATAACTTTTAATATACATTAAAATAATTATCAACGACATTCAAAACATCAAATAAATTAACGGTAATTCATAAATATTAAATAATTTAATCAGTTTGCAACATTTTATAAACTAAATAAATTGTGTGGTTTTCGGAGAAATCACAAATGCGGTTGTGCGACTCGAAGGTGTGAATTTAGTCAGCGATTAATATTGAACAATTCAAACACTAATGTTCACACATTACTTAGCATATGGTACGACGGTTTGGCTGAATTCATCGCTTATAGGTCTTTTCAGTAAAATTAAATTTTACTTTATTATATGTAGTACCTGATAGTGATAATTATTTACACCAATTCTCTTCGTTAAAATTGTATCATATTAGGACTTACGGAATTTGGTAATGGTCAAAATTCCAATATCGTTCACATTCAACTTTATAGTCTGAACACAAAGTCCTTGATTCAAAAATAATATAATTATTAACCAAAATGCTCTGGCCAGAGACTTTGACTTTGAGTTGACTTCAGTTGACCATGATACTAACCTCATATAAGTTAGGAGACGAATCCTCTCTTGAATAGTGTTTCGCTTCTAATACTTCCACTCGACCCAACTATAGTCACTCAATGGAACTCCATGCCATGATTTGACTATGATCAAAGCAGAGCTTTCATATTGAAGATCCACAATATTCTTAAGTTGAGAGAAATGTGTAAATCAGTCACATCGATATTTTCTGATTGACCTTAATTATACAAACCAACAGAAAACTATCAAGTGAGTCGTTGCATAGTTATCCAATAACTATCAGATATAACCCCTAGGTTCCCTTAGCAGTCATGAGAAATACACTGCCCAACATTTGGAGAGCATTACATACTCTAGTCTCAATGGATACATCGATATCCAGTCTCGATGCGTCATGACTAGAAACATTTAGAATGCTATATTTATTTTATTGTGATAAATTATTCATGGCCACAACACTTTGTAACTACTATAAAAAAATATACCGTTTATGGATTTTCCATTAAATATACTTTTAATTAAATTAATTAATTAATATAACCACATTACATCAAATATATAATAGAAAGAAAAACCTTTATTGTGAACAAGACTGTTCAACGAGTTTTATATATATATATATATATATATATATATATATATAACAAATTTCGTAATTGCCCCTTAGGAATACTCCTAACTCTATCAAATTTTACTTGAATTGATTATAAATTGGACTTGACATTATAACAGACCATTAAAGTGCAACTACGTTATTAAAGCATACAATTACTACTATTAAGGAAAATTTAAATATACTTAAAAAATTTAATTTTCAATTATGGAAGTCTACTGCATCATAACTACTCCATAGTTAATTTGGTGTTGTGAGACAAAAAATCTCACCAACAGGGATGATTTGATTGTCAGTTTAAGCCATGGTTTTGCCAATTTTTATTATAGTACTAATGAGTAATGTGGTATTTTGGTCCTTCTATTCATGATTTCTTTGAAAATGAATACTTAGGTAGTAGTATATAGTAGTACTACAAGTTGTAGGTAATATGCAGCACACTACATGTTAATATATGTCTAGTGATTCAGGTTACATTATGTAGGTTCCGAACCTACGACCTCTAAGAATGCCTAATCATTGGGACACTGGTATTGACTTACCTATGAATTTTAAAAATAAGGGTGTATTTTTGTTAATTTTTTAGGAAGGATATTTGTTGTTTATGATACTAAATATGGGTGCTTTGCAAGTGTTCCTTTGAAAAATGAATTTTTTATAGGATTCGCAAAAACGAATATGGAAGTGGATATATGATATATACATTCGAAAGTTGTTTGTTCAGCTTTTATCAAGAATGATAGAGGCTGGTTATACCTTAGGAGCAGTTCTATAATTTATTGTAAACTGTTAAATCTGTAATGAAATATCGTTCGGAATAAAATGTGTTTTTCTTTCCATTATATTCTTGTCCTATTGTGATATGTTAATTAATTATATAATTTAAGTACATTAAATAAAAAAAATCTTTAAATGATATGTTATGTGACAATAATCACAATGTGTTGTAATTATGAGAAATTTATTACGTTAAAAATAACATATTATTTCAGAAATTACTAGTTAAGATGTTTCGAAATAAGATATAGATACATCAGTTGCGACTAGAGTACGTAATGTTCTCATATATTGGACAGAGTGTTACTTATGGATGTTGGAGAGCATGAAGTGGTTACGCACAGATAATTATTAGATAATTATTGAATGACTCACTCGAGAGTGTTTTTGTTGGTTAATATAACTAAGGTCAATATAGAATCTCAAAGCGATAATACTACAAAGTTCTCTCAACTTGAGAATACCATTGAACTTCTATGTGAATACTCCACTTTGAGTCGCCTTATTTATAATAAGTTAGTATCACGGTCAATTATGGATACTTATAAATCAATAATTAGCATCCATATTGAAGTGTGTAATATATCCAATTTGTAGTGTCTAGAAAGGTGTAATCTATAGTTGGGTTTAGGTAATCGTGTACTCTGCCACATCTTACTACTGGCCCGGCCCGAAGGATGAAGTAAGCTCTAAGGTTATTCCCAATTTAAAGCCCAAATTATTTTGAGCTTTGGGCTAATTTTCAAGATAAGTTTTGAAAATCTAAATAATGTCTTAAATTTTAAATTTAAGTTTAAAGTATGAATCATATTGTACAGATGTTATAAAATATTTTTCAGAAATTATTGTTGAAAATTAATTAATTTTTTTTGAAATTTTATATTATTATTGGATTAATTAACTAAATAGTTAATTAAAGTAAATCATACTGATATATGTAGATTTACTTTAATATTCTAAGGAAAATAATAATAAAATTTTGAAATTATATTTTATTTAAATTTTTTTTTAATTAATTTAGTTAATTAATTGTTAGTTAGTAAATGATATACATGAAAATTGATATATGTATGTTATTATAAAGGTTATAGTATGTATGTGTGTGTGTGTATTCAATTTTAAAACGTTTAAATTGTATAAAATTAATTTAATTAAAGTGTTAATTAAGTTTATTAAATATGGTTTAATTAATGAAATTAAAATTAAAATTAAATTCAATGTGATTTAATTAAATAGAGTGGAACTATAAGAAACACAAATTAGATTTAACGAATAAATATGTACTACGTACATATATGATATACCGTGATTTCAGATGTGTCTAACGTTTGAATCATGAAGGTATTTCATTAGGAATATATTATTCCATAAATCTCTATCACTCAATATATTAAAGATTATGAACCTCTAATCAAAATGTTGTCCTCTTCCTTCTATATATGAATGGTTTACTTGCATACTCTTTTGTTGTTTGGTTTTCTTTATGCTAGAATGTTATGCATAGGAGTACATATATATTAACTAGAATAGGGATGATATATGCACATATTTATTGAGCTTTCCTTAAGGTACATGCATTATATTTAGGTCATCACAAAGTGGTAGGTACAAGTGAATAATTTCTTTTGATTTGTTGAGCTTAAATTCCTCAAGGCCAAGATGATATTAGGACAAAGGTCATATGTTAGGATTTATATATGATACAACTAATGTGAAGTTATCCATCGCATGCATACCTATTGTAACGCTTCGATTTTTCGTTGCCGAAAAACCGAAATGTTATGGGTTTTAAGAAAAAGAAAAGAAGAAAAGAGAAGGAAAGAAGATAGAAGATAGAGGGAAAAGAAGAGAGAAAATTTTAATTAGAAGAAAAAGAGAATAGAGAATGGAAAAAAATAGAAAAATGGAACGGAACAACAGAATCTCACAATTCGCAGCGGAACATCATATAATAATAAATGAATAATCTTTAAACAAAGAACTATATCAAGTATTACATTTCATCATATTTCATTACATCATATCATCAGAGTGTACAACAACAACATCAAATAGTGCAGCGGAAAAAGAAATACTATATAAGTAATACGCCATGCCATCCAGCTTGCCTCCAGCAATTCCAGAATATCCAGAATATCCTGATAAACCTTAACTCTTGACTGCCCGTGTGGAAATTGGTGGGCACCCAGAGTTTAGGAAGGAAAACAATAAACTCCAAGTCAGTCATGTGACTGGTGTGAGAACTCAAAACAGTTTATTTATCTTTAAAATCAAAATAGAGGAATATTTTTATTTCAATTCGCAATGCTTTTAAAAATGAGACTACCATAAGGCCTCCCGCACACACACACAATGCAAACGCAGAATCGGAGGAGATTTCTCCTTATGATAGTCAAAGATGCTTGATACGCATTTAAAATAACATTTGATATTATTACTAGTGCATAGTGTAGAGAAAATCATTTTGAAAGTAGAATATAAATCTTAGCCAACATAGACATTTCGAACTATGCCTACTATAGCTACCATCCAAACAGTGGTGACCACCATAAGTGAATGGCAGGTTCTACAACTAATACCGTACAAGTTTCGTATTGGGAATTGGATTTCCAACAAATGGTCAGGCCAAGGAACTTCCCATTGCCACATGAGAATGCCTCTGGAAAGACATCCCCGAGAACCAAACCGGAACTCTGCCAACACAAGGCCGGGTTACCCCTAACTGGGTAACTACTGACACGAGCACGCCATTCCTTGATCGTAAACGACCTTTCTCACGGGATCCCGAAAACCAACAAGTAATAAATTCGTAGTAACCACATAGGTTAAATATCTGGGCTCCATACCATGATACCACCTCTATCCAGAAGGAAATGTACATACCCTAAAGGGTGCTACCCCTCATAACCTTGCCGCATCTTTCCTGTTTTGACCATTTCCGGGGTGTGAGGTTCGACGAAGTCACGTCCACAAAAACATACTTTATACAAAAGCCATGCTTTGGGTCAACAAATGATCAACACAATGATCACTAAGATAGACGATCAAATAAACGATCCTATCACAATAATCAACACAATGATCATTTCAGCATCACTCAGCATATCACATTACCAAATTGGGAATATTTCGCTGATAACTTCAACTATATAACCTCTGAGCTCGTACGTCTCAGAGAAGGGTGTTAAGCTAAAAGAATAAATTCTCCGCCACCAACAGAAATATATTTGAAAGAAATCGGCTTTATATCTCAACTTGTAATGTCAGACATACAATCCATACAAGTCTGTTCTGGGCTCGAACAAAACCGAAGGCACTTACAAAGAAGTCCTTGCAATCCGGATATTCACAATCCTGATCGGATTTTCCATCACTTAGGGAGTCTCTATACCGCTGCAACTCAGTGCAGAGACAATCGACAGGTCATCCTATCGCTCTCGCAAATACCGGGTCTTCAACACCGATCTTTAATGCAATTATAACGACGTATCACATATTCGGAATGGGTTATACGACCCCATGGTCCTTTCCCGGTTAACCCGAATAGTGAGCGCTTATTCAAAAATATAAGTGTAGCATTCACATTCAACAAATCACATCAATTACCCATTCAAAGGGAAATATTGATAGTCGGTTATTGAACTATCACTGGATATGCACACATCACCAGTTTCCAAATTATTTTCCAAAATATCTTCACTAGATATATAATTTCAATACTCCAAAAATAAATCAATATTTACTTTTAAACAAATTCTCCTTTCCTTTATAAATTCAATAGTGAATTTATAATTCCAAAATATCAATGAATATTCGATTTCAATTATTCATTTCAATTTATCTTCAAAAAGATAAATTCTCTAAACGTTTCCTTTCACATTGGAAAAACATTTCCATACTTATTTATTCATAAGTAATTCACAAATTTTATTTATTTTCAACACTTGGAAAATATTCAATATACTTAAATCGAAATTAAGTATATATTTCATTCTTTAAGGAAATCATTCTCTCAAACATATTTATTTGGGCCAAAACGAATGTTACGTAAAACATCGTTACGACAACCCAAAATCACTAGCATAGGGATTCGAAGTTAAAATAGATATATAAATCCCAATACTATACAAAACATTTCCTTTCGGAAATCATTTACTATAACAACAGTGTTATAGTCCATCATCTCCTTTTATTTCTCGAAAACGTCTATTTCAACAATAAATGTTGAAATCTATGATTTCGAATCTCAACACATTTAAAACATCGTTAGATCGTTTTAATTCAATTTGAACATCAAATCTAAACATTTTCTTTAAAATATTGTTCACCATTCAAAAACGTGAATATATTACGTTAACAAATTTTCATTCTTTTATACATTTCATTTTAAAGGATTATTCACAGTCAAAAATGTGAATATAACTCCACTTATAGGTTTCAACAATTTACTTATCAAAATAAGTCATTTACGAATTTATAAAACAACGTTTATAAATTCCATTTCTATTTATTTATAAAAACTTCCTTTTTATAAATCTCCTTTATTAACCTATTCGATTTATAACTCAATTATAAACCAAAAGTTCACATTATAAGTTAAATGCTTATAAAACGATTATTTTACAAAATCGTTCTTTTTAACTTCCCAAATTATAAATCTTATAACTTATAAGATTCATTCATTTATCCAAAATCATTATTTTAATAACTTAATAAATTTTATAAACCTACTGCTTATAAAATTCCATTTATAACTTCACCGTATAAAATTCTATAAATTCCATTCAATTATGAAATTCATTTTCACTTCATTCAAACACTTATAAAAACTCGTTTTATAATGTCCATATTTCAATTTATAAATATCCATTTATAAATCTCTTAATATAAATCAATTTATATTATTCTTTTAAAACGTCTTAAATCTCCTTTATTATTCCACCATTTTGATTCATAAAATAATTAAATTTCATAAATCATATATTTAAACTTTTCACAATAAATTCTAAAATCCCGATTAAACTATTTTATAAAATCATTAGCATCATATTCTCAAAAATCAGTTTTTAACTATATTTCTCAAAAACCATAATTTTTATAACTTTAAAAATTATAACGTTTATTTATTTAGAATGGATCAATTCCAAAAATATAGTATATTTTCAAAAATCACTTTTAAAATTATTTTAAAATTCCAAATTTGGTCCAATGATGCTACACACCAAATAGTCAATCACGACTACAACGATATCATATATCAATATGAAAATCCATCAAATATCAAAATATCCGAAATCAAATAAATACTGTTGAGGAATCCACTTGGATCCCTCCAACCTGTTTTCCTGCATCCACAAACATTAGCACAATACCAATTTCGCTCCAGTACGAAATTATCGCGGTATATGTTCTTATTAAATATTATTCGCTTAATAACGGCGCAATAGGGTCTCATCCGCTAAAAAATAAATGCGGGAAATCAATAACTCCAATATATACATATGCCAATATATATATTGCTACTATATATAATACCAATTTCACTGTTTATGAAATATTCGCGGTATATGTTTTTATTAAATAACATCCGCTTACTAACGGCGTATAATGTCTATTTTAACAATCAATAGATATCAATCATCATTCAAACATGCATTCAAATATTTTAAATCTAACTATTTAAAATAAAATCGAAACTGATTCGATTGAGTGAGAAATTCTCACCTTGATTTTAAATTCCGTTTTAGCGATTTATTTCGAATAAAATTAAACGGACGTTTAATTTTACCCAAAATTCTCACTAACTCCAAACGACTCCAAACCAACTCCATCGCGTAGTGCTCGTCCATACGATTCCAACGCAACTGGTTTCGCGCGTTTTCGACCTCGTATGAAAAAGATATTACCTTTTGAAGTCATACGAATTTTTATAAACAAATTTCAACATATATTTAAATTTTTATAACCTAAACTAAATCATCACCGTACGTTTATCACCCAGAGAATCACGGCCGCACTATTGCTCTTCTTCCCCATCCAGGTCGCGTTCAAACCCGCACGAGCCGCCGACTAGGGTTCATCGCCTCTCCCTCCACGAACGTCAAAAGTTCATCAAACCACCGCCATTCGACTCGTCTCAGCCTCCTCCACTTCCGCCCCAAAGGCCCTGAAGCTCGGCCCTACTTCCAGCTCGAAAAATGCGTGCAAAGTTCATGCGTTCAAGTGCAAATTGCCGTCAATCGACTCGATTAAAATGAATCACAGCCGTTGGATGCCTCGGCCTCGCCACCCTCTACGATTCTCTAGTTGAGATCGTTGTCTAAAAACGCTTGGATGAGGAGATCGGAGAGGAAGATGTTGAGAAAATTCTGGCCATTCATGGGTGAACGGAGGCTAGGGTTTAATTAGGTTTTTTTTATTTTTTTTCTCTAAATTATGAAGAGGTGGGTGCTATTTATAAGAATTTCGAACGACACTATTCATCCGGAAATTCCGAACTCCGATTTACGCGCCGAAACTGACATACCTAGCGTTTATCCCGCGTTCCGGACACAATGGAACAGGTTTCGAAAGCTAATTCGGACATCTGTGCGAGTTATGGCTACAAACGCTCAATTTAAATTAAACCGATTTAAGCGATTTTCTAGGCGTTTTAATTTGTAACGGACAAACGGTAAATCCAATTGACTTGAAATTTGAAACCTTACAATAATATCACATTACGGATCCGATGAAACTGGTTTCGTCGAAATCCGAGACTTTTTGAAAAATGGCTATTTTCACTCGCCAAATTAAAATTAAAAATAATTCGATGCGTTTCGAGCTGCCACGATCAAACGATAACTCCGATTGACACGAAATTTGAAATCCGGTAATAACTAACTATTACGGATCCAATGGAACTGGTTTCGTTCAATTCTGAGACTGTTCAAAAATTGGCTATTTTCACTAGTCGATTTAAATATTAAAATATTCAATTTTCACAAATTAACTTTTAATTCGATTTTAAAAGTTCTAAAATATTGTTCTAACTCCCATATTATATAATAAAATTTTACAAATCATTTTCAATCATATTTAACTCTATTTTCAATTATTTCCATAATTTAACGTATTAAATTATCGATTTAATTATCCAATTAAATCCAATAATTCAAATAAAAATTTATTCGACTTATAAATTCACTTATTAATATTTAAAATTAATTAAATATTCAAATTTTAATAAATTAAAATTCTGGGTCGTTACAATCTTTCCCACTTAAAAGAATTTCGTCCTCGAAATTATCAAGTAAGAAAAATTACAGAATCTATTAATTTTCCCAAAATTCATAGTTAAACTTCTTACAATACTTTACTAAGTTTTCAAATCATACTTAGTTATCTTTTCAAAAACAACTACTATTGTTTAACTTTCAATTCCAAAATCAAAGTTATAGTTTTCAAAATTTTCCAAATTTTTCTAACGCCTTAAATTTTCGGAAAAATTCGCCATAGTCTCCTTTGCGCGGCTCGATCCGAAAAAAAAATGACAGTATATATATCACAAATATACATCTCATCAAGTAATGAGGCATCCCGAAGGGAAAAAGTATAAAAGTACGGTATGTAATCCGAGATATGTACCTTATATTTTATTAGCAAGCATATATGGCTAATATAGCGCGAAAGCGAGCTCCAAATGCGAAGCAAACGCGATCCGCACCTACTAATCACTCAACAAACAACATGAGAACATGCATATAGACAATAGTATCAATATACATCCTATAGCAACATAATAACTATATATGTCAACATAGCAAATGAAACAAAACAACATATTCAACCATCAACCAACTAGCATTCAACAAATTCATAATCAATAGATATTCATTTATATTCTCATTAATATTAAATGAATTGGTTTTCAATTTAATCACATTTGATTCATTTACATTGGGTTTACTAACATTCATTCTCAATTAGTTTATATTCACTAATTCATATTCAAGTTGGTTCACTTCCAAAACAAATTCAATTTCATTTAAGATTCATTTAACTTCCAATTGAATTTCAATTACTTTAGCTTTAAATTTCATTAATACTTAATGAATTATATACAATCAATTAACAATCATATATCAACCAATGTATATTAATTAAAACCAAATTCCTTTGCTTATACAATTATTCTTTTATTTAGATTATTCAAACAACTAAACAATCAACTTATATACTTTAATAATTCTGAAAAATTATTCCTTTATATATATAAAATATACTCAAGGTAAAATTATTTCATTTACCCATTTTTAAAACCATATTGTGTCGAATCGTTCTATTCAAGTGTTTAGAAACCCCTTCGGCATAGTTGTACATACCGTGCTGACGAAGGTTCATATGCCACTCAATAAACCAATCATCACAATATAAAACAATTTATATTCACTAACAAATACGCTCTCATAGCTATTATTACACTCAAATTCATTCTAGAGTACTACTGACTCTATCTCTAATGAGAAATACCCAACAGAACCATGGTTGTCGCTTAACCATAAGCTCTGATACCAAATGTAACGCTTCGATTTTTCGTTGCCGAAAAACCGAAATGTTATGGGTTTTAAGAAAAAGAAAAGAAGAAAAGAGAAGGAAAGAAGATAGAAGATAGAGGGAAAAGAAGAGAGAAAATTTTAATTAGAAGAAAAAGAGAATAGAGAATGGAAAAAAATAGAAAAATAGAACGGAACAACAGAATCTCACAATTCGCAGCCGGTAGGCTTTTCAACCATCCCAGCCCCACCGTGGCTTACACTGGTATCCCAAACTTGCTTCTACGGCCAGCCTCTCGACTGTCTCAGGTTACACCTAACCAACCCCCTAAAAGAGGATGTGTGGGAGTAAGAGTCTCCCGTTCGCCACCTAACCGCGAAGCGAGAACCCCCCATCACATTGCCCAAAGCTTAACAAGACTGGTGTGAGAACTCAAAACAGTTTATTTATCTTTAAAATCAAAATATAGGAATATTTTTATTTCAATTCGCAATGCTTTTAAAAATGAGACTACCATAAGGCCTCCCGCACACACACACAATGCAAACGCAGAATCGGAGGAGATTTCTCCTTATGATAGTCAAAGATGCTTGATACGCATTTAAAATAACATTTGATATTATTACTAGTGCATAGTGTAGAGAAAATCATTTCGAAAGTAGAATATAAATCTTAGCCAACATAGACATTTCGAACTATGCCTACTATAGCTACCATCCAAACAGTGGTGACCACCATAAGTGAATGGCAGGTTCTACAACTAATACCGTACAAGTTTCATATTGGGAATTGGATTTCCAACAAATGGTCAGGCCAAGGAACTTCCCATTGCCACATGAGAATGCCTCTGGAAAGACATCCCCGAGAACCAAACCGGAACTCTGCCAACACAAGGCCGGGTTACCCCTAACTGGGTAACTACTGACACGAGCACGCCATTCCCCGATCGTAAACGACCTTTCTCACGGGATCCCGCAAACCAACAACCACAAAGTAATAAATTCGTAGTAACCACATAGGTTAAATATCTGGGCTCCATACCATGATACCACCTCTATCCAGAAGGAAATGTACATACCCTAAAGGGTGCTACCCCTCATAACCTTGCCGCATCTTTCCTGTTTTGACCATTTCCGGGGTGTGAGGTTCGACGAAGTCACGTCCACAAAAACATACTTTATACAAAAGCCATGCTTTGGGTCAACAAATGATCAACACAATGATCACTAAGATAGACGATCAAATAAACGATCCTATCACAATAATCAACACAATGATCATTTCAGCATCACTCAGCATATCACATTACCAAATTGGGAATATATCGCTGATAACTTCAACTATATAACCTCTGAGCTCGTACGTCTCAGAGAAGGGTGTTAAGCTAAAAGAATAAATTCTCCGCCACCAACAGAAATATATTTGAAAGAAATCGGCTTTATATCTCAACTTGTAATGTCAGACATACAATCCATACAAGTCTGTTCCGGGCTCGAACAAAACCGAAGGCACTTACAAAGAAGTCCTTGCAATCCGGATATTCACAATCCTGATCGGATTTCCCATCACTTAGGGAGTCTCTATACCGCTGCAAATCAGTGTAGAGACAATCGACAGGTCATCCTATCGCTCTCGCAAATACCGGGTCTTCAACACCGATCTTTAATGCAATTATAACGACGTATCACATATTCGGAATGGGTTATACGACCCCATGGTCCTTTCCCGGTTAACCCGAATAGTGAGCGCTTATTCAAAAATATAAGTGTAGCATTCACATTCAACAAATCACATCAATTACCCATTCAAAGGGAAATATTGATAGTCGGTTATTGAACTATCACTGGATATGCACACATCACCAGTTTCCAAATAATTTTCCAAATTATTTATTTTCCAAAATATCTTCACTAGATATATAATTTCAATACTCCAAAAATAAATCAATATTTACTTTTAAACAAATTCTCCTTTCCTTTATAAATTCAATAGTGAATTTATAATTCCAAAATATCAATGAATATTCGATTTCAATTATTCATTTCAATTTATCTTCAAAAAGATAAATTCTCTAAACGTTTCCTTTCACATTGCAAAAACATTTCCATACTTATTTATTCATAAGTAATTCACAAATTTTATTTATTTTCAACACTTGGAAAATATTCAATATACTTAAATCGAAATTAAGTATATATTTCATTCTTTAAGGAAATCATTCTCTCAAACATATTTATTTGGGCCAAAACGAATGTTACGTAAAACATCGTTACGACAACCCAAAATCACTAGTATAGGGATTCGAAGTTAAAATAGATATATAAATCCCAATACTATACAAAACATTTCCTTTCGGAAATCATTTACTATAACAACAGTGTTATAGTCCATCATCTCCTTTTATTTCTCGAAAACGTCTATTTCAACAATAAATGTTGAAATCTATGGTTTCGAATCTCAACACATTTAAAACATCATTAGATCGTTTTAATTCAATTTAAACATCAAATCTAAACATTTTCTTTAACATATTGTTCACCATTCAAAAACGTGAATATATTACGTTAACAAATTTTCATTCTTTTATACATTTCATTTTAAAGGATTATTCACAGTCAAAAATGTGAATATAACTCCACTTATAGGTTTCAACAATTTACTTATCAAAATAAGTCATTTGCGAATTTATAAAACAACGTTTATAAATTCCATTTCTATTTATTTATAAAAACTTCCTTTTTATAAATCTCCTTTATTAACCTATTCGATTTATAACTCAATTATAAACCAAAAGTTCACATTATAAGTTAAATGCTTATAAAACGATTATTTTACAAAATCGTTCTTTTTAACTTCCCAAATTATAAATCTTATAACTTATAAGATTCATTCATTTATCCAAAATCATTATTTTAATAACTTAATAAATTTTATAAACCTACTGCTTATAAAATTCCATTTATAACTTCACCGTATAAAATTCTATAAATTCCATTCAATTATGAAATTCATTTTCACTTCATTCAAACACTTATAAAAACTCGTTTTATAATGTCCATATTTCAATTTATAAATATCCATTTATAAATCTCTTAATATAAATCTGTGACGACCGCCCATGACTCCCGCACCAAAACAAGGAAATAATGCGCTGAAAGGCGTGCCAGGCAGCCATGGACGATAGTCAGGGTAAAACAAAACAAAAGAATCTCTATCGTACAACTCACAGCGCATGGATAAAATACAATAGAGCAATATAATATAGTGAAGCTCCATAGAACAGAACATCATCATATAAGCATCACAGTAGTTTTATACAATCATCTACTCAAATCCATACATGAAAGCCTCACTACAAATCACTCAACCAAATACAGCAGCGGATACCCAGTACATATAGTAAGAAAACTAATATGCAAAGCCTCCTGCTCGTCTTCGTCATCTTCATCGTAGAACTCCTAGCACAGCACCTGTCACCTGCTACCTAGTCTGCCCATCCCAACATGGATGAACAGCCCAAGGTAATAAGAGGAGACATAAAACCTTGAGTCAGACAAAGTCTTAGTGAGCAGTAAATCAACTATCAAGCATACCAAAAGAGCATAAAGGATAAAAGGAATAGGAACCAAACCATCCCACTCCACCTCTTTCTACAGTGATAGCCCCAGACATACACTAAGGAGAAGCAAGCATAACAACATAGACAATTAAGGTAAAGCGAATACCACTCGAGTCAAGGACGATGTTTTCCAAATACAAACCCCCAAGGCCTAAACCAAGATCAGATAAGCACCCAGAAAACACCGCTCTTGAAGCCGAATGATAATACAACCAAACATCCATGACTCTGGCTATCACTGTTATCCTTGCCTCGATTTCACCGTTAGTTGAATGACCATCTGTCAAGGGCTAATGGTAACCCCGGTTCTAACCATAACTCCGCACACTGCCTTGTGCCTAGGACTTATCTACTTTGCCCAGAGTACTCAACTACCTACCTGTAGTCTTTTGGGTGTCCCGACTACCTACCTGTAGTCGTTATGGGCGCCCCATGTACTCTTGCTTTTGAGCATGCTAGAACCTTCAACAACGACGAGATCCAAGCCTCCTAGCCATCCTTCTTGACGACTATCCTCATACAAGCTCAAGCTACCTCTTGAACAATCCATTATCAACCAACTTGAACTACTCTTCAAGTTATCAACATGCTTGGAATGATCCCTGCTTGGATTAAGCCAAGACTCACATCATACTTCGCTTCATCGCATCAAAGCAAAGTCTCAACTCAACAACATGGCTTGCCTCATCAAATCATGGCAAAGTCCCATCTCAACATCATCCAATCTATACATATGAGCTTCAACATCCGCTACATATGCCTTAAGCAGCTTTCACCATTCAAGAGCCTTCTTCCATAGCTTTTGAATCCTCTTTCATCATCTTGTTCCAAATCAACTACTAGCTAACTTGGAAACAATCAAATCAATCATACATTCAAATAATCAATCATTCAAACAAGATCTATTAAGCAATTTAAGCAATATCAACTATAATGGGAATTTCGTAAATAAACGAGCAAAAGTCCAACATATGTGAAATCATGGTTTTTAGCATAGATCTATCAATTATAAAACATGGGATTTTGTCTCTAATGCTTATTAAACAAACTTGCATAAGTAAACATCTTCAAAAACCATGGATCTAGACTTAGATCTAAGAAAAATGCATGAAATCTCTAACTTTAACACCCAAACATGCCACCAATCCAATATACTCCTTTGGATCCGCGTGAGAGATAACTACCACTCACCAAATCACCAAAACAACCTAAAATCAAACAACTTCAGATCTGGACAGCAAGGACTTGGGCTTGATCCGGAGAAATTTCACTTGAAACGGTGAAATCTAGCCTCTTCGGATGAAAATCTTCAACTTTGGCTCTTGATCTTTGATCTTGATCTTCAATCTTCAATGGATGTTAGAATTAGATTGGAATGGAGAAAAGAAGATGAAGAAATGTTGTAGTCGAGTCTTCAAAATGGCAGCACTTCGTCGCTTCGAAATCTGGTGCCAAAAAGTGAGCCGAACCCCTCTATTTATAGGCTGGAACCTCCCTGAGTCGTCGCCCCATGAGTCGGTCCCGACTCATCATGAGTCGTCCACGACTCATCTCCTGCCGACTCACGACCTAGCACAGCCGACCCTGCGACTTAACTATACAACATATACTGCCGACTTAACACTAACCCAGATGCCGACTTAAATTCTACCGACTCAAAGACCTAACGACTTACGACTCATCGTTAAGTCGTGCCTACCGACTCAGTTGCAAACGACCTAACAACACAGCCTTATGGCCGACCTAAGTCCTAGCCGACTCAACATAAGTCGGTCACGACCTAAAAGCCTCCGACCTAAGTCACTGCCGCGTTTTCCCCAAGTCCTAAGTCGTACGACGACTCAACAATACACACTCACGACTCAACTATGATGCCGACTCACGACTCATCAGGCCCTACGACTCAAAACCCTGCCGACTCATTACCCACGACCTAAGCCTAAACCCCTTAAGTCGCTACACCCTTAACCCGTTAACTCCTTAACTCGGCAAACCCTATGAGTCGTAACTCGTTGACTCGGCCACACTTCTTATCTCGGCCCTCTATGAGTCGGTCATCCTATGAGTCGCCTAACTTCTTGAGTCGGTCCATCCTTATCTCGGCCAACACTTTAAACCGCTACCCCTCCTTGAGTCGGTCCCCTATGAGTCGGTCACGACTCATCACTTGTACCCGGGTTGACTTCTAAACGACTCAAGCTAGAAGCAACACAAACAACACTAACAACCTGCAAATTCTACGATTTATCGACACGTAAAATACGGGTCGTTACATTCTCTCCCCCTTAGGAATTTCGCCCTCGAAATTCCAAGCAAACAACAGCAATCACAATTATTCCGCATGCCTACCATCCATAGCAATCAACAAACCATGCATCCAATTCTAACCTAGCATGCAGAATTCTATGACTTAGAACAAGCTACAAATTCATGAGATGTCACGACACTTTAGGGCCATACCTCGAAGAGTCCGGGATGAGCTGCCTTCATCCTCTCTTCCTCCTCCCACGTACAGTCGTTAACATCATCACTCCATTGTACCTTGAGCAACGTAATCGTCTTCCTCCTAAGCTGTTTCGTATCGGTTTCAACAATACGAAGCGGCTTACGAGGTCTCGAAACAACTGGATCAACCTCCAAGTCTTCACAGCTATCAGCAGAAACCACCGTAGTTGGGTCGTGCATATACTTCCGTAGATAAGATACATGAAAAACACTGTGCACACCCGCCATCTTTTCCGGTAACTCCAATCTATAAGCGAGCTTTCCAATACGCTCGATAATCGGGAATGGTCCAACAAATCTCGGAGTTAACTTTCCTTTCTTCCCGAATCTAATGACACTCTTCAGAGGAGAAATCTTCACAAAAACCATATCACCTACGTCGAATTCCAAATCCTTACGACGATTATCGGCATAACTTTTCTGACGATCTTGGGCTGCCTTCATTCGTTGCCGAATGATCTCTATACAATCTGAAGTCTGTCGAATCATCTCTGGCCCAAGTATCAGCTTTTCTCCAGTTTCCAACCAACATGTCGGTGAGTTACACGGTCTTCCATATAATGCCTCATATAGTGCCATACCAATACTCGACTGATAACTGTTATTATAAGCAAATTCCACCAAATGAAGGTGATCTTCCCATGATCCTCCGAAGTCCAAAACACATGCTCTAAGAAGATCTTCCAAAACTCGGTTGACTCTCTCAGTCTGACCATCTGTTTGAGGGTGATAAGCTGTACTCAAACACAATTCGGTTCCCAGGACTTCCTGGAAGCTCTTCCAAAACCTACTAGTGAACAATGGGTCTCGATCGCTCACTACACTCTTCGGAACACCATGGAATCGAACAATCCACTTCACATAAAGCTCAGCCAACTTCGATGCGGTCCTAGTCGATCGAACAGGAATGAATCTTACACTCTTGGTCAAACGATCTACTATGACCCAAATCCCTTCATTCCCTGCTCTTGTCCTAGGTAGACCATCGATAAAGTCCATCGACACTTGCTCCCACTTCCATGTAGGAACCTCTAATGGCTGAAGCAATCCACTGGGCTTCTTCTGCTCAGCTTTCACCAACTGGCAATTCATACACTTGGAAATAAAATTTCCAACATCCTTCTTCATACCTTCCCAGTAGTAGGTTCTCTTCATATCCCGATACATCTTATTTCCACCTGGATGAATTGTCAACTTCGAGTGATGACTCTCCCTCAGAACTTCATCTCTCAATCCATCTACATCGGGAACAACTAGTCGCCCTTGCTTTCGAAGCCAACCCTCTCGATCGACTTCAAATCCTTTATCCTTTTCTGGATCCAATCCGGATTCCAAATCACGGATAATCTTGATAAGCTTATCATCTCTCCTTTGCCTCTCGCCAATTCTTTCCACAAGAGTAGGCCTTATCGATAAGTTTGCCAACATCTCAGGTTCCAATTCACATCTAGGCCTGAAATCAAATCCAGCCAAATACTCAAGACTCTTCCATTCCGAAAACATGGCTCCCAATCCTGCATGTCTTCGACTTAACGCATCAGCCACTGCGTTACCTTTCCCTGGAGTATAGGCTATACCAAAATCATACGATGCTAAGAACTCTAGCCACCTTTGCTGTCGAAGATTCAAATCCTTTTGGGAAAACAGATACTTCAACGACTTATGATCTGTAAACAGCTCGAATCTAACTCCCAATAGATAGTGTCTCCACATCTTCAAAGCAAACACAATCGCCGCTAACTCCAAATCATGAGTCGGATAATTCCTTTCATGCGGCTTTAGTTGTCGACTAGCATACGCAACAACTTTATGCTTCTGCATTAGCACCGCTCCTAGTCCAGTGCCACATGCATCGGTGTAAACCACCATCTCATCATTCCCACTTGGAATAGTCAAAACAGGAGCGCTCGTCAGTCGCTCTTTCAGGATTACGAAAGCTTGCTCACACTTATCATCCCATCTGAACACTTGGTTCTTCTTCGTCAATCCTGTCAACGGTGCAGCTATCTTGGAAAAGTCTTTGATAAACCGACGATAATATCCTGCTAATCCAAGAAAACTTCTCACATCAGATGCATTCTTAGGCCTAACCCAATCCTGGATCGCTGCCACCTTAGCGGGATCAACCGCTATTCCATTTCCAGAAATAACATGACCTAAGAACCTCACTTCATTCTTCCAGAAGTGACACTTCGAAAACTTAGCCTTCAGCTGATGTTTCCGTAAGATTTCCAAAACAATCCTCAAGTGCGTCTTGTGCTCTTCCTCAGTTCTGGAATAAACCAAAATATCATCCACGAACACAAGCACGAACTTATTCAACTGATCTCTGAACACTCTATTCATAAGATCCACAAAATATGCTGGCGCGTTAGTCAACCCAAACGGCATTACCAGCCACTCATAAAACCCGGATGGTGTCCTGAAAGCAGTCTTCGGCACACTATCCTTCGCCACTCTCAACTGGTGAAATCCCGTTGCCAAATCCATCTGAGAAAACACCTTAGCCTCGTGAAGCTGATCAAACAAGTCATCTATTCTCGGCAATGGATACTTGTTCTTCTTAGTCACCTTATTCAGCTCACGATAATCCACACACAACCTCAACGATCCATCCGCTTTGGTTGCGAACACAACTGGCGCACCCCATTCGGACACACTTCTCCGAATGAATCCTTTCTGCAAAAGGTCATCAACTTGCACCTTCAGCTCTTGCTGCTCCCTCGGTGCCATCCGCCTAAGAGGCATCACAACAGGTCTGGCTCCCTCAACTAGATCGATACGAAACTCGATCTCCCTATGCGGCGGCAACCCTTTGACTTCCTCAAAGACATTCTCAAACTCATTCACAATAGGCACCGATGACAGTCCATCCCGTGGAACAACTAGCGAATACATGAAGCTCATGAAGACGCCTTCTTCATGCTTACATCGTATCACAACCTTTCGCCCTTCCACATTCCCGACTGTCACCTCAAGCCTCTCACAATCAATCCTAGCCGCATACTTCCTAAGCCAGTCCATACCCAAAATAATTCCGAACCCCGCAAAGTTCAGAACAAAGCAATCACAAACAAACGAGCAATCATGACTCGACACAACTAGACCACGACATAACATACACAAACATGACGAACCCCCTACCGGATTAGTCACAACCAATGGCCTATCAACAATATCCGGTTTCATACCTAACCGGCTTACCAAATCATCACAAACAAAAGAATGCGACGCTCCAGTATCAAACAACACTCTAACTGGAACACCACAAATAGAAAGAGTACCTTGAACAACCACACTCTTCCCCTTCTCTTCAGCAGTAGGAGCTTTCGAAGACGATGGAACAGCCCCCAAAGCATAGGCTTGCACAACCTGCCTATCTTTCCTCGGTTCTGGACAATCCTTCTTGATATGTCCCAGCTTATCACAGTTGTAACACTTTCCCGGCACTTTGGGATTCTTACAATCTTTGTAAAGATGGCCCTTCTGCTGGCAGTTATAGCAAGTCACTTCACTCTTCGGCTTCTTCTGGCCATCCCTACCCCTCTGTTGCTGTTGTTTCCTCTTCTTATTGCCACTCTGCTGTGGTTTAGATCCTTCCCTGGTTACAGAAACGACAGAACTTTCCCTAGGAAACAAACTCTCATGCCTAAGAGCTTTTTTCCACAAGCTTCTCAAATGGATCGTCCAGATGATCCACTAACTGCCTCCCAAGATAAGCATCCAGACCAGTCACAAACTTTTCATTCTTCTGGT
The DNA here is from genome assembly GCA_030765085.1 of Allium cepa. Lineage (NCBI taxonomy): Eukaryota > Viridiplantae > Streptophyta > Magnoliopsida > Asparagales > Amaryllidaceae > Allium > Allium cepa. The sequence goes on from CM060930.1 coordinate 177,368,907, forward strand.
AGGGAGAATCAATATACGATCTGGCATACTTAGACAAAGCTTCGAACTCAGAAATATACTCAAGAACAGGCCTCCCACCCTGCTTGAGCTCCACAAACCTCTTAAACAAGACAGATTTCTGGGAAGTAGAGATGAACTTAGCTTCAAATCTAACTTGGAATTGCTCCCAAGTAATCTCTTCTTCTGGAGTATCGATGGTGATAGAATTCCACCAATCAGCAGCTCTTCCCTGAAGCTGTCTCGATGCAAGCTTCCTCTTAGTTGCATCCTCAATCCCTAAGTCACCAAAGATTCTTTTGCAAGCATCAATCCATCTCTGCACCTCAATAGTCGACTCCGTCCCCAAGAAAACTTTCCCTCCAAGAGCAGTATAATCCTTGCAAAGCTTGGCAAAATCCACCGGTCTCGGAGCTTGGACTTGAACTCCCACATCCACAGATGATCCTGAAGCTGGTATTCTCCTCATGATTGAAGTCATCATGGCCTCAAACATAGGAGCATAATCAACAGCTTCCCTAGCATCACGGCTACCCCTCGCAGCTTGTCTCTCACTTCGACTCATCCTTAATATCTGTAAATAAGAATGATTAGAACACCTTAAGAAACAACTGCATAAGGAGTTCAAACCCTTCTAAACTACTATATTATATATAGTAATCATCCATCAAATTACAATTACGTCTCTCTTACGTAGTTACATCAGCGAGCGTTGGCTAAAATCGATTAACCAAAGCTCTGATACCAAATGTGACGACCGCCCATGACTCCCGCACCAAAACAAGGAAATAATGCGCTGAAAGGCGTGCCAGGCAGCCATGGACGATAGTCAGGGTAAAACAAAACAAAAGAATCTCTATCGTACAACTCACAGCGCATGGATAAAATACAATAGAGCAATATAATATAGTGAAGCTCCATAGAACAGAACATCATCATATAAGCATCACAGTAGTTTTATACAATCATCTACTCAAATCCATACATGAAAGCCTCACTACAAATCACTCAACCAAATACAGCAGCGGATACCCAGTACATATAGTAAGAAAACTAATATGCAAAGCCTCCTGCTCGTCTTCGTCATCTTCATCGTAGAACTCCTAGCACAGCACCTGTCACCTGCTACCTAGTCTGCCCATCCCAACATGGATGAACAGCCCAAGGTAATAAGAGGAGACATAAAACCTTGAGTCAGACAAAGTCTTAGTGAGCAGTAAATCAACTATCAAGCATACCAAAAGAGCATAAAGGATAAAAGGAATAGGAACCAAACCATCCCACTCCACCTCTTTCTACAGTGATAGCCCCAGACATACACTAAGGAGAAGCAAGCATAACAACATAGACAATTAAGGTAAAGCGAATACCACTCGAGTCAAGGACGATGTTTTCCAAATACAAACCCCCAAGGCCTAAACCAAGATCAGATAAGCACCCAGAAAACACCGCTCTTGAAGCCGAATGATAATACAACCAAACATCCATGACTCTGGCTATCACTGTTATCCTTGCCTCGATTTCACCGTTAGTTGAATGACCATCTGTCAAGGGCTAATGGTAACCCCGGTTCTAACCATAACTCCGCACACTGCCTTGTGCCTAGGACTTATCTACTTTGCCCAGAGTACTCAACTACCTACCTGTAGTCTTTTGGGTGTCCCGACTACCTACCTGTAGTCGTTATGGGCGCCCCATGTACTCTTGCTTTTGAGCATGCTAGAACCTTCAACGACGACGAGATCCAAGCCTCCTAGCCATCCTTCTTGACGACTATCCTCATACAAGCTCAAGCTACCTCTTGAACAATCCATTATCAACCAACTTGAACTACTCTTCAAGTTATCAACATGCTTGGAATGATCCCTGCTTGGATTAAGCCAAGACTCACATCATACTTCGCTTCATCGCATCAAAGCAAAGTCTCAACTCAACAACATGGCTTGCCTCATCAAATCATGGCAAAGTCCCATCTCAACATCATCCAATCTATACATATGAGCTTCAACATCCGCTACATATGCCTTAAGCAGCTTTCACCATTCAAGAGCCTTCTTCCATAGCTTTTGAATCCTCTTTCATCATCTTGTTCCAAATCAACTACTAGCTAACTTGGAAACAATCAAATCAATCATACATTCAAATAATCAATCATTCAAACAAGATCTATTAAGCAATTTAAGCAATATCAACTATAATGGGAATTTCGTAAATAAACGAGCAAAAGTCCAACATATGTGAAATCATGGTTTTTAGCATAGATCTATCAATTATAAAACATGGGATTTTGTCTCTAATGCTTATTAAACAAACTTGCATAAGTAAACATCTTCAAAAACCATGGATCTAGACTTAGATCTAAGAAAAATGCATGAAATCTCTAACTTTAACACCCAAACATGCCACCAATCCAATATACTCCTTTGGATCCGCGTGAGAGATAACTACCACTCACCAAATCACCAAAACAACCTAAAATCAAACAACTTCAGATCTGGACAGCAAGGACTTGGGCTTGATCCGGAGAAATTTCACTTGAAACGGTGAAATCTAGCCTCTTCGGATGAAAATCTTCAACTTTGGCTCTTGATCTTTGATCTTGATCTTCAATCTTCAATGGATGTTAGAATTAGATTGGAATGGAGAAAAGAAGATGAAGAAATGTTGTAGTCGAGTCTTCAAAATGGCAGCACTTCGTCGCTTCGAAATCTGGTGCCAAAAAGTGAGCCGAACCCCTCTATTTATAGGCTGGAACCTCCCTGAGTCGTCGCCCCATGAGTCGGTCCCGACTCATCATGAGTCGTCCACGACTCATCTCCTGCCGACTCACGACCTAGCACAGCCGACCCTGCGACTTAACTATACAACATATACTGCCGACTTAACACTAACCCAGATGCCGACTTAAATTCTACCGACTCAAAGACCTAACGACTTACGACTCATCGTTAAGTCGTGCCTACCGACTCAGTTGCAAACGACCTAACAACACAGCCTTATGGCCGACCTAAGTCCTAGCCGACTCAACATAAGTCGGTCACGACCTAAAAGCCTCCGACCTAAGTCACTGCCGCGTTTTCCCCAAGTCCTAAGTCGTACGACGACTCAACAATACACACTCACGACTCAACTATGATGCCGACTCACGACTCATCAGGCCCTACGACTCAAAACCCTGCCGACTCATTACCCACGACCTAAGCCTAAACCCCTTAAGTCGCTACACCCTTAACCCGTTAACTCCTTAACTCGGCAAACCCTATGAGTCGTAACTCGTTGACTCGGCCACACTTCTTATCTCGGCCCTCTATGAGTCGGTCATCCTATGAGTCGCCTAACTTCTTGAGTCGGTCCATCCTTATCTCGGCCAACACTTTAAACCGCTACCCCTCCTTGAGTCGGTCCCCTATGAGTCGGTCACGACTCATCACTTGTACCCGGGTTGACTTCTAAACGACTCAAGCTAGAAGCAACACAAACAACACTAACAACCTGCAAATTCTACGATTTATCGACACGTAAAATACGGGTCGTTACAAAATCAATTTATATTATTCTTTTAAAACGTCTTAAATCTCCTTTATTATTCCACCATTTTGATTCATAAAATAATTAAATTTCATAAATCATATATTTAAACTTTTCACAATAAATTCTAAAATCCCGATTAAACTATTTTATAAAATCATTAGCATCATATTCTCAAAAATCAGTTTTTAACTATATTTCTCAAAAACCATAATTTTTATAACTTTAAAAATTATAACGTTTATTTATTTAGAATGGATCAATTCCAAAAATATAGTATATTTTCAAAAATCACTTTTAAAATTATTTTAAAATTCCAAATTTGGTCCAATGATGCTACACACCAAATAGTCAATCACGACTACAACGATATCATATATCAATATGAAAATCCATCAAATATCAAAATATCCGAAATCAAATAAATACTGTTGAGGAATCCACTTGGATCCCTCCAACCTGTTTTCCTGCATCCACAAACATTAGCACAATACCAATTTCGCTCCAGTACGAAATTATCGCGGTATATGTTCTTATTAAATATTATTCGCTTAATAACGGCGCAATAGGGTCTCATCCGCTAAAAAATAAATGCGGGAAATCAATAACTCCAATATATACATATGCCAATATATATATTGCTACTATATATAATACCAATTTCACTGTTTATGAAATATTCGCGGTATATGTTTTTATTAAATAACATCCGCTTACTAACGGCGTATAATGTCTATTTTAACAATCAATAGATATCAATCATCATTCAAACATGCATTCAAATATTTTAAATCTAACTATTTAAAATAAAATCGAAACTGATTCGATTGAGTGAGAAATTCTCACCTTGATTTTAAATTCCGTTTTAGCGATTTATTTCGAATAAAATTAAACGGACGTTTAATTTTACCCAAAATTCTCACTAACTCCAAACGACTCCAAACCAACTCCATCGCGTAGTGCTCGTCCATACGATTCCAACGCAACTGGTTTCGCGCGTTTTCGACCTCGTATGAAAAAGATATTACCTTTTGAAGTCATACGAATTTTTATAAACAAATTTCAACATATATTTAAATTTTTATAACCTAAACTAAATCATCACCGTACGTTTATCACCCAGAGAATCACGGCCGCACTATTGCTCTTCTTCCCCATCCAGGTCGCGTTCAAACCCGCACGAGCCGCCGACTAGGGTTCATCGCCTCTCCCTCCACGAACGTCAAAAGTTCATCAAACCACCGCCATTCGACTCGTCTCAGCCTCCTCCACTTCCGCCCCAAAGGCCCTGAAGCTCGGCCCTACTTCCAGCTCGAAAAATGCGTGCAAAGTTCATGCGTTCAAGTGCAAATTGCCGTCAATCGACTCGATTAAAATGAATCACAGCCGTTGGATGCCTCGGCCTCGCCACCCTCTACGATTCTCTAGTTGAGATCGTTGTCTAAAAACGCTTGGATGAGGAGATCGGAGAGGAAGATGTTGAGAAAATTCTGGCCATTCATGGGTGAACGGCGGCTAGGGTTTAATTAGGTTTTTTTTATTTTTTTTTCTAAATTATGAAGAGGTGGGTGCTATTTATAAGAATTTCGAACGACACTATTCATCCGGAAATTCCGAACTCCGATTTACGCGCCGAAACTGACGTACCTAGGGTTTATCCCGCGTTCCGGACACAATGAACAGGTTTCGAAAGCTAATTCGGACATCTGTGCGAGTTATGGCTACAAACGCTCAATTTAAATTAAACCGATTTAAGCGATTTTCTAGGCGTTTTAATTTGTAACGGACAAACGGTAAATCCAATTGACTTGAAATTTGAAACCTTACAATAATATCACATTACGGATCCGATGAAACTGGTTTCGTCGAAATCCGAGACTTTTTGAAAAATGGCTATTTTCACTCGCCAAATTAAAATTAAAAATAATTCGATGCGTTTCGAGCTGCCACGATCAAACGATAACTCCGATTGACACGAAATTTGAAATCCGGTAATAACTAACTATTACGGATCCAATGGAACTGGTTTCGTTCAATTCTGAGACTGTTCAAAAATTGGCTATTTTCACTAGTCGATTTAAATATTAAAATATTCAATTTTCACAAATTAACTTTTAATTCGATTTTAAAAGTTCTAAAATATTGTTCTAACTCCCATATGATATAATAAAATTTTACAAATCATTTTCAATCATATTTAACTCTATTTTCAATTATTTCCATAATTTAACGTATTAAATTATCGATTTAATTATCCAATTAAATCCAATAATTCAAATAAAAATTTATTCGACTTATAAATTCACTTATTAATATTTAAAATTAATTAAATATTCAAATTTTAATAAATTAAAATTCTGGGTCGTTACACCTATGACTTGTTGAGCTATCCTTAAGGTCCAAATCTCAAGATACGCAAGTAATAATGTCCACTAGAGAAAGTGAAAGATTCTTATGTTTCCTCTTAGAGTTTTGAGATAACATAAAGCCTCTTTGGAGCTTATTAATAAAATAAAAAATATTTACTACCAATAATCAGGACCGGCCCGAGCAAGAATATTGCCCTAGCCGATTTGAAGAAAAAAAAAGGTATTTAAAAGTAGTTAACACAACAGGAATTGAACTCTGATCATTTGTCACATTGAAAAATGTGCAAACCACTTGAGATATAATATAATTATTGTCAAAGTTATACATAGATATTATTTAATTTTAACTATTTTTAGAGAATCATATTCGTCACCATCTTCGCCGTTGCCTCCTACCCGTCCGTTGCCCTAGGCGGCTGCCTAGCTCGTCTACCCCTAGGGCCGGGCCTGCCAATAATATAAGAACATTTGCTATGTATAAATTAAACTAATCTACTTCAATAAATTTGTGCAATTAATATAATTGATCAAATGTTTACCAGTTAAGATATACAAATGAATTGGATTAAGATTGATATAGAAATATAAAATATGCACACCAATGAATCTTTTTGTATGTTGTCATTTCAAGACCCATGCAATCACCTAATTATACAACTACTAAATACATTCCTAACTTGATCACTTACATACTTATTTGCTTGAGACTGTTTATTGTATTCTATGAGTTTTGAACTCTAAAAACAATGCAAGAATATGGATATTTGATCCATATTCAATTGCATATAAATGTTATATGGTGAACAAACATAATTCATAATGTATGAAAACTCGATGAAATTAGTACATTTAAAATGAGCAAGTAAACCATAGTGCAAGATCATGTATTCAATATGATTGATACAATAAGGATCTTATTGTGGTAGATGCAACACTAGAACAAAAGATATAAGATGGATCTAAGAATTTGATCACTGATATATCAGTTTGATCAGTTTATGTAAAGTGCAACTTATTTGATATCCATAAATGTTAAGTATGACCAAATGTAGTTTAGTAAAGGCTTCGTTACAATCTTATAGTAAGGGTTTCCTTTTGAATGGTTTGTCTATTTGGAAAGGAAAGTGAACGTAAAAGAGTGGATGTAACTTAAAGCACATTTGGCATGAATAGAGTGAATGGTCACTTCAGCTTTATGAAGAGACATAAAAAATATGACCTGTATAAAATACTAAAAGATACATAATATGAAGGATTGAGAAATAGAATTTCTATTTCAAATGTATTTTCATACAGAAATTTGATTTTTGTTAAATGTTACTTCTTCGAGTTAAAGATATTTGATTAAAAACTCTCAAGTGTAAACTAGTTATAGTAAATGAAATAAAATCCCATAGCAAGTAATCGAATGGAGCATCATATTTCATACGCTATTAAATTAATGATGGTAATAGTGGAGCATACCATATAAACTTCTTAGTGGACACATCAAGTTAAAAAAATAATTTTTGTGAACATACCAAAATATTATTTATGAAATAATAGTTATTTTTTAGTACTGGAAGTAGACATGGTTTTATTTCGATACGAATATTGTGAATATTCATTATAAAGTAAAACAATAATAGTTGTATTTATTTTCATAATAAAATGATGTGTTAGAAAATACAGAAGTATCTAAAATTTATAATTAATTTATAATTATGGACTAAGCAATAGTTTTGACAAATAATTGTTTAATTATATGATTGTGCATCATCTAGTAGCGGTGAATTGCATTTAAATGATTAAGGATAAAGCGTCCATTCAGTGGGAGCATAATAAGAGTTGGTAAACTCATCGGATTGATATATTTAGATGTATGCAATCATAATTCCATTGATACCAAAACGGTTTCTCATACTTCATTAAATTATCCAATGAATTATCGCAGACATAAACATGTGTGTTTGATACACATGTAGTATGTCTATGGTAAACTCATTGAATATAAAATGAAAGTAAGTAACATAATATGTAAAAGTAAATAAAACGATTTGATTTAATTGAACGAGCAATTATATTGGAAAGAATTTCGAATGTACCTAAAAATGAATAAAGATTGAATCTCAAAAGTCACTCCTCGATATGATACATAATGACGTATCGATAAGGAGCAATCCGACTTTGTTGAACAAAGTTTGATTGATAACGAGTGAAGTTGGTTAAATTATTTATGTAAGGTCATTTACTTAAAAGTAAGTACATAAAGTTAAAATTAATGTAATGAATAATTTGCAAAATCATACAAGATAAGGGCTTATAAGAAACCTCGTTATATCCTAGGTCAAGGAGTTGACATGTTGTGTGAGTCGAAAGACTGCACATAATATTTGTTTCTGGGGAATCTTGTGTAAACCACCCCAAAGAAACTTGGGACTAATCAATATTGATTGGCCAATTTATGTTATGAACAAAAATTTCATAAGCTAAATTCCAAATCAAGTTTATATATAAGGCAATTCATAAAATGCCTATGAATACCAATTCCATTACACCGAGAAACAATTTTTGTTTAAATAAACACCAACTTCGTGATGAAGGAATTTCTTTCAAAAATTATTGGTAGTATATGGATTTGCATATGATCCAAAGATAAAAATGATTATGATGGATGAATTTAACTAAACCCAATTGGAAACAACACAATAAAATATTTAATAATTATTCTCGCATACTGTAGAGAAAGTACGAGTTTTATATCAATGTCGAGAAAAGAACTTCCTAGGTTGTCAATAAGACATCAGGAGTATTGAATATACCATATGGCACGATGGAAAAATCCAAAATAGATTCCAAGTACATTATCAAAATATGATTTTGATAGTTATACTCAAAGGGATATAATTTGTCAACCATAAATGTATTTTCGAGAAGTAGAGACCAATCCAATTGGAATACAGTAAGCAGCATTGATAAGAATAACGTCATAAATTTCAATTGTTAAAACTAATGTAACAGATTTGTTGTTTAACTTTTTTAAATAAACTTGGATTTTACTCGCATGGTATATTACGTATTATGATTTTGATTTGTGGTACATATATGTTGAAATAGAGATTTTTAAATAATGATTTAAAATAGACTGTTTGCGTATAACAACCAAAGTGTCTCGAAGTCAGTGGAAGCAATACTTTTTGGTTTCTTATATGATCCAATAATTGATACAAAAGTATCATTTAATAAGTATCAGAGTTAAATAAGAATTTTGACTGAAATATCTAATTGTTTAATTTTCTGTCAAAATGCAGAGAAAGTGGGTGTTTATAAGAAAAAACATTAAGTGGTACTTAGATATTTCAAAACTATAGGCGAACAACATACCGCCGATTGTTAATGAGATACCTAAGTTAAAATAAGTTACAATTTGGCTATTTAATTCTTGATATAAGATTTGAAAAGACGTCAAGGATTTTAGTGAAAGGGGACAACAAACTAATGATCTTAAGGCTAATTTAACACTAGAGGGGGGGAGGGGGGTGAATAGTGTTTAATGAATTCTAAGACTTATATGAACTAAATTGAAATTATGACACAAACAAATGCAGAACTTAATCACAGAACAATCATAGAATCAAACACAGATGCATAAAGTAAATAAAAAGCAGTAAAGGGAAAGAACACACCGGATTTTATACTGGTTCGAAATTACCGTACATCCAGTCTTGTACCAAGGCAAACCACCTCATACAGATTTTTATTAAACCGGTGTTGAGATTACACTCCTCAATTTATAGAGGCCTTGAGGTACCCTCCTGTCTTACGAGTTCGGGGAAAACTCTCTTGATTACGGGCCACAAGATTACTCAATCAGGCACAATCACACCTTGTAGAGAGACTTGATAAACTTTTGATTAATAATTGATCCTATAGCTTTGAATAGCACTTTGATCTTCGAGAGAGAACAGAGAATCAAACAAGAATGAAATTCTAATTTGATTCACTTGAGAATTTGGCAGAATTTTGGCACAATCTTAAAAATATGACAATTATAGAACATGGATTTGTGGAGAAGAAGAAGTGAAGAAAATATGAGAATTATGTTATAAAAATTCGTTTGAGAAGGCTATTTATAGAGTACCAACTTTCATAACCATTCGTGAAGTGATTTAAACGAATAGACACTTCTTTTGAAACTTTTGAATTCAACGGCCACTATGTCGACAAGGGGTATCCCATGATGTCAACATCCCCTTGTTAAAATTAATGTAAAATTTGTTTTGAAAATGGTATTGAAATGAAAACAAGATGAAATAATTCTGGAGTAAAATAAACTAATTTTACTATGTTTTAAAACACAAAAACAAAGAATATTTTAAGGCTAAAACATCTTTTTGAAAATCATTTAAAAAGATAATTTTAAGGCTAAAATATTTTGAAAAGCAGTTTTGAAAATAGTTTTGAAAAACCATCTTAAAGTAGTTTTGCAAGCTTCTTCCTGCAGAATATCTCATCACATCAGGAATCGAGAACTTGTACAAAACTAGGAAGTTCGTGGTTTTGTAAGCCACTTATCGTAGGTTTGTAAGCTACTTGTCGTAGGTTTGTAAGCCACTAGTAAGGTAGAAATGGGTTCCATCGCAAATGAAATTCGGAATGAAGATTTCCATACTATTATGAAGTTTTAACAAAAACTAGACACATATCTTGAAATCTTGATCTTGATACTCTAGAGTCTTCAATCTTGAGTCTTGAGTCTTTATATTGATCAGCCTTCAGTAATCAATACCTGCATATTTATATATCCTGCATATACATATCTATCTAGATTATAGTGTTAGTATATATTTTATAATAAGATAGTTAAAAAAAGGTTGTTGTCATCAAAACCAACATTTCAGTTCCTAACAGTTAGGAATGTCCCAAATGATAGACATAGACCCCATACTAAAATGTTTAATATGGGCACGCAAAATGGATTACTTGTGCATTGGCAAAAGGAAATTATCATACATGCTGTATTATCTACAATATGGTATTTCCCTTGTATTTGATGCATAAAGAAAGTATCAAATCCAAACTAAGATTGATAAATGGCAGTTAAGAGTATTCTCGAGTATTTACTAAAAATTAGATCATTGTTTGTGTAAACAACGAGTTTTTTATGAAGAATTATTTGGACTCGAAATCCATATATGATATCGAGTGTAATATGTCAATATTATATTCATGTTCATACCTTAATTAAGAAGTTTTAAGTTGGAAACATTCCAAATAAAATGATTGTGGTTGTGTAATACCCCTCATTTGGAGGCCCAAAACTAACGGCTATGAATGCTGTAGTTATCCATAGTTATTAATTCTCGGTGACCAAACGCAGTAATGTTAGATAATTGATATAACAGAAACACATGGATATGAAATTTTTTAAACTCAACTTAAAACAAATTTCTCATTCCACTCCAAATCATATTTCAAATTCACTACATAATCTCAAATTTTAAATCATGTTCATAGAAATATAATTATTACAAAATATGTCAATAACGGCATATGAAGATGCCATCTTGGATGATTAGAATCTAAACATAGGCAGTTAAGCAACTTCACCATTACAATCAAAACACAACGGAATCAAACAGAAAGAACTCCTAATAACTAACTTGCCTCCTGCACGTCTCCGGAAGCTTGTTCATCTATAGGAGAACCTGAAAACATTAACTCCTAATCTACTCAAATTAATTGAGTACCCAAGAGTTTAGGGGAAAAACATAATATTCGAGTTAGACAAAAAGCCTAGTGTGAATAATTACCAACCGTCTTGAACCATATAGATATCTAGTGAGAGCTCACTGCTTAGCGGACGGGTTTTTCCCTCACTAGGAACTTAACCAAAATTTATAATAACCATATACTGTGCACCTGCATCCACAATGGTTAAGAGATAATATAATAAAATATATCCTGATGATATACAAACATGCAATATATTCTAGATTTCCCATCTCTATTCATCTGACTATCTATCTCAGTATAGTTTCTAGGGTCATTGTTAACCTAATAATTTTCATGGGCTGACTAATAAACTGTTCAAAGCTTACAGACTATCTGTCCAGTTTTATAGTTTTTATGAGATCACTAATAACCTATTGGTATTAACCAATAACTTCATCCAATCATAGTTTTATGGGCTTACTATGAACCTATTAGATTCTCCAATAACTTCTCTCTTGCCAAAGTTTTTCATGGGTTGATTTTGAATCTTTTTGTCTCTGTCAATAACTTAATCTGGATATAGTTTTCATAGGATCACTAAAAACCTACTGGCCCCTAGCAATAGCATTTTCTGAACATAATTTTCATGGGTTTACTACGAACCTGTCTAAACAGACAACTCTTTGATCAGTCTCTAAGCATCCTACTATATTGTCTACCTGACCTCCTGGATGCAATTCTATTCACACAGGAGTTAACTCAATATATGTTCACTACTTGGTCAACCTAGCTAGTTATTCTGCCTTTAATACCCCAAAATACAGTTATGGATTAATTATAAAGTGAATATGCTTATAGAAGAAGACACATAATAACTAATCATAACATGATAACACAACCATCCATGGTTTAATATCCTTGTAATCATTTGCAAATGAAACATGATTAATACCTTTAACCTATTATCTTTAGCAAGGAAAGCTTCTTCAAAAACTCTAAAGTGAAATGCCATTTCAAAAATATATTGCCATGGGTTTATCTTTAAATTTGAGATCTGGTTCCTTGTTTTGGAAACTAAGACTTTCGAAAACTTAGACACTCTCTTTCGAAACCATTAAATTATACACTTCGAAAGCATTCAAACCACCTTTTCAAAACACTTAATCATATGCCTTTTGAAACACTCAAAACATCTCTTTCTAAAGCATCAAAATTTTCCTTTCTAAACCATTAAACATTCATTTCGAAAGTATTAATGCTTAACTTTTAAAACCTCTTAATCCAAGTAGGATTTACAGAAGCATAGCTTCGAAACCCTATGAAAGTATCTCTTTCAAAATCATTGGGTTTAACCTTAAATATAACTTCTAGGTCTAGGTAAACATAGGCGAAAGTAACCCATTCGAAAACATTAATACCCAAGTAAAAGAGTTTGGGGAAACATATGGTTTAGAAACCATGCTTTCGAAAGCAATAATCTATAAGTAAAATAATATAGAAGAGGATAGCTTCTAAACGACCTTTCGAAACCATTGCCTTCGAAACCTTTAATATAATTGACTACAGGGACCCTTTCGAAAGCATTAGGGAGTGGATTCAATATTAATAAAACAAACGCTACCCCTTCGAAAGCATTGTTATAAGGCTATAAAGAAAAGCGGCCTTTAACCCATTTGAAAGGTATGAAGATGGCAGCTGACTTGGTTCAAAAGCGACCACCTTTTTGAAAGCTCCTTTCGAAAACTTAATATGCAATAACTCAATTGAAAGCTACTTTTAAAAGTGAGGCAAGCGATAATACGTTCTAAAGCTATTTAAATGTAATTTCAACCCTTACGAAATCTTCTTAGAAAACCAGCAGCAACTCTTTCGAAAAAAAAACAAAGGCAAGTGGGTTGATTCGAAAGCTATTAAAATGACATCAACCTCTTCAAAAGCAAGCTTTCGACACCTTCCCCTTTTGCGTTTTTCCAATATGCTACATACCAACTATTTGATATCATGCATATTGGTTTCGAATGAGTTCGAAAGGCGATCTGGGATGATACTGGAAGCAAGCAAATGGAAGTGGAAAGCTGTGATTCAGAGCAAAACTGATTTCTATATCCTTAAAAGAAATTCCTATATACCTAACTTGCCTTATTTGTCAAAATGTGATTGACTGCCAAATCCTTTAGCAATTTTTTTTTTCAAAAAAGGTTGTTGAATTCATCCATTAATAATTAAAAATATTTTAGCAAAGAAGTCCTTCCTCTTAACAAAGCTATTAAGACATTTAAGTCCTTAAAATCAATTAATTTAATTTCAATAGTAAATCACTTATGAAAAATCCCCAAAAATCATCTGAATTCACTTTTAATATGTTTACTAATATATATAAATTTTGGACCCATAGTACTTTATATAATTGTCGAAATTAATTTTAAACCCAAATTATCTATTTTTTCAATTCAAAATTCATAATTAATAATCCATTGCTTGGATAATTATGAAAATTTAAACCCATCTCCAAAATAATGTTTTACATAACATCTAAAATCCTAATGGCATTTGAAACCCATTTTAACATGATTTTAGCCTTAAAATCGAATCAAACATTTTTCAAACATACATGTTTAAATCAAATATGGCATATAATCAAAGCATATCATCATTCAAATCATCTAAGCGGTTTTGAACTTTAAACCCAAAATCAAAATATTCATTAAGATATAAATGAGATGGTTTTGAATATTATTTCACCTTATGTTGGATAAGGAACTTGATATTTGATTTTTCTTATTTCTTCCTTACTCGAATCCTTAGCTTTTAGTTGATTTTTATCCTTTTTCCTCCTGGGGTTGTAGCCATCCTTAAAGCTCCTTGGTTTATGTTTTTTTGTGAGAAGTTGAATGAGAATGAGGTAAGGGTTAAGAGGTTATGGCATACGGCTCTTTCCCATAATACCCTTGCCTTATTCTCTTGAGTGGTTAACTTATAAAACAATTCTATAAACCCATTTTCATGATTTCATTTAGTTAAGGCACGACCTCTATTTAATTTTCAAATCTCAATCCCTTTATGATTCTAGCCTATACATTATTCTATTTAATTTATCTAATTAAATATCCTGAATAATATTATTTAGAATTAAGGGTGCTACAAGCTTCTCTCCTTAAAGAATTTCATCCTCAAAATTCAGTAAGGACTAAATACTAAACATAACAATCACTGTAACATCTCCTAACTACCATACTAGCCTATCTGACTAGCAACAGTCTATATAAAGTAAATATAGAACATACCCTCCTAGTAAATCAGGATAAATATCTCTAATCCTATCTTCTGTCTCCCAAGTACAATCCTTCCCGTTGTTTCTCCACTGAACTTTCACCAACTTGACTATCTTGTTTCTTAACTTCTTCTCATCTCTCACTATAACCCAAACTAGTTATTTGACAAAAGTCAAATTCAGTTCTAATATTGAATCTTCCAACGCGTCGAAGGAATAGTAGTCTCTGGATCATGCACATACTTACGGAGATATGATACATGAGACTCATTATGGATACTTGTCAAAATGCTCGGCAACTCTACTTTGTATGCGTGCTTTTCGATCCTCTTTATAACGGAGAATGGACCAATATATCTTAGTGCCAGTTTTCTCGACTTTACGAATCATACCACACCCTTCATCGATGATACTTCAATGAAAACTCTATCTCCAACTTAGAACTCTTGATCCTTGCTCTTCTTATCTGCGTAACTCTTCTGTCTAGACCGCACTTCCCTTATCCTTTCTCGGATCAGCCTAATCTTCTCTGTTGCCTCTCTAACCAGATCTGGACCCAAAAATAATATGTCTCCGGTTTCTAACCAACAAGCTGATGACTTGTATGGACTTCCATACAAAGCTTTGAAAGGTGTCATTCCTATACAAGTCTGATGACTATTATACAGGAAAATCGACTAAAGTGTAGGTAATCTTCCCAAGATCCACCAAATTTTAGCACATAAGCCTCAACAAATCCTCGAGCACCTTATTGACCCTTTCCATCTTCCCATCTGTTTAAGGGTGATACGCAGTACTCATCTTGAGCCTGGTACCTAACACATCCTACAGACTCTTTCACAATTCACTAGTAAACAAAGCATCTCTGCCATTGACTATATTACTAAGAATTTCATGCAGTCTAACTATGTTCTTCATAAACAATTTAGCTAAAACAGGTGCCGTCCTAATTGACTTAACTGGAATGAAATGGGCACTCTTGGTCAAACTGTCCACTATGACCCATATACTTTCATTTCCTCGACGCGACCTTGGCAGCCCATCTATAAAATCTATGAATATTGAATCCCATTTTCAAACTGGTATCTACAAAGATTGAAACAATCCACTTGGCTTTTGATGTTCGGCCTTCACTTGTTGACATTTTTCACACTGCCTAACCCACAAACCAACATCCTTTTTCATACCTTCCTAGTGGAAACTCCTCTTCATATATTGATACATCTTTGTTCCCCCAAGATGGATCGATGACATTACATAAGAACTTCTTTACTTAAGTCCTCAACATTCGGAACACACAACCATCCCTTCTTTCTCAACCATCCCCTCTGGTCAACATTATAATCTTTTGAATCATCAATCTCCGACCTAATTTCAAGCCTTCCAATATTCTCGGTTAACAATGGCCTAGAAGCAATTCTTTCAATTGATATTGGTCAAACTTCCAAGCAAGATACCGCTGCATTGCTCTGGCTGGAACTAGTAGTCGATTTTAACTGCACACTACAAGTAGTCAAAGCCTTAAGATCTTTCCATTTTGCCAACATGGCTAACACCACATTCTGATGTTTTATGCTAAGAGCATCCGCTACTTTATTCCCTTTTCCTGGTGTATACTCTATACTAAAATCATAAGTTGCTAAAATTCCAGCCATCTCTGTTGTATCATATTCAACTCCTTTTGAGATAATAAATACCTTAAGGACTTATGATCTGTATGTAACTCAAATCTCTCCCCTAAGAGATAATGTCTCCATACTTTCAATGCGAAGATCACCACCGCCAGCTCTAAATCATGAGTAGGATATCTCACTTCATGCGGTCTAAGCTGTCGTGAAGCGAAGGCAATAACTTTACCATTCTGCATCAACACGGCCCCTAATCCAGTTCCACATGCATCGGCATACACTACTAATCCTTGGTTTCCATCTAGAACCACTAACACAAGTGTGTTGGTTAATGCTTTAACTTAAGGAATGCCTCTGCATATTTCTTAAACCAAATAAACTTCACATCCTTCCTGGTTAGCTTAGTCAAAGGCGCTGCTATATGTGAGAAATCCTTAATAAATCTTCGGTAATAGCCAGCAAGTCCAAGAAATTTTTTGATCTCAGTCATGGTCTCTGGTCTCTTCTAGTTTTTAACAACTTCGATCTTATCTGGATTAACTGACAAACCCTTTTCTGAAACCACATGACCAAGAAATTTAACCTCTTTCTTACAGAAATGATACTTGGAAAACTTCGCCTTCAGCTGATGTTGCCTTAGCTTCTCAAGCACATCTCTAAGATGAGCTTCATGCTCTCTCATCCTTGGAGCATGCTAAAATTTCATCTATAAATACCAATACGAACATATCCATGTACTCCTGAAAAATCTAGTTCATCAAATCCATGAAGAAAGATGGTGCATTCATTTACCTGGATGGCATTGCTAATCGTTCATACGAACCATACCTAGTCTGAAATGTCATTAACGAAATACTATCCTTCGCTTGCCAAATCCAATTGGGAAAATGCTCTGGCTCCACACAACTAATCAAATAAATCATTGATTCTTGGCAAAGGATACTTATTCTTAATCGTCTTCTCGTTCAACTACGATAGTTGATGCACATCCTTAACGACCCATCCGGTTTCTTCACGAACACCACAACCGCTCCCTAAGGTACACTTCTTGGTCTAATAATATTCTTCCCTTCTAAGACGCACCTTCAATTCCTTTATCTCGGTTGGTGTCATCCTGCTAAGGGGTCTACTTACAGATTCTACTCCTGGCACAAGATCTATCGGATACTCAACAACTCGTTTCGATGGTAGTCCTGTAATTGGCTCAAAAACATTTGCAAACTCTCTTAAAACCAGAACCTGACTCAAATCTTCTTCTACTTCCATAGCACTTAACAAAGCATAAGCACTCCGATATGAATACTCCATTAAGAA
Source organism: Allium cepa (assembly GCA_030765085.1). NCBI lineage: Eukaryota > Viridiplantae > Streptophyta > Magnoliopsida > Asparagales > Amaryllidaceae > Allium > Allium cepa. The sequence continues at coordinate 177,386,708 of CM060930.1, forward strand.
TATAATTTGATTATGACTATTAGGGTGTCTTAGCGATATTTCCCTATTAAGGTAAAATATCCTAGCATCATATTTATCTTACCAATCCATACCCAAAATGACTCTGACATTTACGAAATCAAAAACATACAAACTACATGCAAACCTATGACCTAACAAATCAAGTTTCAGCTAGTCACATCTCATCCCTAGAGTTGCATACCCTCCTATTAGATTTGCAATCCTTAAGGAAGTAACAAGGTATGAGGGTTCTAAACACAACTTATCTACCAAACACTGAGATATAATTGAATGTGATGCACCAGTATCAAATGGTACCCTAACTGGTATACTATGAATCAAAAATATACTTTCCATCACAGTCTTTCCTTTCTTAGCAGTAGTTCGCCCAACAGATAATAGTCTAACAACAAATACCTTTCCTGTCTGTCCTGACCGGTACTGGACACTGATTCTTATAATGCCCAATCTGGTTGTAGTTAAAGCACTTCACCTTTTCTTGTCTGCAACCTTCTTCCCTTTTCCAGTTTGACATTCATATGCATAATGTCCCTTCTTATCACACTGAAAAAAAACATATTAGCATTTTCATTCTTCACAAATTCTCCTTATTGGGTTCCTTTCTTCTTAAGGAACTTCCTCTTCTTACCCTAAAAACCTTGGGTTTCAATCTGCTTCTCCATCCCACAAGTAGAAAGCATCTCTTCATTCTGAATTGCCATCTCCACAACAATAGTACTTGGATCACATAGATGTGGCATTGTCGCCCTAGTAATCTAGTGTCTTAAACCTCAAATAAACTTCTCGTTTCTTCTAATGACGGTGTCAATGGTAGCATATTGGTATCTAGACTACTTATCAAACTTCGTATCATACTCTATTACTGACATTTCACCCTGCACTAGATCCATGAACTTTCTTAGCAATACTGACTTGAAAATTTCAAACAAAAACCTTTCTTCGAATATCCTTGGAAATTTTGCCCAAGTCAACTCCTGCTCGGGAACTCCCACTGTAACACTATACCACCAATGAAGTGCTACTCCCTGCAATTGTCTAGAGACAAGTGTCCTTTTTTTCTCATCGTTTAATCATAAGTTAGCGAAGATCCTTTCACGATGCAAAAAATGTGTTCTATCCTTATGTAGCATCCTCTGTTTCCAAAAACGGCTTCCCACCAAGATTGGTATAATCCTTGCTCAGCTTAGCATTGTTGTTATTGATTGAGGCCATGGAATTAGCTCCTCCAGCATTCCCAGCATTACCCCCAGCTACTCCTGCAGCTGCTCCATCTTGCATCAATGAAGAACTAGTACATCGTCCCATATCTACCGGCGTGGTTTTCAGCACCTATGTTGCCATTTGCATTTGGATTAGCATTTTTCTATCGACCATGGTTCCTCCTATTGGGTCAATCATTTCCATTGGTTATGATGCATCCTCCACCTAGATTTCCTCTTCTGTTTCCTGTCTCCATATCTCCCTTTCTCATAAATCTGCATATGAGCCTTAGTAAGATACTAAAGAACGGTCTAAGAGAGAGGGGAGTACATACTTATATATATACATAACAAATAAAAGTATGTAACTATAGCGTTAACCCATACCCCGATCTTATTTTCTGATTCATTAGATTATGTTTTGAAAAATATTTTAGGTTTAAATTTCTTTTTAAGTTTACATAAAACTATGCTCTAATACCTACTTGCCTTTTTTGTCACTATGTGATTGGTTGCTAAATCCTTTACCAAAATCTTTTCAAAAAAGTTTGTTGAATTCACCCATTAATAATTAAAAATACTTTAGCAAAGAAGCCTTTTCTATTAACAAAATAATTAAGACATTTAAGTCCTCAAACTCAATTAATTTAATTTCAATATTAAATCACTTAGGAAAAATCCCCCAAAATCATCTAAATTCACTTTTAATATGTTTTCTAACATATATAAATTTTGGATCCAAAATACATTATATAATTTCCGAAATTAATTTTAAACCCAAATTAGCTATTTCCTACATTCAAAATTCATAATAAATAATCCATAGCTTAGACATTTATGAAAATTTAAAACCAACTCCAAAATAATGTTTTACATAACATCTCAAATCCTTAGGGCATTCAAACCCATTTTAACATGATTTTTTCCTTAAGATCGAATCAAACCTTTTTCAAACATACACGTTTAATTTAGACATGGCATATAATCAAAGCATATCATCATTCAAATCATCCAAGTAGTTTTAAACTTTAAACCCAAAATCAAAATATTCATTAAGACATAGCTGGGATGGTTTTGATCATTATTCACCTTGTTCTAAATGAGGAACTTTAGATTTGTTTTTTCTTAATTTTTCCTTGCTTGTATTCTTTGCTTTTAGTTGATATTGATCATTTTTTCTCCTAGGGTTGTGGCCGGCCTTGAAGCTCCTTTGTTTATGTTTTTATTTTATGAGAACTTAAATGAGAATAAGGTAAGGGTTTAGGAGTTATGGCATACGACAATTTAGTTAAGGCACGGCCTTTATTTAATCTTCAAATTTCGATCCTCTTATCATTTTGATATTAATATTATTCTATTTAATTTATCTAATTGAATCTCCTGAATAAGGATATTTAGAATTAGGGGTGTTACATGCTTATTCAATCAAAAGGCTAAGCACCTTGAATAATGTCGTAATAAAAATAATGTGTGTATACATAAATAACCCTACAAATTTATAACTGAGTTAGAAGTGATTCCAAATGCTGAGAATCATGTCTTTATTATATGATAACAATATCGTGACATAGATCGCGAAAGAACCTAGAGCTCAATAGAAATCGAGAAACATACTCTATAAAGTTCTATACGATAAAGGCAATTTATCTGCATCGAAAAGAGTTGATTGATAGAGTTGATAATTAAAAAACATAGAAAATCTATCGACAAAGGCATTATCTCAGTTGGTTCTCAACAAAATGATCGAAGGGATGGTATTGAGGTTCCATTATAACTTCAAGTGCAAGTGGAAGACCGAAAATTAGGAGTATGCTTTAGAGGCAATTCTATAATTTGTTGTAAATTATTAACTCTATAATAAAATCCTGTTCGAAATAAAAAGTGTTTTCTTTCTATTATACACTTGATATATTGTGATATGTTAATTAACTATATAATTCAAGTATGTGAAATAGAAATACTTGAATGATATGTTATGTGGTAGTAATTACAATGCATTGTAATCATGATAAATTTATCACATTCAAATTAAGATATTATTTTAAATATTCCTAATCAAGATGTTTCAAGATACGATATTGATGCATCCGTTAAGACCGGGATATGTAATGCTCTCTAAATATTGGCAGTGTATTACTCATGGCTATGAGGGCACAAAGAAGTTATGCACTGATAGTTATTGGATTACCTTGAATGTCTCACTTGAGAGTTTTTTGTTGGTTAACATAACAAAGGTCAAACAGAGAATCTCGAAGTGATGATATTAAATAGTTTTCTCGACTTGAGAACATTATTAAACTTCAGTGTGGATACTCCACTTTGATTATAGTTAAATCATGACATAGCATTCATCAATGAGTATGGTTGGGTCTGAGTTTGGAAATGAATCACTATCAATAGAGAATTCATCTCTTTAATTACATGAGGTTAGTATTTAGGTCATCTATAGTCAATATAAAGTCAAAGTCTCTAGCCAGAGCAGTATGGTTGATAGTAAATGTTACCATTGAACCAAAGACTTTGTGTTTGGATCAACCAAGTCGAATATGGATGCTATGAGAATTTTGACCAAAACCAAATTCCATAGTCCTAAATTGATATAGTTTTGACGAAGAGAATTAGTGTAAATAATCATTACTAATGGGTACTGATAAAAATAATAAAATTGGATTTTACCAAAAATTGTGTAAGTGGTAAATTCAGCCAAACTATAACATCACTAGCTAATGTAACATGTAAACATTAATATTCACTGACCGAATTTATACCTTAAGTCGCACAACCGTGATGTTGAATACTCTAGAATTCAAGCAATTTAATTAATTTGTAATTGTTGTAAATTAATTAATATTCATGAATTATTAAATGTTAAATTTTTTTAGTTTTATTTTGGATGCCATTAGTAATTAATTGGGTGTGTATATATGTATGTACGTATTGATATAAATTATCGATAAATATTTAAATTTTGATTTAAGTTAATTAATTATTAAGTAGGTTTAGAAATTTTTAATGCCCATAAAGCCTTATGTCGGTCAGCCATAGGATCATGGGAGGGAGTGGTTTATACGATAAATACAAATTTGAGTTGGCACAAAAGGTTGAGCAAAAATAAGAGATTAGATCTCCATGTTTTCTTCTACCTGGATGTTTATTTAAACCTCTCTTTCCCATTCATTTTGAGATCCGCCTCCTACTCTCTCCTCCCCAACCTTGACTGAAAGTATGAAGGCAATATTGCCTCTTTATTTCCAAAACAAATTCAAATCAATCAAATAAAAAGGTGATATTCATCTCTAGTCTGCTGTAATTTTTTAACAAGGTTCGATTGGATCTAGGAGTTAGTTCTTCAATCAAGGTGCTAATCACAAGCTCCTACTTTGGTAATATTTCAATTCAATGATAATTATCATATACATATTCATCATTATAGTCATGTTGTTTACATCTCGGTAATTATAATGAATTTGTATATGTATTTAATTATCTACTCTTATGTATATATCTAAATTGTTTAAAAAAACATATGATGCATCATTAAAATACTTATATTATTTTCAGCCACACTGTTAAATATTTAAATATATATTTCAAATATTTTTAAATACCTTCGATAATTTATAATGTGATATGTGTAAATATATATATACACACACACATACATAATAGATTTATTATATGTATATATTGAATATACGAAAGTAATTTGAATATACATACATAATTTCGGTTTAAAGTAATTAAATTTCTTTGCACATTGATATATATATATATATATATGTCAAATCCATTTAGATAAACTGATGTATATATTGTTTATGAAAGAAGGATTTTTCTATACCAAATTCATATGAATTTGATATAATAAAAAAGTATTTTAAAACCTTTTTGAGATTTTTTTTTTCAATTTTTAATATATATACATACATGTTTATTAATTAATGATTTATTATCATATATATATATAATAGAAAATATTTACACATGTATATTTTAAATTTTAAAAGATTAAGATTATATATTTTATTTGAAATATCAATTTAAATTTAAATTTAAATAGATATTTTCTCAAATCAAGCTCTATTTTTAAATTTAAATTTACAAAAGATTTTTAAAAATATTAATTCAAATGTTTTAAGCTGGTCAAATTATTTAAAAAATATATATTTTTATTATATATATATATATCAAAATAAACCATAGACAACAAAAAGGCTTATACAATGGGCCAACGTATCCGTTGTGATGTAAATCTCTGCACCTATATACATATACATTAATCTTGTGCACCGTTTATATATTATACGTACACTATACACATAGCGGTACAAGTGTAAAATATAACATATATAATTAAATACAACCTTTTATACACAAATAAAATAAAATAATAATTTTATCAATTAGACTTCATAGGTCAAATTAACATCCAAAATCATTTTTTTTGAAATCCTCCATTTTAATCCACTGCGTGTTGCCTAGTTCCTTCATAGGTAGTATTTATATTTTCTGTATTTTAGTATATTAAATCACTGATTATATATTTTATCAAGGTAAGAGTTTATATGAGCGCATTATGAATCTTTGAAGCTCAAACCTAATTTTATTTATTGTATTTTTATAGTAGAAATTAGCCTTGCATTCCTTTTATAAAAATTTATCCTTTAAAACATCTCTCTTACACACACATGCACATATATGCATGTGCATGTGCATGTGCGCACAATATTAAAACAAAGCATCTCTCTCAATTACATTATCATAACAAGTCTTTAGAATTATCAATAATTGAAAAATTACGGAATGATGACCAATCGTATCGTTTGTTCTTAATGGCTGCAATTTGATGGGAGAAGTCGATTGGAATCAGAGATTGATCGAAACTTTGCTTTGGTGATCAAATTTAGGATTTCAACCATGACAACAAAATTAGTGTTCGCGCCAGAGGAAATAAGGGAAGTCGGTGCTGATACTATTACGTGTAGATTCTGATGTAGAATAGACATATGGTGGCAGCAAAATCCAATCAAAATTGGAAATGGTACGATGCAACAAATATTTCCTACCTAGATATTTGTCGTGCAAATAATTACTTTTTTGTTACAAAATAAAGAGAACGGAGACCATTAGAGAGAAAACGGTTTTATTGAATTGAGATGACCCTTACAATACAATCAAACTCCATATTTATAGACTCCTTATGCAGTGTAGATTACAACAATTCCCTTTCTTATTTAGCATATTCATCCCTATTATTAATATATATTACAACACTTGCCCTTGAATATGCGTATGTAAAGATGATAAAAGTAATTGCCTCAATAAAAACTTGTTAAAGAGTGCAACTTGATTTTATCTTTAAGTAACATATATTTTATAATGCTACTACAAGGGTTGATACTTCTGGTCAAGATAATGCCTCATTAAAACCTTACTAATAAAAACCCAGTGGGAAAAATATTAGTGAAGGAAAAAGAGTACATTATAGCATATTTCATATGCTCCCCCTGAATTATAGTGCATTATTCAATTAGTCTGTGATGCAGCCGACGCATACAAATTTTGTACACCATCTTCTGAAATGTTGATTTTGGAAGCGACTTTGTGAATAGGTCTGCTGGATTTTCTTGGGATTGGATTTGTTCCACTTATATCTTGTTATCCTTTTGTAGCTCATGTGTGAAGAAAAATTTAGGAGAAATGTGTTTCGTCCTATCACCCTTAATGTTACCCGCTTGAATTTGAGCTACACAAGCTGCATTGTCTTCATAAATAATGGTTGACCCTTCTGTTACTGATGGGAGTTGATAGCCTTTTCGAATATGCTCAATTAGTTATCTCAGCAAATACATTCTTTACTTGCTTCATGCAGTGCTAGTATTTCAGAGTGATTGGATGATGTTGCTACTAATGTTTGTTTTGTAGACCGCCATGATATTACTGCATTACTGTTATTAAACACATATCCAGTTTGTGATCATACTTTATGTGGTTAGAAAGATAACATACATCAACATAGCCAACTAGATTTGGATTATTGCCTGTGTTAGAGTAAAACAAACCCAAATTTATCGTTCCACGAAGATATCTCATGATATGTTTTATACCATTCCAGTGTCTTTTTGTTGGTTTTGAACTGTATCTTACTAGAAGATTTACTGAAAGTGCAATATCTGGTCTTATGCATTGGGCCAAATATAATAATGCACCAATGGCACTAAGATATGGCACTTTTGGGCTAAGCACATTCTCATCTTCTTCTTTTGGGCAGTATGGGTCCTTTTTAATATCTAAAGATCTAACAACCATCGGCGTACTAAGTGGATATTCTTTATCCATTTGAAAACGCTTTAGAATTTTCTCAATGTAGTTTGATTAATGGATTAATATTCCATTAGTTTATGCTCAATCTATAGACCGAGACAATGCTTAGATTTGCCAAGATCTTTTATTTCAAATTCCTTCTTTATATAATTTATTGTTTCATCAATCACTTCTGATGTCCCAATCAAATTTATGTCATCAACATAAACTGCTAAGATAGCAAATCCCTTTACCGATTTCTTTATAAAGACACATGGACAAATGAGATTATTTTTGTATCCTTCTTTTACCAAATATTTACTAAGACAGTTATACCACATCCTTCCAGATTGTTTCGAGCCATATAGTGATCGTCTTAATTTTAATGAGTACATGGACTTTGATTTTGCTTCAGGCACTTTATATCCATCTGGAATTTTCAAGTAAATATTGGTATCTAATTCACTGTAAAGATAAGCTTCACAACATTAATCTTATATCGAGTTTTTCAGAAACTACAAGGCTTATCAAATATCGGAATGTTATGACATCCATAACAAGGGAGTACGTTTCCCTAAAGTCAAAACCTGGTCTCTGCAGGAAACCTTGTGCGACAAGTCGTGCCTTGTACCTCACGACTTCATTTTTATTATTTCGTTTTCTAACGAATACCAATTTATAACCTACCAGTTTAACATTTTCTGGTGTTTTCTCTATTGGTCCAAATACACCATGTTTTTGAAGTGAATCTAGTTCCACTTGGATAGCATCTTTCTATTTTGGCCAATTGTGTCTTTTCGACATTCATTTATGCTATTTGGTTCATCATCATCATTCTCATTATGGTCATGATTTTCAATTATTTCAGTAGCAACTGCAAATGAGAATACATCATCAATTATTATTTTAGTTCGATCCCATATTTCTCCATAGCTCGTATAAAATATTGAGATCTCATTATTATTAGGTACCATTTTATTGTGGGAAGCTTCTTTTATCTCTTCTGGGATAATAGTTCCTTCCGCACTTCTAGGAGAATTGAGATTTTCATTTGAATAATCTTTTTTGATCATTTATAACTTCTTCAGGAGGTTCCTTAATTGATGATTTTTCATTAGACTTTCTTTTTCTAGGCGCCAAGTCTTTTGAACCAATTGGCCTTCCATGTTTTTGTCTTTATTTAATTTCATTTGCTACTATATTTACTTTTGCTCCTTCAGGAACATCAATTTTTGCTGGTGCATTTGCTATTGGAATGTGAGATTTAGTTATTTTTACAGTGTCACTAAATGCAGCTGGCAGTTGATTTGCAATATTTTGAATATGCAAAATTCTTTGTACCTCATATTGGCATTGTTTGGTACGTGGATCCAAATAACACATAGGTGGATTATTCCATGATATTTCATGCCGTTCTACTGGAACGGTCTTTCCTCCCCTAAAGGCCGAAAGATTGTCTTATCAAATTTATAGTCTGAAAATCTTGCGGTGAAGACATCACCTGTAAGAGGTTCAACGTAACGAATTATCGATGGGGAATCAAGTCCTACATAAATTCCCAACCGTCTTTGAGGACCCATTTTAGTACGAAGTGGAGGATTAATAGGTATATGCACAGCACAACTTAATTTTTGTAAATGTGAAATATTTGGTTGAGATCCAGTTAAGAGCTGTGATGGTGAATGTTGATGATAAGATGTTGGTCTAATTTTAACCAATCTCGATGCATGAAAAATTGCATGCCCCCAAGCTGAAACGGGTAGTTTTGATTGCATAAGCAATGGCCTTGCAATAAGTTGCAAACGCTTAATAATGATTCTACTAGACCATTTTAAGTATGAACATGAGTTATTGGATGTTCAATTTCAATTCCCAATGATAGACAATAATCATCAAATACTTGAGAAGTAAATTCTCCATCATTATCTAATCGAATTGATTTAATTTGATGATCATAGAAATGTGCTCTCAATTTTATTATTTGAGCAAGTAGCTTGGCGAACGCCAAATTTCTTGTAGAAAGTAAATAGTCAATACCATAAAATATTTGAATGGTCCACATTTAGGGTGGATTGGGCCACATATATCACCTTGAATTCTTTATAGAAATATTGGAAATTCAGAAGTGATTTTACTATATGAAGGTCGAGTGATTAATTTTCCTTGTGCACATGGGGTACATAAGTAATGACTTGGTAAATTCAATTGGTTTGATAAATCATGTCCATTTGAGTTTCTGGCAATTTTACGCATCATAGTAGATCCAGGGTGACCCAAGCGATCATGCCAAAGAATCAATGTCTTTATATTTGTGAGCTTCTGGCTCATGTTTATAGAGTGAGATTCAAATATGCCAATTTTTGTAAAATATAAACCAGTTGAAATTGTACCAATTTTTCTAGGTTAAACTTCTGGCTTTCAATTCTAGAAATAACACAAAGATATTCTTTGTTATTTTCATTTATAGTTTCAATATGGTATTCATTCATTCTTATATCTTTGAAACTCAGCAAATTTCTTTTAGAGTTGCTTGAGTATAATGCATTCTGAATAAAGATATGCGTACCATTTGGTAATATTATATAGGCTCTTCTGGACCCGTCAATTATATTAGCAGATCCAGCTATAGTGGTGACTTTAGTTGAGAAATTTTCAGATAGTTCAGAGAAAAACTTCTGGTTTTTCTAAACATATGAGTAGTTGCATTATCTAGTAGGCATATATAATCAATCAAATGTTGATGGTCCATATCTTAAGAATTAAAGACACTATAGTTAGTCAACTATTAAAATTTGTAAGCATTAAATAAATGCTAATACTTTCCAAAAAATTAAAATGTACTACTGATTAAAACACAACATTCATCGGTACGTTATTTCAATTACATATGAATGGAAAAATATACAAGCACCAACTTCCAACTGGTTGAAACACCAGGTTCAACCACTCTTGTCTAGTGTTTGAAAGTGTGACCATTTTCTAGTGGTCATAATGCTCCTTCATGGAGTTCCATAAGTAAAGATGATGTTTTTCAGTTAAATGTCTTATTTTAAGATTGTCGTGGATATGACACCTTAAAAATATAAAGAGCCATTGTTTTATCCTACCGGGACATATTATTATCATCATTTTTAATGGCATTTTCTAAGCATTGATATTGTAATTGAATGTCAGCATCCAATATCTATAACAAAAGTTATCTTCTAATAAGTCTAAAGTTCTAAATTCAAGCCAGGCTGTGTTTATCATATTACCAACTATAAGTGGAAATAAAAATGCATAAGCATCAAAATATTGTTCATGGGTACATAACAATGCATTTCATAAAGTAAGAACCCATATCTGATTGTAGTTATAGTGAAAGAAAAAAACATTACTGCAAAACAGTAAAAGACAACCAAATATAATCTATAAAAGCGACTATAATTTCTTATTTACATCATTTTGACAGTTGTAGATCCAATCTCATTAATTGCATCCATTAATTTCCTTGAAAATGGAATACTACCCTTAAAAATATGGAAATGCCTTTATATGGATTGATTGGTGGAGAAAATCAAAGATTGTGCTGACTTTATTATATTCACTTTCATAATATAGGCAGATTAAGAATATGAATAGGTAGTATTAAATACCATTTATTAATTCATAACAACTGCAATAGTGAGAAACATAAATATATACCATGTATATATGTTATGATCCTTGTCAACAATAAGTGATATAAAAGAAGAATAAATGTATAAGTATTCATACATCTTTGTTGGACCATTCTCATTAATCAATTAATTTTATTTAATGATTTATTAATTGTTACTGATTAACATATGAATTAATATATGCGGCTATTTACATATTGTAAGCTAAAGAGAGAGAGGAAATTTGTACATCACATAGTATATGAATAATATCAGGAAAAACAAAATAGTTTGACTTGACAATTAAATGTATGTTATATGTATTCTTGTGACATGACAATAATAGGTAAAAGATTAAGCATATAAAATAGTAAACATTGGAATACCTCTTTACTGAAAGAGGAAAGATGAATAAGTTTTATATATAATATAACAGAATTGATGGGTGTATAAATATTAACATTCATTTTATGAAGAATCCAAAATACTTACTTGATCAGCCAAAGGAAGGAAACTTGATCTGTTATATATATGTTACCTTTTGAAAGGCATGATTGGATACATGAAAGAAGAAGAAAATTAGAAAATAAACTTCGTGTTAGAATAATTTGTTTTCTATTAAAAAGAAAAAGGTAGGATAATAGATATATTTCTATGTATTTATTTGGTTTAGTAAAAGCACCAAATATACCAATATATCTCTTCTAAAGATTTTTATTATTATTATCACCACTTTTGAAGTGAACAAATTTCTATACATCTCTTTGGTTTAATAGTTAATACTATTGGCAAATATTTTTAGAATTTCAGGTTCCAATTTTACTTTAAAATAAAGTCTTTGTTTAGTACTTTAGATCCTATACGGTACAACTTGATTTTCATTATCAAACTTTAGGTTTGATCGCAAACATGGTTGGAATTTACCATAATCTAAATTAGCTTTTCTAATAATTCAATGCTTCACATTTCAAATTTATATATTTGAGCTTTGATATATATTCCCTATTATTTTAGGAATGCAAAATTATATGCATAATTTTTATTTGAGAACTTCAAGTCTCCAATATTAAATAAACACAATGAAACAAAATTACTATTCATAATTGTATTCAAACATGAGAATCATAATACTATTTCTCTTCGAGGAAATAGTATTAACCACATTTGTAATGTTTTCCAACATATTGTTTTTATGTTATGTCTTCTGGACATATCAACATCTTCTTCTAGAATTGCTCGCTTATTTTCTTCCAAGCTTTATTTCAGCTTATGAAAACTTTAATCTTTCACCTTCGCACATATGAACTTCAGGTTCCTATTCTTTCATATGAACTTAATACGATCTTCTAGATACATATTATCCTTATATTTGTTTCTCTAAGAAATAATAAGATATTTCTTCTGGAAATATAAATCATGTGGCAAAGTTATTTCTACAGTTCTCATTCAATAAAATCCTGCTGATAACGTGTTACAAAATAAAGAGAATGGAGACCATTAGAGAGAGAACAATTTTATTGAATTGAGATGACCCTTACATAACAATCAAACTCTATATTTATAGACTCCTTATGCAGTGTAGATTACAACAATACCCTTTCTTATTTAGCATATTCATCCCTATTATTAACTAGTATGGGACCATGCTTCGCACACGGGCTGTTTGTGTTATTGTATATGTTAATATTTTGTTTAAGCACAAATATGTAAACGGAAAGCAAGGTCATTTTTGGAATTTCAGAAAGACACCGAGTAAATTAGTTCAATGAATTTTCTTTCTTAGTAGTATATATATATATATATATATATATATATATATTACAACATGGCTACATATTTGACATACAGTTTTTTATGGAATACGATTATTTTTGCATAACAACACACGTATATTTTACAATGCAAGTATTTTGCATATGCTTAAAGCACAACACAATGACTAATAATTACACTAATTTATTTTACATGAAATACATTATCGAATAAATATTTCCTACGTAATCAAATTGCATGGTATGATAATTATTATGCATGACATACATTTTGATAGTAAACTGGTAGCATTTTCCAACTATAAAAGTAACAATTTTTAAGTACTTTTGATTCAAGTTTGAAATGTATAAAACATTCAAAAATTATTATATTCAATGATGATTGAGAAAAATAATTATACAACATTAATTTTAGTATCACTTTGAAAAACACTTATAAATATAGAAAAAATAATTAACATTGTTTTATTTAGTGGTATGGCACTCTAAACATGGTCTTAGAGGTCATGGGTTCGAACCCCTAAGACATCAAAATGAGTTCTCTACTTCAATAAAGTACCACTTTTACTATAAACAAAAAATATTGTTTTCTCTAAATAATGACTTCAGTCAAAATCCCCTAATATTTATATGCATTAGAACTGAAATGATTCTACACTTATACAAAATTTTGAATTTATGGTTTTAGATTTATTAATAACGAGTGAACAAATGAAATTTTAAAAGTTGTTCGCTATACATATGTATAAATATTTTAATATTTGGAAAGGATTTTGATTATGGATGCAGATGACGAAGAAACCCAATTTACCAATATCATTCAAAAATCAACCATTTTAGCTCACATAACTAAAACAACCAAAATAAAACTCTCCACATTTTTTATAGTACAGTTCCATATAAAATCATTTTCTCAAGATTTCACAAGACGCTTGTTACAACATGCACAGGCACAAATTTTTGCAGTTGCTTGGTCTCATTTTGAGTTTGTGTCTTGCGTTTTCAACATGCCTTATCAACACAAGGAGAGTGCAGGAGAAAAACTTAAGATTCTAAGCCATTAGGACGATAGAGATACAATGGAAGGGATGGAATGTTTGTCGTGCTTTTGTTTCTATACAATCAGGCATGCATCCTATTTTTCAAACTTATTAAGAGGCGCGTGCGCACCCAACCCCCCAACAAATCCAAAACAATGTATCACCAAACATCTCTCCCTAAGTCTGAGAAGAAAATTTCCATAATTTTGATCAGGATATTTTACTTTTTAAAAATAAATTCCAGTTTAAACTGCAAACATTTGCAGCATAATATGCAAATATTTAAAAATAAAATATTTTATTTTTTTCGAAAATTGTTCAGTTTTTGTGTTGCCACAACGCAGTTCCAAAATGTGAACAAAATATGGAGAAAATTATTGAAAATAATTACAGGGTGTTTAATAGAATGTGATTTGGGGGGAGAACTATCGTGCATTTTGAAACTTATGGATGAATGTTTGAAAAATCTTTGTTAGTATTCGAAACATGGAAAACAAAACATATTTTTTTAGAGGAATTTAGTTTAAAGGAAAAGGTTAAAATAACTTTTATTCTCAACGACGTCAGATATTACCTTTTGTTTCAAGGATGCTCACTCTTTCCAGACCTACCTTTGTTGCATGCACTATTTTCAGATCCACTAAAGAAACTGTTTTCCACTTCCTTCATCATTCAAAATTTAGGGATTCAATAACAAAAAAATTAGAGAAATCAATGAAAACCCGATCAAAGTCAATAAGTTCATCGACATTAGAGTTAAATATTCCACTGTTGAAACAGATACTAAAGCCTATCTCGTCGACTTCCAAAAGCCTAATTCAACACCGCAATCGAAACATAAATCCGATTAAACTCGAAGATTGAAATCGAGAGTTGCTAGTTGAGAGTCGCTAAATCGAGAGCCAAAAAACAAGTGGAAAAGAAAAACATTGAAGAAGCAAAAGAGAAAAAAGTATAAATAAAGCCAATGAAGTCATCCCTTCAAATGTATTGCTTACTATACCGTACATTTTCAATTATCAAATACTTAAACGACACCTAGTATTGGTATTACTAATTCAAACAACATGCATAAATTACATGTCAAATGATATTTAGACTATTTTATACTGAATAATAGACTAATATAGCCTTTGTACTGTTAAACTATAGTAATATTATTTCAATTACAAAATGACATTTCAATATAACATTTTAATTACAAAGTCCATTAGGAGATGTACAAAATGATAGTTTGATGTAGCATTTTATTTATGAAGTCTTATATCATGAACATTGTATGCAAAATGAAATTTCAGTATAGCATTTCAATTACAAAGTTTATTAGGATATAAATGATGTACAAAATGATAGTTTGATGTAATATTTTATTTGTGAAGTCCTATATGTTGATTGCTATATGCAAAATGACATTTCAGTATAGCATTTTAATTACAAAGTCCTTTAGGATGTAAATGATATTCAAAATGATAGTATAATATAGTATTTTATTTGTGAAGTCCTATATCATGATCGATGTATGCAAAAATGACATTTGAGTATAGAATTTTAATTACAAAGTCCGTTAGGATGTAAATAATATATAAAATGATAGTTTGATGTAGCATTTTATTTATGAAGTCTGTGATGACCCGGAATTTTGGGCAATATCAATTTAATAATCTTTATCAATAATTAACCTGGCTTGCTAATTTTCTTTTATAACTATTTTAAATAGGCAAGTTTATTCTTTTCAAAGCTAATAAAAATGTTTCTATTTATAATGTATATATTTGTATATATTGTAAATAGAAAAGTTTTGGTTTGAAATTAACAAATAAAAACATGTTTTCAAATTTAATATCTATAATAATTTGGGAGTTAGGATTAAATTTAATATAATGCTTTTCAAAAGCCATTTAAGATTTAACTTTATATTTCTTAACAACAAAGATAACATTTAAAATTTACTTAAGGTATTTAACTTAAGTTTAAAGTTTAAATAAGATTTATAAAAGGTTTGTTTTACTTTCTTTTTATGTTTGCTTGGTCTAATTTTGATTTGTAAATATATAAGGAAGTTTTAAACTTAATTTATTTCAAACATTTTTAATATATATATATATATATATATATATATATATCATAAGAAAAATATTTAATAAAAAGGTTTAAAATACTTTCTTTTTAAATTATATTTGAAATAAGATAGTTTGTGTGTGTATATATATATATATAAGTTTTAAATATAAATAAGTATAGTTTGGATATAAACGTAAATATATATATATTAATAAAACATTAGTATATATAAATAAATACAAGCATAAATCCATATTACATGCATATATAAAACATATAAATCATATAATACATTAATTTATTCAAAACATAAGTGATATATAAATAAATATATACATAAATTCATATTTCATAAATAAATAGAAATCACATTTCCTAAATATAAAAATATATAAGAAATTTATAAATAAAGGGGTCAAACATAAATTACGTTGCCTTTAACATTTGTAAGGAAATTAAATCATGCAAATACATTTGTAACTTAAGAATCATGCAATAAAACAAGTGGAATTCTTCTTTTAAATTAAAAATAAAAATTAAATGAACAAGGATTAGTAAAGAAACCTGGCTTTCATTTCTCAGTTCAAAATCTTTTTCTTTCCCAAATTCTTTCTTCTCTTTTCTTAACTAAAATCTGAAAACAAATTTAAAAAGAAACTAAATCAAACAACAACATCAGTTTCAAGCTTTAGGGATGCAGAGATTCCAAATGCAAGCAGCAAGTTAGCAAATCAAGTAACAGATTTAAATAATTCAAGTTCAGCTTTAAAACAAAACAGATTTCCAGATCATTTCTAAAGCAAGCTTCCAGAAGAAAAAAATATATATACAAACCGCTCCTCTGTTTCCTCTGCTCTCTGTTTTCAGGTGAGTGAACAATTGTTTTAAAAGCTTTTGACCTGGTTTTAACTTTGATTTATATGATGAAATCTTGTGTTAATATAGTATAAATTGTTTGCAAGAATGTTGGTCGTGAATGCATGTTTGTCTGTGTATATTTGTTCTGTGTATACATATATCTTCACTGTTTGAGTAACAGGCTCCTAGTTCATATAAAAATTTTATATCTTCCAAACGAATTGGTTTTGACCAAAATCTTTAAAGGTAAAAGGTTTGTAACATAGTAATATAAATTTTAAAAACGTTTCCAAGTTTTTATATTTAGAAAATATTTCAAAAATATAAAATACAGAGATGATCTGAAAATAAGTTAAAAATCTATCATGCTAATTTAAATTGTTGATTATAGAATGTGATTCGTCATGGCTTATGATGAATTTAGGGATTGAAATCATGATTTTTAGATTCATATAGATCGAGAATTTCTAGGATGATCTGTTTCTGCATTTTCGTCACTTTCTGACGAACGATGGAGGAATGGTCGTCGAGCTCATTTCTAGAGGAGGCTGGAAATGGAGGAACTCGAGAAAATTAGCAGGAGAATTTATAGTGGAGTGTGATGATCATACGACGTCAAACTAGGGTTTGACTGACAGTTTGGGCGTCGTTGTTTTCTCGGTGTCGTGTGTTGACTAGGAGGCTCCGGAGGTATTCACATGGGGTGGGATAGTGTCATAGGCATGTGTCGCTGCTATGATCGGAAAGGCGTAGACTCCGGTGGAGGAGGTTGACGTTGGCAAGGGAATTTGTCGACCTGGGTTGAATTCCTGTTTTTGATGAAGTGCTCGTTTTTTATTTTCTGGGTAATCATCAAAACTTGGGAGATCAAGAGGACTGTCGAGGCCATCGACGACTGATCTGGGTCTGGAAAGATGGTCGGAGATGGGTGGAAGCGACGTGCACGTGTACGCGTGTACGTTTGTACCAGGGTTGTGTTGCGTAAGTAGGGAAGAAGTGGGAAACTCAGGTTTGGCTCGAGTCTTTTGCTGAT
This sequence comes from Allium cepa, assembly GCA_030765085.1. Classification (NCBI taxonomy): domain Eukaryota; kingdom Viridiplantae; phylum Streptophyta; class Magnoliopsida; order Asparagales; family Amaryllidaceae; genus Allium; species Allium cepa. Next base: position 177,404,633 of record CM060930.1, read on the forward strand.
TTTCTCGAAGAAGAGTGGGAGAGTGGAAGTCACAGGCTAGCTCGGAGTTCGTCTCAGGAGGGAATCGATGCAGGCTCGAGTTGTTTATTTAGGGGAAAATTGTTTTTAAATTCTGAAGGTAAGTATGTACAGTTTTTTTTAAAACGCAAAGTAATTTAAATAAATTCATGTTTTCAAATTGAATTAACTAAAGTTTAAAAATAAATTAGCTTTCAAAAAGTAATGTTACTAAGTTTTAAAATAAAAAGAGTATTTTAAATAAATAAAAATTTCAAAGCAAAAGTAATCTAGTTTCCAATTATATTAACTAGCTTTTTTAAAGAAATAAAATGGAAGTTTTTAAAGAAGGTTTCAAATATAGTCTAAGTATGAATTCAATTTCCAAAGAAAGGTATTTAACAAGTTTATACAAGTTTCAAAATTTAAGATGTTAAACTTAACGATTTAAATTTATTTTAAAAGTAATTATATTAATTATGAAATTAATTACCAATGATTTTTTAAACAAAGTTAATGTTGTAATTAAGTAATTTTTGAAGATAAGAATTTATTTTTAATTAAGGTTGTGAGTAATTAAAGATAATTAATTAGTGAAATTAATTAAAAGTTAATTACTCAATGTAATTAATAATGGTTAATTAATGTTATAATCAAAGAATTATTACTTAATGAAAGTAATTAAAGAATTGTTAATGAGTGTGATTAATTCAAGGATCATTAACTAATGATTAAGAGATAATTAATTAATGTAATTAATTTAAGATATTGGTTTAATTGATTAAGAATAATTAATTATTTGTTTAATTAAGGGTAAATTACTCTAAGTAATTAGAGGTAATTAGTTAAAATTAATTAATGGAAGTAATTAAAGGGACTGATTATTCAATGTAATTAATTAGATTTATATAACTAATTCAAGTTAATTAACTAGTTTAAATTAATTAAAGATAATCACTTATGAATGATTAAGTATAATTACTTAATGTAATTAATAAAGTGTAATTACTTAGTATAAATAATTAATGGGTGATTACTTGATGTAATTACTTAAGGGGAATTACTTGATGGAAGTAATTAAGGATTAATTACTTAGTGTAATTAATCAAAGGATTAATATAGTTAATTAAGGAGTTAATTAATTAAGGTAAGTAATTATAGGATGGTTAATACTGTTTATGATTATTTAAGGTTGATTAATGGAAGTGATTAATTAAAGTATAATTAATTAATGTAATTAATTAAGGATCAATGTAATTAATAATAGTTAATTAATGGAAGTAATTAATTAAGGACCATTAATTAATGTAATTAATTAATAATTAATTAATAAGAGTAATTAAGGGTTAATTAATTATTAAGGGATAATTAAATTGTGTAATTAATTAAAGGCTAATTACTTAATGTAATTAAATAAAAATTAATCAAGGATGATTAAGATGGATAATTAAAGGATGATTAATTAATTGGTTTGAGATTAATTAATGGTTAGATAAGCATGATATTTGGTAATGGATGTAATTAATTTGATTTATTTTAAATTAATTAGAGATGGCGTGACTAATTAATCTTTGCTTATGGATGGCTGAATGATATTGAATGCCTTGGATTGTTTGATATCTTTGATATGGGATATTTGCTGATCTGTGATATGAGATGCTTTGGTTGAATTGTGATGATATGGATTATCTATCTTTGGTATGTGAATTATCTATCTGTATGAATATAGATAATAAGTTAAATTATTCTAACTTAAAACAACTTGGCCTTAAAAGACTGCGTTTTGGATTTCGGTGAGACCGGGATCAGATTTCCAAATTTGGATATTCGAAAACCACATCGATTCAAATTAAACGATAGGTCGTGAATCTCAAGTGAAGTCGAGATGAAGATTCAGAGTGCAAGGGCTATGGTCATTAACTCTGAGGGTGATTCCAAAATGAGTGTAACGAGATAGTGCCTTCGGTTTCATTCGAACCCGGAACGAACTTGTATGGAGTGAATGCTTTCAGAACATCGTCACTGGAGGACGATGAGCATTCTAAGATAGATGTGTTTTATAAAGGTGATCGTAGCCTCAAGCCTCATCAACCGGGAATGGCTAAAACAGGGGAGGTGCAGCAAGGCTAAGTGGGTAGCATCCAAGTAGGACGGGATTTTCCTCTGTCTAGAGCTCCCTTTTTATTCGGCTGTGTGGGCAGTTGGTCGCGACAACTGCTGGGGTTGTCTTGTCCGGGATTATCCAGTAAGGGATGGTTTCGGCCTTGTGTTGCAGGGAATTTAGGGTGGATCCTCGGTATGGTGATCCAGGCCACGTACTGTGACGGGTGGTACCCCAGTAGCCCTGCCATTGTATGGAATCCAATCTCCAATAAGTGTCGTACGTTTTGATTGTGCCCAACTATGTTGGAACGTGGGATGTAAGCATTCCAGCTATTTCTATATTTTACTTGAAAACCCCAGACCCTATTGTAATATAACTGGATTTCCTATCAAATGTTTTGGTCATCGTAAGGTAAAAACTTTTCTGAGTTTATGTGCGGGAAGTCTTACGAGATACCTTTTGTTTTCAAAGGTTTTCAAAATTAAGAAACTTTAACCCGTTTCTCACACCAGACCCATGTCTGACCTGGAGTTTATTTTCTGTTATATTAAACTCTTGGGTACTCAAATTTCTACAAGTAGCCAAGGGATTTAGGTTAGCTTGGACGAGTTCTGGAGGAGATATAGAGCAGGAGGCTTCAGCGTTTGTAGATATATATTGTTTCCGTTGTGTTGTATCTCTATGTTGTATTTGTGAGTTGTAATGACTAGAAATGTGTTTATAACTGTCTAGTTTGTGAGATTCTGATATTGTTTTGTTCTTTCTTCTCTATCTTTTCTCTTTTCTATCCTTTTCTTTCTTATTAATGATACGTCTTTCTGTGATATGAACGGCGGGTCATTACAGTGGTATCAGAGCGCTAGGTTGAGTGAATACATAGGCTTTGGTGTGATTTCTTTCTTGAGAGAGCGTACTTGTATTATATATATATATATATATACACATCTACCAAATCTGTTGGGTTACCTATCCGGGTTTTCCAACATAAGTTCTAATGGTAGATGGAGTAGTGGTGTGTAGCACGACTTCCACTAGTGGAAGAGGCCATATGTTGAGGTTGGAAGAGTATCTGCTGAGGCAGTAGACCTAATACCGCCTCGAGTAAGCTTTGCATCTTGGTGGAAGGATTTCACCAATCTCGGAAGGAAGTCTTTTAAAGATGTAGAGTGTATCATTGAAGTGTAAGCTTGGCTGTGCTCGGGTGAGCAGATTTTCAAGATTTTGGATCTATCGGTTAAGCAGAGATGAGTGTAGAAAGGAGTAGCTGAGGGGTGAGACACAATGACTATGGATGTTCCCGAAGGTGTTTTCTTTTGGAGCAAGTTAAGGAAGCTTTTGAGGAACAGTTTTTCCTACCCATGGAAGACTTAGCTGCATAAAGATTTTCTGGATATCAGGCAAAGGAGTTTGTCTGCATCGGGAATGAGACTAAGTTCAGTGAGGTGTTTGTGCTTGGTTTGAGGGCCAAGTTTCTTGAGAGAATGTCTGCCCATCTCAGAGGCTCATTTGTCGAATTGGTTGATATGGCTTCGAGGATCGAAGAGTTTATGGATAGGAAATCTTTGGCATCTGTGGCAGCAGTGCAGCTCGGAAATGTTTCTGTCTTCTAGCTAAGCAGTATCCTATAGGTGGAGCTCAAAAATAGCATAGTTGAACGTTAGCTTTTTCTTTTTGGCAAGGTGTTCTTGAGGGATTTGACCCTATTTTGAATGGATTAGCATAAGTTGTTCTGATTGGTAAAGAGAGAATGGTATCTTTGGAAATTAGGCTGGATTGATCGCAAAAGTGACTTGCGATAGTTGATTGTTCTCTTGGGTAATCTTTTGCATGGGATCGAGGCATTTCAGGAAGAAGTTAGAGTTATGGATGTTGTCAGAGATTTTTTCAGATGTCTTCATAGTAGCCAAGGTTTGCCATAGCATTTGGGCATTGAGTTTTCATATCGACAAGGATTCCAGGAGTGGTGCCGGGTGATTCGGCTAAGTAGAAGGATGGCTCCTAGGAAGAGGTTTTGGTGAAGCAACTCAGGATTCCATGGAACTTCTGTGTTGTCTAGTTTGTGCTCATGTTCATTGACGGCATTCTCATCATCTTCAAATAGAGTTATGCAGCGGAAAGCAAGGTAGCAGCCGCTCTAGAGTGAAAGCAACAGGAAGTTGCAGTGTTTTGGATAAGAGGTTTCTATAAGAAGTTTTTTGAGATCTAAAGGTCAGACTGGCGGATTTTGGGAAAAGTAAGTTTAGTCCACTGATATTTATGGAGTAGAGTTTATGATTTCAGTAGATCTTCAAAGGATCATTTTGTTGGGTAAGGATCCGAAGATCGTCTTATCTTAGTCTAGATTTGTTTTGAGTGGCATCAGCAATGATTGGGCTGTTCAGGAAAGGATGTAGGCACCCAAGATCGGCAGAAGAGTTATGTGAGTAAAAGTCAAAGGAATCCGGAATTTGAAGTTTGAGACTTCGCTGTTGTTAAGATTTCTCCGATCATGGAAGCAGTAAGGTTTGGTAAGACTGGGAAGCTAGCTCTGAAGTTTATTGGATCTTTCTATGTTCTTATAAGGATAAGTGTTTTAGCTTACCGGGTTGAATTGCCAGTTTGGAAGACCGAGATTCGATGTATTTCACGTATCTCTAAGGGAGTACGTGTATGATCCATCACTGGTTATGGAACCAGCAGATCAGGAGGATTTGGTAGTTGAGCCAGATATCCTGTTCAGTTTTGTAGATCTAGATGAGTAGGAGCTCAGAAGCTTAGTAGTGTAGTTAGTTTGGATTCAGTAGAGCGAGTATTCCAGTGTTTGTACCTGGGAAACTCTAGATAGTATTAGGAGTCCTATCATGAATTTTTTCTGGATAGTTAGATTTGTTTGTTAGAATAAATTGGTTGCTATGGTTTTTAGTATCTGGTTGATATGTATGCTATGTTGTTTGGAAATAAAACTTTTGCTGCATTATTAAATTATCTTTGCTTTTAAAATTTTGGGGACGAAATTCTTTTAAGGGAGGAGGAATGTGATGACCCGGAATTTTGGGAAATATCAATTTAATAATCTTGATCAATAATTAAATTGGTTTGATAATTTTCTTTTATAACTATTTTAATGGGAAAGTTTATTCTTTTCAAAGCTAATAAAAATGTTAATGTATATATATTTGAATATATTGAAAATAGAAAAGCTTTGGTTTGGAATTAACAAATAAAAACATGTTTTCAAATTTAATATCTATTATAATTTGGGAGTTAGGATTAAATTTAATATAATGCTTTTCAAAAGCTATTTAAAATTTAACTTTATATTTCTTAACAACAAAGATAACATTTAAAACTTATTTAAGGTATTTAACTTAAGTTTAAAGTTTAAATAAGATTTATAAAAGGTTTGTTTTACTTTCTTTTTAAGTTTGCTTGATCTAATTTTGATTTGTAAATATATAAGGAAGTTTAAAACATAATTTATTTCAAACATTTTAAAATATATATAACATAAGAAAAGTATTTAATAAAAAGGTTTAAAATACTTTCTTTTTAAATTATATTTGAAATAAGATAGTTCGTATATATATATATATATAAGTTTTAAAAATAAATAAGTATAGTTTGGATATAAACATTAATATATATTAATAAAACATTAGTATATATAAATAAATATAAACGTAAATCCATATTACATATATAAAACATATAAATCATATAATACATTAATTTATTCAAAATATAAGTGATATATAAATAAATATATGCATAAATTTGTATTTGCATAAATAAATAGAAACCAGATTTCATAAATATAAAAAAATATAAGAAATTTATGGATAAAGGGGTTAAACATAAATTACATTGCCTTTAACATTTGTAAGGAAATTAAATCATGCGAATGCATTTGTAACATAAGAATCATGCAATAAAACAAGTGGCATTCTTCTTTTAAACTAAAATTAAAAATTAAATGAACAAGTATTAGTAAAGAAACCTGGCTTTCATTTCTCAGTTCAAAATCTTTTTCTTTCCCAAATTCTTTCTTCTCTTTTCTTAACTAAAATATGAAAACAAATTTAAAAAGAAACTAAATCCAACAACAACATCAGTTTCAAGCTTCAGGGATGCAGAGATTTCAAATGCAAGCAGCAAGTTAGCAAACCAAGTAATAGATTTAAAGAATTCAAGTTCTGCTTTAAAACAAAACAGGTTTCCAAATCATTTCTAAAGCAAGCTTCCAAAAAAAATATACTAACTGCTCCTCTGTTTCCTTTGCTCACTGTTTTCAGGTGAGTAAACAATTGTTTTAAAAGCTTTTGACCTGATTTTAACTTTGATTTATATTATGAAATATTGTATTAATATAGTACAAATTGTTTGCAAGAGTGTTGGTAGTGAATGCATGTTTGTCTGTGTATATTTTTTCTGTGTATGCATATATCTTCACTATTTGAGCAACAGGCTCCCAGTTCATATAAAAAATTTATATCTTCCAAACGAATTGGTTTTAGACCAAAATCTTTGAAGGAAAAAAGGTTTGTAACATAGTAATATAAATTTTAAAAATGTTTCCAAGATTTTAAATTTAGAAAATATTTCAAAAATATAAAATACAGAGACGATCTGAAAATAAGTTAAATATCTATCATGCTAATTTAAATTGTTGATTATAGAATGTGATTCGTCTTGGCTTATGATGAATTTAGAGGTTGAAATCATGATTTTTAGATTCATATAGGTCGAAAATTTCTGGGATGATCTGTTTTGCATTTCATCACTTTATGACGAATGATGGAGGAATGGTCGTCGAGCTCATTTCTGGAGGAGGCTGGAAGACGGAGGAACTCGTGAAAATTTGTAGGAGGATTTATAGGGGAGTGTGGTGATCGTACGTCGTCAAACTAGGGTTTGACTGACAGTTTAGGAGTCGTTGTTTTCTCGGTGTCGTGTGTTGACTAGGAGGCTTCGGAGGTGTTCGCGTGGGGTAGGATAGTTGCATAGGCATGTGTCGCTACTATGATCCGAAAGGCGTAGACTCCGGTGGAGGAGGTTGATGTTGGCAAGGGAATTTGTCGACCTGGGTTGAATACTCGTTTGTGATGAAGTGCTCGTTTTTTATTTTCTGGGTAATCATCGAAACTGGGAGAACGAGGGGATTATCAAGGCCATCAATAACATTCCCGGTTTTTAGCTAGATTTAAATTGGTAATTAATTTAATTTTTGAAATTTAATTGTGAATTAATTTGGTATTTTCCAAGTTAAATAGATATTTGTTTGTTATTTTCAATTGAATTTCTAATTGGGAATTTAGAAATAAATATTTTGAATAACATATTACTTATAAATTTAATTGTGGATTAATTTAGAAATTTGAAAAATATATATCAAAAGATTGTAAATAAAGAAATTGATTTGAAAATTCAATAAATTGTGAATAGAATTTTGATTTAGAATTGAAAATAAATATCTTAAAAATAAATTAGATTTAGAATCCTATATTTTAAATTTAATAGAAATTTGTTTTCTAATTTTAATATACATATATTTTGAAAGTTATGATTTGAATTTAATATAATGATTTACAAAAATCAATTTTTTAGCTAAATTCAATATATATGTTATATACATGTGTGTATATTTATTTTGAATAATTAAAATTTTAAATCATTTTCTTTAAAAGGTTATATAAATGTTAATAAAGGAAAATGTATTTATTTAATAAGAAAAATATGTAATATAAAGTTATATTTAAATATTATTATTATTTTCAAGTGTTAAAAGTATAATTTGATTTCAAATCATTTTTCTTAAAGGCTATTTAAAAAGGTTAATATTCTTTTTAAAAAAAATCATATGGTATAAATATAGTTTATATATATATAAGCCATAAAAATATGTTTCATAAACCGTAATTAAGTAGGGGTTTAAAACAAAGTTCTAAATTAATTTAAAATAAGGTCTTAAACATAAATTTGGTATTTTTAACAAGTGCAAAAATTATATGATACAAATTAACAAATGTAAACAAAGTAATATGTAAAGATAACTATGGCAAAAAAATCGTTTCTTCTTTTGAAATTGAGTTTTTACAAATGAAAATTTGTTAAACCAGGCTATGCATGTTTTTCTAAAAAAAATTCTCATCTTCCAAACTGAAAACCAAGAATCAAATTCAAACAACAATTCCTCCACAAACAAGGTTCAAATCATCTCAGATCTGAAAGCAAACCAGGAAATAAAATTCAAAACAAAAGCTTAGAAAATCAAATCAAAGCCAAGAAAGACTTTCAGCCTAGAAATCAACGACAAGCAAAAGAAAAAGCTTAACTCAAACAAATGCAAGGATCATTTCAAACAGCAAAGCACAAATTACAAACAACGACAGTTATAGACCAATTGTCGTCTCAAGTCAAAGAATCCAGATTAAAGAAAAAATATGCAGGCTTTTTTGTCTTCTCTATTTTACATCATTCCAGGTGAGCAAACCTTATTTTTAAACCTGATCTTCTTCATGTTTATGCCTGTATTGATGATGATGTGTTTGTACAAAAGAAAATGTGATGTATATCTGTTTATATATATAGATATAAACATGCATGTCTATATATAGGTGGATAATTACCTCTGTTCAAATTTACAGGCTCTAAATAATTTCAAAAGAATTCTACCAATCCCTTTTAGGATTTGTTATCTAAATGAAAATTGGTTGTAAACCCATAACATCAATTTTAAAAATGGTTTCAAAATTTCAGACTGAGTAATCATTTCAAAATTATAGAATTTACAGTGATAATTCAAAATAGGTCGGGAAATTATCATTTTAGTTTCATATTTTGATCATTGAAACAAATTCGTGTTGGATAATCACGAATTTTGATAATAAAATTATGGTTTTTAAGTTCGTAAGAATGGAGGAATTTCGAGTTGATCAATATTCGCAATTTCATCAATTTCCGATGATCGACAAGGTTATGGTTGTCAAGCTTGAGCCTGAAGGTGGCTGAGGCGAGGGAGTTCATCAGAAAAATAGACAGTGGATTTTTAGTCAACCATAGTGACGCATCGATAAAGATCTAGGGTTTAACTGCTAGTTTTGGTTGAGATGGTTTGGGAAGTGAATCATCATCATGGGTGGACTATGGTCGATCGGACCGGGGGGATTGGTTCATTATCGATTGGAGAAGCTGTAGACGTGGTGGCGTGGTCGTAGGCCATCGGTGATGGTCGAACAAGAATTTTTTTTGATGATCCATTTTTGGTTCTGGTCTTATTGAAATGATCGATTTCGGGGATGCCTCGTAAATCTGGTGTGTGGGAGGCTTGTAGGTGTTGTCGGTGACTTGTGGAGGTGATCGGCGATGATCAGAAGTTGATCGATGGGTCGTGCACGTGCACGCGAGCATGAGTGTATTTGGGTTGTTGTAGTGTTGGGAAGAAGAAGGAAATGCTCGGGTTTACTCTCAAGAAAATTGGACGATAACTCGGGATAGGTTCGGGTTGGTATACGAATGAATATAATAGTTTTAAAATTTAAACAGATCAAAGTTTTAAAGGAAAGAAAATAGAAGAGGGGAACGACTCGGGTTTCACTCTGGGAAAGAATTGAAAAGGCTCGAGTCTGACCCGAAGTTGTCTCGGGTATGTAGTGCTACCGATTTTTAAACTTTCAAACAAATTCAATTTAAAAATGTTTACTTTTGTTTTTGTTTCAAAAAAGTGATTACATATTAGATTAATTATGTAATTGAGTCCATAAGTGTTTCAAAATAAAATAAGATGATGTTGAATTAAGAAGTGATGAAGAATTGTGTTTTAAACTTAATTAATCATTGTAATTAAGTATATAATTAAGAGATGAAATCATTAATTTAACTTAAAAGGTCTTGAGTTAATTAATGTATTAATGATGATATATTTCCAAAGGTCATTGACAAGGTTTAAATGATAATTAAATAATTAAGATAAATGGTTTATCTTAGGTTAACTAAGAATAATTACTTAATTAAAGATTAATTAATGTAAGTAATTAAAGGTAATTAATTACTTAAAGATAATTACTTAATAAAAGTAATTAAGGATAATTAACTAAATAGTAATTAATTAAGAGTTAATTTATTTATATAATTAATTAAAGATAATCATTTAAACGTTAATTAAATAATTAAAGGATAATTATTTAATGATTAAAGGATGATTTATTTATTAATTAAGGCTGATTAATTAATAATTAAAGGTTGATTAGTTTATTATTAAAGGTTAATTAATAAATGATTTGAAGATTAATTAATTAAGATGGTTTGCAATTAATTAATATTACTTAACTAGGATTGGTAGTTTATTCATAAGTAATTAATCTGATTTAAATTAATCAGATAATTAATTGATCCTACTTATGGATGTTTGGATTCTATTGAATGATGAATTATCTAATATCCCTGATGTGTGATGCTTTGTGATATGAATTGTTTTGATTTGAGCTGTGATGAATGTAATTTATTTATCTGTGATAAATTTATATTATTTATCTGTGAATCTGTGAATGAAGATAAGTGTAATAGGATTATACCGCCTATCGATATTGCTGTGTTTGGATTGTGATGATTGATGATGTTGCACTATTGTGTAAAACCCCTGGACTACACCTTACGCACACAAACATGGATTGAATGAAGAAATTGGTTAAGTCACAGATATTTGAATTTAATGAAATGGTTTTAAAGTTGAATTTTGAATCAAATGGTTCTAGAAATGGAAATGGATTGAATATGAAAAACTTTTGAAAGAATGTTTGAAATTGAAATTTAGTTTGAATAATATATATATATATTTCTTAACGTTTTGAAATCGTTTTTGAAATTTGGTTTGAAAGGTTTATACAAGTTATATAATGTATACATATGGTTTTAAACCATCTTTAAAGTATTTTGAAAAGTATTACTTTAGGAATTTAAAATTAATTTAAAGGATATAACTTGTGCGTATTTGATCAGATTTTTCTGAAATGAAAAGTATTTGTTTTCAAATGATAATAGCTTTCAAATAAAGAAAGGATTTCCAGTTTTTGTTGAAAGAATTTCAGTTTTGAAATGGAATTGTTTTGAAAGCTATTAATGAATCTTGATTAAAGATTAGTGAACTTTGTTTCCAAAATAAGAGCATCTTAAAGGTGTATCTTTTGTATAAAAGATTTAAGATGGAATCGTTTTAAAGCTATGAATTAATCTTTGTGAAAGATTGGTGAACTTTGTGAAGTGAATATTTTTGTTTAAAGATTTGAAAATGGTAATTTGTTTAAACCATTTGAAGAAAGGTTTTGGGCTTTAAGTTGTGACTTAACTAAGATTCCACTATATCCATATGCCTTTTAAATTAAGCGCTCATAATTCGCTTTTGCCGGGAGAGGACTTTGTGTCGTATAACCCATTCCGAATAATGATACGACGTTATGGATTGCATTTGAAGACCAGTGGTGAAGATCAGATATTTTCGAAAGCGAAAGGATAACTCGTTGAATGTCTCTGCACCGACTGATCCCTCGTATAGAGATTTAATCACCCTTTGTGATGGGGAGTCCGGACGGGATTAGGGATTATCCGAATTTGCAAGGGCTTCGTTGTGAAGTGCCTTCGGTTCTGTTCGAACCCAGAATAGAATTGTATGGATGTATGTCTGACATTACACTTTGAGATGTAAAGCTGGTTTCTATCAAATACATTTCTATTTGGTGGCGAAGAATTTATTCTCTTAGCTTAACACCCTTATCTGAGACGTACGAGCTCAGAGGTTATGTGATTGATGGTTACTAGTGATACATTCCCAATTTGATAATATGGCATACGAAGTACTGCTGATCATGTGTTGATCGAAGCATGGCTTTTGTAGAAAGCGTAGCTTTGTGGACGTGACCTCGCCGGACCTCACAACCCGGAAATGGTCGAAACAGGAAAGATGCGGCAAGGTTATTAGGGGTCGCGCCCCTAGGGTATGTCCATTTCTTCTGGAAAATGGTGGTATCATGGTATGGAACCCAGATATTTAACCTATGTGGTTGCTGCAAGTTTATTACTCTGTAGTTGTTGCTTTGTGGTTGAGGATCCTCGGATAAAGGTCGGTAACGACCGGGCATGGCATACTTGTAGGTGTTACTTTCGGGCAGGGGTAACCCGACCTTGTGTTGGTAAGAGCTGGTTAAGTTCTTGGGGGGTCCCTCCAGAGGCGTACCCATGTGGCAATAGGAAGTTCCTTAGCCCGACAATTTGTTGGAAATCCAAAGAAACAATACGCTCCATGTACGGTTTTAGTTGTATAACCTTCCATGGAATGTGGCGGTAACCTGCTATTGAACATGGTAGCTATAGTAGGCATACAATAATGATTGTATGCTGGCTAAGATTAATATTATACTTTCGAAATGTTTTCTTTACTATGCACTAATAATAAATATCAAAAGACTTTTACATATCAAGCATGTTTGACTATCATAAGGAGAAATCTCCTCCAATTCTGCGTTTGCATTGTGTGTGCGGCGGGAGGCCTTATGGTAGTTTCATTTTCTTAAAAGAATTACGGATTTTTTTAAAATTCTTTTGTTTTTCTTTTGTTAAAGATAAAATGTTTTTGTTTGCTCACACCAGTCCCATGACTGACCTGGAGTTTATTATTCTCTTTCTAAACTTTGGGTCCCCACAATTTCCACACACGTAGTCTAGAGTTAGATTTTTCAGATAGTCAGATAATAGATATAAATTCGATATCTTTCGAAGTCTCTGGTTTGGTGACATTTGGAAATCTTCTTCGGTCTTTGGATTTCGACGCTCGCATTCATAACTGACCTTGCTTAATACAACGCGATGATCGTGGTATGAGCTTTCGATTTGGAGTATTGGAGATCTTTGGATCTTTGGCTATGGAGTTGCAGTTTTGGATTCTATTTTCTTTCTATTCTTTGGAAGATCAAGTTGGTGATATTGTTCCACTGCTGGTGTTTTGTTTCCGCTGTTGTGTATCTCTGATAAATGTTGATATTCAGTTGTATCATCATTGTATCATCGTTGTATCAAATGTTATATATCAATGATATTGTTTTCTTCTGCTGTGTTGTTGTACTTAATGTGTTATAAGCTCCATCTGAACTGGAGTTCGACGTTTGAATCTACGGTATTCGAATACAAATGAGGTATGGATGTCGATTTTGAGCGTTGGATTTCATGTCGTGACATTTTGGTATTAGAGCTAAAGGTCGAACTTTAGCTTTTAGAGTACACATTAGGTGACTCATTAGGGATAGGGTGAAGTATACCCTAGAATGAGTATCCCTAAGATATCCGTCCGTGTGCCTCAGTAAATTCTCTTACTATTCACCGATAGTAAGTATGAGTGCAAAAGAGAATGAGGTTGCGGACAAGGAAGTACCACTACAAATAGTCAATACCCTGCAAGAACAAGGAACAATCTTTCTCTATCAATCTCCTTTAATCCAGTTTCAATTCTTTAATTGCTTCATGGCAGCTTCGGAAAGAAGCTTTGGTGTGAAAGTGTCCCTGCGAATCGTGTAGATAAGTTCCTATTTCGTATTCTCTTTATCGGTTCCCTATCAACTTTCCGTTTTAAACTTTAATGAATTTAAAAAAAATTCTATTTAAAATAAACTGATGAATAAAAAATGAAGATTTGTATCGATAAAACGATTTCGGTCAAAACTAAGTTTGAAATTTTTGTCATGATTTCTTGTGTGAATCCAAGTCCGAAGAGGGACAAGCTAGTGTATATTTTGGAATATTCTAACCTGAATTGATTCCATTTTTCTGTTCTTTAGGGTCTAGATATATCCTACGAATAGTTAGTTATCCTTCGAACTAACCAATATTCCTGTATATTTCGTAGACTGGATGACCTGAGTACTTCGTGAAATATTGAACGAGTTTGTTCTCAAAATTATTGGTGATATTCTGATTTGGTGAGCCAAATGCAGAATAGATATTCAGTTTGATCTGGAAAACTATTTATCTATCTTTGTGTGTCCATCTGTTCTATATTGTCTCCCTGTCTAGCAAATTTCGAGGATGAAATTTTCTTAAGGAGGAATCTGTAACATTCCCAGTTTTTAGCTAGATTTAAATTGGCAATTAATTTAATTTTTGAAATTTAATTATGAATTAATTTGGTATTTTCCAAGTTAAATAGATATTTGTTTGTTATTTTAAATAGAATTTCTAATTAGAAATTCAGAAATAAATATTTTGAATGATATATTAATCATAAATTTAATTGAGGATTAATTTGGAAATTTGGAAAAATATATATATCAAAAGATTGTAAATAAAGAAATTGATTTGAAAATTCAATAAATTGTGAACGAAATTTTGATTTGGAATTGAAAAATAAACATCTTAAGAATAAATTAGATTGAAAATCCTATATTTTAAATTTAATACAATTTGTTTTCTAATTTTAATATACATGTATTTTGAAAGTTATAATTTGAATTAGTATAATGATTTTCAAAAATCTATTTTTAGTTAAATTCTATATATATGTTATATACATGTGTGTGTATTTATTTTGAATAATTAAAATTTTAAAATCCTTTTCTTTAAAAGGTTATATAAATGTTAATAAAGGAAAAAATATTTATTATATAAGAAAATACATAATATAAAGTTATATTTAAATATTATTATTATTATTAAGTGTTAAAAGTATAATTTGATTTCAAATCATTTTTCTTAAAGGTTATTTATAAAGGTTAATATTCATTTTTTAAAAATTCATATAGCGTGGACGCTGACGTGTGGGAGGTGCTGGAGTTGGTCGCGACGGCGTTGATCGCCGGTGCATATGCACAGGCAGGTGTGTGTCAGTGGTTTTGTGGTAGTTTGGGAAGATGGTTTGCCTCAGGTTGTAACTCGAGACTGGGAGATGTTCGCTCGAGTTTAAACTCGAGTAATGTCAGAGTGTTTTTAAAACTTGTTAACAGTTTGGTTATAGGTTTTATAACTTAAAACTTAAAACTAAACTAAGATTGTGAAATGTAAAAGGGACTCGGGTTGAACCCAAGTGATCTTCGGGTTTGTCCCGAAGCAAATGTTAAGCAAATTTTAAAAAGGGTTATAAAACTTAGTTTTTGAATTTTTAATATAAAATTAGTTTAAGCTTTCTTTTATAAATACTTATATAATAGCTGTTTCTTTAACTTTGTTTAAAAAGTTTTGAAAACTTTGTTTAATTTATATTTTGTTAAATAAAGTTAAAGTTATTTTAAAATTTAAGTAAAATGAAATTTTAAAGATTTTATAAAAGCAAGCTTATTGATTTAAACTGAAACTAGATTTTAAACTACCACTTGATAAAAGTTTTAAAGCATTTAAAAGTAAGTTATGTTTTTAAACTTTTAAATTATCAAGTTGAATAAGTATATTAAAACTTAATTAATGATTTAATTAAGTAAAGTAATCTTTAAAACAAAATGTTTTATGGTAATTAAGGCATAAATAAGTTAAGATTTATCTTAAGATAATTATAGTTTTAATGATTTGAGATTAATTAAGTTAATTTAGAAATTTTAGTCAACTTAATTAATTAAGTATAAAGGCTTAATTAAGTAATTAATTAATAATAATTAATTAATTTAATTAACTAATGATTCAAGATTTAATTAATTTTTAATTAAGGGTTATAATTAATTAATTAAAGTTTAATTAATTATAATTAAGGGTTATTAAATAAATAATTAAAGATTGATTAATTTGTAATTAGAAATTAATTAATCAAGTAATTAGAGGTTGATTAATTGGTAATTAAGGAATACTTAATTAATCATCAAGTTTTATTAATTAATAATTAAGTTTTATTAATTAATAATTAAGTTTTATTAATTAAAAAGTAAGGAATAATTAATCTATAATTAAAGATTAATTAAGGGTTAATTAACTGGTAATTAAGGGTTGATTAATAGGTAATTAAGAAGTACTTAATTTGTAATTAATTTGTATTAATTAATGGTTAAAGAATTAATTGATTTGTAATTAGAGATTTAATTAATTTGTTTAAGGGTAATTAAGGGATGAATTTCCCAATTGTAATTAATTTATTAATTAATTAAAGATAATCTCTTGGTGATTAATTAAGTATAGATACTTAATGAGATTAATAAGTATAATTACTTGGTGAAGTAATTAATGTATAGTTACAGGATGTAATTGATTAAAGGGAATTACTTAATAAGAAGTAATTAAAGGATAATTACTTAGTTGAAGTAATTAAGGATTAATATAATTAATTAAGGAGTTAATTAATTAAGTAAGTAAGTAAAGAATGATAATTACTATTTAAGATTAATTGAGGGTTGATTAATGGATGTAATTAATTAAGGATCAATCTAATTAATTATAATTAACTAATTAATGGAAATAATCAATTAATGATCATTAATTAATGTAATTAATGAGAGTAATTAAAGGTTAATTACTATAATGGTTAAGGATAAATAATTTGTGAAATTAATTAAAGGATAATTACTTTACGTAATTAAGGAATAATTAATCAAAGTGATTAATTAAGATGGATATTTAAAGGATGATTAATTAATTAAAAGGTTTGTAATTAATTAATGGTTGATTAAGCAAAGTTGGTGATTAATTCTTAAGTAATTGATTTAATTTAAGTTAATTAAATTAATTATAATAGGTATTAATAATTGTTGCTTATGGATGATTGTTTGAGTAGAATATTTGAATTGTTTGATATCTATTGGATGATATGTTGTGATATTCTATGATATGATATTTGATATATCATTGATAAATGTGTGATATTTATCTGTATTGATGCTGTGTGAATTCAAGTATTAAATTGAATTGTTTTAACTTTAAAACAACTTGGACCTAAAAATGGCGTTTTGGATTTCGATGAGACCGGGATTGGGTTTCCAGATTTGGATATCCGACAAACCACATCGATCCAAATTAACGTTAGGTCGTGACATCTCAAAGTGAAGATCGAGATGGAGTTTTAGAGTGCAAGGGTTATTGTCATTAACTCTGAGGGTGAATCCAAAACGAGTGTAACGAGATAATTCCTTCGGTTTCATTCAAACTCAGAACGAACTTGTATGGATTAAATGCTTTCAGAACATCGTCAGGTGGATGATGAGCATTCTAAGCTAGATGTGTTCTATAAAGGTAATCGTAGCCTCAAGCCTCGTCAACCGGGAATGGCTAAAACAGGGGAAGTGTAGTAAGGCTAAGTGGGTAGCACCCAAGTAGGACGAGATTTCCCCCTGTCTAGAGGTCCCTTTTATTCTGCTGTGTTGGCAGTTGTTGAGCTCCAACTGCCAGGGTTGTCTTGTTCGGGACTATCCAGTAAGGGATGGTTCCGGCCTTGTGTTGCAAGGGATTTAGGGTGGATCCTCGGTACGTTGATCTAGGCCACGTACTGTGACTGGCGGTACCCCAATAGCCCTGCCATTGATGGAAACCCATTCTTCCTACGTGCCCTTACGGTGTTGATTGTATACTATGTAGCTGGAATTTAATAAATGTAACAATTTCGGCTATTTCTTATTTACTTGAAAACTCTAGACCCTATTATAATATCATAGAATTTCCTATCAAATTTTTTGGTTAGCGTAAGGTAAAAACTTACCCATGTTTATGTGTGGGGAGTCTTACGTGATACTTTTTTGTTTTCAAAGGTTTTTAAAGTTAATCAACTTTAACCGTTTACTCACACCAGACCCATGTCAACACTTGGGTACTCAAATTTTTACGAGTAGACAAGGGATTCAGGTTAGCTTTGACAAATTATGGAGGAGATATGGAGCAGGAGGCTTCAGCGTTGTAGATAGATAGTAGTTCCGCTATGTTGATCTCTATGTTGATATCTGTATTGTATATTGAGTTGTATAACTAGACAGATGTTTATAACTGTCTAGTATGTGTTGTATAAGTTGTGTAACTCTGATGTATATGATACTATGTAATATTTATGTGATTAATATAATTTATTCGTTCTGCTGTTGAGATTCTGATGTTGTTTTCTTTCTTCTCTATCTTTCTCTTTTCCATCCCTTTTTTTTCTTCTTAAAAAC
The DNA here is from genome assembly GCA_030765085.1 of Allium cepa. Taxonomy (NCBI): domain Eukaryota; kingdom Viridiplantae; phylum Streptophyta; class Magnoliopsida; order Asparagales; family Amaryllidaceae; genus Allium; species Allium cepa. The sequence continues at coordinate 177,422,804 of CM060930.1, forward strand.
GATGTGTCTTATTGTGGAGAATAAGGTAGGTCGTTTCATTTGGTATCAGAGCGTTAGGTTGAGCGAATACCTAGGCTCTGGAGTGGCGTCTTTCTTGAGAGAGCTACTTGTAATTTTGATATACATATATACATACATACATATATATATATATGTATGTATATGTATTTCTACCTATATGTTGGGTTACCTGTTCGGGTTTTCCAATATGAGTTCTAGAGGTGGGAAGTGTAGTGGTATGTGTAGCACGACTACCAATGGAAGAAGTCCGAGTGTTAAGGTTGGAAGTGTATCTGTCGAGACTGTAGGCCCAATACCATCTCGAGTAAGCTTCGTAGTGGTGTAAGGATTTCACCAATCTCTAAAGGAAACCTGTTAAGATTCGGAGTCCATCATTTGAGTATAAGTTTGATTTTGCGCTCGTGTGAGAGGATTTTTGAGAATTTGGATCTGTCGGATGTGCAGAAGCGTGTGATGGTATCTTGGCAACTTCAGAAAGTAGTAGCTACGTGATGAGATGCAGTGACTATGGATGTTTTCGAAGATGTTTCTTCTGGAACAAGTTTGAGGAAGTATGTCTGCATCTGTGATGAGACTGAGTTCAGATGGGTACTTTGAGGCCCGTGTTTCTCGAGGAGTTTCTGGATTAAGAAGTCTTTGGCATCTATGGCGGCAGTGCAGCTTGAAGTGTTATGTGTTCCATCAGGAAGATTTTTTGGCTTTGTAGTTTCCTAGAGGTGGAGTTCTGAAGCAGCAGAGTGGAACCGTTTCTTCGATGGTTTGATCAAGGATAAGCTGTTCTAATTTGTGGAGAGAGAACAGTATCTGTGGATATTGTAGTGGATAGAATCGCAAAGGTGACTTGTGATAGTTTGAGTGATTCTCTTGGATAATCTTTTGCATGAATTGAGGCATCTCTAGAGGATGTAGGAGTTATAGAGCTATCAGAGATTTTTCGGATGACTTCTGAGAAGTCTGAGGTTCGTCCGCATTGGAGATTGAGTTCTGTATCAACTTGGTTCATGGAGCTACCGGTGATTCAGCTAGGTAGAAGGATGTCTCCTAGAGAGAGGATTTGGTGAAGCAGCTCAGGATTTCTTGGTGTTTCTGTGTTTTCTCTTTGTGGATCCAAGAAACCTTATTTCTGGGATGTGCTATCTAGTTTATGCTCGTGTTCATCGACGACATTCTTATCTTCTCCAGATCAGAGTTGTGCAGCGGAAGCTTGGTGGCAGCTATTCTAGAGTGGAAGCAACCGGAAGTTGTAGTGTTTGGATTAGAGGGTTTCTACAGGAAGTTTTTAAGATCCGAAGGTCAGATTGGCGAGTGCACCTATTTTGTCTTTTCCAGATAGGACAATTAAGTTTGAGGTCTTCTGATGTGTGTGAAGTGGAGATTGTGTTCTTGATTTTGGTAGATCTTGAGAGGATCATTTTGTTGGGTTGTTTTTGGTCCAATTGTTTCAAGAAGCATCAATAAGGTTGAGCTAATCAAGGAAAGATGTAGGCAATTCAGGATCGTCAAAAGAGTTTTGCGGATAAGAGACAATGGAATTTGGAATTTGAAGCTAGAGATTTGAATAGTGGAAAGCTAACTCAGAAATATTTTGGATTTTTCTTTGTTTTTGTAAGGATAAGTGTTTGGCTTATGAGGGTTGAATTGCCAGTATGGAAGACTATGATTCAAGGTATTTCACGTAGCTCTGAGGAGTACGTATTTGGTCCATCACTGGTTTTGGAACCAGAAGTTCAAAAGGTTTTGGTTGTTGAGTCGGACTTGTTTGTGGTCCGATCTCTTGTGTAGATTGTAGATCTAGATGAGTAGGAGCTCTATGGCTTAGTTATGTAGCTAGTTTGGATTTAGTAGAGCAAGTACTCCAGTATCTGTAACTGGGAAACTCGGGATAGTTTAAGAAAGCTTATTCGGATTTGTGTCCGGATAGCTAGAAATAGTTGTTTAGATGAATAATTTTTTGATTGATAGTGTATGGTGGATATGTATGTTTGAAATTGTCTGAAATATAATAAAACTTTGGGATTATCTTTTGTTTATATTTCGGGGACGAAATTCTTTTAAGGGGGGAGGAGTGTAATATTTCAGAATTTCAAGCAATTTAAATGTGATAATCTCTCTGATTTAATTAATTAAAATTGGTAAATTATTATTTTAAATATATAATATGGTGATTTTTAATTATAGTATAAATAGATTTTTAAATGGAATAATTATTTTTACAAATTTAATTTGGTTATTTTATAAATAGATTTTTAAATAAACTTATTATTTTTAAATTTAAATAAGTATTGATTAAATATATATGTATATATATTTATTTAAGTTAATTTTAAAATAGGATTGTTATTTTCAAATTTAATAGTGTGTTTGTTTGGACTAATATATATGTTTAAGTTGATTTTAAATTAGATTTTTAAATTTGAATTTAAATTTAATATTTGGATTTAAATTTGAATTTAAAGAATAATTATTTTGAAATAGTTGGATATAAAAATATATGAATAAAGTTTTCATTTGAATATAATTTGTTTTATATTCTTTTTCCTTAAAAGATTTTATTTATATAAATTTAGAAAGTATTTATTTAAATAGTAAATAGATACAAAGGTTTTATATTTACATTTATAAATGAATTAAATACACTATGTATGATCTTATTTAAAATATGATTGGTTTTATTTTTATTTTCTTTTAATGGTTTTATTTTTATAAATTTAGGAAAAGGCATTTATTAAATTAGAAATGGTTAATTGTAAAGGCCCGCAAATTCGCACCCCTTTTTACCTGGAAAAATTCCACAACAATTCAGCCCAAAGAGGAACAAATGTACGAGTCTTTAGGGTTAAAGAAGAAAGAGGTAGAAGGAGAAGAAAATAGAACAATAACATAATCTCACATTTCGCTTCGGAACAAATATAATAGATAAATAAATATTTTTAAACAGAATCACTATATCAGTTTATACATCACATTATCAGAGTTTACAACAACAAAAAGTAGAAAAGAAATATAAATATACTAGTGATACGCTTCGCCGTCCAGCTTGCTCTTGATCTCCACAGCATCTTTGTTTTTGACTTTGCTCCCGAATAACTGCTAACCTGACTCTAGGCCGCCCGTGTGGAAAATTATAGGCACCCAGAGTTTGAAAAGGGAACAATAAACTCCAGGCCAGTCATGAGACTGGTGTGAGATCTTAAAAACAGTTATTTTCACAAAGAAAATAAAAGAAATCCGCTATGCTTTGTGGAAAATGAAACTACCATAAGGCCTCCCGCCACACGCACAATGCAAACACAGAATTGGAGGAGATTTCTCCTTATGATAGTCAAACATTCTTAATACGCAAAATCCTTTCGATATTATTATCATTATTGCATAGTGCAGAAAACATTTCGAAAGTATAATATAATCTTAGTCAGCATAGACATTCCGAACTATGCCTACTATAGCTACCATCTAAACAGTAGTGACCACCATAAGTAAATGGCAGGTTATACAACTAAAACCATACAAGGCGCATATTGGAGTTTGGATTTCCAACAAATGGTCAGGCTAAGGAACTTCCTACTGCCACATGGGTACGCCTCTGGAGGGATGTCCCGAGAACCTATCCGGCTCTCTGCCAACACAAAACGGGTTACCCCCTTCCCGGAGAGTAAAACCTAAGATATGCCATCCCCTGTCGTTTGCGACCTTTATATGAGAATCCTCTAAACCAACAACCACAAAGAAAAGTATCTGCAGTAACCACATAGGTTAAATATCAGGGCTCCATACCTGATACCACCCTTTTCCAGAAGGAATGGACATACCCTAGGGGAGCTACCCGTGAAACCTTGCCGCACGTTTCCTGTTTCGACCATTACCGGTTTGTGAGGCTCGATGAGGTCTCGTCCACAAAGCTAACTTTTCACAAAGTCGTGCTTTGATCAACAAATGATCAGCAACACTTTGTGTGCCACATTACCAAATTGGGAATGTATCACTAGTAACCATCAACTACATAACCTCTGAGCTCGTACGTCTCAGAGAAGGGTGTTAAGCTAAGAGAATAAATTCTCCGCCACCAACATAAATGTATTTGTAGAAACCATCTTTACACTTAAAGTGTAATGTCGAACACATATCCATATAAGTCCGTTTCTGGATCGAACAAAACCGAAGGCACTTCAAAGAAGCCCTTGCAAATCCGGATATTCACTAATCGCGTCCGGAATCCCCATCACAAAGGGTGATCAAATCTCTATACTGGAGCAACTTGATGCAGAGACATTCGACAAGTAATCCTTTCGTTTTCGAGAATACCCGGTCTTCAACACCATCTTCATATGTAATCCCATTTCATCGTATCATTATTCGGAATAGGTTTTATGACACAAGGTCCTCTCCCGGCTAAACCGAATAATGAGTGCTTATTTTAAAAATAAGTGTTACATTCAGATTTCAAACAAATCACAACAATTTCACTTTGATCTTCTTAAACAAAGATCCATTACAATCACAAAGATTCGATGTGGTTTTCGGATATCCATTTGGAATCCGACCGTCGATTGCATCGAAAATCAAATGTCATTAAAAGACAAATATTGATAGTCGGTTATTTAATTATCAATCGACATTCACAAAAATTACCAGATTTAAATAATTTTCCCAATTATTTATTTTTGAAATATCTTCGCAAGATATATATTTTTAACACTTCAACCATTTGAAAACAAATTTCAAATCACTTTTCACTCGCAGAATAAGATTCCCGATATTATTTATTTCCACTAAAAGTCTACCGAGTTCAAATGCTTTAAAATAATTTAAATCACTTATTCAAAATATATACCAAGAAACATTTAGATAAAACTATTTCAAAACATTTATTTAAATATTAGTTATGAAAATATTATATAAATGTCTCATATAAAATTTCAAGTCCAAACTAACTTTAAAATTAAATTAGTAGATAGGGTATAACTATTTTGAATACCCATTTTCTAAAACAAATATCAATTTAATCTTTAAATTGTCACTTTTATAATTAATTAAACAAATCTTTACTTTAAAGATTTTCAAAATAACTTAAGAAAATATTTTCTCCAAAATATTCTTTATAAAAACCATCTCTAGAACTTTTAATTTATATCTTAAAAGCTACTTTGAAAATGTACTCGACTTTCCAAAAGAAATATACTTTCATTTCAAAATGGTCCATTTAAACCAATTAATAAATCCTTCTTGATTTATTTCAACTTACGTTCCAAATTCGTAAATTCCTCCATTTTTAAAAAAATAAAAAAAAATTTATTATTAAAACAAATTTCCCTTTCCTTTATAAAATTCCCACTGTGAATTTAATTTTTTAAATATCCACAGATATACGATTTTCAAATCGATTCCCAAATAGTTACTATTTTTACCAAATCGATATCAAATTGATTTTCTAATTTATTTTCAAAACAACAAATCAAATTTCAAATTGATTCTCAAATTTATTTCAAACACCAAATTTATTATCTTTTGAAACAAATTCCTTCTTTTGAATTTATTCAATTTTCTAAAATCAATTTACTATAAATTTTCTATTGAATTTCAAAAATTAAATTTTATTTATTTCTGGTATCCTACGATACCAAAAATATATTTGGCTAAATTATAGCCTTCAACAGTTTCAATCACAAATAGCCACACACAGATTATAAATGATCAACACACAATATTAAAATTTTGAGGAATCCAGTTGGATCCCTCCAACCTGTTTTCCCTGCATCCACAGATGTTAGCACAACAATTAAATACCAACTCCACTTCGAGGTGCAATATTGCGGTATATCGGATTTATAAAATATCATCCGCTATTACGTGGTGCATAGGGTCTCATCGCTATATAATGCGTGAAATCAACAACACCAAATACATATATAATACCAATTCCACTTCAAGGTGGAATATCGCGGTATATGGGTATAAATATAATATCATCCGCTATTATGCGGCGCATAGGGTCTAAACTAATATAACCAATAATAAATTAATCATCCAAGCACACCATCAACAAATTCTAAATTTAACTAACACAATTCAAGAATCAATCAATAACTGAAAATTTTCAATTATTATTCTGAGTGAGAAGATCTCACCTTTTTATTTGCAATCCATTCCAATTTTTAATTCCATTATGTAGATTTCCCAGCTACACGTTTGATTTATTTATTTTGGACCTTGCATGCATTTGATATTGGTAAATGAACATTTGATATAATTTAAGTTTATTAGCTGAAATCAATAACAATTGAAATTAATTACCTTGATTAGTTTTGAGATAACACACGTAACCAAATCCTGAAACACTCGATGGCCACTGCTCCTCTTCTCCAGGTCGCGACACCTTATCGAACCCAGCAAATAAAATCATGAACATCTCCTCCCTCGAAATCACCAATCACCGTTATAACGTAGCTGTCTCCTCCACCTTCTCAGCCTCGTCATCCCCTACAATCCTCCGTCAGTACTAAAATTTTGATCGACGTCGATATCGCATCCTTCCACCCTCACCCTCCAATCGCACCCCGACAACAATCATGCTCAAACCCTAATCTCATGACCGCGAACATCACTTGAAGTCGTCGTCGCACCACCATTTCAAATCGCGACTTCGACAAAACGCCAACCGCTTGCCTTCGGCTCACCTACACCGCCGTGCTCACATCCAACCCTAGCTCGAGTTCGATCGGCCTGTCATCGTTCGAACGAGAATTGGAAGAGAACACCACTTCCTTGTTAATGAACGAATTTGATTTCTTTTAAACAGAAGGGTTGCGGCCAACTTTTTTATATTTTGAAATCGAACAGAATGATTTGAGAAGAGGGGAAAGAAGAGAAAGGTTTCGGTTTTTCTCTGAACGAAGAAAAATATATGCTTTTTATTTTATTTATTAAACGAAGAAGCGTATTAAAGAAGATAACGCGAGTTTTTAAATCCCTATACGTGATGCTAGCTACAGTTTTCAATGCAATTTCATTATCCATCTTTAAATTTAAATTCAAATTTAAATTGTTGAGAAAAAGAAGCCAAGAATCCCGATCACCAATCGAGGCATACCGCTAGGCGTTTATAATGTTATACCCTTATTACGAACGCAAAGGAAAAAGCTTCGAGTCCTAATTCGATCATATGGAGAAGATAGCTATTTTTTGAACAATTTATTAAATTAATTTTTGATTTAATTTTCAACGCATTTGCCTATCGTACGGCTAAACGACAACTCCGAATGCTACGAAAATTGAAATCCGATAATAATACAATATCACGGATCCAATGGGACTAGTTTCGTCAAAAATCCGAGACTGTGCCTCGGAAGGCTATTTTTAAACATCGTTTTAAATGATATAATTTCAAAACTGAATAAAGTATTTCTAAATCAAACTCTGAAGCTTCAATTAACCTCGGTATTATCAATATAAATTTTCTAAGCCTTGAAAATAGTTTTAATTAGCTTAAAACTGAAAATTCAAATTTTTACCCAACTTCGATAAATTAAGTTTAATAATTTAATTACCAAATCCATAGTTATATTTGAAATTCAAGTTAAATTAACTTCCAAATATTTAAAATCAATTAAATGTTCCATTTCGAAAGCTAAAAATTTCTGGGTCGTCACATCCTTCCCCCTTAAAAGAATTTCGTCCCGAAATTACTAGTTAAGAAGAATGATCCTCAACCCGTTTAATATTTACCCAAAGCCAAATAGTTTTATCAACTTGCCAAAACAAATATTTTTATTAGAGCCCCATTATCATTTCAACTATCTTTCCAAAATCTTCCATAAATTTCAAACAACATTATTTATTCCACAATTCAAATTTTAAATTTTCAAAATTTTCTCAAAAATTTTCTGACTCCCTAAATTCTTGAAAAATTTCGCCAACGTCTCCTTTGCGCGGCTAGCTCGGTACGACTACAAAATGGCACCACGGGCCCCCAGATTTCTAAAAGAAAACAAAACGCCAAGTGGCTAGACAAGAAAATCACCAAATTTCATATAGAAATTTAAATAGATACCTTTTTGTCAAGCAATTCAAATTTATCTTCGAAATCAAATCCCAGTTTCTTTTTCCTTTTTCCTGTAACATACCTGTATATCCTGATATCCATAATGTCCAATTTCAACATTCAAAAATCATTTTTGCACATTTCCTTACGAAGGTTTGAATACTTCTTATACCATTTTTACTTCACTATTGAAGTTATATATCCATTTTTATTCAATCTTGCATTATCAGTTTCATTTGAATTCGATTCACAATTTCAATTTAACTTCTAAATATTAATTTTTTATCAAATTTCACAACCGATTCATATCACTATTTTAAATTGGTTTCATTTACTAATTCATTACAAATTCTAATTCATTTTATCTCAAACCATTTTTTTATTTCACCTTTATTATCTTTAGTTCACTTCGAACTAATTTTACAACTATATTTTATTTCACACAATTCAAACTGGTTTTCAATATTCAATTTTCAATTCCAGTTTTATTCTTTTGTTCAATCCCAAAAATTTTATTTTCAATTCACCATTTTGGTTTACAACCACTTATATTTAAACTGGATTTCAAATTCCATATGAATTTAATTCACCTTTCATTTATAAATATTGGATTCAATTCATTTCAAACCACATTCAATTTCGTCATTCCTTTAATTAGTTTTATTTACTAATTTTATTTCAATATTTCACTTTGTTTAATACAAATCACATTCAATTCCAATTCCAGTTCTATTTACATACAAATTCGAAATGAATTTAAACATTCAATTCACTTTCATGTACTTGCAATTGCAAATTTATTTATTCATTCACAATTTTATTTTTCACCTTAATAAATTTTATTCCAATCATTTATCCTATTAGACTAATTTAGCTTTATTCAAATTAACTCAAGTTAATTTCAGTTTAAATTTGAATTTCCTACGTTTTCAAACTTATTATTCCATAACTATTTTTTATAAGATTCCAGAGTCTTACCAACATTTTCAAAATCATTTTTTTGAAATCAATTCAAATTTTCTTTTGAATTTCCAAAACCAAATCCAATTTGCAAACAACTTCCATTTAAAATAATTTGGTAGCAATTCCTCTCCGAAAACCTGAAAATGAATATCGATGATGCTGCAGTCATCAACGAAGTTATTTTCTAGCGACAGAAAAGAGTTTAGAGCTTTAATCCCTTCAAAACACTTTTCCCAAAACCTTTGAAAATCATCTTCAAAATCAAAAGGGATTTAAATTTTCCAAATCTCCAAAATTTTCAAATTCCTTTCAAAACATTTCCAAATACTTCTCTAGAATTCCATTTCAAATTATAAATCACATTTACAATTTACATTCTCAAATTTCATTTGTATACGAATTTATTTCTTAACTTTGGAGTTACGATTTCAATTTCCTACTCAAATGATAATTATATTATCACTTCCTAACAATCAAGCAACCATATACTATAATAATTCACTAAAAAATTATTTCTTTTATATACGAAAATAGTTTGGATAAAAATTATTTCATTTACCCTATTTTAAAACGATATCATGTCGAATTATTCTATACGAGTGTTTAGAGATCACTATCGATAGAGTTGTATGGACTATACCGACCAGAATCCATATACCATTCAACAAACCAATCATCACAATATAAAATAATTTTATATTCACTAACAAAAACACGCTCATATCTATTAATACACTGATACTCATTCTAGAGTACCACTGACTATATCTCTAATGAGTAACACCCAACACAGAACCAAATGCTCTGGTACCACTTGTAAAAGTCTGCAAATCCGCACCCCTTTTTAGCTGGCAAAATTCCACAACAATTCAACCCAAAGAGGAACAAATGTACGAGTCTTTAGGGTTAAAGAAGAAAGAGGTAGAAGAAGAAGAAAATAGAACAATAACATAATCTCACATTTCACAGCGGAACAAATATGATAGATAAATAAATATCTTTAAACAAAATCACTATATAAGTTTGTACATCACATTATCCGAGTTTACAACAACAAACATTGGAAAAGAAATATAACATGTGCTAGTGATACGCTTCGCCGTCCAGCTTGCTCCTGATCTCCACAGCATCTCTTTTTTTGACTTTGCTCTCGAATAACTGCCAACTTGACTCTAGGCTGCCCGCGTGGAAAATTATGGGCACCCACAGTTTAGAAATAGAACGATAAACTCCAGGTCAGTCATGCGACTAGTGTGAGATCTTAAAAACGGTTATTTTCACAAAGAAAATAAAAGAAATCCGCTATGCTTTTTGGAAAATGAAACTACCATAAGGCCTCCCGCCACACACACAATGCAAACGCAGAATTGGAGGAGATTTCTCCTTATGATAGTCAAACATGCTTAATACGCAAAATCCTTTAGATATTATTATCATTAGTACATAGTGCAGAAAACATTTCGAAAGTATAATAGTAATCTTAGCCAGCATAGACATTCCGAACTATGCCTACTATAGCTACCGTCTAAACAGTGGTGGCCACCATAAGTAAATGGCAGGTTATACAACTAAAACCGTACAAGGCGCGTATTGGAGTTTGGATTTCCAACAAATGGTCAGGCTAAGGAACTTCCTACCGCCACATGGGTACGCCTCTGGAGGGACGTCCCGAGAACCTACTTGGCTCTCTGCCAACACAAGGCCGGTTACCCCCTTCTCGGGGAGTAAAACCTAAGATATGCCACCCCTGGTCGTTTGCGACCTTTATACGAGGATCCTCTACACCAAAAACCACAAAGAAAAGTATTTGCAGTAACCACATAGGTTAAATATCAGGGCTCCATACCTGATACCACCCTTTTCCAGAAGGAATGGACATACCCTAGGGGAGCTACCCCTGAAACCTCGCCGCACATTTCATGTTTCGACCATTACCGGTTTGTGAGGCTCGATGAGGTCTCGTCCACAAAGCTAACTTTTCACAAAGTCATGCTTTGATCAACAAATGATCAGCAAAACTTTGTGTGCCACATTAACAAATTGGGAATGTATCACTAATATCCATCAACTACATAACCTCTGAGCTCGTACGTCTCAGAGAAGGGTGTTAAGCGAAGAGAATAAATTCTCCGCCACCAACAGAAATGTATTTGTAGAAACCAGCTTTACATCTTAAAGTGTAACGTCGGCCACACATCCATACAAGTCCGTTACGGGATCGAACGGAACTGAAGGCACCTCAAAGAAGCCCTTGCAAATCTGGATATTCACTAATCACGTCCGGAATCCCCATCACAAAGGGTGATCAAATCTCTATACCGGAGCAACACTGATGCAAAGACATTCGACAGGTAATCGTTTCGTTTTCGAGAATACCCGGTCTTCAACACCATCTTCATATGTAATCCCATTTCGTCGTATCATTATTCAGAATGGGTTTTATGACACAAGGTCCTCTCCCGGCTAATCCGAATAACGAGCGCTTATTTTAAAAATAAGTGTTACATTCAGATTTCAAACAAATCACAACAATTTCACTTTGATCTTCTTAAACAAAGATCCATCACAATCACAAAGGTTCGATGTGGTTTTCGGATATCCACTTTGAATCCGACCCTCGGTCGCATCGAAATTCGAATGTCATTAAAAGACAAATATTGATAGTCGGTTATTTAACTATCAATCTACATTCACAACAATTACCAGATTTAAATAATTTTCTAATTATTTATTTTCAAAATATCCTCGCAAGATATATATTTTTAACACTTCAACCATTTGAAAACAAATTTCAAATCACTTTTCACTCGCGGATAAGATTCCCGATATTATTTATTTCCACTAAAAGTCTACCGAGTTCAAATGCTTTATAAATCACTTATTCAAAATATATACTTGGAAACATTTAGATAAAATTATTTTAAACTATTTATTTAAATATTAGTTATGAAAATATTACATAAATGTCTCATATAAAATTTCAAGTCCAAACTAACTTTAAAATTAAATTAGTAGGTTGGGTATAACTATTTTAAATACCCATTTTCTAAAACAAATATCAATTTAATCTTTAAATAATCACTTCTATAATTAATTAAATAAATATTTACTTTAAAGATTTTCAAAATAACTTAAGAAAATAATTTCTCCAAAATATTCTTTTTAAAAACCATCTCTAGAAATTTTAATTTATATCTTAAAAGCTACTTTGAAAATGTACTCGGCTTTCCAGAGGAAATATACTTTCAAGTCAAAATGGTCCATTTAAACAAATTAATGAATCCTTCTTGATTTATTTCAACTTACATTCCAAATTCGTAAATTCCTCCCTTTTTAAAAAAACAAACCAATATTTATTTTTAAAACAAACTTCCCTATCCTTTATAAAATTCCCATTGTGAATTTTAATTTTTCAAATATCCACAGATATACGATTTTCAAATCGATTCCCAAATAGTTATTATTTTTACCAAATCAATATCAAATTTATTTTCTAATTTATTTTCAAAACACCAAATCAAATTTCAAATTGATTCTGAAATTTATTCCAAACACCCAATTTATTATCTTTTGAAACAAATTCCTTCTTTTGAATTTATTCAATTTTCCAAAATCAATTTACTATAAATTTTCTATTCAATTTCAAAAATCAAATTTTATTTATTTCTGGTATCCTATGATACCCAAAATATATTTGGCTCAATAGTTTCAATCAGAAATAGTCACACACAGATTATAAATGATCAACACACAATATTAAAATAAATTCAATTATTTGAGGAATCCAGTTGGATCCCTCCAACCTGTTTTCCATGCATCTACAGATGTTAGCACAACAATTAAATACCAATTCCACTTCGAGGTGGAATATCGCGGTATATGGGATTTATAAAATATCATCCGCTATTTTGCGGCGCATACGGTCTCATCCGCTATATAATGCGGGAAATCAACAACTCCAAATACATATATAATACCAATTTCACTTCAAGGTGGAATAACGCGGTATATGGGTATAAATATAATATCATCCGCTATTATGCGGCGCATAGGGTCTAAACTAATATAACTAATAATAAATCAATCATCCAAGCACACCATCAACAAATTCTAAATTTAACTAACACAATTCAAGAATCAATCAATAAGTGAAAATTTTCAATTATTATTCTGAGTGAGAAGATCTCACCTTTATATTTGCAATCCATTCCAATTTTTAATTCCATCACGTAGATTTCCTAGCTACGAATTCCACACGTTTGATTTATTCATTTTGGACCTCGCATGCATTTGATATTGGTAAATGAACATTTGATATAATTTAAATTTATTAACTGAAATCAATAACAATTGAAATTAATTACCTTGATTAGTTCTGAGATAACACACGTAACCAAATCCTGAAACACTCGATCGCCACTGCTCCACTTCTCCAGGTCGTGACACCTTATCGAACCCAGCAAATAAAATCATGAACATCTCCTCCTTCGAAATCACCAATCACCGATATAACGTAGCTGTCTCCTCCACCTTCTCAGCCCCGTCATCCCCTACAATCCTACGTCAATACTAAAATTTTGACCGACGTCGACATCGCAGCCTTCCACCCTCACCCTCCAATCGCACGCCCGACAACAATCATGCTTAAACCCTAATTACATGACCGTGGACATCACTTGAAGTCGTCGTTGCACCACCATTTCAAATCGCGACTTCGACAAATCGCCAACCGCTCGCCTTCGGCTCACCTACACCGCCGCGCTCACATCCAACCCTAGCTTGAGTTCGAATCGGCTTGTCATCGTTCGAACGAGAATTGGAAGAGAACGCCACTTCCTTGTTAACGAATGAATTCAATTTCTTTTAAACAGAAGGGCTGCGGCCCTTTTTTTTATGAAATCGAACTGAATGATTTGAGAAGAGGGGGTAAAGAAGAGAAAGGTTTCGGTTTTTCTCTGAACGAAGAAAAATATCCGCCTTTTATTTTATTTATTAAACGAAGAAGCGTATTAAAGAAGGTAAGGCGAGTTTTTAAATCCATATATGTGATGCTAGCTACAGTATTCAATGCAATTTCATTATCCATCTTTAAATTTAAATTCAAATTTCAATTATTGAGAAAATGAAGCCAAGAATCCGGATCACCAATCGAGGCGTGCCGCTAGGCGTTTATAATGTTATACCCCTATTACGAATGCAAAGGAAAAAGTTTCGAGTCCTAATTCGATCGTATGGAGAAGATGGCTTTTTTTTAACCAGTTATTAAATTAAATTTCGATTTAATTTTCAACGCGTTCGCCTATCGTACGGCTAAATGACAACTCCGAATGCTACGAAAATTGAAACCCGATAATAATACAATATCACGAATCCAATGGAACCGGTTTCATCTAAATCCGAGACTGTGCCTCGGAAGGCTATTTTTAAACATCGCTTTAAACGATATAATTTCAAAACCGAATAAAGTATTTCTAAATCAAACTCTGAAGCTTCCACTAACCTCAGTATTATCAATATAAATTTTCTAAGCCTTGAAAATAGTTTTAATTAGCTTAAAACTGAAAATTCAAATTTTTATCCAACTTCGATAAATTAAATTTAATAATTTAATAATTGGATTTAAATTTGAATTTAAAGAATAATTATTTTGAAATAGTTGGATATAAAAATATATGAATAAAGTTTTCATTTGAATATAATTTGTTTTATATTCTTTTTCCTTAAAAGATTTTATTTATATAAATTTAGAAAGTATTTATTTAAATAGTAAATAAATACAAAGGTTTTATATTTACATTTATAAATGAGTTAAATACACTATGTATGATTTTATTTGAAATATGATTGGTTTTATTTTTATTTTCTATTAAAGGTTTTATTTTTATAAATTTAGAGAAAAGGCATTTATTAAATTAGAAATGTATTAATTCATTAGGAAATTTATATAAAAGTTTTTTTTAAATCATTTTAAGAATATATAAAAATGAATGAATACACGTGTTAGCTTTTAAATGCACTTGATAACAAGTGTTAGATTGTTAAGTATGGTTTAAGATAAGTGTCACCTCTTGTATTTATTTCCCTTAATTTTTGTTAAACCATAAATTAGTTTATATAAGAAAACATATTCATTTCTTCTTTCTTTTTCTCACCTCAATTCTATACTCAAAGAAACTCAACCTATCCTATACTCTACAACCAGAAAAAAAAATCACTACCCTGTAACCATTTTTATCTTAAACCTGTAAATCACTTTCCAAAATCAAACAATGCATACATCTCTCAAGATCAAAAACACAAATCCCTGTAATCAGTTCATTCCCTTATCAAAAGATCAATCCTGTAACCATTCTCATTTCAAAAGCAAAACCTGTATCTCATTTTCAAAGTAAATCTATAATCCATTTTCCAAATCAAAGACCCAACCCTGTAACCATTTTCATCTCAAAAACCAAAACCTATCAACAAATTTTCAAAAGCACGCCTGAAACCCATTTTAAAAGCAAATGAATCAAAGCTTGCAAGTTTCAAATGCAACCTGGATTTTCAAAGAAATCTGCAGCAATTAAAGCTTCGGTAACTCAAATTTTAGAGATCAACCAAAATTTTAAAGCATGTCAGTTTAAAGGAATAAAAGCATCATCTTTTCTATTTTCTGATCAAAGCTTATTTAAAGGTTTCAACCCAGTTTCAAATTCTATAATTTTTACAAAAAGGTAAGTAAACTCAACTAAATTTTTATCTTAAATCTGGTTGCTTGAATGAATCATCAATGTTTGATATATATTGATTGAATGATGATGAATTATATGTCTGAAATGAAATGTGCATTTTGGATAAACTGTTAGCTCTGTTCATCATTTCAAAACTATGAATAAATCCTTTAAAATCTGGATTTAGATTTTTTATTTGAAAACATGATTACAGTAGATCGAAATTTGCTTGAATATGTTTAAATTTGTGCATATATGTGAATGTATTGGCTATGCATGTCTAAAAAACAAACATGTAAAATTGTTTCCAAGCTTACATGCCTTTGATTTGTTCAGAAATCAATTCCCATATCTCTGTTTCATTTTAGAAAATAGTTTCTAAACAAAAGATGTTAGTTTTAACAAGATTCAAATTTTAAAAATAGTTTAAAGTTTAAAATAGCAAAGCTTCTCGAGCAAATTTGGAATTACAATCCAAATTCAAAATATTCAAACATCATAATTTGATGTTTCAAGATTATAACTTGAATCTACTTAGAAAATTAAGATTTTTAAAACTAAAATCGAAAATTTTAATATTGCATTGAGGATGCAATTTGGGTTTGTCTGGAATTTGATTTTTGGGCAACCTCTGACGATCAAATGGATTTGGATGGTCGGGATTCCTTCTGAAGCTAGCTGGATGATTGGGTGGTTCGACAAAAATGGTGGATGTGGCGACGGCGGTGTGAAGTTTTAAGTCTTAACCCTAGTTATGGTCGATTTTGCAATTATGGGTGCTGCGTCGTTTCTGAGGCATCGAGTTGCTTGGGATTTGGAAGGTTGCTGTGTGGATGTTTCGTGGAGATGTGGTCGGAGTCTGGGAGGCTCTGGTGGTCGGCGACGTGGACGCGGGGTTGTTTTCAGGCAGTGGTTTTTGTTCGAGGTTCATATGTGAAGCTCGTTTCTGATTTGGGTTATGTGGTGGCGTATGGATGGTCGGAATCGGCTGTAGGGTGGATCGCTGACGTGTGGGAGGTGCTGGAGTTGGTCACGGTGGTATTGATCGCTGGTGCATATGCACAGGCAGGTGCGTGTCAGTGGTTTTGTGGTAGTTTGGGAAGATGGTTTGCCTTGGGTTGTAACTCGAGACTAGGAGATGTTCGCTCGAGTTTAAACTCGAGTAATGTCAGAGTGTTTTTAAAACTTGCTAACAGTTTGGTTACAGGTTTTATAACTTAAAACTTAATACTAAAACTAAACTAAGATTGTGAAATGTAAAAGGGGCTCGGGTTGAACCCGAGTGATCTTCGAGTTTGTCCCGAAGCAAATGTTAAGCAAGTTTTAAAAAGGGTTGTAATACTTGGTTTTTGAATTTTTAAAATAAAATTAGTTTAAACTTGCTTTTATAAATGCTTATATAATAGCTGTTTCTTTAACTTTGTTTAAAACTTTTGAAAACTTTGTTTAATTTATATTTTGTTAAATAAAGTTAAAGTTATTTTAAAATTTAAGTAAAATGAAATTTTAAAGATTTTATAAAAGCAAGCTTATTAATTTAAATTCAATCTAGATTTTAAACAACCACTTGATAATATTTTTATAGCATTTAAAAGTAAGTTGTGTTTTGAAACTTTTAAATTATCAAGTTGAATAAGTATATTAAAACTTAATTAATGATTTAATTAAGTAAAGTTATCTTCAAAACAAAATGTTTTAATGATAATTAAGGCACAAATAAGATAAGGTTTATCTTAAGATAATTATGGTTTTAAAGATTTAAGATTAATTAAGTTAATTTAGAAATTTAAGTTAACTTAATTGATTAAGTATAAAGGGTTAATTAAGTAACAAATTAAGAATAATTAATTAATTTAATTAACTAATGATTAAGGATTTAATTAATTTTTAATTAAGGGTTATAATTAATTAATTAAAGTTTAATTAATTGTAATTAAGGGTTATTAAATAAATAATTAAAGATTGATTAATTTGTAATTAGAAATTAACTAATCAAGTAATTAGAGGTTGATTAATTGGTAATTAAGGAATACTTAATTAATAATTAAGTTTTATTAATTAATAATTAAGTTTTATTAATTAATAATTAATCTATAATTAAAGGTTAATTGAGGGTTAATTAACTGGTAATTAAGCGTTGATTAACAGGAAATTAAGAAGTACTTAATTTGTAATTAATTTATATTAATTAATAATTAAGGATTATTAATTAATGGTTAAAGAATTAATTAATCTGTAATTAGAGATTTAATTAATTTGTTTAAGGGTAATTAAGGGATGAATTACCCAATTGTAATTAATTTGTTAATTAATTAAAGATAATCTCTTGGTGATTAATTAAGTATAGATACTTAATGAGATTAATAAGTATAATTACTTAGTGAAGTAATTAATTTATAATTACAGGATGTAATTGATTAAAGGGAATTACTTAATAAGAAGCAATTAAAGGATAATTACTTAGTAGAAGTAATTAAGGATTAATTACTTAGTGTAATTAATCAAAGGATTAATATAATTAATTAAAGAGTTAATTAATTAAGTAAGTGATTACAGAATGATAATTACTATTTAAGATTAATTAAGATTGATTAATGGATGTAATTAATTAAGGATCAATGTAATTAATTATAATTAATTAATGGAAATAATTAGTGAAGGATCATTAATTAATGGAATTAATGGGAGTAATTAAAGGTTCATTACTGTAATGGTTAAAAATAATTAATTTGTGAAATTAATCGAAGGATAACTACTTTATGTAATTGAGGAATAATTAATCAAAGTGATTAATTAAGATGGATATTTAAAGGATGATTAGTTAACTAAAAGGTTTGTAATTAATTAATGGTTGATTAAGCAAAGTTGGTGATTAATTCTTAAGTAATTGATTTAATTTACTTTAATTAAATTAATTGTAATAGGGATTAATAATTGTTGCTTATGATGATTGTTTGAGTAGAATACCTGAATTGGTTGATATCTATGTGATGATATGTTGTGATATTCTGTAATACGATATTTGATATATCATTGATAAATGTGTGATATTTATCTGTATTGATGTCATGTGAATTCAAGTATTGAATTGAATTGAATTATTTTAACTTTAAAACAACTTGGACCTAAAAGATGGCGTTTTGGATTTCGATGAGACCGGGATCGGGTTTCCAAATTTGGATATCCGACTAACCACATCGATCCAAATTAACGTTAGGTCGTGACATCTCAAAGTGAAGATCGATATGGAGTTTAGAGTGCAAGGGTTATTGTCGTTAACTCTGAGGGTGATTCCAAAATGAGTGTAACAAGATGATGCCTTTGGTTTCGTTCGAACCCGGAACGAACTTGTATGGATTGAATGGTTTCAGAACATCGTCAGGTGCACGATAAGCATTCTAAGATAGATGTGTTCTATAAAGGTAATCGTAGCCCGAAGCCTCATCAATAAAACATGGGAGGTGCAGCAAGGCTAAGTGGGTAGCACCCAAGTAGGACGAGATTTTCCCCTGTCTAGAGGTCCCTTTTATTCGGCTTTGTGGGCAGTTGTTGAGCTCCAACTGCCGGGGTTATCTTGTTCGGGACTGTCCAGTAAGGGATGGTTCCAGCCTTGTGTTGCAGGGGATTTAGGGTGGAACCTCCGTACGTTGATCTAGGCCATGTACTGTGACGGGCGGTACCTCAGTAGCCCTGCCATTGATGGAAACGCATTTTTCCTACGTGCCCTTACGGTTTTGATTGTATACCTATGTAGCTGGAATTTAATAAATGTTACAATTTCGGCTATTTCTTATTTACTTGAAAACTCTAGACCTACTATAATATCACAGAATTTCCTATCAAATATTTTGTTTAGCGTAAGGTAAAAACTTACTCATGTTTACGTGTGGGGAGTCTTACGTGATACCTTTTCGTTTTCAAAGGTTTTTAAAGTTAAGCAACTTTAACCGTTTACTCGCACCAGACCCATGTCTCACCCGGAGTTTATTTCTGTTTTATTAAACTCTCGGTACTCAAATTTTTACGGGTAGCCAAGGGATTCAGGTTAGCTTTGACGAATTATGGAGGAGATATGGAGCAGGAGGCTTCAGCGTTGTAGATAGTAGTTCCGCTGTGTTGATCTCTATGTTGATATCTATATTGTATATTGAGTTGTATAACTAGACAGATGTTTATAACTATCTCGTATATATTGTATAGGTTGTGTAACTCTGATGTATATGATACTATGTAATATTTATGTGATTAATATAATTTATTCGTTCCGCTGTTGAGATTCTGATGTCGTTTTCTTTCTTTCTTCTCTATCTTTCTCTTTTCTATCCCTTTCTTTCTTAAAAATGATGTGTCTTATTGTGGAGAATAAGGCAGGTCGTTTCAGATTAAGTATAATTACTTAATGTAATTAATAAAGTGCAATTACTTGGTGTAAGTAATTAATGGGTAATTACTGGATATAATTAATTAAAGGGGAATGACTTAATGGAAGTAATTAAGGATTAATTACTTAGTGTAATAAGTCAAAGGATTAATATAATTAATTAAGGAGTTAATTAATTAAGGTAAGTAATTACAGGATGGTTAATTACTGTTTATGATTAATTAAGGTTGATTAATGGAAGTGATTAATTAAAATATAATTAATTAATGTAATTAATTAAGGATCAATGTAATTAATTATAGTTAATTAATGGAAGTAATTAATTAAGGACCATTAATTAATGTAATTAATTAATAATTATTTTATAAGAGTAATTAAGGGTTAATTAATTATTAAGGGATAATTAAATTGTGTAATTAATTAAAGGCTAATTACTTAATGTAATTAAAGAAAAATTAATCAAGGATGATTAAGATGGATAATTAAAGGATGATTAATTAATTGATTTGAAATTAATTAATGGTTAAGTAAGCAGGATTTTTAGTAATGGATGTAATTAATTTAACAATGGTGTGACTAATTAATCTTTGCTTATGGATGTCTAAATGATATTGAATGCCTTGGATTGTTTGATATCTCTGATATAGGATATGTGCTGATCTTTGATATGAGATGCTTTGGTTGAATTGTGATGATATGGATTATCTATCTTTGGTATGTGAATTAACTATCTGTGTGAATATAGATAATAAATTAAATTGTTTTAACTTAAAATGACTTGGCGTTAAAAGACGACGTTTTGGATTTCGGTGAGACCGGGATCGAATTTTCAAATTTGGATATCCGAAAACCACATCGATCCAAATTAAACGATAGGTCGTGAATCTCAAGTGAAGTCGAGATGAAGATTCAGAGTGCAAGGGCAATGGTCGTTAACTCTGAGGGTGATTCCAAAATAAGTGTAACGAAATAGTGCCTTCAGTTTCATTCGAACCCGAAATGAACTTGTATGGATTGAATGCTTTCAGAACATCGTCATTGGAGGACGATGAGTATTCTAAGATAGATGTGTTCTATAAAGGTAATCGTAACCTCAAGCCTCATCAACCGGGAATGACTAAAATAGGAGAGGTGCAGCAAGGCTAAGTGGATAGCACCCAAGTAGGACAAGATTTTCCCCTGTCTAGAGGTCCCTTTTATTCGGTTGTGTGGGCAGTTGGTCGCGACAACTGCTGGGGTTGTCTTGTTCGGGGCTATCCAGTAAGTGATGGTTCCGGCCTTATGTTGCAGGGGATTTAGGGTGGATCCTCGGTATGGTGATCTAGGCCACGTAATGTGACGGGCGGTACCCCAGTAGCCCTGCCATTGTATGGAATCCAATCTCCAATCAGTGTCGTACGTTTTGATTGTGCCCAACTATGTTGGAACGTAAGATGTAAGCATTCCAACTATTTTTGTATTTTACTTGAAAACCCTAGACCCTATTATAATATAACTGGATTTCCTATCAAATGTTTTGGTTATCGTAAGGTAAATTTTTTTCCATGTTTACGTGCGGGAAGTCTTACGAGATACTTTTTGTTTTAAAAGGTTTTCAAGTTAAGCAACTTTAACCTGTTTATTCACACCAGACCCATGTCTGACCCAGAGTTTATTTTCTATTTAATTAAACTCTTGGGTACTCAAATTTTTATGAGTAGCCAAGGAATTTATGTTAGCTTTGACGAGTTCCGGAGGAGATATGGAGTACGAGGCTTTAGCGTTTGTAGATATATATTGTTTCCATTATGTTGTATCTGTGAGTTGTAATGACTAGACAGGTGTTTATAACTGTCTAGTTTGTGTTGTATAAGCTGTATAACTCTGATATATAGGATACTATGTAATGACTTATGTGATGTAATATAATTTATTCGTTCCACTATGAGATTCTGATGTTTTTTTGTTCTTTCTTATCTATCTTTTCTCTTTTCTATCCCTTTCTTTCTTATTAATGATACGTCTTTCTGCGGTATGAACGGCGGGTCATTACAAAGTCCTATATGATGATCGTTGTACGCAAAATGTAATTTTAGTATAGAATTTTAGTTACAAAGCCCTTTGATGTAGCATTTTATTTATGAAATCTTATATCATGATAGCTGTATGAAAAATGAAATATATGTATAGCATTTTAATTACAGTATCCTTTAGGATATAAATGGTATAGAAAATGATAGCTTGCTGTATTGTGAAGTCCCATATCACGGTCGCTGTATGAAAAATAAAATTTCGGTATAACATTTTAATTTCAAAGTCCATTAGAATATAAATGATATACAAAAGATAGTTTGATGTAGTATTTTATTTATGAAGTTCTATATCATGGTTGCGGTATGGAAATTGACATTTGAGTATAGAATTTTAATTACAAAGTCCATTAGATGTAATAGTGTACATAATAATAGTTTGATGTAGCATTTTATTTATGAAGTCCTACACGATGATCGTTGTATGCAAAATGACATTTTAGTATATTATTTTAATTACAAAGTCCTTTAGGATGTAATTGATATGCAAAATGATAGTTTGGTTTAGCATTTTATTTGTGAAGTCCTATATCACGATCGTTATATGCAAAATGACATTTGAGCATAGCATTTTAATTAAAAAATCCATTAGGATGTAACTGATATATAGAATGATAGTTTGATATAGTATTTTATTTGTGAAGTCTTATATGTTGATCATTGTATGCAAAATGAAATTTCAGTATAGCATTTTAATTACAAAGTCTTTTAGGATTTAAATGATATATAAAATGATTGTTTAATGTAACATTTTATTTATGAAGTCCTATATCATGATCGTTGTATGCAAAATGACATTTCGGTATAGAATTTTAATTACAAAGTGCATTAGGAAGTAAATGACATACAAATGAGAGTTTGATGTAGCATTTTATTTACGAATACCTATAGCATAATCGTTATATGCAAAATGACATTTTAGTGTAGCATTTTACTTACAAAGACTATTATGATATATAAGATATAAAAAATGATAGTATAGTATAACATTTTATTGATGAAGTCCTCAATATAAAAAATGATATCTTAGTGCAGCACTTTAATCATAAAGTGTGATGGTTTGGATAAAAAAAATTGATTATGTAGCATATTATATTTGAAGTCCACTATCATGATATTTTAAAATGTCATTTGCTATAGCATTTTATTAGAATGTACAGGATATTAAAAATACTATTTTACTAGTAGCCTCCACATATGTAAAATGATAGTTAAGCATAGTATTTAATTACCATACCTATAGATAATATTTTGACATTTATGCGTATAGAAATCCAAAGCAGCAAAAACAAAAAAGAGAAAGAGATCAAAACCAGAAAAGGAACTTAATACCAACCAATATCTATATAGTGTAATGACCATGATCAAAGCTCCTTAAAAAATTAGAAAAGGCAAAAGTTTTACACCTAGTCAAGTAGAATATATTGAACATACTACTTTTCCATTTTATTTATATATTATGCACAATGGTTTATTAAGTATGAAAGAATTTAGAAAGTCAGCTATCACATTAATGTTAGTACCTTAGTTATTGGTACTGATGACAACTATATCCGATCATATAAAATATAGATACTAATGTTTTATCAAGTTATACACAGTATATAGTGCATAATATTAGATAAGTGTTGTTTAAAAAGACTGTATAATATTAAGAGCAGACTCAAGAGGCTGATAAAGAATCTGATAGAGCTTCAAGAGTTAGAGATTGAAGACTGATGGTTTGAAGATTAGAGATATCAAGATAAGTTATAGGGTCATAGATTATTTTGTTAAAGCCCTGGTAGCACTTCTTTAATCTCTCTTCATTTGTTTCAAAGAGGTTTTTAAAATCTATTCTTTGATTTTAATGATTTTCAAACATCCTGGATCTCAAGAAAAGTGATTTTTAAAAATCTCCATTTTCAAATGATTTTTCAAACATCTTTCCAAATATCTTTCAAATATTTCCCAACCTTTTGATTAATTATTTACCAGATTATTATATCAAGTTTTCAAATATTTTATATTTTAATGTATACTTTTAATTTATTTTATTATGTTAAGATATAGTTTTTGCTTTCGAATTATTTATGATATTTAGAAGTATATTTTGACATTCATTAATAGTTTGATATATATATATATATATACACTAACTTATACTTTATATATTATTTTAATTTACAAAAGAAATTTATATTTAAATCCTTTATATATTAAAATATTTTAAAATAATTTTATAAAGTTTTCTTAGGTTTTATTTGATTAAAATGTCTATAAACCATGCTTAAACGATTTGTATCAAAATATTTATAAAGCTGAATATTTTCAAAATTATTTTTCTAAAGTAATTTTACAAAATATAAAAGGATATGTCGACATATCCTCCTCATGTATGTTGACATATAGGCCGAGATTTTCAAAACTTAAATTTTGAATGGGAGTGTCTTTTCATCATTTCTCTTCAAGATTGGACATAACTGTTGTTTCTCTATAAATAAGGGTTCTCTCAATGAATTTTAAATAACTACTTTCTTATATTTTCTCTCCTCCTTGCTCTTTTTATTTCTAAAAGAACTTCCATTCAAGATCTTCGCAAATTCAATCAGAATCAAATTCAAACTTTTTGGATTTGATTCTTTATTGAATACTCTCTAATCTCTCTCATCTTCTCACTCAAATCATGATCAAAGTGCTATTCAAGTGGTTATAGGATTATTTGTATTCAAGATCAAGAAATTGATTTTGTAAATTCTATCAAATAATACTCAAATACTCTTGGTTGTGCTTGGTATCCCTTAAATCCAAATGGGTGTGCTTATGTCCCGTTTGAATCAAGTGGATATGCTTGGTGTCCCGTTTGAAATCCTAAATGGGTGTGTTGGTGTCCTATCCGAATCTAGTAAGTATACCCGGAGCACGGAAAATATTAAGGGTATGTTTCATAGCCTTGAAATCAAGATTGTATAAATTTTGATATTTGAAAAGGAATCTATATAAGAAATTTTACAGGACTAGATGTATGGTAACTCCGAACCAGTATAAAAATCCCAGTGTGATCTCTCTCCAACTCTTTACTTTTTACTTTTACTGCATTTATATTTATCCGTGTTTGCATATGTGATTGTCAATTTCCATTGTTTAAACTATAATTTAAAATGAATTCAAAATGATTCATAAAAGTTAGTAAACACTAATCACCCCCTTCCTTAAGATCCTTCTTCCACTAATTAACAATGGTATCAGGGCATTGGTTTTCAAAGTATTCATAATTTTGATTTTTGAAAAGTTTAAATGGATAACAACACTGTTGGTAACACTTTTAGTTCATTTGTTAGTAACACCTTTATTGAAGGATAGTCCACTGCTAGACCTCTACTTTTTAATGATAGTAATTACACCTATTGTGCATGCATAATGAAAATCTATTTACAATAAAATGGTCTAGATATTTGGAATGTCACATAAAATAAGTACGGTGAGCCCCTGATTACTTTTCACAATGGACAGCTGACGAAAAGGCACTTGCCCATAGGAGCTTTAAAGCTATGAATATTTTGTTTTGTTTAAAAAATGAATTCAATTGAGTGTCTATCTGTAATTCTGCATATGAAATATGGAGAACACTAGGGCACTAGTAAAGTCAAACAGATTAAAATTTCTATGTTGACTATTTAGTTTCAATTATTTAAAATGTGTCCATTTCTGATATATATAATAGAATCAAGATATAGTACGTTCACTAATTCCATTGGATAATAATTTTTTTAAAGAGGATCAAGTTAGAAAAATCCTTAATTCACTTACTTCTGAATGGGACCAAAAGACTCTTGCAATTAAGAAGGCTAATGACATGAACACTCTAAAATTTTAAGAGTTAGTTGGCAATTTGATGTCATATGAAGCACAAATGCAGGGCATGAGAGAAAGTAAGGCAATAGAAAAGAAACCCATCGCTTTTAATGCAACAACAGATGATTTGGATTCAGACAATGACGATGATGAGGAAATTGCTTTCATGATCAAAAATTTCAGAATTTTTTTGAAATATATGAAAATGAATAATCTCAGGAGAAATAATAAAAAAATCCAAGAAGTGGAAATGTTGTTAGATGTTATGACTGCAAATAATTTGGCCATATGTAGAGAGACTGTCCACAACCGGAGAAACCGAAAATCTCACCAAAAACTGATTCGTCCAAAAAACTAAGAAGGGCTTATACTGCAACATTAAACGATTCAGATAACTCCTCAAGTGATAATGAACCAGATATGGAAGATGCCAATATGTGCTTCACAGAAATAATCAATTAAATAGAAAAGTTCGACGAAATGGAGCAAAAATAGCTACGCGTTTAAAATTTAAATTTTTTGATTGGATTTTTGGTGGGTTTTGATGGGATTAGGTTAATAACAATATTGGATATATATAATTTTGTAATGCTATTTTAATAAGAATATTATATTGAATAAAAATGATATAGAACATATGTATTTTTTAAATTAGTTTTTAATTATTTACTAAGTATAAAGATTAGTAATATTTATAGGATAATGAGACATATACATGTATAAGTAAATAGAAATAATTTATTCAACTCCTCTTTTTGAAATTCATAGGCTATAAGTTCACATACCCTTTACCCATATGTTAACATATGCATATGACAAGCACTATTCTCCCAGTGGTTAAGTGGGTATGCTTTGGTGCGAGAGGTCATAAGTTCGAAACTTGCATAGCGTGATTCGAATGTTTATTGACATGTGATATGTTGTCCTAGTGACACGTCGTATATAAAGTACCATTTCAAAAAAACGCACATGCATGTGAATTCAGAAATTTGATTTTGAATTTCAAATTCAAATTTTGGATTTTCCTCCACCTTTTCACCAACTCCTATGTTATGAAAATTTGTATATTGACTAGAGAATATGTCCATTTACTTTCTATTAATTACTCTATCTCCATCCATTTATTTCACTCCCATTTTAAAAATTCAAAAATCCATTATCTCTCTTTTCTCTTCAAACAATTCATCAATGGCTTCGTCAAGCAACAATCCAAAACCATAAGGCTTTCTAAGAAAACCAAAGGCTATCTTTTCCATGAAAAAGAGTCCATTAAAGGCTATATGAAATATGTTTCTTTCAAAAATCTTTTCTCGAAAGATTTTCCAAATTTGATGATTTTCTTTTTATGGTCTTTGTGATCAAAATAGAATTCTTGATGTAGTTGATGCTTCTCAAAATGATTTTGTGCATTTTCAAAAATTAATGAAAATATTTTATGCTAATTTGAAAGAAAAATTTTGTGAAGGAAATGAAGGTGAAATATGCAGTAGTGTCAAAGGCGCTCAAATTGTTTTGAATTGTGAATTTTTAGATCACATTTTCAGATGCAAATCTAGTGCAACAGACCTTTCATCTTTTAAACTTGAAAATTAAAACCATGAAGTTATTCATGATATTTTTGAAATGGTGATGATTTTTAGTTTAAAAATATGAATTTACATCGTAAAATGGGAATTATGAATTTTTTTTGCAACAAAGCGTAACTCTGAGGATAGAAATTATAATAACCCGATCAAAAGGTTTTCAAAGTACTTTTGCGATTTATGTTCATTACAACATAAATCGGACACAAGTAATTTTGGATGAATCCTTTCCTAAGAATATCTCTAAGCATGAGAATACACTCTTTCATGGTGTGTATCTTAATAAAATATTCACGTATTTTGGTGTTGACTTAAGAGGAGAGAAAACCAGTACTCGAATTTTTTTTGACAAGGCCAACATCTCTTTGATGCATATTTCATTCATATTTGAGCCTTATGAAACTCTAATGGAGAAGAAATCAAGATTGGCTTGGGAGGAAGAGCATGAAACTAGAAAAGAGGAGGAAGAAGGAGGATAAATGGAAATGGAGAAGGAGGAAGACACTTCTTTCGAGAGTTTTGAAAAGCCAACTCATCCATCAATCAAAGAAATTCTCAAGAATAAAGAGAAGCTTCTTAATAACCAAAAGAAGCTTAAGATATCATTCAATTCTCTTTCCAACAAAGTAAACACGTACTTTGGAAAGATTATTTGCAAGATTATTGCAAAATCCTCATCTTCATCTACTTCTTCCTAGTTGTATTTCCTATGATTTTCTAGCTTTTAGTTTGGATTGTACTAGTTTTAGTCCATGTATTTTATTATGCTTATCATTAAATTCATGTACTCTCATTAGCTATCAATGAAATCTTTTTCCATATTGTTATATGCTATTATTAGTCTCTGGAAAGTCATAAAAGTTCAGTAGTTTAGGTTAATAACAAAAATACAGAAAATAAGCAAGTATTGCAAAATATGATGCATATGTCGACATATATGCACCTTGTAAGCCGACATATAATGGGCAGTTTGTAAAAAAAATAAAATTCAAAACAAAATAAGTACCATCTATTCAATTATACAAAAGACTTTCCACCGCTATATAAAACTATTCACTCTAGAAAACACCATTTCAACTCTCGTTTTTCTCCCTTTTCACTAATAAACTCAACTTCTCAAAAATGACTTTCCATACGAAAAATTATGTGAGATTCTTGAACAAACCCTTCAATCTTTGAGGAATATTCTGATTTTTATCCTTAGAAATCAAAGATACTTAGAATTGTGTCAAATGTAGATGATAAAAGAACAAGAAAAGTATTTTGACGCTATTCGATAAATGATTCTTCGCTTATCAAAGATGAATCTGGGCAGTGCCATCAAAAATAACAATGAAGCTTGGAATGCCATCAAAGCAGATCCAATTTTCGATTCCGATGGTTGGATAGAAGTTCGTAGGAAAGTCTAAGTTGATTAGTTAGTTTTTGGCTAATATATAAGATTTGATTTAAGTTCGTATATTAAAAGATAACACTAGAATAAGAAGTTTGGATTGGTTAGTATGAACTTTTTAGCATTAGAATTAGTTTAGATTGATTTGTTTGACTTATGATTGAATTGAATTGAAGTGTATTGACTTTGGATTGGCTTGACTGTTTATATTGGATCGGCTTAATTAATAAAATTTGTTTGTATTATCACTTCACACTTATCATTATATAAATAGCTCACAATATATCATATAGTATTGTAGACAGAGGGATTTTTTGGTTAAATTTTTTTGTTGAAGATAAAGGGAGAGAAATATTAAAATATCTAGGCATAGATTAAGGGGGAGTTTTGTAACTCAGGAGGAGTTATATCATATTTTATATACATGGTTGTTACCATTAAAAAGTGTAATGACCTGATATTTTGGACCATTCAAATCGACATGCATAGGCAGACACACATGTCAGACTTGAATAATTCAAAATAACAGATTGTAATAAATTTGGAGCAAGTAAAACCAATCACAGAATCACAAACTCAGAGGACAGAGTAATATAATGCAGCGGAATATAAAAATAGTAGTTCATGAAGCTACTATATAAACATTAGAGTTAGAAATAAAATACAATAGAATGTCTCAAATACAGTGAAGTCCCAAGTAAAAATAGATGACTTCTCTGAACCAATCAGCTGGAAAGCTGAATCGATAGTGGGTCTCCAAACGAAGCTCCAAACTTCAAAGGCGAGTCTCAAAAGTTGTATCACTCAGTTTGACCCGGGCGTAAAGCAAAACACAAAACACTCGAGTCAGGATTAACATTCTTATATCAATAAATCCAACTCAAGTGAAATATCAACTGAAATACAAGTAACTCAAAGGTTGTTTGGGATAACCAACCTCTAAGGGCCCATGGAACTAAGTGTTATTACAACACCGTGACCATTTTAGATTAATTTATACATCAAAACCAAAATCTCATTTCCATTAAAAATATATATATATATATATATCCTCAATTTTACAAATTTGATTCAAATCAACTCGAATTCCAAATTCAAATTTAATTCAATCTAGATTTATCTATTTTAATTCAATTTAATTTCTAAATAAACCAATTAAAATTTTATTGATTCTGAATACAGATCTGAATCGCAAAATAAACCATTTAAATTCCAGTATATTTCAGAGCTTTAATATTCAGCATTTCAAAGTCCAATTTAACAGTTTCATATGGATCTTGATTTAACCTTATTATTATTTAGTCTTGAAATGTTCACTTAATAAATTAAGTATTATTCAAATAACCTTAAATTACATTCAAACTAAATATTCCCTTCAATTTATTTAAACTTGAAATGTCCATTTAATCACTTTAAATCAAAAATCAGGTTACAAAATCAAATCTTAAATTTTATATTCAATAGTTCAAATCGATTTAAATTTAGTAGAATCGTTATTAAATACAATTTCAATTAATTCAACTTTATCTTCTCAACCTTAACTTATTTAAATTATTACACAATCTATTCTGATATATAAATTTAAATAAATACTTAAACATATTATATGAATTAAATCAATCTCAATAATATCATTATTAAATCTATATATAAATTTACCATTTATATATAATATTTTAAGAATCAATATTTATTAAAAACCATATATTTATTTTCAAACCAACATTTATATATATGGACCAACGGTGTCTATATATATATTTCATATCCTATGGTAAAGTGATGCAGATAGTTATCATTTTAATCTGTAACTTATATATATACGGGTAGATATCATTTCGGCCCGCAATCCCAAATTCAATTCAATGAAAATCGTTTGGGTTTATCATTTCAACCCATAACGAAATTCTCCTATTCTAAAGTCTGTTCGGGTATGTATCATTTCAACCCATAGTGAAATTTAAACTACAAGGAACTTGCAGAGTGATAACAGATAATATAATAATATTACAGGTATATATCATTAATAACAGTATAATATAAACAATATGATATGATGTCATATCCTACAGGTGAACAGTTACAGATAATAGCATATATATAACAATTTAAATAACTACAACAGCATATTTCAATTGTCGTTTCAATTGAAATCAAATTTAATAAATATAAGGATGTAAATCATGAGCGATTGCTCACCTTTCAAGGCTAGAGAATACAGAAGATGACACAGATACGTACACTGATACAGACACTAAAAATTGAACCACGAATGGAAGCAAAGCAAAATCAGCACGAATTCAACGATCAAGCTGATAATGGAAAATCAATGAGAACGATTGAATTAGTTTTAATATAACTGAAAATATAAACATTACTATTTCATTATATATATTATTATTTATTTCTAAAATAATTTCAAAACATATATTTTCAAATCCATATTATGTCCTAAAATTTCAATTTAAACAAACTCAATATGCAATGTTTATACAATTCATTTCTATTATATATATATGTGTGTGTGTGTGTGTGTAAACGAATCCGTTTTAAATATACCTATATTTGCACACTTTAAAAGCCAAATCACACTGTACATCATTTTTAACAAAATCAGTATACATGCTATACGAAGATATATGAAATTTGACATAAACAAACTAAAGCAAATTATATGTGTATAGCAAAGACATGCAGACACAAGAGCTTTCAACCACCAATATGTATAAAATGTAATAACATACTTATGCATGCAAATATATATATATATATATATATATATATATATATATATATATATATATATATATATATATATGCTTATCTCTGTATATAACAGGTATGCAGACTATAACAGAAAATATGCAGATTTCATTTATAACTAATATATAGATTAACATAATGTACATGACTAAACCCATATACTTAAACTGTGAACAATTTAGTATATAATATGTGCATTAATACATATACAGATACGAACATTTAACATAAAATCTTAGTTTAGCTATATATACATATATAACTACCGTAACTATATGTTTAAAATTTACGTAAATATACAGAAATAGCTATATCTATACCCTTAGAACATAATATTTAATAAACTTGCTTTATAACAATATATTGCTTTACAGATCATGTGCATGCAATGCAAAAGAACATACATCTATATATTAAATCAAACTATGCGTATATATTTATATGCACTCACGTATATAAAAAAAGGTAAACCGATATATATAAACACTTGTAAAACTTTACATATAAAACTAGCACACAACCATACACAATATATATAAATATATACACAAACCACTTATAATATATATATTTATATATATATATATATATATATATATATTATAACATAAAGAAAATATTATATACAGCAAAATAAGGAGAATAGAAAAACCTGGTATAAACAAGCAGAGACCGACAAGAGGCCGTGCATAACATAGCATATAGAACGCATATATATATATATATATATATATATATATATATATATATATGTATAAATTTAGAAGAAGGGAAGAAGGTGCCTTCAGGATGGGCAAGTGGATCAAGGGGCCGGAGCAAGGCTGATCGATGGGAGGGGATATGGCTGATCTGGTGGTGTTGCTGCCATGCGCGGTCAGAGGGTGGTTGCTGGTAGTAGTTTCGGCTACCGGGAAGGAGGTGAAATGATGGGGTTGGTTCGGTGTTTGTGGGAAAGTTAGGCGAGTCGGGTTGCAGAGATGGGTTTTTGGGTTATGATGCCGTGCGTATCATATGGTTGGAAAGGAGGGGCGGTGCACACGTGAGCATGGGAGGCCAAGATCTGGAGGATGCGGCGGTTGCTACCTGAGCACGGTTCTCGGGTGTTGGGTGTGAAGGCGGGTGGTGGAATAGCGGCTTGGGCGGTGAAAAATGTGGGCGAGTTAGATGGCGTTGCTATTTTGTGATGGGAGGGGGAGAAAGGAGGAAGGAAATGATGTGAGGCTGGCGAGTTGTTCAAATGAATATTTGGTGAAGGAGCAGATTCAAATGAGGGGAAAAAGGAGAGAAAGAAGAAGCAGGTGAAAATGAACATAGGAGAAATTTAAACGTGCCATAGTAAATCTATAATAAAGTGATGGACAAGCAACGGTTGTATAAAATAAAAGTAACAGGTAGAGAAGGAAAAGCCGACATAGTATAAGTCAGGCGTTTTGAAAATAAAAGGGAAAGTACAAATATTTTATATTATCTCAAAATCAATCGCAGAATGAAAATGGACAGATAAAGAAACAGACCACTGAATAATAAATTAAAATGATGGATTAGTAACAGTTGTCCAATTGATTCAGCAAAAGTTAATAAAACAATTATGGGTTGATTTGACAGTGTGTTTCAAATTTTGGAATCTGAACGAAGAAACAGAGTCACAATTTATGGTACCGTTACACCGAACAGTTTATTATTTCCGTCGCGTACCGTACCTCAAAATACAGAAGTAAATATACCGTAGAGATCAACACGATGAGACGATCGAAACGGTATATAGACATCAGCGATACGATCGAATTATAAAATTTTGAATTTCCGCTAGCGGAAAATGCAGCTAAAACGTAGAAAATAAGATTGACAGAGCTATAACAGTCCAAATTTTGGAAAACGAAGTGTGACGTCTTGCTCAGAAGATGATTTACAATTTTTCTACTGAAAAATATTCAGGTTTGGAAAACATTAAATTATCATCAAATATTAACTGATATAGATTTAAATAAAATAACACTAGAAAAGTAAACTTTCATATTTTTATTTGAAAATTTACCATTTGCTATATTTAATTATACATAATCCAAATATTTTTTTTTTTTTAAATTTCACAAAAGTTCAACTATATACGTTATTGAAATTGATTTAAATTTATGGGTCGTTACAAAAGGGGAGAGATTATTAGTACCTTAAGTATTGGTTTTAATGACGTTAACCATATGAGATCATATAAAATGTAAATAATAATGTTTAATCAAGTTATATATAGTATATGGTGTAGGATATTAGACAAGCGTTGATTAAGAAGACTGTACCGTATCAAGAGCAGACACAAGAGGCTGACATAGAATTCAAGAGTCAGAGATTGAAGACTCATGAATTTGAAGATTCAAGATATCAAGAAAAGTTATAGAGTCGTAGATTATTTTATTAAAGCCCTCATAACACTTCTTTGATCTCTCTTCATTTTTTGAAAATGGTTTTTAAAATCCATTCATCGATTTAATGATTTTTAAATATCCTGGTTTTCAAGAAAAATTATTTTTAAGAACCATGTTTTAAAAATGTTTTTTTCAAACATCTTTTCAAAATAGCTTTCAAATGATTCCCAACCTTTTAATTAATTATTTACAAGGTTAGTATATTAAGTTTTCAAGTATTTTATATTTTAATATATACTTTTAATTTATTTTATTGTATTTAGATATAAATTTTGGTTCTCTAAATATTTATGATATTTAAAAGTATATATTGATATTCATTAATATTTTGATATATATATATATTCACCTGTGCTTTATATATTATTTATTTTTCAAAAGAAATTTAAAATTAAATCCTTTGTATATTAGGATATTTCAAAATAATTTTTATAAATTTTCCTTAAGTTTTATTATGGTTAAAATGTGTATAAACTATGCTTAAATGATTTTAAAAAGTATCAAAATATTTTACAAAGCTGAATATTTTCAAAACAATTTTTATAAAGTATATTTTCAAAATACAAAAGGACGTGACAACTAATTTTCCTTATGCATGTTGACATATTGGTCGAGATTTTCAAAATTCAAATTCTACATGGAACCGTCTTTTCATTATTCTCTTCATGAATGGACATGGCTGTTGTTTCTCTATAAATAGGGGTTCTCTCAATGAATTTTAAATAACTACTTTCTTATATTTTCTCTCCTCTTTCACCCTATTTATTTTTAAAAGAAATTCTAGTCAAGATCTTTTCAAATTCAATCAGAATCAAATTCAAACACTATTGATTTGATTCTCTATAGAATACTCTCTGATCTCTCTCATCTCTCTCGTCTCTCTAACTCAAATCATGATCAAAGTGTTATTCAAGAGGTTATAGGATTATTTCCGTTCAAGATCAAAAAATTGATTTTGTAAACTCTATCAAATCATACTTAGATACTCCTTGGTGTGCTAGGTGTCCTTGAAATCCTAGTGGGTGTGCTTGTGTTCTGTTTGAATCAAGTGGGCGTGCTTAGTGTCCCGTTTGAATCCAAGTGGGTGTGCTGGTGTCCCATCAGATTCCAGTGAGTGTACCTAGAGCTCGAAAAATCTAGAGGGTGTGTCTCGTAGCCTTGAAATCGAGATTGTATAAACTTCGATATTTGAGAAGAAATCCCTATAAGAAATTGTATGGGACTAGATATAGGGTGACTTCGAACCGGTATAAAACTCATGATGTAATCTCTCCAACTGTTTATTTTTTACTTTTACCGCATCTATATCTATGTTTGCATCAATAACTATTAGTTTGCATTGTTTAAACTATAATCTTAAAAGAATTCAAAAGTTCCATAAAAGTTAATAAACACTATTCACCCCTCTCTACTGTTAAATTAGCCTTGAGATCCTTCTTCTACAAACTAACAATTAGATTATATAATTGATACATTTTTTGTTAAAGATGAAACTTTTAAATTCGATAATAAAAGTTGAAGAATTTTGACAGAAAATATTTCTCTTGTTTTTGGTTTACCTTTACCAAGAAAAAAACATATTTTCAGTACGAAAAATTTCTTTTTAAACTATACCTGATAGTTGTAAAGATTTAAAGAAATTTTGGAAACGTTGAACATGTAACAAAAGAAAGTACCATTGCAAGGATAAATCATATCTTTGAAAGTCAAGGGTATCAATATGAAATAGATTTGCCAAAATTAATAATAATTCCTGTAATGATGACTTTTTCTTTCCTGATACCCAAAGGTATTTACCATAGGATTACATACAGTATATAATTGATGAAGAAAAACTTTTTGAAGTATCATGGCCATTTGTTGGTTCAAAATTCACTACTGCCATCGTTGAAAGTATTCAAGTCCAAATCAAGGAATATATCCAAATGTTCGATGTTTCCGTTGGTAAGAACACAATAAGTTATTTAAGTTATGACATTTTCATAGAGCATTTTTTTATTATATTTTTTACATTACAATTTTTTGTTCAGGTCAAGGATATTTAAATCCACAAATGATAGTTGCATTCATTTTTTTGTTATATTAATTTTACATTACAACCTTATACAAATTTGCAAATGACAGTTCTGTTTTTTATGTTAATTTTTACATTACATTTTTTAGGTCAAAGATATTTAAACTTAAAAATGATAGTTACACTTATCATTTTTTTTTGTTATAGTGTTTTTATATTACAGTCTTCTTTTTTACATATCAATGTTATACGATTTTGCAAATGATAGTTCCATATAGCATTTTTTTCTTACATCAATTTTTACCTTACAGTGTTTTTATAATGTCAATGATATACAAATTTTCAAGTGATAGTTCCATATAGCATTTTTGTTCCATATGCTAATTTATTAATTTACAGTTATTTTTCTTGTTAACGATGGTTAAATTGGTAAATGATACTTGCACATAACATTTTTCCTAGGTTAGTTTTTTACTTTAATATTTTTTCATGTCAATGATATTAAAATTTGCAAATGATAGTTGCATATAGCAATATTTTCATATGTCAATTTTTTTACTTTACAATATTTTCTTTATGAGCATGTGCATTAATTGAGGCAAAAGCATATTACGACAAAGATTTACCAAGGATTGGAAGATGAAATTTCATCAGTCTTAAGAATGTTTTCACAAATGATACATTGAAAAATATTGACAGTGGAAAGGTTATTTATTCATTATGTATTTTATACTTCAACTATTATGCCAGTTTCATCTACTATCATCCATTCTGTAGTTTTAAAACTGTATTATGATAGTAGACAGATTTTTGAGAACATCAGAAACATAAGTGACAAGGAAAGCTCTGTTGGAACAAAAAAGAACCAAATGTCGAAAATGCAACAAAATAAAGTGGAAGACGAAAATTAAAATAATCCAAAACAAGAAAATCAAATACACTCTCTCCATAAGTATGTAAAGAACTTTGAAGAAAAGCTTATAAAGACCTACAAAGGATTGTAAATTGAGACAGCTGAAGGAAGAAAAGGAGCAAAATTGATAAAAAACTGGAAAATGAAATGATCAACTTGAAACCAAAATTCCAAAAAAACTAAGGAAGGAGAAGAAAAATAAAAAAGAAGAGGAACACAAAGAAAAACAAAAATAAATTGAACCTCCTTCCTTCATCTTAATATCACACAACAAATAAAATATATGCAAGAAGAGAGAAAAGAAGAAGACAAGAAGAAATAGAGAAAACCAAAGGAAAGAAATGCAAAAATTGAAAAGAAATTCCCAAGCTCAATGGTAAAAAGCCAGAATTGAGAAAAAAACAGAAGAAAATTGATACTGAAGAAAAAAATGAAAAATATGTACATGACAAGAAAGAAGCAACAGTGGGAGAGACTGAACCAAAGCCTATAAATGAAATGAAATTGAAAAGAGAACCAAAGAAACAAATGAAAAAGAAAATGTTGAAATTGAAAAACAGGAAGAGAAAGAAAAAGAAAAAAGACAAGATGAACAAAAGAAGAATAAAGAAGAAACTGAAAAAAGTGGAATTGTAGGAAAAAATAAAGAAATTGGAAGTGAAGAAGATATTAATGGGACAGATGATGACTATTCTGAAGATACAATAACACTGGTGGATGTCGATGCATACTGGCTTACAAGGGAAGAATATTATTCGCATGGAGACATCACAAAAAGCAAAATTATAGGACTACTTGAAGAGAAAAACAACACATAATTCTTTTATTTTTCAAAAGAACTGAAAATGAAAAGTAAGCCTTATCCATAACTATACAATTATATTACAAATTACATAAAATAATATATACTAACTTATCGATTATTTATTTGTAAAAACAACACCATGACTTGCTTAAAAGACAATGGAAATAAGGGAGGAGTTACAACTATGAAGTCAATGCTTGAAGTTATATTGCTTGAACAATTTATAGATGGACAAGTATATTTATCTTCCATGTAAATATTTTTTATAACAAATAAAGGAAAATCAAATGCAATTACAGATTTAAGGTACAGCAGATGGTGTTTTGTATAAAAAATGATAGTTATATATAGCATAGTATTTTTAAAAGTCCACTAGCAAATAATGATTATAAAATGTTGTATAAAGATAGCATTATATTATTAAAGTCCACTACCATGTTTTAATTATGAAAAATGATAGAAAACATATCATTTTATTTTTAAATTCCTTTACCACGCATTACTTGTGTAAAATGATAGGTAAATATGGCATTGAAATTTAAAACAGTACAGCATGAAGTTCCTTCCAAGAAACGCATCAAGTATTTCAGGTTAAGCTTAAGAAAAAGCTTAAAGGATTATTACTTATTATGAATATATTGTATACTCTACTGTTAAATAAATGAATAAACCATGGATCTTTAGAAATTTTCCATGAGACTTTACCGTTAAGAGCCACACAAACCAAATAAGCACAATATTGCTTGATTTTGCTGAAAATTTCTTTTATATCACATAACTTTAAGTAAGAAAGTGAGGACACCTTTTAAATGCCACATACTATAAAATATACACTATACTGAACTAGTATCTTTTGTTTATATCAAAATTTTGAGTATTTGTTTATTTAAAGTCCATTAGCATGTAATACTTATGTAGAATAACAGATAAACATATCATTTTATAATTAAAGCCCACTGCCATGCATAAACCATGAAAAATAATAAATAAAAATAACATTTGTATTTTAGAACTCCACTAGCATATATTAATAAGCAGAGTTATACAAATTATTTACTATTGCAAAAAACTTAGAAAAAATTTGTCAATCATATTATAGATTGGTTTGTTCAAAAGCAAGAGCAATATTAGCATAATTACATCTTCAGCACTACAATGATGGTAACTTTAAGCTAATCTATAATAATGTTAAATTCTAAAATAAAAGATTCTAACAGTTATTCATACGTGGAATGCTATCATCTTATATTTAGAGAAAGTGACACAAGATCTAGTTCAACCAGCAATATAATAAATTACCCCAAATAAACTTGCATAAACCATTTTCTTTCCGTTGCATTATATTAACCACTGGACATTGTTGACATTGAATTGCGTTACATTACAATGGACATATTATGACTCAAATAAACCATGAACCATATCAACACAAGCATCAAATCCTAGCTTCAAACAAGCTTTGGTTGTGGTAAATAAAATTAGTATTAAACATCATATGAAAATTATGTAAGAAAAAAAATGCTATATGCAACTATCATAAGTAAAATTATTTTCTTCTTTTGTTGAGTAAGAAAATTGAAAGGTTATTCAAGAAAAAATGGATGGAAAAAAAAATCACGAACAAAGATTTTGGAAGAAAAGGAATAAAACAACCATAATGTCTACATCAAGAACCAAATTCGTAAATAAAATTCTATATTATTTTTACATTGTCAAGGAATTTCGTAACAAAATACATAAAAGAGCATTTACAATAAAAATGACAGCTTAAGTTGTAAAATATAATACTATCTTTATAATATGCCAAATAATTATTGCTTATCCAATGCTTGCATTACAATTACAGAAATGATTGTACATGTTTGTGATGAAAAATATAAAGACACTGGATAAAAGAGAGCTTTCAAAAAATTATGAAAGGGAGTAAATCGACGATTTCAAAGCAGAAACAGTATTTCAAATTTTCAACAATGCTAAAAATAGGAACGTAATGAAGCTATAAGAAAACAAAGAAGCCTAATTTTTTTAGTGTTTGATCTGAAGTGTACATGAAGTTAATTTCAAAATTTATTATTAACTTTTCTGGTATTGTTTTAAAATGCACGTAAGACTTATGTTAATGTTTGCACCATCAAAATATATGTACAATTAAAACATCATTTGAACCGTCATATTGGCTTATGTTAAGGTTTGCACTATCGCTTGTATGTACATATCATCTTATTTGCATTGTCGTATTGATTGTACTATCATATTGCTAAAATTATAAATTTTTGGGTACTTACATGTGTTGATTTATTTAATAACAACCAGTAGAATGCACAACGATAAGAGTGTTGTTATTGGTTTGTATTATACTGAAATGCTATATGCAATTATCGTTATATAAAAAATTGCTATAAAATGTATGTATTGGGATTATTTTTAAATGATTTGTAACCCCCTTTAAAATGGAAATAATAATCCCACATCGTGGAAAAAACTATGAAGTGGGTGCTTATATACCAAAACCTTCATCACATAATAACATCGAGGCCTTTTGAGGAACAAAACCCCACACCTTGGCTCGGCCAATGAGATGGAAGTGACTAAGTTGAGGACAATATCTGTGTTAGGTGAGGTGCGGGCTATTACAATGGTATCGCCTGGGTGGTTGTGTTCATGAGCCAATAGGACGTTGAGCTCTAAAAGGGGGAGGGGAGATTGTAACACCCTTTCAAAATAGGAATAATAGTATATAACATGTAACAAAATGCAAGTAAATACACAACATGTTCTCTTTCTATAAATATCATTATTTTTTGAAAGAATATCTCAACCATCTATTTTTAAATGCTCCACTGCTTCCCTTTGAACGAGTAGTGGCACTAGAGAGTGCATTCTCATCATCTCCTTCATAACTAATTTCAGAGAAGTAAGGTTATCAATGTCATTTTGTTCTATTTTTTCTTTCTTATCCATGATTTTTCTTCTTACTTCATTTTGTGCTTTCTTCATCGCTTCTGCATGTCCCATTAACTCTACCATACCCGTTCTATAGCTATGGAGATTGTATCCGTTCCAGCTAAAATATATTCTGAATTAAAGAATAAAATCTAACTGTCGATGAAGAGCATTACCCATTACCCATAACCAGATGTTAGTCTAACAACGAAGTAGAAGAAACAAAAAATATGTTGTCTTATGAACAGAATCAGATATACCAATATTTAGAAAAACATTATAACAGATTTAGTTGAAGCTTGCTAAAAAACTACAAAGTTTTATATAGTTAAAATTATAATGCTTTATACAGCTATCATTATATTTTTAATTATCAATCTCAATGAACAAAATTTTATACTGCTGAATAGATGTAACAAGAAGTATTTTAAAAAAAATATTACACCTTTTAACTATATATTATTATGCATGATATAAATACTAAACTATATAAATGAAATGATATATACTAGCATTATATTATAACAAATAATAATATAACCACAAACACAATCAGCAGCCAAAATCAAACAAAATATAATGCAGACAGCATTTACACAATATTCAAATAATAAAAAAAATTTAATTACATGGTAAATGCAAAAAAGCTAGTATAAAGTGTCATTACAATATAAAAAATAGCTCATAAAAAGAAATAATACGGTAAACTTTAGGTTTTTGATGAAGCAAGACAATTCCTTTTGTTGTAGCTATTGTATTACATTGACTGCATTTATTTCTTTATTTTGAGAATAGCCAAATCCACCAAACCTCTTAGTACAAAGTCTTCCCGCACCACAAACTTCTTTAGGAGGCTTAATAACAACATCATTTTTAACCATAGCTGGCTTATCAAAATTGGGAATAGGATTAATAGCTTCAGCATTTGAAGATCAAAAAGCATCGATAGTAAAGTAATGCTCCACACAATCATAAACCGATAACCTTGACCTATTAATATATGTAATCACATAAGCATATGGAAAAATCGATAATTCTCCATTGATTACAACTACGTGAATGATTTTAAAGATCAACAACATGTGACTTTGGTGATTTAACTTCAAAAACAAACTCTGAAGACTTGAATACATCCTAACCAAAACCATCATCTACTAATTTTGATAAGCATTCCTCCATAACAGGACAAAGAACCATTGTCCACAAATGATATTTCTATCTCCTTCCAACCATTTTCTCCATTACTTTCACTCGAATCACATCCAAACAAGAAGTAATTGGCATAAATCTATCTTTCAAAATCCACGAGTTAAAACTTTCGACAACATCAGAAGAGTATTGTCAGAAATGTTTTCTATTTATGAAGTGAATTTATTACAAAAAAATTAAATAAAAATAGGTTAATGATAATTTATTTATTAACCATTATTATAATTGAGTCGTTGCAAGTATATAACATTAATATATTTACAAATCATTATTATAATTGAGCCGTTGTAAGTTTATAACAGTAATATATTTATGAATCATTATTATGATTGAGCCGTTACACTTGCACAACGGCAATATATTTATGTGACATTATTATTGAGCCGTCACAAAAGCTAATGTTATTACTATATTGTTTTAAATGAGAATAAACTAAAATCCATTAACAATCCATTACTTTAGTAACGTATACAATTTCCATTCTGCCTATTTAAACGATTGATAGACAGAAGAGAAATGGTAAGAATAACAGACATTTTTCTTTTTCTTCTTCCTTCAACAAAACTAAACACCTTGAGCAGTATTTCAAAGTGCAAATCAGAATCGACTTTGTCAATGCAAACAGGTTGACATTTTTTCAGATTAAAAAGACTGTTTTATCCTAGAGACGGTGGCTTTTGTTTTTCAGAACTGCTTTACACCTTCGAGCAGAATGTCGAAACATCTTCAAGAGAGTGACAACATACAGGACTCAGCCGAAGTTCATTGTTCCCAATAATTTAAAGACGATGTAGACAATAATGACTTCTGCTGCAACTATTGATGATGCTGCATCGACCTTAATGTTTCAAGTCCCCATGATCGCTTCTGCACCCTTCAGATTCGAGGGCCTCCATTTCAAGTGCTGGAGGAAAAAGATGGAATTTTTCTAACGATGAGGAAGGTGAGTGATGTGCTCACTGTAGAAAAGTCAACAGTACCAGAGAAGCCCGCTGAAACCAATGCACAACAACTGCAGATCTGGCATGAACAAACCAAAAATTACAGAATTGGACAAAGCAGAATTACTCTGCAAGAACTTCATACTCAATGATCTGAGAGATGATCCCTACGACTACTACAATTCGGACAAGACAACCAAGGAAATGTGGAAGGCGCTATAAAAGAAGTATGATACAAAAGAAGCTGGAGCAAAGAAATATGCCATCAACTGCTACTTTAAATTTCAGATAATGGACGACGGGTCAGTAGAGACGTAGTCTCA
Source organism: Allium cepa (assembly GCA_030765085.1). NCBI lineage: Eukaryota > Viridiplantae > Streptophyta > Magnoliopsida > Asparagales > Amaryllidaceae > Allium > Allium cepa. The sequence goes on from CM060930.1 coordinate 177,466,130, forward strand.
TGACCTTTAGATAATAGCTCATGAGATCATCTTCGAAGGTATGATTATTGATGAACAATTCCATGTTGCTGTTTTGATAGATAAACTACCCCTAGCTGGAAGGATTTTAAGAGTAATTTGAAACATAAAACTAAATAATTTTCTTTGGAAATCTTCATAACTTGCCTCTGTATTGAGAAGGAATCACGTAAACAAGATATGAAGGAAGAAGTGCTTGTTGTTACAGGCAACACTATGAAAGATGCAGTTCTAGAACCAAATCCTAAATTTTAAGAACCAAGACCGCAAGCTTAGTCAGAACCGCAACAAACAGAAACCACCCCAAAAGAATGACTATGGATAGTTGTTTCTTCGCTACAGCTGTGGAAAACCATGTCATATGACACGTAAGTGTAGGAACAGGCTAGGCCCTACACCGCAGGCTAACCTGACTAAGGAACCACTAACGGCTTTGATTACTGATGAGATCCACCTTGTTCGGGGATCAAAGGGTTTATGGGTAGATACTGGTGCTACATGCCATGTCTGCTATGACCGTGCTATGTTCAAAACATACATAGAGACTAAAAACAAGATAGTTTCGTTGGGAGACTCTCACACCACTATTATTGTTGGGATTGGAAGCGTAGAGCTGAAGTTTACCTCTGGGAAGACCATCATTCTGAAGGACATAATGCAATCTCCAAAGATGAGAAAGAATCTTGTTTTAGGTTATCTTCTTAATAAGCTGGTTTTACACGGACTATTGGGGCTGATATGTACACCATCACTATGAATGGTATGTTTGTGGGTAGGGGTTATGCAACGGATGGTATGTTTAAACTTAATGTTGAATGTAATAAAATATCTGTTTCTGCTTATATGTTGTGTGATTTTAATATCTGGCACTCTAGATTATGTCATGTGAATAAACATATAATTCTTAATATGAGCACCTTAGATCTTATCCTTAAAATGTCATAAACTGATTTTGATAAATATGAATTCTGTAGTTAAGCAAAAATCATTAAGAAACCACATAAATCGGTTGATAGAGTTTCTGAACCTTTAGATTGATTCATTCTAGTATATGTGAGCTCGATGGAACTTTAACTAGACATAGACACCGTTACTTTATCACTTTTATTAATGACCGTTCTGATTTTACTTATGTATAACTTAGGAAAAATAAAAGTGATTCATTTGATATGTTTAAATCATTTAAAACTGAAATTGATAATCAATCTAATAAGAAAATTAAGAGACTTCGTAGTGATAGAGGAACAGAATATGAGTCTAGTTTATTTTTTGATTTTTATAAATTGCATGGTATAATTCATGAGAGAACCGCACCTTATTCACCTGAAATAAACGGTAAATCTAAAGGAAAAAATAGAACCTTTACCGAATTAGTTGTAGCTATCTTATTGAATACGGGTGCAGCAAAACATTGGTGGGGGTATATTTTATTGATTGCATGCTATGTATTAAATAGAATCCCTAAATCAAAGAGTAAAATCTCACCATTTGAAGTTTTAAGAAATTACAAATTAAATGTGTCTTATTTTAGAACTTGGGGATGTTTGGCATAGGTTCGTATACAAGACCCTAAGAGAATAAAATTAGCAAGCAGAACATATGAATATGTATTTATTGGCTATGCTATTAATGGCAAAGCATATAGATTTTATGACCTGAATACACATAATATAATAGAATCTAATGATGATGAATTTATGAATCTAGATTTCCTTTTAAATTGAGAAATAGTAGGGTCACATCAAGTAACACCGTGCCTATTAGAACAGAACTTAATGAGTCTTCTAAAAATGAACCTAGAAAAAGTAAAAGAGCAAGAACCGCAAAAGATTTTGGTTCAGATTTTTTTGCTTTTACTATAGAGGAGGATCCCTTAAACCTCTAAGAGGCCTTGTCTTCCTTAGATGCCATTTTTTAGCAAGAGGCTATAAATGATAAAATGGATTCTTTGGAATCCAATAAGATTTGGCACTTAGTAGATCTTCGACCTAGTTGTAATTCTATAGGCTGTAAATGGGTACTTAAAAAGAAATTAAAACCCCATGGCACAATTGATAAATATAAAGTCCGTTTAGTAGCTAAATGATTTAAGCGAAGAGAAAATGTAGATTTTTTTGACACCTTTTCACCTATAACTAGGATTACATCATTAGAGTACTAATTTCGCTTGCATCTATTCATAATATAATAATACACCAAATGGATGTTAAAACTGTCTTTTTAAATGGCGAATTAGAAGAGGAAATTTATATGAACCAACCTGAAGGATTCGTAGTTCATGGTCAACATAAAGTTTGCAAGTTAGATAAATCATTATATGGCTTAAAACAAGCACCTAAACAATGGCATGAAAAATTTGATAACTTAATAATCTCACATGGTTTCAAAGTTAATTAAAGTGACAAATGCATTTACTATAAATCTAAGAATGACATTTGTTCCATCATATGTCTGTATGTAGATGACCTACTTATTTTTAGGCCAAACGCTCATGCCATAAACTCTGTTAAATCTTTGTTAAGTGCCAGTTTCAATATGAAAGATCTAAGCAATGTAATTCTTGGTATTAAAATTACTAAGTCCAAAAAGGGACTTTCTTTAGATCAATCTCATTATACTGAGAAGATTCTAAAGAAATACAGTTGCTTTGACTGTAAACCTGCATGTACACCATACGATTCTAGTGTAAAGCTAAGAACACTGGTGAAGATGTAAGTATGATTATGCGAGCATCATTGGCAGCCGTCGGTATGCCACTGATTGTACTAGACCCGACATTGCCTATGTCGTGGGATTATTATGCAAGTTTATTAGTAGATCTAGTATAGAGCATTGACATGCTATTGAGAGAGTCATGAGATACCTAATACGAACCATGAACCTTGGGTTACATTATGAAAAATTTTCAACTGTCCTTGAAGGTTACATCGATGCAGACTGGAATACCTTATCTGATGATTCAAAAGCAACCAGCGGCTATATCTTTAGCATTGTTGGAGGAGCTGTTTCCTGAAAATCCAAGAAACAGAGTATTTTGGCTCAGTCTATTATGGAGTCTGAGATGATAGCATTAGCCACGGCTAGTGAAGAAGCAGAGTACTTAAAAAATCTGCTAGCTGAGATTCCTTTATGAGAAAAACCGATACCAGCTGTGTTGATCCATTATGATTGTGCCACAACTATTTCAAAAATACAGAACCGTTATCAGAATGGTAAGAGACGATATATAGGTCGTAAGCATAGTACTGTTAGAGAGCTACTCTCTTCAGGTGCTATTAAAGTCGATCACATACGTAGTGATGGGAATTTGGCAAATCTTTTGATGAAATGACTGGACAGAGAGTAAGTCCTTTGAACTTCTAAAAAAAATGGGACTATTGCCCTTTGATTGTTGAGTCATGCATAATGGTAACCCAACCTAACGACTGGAGATCCCTAGAGCCATGTTCAATGGGTAAGAACAAGTTGTGAAGTGATATTTGTTAAACATGCTATTTTTATATTAAGAAGCACGTATTATTGAAGTGATTAGAGAATGAGTTAATAGAAACTCTTAATGAGATTTGTACTCTATTTGGAGTGGAGTACCTACCTTCAGGAGTACTCTTGATAGACTCATCTGTGTGAATGTGGAAATTTGGTCATTTCCTATAGAGTTTTGGGCAAAACTCCTAGAGCATTCACTAAACTGGAATAGACGTGCATGACCATAAATGCACGGGCATATTTGATTGCACTCTCGAAAGATTGTGTGTGGTCTGATGTCAGGAATAGAGTTCAAGCCTATGTGTCACTTTAGTAAAAACTGAATCATATCCACTATGCAAAGGTTCAAGTCGAAAGACACCTTTATTTATGCACAGTCTTATGTTTTCAGATATTGCTCGAAAAATATTTAAAAAAATTCAAATGGGGGATTGTTGGAAATGTTTTTTGTTTATGAAGTGAATTTATTAAAAAAATAAAAATAGGTTAATGGCAATTTATTTATAAACCATTATTATAATTGAGACGTTGTAAGTTTATAACGGTAATATATTTAAAAATCATTATTATAATTAAGTCGTTGCAAGTTTATAGCGGTAACATATTTATGAATCATTATTATAATTGAGCCGTTATACTTGCACAACGGTAAAATATTTATGTGACATTATTGAGCCGTTACAAAAGCTAATAATATTACAATATTGTTTTAAATGAGAATAAATTAAAATCCATCAATATTCCATCATTTTAGTATCGTATACAATTTCCATTATGCCTATTTAAATGATAGATAGACAGAAGAGAAATGGTAAAAGTAACAGACAATTTTCCTTTTCTTCTTCCTTAACAAAACTAAACACCTTAAGCAGTATTTCAGAGTGCAAATCTGAATCAACTTTGTCAGTGCAAACATGTTGATATTTTTTTTCAGATTAAAGAGGATGATTTATCCTAGAGCGACGACGTTTGTTTTTCAGAACTACTTTGCACCTTCGAGTTGAACGCCAAAATGTCTTCAAGAGAGTGACACGTACATGACTCAACTAAAGTTCATTGTTCCCAACAAGTATTCACCATAACGTTTAACTTTAAAAAATAAATCCGTTCAATGATCAGAAGTTTTATCTCTTCAAAAAGTTATCTGCAGCCACATCCCAATTTCCTTAAACTTGTAAATATATAAATCAAAATCATATGCAGTAGAAGCTTTTGCTCAAAGCCTAACAACTCAACAATTGATGAATTACCTTTAGTCGCCTTAACAATAATACCAATATTTTGCTCCGTATGAAGTAAACGGTAACTATGACAACAAGAAGGAACTATTTTGTTAACACCTAAAATAAAAACACATTGACGATCTGACATAAAAACTAAAGAGCTATTTTCATGAAGCGTTTCTTTTAAATGAGATAAAAACCAAGATTGGTTAGCTTCATTTTCATGCAAAACAATACCCATTGCAAGTAGAAAAAAACTTAAAGAAAATAAAAATTGTTAACAAACAAAGTATTTGTAACAAATATAATGCTATTAACTATCCAGTGTTATGTTCGATATTACTATTTACTATTGTATGAAATGATATATACACTAGCATTCTGCTTTAATAACTATAACATCATTATATGTCAGATATTCTGTCAAACAATTATTCAGTAGTACAAACCACTGCAGTAGTTTTGTTAAATACAAATGGTATACTACTACAAATAATTATTCAATATTCACAATGATATTGTGTTAAAAACAAATAACGCAAACTACTTTGAAATGATAAAAACATAGAGAACTCCTTTTAATAGTTCACTTTAATGTTGCATACTAGTATTTCAATATAACATTATGATGCTATGTATAGCTATCATTACGCTGTAACAAGTACATAAACACCCTAAAGCCAAAGCACTACCAAACTAAATGACAAGATAAACATAAAAATACTAGTTAAATATATCTTTTGAATAAAAGTTATAATAAACATAATAAAATATAAATAAACTTAATTAAAATGATACTCATACCTTGATTACCATTTTTGGCAGTACCAGTTAACAAAATACAAGACTTTCCCTTTAAACCAGTTGCATTTAGAAAAATCAATGGCCTACAATGCTTGAATCCAACTAAACATGCATTAAGACCAACACAAACCCTTTCAAATTTATTAGTTGAAGGATTAACTTCCATAGTCGCATAACTATCAAGATTATATTTTTGCAAAGCCTCCAGATATCAATTTAAATCATTATATGACATAGCATCATTTCCACATATTTCTTTCAAAACCAATTGCTTTCCACCATATGCATAATAATAAGAAAGAGTACATTAATACTCTCTTTTAAACACTTTTATAGTATTTTTTGGCTTCTTCATTGGAGCATCTCGAATTTGATCAATACTCAATGATTTCATATATCTACTTGAATTCTGAACTCCGTTAACATTTCTAAGACCAGCTCCACATGAATGATTAGTGTTATAAGTCCCAATAAAAAAACGAGAAAGTTGTCTAGGATCCGAATAAGCATTAACATAAAATTTGCATCCATTTTTCGTCCAAGAGCAAATAACCGAAATTCTTCCAGGAGAGTTTCTAACAAAAATCAAATCATATCCATTTTTAATTTGATAAGCCACTAAAAATTCTCTAAAATCCTCCGCTCCGTTAAAACAAAAATCAAGAAAATCCACAAGGGTTTTTTGAGAACTTCTCTCTAACACATCTGTAATAACCCAATATTTTCAACCATTCGCATCCGCACATGTCGGACTTGAATTGCTCAAAATACCGCATTGTAAATAAAATTTGGCAAATCTCAGAATTACAGTAAATACATAATCACAGATCATAGACACAGAGTAAATAATAATGCAGCGGAAATAAAAGAGATAGCAGTTCATGAAGCTACTATATAAAAATAAGATACATGAGAGTTAAACAAGGTACAACAGAAGAGTAACAAGATACATCAGGTACAAATCAGAATACATCACTGAAATCACTGGATACAGAAAGCAAAATAGATGGCTGGATCTTCAAGGAAAGCTCCAACTCCGAAGGTGAATCTTGAATGCTAATCACTCAATCTGACTCGAGCGTAAAGCAAAACACAAAACACTCGAGTCAGGACATAAATACTTATGAACTGTAAATCAACTCAAGTGAACAGTAACAAAAATGCATCAGTAACTTAAAGGATGCTTGGGATCGCCCATCCTTTAAGGATCCGTTAAACTATTTACTATGTAGTAATATTGCGCTATTATAATAATGTCTACAGTAAAATAAACATACTTTTAAATAGCGTTCTGGGCAACCCATACCACCCTTCACACATAATAGTCCCAGTAGTCCATCAAATATCATGATATCTCCAGATCGGGAGACTATCAGAGGATACCACGCGGGCTACGGGAGAAAAATAAAGTCGTAGTAAAGGCTTGGTATGGTAGGTGACACGGCACACAAGGCAATGCCAGGGTAGATATACCAATTACGCACACGGGCTGGTGGTAACGCAGCAGCCACATATGCCCACCTCGGAACACATTCTCAAACAAAATCGAAGGATGGCCATCTAATCAATCACCAGTAAGAGTATAGTATCGAAGGAATGTGTCCGACCAGAGGAGCTACCCCTTTTGGCCCGAGATCGCTCCTGTTTTAGCCACCTTATGCCAACTCACGGGAGTTGGGTCCACGAAATATACCTCAAGAAACGCCACCATCCTACTTCATTCTGGAAACTCCACCACGTACACAGTTGTTAAAGTGGTTTTCAGAGTTGGCAGAGAGTATGACAACTTCTTCCCGGTCTCTTTAACAACCAATCGTTATTATAACGTCGTAGTCATTTTAAAATAGTTTATACTTTGAAACTCAAATCATTTCATTTCAAAACTATACCCTTTGAAAATAGTTATATTTCGAAACCAAAACATTTTTAAACTATATTCAAATCAAAATAGTTTAAACTTCGAAACCAAAACCATTTTTGTTTCAAAGCTATATCCAAATCAATACGATATCATTTCCATTTCAAATATATATTCACCTTTCAAAAGTCATAATACTTCAAAGTATAACTTTTCCGAAACTAAAATACTTGAAATCATTACACTCTGAAAATCATAACATTCCGAAATCATACATTTGAAATCATCCTTTAATTCTTTACATTTTACAAATTTATTTCCAATTTAATTTAATTCAAACCATCAGTTTCAATTCAATTTAATTTTCTAACAAAACATTTCAAATCTTATAAATTTCAAATATAGAGTTGATCCACAAAATAAACAATCCAATTTTAATATATTTCCAAACTTAAATATCCGACATTTCAAAACTAAACTTTATAATTCCTTATATTCATATCTCAAATCTAATTTCATTATTATTTAGTTTTGGAATATTCATTTCATAAATCCAACATTATTTAAATAAACTTAAATTACAATTAAACCAAATATCTTTTCATACAAATATAAACTTCAAATATTCCTTTATCAAATAAATCAAAATCAAATATTATTCCACATTCATATTCTTTATAAAAATAAAGATCAAATCGTTTTCAAACCATTTCAAAATCATTAAAATATCATATCCTTTCAAAACCTCATTATTAGATCATTATTTAAATTCAATTCAAATACTCAAATTTAAATATCATTTTTAAATCAAATAAGTCATTCATTTATTATTTAAGTATTGTTACAAAATACATTAAAAATTCCATTCAAAAATTCATTTATCTCATTACATTTCATTCCATTTAACACATAACCAAGTAAACCCTATTTAAATTCAAATTTAAATATTAAAATATATTCAAAACTTCTTAAATTTCATAATTAATCAATTTCCAAAAGTTAAATCATTTAACACTTTAAATATAACTCAAACAGTGTTAAAATCTATAACATTTCAAACATTGTCAAATTATAGCAACGACAGCATTTATAAAGTGCTATCATAGCTTATAGTTTCCAAAATGGTTTAGTTCAAGAATAACAACATTTATAAAATGCCGTAATAGATATTTAGTTATTTCAAACATTGTTAGATTCAAAAAAACAGCATTTAAAAATGCTGTCAAAAGACTACAGCATTTTGAAAATGCTATAAAATACCATATTTCATTTAAGCTTTTCAAAAGTAATAATAAAACTCCAAATTTTTATTATTATAACTTGAAAATCATATTTCTAGACTTCAAAATTTCACATTTAAAATCATTTTAACATATGATTTAAACAATAAAATTTTAAGATCAAATATTCAATTTAAAAACTCCATTCATTTATTAAGTCAAAATTCACTGTTTATCTACTTATAACTTTAATAAAACTTAACATTTTACTTCAAATATCATTTCAAAACTTTAAATTTATTTTCCATTATTTATTTACATTTTAAAATAAAATTTAAAGTCAAAAATCACAATTACTTCAAATTTACGTACTCAAATTCACAATTTCAAGACTTAATATTTAATTTCTTGAAACCATAAAATATATATTTTTAAATCAAAATTTCATACTTTTAAAAATACATATTTTAAATAAAAAATAATTTAAAAATATACCACGGGGTCTGTATATAATTTTCTAACCTAGGTCAAGTGATACGGATATATATCATTTCAATCCGTAATTTACAAAGAAAACCGGGTTCTATCATTTCAAACCCGCAATCCCAAGTAAATAAAAATAAATAAAAATCGCTCAGGCCTATCATTTCAGCCTATAACGATTTTTCCTTATTCTAAAGTCCGTTCAGGTATATATCATTTCAACCCATAGTGATTCTATTCTAATAGGAAACTTGCAGTGTGAACATATGCATAAACAATATAAACAATGTCAACGTCACAATATAATGTTATATATCAGATGTCAGGTGATAATTTACAGTTTTAACATGGTAATAACATGGCATAGCATATCATATGATCATCATTAACTTGGGTAAACATTTTATATTACTAAACACTTGTCATAAATTCACTATTTCATAAGTATAAATGTCAGAGTGAGAAAGATCACCTTTTCAAGCTGAAGACCACTACGGCACACAAACGATTCCAAAGGCACGACAAGCACGATACAGCACGACTAGTGATTCAAATGAGTGGAGAGAACCAATATATCATCTTGTAAACAACCCAAAACAAGACAATATAACATATGAATATTCAATACAAAATTATATATAAACAAGTTGAAATACAAGGCAATAAAGACAAGACCTTGTCTTTACCGTTCGAATGCTCGACCAAGGTGGATCATGAGCTCAGCCAATGATGTGTTAAGCTCAGGTTTAGCATCATATAGGTCAGGTTTGGGTCAGGTATGGCATCCAAACAAGTGGAGATGAAGGTGTAGTGGTGCTTACATGAAGCATACCAAAGACAATGCAAAAGAGGCAAGTTGTTCAGCTTTTTGGCTCGGCTTAGGTCAATTGGAGCTCGGCCATAGGGGGTTTCAGATCTGGTCAGTGGTCATGTGGCAGCCAGAAGTGATGTAGATGATGGTGGTGGTGGCTAAGGAGTGGACAAAGGCAACTATGAAGGTAACAGTGGAGTATAGGCTTGACTAGCATTGTTTTGGTGAAGTTTGGCAAAGATTTGCAATGTTTTTGTGGTGATTCTTCATGTGAAGGGCCATGGCTTGAATTTTTGGTCAGAGGAGGGGCTAATGGCTGCTGTAGATGGAGGAGGTGATGGTGGAGCTGATGGAGTGGAGAGGAGCCGAGCCTAGAAGGTGAAGAAAGCAATGCAAATAACATAAGAAACAAGAAGGAAAACATGAAAAAAAGAAACAGAAATTTTACAAAAACTTTTTCTCAGGTTGATGGCCGATCTTTTTGAAGTTGAGAAGCTTAAATTTTCGTGAAAATGATAAGAAAAAAGATACGGCCGAAGCAATGGAGTTAAGGCAACAAAAATGAAAAGGTAATGGTTGATAATGAAAAGGTGAGAATACAAAGAGGCTTAAGCAAATAAAGAGTCACAAACCTTTCAAATTTCCACCATTTCTTTTTAAATATTAAATACATGTAAAATATGTATAAATACAGATAAAAACACGAAAATATAGTAAATAAACAAAAATAAATAAATAAATATTAATTAAATATAATTAAATTAAGAAAATAGCAAAGAAAATGTAAACTAGGCTTGAAAATTTGAAAATAAATGAAATGAACTTTGAAAAAATTGTATGTACATGAAAAATATTTATAAATAAATATAAAAACATAAAAATAAAATGCATGCATAAAAATGAATAAATAATTTTTTTTTAAATATAATTTAAATGAAGAAAATAGCAGAAAAATGGAAACTAACCTTTAAAAATAGAAAATAAATTCAACAAGCTTTGGAAAAATTCAAACATCACTTTAAAAATATTTAAAAGGTAAAAATATATGTAACATAACATATAATACAAATTATAATAAGATATGACAATTGAAAATATTATTTATAAAATTTAAAATAAACAATATTGTTAAATAAAACAATTTACACCCAAATTTATAAAAAGCATAACTTTCGCAATATTATTCGGATTTCAACGAAACGAAAAGAAGTGTTCTTGAAATTTTATTTATTTTCATAATAAAAGATAAAATTCAAATTTTCAAATATTTAAAATTTAAATTTAACAGTCAAAGTTTGACCAGATTGACCAAAATTCACATTTTCTGAAAATATTCAATTTATGCATGTTTGAAATTATAATTTACATTAAAATCAAAATTTATATTTAAAATAACAAATTTTTTCATTTTAATAGATAAAATAAAGTTTTTAAATTAGGAATTTAAATTAAAATAATTAAAATATACAGTTACAATAATCAGAAAATACAGGGTTGTTACACTCTCCCCCACTCAAAACTTTTCGTCCCCGAAAAGAAATGTGGTAGGGAAAAACAAAAAAAATAGAATGAAATAGGATTAAGACAAGATGTCAAGAAGATTAAAATTATACCTGATAACTGTCGTTATAAGTATGTTTAACAAGATGGAGATGATTTTCCCAAGATCTTCCAGAATCAAGAACACAAGCACGAAAAAGATCTTTTAGAATCTGATTCACCCTTCCCGTTTGACCGACGGTCTGTGGATGGAAAGTAGTGCTCAGATTCAAAATGAGTTCCAAAAATTATCAAAGATTATAGAAAGACTTCTAAACAGACTTGTACAAGCAATAGCCTTCCCATTCTGCAGCAAGATAAGGAAAATAAGGACAACCCAAAAGATAGTTTGAAAACAAAATAAGATAATAAATTTGAAACCATGGAAATTTCAACTTAAATTGGAAATTAATTTTTACTTAAGTTAAATAAATCTTATACATCTCTAATATCATTATCTTATCATCCAATTATCTTAAATTTAACAATCTCTAAAATCATGGATCATTTATTATACTCATAATGTACTTGATAAATTTAATTCTTCTTTATTCCTAATTATAAATTAAATTTATTCCTCTTTATATATTTTATCACCTATGTTAAATATATTTATACTTATTATAACTGCTTTAACTTATCCTTGGTTTCTTTAACATCATTTATATTGCAAATTATTCCATTACCCTTTTTCTTTATTTAACTCTGTTAGTCTTTTTATCACTGAAATTTAAGTGTATAACATTTATTATAACCACTCAAATTTTATTTATAAAATCTTTTTATATTGTATATTATCCAATTACATATTCAACTTTTGAAAATTAAGGTAAGTTATATCGGAATGAAATTGTGTATTATACAAATAAAACTTTCCAATTCAATCATTTCAAACTTGAATATTTATCCAAATCTTGAAATTACACTTAAAATTATCTTTCAAGATACAATTTGAGAATTAAATTTCCGATAAATTCCAAACTATTTAGAGATAACTAAATGCACATATACTATATATATAATATATATTCAACTTTAAATCATATATCAGCATATGTTATAAATCCAGTCTTAATTTAGAAATTCAAATCAATTAAATTTCCAAAAAAAAAAAACTGTAGGAAGACTACAGGACGGTCTTTTCACTTCGAAACTCGAAAATGAATGTTGATGATGCTGCAGTCATCACCGAAATTATTTTCAAGCGACAAAGAGAAGAGCACTAAATTTAAATTTAAAATTCTTTGGAAACAAATTTCTATTAGAAAATACTTTAAATAGTATGTCCTTTAAAACTTTAAATACAAGGTTTGAAATTCATCGGAAATTAAATTCTTAAATTCTTGTTTTAAATTCATTTTAAATTTCCAAATAAATTTATAACCATGTTTTATAGTTTAATTATTTATATATGAAACAAGAGATAATGATATATAAAATCGAATATTATTTTTAACAACCAATTCAATAAAATCCAAAAAAAATTATAATATAGTTACAAAATTTATTTCATTACTAAATTTGAAAAACATATTATGTTAGTTTGTTCTGTTAAAGTGTTTTGGATATCTTATCGATAGCGTTGATCAGACGAATCGATCAAAAACCCAAATCAACATCAACAACTCAAATAACACAATATATAAAACATTTTAAATATAGATTTACAAATACACTTCAAGAATGATTTGAAGGTAAGTTGGAAACAAAGACGAGATGGTTAAATAACAGAATAAGAAGATGGATAAGCTTAAATTAATTGCGGGCGACCTTAGCCTGGTCAACCGTGACTTAAAGAATAAGATCGATGTGGATTTCTGGGGTAAATCAACATTCGATCTTAAGAGATAGAGTTTTAGGATAATAAGAGGTACTAACATCTAAACCGAGGTTATAAAATCTTTGGTGAATCGATGCTATTGTAAAGGAGTTTCATTCCTTTACAAATGAATTTGAGATTGGCGAGACTTCCGACTCATTATAAAGATCATTCGAAGTGGAGTTATGGGATACTCCAGAATCAAAAGAAGACGAATAGTGAGGGACAAGAATGGATTTAGGAACCGCAGGAAACGTTCCAAAATTCAAAGGAAATCGAGTCAAAGAGGAAGAGATTTAAACTCGAATGAAAGTGATTCTGTAAATACATTCACTCCATATGCTGAGTTTTGCCTAGAGCTACCAGAGCTCTGATACCAACCGTAACAACCCGATATTTTCAACCATTCACATCCGCACATGTCGTACTTGAATTGCTCAAAATACTGTGTTGTAAAACAAATTTGACAAATCTCAAAATATACAGTAAATACATAATCACAGATCACAGACATAGAGTAAATAATAATGCAGCGGAAATAAAAGAGATAGAAGTTCATGAAGCTACTATATAAAAATAAGAAACATCAGAGTTAAACAAGATACAACAGAAGAGTAACAAGATACATCAGGTACAAATCAGAATACATCACTGAAATCATTGGATACAGAAAGCAAAATAGATGGCTGGATCTTCAAGGAAAGCTCCAACTCTGAAGGTGAATCTTGAATGCTAACTCACTCAATCTGACTCGAGCGTAAAGCAAAACACAAAACACTCGAGTCAGGACATAAATACTTATGAACTGTAAATCAACTCAAGTGAACAGTAACAAAAATGCATCAGTATCTTAAAGAATGCTTGGGATCGCCCATCCTTTAAGGATCCGTTAAACTATTTACTATGTAGTAATATTGCGCTATTATAATAATGTCTACAGTAAAATAAACATACTTTTAAATAGCGTTCCGGGCTACCTATATCACCCTTCACACATAATAGTCCCAGTAGTCCATCCAATATCATGATATCTCCAGATCGGGAGACTATCAGAGGATACCACACGGGCTACGGGAGAAAAACAAACTCGTCGTAAAGGCTCGGTATGGTAAGTGACACGGCACACAAGGCAATGCCAGGGTAGATATACCAATTACGCACACGGGCTGGTGGTAACGCAGTAGCCACATACGCCCACCTCGGAACACACTCCCAAACAAAATCGAAGGATGGCCATCTAATCAATCACCAGTAAGAGTATAGTATCGAAGGAATGTGTCCGACCAGAGAAGCTACCCCTTTTGGCCCAAGATCGCTCCTGTTTTAGCCACCTTATGCCAACTCACGGGAGTTGGGTCCATGAAATATACCTCAAGAACGACGCCACCGTCCTACTTCATTCTGGAAACTCCACCGCGTACACAGTTGTTAAAGTGGTTTTCGGAGTTGGCAGAGAGTATGACAACTTCCGATTCCGGTCTCTTTGACAACTAATTGTTATTATAACAACGTGGTCATTTTAAAATAGTTTATACTTTGAAACTCAAATCATTTCATTTCAAAACTATATCCCTTTCAAAATAGTTATATTTCAAAACCAAAACCATTTTTACTTCAAAACTATATTCAAATCAAAATAGTTTAAACTTCAAAACCAAAACCATTTTTATTTCAAAGCTATATCCAAATCAATACAATATCATTTCCATTTCAAATATATATTTACCTTTCAAAAATCATAATACTTTCAAAGTATAACTTTTTTGAAACTAAAATACTTGAAATCATTACACTCTGAAAATCATAACATTCCAAAATCATACATTTGAAATCATCCTTTAATTCTTTACATTTTACAAATTTATTTCCAATTTAATTCAATTCAAACCATTAGTTTCAATTCAATTTAGTTTTCTAACAAAACATTTCAAATCTTATAAATTTCAAATATAGATTTGATCTACAAAATAAACAATCCAATTTTAATATATTTCCAAAGCTTAATATCCCACATTTCAAAACTAAACTTTATAATTCCATATACTCATATCTCAAATCTAATTTCATTATTATTTAGTTTTGGAATATTCATTTCATAAATCCAACATTATTTAAATAAACTTAAATTACAATTAAACCAAATATCTTTTCATACAAATATAAACTTCAAATATTCCTTTATCAAATAAATCAAAATCAAATATTATTCCACATTCATATTCTTTATAAAAATAAAGATCAAATCGTTTCCAAACTATTTCAAAATCATTAAAATATCATATCCTTTCAAAACCTCATTATTAGATCACTATTTGAATTCAAATTCAAATACTCAAATTTAAATATCATTTTTAAATCAAAAAAGTCATTCATTTATTATTTCAAGTAACGTTACAAAATAAAAAACTTTCATTCAAAAATTCATTTATCTCATTACATTTCATTCCATTTATAACCAAGTAAACCCTATTTAAATTCAAATTCAAATTTAAATTCCTTAAAAATTCAAATTCAAATATTAAAATATATTCAAAACTTCTTAAATTTCACAATTAATCAATTTTCAAAAGTTAAATCATTTAACACTTTAAAATATAACTCAAACAGTGTTAAAATCTATAACATTTCAAACATTGTCAAATTATAGGAACGATAGCATTTATAAAGTGCTATCGTAGCTTATAGTTTACAAAATGGTTTAGTTCAAGAATAACAACATTTATAAAATATCGTAATAGATATTTAGTTATTTCAAAAATTGTTAGATTCAAAACAACAGCATTCAAAAATGCTGTCAAAAGATTATAGCATTTTGAAAATGCTATAAAATTCCAGATTTCATTTTAGCTTTTCAAAAGTAATAATAAAACTCCAAAATTTTATTATTATAACTTGAAAATCATATTTCTAGACTTCAAAATTTCACATTTAAAATCATTTTAACATATGATTTAAAACAATAAAATTTTAAGATCAAATATTCAATTTAAAAACTCCATTCATTTATTAAGTCAAAATTCACTGTTTATTTACTTATAACTTTAATAAAACTTAACATTTTACTTCAAATATCATTTCAAAACTTTAAATTTAATTTCCTTTATTTATTTACATTTTAAAATAAAATTTAAAGTCAAAAATCACAATTACTTCAAATTTACGTACTTAAATTCACAATTTCAAGACTTAATATTTAATTTTCTTAAAACCATAAAATATATATTTTTAACTCAAAATTTCATACTTTTGAAAATACATATTTTAAATAAAAAATCATTTAAAATATACCACGGGGTCTGTATATAATTTTCTAACCTAGGTCAAGTGATACAGATATATATCATTTCAATCCGTAATTTACAAAGAAATCGGGTTCCATCATTTAAACCCGCCATCCTAAGTAAATAAAAATAAATAAAAATTGCTCAGGCCTGTCATTTCAGCCTATAATGATTTTTCCTTATTCTAAAGTCCGTTCAGGTATGTATCATTTCAACCCATGGTGATTCTATTCTAACAGGGAACTTGTAGTGTGAACATATGCATAAACAATATAAACAATGTCAACGTCACAATATAATGTCATATATCAGATGTCAGGTGATAATTAACAGTTTTAACATGGTAATAACATGGCATAGCATATCATATGATCATCATTAACTAGCGTAAACATTTTATATTACTAAACACTTGTCATCAATTCACTATTTCATAAGTATAAATGTCAGAGTGAGAAAGACTCGCCATTTCAAGCTGAAGACCACTACGACACACAAACGATTCCAAAGGCACGACAAGCACGATACAGAACGATTAGTGATTCAAATGAGTGGAGAGAGCCAATATATCATCTGGTAAACAACCCAAAACAAGACAATATAACATATGAATATTCAACACAAAATTATATAGAAACAAGTTGAAATACAAGGCAATAAAGACGAGACCTTGCCTTTACCGTTCGAATGCTCGACCAAGGTGGATCATGAGCTCAGCCAATGATGTGTTAAGCTCAAGTTCGACATCATATAGGTCAGGTTTGGGTCAGGTATGGCATCAAAACAAGTGGAGATGAAGGTGTAGTGGTGCTAACATGAAGCATACCAAAGACAATGCAAAAGAGGCAAGTTGTTTAACTTTTTGGCTCGGCTTAGGTCAATTGGAGCTCAGCGATAGGGGGTTTCAGATTCTGGTCAGTGGTCATGTGGCAGCCAGAAGTGATGTAGATGATGGTGGTGGTGGCTAAGGAGTGGCCAAAGGCAACTATGAAGGTAACAGTGGAGTATAGACTTGGCTAGTATTGTTTTGGTGAAGTTTGGCAAAGCGTTGCAATGTTTTTCTGGTGATGCTTCATGTGAAGGGCCATGGCCTGAATTTTTGGTCAGAGGAGGGGCTAATGGCTGCTGTAGATGGAGGAGGTGATGGTGGAGCTGATGGAGTGGAGAGGAGCCGAGCCTAGAAGGTGAAGAAAGCAATGCAAATAACATAAGAAACAAGAAGGAAACATGAAAAAAAGAAATAGAAATTTTACAAAAACTTTTTCTCAGGTTGATGGCCGATCCTTTTGAAGTTGAGAAGCTTAAATTTTCGTGAAAATGATGAGGAAAAAGATAGGGCCGAAGCAATGGAGTTAAGGCAGCAAAAATGAAAAGGTAATTGTTGATAATGAAAAGGTGAGAATACAAAGAGGCTTAAGCAAATAAAGAGTCACAAACCTTTCAAATTTCCATCATTTCTTTTTAAATTTTAAATACATGTAAAATATGTATAAATACAGATAAAAACACGAAAATATAGTAAATAAACAAAAATAAATAAATAAATATTAATTAAATATAATTAAATTAAGAAAATAGCAAAGGAAATGTAAACTAGGCTTGAAAATTTGAAAATAAATGAAATGAACTTTGGAAAAATTGTATGTACATGAAAAATATTTATAAATAAAGATAAAAACATAAAAATAAAATGCATACATAAAAATGAATGAATAAATTTTTTTTAAATATAATTTAAATGAAGAAAATAGCAGAAAAATGGAAACTAACCTTTAAAAATAGAAAATAAATTCAACAAGCTTTGGAAAAATTCAAACATCACTTTAAAAATATTTAAAAGGCAAAAATATATGTCATATAACATATAATACAAATTAGAATAAGATATGACAATTAAAAAGATTATTTATAAAATTTAAAATAAACAATATTGTTAAATAAAACAATTTACACCCAAATTTATAAAAAGCATAACTTTCGCAATATTATTCGGATTTCAACGAAACGAAAAGCAGTGTTCTTGAAATTTTATTTATTTTCATAATAAAAGATAAAATTCAAATTTTCAAATATTTAAAATTTAAATTTAAAAGTCAAAATTTGACCAGATCGACCAAAATTCACATTTTCTAGAAAAATTTATGCATGTTTGAAATTATAATTTACATTAAAATCAAAATTTATATTTAAAATAACAAAAATTTTCATTTTAGTAGATAAAATAAAGTTTTTAAATTAGGAATTTAAATTAAAATAATTAAAATATACAATTACAATAATTTAAAAATACAGGATTGTTACAATATCTTTCAAATAACAACAAGAATCAACATATGAATCACTATTTGTAGCGGAACTACTACTACTAATCGAAGTGCTTTGAACACTAGAATCACTTACAGAACTACCACCAATAGCAAATTCCAAATCACAAACACTTGACTAATTTGACAATAAATTTAAAATATTGGCTCTTGTACAGCTGGAAGCACACAATGCTAAGCAATTCTGAATCAGTATCAATAGTTATAATCTTATTCTCAAGAGCAATAGAAAAAGGATTTAGATGTGACCAAAATTCACAAATTTCATTCTTAACTCCAAACAAAGAAGAATCCATGTTAAGATGAGTAGAATATGAATTTTCATTATACTCAAAAACAACAAGCAAGCTATTTAGTTCACCAATGGTATATCATCACTGCAAAACAAAGGAACAAAGTTATTGCCGTAGGGACAAAAAACGCTATACAAAAATAGCATAACAATCTTAAATATTGATACATACAGTAGAGTAAAGTAAATTAAGAATCTATACTATCGATAAAATCAAAATTTCATTCAACAAATATCAAAATTATTCGTACAGAAATGAAAAATGATACAAACACATAATATAACAATATAAAATGATATAGAAATACAGAGACAAAGAATACTATACACAAATAGCATAACAATCTAAAATATAGATTCAGAGACAAAAAATGTTAAACTAAAGTAAGAATATAAACCGTTGATACGTAGCACAACAATCTAAACTAATAATGATAAACAATAAATAAAGCAAATGAAATAAAAGCATACTTTGGAAGAGGAATTATTGTGTTGGACAAATCCAAACGAACCATCACAAACCAAATAACCTAAAAATTAAAAAAATATTTATAACCAACATATACATAGCATAACACACAAAAACTTTTGGAAAAAAAACACACACCTGAACCAGCAATAAAAAGAAGATCGAAATAATTGAGAGTAAGATTCATAGCTATAGACAATGCACTCATGCAAGCAGGAAGAAAAAACTATGAATACGGAAATAGATTGAAAGGAAAAAAAGAAAGAGCGAAATCGATGTGAATTTGAGAAGGAAATTGATGACGACGTCTTGATTTTAACTTTTTGTACATTTATTTTCTTCAGTCCAAAGTTTAAAGCTCGCGTTCTCGAAACAAAAATTAAACGCCATGTCCTTGTGTCTAAAAAACATAAAATCAATTTCTTCAGTCCATTTAACCTTGTTTTCCTCCCCTTTTTTAGACTTATTTGTCAAAATTGTTATTAAAAATAAATAAATAAGTAAAAAGCTGCCAAATTTTAGTCGGATGGAAAGCATAACCTCCAACCGAAAATTCATCATATAATCGGGAAAAGCGTTTCGAAGTAGACGCTAATCTCGTTGCGCGTTTACAAGCAAAATAAAATATCCGTGGCTTCTCAAATTACTAAACGAGAATTTATTTCATTCTCACATCGAATAAATCTGAACTTTTTTGTTCCATCTCCAGTAACCTACTCGATTGTGTACTTCTTTGGTTTGGGTTTTTGCTGATTTGATCAGGTATGTGCGGTCTTTCTCTAATCTCTACTCGTTTTCTAAATCCGATAAAAAAACAATAATTAGTTTTCACTGAATTTTGAAAAAGTGTTGTGATTTAGTATTGGAAAGATGATATCGTTTGATAATTCTACCTTGTTTTGGTCCACTATTTTTGAGCTAGAATATTGAAAATGAAATTGTGTTTTCTATTCGTTATGCTTGTCAGTTTTATATTACAGTCTTGCAGGATTTTGATTTATGCATAATGATTATAAAAAAAAAAACATTTTGTCAGATAGAATAACTGATTTTGGTCTTGTGAAATAAGAGCATGATGTAACATTGTACAAAATTAATCTAGTATCAAATTTGAAATATTTTGTTTAAACTTTAATTTATATTAAAAAAAGAATGTTCTTATTACTTGAATTCACTCAATTATTCTTTATTTACAGCAATTTTGTGTTTTTCTACAACTTAAAATTTTATAGTGGATTTTTTTTTTTTTTTTTTTTTTTTTTTTTTTTTTTTTTTTTTGAAGCAATATATGTAGTGTTGCTAATTTTGAACAATTTTTTTGATCATAGCAATTTTAGACTAATATAATTTTGTCCATTTCAATGATGATGAAGATGTTGAATTAATGTTTTAGTTAGCTTGAAATATGTAATGTCTGTTTTCTCAATCTTACAGATATTAGCACATTATCTTTCAATATACCGATTATTGCTAGAATTATTGGCAAGGGATTGCTATTGCTTTGCTTGACAGGAAAAAGAATTAGCCACACTGAATCAATCAATCATCAATCACATCAGAGTTTAAAATGATTAACCTTGCACATGTGATACCGTTGTTTTCTTTTTTGTTGTTGCTAGCGATCATTGATGTGGGATTGCTTTGTCGATCCTACAACTTATAATGGGTATTCCGTTATACTATGTAATAATAATGTTATGTGAGTTGCTAATTTCAAACAAAATATTCGATATAGTTGATATAGCAATTTCATAATGATAGAGTTTAAGTATATTCAAATGATGAAGAAATTAGCATGATAAATCCTACACACTCGATACAATTATTTTAACTGTTAACAGCAAAAGATTCAATATGAGATTGCTTTGTTTAACATCCATGAAAGAGACATGTCAACTGCATCTAATTGATTGTTAACAACATTGGAACCTAACTTAGCGTACTTAACATGTATATCAGAAGTGGATTGGATTAATGAGCAATGCAGAAATCACATAGAGCTCTTCTGCAAAGAAGAGCTGCGGCTATTTCAATAGAGGGAAAAGGAAACACGAGTAGCAGGCGGTTGATGTACAAAGTGTCTTTGTCAATTGTTTTATTGCTGTGGGGACTTGTATTTCTTCTCAGCTTTTTGATTAGCCATGGCAATGGCTGTAGAGGTATAATTCTCCACGAACATTTTGTTTACTTCATTCAATTTATGGGTTTACGATAGCCTGAAATTGAGTGTTAATTTAGATGTTGGTTTTAACAACATTATAAGATGAACTAGGCATTGATCAAAACTTAACTATTTTATTTATTGAATCCGGGTAGTGATCATCCATTTGAATTTTGTTTTTCCACTTCTGTTTTGTAATTCCGCTTCTAATATTTGATTATTGTATTGTAAGACGATATATTTGTCTAGATATATTATTTTTGCTATTGAATCTTACTTCTATTTCTACATTTTTATCATCCATATATTAAGGTTGCTCCCTTTTACTTTTATTTAATTCTTTGTATTATTTATGGTCTTTCATCTTTTTTTAATTGTGAATAAGTTTCTTTGCACCTGAGTGATTTGGTAACAGAAAATCATTTGTCTTCCTTGTATCTTATTTTTTAAGCTCCCATTTGATAATAAACCTTGGTCAATCAATGTAGAGCTTACATTTCATCAAGCCTTGGTGGAAACGTGGAATTAAGTTGGTCTCTTATAAACTTCTGCTCCATCTTATGTTTCCTAAAAGCAAACTTCGGAATTAGAGTGTCTACTTGCATACATATACTACAACGATAGTTTTCTTACACATGGATAATAAATGATGAATGAAATCATTTGAGTTTTTATATTATGTGTTTTTTTTTAATTGCTAGACGAACCGAAAGCCGAAACTAGGGAAGCTTGCTACAAAGAAAATAAATTAGATTCAGCTAAAACATCTGATTCCATAAATCTCTTAGAAACATGTCAGGAGAAGTTCGATGTAGTTCTGCAAAATTCCAAATTAACAGAAAAGACTTCCTTGTTCGAAGAAAAATCGGGCGGTACTGAAGAACCAGTAGCAAAAGTTGTCATGTCTAGTTCAACAGCATCTAAAGAAGGGCAAGAAAAAAGAGGGGATACGAAACCTGAAATAAACCCAGAAAAAGAAGCTCGCGTGAAAAATGACAGATTATCACGTGTTGCTCCCGATCTTGATGAGTTTAAGAGTAGGGCTATAGCTTCTAAAGAAAGAACATTATCTAGCCAAAAACATACTGTCATTCTTCGAATGGAACCTGGTGGAAAAGAGTACAATTATGCCTCTGCTAAGAAAGGCGCTAAAGTTTTAGGCTCAAATAAGGAGGCTAAAGGCGCTTCGAATATCTTGGACAAAGATAGAGACAAGTACCTTAGAAATCCATGCTCAGCAGAGGATAAATTTGTTATTATAGAGCTTTCAGAAGAAACATTAGTAGATACTATTGAGATTGGAAATTTCGAACATTACTCTTCCAACCTAAAGGATTTTGAACTATACAGTAGTTTATCCTATCCAACAGATAGTTGGGTTAAAATTGGAAATTTCACTGCTCAAAACATTAAACAGACGCAGAGATTTCACTTATCAGAACCTAAATGGGCAAGATATTTAAAACTCAATTTGTTGACCCATTACGGTGTTGAATTCTACTGTACATTGAGTGTGGTTGAAGTATATGGTGTTGATGCCGTTGAAAGAATGCTTGAGGATTTAATTTCGCTTGAAAATAAAGACTCTAAACGGGTCGCAGATTCAGAAGAGAACGATACGGAGCGGGTTCCGCATTTGGAACCCGTTAATGGAGGTGATCATACAGTTCTAGAGGAAGTAAACGATGAAATTTCTCAGGAAGGTCCAAAGCCTAAAAAGGAGGGAGTAAAAAGCAGTGTTTCTGATACGGTTTCAGACACAAAACCTCCACAAATCGGAAGAATGCCTGGGGACACTGTTTTGAAAATATTATTGCAAAAAGTGCAGACTCTCGATATAAATATGTCCGTCTTGGAGAAATACTTGGAAGAATTGAATAGCAGATATACACGTATTTTCAGTGATTTTGATGATGATATGTCCAACAAAGATGTGATATTGGATAAAATAGAAGCTCAATTAAAGATTCTCCAGACCAGCAAAGATAACTTTGTGAGTTCAAAGAATACACACACGCATGCACACACGATTAAATTTTTAGTATATATACTCACTTTCTAATTTCCTTTCATTTATTTATTTTTAGGCTATAGAAATGGGAGAATTCCAGTCATGGAAATTAGTAGTATCTTTGCAGTTGGAGCAATTAGCTCAGGACAATAAAGATCTCAGGTTATTTTTGTTATTTTCAGGCAAACTATGATTATTTATCATCTATGATTGTCTTGAACTGTTTTTGCCCTTACGTCCTTGGCTGATATTTGAATGTTTTACTTAAGTTTCTTGCTGCCTATTAAGTAGCTTGTGGAATCCTATGTCATTCACACTTTGGTTGGTAATTCGTTGCCCTGAGATTGATAGTAACGTCTAGCTTACTGCTGTAGATGTCAGTTCCCACTTGAAAAATAGTGGAGCAGAAATATAAAACTGAAAATTGTTTCTCATTAATGAAGTTAACAACTTAAATAGACAGTGCTACAAACAAACTTTGCGCAAAATAAGCAGCTACAAACCCATTATTGGTGATTAACACCTCCGTACTTTTGAACTTTCCCTGAAGAACAAGTGATTGAAACACAAGCATGTTCTATCTGTAGAACAAGCTACAACATTATTATTTAAAATTAATGTGAAGTAAACAAATATTTTTTAGCGGCATCATTTTGCCGAGGATTGCTATGCTAAGTATCACTAAGCCCAAAATGAATGCCGTTTTTGTCATATTGCCGGTATATCGAAGCTTGGTATACCAATGGCAATAAACTGATAACTTTATGTTGGCAACATTAACCATTTTTCTTTGAAATATCGAAATGTTTAGCAATTTTTTTGTACTGTAATGATGCTCAATTGTATGTTTTATCGTGTCACGGTAAAGGCATCAATGAAAAATAAAAATAAAGACAATTAGTATCATTTATAACTAAATTTCAGGACTAAAGGCAGTTTCTTGCTTTTTTGAAAAACTTATATTAATAAAATAAGAAAATAAAAATGGATCGGTAAATTATCGGTACCATTGGTTTTGAATAAACATTTCTGATGTTTTACTATTACCATAGCATGTGTATTCGTAAATCAACTTAGCTTACAAATGATTAACAATTGATCTGTAATGATGTGGTATTAGAAAATTTACAGATACCATATCAGCTCTATTAGAAAATTTACAGCTACCATATCAGCTCTAAAGTTGTCAATTATCTCCCTTTTAAACTATCATGGCAGTGTAAAAGTCACACTTTGGTAAACTTGATAACATTGTGTTGCCACACTGTTTCACTGATGCATTTAATCATCTTTGAAACATCAAGTATTTCTCTCTGCGTTCTACACTGCTTGTAATGATTGTTTGACTTTGCCTTGAGTGTAAATGTTCATTCATTTTTGATTGAACACAATTATCAAAAGGATGAAAATGAAATACATCAGAATATGCTTATCTTTTCTCAGTAGGAATAAGATTTTCATGTTTGAGTAAACGCTAAACTACGATCATTATGATCCTTATTAATGAATGAAAATTGATTCTTATGAATGAAACAATAACTTAAATAGACAGTACTGCAAGCAAACTTTGCAAAATAAGGCACAACTAACCCATTCCAATGATTAGCAACTCCTTAACTCAAACTTTCCCAAAAGAAGTAACTAAAACTCAAGCTGGCTGTCGAGCTCTGCCTGTATAATAATTCAGCAGCATATTATGTAAAACAAATGTAAACTTAAGAATATCACTTATTTTCCACCATCATTTTGCATATTATGTAAAACAAATTTAAACTTAAGAATATGCTACCGTTTTGAGAAAATCGTTACCATGCAGTTTTCACTGGTAAATCCAAAATGTGTACAGTTACCATACTGTCGGTATATGGAAATCGGTGTGCCGATAAAATGGTAACCGTTATGCGGATAATGATAAATTTTTGTTTTCTTTGAATTATCGGAAGGTTTAATATTTTTTTGTGCTGGAATGTTGCTTCATTATACGTTTTATTGTGTCACTTAGTACAACGCATCAGCAAAATTATAAATAAAGATAATTAGCGCCATTTGAATTGAATTTCAAGAGTAAAGTGAAAAGCTCGAATTAATAAATTAAGAAAATAAAAATATAAATTGATCAGTAGATATTGTTATAGTCGGTTATGAATAAATTTTACAGATGTTTTTTTTATCCCTTTATACCAATTTCATACGCATACCAACTTAGCATAGAAATGTTCAACAATTAATCAGTAACGGTATAATAACATGCTAACAAGTCCTCAGAATAGTCCTAATCTTACCAAATCATTGTTCTCTTTTAGCTTAACATAATTATATTTAGGTATGTCAATGTATATCCAAAAATACGAAACCCGTTTGCATCCAAACAACGAAAAATATTTGATATTTGAAAAAATAAAAACAAATATTGATGCTGAAATGTTGATATCCGTATCCGAGAATTATCCGTTCGGCTTCTATGAAGATAAAAGTTTATATTATCTATATTTTTACATAGATTTTTTTGGTATTTACTCTTGTATCAAGTTTATATAAACGAATATTCTATTAAACTTTTAGATTTACTAACTGTGAGAGAATATAATTTCAGAAACATGAATCTTCTATATCCAAAAATGATTTCGGATATGGATGCAGATATGACATAACCGCATCACCACACTATTTAGTGATGCATTCAATTATCTTCAAAGCATCAATAATCTTCAAAGCATCAATTATCTTTGATTGAACACAAAGGGGATGAAAATCAAGTATATCGCAATACGCCATCAATTTTCAGTAGAAACTAGTTCATCATTCGAGTACATGCCATAAAACAATAAACTAAGATCATTATCATTTAGGAGCCTTACGACACGCGCTTCGCACATGATAAAGAACGCTGATTTGTTTTTCTACAAATTGTATTTATTTAGTACGTTCAAAAGAAAACGATTTTCACATATATTTAGTCATATTTTTGTGTTGAATCATACGTAGGTAATTTGAAATTTTATTTCTATGTTGCAATATCTAATTTCTTGTGAGTTTAAATTTTCATTTATATTATTAATTAGTAAAAAAAACAAAATTGTAAAGTAGCTTATTTGCTAGACCCTATTTTTAAGTGATATTAAGATTTAGTAAATATTTGTAGAGGAAAACTTGAATTCGTAAAAAAAGCTTAATTGTCAGATCCTAATTTTTAATTATGCTAAATTTTAATAATATCCGTAGAAAGGCATTTTTGTTATTTCATGCTGATACCAAAAAAGTGAGACGGTAAATATATTATAACTATTAATGTAGAATTACATGTAAAAGACAATTTTGGAAGTTCGCGGTCGGAAAAGTTTGCACTTTCGAACCAACTATTAATAAAGATATAGAGAGTACATTCTAATGTGCTCCTTGCGGTTTTATGTTTGCAGATCAGAGTTCAAGAAAGTACAAGAGCACCACCATGATTTGGAGAACAGAAGTCTAGCGGTGATATTTCTAAGTTTTATGTTTGGTGTCTTAGCGGCCGCTAAACTATTTTTTGGTATATTATCGAACGTCTTTAGAACACAAAAATCCAATTTTTTGTATAATGCACTCCCAGTTTGGTTTTTCTTATTTGTAAGCAGCTGCGTTATAGCATTTATTCTTGTTATATAATTATATATACACAACCGGTGTGAAATGTATCTTTGTTGTTTTACAGTCGCGGCAAGACATTATTGTAAGTTGAGAAAAACTATTGTTGTTTTGAGTAAATAGGCATGTTAATTATTCTTCAACAATCTATTTTGTATTTGAGATCTTTTGATGTTCATGCAATAAGTTTAATTTGAAAATTTAATGAATTTGAGATAATTGAATGGGATTATGTGTCGAATCTTGTATGTTTATTTTCTGAGTTTAATAAACTTTATATGGAGAATATAATACGTTTTCCAAAAATTATCAAATCATTTTTTTGGAAATCATTTTGTAAAAATGCGCCAAAGCATACGATGGGTTGTTATGGTAATGATTGCCTTCATCATTTTGCATGTATCACCAATTCATCGTTTTTGCACTAAGCATAAAATGCATATCGATATTGTTATCAACCCATTGATATATCTATCATAAACAAAATAGATTCAGTTTGCTCCAACTTTTTGTGGAAACCAATATCATAGGGGGACGTAGGTTTGAGAACGCTTGGAGATGCAATGAATGTAGATTCATTAAAGGTCGCATGGATGTGCAAAATGAATATTTTATGGGCACAATGGATGAACATTAGATATTGCAAAAACAAACTTTTGGATCATTGTTGGAAACAACAACGCATCATACGCATGGAAGCTGCTACTTAAGACAAGATTTCTAGCAAGAGATATCACTGAGAGGAAATTGTAAATGGAGACAGTACATGCTTATGGTAATGATCCTTGGATCAATGGGCATCCTTTATAGGACTTAATGGTTGGCTTTGTGGTGTCTGTGTGTGTAGGGGAGGGAGGGGGGTGAAGAGGTGGTCAAGTCATTTTAACCATCAGATACCCTAGCAGGAAAGTCTCCTCACCGACTTCTACGCATGGAACATTCAAAATTATGGTGATTTTTCGTTCTCGTTGGCTTGGAATTATGTCAGAGAAAAAACATAGCGAATATAATTGATGCTATCACATATGGAGTAATGTTTGTTCACTCAAAATGTCATTTTGTGCTCTCTTGGCTAAACTACACAAATTACATACTGAAGATTGACGCAGCAGATAATAACAATAAGTTGTCGTCCAATGATGCAACAACAACAAACAACGATGGAACGATAAAAAGATGAATCGATGGATTGATAATATCCAAGATAAATGTCCAAATCCGTTGATCTCGCGAGATACCGGACTCTAGCTATCTTTAACACGTTGATCGCGCACGATACCGTGTTAGAAGATCTACGATTCTTCAACGTGGATCCCGCGTATGAGATTCCGTGAACCGACTTCAAAATCGTTGATTCGAGCGCACTCGAATAACCGAAGATGGAGAAAGGAGATAACACTCAACTTTCAATTTTAAAGAGGCACAAAGCACTCAAACAAAAGTTTATTCAAAATCAGCTCTCTTTACAAACGACACAACCCCGCTATTTATAGAGTTTTACAACACAGGTCGGCGACCTAACAGGCGCGACCTAACAGACCCACGCGCTAACACATGCATGGCTTAACAGAGACAATTACAATACACGCGACCTACGACCTAACTCAGGTCGTTAACGACTTAACAGACGTCACAACATTACACATACAATACAGCGACTTAACAAATTACAACATGACGACCTAATAGTACTGTGACATAACAACAGCTCGTCAACAGTTGAGCGATTTATCAACTTGAGCGACGTAACACTGGAGCGATCTAAGGAACCTCTGCTTCAGGAACTTGAACGACATAAGAAGAATGTGGCATAAGGTTGAGCGACCTAGCGGCATAAGAAACTAAGCAAGTTCGTAACCTAAGGAATTTGCGACATAGGAAGCTCGCGACTTACTGGAACTCACGGCATAAGGGAGGTTGTGACTTAAGAAACTTGCGACATAGGAAACTCGCGACCTACTGGTATTCATGAATTCTGGAGCGGCTTCGTTCTCGCGACCTGAGGAATGTCGCGTTGCATCACTAAGTTGCTTGAGCGACTTAAGGTTTAACACGTTAGGTCGCTGGCGACCTAAGCCTGACGACTTAACGTAGTTATAGGGCGCATGGTGCGCTGCATCATCCTCCCCCGGTTGACAAGAATTCGACCCCGAGTTCGCACCTTCCTCTTCCTCGACAAGCTTATCCCCATGATACGGAATCAAATGTTTAACGTTGAAAACGTCGGTAGTATGGACATGATCCGGCAACCTTAACTGATAAGCATTATCATTGATCCTTTTCAAGATTTCTACTGGACCAATCTTTCGAGCTTTCAATTTGTTGTAAGTTCCAACTGGAAAATGATCCTTCGTCAATACTGCGTAAACAAAATCACCTTCTTTGAATTCCACACTCCTTCGCTTCTTATCTGCCAGTTGCTTATACTTCTCATTTGACTTAAGCATTCGTTCATGAACAATCCTGTGACACTCGTGCAACTCATTCACGAAATCACAAGCTCGTTTAACAACCCCTTTTTGACGTGGAACTATCCACAATTCCAACGGTCCTTTCGGAATTGCTGAATATACTACTTGAAATGGACTGAATCCAGTACTTCGATTAACAGCATGATTATGTGCGAATTCTTCCTGACATAACTTCACATCCCAACTCTTCAAATTATCCTTCACAAGACATCTCAACAAGTTTCCCAAAGATCTGTTCACCACTTCCGTTTGCCCATCCGTTTGTGGATGATAGGCGCTACTAAAATTTAGCTTAGTCCCAACCATCTTCCACAAACTCAACCAAAAATGACTTAGAAATCGAGTATTCCGGTCAGAAACAATGGTCTCAGGTAGCCCATGTAATCGATAAACCTCTTTAAAGAACAATTGAGCAACACGGACTGCATCAGCGGTCTTTTTACAAGCTATGAAATGTGCCATCTTGGAAAATCTATCCACCACAACATTATGGAATCATTCCCTCATTGAGTTCTTGGCAAAACCAAAACAAAATCCATGCTAACATCAACCCATGGTCTAGTAGGCACGGGCAATGGCATATACAATCCTGCATTCGTACCTGTCCCTTTGAAAACTTGACATATGTGACATCTCTGCACAAATCTTTCAACTTCTTTCCTCATGGAAGGCCAAAAATATGATTGAGAAATCAACTGCAAAGTACGATCTCTTTCGACATGTCCTTCTTCATGCAATTCCTTCACAATCTTCATTCGCAAACTGCACTTTGGTATACACAAACAATTTCCTTTGAATAGAAAACCATCCGCCAACACATACTCATCCGTCTTCCCTTTCTCTACTTCATCTACAATCTTAGCAAAGTAAGGATCTTCAACAAACAATTCTGGAAATACTTCAAACCCCGTCACTTCAACTCTCATCGTAGTCAACATATGATTTCTTCTACTTAATGCATCTACCACCCGATTTGTAACTCTCGACTTATGCTTTACAACAAATGTAAACTGTTGCAAGTATGCGATCCATGAAGCATGCCTGGCTGCAATCTTATCCTGTCCCTGCAAATGCTTCAATGCTTCGTGGTCCGTATATAACACAAACTCTTTATGAAACAAATAGTGTCTCCAATGCTTTATGGCTTGGACAATAGCATAGAACTCCAAGTCATAGGTACTGTATCTTGTCTTGGCTCCAGAAAGTTTCTCGCTAAAGTAAGCAATTGGACGACCCTTCTGACTTAATACTCCACCAATTCCAACCTTAAACGCATCGGTATCTAGCTCAAAAAGCAACTGAAAATCCGGGTATCTAAGAATCAGTGTTGTAGTCAAGAGTGTCTTGATATGTTGGAAAGAAGAATCAGCCTCTTCAGTCCACACAAACTGATTTTCTTTCATACAATCTGTCACTGGTGCCATCACGCTACTGAAATGTGGAATAAACCTTCGGTAGAATGATGCTAACCCATGGAAACTTCTCACTTCAGTTACAGTCCTGGGTTGTGGCCAATCCTTGATTGCTTCAACTTTACCTTGATCCACATGGATTCCTTCCTTGGACAACACATGCCCCAAAAACAAACACTGTGTGTCATGAATATGCACTTCTTTGTTGCCGCGTAAAATTGCTCCTGACGAAGTATCATCAACACTTCCCGCAAGTGTTGTAGATGTTCTTCTGTGCTTCCACTGTATATCAATATATCATCAAAGTATACCACCACGAACTTTCCAATAAACGGTCGAAAGATCTGATTCATCGCTCGCATAAAAGTACTAGGTGCATTCGAAAGACCAAATGGCATGACCAGCCATTCATACAACCCTTCCCGTGTCTTGAATGCGGTCTTCCATTCATCCCCTGGTCGAATTCGAATCTGATGATACCCACTCTTCAGATCAATCTTGAAAAGATAGCAGCTCCGCTCAACTGATCTAACAAATCATCCAATCTTGGCATCGGAAATATGTACCTCACTGTAATCTTGTCTAGTGCTCGACTATCTGTACACATTCTCCAAGTTCCATCCTTCTTTGGCACTAACAAGGCTGGTACTGCACAAGGACTTAAGCTTTCTTGTACGCGCCCTTGTTCAAGTAACTCCTCCACTTGCCTTCTCAACTCTTCGTGCTCGTTTGGACTCATTCTATAATGCGGTCTATGCGGTAACACAGCTCTCGGAACAAGATCAATTTGGTGTTGTATGTCTTTTAACAGTGGTAACTCTTTTGGTAATTCTTCGGGAAATACATCTTCAAATTCCTTCAACACTGGCTTAACTTCCTCAGGAATTTCAACCGTTTCACTACTTTCACGTCCAATCAACAGAAATACTTCAGGCCCATCTTCTACTTCTTTGACAAACTCCTTCAAAGGTAACAGGGTTTTTAGTTCCTCGATTTCCTCCAACTTGCCTTCACTTTGTTGTCGCTTTTCAGGAACTAAAGTGATTCTAGTGCCATTGAACATGAAACTATAGCAGTTAGTCCTTCCACCGTGTTGCACGGCTCTATCAAACTGCCACGGTCTTCCCAACAACAAATGACATACATCCATATCTACCACGTCACACCAAATTTCATCCTTATACTTCTTTCCGATGGAAAAAGTTACACAAGCTCGTTGACTAACCTTTACTTCCCCACCTTTCCTCAACCAAGCTAATTTGTAGGGTTTGGGATGCTTCTCTGTCTTTAATGCTAACTTCTTTACAGCTTCTGTAGAGATGATGTTATCACAACTTCCTGCATCGATAACAAACTTACAAACCCTTCCCAAAATAGTGCACGTCGACTGAAAAATGTTACTCCTCAACCAACTAATCTCCTCTTCCTACTTTGGCGTCAAGCAAGATCTCCTCATCATTAAAGAATATCCCTCGTCTCCCACCAATAATTCTTCTTCCTCCTCAACTTGTGGAGAATTGGAACATTCTATTTCTGCATCCTCATCCTTAACCTCAGCAACCATCGCTCGCTTCTTAGGCTTCGAGCATTCATTGCTCTTATGACCAAACTCCTGACAATTATAACACTTGAAATTGTTGTTGACCTTGGACTTAGCAACTTCATTGACAACCGATTTACCAACCGCCTTGAAAACATTAGTATTGCTACTAGCCCCTTTCACTTTATTGATCGAACTTGCAAATATACCACCTCCTCTTCTGCCTTGCTTCTCCCAAGCTAGAGCCTTCTGATGTGCTTCAGCAATGGATCTTGGATCAAACATATTCACCATATCCTGAATTTGCATTCTCAATCCTCCAACAAATCTAGATGTCAATTGTTCCTCCGTCTCCATGATATCGTTTCTAGCAATCAGTTGATAAAACTCATCTGCATAATCATTTACCGACTTTGTCCCTTGTCTCAAATTCTATAAGCGCTGATACATAAGAGACTGATAATTATAAGGCAAGAAAGTAGCCTTCATCAACTTCTTCATCTTTTCCCATGAAACAATCTTCGACTTTCCCATTCTCTCCCGTGTAAGTTTAGTTTGTTGCCACCATGCCATAGCTCTTCCCTCAATCGTGTAGCAACCAACTTAACTCTACGATGCTCGGGTACTTCCTTGAAGTCAAAAATTTCCTCAACATTTGATAACCAATCCAGAAACTCTTCCGCTATCGTTCCCCCTTTGAATTCTGAAATCTCTGTTTTCATCCCCGACTCCCATCGACGATCATCTTCTACATTCCGATATTGATTTCGTACTTGGTCTCGATCTCGATAATGAATACTACCTCTATCACCATCTTCATCATAATCAGATGTACTTCGATATCTATCCCGTCCATCTACATCTCCACGATCATGCATGGTCCTTCTACCCTCTCTTTCAATATCACGATATGATTCATTTTCAAATCCCCGTGGAGTTCTTCTCTCTTCATTTCTGTACTCATGGTGTTCTCGTCTCATTGAAACTGATGATTCTCTTCTTTCTCGACAAGATTGTGGTGACACCCTCCTCGCTTCCGAAACTGATGGCGAAACCCTGTTTTCTCCATGGTTCGAGATTGGTGACCTTCTCCTTTGACTTTGATTCATATCATTCATCAATTTCTCTAACTTCCCAATACCTTCATCAAACTTTTCATTGATACGCTGCTCCATTTGCTCAGCTTCTTGTCTTCGATACACATCTTCAACATTTTGAAATCGATTAACACGTCTCGGAGGCATTGTCGAATCTTCAACAAATCCAAACACACACTTCAACTAGCACAACTTTAACTCAAATCTGAACTTGACTTCTCTCGGCCTGCACTTAGCTTGGCTCGGCTGTAACTGCTATAACTCTCGGCCTTGATCTAACTTATATACTCGGCTCAAACTCCAACACTTCAACACGGCTCCCAATAGGCTCGGCTTAGCTATGATTGGCTAAGTCTAGCTCCGATACCAGACTTGACGCAGCGGATAATAACAATAAGTTGTCGCCCAATGATGCAACAACAACAACCAACGATGGAACGATACAAAGATGAATCGATGGATTGATAATATCCAAGATAAATGTCCAAATCCGTTGATCTCGCGAGATACCGACTCTAGCTATCCTTAACACGTTGATCGCGCACGATACCGTGTGAGAAGATCTACGATTCTTCGACGTTGATCCCGCGCACGAGATTCCGTGAACCGGCTTCAAAATCGTTGATTTGAGCGCACTCGAATTACCGAAGATGGAGAAAGGAGATAACACTCAACTTCTAATTTTAAAGAGGCACAAAGCACTCAAACAAAAGTTTATTCAAAATCAACTCCCTTTACAAACGACACAACCCTGCTATTTATAGAGTTTTACAACACAGGTCGGCGACCTAACAGGCGCGACCTAACAGACCCACGAGCTAACACATGCATGGCTTAACAGAGACAATTACAACACACGCGACCTACGGCCTAACTCAGGTCGTTAATGACTTAACAGACGTCACAACATTACACATACAATACAGCGACTTAACAAATTACAACATAACGACCTAATAGTACTGTGACATAACAACAGCACGACAACTGGAAGCTTGAGCGATTTATCAACTTGAGCGACGTAACACTGGAGCAATCTAAGGAACCTCTGCTTCAGGAACTTGAACGACATAAGAAGAATGCGACATAAGGTTGAGCGACCTAGCGGCATAAGAAACTAAGCAAGTTTGCGACCTAAGGAATTCGCAACATAGGAAGCTCGCGACTTACTGGAACTCACGGCATAAGGGAGGTTGCGACTTAAGAAATTTGCGACATAGGAAACTCGCGACCTACTGGTATTCATGAATTCGGGAGCGGCTTCGTTCTCGCGACCTAAGGAATGTCGCGTTGCATCACTAAGTCGCTTGAGCGACTTAAGGTTTAACACGTTAGGTCGCTAGCGACCTAAGACTGACGACTTAACATAGTTATAGGGCGCATGGTACGCTGCATCAAAGATGCCGTTATAGATCTCAAAGTGCACCCTATGCAAACAAAATGACGAATATTGAAATCATTTGTTTTTTTTTCAATGTTCCTACTCAAAGATTTTATGGCAAAACATCAGAGAAAAAATTACAACTTCCTAGTACTACCGGGGAGGATATTGACAAGGATTTCGCACAAATCTTAAATAACAGTAATGCAACAATTCAATCATCAACCTAACCCACATCGCAGTTATGGTTCTACTTTTGCATATATAGAACAGGTGTAATACTAGAACGTTCCAAAATATTGAAACCCTCCTATGGTTGAATTGGAACTTTTGCTATTTGATTACAAGCAATTTCTATAACATGCAAGAATCAAGGATGAAGAGATAAAGAGTAAGTTCTTATCTTCAGAAGTTTGGATTCGAACCCCACCAATTCGCCAGCAATGACAACATAAATTGTTATAGCCGTAGATTTTCGACCCTCGAAAATCGACACTAATACGTCCATTGTATTGCGTATCGAGCAATCGAATGCCAAAAAACCTGTTACGAGGAAAAAAAAGAGAAGAAAAAGGAGAAGGGAAAGGAAACCAAAAACAACGCAAAATCTCATAGTTGCAGCAGAACAATATATAATATAATATCAATGATATTTACAAAAGAGAAACTGTTATATACATATCACAATGCAACAACAAATCACAATCATTAGCCTAAACAGTTATAAGAATCCGTCCTCACAAATAATTATGATTTCAACAGCAAAGTAGCAATAAACGTGTACGTGAATACAACATGAAGACCTCCAACTCGTCTTTCGAGCTTCAATGCATCCAAAACAAGCTGTAAATATGCTCGGTCTGACTCGAGCATTATAGTAAAATAATACCCGAGTCTGTCTAGAAAAACAAGGCGAGAAAATCACACTCAATTAGATTTTTAAAGTTATAAAAACATTTAAAATCAAAGTATCTCGTAAGACCATACCGCATATGAATACGAACGGGGTTTTACCGTACGACAACCAAAACATTTTCTATAGAAAATCAGGTGATATTATAATAATGTATAGGGATTTAAAATAAATATATAAAATAGTTTAAATGCTTACATCTCATGTTTCAGCATAGTTGGACACAACAAAGTCCGTAAAGCTCATATTAGAGAACAGATTTCATACTATGACAAGGTAATGAACTACCTTCCGATAGTACATCTCTAGATAAAACAAGAACACCTTATACTCTTGTCACACAAGATTGGCCTACCACTTGGCTAGTAGTACCGAATATAATCACCCCTTTCATAATAGGTCTCGAAGCATTCATGAGTAGATAACAACTGATCTAGATTTGGAATGACCATATCCTGATGGGAGCGACCCACTTGGCCCTACTGCATGTTCGATTTTTGTCATTTCTTGGTTTATGCGGTTGAGACTACATTTTACCTTTATATAACACTTCCCACTTAGAATGCTAAAACTGTCTTCTAAGCAACAATGTAATACCAGCATTCATCCATACTAGTTTGTTCTAGGACTAAACAAAACACTTGAGAGCTCCGTCTTCAATTCCATCATTTTCAAGATGTCTTCACTTCAAAACACTTGAGTTGGATTGAAGTGGTTTTCGGATAACATATCCGATCCCAATCTCTTCGAAACAACTTTCGAAAATTTTCGGTAAACTCAACCTCGGTTCTTTAGGAAGTAAATAGTCAAAGATAAGCGTGGAGATCTCCTCCTAACCGTTAGTGGATAGATTTCCTTATCATTGTCCTAGAAGAACGAAACGAGATTTATATGCACAGTACAACATCCTCGGAGATGACTGTGGCATATAACTCACATGTTTCTTCAAGATATTTTTGAAGTTATATTTTGGGTCCGAATTTTAATAGTCGGTTATTTAATTATCATAAATACACATCAAAATCAAGGATTTATTTCATAGGGAAAATCAACATTAGTTAAGCACACAAGCAGCTACTAGCATCTTTTTAATATATCTTTTCATTAACTAAAATCACTTTGTAAATATTTGTACTAAAATACTTTTACAAAGATTCATTAACAACTCTTATATTTTCAATACTTGGAAAATATCCATATACTTATCTCACAGTATAAGTATATTTACAAAACAGAGAAAGCTTTCCGTTCTACAAACTTCTAAGAATTTTTTTTATAAATTCCTTTATAAATCTATAAAACCAATTTATAACCCCATTCATTAATCTTTGAAATCATTTATTACTCCTTTTTTAACATTTCACAAATCATTTAAAAACCTTTATAAATCCGTAAGGTCATTTATAAAGCTTCTTTTATAAATCTATAAACCCATTTTAAAAATTCTTTTATAATATCTAAGACCATTTATAAAATTCTTTTTATCCTTTAACTAATCTTCCTTTAAATTTTCCAAACCATGTTATAAGATTCCTTTCATAAAACCCCACATCTGCTTATAAGGCCCTATTTATAAATCTCGAAAAAACATTTATAAATATATTATCATCATTTACTTTAAAACACTATTACATAATAATAAACATTTTAAATAAATAATAGTTAACTTCAAAACATCTTAAATAATAATTAATAATTTCAACAACATTCTTAATCAAACAAATATAGTTTATCTTCAACATTATATATATAATAATAATTAATTTCCATAACTTTATTGATAAATAATTATATTTAGTTTCAAACCATTTAAATAATTTAAATAATTAACTTTTCAAAATATTAAAATATTGATAACAACTTTGAAACAACATTAATACAAATAAACAATTTTTAAAACATAAATTTTAATCACCTTTAATTTTAAATTAAAAGTTTACTGTCTCCATTCTTATTTAAATAGAATTTAAATCAACTTTGAAATCATTTTTATTCACATTAACTCCATAATTTAATTATTTAAACAATTCCAAATATTAAATTCGACAATTTAATATCAGATAAATCGCTATACTTGAAATTTAAGTTATTTAACTTATAAAATTAACTTTTCTATATTGAATATTAGTTAAATATTTCAAATTCAAATGACTAAATTTTTGGATCATTATAGAAATCATTGCCATGTGGAAAATGATGGAGGAAAAATATATGCTGATTTATGAACCTAACTCTTGCAAGCTTGGAAAGAAGGGGAGGAAGAAGCACAAGTTATTGGTCACATTGACCCTCAAAGTGCAGATCTGCATTGGGAAGGGAAGATTCAAAGCGGCAATTTATTTGCAATGCCGTTCTTTCTGGTAGTCGAATAAAGTAATAAATAAAGTGGTAGGAAGGAAGCTTCATGAAGTTAACTAATTATAACAGGTAGTGAAAGTGTATTTAGGTTGTATACTCTACGTACAATACTTTTCTATTTGTGCTCTCTTTACATTTTTATTAGTTTGTGGTGGTTTTCTAAGGAACATATAGTGGTTTTTGAGTACATGCGTTGTTAATCACTCCTACCATTGCCTGTTCCCCCAAACAAAACATTGTAAACTCTGGTTTTCATAAATAAAGTACATGTTTCTAGAAAAAAACTATCGTTAGCGAAAAAAGACCAATAGGTAAAAAATGATATTACACTATATCATTATATGGTTTTTTAAATAAATAAGTACCAGGTAAAAAATGTTACTACATAATAGTTCTAAAAAAATACCTTGACAAAAATTAATTTTGTTTATTAAAAATAAAAGGTATAAAACTAATATTATATAGTGCAATTATAGAAATTATTTCAATAAAACTAAATAATTGATATTACATGGTTGATAAAAATGCAATTCAACAAATTAAAAAAGAAAACTAGGTAATATAAAAAATGTAGCATTAAATCATATGAAGATAAGTGATATGTAATAACGAATGAATTGATATTACATGGTAGCATCATAAATAAATTACTTAATATGATTCTAAAGCACATAATGCTGTTGTAATAACACTAAAATATAAAATTCCATTGCAAGGTAGCATCGTAACATTAAATAGTAGGTACCAATTTTTGGTTTATATGATATTACTTTAACTGATATTAAAACATGAAAGGGTACTAAAGAAAATGTTTATAAAAATCATTAAATTCTACTACAAAGTAGAAAAAATTTACTAGCTTAAAAATGCAACTACGATATAGCTTTTCGAGGCTGCTCACCATACAATTTTTGTAAGTGATTTAATATGAAATGAACGTCCAAAACTTATTTAGTTCCATAGTTAACAACAAAAAGCATTTGGTAAGCTTGCTTTCGAGGCAAATACTTGAAGATCTGATCTTATCAATGATGGCCATATCATTCGATTCTTGCATGGGCCTTGAAGTGATAACATGGAAAAAACAGTATTTTTATACGTAAGCAAGCTTTTCACCTTTCTTAGTCAATTTCACATTTTGATTCAGTTAGTATGTTCTTTTCAAGGAATCATTCCCCATTAAATTTATTTAAGTAGATTAGAATATTATTGAATATATTCATATACTTATTAGAATTATTTTTTATATTTTTTTAAAAAGGCTCTCACAAGATTCGTGATCTTCATAAATGGTGAATAATCCTTTATTGGTCATTTATTAAATATAACTCCTATCTTATTTATGATTTGTTCTTAATCATCTTTGTGCCTTTGAGGATGCTCAACAAGCCATAACGTACATTAAACACTCGCGATTCATCATTTTGCAATTACATATGAACAACTTTACAATCCTTGAGGATGCTCAACAAAGTTAAAATGTTTGTTTCATCCTTCTATTGATATTCACAGCATCACTAATACATAATATATAACTTGAGTACTTTATGATTAATTGCACATGATAAGGAGAAATTATATCAAAAATTTCATAATTTTAAAATATGGACATAAGTGATACCTATGGTAAGGGTAGATGAGTATTTTGAACAATCGATGACATCAAATGTTTTTTAAATAATAGAGTGATATTTTATTCAAGCAGAGCACTCACTTATGTCAATGACGTCAAATGTTATTAAATTAGGCATTGTCTTTGTGATATACGTATGCATCCCTTACATCTGTATGAATTTTATTTAATTAATCTCTTTTAATTATTGTTATAACAATTATAACTTCAATTTATATTTTAAAAGATTCATTCCTAGTTATAAAATTAATAATTTCAACTTTTAAACGAAAAATATTTTTGAATTCTCATTACATATATAATTTTAGTTTTAACTTTGAAAAAAATTAAAATTTTAATTTATTACCTTTACAAATTTGTATTACTCGGATATACTATTTGAATTAACCAAAGCATTAATATTTCGCATTTCACATGCAAGGAACATCATTAAATTTAGACCATCGGATTAGCTGGGTAAGTGCCAGGTGGATTAGGTACGTTTTACGTTCATAATAACGTTTCTTAAATCAGTAACCTTTCGCCTTAGGCATACCTTCCTTAGACACCAATGCAATGTGATTATTCAATTGATTTTCATATACTTTTTAATCATTCATATGCAATAATCTAATACCAATAGTGGATCAAGTGTTTTACAAAGCGAGTATTGTTGGAATTTTTTTAAAATAACCCATTGTTTATTCTAGCATAAGATCTTTTACTCCTGTTCTTATGAATAATATTGATTCGCACCCAAATTCTGATTAGTGTTAAGGAGCAAGAAAGTTGAGCAGAAGAGAAGTGCCATAATGCAAACAATTTGAGTAGTGCATGGGTCGTAATAAGCAACCCCGATGAAGCGAACAAAAATAGTAGAAAATATTGATATCCATTTCTTGGACAACCATAAGAAGTTGGGCCCACCATTGGGAATGAATC
Organism: Allium cepa; assembly: GCA_030765085.1. Classification (NCBI taxonomy): domain Eukaryota; kingdom Viridiplantae; phylum Streptophyta; class Magnoliopsida; order Asparagales; family Amaryllidaceae; genus Allium; species Allium cepa. The sequence goes on from CM060930.1 coordinate 177,507,279, forward strand.
CAGATGTCATCCATCCAATGTCTTCACGCCAAACTTGAAATGTTTTTCATTCAAAATTCACTAATCCCACCTAAAATTGGATGACCTTGTTGGAAATTAATTAATAATTATTTAGTTTTCAAAGTTGTATGAATTAATTTTATTACTCTTCAAATCTTTTCAAATTCCACATTAATGTAATTTTCCATTATCTGGTCTTATTAATTAATAGAGGGGCATGATAAATATTTAATAACATATTTTAGGCTAAATTTTGATTCACATGATTGTTAGTGAAATAAAGATTGACTTGTAACGTCTTGAGTCATCAATACATTGGAATAAATAAAGACTTTAACTTTTTAAGTCATCAACGTATATGATTTCGACCCTCTTCCATTGTATAAATAGAGATATCTTCACCATCTAAATATACTCATAACATAAGGTATATTTTAGCAAGGGAGAGCAATTTCAAAATTAAAAAAAACACCGTTCCTGGTTGTTTCTCAAAAGGAAGAAGAGCACCATTCCAAAGCTTCAAATCGACTGCTAGCATGTAAAAAGGCTAACGATTCGTTTGATTATATAATTGTGATTTATTGAGATATATTTAGAATATATGATTAAGATATTATGATATATTTAGAATATATGATTAAGATATTATGATATATCTAGAATATATGATCAGATGTTATGAGTCGTATGTGATAAAGGATATATCTTCGGAAGGTTTCCAGTTGTTTCCACAATGTATGATTAGACGTTATGAGTGGTATGTGATAAGAGATATATCTTCGGAAGATTTCCTACTGTTTCTGCAATTTTAGAGTTACCATAAGATTGAGTCATGGGTATGTATTATAAATAGGGATGCCAGTGGTTAATAATAATTCAAGCTGAGTTTTACCAATTCTACATGTTATCAGAGCCAAAAAACGATTTTTTTCTTCAAGAAAAATTTGCCATGCCTGGTATTGAAAGATCCGCCTAAAATTGAATCCAATTCCCCTTATTACCTCGGCTTATAAGATAGACCAGGGACTTCATTACACCCACTCGGCTCAAGGCTGATAATTATGACGACTGGGCAGCTGATATTCAGGCGGCATTAGAAGCCCGACGCAAGTTTGAATTTCTTGATGGCAGTATCCTTGCACCAGCGCCTCCCTGTACAAGGTCCGATTGGACCGCGATTAATGCTATGTTTATTTCTTGGATTTCAAATACTATCGACCCCAAGGTTAGGTCCTCTTTGTCGAAATTCAGGGAAGCTAAATCCTTTTGGGATCATCTCAAGCAACGTTTTTCCTAAACAAACGGACCTAGGGTTCAACAATTACGATCTTCAATTGCGCGATGTGAGCAGACAAAGACGATGCCTGTTTCGGTTTACTATGGTAAATTGCACGCTTGGTGGCAAGAATTGGATCACCGTGAACCTTTGATCTCTTGTTCTTGTTGTTCCACATGCTCGGATGACTGATTACATAAGGAACGACGACCACAGGCCAAATTACACGATTTTTCGATGGGCCTTTGTTCTGAATTTTATGGTCCTTTGCACACACATATCCTCTCTCAAGATCCTCTTCCTAATCTTGATCGAGCCTATCAATTAGTGTCACAAGAAGAACGTGTTTGTCAGTCGAAGCAGGAAGTCGAGCGAAAGCCCTCTGAAGCAGTCGGTTTCGCTGTACATATAGGGACTGGTCGTGGCCGAGGAACCTCTGATAGACCGATGTGTTCTCAGTGCAAGAAGCAGGGCCATGAGGCCTCAAGTTGCTGGGCAAAATCCGTTTGCAGCCACTGCAAGAAAACAGGTCATGAGGTTAGCCGGTGTTATGAGCTTCATAGATACCCCGATGGTTGGTTCAATGGCAGACGAGGCAGCTCCGCTGGGCAAGATGGGGGGCAAGTACGCGCTAATACGGCTGCTGGTAGCAGCTCCTTTATCGCATCCAATTCATCGACAGTGTCAGCCTTGGGTCAATTGTTCACGAATGAGCAGTAGAAAGCTATTTCGGGCGTGATTGGTAATAGTAAAATTCTCGAAAATCGATTGAATGGTAAGTTTGACGATACTTCATGGATTATCGATACCGGAGAAACCCATCATGTTACAGGGCAACGTTCATGGTTATTTGACACACAAAATCTTGAGTGTTCTATTGGTTTGCCCAATGATGAAAAAGTGATTGCTACTTTGGTGGGATCCGTATGTGTGACAGACAAAATTACTCTCACCGGAGTACTTTATGTTCCAAACTTGAGTTGCAATTTAATTTCTGTTTCTCAACTTAATGATGATTTACGAACTGTTGTCCAATTTGATTCTCATACTTTTGCTATACATGACCTAACGAAGGAGCTGATTGGAACAGGAGTTAGAAGAGATGGATTGTACTACTCTAGCAAGCCGGAATTTGTGTCAGCAGTTGAAGCAACATCAAATTTGGAGTTGTGGCATCGTTGGCTCGGGCATCCTTACGAAAAAGTAGTTAAGTTAATTCCTCACATCAAAAATAATACAGATAGTTTAGATAAAGGGTGTAAAGTATGTATGCATGCTAAACATCCTAAAGACAAGTTTTCTTTAAGTGACAATAAAGCTTCTAGAATTTTTGAGAAAATACATTGTGATTTGTAGGGTTCGTATCGACACGTTTCGTCATGTGGGGCTCGTTATTTTTTGACAATAGTTGATGATTTTTTGAGAGCAGTTTGGATTCATTTGTTGGTTGACAAATTAGAGGTGTTTCAAATATTTATGTCCTTTGTTGCTATGGTTGATAGGCAATTTTCTCAAACAATTGAGGTCATTCAAAGTGATAATGGAACTGAGTTTAATTGTTTGATTGATTATTTTAATGCAACTGGAATTTTGTTTCAAACTTCTTGTGTGGGTACTCCACAACAAAATAGGAGAGTTGAAAGGAAACATAAACATATTTTGAATGTGGGTAGGGCATTACGCTTTCAAGCAAACTTGCCTATTTATTTTTAGGGTGAATATGTTCTTGCCGCCGCTCATTTAATTAATCGTACGCCCTCTTCCATGTTACAAAATAAAACACCTTTTGAGGTACTTTTTGGTAAACGACCCTCTTTTGGTGCTATTCGAACCATTGGATGCTTGTTCTTTGCTCATAATCAAAAGATTAAAGCAGATAAATTTGCAAGTCGGAGTCGAAAGTGTATTTTTCTGGGTTACCAGTTCGGTAAGAAGGGGTGGAAATTATTTGATCTTGATACAAAGGAATTTTTCGTGTCTAGAGATGTGAAATTTGTAGATGAGGTATTCCCGTTTGGGTGTTCGGAAGATGTCAATATAATATCTAGTGAGAATAATGATCATGATATTCATTAATATTTTGCTGAAATAATTTATGAAGATAAGGATGTTGATCTTTTGATTAATGATAATAGGTCTCCTGGGTCTGCGCATGGTTCTACTTCGGATCAGTCTACTAGTCCATAGGAAATGGGTCGTGGTCTACGGAAAAAGTTCCTAAATGTTCTGTATCGAGATTTTATGACACAATCGGTTTTTGCTAATGGTCCATCTTCTGATTCTCCACCTTCCAATCACTCCTCAGGTAATCCTTATCCTCTAGCAGATTACATAAATTGTGACAATTTTTCTATAAATTATCGTTCTCCTCCTTCCAATCACTCCTCAGTCATAAATATGGGTAAGGACCCTAAATCACTTAAAGAAGCCATGAAATCCGATGAGTGGCGCCTTCCCATGAAGGATTGAGATACGGGGTCTAAAAGACAACGGCAAGGCTCAATTTGATTTTCTTCTCCTCAAGTTGGGCATTTTTGAATCTCATGCTCCAACTTGAGGGAGGGTATTAGGATATATTCAGAATATATGATTAAGATATTATGATATATTTAGAATATATGATTAAGATATTATGATATAATTAGATGTTATGAGTGATATGTGATAAGGGATATATCTTCGAAAGATTTCCTACTGTTTCCGCAATGTATGATTAGATGTTATGAGTGGTATGTGATAAAGGATATATCTTCGGAAGATTTCCTGCTGTTTTCGCAATTTTAGAGTTACTATAAGATAAAGTCTTGGGTATGTATTATAAATAGGGATGCTGGTGATTAATAATAATTCAAGCTGAGTTTTACCAATTCTTCATGATTGCATGGAGATAAAATCCTTTTTCCTAGGTAGTTTTATGTAAAACTAAGATATGATATCAGAGTGAGGTTCTAACAATCTCTTGCTATCCATAAAGGAATAATTTCGCCATGAATCTAAAAGTAGTAAAAGGTTTTCAGCTAATTTTTTTGCTTTGGCTGTTAATATTTTTTTTGAGCCATCCGAGTTAGTTTAAGACCTTAAAATCTCGGCTTTTCCATTCAAGGAAATAATGTTAAGGCTTGTAAATTTTAACAGAAACTGATATTAAGATTCCATAAAAGGTTTTGAATTTATGGCATAATTCTCTTTCATTATCTAGTGAAAACTCAATTTCATATATTTTGTATTGGTGATTTTCAGAGAGGATTTATCGCTCCAAGTTGTTAGAAATGCGGATTACCGATCTTAAGGCTGGTTTAACACTAAAGAAGGGGAGGGGATGAATAGTGTTTAATGAATTTTATAGAATTTTTGAAATATTTTGAAATTAAACACAGATAGATGCAATTCACAAGCACGGAGATAATCGCAGAATCAGACACAGATGCAAATAGTAAGTTAAAAGCAGTAAAGGAAAGAGCATACCGGAATTTTATACTAGTTCGGAGTTACCCTACATCTAGTCCTATACAATTTCTTATACATATTTCTTTTCAAATATAATGTCGATATTAAGACCTCGATTTCAAGGCCACGAGATTCACCCTCCTGCCTTTGTGTCCAAGACAAACTCTCTTGATTTAACCAGGCTACAAGATCACTTAATTGATTTACGGGCTATAATCACACCCAATTGATTTACAGGCCACAATCACATCATTTCCAGTCACATTTTGATAGAGAGAGGCTCGATACACTTCGATCTTTGATTACAAATGATCCTTTAACTCTGAATAGCACTGAGATCTTTGAGAGAGAGTGATAGAGAATCAAACTAGAGATAATCAACTTTGATTCACTTAGGATTTTCGTAGAATTTTGTTAAAATATAAGAGAATACTTGAGTGGAGAAGAAAGAGTGAAAAAATGAAGAAAAACTAACTCAAAATTCGTTGAAAACAACTGGTATTTATAAAAGAACAATAGTATGTCCATTCGTGAAAGGTTATGACGAATAGACACTTCATTTGAAATTTTGAAATTTGAATTTTTACGGCTACCATGTCGACATGGGGGATGGGGGTATGTCGACATGCCCAAGCTAATTTTGAAAATTGGTTTTTTTAAATGATTTCTGTTCTAAAACTTGTCAAAACAATTTGTAAATTTTATAAACCATTTTGAATATAGTTTGAACTTATAAAGGAGATTTAAAAAGTAATCTTAAAAATATATAATCTATAATATAAAAGTAATATTAAAAACTAAGTATAAAATATATTTTTGAAATTTAAAGCTATAATATTAAAACCAAGAGATGGTTTAAAAGTAAGAGATGATTCTGAAATCAAAATCTAAAAGATAATAAAAATAGTTTAAGGCTAAAATATTTAAATCGAGAGAGATGACTTTTAAAATGTTTTTGAAAAATATTTAAAATAAATCATTTTTAAAATTTTATGGATTCCATTCCACTAGAGAAGGCCATGGGTTCCATCCCACTAAAGAGGTTGGGGTTCCATCCCACTATTAAAGCAAGAAGGTGGATTCCATTCCACTATTAAAATCCGAATAAATATTTTAGTGCTGTTATGAAGTTTTAACATAAATCTAGACACTATTACTTATCTTAAACTCTTGAACTCTTGAAATATTGAACTCTTGATACTCATGAGTATTCAGTCTTGATTTCTTCAATCTTGAATTCATCAGCCTTCAATCTATATTCTTAGTCATGAATCTTTATACTGTACAGTCTTCATTCTTCAATACCTGCATATATATATATATATATATATATATCTTGCATATACATACATACATACATATATATATATATATATATATATATCTAGACAAGAATATTAGTATTTATATTTTATAACAAGTCCTAAGGTTGTCATCATCAAAACCATCATCTTAGGAACTAACAATCTCCCTCTTTTTGATGATAAAAACCTTTGTTTATAAAATCTATTCCGTAAAACTCTGATTCTACTCTAACTCCCCTTTATTCCAACAACTCCCCTTTAATATACTAACTCCCCCTTGATCTACTAACTCCCTCTTAATCTAAGCCTATCTAACCTATTTTATAATCCTCCCCCTTTGTGATCAACAAAAACTAATCCTAAACTGCATAATTCACCTTAAACTAATAATATAGCACTATATAGGATAATACAGTATAGTAGAATATAAATGAGATAGATAATAATATGAGTAAAATATAGCAAGGTAAATGTGAGAGATGAGAAAATTTCAAACATAATCAACTAGTATATTTACCAAACCACACCATTTCAATCATATATTACATACCATGTTCAAATCAATTCAAACAATTCAAATTAAGTCAAATCAAACCAAACAATTCAAACCACATCAAACCAAATCAACTCAAAGTAAACCATACAAGTCAAATCAAACAATTTTTGGAACTTTAACCCATCCTTCTTCACCGAAGATAGGATCCGACTTTATAACATCCCATTCTTCATTATCCTTGTTCAGAGTTTCTTCTGGATTCTCTTCAAGTTCTTCTTTGTTGAGAGCTAAAATCATCCATCGAATGGCATCGAAGTGCCTTTCTTGTTCCCTATCATTTGCATTTGGCTTAATTCTAAGTGACTTTGATTGCGAAGGATAAAAGTAAGTATATTCTTGAAGAAATTTAGAGTTTCTTCAAGATTCTCACTTAGATTATGAATAGGAGAGGCCATTATTTGATAAAATATTGTGATGACCTGGGATTTTGGCAATATTAATTTGATAATCTTCAATTATAATTGTTTAAAATTTACAAACTTATCATTTCAAAACAAATAAAATATGCTAGCCATTTTACTATTATTCATATATATATATATATATATGGTTTGTGAATAAAACTATAATTTGGAATTCAAAGTAATTATCTTAGAAATAAATTAGATTTAAAACTCTACATTTTTAAACATTAATATATATATATATATATACTTAGTTATCTAATAATCTTACTTTAAAATTTAAAATAAGGATAAATAAAAAGGAAATATGAAAGTATAAATATAAAAGGGTTTTATAATATTTCTTTAAGTAAACATGGTAAATAAAAATATAAAAATAAAAATAAAACATAAATAAATATAAAGTATTTGCTAAAGACATTTGTAAGTTAGATGATGACACATGTGTACAAGTGTCAGGTTGTTTTTCTAATTTTTTTGTTTATTTTCATTTAAATTAAAAAAAATGATCTAAGGAAGAAACTACAGGCTGTATACAATTTACAATCTCAATTTCTTTCTTCCTTCATTTTTTCTTTCAAGCCAATAAAATAATATAAAAGAGAATAACAACTCCAAGCTTTCAACTGAGTAGAGCAGCAATTTAAAATTCAAGTTCAATTCAAGTAGATCAAGATCAAAATCAAAATCATTCCCAGTTTTCCGTATTTCAAACAGTGTTCTCTATTCTATGTTATAGGTGAGTAAACATAACTTTTAAAAGCTAAACCCTCTTATTTAGCCTGTGCATGTAATAATTAATAGTAGTGATGACTTAATTATGATTTGCATGGATCAAATTGACCTGGATGAACAAGATGAAAATACTATGTATATGTACGTGCATGCCTCAGTTTTGTTTAACAGGTTCAAAATCAATCTAAATAGATTCATATCTCCTCATTTAAACAATTATAGGCTATGATCATTAAAGAAAAAAATGTTTGTATGGATGTAATATCATTTTTAAAAATATTATCGAGTGAATATATTGAGTAATTATTTAGAAAACGAGAGAGTGCAGTAAAAATCAAACCAAGTCAGAAAATCAGCTATTCAAATTTCATGTTTTGATTATATAATCTGATTCATACTTAAAAATGATGATTTTTAATGGTAATATCAAGATTTTTAAGTTTGTATTTATGGAGAATATGTGAGTTGAACGGAAACGAGACTTTCGTCGATTTCTCGGCGATCGATGACTGATGGAGCATCGGGTTGAAGCGGGAGGAAGCGTGAAGTTCTGGGATCATGGGAAAATGGTCGCTGATTTTTTTGTTCGTCGTGGAGGATGAATAGTGGCAAAGTAGAGTTTAAGAACCGGTTTGGTTCAATGTTGATTTAGAGGCCAATGCAACATCATCGTCACATCGGAGTGGATCAGAATGTGGGGAAAGGTGCACGGTCGAGTGGCGAAGGTTTGGACCTGATGGCGTGGACTCTGGTGGTCGTAGGCGGCGGTGCAAGGTGATTTCGACGATCGGGTTTCGTTCCAGTGAGGTTGCTCGACTCGCTCGATTTTGATTGGCAGGTTCGTTCGGGGATCTAGGTGGTTGGGTAAACTGAGTGTAATGTTGGTGATTGATCGGAGGCGTCGGCGTGGGTCGAAAATTCTCTAACACGATGTGCACGTGTATCTGATGGTGTCCGTTCGTTGCTGTGTTGAATTAGAGTCGGGGAAGAAGGAGTTTGTATCGGGTTGGGTTCGGGTTTATACGCAAGTAAGCTAGCGGGTTTGAAGAAGAGAGAAGGAGATTCAGGTTTGGCTTGAGTTGTGATCGGGATTGTTGGGCCTAGGCCTGAGTATTTTAGGGATGATTGAATTAACAAAGTTTCAAGGGAAAATTTGAACAAGTTTTCAAAGCAAAATATTGAACATTCTTTCAAACAAGCTTCAAAAATTGAAATTATAAAGTTAAATGTTTTTAAATTTAAATTGATTTGGGTTAGAATAATTATATATTAGGTTAATTGTTTAATTCAATTCCTAAGTATTTTTAAAAATAAAATTAAATAATATAATTGAGTAAGTGGTTAAGATAAATGTTTAAACTCATAATTAATCCAAAATCTTAAAGCGATTTTAAATGTAATTAATTAATTAATTCTAAACATTTGATTTAAATAAATATAAACGGTTTGTAATTAATTAATGTTAATTAATCAGGATTTAGAAGTTATTAATTTATTTTGGGTTAATTAATTAGTTAGAAATGGTGCGACCAATTAGTCAAGCTTTTAAATGTTTAATTTGAATTGAATGCTTGGATTTCTTAATATCTCTAGTATGTTTAATTATGATATTCTATGATACGAATTGCCTTGGATTGAACTGTGATAAATATGAGTTATTTATCTGTGATGAATTTCTGTGCAACTATGACATTCTAAAATTTAAATTGAATTGATGGTTTACTTAAACAATTTGGCTTAAAGGATGGAGTTGAATTCAAAGAGATCGGGGTCGGATATCAGCAATATCTGAAACCACTTCGATTAGTAACTACTATAATTCTTCATAGATTTGATTATAAAATCAAATAGGCTGGAATGGAATAAATGAATTTGGCCATTTAAACTAAGTAATGATACTTAGACATTATTTTGTGAAGTAAATGTTTAACTATAACAAGATAAAACTCGTAGTGATAAACGAGTTACCCTGGCTTTTCAAAGAAGTTGTGACCTTAGTATTTCACATTAAATGGGTTAACTCACGCTGGTTTCCATCCTGACTCGGGTGTTACTTTATTGTTTGCTTGGGCCAGACAGAGTATTAGAGATTTTCAGGTTAGGACGTTTTGGAGCTCAGGTGGCGAGCTGGATGGCAGGAACGTATGGTATATATTCCGCTGTGCATTAGAGTTGTATTGATTATTTTCAGGGACAAGTTAATTTTAACTGTCCAGTTTATTTGTGAATGATTGTACTGTGATATATTGTATAAATTGACATTTATAGCTTTCTTTGTGTAAATGCTGCTATTTGTGTATTATATTTTGTTCCACTGCGATAGTGAGATTCTGTTTTTGTTTTTGTTTTTTGTTTCTTCTTCTACCTCTTTTTCTTCCTTACCCTAACAATCTGGAATTTCCGACGTTCGATTGCTCAGCACTTCTACAGTGAACGTATTAGTGTCGAATTTTCGGGGTCGAAAATTCTGGGGCGTTACATTTGGTATTAGAGCAGGTTAAGCGAGAACCTTGGCTCTGGTGGGGATTACTCATTAGTGATAGGGTCAGTAGTACCCTAGAATGAGTTAAGTGTATTATATATGAGGGCGTACTTGTTATTTTCTTATATAATGATTTTAAAAACGGTTTTCAAAATGAATGATTTTTATATAAGTTTATATTTTGATATATAAAGCTATAATTTTTCTAATTATTATATATATTAAGGAAATTGGTTGTTGACTATTGGAATTAAATATAATAATAAGAATTAAGTGATAATCTACATAACCAAAAAGAATTTGGGTAAGAATTCACTATGCAAATATATTGAGTTTAAAATGGTTCAAAACTAAATTTAAAATCCTAGAAAATTTAAAAGAATTTTCAAAGTATTGAAATAAGTTATCTTGATTTGATTTTTTCCAGCAAATGATTATGGAATATATGGCGTGTATGATTTTTAAATATAATAACTATTATAAATTGGGTATTACATCTTAATAAAGGGATGTTTATTTTTCTAAAATAAACAATAATGAAACAAGAATGAAATGTTTAAGGAAGTAACAATTTATATAAGTATAAGTTATAAATTGAAAAGGGTCTAAATTGTGAAGTTTTAAAATCTAAGTCAAGAAAATTTGAATTGTTTTAAAGTGTTAAAAAGATATAATAAATAATATTATTCAGAATATTTTTGAATGTAGGAATCTCATTTTTTTTCAAAAGTTGTTTAAATTTTTGAAACGAATTTTTGAACTAAAAAAAAGAATGGTTTAAAATTTAAAGTATGACTTGGTGTGCAAATGAAATAAATATGTATATATAAGTAGATATACATAATATCAAGTTGATTGGAAGTAAACATTAAGTGTTGAGTTTTGAATTTTCCTATGAAATGTGATGTAAAAACCCAAAGAGAAATAAGTTTTTGAACTTATAAATGGGAAAGGATATTGATAGAAGTTTAAAATTTTGAAATGGAGAATTCAAATTTAGTAAGATTGACTGGATTAAATGAATTGAATTTAACTTAGGGGAAGTTAAATAAGTTTAAAACAAAGAACCTGAATTGGAAGTCTCAAGATGAAATTGAGATTTAACTTAAGGAAGTTATATGGGTTGAACTAAAAAGGGAGTTATGTGTGATCTCAAAATGGGTTTGAGTTCTGGAAAAGGGTAATGGATGCTATTGATGGATGTTTTAGATAATTTGGATGTTTATTTACTTTGACATATCCTGTTGTTATTAATAATCTATGAAACCATGAATGGATTGTTTTAAATGAATTAAGAAGTGGGTTGAGATAATATATATCCATTGCTGAAATTAAATGGAAATAAAACCTTATTTTAAAACTATTTAAAATATTTTGATTTTTGAAGTAAATTTATAATTATGAAAATGGAATCACTTTGAACTTAAGATTTAAATGTTAAAAATGAACTTGCAAACTAAAATTGTTAAGAATTGGTTTTAAAGTTAAAATTAGGTAATATATTTGATTTTGAAGATTAAATTGTTTAAAAAGATTTGAACTCTTACTTGAACCCTGAAATAAGTTAAGTAAAGGTAATTTAAATGAATGTTAAAATTTAGACTCAGAATTTAATTAAAGACTTAAATTGAAAGTAAAGGTTAATTTGATTTAAGGGATTTAATCAACATTACAAAATTTAATTCGAATTTATATAATTCAAGATGGTTTAAAGTTGAGATTGGAGTTGAAAATTAGTTCAAATTGAAATTTGATTTAATTGTAATCAAAGTTGAATAAATTCAAATTCAAAATGGGATTGATTTGAATTTGGAAAAGGAATTGAAGTTAATTCAAATTGAATCAATTTAAAAGCAAGTGGAAATTGAAAATTGATTGGAATAGGAGATTGGAAAATTGTACCAGTTTGGCTCTGAACTATTTTCAAATAAATTGTCTTAATATAAACTGTCTTAAATCAATTTTTCCTAGCTATTTACTATACAAACTTTCTTTTTAAAAAAACCCAAACTATCTTATACTTATTTTACAACTGTTTAACTATTTTACAACTGTTTTATAAACTAATTACCATGTTGCAACTATCTAACTATTTAAAGCTATTTTACAACTAATAACTTTTTTTACAACTGTTTAACTATTTTAAAAACTATTCAAGCTATTTTCTAAATTCGAACTGGTCAGAGTAGAAATTGTTTATATTGAAACACCAATTGAGATAAGAATTGAAGTGATAACCCAAATGGAAATTGAAGCAATTGTGAATAAGTGAATAGAAATCAAAATGAATGTGAATGAAAATAAAAATTGATTTAGCTAATAATCAATGAAGATAAATACGTAGGATGTGCGTATATTATTGTAACATTCTTGTTTTTAAATTAAATTTAAATTTGGTAATTAATTTAATTTTCAGAACTAAATTGTGAATAAATTGATTTTTTTTCAAAATTTAATAAAGATATGAGTTTGTTTTGAGTTTATATAAATAAATTATAATTTGAAATTTGAATTTGAAATTCGGATGCAAATATATTGAAATTTAATTGAACTTAAAGAAAACTTTATATTTGAAACTAAAATATAATATCATTGCTTATTAATGTATAATTAGAATTAAAATCATTTTCAAAAATAAGAAGCTTTGATACATACATACATACATATATGTAAAGTTGGTTTGTAAATATATAAAATGATATTTAATTAAAGATTTAAAATACTTTTCTTTTATATACTTGAAAATAAACATAGTTAAAGATAAACATAATACATAATTAAAAAGTAATTAGTATAAGATTTTTTTTTAAAAACCATTTATTCATGAAGAATTACAAGTGTAAATGAGATACAAGCAAATAAACAAGTGTAAAATTTTGAAAGCATGAATTTAACAAGTGTTAACAAAATGAACAAGTGTCTTGATTTTATTTTATTTTCCAAAAAAGTCATATAACCACATCTACTTCCTCCCTTCTCATTTTTTCCATACACTAAAAACTAAAGAAACAAGATTTCAAAACCTGTAGACAATATCATCTCATCATCAACCTGATTCATGAACATCCTATTGCAAGTTAAAATCTGAAGTAACTGAAGTAAATATGAAGCAAAGATCAAAGTCCAACTTCAACAAAACAGGATGCCTGATCAAACAAAGAAAATATAAGGATCAATTCAAGTTTTCAAACTGAAAATCCAAGATCAGATCAGGAATCAAAACAATTCCAGATTTTCAGAAATTCTAACATTTCAAGCCCAAACATTTTTCCAGGCCTTTGTTCTTCCAAACAGGTGAGAAAATTTCCCTTATAAACCTGAATCTATTATCTATCTTGATGAATATTGAAATTTTTGTAGTAAAAATGTTGTATCTGTGAAACTTTTTTGCCTGTATGTATATATACATAGGTATATAGGCCTTGCATGTCTGTATCCACTTCTCTGTCTACATTACAAAGTACAAATTCATAAAAAAAATTCATATCTCAAACTATGAATAGATTTAGGTGATAATATTTGAACGAAAATTTATCAAATAGTGTAATCTAAATTTTAAATGGTTTGAAATGAATTTATGGAATAAATATCGTAAAATTTGGAAATTACGGTAATAAACCCTTTTTATCAGAAATTCAAGTATCATGGTTTTGAGTTTCAGTTATATGACTGGGTTCGTATTTGAATTTTATGAATTTTTATGAAAATATTAAGATTTTTAACTTTGAAATTGATGGGAATTTGTGAGTTGATCGAAATTTATGTTTTTGTGAATTTGCGGCGAACGAGGAGGTGTTGGTCGAATGGTTGTGGCCAGAGGTGTATCGTAGGCTGGGGATCATCAGAAAAATGCTCGAAATTTTTTTATTTTGCCGAGGTGGTCGTTCGAAGCGAATTTATGGTTTATGGTCATGTTTGGAATTCTGGCGTTCTCGAGCTAATCGCGTCGTCGTCGAAGCAATTCAGGTGATCGGACCTGTGTAGATAGGACCGTGTAACGTTGTAGCAGCTTCGGTCAAGATAGCATGGTCGCCGGTGGTCTATAATGTCGGAGCGAGGCGATTTATAAATGGTTTTGGGTTCTAGAAAATCGATCGAGTGGGTTGTTTTTGATTTCGTCGTCGACTGGGACTACTGGGTGGTCGTTTGGGTCGTAGTGGTTATCGTCGACGTGACGGTAGTGGTATCGATGGTCGAAGATCGTCGGAATGGTCGTGCACGTGCATACTCATGTTTGTGTATCTATGTTGCTGGAATGGTTGGGGAAGACGTGAAGTTCTTGGGTTCGTTTCGAAGAACGTCGCGTAAAACTCAAAGCAAAGGGAAATGAAGGGAAACTCGAAGTCAAGCTCGAGATTGGGCTCAGGTATTCAAGCATTTGGCTCGGGTTTTCTTTAAAGGTTTCAAAAAAAAATAAAGTGTTGAAATTTTAAAGGTAAAGTAAGTTTTTAAAATTAAGCTTAAAGTATATTAAGGTAAATAAGTTTTTAAAAGAAAATATGAACCAAGTTTTGAAATCAAAATTTTTAAATAAGTTTTAAGAACAATTTCCAAAGATTTGAATTTAAAGTTAAAACATGTTTAAAATTGTTTTGGGTTTTGAATATTATATTGGAATAATTATATTCTTAATTGTTTTCAAATAGAAATTTATGATGTGATTAAGTAAGTGATTAGGATAAGTGGGTCATCTCAAGTTAATCAAGCCTTGAGTAATTAAATGATCATTTACTAATGTAATTACTTAAAGGTTAAATACCTTAATGTAATTAAAAGTTGATTAATAATTTTTTTATTGAAAGTTAATTAATGATAAGTAATTAAAGGGTAATTAATTACTTAAATACGTTTACTTAATTAAAAGTAATTAATTAATGATTAAAGTTGATTAATCAAATGATTAATTAAAGGATAATTAATGAATATGGTTAATTAATCAACGTAATATATTAATTAATCATAAGTGATTAGGATAATCGCTTATTGTAATCAATTAAGGAAATTAAATAAATGATAATTAATTTATTCATTAATTAAGGGTAATTGATTAAAGGATAATTAAATAATTAAGATTAATTATTTAATGAATAAAGGTTGACTGATTTATTAGTTAAGATTAATTAATTAATAAGTAAGGTTGATTAATTTATTAATTAATGTTAATTAATAAATAATTAAGGGATAATTAATTAACATAAATTTTAATTAATTAATGTTAATCAACCAGAATTAGTGATTAATCTGGTTTATATTAATCAGGTGACTAATTAAACTTAATTATGGATGTTTGGATTGTATTAAATGCCTTGTATTGTTTGATATCCCTAATGTGTAATGCTTTGTGATATGAATTATTTTAATTTGAGCTGTGATAAATGTAATTTATTTATCTGTAATAGATTTATATTATTTATCTGTAAATCTATGAATGAAGATAAGCGTTATAGGATTATACCGCTTGTCAACATTTCTGTGTTTGGATTGTGATGATTGATGATGTTGCACTATTGTGTAAAACCTCTGGACTACACCATACACACACAAATATGGATTTCACGAGGAAATCGGTTAAGTCACAGATATTTTGAAATCTAAATATTATTTTATTTAAAAATGGAAGTTTGAATCCAAAGGGTTTTGGAAATGGAACTGAATTGAATGTGAAAAGCCTTTGAATGGGAAGTTTTGAAGTTGAAAATTTAGTTTTGAATAAACTATATCTTGTTAAATATTATTTGAAATTATTTTGGAAATCATGGTTTAAAAGGTTTATATATATATGGATTTAAAACTATTTTAAATAAATTGTTTTAGGAATTTGAATTTAATCTAAATTAGAACTTGCCAATATTACGACAGTTCGTTGATTTTCTCGTTTATACTTTTAAAGGCTATAACTTGTGTATATTCTATCAATTTTCCGAAACGATAAGTATGTGTTTTCAAATGATAATAACTTTCATATAACGAAAGGACTTCCAGTTTTTGGTTAAAAAGGATTTTAGTTTTGAAATGAAATTGTTTTGAAAGCTATTAATGAATCTTTGTTAAAGATTAGTGAGCTTTGTTTCCAAAATAAGAGGATATTAAAAGTGTATCTTTTGTATAAAATATTTGGAATTGAAATAGTTTGAAAACTTTGAATGAATCTTTGTGAAAGATTGGTAAACTTTGTGAAGTGAATCTTTTTTTGTTTAAAGATTTGAAAATGGGAATTTGTTTAAACCATTTAAAAGAAAGGTTTTGGGTTAAAGCTGTGACTTAACTAAGATCCCACTATATCTATATGTTTTTAAATATTGCGCTCATTGTTCGTTTTAGCCGGGAGAGGACCTTGTGTCATATAACCCATTACGAATAATGATACGACGTTATGAATTGCATTTGAAGACCGGTGATGAAGACCAGATATTTTCAAGAACGAAAGGATTACCCATCAAATGACTCTGCACCAAGTAGCTACAGTATAGAGATCTCCATATGTGATGGGGAGCCCGATCGGGATGGTGAATACCTAGATTACAAGGGCTTCTTTGTGAAGTGCCTACGGTTCTGTTTGAACCTGGAACAGATTTGTATGGATGTATGTCTAACGTTACACTTTGAGATGTAAAGCTGGTTTCTATCAAATACATTTCTGTTTGGTGGCAGAGAATTTATTCTCTTAGCTTAACACCCTTCTTTGAGACGTACGAGCTTAGAGGTTATGTAGTTGATGGTTACTAGTGATACATTCCTAATTTGGTAATGTGGCATACGAAGTGCTGCTGATCATTTTTTGATCGAAGCATGACTTTTGTGTAAAGCGTAGCTTTTTGGGTAAGACTTCATCAGGACCTCACAACCCGGAAATGGTCGAAAGAGGAAAGATGCAATAAGGTTATTAGGGGTCGTGCCTCTAGGGTATGTCCATTTCCTCTAGAAAAAGGTGGCACCATGGTATGGATCCCAGATATTTAACCTATGTGGTTGCTACAAATTTCTTACTTTATGGTTGTTTCTTTGTGGTTGAGGATCCTCGGATAAAGTCCGGTAACGAGCAGGGATGGCATATTTGTAGGTGTTACTTCCGGGCAGGGGTAACTTGGCTTTGTGTTGGTAGATGGCTGGTTAAGTTCTCAGGCGTCCCTCCAGTGGCATACCTAGGTGGCAATAGGAAGTTCCTTAGCCTGACCATTTGTTGAAAATCCAAAAAAACAATACGCACCTGTACGGTTTTAGTTGTATAACCTGCCATGGAATGTGGCGGTAACCTGCTATTGAACATGGTAGCTATAGTAGGCATAGTACGAAATGTCTATGCTGGCTAAGATTAATGTTATACTTTCTAAATGTTTTCTGCACTATGCACTAATAATAATATCAAAAAGAATTTTACGTATCAAGCATGTTTGATTATCATAAGGAGAAATCTCCTCCAGTTCTGCGTTTGCATTATGTGTGCGGTGGGAGGCCTTATGGTAGTTTCATTTTTCGAAAAGCATTACGGATTTCTTTTAAATTCTTTTATTTGGTTTTGATAAAAAACTATTTTCCTTTTGCTCACACCAGTCCCATGACTGACCTGGAGTTTATTTTTTCCTTTCTAAACTCTGGGTGCCCACAATTTTCCACATGGGCAGTCTAGAGTTAAATCTTTTAGATAGTCAGATAATAGATATAGATCCGATATCCTTCAATCTTTGGAAATCTTCTTCAGACTTTGGATGTTGGCAATTGCACTTATGACTGACTTTGCATAATACAACTTAATGGTGGTTCAAGCTTATTGAATTGAAGTCTTCGAAGCTTTGGGATGAGCTATTTGGTTTTGGAGCATTAGAGATAGAGTTGCAGTATCGGAGTTGGTTCTCTTTGAAACCTTTGTTATTGGTGTTATCTTTTCCGCTGTGCATAGTGTCTCTGATAGTATTGATATCCATATTGTATCAGATATTGTATTCATTGTTCTATCAATGATATTGTTTTCTTCCGCTGTATTGTTGTACTTATTGTGTTATAAGCTCCGGCGAATCGGATTTGAACGTTTGAATCTGCGACATTCGAATGCGAGTGAAGTATGGATGCCGATTTTTGAACACGAAAATCCGAGTCATCACATTTGGTATCAGAGATAAAGGTTGAACTATTGGAGTATAACACATTGGAGATAGGGTTACAAATACCCTAGAATGAGTATCCCTAAGATATCCGTCTGTGTGCCTCAGTAAATTCTCTTACTATTCACTGATAGTAAGTATGAGTGCAAGAAGAGGACGAGGTAGGGGACAGGGAAGTACCGTTACAAACGGTCAATACCCTGTAACAAAAAGGAACAATCTTTCTCTATCAATCTCCTTTGATCCAATTTCAAATTCTTTGATTGCTTTGTGGCAGCTCGAGAAAGGAGCTTTGGTGTGATAGTGGCCATACAAATCGTGTAGATAAGTTCCTATTTCGTATTCTCTTTATCGGTTCCCTATTAGCTTTCCGTTTTAAACTTTAAGGAATTTTAAAAAAATTCTATTTAAAATAAATTGATGAATAAAATATGAAGATTTATGTCGATAAAACAATTTTGGTCAAAACTAAGTTTGAAATTTTTGTTATGATTTCTTGTGTGAATCTAAGTCTGAAGAGGGACAAGCTAGCATATATTTTGGAATATTTTGACCTGAATTTAATCCATTTGTCTATTCTTTGGTGTCTCGATACATTCTACAAATGATTAGTTGTCCTTCGAACTAACCAGTGCCCCTACATATTCGTAGACCTGATGACCGGAGTATCTTGTGAAATATTGAAGGAGTTCATTCTCGTATTTATTAATGATATTCTGATTTGGTAAGACGAATGCAGAATGGATATTCAGTTTGAACTGGTAAAACATTTTACTTGTTCTGAGTCGTCTCCCTGTCTAGCAAATTTCGGGGATAAAATTTTCTTAAGGAGGGGAATTTATAACATTCCCGGATTTTAGCCAAACATAATAAAGTGATTAATTTAAATTTTGGAATTAAATTGTGAATTTAATGATGAATTGATGTGAATTTTTCCAGAAATAAATAAAAATATGTATTTTGGAATAAAATTTTGATTTGAAATTCAAGAATAAATATATTAAAAATAAATTGGATTTGAAAACTATATTCTAAAAATTAATAAGAATTTGTTTTCTAATATATATATTAATATTTGGAAGATATGATTCGAGAAGTTATGTAATAATTTTCAAAAGATTATTTTAAGTTAAATTCTCTTATATATATATAAAATATATGTGTGATCACTTATTAATATAAAATTAGTTTAAAAATCATTTTCTTAAGGATATGTAAATAGTTATAAAATTTAAATGCACAAGGGTTTGAAACAAAATTTTTGAAATTATTCAAAAGAGGGATTTGAACATAAAAGTGATATTAAGGACATTTGTAAAACAAGTGTTAGTATACACTTACAAGTTTTAATATAAACTTACAAGTGTTAACAATAATTATAGGTGGCATACAAATTTCTCCTTTGAAAATTTAATTTCAATAATATGTTTTGAAAAAAAATGATGAAATGAGAAAACCAGGTTACTCATTTGAGTTAAAATTCTCTATATTTCTCTTCATCTTTGTTCTCAAATTCAAAATCTGGAATCAAGAAAAAAAACAAAGCTGAAAACTAGGAAATGGAAATCATCCCAAAAGTAAAACCTGGAAAGCAGATAAACTTTACCAGAATAAAATACATCAAGCAAATCTGAAAGCAAGCAAAGATTCAACTGGTTAATGCAAGTCCAACTCAAATGGAAAACAAAGAAAATTCAAAGAAAAATTAGAAGCAAAGGCAACAATTTAAATCAAAACTCAGATCTCAAAACCAAAAGAACAACTTTAGTCTTCAAGCTTTGTAGCCTGGAAATCAATGTCTGGATCAAGCAATCAGATCAACATCTCAACAATTCCAAATCAAAGATAACAAAGCAATTTCCAGTTTTGAATTCTGGAAGCAATTCCAGACTTTGCTTCTCTATTTCAACACATACAAATGAGTAAACTAGCCATTTTTAAGTTGAATTTGTTTATGTATTTGATGTTGTGATGAATACTTCGAGTTGCTGTGTAAAATGCTTTACTGTTCTGTGTGTTTGCATGTTTGTATGTATGTATATTCATACATATGTTATACTCTGTTGAATCTCAAGCTTAAGGCCACTAAAGAAAAATTCAAACTGCACCTTATCTAATCAATTTTAGATTTTGATTTACAAATTGAAAATGATTATAAGACTACAACATCATTTTTAAAAAATTATTTCAGGTGTTTATACTCAGTAATTATTCCAAAAACAATATTTACAATGAAGCTTTGAAAAAGAAAAAAAGAAAAACAGGAAAATTAAATATTTTAATTTCATAATTCGATTACATAACCAGTTTCGATTTATAAAAAGATGATTTTAGAGAATTGTTTCATGATTTTTAGTTTTGTAAATCGGAAGAAATTGTTTGTTGAACGAAAATTGCATTTTCGTAAAACTCTGATGATCAACGTCGAACTATGGATCATGGTCAACATCGATGGTAGCCCGGTGGATGTAGATCAATGGAAAAATAGTAAGGGAATTTATAATTCGTCATGGCGATTGATCGACGTGGATTTAGGGTTTAATAACCCAGTTTTGCCGACTATGTATATGGGTAAGATTCATCATTGTCAAGGCGATTCAGGTCATTGGACCTGGGGGGAAAGATGGAGGGGACTGAGGCGGTGGTTCAGGCGAGATCGCGTGATCTCTGGTGGTTGGGGTTGTCATGGCAAGGATGATTTGGGTCGATCAGTTTTTGTACCAGTGATGCTTGGAAGTTCGATTTCGATTTTTGGTTTGTATTGGAATTTGGGTGGTCGGGCTCAAGGATGTTGGTGATCATCGACGTGCGAGAGGCATCGACGATCGTTGGAAGTCGATCGCCTGGCCATGCACGTGCACACGCGAAGTTCTGTGCATTTGGAAATTGTAGTAGGTGAAGAAGATGATGGCTATATGGGTTCAAGCGTGAGAAAACAGTCATTTTACTTGAAGCAAGTGAAGTCGTGGGTTAACCCGGGGTCAGTCTTGGGAAAATTTTGTAATTGGCTTGGGTATTTTGCTACGAGCTCGAAATTATTTAAATTTGATTCCATATTTCAAATTTGAAAAGAAAATGGTTTTCAGCTTTTTGAAAATAAATCTTGTTCAGGTTTAAAAATTTAAAAGTAAGCTTTAGTAAAGATTTTTAAAAGTAAAGAAAATTAAAATTTTAAAGGTAAAAATAATTTTTTTAATATATTTTCAATATAAAATATTTAAACAAGTTTTAAAACAAGTTTCCAGAAAATTGATTTTTAGGTTAAAAATATGTTTAAAATTGTTTTTGGGTTTGAATAATTTTATTGGAATGATTATTTAAAATATTCTTAAATATTTCAAATATTGTTGATGTGATTAAAATAAGTGATCAAGATAAATGGTTTATCTTAAGTTAATTAAGGCCTTGAGTAATTAAAGGATCATTTATTAATGTAATTAATTTAAAGGTTAATTACTTTAATAAAGTTATAAGTTGATTAATTAATTTGTTATTAAAAGCTAATTAATGATAAGCAAATTAAGGGTAATTAATTACTTAAAGAAAATTACTTAAGTAAAAGTAATTAATTAATGATTAAAGTTGATTAATCAAATGATTAATTAAAGGATAATTAATTAATATGGTTAATTAATTAAAGTAATTAATTTGAAGATATTTAATTTGTTAAAGATTAATAAATTAATGTAAGTGATTAGGGATAATCACTTATTGTAATTTTATTAATTAAATGGTAACTAATCAAGAGTTAATTAATTATATAATTAACTTAAGGTTAATTTAATTAATGTAATTAATTAAGGATAATTAGTTAAAGGATAACTACAAAATTAAAAGGTTAATTATTTGATGATTAAAGGTTAATTGATTTAGTAATTGAGATTAATTAATTAATGTTTTAAGGTTAATTAATTAATTAAAGGTTAATTAGTTAAATAATTTATAATTAATTAGTGTTAATTAACGTGGATTAGTAATTAATCTGATTTAAATTAATTAGATGGTTAATTGATCTTACTTATGGATGTTTGAATGCTATTGAATGCCTTGAATGGTCAAATATCCCTGATGTGTGATGCTTTGTGTTATAAATTATTTTGATTTGAGCTGTGATGAATGTAATTTATTCATCTGTAATGAATTTATATTACTTATCTGTGGATCTGTGAATGAAGATAAGCGTTATAGGATTATACCGCATATCGATATTGCTATATTTGAATATGCAAGGATTGATGATTAATATTGCACTATTGTATAAAAGCTTTGGACCACACCATGCACACACAAATATGGATTGCATGAAGAAATTGGTTAAGTCACAGATATTTGAATTTAATATTATGAAATGGTTTTAAAAGTTGAATTTGAATCCAAATGGTTTTGAAAATGGAATTGGACTGAATATGAAAAGCTTTTGAAAAGGAAATTTTAAATTGAAATCTAGTTTGAATAAAATATATTTTGTTTAAGTTTTGAAATTGTTTTGGGAATTTTGTTTGAAAGGTTTATACAAGTTATATAAAATATATCTGGATTTTAAACCATCTTTAAAGTATATTGAATATATTATTTTTGGGAATTTAAATTTAACCCAGGTTTATACTTTAAAGATATAACTTGTGCATATTTGATCAGACTTTTCCGAAATGAAAAGGATCATTTTACAAATAAATAATAGCTTTCAAATAAAGGAAGGATTTCCAGTTTTTATTGATAGGGGTTTTCAAATTTGAAATAGAGTTGTTTTGAAAGCTATAAATGAATCTTTGTGAAAGACTGTTGAACTTTATTTGGAAATTAAAGAGGATCTCAAAAATGTATCTTCTGTATAAAAGATTTGAAATGGAATTATTTTGAAAGGTTTGAATTAATCTTTGTGAAATATGGGTGAACTTTGTGAAGTGAATCTTTTTGTTTAAAAGATTTGAAAATGGTAATTTGTTTAAACCATTTGAAGAAAGGTTTTTCGGTAATAAGTTGTGACTTAACTATGATCCCATATATCCATATGTTTTTAAATATTATGCTCATTATTCGGTTTAGTGGGAGAGGACTTTGTGTCATAAAACCCATTCCGAATAATGATACGACGTTATGGATAGCATTTGAAGACCGGTGGTGAAGATCGGGTATTTTCGAAAGCGAAAGGATAACTCATCGAATGTATCTGCACCGGATGATCCTCGGTATAGAGATTTGATCACCCTTTGTGATGGGGAGTCCGGACATGATTAGGGATTATCCGGATTTGCAAGGGCTTTTTTGTGAAGTGCTTTCGATTCTATTCGAACCCGAAACAAATTTATATGGATGTATGTCTGACATTACACTTTGAGATGTAAAGCTAGTTTCTATCAAAAACATTTCTGTTTGGTGGCAGAGAATTTATTCTCTTAGCTTAACACCCTTCTCTGAGATGTACGAGCTCAGAGGTTATGTAGTTGATGGTTACTAGTGATACATTCCCAATTTGGTAATGTGGCATACGAAGTGCTGCTGATCATTTGTTGATCAAAGCATGGCTTTTGTGTGAAGCGTAGCTTTGTGGATGAGACTGTATCAGGACCTCACACCCCAGAAATGGTCGAAACAGGAAAGATGCGGCAAGGTTATTAGGGGTCGTGCCCTAAGGTATGTCCATTTCTTCTGGAAAAAGGTGGTATCATGGTATGGATCCCAGATATTTGACCTATGCAGTTGCTGCAAATTTATTACTTTGTGGTTGTTGCTTTGTGGTTGAGGATCCTTGGATAAAGGTCGGTAACGATCGGGGATGACATACTTGTAGGTGTTACTTCCAGCCAGAGGTAACCAGGTCTTGTGTTGGTAGAGAGCTGGTTAAGTTCTCGGGGCGTCCCTCCAGAGGCCTACCATGTGGCAATAGAAAGTTCCTTAGCCTGACCATTTGTTGGAAATCCAAAAAAAACAATACGCGCCATGTACGGTTTTAGTTGTACAACCTGCCATGGAATGTGATGGTAACCTGCTATTGAACATGGTAGCTATAGTAGGCATAACACGAAATGTCTATGCTGGCTAAGATTAATATTATGCTTTTGAAATGTTTTCTGCACTATGCACTAATAATAATATTAAAAAGAATTTTACGTATCAAGCATGTTTGATTATCATAAGGAGAAATCTCCTCCAATTCTGCGTTTGCATTGTGTGTGCGGTGGGAGGCATTCTGGTAGTTTCATTTTTCATAAAGCATTGCGGATTTCATTTAAATTATTTTATTTGGTTTTGATAAAGAAAAACTGTTTTCGTTTTCTCACACTAGTCCCATGACTGACCTGGAGTTTATTTTTTCCTTTCTAAACTCTGGGTGCCCACAATTTTCCACACGGACAGTCTAGAGTTAGATCTTTCAGATAGCCAGAAAATAGATGTTGATCCGATATCCTTTAGTCTTTGAAAATCTTCTTCAGTCTATGGATGTTGGCAATCGCATTCGTGACTGACCTTGCATAATACAACTTGATGGTGGTTCGAGCTTATTGAATTGAAGTCTTTGAAGCTTTGGTATTTGGTTTTGGAGCATTAGAGATGGAGTTGCAGTATGGGAGTTGGATCGCTTTGAAGCCTTTGTTGTTGATGTTATCTTTTCCGCTGTGCATATTGTCTCTGATAGTATTGATATCCATATTGTATCGGATATTGTGTTCATTGTTGTATCAATGATATTGTTTTCTTCCGCTGTGTTGTTGTACTTATTGTGTTATAAGCTCCGACGAATCTAATTCGAACGTTTGAATCTGTGGCATTCGAATACGAGTGAAGTATGGATGTCGATTTTTGAACGTGAAAATCCGGGTCGTCACATTTAATTATTAATTAATCAATCCTAATTAATAAATCAATCAACCTTTAATCATTATATAATTAATCTTAATTATTTAATTATCCTTTAATTAATTACCCTTAATTAATTAATTGGTAAATTAATTAACCCTTAATTAATTATCATTTAATTAATTTTCCTTAATTGATTACAATAAGTGATTATCCTAATCAC
Organism: Allium cepa; assembly: GCA_030765085.1. Lineage (NCBI taxonomy): Eukaryota > Viridiplantae > Streptophyta > Magnoliopsida > Asparagales > Amaryllidaceae > Allium > Allium cepa. The sequence goes on from CM060930.1 coordinate 177,532,603, forward strand.
TTATGATTAATTAATATATTACGTTGATTAATTAACCATATTCATTAATTACCCTTTAATTAATCATTTGATTAATCAATTTTAATCATTAATTAATTACTTCTAATTAAGTAATTATCTTTAAGTAATTAATTACCCTTTAATTACTTATCATTAATTAACGTTTAATAACAAATTAATTAATCATCTTTTAATTACATTAGGGTAATTAACCTTTAAGTAATTACATTAATAAATGATCCTTTAATTACTCAAGGCCTTGATTAACTTGAGATAACCCACTTATCCTAATCACATCATAAATTTCTATTTGAAAACAATTAAGAATATAATTATTCCAATATAATTATTCAAAACCCAAAACAATTTTAAACATATCTTAACTTTAAATTCAAATCTTTGGAAATTGTTTTTAAAACTTATATAAATTTTTTGATTTGAAAACTTGGTTCATATTTTCTTTTAAAAACTTATTTACCTTAATGTACTTTAAACTTAATTTTAAAACTTACTTTATATTTAAAATTTCAGCATTTTATTTTGTTTTTGAAATCTTTAAAGAAAACCCGAGCCAAATGCTTGAATACCTGAGCCTAATCTCGAGCTTGACTTCGAGGTTCCCTTCATTTCCCTTTGCTTCGAGTTTTACATGACATTCTTTGAGACAAATCCGAGAACTTCACGTCTTCCCCAACCATTCCAGCAACATAGATACACAAACATGAGTGTGCACGTGTATGACCACTCCGACGATCTTCGGCCATCGATACCACTACTGTCACGTCGACGATAACCACTACGACCCAAACGACCACCCAGCAATCCCAATCGACGACGAAATAAAAAAACAACCCACTCGATCGATTTTCTGGAACCCAAACCCATTTACTAAATCGCCTTGCTCCGACGTTACAGACCACCGACGACCATGCTATCTTGACCCAAGCGCTCCAACAATACACGCTTCCATCTGCACAGGTCCGTTCATCTGAATTGCTTCGATGACGACGCGATTAGCTTGAGAATGTCAGAACTCCAAACGTGACCATAAACCCTAAATTCACTTCGAACGGCCACCTCTGCAAAATAATTTTTTTTTGCGCATTTTTCTTATGATCCCCAAACTACGATCCACCTCTGGCCACAACCACATCGACCAACACCTCCTCGTTCACCGCAAAATGACAAAAACGTAAATTCCGATCAACTCACAAATTCCCATCAATTTCAAAGTTAAAAATCTTAATATTTTGGTCAAAATTCAAATACAAACCCAGTCATATAGTTGAAATTCGAAACCATGATACTTGAATTTCTGATAAAAAGGGTTTATTACTGTAATTTCCAAATTTTAGGGTATTTATTCCGTAAATTCATTTGAAACCATTTAAAATTTGGATTACACTGTTATGATAAATTTTCGTTCAAAGATTATCACCTAAATCTATTCATAGTATGAGATATGAATTTTTTTATGAATTTGTACTCTGTAATGTTGACAGAGAAGTGGATACATACATGCACGGCCTATTTACCTGTGTATATATACATATAGGAATTTTTTTTCACACATACAACATTTTTACCACAAAACTTTCAATATTCATCAAGACAGATAATAGATTCAGTTTTGTAAGGGAAATTTGCTCACCTTTTTGGAAGAACAGAGGCCTGGAAAAATGTTTGGGCTTGAAATGTTTGAATTTCTAAAAATCTGGAATTGTTTTGATTCCTGATCTAATTTTGGATTTTCTGTTTGAAAACTTGAATTGATCTTTATATTTGCTTTGTTTGATCATATGCACTGTTTTGTTGAAGTTGGATTTCGATCTTTGCTTGATATTTACTTTAGTTACTTTAGATTTTAACTTGCAAGAGGTTATTTACGAATCAGGTTGATGATGAGATGATATTGTCTACAAGTTTTGAAATCTTGTTTCTTTAGTTCTGAAGTGTGTGGAAAAATGAGAAGGGAGGAAGTTGATGTGGTTATATGACTTTTTTTTTAAAAATAAAAATTTAAAATCATGACACTTGTTCATTTTGTTAACACTTGTTAAATTCACCCTTTTAAAATTTTACACTTGTCTATTTGCTTGTATCTCATTTACACTTGTAATTCTTCATGTAAATGTTTTAAAAAAATCTTATACTAATTACTTTTTAGTTATGTATGATGTTTACAAGTGTTCATATCTTTAACTATGTTTATTTTCAAGTATATAAAAGAAAAGTATTTTAAATCTTTAATTAAATCTCATTTTATATATTTACAAGCCATCTTTACATATATATATCTATCAAAGCTTCTTATTTTTGAAAATGATTTTAATTCTAGTTATACTTTAATAAGCAATCATATATATATATTTATATAAACACAAAACCAACACATATCTTTATTAAATTTTGAAAAAATTCAATTTATTCACAATTTAATTCTAAAAATTATATTAATTATCAGATTTAAATTTAATTTAAAAATAGAAATGCTACAATTATTCTATTCGCATAACGATTTGATCCAGATTCGAGCATATAATTTCGAGATTGTATATCGATCCGAGTCGGGATTTTTCACCCGATTTTCGATGGCGAACCCTGGATATGGATTTTCATTGATTCTCGAAATCCTCTATCATATTTATGGCTATGTAAGGAGAATGACAGTTTCTGATCAAGAAATCAGATCTCAGTCCGCACTAGAAAGTCGGGTAGACGATACTAGTTCGAAAGTGAAATTGTGTGATCGAGTGAGCGATCAGATTTTATATTGCATACAGATGATATATATACATCGTACATGCTTGAATGAAATAGATATTGAAAGTTTTGAAAAGAAATATAAAAATGATTTTGAAAAGGAAAAGGTATATTTCGAGAAATATATGATGAATAAAAGTGGAAGTTGGATATCTCTATAATTGAAGTTCTCTTTATGAAGAGTAAGTAAGGGGGTAAATAACATTGTAAAAGAATTCAAACTTGGATATTTGATTTAGCATAGATGAAGTATGTATATATATATATATATATTATATATGATAAACTCTCCTTGTTAAACTTATATGCAAAAGAAAAGATCTTTGAAAAGTATTTGCAGTATGAGAAGAGAATTTATATAAGTAGGAGGCGATCCAAAAATATTTTATTCTACTTAAAAGAATAAACTTATATACATACATATATATATGTGTATATATATATATATATATATAAATGATTTTATGAAATTGGGAAAAAGATTTTGGAACCTACTGATTTTGAAAAGCTTTTGATTTTGGGAATTTGGAAAGCCAAGTTTGGGAACTATCAATTTTGAGATATCAATTTTGTGAAAATGGGATTTATATGTGATATATATAAGAGTATGATTTGAAAGATACTATATATATATAGTATAAAAATGTTTTGAGAATGCTGTGGGGAAAAAGGCGCTCCCATTTAGAGTTGAAACTTAGTAGGAGATCCATGGGGTGGTTCTGCCTTGAGCCCTAAGGGGGGTTCTAGATTTGATCCCAGAGGATGTCCGGACTAAACTATAGTTCCTGAGGATTGTGGTTGCGGTAGCGAAAGTCGAGAGTGTTGATGGCTACAGGGACATTGGGGTTATGCTGTGACAACAGTGTAACTCGGTGTAACTGCGATATACTGCGTTCCATAGCGGAAGTCGAGGGGCAGTGATTGCCTAAAGTCTACATTTGTTTTCGCTGGAAGAGCAATGTAACATCGGTGGACTGCGATCTATGAAGACATAGCGAAAGTCATGTGGGAGTGAGTGCCTACGGGTTACGTTGGGACTCGACTAATTTAGTCTGCGATCTATGTGGTATGTGTAGTGAACTTTCATTTGGCAGCGAAATTCGAGGGTGCTGATGCCTACAGTTACATGGTTTTGACGTGATGGCAACGTAACCCTGGATGTAGCTGCGATCTGTGGCGGTTCCGTGGTGTAATCAAGGGGCGCAGAGGCCTACAGTTTTCTATGGTTTTGCCGGGATGACGACATAATCATCGAGTTAACTGCGACCATGGAGGGGGTGATGATTTCTAGGGCATTCTCACCAAAAATGTTTTCTAAATTATCACAAAATGTTTTCTAATTATTCTCACTGGGTGTTGAAAGCGGGTTTACCAAGTACTTATAGATTTTCAGTCTTACGCCCAATCAACGTGTGACTGAATTTCTGTGAGAACAAGGATGGATTTGCTGAGACACCGAGTTATAAAAATTATTTTTATAAAAGCTATTTTGGTAATATAATATAGATTTTAAAGTGTTTTGAAACTTTAGAATAAAATAGTAGAGAGTTAAGAATGTTTAAAGGATAATTTAACTGATAATTCACGCTATAATTTAAAATTTCTTTCTTTGTTCCCTTTTGGGGGTGAAAAGATTTAAAGGGGGGAGGAATGCGATGACTCGGGATTTTGGCAATATTAATTTGATAATCTTATATTATAATTGTTTAAAATTTACAAACTTATCATTTTAAAACAAACAAAATATGCTAGACATTTTACTATTATTCATATATATATGGTTTGCGAATAAAACTATAATTTGGAATTCAAACTAAATATCTTAGAAATAAATTAGGTTTGAAACTGTACATTTTTAAACATTAGTGTATATATACTTAGTTATTTAATAATTTTAGTTTAAAATTTAAAATGAGGATAAATAAATAGGAAACATGAAAGTATAAATATAAAAGGGTTTCATAATATTTCTTTAAGCAAACATGGTAAATAAAAATATAAAAATAAAACATAAGTAAATATAAAATATTTGCTAAAGACATTTGTAAGTTAGATGATGACACATGTGTACAAGTGTCAAGTTGTTTTTTTAAAATTTTTTTCATTTAAATTAAAAAGAAGAAAAAAATGATTTAAGGAAGAAACTACAGGTTGTACACAATTTAAAATCTCAATTTCTTTCTTCCTTTATTTTTTTTCTTTCAAGCAAAAAAAAATGTAAAAGAGAATAACAACTCCAAGCTTTCAACTGAGTAAAGAAGCAATTAAAAATTCAAGTTCAACTCAAGTAGATCAAGATCAAAATCATTCCCAGTTTTCTGTATTTCAAACAGTGTTCTATGCTACAAGTTATAGGTGAGTAAACATAACTTTTAAAAGCTAAAACCTATTATTTAGCATATGCATGTAACAATTAATAGTAGTGATGACTTGATTATGATTTGCATGGGTCAAATTGTGTGATTGCCTAGATGAACAAGATGAAAATACTGTGTATATATGTGTGCATGCCTTTGTTTTGTTTATCAGGTTCAAATCAATCTAAATAGATTCGTGTCTTCTCATCTAAACAGTTATAGGCTATGATCATTAAAGAGATAATTTTTGTATGGATGTAATATCATTTTTAAAAATATTATCGAGTGAATATATTGAGTAATTATTAGAAAATGAAAGATTAAAAATCAAACCAAGTCAGAAAATCAACTGTTCAAATTTCATGTTTTGATTATATTATCTGATTTGTACTTAAAAATGATGATTTTTAATGGTAATACCTAGATTTTTAAATTTGTATCTGTGGAGAATATGTGAATTGAATGGAAACGAGACTTTCGTCAATTTCTCGTCAATCGATGATGGATGGAGCATCGGGTTGAAGCGGGAGGAAGCATAAAGGTCAGGGATCATGGGAAAAATGGTCATTGATTTTTTTGTTCATCGTGGAGGATGAACAGTGGCGAAGTAGGGTTTAACAAACAGTTTGGGTCGACGTTCATTTAGAGGCCAATGCGATGTCGTCGTCGCATCGAAGTGGATCAAAATAGGGGGAAAAGGTGCATGGTCGAGTGGCGAAGGTCTAAACGTGATGGCATGGACTCTGGTTGTCATAGGCGACGACGTGAGGTGATTTTGACGATCAGGTTTTGTTTCGGTGAGGTTGCTCGACTCTTTCGATTTTGATTGGCAGGTTCATTCGGGGATTTGGGTGGTAGGGTCGACTGATGGTGATGTCAGCGATTGATCGAAGGTGTCGATGTGGGTCGGAGATGCTCCGACATGATGTGCACGTGCACGTGCATCTGATGGTGTCCGTTGTTTGCAGCGTTGAATTAGAGTCGGGGAAGAAGGAGTTTGTATTGGGTTGGCTCGGGTTTGTACGTGAGTAAGCTAGCGAGTTTGAAGAAGAGAGAAAGTGATTCATGTTTGGCTCAAGTTGTTATCAAGATTGTTGGGCTAAGGCTCGAGTATTTTAGGAATGATTGAATTAACAAAGTTTCAAGAGAAAATTTAAACAAGTTTTCAAAGCAAAATATTGAACAAGCTTTCAAGCAAGCTTCAAAAATTAAAATTATAAAGTTAAATGTTTTTGAATTTAAATCGACTTGGGTTAGAATTATATATTAGGTTAATTGTTTAATTCAATTCCTATGTGTTTTTCAAAATAAAATAAAATTATATAATTGAGCAAGTGGTTAAGATAAATGTTTAAACTCATAATTAATCAAAAATCTTAAAGTGATTTTAAATGTAATTAATTAATTAATTCCAAACATTTGATTTAAATAAATATAAATGGTTTATAATTAATTAATGTTAATTAAGCAGGATTTAGAAGTAATTAATTTATTTTGGGTTAATTAATTAATTAGAAATGGTGTGACCAATTAGTCAAGCTTTTAAATGTTTAATTTGAGTTGAATGCTTGGATTTCTTAATATCTCTAGTATGTTAAATTATGATATTCGGTGATATGAATTGCCTTGGATTGAACTGTGATAAATGTGGGTTATTTATTTATGATGAATTTCTATGCAAATATGACATTCTAAAATTTAAATTGAATTGTTGTTTTACTTAAACAATATGGCTTAAATGATGACGTTGAATTCAAAGAGATTGGGGTCGTATATTAGCAATATCCAGAACCACTTCGATTACTAACTACTATAATTCTATAGATTTGATTATAAAATCAAATAGGCTGGAATGCAATAAATTAAGTGAACTTGGCCATTTAAAATAAGTAACGATACTTAGACATTATTTTGTGAAGTAAGTGTTTAGATATAATAAGATAAAACTCGTACTTATAAATGAGTTACCCTGGATTTTCAAAGAAGTTGTAACCTTAGTATTTCACATTAAATGGGTTTACTCAAGCTGGTTTCTAGCCTGACTCGGGTGTTACTTTATTGTAATTCTCGAGGCAGACCGAGTATTATAGATTTTCAGGTTAGGATGTTCTGGAGCTCAAGTGGCAAGCTGGATGGCAGGAATGTATGGAGTATATTCCACTGTGTATCAGAGTTGTATTGATTGTTTTCAGGGACAAGTTAATTATAACTGTCTAGTTTATTTTTGAACGATTGTACTCTGATATATTGTATAAATTAACATTCATTGCTTTCTTTGTGTAAATGCTGCTATTTGTGTATTATATTTTTTCCGCTTGGATAGTGAGATTCTGTGTTTTTTTTGGTTTTATGTTTCTTCTTCAACCTCTTTTTCTTCCTTACCTTAACAATCTGGAATTTTCGGCATTCGATTGCTCGGCACTTCTACAATGAATGCATTAGTGTCGAATTTTCGAGGTCAAAAAATCCTGGGCGTTACAAATATAAAGAAATTCAATAGAAAATAAGAAGAGTTTGAAAGTATGCATTTTACTAAAAGAAACAGGTATTTATAGGGTTAGAAAGTCTTTTGAAATGAAAAGAAACAAGGTGGTTATGTCAATTTCAAATTCAAAACAAAAATTACTTTTTGACCGTTACATGTCGACATGGGGGGGGGGGGGGGGGGGGGGGTAAGGGGGTGTTGATATGCCCTAGTTGATTTTGACAATACGCTTTGTTTCTTTATATTATGTACAAGTCTATATATATAAACTTACATAATGTAAAAGAAAGCATTCCAGAGATATTTTCAAGCTAATAAGTAGAAATAAAAGATTTTCATTGACAAATTTTAGTTAACATTACATAAACAATACATAACATTAATTAATCTGTGACGATCCAGAATTTTTGAATGTTTGAAATCAGAATATTTAATTGATTTTAAACGTTTAAAAGTTGATTTTAAACGTTTAAAATTTAATTTTAAACTTGAATTCAAATATCACCATTTATTGGGTAATTTAATTATTAAATTAAATAATTTGAAGTTGGGTAAATTGTTGAATCTGGAGTTTTAAGCCTGTTAAAAATAATTTGAAAGCTTGTAAAATTTATATTGATGGTGCAGAAGATAATGAAAGTTTTTAAACTGAAATTGGAAGTGATTCGTTCGGTTTTAAGAATATATCAGTTAAATTGAATTTAAAAATAGCCTTCCGAGGCACAGTCTCGGAATTTGACGAAACTAGGGCCGTTGGATCCGTAATATTGTATTATTATTGGATTTTAAATTTCATGGTGATCGGAGTTGTGGTGTGAGCGTACGATATATAAACACGCTGGAATTTATATCGAAAATTTAATATAATAACCGAGTCCAAAGGCTATCTTCTCCTTACGATCAAATTTGGACTCAAAACCTTTTCCATTGCATTCGAAATAGGGGTATAACATTATAAATGCCTAGCGGCACTCCTTAAGAGGAGTTCGAATTTTTAAGTAGCAATTAACGAGTCATTTTGGAAGTTTTATAATATAATAAAAATTGGAAGTCAACTAGTCAAAGATATTTTTATAAATAAACGCTCGTACTCAAGAAACCATCCCCAATTTAAACTACATCTTCATCTCCCTCTCTATCCTTCATACCTAATCTCGTTTCCCCATTCTCTCTTCAGTTCGTTTCACCAATTAAGAGGGGAGTAGGGTTCAAAATCAAAAATCAACGTTGGAAAAAAAAAAGGGCGACGCATTCTTGAATCGCTCGAAATCTGGAGCTCGCGCGCGACAAATTGAAGGGTTATCGCAACGTTGTCGTGGAGGGTTGTATGTGCCACGATTGCACTAGCTTGGAGGGGCGATGCTGGGGTCTCGAACTTCTAGGAATCGAAGGGGAGCTGGGCGCGAGTTCGAACTCGATCAGGTTGGATGCCTGGTGAGTCATGACGACATGGAATGATTGAGCAAGTTGGGGTTGCGCGTGTCAGATGGCGGCTGCGTGATGGAGCAAGATTTGGAAGGCGAGATGTTCAAGACTTCAACTGCAGGCTTCGATCATCACGAGCCACGTACGTATGCATCTAAAGGCTAGCGTGGAGGCCGCGTGGTTAGATGTCTCTGTCGAGTTGTGTGTCAGAGTTCAGTGTGAGGTATAAACAAATTTATCTTTAATTTTATATATATTGAGGTTAACTTAGTTTACATTTATGACTTATCTAAGTTAATGGTAGGTGTTTAGATGTTTTATCTAATCCAGAGACTTATAAAAATAAAAATAATTATGGTAAAGTAAATATATGTATATATATATAAAGGAGTTTTACAGTGAGGTAAGCTTGACCTGTTAAGCTGTTTTTATTTCTAAGTTAACCTTGATTTAATATATATAGGAATTTTTAATGTTTAAAGGATGTATATAAAAATTTGTTTTTTGAATCTCTATAGACTATTGTACATATATATGTGTGGTTCAAAAAGAAAATAAATATACGCATATATATTTTCACTTACTGGTATATTTTTTTAAAATATGTATTAGAGAGATTAACTTGTCAACCCACTTATTTAAATTTATTTTTGGTAACTTAAAAATTTATTTATGATTGGAAAAAAAATTAGCTTAAATAAAAGTATGGGTAAATTAAATTTATCAAAGGGGAAATTAATAGTTTAGTTAAATCATTTGCCAATTAAAATTTCTACATGGAAATTGATTATTAAGTTAATTAAATCATTAATAAATTATATAATGTTTATACAAGGTTTTAAATCACGGAAGCAAGCCAGTTTGGAATGGATTGGAGATAGCAAAATAAAAGGTGAGTTAATCTCACTCTTTTGGGTTTTTATTTAAATTTAAATGGTTAAATTTAGATAATTGGTTGAATGGTTGAATTGATTTGATGTACTATATTATAGTATATAATACATCTTGGAATGATTAATTTCCCGCATTATATAGCGGATGGGACCCTATGCACCGCATAATAGCTGATGATTAATCCCATATACCGCGATATTCCACCTCGAAGTGGAATTGGTATTGTGCTAACGTCTATGGATGCAGGAAAACAGGTTGGAGGGATCCAACTGGATTCCTCAAAATCATTTAGATTGTTTAATATTCAGTGTTATGAATATTCGATATTCTGTGATGAATTATATTTGGAATATCGAATGCTATGGTTTGTTTGAATATATTTCGGTACACTGAGATATCAAAATATATAGAATTGGATTTTGAAAAGAAAATAAAAGAGTGAATTTTTAAGTAAAATAATTATAAAGAATTTAAATAAAAATAAGAATGAATTGGAAAGGGATAAAAGTAATTTTTAAATCCTAATAAATTCTGGGTATGAAAAAGGGATTTTGAATAAACAGAGAAATAATGAATTTTAAACTTAGGCGATATTATTTCAAGAAATAAAGAGTTTATGTTGAATTTCAAGGTTTAAATTTATTTTAAGGGATAAAGAAGGAATTTCTGGAAATATGAAATTGGTATTCTCAGTTAAAAAGATTTTAAATCATAATTAAGGATTAAATATGAAGTTAATGGATTTTGGAATGAATGGAGTAAGTAAGGAATTTATTTAAAAGTGAAGTAAATTGGAAATCAATTTGGAGATTGATTTAAGTGTGTAAAACCGAGATTTTTAAAAGAGAAGTGAGACTTTGGAATTTATAAACTGGGTTTATAAAGATGAAGTAATATATCAGTGGATATTTGGAGAATAAATTCACGATGGGAATTTATTAAAGAAATGGGAAAATTTGTTTAAAAATAAATAGTGATTTATTTTTAAAGGATGTGAAGAGAAGTATATTTCCTTGGATAGCCAAGTACGTTTTCAAAGTAAATTTTTAAATATAAGTTAAAAGTTTTAATGTTGTTTTAAAAAGCATGTTTTGGAAAATTTATTATTTTTATAATATTTAAATTCTAAAGTAAGTATTTTTCAAATCTATTATCATAGTAATTATTTAAAGATGACTTGGTATTTTGATTTAAAAATAGAAAATCTAGTTTTATATTTTATAAAGTAACCTCATTTTAAATATTCCTAAAGTGTATATTTTTAATAAAGTATTGAAGTAGTTCTCAATTTAAATGTTTTAAAGGATATTTTATAAGAAAGTGTTTTAAATTATTTTAAAAATTTAAAGTTTTTGTGCTTGGTGTTTTCAGTGGAAATAAATATTTGGATATTTATTCCATGAGAAAAGTGTGGTTTGAAACTGTTTCCAAAAGGGGTTGAAAATGGAAATATATCTTGCGAAGATATTTTGAGGTTAATAAATAATTTAGGAGAAATTATTTATGCAAAATTATTTATGCTTGAAGGTTGTTGTGAATGTTAATTGATAGTTAAATAACCGACTATCAATATTGTCCAATGCGCTGATCGTTTCGAAGAGACCGGGATCGGGATTAATTTCTCGAAAACCACTTCGATCCGGTTTGTACATTTTCGTGTGGAAAACAAGAGTTTGGATCCGGTTTGTACATTATTATAATATCAGAGGACTTTGATAAAAAAAATGTTTTAGTTATCCTAAGGTAAAAACCCGACATGTTTATTTGTGGCGTGGTCTTACGAGATGCTTTTGTTTTCAAAGAATTTTGAAACTTTAATAATCCAATTGAGTGTGGTTTTCTCACGCTGGTATTCCAGACTGACTCGTGTTAATATAATGCTCGGGTCAGACCGAGTATTATTGGGCATAGGAAAGGATGCTGTAGAGCTCAGGAGACGTGTTGGATGGCGATACGTACTTCCGTACTTGATTATTATTCCGCTGTGTATTCAGTTTTGAGGATGACTTTATATGACTGTCCAGTGTATGTTATTGATGATGTTGAACTTTGATGATGTATTCTGGTGATGTATGTATAAAACAGATAGTTTTCTTTTGTGTAAAGATCTGTTATTATCTATTATATTTTATTCCGCTGCGATGGTTAGATTCTGATGTTGTTTTGTTTTCTCTTCTTCTACCTCTTCTTCCTTAACCCAAATGGTTCGTATTTCCGTTCATCTTGAGTTGATTGTTGGAGAATAGTGTCGACTCAAAGGGTACGGATTTGCAGGCTGTTACAGTTGGTAAAAACAAGAGATGATTCTGAAATCAAAATATAAAAGTTAATAAAAAAAGTGTAAGGCTAAAATATTTAAACCGAGAGATATGACTTTTAAAAAAATTTGAATTTTTTTAAATAAATCATTTTGAAAATTTCGTGGATTCCATTCCACTAGAGAAGGTCGTGGGTTCCATCCCACTAAAAAGGTCGTGGGTTCCATCCCACTATTAATGCGAGAAGGTGGATTCCATTCCACTATTAAAATCCGAATAAAGATTTTAGTGCTGTTATGAAGTTTTAACATAAATCTAGACACTTACTTATCTTCATATCTTGAACTCTTGATACTCATGAGTCTTCAGTCTCAATTTCTTCAATCTTGAATTCGTCGATCTTGAATCTCTATATTCAGTCATGAATCTTTATACTGTACAGTTTTCATTCTTCAGTAATTGCATACACACACACACATATATATACATATATATTTCATATATATGTATTGCATATATATATATATATATAGAAGAATATTAGTATTTATTTTTTATAACAAGTTCTAAGGTTGTTGTCAACAAAACCATCATTTCATGAACTAACACTAGTTATGAATGAATCGTTTTCTTTTAAGAATGTTTTCCCCTTTTGTTATCACAAAGGGTTGATCGAAAATTGTCTTTCAGGATACAATGAAAAATATTGTGCAAGTTGTGATTATTTACACAGATCAAAAGAGCAAATGGAAGTTTTTCTATTAATGCTTATTTGATAGTTTCGAAATCAGAAGAAAATAAGAAAATTGTATACATTCAAAAATATTAATTTGTATTTGTAGGAGAGGGAAACATTTGTTCTTCAACGGATATGACTGTTTGCCAGCTGCCATGACCGTTTACTAATGGATATCACTGCTGGCAATTGAATTCAAATTCAATAACCATTGAAATCCAAAGTGGATGATGCAATTGTGCTCTGCTTAGCACTTTTCCATGAGATAGCTCCTTTAGTAAGAAGGAACACATAACCCAAAGTGCTCTTTCTACTATCGGTGCATCCACCTCGAGTCAATAACTAATTATCTCAAGGTGATCAATTTTCCTATAGATGAGCATGCAGTGTTTGGTACATGCAAATACCTTGGTACTTTCTTTGTAGCATTCCAATGATAATAACCTAGGTTGACTGATATCTGCCTAACATCCTGACTGTAAAACTGATGTCTGGTATAGTACAAACTTATCCGTACATCAAGATCCTTATGAGCGAAGCATAAGGCAAAGTTTTCATTTTCTCCCTCTCCAGATCGCTTACTGTAACGACCCGTAAATTTTAACTATTTTAATAATATGATTTATTGAAATTTCATGAAATTTTAAAAGTAAAATTTCGAAATAAAAATTTAATATTTGGAATACGTATATTTAAATATAGAAGATGGTAAATTTTCATCTGATTTTATGAAAGTTTATTTCATTTGAAATTCTATTGAATTCAAGTCAGTTAATAATTGTTGATAATAATATTTTTCAAACCTGAATATTTTTACATAGAAAAATTCTAAATCATCTTCTGACTGAGATGTCATTTTTCGTTTTTTCAAATTCGGACTTCTTTAGCTCCGTCGATCTTATTTTTCTACGTTTTTGCTGTATTTTCCGCTAGTACAAAAATTTTAATTTTATAATCCAATCGAATCACTGATATCTGTATGCCGTTTTGATCATCTCGTCGTGCCGATCTCGACAGCATATTCATTTGTGTGTTTCAAAGCCCAACACATGGTAAAATCCGTGAAAACGGATAACAGCATCGATATCCATTTTGGAGTTTTTGATATTCTATGACCATTAATTTGTCACACAGCTGAAACTAATAGTCAGTGCTTTTCAAATTTTAGAATTTAATATTTTGATTGTTTACTATTCCATTTGTGATATTTAGTCAGTACCTCTTTTATTTAATATCCTGTCATTTCGAAATGCTCATGTTATACATCGGTTTGTCTCCTTTGTTTCAAACTGGTCATATTTTTTTGAAAATAACATAGCTTTTCAAATGTGCTTTAGCAGTTGTCAAGGCCAAAACCAAAGAAAGAGAAAATTTTCATAAATATAAATGTTGTATGTTGTAGTGTGCCTCTATAACTTCACTAATATAAATTATTCAGTATCCTATTTTAGATCACTAATAATATTAATTCTTCTCTTGCTTCCCTCTATTCCTCACGTTTCTTTTCCCTATAGCCTACCCTTTCCTTCTCTTAATTTTCTCTCCTCTCTTTTTTTTTTTCTCTTATACAATCGGTGCCTACTCATCTAATGCATGTAAACTCAGTCCGCCTCCTTCATCTTCGGCCTCCGCCAAACCTCCTGCCGCAACACCTCATTTCCACCAGACGAGCTCGCCCTCACCACCGCATAAACCGCAACCTACATCTCTCTACCGTATCACCTTGCTCCGCCCTTCGCTCCTCCTAGGCCATAGCAGCACCGAGCCGAACCCGCCACCATCCCCTCCCCACGGCCACCGACCCGAGCAACGGCCTTCATTCCCCTTTAGCAAGCCATCCTATGCTTCATCTACCGCCACCGTTTCCTCCCTCTCCGCCTTGCTCCTCTATTGTTTTCTCAAAACCGTGAAGCCATCTCCCCTACATGGTAGCAGCAGCCGAGTTCATCAACTCCCGCACTTCCATATTTCCTCCAGCAAGGCAGCAACCGCACCCCTTTCCTCCTTGCCACCGCATTCCCCTCGACTGCATGGCCAAGGCATCATGTCCCCAAACCCCTTACTGCTGTAAGTCTTCCCTCTTATATTTGATTATGTATTAGCATATATATATTACTAAGGATTATAGTATGTTTTGGCTCAGTCTGTCGCATTTCAAAAAAAAGGTTATATATAATTGGTTATGAAATATGTTATATGAGTTGTTTATAAATATTAAGCTGTTTATGTTATAAGAAATATGTTATATAGTTTGTAAGAAGTTTATATATATGTATATATGGTTTATTTTATTTTATTTTTGTTTTGGTTGGGAGGCCATTAGCAAATATATATTGCCTAAGCTATATATAGGATATGTGTTGCGATGTTATACGGGTTTATAATAATACGGTTCAAATATTGCATATGGTATCGAGTCTTATGTAAGTATATTTTGTTTTATATAAGTTAAAGTGATGCTGCCTGTAGGTATGATATGTTCGTTCTATCACACATGTTGTATAGTATTATAAAATATGTGAAATAGTACATAATATGTTTTTAAGTATGCGTACAGATGCATCACGTGTTTAAGAGTATTGTGATATTTTAATATATACTCATATAGTTACTTTTGCTGTTGAATAAAGTGGTGTTCGGACCTCTGAATCTATGTGTTAATGTAAGTTGTGGTTTTGTAATTTAAAACAATGATTTTAATATGTATTTTGACATTTGTATTGAAATTAAACATTTATTCCATGGATAAGTATAATATATATATATATGTGTGTGTGTGTGTGTGTGTGTGTGTGTGTGTGTGTATACATATCTCATTTTTGCTTCTATCATGTTGATTCTAATTTGTTCCCATCAACATCTTTATATATCAGCTTTATTCGTCAATTCGTGCCAATCTACTTTGCTTTGCAATTCGTGCTTGGATTCGTAGCTCATTCCATGTGTCGAATCATCTCTAGCCTCGAAAGGTGAGCAATCACTCATGATTAACGTTATTTTATTTATAAAATTTGATTTCAATTGAAACGACAATTAAAATATGCTGTTGTTAGTTATTTACACTGTTATATATGTTATTACCTGTATCTGTTCACCTGTGACATCTGACACCATTATCTGTTGTTTATATCGATGATACATGCTTGTTATATTGTTATCATATCTGTTATCACTCTGCAAGCTCCCTGTTAGTATAGAATCATTATGGGTTGAAATGATACATACCCAAACGGACTGTAGGATAGGAGAAAATCGTTGTGGGTTGAAATGATTAACCCAAGCGATTTTCATATGAATTGAATTTGGGATTATGGGTTGAATGATATATATACCCGTATATAATTAAATTGCGGATTGAAATGATAAATACCCGTATCACTTGACCATAATATAGAAAATTATATACAAACACTGTTGGTCTATATATAAATAATTTGAAATGATTACTATGGTTTGGAAGGAAATATATGGTTTTTATATAAAGATTGATTGTAGATATTATATAAATGTTATTTTATATATAGTTAATTCTTGAAACTAAGCTTAATAATAAAGTTTGATTTTATTAAAATATAATATGGTTAAGTAAGTATTTAAATTATATTTTAATATGGAGTTTATAATGATTTAATTAATTAAGGTTGAGAAGATAGATTTGAAATTGATTTGAAATCGTATTTAATTAAGAAATATATTTAATTAGAAATCGATTTGAAACTTATGGAATTTGAGATTTGAAAGGATATGATTCTTATAATTGATTTGGTTTTGGGTGATTTAACGAATATTTCAAGTTTAAATGAATTAAAGAAAATATTTAGTCATTTGAAATTGGGGTTTTATTTAAATAATAATGGATTTAGTAAGTAAACATTTCAAAATAAATAATAGTAAATTGAATTTGATATATATATATATATATATATATATATATATAGAATTATCAAATCTAGTTTTGAAATGTTTGAATATTTAAAGCTTTCAAAATATTGAAATTGGAATGGTCAATTTTATGGTTAAAAATTTGTTTGAAATCGATATAATTTGAAATAGTTTATCGAGAAACTGAAATAAATTAAAATTGATGATTTGAGATTCGTTTAAATTTAAATTTTGGAATTTGAACCGATTTGAATCGATTTGTGAAATTTGAGGAAGCTATTTTATTATGTAAAGTATTTTTAACATTATATTAAAACTATTTATATACATTACTTTATAAATTTATTTCATATAAACTATTTTAATATAAATTATTTTTATAAACGTTATTTTAAATTATAAACTATTTTATTATATATATTATTATTTATATTTAAACAGTTAAGTGGGAAGTGTTACGATTCCAAGCATTATGATTTCTAAATTTTGATTTCCAATGTATTATGATTAACAAAGTGTTTTATGAAAGAATGTTGTTTAAATTTAAGTAAATTATTGAATTAAGTTTTGAAATTATTTAATCATTAAATAAAATTGAATTCTTTAATAAGTGAAATTGAGTTTCTTTAATAATTAAGTTTTGAAATTTGTTTAAATTAAATAAGTAAATAAGTGAAATTGAATTTCTTTAATAAGAAATAAAATGTGATTGATGGAAATTAATATGAGACTTGTAATTTAAAGAATTTAATTTGACGAATTTAATTTAATTCAATTTATAAGTTTTGATATAATTAGGTAAACTTAAGTGATTAATTTAATGAATTGGGAATTCAATTGAAATTATTTTGAAATGATAAATTTACTTAATTTAAATGATTACTGAATGAATTTGTCAATGAATTTAAATTGTTTTGAATGTTAAATTAACTTAATTTAAACGATTATGTAATGAAACCCATATATGAATTTAAATCAATATTTGAATTGTTTTAAATAAAAACTAAAGTTGAATTATAGAGTTTGGAAATGGTAAATTTGGAAGTTTTGAAACGTAAATTATAGAAATTAATATAGAAAGACAAATGAAATGTTGGCTTTCAAATTCTAAGTGAGATTGAAATTGATTTGGTTTTTGAAATTTCTTAAACGACCAATTGATGTAATAATTATGAAAGTTATTAAAGACACCGGAATCGGTTAGGGACATACTCACTGTCTAAACCGAATACCACTTTAATAACTATACACGGAGTGTGATCCAGAATGAAGTGGTTGGAATGATGTACGTTGCTGGATTTGAAGAAAGAGAACGATAATGGATAGCCTTGACACTTGTGTCAAATTTGAAATGACTAAAACATGAGCTGTGCCGAGCCAATGAGGTTAGCCACCTCTTAGCGAACATACTTCTTCGTAAACTACTCATTACTTGTTTTTGATTGGTGCGCACCCTTGAATTGGGAGTGTTGTTTCGCGGTGTTGCGATCGTTGCGGCGATGCGTTCTCACCAGTCCGGATCAGGCAAACGGTAGTTTCACTACCTTGGGTATTGCCTCATGTGCCTTGTCATACTCGTATCCCCATGCGTGACCACTACGTTTTGTTTTGTGTTATACCTATGGAGTACTCCTTGATAGCCCACTAGTTTACAGTGGAGTTTACAGTACTGTATAGACTATGACGCTTATATAAAATGTGTTAAGGGGGATAATGGTAACACCTTAACGCTATTTTTAAATATATTATACTTTACTTTAGATATTATTATAATAGCGTATATTACTACATAGTAGTTAGTTTAACGGATCCTTCGAGGATGTTATCCCAAACATCTTTTGAGTTACTTGTATTTTAGTTGTTATTTCACTTGAGTTGGATTTATTGATATAAGAATGTTAATCCTGACTCGAGTGTTTTGTGTTTTCCTTTACACTCGGGTCAGACTGAGTGGTTCAGCTTTTGAGACTCACATTTGGAGTTGGAGCTTCGCTTGGAGATCCAGATATCTATCCAGCTTTCAGATATTCGGTTGATCCCAGTGATGTATTCTGATCATGTATTTGACTATTATATTCGAGACTTCTGATGTAACTTATTTAACTATGTTATATATATAGTAGCTTCATGAACTGCTATTTATTTATTTCTGCTGCATATTGTTATATTACTCTGTGTCTGTGATTCTGCGATTATTTATTTACTGTATGTGCTGAGTTTTTCCAAATATAAACTTGCAATCTGGTATTTTGGGCAATTCAATTCCGGCATGTTTGGAAGCGAATGGTTGAAAATATCAGGTCGTTACATTTGATATCAGAGCTTTGGTAGCTCTAGGAAAAACTTAGCATATAGGGTAAATGTATTTACAGAATCACTTTCGTTCGTGCCTGGAATCCTTCATCTTTGAATTGAATTTCCTTTGAATTTTCGGAACGTACCTCGGTTCCGAAATTCATTCTTGTCCCTTACTATTCGTATTCTTCTGAATTCTGGAGCATCCCATAGCTCCACGATATGATTTGTAAAGAGGTGAAACTCCTTTACAATAGACATCGATTTACCGGAGATTTCTTATTCTCGGTTTATGATGCTATCTATCTCCTGCTATGTCTGAATTCTGTCTCTTGTAATCGAATGTCGATTTGCATCGGACTTCTGCATCGATCTTGGTCTTGAAATCACGGTCGACCAGGTTAAGGTTGCCCACGATTTACATAAACTTATCAATCTTCCTATTTTTTTATTTAATCATCTTATCTTTGTTTCAAACCTATTTTCGAATCAAAATTCTCTTTGATTTGATTTCCATCAAATTTGAATCTCTATACTTGCTTTGAAATCCATTTTGGTATCATCAAGCAAGGAAGTGTATTTGTAAGCTAATATTTAAATGTTTTATATATTGTGTTGTTTGAGTTGTTGAAGTTGATTTGGGTTTTCGATCGATTCGTCTGATCAACTCCATCGATAGGATTTCCAAAACACTTGAACAGAGAAAACTGACACAATATTGTATTCAAATTTAGCGAATGGAATAAATTTTTTGTATGATATATATTTAAGTAAATTTTCTGATAATTGATAAATGAATTGGTTAACAAAATGATAATATTTAATGTACATTTATTTTTCTGTAAACCAATGACTATCGTCTCATAAAATAAATAAATGGAATTATAAACTTGTTTATAAATTGATTTGGAAATTTAAATGAATTTAAAGTGAAATTTGAGAATTTAATTTCCGAAAATTCAAACTTTGGATTTAAAGATTTTAAAATGTATTATCTAAAGTAATTTCGAATAGAAATCATTTCTAAAGAATTTTAAATGATTAAATCAGTGCTCTTTTTTTTGTCGCTAGAAAATAATTTCGGTGATGGCGGCCGCATCTTCGACATTCATTTTCGAGTTTTGAAGTGGAGGGACAATTCTGTAGACCTGCTACACTTTTGTTTGGAAAAAATAAATTGATTTGAATTTTTAAACATGACTTGATTTATAATCTATATTGAAGATTTTAAATTTGATTTGATATAATGTGTGTGTGTGTGTATATATTTTATCTCCAATAGTTTGAAGTGAAATCGGAAATTTAATTATTAAATTTATGTTAAAAGATGTTTTCAATTATAAAATGAAGTCAAAAATTTTAAATACATATTTAAAGTTGAAATAATTGAATTAGAAAATTTTACTTATATAATACCAATTACATTCCAATATAACTTACCTAAATTATTAAGAAGTTAACCTTGTAATTGAATAATATACAATGTAAAACGATGTTAAAGGATTTTATAGATAAAAATTTGAGGGGTTATAATAAATGTTATACACTTAAAATTTTAATTATAAAAGATGTCAATAGAGATAAATGGAATAATAAGTTGATTGAATTGTAAATGAGGCAAATTAAATAAAATTTTGTTTGAAAGAAATCTTTTGCATCAAATATTACTAATTTGAAATAAAATCAACTTAATGAATCATCTAGAATTTAAAGTCAATTGTGGTATATAAATTGATTTAAATTGAAATTTATATGGTTTAAATTAATTTTTTTATTTTGTAATTCAATTATATTTTTCTTCTGGTTGTTTCTATTCTCCTACCTCGTTCCTTTCCCGGGACGAAAAGTTTTGAGTGGGGGAGAGTGTAACGACCCGTAAATTTTAACTGTTTTAATAATATGATTTATTTAAATTTCATGAAATTTTAAAAGTAAAATTTTGAAATAAAAATTTAATATTTGGAATACGTATATTTAAATATAGAAGATGGTAATTTTCATCTGATTTTATGAAAGTTTATTTCATTGTGGAATTCTATTGATTCAAGTCAGTTAATAATTGTTGATAATAAAATATTTTCCAAACCTGAATATTTTTACATAGAAAAATTCTAAATCATCTTCTGACTGGGATGTCATTCTTCATTTTTCCAAATTCGGACTTCTTTAGCTCCGTCAATCTTATTTTTCTGCGTTTTTGCTGCATTTTCTGCTAGTAAAAAAATCAAATTTTATAATCCAATCGAATTACTGATATCTGTATGCCGTTTTGATCGTCTCGTCGTGCTGATCTCGGTAGCATATTTGTTTGTGTGTTTCAAAGCCCAGTACGTGGTAAAATCCGTGAAAATGGATAACGGCATCGATATCCATTTTGGAGTTTTTGATATTCTATGACAATTAATTTGTCACACAGCTGAAACTAATAGTCAATGCTTTTCAAATTTTAGAATTTAATATTTTGATTGTTGACTATTCCATTTGTGATATTTATTCGATACCCCTTTTCTTTAATATCATGTCATTTCGAAATGCTCACATTATACATCGATTTATCTCCTTTGTTTCAAACTGCTCATATTTTTTTGAAAGTAACATAGCTTTTCAAATGTGCTTTAACAGTTGTCAAGGCCGAAACCAAAGAAAGAGAAAATTTTCATAAATATAAATGTTGTACGTTGCAGTGTGCCTCTATAACTTCACTAATATAAATTATTTAGTAGCCTATTTTAGATCACTAATAATATAAATTCTTCTCTTGCTACCTTCTGTTCCTCACATTTCATTTCCCTATAGCCTACCCTTTCCTTCTCTTCATTTTCTCTCCTCTCTTTCATTTTTTTTTCTTTTTTCTTCTTTTTTTCTCCTATACAATCGGTGCCTACTCATCTAATGCACGTAAACTCAGTCTGTCTCCTTCATCTCCGGCCTCCACCCTACCTCCTGCCACACCACCTCATTTCCACCAGACAAGTTCGCCCTCACCACCGCATGAACCGCAACCTCCATCTCTTCGCCGTATCACCTTGCTCTGCCCTACACTCCTCCTAGGCCATAGCAGCCATCGAGCGAACCCGCCACCATCCCCTCTCCACGACCACCGACCCGAGCAACGACCTTCATTCCCCTTTAGCTAGCCACCCTATGCTTCATCTACCGCCACCATTTCCTCCCTCTCCGCCTGACGCCTCTGTTGTTTTCCCAAAACCGTGAAGCCATCTCCCCTACATGGTAGCAGCAGCCGAGTTCATCAACTCCCGCACTTCCATATTTCCTCCAACAAGGCATCTACTACACCCTTTTCATCCTTGCCACTGCATTCCCCCCCCCGACTGCATGGCCAAGGCGTCATGTCCCCAAACCCCTTACTGCTGTAAGTCTTCCCTCTCATATTTGATTATATATGAGCATATATATTAATAAGGTTTATGGTATATTTTGGCTCAGTCTATCGCGTTTCGAAAAAAGGGGTTATATATAATTGGTTATGAAATATGTTATATGAGTTATTTATAAATATTAAGCTATTTATGTTATAAGAAATCTGTTATATAGTTTGTAAGCAGTTTATATATATGTATATATGGTTTATTTTATTTTATTTTTGTTTTGGTTAGGAGGCCGTTGGAAAATATATATTGCCTAAGCTATATATAGGGTATGTGTTGCGATGTTGTACGGGTTTATAATAATACGGTTCAAATATTACATATGGTATTAAGTCTTATGTAAGTATATTTTGTTTTATATAAGTTAAAGTGATGTTGCCTTATATAATAGGTATGATATATTCGTTCTGTCACATATGTTGTATAGTATTATAAAATATGTTAAATAGTACATAATATGTTTAAAAGTATGCATACAGATGCATCATGTGTTAAGAGTATTGTGATATTTTAATATATACTCATATAGTTACTTTTGCTGTTGAATAAAGTGGTGTTCGGACCTCTAAATCTATGTGTTAATGTAAGTTGTGGTTTTGTAATTTAGAACAATGATTTTAATATGTATTTTAATATTTGTTTTAAAATTAAATATTTATTCCATGGATAAGTATAATATATATATATCATTTTTGCTTCTATCGTGTTGATTCTAATTTGTTCCCATCAACATCTTTATATATCAGCTTTATTCATCAATTCGTGCCAATCTACTTTGCTTTGCAATTCATGCTTGGATTCGTAGCTTATTCTATGTGTCGAATCATCTCTAGCCTCGGAAGTTGAGAAATCACTCACGATCAACGTTCTTTTATTATAAAATTTGATTTCAATTGAAACGATAATTAAAATATGCTGTTGTTAGTTATTTACACTGTTATATATGTTATTACCTGTATCTGTTCATCTGTGACATCTGACACCATTATCTTTTATTTATATTGATGATACATACCTCTTATATTATTACCATATCTGTTATCACTCTGCAAGTTCCTTGTTAGTATAGAATCACTATGGATTGAAATGATACATACCCGAACGGACTGTAGGATAGGAGAAAATCATTATGGGTTGAAATGATTAACCCAAGCGATTTTCAAATGAATTGAATTTGGGATTATGTGTTGAATGATATATATACTCACATATAATTAAATTGCAGATTGAAATGATAAATATCCGTATCACTTGACTATAAGATAGAAAATTATATACAGACACTGTTGGTCTATATATAAATAATTTGAAATGATTACTATGGTTTGGAAGGAAATATATGGTTTTTATATAAAGACTGATTGTATATATAATATAAATGTTATTTTATATATAGTTAATTCTTGAAAATAAGCTTAATCATAAATTTTGATTTTATTAAAATATAATATGGTTAAGTAAGTATTTATATTATATTTTAATATGGAGTTTATAATGATTTAATTAATTAAGGTTGAGAAGATAGATTTGAAATTGATTTGAAATCGTATTTAATTAAGAAATATATTTAATTAGAAATCAATTTGAAACTTATGGAATTTGAGATTTGAAACTTATGGAATTTGAGATTTGAAAGGATATGATTCTTATAACTTGATTTGGTTTAAGGTGATTTAACGAATATTTCAAGCTTAAATGAATTAAAGAAAATATTTAGTCATTTGAAATTGGGGTTTTATTTAAATAATAATGGATTTAGTAAGTAAACATTTCAAAATAAATAATAGTAAAGTGAATTTGATATAAATATATAGAATTAACAAATCTAGTTTTGAAATGTTTGAATATTTAAAGCTTTGAAAATATTGAAATTGGAATGGTCTATTTTGTGGTTAAAAATCTGTTTTGAAATCGATATAATTTGAAATGGTTTATTGAGAAACTGAAATAAATTAAAATTGATGATTTGAGACGCCTTTAAATTTAAATTTTGGAATTTGAACCGATTTGAATCGATTTGTGAAATTTGAGGAAGCTATTTTATTATATAAAGTATTTTTAAAATTATATTAAAACTATTTATATATGTTACTTTATAAATTTATTTCATATAAACTATTCTAATATAAATTATTTTTATAAAAACTATTTTAAGTTATAAACTATTTTATTATATATGTTATTATTGATATTTAAATAATTAAGTGGGAAGTGTTATGATTTCTAATTTTTGATTTCCAACGTATTATGATTAACAAAGTGTTTGATGAAAGAATGTTGTTTACATTTAAGTAAATTATTGAATTAAGCTTTGAAATTATTTAATAACTAAATAAAATTGAATTCTTTAATAAGTGAAATTGAGTTTCTATAATAATTAAGTTTGGAAATTTGTTTAACTTAAATAAGTAAATAAATGAAATTGAATTTCTTTAATAAGAAATAAAATGTGATTGATGGAAATTAATACGAGACTTGTAATTTAAAGAATTTAATTTGACGAATTTAATTTAATTCAATTTATAAGTTTTGATATAATGTAGGTAAACTTAAGTGATTGATTTAATGAATTGGGAATTCAATTGAAATTATTTTGAAATGGTAAATTTACTTAATTTAAATGATTACTGAATGAATCCATCAATGAATTTAAATTGTTTTGAATCTAAAATTAACTAAACTTAAATGATTATGGAATGAAACCTATATATGAATTTAAATCAATATTTGAATTGCTTTAAATAAAAATTGAAGTTGAATTATAGAGTTTTAAAATGGTAAATTTGAAAGTTTTGAAACGTAAATTATAGAAATTGATATAGAAAGACAAATGAAATGTTGGCTTTCAAATTCTAAGTGAGATTGAAATTGGTTTGGTTTTTGAAATTTATTAAACGACCAATCGGTGTAATAATTATGAAAGGTGTTAAAGAAATCGGAATCGGTTAAGGACATACTCATTGTCTAAACCGAATACCACTTTAATAACTATACGCGGAGTGTGATCTAGAATGAAGTGGTTGGAATGATGTACGTTGCTGGATTTGAAGAAAGAGAAGGATAATGGATAGCCTTGACACTTGTGTCAAATTTGAAACGACTAAAACAGAAGCCGTGCTGGGCCAATAAGGTTAGCCACCTCTTAGCGAACACACTTCTTTGTAAACTACTCATTACTTTTTTTTGATTGTTGCGCACCCTTGAATTGGGAGTGTTGTTTCGCGGTGTTACGATCGTTGCGGCGATGTGTTCTCACCAGTCCGGATCAGGCAAACGGTAGTTTCACTACCTCGGGTATTGCCACATGTGCCTTGTCATACTCGTGTCCCTATGTGCGACCACTACGAATTGTTTTATGTTATACCTATGGAGTACTCCCTGATAGCCCATTAGTTTACGGTGGAGTTTACAGTACTGTATAGACTATGATGCTTATATAAAATGTGTTAAGGGGGATAATGGTAACGCCTTAATGCTATTTTTAAATATATTATACTTTACTTTATACATTACTATAATAGCATATATTACTACTGCATTGTAGATAGTTTAACAGATCCTTCGAAGATGGTTATCCCAAACATCTTTTGAGTTACTTGTATTTTAGTTGTTATTTCACTTGATTTGGATTTATTGATATAAGAATGTTAATCCTGACTCGAGTGTTTTGTGTTTTGCTTTACGCTCGGGTCAGACTGAGTGGTTTAGCTTTTGAGACTCACCTTTAGAGTTGGAGCTTCGCTTGGAGATCTAGCTATCTATCCAGCTTTCAGGTATTCAGTTGATTCCAGTGATGTATTCTGATCTTTTATTTGACTATTGTATTCGAGACTTTTGATGTAACTTATTTAACTCTGTTATATATATAGTAGCTTCATGAACTACTATTTATTTGTTTCCGCTGCATATTGTTATATTACTCTGTGTCTGTGATTCTATGATTATTTATTTACTGTATGTGCTGAGTTTTGCTAAATATATACTTACAATTTGGTATTTTGAGCAATTCAATTCCAGCATGTTTGGAAGCGAATGGTTGAAAATATCAGGTCGTTACACTTACAGGGCTTTGATTTAAACTAAACTTATCCCCTTTCTAAAGTGGAACGTTAATGGAATTACAATTGTGCATCCAAACCTTTTAAAAATCTTGGTTATGTACGTTTTTTGAGACAATCCCAACGTTCCTCGTGATCTGTCTTGAGATATTTTTATCCCGATCACGAAGGATGCCTCGCCTAAATCTTTCATCTCCAATTTTTATGAATGATATTTCTCAGTTTCAGATGATAAGTTTACATTTTTAGTACAATATGTTGATGACTTGCTTATCGTTTGCTAAAGCATTTAGTAATCCACACATAATCGGTTGAAGAGGCACAAGAAGCAAGCTATGTATATTGGATCCAATATTGTATAATAGGAGAAAACATTGGATGTAACAATCCATGTGATCCAAGGATGACATAAATAAAAATATATTATAGCGGAAAGGATGATCTTCTTTTCATTTCAATTATTCTCAGCCAGAAAGCATAAAGACTAGAAAGAGAAGATAAAAGAATGTCAAACATCATAGTACTTGTATTAATGAAAAACATGAATGAAATCAACTTTGTCCCATGTATGTAGGAATCAAACATTCAAAATCACACAAATATTTGTGTTATTTGTTTACTACATTTATTTCGTCTTTTCATTATGAATCATTTTGCAACAAGTTCATTTAGTTATTCCATCTATTTGAGTTCGCAAATTGCATTAGTATTACCCTCGTGTACGAAATCACTCAGTATTATGTATACTACCATGAAGTGTAGCGACACAAAAAAAGCACACTAACATTTTTGATGCTAGAAGGAGGGACTCCTTTTTTCCTCTCTAACCACTTAATCCTTTAATTTCTCCCCAAACCAAAATACGTTAAAACATTTACCATGTACGAAAAGACTATCTCCGAATTCCTAATTATTTCTACCTTTTCCTATTCATCGAAAAAGCTCATGTAGAATCTAAGCAAAAACTTGATTCTAATAAGATCTTCAAATATCACATTGAAAACACACCAAAGTCAGGGAACGAGAACTGTCTAGGAGTCAACGTCCTAATTCTTAATGTCATTCATAAGATGGTTGACCCACATAGAAGGAGTACAAAGCTTGGTAACCATAAATTATCTAGAAATCCAATCAACTACTAATGACTCAATCGCTAATTGCCAAAAATCCTTACTAGAGCAAACCAAAAATGCAGATGGTAAGGATAACAACATTTCTAGTCATGGGAATAATGCAATGCATGCAACTTCATCTCAAGATGGATGGACTAATCTGAATCAGGCATTTAGTGGAAGAAAAACATACATTAACCCCAAGCTACAAAAGAAAGCTTCTACATTAGAAAGAGTCAGTGGTATTCCATAGGAGAAATTGTGTAATTTTTACATACATCTAAATCTATACTCAACCTTGTGCATAGTAACATGCTTTTTTTCTTTTATATACTTTGTTATACCATGATATAGTTTATTTACTAATTAATTAATTTAAAAGTATGTAGTAAGAAAATCCTTAAGTAAAATGTTATATGATTGTAGTTGCAAATAGTTGCAGTTGTGAGTAATTAGTTACAAAATAAAATGACATGTTGTTTTGAATATTCACATTCAAGATGTTTAAAAAAGGATAACGATTCAATCATTGAAACCAGATTGCATAGCACTCTCCAAATGTTAGGTAGTACACTACTCGTGGCTGATGAGCGCACGAGGGCGTTACATAGTTGTAGTTATCAAATAACTATGGAATGACTCATTTAAGAGTTTTCTGTTAGTTAATAACAACTACGTCAAACATGAAATCTTAGTGTAACGATGTTATATAGTTCCTTCGACTTGTGAATACTATGTAACTTCAGTTTGAATATTCCACTTCGATTATAGTTAAATCATGCTATAGCGATCCATCGAGCGACTATAGTTGGGTCTAAGTTGAACAATTAGAAGTTAAAACATTATTCAATAGAGAATCAATGCCTCAATTGTATGAGGTTAATATCACGGTTAACTTGTAGTCAAATTAATGTTAAAAACTCTGAGCAGTACGGTTGATACTAAATGTTATTATTGAACCAGAGACTTTGTTTTTGGAATATGTTGAATGAGGATAACATTGGAGTTTTAACCAATAACAAATTCCATATATTCTAAAGTGATATTACTTTGATGAAAATAATTTGTGTAAATTATTGTTATTGAATGGTACCACTTAAGATAATATAAAATATGATTTTACAGAAAAGTTTATAAGCGATGAATTTGACCAAAATGTCACATCACTAGTGTAACATCATGGTATTTCGTGCCCTTCGCATCCGCACACGTCGGACTTGAATTGCTCAAAATATCAGATTGTTAATTTATATTTAGCAAAACTCAGTGTATACAGTAAATAAATAAATCACAGGATCACAGACACAGAGCAATATAACAACAAGTAGTGGAAACAAATGAATAATAGTTCATGAAACTACTATATATATATCAGAGTTAAAACAAGATACAACAGAAGTCTCGAACACATAGAAATCTCAATATAATATCAAATAACAAAATCTGAATATATCACTGGAGTCAACTGAATAACTAAAAGCCGAATAGATATAGATGGATCTTCAAGCATAGCTCCAACTCCAAAGGCGAGCCTCAAATGCTGTAACACTCAGTCTGACCCGAGCATAAACCAAAACACAAAACACTCGAGTCAAGATTAACATTCTTATATTAATAAATCTAACCCAAGTGAAATATCAGCTGAAATACAAGTAACTCTAAGGATGTTTGGGATATCCATCCTCTAAGGACTCATGGAACTATCTACTATGTAGAACAATACACTATTATAATATGTCTATAGTAAAGTAAACTATTAAAATAGCATTAAGGCGTTACCAATATCCCCTTTAACACATTTTATGTATTTCCATAGTCTATACAGTACCGTAATCTCCCCCGTACTGGGCGTCGTGAGAGGGCACTCCATAGGTATTGTACAAAACAAACTCATACTGGTCTTGATATAGTAGGTGGCACGGCACAACTAGGCAATTCCAGGATAGATATACCAATTACACTTCCAGGCTAGTGGTAACGCATAGCCGCAGCTACCGCCCAACTCAATCCATACTCCCAAAAATCCGAGGGTGCACTAAATCAATCAGAGTAATGGAATAGTATCAACGAAGTGTGTCTGATCGGAGGAGCTACCTCACTTGACCCATCAATTGCTCCTGTTTTAGCCATCTTAAGCTAACTCACGGGAGTCGGATCCACGTAGATCCCTCAAATAGAATCTTCGCAACCATCTTACTTCATTTTGGAATCTCCATCGCGTACACAATTGTTAAAGCGGTTTTCGGTATTGGCAGAGAGTATGACGATAACCGATCTCGGTCTCTTTAACAACCAATCGTTATTATAACACCATGATCATTTCAAAATATCATACTTCAAAACCAAAATATCATATCCATTTCAAAAACATATCGATACGATATCATTTCTCTCTTAAAATAATATTCATTTCCAAAATAATAACACTTTCCAAAATTATAACCTTTCAAATTATAACACTTTGAAACATTGCTTTGAAATCATATCACCTATCTCTTAAATAGTTTAGATAGTAATAATAGAGTGTGTGTGTATATTAAAAGTTTATATAATAAAATAGTTTATATACTAAAATAATTAGTATATAAAAATATTTTTATATTTTAAATAGTTTATATAATAAAATAATTAATATATGAAAATAGTTATAAGTAAAAAATAGTTTATATTATTAAAATAATTAGTATGTTAAAATAATTGTAAATTAAAATAGTTATATTAAAATTATATATATATACACATATATATATATATATATATATATATATATATATACATACATATATATATATATATAGTTTTCATATATAATAAAATACTTAATAAATAAAATAGTTTCCTCTAGTTCCACAAATCGATTCGAATTAACTCGAATTCCAAAATCCCATTTAAATCAAATCTCCCTTCTCACATATCAAATTCAAATCTCAATAAACCATTTTATATCGATTTCAAATATAGATGTGAACTACAAATTAAACCATTTCAAATTCAATAGATTTCAAAGCTTTAAATATTCAAACATTTACAAACTGAATTTGGCAATTCATATATATATATATATATATATATATATATTGAATTCACCTTACTATTATTTAGTTTTGAAATATTTACTTAATCATTACAATAACCTTTAAATAAAAATTCAATTAAAAATTTAAATAACTAATTATCCCATCCCAATTTATGTAAATTTGAAAATATTCATTTAAATCACTTCTAATAAAAATCAACCTATAAATCGTATCTTTAAAATCTCAAATTTAATAAATTTCAAATCAGACTTATTTGAGTATAATTCTAAAATAAATACAATTTCTAACCAGTTTCTATTCCTCTTCTAACCTAAATTTATTAAGAATTATTATAAACTCCATATTTAAAAATAAAATTTTAAATAAATAATTAAACATATTATTAAATACATTTTTATATTAAATCTCTTTATATATTTTAAAATAGTAAAATTATAAGTAAACTCTTAAAATTTATAATTTCCAAACTAACTTATAAATTTAAATTTCCCAAACATATAGTTTTAAAAATCAAGAATTTAAAACATATATAAAATAACATATATATAATATTTAAAAATCAATATTTATATAAAACCTATATATTTCCTTTTAAAACCCTTGGAAATCATTTCAAATATATATATATATATATACACACACAAATGGAGTCTGTATATAATTTTCTATCCCATGGTCAAGTGATACAGATATTTATCATTTCAATCTGCAATTTAATATATACAGGTATATATCTTTTCAACCTGCAATCCCAAATCATTTTAATGAAAATTACTTGGGTTTATCATTTCAACCCATAATGATTTTCTCCTATTCTACAGATTGTTTGGGTATGTATCATTTCAACCCATAGGGAATTCTATACTAACAGGGAACTTGCAGAGTGAGAACAACGATGATAATAATATAACATATCAATAACAGGCATATATCATCAATAATAAAATAAATAACAGATCATGGTGTCAGATGTCACAGGTGAACAGTTACAGATACTGGCATATATGTAGCAGATAAATAACTAGCAATAGCATGTTTCAATTGTTGTTTCAAATGAAATCAAATCTAATAAATATAAGAATGTTAATCGTGAGTGATTTCTTACCTTCCGAGGCTAGAGACGAACGAGAATGAGATGAGTTATGAATCCAAGCACGAATTCCAAATCAAAGCTAGTTTTACACGAATTTGACGAACAGAACTGATAATAAGGAATCCGATGAAATAATTAGAACCAGCTTGATAGAGACAGAAATTATATATATGTATATATTATTATTTAAAAAAATCAATGTTTAACTTTAAGACAAACATTAAAAAATATATATAAATCATTACCCTTAAAACACATACAATTTTTTTAAAGTCAATATACATTTTATATATAAAACTCAACATTTCAAACCCATATAAAAAAATAAACGTTATAGTGTATACATATAGTATCCCATTATACACTTTAAAAAATCAATAAAATTAAACATACTTTAAAATTAACA
Organism: Allium cepa; assembly: GCA_030765085.1. NCBI lineage: Eukaryota > Viridiplantae > Streptophyta > Magnoliopsida > Asparagales > Amaryllidaceae > Allium > Allium cepa. The sequence goes on from CM060930.1 coordinate 177,564,794, forward strand.
TATTTAAAATATATATATAGAATCAGCAATATATATATATATATAAACTTTAAACATATTTATAATTATACTTCAATCTATTATAACAAACATATATATACAACACATATATTTGCTGCTACCAAATATATAACTTGCTATATATATAGACTGAGACAAAATCTTTATATATCTAATAATATATATATATAACTTATACAATATAAGCAAATATATATATCTTTTATAAACAACTAAACTGAATAACTTGCCTTTTTATACTAACAGCACAAACACTATTATATCAAAATCAATATAACTAACATAAATAGAATATAAAAATATCATATGACTGGAAATAGTATATAACTCAACATATATGTTATTCAAAACAAACTGAGTTTATTTTAGAAAGCATGAGCTGAAAGGAGCTAAACAAATTATATATCTGTGGTGTACATGTACACATATAGTTCAAGTTATTAGCATATATAAATATAAACAAGTAAGTTGACAAACATGTGTAGTTAAAAGTATGTATACAACTTAGATATATAATATATATTTTTAAAACTCCATATGCACATTTTCAAATAAAATATGACATATATATATTGTAACTAACATATATACAAGAAATTATAAATGAGCATATATATATATATATGCTGCATACAAAAAACATACTATATATATATACCTAAGAAGCAAAGACATGCCGAGCTTGGAAAGAGAAAAGGCAGGTCAGAGGCATGGGTTTCGCGGAGTCCAGGAGAGAGGCGGCACTCAGCTGTTGGAGGTGGAGGCCGAATCTAGCTTTCTCTCGGGTGAGTGGCATGGGGAGGAAAAGCAAGAGAAGGAGGCGAGATGCAGAGCTCGAGGATGAAGGCCATGGCTTGGGTTCAAGCTGGAAGGGCTGCTGCAAGCTTTTTATGGTGGAGGAGTTTGGCTGGAGGAAGAGAGGAATTAGGGTGCGACGAGTGGAAGGAGCAGGCAAGGCCGAGGGGTTGTTGAGAAGGGTGGTTGTTTGTTGATGAGAGGATGGAGAGAGGTGGTACGGCCATGGGTGTTGTCAAGTACAACAAAGAAGCAGATAAAAGGTTTGACAATGCCAACCTTTCATTTATATAATGCCAACCTTTCATTTCTATAATTTATATTATTTTTCATGAAAGAATAGAACAGATAGAGAATTGAAAAATAAATTTGTTTTTGAATGAACCAGAAATGTAAATTAAATAGATAGGAATGTTAAAGGCCATAGTTAAATTCAAGGGATATTAATGGCTTGAGCTATTGGTGTTCAACAGGTAAGCAGATCAATGGATAAGAGAGACCAAAAGGCACAAATATTGATACCAATACGGTTACCGTCTTCGCGGTTTCCATTGTGTACCGGACTTCAAAACACAGAATTGAATATACCACAGAGATTAGCACGATAAGACAATCAAAACGGTATACAGATATCAGTGATACGACCGAACTATCAAAAATCAACGTCGGTACCGAAAAATGCTACTAAAATGCCAAAAATAAGATAAAAAGCAATAGCGGTCCAAATTTGATGAAACAAAAGATGATGTCTCACTCAGAAGATGATTTATAAATTTATTATATAAAAATATTCAGATTTGAAAACTATTTTATTATCATCAAATATTAACTTATTTAAATTTAAATAAAATTACAAAATAAAATAAACTTCCATATTATGAGATGAAAATTTACCATTTGCTATGTTAATATAGACGTATTCCAAATATCAAATTTTTATTTCCAAATCCAATACTTTAAAATTTCACAAAATTTCAGTTAATTATGTTACTTTAAACCGTTAAAATTTATGGGTCGTTACAACTAGCTAATGTAACGTGTGAATATTAATATTTGAATTGTTCAATAGTAATCATTGACTGATTCACATCTTTGAGTTGCACAACCACATTTGTAAATTCTTTGAAAAACCACATGATTTAATTAGTTTATAAATTGTTATAAATTAAGTAATATTTAAGATATATTAATTATTATTTTATTTGATGTTTTGGGTGTTGTTAGTAATTATTTGTTGTGTATACAAAAATTACATATATGCGTATCTATATATGATATGTATTTAACAAATTTTTAAATATGTACATTTATTTAAACATGTCTCGGGATTTTTGGGTCCATATGGGATAAAATCATGGTTGTCCATAAGAAAGAAAGAAATGATCTAAAAAACTTAATTGAAGAATCAAAGAGAAATGTTTTAAAAGGGAGAATGAGAAAGGTTTTCATTCTCCCAATAAAACAAATCTTCCTCATTACCTCATTCATTCAATCTTCCCTCTTTCTTCATCCTTTTGTATGGCTGCCACCTTTTCTTCCTTTTCTTCCATAGATGAAATATTTTCATGCAAAATAACATCGAACAAAATAAAATAAAGACGGTTCATTCAATTCTAGAAAGATTGGATATGACTCAGCATCTAGAAGACGATTTGCAAACCAAAGTGTTACAAAGGGAAAGATTGCTTTCGGTTCAAATTTTATTTTATATCATGCATTCACAATGTTCAACATAAAATTCATGTATATGTAAATATTATCTTACCACTTGTTAGGTTTGTTTAAAAAATTATTTATGTATTATCATTTATAAAACATGAAACAAATTCATTATACATATCTAAGAGAAATAGATTGTTGATGTATGTTTGTTTTGGTTGCAATAAAATATGCAAATACATATGTATATTCCATAAATTTGATTTGTTTAAAATAATGAATTTTATATTCAAATGGTTGATGTTTACATAAGCATCTTTGTGTTATTGAAACAATGAAACATCTTGACCATATCATTTGGTTAAGTCAATTTCGATTTGAGAAAAAATAATTCTATGTTTTCATTATTCAATCAAATATATTTGAAATTATGATTTTAATTAAGTTTTAACTATAATATAAATACACATGCATACATATTGAATGTTTTGATTAATCAATTCTTATTTCAGTCTTTATTATGAAAATCTTTTCAAGGTGATTTTGTTTATACGTATTAATATGTTACTTGGATTTCAAATTTTAATGCTAAAATTTGATTATGGATAACTCTCTAATTACCTTTCCTTCAGAGGTTAGATCTAATTTAATTGGAAACTTTAAAAGTGGAAAGATGGAGTTATTTAAATATATCACCATCTACTCTTTCCTTTTGGGCAATCATTTAATTTGACCTATATATAGTATTTACTTAATTCTTTTTCTTTTTAACTGCTTGCCCTATGCTCATCTATAATTGCATATTTGTTGTTTTAACTATATAGGTTTGTTTCAAACTCACATACATATAACTACATAGGTGGCAATACATATATTACACACGCATACATACAAATGGACACACATGTACACAATGGTACCATTAATATATGTAGATGAACCCATATACATATATTGTAGCATAATTAATCAATGTATATACTTAGGCATTTATATTTTGATATGTATGAGAATTTGTGACATGCATATATAATATATATGTATATACAATGAATACAAATCCTAATAGCCATACGTGTGTGTATATAAGTATACACATACTTATATATCTTTATGTTATCATGTGATGTTATGAATATGCTTACGACATATTCAAATAACCATTCAATCAAATTAACAAATATGATTAATTAACAAATATGAAATAACACTAAATAAAATATGATTTTATTAAATAATTAGATTGGATTTAATGCTAGTTAATAAGCTTCATATGCCTATTAGGATCCAAATAGGGGATTCTTTTGAAATTTTTGCTGTTCACTGGTTACGAAACGATTCAGGTTCCTTCAATGGTGTCAAAGCCCATATAACATTTGCAATCTAATTTTCTTGCATTAGAAGCCAACTGATAAAAAATTATTATCTAATGGGTGTCTAGATTTATAGTGTTTATGCTTGGAGTTGGATAATCAAGTATCATCCCCTCCCTAACTAGTAGCCTAGCCAAACGAGTAGATTAACTAAAAAGATTGGCTTGGATGAAAGGCTCAAATAAATTTTGGGCCTTGGGCTAATTTTCGAATTAAGATTTACTAAATTTAAAATATACTTTTAGTTTAAATATTAAGTTTAAAATACAAAAGGAAATGTTATAAAATAAATCTAGAATTTCTCAAAATTGTTTTGAGAAAGTATTTTAATGTTTTTTTAGAATTTTATAAATATTTAATCAATTTGATTAATTAAGTAAGCCAATTGATATCTATATATAGAGTAATATACGTACACGTTACTGTAAACAAAGGCTATAGTTAAAAAATTATCTCAATTATTAAGTAAATTGAAATAAAATTTTGAAATCTATTAAATTATTTAATTAAATAAATGATTTATTTGGTAAATGATCAATTAATTAAATGCCATTCAATTAAATTATATATGCTGATATATATGTAAATAAACTTGAAAGGTTATAGTTTAATAATTTAATTTTTTTATTTTCTAAAACATTATTTTCAAGAAATTAAACTAAATAAAATTTTTAAATTTATTAAATGTTTAATTAAATAATTAACTAAACAAATAGAGTGTGTATGTATATTTGTGTGTTTGATACATTTGAAGCTATAATGGTTGTAGTTGAATATTCTTTTTAAATAGTTTAAGATGAAAAAAATGAAATTATTGAAATGGAAATATCATAACTATTTAATTTATGTTTGTATTTCCTTTTTTCTTTTCTTTCTTTTACATATGCGGCTACAGTAAAGGAAAGAGTTAATCACCTTCAATAGCCGGCTCTTTAAACCATCGCCATAGCCACTATAATCCATCCGCACATGATCCAAGAGCAGCTACAAGCTCTTTAAGATTATTTATCCATTTTCTGACCACCCAATCCTACTTCAATCATCATTGCCACTGCTTGAACCAAACTCTGTCATTCGTTTCTCCACAAATTTCAGCGAACCCAAGGCCTATCTTGGCGATCCGACCATATAGATCGACTTCCCTTGTTGTCCTCTACTAGCCTATACTCTCTGATTGCCTTATGGTCGTCGTTTGACCATCGATCGAAAAACCTTAGAATGGACGATCTATGTTTTTTGAACTTTTGATGCGTTCTCTGATCAATCTGTAAACCCAATCGATAAACGAACACCACCAGTGGATTTGCATCATTGAAAGCTATAATTTTGATATATAAAATTTCTAATTTGGGACACTTCTACATTTTGCGCTTTTTAATTAGGGAGCGATTAACTTCTACTATTTACTATTAATAAAAATTGACTTTTTTAATAATATAGCCATGACATGCTACACCCTAATCATGTTTACATAAAATAGCCACCTTTTAATTCGTAGCTACATTATTTATAATGTGATTTATGGCTATAAGGGATGAATAACTATATCTTACTAATATATACCCGAATATGATGAATTCCCATCACTGATTAGTCGTGCATCCTCTCCGATCTAAAATGAATCCTCTTCTTTGTCGCTGTCCAAAAATTCCTTGCCTTTAAAATTGCAATTTCTCAATAGCGTTGATTTACCAGTGTAGCTCTCTCCACAGTGATCGGTTTCATACATAAATTTGTTTAACTTGGATTTGATTCGGTGGATTTGGAATTGATTTAGGGATTAGGGTTTTATTATTGGATAAAATATTTATAAAGTAAAAGAAACAAGGTTAAGGATTTATTTGTAGATTGAAAACAATAATATTTAGGCTGAAATTTCATAATTAATACACTACGAAAATGCCATTAGGTTTAATTTTTCTAATTTCTAGCCCATTTAACCAAATTCAGTTAGTTATACATGTTTTCTAATTATAAACAGTATTCCGGATGCAAAGAGATATATCCCGAGCCTAATTCCAACTCCTATAGAAATTTACTATTTTGTCTTTTATGTAAAGTTATGATTTTATTCTTTTAATTTAATTATGTAAAATAACGGGGTGTCACATGGACTTTGGTAAAATAAAGTATGGGACACAAGTTCAAAGCTTACAAATCATTTAGGAAAAATTCAATTTCTAATCTATAATAAACTCACCATCTTCTATCCACATGATATTTTTACCTTGCCAACTATTGATCATTGGCTGACGCAGGTCTACTGGACATAATCAAGAATCCTAATTCTGTTAGACACAATGCTAGGCTGACTGTCATTAACTATTTTTTTCTAGGGTCAACTAAACCCAATGGTTTTACGGGCTCACCAACAACCTATCTTTACTCTATATATTCCCTTCTGCATGTAACCTCAATTTAGTCCTACCTATGACAAGCCCTACACATTAGAATTTTGAACTTAATTTAGCTAGTGTTTAATAGCTAAAGTATAGGGCACGATCCTACACCAGCCCCATCTGGTCTCACAATATCTGAGTCAAAAACTTATGGTTAAGTACCCTATTCATGTTTCATTTCCTGTCTTAGGGTTAACTACCTTGTTAAAATTTCATTTGCTCGTAAATAGTCTTTACAAATGATTTACCCCTAAAATCATACCCTTATAAAACATGGAAGTCATATACTTTGATTTACTCAAAATACTTATGCCATAACATATACTTTACACAAAACAATGTTGATGAAACTTTGTTAATTAAATTATTTGTCCCTTCAAAGTAAGTTAAAAGCCTTTTTCACTTAAAAGATTTATGCCATGTAGCCAAGGTAAACCTTCGAAACCCTTGTTTAAAAACTTTAAACAATGTCTTTCGAAATCATTGAGAACACCCCTTTCAAAAGCTTTACTAAAACCTTAGACATCTTCTTTTAAAACCAGTTAAACTTATCTTTCGAAAGCATCGGAAACCCTCCATTCATATACTCAAATAAACCTTCTAAAAACATTAGGATCTCCCCTTCGAAACACATATTATATACCTTTCGAAAGCATTGAGTTCAAGTAAAGTATCGTGGAAACATTGCTTCAAAAATAATTATTCCTTTCGAAACCATTGGGTTAAACTTTTAATATAACTAAGGGCCATAAAGAACTAGGGCGAAAGCATTACCTTCGAAAGCATTTATTCTAAGTAAAAGAAAGAGGATAGTTTCGAAACCAACCCTTTCGAAACCATTTAAAGGCAGCCATGTGATCTTCTTGAAAGCATGAAGAAGGCGTCTTCAAAGAAAAAGGCAAAAGCACCTTTTCGAATGCATTGATTCGAAAGGTATGAATGTGGCGGCTAGGTTTCGAATTAGTTTGAAAGAGTCTACCCCTTCGAAGGCTCCCTTTTTAATCATAAGTAAGCGACAACTCATTCAAAAACTCCTTTATATAAACAAATGCAAGTTGATTAAGTCGAAAGCTAACTCCAACCCTTTCGAAAGTATCATTTATAAACAAAAGTAGGTCAAAGGTAATAAGAATAGCTTCAACCCTTCATAAGCGAGGTTTCAATAATTTTCCTTCAGACTTTCTCAAATGCACTATGTATCAATTGCTTGGTACTATGTGCTTTGGTTTCGAATGGGTTAGCGGAGGTATAATGTCGAAAGCGAGTATATGGAAGTAGCGAAGTAGTGATTCCAAGCAAAACTGATTTTTAGCTTTTAAAAGTAATTTATTATTGCCTAATTTTCCCTATTTATCAAAACATAATTGGTTGTCATTTCTTTATAAAAATATTTTCCTAAAAGCATCGCCGAACTCAGAACTAAAAACATTTAACAAATAAGCCCTTCTCCTCGATAAAACATAAAACATTAAAGTCCCTTAGATTAAATAATTTTATTATCATAGATAGTATTTGAAAAATTCCCTAAATATTACCATAATTCACTTAATATGTTTTCTAACATATTTATATTTCAATCCCAAAATCAATATATAATTTCCGTAATTAATTTAAACCTAATATTAGCTATTTTTTCACAGGAAATTCATAATAAGCCCACAATTACTTAGAAAATTATGACACTTGAAACCCACTTTTAAAATAATATTTTCAACCATATATCAAAAGCGCAAGTCATTTGGACATAATTTAGTAGGTTTTCCAATCTAAACTTATCATAGATCTATATAAAACACCATAAATCATCAACAAGCATATATCCTTTTAAACAAGCATAACATGGCATATTATTTGCAAAATTATTTCGGGTCAAACCTTAAAACTGAAATTATCAACAAAAGTTAGATGTAAGTCAAATTATTCACCCTAGCTTGGTGTTAAGAAGGTTGAGATTTGTCCTTTGATTAATCCCCTCAAGCTTTTTACTTGTTTCCTAGCTTATCTTCATTTTGATTTCTCTTAATGGTGGTGATCTAGCTTATAAGTGTTTTGGTTTTATTTGTAAATGTTGAAATGAGTAAGAAACGAAGGTGAGAAGGGTTTACGATATAAGAATGAGGACTATTCCTATTTTACCTTATAATATTCCTCCTACTTACTTCTTTTTAATTCTCTTTTGTTTATACATTAATTAAGGCACGACCCTCCTTATTGATTAACAAATCTCAATCCCTTAACCATTCATATTATTTCATTTAATTATCTAATTAAATGCCCTGAATAATGTTAGTCAAAATTAGAGTCATTACAGACTCCCCACCTTAAAGAAGTTTGTCCTCGAAATTGCGATAAGGTACTCACAACAATCAAACGTAAAGGTAAAACATACCACAAAATAAGTCAGGATAATTATATCTAATTCTACCTGTTAGTTTCCCAAGTACAGCCTCTCTCGTCGTCACTCCACCGGACTTTGACTAATCTGACTGTCTTTTTTAGTCTCTTCTCATCCCTCGCAACCATACGAACTGGTTTTCTAGTTATAGCCATATATGGTTCCACTACTAAATCATCTGACACAGTTGGTGCAATAGCAGTTTCTGGATCTTGAATACATTTTATTAGATGAAAAACATGAAAAACATTGTAGAATCCTTCCAAACTATTTAGTAACTCTACTCTGTATGCGAGTTATCAATCCTTTCTATAATAGAAAATGGTCCAACGAATCTTGGTGCCAGTTTCCCTAATTTTCCAAATCAGATTACACCTTTCATTGCTGATATCTTGATGAAAACATGATCTTCGACTGAGAACTCTAAGTTTTTCCGTCTCCTATTAGCATAACTCTTCTGCCTAGATCGAGCTTCCTTTATTCTAGCTTAAATTAACTCAATCTTTTTTGCTGCTTCTTTAACCAAATCCAGACCAAGAGCTAACATATCCCCGATCTCTAACCAACAAATGAGAGATTTGCATGGCCTTCCATACAAAGCCTCAAATGGTGCCATCCCTATACTAGTCTGATAACTGTTGTTATACGAAAATTTGACTAAGCATAGGTCGACTTCCCATGATCCTCCAAAGTCTAGCATACAAGCTTTTAACATATCCTATAGGACGTTGTTAACTCTTTCCGGTTGTCCTTCTGTCTACGGATGGTATGCGGTACTCATTTTGAGCTTGGTACCTTAATTCTCCTATAGACTCATCCAGAACTCGCTGGTAAATAAAGAATCTCTGTTACTTACTATACTACTAGGAATTCCATGCAGTCTATCTACATTCTTCATGAATAATTTATCCAAAACAAGCGTTGTCCTAATTGACTTAACTGGAATGAAATGGGGACTCTTGGTCAACCTGTCTATTATGACCTATGTACTTTCATTTCCTCGATTTGATCTTGGCAACCCATCTATAAAATCCACTGAAATAAAATCCCATTTCTAAATTGGAACATCCAAAGGCTGAAGTAACCCACTTGGTTTCTGATGTTCATCTTTTACATGTTGACAGTTCAAACACTGTGTCGCCCATAAGCCTACATCTCTCTTCATACCCTTCCAGAAGAAACTCCTTTTCATATATTGATACATCTTATTTCCTCCAGGAAACGGCGAACTTTGAACGATGGAATTCTCCAAGAACTTCCTTCCTAATGTTTCCTACATTTGAAATATACACTCACTCTTTCTTCCTTAACCAACCATTCTGGTCAAGATTGAAATCTTTCAAGCATCACTCTATGTTCCATTCCTTAGTTTTTTGATCCGTTCAGCTAATAATGGATTCTCCCTTTGTTTAGAAGCAATCCTTTCGATCATTATCGGTCTAACTTCTAAACATGACAGCATAGCAATTTCCTTACTATACCTAGCTTCAGATCTCCACTGTATTCTATGTACAGTCGATGCTTCTAAATTTTTCCACTCACCTATCATTGCCAATACTGCATTCTAATGTTTTCTGCTAAGTTCATCAACAGCCTTATTGCCTTTCCCCTATGTTTACTCAATTCCAAAGTCATAAGCGGCTAAAAACTCTAACCACCTCTGTTGTCTCATCTTCAATGCGAAAATTACTACAGCTAATTCCAAATCATGAGTTGGATATCTAACTTCGTGCCCTCTAATCTGTTGTGAAGCATAGGCAATCACTTTACCATTTTGCATTAACATGGCTTCTAACCCTGTTCCACATGCATAAGTGTACACCACTAAGTCCTGATTACCCTCCGAAACAATTAACACAAGTGCATTAGCCAATAAGTGTTTCAATTTCTGAAATGTCTCCTCTCACTTATCAGTGCAGATAAACTTCACATCTTTCCGAGTTAGCTTAGTCATCAGTTCCACTATCCATGGAAATCCTTAATGAACCTCCGATAATAACCAGCTAATCCAAGAAAACTCTTTATCTCAGTCATTGTCTCAAGACACTTCCAATTTTTCACCACCTCGATCTTAGCTGGATCTACGGACAATCCTTTTTCTAAGACTACATGAACAAGAAATTTTACTTCTTTCAGAAATGACACTTCAAAAATTTCACTTTCAGTTGATGCTGCATCAATGTCTCAAGCGCCACCCTAAGATGACATTCATTCTCTCTTTCACCTTCAGAGTATATCAAAATGTCGTCTATGAGTACTAAAACGAATCTGTTCTGATGCTCGTGAAAGATTATGTTCATCAAGTCCATGAAAAATGCTGGTGCTTTTGTTAGTCCGAACGACATTACTAGCCATTTGTATGATACATATCTTGTTCTAAACACCATCAACTATCCTCTGCTACTCTAAGCTGATGGAACCCTATTTCTAAATGCAATTGGGAAAATACTTTGGCTCCACTCAACTGGTCGAACAAATCATCAATTCTAGGTAATGGATATCGATTCTTTATCATCTTCTCATTCAACTTACGATAATCAATACGCAACCTTAACGATCCATCAGGTTTCTATGCAAATATTGCGGCTGCTCCCAGGATGAACTATTTGGTCTGATGAAGTCCTTACCTTATAAATCCACCAACTGCACCTTTAGATCCTTCATCTCGGTAGGTGTCATCCTACTTGGTGGTCTACTCACTAGTTCTGCTTCGGATACTAAATCTATCCGAAACTCAATGGCTCGTTTGGGCGGTAGTCCTACTACGGGCACAAGACATCTGTGAACTCTCTAACTGCGAAAACTCGTTTTAGCTCGTCTTGTTCCTCCATAACACCCAAGAAAGCATTTATCTTAAAACTAATGCTTTCTATGGAGTATATAATCTGAACTCTACAACTAGGATGTCTAATTGTATTTTCCTATCAAGGAAAATATCGTAGCTTCATACTTACTTAACTAATCCATACCCAAAATAATTACGAACCCTACGAAATCAAATACATGCAAATTGCAAGCAAATATATGGCCTAAAAATTCAAACTCTAAGTGGTCACATCTCATCCCAAGAGTTGCATACCCTCCTATCAGATTCATAACCCTTAAGAAAGTAACTAGGTATGAAGGTTCTAGGTTAAGTTATCTTCCAAACAATGGGATATAAAAAATGCGATGCACTAGTATCAAATAGAACTCTAACCGATACACTACGAATCAGAAACATACGTCGCAACACAGTTTTTCCTTTCTCCTCAGCTGCTGGTCTTGAGGTAGCTGATTCCAATGCAAACATCTTGCATTTTCCATCCTTGGATTGTTCCTTGTACTAGTTCTTATAATGTTCAATCCGATCAAATTAAAGCACCTCACCTCTTTCTTATCAACAACTTTCTTCCTTTTGCTTGTTTAATACTCATGAGCATAGTGTCCCTTCTTGTGACACTTATAGTAACCTACTTCAACTTTTTTTCTTTGTTGCTCCTCCTTTCTGAGTGCCTTTCTTATGAAATTTTTTTTCTCTCCCAGTTCCACCCACTTTGAGCTTTCTATGCTTTGTTACCATCATGAAAAGCATGCATCTCCTCCTTCCTCAAAGCCATATCAACAACTACATCATATTGATCCCTGATATGTGGTAGAGTTGCTTTAGCTAGTTCAGGTTTCAGTCCAAGACTGAACTTCTCATTCCTTTTTATAACTATATCAACTGTAGCATATCCGTATCTCGATAGCTCCGCAAATATGGTTGCACACTCAAGCACCATCATGTCTCCTTGCTCCAACTCCATAAACTTCCTGAGTAGAGTTGACTTAGAAATCTCTAATATGAATCTTTCCTCAAAACTTCGTATAAATTCAGCCCAAGCCATGTTTGCTCATTAACTCCCACAGTAACACTGTTCCACCAGTACCGTGCTTCTCTTTGCGACCGTCTAGAAGTAAGCTCCTCTTCTGCTCATCATTAAGCCCTAAATCAGCAAAGATCCTTTCTTAGTGAAGCAACCAATTCTCCACTTCAATTGCATCAGTTCCGATAAACGGCTTTCCTTCAAGCCTGACATAACCTATTCTTAGTACTGCATAGTTATTGACCATCGAAGCTCCTTGATTTCCTCCTTCAATATTTCCTCTGACTAAACCCGAAGCAACTCCCGCCTACATCATATTAATGAAGAACTGATACATAGCTCCCATGTCAGGTTTCGGCAATCTAGCACTCACATTAGCAGCTTATGCCCGACCTGTATTCCTTCCAGTGTTAGGTCCGACATTTCCATTGGTTGTGGTGCTTCCTCCACCAATGTTAACTCTTCCACTCCTTGCATCCACATCTTACATCCTTAAAATCTACATTCGAGTCTTTATAAGATACAGATGAATAACCTAAGAGAGATGGAAGAATAGAGATAAAGTGGTATTTATATATAGCAAATACAAATATGTTACTGTAACATTATATCATACCCCAATCTTTTCTTAGATTCCTTAGGATTGTGTTTTCAAAATCATTTTAAGTTTGAATTTTTTTTAGTTTTCATAAACCTAGGCTCTAATACCAAGTTGTGATATACCCTATCTTGAGGCCCAAGCTAAGTGTTATAGATGCTGCAGTCATCCACAATATTAACCACCAGTGACAAAATATGGTAATGCTAATGGTATCTATGATATCAAAAGCACGTGAATATGAAAAAAAATAATAAATTTTAAAAACAACTTTTCTTATTGCATTTTAAATCAATATTTCATATTCAGTCATATAATCCCAAAATGAATCTTAGGTTTTGATCATATGTAATTATTATAAATTACGCCAAAAGCGACATATGAAGATGTCCCTTGGATTATCAGAGTACTAAATAGACATATTAGTCATAAATACATCACAGTAGAAATAAAACTAAATAGCTCCTACATACCTAACTTTGCCTCATGCATGTCTTTGGAAGCTTATTCGTCCAACCAACTAAACCTGAGAAACCTTAACTCTCAATCTACTCAAATTAAATTTTGAGTACCCAAGAGTTTAAGGAGAAAACATAAACTTCAAGTCAGACATAAAGACTAGTGCGAATAATACTATTACATCTCGATTTACTTATATTAACCACATTGCTTAGCGGAACGAGTTTTCCCACACTAATATCCTTTTATAAGCATATCTTTTGCAAATCAGAATCCTGCAATCAAACTGCTTATAACAATAATATCAAATACATATATGCATAAAAATTATGAAATCAATGGACCATCTGTCCACACTATATGTTTACCTAGCTAACTATTAACATTAACTAGACATAATCAAGAATCCAACTTCTGTTAGACATAATACTGGGCTGACTGCCCTTAACTTTCTTTTTTTTCTAAGGTCAACTGAACCTAATGGTTTTATGGGATCACCAATAATCTATCTTTACTTTTTATATTTCCTTCTTTGTGTAGCCTCATTTTAGTCCCGCTTGTGATAATTCCTACACACTAGAAATTTGGATTTATTTTAGCTAGGGGCTAATAGCTGAAGTATAAGGTGCGACCCTACACCAGTCCCATCTAGTCTTCAAATATCCGAGTCATAAACTTAGGGTTGACTACCTTATTCATGTTTCATTTCCTATCTTAGGATTAACTACCCTATTAAAATTTCATTTCCTTGTAAATAATATTTAGAAATAATTTACCACTAAAATCATACCGTTATAAAACAAGGAAACCATATACTTTGATTTACTCAAAATACTTTTGCCATGACATATACTTTACACAAAATAATGTTAATGAAACCTTATCAATAGGATTATCTATCCCTTTAAAGTAACCCTTTTTCACTTAAAAGATTTTAGGCCATGAAGCCAAGGTAAAACCTTTGAAACCCTTGTTTAAAAACTTTAAACAATACCTTTCTAAATCATTGAGAACGACCCTTTCAAAAGCTTTACTAAAACCTTAGACATCCTCTTTTAAAACCATTTAAACTTGACTTTTGAAAGCATTGAAAACCCTCCATTCAAATACTCAAAATAAACCTTTTGAAAACATTAGGGATCTCCCCTTTGAAACGCATATTATATAGCTTTTAAAAGCATTGGGTTCACGTAAAGAATCGTGGAAACATTGCTTTGAAACCTTTAATAATTATTCCTTTCGAAACCATTGGGATTATTTTTTAATATAACAAAAGGGCCATGAAGAACTAGGGTGAAAGCATTACTTTTGAAAGCGTTTATCCTAATTAAAAGAAAGAGGTTACTTTCGAAACCAACCCATTCGAAATGATTTCCTCTGAATCCATTTTAAATTGGCTATATGACCCTTTCAAAAGCATCGAGAAGGTGACTTCAAAGAAAAAGGAAAAAAGCACCCTTTCGAATGCATTGATTCGAAAGGTATGAATGCAGCAGTTAGGTTTCGAATAAGTTTGAAAGCGGCTATCTCTTTGAAGGCTTCCTTTTTAATCATATGTAAGCGGAAACTCATTTGAAGCTCTTTTATATAAACAAAGGCAAATTGATTAAGTCGAAACCTAACTCTGACCCCTTCGAATGCCATTTATAAATAAAAGCGGTTTAAATTTAATAAGAATAGCTTCTACCCCTACGAAAGCAAAGTTTCAACACTATACCTTCCGCCTTTCTCCAATGCACTACGTATCAATTACTTGGTACGATATGCTTTGGATTCGAGTGGATTAGCGGAGGAATGGAGTCAAGCTAGTATATGGAAGTAGAGAATTAGTAATTCCAAGCAAAACCGATTTTAGCTTTTAAAAGTAATTTATTGCCACCTAACTTTCCCTATTTGTTGAAACATAATTGTTTCCATTTCTTTATAAAAATCTTTTTCTAAAAGTATCGCCGAACTCAAATTAAAAATGTTTAACAAATAAGCCCTTCTCCTTAATAAAACAGATAAAACATTTATGTCCCCTAGCTTAAATAATTTTATTATCATAGTAAATACTTTGGCAATTTCCCCAAAAATTAACTTAATTCACTTCTAATCTTTTTTTCTAACATATTTAAATTTCGAACCCAAAATCAATATATAATTATCGTAATTAATTTAAACCTAATATTAGCTATTTTCTTTCATAGGAAATTCATAATAAACCTACAATTGCTTAGAAAATTATGAAACTTGAAAACCACTTCTAAAATAATATTTTCGACCATATATCAAAAATGCAAACCATTTGGATGTCATTTAGTAGGTTTTCCAATCTAAACTTATCATAAAATCTATATGAAACACCATAAATCATCAATAAGCATATATTCTTTTAAACAAATATAACATGTCATATTATTTGAAAAATTAATTCGTGTCAAACCTTGAAACCTAAATTATCAACAAAAGTGTGATGTAAATCAAATTATTCACCTTAGCTTGGTGTTAAAAAGGTTGAGATTTGTCCTTTGGTTAATCCCTTCAAACTTTCTACTTGTTTCCTAGCTTATTTTCCATTTGATTTCTCTTAATGGTGGCCGGCCGAGCATATAAATGTTTTGGTTTTATTTGTAAATGTTGAAATGAGTAACAAAAAAGGCAAGAAGGGCTAAAGGTATAAGAATGAAGAATATTCCTATTTTCCCCTTATCATATTCCTCTTACTTGCTTCTTTTTAGTTATCTTTTATTTATACATTAATTAAGGCACAACCTTCCTTATTGTTTAACAAATCTTAATCCCCTAACCATCTACATTATTTTATTTTATTTATCCGATTAAATGCCCTAAATAATGATAGTCAAAATTAGGTCATTACACTTTGGTAGGATTTTGATTTTTAAGTTGACTACAATTATGGTGATACTAACCTTCTACAATGAAGGAGAGGTATAATGATCCAGCTTTTCAATCGTCTTAATTTAGAATATTAATTGAATTTAAATATTGAAAAATGAATATTTAAAGTTAAAGCAGTTAATAATTGAATATTGAATCTAATATGAGTAAAAATGATTTCTAATGTTAATTTCAAACCTATTTGAATTAGAATAGAGTTAGTAAACTTTTAAAATTGAGTTAAAAAGGTGAATAAATAGAAATTGAAAATTTAATATTTTTATAAATATGTAAAAATAGTCATTTTTGACACTCTCTCGGATTTCGACGAAACTAGTTTCATCGGATCCGTAATAGTAACTTATTATAGGATTTCAATTTTCGTGTCGATCGGACTTATGGTTTGGTCGTGTGAAGCTGAAACGCATAGAAATTTATTTAAGTAATTTTAATTAAAATAATTCGATTCAAAAAATTATCTTCCAAATACGATGGTATTTGGATCTGATATATATTCCATTGTATTCGGAATAGGGGTAAAATATTATGAACGCTAGGCGGCACACTTCGATTGTAGTTCAAAAATTTTTAGTGGTGAATAGTGTTTTGTAAATGGCTATATAAGGACCTCATTTCTCAAAACGCCAAGCGGCACGCTTCGATTGTACCATGTGATATTTGATGTGATGGATGTCATGATTTCTATTATTGATGTGAATTCTCTTATTTAGTGCTTTTGCAGCATTGGGCCGTATTTTGGAATTTAAAATATAGAAATGATGGTATCAATTTAAAAAGGATTTCAAAGTGATTTTGAAAATATATTTGTTTTTATTTTTGAATTATAAAAGAAATGGATTTATTTTAAATAAATAAAATTTTTATAATTTTTATGTTATAAAAATTATGGTTTTGTGAAATAGACTTAAAAATGATTTTTGAAATATGAAGTTAACTATTTTGTAAAATAAGTTAAATTGTGAATTTTTAACTTATTGTAAGTGGTTTGTATATAAGATTTATAAAATTGATATTTTATAAATAAAAGTAATAGGATTACAAACGAGTTTTAGAAGTGTTAAAATGAAGTTATAAATGAAACCTTATAAGTAAATGAGATTTATAAAGTAAGGAAGTTATAAAAGAAATGTTATTAATAAAAAGATTTGATGAAACAAATATTATAAATGGAGTTTTATAAATGTTTGAAATAGAATTTAATCAAAGTTTTATATGGATTTGTAATTAAAGTTTAGAAATGAATTTATAATGGACTTTACAAATAATGAGATTACAAAAGAACGAATTTGTAAATAAAGAGATGTATAAGTAAATAAGTTTATAATGGGATTTTGACATATGAATGAGATAAACAAGAAATTGGTTAATAATGGAATTTTATAAATGAAAGTTTTATAAAATGGAAATGTTCTGTTCTATAAATGTGAAATCAATTTAATTTGATAAGCTAAATATGGATTTTTATAAATGGAAATATGTTCACGGTTTTAAAGAGAATAAGTCTTCAAATGATTGTTTTGGAAAGTAATATTATAAAATGGAGTTTAAGTGGTTTGAAAATAAAATGATTTGTGAATTCACTTATTTTTAAAATAAGTATATGAAAATGTTTTCCAAATGTCCAATAAGTGAAATGGTCTTGAATATTATCTTTTTAAAGATATTTTGAAGTGAATAATTGGAAAGTGATTTTATTTATAAAAGATTAATAAACTAGGCCCAGTGACTGTTTAAGTGCTAAATTATATATATGGACATTTTAGTTTCTCAACTTGATGTAGAACCTAATTAGTCGTACACTTAGTACATAGCTGACTATGTAGGCTTGATTATCATTTGTGTTGAGAGTGTTGATTCGTGTAGTGTGGAGTTACTCCAATCTATAGAGGTTCCTTCTTGGCTGAAGGATAGCAAATTGAAAGTTGAACATGTGATAAGTTTATGAGACTTGGTTTCTATTTGATGTTGAGGAATGCTTTTGCGTTGTTGGTATGGGGAGACCGGGATCAGATTTATTTGAAAACGACTTCGGACCAATATATATATGCAACGATTGTGTAGGTTGGTCGATGATATTGATATTTAGGATTTTCGTAGTGAAGGACTACTTGTTGATCATTTTGGGTTAAAATCCCAATATATATAGTAGCAGCAGTCACTCCATTATGAAATATCCAATGCAAGGACTATTCGCTACTAATACTAGGGATTTTCCGAAAGGATATGGTAGGAAAGTACCTTCAGTTTCGTTCAATCCCAGAACCAACATGTATGTATGATTGTCTAACATTGCATTTCTAAGATTGCGTATATTGGTTATACAAAACGTACCTCTGTGGTGGCCGAGAAGGCAACTTCTTTTAGCTTAACACCCTCCTTGAAACATACAAGCTCAAGGGTTTTATTTTTGTGGGAGACAATTAGTAATCAACGGGAATGGCAATGTGGAATTCAAAGATGATGATGATGTGATATATGAAAGGTAATCAATACCTCTTTTGGCCTCACTCTCGGGAAAATGACTGAAATAGGGATAGAAACAGCAAGGCTAAGTGGGTCGCTCCCATTAGGAGATGTCTTCACTCTTCTAGATGTATCTTTACATGTTATGACGTCGTGTATTTGATTATTATTGATGTATTCTTATAGCCACGGATTTAGGTCGGTAACAAATGAAGTGATGACATATTGCAGTATTATCTAGGAATGGGTAGGCCGGTCTTGTGTTGGTCTAGGCGCCCAGTATCTGGACCCTAGGTACATCCCTCGAGATATATACCGAGTTTCAGAAAGGTACTCCCTTCACCTAGTCATTTGTATAGAAATCCAAACTCCAATACGTGATGCCATTTTCTATTGTAGAAATCCTTGTATTACAAGGTGTATGCTGGAATTTGATAATGTAACAATTTCAGCTATGATTCATATTATTTGTATAATAGACACTATCATAGCACAAGATAATTTGATATGAAATGTTTTCGTTATGTTAAGGTAAAAACCTTGTCGGTATTTATTTTCGACGAGGTCTTACGATATACCCTTTGTTTTGATAAAGATAGTTTGGTAATCTCAAAACTTTAAAATTAAGTTGAGATGTGTTTTTCTCACACTGGTTTACCAGACAGATCCGGGAATTCTTCCCTTTCAATGCTCGTGTCTGATCGACTATATTACAGGTTTAGATTTGGTGCTTTTGGAGCTTCAGCAAGCGAGCTGGAGATCTCCATGCCGTTATACACATATCTATTTATTTTTCTGTTGTTTTGCATTTTTGCTATTATAAATTATCAGCATTTGTGAGGATAAGTTATTATAACTGTCCAAGCTGATGATTACTTATTGTGTACTCTGATATTGATTTATGTATATTACAGTGTCTCTTCGTAAAAATTACTAATCTATATTATATGTTATTCTGTTACGATGTGAGATTCTGTATTGTTTTGGTTCTACTTCTCTCTTCTTCTTTCTTCTCTTTTTCTTCTCACCCTCTCTCTTCTTTCTCATGACCATCTACAATCGGTACGCTCTAGGTCAGACATTCATGGTTTGGTGTCGGATTCAGAGGAAGCCAGGTGAGGATCGTCACAAGAGGAATTTACCTTGGGTAGTATTTCACTTCAAGTGGTTTAATGTACACTGAAAAATGGTCGTGAAAAAATTAACATGTTAAGTATTTAACCATACTCTAAGTGTAGCAAACTACTTAAGATCGATAATACACTCAATCAGAAGACTACTTTACATCGTTACCTCAATTATCTATTTTGACAAAATTGTATTAACCTATAGAAGACCCTTGTTAAGTGATCCTTTGATTGTTCTAAGCAATCACAAGTGCATAAAACCTTGTTCCCCTAACAGATTTTAGTGAATCACCATCCATCATATGGAGAGCGTTTCTAACACTAGTGTCAATGGATGTATCGATATCCTTTTCTCTATACTACTAGTAGGAACATTTAATGAGTAAGTATTTATATGTAAATATTAATTCAATACTCATGGTTACGAACATATCGTATCTACAATTAATAAAGTACTTCACTTGACGATTTTCTACTTATATATGTTTAATGTATTTACTAAGGTTATAACAACTTATATAAAGAAATAAAACCAAAAGAATACTTCATCGCGAACAAGATTCTTTTATCAGAATTATTTTTGGTATTAAATTGCATGATTGTCCTTACTGCACAACCTTAATTCGTTATATTACATCTAAAGTTACATCAAAGGTGTCACGCAATGTTGGGAAACAATCTTTTAACTTGAGAGTATATGGACACTCGATGTCTAAACTATATTTAGTCATGGTTAATCACATTACTTCAATGCTTCTTTATGTCTATATCTTGATAATGATTTGAATCACTTTATGTGACGCACTACTCGAAAGCGGATTTATCTCTATTGATGTAGAAGGTTAGTATCATCATACTTGACAGTCAACTAAAGGTCAATGTATTTGGCCAAAGGAAATTGATTAAATGATAGTTGCTATCAAATTGAACCATGTGGATTAACATTGTACTTCCTAATCAACTACGTATATTATTAGAGCTTTGACCATTGATTGGACTTTTGATATCTAAGTGATATAGTGATGATGTATCGACCTGCCATTTTGATCCTTAAAAATCGACACTAACACATCCACGATATTCATATGTCAAGCTTCCAAGTGCCAGAAAGATAGTGTATTGTGGAAAAAGAAAGAATAGAATCTCACAACATGATGAGTAATCTATAACATAACAAAGATCTTCACAAAATAAAAACTATAATATTTTTAGTATGTATCAATCAGAGTCAACTAATCAATAAATGGCATGGATGGTCATAACAACTTGTCCTCAAAATTGTTGAAAAATATAAACAACAAATGCAGCAACAAATATAATATATGTGAATATTTCTAGAGGCATCCAGCTCATATCCTAAAGCTCAAAAGCATCCGAACTGAATCTTTAAATATACTCGGTCTGACCCAAGAATTATAAAAAATAACATCCGGATCAGTCGAATAAACTAGCGTGAGGAACACACCTCAATTGGATTTTAAATGTTTATAAAACCTTTCAAATCCAGGTATCCTATATGACTATGCTGCACATAAAAACAAATGGATATTTACCTTACGATCACCAAACCATTTATATTAGAAAATCCAGTGATATTATAATAATGTCTAAGGACGAAAATATCAATAAAAAAAAGTAGTCTGATGCTTGTGAGTTTACATCACAACAATACGAGGCATATAATCAAAAGTTGCTAAGGCGCGTTCGCTAATTGTGTAAGATTCCACAGAGGTGCCCTCAGTACTTCGAGAATGGTCCTTCTGCACAAGCATCAGAGTTATCTTTTCAAAGCAACAATACGTCCTTTGTGATGTAAAATAGGAAATACATACTTGGCAATAAAAACTGTCAAGCCAAATGCATCGCTCATTGCATGCATAACAACTGTAGGTAATTATGGAAAGGAGATGAATGTAGCCTTCTAGGTTAGCTAAACCTATGGCCATGCATTATATCTCTGGTTTTAGTCATTACTGCTAGTGAGGCTAGGTCTGGTGTTCCAGCTCACACACCGCCACTTGAATAGATCAAAGAATCCCATATGGATTCTTATTCCCTAATGGGTCTCGATATCACACATTGATTCCCATATCTCAAAATACGTCTTAGAATCACACATGGATTCCCATAACCTAATGGGTCTCGGAATCACACATGGATTCCACACCCCAACGGGGTCTTGGAATCACACATGGATTCCATATCCCAACGGGTCTTCTTCTCCCTAACGATCTGGTATTTTTGGCATTCGATTACTCGGCATGTGATATAGTGGACGTATTGATGTCGACTTTCGAAGGTAGAAAATCCCGTTCATGACACTTGGTATCAGAGCTAAAGTTTAAGCGAGAACCTTGGCTCTGGTGGGGATTACTCGTTAGAGGCTGGGTCAGTAGCACCCCAGAATGAGTTTGAGAGTATTAATAGATATGAGCGCGTATTTGTTAGTGAATATAAAATTGTGTTATATTGTGTTGATTGGTTTGTTGAGTGGTTTATGGATTCTGGTCAATACGAATAATTAACGTTATTGATAGAAATATCTAAACACTATAATAGAACAATTCGACACGGTATGAATGAGGTAAATGCAATAATTTTACCCAAATTATTTTTATGCATAAAAGGTATAATTGTCGAAAATTATTGTAGTATATATGGTGTGCTTGGTTGTTAGGAAATGATAATATTAAACTATTATCATTGGTGTGTTGTGGTAATTGAATAAAAGTTGAAATTATAACCAAAAAGTTAAGGAATAAGTTCATATAACAAAATGGAGTTTGTAAATATGAGTTTATAAATGTAATTTATAATTTGAAATGGAATGAAATTCCAGGGAATATTTAAATATAGATTTAAAGGATTTAAAAGATGGAATTTGGAAATTTGGGAATTTAAATTCCACGAATTTGAAAATGATTTTCGAAGTCTTAAAAATATGGTAATGTTGTTTAGGTAATATTTGGAATAAAAATATTTAGAAATGGTTTTTAAAATAAATAAAATCACCAAACACACTTCAGTCGCTGGAAAATAATTTTGGTGATGACTGCAGCCTCATCGATGTTCAATTTCGAGTTTCCAAGGGAGGAATTGCTACCTGAATTTTTTGAATTGAAGTTTGGTTTGGTAAAACTGATTTAATCCTAAAATTCAAAGGATAATTTGATATACCAAGGATTTTGGGTATATATGATTTCAAAAATGATTTTTGGAATAATTGTTTAAAAGCCTGGGAGTTTATTTAAATATGTTTATGGTATATAAATAAGTTTGAAAACTTATAAAATTTGAAATTTGTTTAGAATGAAATTCAACTTAAGAAGAGTTAGATAAAAGTAAGTGTGGTAATGAAATAAGTTAGTAAAGTAAACCAATTGAATGAAGTGAATTGGAAGGGATTGGTGAATAGAATATTAGTAAGTTTGATAACTTAAGAAATTTTGAACTTTGATTTGTAGAGTGAAATTTAACTTAAATAAAGTTAAATAAGAGAGAATTCTAAGAAAATAAGCCTAAGCATGCTAAATGGAATAATTATTGAAATAGAATTTATTAAGATTGAAAATAAATTAGTTGATGAACGAATTAATTTGATTTTTAAGTAAACGGGATTAAAATTGAATATTGGAATGATAGTTAATCTGAATAAAGTAAAATAGAAAGTTAGTTCGAGTGGACTAAATGAAATAAAGTTTAGAAATAAATTTTTATTGAGATTTGAAATAGATTAGTAAATGGAAGGTAAATTGAATTCAAATGGAATTGAAATTTAATTTTGAATAAAAATGGATAACTAAAGGGATGAAGTGGAAATAAATATAAGGAGTTGCATAGAATATTCATATTAAACTTAAGAAGTAATGGTGAAGTTCTTAAGTAAAATTGGTATTGGAAATATAATAAGTTAACATTTGAATGAATATCTAATAAAAGTTGAGTAAAAGGATAGTTGTGAATAATTGAATGGGAAGGAAGTAAATGTGAATAAAAAAATTGATACAGCTAAAATCAATTGGAAATTAGCACATAAGTTGGACGTATATTGTTTATTCGCATAATGATTTGATCCAGATTCGAGCATAGAATTTCGAGATAGGTATATCGATCCGAGTTAGGATTTTTCACTCGATTTTCGACGACGAACCCTGAATATGGATTTTTGATCAATTCTGGAATTTTCTATCATGGTAGATGGCTACGCAAGGAGAATGACGGTTCTGATTAAGGAACAAGATCTATGTCCGCATTAGAGTCAGATGACCGATACTAGTTCGGAAGTTAAGGGTATAATATCATTTTTAATCTATGAAAGAATTTGAAAAATTGCAGAGGTGGTATTGTGTTACAATAAATTGATTTGGAAAGTTGTTTAAACTGATGGGTTTTGAAAAAAATAGTTAACAGGTTTTGGACCATTCTTCTTACCTAGCAATTTTGAGGACCAAATTTTCGTAAGAGGGGAGGAATGTAGCGACCCAGAATTTTGGATATTTGAAATTGGAATATTTAAATGATTTTAAATATTTAAAAGTTAATTTTAACTTGAATTTCAAATATAACCATTTATTGGATAATTAAATTATTGAATTTAATAACTCGAAATTGGAAAAAATATTGAATTTGGAGTTTTAAGCCTGTTAAAAATAAGTTAAAGGCTCATAAAATTTATATTGATAATAGCGAAGATAATAAAAGTGTTAAAATTGAATTTAAAAGTGATTTGTTCAGTTTTAAAAATATATCGATTAAATTGACATTTAAAAATTGTCTTCCAGGCATAGTCTCGCAATTCGACGAAACCAGTTCCATTGGATCCGTAGTAGTGTTTTATTATCGAATTTCAAATTTTATAGCATCTGGAATTATCGTTTGATCGTACGGTGTATAAACGCGCTAGAATTTATATCGAAAATTCAATATAATAATTGAGTCCAAAAAGCTATCTTCTCCATACAATCAAATTAGGACTCAAAACCATTTCCATTGCATTCAGAATTAGGGTACAAGACGCCTAGCGGCATGCCTCGATAGGAGGTCAAAATTTGTAAGTTTCAAAATCCAGATGATTTAAATTTAAATTATATGTATTAAATTGTCAATCGTTCACATCAACTTGCTTTCTGTCTTTCTCAACCACCCTATGATGTGAAATCATGTTTCCATGTATAATACATCTCCTTCCTTTCTCCTTTTCAAATCCATGCATTATAGTAATGAACAAAAAAAAAGAGAAAACATAACTTCAAAAAAAAATATCTTTAAAACCACTCAACTGGAAAATCCAAATTTCATTTTAGAAATCATATCTTTGCATAAGCTTCATTTTCATGTGCTCATTGGAGGTTGCGGCATAGCACTGTGATGGTTGACGAGATAGTTCTCAACTAGGATTTTCCATAGGTTTTGGTTCGGGCGGAGTTTGGGTGAAGGGTAAGTAGTTTCGGCCTCATAGGGGATAGACACACCATTTGGCGAAGTTCGATGGAGCTCGGTCGTGGTTTGAGGCGTGTGAGTTCCGCTATGGCATTTTGTGAGTAGCCGATCGTGTTTGGCTGTAGTGGAGTGGCGTTGACGAGATGGTGATGAGAGAGTTTGTGGCGATTAGCAGAGGCGTTCAGTGATGGCAGATTCAATGTTTGCCGTGGGTAGAGTTTTCGGTGGTGCAAGTTTCGGCATAACATTTCAAAATCTGGAAGCAGGAAACATAATTTTGGTTTGAGGAAGAAGAGAGTTAGGTGGGCCGGGTTGTTTTTCATATGGGTATGGGCTGTTTCCCAGCAAAAAGGTATATAAGTTATTGATTAAATAAAATCCATTTCTTTTAATTGCAATATCTTGCTCATTCTAGGCCGGTTTCGAACACAACTTTTTGCGTTGCGTTCCTAATAACGTATTCTACGTTTAGAAATTGGTTTGGACGAAATTGGAGCTTTTAAAAATTTCAAAAAAAATTCAAATATGTTCGGATTCAATCAGAACTGGAATGCGAGAGCGATAGAAAAGTAAGGTGAGTTAATCACACTCAATTTTGGATTACCGTATTAATTTTAAATAGTTAAAATTAATTGTTGATTGATTGGTTGAATTGATAAATAATTATCAATTGGATGTGATATTATATATAGTAGTATATATTGGAGTGATTGGTATTCCCACATATTTATATAGCGTATGAGACCCTACACGCCCCTCTTAATAACGGTTGACCATATAGACCACGATATTCCCCTCGAAGCGGGACTGGTATTTTTTGTTTTGCGTTAACATCTGTGGATGCAAGAAAAACATGTTGGATGGATCCAACTGGATTCCTCAAAAATGTTGAATTTATTTTTATATCCAATGATATGATAATTTTATAAGCTGTGATAGACTATTGAGTGATGTCGAATTCATGGGGTACTATAAAATTATTGGTTAGATTTTGGTACTTTTAAATACCAATGGAAAAATGTTTAAAATTTGAAAAAAAATAAAAGAAAATCCGAAGTAAAATATTTCTGGTGACATTTGGATTTGTTAAAAGAAATGAACTTTGGGTAAAATAAATAGTTTGATTTTAAAATTTTACTTGATAATTTTTGAAAGTCGAACGATAGAGATTATGGAATATTTGAATAAAAGTATTTAAGTAATAGGACTTAAACGATATTGTTTAAGTATAAAGGATTTATTTTTAAATCCGAGATCTAATAGTTGGGAAGATAAAATAGGGAAACTGAAAATAGAATATGAAATTGTCATACGTGGTTTTAAATAAGATTTTAAATGATGAAAAGGAAAGCAAAACATGGTTGGGTTATTAAGAAAATTATTTGGAAATGGGATTTAATTTAGGAATCAAATTGAAATGATTAAGTGTTGTGAAAGGGTTTTGAAACGGGAAATGAAACTTTGGAATTTATAAATGAAGTTTATAAATAAAGTGAAGTAAATCATCAATGGATAAGTTGAAGTTATAAACTCACGGTGAGGATTTTTATGGAAATGGGTAGATTGGTTTAAAATAAACGATAGATTTATTTTTAGAAATGTGAAAAAGGAATTTACGGAAGTGGGACGTAAATTAATTGGAAATAAATCGAGTAGGATTTATTAATGCTGGATTGGCAATATGGAAGTTGAAAATATATTTTTCTGAGAAGTTACTTTATTTAAAGGGAAATTTGGAAGTATTAATTAGAAATTTTAAAGTGATCAAATAATATTTCAGAAATTAATTCCTTAGCTGTATTAAAATGGGTTTAATTATATTTTAAATTATGAATTAAGATAGTTATTTCAAATTAACTGTTATTTAAGAAGTAATCAATACTATTGTTTTAAAGGGAAAAATTATCTAATATTAGTATTATTTTTAATTACTCTTATTTAAAAAGTAGTTTTTTCTAAAGTTAACTTGAAATTTATTTTAGAATTTACAAGCATTATTTTGAGAAATTTTTTAAAATAAAGTTTTCAGAGAATATTGATATACTCGCGTGGCATAAATCGGAGGAAGTGAGTGCATGTATTTAAGTTTTGGATTTCTTTGGGATATAAACGTAACCATTGAGCTGTGATCCATGGTTTGATACCGTAATGTACTTTCCATATTATTTTTAAAGGGTTTTCAAATATTTTTAAAAGACAGTTTGTAAATTTACTAAATTTGATAAGTTTAAGTACATATATTTTGGGTGAAGATACTTAATTTAATAAAATTAAATTAAAAAGGGATTTGGAGTTATTCAGTGGAAAAATAGAATATTTGGTTGAACGATTTGATTCTTGATAGTTAAATAACCGACTATCAAATATGGACCAAATATAACTTTGGGAATATCTAGAAGAAGCATGGGAATTATATGGTACAGTTATCGTTCGAGGTGCTATACTGTACGTATAAACTCATTTCATTCTTCTAGGATATTTATAGGAAAATCTGTCCACTAACGGTTAGGAAGTAATCTCTGATCTTATTTTCGTCTGTATATTTCCTAAAGAACCGGGGTTGAGTTTACCGAAAATATCGAACGTTGTTTTGAAGAGACCGGGATCGGATTTGTTATCCAAAAACCTCTTCGATCCAACGAGTACACTTTCAAAATGAATACATGAACATGGAATCGAAGATGGACCAGTGAAGTGTAAGGGCTGATCGCTACTAACTTTGAGGATGATTCCAAAATGGATGTAGTAGGAGTAGTGCCTTCGGTTCCGTTCGGACCCAGAATGGACTTATATGGATGAATGCTATCGGTACATTATCATTAGAGGACAGTGAGCATTCTAAGTGAGAATTTCGTAAAAGTTAATCGTAGCCTCTAGCCTTATCAACCGGGAATGACTGAAAATTAGGGAAGATGCAGCAAGGCTAATTGGATCACACTCAAGTAGGGTACGTTTATCACCTTTCTAGATAACCTCGGATATTATTTATTACTACGATATATGGAAGGAGCTCGAAAGAGGGTGGGAACACCTGGGGTGATAGCATATTCGGTCTATCCAGGTTAGGGATAGTCCGGCCTTGTGTAGTAGGGGATTCCGGCATGGTCCTTAGTACGCTGTTTCTAGATGTATACTATGACAGTTGGTATCCCAGTGCATAGTCATTCGTATGGAATTTATTCTCCAATACATACCTTTACGGTTTTGATTGTAAAGCCTAGTATGCTGGAATTTAATTAATATAACAATTTCATCTATTTGAATAAGTATTTGTACTTAGACACTATTATAATATCAGAGGATTTGATATGAAATGTTTTAGTTATCATAAGATAAAAACTCGTCGTGTTTATGTGTGGCGTAGTCTTCCGAGATACCTTTGGTTTTCAAAGGATTTTGAAACTTTAATAATTAAAATTGAGTGTGTTTTCTCATGCTGGTTTTCCAGACTGACTTGGGTGTTATTTTATTATAACGTTCGGGTTATACCGAGTACTACAGATTCAAGATATGATGCTACGGAGCTCAGGAGACGAGCTGGATGGCGAAGATATATTTCATATATCTAATTTAAATTCCTCTGTGTATTGTAACAGTTATTATAACTGTCCAGTATTGAGTTGTTGATTTATTGTACTCTGATGATGTAATGTATAAATAACAGTTTAGCTCTTTTTGTATAAAGATCAGTTGTTATCCATTATCATAATTGCTCCGCTATGATTATGAGATTCTATGTGGTTGTTTCTATCTTTTCTTCTTCTATCTCTTTCTTCTTCTTCCTCTTTCTTCTTCTCCCTTACGATCTAGTATTTCCAACATCCGATTACTCTGCATATGATACAGTGGACGTATTGATGTCGATTTTCGAAGGTCGAAAATCCCGTTCGTGACAAGTTTGTTGCTATCACTTCCAAAATCCATTTAAAACCATTTTTCTATTCAAAAATATCTCCAAAATAATATTACTATTATTTATTTCAAAATACTTTGAAAAACACTTCTAAAAATCCACGAGATCTAAATTTTCCAAATTTTGATTTGAACCCATTTATAGTTTTTAAATCATTTGTATAATTCATACGTAAACAATCTAATTTGGTTTTTATGATTATTCCAAATTTTTAAATCTTATTTTGGTTATATAATAACGACCAAACACACCACTATAATAATTTTTCAGAAAACTATCCCATTTATATCAA
Source organism: Allium cepa (assembly GCA_030765085.1). NCBI lineage: Eukaryota > Viridiplantae > Streptophyta > Magnoliopsida > Asparagales > Amaryllidaceae > Allium > Allium cepa. Next base: position 177,594,476 of record CM060930.1, read on the forward strand.
AATATAGTTTGGATAAAATTATTTCATTACCCACTTTAAAACCATATTGTGTCGAATTACTCTATTCAAGTGTTTAGAAACCCCTACCGATTTAGTGGCATCCCACTATTCTAACATAATTTATATACCACTCAACAGATAAATTAACACAATATAAAACCATTTTATATTCACTAACAAATATGCGCTCATATTTATTATTACTCAACTCATTCTAGAGTGCTACTGACTCTATCTCTAAGGAGTAATCCCCACCAGAGCCAAGGTTCTCGCTTAACCTTTAGCTTTGATACCAAGTGTAGCAACCTGCAGTTCCGTACCCTTGGAGTTTATAATAAATCACTCTTGTTCAACCCAAATTGTACAAAAGAGCGAATAACTAGGGTAAAGAAGAAGAAAAAGATATGAGAAAAATAGAATAATAACAAACAGAATCTCACAATCACAGCGGAACAAATTATCATATATATAACAACTTACCCGATACAGCGAAAATATAAGTCAAGTATGAAAATACGTCTCTATCATCCAGTTCGTCTCCTGAGCTTAATAGAATCCTATCCTGAATATGTAGTAATCTATTTGATCCATGCACTTTAATAAAAGGGGAATTTCACTAGAAGGACAAACTTTGCAGTCCAATTAGTTTCTAGGACACACGTCTACAGAGATTGATTTCAATGCCAAAGTTAGTAGAATAATTACTTTTAAGGACAAAGTCAGCAGTCTAATTACTTTCAAGGGCATAATTTCATAGGTTTTTAGGCCTTAGAAAGTAATTATTTTTCATTTTATCCTTAAAAGTAATTATTTAAATTGTGTGTCCTAAAAACTAATTGCACTTGCTAAAAAGTCCCTTGTGGCTAATTTCCACTTAATGAAATAACGCCCGAGTCAGTTTGGAAAACCAACGTTGGAAAACAGATTCAATTGAATTATTAGGGTTATCAAAATCCTTTGAAAAACAAAGGTATCTCGTAAGACCGCGTCATACATAAACACGTTGGGCTTTTCCCTTATGATAACCAAAATATTTTATAGAAAATCCAATGATACTATAATAGTGTCTAAATACAAATACTTATTCAAATTGCTGAAATTGTTACATTAATTAAATTCAAACGTACTAAGCTCTACAAACAAAACCGTAAGCTCGTATTGAAGAATGGATTCCAACGAATGACTGGGCGATTGAGGTACCGTCCACCACAGTACACCTCCCACCACATTACACCTCCCACCACAGTACACCTTTAGAAAAATGTACCGAGGACCACGCCGGGTTTCCTTGCTACACAAGACCGGCCTACCTCTAACCTGGATAGACCGAATATGTTATCACCTTGGGTATTCCCACCCTTACCATCGAGCGCTTCTTCTTTCATATATACCCATATCTAAGATAAGTAGGCTTCCAAGGACATCTAAAAATGTGATAACATACCCTACTTGGATGCAACTCACTTAGCCTTGCTGCATCTACGTTGTTTTAGTCATTTCCAGTTGATAAGGTTCAAGGCTAAGCGTTAACTTTCAAGAGAAAATCTAACTTAGAATGCCCATCGTCCTCCAATGACGATGTTCTAATAGCATTCGTTCATACAAGTTGTTTTGAATCTGGACAAACCGAATCACCAACTTCATCATCTTGACGGTATTCATTCGTTACGTTCAAACCGGATCGAAGTGGTTTCAGATAATTAAATCCGATCCTGGTCACTTCGAAAAAATTAACGAAATTAACCAATATTGATAGTCGGTTATTTAACCATTAATTTAACATCCATAAGCAATCGTTTAGCCATTATTATAATCTTCCAGAAATATTCCTAAAATATCTTTATATGATATATATTCAAACCCTTCCAATATTTTAATAGTGGAAATCAAACTCAAGTTCTTTTATCCTTAACAGGATATTTTCAAGTCATTTCAATACTTACAATATTTTTCTCGCTTCTAATTATAATCCATCCCTTCGAAAATATTTCTATAATTAAAATCTCGAAATTAAATATTTTCAAATTCTTCCCGTCCGATACTTAGGAATATTTATTATCGTATCCTCTGGGATCTTTTATTTCCAATATTCAGGAGGTAGTCCATTTATTTCCAATCTCTTAAAAAAATTTAGAAATTTTATTTGTAAAACCCCTTAATATCTCCAAAGGTCGAATGCACTTGTCTATACCTCTAAATACCCATTTCTAACTTCTTTTATGAATTCTAATTCATTTTACGATTTTCTCGTATTTTTAACACTTTGGAATTTTCTTCAAGCTCCCAAAATCCCACTATAAGGTTTCTCTTCTAAAATAATACTCGTTTAACAAACTGCCCTCCCAATCAAGGGGATTTATAAATAAATTCAATCTTTTAAAGCTACATATGTAAAGTAAGTATATTTTAAGGAATAGTAGTTTATTTGCAAAATATGTTTAAGTAAATTTTAAAATATCAAAACATTTTAAATAACTTCAATAACTCATTTCCAAATCATTTTTAAGTAACTAATTAATTTACAAAGCTGATTAATAAAAATTAGAATTTATTTTAATAAATATTAAATATTAGAATAACTAACTTTTTAGAATAACCCAAATTTCAATTTAAGTTACACAATGTGGTAATTTGAAAATCCCATTTAAAACAATTTTTAATTTCTCGACAAAATTCTATTTTTAAAATCTAATATTACCAATTTAAATTTATAAATCCCTCTCGATTTGCATCACATCGATTATACCTCAATTTTATCACCATTTTCACATTTAAAAATAGATTCCACTATTTCTAACCCAATGATTTCCATAACTCGATGTAAATTCACATCGTAAATCTATATTCCCAATTTATCAACTTACCATCATTTTCCTTATTATAACATCGTTTATAAATTTATAAACTCCTTTGAGTTTCATTATTATTATAACAATCTCATTTGTAAAACCTTATTTTTAAATCCATTTCTAAATATATTCCATTCATTTTTCACAAATCCATTTTTAATATTGATTCAACACCTTTTTATATTTTCCAAGATATCAATTTAAAATTTGTTATTTAAAATCTTCTATATGAATATTTTTTTAAATCTCTATTATAATATTTTTCTTGAATAGTTGAGTACAACTCAAAATCAAATTATATTTTCCAAATCCTTTTTTTGAAATAGTCTAAATTTCGATATAAATATTTTATATTCAAAATCTCCTTTAAATCTGTAACGCCCCGAAAATTTTCGACTTTCGAAAATTCAACATCGACACTCACTTTATCGACTGCCGAGAAATCGAAGGCCAAAAACCCGAAATGTTATGGTTTTTAAGAAAAAGAATTTAAGAAAAGAAGAAAAAAAGAAAGAAGAAGAGGGAAAAGAAAAGATAAGAAAATAGAAAATTTTAAAATAGAAAATAGAAAGAAAAGAGAATAGAACGGAACAGAAAACAACTGAACAACAACAGAATCTCACAATTCGCAGCGGAACAACATACAATAATAAATGAATAATCTTTAAATAAAGAACTATATCAGTTATTACATCTCATCATATTACATTACATCATATCATCAGAGTGTACAACAACAACAACAAATAGTGCAGCGGAAAAAGAAATACTATATAAGTAATACGCCATGCCATCCAGCTTGCCTCCAGCAACTCCTGAATATCCAGAATATCCTGATAAACCTAACTCTTAACTGCCCGTGTGGAAATTGGTGGGCACCCAGAGTTTAGGAAGGAAAACAATAAACTCCAAGTCAGTCATGTGACTGGTGTGAGAACTCAAAACAATTTATTTATCTTTAAAATCAAAATAGAGGAATATTTTTAAATTCAATTCGCAATGCTTTTAAAAATGAGACTACCATAAGGCCTCCCGCACACACACACATGCAAACGCAGAATCGGAGGAGATTTCTCCTTATGATAGTCAAAGATGCTTGATACACATTTAAAAGAACATTTTATATTATTCTTAGTGCATAGTGTAGAGAAAAATTCATTTCGAAAGTAGAATATAAATCTTAGCCAACATACGACCATTATCGTATGCCTACTATAGCTACCATCTAAACAGTGGTGACCACCATAAGTAAATGGCAGGTTCTACAACTAATACCGTACAAATTTCGTATTGGGAATTGGATTTCCAACGAATGATCAGGCCAAGGAACTTCCCATTGCCACATGAGAATGCCTCTGGATGGACATCCCCGAGAACCAAACCGGATCTCTACCAACACAAGGCCGGGTTACCCCTAACTGAGTAACAACTGACCGAATATGCCATCCACCGGTCCTTTGGGACCTTTTCACCGAGCGCTCGTAATCAATTCACACAATCATAACAAAGTGTTTTCAACATGAGTAAGTATCTGGGCTCCATACCATGATACCACCCTTTTCCAGAAGGAAATGGATACATCCTAAAGGGTGCTACCCCTCATAACCTTGCTGCTTCTTTCCTGTTTTGACCATTCACGGGGTGTGAGGCTCGACGAAGTCACGTCCACAAAAACATACTTTATACAAAAGCCATGCTTTGGGTCAACAAATGATCAACACAATGATCACAAGGATAGACGATCAAATAAACGATCCTATCACAAATAATCAACACAATGATCATTTCAGCATCACTCAGCATGTCACATTACCAAATTGGGAATATATCGCTGATAACATTCAACTACATAACCTCTGAGCACGTACGTCTCAGAGAAGGGTGTTAAGCTAAAAGAATAAATTCTCCGCCACCAACAGAAATATATTTGAATGAAATCGGCTTTATATCTCAACTTGTAACGTCAGACATACAATCCATACAAGTCTGTTCCGGGCTCGAACAAAACCGAAGGCACTTCTTACGAAGCCCTTGCAATCCGGGTATTCACAATCCCGATCGAATTTCCCATCACTTAAGGAATCTCTATACCAGGAGCTACCCAGTGCAGAGACAATCGATAGGTCATCCTATCGCTTTCACAAATACTCGGTCTTCAACACCGATCTTCAAATGCAATTCATAACGACGTATCACATATTCGGAATGGGTTATACGACCCCATGGTCCTTTCCCGGTTAACCCGAATAGTGAGCGCTTATTCAAAAAATAGTGTGGCATTCAAATTCAAACAAATCACATAAATTACCCATTCAAAGGGAAATATTGATAGTCGGTTATTGAACTATCAATGGATATGCCCACATCACCAGTTTCCAGATAATTTTCCAAAATATCTTTACTAGATATATAGTTTCACACTTCAAAAATAAATCAATATTTATTTTTCTAAACCAATCCCACTTTCTTTTATAAATTCCATAGTGAATTTATATTCCAAGATATTTATGAATATACGTTTTCAATTCTTCATTTCAATTTATCTTCAAAAAGATAAGTTCTCAAAATATTCACTTTATATTGGAAAAACATTTCCATACTTATTTATTCATAAGTAATTCACAGATTTTATTTATTTTCAACACTTAGAAAATATTCAATATACTTAAATCAAAATTAAGTATATATTTCATTCTTTAAGGAAATCTTTCTCTTAAACATATTTATTTGGGCTAAAACGAATGTTGCGTAAAACATCGTTACGGCAACCCAAAATCACTAGTATAGGGATTCGAAATTTAAAATAGATATATAAATCCCAATACTATACAAAACATTTCCTTTCGGAAATCATTTACTATAACAACAGTGTTATAGTCCACCATTTCCTTTTATTTCTCGAAAACGTCTATTTCAACAATAAATGTTGAAATCCATGGTTTCGAATCTCAACACATTTTAAAACATCGTTAGATTGTTTTAATTCTATTTGAAATATCACATTCAAAACAATTTCTTTAACATGTTATTCACTATTCAAAAACGTGAATATACTTCATTAACAATTTCATCCTTTTATTCATTTTAATTTAAAGGATTATTCACTATTCAAAAATGTGAATATACTACGTTAATAAATTTCATTCTTTTATTCATTTTATTTCAAAGGATTATTCACAGTCAAAACGTGAATATAACTCCATTAATAGGTTACAACAATTTACTTATCAAAATAAGTCATTGCGAATTCATAAAACAACGTTTATAAATTCCATTTCTATTTATTTATAAAAACTTCCTTTTTATAAATTTCCGTCATTAACCTATTCCAGTTTATATCTCAATTTTGAACAAAAAGTCCATATTATAAGTTAAATGCTTATAAAACGATTACTTTACAAAAATTGTTCCTTTGAACTTCATAATTATAAATCTTATAACTTATAAGATTCAATTATTTATCCAAATATATTCTTTAATAATTTCACAAAATTTATAAATCTTACTATTTATAAATTTCACTTATAACTTCACCATTTATAATTCTATAAATTTCATTCATTTCTGAAATCCATTTTCACTTCATTCAAACACTTATAAAAACTCGTTTTATAATTTCAATATTTCAATTTATAAATATCCATTTATAAATCTCTTAATATAATTCAATTTATATTATTATTTTAAAACGTCTTTAATCTCCTTTATAATTTCATCCTTTTGATTTATAAAATAATTAAATTTTATAAATCCTATATTTAAACTTTTATAATAAATTCAAAAATCCCGATTAAATCATTTTATAAAATCATTAGCATTATATTCTCAAAAATCAGTTTTTTTACTATATTTCTTAAAAATTATAATTTTTATAACTTTAAAAATTATAACGTTTATTTATTTAAAATAGATCAATTCCAAAATTATTTTATAAAACGTATACTTTTCAAAAATCACTTTATAAATCATTTTAAAATTCCAAAATTTGGTCTAATGATGCTACACACCAAATAGTCAATCACGACAACAACGATATCATATATCGATATGATAATCCATCAAATATCAAAATATCTGAAATCAAATAAAAACTGTTGAGGAATCCAGTTGGATCCCTCCAACCTGTTTTCCTGCATCCAAAAACATTAGCACAATACCAATTTCGCTCCAGTACGAAATTATCGCGGTATATGTTTTTAATAAATATTATCCGCTTAATAACGGCGCAATAGGGTCTCATCCGCTAAAAAAAATACGGGAAATCAACAACTGCAATATATACATATGCCAATATATATATATTGATATTATATATAATACCAATTTCACTGTTTATGAAATATTCGCGGTATATGTTTTTAATAAATAACATCCGCTTACTAACGGCGCATAATGTCTATTTTAACAATCAATAGATATCAATTATCATTCAAACATGCATTCAAATATTTTAAATCTAACTATTTAAAATAAAATCGAAACTGATTCGATTGAGTGAGAAGTTCTCACCTTGGTTTTAATTTCCGTTTTAGCTTTTATTTCGAATAAAATTAAACGTGCGTTTAATTTTACCCAAAATTATCACTAACTCCAAACGACTCCAAATCAACTCCATCGCTTAGTGCTCGTCCATACGATTCCAACGCAAAAAATCTCGTCCGAAACGGACCTCGTACGAAAGAGTTATGATTTTTATAAGATTGTACACAAATTTTATAACTAAATTTACAACCTTTATATATATAATTTCATACCCAATCGAATCACAGCCCTCCATCTCAAACTCAACCACATCAGGCCGTCCCCCCCATCATCTTCCCCACGCAAAAACCTACAGGCCCTCACGTTCAAAACCGAACCCAATACAAGAAATTAGGGTTTAATCTTGCACCATTTTACTTCATGAAACTTCGATCAGGGAGTTGCAAATCGAAGGCCTCAACATGCTCTAACTTCGGCCAGAGCAAGGGTGAACTCGGCCACCCTATCCACCTTGAAATGCGTGCGTGACTGGCCACAGTCGGCCCCATCTATCTCCCTCTACGTTGCACCATTTCCGATCATCTCCGTATGAAATTAAAGCTCTCGTCGTGCTCTCCAACCTTCGTGTTGAACACTTTGACTAAATCTTTGTAGATTGAGAGAGATTGAGGGAGAAGTGAGAGACAATTCTAGCCATTAAATATTAACTGGCGGCTAGGGTTACATGTTTTTTTTTTTTTTTTTTAAATGAAGAGAGAGAGGTGTTGGTCTATTTATAGAAGAACGAACGACACTATTCATCCGTAAATTCCGAACTCCGATTTACGCGCCGAAACTGACGTTCCTAGGGTTTATCCCGCATTTCGGACACAATGGAACAGTTTTCGGAAGCTAATTCGGACATCTGTGCGAGTTATGGCTGAAAACGCTCAATTTAAATTAAACCGATTTAAGTCGATTTCTAGGCGTTTTAATTCGTACCGGACAAACGGTAAATCCAATTGACTTGAAATTTGAAACCTTACAATAATATCACATTACGGATCCGATGAAACTGGTTTCGTCGAAATCCGAGACTTTTTGAAAAATGGCTATTTTGACTCGCCAAATTTAAATTAAAAATAAATCGATGCGTTTCGAGCTGCCGCGATCAAACGATAACTCCGATTGACACGAAAATTGAAATCCGGTAATAACTAACTATTATGGATCCAATGGAACTGGTTTTGTTCAATTCTGAGACTTTTCAAAAATTAGCTATTTTCACTAGTCGATTTAAATATTAAAATATTCAATTTTCACAAATTAACTTTTAATTCGATTTTAAAAGTTCTAAAATATCGTTCTAACTTCAACATGATAAAATAAAATTTTACAAATCATTTTCAATCATATTTAACTATATTTTCAATTATTTCCATAATTTAACATATTAAATTATCGATTTAATTATTCAATTAAATCCAATAATTCAAATAAAAATTTATTTGACTTAAAAATTCACTTATTAATATTTAAAATAAATTAAATATTCAAATTTTAATTATCAAAAATTCTGGGTCGTTACAAAATCCCTCAATTTCAAAATAATATTTATAGTATTTTAAAATACCAAAATTAAGGCCATTGTTGCCATAACATCCAATAATTTAAATCACTACAATAATCTATACCAGATTATTCTACACAATTCATATATCACTATATATGAAAAATAACAACATATTTGAGGAATCCAGTTGGATCCCACCAACCCGTTTTCCTGCATCCATAGATGTTAATACTATATAAAATACCAATTCCATTTCGAGGGGGATAGAACGATATATAGGGTCATCTGCTTTTATGCGGGGCGCATAGGGTCTCATCCGCAATAATGTGCGGGAATATCACTCCAAATACTAATACACACACACACTACTATATATATAATACATCATTCAACATATAATAATTGATAAATTCAACCGACATCCAGAATTAATTTTAATTATTTGAAATTTAGTTTGTTAATCCAAATGAGTAAGAATCTCTCACCTTGATTTTTATTTGTCGAACATCCATATTTTAAACCTTCTAAAATCCAAACTAGATCCAAAAAATCCTAAATCAATCTTGTTGCATAGATTTTCCCGCTACGAACCAAACCCGATACATTTCATCCATTTTGAACCTCATATGAATATAAAATGACATTTTATTAATATACGATTAAAATTAAGGTTTAATAAATAAATTTAATTCACCAAATAAATTGACGTAACGAATACCTTCCTCTCTCGGTTATGATTCCATGTCGTCACCATTGACTTTCATGCTTCCCCCTTTTCGATGAAATGTCGTAGCCATCGTACAACTGACACGCGTTGAAATCAAGCTCATGCCTTCATCCTAGCATCATAGAGACAACTCTACTCTTTCATAAATCGCCAACTGCCACAGCCATCGAGCTCGTGATGTCACTGAGATGCTGCACCGTCCCTGCTTCAGCCACAAATTGGTATTCCACCTCCTCCTCCCCAAAACCAACTCCATTCCACAATAGCCAAGTCGATCCCTTTTCATCGAACCCTAGTTCGACAAGCGAATGCAGTCATGCCTTCTAATCCCTTGTCGCCTACCAATATTTCCCCTAAAACCATGATCGCGATCGACGCCTAGCCCTCCTCGTGTGCGCGTGCTCCCTATCAGGTTGCAGCCATCAACTCCGGTCATGCTTCAACGTCCCCCGCACGATTTTGATTCGTTCTCCATTTTTTTTCTCTGATGATTTTCAAATAGAGCTCGGCCACGATTTTGAAATTTAAAAGGGCATATGTATATAACGAAGGAGAAAGGTAATATGAGCTAACTGAATGAAAGAGGGGATAGCTTGAGTAAAAACTTAGACTTGCCTCAGAAGAAAGGAACTGCTTTGATTTGATTTATAGTTTTTATTTAATTATAGAATGTCACGGTCTAAATTTCACTGTTCGAAAACCGACATCCATACTTCACTTGTACTCGAATGCCGCAGATTAAGCATTGAAATCTGACTCGTGCCAGAGCTTATAACACATTAAGTACAACAACACAACGGAAGAAAATGAATAATATCATTGATACACAACATTTGATACAATATCCGATACAATATGAATCTCAACAACATCAGAGGTAAATATACAACAGCGGAAAGATAAGCATCAATAAAGAAACTCCAAAAGAGAACTCCAACATCAAACTGCAACTGCAACTCCATAGCTAAAGCTCCAAAAACTCCAAAAGATAGATCCACCAACATGCTTTCCAAACGTGAAGTGAGAAACCATATCACGTTGTATTGAGCAAGGTCACTTCAGAATGAAGCAAATGTGATCGCCAAGATCCAAAGGCTGGATGCCATCGAATCTACTCCTACTATTCAATTATCTGAAAAACTTAACTCTAGACTGCCTGTATGGAATATTGTGGGCACCCAGAGTTTAGAAAGGGAACAATAAATTCCGGGTCAGTCATGAGATTGGTATGAGTAAAAAAACAATTTATCTTTAAAACAAACAACAAAAGATTTTAAAATTTGAAATTCGCAATGCTTTTTTTTGGACAATGAAACTACTATAAGGCCTTCCACCGCACACACAATGCAAACGCAGAATGGAGGAGATTTCTCCTTATGACAGTAAAAAATGCTTGATATGCGAAAACCTTTTGATATTATTATTATTGCATAGTGTAGAAAATCTTTCGAAAGTATAATATTAATCTTAGAATCATAGACATTTCGAATTATGCCTACTATAGCTACCATCTAAACAGTGGTGTCCACCATAAGTAATAGGTAGGTTATACAACTAAAACCGTACAAGGCGCGTATTAGATGATTGAATTTCCAACAAATGGTCAGGCAAAGGAACTTCCCACACCGAATGGAACACCTCTGGAGGGAAGTCCCCGAGAACCTAACTGGATCTCTGCTACACAAAAACCGGATCTCTTCTACACAAAGCCTGGTTACCTCTGTAACTAAGTAACTACTGACACGAGTACGCCACCCCCCGGTCGTTACCAACCTTTATCTGAGGCGCCTATCAACCAACTGCTACAAAGCAATAAGTTTTGCAGCAACCACAAAGTTAAGTATCTGGGCTCCATACCGTGATACGACTTATAATTCAGAAGGAAATGGACATACCCTCAGGATGCGCTACCCCCAAATAACCTTACCGCCACAATTCCTGTTTTGACTATTACCAAGCTGTGAGGTTCGACGAAGTCTCGTCCACAAAGCTACACTTTTCACAAAGCCATGCTTCGATCGACAAATGATCAGCATCACTTCGTATGCCACATTGCCAAATTGGGAATGTATCACTAGTAACCATCGACTACATAACCTCTGAGCTCATACGTCTCAAAGAAGGGTGTTAAGCTAAGCGAATAAATTCTCCGCCACCAAATAGAAATGTATTTGATAGAAACTGGTTTTACATCTCAAAGTGTAATGTCAGACACGCGTCCATACAAGCCTGTTCCATGTTCGAACAGAACCGAAGGCACTTCCAAAGAAGTCCTTGCAAATCCAAATATTCACTAATCACGTCCGGACTTCCCATTACAAAGGATGATTAGATCTCTATACCAGGGATCAGCCGGTGCAGAGACATTCGACGAGTTATCCTTTCGCTTTCGAAAATATCCGGTCATCACCATCGGTGTTCAAATGCTATCCATATCATCGTATCATTATTCGGAATGGGTTATATGACACAAAGTACTCTCCCGGCTAAACCGAATAATGAGCACTTATATTTAAAAAGCATATGGATATTGGGATCTCAGTTAATTCACAACTTATTACCCAAAAACCTTTCTTCAAATGGTTTAAACAATTTACCATTCTCAAGTCTTTAAACAAAAAGATTCTCTTCACAAAGTTCACCAATATTTCACAAATATTCATTTATAACTTTTCAAACAATTTCCCTTTCAAATCTTTTATACAAAAGAAATACCTTTTAGATCCTTTTCGTTTTCCAAAACAAGGTTCAACTTTCTTTCACAAAGATTCATTCATCTTTCACAAAGATTCATTCATAGTTTCCAAAACTATTTCAATTCCATTTCAACAACACAAATTGAAAATCCTTTCTTTATATGAAAGCTATTATCATTTGAAAACAAATAGTTTTCGTTTCGAAAAAATCCAATTACATTTGCACGAGTTAAAACCCTTCTAGTATAAGACTTTCGTTAAATTTAAATTCCTAAAACAATACTATTTAAAATGGTTTTAAACCCATATAAGCACAGTTATAACTCGTATAATCTTTTTAAACCATAATTTCCAAACATAGGATTCAATTTCAAATCTTGAATTCAAATTCAAATCAAATTATTTAAATTCCAAAACTTTAACAAGTTAATCAAAATAACTTTTATCTTTGAAATTCCTTTTCAAAAGCTTTTCCATTTCCAAAACCATTTGGATTCAAAATTCAACTTTAAAACCATTTCAAAAATCTGTGACTTAACCGATTTCCTCGTGAAATCCATATTTGTGTGTGTATGATGTAGTCCAGGGGTTTCACACAATAGTGCAACAACATCAACCATCACAGATTCAAACACATCAAAATCGATAAGCGATATAATTCAATAATGCTTATCTCCATTCACAGATTCATGGATAAATAATATAAATCTATCACAGATAAATAAATTACATTCATCATAGATCACTCTAAAAAAATTCATAGCACAAAGCATAACATATCAGGGACATCAAACAATTCAACAATCAATAGAATTCAAACATTCATCAATAAGATCAATTAATTATCTGATTAATTTAAATCAGATTAATCACTTATGAATGAATTATTAATCTTGGTTAATTAATGTTAATTAATTATAAACCATTTGAATTAATAATCCTTTAATCATTTACTAATTAATAAATTAATTAACCTTAATTAATAAATTAAACGACCATTTTTATTAAATAACTAACCTTTAATCATTAGATAATTAACCTTTAGATTATTTAATTATCCTTTAATTAATTAATTACATTAATTAATTTCTCCTCAATTAATTATCATCCTTCATTTATTAATTAACCTTTAATTAATAACCATTAATCAATTACAATAAGTGATTATCCTAATCACTTATATTTAATAAATCACAAATTAATTATCACTTGATTACTTAATTATTAATCATTAGTTAATTACTTTAAATCAAGTGATTATCTTTAAATAATTAATTAATTACCTTTAATTACTTATCATAAATTAATCAACCTATAATATATTAATAACATTAACAAATTAACCTCAAATTATATTAATTAATTAATCACATTAATTAATTATCCTTAAAGGTAATTACCTAAATTATTAACTTTACTTTAATTACACAAAGTAATTATTCATATGTAATCTCTTAATTTTTTTAGACCTTATTAAATAAGGTAAAACATCATTAACAAAAAATTTTAAAACCTTTAAATCTTGTTTAAAACTTGTTTTAAATAAATTTTACTTTGAAAACTAAATTCATATTTATTTTACTTTTAAAACTTATTTGACTCATATTTATGAAAACTTATAAATTTCCATTTGGCTTCGAACTTGTTTAACATTTTTATTATGCTTATTAAAAATTGATTTTAAAATTTTTTCCAAGCTTCATTCAAAAATTTGGAAAACAAATTATTACCGCACAATAGAAAACCCGAGCAAATATTAAATCAAACCCGTGTTCCTCCCGAGTCACTTCCCTCTCTTCTTCTTTTCTTTCTTTTTTTATATATTTTTTAATTGTTTGAACCTTTAGAATTTGTTAACATATTCATGCACCAACCCGAGGTTCCCTTCGAGCCAACACTTCGATTTCACGAGTATGACTTCGATCCAATTCTTCTTCCTCCTCGAGCTCACTGATCGTAACAACACATATACCACAGGAACACGTGCATGTGTACACTTGACTGTCGTCGTTCCGATCATCATCGCTGATGCCAACAAGTTTCCTACGACTCCCTCCATCGATCCCGAACATCCACGTTTTGATTCGCGCTCGAAGTCGAAATCGAGTAATTCGATAAAATCTGGAACCCAAACCAGTTGCCCAGATCAACGTCGTGTCGATCATCTCGACCCCTAGACACTACGCCGCTGTGTCCACAACCTCACCGGAGTCCGCTCCTTCTATTCTCCAAGTCCCACCTCGTTCGATACAACGTCGACGATGCGGTTTCATCTGGAATCACCCCAACCCAAACACAATTCTAAACCCTAAAATCATGTCGACCAACCACCATCGTCATGTAGAATTCGAGTGGGTATTTTTTGATGATCATCAAACCTCCAGCCTCCTTCCACCTTGATCACGACATCCAATGTTTTTTCGATCACCAGAAATCGATGGAAATACAATTTTCGATCAACTCGCAATTCCACATGATTTTCCAACTTAAAAATTATGATTCTATCTTAAGATCATGGAATTAGAACTTGAAATCCAGATGTACGATTTTGAACATATTTTGGATTATCACTGTAAAATTTAAATTTTGAAATGATTACCTAATACAAAATTTTGAAAACATTTTTAAAAATGAGGTTATAATCTTCTAATAATCTTTCATTTGGGAATCATAACCTATAATCAATCAAAGAAGGAGCAATTAAATTTAAATTTAAATTTTGTTCCTGTAACGTAACAGAGATATATGCATATGGACATGCACGAGCTTATATATATTTATATATAGACAAACAGGCATTTTTTAACATCTACACAAACATCTTTCACAACAAATTCACATATCAATCATAAACAATTCAGAGACAAACAAATATTGGGTTTTGAATGAAGGTTTACTCACCTGTAGTTTGACAGAGCAGAGAATACAGGGGACTGGAATTTTTTGTTTGAATCCTTAATTGCTTCAGGTTGAAGCTGCTACCATGTTGAAGATCTTGAGTTGAATTCAGGTTTTGAATTTTGATTTACACTTCCTTGTCTTTGAGTTGATTTGGCTCAGGCTTTTATTTTTTAAATGAACTGCTTTACCGTGTTTCCAAGTTTGAATTGAACTTTTGATTATTGGTCCGGAACTTGTTTTTACTTCAGGATTGAATGCTTTTAAACTTAGCTTTTGATCTGAAACTTGTTGTTTGAATTAATGAAGATTGCTTCCTAGAATTTTATATCTGGTATTGTTGAATTGCTTTTGATTTTCAGGCTTTGATTTTTGTATTTTGATTTTTTTTCTGCTTGATCTTTGAATTGCGAACGGATATGGTTTCAAGTTTGTACTTGAAATGATGAGGTAATATGGTTTACAGGTTGAGAAATAAATGAAAGAAGCTTAGGAAGTTAAACTAAGAACAACTTTTCTTTCTTTCTTTTAATACATGTTTATAAATTCAAATCAAAAGAAAAGTTTATTTTGCCACTTGTCTATTTTGTATCAACACTTGTAATTGCATAATCTATTCTCTTTACATTTGTTAAAAACAACATTTTTATGTTTATATCCTTGGTCTAATTTATTTTATAAATTTTTGTTTTAACCCTTATGTTAATTTATTTATAAATCATATTTTTATAAACATCTTATTTACATATGCATTATATTTTAAACACGATATTTTCCCATAATTTATATTTATTCAACTTTAAATAGCCTTTTAGAAATAATCACTTTAATTCTCAAATTACAACTTTCAAATATAAACATGTTACATATATATATATATATATATATATATATATATATATAAATTGGAAAACAAACTTTTATTATCTTATTAATTTCAAAGATATGTATAAATTAAAGCTTGGTATTTATTTATTATTTTTGTTTTAAATTTTCAAATTCAAGTTATTATTCTTTTTAAATGAATGAAGTTTTATATTCATACATTTTATATTATTTAATCTTATATAACTTTTAAGGAAAATATTTTTAAAACTTAATTTCTATAATAAATCCAATTTATTTATAAATTTTTACATTTTGAATTTTCCCAAAATCAAAATTATTTACAATTTAACTTTCAATATATATATATATATATATATATATATATATTCATAAATATATTTATTCCAATTTCAAATTAATTCACAATCCAGTTTGTAATTAATGTATTATTCAAAATATTTTTCTAGATCTCCAATTAAAAATTCTATTTAAATTAAAACTTTATTTATACACATATATAAAGAAACACATATCTTTATTTAATTAATCTTTTATTAATTGAAAATATAATGTATTCAAACCCAGTATTTTTAAATTTTGAATTTCAATTTCTAGATTCAATTTAAAATAACTTTATAAATACAAATAGATAATAAAACATATACTTATTAATATGGAAAATTTTGAATTAATTCATCATTAAATTCCCCATTTAACATTAATTATCAAATTAAATTTGGCTAAAATCCGGGGATGTTACATGGAATGTCTCGTTTGCATACCTCAAAATCTCGAACCCCTATCGAGGCATGCCGCTAGGCGTTCCAAATGTTATGCCCCTATTCCGAACACAATGGAAAAGGTTTCGAGTCCTAATTCGATCGTATGGAGAAGATAGTCCTTTTTTGAACCCAATTATTTTATTAAATTTCGATATTAATTTCAACGCATTTACAACTCATACGATCAACGATAACTCCAAATGCTATCGAATTTGAAATCTGATAATAATACAATATTACGGATCCAGTGGAAGTAGTTTAATCGAATTTCGAGACTGTGCCTCGGATCACTATTCTACCTTGTCGATTAAATTAACGATTTCAAAATTTTACGAAATCGGTTAAAATTTCCATTTTCAAATCTTACCAACTAAATTATAATTCCAAATTCAATATTTAAATCCATTTAAATATTCAAAATTGATCGATGAAAAATCCGGATCGTTACACATGATACAAGCTTATAGAGAAATATAAGGCCATATATTTTTAGATATTCCAGTCTTTTTAGTTCTATGAACAAGAAGGTTTTCTCTCATCAAATACATAATCTGAATAATTTATTGCTTCCATTAGGGAAATAAAACATGATTAGACTTGTAAGTTATATTGGAAGAAAGGATAAGGAGTTCTTCCAAGTGTAAATCACTTGCAATTCAATATATAATCAACCAACAATAATTGTCAAGGTGTAAATCATATTCATTCACTTGATTCATATATAATTTTATATTTGAAATTTTGAATAAAATTTCTTTTAAAACATAATATATATAATATAATTATATATATATATATACACCAAGGTTTTAAATCTCGGATTTCAGTCATGTCTCATCTCGAAGAATTTAGAGAGCTTATCTCGTATCGGGTGGGATCTCGAACGAGATGAGTGCATCTCGAACGTCCATACCAGATTTACATCTCGGTTTCTAAAATCCATTTCAAAGTTATCTCGGAATATATGTCATGTCAAAAATTAGTTTTCATACACCTAAATTTATAATACTAGTCACTACCTTAGGGAAAACACTATGCACTTACCTTGAATATATCACATGCTTATCATTAGTAATTTAGTATGGAAAAATATCACTTGTATCATGTAAAATAAACAAATAACTAGATTTCATGAATAATGTTCAATATAATATCATATGAGATAAAGTAGACAATAAAAAAATCATAACATATGCACCTTTACTTTGTTTGATCATTCACTTAACTTTCCCACACAATATAATGTCTCATTTCTACCTTTTATGATTTATAGTGCTGTAAGAGAAATCTTAATTTTATAACTTCAAGTACAAAATTCTACAAGTAGAATTAAGATATTCTATGTCTGATTATAGTATTTAATTACTAGCGAACAAAGTCTCACTAAGCAACTAATAACATAGATATTTCAAACAAATGAAGAAAATAGCATACATAGTACAAACAATTTTCAAACATTTAGTAATATTATAAGAAAAGCAAAAATAGTGATGTACGAATGAACATGTAATTATCAAATGAAATTAATAGATGAAAGAGAATTCCTTTATTGCTTAAAAATAAGTGTTGAGGAAAAAAATTATAGCAGCAAAGACTAAATAAAATCAAATTAGGAATCCATTTCGAACATAAAGTTAAATAAGTGAAGCCTAAAATTTATAGCCACAAAAAATAGGGTTAGGAAAAAAACTCAAGAAAGTGTCGAAAAAAGAAAAATGAAATCGGATGTAAATTAATTTGGATCAGAAACCTAAACGAATATCATAAAGTGAAATACTTACCATAATCGATGTAGATTTTGTCATCTTCTTACACTCGTCACTGCCGTAAAATAAGAGACAAAGATGAAATGAGATTTATTTAAGAAATAAGGGTTAAAAAAAGTACAATTAAGAAGACTCAAATTAAAGTAAAGGATGAGCTAGCCCAATACGGAAAAAGAGTTGATTTTTTCCAAAATTCAACTACTCGGCCGATATCTCGTTCTTAAATCTTGTCCGAGATACCGGACGAGATATTGAAATATTGTCGAAGATTTGGGTCAGACGAGATTCAAACGAAATTGCCTGTTTTGAATCACCCAGGCTTGAAAACGAGATCTCGGCCGAGATCTCGGCCGAAATGAGCGAGATTTAAAACCTTGATATATACACACACACATTATATTTAATATTGGAAATATAATTTTAAAAGTACTGACTTTTTCGACATAAATTTCTTTTGCAAGGTTTTAGTTTTAGTTAATCTGATTAAATTTTATATATAATTTATAAATCAAACGTTAATATAAATACATATATATATATATATATTGATTTAAATAAAAAATGAAAATTTTCTTCTGAGGTGACTAATATATGTGTGTGTGCGTGTGCACGCATATTAGAATTAAATCAGTTATTAACTTAGTAAAAGGTTTGGAAAAATTTAAATTTAACTACATAACACTAAAATCAAATTTAGTTGCTTTCAGATTTAACAATTAAAAACTTTTTATATATGAAGTGTGTATGTGTATATATGATTTATATACACACACATATGTACATACACACACACACAAATATACACATATACATATTTACATATATTAATATTACATATGTACATGTATGTATGTACCATGGGTAAGGATCGGTTGCATCTTATTTTTATTACACCGAAAATACCCTTTGATTTCAAAGACATGTTCCAACATAAACAATAGAATGAATTAACAAGAGAGAGAAACTATATTATTTGAACCAAGACATGTGTTTGAAATCAAGGAAGATTTGAGGTGTAGCTGATCCCTGCCCTATATGTATGTATATGGATTAACGTTTGACTTTGTATTAAGACTAATTATTACATTTGAATATAATAAAATAAGGTATAATTCAATTACAATTAGCGTCTGGATTAAAAAAAATTAATGAAAATATATTTAATCATTATTAAATATATAATTTACTAATTATTATACCCATATTAACCTATTTAATATTTAATTATAATATATATATATATATATATGTATGTATGTATAAAATTATAAAACAAACATAAATTTTATATATAATAATATACATGGAAGATATTACGGTATATATATGTGTGTATGTGTGAATATGTATTTGATAGAGTTCAAGATACTAAATATAACATTGCATCAGTGACAAAGAAGTAGAAATGGAGAAAGTAAATATTAAAGATTGCATCATAGTCCCACTAAGGCCCTTTTTGTGATGCTCCACTGTTTTAACGCTTAAAATTAATGTCAAACACCGTCAAAATATGTTTACATAATAATCTAAAATGTCAAAAACCCTAGATTATTGAGTGTACAAGTCAATAGATAAAAATATAAAAAAATAGGAAAACCTCATAGCCTAAGTAGTTAATATCAGATAATATCATTGACATATCACTGATATATCTCATATTGCTCCTTAGTTTATGTTTTTACAAAATACCGCTTAAGATGTTATTACCGATATATCGCTCGATATTTGCTAATATATCACTTCGATATTTAGTGCAGAATAACAAATAGTTTTCCAGAATATCGATCATTATATGCTTCCATTACTTGTTTCATTACATTATACATTTGATTTTAAGTGAACACTTATATCATTAAAAACAAGCCCATGTAAGTGCTACTTCTCTTTTTAGTTATTTTCACTATTTAATATTTTTGGTTTGTAAATTATATTATGAGAATTTTTTTTAGTTATTATCATGCACCAGTAACTAAATGTTAAAGAGCAATAAAGTTATATATTTGACATATCAATAAAGAACATGCTATAAATAGCTATCGATATCAAAGCAACATTTCTTATTCGATGATTTAAGTGAAATGAGAACAAAAAACTATAAATGTGAATTTTTTTAAAACTAATAGTGATGATTAGATAACTGAAAATACAACGAATATGGTATAAAAATGAAGAACATAATAAAGATGCATATTATATGAATTTCTTGGTTTTTATGATCCTATTTTATGACTTGTGTGTAATCGATTATCCTAGTAGATAGATTGCAATTTGTAACTATGTATACACACTCTTTACTGGTAATTTGCTAATACGGATCCAAATAATTAAAAAAAATAACTTCATTATGTCTTTATAAAATAGTACAATATCATTATTACATATTTTAGACTTGTCCGATATTTTACCAATATTATCTGATATCATCGTGATATTTTAAAATATCTCATGTCGATACATGATTGATATATACCGGATACCGAGATTAACTACGTAGATCATAACAAAATAATGTTAATAAATATCTAAATACACAACATTTTACATAACGACCAATATCATAAATGGCTCATAAAATGTTCACATATTTACATATTACATCAAATATCATTTAATATGTTAATAAACTACAATAGCTCCACAAAAAAGTATATACAATTCATCCACCCTATAGAGGGAAGCAACAAACTCACCCATTTAATTTTCCTTGCTTGACCTGCAAACATGAGAGTAAAAATACAAAAGAAAAAGGGGGAAAGGGGAATAAACTAGTTCGGAATATGCCATAATGCTACACACTCTTACCAACCATAGGGATCCGATGGTCCTACATAGAGAAAGACTGCATACAAACCCTTTCAATATCAAGCCCGTGTAGTTTTTTTCCTGCTCTATTCCTACATTACATACTCGTTAGGAGATAAATTGTATAGCACCAGCAACTAAGAAATCAACATAAGTATAAAATATCATATCCTTTTATACTACCATAGTCATAAATGCAGGAGTACTAATAAGAATCGAAGCGCACGTACATCAAAAAGGGGTAAATACCACAACAATCCAACAACAGTGAAATAAACCCTAATAACTCATCAAACACCATCATATGCATATTATACACACACTCTTATATTAAATTTACTCAAAGATCAAATTTATGTTATTATGAATAAACATCCAAATTATGTTAAACTATATCTAATATAAACTAAATCTAAACCACTAGAGGTAGTGCAGTTGGTTAGGGATGCGGCGCTCACCTTGAAGGTCAAGGGTTCAATCCTCACCAACTGCTTATCCTTATGAATTATCTAAAGTATGTGCTGTGATTTAGCTGTATACTTCCTCAGATATAGGAAAAATTCGGTTCTTTAGGTCTTTAAAAAAAAATTAAATCTGATTTGATTTAAAAAGTATCATATTAAATAAATTTAACTATATCATGTGGGTATCAATATAATAAACTTATGTATTAGTTTAATTTCATGTGAGCATGGCATTATGATAGCACAGATAAATGTGTGTGTGTGTACGTATATAGGTATTGAGTTTATAACTAAATATATGTGTGCATGTGTTAATAAAAAGCATTATATGCATTTTTTTGGTGTGTGTGTGGGTATGTGTATTTTTTAACATTAATTGGGTACTTTAGTTGGTAGTACATTATAGAAAAGTCCTAGATAACATTTAATACACTACATGTCAATTATGTCAAACAATTCAAATCACACTATGCAAGTTTTGAACATATGACCTCTATGACTAATGCTGGAGCGCTTACCACTGGGATAGTGGTGTTGGACATTTGGTATTTAATATAAATGCATAGTACAAAGGCTACAAAGGCAATTGCACATGCACGATTATATATATATATATATATATATATATATATATATATTTGTGCACGCGCACATATATTGTGTGTGTATGTGTGTGGGTGTAAAAATATATATGTATATTAGTTCATACATACACATATATACACATACATACATACATACATACATACATACGTATATATATATATTGTGTAGATTAATATATATTTATATTTTAACCTGAGTATAACATTAATTGACAAGAAACCTTTGATAAGTAATCCCGATGACCATTACGCAAATATTTATCCATATATAAACTTATTGCAGACCTTTAATATACTACCATTACCACTATATTTAATTCATTTTATGACAAACATTTATTTCACAAATTATGTTTTTACATTTATTTGAGAATTCTAAATGATTTACTACACACACATGTGTGTATATATATAACTTATTACTTAGAGGGTGGTAATCTAGTGGTATCATAGGCCTTAGATACTGTATATATATATATATATATATATCCTTAAAGTTAATTATGTCTAAGTTTTAATGCACGCGCACATTGCAATATGTGTACACACATAAACACACATTGTAATAAACATATGATATGATACACACACACATTGTAATATACATATACATATGATATGATACACACATGTGTGCGTGCACACACACAGACAAACACACACACATATATATAGGAGCATTTAATGCCACTCCTATTTTGCAGCATCCCTCCAACTCCCCTGACTTCCACCATACATTTCGATTTAAATAATGGTATGATATGGAAGAGAGGGAAATGACAATTATTTAATTTAGAATGTGTGGTAGAAATCTGAGGCTAAGAGGGGTACTACAAAATAAAGGTGCCATGAATTCTCCTTATATGTATAAAATGTATATGTATATTTTAATATTCTACATGTGAAAAATAACTGGCGAAATATTATTAGTTATAAAATAGGCCATCTGAAATTACTTGTCTAATCAAAACAATTTGTTTAATCTATGTTTAACATAGACTTGTTATCTACGATCCTTTTTTATTTAATTTAAAAAAACTTCAATAAACGAATCATCAATATATTAAAAAAATCATATATTAAATACAAATATATTAAACAATTATACATATGTGCAAAATAATAAATCAATGTTTGAAATTCAATATAAATACATTAATCGATTGTATATATGTATGTGTTTATGTATATGTATATGTATATGTATATGTATATGTATATGTATACGTATATGTAAACGTTAGGAGAATGATTGTAGTGTTTAATGATAACAACCATATAACAATGATACTAGTGCTTTTGTTGAGTTATTTCAGCTACAGTAACAATAATATAGAAGTGGACTTATGATGGCGATTGATAAAAAATTAATATAGTTAAATATATGGAAATACACCAAAATAATCGAATGAAGAAATCTAAAATGGAGATTAAGAATTTAAAGACATATAATGGAGTTAATAATCTATTAGAACAAAACAACGTTGAAGAGGTACTCGAAAATCAAAAATGGGCACAAAAATCAAGTATTTTATTTTCGAGTCCTTATCTGGTTATGTTAGTATATACTTTTTAAAACCCATAAATGATCTTTAAATTACACCAAATTTTTACAGATCATTTAAGACATGCAAAAAATATGTTTTAGAATTTTTCAGGATTTTTCTGAGTATTAAAAGGACTTAAAAAACTAAAATAGAAAGAAGTATAAAATAAAAAATAAAAAAAGAGAATACTCACACATGTTGACCTATGCAAATTACACGGGTTGACCAGTGTAAGTGTATATGTTAACCTTTGTAACTTGTATAGGTCGACATGTCCCTTGTTATGATCGCAACTTTTGAAATTTATTGTATATTTTATAGTTTCATCTCTTTATCTCGTTTATCTTTTTCTTTGTTGTGAAGTCACTCCTCATTAATTTTAAATGGATATACCTCTTTAAATACATCCCTACGACATCTATGAAATTTCCTAACCTTCTCTAGACTGAACAATAACTCTTGCTCTATATTTTCAGTTATTACTTTCTTTAACCATAAATAAATTTGTTCTACGTTCCAACTACTGTACATTCTCTGATTAGCAATCATTCAACTCTACATCCTCAGATTCAAGTCATTTAACACCTTTAATTTCTACACCTCTATTTAATATAATTTGTTTAGGCTATATGAATTTTATACTAAAGTGTTTTCAATCATTATATTCAGTCATAGTGAAGTCAACTTCGTTGTACTCTACCTTATGTTAGTTTGAGTGTTCAAAAAAGAAAATCTAAGAAGATGATCAATCGAGAAATCAATTATTAGGAAATTCAAGAAGCAGATTAGCGAGTGATTATCTATAGAAGTCATGTTTCATTGCTCAAGTACAATTGTAGAAACATGTTCCTTTGGGTCAAGTGAGGATGTTAAATGAAATTCCAAAGGGAGTTCTTCGACTAGACATATGACAAGAGTCTGAACTAGTATAAATATTTGGTGTGCATTTTCTGTTTCTTAATATTTTATTCCACTGCATTATATACTTTGTTACATAATATGTAATAGTTTGTTATTTAGTTATTTTTTAACTTAACAACACTTGGCTTATACATCAATTTGACCCTCTAGACTTTCATTTGATATCATAGCCTGGTTTAAAAACCATAAAAAATTAAAAAACCAATAAAGCCACATTACCGTATTTCAAAGGGACAATCAACTACATAAACTTTAGTATTCGCCGGCAGAAATTACATATGTTGGTCTCATGAATGCATATATATATATATATATATATACAAGCTAATGGATATGAAATTTGGAATGCTACTCCAGTAGAGTATGTGAGACCCGCTTCTAACTTTGGTGCATAATTCTCAAATTGCACTAGCCAAAAATAACGTAAAGCATTGAATGTCTTATTTTATTCTTTAGATAAAAATGAATTTAATCATATCAATTTTAGAAAAGCGTGAAACGAGATTTGGAACATTTACAAGAACTCATAAATGCACTAACATGGTAAAGTAAAAACAAATTTCAATGTCGAAAACTATGTTATCAAACTTAAAATGAAAATTAGTGAAGCTATTTCAAACATGTGACTCCAGACATTACGCGTGCACATTTCGGTTAGGAGTTAAATTTTTTGAGTCTGATATAGTTTCAAAAGTTTTAAATTCTTTAAATAATGGATGGGAGAGGAAGGTCCTAGCAATCATAAAATCCATTGATCTCACTCAACCCAAGATTTAATTATTAATTGGAAATCTAATTTCTTATGAATTTTAAATTTACAAGCAAAGTTAGATATCAAGAAAAAAGGTACATAACTTTCCATGCTAAAATTAGTGATGAGTTTGACATTGATTAAGAAGATCTGGTTATGTTGGCAAAATTACTTAGTAAATACCTTAATACAAAAGTACAAAGTTCAAAAATAGTGAGTTTGTTCTCTAATGCTTGACACGTGGAAAGAACGGATACTTGTAGAGAGACTGTCGAAGTATTAGTAAGTATAAAAGACCATAGAAAAGGTCCAAAGGTGATAATAAGAAGATTTGGGCATTATAAGCCACATGTGATGAGATTTCTTCATGTAGTGATACCGAATGTGATGAGGATAAGAAAATTTATGCTTTACAATAAAAATGGATAAGGTATGCTATGATGAGTTATTACAAATAATTTTTTAATTAATATACAAATATAAATTAATAAAAAGGGTTCATAAATATACTATAGGAAAAATAAATATAGCCAAATAAGAAATTGACATTCTTAAAGTTTAAAAGGTGACTCTAAAGAAAGAGCTACAAAAATCACAAAACTCTCATGAAAATTTGAAATCTCAATTCTATGTTTCGAAGTTGATATAAAAAGTTTCAAATATGAGAATATTAAATTTCAAAAATAGAATTGTAATTTAAAGTCAACCGTAAAATCATTTAATCTTCAAATTAATGACTTAAGTACTAAACTAGATGAAATTTCAACTATTTCACTATGTTTAATCAAGGCAAAAAATGTCAAGCTCAATAAATGGTTCCCCACCTTTGATTAGTAAAATAGGACTAAGATTTAAGAGTTAAAAGATTGGAAAATGTTAAATTAAGTCCTAAGAAATATAGCACTATGTACACTATATTTAGAAAGTCAAGTAAAAGTGCTAAACCCATTTCAGAAAACAAAACTCATAAATACATACATATCTAGGTTCTAAAACATGAGAAACAAAGAAATGTGTGTATTACTAACATGGCTGTAAATGATAAATATATTGTTGAAAAAAGTAATACAATATTGGGTTTTTATGTTTTGCTTAGTTTCACATTGCGGGATAAATTCAATCCCAAATTCCAAAGCCTATGTATAAATAAGCCTATATATTGGAAATTATTTGTACCTCTCTAATCTTCTCTCTTAATAATAAAAAACCCCCTTAGTGGACGCACACTATCACATTGATGGTGGAACTGCTTTAAATTTTTTTTGGTGTGCTTCCTTTTCATTTTTTATTACTTATTTAATATCAATATTCGTGAACAAGCCTAATAATTTTATTTAATTGTTTTTCCATTCTATATTTTGAACCTATTTATTCTCCATGTCAGTATCGTTTAGTTATATCTACTCAGAAGGATTAATCCTAACAATCTAGTATTAGAGCATCCAGGTTGATTTATTGAAGGTGCAAGGAAGTATGGCAGAAGATGAGGCTACCATTGTTGTAATAAGACCGTATGTTAGAGGTTCTTATGTTGCATCTGGATCTCAATTGGCAATAGAATGAGGGAAGGGGGATAAAAACTTCAAGAACTGGCAATGGAGGATGAAGTCTATTGTACAAAGAAATATGGTTTATTAGGTTTTTTTTGACATTGTAGAGTTAGTAGCTGAAATTTACGTTGTAGAAAAGAAGAAGATGGAAGAATAGCCATGGGAGAAAAAGTTTTCTGGAAACCACCACTAAAGTAATTTGGACCAAGATGGAAAATCTCGATCTAAAGAAATCACTTACTAACGGTTTGATTCTGCTGAAGATGTTTTTCATAATGAAGATGAGAGAGGATGCTTCAGTGAAGATGCATATTAGTTTCTTCGATGATCGTGAAATGAAGATGAAGATTATGGGTTCAAAAGTGGATGGAGAGCAGAAGGTGATGGTTCATTTGTTTTCCCTTCCCAAATGTTACTTAGGTTTTGCTAATAGTCTGATTTATTAGAGGGACATCTTGACTGTAGATGAAGTGAAGCTGGGTCTTCTAACTAAAGACTTGAGGGATCAGATGAAGGAGATGTGTGAGGGAAGAGATGGGAGTAGTAGTCAGGGCCATTTTGTTAAGAGAGGAAGAGAGGAGAAGAAGAATTAGAATCCTAGAAGGCATTTTAAGTCTAGGAAGCCCAAAAATGGTTGGAGAGGAAAATCTAGAGATGCAAAGTCACTATTATAAGAAACCAAGCCATTGAAAGAGAGATTGTCCGAATTTGAAAAAGAAGCAGAGAACGTATCTTCATCGATTGTGGTAGAGAAGATTATATATGATGATGTATTGAATGCAACGGTATCTGATGTGATAGACCACTGGGTGCTTGACTTAAGGGCTTCGTTCTATATAATCCAAACAAGGATTATTTTATCTTTTTGTTGGTAAAGGAGGAAATGCAATCCTTATGGGAAATTATGCTAGTTGTAGAGACATGGGAGAGGGTACAATTCAAATTAGGATGGTTGGCAGAGTGATATACACTTTAATAGGTGTCCGCTATGTTTTGGGTATTCATGAATCGTTGATTTCTATAGGGCAGTTTGGCATCCATTGGATGCAAGGAGGCTATATTGACAGATGATTCAAAGGTTTCTAGGGTGTACTAGTTTTGATGAAGGGAGATGTGTTTCGAAATTTTTATCCACTGAAGGGAACCATGGTTCTTGGAGAGTCTTGTGTTGTATTGGATAGTTCTCGTGCTTTGGATGGAACTAAACTTTGGCATCTAAGAATGGGTCATATTTTTAAGAAGGACTTAGAGTTGCTTCATAGCCGAAAGATGATCAAAGGAGGAAGTTTTGACAAGTTGTAATTTTGCTAAGAGTGTGTGCGAGAAAACAAGACGAAGGTATCTTTTGGAGTTAGGTCTTCATAGATTGGAGAGAATGCTTGATTATGTGCATACAGATGTTTAGGGACCAGTAGCTACTACTTCTATTAGGGTAGAAAACAATTTTATTTCCTTTATTGATGACTTTTCTCAAAAACTTTGGGTGTATGTGATGAAGGCCAAATCAGAAAGTTTTGAGAAATTTAATGTTTGGAAAGTGGTAGTTGAGAATCAATTTGGTTGTAAGTTGAAGGTGCTTAGATCTAATAACGCAATGAATATGTTTCTAAGGAGTTCTTCAATTTTTGTAAGCAGCTTGGTATTCAAAGACATTTTACTGCACTAGGAGACCTGCAATCCAATGAGGCTGCTGAGAGGATGAATCAAACTCTACGTGAGATGGCATGTTGCTTGAGCTTGATGGCCGTCTTGTCTATTGGCTTTTCGGCTGAAGCTTTATTGACTTCAGTGCATATTATAAATAGAATTTCATGCTTATCCATAGATGGGAAGATTCCATAGGAGAAGTGGAGAGGTAAAGCAGTGTATCTTTGTTACTTTCGTATTTTTGGTTGCCAACGTATGTTCACCATATAGGTGATGATAAGTTGGAGGTTAGAGCGTACAAGGGCATATTTATGGGATACACAGATGGTGTCAAAGGATATCGCATTTGGAGCCATGATGATAGAAAGATTGTAATCTAGACATGTAACTTTTGATGAGTCTGCAATGTTCAATCGTAAGGAGGAGTTACCTACCACATCAGATGAGCTTGATAGGCCAAAGGAGTCATAAGAGGTTCCCATATTTCAGCCTATTAGTAGAGTTGTTACTGTGAGATATATAGATGCAATTGATAAGACATTACAGAGCGGTCCATAGGTTCCTTCTAGCAGTGTGGGTATATGCATGAGACTAGAGGAAGGTCAGTTCAAGGTGGAGCTAAAAGGATTTTAGGCAAAGTTGTACCTATTCGGGTCAGTCATAGGACTATTATGCCATCCGAAAGGTATTATGATTGGCAGTATGTGAACCCTAGCCTGGGTTTTCAGTTTGATTATGCCCTACATATGATTCATAATGAGCATTTTGACCTTGAAGAAGCTATAAAGTCAAGTGATAGCACGAAAGGGATGTGTGCTATGGAAGAGGGGTTAGAGCCGTTGAGAAAGAACAAGACTTGGGATTTGGTATCACCACCTAAGGAAGTCGAGCCATAGGTTGCAAGTTGGTATTTAAGGTGAAGGATGATGGGAGCTATAAGGCAAGATTTGTTACTAAAGGATTTTCATAGAGGAAGGAAGTGGAGTATGATGAGATATTTTTTATATAGTGAGGCACAACTCCATTCGTATTTTGCTTGCTATTGTTGTTACTAATGACTTGGAGTTGGAGCAACTTGATGTGAAGGCCACTTCCTTACATGGTGACTTGTAGGAGGCCATTTACACAAAGCAACCAGAAGGATTTGTTGTAAGTGGGAAAGAAAAATGTGTTTGAAGTTGAAGAAGCACTTTATGGACTCAAGCAGTCGTTTGGACAATAGCATAAGAGGTTTGACTCTTTTATGCTTTCACTTGATTTTGATCATACTATCAAAGACGCTTGCGTATATTCCAAGCATTTAGAGAGTGGAAGTAGGTGTATTTACACTTTTATGTGGATGGCATGTTGATTGATTTCAAGGATAAAACTGAAATTGATAGTTTGAAGATGAAGCTAAAGGCGGAATTTGAGATAAAAGACCTTGGAGAAGCAAGGAAGATTTTGGGTGTGGAAATCCAAAGAGATAGAAAGTTAGAACTTTTGAGGCTCACTCAAAAAGAGTATTTTAGGAAGGTTCTTGCTCCGTTTAGCATTGTAGGAGCAAAAGCAATTCGTACACCCATGCCTTTGCACATTCAACTTTGTAATAAAGGCTCTTCAATCTCAGAGAATGGCAAAGCTTACATGGAGAAGATGCCCTATGCGAGTGTAGTTGGTAGTTTGATGTATACTATGGTTTGCACTAGGCCTGAAATTGCATAGGCTATTGGATTGTTTAATAGATAAATGGAAAATCCAAAAAAGTCGCATCAAGAGGTAGTAAAGTATATTTTTAGATATCTTAGAGGAACTCTAGACAATGAGCTTGCTTTTGGCTGCAGAGATAGAGATTTTAAATTGGTAGGATTTTGAGATTCTGACTATGCCAGTGATAGAGATTGAAGTAAGTTAACCTCAGATTATGTATTCACTCTTGAAGCAACAACTATTAATTGAAGAGTGGGGTTACAGACCATTGTTGTAAAGGCCCGCAAATCTGTATTCCTTTGAGCTGGCAACCTTTCACAACAATCCAGCCAAAGAGGAACAAACTTACGAGTCTTTAAATAACATAATAAATAACAGAATGAAGAGGTAGGAGAAGAAACAGAAACAATAACAGAATCTCACATTTCGCAGCGGAACAATATATAATAGATAAATAAATAATCCTTAAATCAAATAATCATCTCAGTTAATACAATACAACATCAGAGTTTACAACAACATCATACATCACTGACAGTTATTATAACTTGACTATATGAAATCTGATTTTCACTAACCATGGGCAACGGACACTACATAGTAAAAAGATACGTCTCGCCATTCAGTTTCAACTCCTGATCTCTACTGCAACTCTTTTCTGACTTTGCTCCCGAATAACTGATAACTTGACTCTAGGCTGCCCGTGTGGAAAATTATGGGCATCCAGGGTTTAGAAAGGGAACAACAAACTCCACGCAAGTCATGGGACTGGTGTGAGATCTTAAAACAGTTATTCTTTTACAAAAGAAAACAAATGAATTTAAAAGAAATTCGCAATGCTTTTTAGAAAATGAAACTGCCATAAGGCCTCCCGCCACACACACAATGCAAACGCAGAATTGGAGGAGATTTCTCCTTATAATAGTCAAACATGCTGAATACGCAAAATCTTTTGATATTATTATTATTGGTGCATAGTGGAAAACATTTCAAAAGTATAATATTAATCTTAGCCAGCATAGGTTCCATTATATTATGCCTGCTATAGCTACCTCCTGAGGAGGCAGGTTATACAATTGCAATCGTAAAGGGCTCGTATTGTTTCTTTGGATTTCCAACAAATGGTCAGGCAAAGGAACTTCATGTGCCACATGGGTACGCCTCTGAAGGGACGCCTCGAGAACCTAACCGGATCTCTGCCAACACAAGACCAGTTACCTCTGCAAAAATAGGTAACTACTGACACGAGTATGCCATCCCCCAGTTGTAAACAACCTTTATCCGAGGATCCTCAACAACAACAATCACAAAGTAATATATATTTGCGATATTCACATAAGTTAAGTATCTGGGCTCCATACCATGATACCACTTCTATCCAGAAGGAAATGCACATACCCTAAGGGGCGCTACCCCCTATAACCTTTCTGCATTCTTCCTGTTTCGACCATTCTGGGGTGTGAGGTTCGACGAAGTTTCGTCCACAAAGCTACGCTTTTCACAAAAGCCATGCTTCGATCAACAAATGATCAGCAGCACTTCGTATTCCACATTACCAAATTGGGAATGTATCACTAGTAATCATCAACTACAAAACCTCTGAGCTCGTACGTCTCAGAGAAGGGTGTTAAGCTAAGAGAATAAATTCTCTGCCACCAACAGGAATGTAATTGATAGAAACCAGCTTTACATCTCAAAGTGTACACACATCCATACAAGTCCGTTCCGGGATCGAACGGAATCGAAGGCACTTCCAAAGAAGCCCTTGCAATCCGGATATTCACTAATCACGTAAGGAATCCCCATCATAAAGGGTGATAAAATCTCTATACCGAAGCAACCCGATGCAGAGACATTCGACAGGTAATCCTTTCTCTTTCGAAAATACCCGGTCTTCAACACCATCTTCAAATGCAATTCCATTTCGTCGTATCGTTATTCGGAATGAGTTTTATGACAAAAGATCCTCTCCCGGCTAATCGGAATAACGAGCGCTTATTTTTGAAAATAAGTGTTCATTCAGATTCAAACAAATCACAAAAATTTCACTTTGATCTTTTAAACAAAAGATCCATCACAATTACAGAAGTTCGATGTAGGTTTCGAATATCCATTTGGAATTCGACTCTCGGTACATCGAAATTCAAATGCCGATTAAGGCCAATATTGATAGTCGGTTATTTAACTATCAATCATCATTCACAACAGTTGTTGGATTTCAAATAATTTTTCCCCAATTAATATTACTTTCAAAATATCTTCGCAAGATAAAATTTCACACTTCAATCCTTTGAAAATAAATTTCAAATCAATTTCCAAACATTTATTCATTTCCACTGAAAATTTGCCGATTTCAATTATTTTAAAATAATAATAAAAATGCTTATTCAAAATATACTTGGAAACATTTAAAATAAACTATTTTAGAATATTTTCTTAAATATTAGTTATGAAAAATATTATACTAATATCTCATACAAAATTCAAGTCCACAAACTAACTTTAAAATAAAATTAGTAGATAGAGTATAAATATTTAAATACCTATTTTCTAAATCAAAAATCAATTTAATCTTTTAAATAGTCCTTATATAATTAATTAAATAAATTTTTACTTTAAACAATTTTCAAAACTAATTTCTCCAAAAATTTTACTTTAAAACCAAATCTAAAACTTTTAATTTTATTTCAAAAGCTATTTTAAAAATATACTCGGCTTTCCAGGGAAGAATTCTTTTTTTTTCATTACGAAATGGTCAATTCAAATAAATTAATAAATCTTCTCGATTTATTTTAATTTACATTCCAATTTGTGAATTTCTTTCCACACTTCAAAAATGAACCAATATTTATTTTTTTAAACAATTTCCCTTTCTTTACAAATTCCCGTTGTGAATTTACATTTTCAAATATCAATTGATATAGGAATTTTAAATCGATTCCCAAATATCATCTTCAAATCCATTCAAATCCCAAATTGATTTCCAGTTTATTTCAAACAAAAAATCAAATTCCAATTTGATTTTTCCAAATAAATTTTCCAATATCAAATCAATTTCAAATTGATTTCTCAAATTATTTCCAAAACACCTAACCACATTTCCAAATCGATTCCTAAGGTTTATTCTAAATCCAAATTAATTCCCAAATCAATTTCTAAAATTAATTTCAACTCCAGATTAAATTCCAAATTTAATTTCTAAATTTATTTCCTTTTGAAATAAATTTATTTATCTCTTTCAATTATTTAAAATACGTATCTTAAATAAATCCTTCAACTATTAAACAACATTACTCAAAAAAAAATTATTAAAATATTTTCCCATATTTTTGGAATTTATTCGATCGAATTATAAAAATCCACTTTAATACTTTAATTGTAACGGTCTAGGCTTTTCTACTTTAATTTTCAAAAATCCAATTTCATATTTCTGGTATCCTACGATACTAAAAATATATTTGGCTAAATTACAGCCTTCACGGTTTCAATCACAAATAATCACACGGATTAAAAATAATCAACACACAAAATATGAAACAAATTTAGATATTTGAGGAATCCAGTCGGATCCCTCCAACCTGTTTCCCTGCATCCACAGGCGTTAGCACAACAATTAAATACCCATTCCGCTTCAAGGTGGAATATCGCGGTATATGGGATTTATAAAATATTATCCGCTATTACGCGGTGCAATACAGTCTCATCCGCTATATAATGTTGGAAATCGACAACTCCAAATACATATATAATACTAATTCCACTTCGAGGTGGAATATCGCGGTATATGGGTTTAATATAATAACCTCTGCTATTATGCGGCGCATAGGGTCTAAACTAATATAACTAATAATAAATTAATTATTCAAGCAAACTATCAATCAATTTAAACTTTAACTATAAAAATTAAATCAGAAAATTCGATTGAGTGAAAAGATCTCACCTTTGCTTTGCATACAATCCATTTTCCATTCCGGCTTGATTTCATGATTTTGAACCTTGTATAAATAATTATACAATTTTATTAATATTTGAAATAAAATCTAACAATTAATTTCCATTTATTAATTTAATTAACTAAGAATTTGGGTTTAACTAATAAATTTGATTTTAAACAAATTTCCCTTTTTTACCCATATATTAAAACAAATTTATCTTATTATAGTAAACTAAAACATTTTAGAATCATTTTCATTATTATCATCTTATAAACCAAAAATTCCCTATATAAATTTTTTTTAATAAACTTATTTAACTAAAAGTTAAATTTACAACTAAATTATTATTATTATTTTTTCAATAAAATATTTTCTTTTTCTGTAAATAAACTAGTAATTATTTTTCCTTTTCGCTAAAAAAATGTTATTTTCTATAAATAACGAAATATCAAATTTTCTTCACTGTAACTATATAATTTTTCTTCTAATAGTTTAATTCCAAACAAAATTTCTTTGTATTTAAAATTAAATCAGAACACAATATTAATTTCATTTTCTTTAGTTTTCCCTAACATATCCATATACATAAGTTATTTAAGTCCAAGCTGAACATATACCTTCACTGTCGATTTCGAGCTTCCAGGACAAGTCACCATCATCCACAACGAATGCGAACAGTCGCTGAAATCCTAGCCTCCACTGCCTACTCGCGCACGTGATTCGAAAGCACGAGATTCCCAAAAACCTCAACCACAAACAGCCACCTCGGTTTGCGTCGCCCCAAACCACAAACTTCTAACCCTGTCGTCGATGCTACCACTGTCGCGCTCGTGTTTTCCGCCGCGATGACAACCCTCCCACATGCTCGCACTACCGCCACCATTGACGAGGCTATTGCCATGTCTAGCTCGCGACCTTCATCTTCGCGAACCCTAGGGAGAACTCGAGCTTCCTGCCTATCGCGATGATTTTTTTTTGTTGAATGCGAATTCGATTTTGAATGAGAGGGAGGGCTCGGTAGTTTTTCGATCTAAGCCTTTTTTATATAATCGCGGCCATTTTTTTCCTTTCGAACGAATTTGATTGAAGAAGAGGGGAAAAACTGGGTTTCTTTTCGCTCTACGTATTTTATTATCTTGAACTAAATATTCATCGTCATTCTTTTTTTTCTTTTAAGGACGCATGTTGAAGACAATTGCCAAGTGTTTGAACATAGAAGCAACGTATTCATTGCTACAGTAATAAGATTATATTTTTTTATTTTAAATTCAAATTCAAATTTAAATCGTCTTGGTTCTCGCAATTCAAAATCTCGATCTCCGATCGGGCCGTGCCGCCAGGCATTTGTAATGTTTAACCTCTATTCCGAATGCAACGGAAAAGGTTCCGAGTCCAAATTCGATCGTATGGAGAATATAGCCTTTTGGATCTGGTTATTAAATTAAATTTGATAAAATTTTCAGCGCGTTTGCTTATCGTACAGTCAAACAATCACTCCAAACACTACGAAAATTGTAATCCGATAATAATACAATATTACAGATCAAATGGAACTGTTTTTGTCGAATTCCGAGACTGTGCCTTGGAAGGCTATTTTTAAATATCTATTTAAACGATATAAATTCAAAACTGAACAATTCACTTTCAAATTCAATCCTGTAGTTTCTATTATCTTCAGTATTATCAATATGAATTTTCTAAGCCTTTAAAATATTTTTAACGGGCTCAAAATTAAAGATTTACAATTTTACCCAAATTTCTATAATTAAATTTAATAATTTAAATTGCTAAATTCATAGTTAAAATTGAAACTCAAGCTTAAAATAACTTCCAATAACTAAAATCAATTAAATAAATTTAATTTCAAATGTTGAAAATTCTGGGTCGTCACATCCTTCCGCCCTTAAAAGAATTTCGTCCCGAATTTATTAGTTAAGAAGAATGGACCTTAATCCGTTTACTAAGTATCCAAAATAAACAGTTTTAATAATTTGTCAAAACCAATCTTTTATTAACAACCCATTATTGATTCAACTAACTTTCCAACCTCAACTGTAAACTCCAAACAATATTATTTTCTTAACCATTCGAATTTAAATTCAAATTCAAATATTAAATTTTCAAAAAAATTTCAAAATTTTTTCCAACTCCCTAAATTTTCAAAAATTTTTGCCAGCGTCTCCTTTGCGCGGCTAGCTCGGTACGACTACAAAAATGGCACCACAGCCCTCAGATTTCAAAAAGAAAAGAAAATGCCAAGCGGCTAGACAAGAAGATCATCAAATTTCATACTGAAACTCAAATACATACCTTTTGTCGAGCAATTCAATTTTATCTTCGAAATCAAATCCCAATTCCATTTCCTTTAATACACCTGTATATCCTGCTAGCTATAATATCCAATTTCAACATTCAAATATCATTTTGCACATTCCATTACAAAATCTTCAATATATACTTCTTATACCATCTTTAATTTACTATTGAATTTATATATCCATTTTCATTTAATCTTACATTTTCACTTTTATTTTGGATTCTGTTTAACTTCTGAATATTGAATTTTTCAATTATCTTTCATTCACAGTTGATTCATGTCACTATTTTAAATCAGTTTCATTTACTAATTCACTACAAATTCCAATTCATTTTATCTCAAACCATTTTTAGTTCACCTTTATTATCTTTAATTCACGTCGAACTAATATTTACAACTTCATTTTATTTCACACAATTAAAATTGGTTTTCAAT
This sequence comes from Allium cepa, assembly GCA_030765085.1. Classification (NCBI taxonomy): domain Eukaryota; kingdom Viridiplantae; phylum Streptophyta; class Magnoliopsida; order Asparagales; family Amaryllidaceae; genus Allium; species Allium cepa. Next base: position 177,631,719 of record CM060930.1, read on the forward strand.
ATTCAGTTTCAATTCCAATTTTATTTTATTTTCGTTCATTCCCAAACACAATTCAATTCACTATTTTGGTTTATAACCGCTTATATTAAACTGGATTCCCAATTCTATATGAATTCAATTTCCTTTCATCTATTCTATTTGTTTACAAATTCGAAATGAATTTTAACATTCAATTTCACTTTCATTTAATTGTAAATTTATTCATTCATTCACAATTTTATTTCCCATCTTAATAAATTTTATTCCAATCTTTTAGTCTATAAGACTTCTCAAATTCACATTCATTCAAATTAACTCAAATCTTCAATTTCAATTTCATTTTGAATCCATATCATCATTTTATTTGACTTAATTTTTCAATCTCAATTCTTTTATTAAATTTTCATTCCAATTTATTTTGTTTCCATATTTAACTTTTCTCTAACTTTTCTTTAAGTTAGATTTTTATTTTAACAACTTCAAACTTTATAAGTTATCAAACTTAATGATATTCCATAAATATTTTATATAGTATTCCAGAGTCTTTTCAACCTTTCAAAATTAATTTTTGAAATCAATTCAAATTATCCTTTGAATTTCCAAAACCAAACCCAGTTTTCCAAACAATTTCAATTTAAAATTGTTCAACGGCAATTCCACTCTTGGAAACTCGAAAATGAATACCGATGATGTCGCGATCATCATCAGAATTATTTTCCAGCGATCGAAAAGAGTTTAGAGCTTTCTTCCCTTAAAAACCTCTTTTCAAACCCTTGAAAATCATTTTCAAGCTCAATGGAATTTAATTTCCCAAATTCCAAATCCTTTTAAAAACATTTCCAAAAACTTCTCTGGAATTCTGTTTCTAATTATAAATTACATTTACATTTATAATTCTCATTTGTATATAAATTTTATTTCTCAGCTTTAAGTTACGATTTCAATTTCTTATTCAATAACCAATGATAATATTTAATATTATCACTTCCTAACAAACAAGCAGCCACATACTACTATAATAATTTACGGAAAATTATTTCCTTCATATACGAAAATAGTTTGGGTAAAATTATTTCATTTACCTTACTTTTAAAACAATATCGTGGCGAACTGTTCTGCACAAGTGTTTAGAGATTCCTATCGATAGAGTTGTACGGACTATATCGACCAGAATCCGTATAACACTCAACAAACCAATCATCACAATATAAAACATTTTTTTATATTCACTAACAAATACGCACTCATATCATTATTACACTCAAACTCATTCTAGAGTACTACTGACTCTATCTCCAATGAGTAGCACCCAACAGAGCCAAGGTTGTCGCTTAACCAATTGCTCTGATGCCACATGTAAAGGCCCGCAAATCTGTACTGCTTTGAGCTGGCAACCTTTCACAACAATCCAGCCAAAGAGGAACAAACTTACGAGTATTTAGGGTTAAAGAATGAAAAGGTAGAAGATGAAACAGAAACAATAACAGAATCTCACATTTCGCTGCGGAACAATATATAATAGATAAAAAAATAATCTTTAAATCAAAGAATCATCTCAGTTAATACAATACAACATCGGAGTTTACAACAACATCATACATCACTGACAGTTATTATAACTTGACTATATGAAAACTGATTTTCACTAACCAAACGCAACGGACACTACATAGTAAAAAGATATTTCTCTCCATGCAATTTCAACTCCTGATCTCCATAGCAACTCTTTTTTGACTTTGCTCAACTGATAACCTTACTCTAGGCTGCCCGTGTGGAAAATTATGGGCACCCAGGGTTTAGAAAGGGAACAATAAACTCCAGGTCAGTCATGGGACTGGTGTGAGATCTTAAAACAGTTATTCTTTTACAAAAGAAAACAAAGGAATTTAAAGAAATCCGCAATGCTCTTTAGAAAATGAAACTACCATAAGGCCTCTCGCCACACACACAATGCATACGTAGAATTGGAGGAGTTCTCCTTATGATAGTCAAACATGCTTAATACGCAAAATCTTTTGATATTATTACTATTGGTGCATAATAGAAAACATTTCGAAAGTATAATATTAATCTTAGCCAGCACAGGTGCCATTATATTATGCCTGCTATAGCTACCTCCTAAGGAGGCAGGTTATACAATTGCAATCGTAAAGGGCTCGTATTGGTTCTTTGGATTTCCAACAAATGGTCAGGCAAAGGAACTTCCTGGGCCACATGGGTACGCCTTTGGAGGGACGTCCCGAGAACCTAACCGGATCACTGCCAACACAAGGCCGGGTTACTCTGCAAAAATAGGTAACTACTGACACGAGTATGCCATCCCCCGGTTGTAAACAACCTTTATCCGAGGATCCTCAACAACAACAATCACAAAGTAATATATATTTGCGATATTCACATAAGTTAAGTATCTGGGTTCCATACCATGATACCACTTCTATCCAGAAGGAAATGCACATACCCTAAGGGGCGCTACCCCCTATAACCTTACTACATTCTTCCTGTTTCGACCATTCCGGGGTGTGAGGTTCGACAGAGTCTCGTCCACAAAGTTACGCTTTTCACAAAAGCCATGCTTCGATCAACAAATGATCAGCAGCACTTCGTATGCCACATTACCAAATTGGGAATGTATCACAAGTAACCATCAACTACATAACCTCCGAGCTCGTACGTCTCAGAGAAGGGTGTTAAGCTAAGAGAATAAATTCTCTGCCACCAACAGAAATGTATTTGATAGAAACCAGCTTTACATCTCAAAGTGTACACACATCCATACAAGTCCGTTCCGGGATCGAACGGAACCGAAGGCACTTCCGAAGAAGCCCTTGCAATCCGGATATTCACTAATCACGTCCGGAATCCCCATCACAGAGGGTGATAAAATCTCTATATCGGAGCAACCCGGTGCAGAGACATTCGACAGGTAATCCTTTCGCTTTCGAAAATACCCAGTCTTCAATACCATCTTCAAATGCAATCACATTTCGTCGTATCGTTATTCGGAATGGGTGTTATGACACAAGGTCCTCTCCCGGTTAATCCGAATAACGAGCGCTTATTTTTGAAAATAAGTGTTCATTCAGATTCAAACAAATCACAACAATTTCACTTTGATCTTTTAAACAAAAGATCCATCACAATTACAAAAGTTCGATGTGGGTTTCGAATATCCATTTGGAATTCGATTGTCGGTCGCATCGAAATTCAAATGCCGATTAAAGCTAATATTTATAGTCGGTTATTTAACTATCAATCATCATTCACAACAGTCGCTAGATTTCAAATAATTTTTCCCCAATTAATATTACTTTCAAAATATCTTTGTAAGATAAAATTTCACACTTCAATCCTTTGAAAATCAATTTTAAATCAATTTCCAAACATTTATTCATTTCCACCGAAAATCTGCCGATTTCAATTATTTTAAAATAATATAAAAAATACTTATTCAAAATATACTTGGAAACATTTAAAATGTACTATTTTAGGATATTTGCTTAAATATTAGTTATGAAAAATATTATACTAATATCTCATACAAAATTCAAGTCCGAAAAATAATTTTAAAATAAAATTAGTAGATAGAGTATAAATATTTAAATACCTATTTTCTAAATCAAACATCAATTTAATCTTTTAAATAATCCTTATATAATTAATTAAATAAATTTCTACTTTAAACAATTTTCAAAACTAATTTCTCCAAAAATATACTCGGCTTTCCAGGGAAGAATTCTTTTTTTCATTGCGAAATGGTCAATTCAAATAAATTAATAAATCTTCTCGATTTATTTTAATTTACATTCCAATTTGTGAATTTATTCCCACACTTCAAAAATGAACCAATATTTATTTTTTTAAACAATTTCCCTTTCTTTACAAATTCCCGTTGTGAATTTACATTTTCAAATATCAACTGATATACAAATTTTAAATCGATTCCCAAATATCATCTTCAAACCAATTCAAATCCCAAATTGATTTCCAGTTTATTTCAAACACAAAATCAAATTCCAATTTGATTTTCCCAAATAAATTTTCCAATATCAAATCAGTTTCAAATTGATTTCTCAAAATATTTCCAAAACACCTAACCAAATTTCCAAATCGATTCCTAAGATTTATTCTAACTCCAAATTAATTCCCGAATCGATTTCTAAAATTAATTTCAACTCCAAATTAAATTCCAAATTAAATTTCTAAATTTATATACTTTTGAAATAAATTTATTTATCTCTTTCAATTATTTAAAATACGTATCTTAAATAAATCCTTCAACTATTAAACAACATTACTCGAAATTCCTTTATTAAAATATTTTCCCATATTTTTGGAATTTATTCTATCGAATTATAAAATCTACTTTAATACTTTAATTGTAATGGTATAGGCTTTTCTACTTTAATTTTCAAAAATCCAATTTCATATTTTTGGTATCCTACGATACCAAAAATATATTTGGCTAAATTACAGCCTTCACGGTTTCAATCACAAATAATCACACGGATTAAAAATAATCAACACACAACATACGAAACAAATTTAGATATTTGAGGAATCCAGTTAGATCCTTCCAACCTGTTTCCCTGCATCCACGGACGTTAGCACAACAATTAAATACCCATTCCACTTCAAGGTGGAATATCACGGTATATGGGATTTATAAAATATTATCCGCTATTATGCAGCGCAATAGAGTCTTATCCGCTATTTAATGTGGGAAATCAACAACTCCAAATACATATATAATACCAATTCCACTTCGAGGTGGAATATCGCGGTATATGAGTTTAATATAATAACCTCTGCTATTATGCGGCGCATAGGGTCTAAACTAATATAACTAATAATAAATTAATTATTCAAGCACACAATCAATCAATTTAAACTTTAACTATAAAAATTAAATCAGAAAATTCGATTGAGTGAGAAGATCTCACATTTGCTTTGCATACAATCCATTTTCCATTCCGGTTGATTTCATGATTTTGAACCTTGTATAAATAATTATACAATTTTATTAATATTTGAAATAAAATCTAACAATTAATTTTCGTTTATTAATTTAATTAACTAAGAATTTGGGTTTAACTAATAAATTTGATTTTAAAAATTTTTCCCTTTTTTACCCATATATTAAAACAAATTTATCTTATTATAGTAAACTAAAACATTTTAGAATCATTTTCATTATTATCATCTTATAAACCGAAAATTCCCTATATAATTTTTTTAATAAACTTATTTAACTAAAAGTTAAATTTACAACTAAATTATTATTATTATTATTATTTCAATAAAATATTTTCTTTTTCTGTAAATAAACAACTAGTAATTTTTTTTCCTTTTCACTAAAAAAAATGTTATTTTCTATGAATAACGAAATATCAAATTTTCTTCACTGCAACTATAATTTTTCATCTAATAGTTTAATTCCAAACAAAATTTCTTTGTATTCAAAATTAAATCAAAACATAATATTAATTTCATTTTCTTTAGTTTTTCCTAACATATCCATATACATAAGTTATTTAAGTCTAAGCTGAACATATACCTTCACTGTCGATTTCGAGCTTCCAGGCAAAGTCACCATCATCCACAACGAATGCGAACAGTCGTTGAAACCCTAGCCTCCACTGCCTACTCGCGCACGTGATTCGAAAGCACGAGATTCCCAAAACCCTCAACCACAAACGACCACCTCGGTTTGCGTCGCCCCAAATCCCAAACTTTTGACCGTGTTGCCGATGCTACCACTGTCGTGCTCGAGTTTTCCGCCGCGATGACAACCCTCCCCCCATGCTCGCAATGACTACCGCCACCATCGACGAGGATATTGTCATGTCTAGCTCGCGACCTTGGTCTTCGCGAACCCTAGGGAGATCTCGAGCTTCCTGCCTATCGCGATGATTTTTTTTTGTTAAATGCGAATTCGATTTTGAATGAGAGGGGGGCTAGGTAGTATTTCGATCTAAGGCCTTTTTTTATATAATCGCGGCCATTTTTTTCCCTTTCGAATGAATTTGATTGAAGAAGAGGGGAAAAACTGGGTTTCTTTTCGCTCTACGTATTTTATTATCTTGAACGAAATATTCATCGTCATTCTTTTTTTCTCTTTTAAGGATGCGTGTTGAAGACAATTGCCAAGTGTTTGAACATAGAAGCAACGTATTCGTTGCTACAGTAATAAGATTATACTATTTTTTTATTTTAAATTCAAATTCAAATTTAAATCGTCTTGGTTCTCGCAATTCAAAATCTCGATCTCCGATCGAGGCATGCCGCCAGGCATTTATAATGTTTAACCCCTATTCCGAACGCAACGGAAAAGGTTCCGAGTCCAAATTCGATCGTATGGAGAAGATTGCTTTTTGAATCCAGTTAATAAATTAAATTGGATAAAATTTTCAACACGTTTGCTTATCGTACAGTCAAACGATCACTCCAAACACTACGAAAATTGAAATCCGATAATAATACAATATTACGGATCAAATGGAACTGGTTTCGTCGAATTCCGAGACTGTGCCTCGGAAGGCTATTTTTAAACATCGATTCAATGATATAAATTCAAAACTGAACAATTCACTTTCAAATTCAATCCTGTAGTTTCTATTATGTTCAGTATTATCAATATGAATTTTCTAAGCCTTTAAAATATTTTTAACGGGCTCAACATTGAAGATTTACAATTTTACCCAAATTTCTATAATTAAATTTAATAATTTAAATTGCTAAATTCATAGTTAAAATTGAAACTCAAGCTTAAAACAACTTCCAATATCTAAAATCAATTAAATAAATTTAATTTCAAATGTCGAAAATTCTGGGTCGTCACAATTGTTGCTTTGTCTACTACAGAGGCAGAGTTTATAGCTGCTATTGAAGCGATGAAGAAGGCACTATATTTAAGGCGGTTGATGTGTGATTTTGTAACATCCCTTCTTTTTGTACGTTTAAGCAGATATACATGCCAACTCAAACCATACAAAAGAGCAGATTGTTATTGGGGTAAATAAGAAAAGGCAGGGAAAGAAGAAAAACAAAACTGAATCTTGCAGCGGAACGACAAATATGATAATCAAATAACAGTTCATGAAGCTGTTTTACAAAACATTTGATTGTACTTATACAACACATATCAGAGTTACACATACCAGAGAATAATAAATAACACAGCGTAATAGTATGAATGCAGTGGAATAATATAATAAATAATAGTAATACAATCTTCGTCTTCGTCCTCCAGAAATAAAGTCTTTAAATCTTGAAATGCTCAGACTGACCCGAGCGATTTGAAAAGACAAAACACTCGAGTCAGAACTAAAAGATTTTATGTAAGTTAAATCAACAATAAATAATGTGAGTGGAACGACATTAGAGATGTTTACGGGGTTTGACATCTCCTATCCAGTGCCTAATGCGAGTGTAGTAACTTAAAAGATGTTCGAGATTCACATCTCTTAAGGATCCATTAAACTATTTACTATGTAGTAATATTTCACTATTATAATAATGTCTATAGTAAAATAAACTTACTTTTAAATAGCATTAAGGGGTTACCCATATAGCCCGTAATACGTAATAGCGCCAATAGTCTATATAGTACCGTAATACCTCCTGATCGGGAAGCTACCAGAGGATACTCCATAGCTACCACACAAATCAAACTCGTACAAGGCGCGCTAGGGTAGGTGACACGGCACAACTAGGAAATGCCAGGGTAGAGATACCAATTACGCTTCCGGACCAGTGGTAACATGTAGCAGCTACTACCGCCCACCTCGAGCCACACTCCCAAATCAAAAGGGCCCCAATCAATCACAAGGTAATAAAATGGTACCGAAGGAGTGTGTCTGATAAAAGGTGCTACCTTCATAGCCCGTCAATCGCTCCTGTTATAGCCACCTTATGCTAACTCATGGGAGTCGGATCCACGTATATACCTCAAAGGAAACGCCGCCACCATTCTACTTCATTTTGGAATCTCCACCGCGTATGCAATTGTTAAAGTGGCTTTCGGAGTTGGCAGGGAGTATGACAACTTCCGATCCCGGTCTCTTTAACAAACAAATGTTATTATAACACTGCAGTCATTTCAAAATAATTATACTTCAAAACCAAAATATAATATCCATTTCAAAACCACATAAATATGATATCATTTCCATTTCAAAAACCAAATCAATATGATATCATTTTTATAAAAACTCAAATCAATATAATATCATTTTTATTTCAAATATATCTTTTTTCCAAAATCATAGTACTTTCAAAGTTATACACTTCGAAACCAAACACTTGAAATTATAACACTTCAAATCATAATACTTAGAAGCTCGTAATTTTGAAACATAATTTCCATCACTTAAATGGTTTAAATATTAAAATACTTTATATAATAAATAGCTTCTCCAATTCCTCAAATCAATTCCAAACAACTCGAATTTCTACATTTTATATTTAACCAAATCACAAATCGTAAACTTCAATTCAATTCGGTTTCCCAATAAGCTATTCCAAATTATATTGATTTCAAAACAGATTTGATCCAAAAAATAAACCATTTCAAATTCAATATATTTCAAAAATTAAGTATTCAAAAGTTTCAAAACTAAGTTTGTTACTTACGATTCAACAATTCAATTTTCTATATTTTAGTTTTGAAATATTTTACTTAATACATCCATTATCATTTAAATAAAACCCAAATTACAAATAACTAAATATTTCCTTCAAGTTATTTATACTTGAAATTTTCATTTAATCCGTCTTAAACCAAGCTCAAGTTATAAAAGTCATACCTTCTAAAATTTCAAATTTAATAAATTTTCACATCAACTTATTTGAGTTTAATTCTTATATAAATTCTATTTCAAATAAATTTCAAATTTATCTTCCAACCTTAATTTATTTAAATCATTATAAACTCTAAATTAAAATATAATTTAAATACTTAACCATATTATCTTCAATAAAAATCAACTTGTTATTAAGCTTATTCTATATTAAAACAAATTATACGTAGCTTAAAATCAAGGACAAAATAACATTTATATAATATCTAAAATCAATATTTATCTAAAACCATATATTTCATTACAAAACTATAGAAATCGTTTCAAAATATTATATATATAGGCCACAGTGTCTTTATAAAATTTTCTATCATATTGTCAAGTGATACGGATATTTATCATTTAAATCTGTAATTTAAAATATAAATACGGTTATATATCATTTCAAACCGCAATCCCGACTGAAATAAAAATCCATAACAACTTGCAAAATACAACATCCATTCATCCAATATCAATCATCAAACATTTATCACAATCATCATCCAATTCAATCAATAACATCAATATAGAATAGATAATAAATAACAGGTATTTACTGGCAGTTTATACTCAATAATAAATTAAATAACTATTTAACTGGCAGTTTATATACAATAATAAATTAATACAATTTAATTCAATAAATTCGATTTAACGGAGATGATGATTAAAAATATGCCAAATGGTCATAATAAATTTCTAATCACATCAAATCAATTTAACAAACATAAGAAATTTTAGAAGTTGTGAGTGGGTTAAACCCCCCACCTTTAGAATTTAAATTGAATTTAAATTCAATTTAAATTCAAAATTCAAACAGTCTTAGAATCCATCCAAACCAGCATCAAAATAGCCGGAATTTCAACACGATCCTAGCAGCAAAAAACCATGCGTGAATCAGACCTCGTACGTAAAAGTTATATAGATTTGAATGATTGAATTTCAAAATAAATAAAATATGATTATAATAATACACATCGACCTTAACAATTCTTTCGAACCACTCAACATAGCGCCTCCGTTGACCACCTGAACCCGCCCATTGACCTCGATTCTCTCTCTCTACGCGCCGCCATAGGCCATGGCGCCACCATCCATGAGTTCGTCAACCCCTGCCGCACCTTCTAGTGGCACGACACCTCCTCCGGCTTCCCCTAGTGATATGCGCCACCACCAATTTCCTAGGGTTTTCGAACCCTAAAGCACCAATACCGACCGCCCTCGACCATCATACGTGATGCGACCACCAGCGATCTGCTCCACGAAGCGAGCTCTACAAAATCTCTCTAATGATTTCAGAAACCATCGCAGTTGATCAAACCCCCAATGAACGACCTAGATTTATTCCTCGAATTTTGGCCACACAAAAATCCAAATTGAAAAGCAGAATTGACATGCGCTCTTCGAGAGCTTCAAATCCATATAAAATTTGATGGGTATTGAGGAGTTTGAATTTTTGTTGTTGGATTTTGAATTGGAATATTTAGAGTTTTCAGCCATTGATTAAGAGGAGCAATAGAAGTTTCTGTACGTACAAAAAAAACAAAAAAAGGATGCTAGGGTTTATAACCAGATATATAAAGTTAGCGCTGAAAAATAGAGGAATGGATACGATTGGTTTGGACCGTTGAACGATCAATGGCGCGAAAAGCCCGTTTCGGCTCCGGAATGAAAATGGGTCAACCCATATATCAAAATATATGTTTTTGAATATTTTAAACTCGATGGAATAGGTTTCAAATCCTAATTTCATCGTATGAAGAACTTATGTTAAAATCAAATTATTTCAAATTGATTTCAAGGCGTTTTAAGCCCGTACGATCAAACGACAAACCCGGTCGTTACGAAACTTGAAACCTTATAAAAATTCACTGTTACGGATCCGATGAAACTGGTTTCGTCGAAATCCGATTCAGTGGCCAAAATGGCTATTTTCCAATAAATTAATATTAAATTAATTAAATCTAATTTTCAATTCCCATTATATAATCAAAAATCTTTATCATTTTTGATTTCTTGAACAATTTCAACAAATTTAAACAAATTTAGATGTCAAATTAAAGTTGATAAACCCATCAATTTCAGTGTTTAATTTCAATTTCACTAAATTCAGAAATTAAAATTTAAAATTCCAAAAATCTATTTTTTAAAGTTTTAAACCTTGTTATTCATGTCTTTTATCATCAAATAGATAAAATTAACATTGGTTCATGGTTTATTACGTTAGCATTCTCAAATTTCATCTTACTCTCCACTAATGTAATATTTAAATATTTAATTTCATTTATTGGCAACAAATCCAATTATTAAATTTAAATTCCAATAAATTAATAAATCTTGATTTCCATTCTTTTATTTCAACCTATTATTATGGATAAAATTTACATTATTCCTATATATTAACTTAATTCACATTAACATAGCATTTAATTACGTTTATTGAAATTTATTTTCAGTTTAAGTTAACAGGTTAAATAGACGGTAACATACAATAATTGTTACCGTTGGCTTTTAGTTGCACTTATAACCAAGTACAATGTTTACGTTATTTCCAATTTGTTGTAATTCCATTTAAATTGTTAATTATTAGTTTTAACTACCATGGTTACATTTCATTTATTACATTCATTTCCTTATTAAATCGCAAATTTTTATTTCTTTCCATATTAAATTACCAAAACTTATTAAGTTAACAAATTTAATTATCAAAATTTTACGGGTCGTTACAAATTTGAGCTATGTGTGATGGAGAAAAAGTGAATTGTAACAGTCAAACTGCAATTCATTTAGCAGAAAATTTAGTTTTCACTCAAGGACGAAGCACATAGTGGCTAGAAAATCATTTTTGTCTCAATAAATGAAGAGAAGCTAATTCGTCTTTAGAAGATTCACACAGAGGAGAATGTAGTAGACATGTTCACCAAGTCCTTACCTGTTGCAAAGTTTGAGCATTGCTCGAACTTGATCCGCTTATCAAGGTGTTAGGTGCCATATGGTGGCATGAGGGAGAGAGAATTGATAAAAGGATATTTTGTTTTAGTGAGAATATTAACAGATCCTACACGAGAAGCATATGTTTAAACACTTTGTTGGCGAACGGTGACATTGCGGAGTTCGTAAAAAAGCATAATATGCAACTACCCGGGATTGTGGAAATATTATTGTAATAAGCATTTAATTTAATTTAAATAAAATACAAGCTTTTCATTTTATAAACTGATAGGACTTTGAACATTTTCCACTTATTTATTTATAGCTATATGTATTGTGAAGGAAGCTTTGATCCAAAAATCTAAAATAGAATCTTTCAAAAACATTTACAATAAAATTTATCTTATTCAATTAAATTATAGGCTCTACATTATTAACATTTGATATAGTATATATATGAACGTAATCTAAATAATAACGTTTAAAATAAAATCAATCTTATCAATATTAAAATATAAGTATTAAAAGATATATGGATATGAATTAAGTTTTTGATAGTTAAGCTTTAAATAGAAATAAAAAATAAAAAAACTAAGGAATATATAAGGTAAGATAAACCATAAATAAATACATATGGAAATTCATGTGTGAATGCAAAATAAAGACAAAAACCAAACAAGCATGTTTGATGTGAATTTTATATAAGCAAGGCAAAAGGAAAAAAAAGAAGAAACAAAAATATCTACAAACAAATCAAAATACATACAAGAAATAGGATAGGATGTAAACATATAGGGAAACATATGCATTAAATACCATCATCTCAGCACCAAAACAAGGTCATTCAAAATGTTAATAATCATTTCAATTTTCAGAAAACAATCTTTGACCAAATATTAGAAAACAGAGAAAAGCTTATACCAGAAGCCTACCCTGTAAAACCTATTTTCTCTTTATATACATCATTTTATTCTTGCTCGTTCAAACATAATTTAGCAAGCTTGAAAGAAAAGAAAAATAAACATCATTATCTTAAAAACTTTAACATCATTCAAGATCAAAACAGGAAGGTTTACAGGGAAAATCAAACTGCGACTTTCCCAAAAACAAAAGTTGTTCTCTGTTTCAAAATATTTCAGGTGAGTAAATAAAATTTTTAAAGACTTAAGTTTAATTAAATCTGTGTGTATGATTCATTGATAATAATATGCTTGTATATGTATTTGTTTATATAGTTCTGTGTTTATATATGAGTATTCTGTAAAGTTTGAATATACAACTTTTTTCTTGTTTGTAGTTACAGAGTTAAGTAGATAATCAAGATATAAAATATCTTCATCCAATTATTTATAGGCTTATGTTTTAAAAAAAAATAAGTTGTTTGAACATAGATCAAGCTACAAAATTTTGTTTTAGACATGTTGGTGAAATCAACTGGGAAATTTGATTTACAGAGCAACAAGTAATTTTATATTGAAATTCGAGTATTGTGAATTGCTAATTCAATTACATAACTTGAATCTACCTTTCAAAGTAGGATTTTTAAAATAGAAATGGTGATTTTTCATTGAGTATGCTAAGAGTAGTTCTTAGATGAACTGTAAATGGGTTTTGAGCAAATTCTGATGGCCGGATGACTTTGGGATGTCAGGAATTGGACCAGGGATGCAGGAAGGTCTGATGATGTTGGGAAAAATGACCGAAGACGTTCCAGTTCATCGTGGCATCGACCGGAGGGAAGTATATGGTTTAAGGACAATGAAAACAGCGTTTGGAGTTTTGGCCTCGTGCACACTCGTCAATGCATCGAGTGTGGCTAGATTTGGAGGCGGTGTACTTGAGACATAGATGGGGGCGCGGCGGTTCCGGTGGTCGGGATGGTTGTGTCGAAGTGATTTTTGGTGAGCTTGAGTGTTCCAGTTTCGACTGGAAGTGTCGAATTTCATGTCGTATTTTATGATGTTGGTTCGAGGGCAAGAGTTGAACGTTGGGTCGATCGCCGATGAGTGGAGTAAGTCGTAGGAGATGGCGATGCCGGCGAAGTGTTGTGCACGTGCACGACGTCGATATGGTATCAAGGAATTTTTGGTGCGAGAGCAACTCGAGTTGATACTCGAGAAAATGGATGCGTTACTTCGGTTTGGAACTCGAGTACGTGAGCATACTTCATGTTATTTTAGTTTAAACTTAAGTTTGACTTAAATTTAACTGGAAAACAAAAGGGGAAGAAAAAGAGTATGAGGAGAAGAGGTGACTCGGGAAATAGGAGGAAAAAATCGAGTGATTACTCGAGTGGACCTGGGGGATTTCTCGGGTTGGGTTCCAAAATACTTAGCTGAATAAAATTTATGTTATTTCATCTTAAACAAAGTTTAAGTACTGATGGCCTAATTCATGAGTTTATTTAAGCTTTAATTAACTAAGTAAATATTTAAGAATGTTTTAAAAAAATCTTAATTAATATTTTAATTAGGAAGTTAATGTAAGGTAAGTGTTAAGGTTAATTAAAATTAAAGCTTTAAGGTTAGTAATAATTTGATTCAAAATTATTAAGGAAGATTTTAAAATGCTAATTAAGGTAAATAATTATTATTAATAAATTATTTTTGAAAGTAATTAAGAATGATTAATTTATAATTATAATTAATGATTGGTTAATTAATAATTAAGTGTTCAATCAATTTGTAATTAGGAATTTTAATTCACTACTTAAGTTAATTAAGGTATGATCAGTAGTTAACTAAGTAAATAATTCAATGAAGAATTAATAATTGATTTATTAAATAATTAACGATTAATTAATTAATAATTAAGGGGAAATGAATCAAGTAATTAAGATTTAATAAATTGATTAAGAAGTAATTAATTAAATGGTTTGAAATGGAATAATTAATTAATTAATAAATTATCGAGCCGGATTAAAGATGCTTGCTTATAGATGATTGTATAAGTAGAATATCTGATTTTATGATAACTATTTGGTGATATCCTATGATACCCTATGATATATTCTGGATATATCTATGATGTTGGTGTATGATTTATCTGTGATAAATGCTATGTGAATTCAAAGTGTTGAATTAAATTGTTTTAAGCTATTAAACAACTTGGCCTTTAAAGTGGCGTTTGGATTTCGATGTGACCAGGATCGGGTGTCAGTTATGCTTATCTGAAAACCACATAGATCCAAATTAAACGTTAGGTCGTGGCATTTCAAGTGAAGATCGAGATGGTGTTTCAGAATGCAAGGGTTATTGTCGATAACTCTGAGGGTGATTCCAAAATTAGTGTAACGAGATAATGCCTTTGGTTTCGTTCGAACCCGGAACGAAGTTGTATGGATTGAATGCTTTCAGAACATCATCAAGCGAACGATGAGCATTCTAAGAAATGTGTTCTATAAATGTAATCGCAGCCCCAAGCCTCATCAACCGGGATTGGCTAAAACATGGGAGATGTAGCAAGGTTAGGTGGGTAGCACCCAAGAAGGACAAGGTATACCCCTGTGTAGGTGTCCGTTTATTTCGGCTGTGTGGGCAGTTGTTGGCCACAACCGCGGGGTTATCTTGTTCGGGACTGTTCAGTAAGGAATGTTTCTGGCCTTGTGTTGTAGAGGGTCGGGAGTGATCCTCGGTATGGTGGTCTAGGCCCCATACTGTGACGGGCGGTACCCCCGTAGCCCTGCCATTAATGGAAACCTATTTTCCCTACGAGACCCTACGGTTTTGATTTGTATTACCCACTTTTGTGGCTAGTAGCTGGAGTTTAATGAATGTAACAATTTCGACTATTTTCTATTTACTTGAAAACCCTAGACATGGATTTCCTATAAAATGTTTTGGTTTAGCATAAGGCAAAAACTTACCCGTGTTTATGTGTGGGAAGTCTTACGTGATACCTTTATTTTCAAATGGTTTTCAAAGTTAAGCATCTTTAACCTATTTACTCACACCAGACCCATGTCTGACCCGGAGTTTATTTCTGTTTTTTCATAAACTCTTGGGTACTTAAATTTTTATGAGTAGCAAAGTGATAGGTTTTGGTTTGTAGGGTTCTGGAGGAGCATGGAGCAGGAGTCCAGACGTGTCTATTTATCTTGTTCCGCGGTGTTAGTTGATGTATGTTGTATTTTGGGAAGTATGTTACAACATATATATATATATATATATATATATATATGACTATCTTGTTGTATGATGTTGTATAACTCTAATATATGTAAAACTATGTAATGGTTATGTGATGTATTATATTTTGCTCCGTTCTGATGTGAGATTCTGATGTTGTTATTCATTCTTTCTATCTTTTCTACTTCTATCTCTTTCTTTGGTTATTGATGATACGTCTTTCTGTGGTTAGAAAGGCGGGTCGTCACAGTTGGTATCAAAGCATAGGTTGAGATAATACCTAGGCTATGGAGTAATATCTATCTTGAGAGTGTGTGTTTGTATTTTCATATAATTATATACCTATCTAAATTTATTGAGTTACCTGTCCAGGTGGCCAACATGAGTTCTGGAAGGAGAGGCAGAGGTAGGGGTAGTACCTCGACTGATAATGGACGAAGTCAAACTACTAGTAAGGCTGTAGATCTAGTACCGCCTCAGGTTAGTTTTGTCGCTTTATGCAAAGACTTCATCAATCTTGGAGGTAAACCATTTAAAGGGTCAGAATCGATAATTGAGATCCAAGCTTGGCTACGCTCTTGTGGGCGCATCTTTAAGAGTATGAAGTTTTCTGATAAGCGAAAAAGGGAAATGGCATCATGGCAATTGCAGGAAGGCGCAACAGCCTGGTGAGATGCAGCAACAGCAAATATCTCTGGGGATGACATTTCTTGGGAAAGATTTAAAGAGCTGTTTGAGGAGAAATTCATGCCAACAGCAGGGAAAACTCGTCTGTATCAGGATTTCTGAATTTGAAGCAGGGAAGCATGGCTATAGCAGAGTATGAGACCAAATTCATTGAACTTTCTTGTTATTGACCAGGGCTCATTGATACTCCCCTCAAAATGAACGAAATGTTTGTGCAAGGATTAAGGTCAGAATTTCATGAAAAGATCACGGCGCACTTGAAAGGATCTTTTGTTGATTTAATTGATATGGCTCTGAGATATGAGAATTTGATGAACAAGAAATCAGTAGCACCAGTAGCAGCATCGGGAGGGAAATTTGCTAATCTGAATAAGTGGAAGTTCAATCCCAATTGGAGGAAGCAGAACAAGAAGAAGACTGGAAGTAATAACGGACCTCGCAAATGCTATATATGTCAACAAGAATGTCACTTGGCGAATAAATGTCCTAGGAAAGGATTTCAGCAGCAGTAGTCGTATCATAGTGGACCGGGTTTGGCTTTGGCTCAAAGATCTCTATGCTTCAATTGTCACCAACCAGGTCATATGATCAAAGATTGCCCGTTACTTCATAAAGCTCAGCAGAATAGAGTATTTGCTTTAGAAGGTGCACCATCTACTTCATCTAAAGGCAAGGGAGTATTGGAAGGTACATTACTTTTAAATGGCAAGTATATTAAAGTTTTGTTTGATTCGGGTGCTTCTTTGATTTTTATTTCTCTAGAATATGTAGAGAAGTTCTTTCTTACCCCTAGTTCTATAGACTGTCCCATCTTTGTATCTAATCCTATAGAAGGGGTGACTAAATTAGATATGATCTATAGGGATTTGAAGATTTCCTATCTGTCCCATAGTTTTTCTTGTGACCCTTATGTGTTTAATTTTAAGGGGTTTGACCTTATTTTGGGATGTATTGGCTCGATAAGTATAAAGCAGTCCTGAATTATGATGAGAGAATAGTTTTGCTGGAAACCGATCTGGGTAGAATTGCTAGAGTGACGTGTGATAATCTGGAATTCACTTGAGTAGTCTTTTACATGGGGTTGAGTCTTCTTAAGAGAAGGTTGAAGATATCGATGTGATCCAAGATTTTCCTGATGTATTCGAGGAAGTTAAGTGTTTGCCTCCACGTCGAGAGATAGAGTTTCGCGTTGATTTGATTCCAGGAGCAGTGCCGGTGATTCAGCCTAGTAGGAGGATGGCTCCTAGGTAGAGGGAGGAGTTAGTTAAGTAGACTCAGGATCTTTTGGAGAAGGGGTTAATTAGGCCCAGTTTTTCTTGTTGGAGTTCTGCTGCGGTATTTGTCACTAAATCTGATGGATCGCTAGTGTAGATTATAGAGAATTGAACAAAGTGACCATTCGAAATAAATATCCTCTTCCTCGTATTGATGATCTCTTTGACCAGTTACATGGAGCTTCTGTCTTTTCTCAACTGGATTTAGCTTCAGGTTTCCATCAGTTAAGGGTAGCTGAGGACACCCCTTGACTGCATTTAGAGGACCAAATTGTTTCTATGAGTGGTTGGTTATGCCTTTCGGGTTAACCAACGCTCCTGCCTACTTTGTTGACCTTATGAACCGAGTCTTTCAAGATGTATTGAATAAGTTCGTTCTGGTATTAATTGATGATATTATGGTCTACTCTAAGTCTGAAGAAGAGCACAAGCAACATTTGAGGACTATGTTGGAGACTCTGAGGAGGCATGTTGAAGGCGAAATTCTCTAAGTGCCATTTCTGGAAATCGGAAGTCAAATTTTTGGGGCACATTGTTTCTGATGAAGGTATCTCTGTAGATCCAGCAAAGGTTGAGACTATTCTGGAGTGGAAGCAGCCGCAGTCACCGACTGAAGTTCATAGTTTTCAGGGATTGGCTGGCTACTACAGAAAGTTTATCAAAGATTATTCAAAAATTTCTTCGCATCTGACCAAGCTGACAAGGCAAGGAGCTAAATTTAAATGGACACCACAGTGTGAAGAGGCTTTCCAGGAGTTGAAGGCGAGGCTAACCAGTGCACCAGTGCTAGCTATTCCGGATGGGAAGAGCAAATTTGAGGTGTATACAGATGTCTGTATAGTTGGACTGAGAGCAGTGTTGATGAAGAATGGTAGAGTTATTGCGTATGCGAGTCGGCAGTTGAAGCCACATGAAAAGAACTATGCTACACATGATCTAGAATTGTTAGCCATTGTTTTTGCGTTGAAGATCTGGAGGCACTATCTTTTAGGAGATAAATTTGAGTTATTCACGGATCACAAACCGTTGAAATATCTTTCCTCTCAAAAGGATCTTAATATGAGGCAGCAGCGGTGGGTCGAGTTTATAACATCCTATGATTTGGATATTCTGTATACCTCGGGAAAGACGAATGTTGTAGCTGATGCTCTTAGCAGGAATGCAGTTATGTCTCTTTTAGAAGTTGTTCCATCTCTTATTGAAAGGATTTCGAGTAAGCAAGAATCTGATAAAGTGTTGAAAAGAATCATCAGGAGAGTTTGGAAAGGTCAGTGTTCCAGTTTTGAAATTGATGGCCAAGGAACATTGAGGATTAACGGGAGGATTTGTGTTCCGAATGATATGGATCTGAGACAGGAGGTGTTGTCAAAGAGTCATCGCTCCAGATTGAATATCCATCCAGGAATATCAAAGATGTATAAGGATATGAAGAGAGTCTTTTGGTGGAAGGGCATGAAGGAATATGTAGCTACTTTCGTCAATAGTTGTGCTATATGCCAACAAGTTAAAGGAGATCAGTAGAAGTCAGCTGGATTATTGCAACCTTCGAAAATCTCGATGTGGAAATGGGAAATGGTCTCGATGGATTACATCGATGGTTTTCCTAGAACCAAGAAAGGAAACGAAGGAATATGGGTGATTGTGGATCGGTTAAGTAAGAGCGCCCATTTTATACCCGTTAAGGCAACTCGTACCACAGCTTCTCTGGCAGAGATTTTCTTGAGAGAGATAGTCAGATTACGTGGTGTTCCTATCAGTATAGTAAGTGATCGAGATCCTATCTTCAACAGAAAATTCTAGGAGGCTCTGCAATCAGCTATGGGAACGAGTTTGAGATTGAGTACAGCCTATCATCCTCAGACAGATGGACGGACAGAGACACTTAATCATATTCTAGAGGATGTGCTGTGAGCTTGTGTTTTGGATTTTGGTGGATCGTGGGAAGACCATCTTCATCTAGTGGAATTCTCCTATAATAACAGTTACCAAGCGAGTATTAAGATGGATCCTTATGAAGCTTTATATGGAAGACCGTGTAGATCCCCATCCTGTAGGATAGAGTCGAAAGATCGTCTTGTGCTTGGACCAGAGATGATTCGTGAAGCTTCTACGAAAGTTGAGCTTATCAAGAAGAGAATGAAAGCTGCCCAGGACTGTCAGAAGAAGTATGCAGATAAAAGGTGAAGACCGTTGGAATTTGAGATTTAGTCTTTGTCAAGTTTCCCCGATCAAAGGAGCTATTAGATTCGAAAAGATAGGAAAACTTGCCTCAAGATATATTGGACCATTCCGGGTGCTGGAAAGAATTAGTGCTGTAGCTTACAGAATTGAATTGCCAGAACGAATGTCTGGAATCATAATGTATTTCATGTATCCTATCTAAGGAAATTTGTCCATGACCCCTCACTGGTTGTAGAACCAGTAGCCTAGAAAGATTTGGAAGTCGATCCAAACTTGACTGTGGTTAGGAATCCAGTTCGGATCGTTGATCAAGATGAGAGACAACTCAGGAGCAAAGTACTGAAGCTCGTCAAAGTGAAGTGGAGCGAGGATCCCAGAGATTGTACTTGGGAAACTCTGGATAGCTTTAGGAAAGCCTATCCGGATTTGTGTCCGGATAGCTAGTAATGTTCGTTAGGATAGCCTGTTTGGTTGATTGTTATTGTATGGATGATATGTATGTTTGGATTGTTGATATAAAAGCTTTTGAATTAACTTTTGTTTTAAATTTCGGGGACGAAATTCTTTTAATGGGGAGGAATGTAATGACTCGGGATTTTGGCAATATTATTATAATAAGCCTTTAATTTAATTTAAATAAAATACAAGCTTTTCATTTTATAAACTGATAGGACTTTGAACATTTTCTAGTTATTTATTTATAGATATATGTATTGTGAAGGAAGCTTTGATTTGAAAATCTAAAATAAAATCTTTCAAAAATATTTACAATAAAATTTATCTTATTCAATTAAATTAAAGGCTCTACATTATTAACATTTGATATAATATATATATATATATACATATGAATGTAATCTAAATAATAACGTTTAAAATAAAATCAATCCTATCAATATTAAAATATAAGTATAAAAAAAATATGGATATGAATTAAGTGTTTGATAGTTAAACTTTAAATAGAAATAAAAAAAACTAAGGAATATATAAGGTAAGATAAACCATAAATAAATACATATGGAAATTCATGTGTGAATGCAAGACAAAGACAAAAACCAAACAAGCATGTTTGCTGTGAATTTTATATAAGCAAGGCAAAAAGAAAAAAAAGAAACAAAAATATCTACAAACAAATCTAAATACATACAAGAAATAGGATAGGATGTAAACATATAGGGAAACATATGCATTAAATACCATCATCTCAGCACCAAAACAAGGTCATTCAAAATGTATCATTTCAATTTTCAGAAAACAATCTTTGACTAAATATTAGAAAACAGAGAAAAGCTTATACCAGATGCCTACCCCTGTAAAACCTATTTTCTTTATATATACATCATTTTATTCTTGTTTGTTCAAACATAACTTAGCAAGCCTGAAAGAAAAGAAAAATTAACATCATTGTCTTACAAACTTAAACATCATTCAAGATCAAAACAGGAAGGTTTACAAGGAAAATCAAACTGCATTTTTCCAAAAAACAAAAGTTGCTCTCTGTTTCAAAATATTTCAGGTGAGTAAACAAAAATTTTAAAGACTTAAGTTTAATTAAATCTTTGTGTATGATTCATTGATAATAATATGCTTGTATATGTATTTGTTTATATAGTTCTGTGTTTATATATGAGTATTCTGTAAAGTTTGAATATACAGTTTTTTTCTTGTTTGTAGTTACAGAGTTAAGTAGATAATCAAAATATAAAATATCTTCATCCAATTATTTATAGGCTTATGTTATAAAACAAAATAAGTTGTTTGAACATAGATCAAGCTATAAAATTTTGTTTTAGACATGTTGCTGAAATATATCAACCGGGAAATTTGATTTACATAGCAACAAGTAATTTTATGTTGAAATTCGAGTACTGTAAATTGATAATTCAATTACATAACTTGAATCTACCTTTCAAAGTAGAATTTTTAAAACAAAAATGGTGATTTTTCATTGAGTATGCTAAGAGTAGTTTTTAGATGAACTATAAATGGGTTTTGAGCAAATTCAGATGGCCGGATGACTTTGGGATGTGGGGAACCGGACCAGGGATGGAGGAAAGCCTAATATTTTTGGGAAAAATAACCGGAGACGTTCCAGTTCGTCATGGCATCGACCGGAGGGAAGTACAGGGTTTAAGGACAGTGAAATGAGCGTTTGGGATTTTGGGCTCGTGCACACTCGTCAATGCATCGAGTGTGGCCAGATTTAGAGGGGGTGTACTTGAGACATAGACGGAGGCGTGGACGGAGGCGCGGCGGTATCGATGGTCGGGATGGTTGTGTCGAAGTGGTTTTTGGAGAGCTTGAGTGTTCCAATTTCGACTGGAAGTGTCGAATTTCATGTCGTATTTCGTGATGTTGGTTCGAAGGCAAGAGTTGAATGTTGGGTTGATCGTCGATGAGTGGAGTAAGTTGAAGGAGGTGGCGATGCCGGCGAAGTGCTTTGCACGTGCACGTCGTCGATATGGCATCAGGGAATTTTTGGTGCGAGAGCAACTCGAGTTGATACTCGAGAAAATGGATGCGTTACTTCGGTTTGAAACTCGAGTACGTGAGCATACTTCATGTTATTTTAGTTTAAACTTAAGTTTGACTTAAACTTAACTGGAAAACAAAAGGGGAAGAAGAAGAGTATGAGGAGAAGAGGAGACTCGGGAAATAGGAGGAAAAAATCGAGTGAGTACTCGAGCGGACCTGGGGGATTCCTCGGGTTGGGTTTCAAAATACTTAGCTGAATAAAATTAATGTTATTTCATCTTAAACAAAGTTTAAGTACTGATGGCCTAATTAATGAGTTTATTTAAGCTTTAATTAACCAAGTAAATATTTAAGAATGTTTTTAAAAAATTTAATTAATATTTTAACTAGGTAGTTAATGTAAGGTAAGTGTTAAGGTTAATTAAAATTAAAGCTTTAAGGTTAGTAATGATTTGATTCAAAATTATTAAGGAAGATTTTAAAATGTTAATTAAGGTAAATAATTATTATTAATAAATTGTTTTTGAAAGTAATTTAGAATGATTAATTTATAATTATAATTACAGATTGGTTAATTAATAATTAAGTGTTCAATCAATTTGTAATTAAGAATTTTAATTCACTACTTAAGTTAATTAAGGTATGATTAGTAGTTAACTAAGTAATTCAATGAAGAATTAATAATTGATTTATTAAATAATTAATGATTAATTAATTAATAATTAAGGGGAAATGAATCAAGTAATTAAGATTTAATAAATCGATTAAAAAGTAAGTAATTAAATGGTTTGAAATGGAATAATTATTAATTAATAAATTATCGAGCCGGATTAAAGATGCTTGCTTATAGATGATTGTATAAGTAGAATATCTTTGTGATAACTATTTGGTGATATCCTATGATACCCTGTGATATATTCTGGATATATATGTGATGTTGGTGTATGATTTATCTGTGATAACTGCTATGTGAATTCAAAGTGTTGAATTAATTTTTTTAAGCTATTAAACGACTTGGCTTTTAAAATGGCGTTTGGATTTCGATGAGACTGGGATCGGGTGTCAGTTATGATTATCCGAAAACCACATCGATCCAAATTATATGTTAGGTCATGGCATCTCAAGTGTAGGGAGTAATAATATTATAGAAAGAGAGGAAATAAAAAGGGAGAATCAACATGGGAAGCACATAAATACATAGAAGTAATAATTTTGGGGGATTTTATTCATAAATTATCGATATATAAGTCATGTGATTGTCAACATCAAATGAAGAGACGGTTAGAAACAATATTCTATTGTTTGGATGATAATGACCATACGACAATACTACTAATGATTTTGCTAAGTTATTTCAAGTACAATAACAATAATATTATAGTTGAGCTATGATGGCAATCAATAGAAGTTCAATAGAGTTGAATATATGAGAATACCAAAATAAATAAAACCTAGATGTCTATAATTGATGATAACATTCAGAGACATAAAACAGAGTTAACAAATCTAATATAACACAAGAAAGTTGTAGAAATATTCAAAGATGGACAAATAGGCGCAAACATTAAGTATGTTAGTTTTCGAGTCCATATTGAGTTCTGTTAGTTTAGATGTGTTAAAACCCCATATAAATTCTTTGAATCACTCCTAATTTTGATGCATCAGTGCAAACATCGTAAAATATTTTTTAAAAATTTTCAAGATTTTTCTAAGTGTCAAATGGAGTCAAACAAAAATCAAAACAAATATAAGTATAAAATAAAATAAAAAAGCGAGAACACCCACACATGTTAACCTATGCAAGATATATAGGTCGATCTATGTAAGTGTAAATGTCGACTTGTGTAACTTGAATAGGTCAACATGTGCCTTCTTAGGGTTATGAATTTTGAACCTCTTATATATTTTTTGTCACTTCTCTTCATCTCGCTCTTCTTCCTCATTGTTCTAAAGTCACTCCTTTCCAATTTTAAATGGTTACAACTCTTCAAATACATCAATGTATCATCTATAAAATCCACTATCCTTTTCCATAGATCAAACACTAGCTTTTGCTTTATATATCAATTATATTGCTCTCTTTAACAATCAGTAAATTCTTTCTACATTCTAAATACTATATGTTCTTGTGACCAACAATCATTCAACTTCATAACCTTAGATTCTGTTCATTTAACCTTCTAAACCTCCAATCAATATCATTTGTGCATGTTATAATAATTTTATACTAAAGTGTTGACAGCTAGTGTATTCAAACATAATGAAGTCAAGTCATCTATACTCTACCTTGTGTTGAAAGTTCGAGAGGTCAACATAGAAAGTCCAAGAGTTTGGTCGGTTGAGAAGTCAACTGTTAGGACTTTCAAGAAGTTGGTCGGGAGAGAGGTCATTTGTAGAAGTCCCATTTGGTACTTTGGTAGTATTATAGAAACTTGTTCATCTAGGGCAAGTAAGTGTATTTAATGATAGAGGGAGTTTTGGGATTGGACGCAGGAACGGAATTCGAACTAATATAAAAATTTTGATATGAAGTTTCTATTTTATTTTATATTTACTATGTTGCATTATGTACTTAACTATATATAACTCAATAGCTTATTATTTAGTTAATTTTACAATTTAGTTATATCAAAGCTTAGCCATACACACTGATTCGAACCCCTAGACTTTATAAATATGTGTGTGTGTGCGCGCGTGAATTTTTTTATTGAACATATAAAATATATCAAAGGATTTAGGTGGCAATTTAAATCGATAATTAAGGAATTATCTTGACAAAAGTGTCTAATTCATACACGTCGGATTTTTAGATCGAATTTCGAAAACTCCTTTAGGTTCCAACTATGATTTGCAAAGTGTAGCATGATATGGGGTAGATGAAGAAACAAAGAATTCTAAGTAAGAAGAGAACATTTATGTTTTAGATCAGATAAGAAACTATTGCAAGTGATGGAGAGACTATGGGTCTATTTTATTGTCTCATTTTTTTATCTACTTTTGACACTTCCATTTCTCTCTGTATGGATGACCATATTAAACAAAGTACAATTTTTTTAATTCAGTCACTAATATATACCGTATATATTAAGTCTCCATTCATTTCTCCTCTTGGACAAAACATAATTGACCCTTCCTTTTGTAACATCCCCACCTCAAGGCACAAAAATTAATGCCAAATGATGCTGCAATCATCACAAAATTTATTTTTAAGATATTTGCAATATTAAGTAAAAGAGCATCTAAATAATTTCATAACATCAAAATGTTTTACAAAAGTCATTATATCACACCAACACATTTGGTTCCCACCTATAGGCAAATATGTAATAAATATAAATAGAGTAGCATGCCTGATATATGTGGATGCCTACAAAGACACTTAACCAGCTATAAATTTTACTATTACACAACAGAATCTCAAAATAGCTTTTATTTGCATAATAAACCTCCTACTTCATATTTGGAATCTTTATTCATCTTTCCCAAAAACTACCTGTCTATACCATAAATTCAGCCTATCAAAAGAGTATCCATAAGTTTATAAGAAATAATAGAAGCATAAGTTAGACATAAAGCTTGGTATACGTACTACTTTACCCTAAATTAACAATTATATAGTGAGATCACATCGCTAAAGCAAGGAACGGGTTTTCCCCTCACTATTGCAATCGATTATTAATTACATAATATCATGTACAACATCTAAGCAAACACAAGTCATCAATTTCATAATAAGTATGAGATACTCCTTCACAACATTTCTGACTGATTTCTATAGTTAATTCATTTCAAAATGCCGCTCAGACCTCACTCTTATCGGTTAAATAATGACATTTAATACTTAAGATTACCACATAGGTGTTTATCTTACACCATTGCCTATTTTATTGTGAATAGATAATTAAGTTGCCACTAAGGCCTTATGCTCTCATGTGTTGTCACCAATAGACACCTAGAAGCTACAAAAGCCTTATACTCTCTTTTACATATATTATCGTGACCAGACAAGGGTTCGCCACTAAGGCTTTCCATCAGTGGTGCCAAATTCAATGTCATGATCTAGCATTTTAGTAGCCACGAAAGACTTGCATTGATGTTACCAAATATAATTAAGTACATTTAGTAGCTATAAAGGCCTTTCATCACATTGTCAAATATTATGTCATGTTCATACATTTGATAGCCATAAAAGCCTTCCATTGAAAATACTAAGAATAATGTCATGTTTGGACATATTATGCCCACAAAGGCCTCATATTTACATTTTCATTATTTCTAGTGCTTTAACTTATCATCACATAGTTAACTTAAGCTCCATCTCAATTTTCGTTCTTTAAATAAGTTATTCATCATTAACTTATTATTCTCTATGAAATCTCAACCCACATTATGGAAGATGGATATCTAAGTGATACAAAAGGTCCATTTATTTACTTAGGATTCTTAGCATCATTAGTTATCATAGGTTGGTAGTACATAGCAATCACAGATTAAAGGCTAATACAAGTTGATAAGTTTTAAAGCTATCTCAAGTTGACATAAAACTATAGCAAGTTGATAAGTTGTATAGCCATCTCAAGCTGAGATTAAATTATAGCAAGTTGTTATGGTTCAAAGCTATCTCAAGTTGACACTAAGCTATCTCTAGTGGATATCTCTAGCTAATATTAATCTACCTATGTTGATATTATCTCCTGTTTATATTAGCTATCTTTATTTGATATTAGCTCTATTCAATGTAACGTTCCTAGATTTTACAAAGTTTAAATTGATAATTAATTTAATTTTTGAATAAAATTTGTGAAATTAATTGGTAAATTGGATTGAGTTTCTCCAAATTCAAATAAAAATATGTGTTTTATAAATTAATTGAGAAATGTATTTGAATTAAATTTGAATTGGATTATAAATAAAAAAAATTGATTTGGAAATTCAAAATGAATTGGATTTAAAAATTATACTCTGGAAAAAAAATACGTATGATTATTTGTTAAATGTATAAATTGTGTTTTTATTCATTTTCTTTATGAAGTTATAAAGAGTATAAAATAAAATTTATCTTATTAATATTAAATATAAGTATAAAGTAAAATATATGTTATAAATTAAATGTTTGAAAATCAAACTATAAATAGAAATAAAGTTAAGAAATTATGTTAATAACTCATATGGATACCTGAGATTTTTTTTTTGAAAAAATAAAATATAAATATTTAAGTAAACATATGAAGTACATGAATATTTGTATGTGAGTTGTGTAAGCAATGCAAGAAGACAAAGGCAAGCAAAAAAATATATACTCATATATATATATATATATATATATATACACACACACATGAAAGCATTGCAAAACAAAATTTAATTTAAATAACACTTCAGCTCAACACAATCAAGTTGAAATCAAAAGCAAACAACAAATGCAAAGATCAGTTTTAAATCAAAGCCTACAGAAGTAAATTAAGTGCAAAGCAAAATAAATATCTATGAACAACATAATAACTATAGGATTTCATTTAGAATACAAAGCAATAAGACTTGAGGAAAGATATATATAAATTAACTTGTATAAGGAGACAAAGATGTATTTAAGTATAAAGACCTAAGAAGAAAATGACAATGATAATTAATGCAAAAATATCTTAGCACACATTTTATCTCTCAGCCGGAATCTTGCTTAGCCAAATGAAGAAAAAAATATCTCTGATATATTATACAAACCAAAAAGTATGTCACCCTATTGTATAAACAAATAATAATAATCACCTGTAAACTTCTTCCTATATATCAACTTCTCACATCTCAGTTTCGTTCATTCAGAGCTAAGAAATCTGAAGTAAACAACAACTCAACTTTAAAACAAAAAAAATCAACTTTAAATAACAATATAAATTCATATAGGCCAGAGATCAAGAGAAGGGATTCGGCTAGGAATTCAAAGCCTGGTTCAAAAAGAAGTACTCTATTCTTTTTCCTAAAAAAATCAAACTGAGTAAACAAACTATTCCAATACTTAAGTATCATTAAATCTGTGCATGTATATATTGTGTTTGTGTATATATGTTCAAGTTGTAGCTCTGTGTACATATTTTTGATTATTCTTTGTAATTGAAGATGTCTGTTCTTCTTCTTGTTTTGGGTTATAGGGGAAAATAGACAAGAAATTTAAATTATTCTCATCTAGTCATTACAGGGCTTAGGGTTTAAAATGAAATAAGTGTGTTTAAGCATATACTATTATCTAAAAATTGTTTCAAGCTCTATAGTGATGAATTGCCTCTGTAAACTTAGTTTTACAGAGCAAATTTCAACTATATGGTAAATTGGAGTGTCAGGAATTATCATGTCACTTATATAACTTGAATTGTCATTAGAAAATAGGATTTTTACAACAAAAATGGTGATTTTTAGTTGCTTAGGCTAGGAGCAGTTCAGAGTTGAACATAATTTGTTTTTTTTTCAATTTTCTGGTGATCTACTTAGATGTGGGGGTCGGGATTCCTTCTGGAGGTGGAGGAATGACTGGAGATTGGTGGAAAATTATTAGATGGATGATCAATTCATGGTGGAGAGAGCAGTGATGGATTTACGTTCAGAACCCTAGTTTTTAACTAGGTTGATTTTTGGGTTGTTTCGACTACCCCAATGGATCGAGTTCAACGTGCTTTTAGGGATTGGTACAAGGGTGGTAGTCGAAGCTATGGCCGGTGGTGATGGCTCTCAGGTGGTCGGAATTTGGAGTATGTCGTGTTTCCAGGTTTTGGAGGAGTTCCAACTTCTTCTTGTTCCAGGTTTGGGGTTGTACTCGAATTCAATTTCGAGCTTGGGAAGGTTGTTCCTGTTGATTGTGTTTGGATGTAGAGGATATCGCCGATGTGGATGGACCATCGGAGATGGTCGGAGGTGGATAAAGTCACCGTGCATGTGCACGGTGCACTTTATTTTTCCAGTGAAGTTTTGGTTTGGGGGTATCAGTAGTCTCGAGTTTTACTCGAAGCATGATGATGTTTGGCTCGTGTTAAGTTAGGGTTGGACTCGAAGCAAATGTAGTAGTGGATCGGGTCAATGTTTTGTCCAGATTTTATAAACAGAACCTGTCTGTTCTTCTGAAATTTTAAAATTCAATTTTAAATTTTAAAGCAAGGTCTAAATGAGTTTTAAAATCAAAGTTTAGTTATAAACTCCAGTTTAGTTTGAAACTTAAGTTAGGGATAATTGAAGTTTTTAAAATTTAAACTTGTTTATATAACTTTAAAGTATTTAAAGGATTAAAAAGAATTTGAATTTAAAAATGGAATTTGAAATGTAAAGGAAGAATTTAAATAAAGACTTAACCGGAATTTTGAAACCTGGACTTAAGTTTAAATTTGAAACTAAGATTTTGAAATAAAATAAGTTTTATAAATTTAAATGTTTAAATAAGTTTAAAATGTTTAAGTTTACTTTAATATGTGAACTTAAGGGGAATTTGATTTTTTAACTCTTTTAAATTTCCTTATAACAAAAGTGATACTTTAACATGTGAAGTTGAAGTTTAAAAACAATGGTTTTAAACCTTATTAAAGATAAATTAGTATTCATTTTAAATCTAAAAATTTAAAATGAAATTAAAGGTAAATTTAGAAGTAAGTTGTTTTTGAATCTATTTGTGAGTGTTAATTAAATCATTAATAAATATGATTTTTACTTTTAAGTAAATAAAGATTGGATGATTTGTAATTCATTAATTTTGAAGTTAATTAGAATGAATCATTAATGATTGGTATTAATTAAATTTGTAACTATAAGCTTAAATTTATTAAGTAAGGTTTAAGCTAATAAATTAAGGAATAATTAAATAGAAATTAAGAATCCTATATTAGAGTGGATAATTAATGATTAAAAAAATAATTAATTTATAATTAATGATGATTCATGAGAGAAAATTACTTTAGGGAAGTAATTAAAGAATTGTTTTTAGTTAATGAAGGTCATTAACTAAGATTGTTTAAATAATTAAATTAATGTGATTAATTCTTAACAATTAATTGAGATTAATTAATTTAAGAATAATCATTTATGAATTGTGCGAGTGTAATTACTTTATGAAAGTAATTAAGAAGATTAATTGCTCATTGTAATTAATTGAGTTTAATTTGATTAATTTATGATTAATTGTCAAATATTGTGTACTGGATTGATATTTCTGATATGTGATTGTGATGCTACGTAATGTGAATTGCTTTGTGCTGAATCGTGATTTGTGATTTGTTTCTACGTGTATGCGAAAACCCTTTCTGCCCGTAAATGGCATTTAAAGATACGACAGGGAGTCGGATTCCAGTTGGTTATCCGAAACCCACATCGAATCGTAATGGTAAATCTTTGTGATTGATGATGTTGCACTATTTTGTGAAACCCCTGGACTACACCATACACACACAAATAAGGATTGCACATGGAAATTGGTTAAGTCGTAGATTTTTGAAATAGTTTGAATTCCAATTTTTAAATCCAAACAGTTTTGGAAATGGATTGGGATTAAAGTAAAAAGTTTTGAAAAGGAATTTCAAAGATAAAAGTTATTTTGAATAACTTGATTGAGTTTTGAAGTTTAAATAATTTGATTTAAATTTAAATTCAAAATTTGAAACTGAATTCTATGATTTGAAACTAGGGATTAAAGATGTTATACAAGTTATATATAGGTTAAACCATTTTAAATGTATTGATTTGGGAATTTGAATTTAAATTCAAAGGCTTTAACTTGTATAAATATTATTGGATTTTTCCGAAACGGAAACTATTTGTTTTCAAAAAATAAAAGCTTTCACATAAGAAATGAACGTCCAATTGTGTTAAAAGAATTTCAAGTCTAAAATGAAAATGTTTTTCCAAGCTATGTAAACGGGTTTGAAAGCTATAAATTAAATCTTTGATTTAAAGATTTAATGAGTTAACCCATTTGAAATGGAAATTGTTTTGAAATCCGTAAATTGATCTTTGTGAAACTGGGTGAACTTTGTGAAATGAATCATTTTGTTTAAAAGATTTGAAATGGTAATTTGTTTAAACCATTTGAAGAAAGGTTTTGGTTTTCTTTGAAGTTGTGACTTAACTGAAATCCCATATCCATATGTTTTTAAATATTACGCTCATTATTCGGTTTAGCCGGGAGAGGACTTTGTGTCATATAACCCATTCCGAATAATGATATGTCGATATGGATAGCATTTGAAGACCGGTGGTGAAGACCGGTATTTTTGAAAACGAAAGGATAACCCGTCGATTGTCTCTGCACCGGGTCACGCCGGCATAGGGATTTCCTTAGTGATGGGAAGTTCGATCAGGATTGTGAATACCGGGATTTGCAAGGGCTTCTTTGGAAGTGCTTTCAGTTCTGTTCGAACCCGGAATAGACTTGTATGGTTGTATGTCTGACACTACACTTTGAGATATTAAACTGATCTCTATCAAATACATATCTCTTGGTGGCAGAGAATTTATTCTCTTAGCTTAACACCCTTCTCTGAGACGTACGAGCTTAGAGGTTATGTAGTTGAAGGTTATCAGTGATATATTCCCAATTTGGTAGTGTGGCATGTTGAGTGTTGCTGTGTGTTGATGATCATTTGTTGATCACTTGCGATCAAAGCATGGCTTTTGTATAAAGTGTAGCTTTGTGGACGAGATTGCATCAGGACCTCACACCCAGGAAATGGTCGAAACAGGAAAGATGCGGCAAGGTCATGAGGGTCGCGCCCTTTAGGGTGTGTTATTCCCTTCTGGTAAAGGGTGGTATCATGGTATGGAGCCCAGATATTTACCTATGTGGTGGCTTCAATCACATTTACTGCGTGGTTGATGCTTTGTGGTTTAGAGGCGCCTCGGATAAATGTCCCAAAGGACTGGGGAATGGCATGCTCGTGTAGTAGTTACCTAGTTACAGAGGTAACTCGGTCTTGTGTTGGCAGAGAGCTGGTTAAGTTCTCGGGACGTCCCGCCAGAGGCGTACCCATGGACAGTAGGAAGTTTCTTAGCCTGATCATTTGTTCGAAATCCAAACAAAAGAATACACTCCCTATACTGTTTTTGTTGTATAACCTGCCATTTACTTATGGTGGCGCCCCACTGTTTAGATGGTAGCTATAGTAGGCATAGTTCAGAATGTCTATGCTGGCTAAGGTTAATATTATACTTTCGAAATGTTTTCTGCACTATGCACTAATAATAATAATATTAAAGAAATTTTCTCGTATCAAGCATGTTTGACTATCATAAGGAGAAATCTCCTCCAATTCTGCATTTGCATTGTGTGTGTGGCGGGTGGCCTTATGGTAGTTTGGTTTTCTAAAAAGCATTGCGGATTTATTTTAAATTCTCTTGTTGTCTGTTTTTAAAGATAAACTGTTTTGTTACTCATACCAGTCCCATGACTGACCTGGAGTTTATTGTTCCTTTCCTAAACTCTGGGTGCCCACAATTTAACCACACGGGTAGTCTAGAGTTGGGTTTTCAGATAGTCAGGTTTAGTAGATTATCTGGAGTTAGTCCAGTCTTGGATTACGACTACACTTGCTTATCTTTGTGCATCGTTATTGGGAGTTCGAGCTATTTCTGGATTGGTACCTTAGAAATAGAAATCACCGATACTGGAGTTCTTCCTTGAAGACTATATTGGAGATATCGTTCCACTATTGGTGTTATCATTATCTTTCCACTGCTATTTCTTGTATCTCTAATAGTATTGATATCTATTGTATCATTCTGTTGTATCATATTGTATCAGATATTGTATCTGTCATTGTATTAATGTTATATATATTGATATTCTTTTTCTTCCGCTGTGTTGTACTTGATGTGTTATAAGCTTCGGCGAACCAAATTCGACGTTTGGATCTGCGGCATTTGAATATGAGTGTCGTATTCGGTGCCAATTTTCGAAGGTCGAGTTAGGATCGTCACAATTCAATTCTTATCTCTAGTTAATATTAAGATATCTCTAGTCTCTAATTTATATTAGCTATCTCCAGTTGATATCTTTAGTTGATATTAGCTATCTTCAGTGGATATCTCTAATTAATATTAAGTAA
The DNA here is from genome assembly GCA_030765085.1 of Allium cepa. NCBI lineage: Eukaryota > Viridiplantae > Streptophyta > Magnoliopsida > Asparagales > Amaryllidaceae > Allium > Allium cepa. The sequence continues at coordinate 177,665,288 of CM060930.1, forward strand.
TCGCAAGTTGATATCTCCAGTTGATATTAAGCTATCTCAAGTTTATATTGATATATCTTCAGGTAATATCTTAAGTTGATATCTCCATTCGGTATTAAGCTACTTCCAGTTTATATTAATCTATCTCCAGTAGATATCTCAATTTGATATTTCTAGTTGATATAAAGTTATCTCCAGTTTATATTAATCTATCTCCAGCTGATATCTCTGGTTGATTTTAGTAACTCCAGTTGATATTTCTAGCTGATATCAACTATTACAAGTTGATGTCTTCAGTTGATATTAGCTATCGCAAGTTGATATACCTAGTTTATATTAGTTATCATAAGTTGATATTTGCTATCTCTAGTTGATATGTCTAGGTAACAATTAGCTATAGCAAGTTGATATCTCTAATTGATATCAGCTATCTATAGTTGATATGAAAATTTGGTAACTAACATGAAAACTATTGTATTCCATTTAAAGTAGTTACTTTTCACTTAACCCACTTATGTGTTGAATTATCTTTGGTTTACCAGAGATTTATGCAATTTCTTTCAGATTTAATTAAGTACCAACTTAATTAATTATCATTTCATAATTGGCTCTTTCCTTTACCAAATAATTTATATAAATTTGAAAATGCATGAGAAATTCACAGAAATCATAGTCATCATATTTTGCTCATATAACATTTCAGCCAAAATAATTACTTTTAATATTGTAAATAATTAATTTTCTGAAATTAGAAATTTTATCAACTTAGAAAATTCATTAAATTTCAAATAATTTAGAAAATTATGAAATTAAAAATACCATCTCTATGTTGTTATTCTACACATCCTAAAAAATTCAATTGATTTGGAGAAGGTTTGACTCATATTTTTCCTTAAATACAACAAAAATTATCATCTTCAAATTTCCAACATGAACAATTATTTTCTAATTAAATAAAGGATATTTTCTAATTACTATATAAATGTATAATTTGTAAATTGATTCAATTGATATTTAAATTAGTATTGTAACTTTTCAAAAAGTTTGTTTTAAAAATCTTTCTTATATCTTTATAGTAATGTAAGTAAGTATTTATTTGATTACAAGAATAAATGTAGTTTAAAATTTTATTTTATAATAAAAGTTATTTTGTTTTGTTTTATTTTAAAAAATTGTTTTTTTCTTTGAAATAAAATTTAAATCATTTTTGTTAAAGTATAACATTTGATTTAAAACTCTTGAATAAGATAAACTCAACATCTTTCTTCTTTTAAAAATCTTTTCTTTTGAAATTTTAGTTTCATAAAGAATATTATTTTAAAAATAATTAAACAAGCATTTAAAATGTAAGTGTATAATTTTACAAATAAGTTTATATGTATTTATTTAAGACTAATGTTAATTAAACATTTAAAACTTGCTAAAATAAGTTTGAAATGGTTTAAGATAAATTCAAATACATTTATAAATTTAAAATTTTCTTTTAAATATTGAAATATACATGTGTTAAATTCTTAAACTATTAAATGGGCACTTGTAAACATTTAACATAACAATATAACAAGTGGCATTTGTTTTAAAACTTTTTATTTTAATTTATTTTGATAATAAAACATAACAAATACATTTGGGTAAAACATATTCTCAATAGAAAACCTGAAAATCAAATTTCAGTAAGATCAAAACCTCAAACTTCATATCTGCAGTCTAAAATCTGCATACAACTTCAAATTTCTGCAATCAAAATACAAATTAATTTCTACAAAGCATGTTAAAATCTTCAATCAAATTCTCAAATCTGCATGCCATTTTTCAACTTTAAAACTGAAGCTCAACTGCAATATAAAATCTGAGAAATTAGAATGGAGTCTGCATGCATACATCAACAGAAAGCAACAAGCAACTTCAACTTGCAAAACCCAGATTTCAAATGCAACTTCAATGTGCAAGGTCCTGAAATCTGCCTAAGCTTGTGCTCTGCATCTTCATTAATCAAGTGAGTAAACCTTTACTTTTAAAAACAGTTTCTTTTAAATTAAAATTATACAAGATTTCCAGAACCTAAGCTTCATATGTAAAATGTTTTTTTTCCAAAACTGCTGTGATTGAAACTGCCCTGTTAATTATCTATTTATTTACTGTGAGAAGTTGAATCTATCTGTTGCATGTGAATATGTAAGACTGTGTATACTTGTATGATTTTGATTGTGATCAATTTGATGTGTGAATATACATAGATATATATGGAATTACAGAAATCTTGATTTACAGTTTGCTGTTTTAAAATAAGTTTAGTAGAAAACTTTATTTACTTGTTTAACTTCTGTTAGGAATTAATATGAGCAAACAAGTAATAATAAATTATATTCTTTAATCATAATTTTGTTGTTTTGAAAAATCTGTTTCTTCTGAAGCAAATACAGCAGTAAGCATTTCAATAAACCAAAATATTAACATCATTAATTATTTCAACGAGATTATAACATGGATGTATGTTATAACTCAGAAATTTTAAACAAAACTCCACCTTTTCAAAATTTGCCGTGGGATTAGTAATTCTGTTTGAACAGAATAAGATATTTGGGTTTGATTGCTAGGCTAGTTAATGTCAGGTGTTAAGATTCTTTCTATTGTGGAGTAGATTTGGTGATGGAGGATCAGAGAGACAGGTGATATGGATTGGGTGTATCCAGGTTTTCAAAACCCTTGTCATCAGGGTTGCAGTTCTTAGTTTCTGCACTTACATCCTGTTGCATCGAGTGGGTTAGGGATTTGAGTGGTTTCAAAGGGGACTTAGAGGGAGGATCTGCCAGAATTGCAGCGAAGATGATGGTCGGAGGCGAGCTAATTGGATGATGACATGTTGGGTAGTTGAAGTGCTGCAGTGATTCCAGGTTTTCAAGTGGTTTCTCAAAAACTTGAATTCGAGTTACAGTAGGGTTCTGATGATCGTATGCTTATGAGGAGATGGTCGGCAACTCGTGGCAGTTGGTTGAAGTGACTGGAAGCTGTCGGAGTGACGGTGCATATGCACCGTGTACATTGGCAACTCGGGTGAACTATTGGTAGTGTGCAGGGTATTTTTACTCGAAGTAGATCTCGGGGTTTCTGGTCTCTGTCTCGAAGCAGATGGTTAGTCAACTCGAAGTTAAATTGATGGAATCTCGGGTTAGTTAGTTGCAGGGTTATAAACCTGTAGTTTGCAGTTTTTAAGAATTTAAATAAAATTCATAATTTAAAGATCTTAATTTGATTTAAATATAAGTTAAGTATGAATTCAAATGGAGTTTTGAGTTCAAGGTTTTAAAAATGAAAATTTTCAATTTAAACAAGTTTTAAATTATGTTTTAAATCAAGATTTAAAAACAAAACAGTTTCAGGTTTTAATGCTGTAATTTTGCAGTTTTGAATAAAATTCATATTTTTAAGTTGCAACTTGATTCAAGTATAACTTGAATCTGGATTCAAATGTAGTTTTGAATTCAAAAGTTTTAAAAATGAAGATCTTAAATTTAAACAAGATTTAAATATGGGTTTAAGTCAAGATTTAAACAGTTTTCAGGTTTATCTTTTAAACCCAGATTTTGATTCAAACAAGTTTTGTTAGTTTTTAAATTATGAAAAAATTTGAATGTTTCAAGCAAAACTTAAATTTGTTTTAAATCAAGTTAAAATTGATTTCAAGTTACTTTAGAATCCAGTTTTGATTTAAAAACAGTTTATAAATTTAAGAAGAATGAATGAACATATTCAAATGTTTTCAAAGTGAATTTGAAAATGAAATTTGATTTCAAATAAGCTTTTAAAACTTGAAAGAATTTAGTTTCCATTAATATGGAATTAAAATATGAAGTGTTAATTTAAATTTGAAAATTGAAATAATCAATTTATTTTTCAAAGCTTAATTTATTTTAATCAGGTAAATTTATTTTAAACCTTTCTTATATATTTAAGTAATGAATGTTTTTAACATTCATTTTATTTTTAAGGTTTATAATTATTTAAATTTGGGTTAATGTTTAAATATTTAAACATTTTAAATATTAAATTTTTAATTGGAATTTGAATTTAATTTTAGAAATGTATTGTTTTAATACATTTTGAAAGTAAATGAGTCATTTGATAAGTAATTAAATTATTTTGAAAAATATTTAAGATAATTAAGGATTTTACTTAATTATTTGATTTTAAATAATGGTTTAGATTAATTTTAATTGGAAATGATTTATTTATAATTAATCTAATTCAAATTTTCTTAAGTATATAATTATTGAAAAGTTCATAATTAATAAATGGTGATAATTATCTAAGGATAATTTAGTAATTAATTAATGTAATTAATTTTGATAATTAACTAGATTAATTAATTGAATATAATTAATTGAAATTTGTTAAGTATAATTAATTCTTAAAGTAATTAAGGAATTAATTACTTATTGTAATTAATTTTAATATTGTGAATTGTTAAGTTAATTAATTTAGTTTAATTAATTTTAATAAATCATTTGATGATTTTAAGAGTGTAATTACTTAATGTAATTAGTGGAGCAGGATTACTTAGAGAAGTAATATTGATAATTACTAGAATGCAATTAGTAATTTGGATAATTACTTTTGTAATTAATTAAGGAATTAATTAATGATTAATTATTGGATAATTAATTTGTTAATAAGTAATTAAAAATAGTTAATTACTTAATTTAATATTAATCAAGGTGATTAATAATTAGATTAATTACTAAATGTAATTAATTTTAATTAAATAATTTATTTAAATATTAGAGATCATTAATTATTATAATTAATGATGTAATTAAGGATTGTTTGATTAAGTAATAATTAAATAAGTGATTAATTAATTGTAATTAATTAAGGATAAATATAATTAATTAAAATTAATTAATAAATGAGTAATTAAATGTTAATTACTTATGATTAAGGTTAATTAATTTGTGAAATTAATTAAAGGCTAATTACTTATTGTAATTAGTGAATGATTAATCAATGATATTTAATCAAGTTAAATACTTAGTGAATAATTAATTAAATAGGTTAATTAATTAATGGAGGATAAGTAGGATTTAAATGTGTTAATTAATTTAATTTATTTTAAATTAATTAGAGATGGTTGTAATTAGTTTAATTCATTTTAAATTAATTATAATTGATGGTTAATGAATCATTGCTTATGGACGTTATTGGTTGAATGGTTGTGATCTCAGTAATGAGATTAGTTTTATCTGTATGATATGGATGATTGGTTTATGTATGATGGTTTGTGATGGATTATTTGGTTGTGATGATTATCTGTTTGTGATGATATAGATTATCTGTTTATGATATGAATGTGATTATCTATTGTGAGATGTAGTTTATCTATCTGTGTGAAATAGATAATAATGAAATAAGTTATTTGTTTAAACCCTTAAGTATAACTTGGACATTAAAATGGCGTTTGGTTTCGATGAGACCGGGATCCGGTTTCCATATTTGGATATCCGAAAACCACATTGATTCCAATTAACGTTAGGTCGTTAATCCAAGTGGAGCAAGTGAAGACTCGAGGTGTAAGGGCTATACGTCAGTATAACTCTGTGGGTGATTCCGTAATGAGTTTGACGGAATAGTACTTATAGATTCAAGATGGAGATTTAGAGTGCAAGGGTTATCGTCGTTAAATCTGAGGGTGATTCCAATACGAGTGTAACGAGATAATGCCTTCGGTTTCGTTCGAACCCGGAACGAACTTGTATGGATTGAATGCTTTCAGAACATCGTCAGGTGGACGATGAGCATTCTAAGATTGATGTGTCCTATAAAGGTAATCGTAGCCTCAAGCCTCATCAACCGGGAATGGCTAAAACAGGGGAGATGCAGCAAAGCTTCGTGGGTAGCCCCCACTGGAGAGCAAGATTTATCCCTGTCTAGAGGTCCCTTTATATTTCGGCTGTGTGGCAGTTGGTGACGACCAATCTGCGGGGTAGTCTTGTTCGGAACTGTTCAGTAAGGAACGGGTCCGTCTTTGTGTTGCAGGGGAGTGGGAGTACTCCTCGGTATGGTGATCTAGGCCACGTACTATGACGGGCGGTACCCCAGTAGCCCTGCCATTGATGGAATCCTTAATCCAATAAGTGCCTGTACGGTTTTGATTGTGCTCAACTATGTTGGAACGTGAGATGTAAGCATTCCAGCTATTTCTGTATTTTATTTTGAATACCCTAGACACTATTATAATATCACTGGATTTCCTATCAAGTGTTTTGGTTAGCGTAAGGTAAAAACTTTTCCATCTTTATGTGTGGGAAGTCTTACGTGATACCTTTTGTTTTCAAAGGATTTTCTAAAGTTAAGCAACTTTTATCCCCGTTTACTCACACCAGACCCCTGTCTGACCTGAGTGTTTATTTTCTGTTTTATTAAACTCTTGGGTACTCATATTACGTATGAGTAGTCAAGTGTTTCAGGATTGCTTTGACGAGTTTCTGGAGGAGATAATGGAGCAGGAGGCTTCAGTGTGTTGATATATTTAGTAGTTCCGCTGTGTTTGAGTTGTATCTGTTTCTCTGGTGTACTTGTATTGTATTTGCTAGACAGATGTTTATAACTGTCTAGTTTGTGTTGTATTAGCTGTATAACTCTGATGTATATGATATTATGTAAAGTATTATGTGACATATTATAATTTATTCGATTCCGCTGTGAGATTCTGATGTTGTCTGTTTCTTCTTTCCTTTCTTTTCTCTTTTCTATCCCTTTCTTTCTTCTTAGCGATGCGACTTCCTGGAGTTTGGAAGTTGGGTCATTACATTGTGGTATCAGAGCGCTAGGTTGAGCGAATGCCTAGACTCTGGAGTGGTGTCCTTCTTGAGAGAGCATATTTGTAATTTTGAATATATATATATTTATTTATTTCTGCCTATTTGTTGGATTACCTGTTCAGGTTTTCCAATATAAGTAATAAAGGTAGATAGGGTAGTGGTGTGTGTAACACAACTACCAATGGTTGGGGTTCGAGTGTTTGAGGTTGGAAGTGGTTTGCTATGGAAGTTTTGGGCATCTTGAGTAGTTCTGCAGTTGGTGAAGGATTTCACCGATCTCTAAAGGGAATCTTTTTAAGATTCGAAGTTCATCTTTGGATTGTAAGCTTGGTAGCACTCGTGAGAGTGGTTTTTCTTGAGTTTAGATTAGTAGGAAGTGCTGAAGCCAGAGTTGGTATCTTGGCAACCTTAGGAAGGAGTTCTGTCTGTATTTGAGTTTGAGACTCAGTTTGGCAGAATGTTTTGAGCTTGGTTTGGGAGTGAGTTTCCTGAAAGATATCTGTCTATCTGGAAGGCTCTATTGTGAAGAGGCAGATGTAGCTTTGGGGTTCGATGAGCTTTTGGATAAGGTAGTCTTTGGCAGTAGCAGCAGCAGTGAGTGGCCTGTTCATCGATGGTTCAGAAATCTCTGTGATTCTTCTGTCAGTAGTCCGGGCATATGGTGTAGCTTGTCCATTTCTTCTGGAAGCTCAGCTGGGTGTGATGTTAGTGGTTAAGAGGTGGACCTTTAGTTTCTTCTTTAGAAGGTTTTAGCTGTTCTGATTTTGAAGTGAGAACGATTTCTTGGGATCTGAACTGAGTGGAATCGCAAAAGTGACTTGCGATGGTTCGAAGGTTCTCCGAGTGATCTTTGTTTTGGATTGAAGCATCTCTAATGGATGTTTGAGTTATCGAAGTGATTTGATTTTCTGGATATCCTCGAAGGAGTTAAGATTTGCATCCGCATCGAGAGTCTGAGTTCTGTTTCGACCTGGTTCTTGGAGTTTTACCGATGGATCAGATTAGTAGGGAGATTCTTTGAGAATGTGATCTGTTTAAGTTGGCAGGATTTATTGGGTCCAGTTTTCTGGTTGAATTTTTGTTGTGTGTTGTGACCGAATCAGATAGGTCACTGAGATTTACGGAATTTGATGAACAATATTCCGGGATAAGTTGATTAAGTTTATAATTGTGTTCATCAACAACATTCTCGAATCAGAGTGGCGCAGTGGAAGCATGGTGGCAGCTATTCCAGAATAGAAGCAACACCCGATTCTTTGGGAATTTGAGTTTTGTCTTGGATCAGAGGATTTCTACAGGAAATTTATTTTGGATCTGGAAACTTGATTGTTTTGAGCATCTGTTTGTTTTCTGGATAGAGTAGTATGTTTGGAGTCTTCTGATATTGGTGTAGAAAAGTTGTGTGGTAGATTTGATTGATCTAGAAGGTTGGAGGCAGCTCAGGATCGACAGGAGAGATTTGTGGATATGAGTATTGGATCTTTCTGTTTTCTCTTGAGAGTTGAGTGTTTGATCTACAGGATTGAATTTCCAATTCGGATGGTTGGGATTTGTTTTGTTTTCACGTATCTCTGAGGGAGTACGTGTATGGTTTATCTCTGGTTTTAGAATCAGTAGTTCTGGGAGATTTGGGAGTTGATCAGGACTTGTCTGTAGTCCTGTATTCTGTTTAGATTTATAGATCTAGATATATAGGAGCTCTAGATCTGAGTGGTGTAGCTAGTTTAGATTTTGTAGAGTGAGTGCCCCGGTGTTTGTACCTGGGAAACTCTAGGGACTTCTATCCAGAATTTTGTCTGGGTAATTAGAATTGTTTGCTTGAATTTATTGCTATGGTTGCTAGTATTTGGTTGATAGTATATGATTGCTCTTTTTAAATTTAAAATCTGTATGGGATTATTAAATTACCTTTGCTTTTAAATTTCGAGGACGAAATTCTTTTAAAGGGGAAGGAATGTGATGTCCCTGAAATTTGAGGCAATATTTATTTAATAATTTCATTAATAATTACTTTAAAAAGGTGAAATATTGATTTAATAATTTAATTCAAACAGGAATTTTCTTTTGAAAATTTTAATTATTTAGTTTGTTAAATGATATTCATTTCAAAAGTTAAAAATATTTAAATAATAAATTTATCTTTCTATGCTGATTTAAGAATATTTTATTTATAATGTATAAATGTTTATACATTGTAATAGAGGATTTGGTTTTAATTTTAATTTATATTAAATAAAGGATATTTTCTAATTACTATATAAATGTATAATTTGTAAATTGATTTAATTGATATTTAAATTAGTATTGTAACTTTTCAAAAAGTTTGTTTTACAAATCTTTCTTATATCTTTATAGTAATGTAAGTAAGTATTTATTTGTTTATAAGAATAAATATAGTTTAAATTTTTATTTTATAATAAAAGTTATTTTGTTTTGTTTTATTTTAAAAAATTGTTTTTTTCTTTGAAATAAGATTTAAATCATTTTTGTTAAAGTATAACATTTGATTTAAAACTCTTGAATAAGATAAACTCAACATCTTTCTTCTTTTAAAAATCTTTTCTTTTGAAATTTTAGTTTCATAAAGAATATTATTTTAAAAATAATTAAACAAGCATTTAAAATGTAAGTGTATAATTTTATAAAGAAGTTTATATGTATTTATTTAAGACTAATGTTAATTAAACATTTAAAACTTGCTAAAATAAGTTTGAAATGGTTTAAGATAAATTCAAATATATTTATAAATTTAAAATTTTCTTTTAAATATTGAAATATACATGTGTTAAATTCTTAAACTATTAAATGGACACTTGTAAACATTTAACATAACAATATAACAAGTGGCATTTGTTTTAAAACTTTTTATTTTAATTTATTTTGATAAGAAAACATAACAAATACATTTGGGTAAAACATATTCTCAATAGAAAACCTGAAAATCAAATTTCAGTAAGATCAAAACCTCAAACTTCATATCTGCAGTCTAAAATCTGCATACAACTTCAAATTTCTGCAATCAAAATACAAATTAATTTCTATAAAGCATGTTAAAATCTTCAATCAAATTCTCAAATCTGCATGCCATTTTTCAACTTCAAAACTGAAGCTCAACTGCAATATAAAATCTGAGAAATTAGAATGGAGTCTGCATGCATACATCAACAGAAAGCAACAAGCAACTTCAACTTGCAAAACCCAGATTTCAAATGCAACTTCAATGTGCAAGGTCCTGAAATCTGCCTAAGCTTGTGCTCTGCATCTTCATTAATCAAGTGAGTAAACCTTTACTTTTAAAAACAGTTTCTTTTAAATTAAAATTATACAAGATTTCCAGAACCTAAGCTTCATATGTAAAATGTTTTTTTTCCAAAACTGCTGTGATTGAAACTGCCCTGTTAATTATCTATTTATTTACTGTGAGAAGTTGAATCTGTCTGTTGCATGTGAATATGTAAGACTGTGTATACTTGTATGATTTTGATTGTGATCAATTTGATGTGTGAATATACATAGATATATATGGAGTTACAGAAATCTTGATTTACAGTTTGTTTTTTTAAAATAAGTTTAGTAGAAAACTTTATTTACTTGTTTAACTTCTGTTAGGAATTAATATGAGCAAACAAGTAATAATAAATTATATTCTTTAATCATAATTTTGTTGTTTTGAAAAATCTGTTTCTTCTTAAGAAAATACAGCAATAAGCATTTCAATAAACCAAAATATTAACATCATTAATTATTTCAACGAGATTGTAACATGGATGTATGTTATAACTCAGAAATTTAAACAAAACTCCACCTTTTCAAAATTTGCCATGGGATTAGTAATTCTGTTTGAACAGAATAAGATATTTGGGTTTGATTATTAGGCTAGTTAATGTCAGGTGTTAAGATTCTTTCTATTGTGGAGTAGATTTGGTGATGGAGGATCAGAGAGACAGGTGATATGGATTGGGTGTTTCTAGGTTTTCAAAACCCTTGTCATCAGGGTTGCAGTTCTTAGTTTCTGCACTTACATCCTGTTGCATCGAGTGGGTTAGGGATTTGAGTGGTTTCAGAGGGGACATAGAGGGAGGATCTGCCGGAATTGCAGCAAAGATGATGGTCGGAGGCGAGCTAATTGGATGATGACAGGTTGGGTAGTTCAAGTGCTGCAGTGATTCCAGGTTTTCAAGTGGTTTCTCAAAAACTTGAATTCGAGTTACAATAGGGTTCTGATGATCGTATGCTTGTGAGGAGATGGTCGGAAACTCGTAGCAGTTGGTTTAAGTGACTGGAAGCTGCCGGAGTGACGGTGCATATGCACCGTGTACATTGGTAACTCAGGTGAACTATTGATAGTGTGCAGGGTATTTTTACTCGAAGTTGATCTCAGGGTTTCTGGTCTCTGTCTCGAAGCAGATGGTTAGTCAACTCGAAGTTAAAATGATGGAATCTCGGGTTAGTTAGTTGCAGGGTTATAAACCTGTAGTTTGCAGTTTTTAAGAATTTAAATAAAATTCATAATTTAAAGATCTTAATTTGATTTAAATATAAGTTAAGTCTGAATTCAAATGGAGTTTTGAGTTCAAGGTTTTCAAAATGAAATTCTTAAATTTAAACAAGTTTTAAATTTTGTTTTAAATCAAGATTTAAAAACAAAACAGTTTCAGGTTTTAATCCTGTAGTTTTGCAGTTTTGAATAAAATTCATATTTTTAAGTTGCAACTTGATTCAAGTATAACTTGAATCTGGATTCAAATGTAGTTTTGAATTCAAAAGTTTTAAAAATGAAAATCTTAAATTTAAACAAGATTTAAATATGGGTTTAAGTCAAGATTTAAACAGTTTTCAGGTTTATCTTTTAAACCCAGATTTTGATTCAAACAAGTTTTGTTAGTTTTTAAATTATGAAAATTTTTAATGTTTCAAGCAAAACTTAAATTTGTTTTGAACCAAGTTAAAAACTGTTTTCAAGTTACTTTAGAATCCAGTTTTGATTTAAAAACAGTTTATAAATTTAAGAAGAGTGAATGAACATATTCAAATGTTTTCAAAGTGAATTTGAAAATGAAATTTGATTTCAAATAAGTTTTTAAAACTTGAAAGAATTTAGATTCCATTAATATGGAATTAAAATATGAAGTGTTAATTTAAATTTGAAAATTGAAATAATCAATTTATTTTTCAAAGCTTAATTTATTTTAATCAAGTAAATTTATTTTAAACCTTTCTTATATATTTAAGTAATGAATGTTTTTAACATTCATTTTATTTTTAAGGTTTATAATTATTTAAATTTGGGTTAATGTTTAAATAGTTAAACATTTTAAATATTAAATTTTTAATTGGAATTTGAGTTTAATTTTAGAAATGTATTGTTTAAATACATTTTGAAAGTAAATGAGTCATTTGATACGTAATTAAATTATTTTGAAAAATATTTAAGATAATTAAGGATTTTACTTAATTATTTGATTTTAAATAATGGTTTAGATTAATTTTAATTGGAAATGATTTATTTATAATTAATCTAATTCAAATTTCCTTAAGTATATAATTATTGAAAAGTTGATAATTAATAAATGGTGATAATTATCTAAGGATAATTTAGTAATTAATTAATGTAATTAATTTTGATAATTAACTAGATTAATTAATTGAATATAATTAATTGAAATTTGTTAAGTATAATTAATTGTTAAAGTAATTAAGGAATTAATTACTTATTGTAATTAATTTTAATATTGTGAATTGTTAAGTTAATTAATTTAGTTTAATTAATTTTAATAAATCATTTGATGATTTTAAGAGAGTAATTACTTAATGTAATTAGTGGAGCAGGATTACTTAGATAAGTAATATTGATAATTACTAGAATGCAATTAGTAATTTGGATAATTACTTTTGTAATTAATTAAGGAATTAATTAATGATTAATTATTGGATAATTAATTTGTTAATAAGTAATTAAAAATAGTTAATTACTTAATTTAATATTAATCAAGGTGATTAATAATTGGATTAATTACTAAATGTAATTAATTTTAATTAAATAATTTATTTAAATATTAGAGATCATTAATTATTATAATTAATGATGTAATTAAGGATTGTTTGATTAAGTAATAATTAAATAAGTGATTAATTAATTGTAATTAATTAAGGATAAATATAATTAATTATAATTAATTAATAAATGAGTAATTAAATGTTAATTACTTATGATTAAGTTTAATTAATTTGTGAAATTAATTAAAGACTAATTACTTATTGTAATTAGTGAATGATTAATCAATGATATTTAATCAAGTTAAATACTTAGTGAATAATTAATTAACTAGGTTAATTAATTAATGGAGGATAAGCAGGATATAAATGTGTTAATTAATTTAATTTATTTTAAATTAATTAGAGATAGTTGTAATTAATTTAATTCATTTTAAATTAATTATAATTGATGGTTAATGAATAATTGCTTATGGATGTTATTGGTTGAATGGTTGTGATCTCAGTAATGAGATTAGTTGTATTTGTATGATATGGATGATTGGTTTATGTATGATGTTTTGTGATGGATTATTTGGTTGTGATGATTATCTGTTTGTGATGATACAGATTATCTGTTTATGATATGAATGTGATTATCTATTGTGAGATGTAGTTTATCTATCTGTGTGAAATAGATAATAATGAAATAAGTTATTTGTTTAAACCCTTAAGTATAACTTGGACATTAAAATGGCATTTGGTTTCGATGAGACCGGGATCGGGTTTCCATATTTGGATATCCGGAAACCACATCGATTCCAATTAAACGTTAGGTCGTTAATCCAAGTGGAGCAAGTGAAGACTCAAGGTGTAAGGGCTATACGTCAGTATAACTCTGTGGGTGATTCCGTATTGAGTTTGAGGGAATAGTACTTATAGATTCAAGATGGAGATTTAGAGTGCAAGGGTTATCGTCGTTAACTCTGAGGGTGATTCCAATACGAGTGTAACGAGATAATGCCTTCGGTTTCGTTCGAACTCGGAACGAACTTGTATGGATTGAATGCTTTCAGAACATCGTCAGGTGGACGATGAGCATTCTAAGATTGATGTGTCCTATAAAGGTAATCGTAGCCTCAAGCCTCATCAACTGGGAATGGCTAAAACAGGGGAGGTGCAGCAAAGCTTCGTGGGTAGCCCCCACTGAAGAGCAAGATTTATCCCTATCTAGAGGTCCCTTTATATTTCGGCTGTGTGGAAGTTGGTGACGACCAATCTGCGGGGTAGTCTTGTTCGGAACTGTTCAGCAAGGAACGGATACGGCTTTGTGTTGCAGGGGAGTGGGAGTACTCCTCGGTACGGTGATCTAGGCCATGTACTGTGATGGGCGGTACCCCAGTAGCCCTGCCATTGATGGAATCCTTAATCCAATAAGTGCCTGTACGGTTTTGATTGTGCCCAACTATGTTGGAACGTGAGATGTAAGCATTCCAGCTATTTCTGTATTTTATTTTGAAAACCCTAGACACTATTATAATATCACTGGATTTCCTATCAAGTGTTTTGGTTAGCGTAAGGTAAAAACTTTTCCATGTTTATGTGTGGGAAGTCTTACGTGATATCTTTTGTTTTCAAAGGATTTTCTAAAGTTAAGCAACTTTTATCCCCGTTTACTCACACCAGACCCCTGTCTGACCTGAGTGTTTATTTTCTGTTTTATTAAACTCTTGGGTACTCATATTACGTATGAGTAGTCATGTTTCAGGATTGCTTTGACGAGTTTCTGGAGGAGATAATGGAGCAGGAGGCTTCAGCGTGTAGATATATTTAGTAGTTCCGCTGTGTTTGAGTTGTAGCTGTTTCTCTGATATACTTGGATTGTATTTGCTAGACAGATGTTTATAACTGTCTAGTTTGTGTTGTATTAGCTGTATAACTCTGATGTATATGATATTATGTAAAGTATTATGTGATATATTATAATTTATTCGATTCCGCTGTGAGATTCTGTTGTTGTATGTTTCTTCTTTCCTTTCTTTTCTCTTTTCTATCCCTTTCTTTCTTCTTAGCGATGCGACTTCCTGGAGTTTGGAAGTTGGATCGTTACATATTCTCTCTTATGCCGCAGTCTTAGAGGTCGCTCAAGTATATCCTTAGGTCGCTCGTGTGTTGCTGAAGATGATATGTCACAAATTGAAGATGTCATATTTTGTTAAGTCGCTAGACCTCGAATGACCTTCCTAAGTCGCTCCAGTGTAGGTCGCTCAAGTCTTGAAGGGGTGCTATATCTTTATGCCGCTGAAGCGTTAGGTCGTAGGTCGTTTCTCTTATGTCGCATATGTTAACTCGTATGTTGTTTCTGTTGTAACGTTGTATGTTGTATATGTTGTTGTTGTAACTCGTGTTTCTTAACTCGTTGGTTTTATGTCGTTATGTCATTAAGTGTTAGGTCGTTAACGACCTGTGTTGACTTGTTGGGTCGCATGAATGTTAGGTCGTTCTGCTGTGTAGATTTGAGTGAGTTGTAAACTTCTATAAATAGGCGGGTAGTGTCACTTGTAAAGGATGGTTGATTTTGAATAAACTTTTGTTTGAATTCTTTGTGCCTCTTTAAAATTGGAAGTTGAGCGTTGTCTTCTTTCTCCATTTTCGGTTATTCGAGTGTGCTCGAATCAACGGATTTGAAGCCGATTCACGGAATCTCGTGCACGAGATCAACGTAGAAGAGTCGTCGATCTTTTAACATAGTATCGTGCGCGATCAACGTGTTGGAGATAGCTAGAATCCGTATCTCTTGAGATCAATTGATTTGGGCATTTATCCTTGGTATCATCAATCCATCATTCCATATTTGCATCATTCCATCGTAGTTTTGTTCGTTGTGCATCATTTGATCACAACTTGAAGTTATCCGCTGCGTCAGTTTGGTATCAGAGCTAGACTTAGCCAATCATAGCTAAGCCGAGCCTATTGGGAGAAGATTTGAAGTGTTGAAGTGTTGGAGTTTGAGCCGAGTTGAAGATTTGGATCAAGGCCGAGAGTTACAAGCCGAGCCGAGCTAAGTGCAGGCCGAACAAAGTCAAGTTCGGATTTGAGTTAAAGTTGTGCTAGTTGAAGTGTGTGTTTGGATTTGTCGAAGATTTGACAATGCCTTCGAGACGTGCTAATCGATTTCAGAATGTTGAAGATGTGTATTATAAACAAGAAGCTGAGCAAATGGAACAACGAATCAATGAAAAGTTTGATGAAGGTATTGGAAAGTTAGAAAAATTGATGAATGATTTGAATCAAAGTCAAAGGAGAAGGCCACCAATCTCGAACCATGGAGGAAACAGAGTTTCGCCATCGGTTGCGGAAGCGAGGAGGGTGTTACCACAATCTTGTCGAGATAGAAGAGAATCATCAGTTTCAATGAGAAGAGAATACCATGAGTACAGAAATGAAGAGAGAAGATCTCCACGTGAGTTTGGAGATGAGCCATATCGTGATGCTGAAAGACATAGTAGAAGAGATATGTGTGATCGTGGAGATGTTGATGGTCGAGATCGATATCGAAGTACATTTGATTATGATGAAGATGGTGATAGAGGAAGTGTTCATTATCGAGATCGAGACCAAGTACGATGTCACTATTGGGATGTAGAGGATGATCGTAAATGGGAGTCGGGGATGAAAACAGAGATTCCAGAATTTAAATGGGGAATGATAGCGGAAGAGTTTCTTGATTGGTTATCAAATGTTGAAGAAAATTTTGACTTCAAGGAAGTATCCGAGCATCGTAGAGTTAAGTTGGTTGCTACACGATTGAGGGGAAGAGCTATGGCATGGTGGCAACAAACTAAACTTACACGGGAAAGGATGGGAAAGTCGAAGATTTTTTAATGGGAGAAGATGAAGAAGTTGATGAAGGCCACTTTCTTGCCTTATAATTATCAGTCTCTTATGTATCCGCGCTTACAGAATTTGAGACAAGGGACGAAGTCGGTAAATGATTATGCAGATGAGTTTTATCAACTGATTGCTAGAATGGATATCATGGAGACGGATGAACAATTGACAGCTAGATTTGTTGGAGGATTGAGAATGCAAATTCAAGATATGGTGAATATGTTTGATCCAAGATCCGTTGCTGATGCACACTTGAAGGCTCTAGCTTGGGAGAGGCAAGGTAGAAGAGGAGGTGGTGTGTTTACAAATTCCAACAATCAAGTGAAAGGGGCTAGTAGCAATACGAATGTTTCCAAGGCTGTTAGTAAACCGGTTATCAGTGAAGTTGCTAAGATAAAGGTCAACAACAATTTCAAGTGCTACAACTGTCAGGAGTTTGGTCATAAGAGCAATGAATGCCCGAAGCCTAAGAAGCGAGTAATGGTTGCTGAGGTTGAGGATGAGGATGTAGAAATAGAATGTTCTAATTCACCACAAGTTGAGGAGGAAGAAGAATTATTGGCAGGAGATGAAGGATATTCTTTAATGATGAGGAGATCTTGCTTGACACCCAAGCAGGAAAAGGAGACTAGTTGGTTGAGGAGTAATATTTTCCAGTCAACGTGCACTATCTTGGGAAGGGTTTGCAAGTTTGTCATCGATGCGGGAAGCTGTGATAACATCATTTCTACAGAAGCTGTGAAGAAGTTAGCATTAAAGACTGAGAAGCATCCCAAACCTTACAAGTTAGCATGGTTGAGGAAAGGTGGGGAAGTGAAGGTTAATCGAAGAGCTTATGTAACTTTTTACATCAGAAAGAAGTATAAAGATGAAATTTGGTGTGATGTTGTGGATATGGATGTATGTTATTTGTTGTTGGGGAGACCATGGCAATACGATAGAGCCGTGCAACACGATGGAAGGACCAACTATTATAGTTTCATGTTCGAGGGCACTAAAATCACTTTAGTTCCTAAACAACGACAACAGAGTGAAAGTAAGTAGGAGGAAATCGAAGAACTGAAGACTCTGTTATCTTTGCAGGAGTTTGTCAAAGAAGTAGAGGATGAGCCTGAAGTGTTTCAATTAATTGGACGTGAAAGTAGTGAAGCATTTGAAATTCCTGAAGAAGTTAAGCCAGTGTTGAAGGAGTTTGAAGATGTATTTCCTGAAGAATTGCCAACAGAGTTACCACCGTTGAGATACATACAACATCAGATTGATCTTGCTCCAGGAGCTGTGTTACCACATAGACCACATTATAGAATGAGTCCGAAGGAGCACAAAGAGTTTAGAACGCAGGTGGAGGAGTTACTTGAACAAGGGTGCGTACAAGAAAGTTTAAGTCCTTGTGCAGTACTAGCATTGTTAGTACCGAAGAAGGATGGAACTTGGAGAATGTGTACAGATAGTCGAGCACTAAACGAGATTACAGTGAGGTACAGATTTTCGATGTCAAGATTGGATGACTTATTAGACCAGTTGAATGGAGCTGCTATCTTTTCAACGATTGATCTGAAGAGTGGATATCATCAGATTCGAATTCGGCTAGGGGATGAATGGAAGACCGCATTCAAGACACGGGAAGTGTTGTATGAGTGGCTGGTCATGCCGTTTGGTCTTTCGAATGCACCTAGTACTTTTATGCGAGTGATGAATCAGATCTTTCGACCGTTCATTGGAAAGTTCGTGGTGGTATACTTTGATGATATATTGATATACAGTGGGAGCACCGAAGAACATCTACTACATTTGCGGGAAGTGTTGATGATACTTCGTCAGGAGTAATTTTATGCGGCAACAAAGAAATGCATGTTCATGACGCATAGTGTTTTATTTTTGGGGTATGTATTGTCCAAGAAAGGTATCCAGGTGGATCAAAGTAAAGTTGAAGTAATCAGAAATTGGCCACAACCCAGGACTATAATTGTAGTGAGAACTTTTCATGGGTTTGCATCAGTCTACCGAAGGTTTATTCCACATTTCAGTAGCGTGATGGCACCTATTACTGATTGTATGAAGGGCAAGCGGTTTTTATGGTCGAAAGAAGCAAGATTTGCTTTTGAGTGAATCAAGGAACTTTTGACGACAGCACCAACTCTAGTTTTGCCGGATTTTCAGTTACTATTTGAATTACATACCGATGCATCTAAAGTTGGAATTGGAGGAGTGTTGAGTCAAAGGGGACGTCCAATTGCTTATTTCAGTGAGAAGCTTTCGGGAGAAAAGATGAGATATAATACTTATGACGTGGAATTCTATGCTATTATCCAAGCTATAAAGCATTGGAGACACTATTTGTTCCATAAAGAATTTGTTCTGTATACTGATCATGAAGCGTTGAAGCATTTGCAGGGACAGGATAAGATTGTAGCCTAGCATGCTTCGTGGATCGCATACTTGCAACAATTTACATTTGTGGTAAAGCATAAGTCAGGAGTTACAAATCGAGTGGCAGATGCATTGAGTAGAAGAAATCATTTGTTGACTATAATGAGAGTTGAAGTAACAGGGTTCGAAGTATTTCCGGAATTGTTTGTTGGGGATTCTTACTTTGCTAAGATTGTAGATGAAATTAAGAAAGGGAAGACAGATGAGTATCTGTTGGTGGATGGTTTTCTATTCAAGGGAAATCGATTGTGTATACCAGAATGTAGTTTGCGAATGAAGATTGTGAAGGAGTTTCATGAAGAAGGTCATGTGGGAAGAGATCGTACATTGCAGTTGATTTCTTAGTCATATTTTTGGCCTTCCATGAGGAAAGAAATTGAAAGATTCGTATAGAGATGTTACATATGTCAAGTTTCCACGGCTACGAATGTAGGATTGTATATGCCATTGCCCGTGCCTACTAGACCATGGGTTGATATTAGCATGGACTTTGTTTTGGGTTTGCCAAGAACTCAACGAGGGGATGATTCTATATATGTTGTGGTGGACAGATTTTCGAAGATGGCACATTTCACAGCTTGTAAGAAGACAACTGATGCAGTTCGTGTTGCTCAATTGTTCTTTAAAGAGGTTTATCGACTACATGGACTACCTGAGACAATTGTTTCTGACCGGGATACTCGATTTCTAAGTCATTTTTGGTTGAGTTTGTGGAATATGGTTGCAACTAAGCTGAATTTTAGTAGCGCCTATCATCCGCAAACAGATGGGCAAACGGAAGTGGTGAACAGATCTTTGGAAAATTTGTTGAGATGTCTTGTGAAGGATAATTTGAAGGGCTGGGATGTGAAGTTATGTCAACCTGAATTCGCACATAATCATGCAGTGAATCGAAGTACCGGATTCAATCCATTTCAAGTAGCATATTCAGCAATGCCGAAGGGACCGTTAGATTTGTCGATAGTTCCATTTCAGAAAGGGGTTGTTAAACGAGCTTGTGATTTCGTGAATGAATTGCAGGAATGTCACAGGATTGTTCGTGAACGATTGCTTAAGTCAAATGAGAAGTATAAGCAACTGGCAGATAAGAAGCGAAGGAGTGTGGACTTCAAAGAAGGTGATTTTGTTTATGCAGTTTTGACGAAAGATCGATTTCCAGTTGGAACTTACAACAAATTGAAAGCTCGAAAGATTGGTCCAGTAGAAATCTTGAAGAAGATCAATGATAATGCTTATCAGTTAAGGTTGCCGGATCATGTACGTACTGCCGATGTTTTTAACGTCAGACACTTGATTCCGTATCATGAGGTTAAGTGTTTTGAAGAAGAGGAAAATGTGAATTCGACGAATTCTTGTCAACTGGAGGAGGATGATGCAGCACACCATGATGTCAATATGGCGAGATATGACCTAGGTTGCTTTGGTCGTAAGTCGCTTCTGGAAATTAGGCCTATCAACGACCTAACGAGCTATGCAGTAAAAGACAAGCGACCTAGTGAGTTACGACCTAGTGGGTTGCGACCTAACACACAGCACACCGTGAAAACAGATGAGGCCTTAGGTCGCTTAGAACATGCTAACGTGATACGACCTAGTGATTCGCGATCTAACACTAACAAGCTACGACCTATAGGGTTAGGTCATTCGTATTATCTCTTATGCCGCAGTTTTAGAGGTCGCTCAAGTATATCCTTAGGTCGCTCGTGTGTTGCTGAAGATGATATGTCGCAAACTGAAGATGTCATATTTTGTTAAGTCGCTAGACCGCGAACGACCTTCCTAAGTCGCTCCAGTGTAGGTCGCTCAAGTCTTGAAGGGGTGCTATATCTTTATGCCACTGAAGCGTTAGGTCGTAGGTCGTTTCTCTTATGTCGCATATGTTAACTCATATGTGGTTTCTGTTGTAACGTTGTATGTTGTATATGTTGTTGTTGTAACTCGTGTTTCTTAACTCGTTGGTTTTAGGTCGTTATGTCGTTAAGTGTTAGGTCGTTAACGACCTGTGTTGACTTGTTGGGTCGCATGAATGTTAGGTCGTTCTTCTGTGTTGAGTTGAGTGAGTTGTAAACTTCTATAAATAGGCGGGTAGTGTCACTTGTAAAGGATGGTTGATTTTGAATAAACTTTTGTTTGAGTGCTTTGTGCCTCTTTAAAATTGGAAGTTGAGCGTTGTCTTCTTTCTCCATTTTCGGTTATTCGAGTGCGCTCGAATCAACGGATTTGAAGCCGATTCACGGAATCTCGTGCGCGACATCAACGTAGAAGAGTCGTAGATCTTTTAACACGGCATCGTGCTCGATCAACGTGTTGGAGATAGCTAGAATCCGGTATCTCTTGAGATCAACAGATTTGGGCATTTATCCTTGGTATCATCAATCCATCATTTCATATTTGCATCATTCCATCGTAGTTTTGTTCGTTGTGCGTCATTTGATCAGAACTTGAAGTTATCCACTGCGTCAGAAATGCAAGTGAAAGGATTTTAATTAATTAGTGTGATGAAATAAGAATGTATGAGTTGAAAATGTTATAGAATGGGATGATATTAATATAAATCTAAGTTGGAATTAATTTTAAATGGTTATAAGCTTAAGTGATGGTTACTTGCATGGATAACTTTAAATTTGCATAGAAATTGGTGATTTTTTTTAAACGGAAGTAGATTGATTTGAAGAAGCAAATAAAGTTGGTTTTGACTCAATTGGAATAAGTGTAATATAATTAAGTGGTGTTGCATAAAAATGAAAGTAGATCGTAAAAGAAATGTAAAGGTATCAAATTTAAAATAAAAATTTGATTGTGAATCAAGTTTGGAATTGGATTGGAATAAATTGATGTAAGGAAAGCATATGTTAATCATATTGAAGAGAGAGTGAATTGGTTGTAGTAAATATGAACAGTAAAAAAGTAAACTTGAATTTAAATCATTCAAGGAGATTGAAAATGAAGTTTGGATTTGTCAGGAAATTAAAATGGCGATTGAAACCTTTGGATTGCTGATAAAATATGGTTAACATGTTAAATTATGAAGTTTATTTGTTTAAACTATGTAATTGATGTGTTTGGCTAGTTTAATGAATAGAACGTTAATAAATTCTCATATTATTGAAAACTGATATGTCTGTTTAAGTACAGGTACGGGAGGCAATCGTTTGAGTTGGAGTGCGTAAATGCATAAAATATTAGCTGCTTGCTTTTAAAATGCTAATAAAAGGTTCGCCTATGTAATAAAATTAGGAAAATGATATATATATATATATATATATATATATCGTGATATATTTGGTTTTTCGACCGTGTGGGTCGATGTATATATATTTATGTCTATTGTGATACTGCAATAGATCCACCTACAATGGAGACTCTGCTAAAAATTTTCAAAATTTTTGGGAGTTAGACTTTTTTTTGAAATTTTGAAAATTTTGGTTAACTAGTAAAGTTGTTTTTGAAAGGATAGTGAAAACAAAGCTTTTAGGTTAAAATAAACTAATGATTTTGGAATTAACCAAAAAGGGTTTTGAGAAGTGAAGGCGAGTTTAATTGAATGAATTTTGGGGTAAGTAAATGAGTTTAGTAGCATTTTATGCCTTAGCAAATTTCGGGGACGAAATTTTTATAATGGTGGAGGAATGTAACGACCCGGAATTTTGGTCGTTAGATTTTGAAAATTTAATTTAAATGTTGAATGTGAAATGTAATTGGATTTTGAATAAACATATTTTGGTTAAAGTAGTAAAATAAGTTATAAGTTCAAATATGGTAATTAAACTGAATTTGAATAATAATAATTAACTATTTGAAATTGAAATAATTTGTGAATCTGGAGGCAAATGGAACGGAAATGGTATCTAAAATTTATTTTAAGTCTATTTGGATTTGAATTATAATATTGGACTGTTGGATGGAATTAAAAGTCGACAGGTTAAATTTGGAATTTTATATTAATTTAATAATGGAATTTAATAATATAATAATGCAAATAATCAGATTTTGATTTGAAATGAATCATAATGATTTAAAATATGATTATAAATTCTATATGATTTATAAATAAGTTAGTAAAGTTTTAAATGTGAAATTTTAAGTGATTTCGACGATTTTGAAAATCGCTCGAATTAATTAATGAGTTAAAATTGCCTTCCGGGGCATAGTCTCGGAATTCGACGAAACCAGTTCCATTGCATCTATAATAGTTATTTATTATCGAATTTCAATTTTCGTAGCATTTGGAGTTTCCGTTTGCTCGTACGGGTGAGAAACACGTTGAAATTAAAATCAAAAATTTAATATTTAAACTCGATTCAAAAACTATCTTCCACATATCATCAAATTAGCCTCCGAAACACGTTCCATTGTGTTCGGAATGCGGGTAAAACCTTATAAACGTCAGGCGGCACGTGAGATTTGGAGTCCGTTTGTAAATGCTCGTTAAAATTGGATTTAATATTAAAATAATTAGTAAAATGTATATATATATATATATATATATATATGCGCACAGGGACGAAACCCTAGCTCTCTTTGTTCGGCCGACAGAAAACATTTCAATGGCCGGAAAGTTCTCATCTTCTCCTTGATTTATCCCCTCATCCATCGATTATTATGCAAGATCTCCAACTGCAAAGTTAAAGAGCTCAATAAGATCTACCCATCCATACGACGATGTAACGACCCGGGATTTTGGCCATAGTATTATAATAAGTATTTAATCTAATTAAATAAAATACAAGCTTTTCATTTATAAATAAATAAGATCTTTGACATTTACCAGTTATATATGTATATGTATATATATGTTTTGTGAAGGAAATATTGATTTGAAAATTTAAAATAGAATCTTTCAAAAATATTTAAAATAAAATTTATCTTATTCAATTAAATTAAAGATTCTACATTATTAACATTTGATGTAATACATATATGAATGTAATCTAAATAATAATGTTTAAAATAAAACAATCCTATCAATATTAAATATAAAATATAAAATATAAGTACAAATATATGTTATAAATTAAATGTTTGAAAGTTAAACTATAAATAAAACTAAGAATGTATGTTAATAATAAATTATATGGTTATGTGGTAACATAAGATGAATATACACTATAACAATTTCTATGTTTAGCACAGAGACAAAAATCAACACATAAGTCAAAACAATAACTATAATAACTTTACATAAACATATAGGATAAGTTTAGAAAAGATGACATGTGTGATACATATATAAGCAATGCAAGAAGAAGACAAATTATTCGCATATGCAAAATATCTTTGTACAAAATATAAATAAATAAATAATAATAATTAGATGCAAACATATTGGGAACATATGCATTTAATGCTTTCATCTCAGCAAAAAAATCAGCCGAAATATACAAATATCATTTCAAATTGCTGTATATTAAACACAAAATCTAATCAAAACAAGTTGAAGCTTGTACGTGTTGTAGCCTACACTGTTCAAAGCTATTTCTATTTATACATCATCTTATTTTAGTTCGTTCCATAACTTAGAAAACCTCAGAAAAGAAAATAAACACCACTTTACAAACTCAAACAATTCATTCAACAACAAGGCAGAGAAGATTTAGATGAAATTCAAACTCCAGCTCTTCAACACAGAAAATTGTTCTCTGTTTCAACAATAATTTAGGTGAGTAAACATACCATCTTTGAAATTTAAATCTTGATAATTAGTTCATGAAAATCTTGTGCTTGCTATATATTGTAAATAAGTAGTTCTGTAATGTTTTCTGTTATACTGGAAGCTTTACTATGTCATGTTCTTCAGTATTTCAAGTTTCTGAGCAAAGAAAAGTAGGATTTTTTTTTAAATACTTCTTCATATAAACATTATAAGCTTAGGATTTTAAACTAAATAAGTTTGTTTAACTTAAATCATAGTCTGGAAATTGTTTGAAGCTTGACAGTGTAACATAGATACTGTTTATTCAATTTTACAGTAAAAACAAATCATATGTTAAAATTCGAATATTTTAAATTGTTAATTTGATTACATATCTTGAATAAACATTCAAAAGTAGGATTTCTAAAACAAAAATGATGATTTTTAGATAAGTATACAAGGTGTAGTTCATAAATGAACCAAAAATGCATTTTTATCAATTTTTGATGATTAAACAAAACATAGTGTTGAAATTTGTTGTGAAGCTAGCTTGATGATTTACGAATACAGGAAAAATATTAAAAAAAATTCGATTGCATGAATTGTTGGGTAGAGGCGAGTTTAGGGTTTTGGATCGAGTTTTGCTGTGGTCTGTAAACTTGTTGGTTTTGTCACCATGGGTTGACCGAGCTGCACGCGCTTCTGGGGGTTGGTAGAGAGGGGTATGGGCAAGGCATGGCCGAAGTTGCGTCGCCACTGGTGGTCGGCGTTAGTAGGTCGAGGCATTTTCTTTTGGGGGTGTTCGAGTTGCTGGTTTGAAGGAATGGGTAAAATTTGATTTCGAGTTTTCACGTCAAATGGAGAATTGCTTTCGAGTGTAAGGTTGTTTCGTGACTTGCCAGAGGCGTCATGGTTCGCCAGAACACTGGCGAAGCGCCGTGCACGTGCACGACGGAGTATGAGTGTCAGGGACTTTGAGTGATGATCGACTCAAGTGATACCCGAGTAAGACGGAGGAATGCTTGGGGTTATACTCTGGTGCGTGAGTGTGGTCGTATAACAGCAGTTTTAAACTTAGCTTAAAAAAAAGAGTAGTTGAAGAAGAATGTATGTGAGGAGAAGAGAAGGGACGTGGGAAATAGAAGGGGAAACTCGGGCTTTTCGTCGAGTAAACAAGGGGTTTACCTCGGGTTTAAATTTCTAGTCGATTAGCTTAATAAATCTTTAAGTTATTTGGTTAAACAAAGTTTAGTATTAATTAAGTTAGTAACGTTGGCAAATTTTAAGTTAAGATTTGATTTAAAATTATTAAGAGAGTGTTATCCCGCCTTTTGGCAAGGCCATTATACCAAAAGATCGATCGGAAACAAAAGACAGTACGTCTCAAGGATTGGTTATACTTTGCTTCACCATGGATATCGATGAATTTTGTCCGAGCTCGGATCAAGCTATAATTGATAGGACACGGCAAGAAAAGTCATGAAAGCTAGCATTTCAAATTTCAAGTCAATCTAAGTTCGTATGCTCAAGTTATAATCGATGCAAATTGGAGCAAAAACCATATTTTCGTATCCATCAGTGCACACTGATTCACATCGTTGCAGCTCGTATCCACCATCTTGCCTCGGTTCGAATCCATCGACCTCACATTGGTCAGGACAACTTCATTTTCGTATCCATCCATTTTGCATCGATCGTCTTCGCATCGATCAGGCCATCCCACTTCGCATCCATCAATAGGCCCTACTTCATATCGATCAATTTCGTACTCAAGCAACTGTTTCGTATCGATCGACTCTGCATCCATCAACTAGTAACACACTTCGTATCGATCAACTAATGCCTAGTTCGCATTCATGAAGGAGTCGTTTATTCGAATCCATCATGGAGCTTTAGTTCGTATCCATCAAAAATATCGATACGAAGTGACCATCGATACGAACTAAGCCATCCATCTCGATTCGAACTAGGCAAATGCAAATCAATAAGAGGCGCATGTAGTTGATCGATTCAAACTGTGTAACGGCACTCGATACAAACGAGGCGAAACTTATGGATACGACGCGGTCAACTCGGAGCAAAAGGTGGATCGATGCGAGATATGTGTGCCATCTCGCCGCGTTGTCACGTGCCTTGATGGAGTCGAACAGATGGATACAAAACCATGGATTAGAACTCAGCAGCATACGAAACTCACAATCTTGCATCGATCAACCTCCTAAACTGCTGATCCAAATGCTACGAAATTTTCACAGCATCTTCCCTACAAGGTAAAGATTGTTCCTGCCAATTTCAACTCGATTGGATCAATTTTTGATGGATGCGAAATCGTTTCGTATCGATCATAGATCGAGTTGAAACTTGGTGTCGGTCGCCTGGGCCCACTCACGTGCCAGAAGAAGTCTTCCAAAGTTTGAGCGCGATCTCAGCCTCCAACGCCTATAAATAGCCCCCTGAAGCCTACAGAAAAGGGATCTTTTGACGATTTGACGTCCAGACTCTGTCGGATTCAATTCTATGTCTTTTATCATCGTTGTATTCAAACATCAGAGCAATAACTTACTGTAATCTGCTGTAACGGACTGAAATCATCAAGTGAATCAATAAAATCATAAACTTCAGAGTGTGCATAGGCAAGATCGTCGAACCACTATAAATCTTGTGTTTTTGATCGTTATTTCTGAATTGTTGTGCTTGATATTGCTTAGATATGAGATTTGTATTTGAATATTGCTGATTTGTATTTATATGCTGGTGCTTTCGTGATACTGGGGTTTGTGACCATTTTGGTGCTTTCACTGGGAGGCTAATTCAGGAGATGTTGAATTTGAAGATTTAAGAATTCAGATCTAAGGAGCTATGACATGGCAAACGAGTAGAAGGCAGAGCGTAGAAAGAAGTCAACATGAAGGAAGTCAAGAGGCTTGCTCAGGAGCGAATCAGGCATCGATCTTCATCACTAGGGATGAGATGGAGACGATGATGAAGAGGCAAGAAGAGATGATCCAGAGTTTGTTTCAACAGATTGCGCAACTTGGAGCGCAGAACCGAGGAGCAGATGGAGTTCAGAACAGAGTAGGACCATCCAGCGTAGCACTTGGATTAGGGGCACACACTTGGAGCATGTTGATCCAATCCCGAAGAGAGAGATAGGGGCATCTAAGCAACCTGGAGGTAGTAGAGGGATGAACGCTCAGCCGGGGGAAGATTCCAGAAAGCTCACATGGACTCAGGGGGCAGGTCAACAGCGATGAACGAGGATTACATTTTGGAGACAATGACAGATTGGTAGAGATGGTCAGACGAGCTATGAGAGGCGGATTAGTGAACAGAGATCTTGAAGACGTGAACATGAGTCCCTTTTCTCCTGCAATTAGGATGGCTAGGAACCCACCAGAGTTCAAGTTACCATCAGTGGAGATGTACGATGGGAGGACGGACCCCGCGATCCATCTGAAAAAGTATATGAGGCACATGGAATTGTTGGGGGTATCACAGGAAGTTATGGCCCGGTGCTTTACATTATATTTGACGGATATCGCAGCGTTACGATTTAAGCAGCTGGAGAGTGGCTCCATTGGAAAGTGGGAAGATTTAACTGAGAGATTCATGAGGCAATTTAGGGTTCACATTACAAGACCCAAGAATGTGATGAGTTTGGCGACTTTAAAGTAGAAAACTGGGGAGTCTTTGAGGAGTTTTCGGACGCGATTCAACGCGGCAGCAGCATCGATGGATCGACCAGATCCATCCATGGTTATGATAGCAGCTGTGTCCGGAATAGCTAATGGCACAGAATTCAAAAATTATTGACTAAAGATCCGCCTATGGATCTAGGAGAATTCTATTACGAGGCAGAAAAGTTTTTGCGATTGGAGGATGCAAACGCCAAAAGAGAAGAAGGCGAAGAAATTTATGTTTATGCGGTCAAAGATGGAAATCCCCCTGAGAAAGGTACAGAAACTAGCAAGGGAAAACGAAAGGCCGAGAATAATGATAAAAGATCAATGCGACCACGAAAGGAACCTAGATTCACCACATACTTAGAGCTGAATGAGTGTTTGGAGCGAATCTATCAGGATACCACAGAGCAGGTTCCATATCGTAAACCAATGCGAAGGGATCCAACTGTTGACGAGAGGAAATCAGATAAATATTGCTTATTCCATGAACTGAATGGTCATAACACTAATGATTGTAGACATCTGAAGGATGAGGTGGAAGGGCATATCAGGAGCGGTAGGCTACTTCAGTATGTGAGGAGGCGAGCTCCAGCGGTGGAGCCAGAGCGACCACCATCTACATCAGCTAGAGGTGACCCTGAACCGGGACACCGTATGGTTATCAATTGATTGAAATAATGATGAACATGTCGTGAACCTCTCACTAACACGGTTAAATCATTTACACATGTATGAGATCGCGCACGATCCACAGGCATGCTCTGAATGACTACTGACCGCACCATAGTAAGAGTTTACGCTTCGACATCCTCGTCTTGCTTTTTTTTTGATTTGGACATTTGGACTTAGTTTGTTTAGACATTTATGTTGTGGAATTCGTATGATCATTGCTTTAATATTTGCAATTCTGTAAAAAAAATTACTTGTACACCCGTTGGATCGCGAACGGTCCACGAGCACCTCTTGTATGGCGATGAACCGCCAAAGTCTTTGATTCAGAAACTCACCCGAACGTGAAATCTGGCATCGATAATGCCAAGCCCCCCCCGGGCATACCAATTCGCCTCGAACGGCACACGACCTCGAACGGTCACGATTCGCCTCGAACGACACATGACCTCGAACGGTCACAATTAGCCTCGAACGACACCCGACCTCGAACGGTCACAATTATCCTTGAACGGCACCCGACCTCGAACAGTCACAATCCACCTCGAACGGCACTAGACCTCGAACGGTCACAATTCACCTCGAACAGCACACGACCGCGAACGGTCCCATTGCATCATTTTCCACGAACGGCATCCGACCGCGAACGGTCCCATTTCACCATTTGCCGCGAACGGCATCCGGCCGCGAACGGTCCCATCCCATCATTCGCCGTGAATGGCATCGACCGTGAATGGTGCCGATTCACCTCAAATGGCATACGATCCCGAACGATCGTCATCCGAGGTTATATGAAACTATCGAGTTCTTTATAGGTTGTTGACAGGATATGAACATCCAACTTATGGCATTACAAAACACACCTTCCTATTGCAAGGCATGTTTTAGGGGGCAAATGTTATCCCGCCTTTTGGCAAGGCCGTGATACCAAAAGATCGATCGGAAACAAAAGACAGTACGTCTCAAGGATTTGTTATACTTTGCTTCACCATGGATATCGATGAATTTTGTCCGAGCCCGGATCAGGCTATAATTAATAGGACACGGCAAGCAAAGTCATGAAAGATAGCATTTCGAATTTCAAGTCAATCCGAGTTCGTATGCTCAAGTTATGATCGATGCAAATTGGAGCAAAAACCATATTTTCGTATCCATCAGTGCACGTTGATTCGCATCGATGCAGCTCGTATCCCCCATCTTTCCTCGGTTCGAATCCATCGACCTCGCATCGGTCAGGATAGCTGCATTTTCATATCCATCCATTTCACATCGATCATCTTCGCATCGATCAGGCCATCCCACTTCGCATCCATCAATAGGCCCTACTTCGTATCGATAAATTTCGCACTCATGCAACTGTTTCGTATCGATCAACTCTGCATCCATCAACTAGTAACACACTTCGTATCGATTGACCAATGCCTAGTTCGCATCCATGAAGGAGGCGTTTATTCGAATCCCTCATGGAGCTTTAGTTCGTATCCATCAAAAATATCGATACGAAGTGACCATCGAAACGAAATGCAAATCAATACGAGGCGCATGTAGTTGATCGATTCAAACTGTGCAACGACACTCGATACAAACGAGGCGAAACTTATGGATACGATGCGGTCAACTCGGAGCAAAAGGTGGATCGATGCGAGATATGCGCACCACGTCGCCGCGTTGTCACGTGCCTTGATGGAGTCGAACAGATGGATACGAAACCATGGATTCGAACTCGGTAGCATACGAAACTCACAATCTTGCATCGATCATATCTCCTAAACCGCTGACCCAAATGCTAAATTTTCACATCATCTTCCATATAAGGTAAAGATTGTTCCTGCCAAGTTTCAGCTCGATTAGATTGATTTTTATGGATACGAAATCGTTTCGTACCGATCACAAATCGAGTTGAAACTTGGTGGGGTCGGTTGCGTGGGCCCACTCACGTGCCAGAAGAAGTCTCCCGAAGTTTGAGCACGATCTCAGCCTCCTACGCCTATAAATAGCCTCCTGAAGCCTACAGAAAAGGGATCTTTTGACGATTTGATGTCCAGACTCCGCCGGATACAATTCTATGTCTTTTATCATCATTGTATTCAAACATCAGAGCGATAACTTACTGTAATCTGCTGGAACGGACTGAAATCATCAAGTGAATCAATAAAATCATAAGCTTCAGAGTGGATGTAGGCAAGATGTTGAACCACAATAAATCCTGTGTTTTTGATCGTTATTTCTGAATTGTTGTGCTTGATATTGCTTAGATATGAGATTTGTGTTTGAATATTGCTGATTTGCATTAATATACTGGTGCTTTCGCGATACTGGGGTTTGTGACCATTTTTGGTGCAAACAGAGAGATATGCAAATGTAAGATAAAATAACTAATTTATATTGTAAAGTTAATTAAGAATGTAAATTAATTTACAATTGTAATTAACTAAGTGATTAAAGATTAAATAAATTTGTAATTAAGGATTGATATTAATAATTTTGTGTTTAATCAATTTGAACATAAGAATTTTAATTAACCACTTAAAGTTAATTAATAAATAACAGTAGTTAACCAATTAAGTAATTAATTAAGGATGAATGATTAATCAATTGGTAATTAATGATTAATTAAGTAATTAGTTATTTATAAATGGGTAATTAGACTTTATTAATTAATAATTAAGGTTATTAATTAATAATTAGGAAACAACTAATTAAGTGAGTAATTAAGAAGTAATTAATAAATTTAATAAGTTGATTAATTAGTGACTAATCAAGAAGGATAAAATGGTTTATTCTTAAGTAATTAGTTAAGTTAATTAAACTAAATTTGATATGAATTAATGGTTCTGTTTGATTGATTGTGATATCTATTTGGTGATATTCTGTGATACTCAGTGATATGCATTGATATATCTGTGATGACTATGTATGATTTATCTGTGATAACTATTATGTGAATTCAAAATGTCAAATTAAATTGTTTAAACTAGTAAACAACTTGGCCTTTAAAATGATGTCTGGATTTCGATGAGACCGGGATCAGGTGTCAATTTGATTCTCCGAGAACCGCGCCGATCCAAATTAAACGTTAGGTCGTAAATTTTCAAGTGAAGGTCGAGATGGTGTTTCAGAATGCAAGGGTTATTGTCGTTAACTCAGAGGATGATTCCAAAATGAGTGTAACAAGATAATGCCTTCGGTTTTCTTCTAGCCCGGAACGAACTTGTATGGATTCAATGCTTTCAGCACATCGTCAGGCAGACGATGAGCATTCTAAGAGATATGTTCTATAAAGGTAATCGCAGCCTCAAGCCTCATCAACCGGGAATGGCTAAAACAGGGGAGATGCAGCAAGGTTAGGTGGGTAGCACCCAAGCAGGACGAGATATACCCATGTCTAGATGTCCCTTTATTTCGGTTGTGTGGGAAGTTGTTGGCCACAACTGCGGGGTTATCTTATTCGGGACTGTTCAGTAAGGAATGGTTCCGGCCTTGTGTTGTAGGGGGTCGGGAGTGATCCTCGGTACGGTGATCTAGGCCCCGTACTGTGACGGGCGATACCCCAGTAGTCCTGCCATTGATGGAAACCCATTTTCCCTACGAGACCCTACGGTTTTGATTTGTATTACCCACTTTTGTGGCTAGTAGCTGGAATTTAATCATGTAACAATTTCGACTATTTTCTATTTACTTGAAAACCCTAGACACTTTTATAATATCACTGGATTTCCTATAAACTGTTTTGGTTAGCGTAAAGTAAAAACTTACCCGTGTTTATGCGTGGGAAGTTTTACGTGATTCCTTTATTTTCAAATGGTTTTTAAAGTTAAACAACTTTAACCCATTTACTCACACCAGACCCATCTTTGACCCGAAGTTTGTATTTTATTTTTCATAAACTCTTGGGTACTCAAATTTTTATGAGTAGCCAAGTGATAGGTTTCAGGATTATTGAGTTCTGGAGGAGCTTGGAGCAGAAGCCCAGACGTATGTATCTATCTAGTTCCGCTATGTAGTTGATGTATGTTGTATTTTGGGATGTATGTATTGACAGATATGTATATGACTGTCTTGTTGTATGATGTTGTGTAACTCTGATATGTGTAAGAACTATGTAATAGTTATGTGATGTATTATATTTTGTTCCGTTCTGCTGTGAGATTCTGATGTTGTTATTCTTTCTTTCTACCTTTTCTATTTCTATCCCTTTCTTTTCTTATTGATGATACGTCTTTATGGGGTAGGAAAGGCGGGTCGTCACAGTTGGTATCAGAGCATTGGTAGAGATAATGCCTAGGCTCCGGAGTAATATCTATCTTGAGAGTGCGTATTTGTATTTTCATATAATTATATGTCTATCTAAATTTGTTGAGTTACCTGTCCAGGTGGCCAACATGAGTTCTGGAAGAAGAGCTAGAGGTAGGGGCAGTACCTTGACTGATAATGGACGAAGTCAAACTGCTAGTGAGGCTGTAGATCCAGTATCACCTCAGGTTAGTTTTGCCGCTTTATGCAAAGACTTCATCAACCT
The DNA here is from genome assembly GCA_030765085.1 of Allium cepa. Taxonomy (NCBI): domain Eukaryota; kingdom Viridiplantae; phylum Streptophyta; class Magnoliopsida; order Asparagales; family Amaryllidaceae; genus Allium; species Allium cepa. The sequence goes on from CM060930.1 coordinate 177,698,882, forward strand.
TGGAGGTAAACCATTTAAAGGGTCAGAATCGATAATTGAAGTCCAAGCTTGGCTACGCTCTTGTGAGCAGCCTGGTGGGATCCAACGGTAGCAAACATTTCTGAGGTAGACATTTCTTGGGAAAGATTTAAAGGGCTGTTTGAGGAGAAATTTATGCCAACAGCAGGGAAAACTCGTCTGCACCAGGATTTTCTGAATTTGAAGTAGGGAAGCTTGTCTATTTCTGAGTATGGGACCAAATTCAATGAACTTTCTTGCTATGGACCAGGGCTCATTGATACTCCCCTTAAATGAACAAAATGTTTGTGCAAGGATTGAGCCCAGAATTTCATGAAAAGATGACGCACTTGAAAGGATCTTTTGTTGATTTAATTGATATGGCTTTGAGATATGAGAATTTGATGAACAAGAAATCAGTGGCACCAGTAGCAGCATCGGGAGGGAATTTTTCAAATTCGAATAAGAGGAAGTTCAATCCCAATTGGAGGAAGCCGAACAAGAAGAAGCCTGAAAGTAACAACGGACCTCACAAATGCTATATATGTCAAAAAGAAGGTCACTTGGCGAATAAGTGTCCCAGGAAAGGATTCCAGCAATAGCAACAGCAACCACATCATAGTGGACCGGGTTCGGCTTTGGTTCAGAGATCTCTATGCTTCAATTGCCACCAATCAGGTCATATGATCAAGGATTTCCCGTTACTTCATAAAGCTCAGCAGAATAAGGTATTTGCTTTGGAAGGTGCACCATCTACTTCATCTAAAGGCAAGGGAGTATTGGAAGGTGCATTACTTTTAGATGGCAAGAATATTAAAGTTTTGTTTGATTTGGGTGTTTCTTTGAGTTTTATTTCTCTGGAATCTGTAGAGTAGTTCTTTCTCACCCCTAGTCTTGTAGACCGTCCCATCTTGGTATCAAATCCTATAGGAGGGGTGACCAAATTAGATACGATCTGTATGGACTTGAAGATTTCCTATCTATCCCATAGTTTTTCTTGTGACCCTTATGTGTTGAATTTTATGGGATTTGACCTATATAGGGAATGGATTGGCTTGATAAGTATAGAGCAGTCCTGAATTGTGACGAGAGAACAGTTTCTTTGGAAACTGATTTGGGTAGAATTGCCAAAGTGACGTGTGATAATTCTGGAATTCACTTGGTAGTCTTTTGCATGGAATTGAGACTTCTCAAGAGAATATTGAAGATATCGATGTGGTCCAAGATTTTCCTGATGCATTTGAGGAAGTTAAGTGTTTGCCTCCACATCGAGAGATAGAGTTTCGCGTTGATTTGATTCCAAAAGCAGAACCAATAATTCAGCCTAGTAGGAGGATGGCTCCTAGGGAGAGAGAAGAGTTAGTTAAGCAGACTCAGGATCTTTTGGAGAAGGGGTTGATTAGGCCCAGTTTTTCTTGTTGGGGTTCTGCTACGGTGTTTGTCACCAAATCGGATGGATCACTAAGGTTTTGTGTGGATTATAGAGAATTGAACAAAGTGACTATCCATAATATATATCCTCTTCCTCGTATCGATGATCTCTTTGACCAACTCCATGGAGCTTTTGTCTTTTCTCAACTGGATTTAGCTTCAGGTTCCATCAGTTGAAGGTAGCTGAGGACAGTATTCCCTTGACTGCATTTAGGGGACCAAATTATTTCTATGAGTGGTTGGTTATGCCTTTCGGGTAAACCAACGCTCCTTCCTACTTTGTTGACCCGATGAACCAAGTTTTTCGTGATGTATTGAATAAGTTCGTTCTGGTATTCATCGATGATATCTTGGTATACTCTAAGTTTGAAGAAGAGCACAGGTAGCATTTGAGAATTGTATTGGAGACTATGAGGAGACATTTTTTGAAGGCGAAGTTCTCTAAGTGCCATTTCTAGAAATCGAAAGTCAAATTTTTAGGGCACATTGTTTCTGGAGAAGGTATCTCTGTAGATCCAGCGAAGGTTGAGACTATTCTGGAGTGGAAGCAGCCGGAGACACGGACTGAAGTTCGCAGTTTTCTGGGTTTGGCTGGCTACTACAGAAATTTTATGAAGGACTATTCCAAGATTTCTTCACATCTGACCAAGCTGACATGGAAAGGAGCTAAATTCAAATGGATGCCCCCAGTGTGAGGAAACTTTCTAGGAGTTGAAGACGAGGCTAACCAGTGCACCAGTGCTTGATATTCCGTTGGAAAGAGCAAATTTGAGGTTTATACTGATGCTTGTATAGTTGGACTGGGATCAGTTCTGATGCAGAATGGAAGGGTAATTGCATATGCGAGTCGGCAATTGAAGCCACATGAAAGGAAGTACGCTACGCACGATCTAGAGTTGTTAGCGATTGTTTTTGCTTTAAAGATCTGGAGACATTATCTTTGGGAGAAAAGTTCGAGTTATTCACGGATCACAAAATGTTGAAATATCTTTTCTCTCAAAAGGATCTTAATCTGAGGCAGCAACTGGGTCGAGTTTCTGGCATCCTATGATTTGGATATTCTGTATACCCCAGGAAGGCGAATGTGTAGTTGATGCTCTTAGCAGGAATGCAGTCCTGTCTCTTTTGGAAGTGATTCCATCTCTTCTGGAGAGGATAGCGAGTAAGTAAGAATCAGATAATAGAATAACACTACACCAGAATCCTCATTTTGCAACGGCTTTAAGCCGTTGCAAAATGATTTCGCAATGGCTTTGAGCCGTTGCGAAATGGGCAGTGGTAAAATTTTCGCAACGGCTCTTGTCCGTTGCTAAATATAGTTTTGCAACGGCTCTTGTCCGTTGTAGAATCTTATTTAGCAACGGCTCATAGCCGTTTCAGATTTAATTTCGCAACGGCTAGAATCTTATCTAACACTCTTATAGTAGTTGAGTTTGAGCATAATAAAGATAACAAGGTAAACAGTGCATTTGGTATGCATGAAACTCATCTGATATGGATATTAATAGTGTGTAGGATGTAATGGATAAATGATTTAACTCTTTTCTTTAAATTAATAGACCGGTGTTTTTTACAATAAGAATAAAATAAAGAATTAAATCAACTACTTCTACCAAATAATAGAACAGGATGAAAAATGGAAATTGGATCTGAATTGCACTAGGCATATAATTAGCAAGTAGTCAGATCTATACAGAGGAATATATGGAGTTCACTCCCATAACATACATATTTCTATAAAAATAATTTATTTTTTTCATGTTTTTGTAAAAATAAACTGTTATAGTTTGAACTGTTGTCAAAAAATAAAATCATTCATGGATATAAATGCATTTACAAGCAAACACTGTTTCTATAAAAATACTCTGTTACAGGACAGTTACCATTAAAATCGAATTTGAACTATTAAAGTTAAAAGAAAAGCTAAAGTGTATATGAAAAGCAGAATTTGGAATTTGAATTTCACGCATACGTAGCTTATAATAATGAGCAGGATATGAATCAGAACCTAAATACTTCAATTGGCTAGGTCCAGACACAGTGAGGGTCAATGATAGTAAGTATTCATTGAATTATTGATGTCTATTGATGTGTTTAAAAACGGAACTAGGAAACTCATTGGGACAACAAATAAAGGAAACTGCAGAACTTAAAAATAATGCAAAAATCAACAACACTTAAAATTAGTACAAAACACAGTTTACCATTCCAATTTCTCAATCCTTTAAGGTAAAATTCAGAAGCGTGCTATTAAATAACCCGAGATCGATTGTGTGAGAATTCATTCAGTTTTACTTTTCAATTCAACAGCTAAAATTATCACTTCAACCAAAAAGTTCAAACCAGAAAACCCAAGATAATTCTCAAACAAAATAAATGCAAAACCTCATTTTAATCTACTGTAAAGCTGAGTTACAAGAATCTGTTGAGATGTAAATGGAATTGAGATGATTACCTACAATTTATTAGCTTCGTAAGATGTGGTAAGCTAAAGTTCGGGTTGAATCCACAAGGCAACAGGCGCGAATTTATTCCAGAACTAGGGTTTGGTATTAGGGAGGAGGAAGGTAGCGATGAAGAGAAGTGGAAAGATCGTGGAGCTAGGGTTTTGTAGGATTTGGGGAAATCGCCCGGTTGGCAGAAGAAAATAGAAAGGAGGGGCGGGAGCAAAAAAAAATTGAAGGGTACGGGACGTTGTTTTTGTAAAGACCCGTAAATCCGTACTCCTTGAATAGACACTAATCTCCATTGATTAATTCAAGATGAACGAAAATACGAACCCTTAGGGGTTTAAGAAAATTTTAGGAAAAGAAAAAGGCAGAAGAAGAGAGAAGAAAAGAAGATAATAGATAAGGTAGAAAATATAGAGAAAAGAAAATAGAAAATATAGAACAGAGGGAAAAGAAAATAGAACGGAATAGAAAACAACAGAACAACAACAGAGTCTCACAATTCGCAGCGGAACAACACATAATAATAAATGAATAATCTTTAAACAAAGAACTATATCAGTTATTACATTACATCACATTTCATTACATCATATCATCAGAGTGTACAACAACATACAACATCAAACAGTGCAGCGGAAAAAGAAATACTATATAAACTAGTAATACGCCATGCCATCCAGCTTGCCTCCAGCAACTCCAGAATATCCAGAATATCCTGATAAACCTTAACTCTTGACTGCCCGTGTAGAAATTGGTGGGCACCCAGAGTTTAGGAAGGAAAACAATAAACTCCGAGTCAGTCGTGTGACTGGTGTGAGAACTCAAAATAGTTTATTTATCTTTAAAATCAAAATAGAGGAATATTTTTAAAGTCAATTCGCAATGCTTTTAAAAATGAGACTACCATAAGGCCTCCCGCACACACACACATGCAAACGCAGAATCGGAGGAGATTTCTCCTTATGATAGTCAAAGATGCTTGATACGCATTTAAAATAACATTTGATATTATTACTAGTGCATAGTGTAGAGAAAATCATTTCAAAAGTAAAGATATAAATCTTAGCCAGCATAGACATTTCGAACTATGCCTACTATAGCTAACTATGTTCAATAGCAGGTTACCGCCACATTCCATAGCAGGTTATACAACTAAAACCGTACAAGTCACGTATTGTTTCTTTGGATTTCCAACGAATGATCAGGCCAAGGAACTTCCCATTGCCACATGAGAATGCCTCTGGATGGACATCCCCGAGAACCAAACCGGATCTCTACCAACACAAGGCCGGGTTACCCCTAACTGAGTAACAACTGACCGAATATGCCATCCCCCGGTCCTTTGGGACCTTTCACCGAGCGCTCGCAATCAATTCACACAATCATAACAAAGTGTTTTCAACATGAGTAAGTATCTTGGATCCATACCATGATACCACCCTTTTCCAGAAGGAAATGCACACATCCTAAAGGGCGCTACCCCTCATAACCTTGCCACATCTTTCCTGTTTTGACCATTCACGGGGTGTGAGGCTCGACGAAGTCACGTCCACAAAAACATACTTTATACAAAAGCCATGCTTTGGGTCAACAAATGATCATAGAAATGATCACCAGGATAGACGATCAAATAAACGATCCTATCACAAATAATCAACACAATGATCATTTCAGCATCACTCAGCATGTCACATTACCAAATTGGGAATATATCGCTGATAACTTCAACTATATAACCTCTGAGCTCGTACGTCTCAGAGAAGAGTGTTAAGCTAAAAGAATAAATTCTCCGCCACCAACAGAAATATATTTGAAAGAAATCTGCTTTATATCTCAACTTGTAATGTCAGACATACAATCCATACAAGTCTGTTCCGGGCTCGAACAAAACCGAAGGCACTTCTTACGAAGCCCTTGTAATCCGGGTATTCACAATCCCGATCGAATTTCCCATCACTTAAGGAATCTCTATACCAGGAGCTACCCAGTGCAGAGACAATCGATAGGTCATTCTATCGCTTTCGCAAATACTCGGTCTTCAACACCGATCTTCAATGCAATTCACAACGACGTATCACATATTCGGAATGGGTTATACGACCCCATGGTCCTTTCCCGGTTAACCCGAATAGTGAGCGCTTATTCAAAAATAAGTGTGGCATTCACATTCAAACAAATCACATCAATTACCCATTCAAAGAGAAATATTGATAGTCGGTTATTGAACTATCAATTGATATGCATACATCACCAGATTCCAAATAATTTTCCAAATTATTTATTTTCCAAATTTTCTTCACAAGATATATTATGTTCACACTTTAAAAATAAATCAACATTTATTTTTAAACAACTTTCCTTTTCATTCATAAATTCCATAGTGAATTTATATTTCAAAATATCTATGAATATACGATTTCAATTATTCATTTCAATTTATCTTCAAAAAGATAAATTCTCAAAATATTCACTTTATATTGGAAAAACATTTCCATACTTATTTATTCATAAGTAATTCACAAATTTTATTTATTTTCAACACTTGGAAAATATTCAATATACTTCAATCGAAATTAAGTATATATTTCATTCTTTAAGGAAATTATTCTCTTAAACATATTTATTTGGGCCAAAACGAATGTTGCGTAAAACATCGTTACGACAACCCAAAATCACTAGTATAGGGATTCGAAATTAAGATAGATATATAAATCCCAATACTATACAAAACATTTCCTTTCGGAAATCATTTATTATAACAACAGTGTTATAGTCCACCATTTCCTTTTATTTCTCGAAAACGTCTATTTCAACAATAGATGTTGAAATCTATGGTTTCGAATCTCAACATATTTTAAAACATTGTTAGATCGTTTTAATTCTATTTAAAACATCACATTCAAACAATTTCTTTAACATATTATTCACTATTCAAAAACGTGAATATCCTTTGTTAACAAATTTCATCCTTTTATTCATTTTATTTCAAAGGATTATTCACAGTTCAAGAACGTGAATATAACTCCATTAATAGGTTTCAACAATTTACTTATCAAAATAAGTTGTTTGTGAATTTATAAAACAACGTTTATAAATTCCATTTCTATTTATTTTATAACAACTTTTTATAAATCTCTTTTATTAACCTATTCGATTTATAACTCAATTATAAACTAAAGGTTCATATTATAAGTGAAATACTTATAATTTATTCGTTTGCAAAATCGTTCCTTTGAACTTCATAATTATAAATCTTATAACTTATAAGATTCAATTATTCATCCAAATATATTCTTTAATAATTTCACAAAATTTATAAATCTTACTATTTATAAATTTCATTTATAACTTCACCATTTATAATTTTATGAATTCCATTCATTTACAAAATTCATTTTCACTTCATTCAAACACTTATAAAAACTCGTTTTATAATGTCAATATTTCAATTTATAAATATCCATTTATAAATCTCTTAATATAAATCAATTTATATTATTCTTTAAAACGTCTTTAATCTCCTTTATTATTTCACCATTTTGATTTATAAAATAATTAAATTTTTATAAATCCTATATTTTCAACTTCTATAATAAATTCAAAAATCCTGATTTAATCATTTTATAAAATCATTAGCATCACATTCTCAAAAAAATCAGTTTTTAACTATATTTCTCAAAAATCATAATTTTTATAACATTAAAAATTATACGTTTATTTATTTTAAAATGAATCAATTTCCAAAAATATTTTATAAACGTATACTTTCAAAAATCACTTTGAAATCATTTTAAAATTCCAAATTTGGTCCAATGATGCTACGCACCAAATAGTCAATCACGACAACAACGGTATCATATATCGATATGATAATCCATCAAATATCAAAATATCTGAATTCAAATAAAAACTGTTGAGGAATCCAGTTGGATCCCTCCAACCTGTCTTTTCTGCATCCACAAACATTAGCACAATACCAATTCCGCTCCAGTATGTAATTATCGCGGTATATGGGATTTAAATATTATCCGCTTAATAACGGCGCAATAGGGTCTCATCCGCTAAACAAAAAATGCGGGAAATCAATAACTCCAATATATACATATGCCAATATATATATATATTGCTATTATATATAATACCAATTTCACTGTTTATGAAATATTCGCGGTATATGTTTTTAATAAATAACATCCGCTTACTAACGGCGTATAATGTCTATTTTAACAATCAATGGATAACAATCATCATTCAAACATACATTCAAATATTTTAAATCTAACTATTTAAAATAAAATCGAAACTGATTCGATTGAGTGAGAAGTTCTCACCTTGATTTTAATTCCGTTTTAGCGATTTATTTCGAATAAAATTAAACGGACGTTTAATTTTACCCAAAATTCTCACTAGCTCCAAACAACTCCAATCCAATTTCATCGCGTAGTGCTCGTCCATACGATTCCAACGCAACTGGTTTCGCGCGTTTTCGACCTCGTATGAAAAAGATATCAATTTTACAAGTTTCTACGAATTTTTATATAAACAATTACAACAAACTTTATTTTTTTAAAACCCAATTCATTACTAGCCGTGAGATCTCCTATCACTCCATCAAGACCGCACGCACCTCCTTCCCAAATCACGTTCTCCTTCTCCAGATAATACACGCGCAAAAGAAACCCATACATAGAAAACTAGGGTTAAACTTTGCACAATCAATACTCGACGAAACTTCATCAAACCACCGCCATCTCGAAGCACATCACCTATGCTATGCTCGGCTGCAACCACTTGAAGTTCGCCTCCTATGTTGCCTTGAATTGCGTGCGTGACTGGCCACGGTCGGCCCCCCATATCTCCCTCTACGTTGCACCAAAATCCATCATCACCGTATAGATTTCTAGCTCTCGTCACCCTCTACAACTTTCGTGTTGAAAGTTTCTTCTAATTGTTTGTAGATTGAAAGAGATTGAGGGATGAAGATCATAAATTTCTGGCCATTCAATAGGGTAGCGGCGGCTAGGGTTTGATATTAGGTTTTTATTTTTTATTTTTTTTATTTATGAAGGGGTAGGGGGTATATTTATAGAGAAAAATCGAACACTATTCATCCGAAAATTCCGAACTCCGATTTACGCGCCGTAACCAGCGTTTCTAGGGTTTACCCCGCGTTCCGGACACAATGGAACAGGTTTCGGAAGCTAATTCGGACATCTGTGCGAGTTATGGCTATAAACGCTCAATTTAAATTAAACTGATTTAAGCGATTTTCTAGGCGTTTTAATTCGTACAGGACAAACGGTAAATCCAATTGACACGAAATTTGAAACCTTACAATAATATCACATTATGGATCCGATGAAACTAGTTTCTTCGAAATCCGAGACTTTTTGAAAAATGTCTATTTTAACTCGCCAAATTAAAATTAAAAATAATTCGATGTGTTTCGAGCTGCCACGATCAAACGATAACTCCGATTGACACGAAAATTGAAATCCGGTAATAGCTAACTATTACGGATCCAATGGAACTGGTTTCGTTCAATTCTGAGACTGTTCAAAAATTGACTACTTTCACTAGTCGATTTTAATATTAAAATATTCAATTTTCACAAATAAACTTTTAATTCGATTTTAAAAGTTCTAAAATATCATTCTAACTTCCATATGATAAAATAAAATTTTACAAATCATTTTCAATCATATTTAACTCTATTTTCAATTATTTCCATAATTTCACATATTAAATTATCGATTTAATTATTCAAATAAATCCAATAATTCAAATAAAAATTTATTTGACTTATAAATTCACTTATAAATATTTAAAATTAATTAAATATTCAAATTTTAATTACTAAAAATTCTGGGTCGTTACAATCTTCCCCCCTTAAAAGAATTTCGTCCTCGAAATTAACAAGTAAGAAAAGTTATAGAATTTATTAACTTTCCATAAATCCATAGTTAAATTTCTTATAATAACTTACTAAGTTTCAAATCATACTTAGTTATCTTTTCAAAAACAACTACTATTGTTTAACTTTCAATTCCAAAATCAAAGTTAAAGTTTTCAAAATTTTCCAATTTTCTCAAAAAATTTCTAACGCCTTAAATTTTCGGAAAAATTCGCCATAGTCTCCTTTGCGCGGCTCGATCCGAAAAAAAAATGACAGTATATATATCACAAATATACATATCATCAAGTAATGAGGCATCCCGCAGGGAAAAATTTGTAAAAGTACGGTATGTAATCCGAGATATGTATCTTATATTTTATTAGCAAGCATATACGGCTAATATAGCGCGAAAGCGAGCTCCAAATGCGAAGCAAACGCGATCCGCACCTACTAATCACTCAACAAACAACATGAGAACATGTATATATGAAAATAGTATCAATATACATCATATAGCAACATAATAACTATATATGTTAACATAGAAATTGAAACAAAAGCAACAAATGCAAACATCAACCAACTATCATCCATAACCAAATCAATATTCATTTATATTCTCATTAATATTCAATGAATTGGTTTTCAATTTAAATCACATTTGATTCATTAACAGTGGATGTTTTTACTAACATTCATTCTCAATTAGTTTATGTTCACTAATTCATACTCAAGTTGGTTCACTTTTCAAATCAATTTACCAAAAGTTGAATTTCATTTTAAATAACTCAAGTTCATATTTATCACTTCACTTTATTAATTTAGTTTGATAACAAAATCAACTACATTCAACATCTTCTTAAGTTATATTCATATAGTTTCACTTCTTATATGTATAAGTTTATTTCACAATTGTAAATCACTTTAATTATAATTCAATTCTTATAATTCTTTTGCTTATACAATTATTCTTTTATTTAGATTATTCAAACAACTAAACAATCAACTTACATACACTTTAATAATTCCGAAAAATTATTTTCTTTATATACAAAATATACTCAAGTAAAATTATTTCATTTACCCAATTTTAAAATCAATACTGTGTCGAATTGTTCTATTCAAGTGTTTAGAAACCCCTTCGGCATAGTCCTGCGGACCACGCTGACGAACGTTCATATGCCACTCAATAAACCAACCATCACAATATAAAACAATTTTATATATTCACTATCAAATACGCTCTCATAGCTATTATTACACTCAAACTCAATCTAGAGTACTACTGACTCTATCTCTAATGAGTAATACCCAACAGAACCATGGTTGTCGCTTAACCATAAGCTCTGATACCAACTGTAAAGACCCATAAATCCGTACTCCTTGAATAGACACTAATCTCCATTGATTAATTCAAGATGAACGAAAATACGAACCCTTAGGGGTTTAAGAAAATTTTAGGAAAAGAAAAAGGCAGAAGAAGAGAGAAGAAAAGAAGATAATAGATAAGGTAGAAAATATAGAGAAAAGAAAATAGAAAATATAGAACAGAGGGAAAAGAAAATAGAACGGAATAGAAAACAACAGAACAACAACAGAGTCTCACAATTCGCAGCGGAACAACACATAATAATAAATGAATAATCTTTAAACAAAGAACTATATCAGTTATTACATTACATCACATTTCATTACATCGTATCATCAGAGTGTACAACAACATACAACATCAAACAGTGCAGCGGAAAAAGAAATACTATATAAACTAGTAATACGCCATGCCATCCAGCTTGCCTCCAGCAACTCCAGAATATCCAGAATATCCTGATAAACCTTAACTCTTGACTGCCCGTGTAGAAATTGGTGGGCATCCAGAGTTTAGGAAGGAAAACAATAAACTCCGAGTCAGTCATGTGACTGGTGTGAGAACTCAAAACAGTTTATTTATCTTTAAAATCAAAATAGAGGAATATTTTTAAAGTCAATTCGCAATGCTTTTAAAAATGAGACTACCATAAGGCCTCCCGCACACACACACATGCAAACGCAGAATCGGAGGAGATTTCTCCTTATGATAGTCAAAGATGCTTGATACGCATTTAAAATAACATTTGATATTATTACTAGTGCATAGTGTAGAGAAAATCATTTCAAAAGTAAAGATATAAATCTTAGCCAGCATAGACATTTCGAACTATGCCTACTATAGCTAACTATGTTCAATAGCAGGTTACCGCCACATTCCATAGCAGGTTATACAACTAAAACCGTACAAGTCACGTATAGTTTCTTTGTATTTCCAACGAATGATCAGGCCAAGGAACTTCCCATTGCCACATGAGAATGCCTCTGGATGGACATCCCCGAGAACCAAACCGGATCTCTACCAACACAAGGCCGGGTTACCCCTAACTGAGTAACAACTGACTGAATATGCCATCCCCCGGTCCTTTGGGACCTTTCACCGAGCGCTCGCAATCAATTCACACAATCATAACAAAGTGTTTTCAACATGAGTAAGTATCTGGGCTCCATACCATGATACCACCCTTTTCCAGAAGGAAATGCACACATCCTAAAGGGCGCTACCCCTCATAACCTTGCCGCATCTTTCCTGTTTTGACCATTCACGGGGTGTGAGGCTCGACGAAGTCACGTCCACAAAAACATACTTTATACAAAAGCCATGCTTTGGGTCAACAAATGATCATAGAAATGATCACCAGGATAGACGATCAAATAAACGATCCTATCACAAATAATCAACACAATGATCATTTCAGCATCACTCAGCATGTCACATTACCAAATTGGGAATATATCGCTGATAACTTCAACTATATAACCTCTGAGCTCGTACGTCTCAGAGAAGGGTGTTAAGCTAAAAGAATAAATTCTCCGCCACCAACAGAAATATATTTGAAAGAAATCTGCTTTATATCTCAACTTGTAATGTCAGACATACAATCCATACAAGTCTGTTCTGGGCTCGAACAAAACCGAAGGCACTTCTTACGAAGCCCTTGTAATCCGGGTATTCACAATCCCGATCGAATTTCCCATCACTTAAGGAATCTCTATACCAGGAGCTACCCAGTGCAGAGACAATCGATAGGTCATTCTATCGCTTTCGCAAATACTCGGTCTTCAACACCGATCTTCAATGCAATTCACAACGACGTATCACATATTCGGAATGGGTTATACGACCCCATGGTCCTTTCCCGGTCAACCCGAATAGTGAGCGCTTATTCAAAAATAAGTGTGGCATTCACATTCAAACAAATAACATCAATTACCCATTCAAAGGGAAATATTGATAGTCGGTTATTGAACTATCAATTGATATGCATACATCACCAGATTCCAAATAATTTTCCAAATTATTTATTTTCCAAATTTTCTTCACAAGATATATTATGTTCACACTTTAAAAATAAATCAACATTTATTTTTAAACAACTTTCCTTTTCATTCATAAATTCCATAGTGAATTTATATTTCAAAATATCTATGAATATACGATTTCAATTATTCATTTCAATTTATCTTCAAAAAGATAAATTCTCAAAATATTCACTTTATATTGGAAAAACATTTCCATACTTATTTATTCATAAGTAATTCACAAATTTTATTTATTTTCAACACTTGGAAAATATTCAATATACTTCAATCGAAATTAAGTATATATTTCATTCTTTAAGGAAATTATTCTCTTAAACATATTTATTTGGGCCAAAACGAATGTTGCGTAAAACATCGTTACGACAACCCAAAATCACTAGTATAGGGATTCGAAATTAAGATAGATATATAAATCCCAATACTATACAAAACATTTCCTTTCGGAAATCATTTATTATAACAACAGTGTTATAGTCCACCATTTCCTTTTATTTCTCGAAAACGTCTATTTCAACAATAGATGTTGAAATCTATGGTTTCGAATCTCAACACATTTTAAAACATTGTTAGATCGTTTTAATTCTATTTAAAACATCACATTCAAACAATTTCTTCAACATATTATTCACTATTCAAAAACGTGAATATCCTTTGTTAACAAATTTCATCCTTTTATTCATTTTATTTCAAAGGATTATTCACAGTTCAAGAACGTGAATATAACTCCATTAATAGGTTTCAACAATTTACTTATCAAAATAAGTCGTTTGTGAATTTATAAAACAAAGTTTATAAATTCCATTTCTATTTATTTTATAACAACTTTTTATAAATCTCTTTTATTAACCTATTCGATTTATAACTCAATTATAAACTAAAGGTTCATATTATAAGTGAAATACTTATAATTTATTCGTTTGCAAAATCGTTCCTTTGAACTTCATAATTATAAATCTTATAACTTATAAGATTCAATTATTCATCCAAATATATTCTTTAATAATTTCACAAAATTTATAAATCTTACTACTTATAAATTTCATTTATAACTTCACCATTTATAATTTTATGAATTCCATTCATTTACAAAATTCATTTTCACTTCATTCAAACACTTATAAAAACTCGTTTTATAATGTCAATATTTCAATTTATAAATATCCATTTATAAATCTCTTAATATAAATCAATTTATATTATTCTTTAAAACGTCTTTAATCTCCTTTATTATTTCACCATTTTGATTTATAAAATAATTAAATTTTTATAAATCCTATATTTTCAACTTCTATAATAAATTCAAAAATCCTGATTTAATCATTTTATAAAATCATTAGCATCACATTCACAAAAAAATCAGTTTTTAACTATATTTCTCAAAAATCATAATTTTTATAACATTAAAAATTATACGTTTATTTATTTTAAAATGAATCAATTTCCAAAAATATTTTATAAACGTATACTTTCAAAAATCACTTTGAAATCATTTTAAAATTCCAAATTTGGTCCAATGATGCTACACACCAAATAGACAATCACGACAACAACGGTATCATATATCGATATGATAATCCATCAAATATCAAAATATTTGAATTCAAATAAAAACTGTTGAGGAATCCAGTTGGATCCCTCCAACCTGTCTTTCCTGCATCCACAAACATTAGCACAATACCAATTCCGCTCCAGTACGGAATTATCGCGGTATATGGGATTTAAATATTATCCGCTTAATAACGGCGCAATAGGGTCTCATCCGCTAAACAAAAAATGCGGGAAATCAATAACTCCAATATATACATATGCCAATATATATATATTGCTATTATATATAATACCAATTTCACTGTTTATGAAATATTCGCGGTATATGTTTTTAATAAATAACATCCGCTTACTAACGGCGTATAATGTCTAATTTAACAATCAATGGATAACAATCGTCATTCAAACATACATTCAAATATTTTAAATCTAACTATTTAAAATAAAATCGAAACTGATTCGATTGAGTGAGAAGTTCTCACCTTGATTTTAATTCCGTTTTAGCGATTTATTTCGAATAAAATTAAACGGACGTTTAATTTTACCCAAAATTCTCACTAGCTCCAAACGACTCCAATCCAATTTCATCGCGTAGTGCTCGTCCATACGATTCCAACGCAACTGGTTTCGCGCGTTTTCGACCTCGTATGAAAAAGATATCAATTTTACAAGTTTCTACGAATTTTTATATAAACAATTACAACAAACTTTATTTTTTTAAAACCCAATTCATTAATAGCCGTGAGATCTCCTACCACTCCATCAAGACCGCACACACCTCCTTCCCAAATCACGTTCTCCTTCTCCAGATAATACACGCGCAAAAGAAACCCATACATAGAAAACTAGGGTTAAACTTTGCACAATCAATACTCGACGAAACTTCATCAAACCACCGCCATCTCGAAGCACATCACCTATGCTATGCTCGGCTGCAACCACTTGAAGTTCGGCCTCCTATGTTGCCTTGAATTGCGTGCGTGACTGGCCACGGTCGGCCCCCCGTATCTCCCTCTACGTTGCACCAAAATCCATCATCACCGTATAGATTTCTAGCTCTCGTCGCCCTCTACAACTTTCGTGTTGAAAGTTTCTTCTAATTGTTTGTAGATTGAAAGAGATTGAGGGATGAAGATCATAAATTTCTGGCCATTCAATAGGGTAGTGGCGGCTAGGGTTTGATATTAGGTTTTTATTTTTTATTTTTTTTATTTATGAAGGGGTAGGGGGTATATTTATAGAGAAAAATCGAACACTATTCATCCGAAAATTCCGAACTCCGATTTACGCGCCGTAACCAGCGTTTCTAGGGTTTACCCCGCGTTCCGGACACAATGGAATAGGTTTCGGAAGCTAATTCGGACATCTGTGCGAGTTATGGCTATAAACGCTCAATTTAAATTAAACCGATTTAAGCGATTTTCTAGGCGTTTTAATTCGTACAGGACAAACGGTAAATCCAATTGACACGAAATTTGAAACCTTACAATAATATCACATTACGGATCCGATGAAACTAGTTTCGTCGAAATCCGAGACTTTTTGAAAAATGTCTATTTTAACTCGCCAAATTAAAATTAAAAATAATTCGATGCGTTTCGAGCTGCCACGATCAAACGATAACTCCGATTGACACGAAAATTGAAATCCGGTAATAACTAACTATTACAGATCCAATGGAACTAGTTTCGTTCAATTTTGAGACTGTTCAAAAATTGACTATTTTCACTAGTCGATTTTAATATTAAAATATTCAATTTTCACAAATAAACTTTTAATTCGATTTTAAAAGTTCTAAAATATCATTCTAACTTCCATATGATAAAATAAAATTTTACAAATCATTTTCAATCATATTTAACTCTATTTTCAATTATTTCCATAATTTCACATATTAAATTATCGATTTAATTATTCAAATAAATCCAATAATTCAAATAAAAATTTATTTGACTTATAAATTCACTTATAAATATTTAAAAGTAATTAAATATTCAAATTTTAATTGCTAAAAATTCTGGGTCGTTACAGTTTTGAGGGCGTGCTATTATTCGGAGAGCACACGTATAAAGCCCTAACCCGTTCTAATACAGCAACGCCTCAAAGTCGTTGCCAAAGGGTTCGCAATGGCTCAAAGCCGTTGCTATATTGCAACGGCCTAAGTCCGTTGTGAATTTGCCGCACTATGGTGTTGCGAAATTGCTTATATGGTGTAGTGTAAGAGGAATCATCAGGAAAGTTAGGAAGGGTCAGTGTCCCAGTTTTGAAATTGATAGCCAAGGAACACTGAGGATCAACGGGAGGATCTGTGTTTCGAATTTCAAGGAATTGAAACAGGAGGTCTTATCTGAGAGTCGTCATTCCAAATTAAATACTCACTTGGGAATCTCAAAGATTTATAAGGATATGAGAAGAGTTTTCTGGTGGCAGGGCATGAAGAAAGAGATTGCTAGGTTTGTGAATAGTTGTGCCATCTGGAAAAAAGTTGAAGGAGATCAGCAGAAGTCAGCCGGATTATTGCAGCCTTTGGAAATTTTGATGTGGAAATGGGAGATGATCTCGATGGATTTCATTGACGGTTTGCCTAGAACCAAGAAAGGAAACGAAGGAATATGGGTTATTGTGGATCGTTTAACTAAGAGCGCCCATTTTATACCGGTTAAGGCAACTCGTACTGTAGTTTCTCTGGCAGAGATTTTCTTGAGGGAGATAGTCGGATTGCATGGTGTTCCTGTCAGTATAGTGAGTGATCGTGTCCTATTTTCACCACCAAATTCTGGAAGGCTCTGCAATCAGCTATGGTAATGAGTTTGAGATTGAGTACAGCCTATCATACTCAGACAGACGGGCAGACGGAGAGGCATAATCGTATTCTAGAGGATATGCTGTGAGCTTGTGTTTTAGATTTTGGTGGATCGTGGGAAGACCATCTTCATCTAGTAGAATTCTCTTATAATAATAGTTATCAGGCGAGTATTAAGATGGCTCCTTATGATGCTTTATATGGAAGACCGTGTAGATCCCCATCTTATTGGATAGAATCGAAAGATCGTCTTGTCCTTGGACCAGATTTGATTCGAGAAGCTTCTGCGAAAGTGGAGCTTATCAAGAAAAGAATGAAAGCTGCTCAGGATCGTTAGAAGAAGTATGCAGATAAAAGACGAAGACCATTTGAATTTGAGATTGCAGATTTAGTCTTTATCAAAGTTTCCCCGATCAAAGGTGCTATTAGATTCGGAAAGACGGGAAAACTTGCTCCAAGATATTAGGACCATTCCGAGTGCTGGAAAGAATTGGAGCTATAGCTTACAGAATTGAATTGCCAGAACGGATGTCTGGAATTCATAATGTATTTCATGTATCCCATTTAAGGATGTTTGTTCATGACCCATCATTAGTTATGGAACCAGTAGTTCAGGAAGATTTGGAAGTAGAACCAAACTTAACTGTAGTCAGAAATCCTATTGGGATTGTAGATCAAGGCAAGAAGCAACTCAAGAGCAAAGTAGTGAAGCTCGTCAAAGTGCAGTGGAGCGAGGATCTCAAAGATTGTACCTGGGAAACTCTGGATAGTTTTAGGAAAGCCTATCCGGATTTGTGTTCAAATAACTAGTGACGGTTGTTAGGATAAACTTTTTGTTGTTATTGTATGAATGACCTGTATGTTTGGATTGTTAATATAAAAGCTTTGGATTAACTTTTGTTTTAAATTTCGAGGACGAAATTCTTTTAAGGGGGAAGGAATGTAACGACCCGGGATTTTGGCTATAGTATTATAATAAGTATTTAATCAAATTAAATAAATACAAGCTTTTCATTTATAAATAAATAAGATCTTTGACATTTACCAGTTATATATGTATATATATATATATGTTTTGTGAAGGAAATATTGATTTGAAAATTTAAAATAGAATCTTTCAAAAATATTTAAAATAAAATTTATCTTATTCAATTAAATTAAAGATTCTACATTATTAACATTTGATGTAATACATATATGAATGTAATCTAAATAATAATGTTTAAAATAAAACAATCCTATCAATATTAAATATAAAATATAAAATATAAGTACAAATATATGTTATAAATTAATTGTTTGAAAGTTAAACTATAAATAGAAATAAAACTAAGAATGTATGTTAATAATAAATTATATGGTTATGTGGTAACATAAGATGAATATACACTATAACAATTTCTATGTTTAGCACAGAGACAAAAATCAATACATAAGTCAAAACAATAACTATAATAACTTTACATAAACATATAGGATAAGTTTAGAAAAGATGACCCGTGTGATACATATATAAGCAATGCATGAAGAAGACAAACTATTCACATATGCAAAATATCTTTGTACAAAAAAATTAAAAAATAATAATAATAATAATTAGATGTAAACATATAGGGAACATATGCATTTAATGCTTTCATCTCAGCACAAAAATAAGATCATCCGAAATATACAAATATCATTTCAAATTGCAGTATATTAAACACAAAATCTGATCAAAACAAGTTGAAGCCTGTACTAGTTTTAGCCTACACTGTTCAAAGCTGTTTCTATTTATACATCATCTTATTTTAGTTTGTTCCATAACTTAGCAAACCTGAGAAAAGAAAATAAACACCATCTTTACAAACTCAAACAATTCATTCAACAACAAGGCAGAGAAGATTTAGAGGAAATTCAAACTCCAGCTCTTCAACATAGAAAATTATTCTCTGTTTCAACAATAATTCAGGTGAGTAACATACTATCTTTGAAATTTAAATCTTGATAGTTAGTTCATGGAAATCTTGTGCTTGCTATATATTGTAAATAAGTAGTTCTGTAATGTTTTCTGCTATATTGGAAGCTTTACTATGTCATGTTCTTCAGTATTTCAAGTTTCTGAGCAAAGAAAAGTAGGAATTTTTTTTAATACTTCTTCATATAAACATTATAAACTTAGGATTTTAAATTAAATAAGTTTTTTAACTTAAAATCATAGCCTGGAAATTGTTTGAAGCTTGACAGTGTAACATAGATACTGCATATTCAGTTTTAGAGTAAAAAGAAATCAAAAGTTAAAATTCGAATATTTTAAATTGTTAATTTGATTATATATCTTGAATAAACATTCAAAAGTAGGATTTTTAAAACAAAAATGATGATTTTTAGATAAGTATACAAGGTTCAGTTCATAAACGAACCAAAACCGCATTTTTATCAATTTTTGATGATTAAACAAATCATAGATGTTGAAATTTGTTGTGAAGCTAGCTTAATGATTTACGAATACAGGAAAAATGTTATAAAAAAAAATTCTATTGCATGAATTGTTGGGTAGAGACGAGTTTAGGGTTTTGGATCGAGTTTTGCTATGGTCTGTAAACTTGTTGATTTTGTCACCATGGTTTGACCGAGCTGCACGCGCTTTTGGGGTTGGTAGAGAGGGGTATGGGCGAGGTGTGGCCGGAGTTGCATCGCCACAAGTGGTCAGCTTTAGTAGGTCGAGGCATTTTCTTTGGGGGTGTTCGAGTTGTTGGTTCGAACGAATGGGTATAATTTGATTTCGAGTTTTTCGCGTCAAATAGAGATTTGCTTTCGAGTGTGAGGTTGTTTCGTGACTTGCCGAAGGCGTCATGGTTTGCCAGAACACTGGCGAAGCGCCGTGCACGTGCACGGCGGCGTATGAGTGTCAGCGACTTTGAGTGATGATCGACTCGAGGGATACTCGAGTAAGATGAGGGAATGCTTCGGGTTATACTCTGGTGCATGAGTGTGGTCGTATAACAGCAGTTTTAAACTTAGCTTAAAAAAAAGAGTAGAAGAAGAAGAATGTATGTGAGGAGAAGAGAAGGGACGTGGGAAATAGAAGGGGAAACTCGGGCTTTTAGTCGAGTAAACAAGGGGTTTACCTCGGGTTTAAATTTCTAGTGGATTATCTTAATAAATCTTCAAGTTATTTTGTTAAACAAAGTTTACTTTTAATAAAGTTAATAATGTTGGCAAGTTTTAAGTAACGATTTGATTTAAAAATTGTTAAGAGAGATCTGCAAATGTAAGATAAAATAACTAATTTATATTGTAAAGTTAATTAAGAATGTAAATTAATTTACAATTGTAATTAACTAAGTGATTAAAGATTAAATAAAATTGTAATTAAGCATTGATATTAATAATTTTGTGTTTAATCAATTTGAACATAAGAATTTTAATTAACCACTTAAAGTTAATTAATAAATAATAGTAGTTAACTAATTAAGTAATTAATTAAGGAATCAATTGATAATTAATGATTAATTAAGTAATTAGTGATTTAGAAATGGGTAATTAAATTTTATTAATTAATAATTAAGGTTATTAATTAATAATTAGGAAATAACTAATTAAGTGAGTAATTAAGAAGTATTTAGTAAATTTAATAATTTGATTATAAGTGATTAATCAAACAGGATAAAATGGTTTATTCTTAAGTAATTAATTAAGTTAATTAAACTAAATTTGATATGAATTAATGGTTCTGTTTGATTGATTGTGATATCTATTTGGTTATATTCTGGGATACTCAGTGATATGAATTAATATATCTATGATGACTGTGTATGATTTATCTGTGATAACTATTATGTGAATTCAAAATGTCGAATTAAATTGTTTAAACTAGTAAACAATTTGGCCTTTAAAATGGCATTTGGATTTCGATGAGACCGGGATCGGGTGTCAATTTGATTATCCGAAACCACATCGATCCAAATTAAATATTAGGTCGTAAATTCTCAAGTGAAGGTCGAGCTGGTGTTTCAGAATGCAAGGGTTATCGTCCTTAACTCTGAGGGTGATTCCAAAATGAGTGTAACGAGATAATGCCATCGGTTTCGTTCGAACCTGGAACGAACTTATATGGATTGAATGCTTTCAGCACATCGTCAAGCGGACGATGAGCATTCTAAGAGATATGTTCTATAAAGGTAATCGCAGCCTTAAGTCTAATCAACTGGGAATGACTAAAACAGGGGAGATGCAGCAAGGTTAGGTGTGTAGCATCCAAACAGGATGAGATATACCCCTGTCTAGATGTCCCTTTATTTCGGCTGCGTGGGCAGTTGTTGGCCACAACTGTGGGGTTATCTTGTTCGAGACTGCTCAGTAAGAAAAGGTTCTGGCCTTGTGTTATAGGGGGTCAGGAGTGATCCTCGGTACGGTGATCTAGGCCCCAACCTGTGACGGGCGGTACCCCAGTAGCCCTGCAATTGATGGAAACCCATTTTCCCTACGAGACCCTACGGTTTTGATTTGTATTACCCACTTTTGTGGCTAGTAGCTGGAATTTAATCATGTAACAATTTCGACTATTTTCTATTTACTTGAGAGCCCTAGACACTATTATAATACCACTGAATTTCCTATAAAAAGTTTTGTTAGCGTAAGGTAAAAACTTACCCGTGTTTATGTGTGGGAAGTCTTACGTGATACCTTTATTTTCATATGGTTTTCAAAGTTAAACAACTTTAACCTGTTTACTCACACCAGACCCATGTCTGACCCGGAGTTTATATTTTGTTTTTCATAAACTCTTGGGTACTCAAATTTTTATGAGTAGCCAAGTGATAGATTTTGGGATTGTTGAGTTTTGGAGGAGCTTGGAGCAGAAGCCGAGACGTATGTATCTATCTATCTAGTTCTACTGTGTAATTTATGTATGTTGTATTTTGGGATGTATGTATTGACAGATATGTATATGACTGTCTTGTTGTATGATGTTGTGTA
The DNA here is from genome assembly GCA_030765085.1 of Allium cepa. NCBI lineage: Eukaryota > Viridiplantae > Streptophyta > Magnoliopsida > Asparagales > Amaryllidaceae > Allium > Allium cepa. The sequence continues at coordinate 177,721,380 of CM060930.1, forward strand.
ACTTTGATATATGTAAAAACTATGTAATAGTTATGTGATGCATTATATTTTGCTCCATTTCGCTGTGAGATTCTGATGTTGTTATTCTTTCTTTCTATCTTTTCTATTTCTATCCCTTTCTTTTCTTATTGATGATACGTCTTTCTGGGGTAGGAAAGGCGGGTCGTCACAGGTGGAGTGACACGGAATTCGTCGTGGTGGCCAGAATCGAAGCCGTGACAGTCGTCGTTCGTTCGCGAAATACAAGGGGAGGAGAGAGCCGAGCTTGCCGTGCTTTCGGTCGAAGGTAGAGGCTGCGACGAGCTATCTCGTGGTGAGTTTGATCGAGCTCGAGTGAATCGCTGGTGGAGCGGCATGTAACCCTAGGTCGCGACCATGGGTTCGGCAGTGCCTGGAAATGTCGCGTGGTAGAAGAGAGGGAGGGACGACCTGATTTGTTTGGTATAATATTGTATGATAATTTAAAGGAAATTGTTTAATATTATAGTTCAAACTATAATAATTTATATCTGACGCATATGTTGTCAGAATTCAACGAAATTTGCGGCATCAGAACTACAGCGAGGAACTCTACGCTGCAGTTTAGGTCTGTGAACGATCGAAGCAAGTGGAAATGTTAGATTAAATCGAATGGGCTATATTTAATTTAAAATAAAACACTCGACGAACTCAAGGTGAGTCAATCTCACTCACATCTGAATACCAGTTAATTTAAATAGTTAATATTTAAATGTTTGATTGGTTGTTTGGCTGAATATAATAATTATTATCAGATTGGATCGATATTTATTGGTTGTGCTAATATCTGTGAATGTAGGGAAACTGGTTGGGGGATCCAACTGGATTCCTCACAAATAGAAATTTTATTTATATTCTGTAATATATCTCATTGATGTCCTGTGATAAATTGATTTAGATCTTATTATGTTGTGTTTTATTTATATATTGTGATAGATTAATTTGAAAGTTGAATAGTGCTGTGCTATGATTGGGTGAATACAATCTGGGAATTTAGATATAAATAAAATAAATTGGGTTTAAAAGGAAATAAAAGAAATTTCTTAAGTAAAGAACTTAAAAGGAGTTAAATTCAAGAGATTGGTTGAAAATTTGAAGTGTTGAAATTGTGATTTAAAAAGGAAATGTGAATTGTTTTAAAATTAATAGTGAGATTTATTTTTAAAGGATGGGAAGTGTATTTTTTTCCTGGAAACTAAGCATGTTTCAAAGAAAGATTTTCAAAGTATAAACTGGAAAGTTTTGCAAAGGTATTTTTAGAATATTTTAGAAAATTATTATTATTATTTTTAATTGTTTAAAGTGTAAGTAAACATTTATTTAAGTAATCATGATATTTCATTATTTAAAAAAAAGTAAAGTTGTATTAAGTTTTCAAAAGGAAATTTTAATATAAATATTTGATTTAATAACTTTATTTTAAAAAGGTAATTTCGGTTTAAATTACTTAGAAACTCCTCTATATTTTCCTAAGTATTATTTTCAATTAAGTAATTTCTAAAAGCTTTATTTAAAATATTTTAAGCATATATTTTGAAAGTGATATCCCAGAAAATAGAAATGTGTTTAAAAATAGAGGGTTTATTTTTAAAGTGTTGGAGGAATTTATTTGATTTAAATGTAATTTCGAATTAAGATAAATCAAGCAGGATTTATAAAAGGATTCTTTGGTTTATTCTGAAATGAAGTGAAATTTCCTAAAAAGCCAAGTACGCTTTAAAGCAAATTTTCAAGTAATAGTTAAAGGTTTTTAATTTGATTTTAAAAGAGTGTTCGTAAGAAATTCTTATTTAAGTTGTAAAAATTTTAAAAGTAAATATTTACTAAATTAGTTATAGTAGTAATTATTTTAAAGGATTGATCAGTCTTGTTTTTAAAAGAATGTTTTTAATATTTATGTTTTATAAAATGGTTTTATTGTAAAGATAGTTTGGTTAAAGGTTTGTTTAAAAACTTGTATAGGATTTCGTAACTTTATTTTAAAATTTAGTATGACTTAACTTTATTTTGAAGAAAGTAGTTTATATTTCATAAAGCAGTTTTATTTGAAACATTTAAAAAGTATGTATATTTTCAAATAAAGTATGTAAATAGCTTTAATTTAAATTATTATAAATCTAAAGTATTTGGCTTGGATGTTTTCAGTGGAAATCAATATTTGGAAATTTATTCCATAAGGAGTGTGTGGTTTGAAAACTGTTTTCAAGGGGTTGAAATTGGAAATATATCTTGCGAAGATATTCTGAGGATAATAAATAATTTAGGTAATTATTTATTGTATGATGGATGTTTGTGAATGTTAATTGATAGTTAAATCATCGACTATCAATATTGGCCAATGCGTTGATCATTTTGAAGAGACCGGGATCGGTATTTATTTCTCGAAAACCACTTCGATCCGGTTTGTACGTTTTCGTGGGTAAAACGAGTTCGGAGTCGAAGATGGGGCAGTGAAGTGCAAAAGCGAGTCACTACTTATCATGGGGATATTTCCAAAATGGATGTAGTAGGAATAGTGCCTTCGGTTCCGTTCGAGCCCGGGATGGACTTGTAGGGATGAATGCTTTCGGAACATCGTCAGGTGGACGGTGGGCATTCTAAGTGAAACATTCTAAAAGGTAACGCTTAGCCTCGAGCCTCATCAACCGAGAATGACTGAAAATCAGGGGATATGCAGCAAGGCTATGTGGGTAGCGCCCATTAGGGTAAGGTCATCCCTATCTAGATTCCCTTTTTAATCGGCTTAGTGGTGCGGTTGCTGATCCCAACCGTGGGGTGATCTTACTCGGGATTATCGAGTAAGGGGTAGTCCCGGTCTTGTATTGCAGGGGATTGGGAGTAATCCTCAGTACGGTGATTTAGGCCATGTACTGTGACAGGTGGTACCCCAGTGCCTAGTCATTAGATGGAAATCCATTCTCCCAACGTGCATTTTACGAGTTTTGTTTGTATAACCCACTTTGTGGCTAGTAGCTGGAATTTAATAAATGTAACAATTTCGGCTATTTTAAAAAGTACTTGTATATAGACACTATTATAATATTAGAGGATTTTATAAAAAGTGTTTTAGCTATCGTAAGGTAAAAACCCAACATGTTTATTTGTGGCGTGGTCTTACGAGATGCTTTTGTTTTCAAAAGGATTTTTGAAACTCTAATAATCAATTTGGGTGTATTTTTATCAGCTCGTATTCCAGACTGACTCGGGTGTTATTTCATTATAATGCTCGAGTCAGACCAAGTATTATAGATTTCAGGGTTGGATGCTATGGAGCTCAAGAGAGGAGCTGGAGCCCGAGACGTATTATCCGTACTTATATATATCTGCTGTTGTGATTGTTGATATTGCCAGGCTGGTAATTGTTGTTTGATTGTGATACTCTGATAATGTAATATATAAAGCATATATAGTTTTCACTTGTGTAAAGATGTGTGATTATCTATTATATTTTATTCCACTACGATTGTGAGATTCTGTTATTGTTAGTTCCTTCTTTCTTCTATCCTCTTTCTTTTCCTCAACAATCTGTCTTTTTCGGCACTTGATCATCGGCATATTATACCGTGGAGTATTTTGTGTCAGTTTTCGAGGGTCGAGAAGGGCGGGTCGTCACAATGACCTAAAATATAGGACCTGTTACGGGGATTAAAGTTATTAAATGGTTGTTTTAGGACCCGCCACATTCCCTTATATGAAGGATTAAATATTCAGGTTGAGCAGTTAGGCACAATAAAGGATATCTCAAAAAGGTCTGCTTTGATAGAAAGTATTTAGTGCTTGGAGAGATTTCCATGCAGTGTCAGCTTGATAGGTACCAGTGAGGAGTCCACATTAGATTAGGTACTAAATGATCGAGGCTTGGCTTAAATAAGGTATTCAATGGTCAAAGTTTACCTAATTCAATTCAAGAGGTACTAAGTGGCTTGTATACTATCTCTTACATGGATAAGATAATATTAGTGATTGATCTGGCAATTATATATTATAAAGCTTTGGAAGTCTTCAGTCTTTGTAGCTAGGACCGATAGACTAACGTTGACGATGTGAAGGGTATGATTAAATGGCTGTTGGGTCTGCCTCCTCCCTATTCAAGAAGTATTAAGTGGCCAGATTTTAGGTAACGTATGCATAACAGGCATATATTAGTATTATACCTTGGAGAAGGTTAGGTAGACATATCGTACGTGTAATAAAGGATTAACTGTAAATAATAAGACATAACATTTAAAAGGAAAAAATCGTATGAGTTTATGTTATGAATAAAGTTTGCAATTTTCCAATCATCAAAACGTTGTTCTAACCCTTTCCTTATTACAACCCACATGATGATTTAGAGAAACAAGTCACTGGAGAAGATGGAATGGTTGATGGAGAAGTCTTCCTACTCATGCTCTGATGCAACTCAGGGGATAAGTCGTACACGACTTAAGGAGGAAGACTTGGGTCGTTCTCGAGTTAAGGAAGCTTCGGTTTTAGGTCTTGAGTCGTTCACGAGTCAAGCAGGGGAGGAAGGCCTTAAGTCGCAGGAGGAAGCTTCGGGTTTAGGTCGTCAGAGTTTTTTAGGTCGGCAACGACCTACGAAAGAAGACTTAGGTCGTCAACGACCTAAACATGTCTTAGGTCGGTTGCGACCTAACGGAATATGGCCGAAGAGTTAAGTCGTTAGAAGAGTTAGCTCGGTGAAGCTTTGAGTCGTTTGTGTTGAATATGTTGTACATATGTGAGTGAGTCGTTGTGTCTTGAGTCGTGTTGGTTAGGTCGCTTACTGTTTTGAGATGTGTGGTGTCAGCTAGGTCGGCAACGACCTAGTTAAGTCGTAAGTCGTTGTAAGGAGGTTGAGTCGTAAGTCGTGGGATTTAAGTCGGCAACGGCTTAAGGTCAGGGTTTGGAAACTACTATAAATAGGGAGTGAGTTGTACATTTTGTGTTGTTGATTTTTGAATAAAATTCTTGTTTGATTGCTGTGTGCTTTCATCTAAATTGGTAGTTGAGTGTAATCTCCTATCTCCACTTTCGGTTATTCGAGTGCGCTCGATACAACGATTATTGAAGCCAATTCACGGTATCAAGTGCGCTTGATCAACGTTTGAAGAATTGTAGATCTTCTTTCACGGTATCGTGCGCGATCAACGTGTCGAAGATAGCTAGAATTCGGTATCTTTGTGATCAACGAATTTGGGCATTTCAGTATCTTCAATCCACCGTTTGCTACTTTCATCGATCTATATCATTTTGTTATTATCCGCTGCGTCAGTTTTTGGTATCAGAGCTGGACTTAGCCAATCATAGCTAAGCCGAGTCTTGGAGCCAAGGAGTTTGAAGTTGGTGTTCATCGTGTTCATCTTGAAGTTGCAACAAGTTAGAAGCTTTCGATCCATTTCATTTTGGATCAAAGTTGGAAAGGTGTTGAGGCCGAGCCAAGTCGAGTTGGAGCCGTGCTTGTTGGACTTGTGTTGAAGATTTTTGAAGTATTTGTTGAAGTTTTGTGAAGTTCAATCATGCCGCCGAGGAGAGCTAACCGCCATCAGAATGTTGAAGCGTTGTATGGAAGAGAAGAAGCCGAGCAGATGGAACAACGCATTAATGAGAAATTTGATGAAGGTATTGGGAAGTTAGAGAAATTGATGAATGATTTGAATCAAAATCAAAGGAGGAAATCACCAATCTTGAACCATGGAGGAAACAGAGTTTCGACATCGGTTACGGAAGCGAGAAGGGTATCACCGCAATCTTTTAGAGAGAGAAGAGAAACATCAATTTCATCAAGGAGAGATCACCATGACTATGGACATGAAGAGATAAGAACTCCACGTGAGTTTGAAGATGAGCCATATCGAGATGAAGAGAGACATAGTAGAAGAGACATGCGTGATCGAAGGAATGTTGATGGTCGAGATCGATATAGACATACATTTGATTTTAATGAAGAGGGTGATAGAGCTAGCATTCATTATCGAGATCGAGACCAAGTACGAAATGTATATCGGGATGTTGAAGATGATCGTCGATGGGAATCGGGTATGAAGATGGAAATTCCAGAATTCAAAGATGGAATGGTAGCAGAAGAATTTTTGGATTGGTTGTCTAATGTTGAAGAGATCTTTGATTTCAAGGAGGTTCCCGAGAATCGAAGAGTGAAGTTGGTTGCTACTCGTTTGAGAGGTAGAGCTATGGCATGGTGGCAGCAAACTAAACCTACAAGGGAGAGAATGGGAAAGTCAAAGATTGAGTCATGGGAGAAGATGAAGAAGTTAATGAAGGCTACATTCTTGCCTTACAATTATCAATCACTTATGTACCAGAGGTTGCAGAATCTAAGGCAAGGGACGAAGACGGTTAATGATTATGCTGACGAATTTTATCAACTGATTGCTCGAAATGACATTATGGATACAGAGGAACAGCTGACTGCTAGATTTGTTGGAGGGTTGAGGATACAGATCCAGGATATGGTGAATATGTTTGATCCAAGATCTGTAGCAGAAGCACATCAGAAAGCGCTGGCTTGGGAGAAGCAGGGAAGGCATGGAGGTGGTGTGTTTACTAATTCCAACAATCAAGTGAAGGGTGTTAGTGGGAGCTCTAATGATCTTAAATCTATCAGTAAACCAGTTGTGAATGAAGTTACGAAGACGAAGGTCAACAACAGTTTCAAGTGTTACAATTGCCAGGAAGTGGGTCACAAGAGTAATGAATGTCCGAAGCCGCAGAACGAACTATGATTCTTGAAGTTGAAGGTGAGGATGTTGACGAAGTTTATCCTAGTCCAGTTGAGGAGGATGAACAGGATGTTGCATCAGGAGATCAAGGATGTAATCTAATGATGAGGAGGTCTTGTTTAATACCGAAGCATGAAGAAGAAGCTAGTTGGTTGAGGAGTAATATCTTTCAGTCGACATGCACTATTCTGGGGAAAGTTTGTAAATTTGTGATTGACGCAGGAAGTTGTGACAATATTATTTCTACCGAAGCAGTGGGAAAGTTGAAGCTGAAAACGGAGAAGCATCCAAATCCTTACAAGTTAGCGTGGTTGAGAAAAGGAGGAGAGGTGAAGGTGGACAGACGAGTTCGAGTTCCATTCTCTATTGGAAAGAAGTATAAAGACGAGATTTGGTGTGATGTTGTGGAAATGGATGTTTGTCACTTACTTTTGGGAAGACCATGGCAGTATGATCGAGCAGTACAGCATGACGGTCGGACCAATATCTACAGTTTTATGTTTGAAGGTGTTAAGATCATTTTAGTACCAAAGAAGAGACAACAAGGAGAGAGCAAGTCAGAAGAGATTGAGGAGCTGAGACTTTATTGACTTTGAAGGAATTTATTGAAGAAGTAGAGTAGAGTCCAGAGGTATTTTTATTGATTGGATGTGAAGCTACTGAATCTGTTGAAATCCCAGAAGAAGTAAAGCCATTATTGGAAGAATTCAATGATGTGTTTCCTGAGGAGTTACCAACGGAGTTACCACCGTTGAGGGATATTCAACATCAGATTGATTTTGTGCCAGGGGCAGTATTACCACACAGGCCACATTACCGAATGAGTCCAAAGGAACATGAGGAGTTGCGAAGGCAGGTGGAAGAGCTGTTAGAACAGGGGCGTGTTTAGGAGAGCTTGAGTCCTTGTGCAGTACCAGCCTTATTGGTACCCAAGAAGGATGGAACGTGGAGGATGTGTACGGATAGTCGGGCTCTAAACAGGATCACTGTGAGATACAGATTTCCTATGCCGAGATTTGATGATTTGATTGACCAGTTGAGTGGAGCTGTTGTGTTCTCAAAGATTGACTTGAAGAGTGGATACCATCAGATTCGCATTAGACCAGGTTATGAGTGGAAGACTGCTTTCAAAACCAGGGAAGGTTTATACGAATGGTTGGTTATTCCATTTGGTTTATCGAATGCACCAAGTACTTTTATGAGAGTGATAAACCAGATTTTCAGACCATACATTGGAAAGTTTGTGGTAGTTTACTTTGATGATATTTTGATCTACAAGGAGTATGGAAAAGCATGTCCAACATTTGCGTGAAGTACTGTTGATTCTACGTCAAGAGCAGTTCTATGCAGCAGCAAAGAAGTGCGTGTTTATGACGGACAGTGTTTTGTTTCTGGGATACGTTCTGTCGAAAGAAGGAATTCAAGTGGATGAAAGTAAAGTAGAAGCTGTCAGGAGTTAGCCACAACCAAAGACAATTACTGAAGTGAGGAGTTTTCATGGATTGGTATCTTTCTATCGAAGGTTCATTCCACATTTTAGTAATGTGATGGCACCAGTAACCGATTGCATGAAAGGAAAGAAGTTTGAGTGGTCAGAGGAAGCATGGGTTGCTTTTGAGAAGATCAAGACACTATTGACGACAACACCAATTCTCGTTTTACCGGATTCTCAGTTGTTATTTGAATTACATATTGATGCCTCGAAGGTTGGAGTTGGTGGAGTGTTGAGTTCGAAAGGAAGACCAGTTGCTTATTTCAGTGAGAAGTTGTCTGGAGCTTAGTTGAGATATAGCACTTATGATGTTGAGTTTTACGCAATTGTTCAAGCTGTGAAGCACTGGAGACATTATCTTTTTCAGAAGGAGTTTGTTCTTCACACTGATCATGAAGCGTTGAAACACTTACAAGGGCAGGATAAGATTTCAGCAAGGCATGCATCGTGGATTGCTTATCTGCAACAATTTACGTTTGTTGTAAAACATAAATCGAGAATTACGAATCGTGTAGCAGATGCATTGAGCAGAAGGATTCACTTGTTGACTACAATGAAGGTTGAGGTGAAAGGATTTGAATTGTTGCCAAAATTGATTAAAGAAGATCCTTACTTTATGAAGTTTGTTGAGAAAGTCAAGGATGGGAGTACTGATGAATTTGTATTGGTAGATGGATTCTTATTCAAAGGGAATCAATTATGTATACCAGATTGCAGCTTGGGAATGAAAATTGTGAAAGAGTTGCACGAAGAAGGACATGTGGGTAGAGATCGAACATTGCAGTTGATTTCCCAGTCTTATTATTGGCCGACAATGGGAAGGGAAATTGAAAGGTTTATGCATAGATGTCATGTTTGTCAGGTTTCGAAAGGGACAGCTACAAATGCGGGATTGTATATGCCGTTACCTGTTCCAACAAAACCATGGGTAGACATTAGCATGGATTTTGTGTTGGGTTTGCCGAGAACTCAAAGGGGTAACGATTCTATATATGTTGTGGTGGATCGTTTCTCGAAGATGGTACATTTTATTGCTTGTAAGAAAACGGCGGATGTTGTTCGTGTCGCACAGTTGTTCTTTAAAGAAATCTATCGTTTACATGGGTTACCAGAATCTATTGTTTCAGATAGGGATACCAGATTTTTGAGTCATTTTTGGCTAAGTTTGTGGAAGATGGTTGGAACGAAGCTGAAATTTAGCAGCGCTTATCATCCGCAGACAGACGGACAGACCGAAGTTGTTAACAGATCGTTGGGAAATTTGTTACGATGTCTTGTGAAGGACAATCAGAAGAGTTGGGACATGAAGTTATGCCAGGCAGAGTTTGCACATAATCATGTAGTGAATCGTAGTACGGGATTCAGCCCATTTCAGATTGTATATTCAAATTTACCCAAGGGACCGTTAGATTTAGCAGTAGTGCCACAACCGAAGGGGACAGTTAAACGAGCTGTAGACTTTGTTGATGGGTTGACTGAATGTCATAAAATCGTACAGGAACAATTGGAGAAAGCAAATGAGAAGTATAAGCAGACTGCAGATTTGAAGCGAAGAAATGTTGAGTTTAATGAAGGAGATATGGTATATGCTGTGTTAACAAAGGATCGTTTTCCAGTGGGCGCTTATAACAAGTTGAAAGCCAGGAAAATTGGTCCTGTAGAAATTGTGAAACGGATTAATGAAAATGCTTATAAGTTAAAGCTGCCGGAGGATATGTACACTTCTGACGTGTTCAATGTCAAGCATCTTGTACCATATTATGGAGATGAACAATCTGATGTGGAAGAATTTACAAATTCGAGGATGAATTTTTCTCAACCAGGGGAGGATGATGCAGCTCAGGGGATAAGTCGTACATGACTTAAGGAGGAAGACTTGGGTCGTTCTCGAGTTAAGGAAGCTTCGGTTTTTGGTCTTGAGTCGTTCACGAGTCAAGCAGGGGAGGAAGGCCTTAAGTCGCAGGAGGAAGCTTCAGGTTTAGGCCGTCATAGTTTTTTAGGTCGGCAACGACCTAAGAAAGAAGACTTAGGTCGTCAACGACCTAAACATGTCCTAGGTCGGTTGCGACCTAACGGAATATGGCTGAAGAGTTAAGTCGTTAGAAGAGTTAGCTCGGTGAAGCTTTGAGTCGTTTGTGTTGAATATGTTGTACATATGTGAGTGAGTCGTTGTGTCTTGAGTTGTGTTGGTTAGGTCGCTTACTGTTTTGAGATGTGTGGTGTCAGTTAGGCCGGCAACGACCTAGTTAAGTCGTAAGTCGTTGTAAGGAGGTTGAGTCGTAGGTCGTGGGATTTAAGTCGGCAACGGCTTAAGGTCAGGGTTTGGAAACTACTATAAATAGGGCGTGAGTTGTACATTTTGTGTTGTTGATTTTTGAATAAAATTCTTGTTTGATTGTTGTGTGCTTTCATCTAAATTGGTAGTTGAGTGTAATCTCCTATCTCCACTTTCGGTTATTCGAGTGCGCTCGATTCAACGATTGTCGAAGCCAATTCACGGTATTAAGTGCGCTTGATCAACGTTTGAAGAATTGTAGATCTTCTTTCACGGTATCGTGCGCGATCAACGTGTCGAAGATAGCTAGAATTCGGTATCTTTGTGATCAACGAATTTGGGCATTTCAGTATCTTCAATCCACCGTTTGCTACTTTCATCGATCTATATCATTTTGTTATTATCCGCTGCGTCATGCTCGATACTAACAAGGCGATTGGATTTTCAGGGAATATCATCAATTCCAAGGTAGTAGCCTCAATAAGTTATTATACATTATTATGTTTTATTTCTCGCGACGATTTTAGTTTGATTGATATCTAATATGCTCATGTATATTACAGGTTAGGAAAATCAATTATCTATAATCTAATGGACTTGGATTTCGATTTTTATTGATTTTGTCCCATTAAGGTGTGGGTTTTTATATTTGGTATCATAGCCTAGGTTAGTCAATCATAGGGATTAGGATACGTTGAGAGTACTATTTATATTTTTCTATCCAAATCTACACCGGACTGTATAAATTCAGACCATAGAATAATTTGCAACCATATTCTAAAAGGATTGGCGAGGCAACTATGAGATGGAAATTTATAGAGTTAAGAATTACGTGCCACCTCGATTACCCCATCAGGCGTTGGTTTTAAGTAAGGCAATTAGATTTGAAGAGCATGAGTATGACATATGGAACGATCTTGGAGGCTGGATAGTGTTTGACTTGTTTGTCGAGACTTAGCTACCATTTGGTTATGGATTTCGATGGATTGTTGATTAAAGATGCACATTTTATCTAGAAAAGCAATAAATGAGAATCTATAGGTCATTAACATCAAGAGGCAAGTTCTTGCAAGAGAATGTTCATCGATCATCTTAAGATCATGAACCATATTTCTATTGAAGAGAAGTAAGTCTCATTTCTTAACCCAACCCCATCTGAGAATGCCATGAAATATTTAAACGAGTCTCTCAAAAGAGGAAAAATAGATAATATGTATATATATTGTGTAACAACATAAATTTTGGAGATTACCGTTAATATTAAATTATAATGCAAATAATAATTTAATATTGCGATTATAAATGAATTAGAGGAATGAAATGTAAGTTATTGTTTATTTTATATTAATAATGTTTTGATGAATAAAACTTGGGTTTTTAATTTATGTGAGTTAATTTATCTCATAAGATGTTATTTCAACATATTGATGGTTGGAATAAATATAAATGAGTGAAAATAAGCATAGAATATTTTATTTGTGAAATTGGGTTGAAAATAAATGATGTTAGTTATTTATTGCGTCAAAATGGGAAGTATTTGAATTTTATTCTAATAGCCTTTTATAGTGGAAAAAAGGGCAAATGAGAAGAAAATGAATTTTTCGAAGTGTATTAATGATTGAAAATAGTGTTGTAATATTTTAAAAAGTGTTAAAACATTTAATACACTTATTTGAGTTAAGAAATAATTTTTATTTGACTTAGATTGTTTAAATTGTGGTTTTTTGTCTAAAAATAACAATATTGTCAAATATTGTGTAAATTAATAGTTTATTAGGAAAATAATATTTTTAAGCATAAAAAAATTATTATGTTAACCATGTTCACCTTGTTAAAATATGAAGAATGCATTTTGTCTCATGTAAAAAGAAGGTAATATGAGAAAGTTATGTTTAAATGGTTTAAAACCTATGTATATTAGCCTAAATAATTTTCTAAGTACGAGAATGGACTAATTGGGTATAGTAAACATCCAATAATCCAAATTCTACAGTTTTTTGATGAAGTGCGTTCCTTTTCTCCCAAAACTCATTATAGTAAAAGCTAAATCAGAAAAGAAAAAGCTTCAAAGTACAAAACAATGGCTATCCACTTCAAAATTTAATCTTCCAAGCTCAATTTTTGCAAATTTAAAAGCCTGATTCAAGTTAGAATCATAAAAGAAGGCGTTTAGGGCTCCAATCTTATGCTAAAGGCTCAACCTTGCTTGAAAATCCTTACTTATTCACTGAAAATCAACAGGTAAGTGTAAAAGCTTACAAATGCTAGCCAAAGACAAGGTTTTGAGTTGAATTTTCATATTAATAAGGTTACGTTTCGTCTTCGTTATTTTCTATTTTCTGTTGCCATATTGTTTTGGCCATAACTTTTTCATTTTTTATCCAAACTTCATAATTTTGGATGTTCTGAAAAGCACAGACAAAGATATACAAGTTTTATGTTTTGATTTTTCTTAACTTTTGATGTTTACTTTATCAAAATCGTGCTTGTTTGTTGCTGTCCCGACAGCCAATGACAACAACAACAATCACAAGTCTGAGAAATTATTTTGGCCATAACTCATTCATTTCATAACCGATTTTGATAATTTTAGATGTTCCGGAAAGTTTAAATCATGTGCTACAACTTTCATGTATTGAGTTTCCTGTAATTTTGTAGTTAGCTATGTCAATATCGAATTTTTATACTGTTATCCTGAAAGCAAAACCAATATTTGCTCTATGCTTGAGGCTGAAACGAAATTAGCCATAATTTCTTCGCTTCTTAATCGATTTTGATAATTTTAGATGTTTCGAAAATCTTAGGTCATATGCTACAAGTTTCATCGATTGTGTTTTCTGGAATTATGAAGTTTGTTTGGTCGAAATTATGGTTGTATGTTGCTGGCCTGAGAGCAAAATGACAACAACAACAATCGTTGACCTTAGAATTATATAAGCTCGTTTTGCTCTCATTCTCTTCGGTTTAATGATGTTTTTGAGATATTTTCAGAGCTATGATGCCTATCAATAGGCTTCCTATATTTGGAGAATTTGAAATTCAAATTTAAATGGAATTTGGATTGATTTTGGGTTAAATTTGAATAGAATTCGTATTGAATTCAAGTTATCGGTTTTGAGATATCCCTCTTAGTTTTTATTGCTTTCGAGAACGGTTTCACTAAACCATTTTTGAAATACATGGACATTTCAAATTATTATTACATAATTTTTTTTAAATTATTTTTCTAAATAAAGATAGATTTATTTCCTATAATAAAGGAATTTCAAATATTGGTTTTAGTAATCGTTTTCGAAAAATCATTTTAAATTTCTATTTCTCTAATAAAATTATTTTATAAATAAAATTGCTTGTTTTATGAATTTCAGACGTACAAGAAAGACAATTAAATCATTAAGTAACACATATGGTATGGGACACATGAATTTGCTTTATCGCTTAATATCGGACTTATACGATCGAAACCCTTTCGATGAACTGTTTGAGATGATTTAAGATGTTATTAAATTTTGGGTAGATCATACGATCCGAGAACTCCAATTTAGGAGTATATTTGACGAAGGACTATTTTAAGATGCGTTTCTTAATCGCCGTTGAAATGAGGTGAATTAAGAGTTAGAAATTCCTAATTGGAATTATGGTTATAAATAACCATCTAGATGTTATTTTTACTTGCCGATGAGATGAGGTAAGCTTCTTTATGATGATTTTACGATGTTGAGATGTATTATGATAGTTTTTACTTGTTGATCAGATGAGACAAGTCACGATTAAACTAGTACTCGTCAATGAGATGAAACGAGTATGGTATTGTATTTACTCGCCAATGAGATGAGGCTGAGTATTATTTCATGATGTTTATGATGTTTTACTAGTGTGGTACTAACTAACGGCTAGTAAACCTTTAGGTGCGAACGACGTACGTTAACACCTATTGGGTTCTTATCTGAGAAGTTGAGACACATTCACGATGTTTACTAGTACTACAGACCACATGTACTCGATTGGAGTCATCGCAATGCAGTTGCTACTTCGATCATCACGATGTTACTCGGATCTTTATGACTGGGAGTCATTATGATGTTATAGACTATAGTCATTCACGATGTTCATGATGTTAAGATGTTATTTGACTCTAGTCATCACGATGTTTATGGTACCAAATAGTAGTACTAGTCACGATGTAGCGCGCGTAGCATTGCTTCAGCACGCAATCGAGGATTTGGCCAATCCGGGTTTTCTTTGAGTTTTGATGTTTTAGACTTCACAGTCTTTAGATGATTATTACATTGATAGCCTAGTGCCAGATGAGATGTATACATATATGGTTACGGAATAACTTGTTAATTTTCTTTGCTAAGGTGGGTCTCGGGGTGCGGCATTACATATTGTCTCTCCAAGGGTCTATTTGGAAACTGCTATTTAAAAAATAAGAGAGTCCTGAAAAGAAAAAAATTATGAGAAATATATACACTTATGAATTTGGCTGTGTTAGAAAGCTTAGTTTAAAAAGAAAGTGTGACGACCCGGAATTTCTGGATATTTGGAATTGAAATATTTAATTGACCTTGAATATTTGCAAACTAGTTTAACTTGAATTTCAAATATTACTATTTATTTGGCAATTAAATCATTGAATTTAATTATTGGAAATTTGAAGAATATTGCACGTTGAGTTGTAAACCCGTAAAAAAATAATTTGATGGCTTAGAAAATTTATATTGATGATACTGAAGATGATGGTAGCTTCAGAATTGAATTTGAAATTTTTTTGTTCAGTTTTAAATATATATATCGTTTAAATCGAGATTTAAAATAGCATTTCGAGGCATAGTCTCTGAATTCGACGAAACCAGTTCCATTGGATCCGTAATATTGTATTATTATTGGATTTCAATTCTCGTAGGGTTAGGAGTGATCGGTTGGCCGTACGATAAGAAAACGCGCTAAATTTTTAATCAAAATTTAATATAAAAGCTGGGTCCAAAAGCTATCTTCTCCATATGATCGAATTTGGACGCGAAACCTTTTCCATTGTGTTCGGAATAGGGGTTTAACATTATAAATGCCTGACGGCACACCTCGATAGGAGATCGAGATTTTGAGTTGCATTTATCGGGATGATTTGAATTTAAATTTAAATTTAAATATATATTTTCATATATATTGGGCAAATTGACGCATATAGGTAATTTTTGCATGTGTCATTCGTAAGAACACGCATCTCCCTTATTATTTTAAAATATATATATATATATATATATATATATATATATAATTTAATAAAGGAGCCAAGTTTTTTTTGTCGTTCAAATCAATCGAAAGCTCAAAAATGGCGGAGCGATTGAATTAAAACCGAGGCCGATCTCTACTATCTTAAATTTCAAATTCCTAGTCTTCTGAAATGAAAAATAAAATAAAGAAAGAGGATCAATTGCCTGTCTCAACAATTCTTAATTGAAGAATTCACGGCCGAATCCTTACGAATTCAAATCAAGAATTCCAAAATTTCTTCAAGATGGCCGCCGCCGTATTTAATAAAGCCACATTCCACCTCGTTCGATCCAAATCGATTCGGAATGAAGTTCGAGAGCGAGGCACGACTTTGAGGGGGCACGAATATCGCGATAGGAAGCGTCGGCAACTTTTGGAGATGGAGCGACCATAGTGGGAAAGTTTGGAAAGGTGGGTCGATTTGGACGTTCGCGAGTTCATCATCGAATTGGGGGTGGCGCTGGGGGTGCCAAGCTCGGCTAGGCTCAGTTGTGGCTGCAACTGAAGACAGGCAGTGATCGCGATGTCTACAGGAAAGATCTGAGAGCTTGGGGGTGGAAATGATTTCAGATCGATCGAGTGAGGTATGCAGTCCGGTTTTGGGTTTAATTTAATTCAAGTAAATATATATATTAGGAAGAAAAAGATTATGACAGTAAGATATATATATATACACAATTAGGTTCAAATTTTAATTTTCGGTTATATCTTGATATAATATATATACTGATTGAAAATGTAAAAGGTTAGTTTTGGTTTTTGTTTTTGACTTTTCAAGTAAAATTAAATATATAATATATAAGTTTTAAACAGTAAGGTAACAATCTGTTTGTTACTTACTGTAATTAAAAAAAGAAAAATATACATACAAGATTTTAAACAGAGAAAATAATATATGTATATAAATTTTGGTTTCGAAATCTCAATGGATTTTTGGTATTATGCAGTTCAAAGGAAAAATAAATTTACATGTACACCTTTTTAATTTACCAGGTTATTTTAAAATAGTGTATTTTTGAAAATTAACTTATTTAATTATTTGGTTGCTATAGTATTCTTTCTAAAAAGGAAATTAGTTTAAAAATTAAATTTATTTGTTAAAAAGATCACTGCTAAATTAAATTATAAAATGGGAATTTAATTATTCAATTTGCTCGAATATTGATAAAAAATCATCGAATGTTTATACAAGGTTATAAGTTGGGAAACCAAGATGAAATTGAAGTGGATTGCAAACAATTTCAAAGGTGAGTTAATCTCACTCATTTGGATTTCTATTTAAATTTAAATGGTTAAATTTAAATAAGTGATTGAATGATTGAATTGATTAGATGTGGTATATTATATAATAGTATATTGTATATATTGGAGTGATTGATTTCTCGTATTATATAGCGGATGAGACCCTATGCACCGCATAATAGCGAATGACATAAATATAATCCCATATACCGCGATATTCCACCTCGAAGTGCAATTGGTATTTTATAATGTGCTAACATCTATGGATGCAGGGAAACAAGTTGGAGGGATCCAACTGGGTTCCTCAAAGTAGTGTAATTTATTTTTTATAGTCTATGTTTTATTTGATAATCCGTGATAGGTTATTGATGATATTGGGAACTGGAATCTTGGATGCTATGTTTGGATTGAATATATTTGGGTATTGAGTTACTAAAAAAATAACAAAGATTGGATTTTTGAAGGGAAATAAAAGAGAGAATTTTTTTAAGTAAAATAATTTTGGAGAATTTGGATAATTAAAGAATGAATTTGGAAAAATTAAAGTTGATTTTAAATTCAAATAAATAATTTCGGGTATGGGAAAGAAGATTTATGGATAAGTGGGAATAAATGAATTCTTAAACTTAAATGATATTATTTAAGTGAATAAACAATTTATTTTAAAAATTCAAGGCTTAAATTTGTTTGGAAGAATAAGGATAGATCTAGAAAAGTATGAAAATGGTATTCAGTTTAAATAAATTTTAGATTTTAATAAAGAAGTTAAATTCTAAAATTAATGGGTTTTGAAATAAATTTGGATAAGCAAAGGAATTTATTTTAATGGAGTAAATTTTGGAAATCAATTTGGAAATTGATTTAGTATTTGAAACTGTGTTTTGAAAGAAGGGTGAGACTATGGAATTTATAAACTGGGTTTATAAAATAAAATGGATATCAGTGGATGGAAGTTTAACTTCACGGTAGGAATTTATAAAGGAATGAGAATTTGTTTTAAAAATAACTAGTGGCTTATTTTTAAAGGTGCGAAAGAGAAGTGTACTTCCTTGAAAAGCCAAGTACGTTTTCAAAGCAGATTTTTAGTATAAGTTAAAGTTTATAGGTAAATATTTATTTAAATTAATTATATTAGTAATTATTTGAAAGGTTGACTAGTATTATGGCTTTAAAGATAATTATAAATATTTTTATTTCATAAAATAATTTTATTTTAAAAGATAGTTTGGTTAAAGTTTTAATTTAAAACTTGTATAGAATTTCCTAATCTCTTATTTTAAAAAATTAGTTTGGCTTAACTTTATTTTAAAATTTTAGTTTTGTATTTTATAAAGTAATTTTATTTTAAAGATTTTTAAAGTATATATTTTGAATGAAGTATTTAAGTAGTTTTTAATTTAAATGTTTAAAGTATATTTTAGAATAAAGTGATTTTTTAAATCTTAAATATTATGGACTTGGAGATTTTCAATGGAAATAAATAATTGGGTGGAAATTTATTTGGACGAGAGAGAGAAGTGATTTGAAACTATTTTCAAAGGATTGGAGGAAAATATCTTGCGAAGATATTTAAAAATAATTTGGGAGAAAATATTATGGCTTGATGATTGTTTGTGAATGTTATTTGATAGTTAAATAACCGACTATCAATATTGGCCAATGCGCTGATCGTTTCGAAGAGACCGGGATTGGGATTTATTTTTCGAAAACCACTTCGATCCGGTTTGAACGTTTTCTTGAGGAAGACAAGTGATGGAAGTCGAAGATGGAGCAGTGAAGTGCAAGGGCTAATCGCTACTAATCTTGAGGGTGATTCCAAAATGGATGTAGTAGGAGTAGTGCCTTCGGTTCCGTTCAAACCCGGAACGGACTTGTATTGATGAATGCTTTCAGCACATCGTCGGGAGGACGATGAGCATTCTAAGTGAAATGTTCTAAAAGGTAACGCTTAGTCTCGAGCCTCATCGACTGGGGATGATTGAGAACCAGTGGTTATGCAACAGGGCTAAGTGGGTCGCGCCCATTAGGTTAAGGTCATCCCTGTCTAGATGTCCCTTTTTATTTCGGCTGTGTTGTGCGGTTGTTGATCCCAACCGTAGGGTGATCTTACTCGGGATTGTCCAGTAAGGGGTAGTCTTGGTCTTATTTTGCTGGGGATTTAGGGTGGATCCTAGGTATGCTGATTTAGACCAGGTACGGTGATAGGTGGTACCCCAGTGCCTAGTCATTCGTTTGAAATCCATTTTCCCTACGTCCCTTTTACGGTTTTTATTGTATAACCCACTTTGTGGCTAGTATGCTGGAATTTAATCATGTAGCAATTTCAGCTATTTGAATAAGTATTTATATATATACACTACCATAATATCAGAGGATTTTATAAGAAATGTTTTGGTTATCGTAAGGTAAAAACTCGTCATGTTTATTTGTGGCGTGGTCTTACGAGATACCTTCGATTTCAAATGATTTTGAAACTTTAATAATCCAATTGAGTGTGTTTCCTCACGCAGGTATTCCAGACTGACTCGGGTATTATTTAACTATAATGCTCGGGTCAGACCGAGTATTATAGAATACATGAAAGTATGCTGTGGAGCTTAGGAGACGAGCTGGATGGCGAGATGTTCTTCCATACTTGATTAATATTCAACCGTGTTGTTTTAATTCATAGTCGGTTTTGTGAGGACATGTTATGATAACTGTCGAGTTGAGTGTTATGACTTTTGTTGTACTCTGATAATGTAATGTATAAAATAGATATATTTTTCTTTTGTGTAAAGATCTGATATTACCTATCATATTTTATTCCGCTACGATGGTAAGATTCTATGATGTTTGTTTTCTCTTCTTCTACCTCCTTCTTCTTTCAACCCTAGTGGTTTGATTTTTCGACGTCAAAGAATCGGGCAGTTACATTTGGTATCAGAGCTGAAGGTTAAGCGAGAACCTTGGCTCTAATGGAGATTACTCATTAGAAATTGAGTCCATAGTACTCTAGAAATGAGTTTGAGTGTATTAATAGATATGAGCAGTATTTGTTAGTGAATATAAAATTGTTTTATATCGTATTGATTTATCGGTTGAGTGTTTATGAATTCTAGTCGATGTGTGGGACGCCATGGCATCGATAGGGATTTCTAAACTCTTAAACAAGATAAACCGACACAGTATTGTTTTAAATAAGGTAAATGAAATAATTTTATCCAAATAATTTTTGTATATAAAAGAAATAATTTTCCATAAATTATTATATATAAATATGGTTGCTTGGTTGTTAGGGAATGATAATATTAAGTTATTATCATTATTTTATAGAAATTGAATAAGAAATTGAAAATCATAACTAAAGCTAAGAAAGTAAATTCATATTACATAATTAATTTGTGAGTGAGAATTATAAATGTAATTTATAATTTAAAATAAGATTTTAGAGTAATATATGAATATGAATTGAATGAATTTGGAATTTTAGGAAAAGTTTAAATTCCTTTGGGTTTGAAAATGGTTTTCAAAAAGTTTTGAAGAAATAATGGTGATATTATTTCAGATTGGATTGAAATATGGGGAGATTTAGAATTTAAAAATATTTGAAGGGCTTTTAAAGAGATAAAAGCATTTGACTCTCTTCGATCGCTGGAAAATAACTTTGGTGATGACGGCAGCATCATCAATGTTCATTTTCGAGTTCCCAAGAAAGAAATTGCTACCTGAATATTTTGAATTGGCATTTGTTGCAAAATTGAGCTTGATTTTGTGATGCAAAGGAATAATTTGGTTTGGATATAATTGATTTCAAAAATGATTTTGAAATATTGAGTAATTCATTAAAAAAACTTATAGAAGTTTAAAAATTTGAGTAAAAATGGAATGTAATTGAATCTAGTAAATTAAAGTAAAAATTTATTTTATTAGAAGTAAATTTGTGGAAGAACAAAATTATTTAATTTTGTAAGTAATAGAATTAGAATTAAAGTAGAATAATGGAATCAATTTAAATTGTGTCAAGAAAGGTGAATTGTAAATTCGTTTGGAGGAACAAAAAGAAGTAAAAGTTTAGAAATAAACTTTTTATTGAAATTTGAAATTTGTGGAGTAAGATTCAACTTGAAAGGGGTCAAATAAAGGTAAGTATGACTAAAGAATAAAGTTAGAAAGATAAGCCAATTAAAGAAGGTTGGTAAATGGAATGGAAATAAAATTGTGGGCAGACAAATAAATTTGCATTTGTAAGAAAATAGAATTGAAATTGAATATTGGGAATTAATTTGAATTGTGTGTAATGGAAGATAGTCAGGATTCGACTAAATAAAGTAAAGAACCGAAATGAAATTAGTAAATAAACTAATTGATTCAAGAAGGTAAGTAGATGAATTGGAATTGTATGTTGGGATGATATTTAGTTTAAAATGTGTAAAATAAAGTGAAGTTATAAAATTAATTCGAAGTGAACTAAAATTATAAAAGTTTGGAAATAAGAAATTGTTTGAGATTAGAAATAAATTAGTAGTGAGACTAATTAAAGAAATGGTTAATTGAATATGGCTTGAGATGAAGGTAAACTGAATTCTTATGGGATTGGAAATCCAATTTAAAAATAAGTGGATATAAGGCTTAAGTGGTAGAGTAAAAATAAATATAAGAAGCGTATAAAGTATTTATATTGAACCTAAGAAATGAATGGTGAAGTTGTAAATTTGGTATTGAAAATACTAAGTTAATAATGGATGAAAATTAATCTGGAAGTTGTGAAATGGGATGGTTGTGAATAAGTGTATAGAAATCAAAATAATGTGAATAAAAGAAAATTGATATAGTTAATAATCAATTGGGGCAAATACATAGGATGTACGTAGATTATTTTATTCGCATAGCGATTTGATCCAGATTCGAGCATAGAATTTCGAGGTAGTTATACCGATCCGAGTTCGGATATTTCACTCAATTTTCGACGGGGTACCCTGAATGTGGATTATTGATTGAAATTTGGATATTCTCTATCATAGTTAATGGCTGTTTAAGGAGAATGACGATTTCTGATCAAGAAACCAGATCTGGGTCTGCACTAGGAAGTCGGGTGGACGATACTAGTTCGGAGGTGAAATTGTGTGATCGAGTGAGCGATCGAATTGGGTATTGCGTACAGATGATATATGTGCATCGTATGGATGTAATGAAATAGGTATGAAAACTTTTATAAAGAAATATATAAAATGATTTTAAAAGCTGGGATTGGATATTATTGCTAAGTAGGATATTCAGGTGTTAAAAAGCAAAAGGAAAATTGGGATTTTTGATTTTTGAAGATAAATAGAAATTTGCTCTGCAAATGTATGTATTTAAATTTCCGTATGAAATTTGATGATTTTTTCGTCTAGCCACTTGGCGTTTTTGTTTTCTTTTGAGATTTGGGGGCCCGTAGAGGCATTTTGTAGTTGTACCGAGCTAGCCGTGCAAAGGAGACGCTGGCGAAATTTTTCGGAAATTTAGAGAGTTAGAATTTTTTTAGGAAATTTTGATAATTTAAAATTTGATTTTGAATTATAATTTGAATGGTTGAGTTAGCAATGTTGTTCGGAAATTTTTGATATGTTTGAAAGGTTAGTAAGGGTAATAGTGTTGTTATAAAAAGATTGTGCTGAAAAGTTGCTAGGAACTATTTGGCTTTAGAAATAGTTAACGGGTTTATGGACCATTCCTCTTAACTGGTAATTTCGAGGACGAAATTCTTTTAAGGGGGAGGAATGTGATGATCTGGAATTTTTGGGTATTTAGAATTGAAATATTTAATTGAAATATTTGAAAACTAGTTTAACTTGAATTTCAAATATTACTATTTATTTGGCAATTAAATTATTGAATTTAATTATTGGAAATCTGGAAAATATTGTATCTTGAGTTGTAAGCCTGTAAAAAAATAATTTGATGGCGTAGAAAATTTATATTAATGATACTGAAGATGATGGTAGCTTCAGAATTGAATTTGAAAATGTTTTGTTCAGTTTTAAATATATATATCGTTTAAATCGATATTTAAAAATAGCATTCCGGGGCATAGTCTCGGAATTCGACGAAACCAGTTCCATTGGATCCGTAATATTGTATTATTATCGGATTTCAATTTTCGTAGTGTTTCGAGTGATCGATTGGCCGTACGATAAGCAAACACGCTGAAGTTTTAATCGAAATTTAATATAAAAGCTGGGTCCAAAAGCTATCTTCTCCATACGATCGAATTTGGACTCGAAACCTTTTCCATCGTGTTCGGAATAGGGGTTTAACAATTTAAATGCCTGGCGACACACCTCGATAGGTGATCGAGATTTTGAGTTGCATTTATCGGGATGATTTGAATTTAAATTTAAATTAAAAAAATATATATTTTCACATATATTGGGCAAATTGACACTTAAAGGAAATTTTTGCACGTGTCGTTCGTAAGAACATGCGTCTCCCTTATTATTATAAAAATATAATAGACATAAATTTTAATGAAAGAGCCGAGTTTTTTTTATCGTTCAAATCAATCGAAAGCTCAAAAATGGCAGTATGATTGAATTAAAACTGAGGCCGATCTCTACTATCTTCAATTTCAAATTCCTAGTCTTCCGAAATGAAAAATAAAATAAAGAAAGAGGATTGAATGCCTGTCTCAACAATTCTTAATCGAAGAATTCACGGCCGAATCCTTACGAATTCAAATCAAGCATTCCGAAATTTCTTCAAGATGGCCGCCTTATTTAATAAAGCCTCATCCACCTCATTCGAACCAAAATGATTCGGAATGAAGTTCGAGAGCAAGGCGCGGCTTTGGGACGCACGACTATCGCGATAGGTAGCGTCGGCCACTTAGGGGGATGGAGCGACCGTAGTGGGAAAGTTTGGAAAGGTGGATCGATTTGGCCATTCATGAATTCATCATCGAATTAGGGGTGGCATTGGGGATGCCGAGCTCGGCTAGGCTCAGTTGTGGCTACGACCGAAGACAGGCAGTGATCGTGATGTCTACAACGAAGATCTAAGAGCTTGGGGTGGAAATGATTTCAAATCGATCGAGTGAGGTATGCAGTCCTGTTTTGGGTTTAATTTAATTCAAGTAAATATAAATATTAGGAAGAAAAAGATTTTTACAGTAAGATATATATATATATATATATATATATATATATATATATATATTGATACAATTAGGTTCAAATTTTAATTTTCGATTATATCTTGATATAATATATATATATATATATATATATATATATATATATATATATATATACTGATTGAAAATGTATAAGGTTAGTTTTAGTTTTAGTTTTTGACTTTTCAAGTAAAATTAAATATATAATATATAAGTTTTAAACGGTAAGGTAAAAATCTATTTGTTATTTACTGTAATTAAAAAAAGAAAAGAAAAGAAAAGAAATATATACATACAAGATTTTAAACAGAGAAAATAATATATGTATATAAATTTTGGTTTCGAAATCTCGACGGATTTTTGGTATTATGCAGTTCAAAGGAAAAATAAATTTACATGTACACCTTTATAATTTACTAGGTTATTTTAAAATAGTGTATTTTTGAAAATTAATTTATTTAATTAACTTATTTAATTATTTGGTTGTTATAGTATTCTGTTTAAAAAGGAAATTAGTTTAAAAATGAAATATATTTGTTAAAAAGAAATCACTGGTAAATTAAATTATTAAATGGAAATTTAATTATTCAATTGACTCGAATATTGATAAAAAAAATCATCCAATGTTTATACAAGGTTATACGCTGGGAAACCAAGACGAAATTGAAGTGGACTATAAACAATTTCAAAGGTGGGTTAATCTCACTCATCTGGATTGCTATTTAAATTAAATGGCTAAATTTAAATAATTGACTTAATGATTGAATTGATTGGATGTGGTATAGTATATAATAGTATAAAGTATATATTGGAGTGATTGATTTCCCGCATTATATAGCAGATGAGACCCTATGCGCCGCATAATAGCAGATGATATAAATATAATCCCATATACCGCGATATTCCACCTCGAAGTGGAATTGGTATTTTATATTGTGCTAACATCTGTGGATGCAGGAAAACAGGTTGGAGGGAAACAACTGGGTTCCTCAAAGTAGTGTAATTTATTTTTTTATAGTCTATGTTTTATTTGATAATATGCGATAGATTATTGATGATATTGGGAATTGGAATCTTGGATGCTATGTTGGATTGAATATATTTGGGTATTGAGTTATTAAAAAAATAAAGATTGGATTTTTGAAGGATGATAAAAGAGAGAAATTATTCCTAAGTAAAATAATTATGGAGAATTTGGATAATTAAAGAATGAATTGGGAAAAATTAAAGTTGATTTTAAATTCAAATAAATAATTCCGGGTATGGGAAAGAAGATTTATGGATAAATGGGAATAAATGAATTCTTAAACTTAAATGATATTATTTAAGGGAATAAAGAATTTATTTTAAAAATTCAAGGCTTAAATTTGTTTGGAAGAATAAGGATAGATCTGGAAAAGTATGAAATTGGTATTCGGTTTAATATGATTTTAGCTTTTAATAAAAAAAGTTAAATTCCGAAATTAATGGGTTTTGAAATATATTTGGATAAGTAAAGGAATATATTTTAATGGTGTAGATTTTGGAAATCAATTTGGAAATTGATTTAGTATTTGAAACCATGTTTTGAAAGAAGGGTGAGACTATGGAATTTATAAATTGGGTTTATAAAGTAAAATGGATATCAGTGGATATTTGGAAGTATAAATTCACGGTGGGAATTTAGAAAAGAACGATAATTAGTTTTAAAAATAAGTAGCGGTTTATTTTGAAAGGTGCGGAAGAGAAGTGTATTTCCCTGAAAAGTCAAATACGTTTTCAAAGCATATTTCTAGTATAAGTTAAAGTTTATAAGTATATATTTATTTAAATTAATTATATTAGTAATTATATGAAAGGTTGACTAGTATTATGATTTTGAAGATAAAATATATATTTTATAAAATAATTTTATTTTAAAAGATTGTTTGGTTCAAGTTTTAATTTAAAAATTTGTATAGAATTTCGTAATCTGTTATTTTAAAAATTTAGTTTGGCTTATCTTTATTTTAAAATTTTAGTTTTGTATTTATAAAGTAATTTTATTTCAAATATTTTAAAGTACATATTTTGAATAAAGTATTTAAGTAAATTTTAGTTTAAATTTTAAAGTATATTTTAGAATAAAGTGATATTTTTTAAATCTTAAGTATTGTGGACTTGGCGATTTTCAATGGATATAAATAATTGGATGGAAATTTATTTCCCGGAGAGAGAGAAAAGTGATCGGAAACTATTTTCAAAGGATTGAAATGTAGGAAAATATCTTGCGAAGATATTTAAAAATAATTTAGGAGAAATTATTATGGCTTGATGATTGTTTGTGAATGCTATTTAATAGTTAAATAACCGATTATCAATATTGGCCAATGCGTTAATCGTTTCGAAGAGACTAGGATCGAGATTTATTTCTCGAAAACCACTTCGATCTGGTTTGAACGTTTTCGTGAGGAAGGCAAGTGCTGGAAGTCGAAGATGGAGCAGTGAAGTGCAAGGGCTAATCGCTACTAATCCCGAGGGTGATTCCAAAATGGATGTTGTAGGACTAGTGCCATCGGTTCCGTTCAAATCCGAAAGGGACTTGTATGGATGAATGCTTTCAGAGCATCGTCAGGAGGACGATGAGCATTCTAAGTGAAATGTTCTAAAAAGGTAACGCTTATCCTCGAGCCTCGTCAACCGGGAATGCCTGAAAATCAGGGGTTATGCAGCAAGGCTAAATGGGTCGCGCCCATTAGGTTAAGGTCATCCCTGTCTAGATGTCCCTTTTTATTTCGGCTGTGTGGTGCGGTTGTTGATCCCAACCGCGGGGTGATCTTACTCAGGATTATCCAGTAAGGCGTAGTCCCGGTCTTGTGTTACAGAGGATTTAGGGTGGATCCTCGGTACGCTGATCTAGACCAGGTACTGTGATAGGTGGTAACGCAGTGCCTAGTCATTCGTTGAAAATCCATTTTTCCTACGTGCCTTTTACGGTTTTGATTATATAACCCACTTTGTGGCTAGTATGCTGGAATTTAATCATGTAACAATTTCGAATATTTGAATAAGTATTTGTATATAGACACTACCATAATATCAGAGAATTTTATAAGAAATGTTTCGGTTATCGTAAGGTAAAAACCCGACATGTTTATTTATGGCATGGTCTTATGAGATACCTTTGATTTCAAATGATTTTGAAACTTTAATAATCCTATTGAGTGCGTTTTCTTACGCTGGTATTCCAGACTGACTCGGGTGTTATTTAACTATAATGCTCAAGTCAGACCAAGTATTATAGAATATACGAAAGGATGTTGTGGAGCTCAGGAGACGAGTTGGATGGCGGACGTACTTCCGTACTTGATTAACATTCCGCTGTGTTGTTTTACTGCATAGTCAGTTTTGTGAGGGCAGGTTATGATAACTGTCCAGTTGAGTGTTATGAATTTTGTTGTACTTTGATAGTGTAATGTATAAAACAAATATATTTTTCTTTTGTGTAAAGATCTGACATTATCTATTATATTTTATTCCACTCCAATGGTAAGATTCTGTGATGTTTGTTTTCTCTTCTTCTACCTCCTTCTTCTTTTAACCCTAATGGTTCGATTTTTCGGCATCGAAGAATCGAGTCGTTACATTTGGTATCAGAGTTAAAGGTTAAGCGAGAACCTTGTCTCTGGTGGG
Organism: Allium cepa; assembly: GCA_030765085.1. NCBI lineage: Eukaryota > Viridiplantae > Streptophyta > Magnoliopsida > Asparagales > Amaryllidaceae > Allium > Allium cepa. Next base: position 177,749,183 of record CM060930.1, read on the forward strand.
GATTACTCATTAGAAATAGAGTCCATAGTACTCTAGAAATGAGTTTGAGTGTATTAATAGATATGAGCGCGTATTTGTTAGTGAATATAAAATTGTTTTATACCGTGTTGATTTATCGATGAAGTGTTTATGAATTCTGGTCAATGTGTGGGACGTCATGGCATCGATAAGGATTTCTAAACTCTTAAACAAGATAAACCACCATAGTATTGTTTTAAAATAAGGTAAATGAAATAATTTTAATCAAATTATTTTTGTATATAAAAGAAATAATTTTCAGTAAATTATTATAGATAAATATGGTAGCTTGGTTGTTAGTGAATGACAATATTAAGTTATTATCATTATTTTGTAGAAATTGAATAAGAAATTGAAAATCATAACTAAAGCTAAGAAAGTAAATTCATATTGTAAGTGAGAATTATAAATGTAATTTATAATTTAAAATAAGATTTCAGAGTAATATTTGAATATGAATTGAAAGAATTTGGGATTCGGAATTTTGGGAAAAGTTTAAATTCCTTTGGGTTTGAAAATGGTTTTCAAAAAAATTTGAAGAAATAATGGTGATATTATTTGAGATTGAATTGAAATCTGGAGAGATTTGGAATTTAAAAATATTTGAAGGGGTTTTAAAGAGATAAAAGCATTTGACTCTCTCTGGAAAATAACTTCGGTAATGACTGCAGCATCATCAATGTTCATTTTCGAGTTTGCAAGGAAGAAATTACTACCCGAATATTTTGAATTGGCATTTGTTGCAAAATTGAGTTTGATTTTGTGATGCAAAGGAATAATTTGGTTTGGATATAATTGATTTCTGATTTTGAAATATTAAGTAATTGATTAAAAAACTTATAGACGTTTAAAAATTTAAGTAAAAATGGAATGTAATTAAATCTAGTAAATAAAATTAAAATTTTATTTTACAGCAAGTAAATTTGTGGGAGAACAAATTTATTTAATTTTATTAGTAATAAAACTAAAATTAAAGTTGAATAATGGAACTAATTTAAATTGTGTCAAGAAAGGTGAATTGTAAATTTTTCGAAGGATCTAAAAGAAGTAAAAGTTTAGAAATAGACTTTTTATTGAAATTTGAAATTTGTGGAATAAGATTCAACTTAAAAGGGGTCAAATAAAGGTAAGTATGACTAGAGAATAAAGTTAGAAAATAAGCCAATTAAAGAAGGTTGGTAAATGGAATGGAAATAAAATTATGGATAGATAAATAAATTTGCATTTGTAAGAAAATAAAATTGAAATTGAATATTGGAAATTAATTTGAATTGTGTTTAATGGAAGATAGTCAAAGAAGGTAAGTAGATGAGTTGGAATTGTATGTTGGGATGATATTTAATCTTGAAATGTGTAAAATATAGTGAAGTTAAAAATTTATTTCGAAGTGAACCAAAATTATAAAAGTTTGGAAATAAGAAATTGTTTGAGATTAGAAATAAATTAGTGGTGAGACTAATTAAAGAAACGATTAGTTGAATATGGCTTGAGATGAAGGTAAATTGAATTCATATGAGATTGAAGATCCAATTTAAAAATAAGTGCATATAAGGCTTAACTGGTAGAGTAAAAATAAATATAAATAGTGTGTAAAATATTTATATTGAACTTAAGAAATGAATGGTGAAATTCTTAAGTAAATTCGGTATTGAAAATACCAAGTTAATAATGGATGAAAATTAATCTGGAAGTTGTGAAATGGGATGGTTGTGAATAAGTGAATAGAAATCAAAATAATGTGAATAAAAGAAAATTGATATAGGTAATAATCAATTGGGGCAAATACGTAGGATGTACGTATATTATTTTATTCGCATAGCGATTTGATCCAGATTCGAGCACAGGATTTCGAGTTAGTTGTACCGATCCGAGTTGGGATTTTTCACTCGATTTTCGACGGCGAACCCTGAATGTGGATTATTGATTGAATTCTGGATATTCTCTATCATAGTGTATGGCGATGTAAGGAGAATGATGGTTTCTTATCAAGAAACCAGATCTGAGTCTGCACTAGGAAGTCGGGTGGACGATACTAGTTCTGTAACGACCCGTAAATTAATAATATTTAATAAATTAAATTAATATAATTTCTAATTTGTTTAGGAATAAATGTAGAAATTTGGTATAGTAGTTGCGTAACTTAGTGTAACAATTAAACTTTATGACAATAGTTTTGGTTAATGTAGATGGTCATTTTGTTGAAAGTTAGTGATAAGAAACGAATGAAAGTTGAATTTGTAAAAGTTAATATAAATATTAACTTTGGTAGTATTCATTTATACAAAAATGCAATAAGTGTAGATAGAAAAATTTAATGTCTGTAGAAAGAGAAGAAAACTAATAGAAACATAAAATTTATTTTATGTAAACAAAAGTATAGTTTTGAACAAACTTATGAAAATTGATAGAAACAGTGTTTGTAATCAGTTTGGTTATTTTATATTTGAAAGATAGAGATGTGTAAATACGTTAATGAATTTATAATGGGAAGGAATGGTAGAATGAAAAGAATATATGTAATAATAAGCATTTGATTCAATTAAGAGAATTAAATTATAATAAATGGTCATTTAATAAATTCAACGTTCTGTGAGAAATCATAATAATTGTGTAAAATCAGCACAAGCTGGAAATGCATAAACCTTAATAAACTTTCTAACTTAACAAATTTATGCAAATGTGGGGATTTGTTATAAGCGTGTAATTATGGGTATGATAACAATTAGTGTAAAATACCTATATACTGGTAACACATTTGTAAAGCATAATTAATTGAGTTGGTGAATTGGGAATGAATTCAAAGTATATGAACATTTATGTTATATAAATAAGAATTAATGTAGTAGCTAAATTTGTGAAATCTAAATCTATGGAAAAATGTGTGTAAAACTTTACTGATTTGAAATTTACGTTACAGGTAGTGTAAATTCCTATTTTAATAAGACTATGGGTTATAGTAAAGATTTTAAATCAAGATTTAGCTACATGAATAAAAAGAATGAAGGTAATTGAGTTATTGCAATTAAGAAAATTTAAACGTTTATTAATACGTTAAGTAAAACTTAAGTTGGGATTTAAAATATTTGTGTATATTAATTTCATGCATTTGGCTATAATGGATTTAATAATAAAAATGAAACAGTGAAATCAAATGGATATAAAGATTTCAATTATACCTTGAAATTCATATTCACCATAAAAGGTTAATTGGAACCAAAGTAGTTAATATAGGAATCAAGCCTTATTTATCAATTTGGATTTATTGCAATAGTTAATTCCATAAAATAAAGTTAAAGCTAATTCATATTTAGTTGGACCATTGTTGATATAACTTTAGAAAACAAGATTTTATTTATAATTTGAATATTAAATCCAACAAAGGGTATTTACTACAAATAAAATAGAATTAAACGTAAAATATTACGTTATTGAATTTAAAATGGAATTTGTAAACAATTGAGTGAATTTAATAAATTTATCAAACTTATAATGTTGAATTCATTAAGATTGGAATTAATAATAGTTAAGAAAAATGAGGGGATAATAATTTGAAATCATAGCAATAGATATTAATGTAAGGTTACCTTAAATAAGTTAAGGCAAATCAATGGAAGATACCTTTATAATACGATGATTGTGTGTAAAGGAAATGGGAATAAAAGTTTATTAATAATTTGGAATTTAATGTATGGTAAAAAGTTTATTTGCAATCAAATGAGTTGAAATGGAAATCAAATCTATTTATCTAATTGGATTCAAGTTGAGAGTATAAGAGTATAAGAATTAATAATTGGGTTTTGAGAATAAAAATTATAATTCCAAATAATAAGAAGTGCAGAAATTAACACTGCAAAATTGATATACTTATAGATTTTAATCCACATCCAAGCTTGTTAAATCATTTGGAATTGATTGAATTATATAAGTAATGAAATTTGGCCAATATTAGCAGTTGAAATATAAAAATTGGATTTATAATTTATTTTAATTTATTTAATAAATATTAAAAATAGCCATTTTGGCCCCGGACTCGGATTTCGACGAAACCAGTTTCATCGGATCCGTATCGGTGAATTATTATAGGTTTCAAGTTTCGTATCGATCGGACTTGTCGTTTGATCGTACGGACGCGAAACGCCTTGAAATCAATTTTATTAAAATCAATTTGAAATCAATTTGGAAATCTTATTTTCAGCATAACTTCTTCATACGATCGAATTTGGTCGCGAAAATTTTTCCATCGCGTTCAGAATATTTTAAAACACCTATTTGGATATATAGTTTTAACAAATTCGACTCCGGAGGCATAGCGGGCTTTTTGGGCCATAGTTTGTCACGCACGTTCATTCTACAGCCTATCTACCCTATCGCTAGCATACCTATATATATACAACTAAACCCTAGCCTCCGTCTAATTTCATTCATCTGCGCGTATACGTTCTTCAAGCTCCTCTCCTTCTTCAATGGGTGCAAACCCTAGATCCAATCATTTCAAAAATAAAATGAAATTTCAAACTACTCCAAAAATTCTGAAAAAAAATATATGTGGTAGTTTTCATCGATACGAATCTACGGGTGATCTCGGTTTTTGCAATTGATGCTCAGATCAACGACAAATCTCGGTCAAACCTCCAATTTTCGAAATCCATATGGTCAAATTTGGGCGTTTTTGATTCGGGAAGAAATTGGCAAAATCAAGATCTGGGTATTGTAGATCTCGTCTGGGGCTTCGAGATGGCGGTAGTCGCTCGTGCTAATTCGATCAAAGGAGCCGGGAATTTTGAAATTAGGGTTCGGCATGCATGTTTTTGGGCGAGCCAATAGGCGACCGGACCTATATAGGGAGGTGCAGCTCGGCGAGCTGGAGCCAATGGTGGCGGCGGCACGGCGTATGGTGGTGCCTGGTGGCGTGCAAGCTTGGTCAAAGGCACGGTCATGGTGGGTTTCGTGCGTGCGAAAGGGGTTGCTGGAAGAAACGCGTGATGCTGGGACGTGCGCATCCTTCTGATGACGTGGCAAGTTATGTATCAATGTGTGTCGTTTTCTATTTATTTTCAATTTGAATTCAATCATCATTTTCGCCATAACTTTCTCATACGAAGTCGGATTCACACGAATTTTTTTTGTTAGGATCGTAATTTAATTCCGGACTCGATGACGCTGGTTTGGACGAATTCTGAGACGGGCGAAATTTTGGGTTTAAATTGAATTTAAATTCGATTTAAATTCAAAAGGTGAGTGTTTTAACTCACTCACAATTACTAGAAGATTTTATGTTTGTTAAATAAATTTTAGAAATGAATAGAAATTTATTTATGAGCTTTTGGCATGTTATTTCACCCATATCTGTTGAATTGCATTTTTTGAATTTAGCTGTTAATTAAATTGATTGATTGCGTATTAATTGGCTGTTAGAAATTATTGTTTGCATAAGAACTGCTAGTTAATAGTTATGTCAATTATCACTGAAAATAAACTGTTAGATTTATAGTTGATAAATATAATTTGAATTAAACTGCCAATTATTACCTGTTGTATATTCCCAAACATATTTTGTTATTGGTTGATATTGCTTGATGTTTGTGACTGGATGATGGATGTGTTGTTGAATGGATGTTTTATTTGATATCATTAAACTGCAAGTTAGCATACATTTTACATTTCATTCGGGATTGTGGTTTGAAATGATAAAACCGCAAAGTTTTATTTTTTTTAAATTGCGGATTGAAATGATAAATATCTGTATCACTTGACCATAGGATAGAAAATTATATACAGGCACCGCGGTCTATATATAACTATTTTAATGTGATTTCTATGGTTTGGATTGAATACGGTCTATAAATCTTAAATTTATATTGTATAAATATTTTATTCCATATTTATATACCTATGAAGTTGAAATTTTGAAATTAAAAGGAATATAAATTTCTTTATTGAAAATGGAAGAAATTTAGAAAATGGAGTTTGGTAAATTTATATCCTATGTTTAAATGTAAAGTTGGAAATTTTAAGATATGATATTTGTAATTGGATTTTCCCAAAATAAATAGAAATGGATATTCTAGTATAATTTGAAGTGGAAAAATTCTATATATATATATATATATTTTACTAGAAATTGAAGTCTTATTAATTATGGATTTTATGTGACTGGTCAAGATTAATTAATAGAATATTGATTTTGAAAGGATAAAAATCCAACTTTAGTTGAAATATTAATGCTCAAAAATGGATATAACTATATATAAAATTGAAATGGTTTTGGGACTTGAAGTAATATTTTGGATTTTGGTTTAACTTTAAAACAAGAAATATTTGGAAAGCCATGTAATTTATTCTTTATAAAGCAACAGTAAAGTTAAACCTTTTCAATTCGCATACCGTTGAATATCCAAACCATTTAGTTTTGAAAATAATGGTTTTAAAATACTATGGATTTTCGAAGAATTATGTTGAAAGTTACAAACAAAATATTGGTTACATGGGATATTAAACAATAAAAAGTGACATAAATTTTTGGAAAGGAAAATTTTATTTGGGAAACGATATCATTGATTTGGGCTTTTATAAAATAATATGAAAATAAATTGTTTGTGTTTTTAAAGAAGAAATGATATCGTAATATTATGGTTTTGAAAGGGATTATATTCTGGTTTTAAAGTATAAACTGTTTTTAAATAACCGCGGTGTTATAATAACGATTGGTTGGCAAAGAGACCGGGATCGGATATGGACATACTCTCTGTCGATACCGAAAACCACTTTGACTAACCGTGTACGCGGTGGAGATTCCAGAATGAAGTAGGTGGTGGCGACGTTTCCTGTAAGGTAAATACGTGGACCCAACTCCCGTGAGTTGGCATAAGGTGGCTAAAACAGGAGCGATTCTCAGGCCAATGAGGTCATTCCTCTGATCGGACGCTCCTCTTCGATATTATACTTTGACTTGGATTTGATTCAGTGGCCACTTCTATATTTTGATTTTGGGGAGTTAGTCCGAGGTGGGCGGTAACTGCGGCTACGCGTTTCCACCAGCCTGGATAGCAATTGGTATATCTACCCTGGCATTGCCTAGTTGTGCCGTGTCACCTACCATATCGAGCCTTTACTACGAGTTTCTATTTGTGTCGTACCTATGGAGTATCCTCTGGTAGCTTCCCGATCAGGAGGTATTACGGTACTGTATAGACTATTGGCATTTTACGTGTTAAGGTGGAAAATGTAAAGCCTTAACGCTATTTAAAAGTAAGTTTATTTTATAAATAGACACTATTATAATAGCGCAATATACTACATAGTAAATAGTTTAACGGATCCTTAGGAGATGTAAATCCCGAGCATCTCTTGAGTTACTGTACTCATATTTATTTCTGTTTATTTAACTCACATAAGATATTCTAGTCTGACTCGAGTGTTTTTGTCTTTTCAAATTCGCTCGGGTCAGTCCGAGCATTTCAGGATAGCAGATTTAGCTTGGAGGACGAAGACGAAGATTCAGCATTATTTTATATATAGTATTGCACCACACACTCTTTATATTCCGCTGCATTGTTGTATTGGTATGTGTAACTCTGATGTTCATTGTATAAGTGAAATAACTGTTTTGTAAACTGTTTGAACTGTATATTTATTATTATATTTTATCCTTCCGCTGTGAGATTCTATTTTGTTTTATTCTTTCTCTGTTTTTCTGATCTACCCCATAACACTCCGTCCTTGCGTATGCTTTGAATTGGCACGTGTGTCGTTTTAAAGTGTGCGAAAAGGCGGGACGTTACAAGTTCGGAGGTGAAATTGTGTGATCGAGTGAGCGATTGAATTGAGTATTGTGTACGGATGATATATGTGCATCATACGGATGTGAATGAAATAGATATGAAAACTTTTGCAAAGAAATGTATGAAATGATTTTAAAAGCTATGATTGGATATTAGTGCTAAGTAGGATATTTAGGTGTTAAAAAGCAAAAGGAAAATTGGGATTTTTGATTTTTGAAGATAAACTGAAATTTTCTCCGCAAAGGTATGTATTTAAATTTCTGTATGAAATTTGATGATTTTTTTGTCTTGCCACTTGGCCTTTTTGTTTTCTTTTGAGATTTGGGGGACCCGCAGAGGCATTTTGTAGTTGTACCGAGCTAGACGCGCAAAGGAGATGCTGGCGAAATTTTTCGAAAATTTAGAGAGTTAGAATTTTTTTGGAATCATCTCTCTCTCAAATCAAAGATCAAAGTGTTGTCCAAGAGGCTATATGATCCATTGTATACAAAGTTTAAGAAATTATGTTTGGAAAAACTATCAAACTCTATTTGTATTTTCTTCGGTGTGCTTGTAGCCCATTAAAATCAAATAGGTGTGCTTGGTAGCCCGAAAATCTATGTGGATGTGCTTGCAGCCTATCCAAATCAAGTAGGGTATCCTTCAGTCCAGTAAATCAAGAGGGTGTGTCTTGCAGCCTCAGAGTCAATATTGTAACTAGGTTCGCCTTCTGCCCATTTAAAATTGGCATTTGAAAAGAAATGTGTACTGATATGCCTTTCTTACACTAAAAGATGACACTTAATACATCCTTGATATTTGTGTATCGATAATTTAAGTGTCCAAATGACATGTCATTTGGGATGAAGGAAGAAAAAGAAAGAACGGAATCTACATTATGATGAGAAACATATAAGATACACAAGTCTTTATAGAAGAAAGCATCTTTGTTATATACACAACATTATAGTACACTAACTTATTATCAGCGATGACAATTATAACAGTACGTCCTTACAATTGCTGATAAATACAGAAAAAACAAAACAAACAAAAACAGCGAAAGGCAGAAGATATGTGAATACATCTTGGAAAATACAGGTCATCTCCTATAAGCTCCAAAGTATCCAGTTAAATTTGAAGAAATGCTCGGTCTAACCCGAGCATTATAGAAAATAATGTCCGAATCAGTCTAGTAAACTAGCATGAGAAAACTTTGTCAAATTATATTTATTTCTACATTTGAAAACTTTTTTTAAAATAAAAGGTATCTTGTAAGACCATGCCGCATATAAACATGGATGGGTTTTTACCTTAGATAACCAAACCAATGTTACTATAAAATCTAATGATATTATAATAATGTCTAGGGTTTTAAATTAAATATTGAATCATAGTTGAAATGGCTACATTAATTACATTCCATCATACTGGGTTCTTCAATCAAAACCGCAAGGCTCATATATGGAAATGGATTCCAACATGGAAAGGTAAGGGACTACCTTTTGAAAGTACACCTATAGAAAAATGTACCTGAGGCTGCAACCTGATGCTCCTCTACTACACAAAACCGGTGGCTCCTTTAACATGACAAGCCGGATTACATCATCCCTTGACACCGAGGCTGCCATAATTTTCCCCTCGGTGCTTGCGTGCATATCAACTCTGAGGAAACCAGTCTAAATAGAGGAATGATGGCCCTAATGGAAGCTACTCATATAGCTCTATTGCATCTCCTGTTTTTACCATTCTTTGGTTGTAAGGCTTATGAGGTCATGCTTTAACCTTTCCTCTTAGCAATTCACACATGGATTGCTAACACTGTGCCTTTGGCATCAACACAATGCTATCATTCATCCATACAAGTCGTTTAGGACAAAAACAAACCGAAAGCACTAATTCTACTACATCTACTTTAAAACTACCCTTAGGATTTGTAGCAATTAGTCCTTGCACTTCAATAGCTTGATTCTATTAGCTCGAACTTCTTCCAAGATGTAGAACATGCATATGGTTTTGGAGTATTTATGATATAGAGTCACATCATATAAGTACACTCTTCCCACTTACTGGTCGCTCCAAAACAAATTTTTTAGGTCTGATAAACTCAGCTTCAGTTCTTTAGATATAATCAAACAATACATAGGAAGTGGGATCAACCCATAACTATTTAAGTGGATAGATCTCCCTATCATTTTTCCTAGAAGATTAGAATGATATGTACATGCATAATACAACATCATCGAAGATTAATATGTCATGTAACTCACATGCCTCTTCTGAATATTTCCAAAGTCATATCCTTCGGTATTACATATGGAAAGAATACTGACCTACCATCAAAATTAAAAAGGATTATTTATTTTAGGCCAAGTGGTTGATAGTTCGTTATTTAATTAGCAATTAAACAAACATTCAAATTAAAATTATATCTCCATGTAAACCACTAATCCCCTTAAATTAATCTTTCATTAATTTAAAGTCACTTTTCAAAATATTTACAAAATATTCATATAATTATCTCACCGGTATAAGTATATTCACAAAACCATTTCTTTTTCAACTTGGAAAACTTTTCCACATACTTATAAGTTGATATAAGTATATTCACATAACATTAAGAAAGATTTCTTATTTCAATATCATACTAAAATGACCAAGCCTAAAATGTCAATAAACAGAGATATTAATAACCCAAAATACCATTCTTTTTCATAAATCTCTTTATTTTATAAATATCTCCTTTGTAAATTTTCGAATTTATTTATGAAGATCCTTTATAAGTCTCCAATCTATTTATAAAACCTTTTATAAATATCCAAAACTATTTAAACCCTTTTACAATTATCCAAAATCGTTTATCAAACTTCTTTCCAAATTTCAAGGTCTCCTTTCAATTTATAAAACTCCTTTTATAAGCTTTCCTTATTTAAAACAAAATTTCTTTAATAAACTTTAAACAATAAAGTTCCTTTGATAAACAATCAATTATTTAGGACACCTTTAAATAACCAAATTATTATTTAAACGTTCTTCACTTATTTGTCTTAAAACCATATTAACAAAACAATCATTTTAAACCATTATTTCAAAAGTATTAAATTAACTTCAAACATTTTTAATAAAGTAGTTACTTAATTATCCTTCAAATATTTAAAATGGAATAAACTTTAAACCATTATCAAAAGGGTAAAGCGAAATATTTGACTTCACAAAAATAAAAAAGAGGCTAAGTTACCATTATGTTTCTCATTTAATTGACTTTAGTTTTCATGTTATAGTATAAACATTTACACAAGAAGCATATATGTAAAAGGGATCAATATATAACAACTAATCATCATATAGGTAAATGTAAGTTACCTAATAGCAGAACTGGATTTATTTCTGGTTAAAGATGTCAAAACATAATCCATTTGATGAATTATATTAGAACGCTGATTTATTATGCTAAAAAGATGTCAATGTATTTTAATTAGCAGAGCAGCGATTTATTCTTGCTAAACAGATGTCATTTGGTTTCATATTCATTTGAAGTTACTTAAGAGTGGTCGACAGAGAAATCCCTTGTACTAGAAATATTCTTTAAAAGAGAGTTGCTTTTAAAAAACCAATCTTTAGAAATAAAGTGGTTTAAAACTTTTATTAATAAATTAAATAACATTAAAACTCTTTATTTAGTAATGACTAAACCTTAATTAATAATGAAACAATTATTAACTTTTAAATAAATAATTAAATAATAATTAACCCTTTCAATTAATAATTAAATAGTAGTAATATTTAAATAAATAATTAAACCATAATTAATCTTTAATTATTAATTAAATAATAATTTAAACCTTCAAATAATAATTTAACCATTAATTAAAAATTAAATAATAATTAATCATTAATAAATTATTAATTAAAAATTAATCTTCATTTAATTTACTAATTATAGTAAACATAATTTATAATCAAGTATAAATTTCTTTTATTAACTAATGGTTAAGTACTAATTACCTTAATTAATTAATTAATTAATAATTAGGTGAATAAATAATTAATAAATAATTATCATTACTTTTATTACTTAAAATATGTTTGAAAACACTTTTCAAAAATATTTCTAAGTGAAGACACTTTTAGATTTCGAAAGGAGTTTGTTTTCACGAACTGTACCTATAGTGACTATCGCTATATGATACATAATTTCAAAAATTGTTTTATTATTTCAAAAATTGTTTTATTATTTCAAATAGCTTCAAAATTCTTATTTTAGTACTTTAACTACCATATACACTTAGAAAAATGTTTAGAAAAACAAAAGTTAGGCTTTGAACTGTTATAAAAACATTTTTGGAAAGTAAAGTAAAGGAAACAAACTTTAAACCAAAGGATTCTATGTCGCTTTAACAAGTTCAAGATGCTAACTTTCTTAGCACATACAACGTATTCACGATTATACATCGATTTTAATACCATACTAACCATCTATAACAAGATTATAAATTTTCATCCATTCACGTATTTTTAAACTTGTATTCCTAAGTCGAACTCAATAGTACATCCGAGCACATAAGTATACATACAATCCAACATCAAAATCAACCACTCAAACTATGACATAGCAACAAGATATGAAACATAATTGAAGTTAGAAACTTTAGGAAAAAAAGAAGCAAAAGTCATCCAACTTTAATTCTACCTTCCAATACTTTGCTAAACAACCTAGATCCTAGCATATTTTTAAACATGGATTCCTAAGTCAAAGTCAATATTACATCCAACATATAAGTATACATATGATCCAATATCAAAATCAACCACTCAAACTATGATTTAGCAACAAGACGTAAAACTTAATTAAAGTTAGAAACTTTAAATACAAGGAGTTTTTTTCTCACCAAAAAGTTATCCAACTTGAAATCTAACTTCCATTACTTTGCTAAATGACCTAGATCCTAGCTTTTGCTCATGGAAAAACAAGATTTTGGTGGCCTTAAGGCCATGGTAGGGTTCGTCCATGGTGAACATGGCTCGGCCGTGGGCATAAAAGGGTTGGCGAGGGCTTGCTTTTGGGAAGAGAGTAGGTGTAAGGGTGGAAGAAAGTGTTTAAACAAGTCTTCATCAATTTGAAGTTGGAAAAGAAACGATTTTCTAAAATTTAAAGGCTATGGAAGCCATAGAATTATTTTTGGAAACTTAGAGGTAAACATTAGGAAGTAGGAAATGAAAGTAAAAGCGAGGATAAAATTGTGAAATACGTTTTATATAAAATGCATAAGGTAAATTGCCTAACTATCCTTTTAGTTACTACTTCCTTTTATTGAATGCCGCCTCAACATGCTTGGTCCCCTTACCTTTGTTTTAGCCAACATGCCTTAATTAGTATTGTACTTTGGGTTTCATAAGGTGTCACGTCATTGCACTTATGTTTCAATATGTTTCATTTTACTTTAAACATGTTTTCTTTATTTTGATTTAAACTTTTCATGTAATGTCACGTCACATTTTATACACTTATGTGTGTGTATATATATATATATATCAAAATATGTCCCGACACTTTTGTAAATGTATGTGTATATCATTCAATAATGTACATAATTTTTCCGACAACTTTTAGTAAACAAAAAGTCAAGAATTCGTAAAACGAATTTCGGTCTCGATTTCTCTTCGAATTAATTATTTTTTTAAACTAATTTTGAAAACTATTTAACTCTCATTATTTAATATTTAAAAGATTTTTATTTTAACTAGAAAATCAAATATTTGATATTTGAAGTTAATTAAATATTCACAAATTCAAGCGATGAAATTATGGATCGTTAAACTTATCCCCATTGAAAGAATTTCTTATCCAGAATTTAACCCCAACCTAACCTAGAAATACTTAAAATTACTAATCAGTCTATAAGTTCACATAGGTAATTCCTATGTGAAATCTAATTCGATCGCTTATTCGTACACAGCCTTACTGTCGAACTAGTATCGCTCACTTTATTTCCTGTTGCGGACCACCAACAGGCTTCTAATTAGAAACCGCTATTCTTCTTACACACACATATATATACTAAAATAGAATTTTTTGGTTCCCCATTAAGAACCCTCACCAAGTGTTCGCTGTCAAAAATCGAGTGATAAATCCTTATTCAGAACGGTATGTACGCCTTAGTCATGTACTCGAATCTTGGATCAACAATTATGTAAAAAAGGAGAAATGATCTACGTACAACCTACGTACTTATCTTATTAGTTTTTACTACCCAACTACTTTCTACCCTTCCAAAATCTTTATAAAAACACTTCATAATAATTTCTAGTTAGTTTCAAGCATTTTTAAACGATACATCTTATTTATGAAACCTTTTATAAAATCATTTTAATGAATTAACTTGCATAATACTTTCCTACTTCCGAAGGGTATACTCAAAACATCTAAGTTTAAATCCTATTCATCTTTTAACTATCCAGATGTAGGCCCAAAATAATTTAGGTCTTAAAACTAAGTCGACTAATTTAACCTATTTACCCATTCGGTCTGGTAAGTAGCTACGAAGAGTAGGATGTTGGTATCCAAACTCCATCTACCTACTTTTTCATTAGATATCTCTAAGGTAAATATGTTTATTAGCCGGCCTAATAACATCAAATAATTTTTAACCTTCTAGGTGTTAAAACCAAAAAGGCGATGTTTAATAAAACTATGTTCATTAAACCTTCTTATTAAATTTGACTTAATTAAAAACTTCATTTATTAATCTACTCTTTAATCAAAATACCTTATTGTTTTGAAAATTTAGCAGCCAAATACCTAGGTTTTTATTTCAAAACCTTTTGAAATGTAACATGTATTTAACCCATAGAAAACATACATATAGCCTGAGTAACTCTAAAATGATATCAAGGAACTGGATACTACCAAATAGTATCATATATCCCTTTACCAAGATGGGTAATACTCAAGGGAAGTGTTTGTCATCCGAGCACATCCCTTTTCCATTTTTAGTTATTTTCGCGCTACTCGAACTAGTTAATCATAAAAATATTTCTTCCTTTTCAAATCCCTATTTTGAAGTAATACTATATATAATTCCCCATGAATAGTTTTTAACAAAATATTTATCATTCACTTGCTTGGATTCATTCAGATTCGAACTTGTTTCGATGGTGCAATAACAAAGAGAATAACTTACTAAGTGCAGTACAATGCTCGCTAAAGCGAACGTCCAATTGCCACTTAGAAGATTATTCTGATCTTCACAAAATAGATCGAGACTCGTTCCTCAAACTATCCAAAGAAAAATCCCGCTTTCAAATTCCTTTTTCAAAATATTTATACCTTAAAGTATTTTTAAGTTCCCAAACCTCGAAAAGCATTTTCTAATAGCACTGGGATTTAAGTCCTTAAAAATTATTTTTAGTTAGAAAATACATTTTTTAAAGCTTTATAAAATCAACTTCCAAATATTTAGTTCCAGAATATTCTAATTTTCTTTTACATAATCAACTTTTATTAAGTCAAAATTTAATCCAACATTTCATCGAACTTAATTTTCAAGGTGTTCGATTTAATATTTTCCTAAGTGTTTACCTACCCAATCTATGGTTTTACAAAGAAAGATTGCAGATGAATCTACAACCTTATATGATAATATTAAATATTATTATTTCCTAACAAAAAACACAGCAAAAGTAATTATATAATTTTTTTTGAAAATCATTCCTTTATATATATGATATATACCTGGCTAGAATTATTTCATTTACCAATTTTAAAGCAATATTGGGTCGATTGACCTTGTTCAATCGTTTAGAGATCTGTATGAATAATGTTAGCTACTTATGTTAACTAGAACTATAAAGCACTCAACAGACAAATCAATAAAATATAAAACAATTTTGCAGCACTCACAAATACACACTTAATATATACACTCAAAACTCATTCTAGGGTGTTAATAACCCTATCTCCAATAAGTCAATCCCACCAAAGCCTATGTGTTCATTCAACCAAAGCTTTGATACCAACTAAAATGATCTGCCTTTCATATACTTAAAGACGACACTTGATAAATCCTCGGTATTCATGTGCCGATCATTTAAGCGTTCGAAAGACATGTCATTTCGGGTGTCACATTGTGACGAGCATATAATATACACAAGTCTTTACAAAAGAAAGCATCTTTATTATACATACATCAGAGTACACTAACCTATTATCAGCCTGGACAATTATAATAGCCAGTCCTACAATTTCTGAAAAATATAGAGAAAAACAAAAACAAACAAAAATAGTGTAAGATAGAAGATACGTGAATACATTTTGGAGAATCCAGCCCATCGTCTTAAAGCTCCAAAGTGCGCAGATAAATCGGAAAATATGCTCGGGTTGACCAAAGCATTATAGGAAAAATAACACCTTGATCAGTCTGGTAAACCAACGTGAGAAAACTCTATCAAATCATATTGATTTCTATATTTGAAAACTTGTTTTAAAATAAAATATATCCCATAAGACCACATGGCACATAAACATTTTACCTTACGATAAACCAAACCATTTTTGTTATAAAATCCCATAATATTATAATAGTATCTAAGGAAATAAATATTGAATCATAGCTGAAATGGTTACATTAATTACATTCCATCATATTAGGTTCTAAAATCAAAGCTATAAGGCTCGTATAAGGCAATGGTTTCCAACATGGCAAGGTAAGGGACTACCTTTCGGAAGTACACCTCTAGAAAATGTACATGATGTTGCAATCCGTTGCACCTTTGCTGCACAGAGCCAGCTACCTCTTTAACATGACAGGCCGGATTATATCATCCCTCGACATTGTGGCTGCCTTAATTTGCCCCTCGTTGACTCCGTGCATACCAACTTCGAGGAGACCGATCTTAATAAAAGAATGATGCTTCCAATGAGAGCTGCCCACATAGCTCTGTTGTATCCCTCTATTGTTTCCACTCATAGGTTATGAGGCTTGTGAAGTCATGCTTTACTTTTTACTCTTAGAAATTCCCACTTGGAATACAAACACATCCCTCTAAGCTTCAATGCGATGCTAGAATTCGACCATAAAATTGGTTAAGGATAAAAACAAATCACCTTCAAGGTTAGTAGTAATTAGCCATTACACTACAATAGCTTGACTCCATTGAATTGAACCTCTACTAAAATGTAGGACATGCATAGACATTAGAGTGGTTATGGTACAAAGTTATCTCATATAATTACACTCTTCCCGCTTACCGATCGCTTTATAATTAATTGGCCTTTTTTACCCTCGAAAATCAATACTAATATGTCCATTGTATTGTGTGTCAAGCGTTCAAGTGCCATATAGACTGATCGTTAAGGGAAAGAAAGAAGATAGAAGATAAGAAGAAACTAAATAATCATAGAATCTCTTAATGCAACAGAATAACATATATTAATCAACATAACTCTCTACAAAGTCATTTCCAAAATGATACATTAGAGTATACTAACACAAATTCTATCTTATGACAGTTATAACTGCCTGTCCCTACTAACGAATAAAATATACATGTAAACAGCGGAAATAAGATAACAACTAGCTATCGATGAAGCCTCCTGCTCCAAGCCCCTCTAAGATGCATCTGGGGAAAACCTGAACTACTAGGCTGCGTACAAAAAATTTGAGCACCCAAGAGTAATAGGGAAAGAAAATAAAAATCTAGATCAGACATGGATCTGGTGTGAGTAAACTTAAGCATTCTAATTATTATGTTTAAAACCCTTTTAAAATTAAAGGTATCTCATAAAACCATGCTGCACATAAACACGGATGAGTTTTTCAATTACGATAACCAAAACAAATTTTATAGAAAATCCAATAATATTATAATAATATCTAATAATTCAGGTAAAATATATATAGCTGAAATGCTTGCAGCTGGGTACATATAAAACTATAAAGGCACGTATTGAAGAATGGATTCTATACTATGACAAGATAAGGGACTACCTTCCGATGGACATCTCTAGATAAAATGCATCAGGGTCTAACAAGAACATCCTATACCCTTGCCACACAGGATTGGCCTACCACTTGACCAATAGTACCGAATATGACCACCTCACTTTGGACCGTAATGTGACGACCCGACTTCCTAACACCAGGAAGTCGCATCGCTAATTAAGAAAGAAAGGGATAGAAGAAGAAAAGAAAGAGAAAGAAGAAAAACAACAACATCAGATAACTCACAGCGAAACGAATGAAATATAATATATCACATAAAATATTACATAGTATCATATTACATCAGAGTACACAACTTATACAACAGATATTAGACAGTTATAAACATCTGTCTAACTATACAACTCAAGTACACAAGATACAGATATCGAACAAACATAGCGAAACCATAATATATCTATACGTGAAGCCTCCTGCTCCATATCTCCTCCAGAATTCGTCAAGCAAACCTCAATCACTTGACTACCCATACATAATATGAGTACCCAAGAGTTTAATAAAACAGAAAATAAACACTCGGGTAAGGCAGGGGTCTGGTGTGAGTAAACGGGTTAAAATTGCTTAACTTTGAAAAACCTTTGAAAAGAAAAAGTATCACATAAGACTTCCCACACATAAACATGGAAAAGTTTTACCTTACGCTAACCAAAACATTTGATAGAAAATCCAGTGATATTATAATAGTGTCTAGGGCTTTCAAGTAAATAAGAAATAGCCGAAATTGTTACATGATTAAATTCCAGCTACTAGCCACAAAAGTGGGTAATACAAACAAAACTGTAGGGTCTCGTAGGAAGAATGGGTTTCCATCAATGGCAGGGCTACTGGGGTACCGCCGTCACAGTACGTGGCCTAGATCGTCGTACCGAGGAGCCACCCTAACTCCCCTGCAACACAAGGTCGGGACCATTTCTTACTGAACAGTCCCGAACAAGACCACCCCGGCAGTTGTTGCAATCAACCGCCCCACACAGCCGAATATAAAGGGACTTCTAGATAGGGGTAAATATCGTCCTACTTGGGCATTACCCACTTAACCTTGCTGCACCTCCCCTGTGTTTAGCCATTCCCGGTTGATAAGGCTTGAGGCTGCGATTACCTTTATAGAACAGATCTATCTTAGAATGCTCATCGTCCACCTGACGATGTTCTGAAAGCATTCAATCCCTACAAGTTCGTTCCGGGTTCGAACGAAACCGAAGGTACTATCTCGTTGTACTCATTTTGGAATCACCCTCAGAGTCAATGACCATAACCCTTGCACTCTAAATCATCATCTCGAATCTACAAGTACTATCACGTCAAACTCATCACGGAATCACCCATAGAGTTATACTGACATATAGTCCTTACACCTCGAGTCTTCACTTGCTCCACTTGGATTCATGACCTAACGTTTAATTGGAATCGATGTGGTTTTCAGATTATCCAAATATGGAAACCCGATCCCGGTCTGATCGAAACCAAACGCCATTTTAATGTCCAAGTTGTTCTTAAAGGTTTAAAAAGTTAACTTATATTCAGGATGAATAACAAATAGATGAATAACATTATCTCAATAGATAATTCATATCAACCAATCATCTTACAAAGCAGCATATCACATATCATAGATATCATACCCAAATCATCCAGTATCAACCAATCACCCAATATCAATCATCCAATATAAATTGATCATCCAATACCAATCACCAAATATCAATCAATCATTCATAATCAGAATTGATTAACTCTTAATCAATTGGATTAACCTAAATCCTTCTTCATTAATTTATTCCAAATGAATTGATCACCTCTTAATGATTTTCCTTAATTAGTCTTCTTGATTTATTATCTTTAGTTATATTCAAGTAATTATCCTTAACCATATTTAGTAATTAATCTTTAATTACTATCATTAATTACAATAATTAATGATCCTTCATTTACTTCCATTAATTAATTAATTATAATTAATTACATTAAACCTCAATTAATTACAATTAATTAATCACATTTAAATTAATCACTTTTATTAACCAACCTTGATTAATTAATTAATTACGTTAACTAATAATCCTTATTAATTAAATGACCCTTAATAAATAATTAACTTGTAATTAATCATCTCATTAATTAGTCTTAATTAATCATAAATAGTAATTAACAATTTGTAATTACTTATCTTAATTAATTAACATCTTAATTAGTTATATTAACCCTTGATTAATTAATCTAATTAATTAATCCTTAATTACTTAATTAAGTAATTATTATTCAATTAAATTATAATTCTTAATTAATTACTTTATTAATTAATTACAATTTTAGTTAATTACCTTTAGTAATTAATCTTTAAATTAATCTTATTCATTAATTAATCCCAATAATTAATTAACTAAAATTAATTAAGTAATTAACCCTTAATTACTTACATAATTCCATTAATAAACCTTGATTACTCTCTTAATAAATTACTTAACAAGTAATTAATTCCATTATTAAATAGTTCTTAATTCTTTAATTAATTAATTACTCCAAAATTAATTAATTTTAAAACATTTATATTAATCAATCCCTTAATTAATATCATCAAGCGATTATCCATTAATCACTTCAGTTAATTACTCCCATGAGTAATTACCACTAATTACTTCCATAAGTAATTACCATTCTTAATTACCTTTAATAATTAACCAATAATTACTTCATTAAGTAATTACACTTAATTAATTTATAATTAAGTGATTATTTAAAATTAAATAAACAATTAACTAATTATTAAAATTAAATAATTAATTAATTAACTTCTTATATTTAAAGAAACTCCTTAATTAATTAAGAAAAAGTATTTATCTTAATTAAACATTACTTATTAATAAATCATCTTTTAATCAAGTATTCTTAAGTTAATAACAAAGATAAATTAACCGTATTTATTTTCATAATTAAATTATTTGAATAAATCAAATTTTAATAACCATTAAAGACCAATTATTCAATTTGGTTTACAATAATAATAACATTAACCTTTATTTGAAAATAATACATATAAATCATATTTTCAAAATTCAAAACACATTAATCATCTAAGTTAAACTTATTCATTCAAAATGAAATTTGAAACTTTTGTTTTAAAATCATTACTTAAAAATTACTTTAAACTTTGATTTAATATTTAAATTCAAATCACTCTTTTAAATTGAAGTTCAAAATTTAATTAGATAATTATTTTCAAAAACAATCATCTTAAAACAATTTAAATTTGAACTATAAATTTAATTTACATTTTATTCCAAAGAACAAGTTTAACCATTTATAAATTTGTTTTCTTTTAATAAACTTGTTCATACTTGAATGCATGATCTCATTATCCAACAACAAGTTAATTTGGAACTTAATTTTTAAATTTTACAGTACTAATACTATACAGTATCAACCCAGAAAAACACGACCCTAAGAACTCGAGAAAAACACGGTAACATCACGAGTTTTCCCCAAAGCAACCCAGCACCTCCCCTCTTCGAGTCACCCCTGAATACAATGCGAGTGTTTCCCAAAAAAAAAACTCGTCTTTCCTAAACAAGATTTCCAGTGCACAACATAAACACGCGTGCACGTGTCCCCTCATCTCCGGCTACCAACGTTCGTCGCGATCGTCGACATCGGTCACAACATCACTCGCGACCCCAAATCTAAACCCAGATCCAACAATACGAATTCAAATCGAAATTCGAACATTCGAACCAAAAGTTCGAACAACAGTAGAACATCGACCCACAAATCCCTTTGCCGCCGGCCAACCCAACACCGATGAACCTTGCCGTTCCCACCACAGAACCGCCACGTCACAAACTTCCTTACCCCCACGTCGCGATCACCTCCTGTCACTCATTCGTGTCGCAAAAGACACGACAACAAAGCCAAACAAAAAACCACACGAAACCCTAGTTCATCCAAATTCCATCAATTCACTCATTAGAAAAATTATTGAACAATTTTCCCATCTTCCATGATTCATAAGCAAGCTTCGACCAAAGTATCAAATCAAAACGTCATGCCGATTAACGGCAATTGCCAAAAACCCCCATTTAGAACAAAAACCAAATTCACATCAATTTCTCAAATAAAAATTATGATATATACTTTAAAAATCATAATTTTTGGTCCTTAACACATACATGAAATCCAAATCTAAAAATAAGATAGTTGATTTTTATCATGCAACTATTTTTCACTGTGTTTCCTATTTTAAACACTATTTACACATATAATCTTACAAAAAATATTTTTAAAATTTTCATCTAACAATAACTAACAACTTTTATTTAATCATCAAGATCAAATAAGGATGTTATTGGAGGTTTTGGAATTTTGAAGTAAAATCTGGACTTAAAAACAAAAAACAGAGTTCATATGTACACAGACCTATACACATATATACACAGATCTTATATATTCAATAATATAAACACTGAAAGGATTTTATGCAATCACCAATAACAGTTCACAGATAACACATGCATGTAGTAACAATCAAATCAAACTGTTTTTAAAAGAAATTTACTCACCTCAAATTAAAAGAAGAGCAGATTTTTAATTTCCAGGCTTTGAACATTTTTTTGAAAAATACTTTTGCTTGCTGTTGAAATTGAGTGCTTTTGCATGCTTTACAATTTGATGCTTTAAAAGGATTGAAGCTGATCTTTAATTTGCCGTTGAACTTGATCTCAATTTGAATTTGCAGAATTTTGAAGTTGCAGGTTTTAATTGAATTGCAGCTTTTACTTTCAACTTGATTTTGTAGATTTTAATATTAAGGAGAACTTACATTTTCAGATTTCATTTCAAATTTGATCTAGCATTTTCTCTGCAGATTTTAATTCTCAGGTTTAAAGGAAATTTCAGTTTTGAGTTCAGAAAAGAATAAAGGAAAAAGTGTTTGGGAAAACCAATTTTCTTCTTAAAAATATTTATTAAAAATTAAAAATGAACATATGCCACTTGTTATAAATTTGAACAAATGTCATCCACTATGCTTAATTGCTTTACATGTGTCACTAACATGCTAATATGTTTACACATAATCCTTAAACATTTTTAAATAAATTTTTATTTAATTTAAATGTAATATAACTTACATATGTAAATATGAATTTATATTTTAAAGAAAATATTATAAAACTAGTTATAATATAAATATACATCTTATACATGGATTTGAAAAATCTAAAACATCTATATATATACATTTATAACATTTTATATTAAACATTTTAAAAGAAAACAAAACAAAACTTTATTTAAACTATCATATTTAAAATAAATAACAATCTTATATTTTAAAAACAAGCAATTATCTTATAATTGAAAACAATTGAATAAATCTTAAATTATCTTTTGAAAAATACTAATTTTAAAACAAAGCTTTAAATCATAATATTCATACATATATAAATTATCAATAGATTAAATTAAAGTTCAAAACAACTACAAATTATAACATATATATACATATATATTACAATTTGAAAATTCATCTTTTATATGAAACACAAGATCTTCTATTCATAATATATCAAATATATATATATATATATATATATATATTATAAATAGAATAAAAATTTATTAGCTTTGAAAAAAAAATCTTATCAATTTTAAATTGATAGAAAGATATTGATCAAAATTTCCAAATTAAATATTTATTAACTTTTAAAAGAATAAATTACCAATTTAAATTAAAATTATGAAGAAAAATTATCAAATCAAATGAATATTTAATGCAGATTATTAAATTGATATTGCCTAAAATTCTGAGTCGTTACACTTAAAGCATACATAAGTAGATAGTAATCGATTAGATTTTGGATGACCATATCATAATGGGAGCGACCCACATGGCCCTGTTGTATGTTCGATTTTTATCATATCCCGGTTAATAAGGCTTGAAGCTAAATTTTAACTATATATAGAAATTCCCACATGGAATGCTAATACTGCCCTCTAGAAAATAATGCAATGTCAGCACTCATCCATACAAGTCTGTTTTGGGAGAACGAAACCATAGGCACACTTCTGCCATATCCATTTTGGAATCACACTTAAGATTAGTAGCAAGTAATCATTTCACTTCAAAATTCCATCTTTGATTCCATACTGTTCAAGATATCTTCAGTTCGAAGTGCTTGAGCTGTATAAAAGCGGTTTTCAGATAACATATCTGATCCCGGTCTCTTCGAAACAACTTTTGATAATTTCTGATAAACTCAACACCGACTCCTTAGGAAATAAACAAACAAAGATAAGAGTGGAGATCCCCGCCTAACCGTTAGTGGATGGATTTCCTTATCATTTATCCTAGAAGAAAGAAACGAGATTTATACGCACAGTATAACATTATTAAGGATGACTGTGCATTTATAACAACTATCGCTATATGACCCGTAATTTTCACTTATTAGTTTACATGCTAACTTGCTTTAGTTTCAAGTAAAGTTAATACACATATAACATATCCAAGTTCATATATACCAAATCATATCATCACCAACATAACCAAAATCACATCTTTAATAACCAACACGTCCATTTAACCATCAATTCAATATATAATGCTAAACTACAAGTTTGCACATACATACACATCCAAGCCATACCCTAGTCCAAACACAACATTATATATAACCACATAACCAAACACACGTGCTCACACACACACACAGATATATATATATATATATATATATATAAGTAAATTCTTTCAAAAAGTCAAGAAATTTACACACAATAATTTTGCAAAACCATTTGAAAAATTTTCCCCTTTTCAAAACTTGATCTTTGGACCCAGGAACATGGAATAGGCTTGGCCATGGTGTTAAAAGGGCATTGCCTTTATGCTTTAGGGAAGTGTGGCCTTATATTAGAACGGTTAGAGACTTCAGATAATGTTGAATTCACAAAACCGGACCCAAAAATTAGTCTACTTCTCTTTGATTTTTGGAGTAACTATCAAAACTTGGAAAAGTAATCAAAAGAAAAGTTCTTTAAAATTATTTTCTCTTTTATTTCAAAAAAAGAATCACTCATTTTGGATTTTTTTCGAGGGAGATATGGTCATAAGAAGAAGAGATATTTTTGAATGAAAATATAGGTCCGAAAATTAGTTAGAGAAAAATATATCTTTTACCCAAAAATATCTGAAATTTGAAAAAGTGGTTGAAATAAAAGTTATAGCCACTGCAATTCTACGTGATTTGAATAAAATAAAATCTAGATTTAGATTAGTCTGTAGGAAGTTATGCTTGAATTAAGTGTGAATAAAAATGGAGAAAATGTTGTGGAGTTTTAAACAAGTTTCTAAGGATTTAAAATGATGGAATCTTGGATTTTAAACTTTAGAATTTTTTTGTAAAGGCCATTAAAGTTCTCATGAAGACATGAATGACTTTTACAAATTATAAAGTCTAAATGAAAAATGGAGAAGAATAATAAGTGATTTGTTTTTATATAAAGTACAAATACCAAATTACAAAAATGCCCTTGTAATTTACCCCTCCACATCCACTTGCCACCTCATCACCCATGTCTCCTTCATGTTTCCAACAAAATTTCCTTGTCCCGTTTTCACCTTTTCAGGATAAAACATGTTTTAAGTACTTTTGTACTTTATGTCCACTAACGTGACATTTTTCATTTTAAACTTTATATACTTAAATATAAATACATATATACATACACACTAATACATCCATATATACATATACTAACTAATTCACAAATATATTTATCAATATACAAGTGGTCACAATGTTTCCTACACTTTTATTCGACGAAAAGTTGAAAATTCGAAATATGAATTTCAGTCATATTTTCGATTTTTCTTCAAACTAAATATTTTTATAAACCAAATTTAAAATGATTTCACCATTATTAGTTATTATTATAAAAAAAATTATATTCATTATAAAAACTATATATCAAATATTTGAAATTAATTAAATATTCGCAAGTCAGAGCTGCGAAATTCAGAGTCGTTACATTCTTCTTCCATTAAAAGAATTTCGCCTCCGAAATTATACCTCAACCTAGCCCATAAAACATTTGGCACTATACATCAGTTCGTATGATGTATATAGATCATTCATATACAAAGTCTAATTCGTTGTCTATTTGAATACATAACTTTTACTTAGAACTAGTATCGCTTACCCGATTTTTTAGTGCGGACTCCGATCAGGTTCCTTGATTAGGAACTTCCATCTCCTTATATAGACATGTACCATGATAGAAAATATTAGTCCCATACCGAAAATCCTCATCAAGTGCAAGCCATCAAAAATCGAGTAATAGATCCTTATCCAGAATGGTGTGAAACACCTCAAAGCATGTACTCGAATCTGAGATCAAACTATATGGAAATGATAGATGATCTACGTCCAACTAACGCACATCTTTGATTGGTTCCTCCAAATACCAATTCTATTTACACTAAATTATTTATGAAAACATTTCACAAAACTAACTTTGGTTCATTTGGATACTAATCCACTACATCCTAAAAGTATATATCCCAATTTGCTTCAACTATTCCATTTTCCATTTATCTCCTTGTTTGCTACTAAATTGGTCACAAACACCCAAGAATAGATTTTTGTAGAGAAGTAGTGAAGAAAAATTAAATTAAACCGAGAAAATATTTAAGCCAATAACAAATAAAAAGTTATAATCAGGAACATGGAGAATTATAGTGGCTCGGCATTGTATGCCTATGTCCACTTTGAAGATTATCCTTTATTAATCACTTATGAATCTAACTACAGCAGTAGATAATGGCAAAAACTTAAATACAATAGCACTACAACAAAAATACTCTTTTACAACGCACTTTTTACAACGGGCATTGGCTGCCCGTTGTAATAGTAGGCTATTACAACGGTCCATTCATGCCCGTTGTAATAGATGCCCTATACAAAGCCTTTTTTACAATAGGCAATAACTGCCCGTTGTAATAGAATGCTATTACAACGGTCCTTTATTGCCCGTTGTAATAGATGTCAATTTTACAACGTTCACAAAATGTCTGTTGTAATAGACACCAATTTTACAACGGTCACAAAACGCCTGTTGTAATACATGCCACTTTTACAACGTTCACCCCAAAATTTCACAGCGCGCCTTTTGTTCCCCCGAAAATTAAAATAACAAATTACTCCTTGCATCTCACGCTCCCAAATCCAGGCCCTCGTTCTCAAAAACCCTAATTCTTAAATCGACAAAGCCAAGACCGCTTCTGTAAGCTCCTCCGCTGCAAGCTCCTCCAGCTACAAGCTCTGTCACTACAACCCTAATTCTTCATTTTTGAGGGTGCCGCGACAATTTGAAGAGGTTGAGGTCGCTACAGTAAGGTGATTCCATGTCTTGAAGTTCGAAGAGGCGACAATTCTTCCATTATGTACACATGCCGTGCCTTGCACTTGTGACCAATTTGTGCCCCTTCTCATTACACCCAAACCATAATTTTTGATTTTTTCTTTTAAGAAGTTTTATAGGAGTAAGCCCTTTGGATTTGGAAATCTCTCCATGGCTGTTGAATCAGAGGTTCTTGCATGAGAATTTGGGTTGTTCTTTGATTCATGGTAGAAGTGCTAGAATGATTTTTTTGAAGTAGTGTGCGGGGTAAGGGTTTTGTTACTTTTATTGAGGCTCGTCCATTTCTCTTCATTTTTTTGCTAAAGATACCGCTTCTCTGAAGTCTACAGATCTTGATGCCAAGACATCATGCCAATTTTTTTTTAAGTTCATCAATAAAATTTTCAAATGGAAACTTAGGTGGTAAGGTGTCAATCAGACCTTGCAAATAAGCATGAACAGTAGTGGTTTGCATAAGACCGGCCATAGTTCCTTAGGGCCTTTGCAGTTCTCCTGGCTTAAATCTGATCAAGATCTCCTCTTTGAACACTTGCCATCACTCATGATAAAGGTTGTTCTTGGTTAGCAGAAACCGCTGTTGGGTTCATTTTGGAGATGAAAAGAATAGGTAAAAACTCATTCTAGTTCAAGAGCATGTTGATATCTAAATAACCTGCCTAATCCATTCTACAATTTATCTCCTCCAGTAACGATAGGGAAATTAAGTTTGATGGTGGTGTTTCGAAGAGGTCTTGGAGTGTGGAGTGTCCCTTCATTGTTTCTTGAGTTTTCATGTTGGACCACTGCCCTGTGATTTGAAGAAACTCCTGCTTTTAGTTGTATTATGTCACGTTGATGCCTCAGTTGTCTCCGATTGGGTGGAACATAAGTGGAAGATCTTGTATGATTTGTTGTATGGACATTTGGTTGGAGCATAGGTTGATTTTTAGATCTACCAGCATGCATCCGATATGATCTTTTTTGTGAACCTTTATCCAATCTGGTTACCATTGCATTTATGGCTTGTGAAATGTTATTGCTATTGCTTGCCATTTCTTGAGAGCTTGCATGAAGTTCATGGGAAATATTTTGCAGTTCTTGGGTGGTTTCTTCAAGTTGTCTCAGTGAAACAGTAGTCGTACTGTTGGTCTGATCTTGTCTAGCCCATACATTGGTCTCCTCCTCACCCTTTGGTGGGTTTTCAGCGAGATCATCATCTTGAGGATCTGATTCTTGAGGTATAGAAAGTTCCAGAGGGAATAGTGGATCGGAATCACAAATGGTAGATTGTAATTCTGGAAGCTCGTCCCAAATGATAGAATGTTCAATCAATATACACAAAATTAAGGACTCGTGTACAAATGAGGGAACCCAAAATACAAGTCGTGCTGAGTTTCCTTTGGGTTCTTCCGAGAAGAAGAAGCTATTTGATGTGAAATGCAATGGTATGTCTTATTTAATTCTTGATTCTTGGTCGTTGATCAACTAGCATCTATACTTCAATTTATAAAATCAAAAAAATAAAAAAAAATCACTATTTACTTTTTTGTTGCATGTATGATATTCTATTTATGTAGGCAAAATTCTAAGTTTGGAAAGCAATGATCATACTCAGTCAATGTCCAAAAACATTAATGGTGCACATTCAAAAGTATCTATGGAAACGAACGAGGTTGTCGATGAGAATAATACTGCAAAAACTAAGAAAAGAAAAGAATCGGTTGATGTTGATGGAATTTCATGCTATTCTGACAGTTCAGTGGAGGATCAATATCATTATATCAGTTTTGATGGTAAATTTTGCTAATTTTTCATAGTTGTTTTTGTTTGTTTTGCTCTTGTCTCAGTTTTATTATTGGTTATCTTCACTTTCTGACAGGAAACTCAACAGTTCACAATTCTGTTCGTTCGTCAACAAGGCGTGTAAAATTCAGCCTAAATTCCAAGAAAAATACACCACTTCCTGAAGCAAAAAATCTTTTCTCAACTACCACTGATGTCTGCCATGAGAACACAGCAGGCCTAATAGATTCAGTTATTGAAAATGCTGAAATATTCAAAGACATAATCGACCTTGACATTGTAGATGTCGACAATGGCATACATAATGGAAGCATTTCCAGTGAAGGTAACAAGGAAAATGCCATGGAAAATGAACATGCTCGGAGCAAATCTTTATCCAGCAATGAAAACATAACACCATTTGTACCCTGCTCAACAAATAACACTGAATCTCAAGACTCCGAAAGCGAAATGGCCGAGCTCATGGAATCTACAAAGGAAGTCCTTAAACTGTTTCCTCAACACCCTCACTGTGGCCCATTGCTCATCCATGCAAAATTCGTGAAAAAAGGCCTGACCTACGTTTAAAGATGGCTTTTGCTGAACTTGTGAAAAGCATCAAAAACTTATCGATCAATTCACCAGATGAAGAATTTGACGAAGGGTTCAGGACATTGGACTATGTTGAGGAGCTCGGGTTCAGTGTTGAGCAAGTTAGGGATCGCCTTAAGAAGCTCAAAGAGATGCGCGATTACTTAACGGGGTTGCATGACAAGAAAGCTTCGAAGGTGCATAAAGTGGAGGAGCTGAAGAACGAGCAAAAGATTAAAGTTTCAGAGGTGTTAGATATTGATAAGAGGATAACAGCCCTTAATGAGGAAAGGGAGAAGTTGATGTCAGAGAAGATGTGTTGTTGGTTGTCAAGTGGTGGCTGTGGTGTGGCAGACGTGGGTGTGTGGTTGTATACGAGGAGGAGGTGGTCAGGTAAGTAAGGATGTTGGTTAGGGCATATAATGATATGCACAACAGTGACTGAATGATTGAGGTGGAGGAGGCTGATGGAAGGTTCACAGGGATATGCAACAGTGTGGTTAACAGTGATTGGTAGCAGCAGTGATTTCAATATGGATGGAGCAGTGGTATGATAAACAATGTATGGTGGTAGTGAATTGTTGGTGATGGTAGTTGTAAAGAAGCAGAAAGGTGGAGGCAGTGTGCACTGTTTTATGCACTATTGTATATGGTGGAGTTCTAGTCAGTGGAGTGCATTTTTGGTGTCAGAAGTATGATGGTAACCGGCTTGTCAGTGAAGTTGTGAAGGCAGGCAGTAGGCAGTGGGAGACCGAGGTCGAGGATCTGAACAATGTTGCGGTCGCTGTTGAGGAAGAGAGCGTGCTTGTTAAGGTAAAGTTTGATGAAATAGCGAAATCTTCATGGTGAGCAGGTCCTCTTTATGAAGTTTATCTTAGTTCATTTTATGCTTAATGTACTTAAGGTGGTTTTTTGGGTTTATGGTTGGTGTATATCATCTAAGATTGTGAAGACATTGACTTTTATTATGGTATGACATGGTTATGTGATATATTTTAGGGGTCCATTGTTCATCACATATGATGTAACATTTACTGCCTTATTGACAAAGTGCCTATGATTGGTATTAAATAATTTATGCAGTTTTTGGAGTGTTAGAATTCTATGACTCTAGCTTTTAGTCTTTTCGTATGTGATTTTAATTATTTTACGACAATATTTAGTATTAGTATGGATATATTGCATGGATGCTGCTGTAATTTTTTTTAAAAATTTGCATTTATTTTACAACGGGCAATGTGAGTTGTTATATGAGCTTTTTACAACGGTCAATGCATGTTGTGAAATAGGCTATGCAACTAGTGTGGTTACTCTATCGCAACAGGTTATGGCCGTTGTATTATAGTCTATTACAACGGTCATAACCCGTTGTAAAAAAGTATACTGCAATGTGCTTTGCCCGTTGTAAAATGTGGTGGATCTATTACAACGAAGCCTATTACAACGGGCACATGCCCGTTGCGAAAATCATATTACAACGGGCATTGCCCGTTGTAAAAAGACTGTTTTGTTGTAGTGTAGAGTCTAGAGTAATAAGAAGCGCAAAGATCCTTAGAATAACCCATCAGGCAAGTATTTATAGGTGAAGACGACTACCAATCTATGAAATTTTGGCTGAAGGACTTTCTAATCCATATATGCCCACTAGACGGATCGCTAGGCCCAATTCCCAATAAGGAGGGATTGGTACCGATCCCTTCATTAGTCAATTTTTGGGCAGCGACCCCTATGGTGGCTTCTCTATGCTAAAATATGTTTAATCTCCAATTTTCTTGTTATTTGGACCATTGGAACTCGAGTTATTGCTCGATCATTGATTTTACAGGTAATAACCATCTTTCCTTACCCTTTGAATCGACAATAAAGCACACATGTCCAACTCAAATTGCATGAACAAGTGGATCATTAAGGGTAGAAAGAAAATAAAGACAGAACATAATCTCACACGAATGAAATAACATATATTATTTCAATAATAATCTTTACAGCGGAAAATTTTAAAATACAATATCAGAGTCAAACTTAGATTCAGCCTAGACAGTTGTAACACTTGCCCTTAAAATTGCTGACAAAACAAATGCAATAGATGTAGCGGATAATAGAATACGTCCATACGATGATGAAGATCAGCAGCTCTCCTCTGGAAATTGCAACCATCTTCAACTAAACGTGAAACTATTTGGATCTGACCCGAGTATTCAAAATACCCGAATTAGGCTTGATAAACCAGCTTGAGATACTCGAGATTTTAAATGTATAGATCATGACGATGTTATCAAAACTTTAAAAAGAAGAGTATCTCATAAGACCATGCCCACACATAAATACGGACGGATTTTTAACTTATGATAACCAAAACACTTTTATTACCAAAATAATTTGACATTCTCTTTAATGAATTTTTTTGGAAAACATCTTTTAAATAAACTTATTCAAATAAGGTATCAATACCCCGACTAATTCTTGGGAAATATATCTGAACTGGTTGAACGGAATATACCGGACGAAATATATAATACTAAAAGTGGTAGTTGAAATGTTTACAAGTCATTACAGCTATTTTGGGACTGCAATCAAAACTGTAAAGTTCAAATTAGAATTGGATTTCCAACATGGCATGGAACCTCGATAACCACGCATAGCAACTGAAACCCGGTGGTTTTTCGTGCAGGGACTCACACACCACTATTCCTCATATTGCCACACTTCTTGATATCTGGTGGCTTCTCATGCGAGGACTCACGCGCCACTATATCATACAATAAGGGTCTTATCTAGACACCTTGGTGACCTAGATCATACGTCGCCAGTCACCTTGAGGGATCATATTCCACCCTCATCATACTGAACCTAAAATAT
Source organism: Allium cepa (assembly GCA_030765085.1). NCBI lineage: Eukaryota > Viridiplantae > Streptophyta > Magnoliopsida > Asparagales > Amaryllidaceae > Allium > Allium cepa. The sequence continues at coordinate 177,781,587 of CM060930.1, forward strand.
GTAATGTAGTTCCTATGTCATTTTCGAGATGTGAGGCTTAGGAGTGAGGTTATGCTCAACTTTAACAAGGCCACGCTTCCTTCTTCCATACAGCACATTCCATATAGAATGCCACACTACCATTCCTTCGATCAATATTAACTTCCACGAACGTACAACCTCTGAGCTCGTACGTCTCAGAGAAGGGTATTAAGCTAAGAGAAGTTTCCTTCTCCGCCGCCAAAGAAGTATGCTGGCAAGGTCAATGTTTGTGATCTTAGCAATGAAATGTCAGACATTCGTCCATATAAGTTTGTTTTGGGACTGAACGATACCAAAGGCAAATTCCTTAGTCATTACTAGGTGAGAAGCCCCTACAACGAAGATTCAAAATACGACAGAACCACTTCTATAATAAATGTCTATATATTAGGAGCTACCTAAAGAATGTTGACAAGCAGTCCTTCCGCTAATAAAGATATTTGGTCTTTAATAATCATCATCTACAATACGTCTTCGCTTTTGAACGTATACAGTGTTTCGAAGTGGTTTTCGGATAGGAATTACCCAAATCCGACCTTGGTTTCTTCGAAACCAATTATCGATAAAAAGATGTTAAGTTCATATCTGATTATCAATCATCAATCAATTACTTCATCTTTTATTTAAATCAAATATCTTTCTTAGATGTATATTTTTTTCAATTTATTCCATTTCATTCCAAGAGTATCTAGAATCATTAAGCCACATTTGTCAAATTATTTGGTTGATTTAAACCTCACTTTTAATCTTGGAATAATTCCAAATCATTTCATCTTTTCTTAGGAAAACATTTCCAAATTATTTATTAAATCTTAATAAAAGATTTCTTTCTTAACTTCAAATCACATTCTTACAAATCGAAGATTTTCATAACAGAGTGTTATTACCACCCTATATATGTTAAATTTCACCTCCATGGACTAGTGGCAAGTAGTCCTACATCATGAAGATCTTCGTCATCAATGATCATTGACTTTAGTATATTTTATTTCTAAAATTAGTTTGAAGGGATTTTTGGGTAGGAATCATCCAATGAGTTTTGTAAGTTTTAGATTATAGAACTAGGGAACATGAGTCTAAGACGTAGTGTTTAGTCTTTGACCAATATTACTATAAGTACCAGTACCTCTATTATTATTATTATTATCATTTTTTATACATACATACATACATACATACATATATATATATATATATATGTTTATCTTTATTTTTATTTTACTTAGTTATTATTATTATTAATTTACTTATTTAAGTTTATTTTATTATTGTTATTATTATTATGACTTTTTAATTGGCTTTGTCATTTAGTTTTTGGTTCCATCTCTAGCTGACCCAAACTTGCTTAGAAATAGTGATTTAGTTGTTATTGTTGTTGTTGAATTATCCAAATTCGATCCTGAAAATCCGATCCCGACTTTTCAGCTAGGAATCACCCAAATCAGATCCTGATTCCTTCGTACAAATCATCGATAAAAAATGATTATTGGAAGATTTGATGATTGATTTATGCATTTCTTTTATCAAACTATCGTCTATCGATATAAATCTTTATTAAATATTCTTCTAGTGAATATGCAATTGTTATAGCCTTTCTTTGAAATTTATAGAATCATTTGATTTATTTAAACCTTTTTGAACTTAAAATAATTCTATTTTATTTTTCCTTTTATTTAGGAAAAATTTAATATAAATTTTAGAGTATCCCGGCTTTCCCTTCGATCTGTTCCACCCTCGTCTAAAAGAGAAAACAGAGGCCAGGTAAGCTCAGGGTACTGGTTACTTCATTCCCAACCTTGTTACATACCTTGTTTTGCCGTTTAGATCTCACAGACGGGAGAAATGTACAAGTCGTTTCCGCATACTCCTTTCATTTTTAGAAATTATTTATAAAACTTCGAAGTCGTTATTTAAAACACTTAATTATTCCTTTAAAAATATCTATAAAAGATTTGAAAAAGGATTGTTGAGTTTAAATTCATAATTCATAAGTTATTAAAAAGCGTTGCAAAAAACTATATTCTTCAAAATGACTTTTATACCATTTGGTAATCCATCCTTTCAACTTCAATTAATTTTAAAACATTTTAAAACATTTTTAAATTTTATTTCATATTTTTAAAACATTTAAAATATCAATTTTAAACTATGATTACTTTATTGTAAAAGCACAATTTTTTTGAAAAAATTATTTTGCACATATTTTAAAATGTACTTAATAATAATCTTGATTTTCTTTCTTCGTTGGAAAACTATGGATATAATAGTCGAAAAATTCTTATCTCAAAGGATTCCGATATACATTCGACTTTGTATACTTATTTAATTTTTTTGGCACGAAATCGCGAACTACCTTTACGCGATGCGCTTAGTTTTGACTTATTTTTCAATTTCTTTCCAAACTTCATTGAAACACTTTTAAATGTTTACAAAACTTTTATAAATCATTTCAAAATCATTTTGAACAATATTTTCATATTGCAAACCCATTTTCCATTTCATTTCATATTATAATATTATATTACTATAATATCATTATCGACTTTTTTAAAATCATTTAAAGGCTAAATCTCTCCATGCACATATTATTATGGATTTAATTTTCCATTAAATTTAATTAGGTTAATTACTAATCATTTCCCTTGTTATTTATCAGACCAAGTTATTAACAATTTCATAATTATATAATGAATCGTAATACCAACCAAGTTATCATCCAATATCAACCAATATTCAACATATTAATTTCTAACTTAACATGTGTATTATCAATTTAAGTTTTATTAAAATAAACCTAAGATTTGAGTAATCACTTATGGCTCCACTCGACCAAACTTTTCCGTAGACTTCTCTATTGATTTCGGCAGCACTTTCTTCCCTTTTTCTTGCTTTGGTGCTTCCCAAACTTCCTTCTTTCTTCACTTAGGTTCGGCCTTGACTTGAGAAGTTGGAGGAGCTTGGCCTTGGCTTGGGGAGGTGGTGGCCTTGAGTTTAGGAGATGGAGAGGAGCGGTTTGCACTTGGATTTGAGGTGGAATACTATATTTTACTTTATTTTTTTCTAATATTTTTCTTTTATTTTCCTAAGGCATGGAAGCCATGAAATGGAGAGAAGAAGCTTTAAAATTGAGAAGAAGTTTGAAAAAGTGAAGAAAGTGAGTTGCTATTTATACAAAATTTGGAATAAAATATTATTATGTAAAAAGATCAAAATACCCTTACTTCAACTTAAAGTAATCTTATTTTTTTCAACGTTTACCATCACCATTTTACAACACTATTTATGTCTTAATCACTTAAGAATTATGTAAAATAAAGATTTTATTTAGATTTTATTTTGACACTTTTGTCATTTTGTGCTTACTTTTTACTAATGATATTCTAGAATTTTCTAATCACGATTAGTAAATGTAAAATTGTTTAGTAACTTTGTTATTACTTACCTTTTTTAAATATGTGTTCATGTATAAGAAAATAATGGTGCAACAATGTTGGGACAACTTTAAATCGACAATTTGCGGTCACATTTTGAAGATTTAGTTAAACTGTTTATTTATGTAATCCAAAATTAAAAAAAACTATAGTGTTGTTTAAAAATATAAACGCCCATAAATTAATTTAAAATAATTTATTTAACCAATTATTCATATTTTTGTCTATATTCTCTTAGCAAATCCTACCTAATATTTTTTTTTTGAAAACCCAGGAGAATACGGCAGGCTGGTAAACTCCTGAGGAGGGTACAGTAAAGCCGTCCGCTGATCCAAGCCCTCATTACTCTGGATAAATTTATATAGGATAGGGAAGCGCATCGTAGGAATCAAACTTGGGTCTTGTTATCATAACTCAAGCCTCTTTTCCATTGCGCCGCACCCGCGGACCCTATCTAATATTATTTAAATAATAAAATGTTATATATTATATATTTAAAATCACTTTAAATAGTATATTTAGAGGTTGTCAAATTTTGGGTCGTTACATACTTCCCCCATAAAAGAATTTCATCCCCGAAACTACCGAAACAAAAACCCAAAGGTTTTCGCAAAATATTTATTTTTAAACCTATAAGAGTTTGATGTACATAGATCATCCATACACAATATCCGTTCGATTAACTATTCAAATCCACAACTTACTTCCGAACTAGTATTGATCCCCCAATCTTTAATGCGGACTTTGATCAGGCTTTTTGATCAGAATGTTCGGTCTCCTTGCATAGTTCTCAACTATATTGGAAAACTCAAACATCCAACCACAAATCCTCATCATTGTTTGTCATCATAAATCAAGTGATAAATCCTCTTTCGGATAAGTGTCAAACATGTCAAAGTTCTGCACCCAAATCTTATATTAAATCGTGCGATGAAACAATCCATATACTCTATATGAACTTAATATTCTTTCAAATTTTTTTATGAACACATTTCATAAAATTTTCATCTTTATTCAAACTCTTTTTAAAGATACTTCTTTATACATAAATTTCATATTTTTATTTCCAAATATTTCTTAATGGTTTCTGAAAACTTATTTTCAAAATAATTCATTTTATTGATAAATCACCATAAACGTTCTTTAACTAATATCAAATGTGAAAACATTCTTTATTTAGTTAAAACTTACTTAACCAACTTAACACTCAATTATTAATTACCTTTATATATATATATATATATTCTCTTTACCCTTACAGTTTTAATATATAAAAGCATTCATATACTCATTGTAACACCCCACTCCGAGACCCACATTAGCAAAGAATATTACAAGGTAATATCGTCTGCTAATACAGAGAATAGAGCTAGATAGGAGCGACCATCTATAGCCCTGTCTTAACTAACTACTGAATACGTCGATAAATGTAGCATTTTTTTTAATGTGGATCGACATATCCAATAGATACTTAATACAAAACTATAATGGCTATAAGATCTAACAGAACAAAATATAATAACTCAAATGTAAATCACATCATAGAACAGTAGATCATCACATACATATACACATATACAAATACATCACAGAGTATACAAAATGATACATGTCAAGTGGTATAGCAACCACATTATACATGCGAGTCAAAAGAATATGCATATCAGTGTTACAACAAAAAAGGACTACACAAAAAGCTATAACAAAAGGAGATAGCAGAGTAGTCCATGCGGAAGCAGAATATGCGAAGTCCAAATGTACCTAACCTGAAACACCTCGGTCTGACCCGAGTATAAAATACGCGGGTCAGTCTAGCTAAACAAATCGGTTAGATGAGCTCAATGATAATGAACATGCAAGGTCATAAAGTACCACAAATATCTCTAAAAGAGATTACTCGATCATCTAGCAAAAGATGAATCATAACAAGCCACATATCATCGGCAACTCTAATAAACAAAGTATATGAATATCCCAAATCAAACCAAAAGGAAAATCACAAATACCAATAAAGATAACACAAGTTTCCACAAGGTGATCGCTATGTATCGAGTGGTTCAAAAGGCCTACTCCGAAAGGCGATACTTTAGGGAAATATAAATATCAATGAAACAAAAGATGCACGTGCTCAGTACTGTATAAACAAGGATCCACAAGCCCGAAGGCGACAAACCCAAGTATCTCTCGAGCGGTGACGAAGGATCAACTCCAAAAGCGATACTATAGGGCAACAAACCCGAAGGCGACAAACCCAAGTATCTCTCGAGCGGTGATGAAGGACCAATTCCAAAAGCGATACTATAGGGCAACAAACCCAAAGGCGACAAACCCAAGTATCTCTTGAGCGGTGACGAAGGACCAACTCCAGAAGTGATACTATAGGGCAACAAACCCGAAGGCGATAAACCCAAGTATCTCTCGAGTGGTGACGAAGGGCCAGCTCCATAAGCGATACTATAGGGCAACAAACCTGAAGGCAATAAACCGTAGTGGCGAATGTCCGGAGGCCCAGTACTGGACACCACTAACTGGCAATATGTGTCACAAACTCTCGGAAAGGAACCCGAAAAGTGTTAACGTGTGTCCCATACCACACGTTCGCACTAAATGGTTTACTAACCGTTAGTCAATTCCACACTCAAAGCAGTACAAAGTTTATCTCATGTCATCGGTAAACTAAACCCGAAGGTCAAAACGATCAAACGAATAGATTAGGAATTAATTGGAAAGATAAACACACGTATTCCATAGTATGTGTTTTACCCAACCATTTAATTACCTTCCTACTTCGTTTGAAATGCAAAAGAGTGTAATTTTACTTAGAAAATAATTTGGAATAAATTTAGAAATCGTTTGAAAACACTTTGGAAATTGCCTTTGAAATTCTCCTATTATGGAGTAAATAATTTAATACTTAAAAAAATACTAAACAATAATTTCACAAGCCAATTTATTTGAAAAACACTTTAAAATGCTTTATAAAACCCGTGCACGAAATCTAGAGAGAAAACTCAAGAATTCGGGAAAATATCAAAAATGGCGAAATTATTATAAAAACCGCTGAAAACACGCTGCGAACCCAAGTTCGAAAGCAGGTTTGGACCTATAAAAAGAGTCCAAATGATATGAAATTTTGTAGGAATATTTTTTAACATTCCTACTCCAATCTGCAGAAAGATTCACTGAATTCCGACTCGAAACGAAGAAACTGCGTCATTATGAAGTTGGACTAAAACCACTATAAACTGTTGTATAAAAATAGCGCAAAGGTTCAATTTCGACGATGAGTTCAAAGGGACAAATGAACCCATATCTTGGTGAAATTTGGTAGAAGCATAAACTAATGCTTCTCCTCCGATCTGTAGAAAAGATCGTTCGATTCTGACATGAAATGAAGAAGTTATACTATCTCAAACATGAACTCAGGCAATGTTTGCAACAGTTCAAAACCGAAAATGTACAGGCCTGAAACCATCTTTGGTTCAACTTCCAGGCATGAAACAGAGAATCAATTTGCATCAGATTGAGCCCAAAATTTGTATGCTTGTATTAGAAAACTTTATCTTTCTAACAAGAAAAGAATGATGCAATTTGGATAAAACATAAGAATGTTAAGATGTCTCAAAGTTGAACTCATACAGTGTTTTCATTGTAAAACTCTAGGCAAAAACATGGCCCAGGTCAAAATTTGGCAACGTATTTATATAAGCTATCAATGTCAAAATGACCTGAAATTTGGTACGTGTATAGTAGAGAACTTCATCTATCAGGAAAAAAAAGAATCATGCAATTCGAATAAGAAATGAAAGAGATATGATGTCTCAAACATGGACTCAGTCCATGTTTGTGGCAACGTAGAACAAAATGTGCACAAAAAATTTTCAGGCTGTGCATTGATTTTGCAGTGTTGTTTTCAGGCAACAAGCGAACATGTTTTGCAATGAAATTTGGTATGCATATACTACAACACACAGGCTATCAACTGAAGAAAACCCGGTAGCATTTCGTTACCGGATTTGTGAGAAAATGATGTGCAAAGTGACATACAAACTCAGATTTCACAAAACAAAACATGAGCATAAAATCATTGTATTGAAGCTATTTTTGGGTAGATTTTTGCATTTCGAAGCTTTTGCTTCAGCTAGCAATTGTTAGCAGTAACTCACCTTTGATTTATCATAGCAAATACCCGAATTAATGGAGAAAGATTGAAGCTTGGGTTGAATTTTAGCTTCTACAACCTGTAAAACTATGGAACAAGTGCATGCAAGAAAGAAGAAAGCAATTAACAAACAATCATTCACAAATTTAAACTTTGATGAAATATTAGGTTTTAGTTTTTGATTACCTGTAGATTTAGCTTCAAACTGATTTTTAAAACACCAAATTTGAGTCTAATTTGATGATTTTTGGTTAGGGTTTGTAAAAAGAAAATGAGTTCTTTTCTTCTTTTTTTTCACTGACTTGAGGAAGGAGATGAGAAGATGAGAATGATTTCCTGTACATATAGGAGATGTTTTTCTCATTTTCTTATCTCTTCGACTAGGCTAATAGGCTTTTAGGGCCCAATAAGATGAATTTATCTAGAGAAGGGAACTTTTGAATTCCCTCCTCTTAACTTATTCAATTAATAACGGGGCATAAATTTATTTAAAGAAGAAAAATTTTCATTTACCTCTCTTAACTTATTCAATCAATGAGAGGGCATATTATTTATATGGAGAGAGAAACCTTTCATTTATCTCTCTTTAATTAAATTGATTGATACATTAAATATTATTATTATCAAATAATACATGGCTTAAAAATGTAAGTTTATCCAAATATATTCCAGTGTGAATTATAAACGCGCAACATTGTGGTGTTTATAAATGATATAAATTTTCGCATTTATTTATATATATGCATACTCATACAATTATGGTATAAAATGTCAGAATTTCTAACCATCAATACAATACTTGTAAATTAGATTGTAGTTTTAATTTTAAGATACCAACAACAAATAAAGTAATACTTGAATAAGCAATAATTGGCAACAAATAACTATTTATACCCTACATGCTTATGACCATAAATGAAAGCTTTACACATATATACACTTTGAATGCACATTAAATACACTTAAATGGACTTTAAATTACAAAATAATTTTATAACTAAACAGATGTTTATACATACGTATATGAATATAGAGATAAAAACCATACGTATATGTGTGTGTATATATATATATGCATGTTTATATGTATATAGTCACATATATGGTTGCAAAGTATATGAACAAAACTTTACTTACACTAAACAAATTAACAAAAATTCCCTTTAAAATAAACAAATTAACAAGACTTTCCTCTACCTATAATCAGATATATGGTTGCACAATACCTTAATAAAACTTTCCTTGCACAAAGTAAATTAGCAAATCTTTACCTTAATAAAAATTTCCTTGCACAAAGTAAATTAGCGAAACTTGCCATTTATTTTAAATCACATAATTAGTATCTAATAAAATATGTATGTGAATTTAATTTGACAAATGTACAAGCAAACAATTAAACATACATAAACATATATGATTGAATTTAACAACTACAAATTAAAACCTGCAATTTTCTTTGTTATAAAATAGAACATATGAACAAATTCCGTTGATTAGCAAAATCATATAATTATATAGTTATATGTGAAATTGTTTGTATAGATTAAAATTAACCTAATAAAACTTATTCCAAAAAAATTCTCAAAATTAAAATTAAGAAGAAAAATACAATTAATAATTCAACAACAAATTTGCATCTCCAAACATATAAACATAACAGAGTTTTAATCAAAAATATACATATATATGATCATGTTTGCATCTAATGTTGACAAGATATATGTATAGGGAATTGTGATAATGGATAAATTAATTAGACAAAAGCATGTAATAATTGGTTATAAATGACATAAGAATTTGTGAATCAAGATGATACATTAATATTGCCCAAGTGAATACCTTGAATGATAATTTAAAAGCTATTAGATTCCATGAATCAATCTTATTACCAAATCTCTAAAGCACACCTTTTTATTTAAATAAACATCCTTTAAAAATCACATACTTCTTTTAAAAATTATTAAAAGAAGTAATTGGCAATAATTAATACAATTATTGCATTTTCTCTAAATAGAACTTATTTTCCATTTTTTTTAACCCAAATAAATAAAATAAAGTTCCAAACTTTATTTTTCTCATTTTATTTTCAAAATTCATTGTTCATTCCAAATAAACAATATAAAACTTTTAATTTTATTTTAATTCACAATATTAAATTATAACTACTGTTATAATTTAATATTTACAGGTAATTTCCAAAACCCGGGTTGTTACCGACTCCCTCCCTTAAAAAAAATTGCGTCCACGCAATTTCTATAATGGAAGTTATCTATAATATCTATTTCATGACAAAAAGATTCAAATCAAAAGATAGGATCATAGATATTCACCCTCAACAGAGGATGAAAGGATCAAAACAAGTTTGCTCGGAAAATCCTAGGGTTTCCCAAGTACAATACTTAGGGTTGGCGGACCATAGAATTTCTTAAGCGGAACATTTTTATTTCGAAGGTGTTTAGTCTTCGGAAAAAAAACTACACAAATAGAATTCGGCACAATACATAAGTCGGTAAGACTCGTGATCATGCAATATAGGAGAATTAACAATCGAGATTAAATCTCGAAGATATAACGAAATTGGGTTACCTGGAACATATCATGAATACCCAAACGGAAAAGAAAACGATGCATGAAAGCAATCGAACCAAGGCGTTCAGTAATAGTAGATGGTCATATATAATTAGGAGCCAACTTTCCGAATATACTGAAATGCACTTAACTCCTTTAATGGAGCAACAGAATAAGCACAATCATCAAAAGAGGATTCAACAAAAGATAGGTGGTATTCAAGCTACCACCATAACACATGACTGCATGAATGCAAGTCATCACAAGAATCGCACTAAGGCAAGACATACAAGAATGTATTACAAGAAACTTTCTCAATTTTTTTTTATAAGAGTTTTCACTCAAATCCATTTTATTTTATACACAAAATTCAAACTTCAATATTTGAAAATTTTCAAAGTCTCTTACTTAAATTTTCAATTCAATCATCTTTACTTTAAAATTAAAGTAAATTAAATTAGAGTTGTTCCGTACTCTAATTCCAAAAATAAATATACTATAATAAGCAATTTTTTTCCACTAAATTTATCAAATTTTAAACCATTTTACTTTATGATTTAAAAGGACATTTATTAGACCTTCATTGATGGCTCTAAATATTCACTAATTAAATTTTCTCAAAACTTTTCTAAATGTTTAATTTTTCGAAAAAATTCGGTAGAGTCTCCTTTGCATGGAGAGCCTTTTACAATTTCATAAATATGAATTATAGATATACATCAACCAAAAGGTTGGAACACAATATATATTTTTAACACATAAACACCTAGCAATTCATACCTTTCATTTTTAGCATTTAAAATGCGAGCATGCTTACTTTTATAGTTACTATTTTGCTAATTAATCATTCAAATATCCTCTTGCACCTACGCTTAACTTATTGAAACATATTAGCATTCACTTATAAACATATGAAGCATTAAAATCATAGTTTAAATAAAACAACAACTCAAAACTTCAAATTGTCAAATTCAGTTCTCCTACAAAGACTCAGGCTTTTGACATAGTAAAACCCATAATCTGAAAATACTCATAAAATAAAAGTTATTCTATTTAGTCCAAGCTTCCCAACGATATAAAGATCATCAAAATTGGATTTACGCATTGAAAGTTATGCCCAATTTATTTTCAGCTTTAAACTCAGAAATTATAAAAGAGGACAGAGATGTCCATCAGTTTTCATACTCATTTTTTCTGAATAACCAAACTGCAAAATTTTCGAAAATGATATAAAGATGATTTCTATCTTACTGAAAGCACTCTCTTTTGCAAAAAGAATGGACTCATTTGGATTTGTAAATCATAAGTTATCGCTGTTTTAAGCAGCACTTTTCAATCAAAAATTTCTGACGCAAGACCTTTTATTGACAAAATTTTCAAACCATAATTAAATCCAAACTACATAATTTTAGATCAAAAATCTTTTTTCTAAAACATTCATTACACGATTCATTTCTCCGGAAAGCTAAGACATCTAGAATTGCACTATAATACATACAACAAACTTTCAAAATGGTTTGCAAAGAAAGCTTTTTCCCAATTAACAAACAAGTCTTCTAAAAAGAAGACTCATATTTTAGTTAAGATAATTACTTTCTTATATTTGTAAGAAACAATTATCTATCCAACTAGACTTTGGAATTGCATATAAATTTTTTTTAATTGCTTTCACAATTAAAAATCTTGCCTTGTTGCACTATTTATTATTATTTCTAGCTTTTCACAAAATTGCATTTTATAATAAATGTATATTCACTTTTCTCTTAAACCACAAAGCTAAACATTTATTTTATTATCACTTAGAACTAGCCAAGGTTGATACTTAGTTCAAACTTGTTTTCAATTGAACTTCACAAATACATAATTAACAAGTTTTTAACACTATTTAAATTCATAACCAAACTTACTCTAATAGTTTTTGCTCCTTATTAAATTTCATTCTAATTCAAAAGCACCAAATTAGCGTAAGGTAATATTTTCCAAAAATACTTTACCCAAAAGCTTACTTAAGCATTTTAAATTTTCCATGTATGTAAAATTTCACAAACATTTACTATAACCAATAATGAACACAATTTATTTAAATGAAACCATATTCAAATTTTCCAATTATCAGTTTATAAAATGATAACATCTAACTAATACATTTGTAGTGAATGACATTTCAAGGATTACAAAGTTGACCAAGATCAACATTGTCTCTCCATTGCCCTCTATGTCACACTATTTCCATACGTCCTTAAGTATGTATATAAAATACTTATCTCAAATGGCAATTTAGAATTCTCAAAATCTTTGCAATATCTATATATTTGTTGCATTCAACATCCATACTAGTAAATATTGTTTGTTGCCATTTCAAAAGCATGTATCACATCGCCTCATAAGCGTTAGGAATCCCTATCGATAACGCTGATCAGACGGATCGACCAGAATTCTTAAAATACTTATTAGCCAATTGACACAAGAAATTATAAAACCTGTTTTGATTTATTAAGGAATCTTAAACTTAATTATAATAATGTTTATTTGCAAAACATAAAACATTTTCTAATTATACAACCATACAATCAATTCATAAAATAATCAAGTTATATATATAAGTATACCTCTTGTTAGAAAGATTTTCCATTCACATGGATGCTTTCTTTCCAAAAAAAAATTCTTTTATTAATTTCACTTCTTTAAAATGCATCCATGAAATTCTTAAACAATAAATTTTTATTTCATTTTAACCTTTGGTTAAAAACCACTTATGGATTAAATTTCATTTTCAAAATTTAATCTTCTAATAATTCTTGCGGTAGCTACAACTTGAAGACACCACAAGTTCTTATCATTTGCATTGAGTAGGTTTCTAACTCGCAATTATATCACTTACTCAATATTATTTCAAGAATTACTATGCTAACAACATTCATGCAATTATTAACCGAACAAGCATTTACTAAAAACAAAGCATTAAATATGCCCAGCGAAAACGTCAAAACATTTCCGCTGCACAACTCTAATCATTAAGGATCAAAACACATAATTTAAATCTAAGCCATCTGAGGTCTAATTTCTACTATTTAAAAATAGTGATATTTAAAACCCTTATAATGTTTTCAAACTTATTATCCATTCTAACAATGAAAAGACTAAAGACACGACCGAGGGATATGATAGTGGAAAACTATGTCATCACGTGTATTATACCTGGATGTACTGTAATATGTGTTTCTGTTTTGTGTTTATCATATTTTGTTTTGAGCTCAACTCTGATACCAAGTTGTAACGCCCCACCCCGAGACCCACATTAGCAAAGAATATTACAAGGTAATATCGTCTACTAATACGGAGAATAGAGCTGGATAGGAGCGACCATCTATGGCCCTGTCTTAACTATCTACTGAATACGTCGATAAATGTAGCATTTTTTTAATGTGGATCGACATATCCAATAGATACTTCATACAAAACTATAATGGCTATAAGATCTAACAGAACAAAATATAATAACTTAAATGTAAATCACATCACAGAACAGTAGATCATCACATACATATACACATATACAGATACATCACAGAGTATATAAAATGATACATGTGAAGTGGTATAGCAACCACATTATACAGGCGAGTCAAAAGAATATGCATAGCAGTGTTACAGCAAAAAAGCTATAACAAAAGGAGATGGCAGAATAGTCCATGCGGAAGCAGAATATGCGAAGTCCAAATGTACCTAACCTGAAACACCTCGGTCTGACCCGAGTATAAAATACACGGGTCAGTCTAGCTAAACAAATCAGTTAGATAAGCTCAATGATAATGAACATGCAAGGTCATAAAGTACCACAAATATCTCTAAAAGAGATTACTCGATCATCTAGCAAAAGATGAATCATAACAAGCCTCATATCATCGGCAACTCAAATAAACAAAGGATATGAATATCCCAAATCAAGCCAAAAGGCAAATCACAAATACCAATAAAGATAACAGAAGTTTCCACAAGGTAATCGCTATGTATCGAGTGGTTCAAAAGGCCTACTCCAAAAGGCGATACTTTAGGGAAATATGGATATCAATGAAACAAAAGATGCACGTGCTCAATACTGTATAAACAAGGATCCACAAGCCCGAAGGCGACAAACCCAAGTATCTCTCGAGCGGTGACGAAAGACCAACTCCAAAAGCGATACTATAGGGCAACAAACCCGAAGGCGACAAACCCAAGTATCTCTCGAGCGGTGACAAGGGACCAACTCCAAAAGTGATATTATAGGGCAACAAACCCAAAGGCGACAAACCTAAGTATCTCTTGAGCGGTGATGAAGGACCAACTCCAAAAGCGATACTATAGGACAACAAATTCGAAGGTGACAAACCCAAGTATCTCTCGAGTGGTGACGAAGGACCAACTCCAAAAGCGATACTATATGGCAACAAACCCGAAGGCAACAAACCTCCGGAGGCCCAGTACTGGACACCACTAACTGGCAATGTGTCACAAACTCTCGGAAAGAAACCCGAAAAGTGTTAACGTATATCCCATACCACACCTTTGCACTAAATGGTTTACTAACCGTTAGCCAATTCCATACTCAAAGCGGTACAAAGTTTACCTCATGTCATCGGTAAACTAGACCCGAAGGTCAAAACGATCAAACGAATAGATTAGGAACTAATTAGAAAGATAAACGCACGTATTGCATAGTACGTGTTTTACCCAACCATTTAATTACTTTCCTACTTCGTTCGAAGTGCAAAAGAGTGTAATTTTACTGAGAAAATAATTTGGAACAAATTTAGAAATCGTTTGAAAACACTTTGGAAATTGCCTTTGAAATTCTCCTATTATGGAGTAAATAATTTAATACTTAAAATAATACTAAATAATAATTTCACAAGCCAATTTGTTTGAAAAATTCTTTAAAATGCTTTATAAAATCCGTGCACGAAATCTAGAGAGAAAACTCAAGAATTCGGGAAAATATCAAAAATGGCGGAAATTATTCAAGTATAAAACCGCTGAAAACACGCTGCGAACCCAAGTTCGAAAGCAGGTTTGGTCCTGCAAACAGAGTCCAAATGATATTAAATTTTGTAGGAATATTTTTTAACACTCCTACTACAATATGCAAAAATGTTCACTCAATTCTGACTTGAAACGAAGAAACTGCGTCGTTCCGAAGTTGGACTAAAACCACTATAAACTGCTTTATAAAAACAGCGCAAAGGTTCAAACTCGATGATGAGTTCGAAGGGACAAATGAACCCTAATCTTGGTGAAATTTTGTAGAACATAAACTAATGCTTCTCCTTCGATCTGCAAAAAGATTCTTTCGATTCTGACTTGAAATGAAGAAGTTATACTATCTCAAACATGGACTCAGGCCATGTTTGCAACAGTTCAAAAACCGAAAATGTACAGGCCTGAAACCATCTTTGGTTCAACTTCCAGGCATGAAACAGAGAATCAATTTGCATCAGATTGAGCCCAAAATTTGTATGCTAGTATTAGAAAACTTTGTCTTTCTAACAAAAAAATAACGATGCAATTTGGATAAAACATGAGAATGTTAAGATGTCTCAAAGTTGAACTCATACAGTGTTTTCACTGTAAAACTCTGGGCAAAAACATGGCACAGGTCAAAGTTTAGCAACGTATTTATATAAGCTATCAATGTCAAAATGACCTAAAATTTGATATGTGTACGGTATAGAACTTCATCTTTCAGTAAAATAAAAGAATCATGCAAGTCGACTAAGAAATGAAAGAGATATGATGTCTCAAACATGAACTAAGTCCATGTTTGTGGCAACGCAGAACAAAATTTGCACAGAAAATTTTCAGGCTATGCATTGATTTTGCAGTGTAGTTTTCAGGCATCAAGCGAACATGTTTTGCAATGAAATTTTTTATGCATATACTACAACACATAGGCTATCAACTGAAGAAAATCCGGTAGCATTTCATTGCCAGATTTGGGAGAAAATGATGTGCAAAGCGACATACAAACTCAGATTTCACAAAACAAAATATGAGCATAAAATCATTGTATTGAAGCTATTTTTGGGTAGGTTTTGGCATTTAGAAGCTTTTGCTTTAGCTAGCAATTGTGAGCAGTAACTCACCTTTGATTTATCATAGCAAATACCCGGATTAATGAAGAAAGATTGAAGCTTGGGTTGAATTTTAGCTTCTACAACCTGTAAAACTATGGAACAAGTGCATGCAAGAAAGAAGAAAGAAATTAACAAACAATCATTCACAAATTTGAACTTTGGATGAAATATTAGGTTTTAGATTTTGATTACCTGTAGATTTAGCTTCGAACTGATTTTTAAAACACCAAACTTGAGTCTATTTGATGATTTTTGGTTAGGGTTTGTAAAAAGAAAATGAGTTCTTTTCTTTCTTTTGTTCACTGACTTGAGGAAGGAGATGAGAAGATGAAAATGATTTCCTGTACTTACAGGAGATGTTTTTCCCATTTCCTTAACTCTTATACTAGGCTAATGGGCTTTTAGGACCCAATAAGAAGAATTTATTTAGAGAAGGAAACTTTTGAATGAGAGAGAAACCTTTCATTTATCTCTCTTTAATTAAATTGATTGATGCATTAAATATTATTATTATTAAATAAGACATGACATAAAAATGTAAGTTTATCCAAATATATTCTAGTGTGAATTATAAATGCGCAACATTGTGGTGTTTATAAATGATATAAATTTTCGCATTTATATATATATATATATATATATATATATATATGCATACTCATACAATTGTGGTATAAGATGTCAGAATTTCTAACCATCAATACAATACTTGTAAATTAGATTGTAGTTTTAATTTTAAGATACCAACACCAAATAAAGTAATACTTAAATAAGCAATAATTGGCAACAAATAACTATTTATACCCTACATGCTTATGACCATAAATGAAAGCTTTACACATATATACACTTTGAATGCACATTAAATACACTTAAATGGACTTTAAATTACAAAATAATTTTATAACTAAACAGATGTTTATACATACGTATATGAATATAGAGATAAAAACCATACGTATATGTGTGTATATATATATATATGCATGTTTATATGTATATAGTCACATATATGGTTGCAAAGTATATGAACAAAACTTTACTTACACTAAACAAATTAACAAAAATTCCCTTTAAAATAAACAAATTAACAAGACTTTCCTCTACCTATAATCAGATATATGGTTGCACAATACCTTAATAAAACTTTCCTTGCACAAAGTAAATTAGCAAATCTTTACCTTAATAAAAATTTCCTTTCACAAAGTAAATTAGCGAAACTTTCCATTTATTTTAAATCACATAATTAGTATCTAATAAAATATGTATGTGAATTGAATTTGACAAAGGTACAAGCAAACAATTAAACATACATAAACATATATGATTGAATTTAACAACTACAAATTAAAACCTGCAATTTTCTTTGTTATAAAATAGAACATATGAACAAATTCTGTTGATTAGCGAAATCATATAATTATATAGTTATATGTGAAATTGTTTATATAGATTAAAATTAACCTAATAAAACTTATTCCAAAAAAATTCTCAAAATTAAAATTAAGAAGAAAAATACAATTACTAATTCAACAACAAATTTACATCTCCAAACGTATAAACATAACAGAGTTTTAATCAAAAATATACATATATATGATCATGTTTGCATCTTATGTTGACAACATATATGTATAGGGAATTGTGATAATGGATAAATTAATTAGACAAAAGCATGTAATAATTGGTTATAAATGATATAAGAATTTGTGAATCAAGATGATACATTAATATTCCCCAAGTGAATACCTTGAATGATAATTTAAAAGCTATTAGATTCCGTGAATCAATCTTATTACCAAATCTCTAAAGCAAACCTTTTTATTTAAATGGACATCCTTTAAAAATCACATACTTCTTTTAAAAATTATTAGAAGATGTAATTGGCAATGATTAATACAATTATTGCATTTTCTCTAAATAGAACCAATTTTCCATTTTTTTAACCCAAATAAATAAAATAAAGTTCCAGGCTTTATTTTTCTCATTTTATTTTCAAAATTCATTGTTTATTCCAAATAAACAATATAAAACTTTCAATTTTATTTTAATTCACAATATTAAATTATAACTACCGTTATAATTTAATATTTACAGGTAATTTCCAAAACCAGGGTTGTTACACTCATTCAGTTGCTTTAAGTATATTCATAATTTGGTTAACAAGTTTTACTTACTTTAAAATATAATCAGAGAGATTAAAACATGTACAACCAATACATTGTTAAAATGAACTTCTCATTTTATAACTTGTTAATTATAATATTTTCCATATTTTCATAAAAGACTCTAATACTTGTTATTATCTTTAAAATACTATCATTAAAGATCCGACAATACTCATAAGACTTCTTCCAAAGCGTCATTCAAGGGTTTAAAATAGATGTTGCTAAAACATCGTTTACTACAAATCCAAAATGAATCATTATTAACTTTAAATATTTATTTTAAAGATCAAAGCGTACCCATGCTTATCAATTAACATAATACGCTTTGATAAAAATAGGCAACCATTAATTTGTCAAATAAGCAATTCACATTATGCTTTTTAACTTTAGAAGATTCCATTAATCAAGTCTCAAAAATGATCCCAAATGAACTGGGTACTACCAATAGTATCGCATACTTCCTTAACGAGAAGGGGAATACTTAAGAGAAGCGTTTACTATCCGAACACATCTCTTGCCTATTTTTAGTTACTTTCGAGCCACTTGGATCGATTAACCATAAGATTGTTTTTCGTTTTCAAAATCCCATTTTAGAAATAATACTATTATTATTCTTATTCCAAAGGAAATCGATCATCCTTTTTTGGATTAATACCATTATAATTATTATTACAAAATTCCTTTGAAATTTCTTTGTTAAAAAATCTTCTTATAAATTTAATTCAAACTTATATTATATTACATAACTTTCCTTTTTATATTTTTCCAAAACATTAGGATATGAATTCTTAAATCCACTTTCTCGAACATCATTTTCTTTTTGCTAATTACACTTTATTTTATAAAATATACTTTTATAAAATATAATCTTAAATGATTTATGAACAAACACTTTAGAAAAAGACACTTCTTCATATTATATAATCTTTTTTATATTTCAAAATACCTTGTTGAATTTGATCAGATATAAGATAGAAGAAGTGCTCTGAGAGGATAATCCAAAGAGAGGTTTAATTAATTAACATCATAATTATACATCCATTCCATAATATTATTTACTTAATTTCGTAAAAATTTTAATACAATACACATGTTTATTATTACTTTACAACTTAAATTCATTTCATTTAAGTCAAATCCTAACTCATTTCATTAATTTCATTACAAATCAAGTTCAAATCACTTCCATTTAACTTTTCTTAAGTTAACTTTTTTTCATTTAAATTAGTCAAGCTAATTCTTTCATATCTCGGTTTCAAATTTCATTTTGTACGCTTAACCAAAATGTTCAACCATTTTAAAATTTGATTTTCCTATTCATATTCATAAGTCATAAACTTATTTCCTTTTTAATATCTTTTTTGAATTTATAAGTTCAAAAATTTATTTGTCAAATCATACTCGGAATTTTACAATCAAAACTTTTTTAATCGAAAAAAAACTTCAATAGTAAATTATTAAGGTAGGAATTCATCACTTAGAGACTCGAAAATGAATACTGATGATGCTGCATTCATCACTTGAATTATTTTCCAGCAACTAAAGTGAGTTTAATGGTTTTCATATATCTTTTAAATTCCCCTTTTTACTTTATAAAACAAATTTGTAAATTTATACTTATTTATAATTTCTTTTATTTCACCTTGGTTATATAAAATCATTTTTTATTTGTTCATAAAATTCATTTTATAAATCCCTTCATAAAATCATCTTATATTAACTTACTTTCCTTTAGAATTTACAAATATATTCTAAAATAACCAAAATTTAGTTTATTAAATTTGTATAACATATCTTTCATACATTTTACAAAATTATTTAGTAATATACATTTTTTATGCTACATGCTTACTTTATATCTTATACAAATTCATTAGCCTTATCCCCATATTTTTATCAAACATGTTATAGTCAAACTATGAAACTTAATTCAAAAGATGTTCATTAAATCAATAAATAATAGTAATGGAATATTATTATTCCCTTAACTGTAAACCGACACATACAAATATTTATATTTTTAAAAGATATTCCTTTATACTTAAAATATAATCCTTTTAAAATAGTGTGTCAGCTTGTCTAATTTAAATGTTTAGAAATCACAATCAATAACGGTGATCAAGCGCATCGACCAGAATCTATAAACCGCTCAATAGATAAATCAACACAAAACAATTTTATATCAAATAACAAATATGCACTCGTATATGCAGTACTCTCAAAACTCATTCTAGGGAGTTACTAACCATATCTCTAACGAGTCACTCATTCCATGGTATTACTAACCCTGTCTAGAATGAGTTTTACCCAACAAAGCCTAGGTGTTCGCTCAACCTAAGCTCTGATATCAAATGTAATGACCCATTTTTCATATCCTTTGAATCGACAATAAACCACACATGTCCAACTCAAATTACACGAACAAGCGGATCAATAAGGTTAGAAAGAAAATAAAGATAAAACAGAATCTCACATCAGTGGAGTAACGTATATTATCTCAATAATAATCTTTACAGTGGAAAATTTTAAAATACAATATCAGAATATAATCTAGATTCAGCCTGGACAGTTAAAACACCTGCACTTACAAATGCTGACAAAAAAATGCAATAGATGCAGTGGATAATAGACTATGTTCATACGGTGTTGAAGATCTCGTACTCTCCTCTGGAAACTCCAACTGTATTCAAATAAAACTAAAACTACGTGGATCTGACTTGAGTATTAAAAATACCCAGATCAGGCTTAATAAACTAGCGTGAGATACTCGAAATTTTAAATGTATAGATCATGACGATGTTGTTAAAACCTTTGAAAAGGAGAATATCTCGTAAGACCACACCTACACATAAATAAGGATGTGTTTTTACCTTATGATAACCAAAACACTTTTATTACCAAAATAATTTGATATTATCTTTCAGACATTCTTTTGGAAAACATATTTCAAATAAACTTATTCAAATAAGGTATCAATACCCAGACTAAGTCTTAGGAAATATATCCGGATTTGGTCAATGAAATATACTGGACGAAATATATGATACCCAAAGGGGTAGCTGAAATGTTTGCAAGTCATTACAACTATTTTGGGACTACAATCAAACCTGTAAAGCTCGTATTAGATTTGGATTTGCAATATGATAGGGAACCTCTATATACACGCATAGCAACCGGAACACGGTGGTTTTTCGTGTAAGGACTCACACACCACTATTCCTTATATTGACACACTTCTTGATATATGGTGGCTTCTCATGCAAGAACACACACGCCACTGTATCATACAATAAGGGTCCCGACTGGACACCTGGGTGACCTAGATCATATGCCACCAGTTACCTTGAGGGATCATACGCCACCCTCATCATACTAAGCCTGAAATCTGTAACGTCGTCCCCGTATCATTTCTGAAATGTGAAGCTTGGTAGTGAGGTTCTGCTCAACTTTAACAAAGCCACACTTCACTATCCATAAAGCCACGCTTCATTTTTCCACACAACACATTATACTTAGAATGCCACACCACCATTCCTTCGATCACTATTGACTTCCACGAACATACAACCCTTGAGCTCGTATGTCTTAGAGAAGGGTGTTACGCTAAGAGAAGTTTCCTTCTCCGCCACCATAAAAGTATGTTGGCAAAAGTCAAGGTTTGTGATCTTAGCAATGCAATGTCAGACATTAGTCCTATGACGATCCATATTTCGAAAGATTTAAATCGACAATAATCCATATATGTCCAACTTAAACAATCCGGAATATAGATAATCAATGGTTTAATTAATAAAAATAAGAACAGAAGAAGAAAACAAATATAGAATCTCGCAGCGGAATGATAATCTATAATAATCAAAGAAAACGTTCATGAAACTATTTCTATTATACATTTGATTATAATCTATACAACATTCATCAGAGTTATATATATACATCATAGATAAATAAATAATGCAGCTGACAACATGATGCAGGCATAATAATAGTTGTAGTATACCGATTCTTCGTCTTCATCCACTAGAATAAATCTTCAGTAAGCTGAAAAACTCAGGACTGACCCGAGCGTAATGAAAAGACCAACACTTGAGTCAGGACTAAAATATTCCTATGTGAGTCAAACCGATATAGCATATAACATGAGTGTTATGTATTTGGGATGTTTAAGGGATTTCACATCTTCTATCAAGTGTATATGCAATAACTCAAGAGATGTTATGGGATTTTCCATCTCTTAAGCGTCCATCGAAATAATTATATATAATCGAATACGCTATATATATAATGTCTAATCAATAAAATAAATATTTTTCCTAGTGTTGAGGCTTTACATTGATCCTCCTTAATGCATTTTTAAGCATTTTCATATTGTCTCCAAATCCATTAAAACTAGATTCATTTCCAAGCTCTCGCCATCATGATCGCAACGGAAAAAGTCTCATCCCAATCCGATCTCGTATGTAAGAGTTATACATTCTGTAAGTTCATCGATTATTTTTATAATTAATTTAAATCACTAACTTAATTTTTTTTTTCAAAACCCATTACCAAAAAGAAGCCTGGCCCAACATGACACCTTCTTTCCCAATTGCTTATACACACACAAAGCACCATGGCCATGCACCGCTTTTCGATGATATAGAGCTATAGTTCACGAAACTTGAATCCGTCTTCACCAATCGACTTCTCTTCGAAATCTCCATTGCCTCGACCACAAAATTTCGAGCTCGACATCTTCCTATGAATCATGACTTAATGCCCTTTGCTTACCTACGGTGAAATGTCGCTACCCCAGCAGTGATCGAACATCATGAAAAATGCATGCCCAGCTGCTATTCGCGGCTCCGAATCCAAATACGATATATAAATCACCAATGGATGCCTTAATCTCAACGAAACACAAACCCTAACCCGAATAACCATTCGACCTTCACTGATGATCTCAAAAACAGCTGCCACTCCTATCAAATAACCTACCAAATCAAAGCTCAAGCCAAAACTAGATTTTATAAAGTAGTTTGATAATTTTTCGACATGTAGAATTCAAGTTGTGTATTTTTGAAGTTACCATTTTTTTATTTTGTTTACTGTCTGCTTGCGTGACTTGTTTTGAAAAGGACAGGGTGAAAGACCAGGGAGGGTGGCTGAAAAGAACTATTGATGGGAAGAAAGATATCTATAGGACGTCAACTCAACATATATTATTTAAATTTTCAAACTATCTCGATTTTACGTAACTTAAAATTTCGAACCCCCTATCAAGGCATGCGGTTAGGCATTTATAATGTTATACCTCTATCTCGAATGCAATGAAAAAGGTTATGACTCCCAGTTCGATCGTATGGAGAAGATAAATTTTTGAAACCAATTATTATATTGAATTTTCGATACTAACCCAGCGAATTTCTATCCCGTACGACCAAACGATAACTCCAAATGCCACAAGATTTGAAATCCAATAATAATACACTATTACAGGTCCAATGGAACTGGTTTCATCGAAATCCGAGACTATTCCACGGATCGCTCTTTTTAACATCTCAATTATAATGTAAAATTTTCAGTTTCTAATTATTCACTTTTAAATTTAATTTTACTTTTAACAATCTTCGTTGTTGTTTAAATAAAATTTACATAACCTTTTGATATTGTTTTCAATCATATTAAATTCAGAATTCAATTATTCAAACAATTTCTAACCGTAAATTTAAATACTTTTGTATCATATAAGTCAATATTAACATCCAAATAAATATTAGTTATCAACATCATTTTATTTCTATCTAAATAATTCACAATTGTTATTGAACTTCTGTTACAGATTATAAACCTAGTTAATATATATAGTTTCATTTCAATCTTGTTATTGCCAAAATTCAAAATTAGTTTATTTCAAAATTTTAGTCAAGTTCATAACCAATAACTTACATTCAAAATCATTAAAATGTTATTTTTAACCATTTTTATTCATCAACTATACTAAATTTAATAATTTAAAGTAGTTAAAAATACGGGTCGTTACAATCTCCCCCACTCAAAACTTTTCGTCATCGAAAAGGCGTTAAGTAAAGTATTTAACATTTAATATATTTATTCATAATAATCAACCTATAAAATAATAAAATTTCATTTATAAAACCATTACTATGTTTCTACTATGCTACTCTGTTCGCCTTATGAAATTTTCAAGTTAGTTATCATAACAAGCTATAAAAGGATTTTTTTTAAAAAAAATTCTAACTCCTTAAATTTTCCAAAAATTTCTCTAGCTTCTCCTTTGCGTGGCTAGATCAGAACAACTACAAAATGCCACTACTGGTCAACAAAGAAAACAAAAGCCAAGTGGCTCCATCAAAAAACCATCAAGTCAAATAACAAAATAAACATGGACCTTTGTCGGGCCATCTACGTTTCCTTGATTTTAAATACTTGCATCTTATTTACCAATGATATCCAATCATAAAATTTAAAATCAATTTATATTTTGCATTTTCAATTTCCAATATTTACTTTACTTAAGCTCATATGATGTACATATATTATTCGTACGCAATATCAAATCGAATCGCTCATTCTATCGCACAATTTCACTTTCAAACTAGTATCGTCTACATGACTCTCTAGTGCGGACTCTGATTTGGTTCCTTGATAAGAATCCATCATTCTCCTTGCATATCCATATACTATAATAGAGAATTCCAAAATTAAATCAAACATCTATAACCAGGGAGAATCGAGTGAAAAATCCTACTCGAATCGATATAAACTATCTCGAAATTCTATGCTCGAATCTAGATCAGATCATTATGCTAATAAAATAATATACATACAACTTACGTATTTATTTCTATTGATTCTTAGCTATACCCAATTCCTTTGTTAACATTTACTTCATTTTCATAATTTCATTTAATAACAAATTTATTTATGAAATATTTTATTAATCATCACTTTAGTTTATAATCATTTTATAAAAGTCATGTATAGGAAGTTCGACTTTTTCTAAGTTTATAATTATCTCAAAAGTTATAAATTCAATTTCAAAATTTCTTTGCAAATTTATATTTAATTCTATAACCAATTTATAAAGATATTATTTGATTCATTTGTTTACTTCTTAAGCTCACTTATTTATTTCATTTAGTCTTTAAATCATTTCATAATATACTTAAGTATACAACATTTATTATTACAACCAAATTTCCATTTACATACATTTTAATTACTTTGTGTCTGTTTACTTGTATAACATCCCAGTACATATCCAAAACATCATTTTAACTTTTAACATTTGGTAAGTCTTATTGTAGGTTATTAGAATGAAATTTGATTTATAAATTAATCTGATTTATTTTTCTTAATTTAAATGTTCACTATTTTAACTTGTTTGAATTTTATTTACTTTCAATTTTTTTTCTCTTTTTTCTTTTTTCCATCCAATAAAAAAATATTAAAATTCTTGTTTTACTTATATTCATCAAATCTATAAGTGGTATAACTTGCAATACTTTCAACTATTATTTTTTCATAAAATACTTAAATTGCAATATTCATTATTCGCTTTAACATTATTAGTGAACATTTTCTTATATCATTACTTATGTTCTTTACAACTTTATTCACATTTACTTCTACACTTTCACTTGATAATCAACTTATTTTGTGAAACACCACAAATATCATTTTCTTAGATCTATAATCATTTTATAATGGCTTATTTGTTATTATTACTACTTCTTCAAGTTTATAATTATCTCCAAAGGCTACAGTCTAATTTCAACCATTCCTTGTAAATTTATTTGTTATTTCCCATATTTATTTTACACATTTAGATAGCAAATTTCAGAATTTAAACACCCGGTTTAATTTCAATCAATTTGAAATCATATATATATATATATATATATATATATATATATATCACATTTTTTATCAAATTAAGATTTTATATTTCTTAAAATTAAAAACTCATCCACCAAAACAAAACTCCATTAGCAAATCATTAAGGTAGCAATTCATCACTTAGAAATTCGAAAATGAACATGAAGATGTCACGATCATCATCGGAATTATATTCCAGTGACTAGAGTGAGTTCAATGCTTATATTTCTTTTAAAACCAATTTTTAAACATTTTTATTTAAAAATACTTCCAAAATAATACTATCATTATAATTTTCTCAAAAACACTTTGAAACACATTTCCAAAATCTCTTAAGATTTAAAATTCCCAAATACTTAGTCCAAATCCGTTTGAAACATTCCCCAAAATTTTTGGGATTTAAATTCTGGTTTGAATCCAATTTTAGTTAAAACTCATATGTCTAATCATGCTTATACAATTTCTATTTGGTTATACATCTCATTCCAAATTTTAAAATCTTATTTTGATTATAGTATTGACAATATAACATTTAAATATACTATAACAATTTCTGGAAAATATTTCTTTTATATCAAAATATTGTTTGAGTAAAATTATTTCATGCACCCTCTTTAAAACATACTATGTCGGTTACCTTGTTTAAAAGTTTAGAAATCCCTGTCGATATGGTTGTACTTCCCATACTAACCCGAATTCATAAATACTCAACCAATAAGTCAACGCAATATAAAAAATTTCATACTCACTAACAAATATGCGCTCATATCTATTAATACACTCAAACTAATTCTAGGGTACTACTGACACTATCTCTAATGAGTTACACCATAAAGCTAAGTTTATTGCTAAACCAAATGTCTAATACCAACTATGAAGACCTACATTTTGGAAGGTTTAAATCGACAATAATTCACACATGTCCAACTTAAACAATCTGCAATATAGATAATCAATGGGTTAATTAAGAAAAATAAGAACATAAGTAGAAAACAAACACAAAATATCACAGCGGAACAATAAACTATAATAATCAAATAAACAGTTCATGAAACTGTTTCTAATATACATTTGATTATAATCTATATAGCATTCATCAGAGTTATATATATACATCATAGATAAATGAATAATGCAGCAGATAACATGATGCAGGCATAATAATAGTAGTATACCGAATCTTCATCTTGGTCCATCAGAATAAATCTTCAATAAGATGAAAAACTCAGGACTGATCCGATCATAATGAAAAGACAAAACACTCTTGTCAGGACTAAAATATTCCTATAGTAGTCAATTAATATTGCATATAACATGAATGTCATGGCATTAGAGATGTTTATGGGATTTACGTCTCCTATCTAATGTATAACATGCGTGCAATAGCTCAAGAGATGTTATGGGATTTTTCATCTCTTAAAGATCATCAAAATATTTATATGTAATAGAATACGCTACATATATAACGTCTAATAAAAAAATATTTTTCTTAGCGTTAAGGCTTTACAATGATCCCCGTTAACGCATTTTTAAGCATTGCCGTACAGTTTGCATATAAAACACTAGTTAAACGGTCGGTGGATAGGGATGCGCCGTGATACGACAACACTAAACCAAAATTGTATGGGTCTCGTTTAGGGATAAAAGTATGACAAGACATATAAGGCAATTCCCAAGGTAGGATACTACCAGTGTACCCTTCCTGACTAGTGGTAATGCATCATAGCTATGATCGTCCACCTTGTCCAACACTCCCATAAAAAATCGGAGGGTGCACACCAATCGATCACAATGTAAGTAATGGTACTATGAAGAAGTTCATCTGCTCGGAGTAGCACTACAACAAAAACTACTATTAATTGCACTACAAAAGCAGATTAGATAGCGTTTGATTGATACTTGATGTCATTGGTTATTTATGTTCAAAAAACATAGCATGGTACTTGCGGTCGTCTGGTAATAACATACACACTGTATCTAAATAAAACTAAAATTGAAAAGCTAAAGCGGGTTAAAATTTTCCATTCCCTCTTACTTTCTTATCCTACTACCTAACGCCTTGAACATTCGAAACCCCTCTTTCGTCCTCATCCTCCCTTTCGAAACCCTAACTTGCTCTTTTCATCGTCGATGCAACCTTCGGATCTACCATCTCGCTTGAATTTTCTATGGCCAATAGGATTGCAAGTAAGTTTCTTCTATTTCTCATTTTTTGCTCGATTTTGTTCATCTTCTCTCCGAAAATCTTAAGTTGCTCGATTTTATCTACAACTTCTTACTTGCGTATGTGGTTAATTCTTGTTTTTTGTTAAATGCTTTTCCTTCTTTTCGAATTCATGAACTTTTAATTTAGTTCCTATACATATTTACCGTGCAACTTGTAAATTGACTTAAAGTTTTTGAAATCTTGTCGAGTTATTGAAATTTTCAATATTGATCTGATAGGTTAGGTATTCAGAGATGCTATTTTGAAATTTTTTTGAGTAAACTATGATGTACAGATAACTGAGTTTAAGATTCAAATACAAATTATAGTTGAGTTATATGTAACTTAACTATATATGTAACTCAACCGTATATGTTTATTTGGCTTAAACTCAAATGTCTAACCCTAAATTTATATGATCAAATGAAGTTGGAGTTCACTTCAAAATTTAATAAGAGAAGATAATAGGTCAAATTAGTATACTATTGTTTTTGAAACTATACTTCACTTCAATGCTATTACTGGTATACTCAAGTTTTTTTAACTACTATTTTTTTTACATACAACACATAACAAGTGTTGTTTACTTACTTCACTTCACCTGATATTCCATTACAAAAAGCACTACAACGATTGATGCCATACTAGTATACAATTCAGTATACATTTTGCATAGTAAAAGAAAGTACAATGATGGATGATATATTTCTTGAAAAAAATATCTTCATAGCTTTGGTACCTTATGAAATATGAACTTGGCTGACTTGTATAAGTATGCAGGCGAAGCGCTTAAGATGGATGATGGTCATCTTGCATTTCTAAAGTTATTTTTATATAGTAGAAATTGATGTTAGATAATTAAACACTGTCATTTTCGTTCTGCAAGTTGTCATAAAGAAGCCATGAATTCATAAACTATGAGAAAACTTCTTGTACATAGTGAACTTACTATCGGCACCATCATACAATTTTAGCTTTAAATGGGTTTTACATTAAGAATTTATGGGATATGGGTTCTCTATATAACAGTGTTACATAACACAAAATTATTATTATATTCAGGCATATGGCCGTGAACTATTAGAAGATCGTGAATGTTGCGTGAAATGCACAGCGGGAAAAAGATGTAGAACTTACTCAGGCTTCAAGTATATGTTGAATATGGCCCATCACACTCATTTGTCATTTTTTATGAAACTTCATCTTTGGCGTAATGATATTGTATGTTGATCATGATTTCAGGCTTGGGATTTATATTATCACGTGCTCATTGCTCAGGCGAATATATAAACAACTTCCAACTCTCACTACTTTGAACTTGCAGGCAAGATTAAAGGATTTATTTGAAGTACAATGCTATCCTATTTTGCTCATTTGAATCATTCTGATGTACTTCTTACTTGCATGGTATAGTTTGTTTCACCTGATTTGCTCAATTGCCAAAACTTAGAGCCTGTTGTTCTAGGAATTCATCGTGTAGGTAACCCACTCTGTTTCAAACTTGTAGTATCTATTTTATTTGGTTTGATTTATACACTTATCTCAATTTGTTTACAGTTTTGGTTATTGGAAGTTAGTCTATTCTGTAAAATATAAGGAAAACAATTTAAATCCCATTTCAATCTACGCTTCTCTATTTCGATTGGTTCTCAAATTCTAAGTCAACACTTTTAGAGAATAATTTAAACCTATAGAAAATCATAATCAGTTTGTATTGGAAGACAACACTTTTGACATCCATGACTGTCAACAGTTACCAGGATATGTACCAAACATCAAACTACCCCCTCAAAATATATCACCCTATGCTCATTTAACATTGCTCACTTCACGTCCTGAATGCAGGGAAACCCAGCTTAAACTCAACTAACGCAACCTGCATATAAAGGGATTTGGACAATAACGAGGTTCGTGAGATACTCAAGAGATAATCAGCCAATGCTCTATAAATAACCCTCATATACAACAGTTTCTCACATTCCCTAACATGCTTTTCTACTTTGGTTGTTCCACGGCTTCCGTAAAAAAAATCTACTGGGATTCAACGAAGAGGAGGTGCAGTTTGAAGGCCAATCGCCTGTTCTCACTGGAAAAAATATCTCCAAATAATCGACTCAAATCTGGCACTGGAATATGAAGTAACCTATATACCATACAAGTACACATTTGACATTCTTATATTTATTTCCTTCAACATCCCTTAGCTATTGAAATTTTTTGTCAGCGAAGGAAATTTTTAATGTGATTTTCATTAAATTTGAAGTACATTCCATGAAATAATCTATTATTCCCTGCCTCATCCAAATAGTAGATTGTCTAGTTTCAGCCATTATTTTACGATTCACTGCCTTCTATATATAAACCTCTCAATAGGCAAGTCAAGTTCTTCAATTTTGCGACCTAATCAGTTTGGTAAAAGTAATTCTATACGGGACATCGATATAAGTTTGGTAAAAGTAACAAAAGTAATCAGCAAGTCGAGTGGACATCGAAAGCTTATTGCAACCAAGATTGCTACACGGGTTGATGAGGGCGGCTCAAAATCAACTGATACATCCACTGCTAAGGTACAACTAAAATTGCTATCAATATCATGTAAAAGCATACCAATTTACTTCCTTTTTCAGCATCTACAATGTGCAAGTTTCTATCCCAGTTTAGACATATATAGGTTTCTATCTTAGACATAAATTCAACAACTAATAGAAAGTAAAACATATGTAGACATGACTTTAACAACTAATAGATTTCTATCTACAGTTCAGTGTTGTGCCTATATTGATCACATTCCAGTCCTGTTTAATTTAGCCGTATACATTAAAGTTCGTACAATCCAAATGTTGCTCACATTCCAACCACTACAACAAAAGTTTATTTTCTTAGCGTCGTTAGAACATAAATTAGCACAATTGATAGGTCGTACTGATGCTCAGTGCTTGCATAGATGGAAGAAGGTTTTAAATCCTGAACTAGTTAAAGGAGCTTTGTATAAAGAGGTTTATAGATTTTTCCATATTTTAATATGATTTTGCATGAAAGAACAGGCATATTAATTAAAATAAGACTACATGATATACATTGGTAATATGTTACGTTTCTTTGTTATAATGGGTTCTGTTTCATTTACTGTTTAGGAAGGCGAAGCTCTTGTTGCAATGGAAAATGAATTTGGACCAGAGAAGTGGCCAAAAATTGCAAAATATATGCACGAACGCATTGGGAAACAATGTCGTGAGAGGTAGCACCATTCATCTAAACTTAACATTGTTTGGTAAGCTTGTTTTTTTACTTGTTACTGATACATACAGAACTTCAATTCTTGCTACTGCATACAAATGCCTCCTTAGCTATGAGTAATCATCTTTTATAATCTCGAGTTCCTTTTGAGCTACCACTACGCGATATTGTCCTGCATGTCAAGGAATTAACCTGATGAAAACCTGGTATAACTACAAGGACTATTAGTTAGATTCTAAATTCAATCATCACTCAATATTATTGGTAATATCTATTGGTTTCAAGTAAAGAATAAAGATAAATTTGTTCATTTCTGAAATCCAAGTAACTTATTTGATTTACTTGTATATCTGTGCTTGTATAAGCATTTTGTTTGTGTAACCTATTAGGTTTATTTTTTATTACTTTGCCATGCTAACGTCTTTGTATCCTATTCACATTTTCTCTTCTTGCGGGCTGGTATTGGTATTGCAGAGCTTATTAGTCTTGAGATATCAAAGCAGGTATGTAATTTATCTTACCATTGCATTTAATATGATATTACGTTCACAATTCTCTGATTTAAAGCTAAGCTTATTAATTGTTAGTTCATTAGATCTCTTTAACTTCTGCAAATAAATCTTCCATTGCAAGAATGTCGAGAGAAGATATGGCTAGTGGATTCCAAGGTGTGTGTGTGTGTGTGTATTTCAATTTTTGAAAGTATTACTGGAGTCCCTTTTTATTGAAAAAAGTTTCCATCGACTTATGGGGAAACAACTCTTTACACTTGAAGGAAGGTGAGATTCACTAATAGTATTTGAACTATCTACTAAAGTAAGCAAGTAGATAAAAATGTCATTTACTTTGTACTGTTATATTTTGCAAGGGACTGCAATATTTGTTAGTGGCAGTCCATTTGGTCCTGTTGAATATGGTGGTAAAACGTACTATTCTGGCCAGGTAAAAAATATAAAATTTTCCTTTACAACTTTTTTCACTACTACATTGAATTAGTTTATATTTGCTTCGTTGTAATTTCTTAATTAGTTAACATCATTCCTGGTCAGGCAAGCAATGCATATATCTTCCCAGGATTTGGTCTTGTTTTAGTAATGTCTGGGGCAATCCGTGTTCATGATGATATGCTGCTTGCAGCCGATACCTAAAATATTAAATTTATAGTAAATTCCATCTTATATGCTTATTAAACTATAATCTATCTTGGTATCATTTGAATTTGGAATTCAGCTGAAGCTCTAGCATTACAAGAAACATAAGAGAACTACGACAAGGGACTGATATATCCGCCCTTCACAAATATTAGGAAGATATCTGCTCACATTGCTGCCAAAGTAGCTGAAAAAGTTTACGAACTAGGTGAGTTTTCTAGTAACGGATATATTTCCTGGATTGAACTAATTTCGTCCATAGCTCATTTCTTGCCTTCTTAGAGTAAATTTACTTAAAAAGAAGTTATGGCAATTTTTAAATCTTTTAAACAGCGAGATGTAATTTGACTATCACATTAAAGTTAGTTTATTTCGGTGATTGGCTAACATGACTTGTAAATAATGAATGAGTAACAACTATATAACTGAACATACCTATGTAGAAGTACAGTGAATATCAATTAGAGACAGTCTGCTTATAGTTATTTGAATAATAATTCTATTTTAGTCATTTTGGGTTAAATTTACTAATGAAATTCTATCATAATTTATAACTGGCAAACAATTGTTTCGTCAACTTTTGACTTGTAAGATATATTTATGTTACTTTCTTAAAGCTTCCCAACAGAGCTATCATTACCCAATTAGAGGTTGCTTTTGGGGTTTATACCCAAAAAGCAGCTACTAGGTAGCTGTAGTCAACTATCATATTTAGTTTCTCAATCAAGAATAATAGTACATATTATATTCAACCATATGTTTCTGAAAGAATAAGAGATCGGACTTAAACATGATAATAGAAGACATGGTAATATTTTTTAAAAAGAACAAGAGAACAAAGATTTATATGTCATAACACAGTAATTTATCAGTATACCCAACAATAGCAAAGGAGTATAGAACTTAATGAAATTTCAGTGATATTTAATAACAATTACTAATTATTTCATTATGTCTTTAACTTATGTTTCACGAATAATTCTGTAAGTCGTACTTAATGTTGTTCTTACATAAGCAGCGTTTTATGTTATAAATTTTAATTTAATTTTACTTTGATTGTTTTATATTCAAAATTTAGTTTTAGTTTACCTCAATTTCAAGAACCGAGTCCAACTTAAAAACCAAATCTAGTTTTTGAAAACCGACTACACCTATATTGGTATACCAAGAGGACCACTTAGTTAACAACATTGACAGCTAGTTTATGTGATTTGTAAACAGAACACTTCATACTTCGATAACATGCAACTTGATTTTACTCCAAGTAAACCGAGTTCGTTTATTATTTTTTACTCTACTTCACTTGTAAATGCTACTTGATTTTATGGCATGTTGTATACTTCGTATTAGTCAATCGCCTAATGAAATAGTGTGATGAATATTTAGTGTTTGTATTATGAATCCGATTTAACTTTGTGTACATTTTTTTGATGAATTGATTCTCAAGCATTACTTTTGCTTTACAGGTAGATAGATGACCGCGATGCAAAAAAAGTTTGTAAAGGGTTATGGATTGAAGTTATTTTTGCTGCTAGAACTACTTTTTAGTTTTAACATATATACTACTTGCTTTTGTTTTGCTATTACTACTTGTTCTATATTTTGTTTATGAACTATTGATGACAAATTATTTATATTTGGTGTGAGAATATTTTGTATTTTGATTATAAAAATTCATACGTTGGTTATCAAATGTGGTATTGATACAATATGTTGATTTTGATATGCAATATTGATATAATATGCTAATTTTTAAATGTGGTATATAAACGGAATTTACAGAAAATTAGAAAAATCCTAATAGACTTAGCTTTGTATACAATATAACGGTGTTTTTTAACATTGTTAAAACATTCCATAGCGTTTTTAAAATGCTGTTAAAACATTCCACAATGTTTTTAAAATGTCGTTGAATGTTTTAACAACGTTTTAAAAATGCCGTTAAATTATATCTAAAAACATAAAGCATGATTAATTGCAACAAGGAAACGCTGTATATAAATATCGCAACATTGAAAAATGCTATAAAATCTTATCTTAGCACGAAACAAACACTAAGAAAGATCTCTAACTGCACCTAACCAAACGCTATTAAATGATTTCATAACACCAGGGAAATGCTGTTAAAAAGGACATTTAATAGCGTTTATTCCTTATCATTTTATATCTCTGACATATAACTGCATGTCGATATACAACGTATGTAAAAACGCATTTAATAACTTTTGTAGCGTTTGTAAAACGCTGTCAAAGGTCCTGTGTTGTAGTGTAGCTAACCCACTTGGCCAATATGGCTCATATTTTAGTAATTTCAAATTGACACAAGTGTCAGGCTAATCCATCATCGTTCTCTTTGTTCAAATCCAACAAATGGCACCAAATCCAACTACTTCGTTCTAGATCATCACTCCACGTACATAGTTGTTAAGGTGGTTTTGGTATCGACAGAGAGTATGTCCATATCCGGCCCTCGGTCTCTTTGACAACCAAACGTCATTTTACACACATATTGGTACTTTTAGATTTTGAAATTAGTTCATACTTGATATCAAAATATTGTATTTGCTACAAAATCAAATCCATTTCGAAGTCATCATACTTACTCAAAATATACCATTTCACTTCAAAATCATTTTTTCCTTAATATCTCGATCTCAAAAATATTTCAAATTGCTTATAACTTCATTTAACCCAATTCGTATCTTAAATCCTTGATTTAAAAATAAGCATTCCACCTTTGACCGATTTTAAATTTAGAAATAAATAGTTTGAATATTCTTAAAATGGTTTAAATAATTAAAATAGTTAAAATAGTTTAAATGGTTAAATTAGTTAAGAATATTTAAATGGTTAAAATAGTTTAATTTAAAAAGTTTAAGTATCAAAATGGTTTATATAGCAAAATAATTTGTATATTTAAGAAGATGGCTGTATATGAAATAATTTGTTAAAAATAGGTTCAAAGTCAAACCAATTCAATTCCAATTTCCCAATTCAAATCAGTTCCAATTTCCATTCAATCAATTCAATTTTGATTTCCATTCAAATCAGTTTCAACTTCGATTTCAAATTAATTCAATTCCACTTTCAAATCCAATTAACTTAATTTCAATTTCAATTTATATCAATTTCGAGCTCGATTTTTGAAGTATTGATTCAAAACATTCAAATCAAATCACCTTTGATGTTCAGTTTAAAATCCCAATCTTCAAAAATATAATTCAATTCTGGCCTCAATTTCTAAATATCGTTTTTATATCACTTTAAATTAGTAATATTCAAAGTTCGAATAAAAGTTCAATCTTTTAAAACAAATTGATTTCCAAAAATTCAAATTGTATTTCGACTATAACTTCAAAATCTCAACTTCAATAATTTAAACACTTTTAGTTACCAAATTTAACTTCTAACATTCAGGGATCAAGTTTGAAAACAATTCCATTTGAATAATTTCAAAACAAAAATTTTAAAATCATTTAATTTAACCAATTCGATATCCGTATATATATACATACATACATACATACATATATATATATATATATATATATATATCCTATGGCCAAATGATCTATTATTTCAATTTTATTTCAGGGGTGAATATATGTCATTTCAATCCAAGCCATAGTGTCATAGGTATATATCATTTCAAACTATTTCTTAATTTATTTGAAATGATTCAATTTACGGTTTATATACTGTAATAATACACTAGTACAAAAAGTGCATATTGCTTCGCCTCATTTGCATCGGTTAAAGTAAAAACTGATGCAAATAGAACTATTTGCATCAGCTCTATCTTAATAACCGATGCAATTGGTACGTGGAAAGCAATAGGTAATAAAAAATCAAATTTGCATCAGTTCTCACCAACAACCGATGCAAATAGTTTTAGTCGCATTGGTTTTAAAGTCAACCGATGCAACTACATGTTGATGGCAATATGAAATTTAGGTGGAAAATAATGAAAAATTGGCTCCAAACCAAAACAGCTTATCTTCCCCAAAATTAGTAAACGTGTTCTATCTTTTCTCTTCTTTTTTTTCGTTCAAAGAAAATGAATTCCCGAAATTAAAAAAGTATTCTTTTTCCAATCCTCAACAGAATTCCCCTGAAACAAATTCCAAATCAAAATTCGCCAATCAGTTCATGGTATTGATGCTTCAATCTACGTGGGTAGGCAATTTGAGTATCGCGCATGTGAGGAAGTGGCGTTGTCGGTGTCAAAGTCGAGGTTGCTGGAGGTTGTGGCGATGTTGTTTGAAGCAATGAATTGGGAAGTAATGTCGAAGGTGGCGGGTGAAGTACCGTGCTCGAGTAGATTTATGGGTGTATGGATGCTGTGGTCAGTTGTTTGGTGGAGGTGTGGAAGTCGAAGTTTGTAGGCGTCGCAGTCGACTGTTCTGGTTGTTCGGTGTCTTGGATTCGATGATGTTAAGGAAGTCGCGTTAGAGATATGTATGGTTTTGGTTTGTAAATGTGGTAATGTGTGGATTGGTGAGTGAATAGAAGTTGTTTTATTTGACATGTAGGAAGGAAGGTAATACAGTTGCTATTGCAGCAGTGTGGTGGTCGGAGGAAGTAAGATGGTGTATTGCAATGTGGTTAGTGTAGTGATATAAAGACATATAAACAAAAACATTCACAGCTCAATTAAGAAACTTCGTAAGTGTTATCGATGTATTGGAGAAACAAATAGGCCAGCAATTCATTGCCAGTCTCCTTGACAAATTCACTGATAAACTCAAGGTATACAGATTTGTCCATACCTATATTATCTAGTAGTTTCTTATTTTTTTGGAAAACTTGTGTGATTCCCCACCTCTATACCCACGCTAGCCAAGAACATTACGGAGTAATGCTGTCAACTAGCACGGAGAATAAGGCTGTTGAGGAGGGACCATCCACGTAACATCTTCGTGCGAGCACCGATATGTCAGATAGTATAGCATGCTAAGGAGGAGGTCCGACATATCGGTACAAACTCAAAGCTATCGCACGGTGGCTATAAATAAATCTTCGGAAACAAATATAGAATTAGACATAACATAAATCAGTCACAGATAATTCATATCACAAAGGCGGAAGAAGATATGAATATATATAACTAACACATGAAAGTGTACATCAGAGTAGTGGTTAAAAAGATCCACAATAATACAGAAGAACAGCAACACGTGCTATACAAAAGGATACATCTATGAGTCTATATCTCAAGTGTATACAACAAAAACTGCTAATCTAAATAGTTAGCCAAAAGTCAGAGTAGCAAATCCAAGAAGAGGAGTCAAACAGAAGCACCTGTAACATCTCGATCTGACCCAAGTATTATTTATAAGAAAATAATAAACAGATCAGTCTAGCTATAAATATCAGATGACATGATATAGAATAAGAGATATGGCATAAACATATAATATCAATAATGGCATACTACTATAAGCGTGCAAATGATGATCAACAAAAGATCGTTCAATATCACAAGAATCTTCACAAAGATCCAAAAAGGGTATCACACCCAAAACTTGTATTCACAACAAGTCAATGACACACGAATTCACCAAAGCATAAAAGCTGGAAAATCATAACAATGAAAGTCATGAAAATAGGTGAAGCATAAATTCCAGAAATCAACACACAAAATCCAGAAATCATAAAAAATGGGGAAAGGCCTATCACACGAACGGTCCGAAGACCATGGGGAGCTACCCTATACGTGTGAGTCGAAATCACACAGATGAGGTCTAGACTAACCTTGCAGACAAAGAGATATGTGTGAGTCGAAATCACACAAATGGTGTCTAGTCTAACCTCGCAGACAGAAAAGATATGTGTGAGTTGAAATCACATAAATGGTGTCTAGACTAACCTCGCAGATAAATGGGTGTGAGTCGAAATCACACAGATGAGGCCTAGTCTAACCTTGCAGTCAAAGAGACATCGCACAATTGCTAGTCTAAATCATAAAAATGATCGTCATGATCAAAGAGAAGTGTTAATTACAGCAAGCTAGTAAATATATGAGCTTAGCTTCATGTCCCATAACCACTAGCTTAACTTAAATATTTACGAACAAATTGTAGATCTCCACTAGAAAATTGTCACAAGAGTTTCAATCGAACAAGTCCAAGAATTAACCGACGAAGTAAACGCAAGTGTTTCATACCACTTGTTTTACTAAGCCGTTTAATTAGATTTCTCATACGAGCGAGGTAAAGGTTTGTGTATACTAATAGATTGGAAATCGGTTTGAGAAAGCGTGCTTTGTACTAAAATAGTATTGAAATCATTTGAAGAAAGAGTTTTGATATTTACTACTAGTATAGAAAAACCTTTATATTTTTAAAGTGACAAAACATATAAAGGATTGTAGAAACAATCAATCATCAAAATTCACATACGAAGACGTGAATAAAATCCAAAGAAATGATACCGAATCCATCAAAAATGGATATTCCCAAAAATCACGAAGAAAATGTCATCAAAGTCGATAATAAGTGATTATAACAAAAGGGAATCAACACGAATCGATTAATGTTGGAATTCTCAAGCAAATAGGCAAATAGGCAAAAAGAGTGCAGATTCAGACGTCTGAAATCAAGGATTCAGACGTCTGAATCTGGAAAATAAACTATTTTCCAAAACAGAATTCAGACGTCTGAATCTTTAATTTCAGACGTCTGAAATAGGCACTTTTTAGCCTTTTTCCTTTCTGGTTCCAAAGGAACCAATTCAGACGTCTGAAATGATATATTCAGACGTCTGAATCTGCAAATAGAAATCTTGCCAGAATAATATTCAGACGTCTGAAACTGGGGTTCAGGGCATTCCCTGAACCTAGACCAAAAATGGCCGAAATAAATACCGGAAGCGATCGGACAAGCAACGACGACCAAGGATTTATGTCGAGCAACAACCCAGCCTTAATGGCTCTTCGATACGCCTCAAATATCAATGTCCAAATATCCATAAAAGGATTTTCATAGATTTGGATTTCAAAACATCAAAAATTGGAATATACACCAAATCAATCCAAACCAAAATCAATTGCACAAGAATAAGTGTTAGGAATTCATACCTAACATTAGAAGATAATTATAGACAAAGATGTGAGATAAAAATCTCACTTTTGAGCCCAAACAAATGAAGAAGAAGCTTGAAAGCGAAGGAGAATCAACCACTCTTCAAACCCAACAAAAGAAGCTTGATTCTAAGCTTTAAAAGAAGAACATTCCCAAAGTTAGGTTTAGGAATTTCTGAAATTGATAAGAGAATGAGTTGGAGAAGAAGAAGAAGAGAAGGCTTACCAATGGGTTCTTCTATTAGTTTGGAGCTAGAGTTTGATTTGCAAAAGAAAACTAGGGTTTGGAATTTTAATTTCCCATTCCACTCACCATTGTTATAAAAGCTTGAGTATAAGGAAAGTAGAAAGGAAGTAAATGAAGAGGAAAGGGTTGGAACTGAGTTAAGTGGGGTTAATGGGCTCAGCCCAAACCAAAGCCCTAAGTGAAGAAGTAGCAAAATTCCACTAACTCCAAACATATCAAAATTTACACTTAAAAAGATCGCAAATGGCGTTTTGAACTCAATGGAAGTGGTCTTGAGTCCTAATTCGACTGTTTGCAAAAAGTGGCTTTTCGGACTAAATTTCGAGTATCAATAAAATATTTAAATAAAATATTTAAATATAAAACCGATAAATATGCGGGTTGTTACAAACTCCCCTCCTTAAAGAAATTGCGTCCTCGCAATATTTAACAAGAAGATATAGAGTAACAACCATAAAAGCATATTAACACAAAAGAATTTTAAAGTAAGAAGTTCACCCTAAAGAGCATGAGAAAGTAAGTCAGGATGCGTTCGCTCGATGAACTCTCTAGATTCCCAAGAACAATCCTTAGGATTTGAAGACCATTGACCTTTAACAAGCGAAACATCTTTATTTTCAAGTCGTTTGACTTCCGAAGCAATAACACGAATAGGATGTTGCTCATAAGTTGAATTAGGCGAAACTTCAATCTCTTCCACAACACCGGGCCCAAGAATAGAATCGGAATCTCGAAGGCACTTCCGTAATTGAGAAACATGAAACACGTCATGCGTAGCAGAAAACTGAACTAGTAATGTAAGGCGATAAGCCATAGAACCAATACGTTCAGTGACAGGAAATGGCCCAATATATCGAGGTACTAACTTTCCCGACCGACTGAAACGTACAACCCCTTTCATAGGTGAAACATGAATAAAAACAAGATCTCCAACAGAAAATTCTAATTTCCTTCTCCGGTTATCGGCATAGGATTTTTGTCTACTCTGGGCTTCTTTCATCCTATGTCGAATAAGTTCAATCTTTTCTGTGGAATCACGAATAAAGTCTGGACCTTAAACCAGCTTCTCACCGGCCTCAAGCCAACAAGAAGGAGATCGGCATGGCCTTCCATAGAGTGCCTCGAAAGGTGCCATACCAATACTAGATTGGAAG
Organism: Allium cepa; assembly: GCA_030765085.1. NCBI lineage: Eukaryota > Viridiplantae > Streptophyta > Magnoliopsida > Asparagales > Amaryllidaceae > Allium > Allium cepa. The sequence goes on from CM060930.1 coordinate 177,823,007, forward strand.
CTATTATTATAGGAAAATTCAACAAGTGAAATATGGTCTTCCCAACTTCCACCAAAATCGAGCACACAAGCACGAAGAAGATCTTCGAGAGTTTGATTCACACGCTCGGTTTGTCCATCAGACTGGAGGTGATAAGCGGTGCTAAAATTAAGCTTCGTTCCTAAAGCTTTTTGAAGACTCTTCCAAAATCCACTAGTAAACAATGGATCTCGATCGCTAACAATAGAAGTAGGAACTCCATGCAATTTAACAATTTCTTTAACAAAGAGTTTGGCCAAAAGAGGAACGGTTCAGTTAGACCGAACGGCAATAAAATGAGCGGATTTAGTAAGTCTATCAACTATAACCCATAAGCTATCATGACCCGAACGATAACGGGGAAGGCCGTCAATAAAATCCATGAAAATTTGATCCCACTTCCAAATTGGAATTTCGAAAGGTTACAATAACCCACCGGGCCTTTGATGTTCGGCCTTAACGAGTTGGCAAGTCATGCAACGCTGAACGAAGTTAGCGATGTCAAGTTTCATTCCCTCCCAATAATAAAGTCGCTTCATATCCGCGTACATTTTACTACTACCGGGATGAATGGTAAATTTAGAACGATGTGAATTTTCTAAAATATCTTTGCGAAGATCGATCACTAATATTGGCACGACAAGTCTACCAAATTTCCGAATGCCCCTACGAGAATCAATATCAAAGTCTTTCAAACCTTCAATATCAATTCTATCCTTAAAATTTTGGCCAAGAAGAGCCAAGTCGGGATCTAGCCTTTGAGCTTCAAGAATGCGGTCTAAAAGAGAAGGATGAGCCTCAAGGCTACATAAAACAAGTGATGAGCATAAATCAGATACGCACTCTCGAATTTCACAAGTGGATAAAATCTCGAGATCGTTCCATTCGGATATCATCATAGAAACAACTGCTTGTTGTTTACGGCTAAGAGCATCGGCGACACGATTACCCTTACCGGGGGTATAAAGAATATCAAGATCATAAGGTGCAAGGAACTCGAGCCAACGCTGTTGACGAAAATTAAGTTTCTTTTGAGAAAATAAATATTTCAAAGACTTATGATCCGTGTAAAGAATAAATTTCTCTCCCAATAGATAATGATGCCAAATTCGAAGGGCGAAAACAATAGCCACAAGTTCTAAATCGTGTGTGGCATATCTAGTCTCGGCCGGCTTCAATTGCCTAGAAGCATAAGCAATAACACGTTCTTTTTGCATAAGAACAGCACCCAAACCAACGCGACTAGCATCGGTATAAACAATAAAATCTTGGTTTCCATCAGGAATCACAAGAATAGGAGCATCGAAAAGGAGTTCTTTCAATTTCTGAAAAGAGGCTTCACATTTCTCCGACCAAACGTATTTAACACCTTTCTTTGTTAAGCTAGTGAGAGGGACGACAATTTTAGAAAAGTCTTTAATGAAACGACGATAATAGCCCGCCAATCCGAGAAAACTACGAATCTCTGTCACACTCTCCGGTCTCTTCCAATCTTGAATCGCTTCAATCTGAAGGATCCACGGAAATTCCGGATTCAGAAATAATATGACCGAGAAACTTCACACGAGATCGCCAAAAATGGCATTTAGAAAATTTTGCTTTTAAATGATTACTCCTAAGAGTTTCCAACACAATCCGAAGATGCTTCTCATATTCCTCCTCGGTTCTTGAATACACAAGAATATCATCAATGAATATGAGTACAAACCGATCGAGGAAATCTTTGAAAACTCGATTCATAAGGTCAACGAAATAAGCTGGAGCACTCGTTAAACCAAATGGCATAACAAGCCATTCATAGGATCCATAACGGGTACGGAACAATGTCAAAGGAATGCTATCCTCTGCAATACGAAGCTGATGAAAACCGGTAGCCAAGTCCAATTGTGAAAAGACTCTAGCACCGCTAAGTTGGTCAAATAGATCATCAATCCGAGGTAAAGGATATTTATTTTTGATAGTAAGATCATTAAGCTTGCGGTAGTCAACGCAAAGTCTAAGTGTACCATCGGATTTCTTCACGAAAATAGCCGAAGCTCCCCAAGGCGAGGAACTAGAGCGAATAAATTGCTTCGTTTCCAAATCGGATAATTGTTGGCGCATCTCCTCATTCTCCTTAATAGACATGCGATAAGTAGGACGAGTAATAGGTTGAGCTACAGGGATAAGATAAATTTTGAACTCAATTGCTCGCTTAGGTGGCAATCCTAAAACGGGCTCAAATATGTCGGAAAATTCACGAACAACCTGAATAAGAGCAATGACATCCTCCTCGTCATCATTATCGTCATCACGAGGATTTAAAGAATATAAAGATGTAGATAAAGTGGAATCCGAATCTTTGAGAATAATAGAAATTTGCTTAACAGATTGAGGATGTCGAAGATGAATTATCCGCTCAGGACATTGGATATGAGCTTCATAACGGTTAAGCCAATCCATTCCCAAAATCATTCCAAAGCCTAAATAACGCATGACATGCAAATCGGCTAGGAAGGAAAAATCGCATAAAATAATCTCCACATCTTTACAAAGCGAACTAAGAGTTGTGGATCCACCAACCGGATTTACAATTCTTAAAGAAGTCATTAAAGCAACAACACTTAGAGAAAAGGTATCGACAAGTTCCTTTGATATAAAAGAGTGGAGTGCACCCGTATCAAAGAGAACTTGAATAGGTTGATCACGAAACATAATAATACCATCAAGGATAGAATGAGATATACCTTGACCACGAGATGTATTGCCAGGGGCTTGAGCAACATTTAACTTTCCATCCTTCTTGCCTTCAAGTTTGAGGCATTGATGCATATAATGATCTGGGCTCTTACAATAGCGACAACAACGGGGTTTTGAACACTTGTTCGCAAAATGGTCCCTAGACCCACAGTTGAAGCATTTCCCACTACTAGGAGAAGGAGCCCTTGCAGCAGAGGCTGCTTGCTTACCCTTTTTGTTGGGATAAGGGCCTTTGAATTTACTGGGCCTCTTTTTGTTGTTGAAGTTCGGTTTGGAAGCTACTACTTCAACATCACTTTCTTTAACAGTCTCTTCCAAACGAAGAGCGATATATGATCGAAAGGAACTTCTAACTTTAGAAGTAATGGCTTCTTGAGATTTTTGTTTAAGCCATAAACAAATCTTTGGTTCTTCTTCAATGGGGTGTTGATGTATTCAACCCCATATTTGGAAAGTGACTCAAAGGATGCAACATAATCGGTCACGGAGGCTTCACCCTGAACAAGGTCTATAAAGCGTCGAGCCAGAGTTACCTTCTCTGCTTCTGTTACAAATTTTAACTCGAAGCGTTCCCGGAATTGCTTCCAGGTGAGATCTGCTTCATTAATCTTAGAAATAAGAAGTTCGTACCAGTCCAATGCTCTCTCTTGGAGCATACTGGAAGCCACCTGGACACGGTGAAAATCGACGAGATTCATGCGAATGAAGATTCGATCACAGGTCCTCAACCAGGCCTGGACCTCGATGACAGCTTCAGAACCTTTAAATGGCTTCCCACCTAGGTTGGTGCAATCATTGCACAAACGTGCAAACCCAGATTTAGGGTGAGTAGGTTCCGGATTAGAACCAGCTGCTTGAGCATTCGTGACAAGGTCAAGAAGTTGCTGGGTAGTCATAAAAACTCCATCTTGGGGTGGAGCACTAGATGGTCCAGCTCTGGGACGATCTGGTCTAACCATTTCTCTTCCTTAAGAAAGAAAGAAGGAAGAAGAAGAAGGTTATTCACAAAATGAATATCAAACAATCTTGATAGATAAAACAAGGAATCATAAAGAAAATAGGATAAATTGGTACGAAGACTCGAATTAAATCCTAAAGCACGACTCCTAAGATAGACTTAGGACGATGATCCTTGCTAAGTTATTCTACATTGCTCCGAAGTTTGGCTCTGATACCAAGCTGTGACGCCCCACCTCTATACCCACGCTAGCCAAGAACATTACGGAGTAATGCTGTCAATTAGCGCGAAGAATAAGGCTGTTGAGGAGCGACCGTCCGTGTAACATCTTCGTGCGAGCACCGATATGTCAGATAGCATAGCATGCTAAGGAGGAAGTCCGACATACCTGTAACGACCCGCAAATCCATACCCCTTGAATCAACACTATTCTACAACAATCAACTCAAGTTGCACAGAAATACGAACCATTTGGATTTAAGAAGAAGAGGTAGAAGAAGAGAAAACAAAATCAACATCAAAATCTGACCATCGCAGCGGAGTAAAATATAATAGATAATAAATACTCTTTACTCAAAATCAAATATATCAGTTTACATATATTACATCATCTGAGTACATCAATCACAGCTCACATCAATAACAAACAATGGATACACATCAACTCAACAGCGGAAAAATATATATACAAGTACGAGAATACGTATCGTCATCCAGCTCGTCTCCTGAGCTCCACAGCATCATACCCTGTATCCTATAATACTCGGTCTGACCCGAGCATTATAGTTAAATAACACCCGAGTCAGTCTGGAATACCAGCGTGAGAAAATCACACCCAATTGATTTTAAAGTTTCAAAAATCCTTTGAAAACAAAAGCATCTCGTAAGACCACGCCACAAATAAACATGTCGGGTTTTTACCTTACGATAGCTAAAACAATTTTTATAGAAATCCTCTGATATTATAATAGGGTCTATATACAAATACTTATAAAATAGCCGAAACTGTTACGTGATTAAATTCCAGCTACTAGCCACCGAAGTGGGTAATACAAACAAAACTCGTACAAGGCTCGTAGGGAAAATGGATTTCCAACAATGACTAGGCACTGGGGTACCACCTGTCACGGTACGGGGCTTAGATCACCGTACCGAGGATTACTCCCTTCATCCCCTGCAACACAAGGCCGGAACCATTCCTTACTGAACAGTCCCGAACAAGATAAACCCCGTGGTTGGCGCGACCAACCACCCACTAAACCGGAATATAAAAAGGGACATCTAGACAGGGGAATTATCTTGTCCTGCTTGGGCATGACCCACCTAACCTTGCTGCATATCCCCTGATTTTCAATCATTCCCATTTGATGAGGCTTGAGGCTAAGCGTTACCTTTTAGAACGTTTCACTTAGAATGCCCATCGCCCACCTTACGATGTTTCGCAAGCATTCATCCATACAAGTCCGTCCCGGGTTCGAACGGAACCGAAGGCACTATTCCTACTACATCCATTTTGGAAATATCCTCAGGATTAGTAGCGACTAGCCCTTGCACTTCACTTCTCCATCTTCGAATCCGAAATCGTTTACACGAATCGTACAAACCGGATCGAAGTGGTTTTCGAGAAATTAATCTCGATCCCGGTCTCTTCGAAACGATCAACGCATTGTCCAATATTGATAGTCGGTTAATTAACTATCAATTAATATTCACACAACAACCATCAACCAATAAATAATTTTTTTTCCAAATTATTTATTAATCTCCAAAAATATCTTCACAAGATATATTTCTATTTCCAATCCTTTGAAAACAGTTTCGAAACCATCTTCCTTTCAGAATAAAACTTTCCCAAATTTTTCATCTCCTCTTAAATTACCAAGCACAAACTAGATTTTAAAAATAATAATTTAAAAACACTTTACTTTGAAATATATATTTATATTTTAAAACATTTTAGTTAAAAACTAGTTTGATAATTTGTTAAAAATATATACTATATAAATTTTTGAAAATAAAGTTACTTAATAAATATAAAACCAGATTTATACTTTTAAAAACATAATACTACTATAATAGATAAAGAGAAATACTTACTTAAGAACTTAAATATTAGAAATAAGAAATTTTCCACACTTGCTTTTTAAACAACCTTTAATCTTTTAACTTATATTTAAAAATTTACTTCGAAAACGTACTTGGTTATCCAGGGAGAATTCCAACTTCAATCACTTAAATCAATTTTCCAAAATTGATTTTCAATTTATTTCCTTTGAAATAAATTTCTTTACTTATCAGTTCATTTCGAAATTCAATTAATTATGGACTTAAATATTATTTTCAGTTTGATTTTTAAATCCTTTAGCTGAAATATACAAATTTCAGGTTATTCCCAATTCCTTCTTTATTTTTCTTAAATAATTTAATCCTAAATTTAAAATAATTATTTATTCCTTTAATTGATATAGCTTAAATTTACAATTCATCAATTTCATTTTATCAAAAATTACATTTTCTCTTCATACTCGAAGTTATTATTATTTTCATATTAATTCTATTTCCTTTCAATTCATTCTTAATTTATTCAAACTTTCTATAAATATTTCGCTTACAAATTTACTTCCTTTCAACAATCCAATTCATATATTTTGGTAATTCATTACCCGAATATAGAATCAATCCATACATTCAATATCCCAATATAGCTCATCATAGGATATCAAATAATCAAAACAGAGAATATTGAATAATTTAAATAAATGTGAGGGGTCCAGTTGGATCCCTCCAACCTGTTTCCCTGCATCCACAGATGTTAGCATAACATAATATCCATTCCAAAATATACCAGACTAAAGCACATCAATCAATTCAACCATTCAAGCAATTATTTAAATTTAATCATTTAAATTTAAATTTAAACTGAGTGAGATTAACTCACCTTCGCAGTCCATCCCTGAACAGCTTGTTTCTTTTCGGATTTCAAACCTTGAATAAATATTATGTGATTTTTATTAATATTTGAATTAATTATTAATTAACAAATTTAACTTACTAATAATTTAATTTATTTCAGCTTTAACTTTATAAACATATATTTCAACCCGTGTATATATATATATATATATATATATATATTAAGTTTAAAATTTAAGAATAAACAGCCTATATACTTTACTGTTTACCTACCTATTTATTTCATTTAAACTAAGACAGGAAATTTTATAACTTACTATAAACATCAAAACAATAACTCCTCCTTACTGTAAAACCTCTCATCTTCTTCTTTTGTTTTCTATAATTTCGTATACCTAAGTTATTAAATTTAAACTAAAACATGGAGAATAAAAGCAAGTACATATATAACCTACTGTTTCATCTATATGAGCAGTTTTTTTTTATTTATTAAGTAAAAACGGAAATCTCACCATCGTGACAGCTTTCCTCCCTGCCGAAGTCGACTGCACCGATGCAGTGCCACTTAAGGTCGTGCGCGTAGCCGCGCCTCAACTCACCATTCCTCCTTCGTGCTCCGACACTCAACAGCGCCGCCTACCCCCTATCCACGTAACACCTCCTGTTATCGATTTCCTTCAACATCAATCACGACTCAAACCCGAGTTCCCCTTTCCGGTTGTCAAGCTTAGAAGCTTATCAAACGCAACCCTAATCAACCGCAAGTCTCACCTAGCCTCGACAAAGACGAACGCGACCTCCCCCTTTCGTGATGACGCGTCGCGCCTTGCCCTGCTTCCCAGTCTTCTCGATTGCGATCGAGATTGGTTTTTTTTTTAACGAATTGAATTCGTATGAAGGATAGGGGAAAAAAGGGGACGGGGGGTGTTTTTCTCGAATTCGTGAAATGGAAGAGGGAAAAGAATATGGCACGATTTCTTTCAGAGGAAGCTCGGCCATTTAAATCAATAAACGAACTATCTTCTTCTCTTTTTTTTTTATTTTTAAGGAAGAAGGGTTTTGATAAAAAGTGATGAACGATGGTGCATGCTGGAAGATAAAAGAAGCGTGCTGAGGAATGAATAAGGATGGCGTATAGAGGAAGCCTAATTAGTTAAATTAAATTTTATTAGGTTATTATCAGTTAAATCCCTAGCACGTTAATACTTCGTATCTCACACACTAACTCCGATCAAAACAAAATTTGAAATCCGATAATAATTCAATATTACGGACCCAATGGTACTGGTTTCGTCGACATCCGAGACTGTGTCCCGGAAGGCTATTTTTAAATTCAATTTAACCGATTAAATTTCAAAACTAAACAAACAATTTCCAAATTCAATTTTAACACTTTTATTGTCTTCACTATCATCCATATAAATTTTATAAGCTTTCCAATTATCTTTAATTGGCTTAAAATTCCAGATTCAACATTTTATTCAGATTCAAGTTATTTAATTCAATGATTTAATTACCAAATAAATCATGATATTCGTAATTCAAATTACAATTACTCTATTGCATATTCAAAATCAACTGAATATTCTGATTTAAAAGACTTAAAAATTTCGGGTCGTCACATTCCTCCCCCCTTAAAAGAATTTCGTCCCCGAAATTACTAACTTGGAAGAATGGCTCAAAACCCGTTACTTTTCCAAAACCAAACAGTTTCTAACAACTCAACAACTTACCAACTATCTCTTATAACAGATCCATTATCTTCCTTATTAACTTCTCAACCTTCCCATAGTTTCAAACTATACCATTTATTTAACCATTCAAGTTTCAATTCAAAACCAAATTTTGAATTATCAAAATTTTCCCAAAATTTTTCTAACTCCCTAAATTCCCGAAAAATTTCGCCAACGTCTCTTTTGCGCGGCTAGCTCGGTACTGCTACAAAATGGCTCTACGGCCTCCCAAATCCAAAAGGAAAACAAAAGGCCAAGTGGCTCAATCCAAATCCAAATCCAAATCCAAATCTCAATCAAATTCCATACCAAATTTAAATGCGTACCTTTTGTCGGGCAATTCAAATCTATCTCTTGAAATCAAATCCAATTTCATTTTCCCTTTTAAAATACCTGCATATCCTGCTTAGCACTAATATCCAATCACAATATCCCAAAATATTTTATCGACTTTCTTACAAAATGTCAATATCTATTCATTTCTATATTATCTTAGATTATATTTGTAATATCAGTTTCCAATCTAGAATTTACCATTCCTTTCTTAAGTTAGTATAAACATTTTATATGGTTCTTATCTTTATTTCTATTTAAATCAATTCTTTCATTTTCATATGAATTCAATTTATCTCTAACTTGAAACATTTGAATTTTATTTTTCATTTATTACTAATTCATGTCATTACTTTAGTTAGTTTCATTTACTAATTAATTTCAATTTCTAGTTTGAAATCGTTTTGTTGCTAACTAAATTTTCCAAAAATCTTCAAAAATTTTCTAACTCCCAAAATTTCTGAAATTTTTTGGCAGAGTCCCCTTTGTACGGAGGAGCTTTTGCAATTTGACAAAAGAGATAAATATATATACATCGACCCACACGGTCGGAAAAACCAAAAACAGTTCATATTTCCTATTTTAATTGCGTATGCGTACCTTATTTAGCATTTTAAGCAAGCAGCTTATTATTTTTAGCAAATAGCGCAACTCAATCCAGCCACACGGCTTCCAGGTACCTGTACTTACTCAACTTAAACATGTAAGTGCCAAATATATGCAGTTTAACTACATTTCACTTATTTACAATAGTTAAAACATATGAATTCTAAAAGAATCTCATACCAAACATTTTTCCGTAAGCAATTAATATAGTTTCATGCTAATTCAACTGTTTTAATTAATTCACAAACCACTTTCATTCAATTTGAATGGTTTAAAACTCAATCGCTTACATGTAATTTATTCTTATGCAAACTGAACTCATATTTAATTCAATTGGTTTCAAAATCAATTTATTTTACTCCTATCAACTCATAGAATTTTAATTACTTCCATTTACATCCAATGACAATTTATTTTATGCAATTTGACAAAATTTATGTGAATAACTAAGTATTTATGTTTATCACCAATTTAGATGGATTTCAACTCAATTTATTCTTAATTCTATTCCATTAGAAAATTTATTCACAATCCATATATTCTCAGTTCCATTGCATTTCAATTTTATTGACCAAATTAGTTCATTCAAACCATTTACAACTTAGATCCATCTTCATTACCAATTAAATTTCCTTTTTATTTTAATTCATTCACATCCATTCATTTACATTTAAAACCATTCCGTAATTGTTTATTCCAAACTATTTTATTTAACTTAAAACAACCAAGCCATATCATTCAATAACCACTTCTCAACTTATTTAAACCATACTTCATTTGATTCTTATTTATCTCATCCATTCATTTATTCAATAAAATTAGTTTACCCACATTCACTTAAACCATTCTAATAAACTTGAAACATTCTTTTTTTTTATTATTGCCTCAAGTTATTTCAATCCCTTAATAATTTTTAAATGGTTTACAATTATTTATTCTGGAATTCCATTCCATTAATATTAGTTAATACTCATCGAATTTTATTTCGATTAACAATTTATTTTCACTTGTTTTAAATCCAACCCAATATCATTAAACTTGGTTCAAGTTGAATTCAATTCAACTCTCCTTCATTCATTTAGCTTAAGTCAATTTACTTTAATTTATTCAAATTTTACACTTAAGCTCATTCTCATCTTACAAACAAAGTTCTCTTTTCAATTTAACTTGATTCTATTTTAATCCAATCTTATTTCAAACTACACATTTATTCGATCAATTATTATTTTAATTTAACTTTTTAGATTCAGCTCATTCAATTTATTACCTGGCTAATTTCCAAGTTATCTTCACTTATTTGGATTTTATTTGCATATTCAAATCATTGCTATTTTAATCCATTTACATTTTTATCCGATACATTTCAATTATATTTAATTTGTTAGCACTTCAAGCTAAATTTTCAATTTATAACTCAAGTTTTAAATCCACTATCCATTTTCAATTTACCACCCAATTTATTAACCACAATTTAACCTCATTCTCAATTACTTTCACTTCATCAACAATTTGAATAAATTTTTAATTTATAACTTGAGTTTATTTCCAACTTCATCATAAACTTACAATTCAATTTCATTAACTAATTTATTATCTAATTAGTTCTCCCCTTATTCATAATCCAACACTTGAATTTTTTTTATTCCAAATATCACTCCATTTAATTTTCTTAAGTTCAATATACTTTACAATTCAAGTTTGGGTTCTCTTTTCATTTTTCAATTCATCAAAATATTGATTTTGGGCATTGTATTCCATTTTCAATTTTATAAGCCACAACTTATGTTTTTTTTTCCACACATTTCCATTCATTTTAGGCTTGAATATGTTCATCTTTTATTTTTAACTCAAGCCCTCTATTTATTTATAGCCCAAGCATATTTTATTGCTATGGATTTTTAATTCTCTTGCTCGTTATTCCTATTTATTTATTTCAATTCCAATCCTTATCCAATTTATTTCCCATTCGTTCAGGTAAGAATTTAATTCCATTCATTAATTCAATTGAATTCTCATTCCAATTCAATTTTATTTTGACTCGGATTTATTTAACTCAACTCGATTTCAACTTGATTCGAATACGACTGGATATTATTTCAGCTTATTCGATTTATTTTCATCCAGTTAAATTTTACTCTCCAATCCATGTTAATTCCATTTTTAATTTTTCTCTTTAAATTTAAATTCCAACCTTCAAAGTTTATATTTCTTTCATGATTTAAAAATCATCCTCATTTATAAGCTTACAACTATCTCATCAGGATTTCCAAACACCCTGTTTTGGTTTTCAAAACATTTTGAAATCTTCAACATCTCAAATCACATTTCTCAAAAATTTAAACCAATCCTGGTTGTTATGTGCAACACATTTCCTTTGAGATTTTTAAAAACAAACAAGTTTTCCTGAACAAACCAATTTGGTAGCAATCTGTCACTCAGAAATTCGAAAATGAATACTGATGATGCGGCCGTCATCATCAGAATTATTTTCCAATAATCCAAGTGATTTCAATGCTATTTCACTTCCAAAATCCATTTTAAAACAATTTTCCTTTCGGAAATATCTCCAAAACAATGCTATCATTTATTTTCAAAACACTTCCAAATTTTCGAGATTTACATTCCCAAATCCTGCTTAAATCAAATTTTCTTTTTATTTCTTTTTATTTTTTTATAATTCATTTGCATAGCTTATGTTCATACAAATTCTCATTTGATTACATTTCAATTTTATAATTACATTTACAATTCATACTTATACATTTCATTTCATTATGAATTTATTTCCTTCAAACTTTGGTTATTTTTTTTTTTTCAATTTCTAGTTAAATTTTCATTTAACAATGATAATACTTTAATATTATCATTTCTAACATCCAAGCAACCATATATTAGCTAAATAGCTTGCAAAAACTTTCTTTATATCGAAAATATATTTTTGGATAAAATTATTTCATTTACCCGTATTTAAAACAATATCGTGTCGCTTGCTCTATTCAAGTGTTTAGAAACCCCTTCGATACAGTTGTCGAGACTGGCCGACGAAGGTTCATATGCCACTCAATAAATCAATCAACACAATATTAAAATAATTTATAATCACTAACAAGTACGCGCTCATATCTATTAATACGCTCAAACTCATTTTAGAGTACTACGGACTCTATTTTAAATGAGTAATTCCCACCAGATCCAAGGTTATCACCAACCTAAGCTCTGATACCAAGTGTAACGACCCACAAATCCGTATCCCTTGAATCAACACTATTCTACAACAATCAACTCAAGTTGCACAGAAATACGAACCATTTGGATTTAAGAAGAAGAGGTAGAAGAAGAGAAAACAAAATCAACATCAGAATCTGACCATCGCAGCGGAGTAAAATATAATAGATAATAAATACTCTTTACTCAAAATCAAATATATCAGTTTACATATATTACATCATCTGAGTACATCAATCACAACTCACATCAATAACAAACAATGGATACACATCAACTCAACAGCGGAAAAATATATATACAAGTACAAGAATACGTATCGTCATCCAGCTCGTCTCCTGAGCTCCACAGCATCATACCCTGTATCCTATAATACTCGGTCTGACCCGAGCATTATAGTTAAATAACACCCGAGTCAGTCTGGAATACCAGCGTGAGAAAATCACATCCAATTGATTCTAAAGTTTCAAAAATCCTTTGAAAACAAAAGCATCTCGTAAGACCACGCCACAAATAAACATGTCGGGTTTTTACCTTACGATAGCTAAAACAATTTTTATAGAAATCCTCTGATATTATAATAGGGTCTATATACAAATACTTATAAAATAGCCGAAACTGTTACATGATTAAATTCCAGCTACTAGCCACCGAAGTGGGTAATACAAACAAAACTCGTACAAGGCTCGTAGGGAAAATGGATTTCCAACAATGACTAGGCACTGGGGTACCACCTGTCACGGTACGGGGCCTAGATCACCGTACCGAGGATTACTCCCTTCATCCCCTGCAACACAAGGCCGGAACCATTCCTTACTGAACAGTCCCGAACAAGATAAACCCCGTGGTTGGCGCGACCAACCACCCACTAAGCCGGAATATAAAAAGGGACATCTAGACAGGGGAATTATCTTGTCCTGCTTGGGCATGACCCACCTAACCTTGCTGCATATCCCCTGATTTTCAATCATTCCCATTTGATGAGGCTTGAGGCTAAGTGTTACCTTTTAGAACGTTTCACTTAGAATGCCCATCGCCCACCTAACGATGTTTCGCAAGCATTCATCCATACAAGTCCGTCCCGGGTTCGAACGGAACCGAAGGCACTATTCCTACTACATCCATTTTGGAAATATCCTCAGGATTAGTAGCGACTAGCCCTTGCACTTCACTTCTCCATCTTCGAATCCGAAATCGTTTACATGAATCGTACAAACCGGATCGAAGTGGTTTTCGAGAAATTAATCTCGATCCCGGTCTCTTCGAAACGATCAACGCATTGTCCAATATTGATAGTCGGTTATTTAACTATCAATTAATATTCACACAACAACCATCAACCAATAAATAATTTTTTTTACAAATTATTTATTAATCTCCAAAAATATCTTCACAAGATATATTTCTATTTCCAATCCTTTGAAAACAGTTTCGAAACCATCTTCCTTTCAGAATAAAACTTTCCCAAATTTTTCATCTCCTCTTAAATTACCAAGCACAAACTAGATTTTAAAAATAATAATTTAAAAACACTTTACTTTGAAATATATATTTATATTTTAAAACATTTTAGTTAAAAACTACTTTGATAATTTGTTAAAAATACATACTATATAAATTTTTGAAAATAAAGTTACTTAATAAATATAAAACCAGATTTATGCTTTTAAAAACATAATACTACTATAATAGATAAAGAGAAATACTTACTTAAGAACTTAAATATTAGAAATAAGAAATTTTCCACACTTGCTTTTTAAACAACCTTTAATCTTTTAACTTATATTTAAAAATTTACTTCGAAAACGTACTTGGTTATCCAGGGAGAATTCCAACTTCAATCACTTAAATCAATTTCCCAAAATTGATTTTCAATTTATTTCCTTTGAAATAAATTTCTTTACTTATCAGTTCATTTCGAAATTCAATTAATTATGGACTTAATTATTATTTTTAGTTTGATTTTTAAATCCTTTAGTTGAAATATACAAATTTCAGGTTATTCCCAATTCCTTCTTTATTTTTCTTAAATAATTTAATCCTAAATTTAAAATAATTATTTATTTCTTTAATTGATATAGCTTAAATTTACAATTCATCAATTTCATTTTATAAAAAATTACATTTTCTCTTCATACTCGAAGTTATTATTATTTTCATATTAATTCTATTTCCTTTCAATTCATTCTTAATTTATTCAAACTTTCTATAAATATTTCGCTTACAAATTTACTTCCTTTCAACAATCCAATTCATATATTTTGGTAATTCATTACCCGAATATAGAATCAATCCATACATTCAATATCCCAATATAGCTCATCATAGGATATCAAATAATCAAAACAGAGAATATTGAATAATTTAAATAAATGTGAGGGGTCCAGTTGGATCCCTCCAACCTGTTTCCCTGCATCCACAGATGTTAGCATAACATAATATCCATTCCAAAATATACCAGACTAAAGCACATCAATCAATTCAACCATTCAAGCAATTATTTAAATTTAATCATTTAAATTTAAATTTAAACTGAGTGAGATTAACTCACCTTCGCAGTCCATCCCTGAACAGCTTGTTTCTTTTCGGATTTCAAACCTTGAATAAATATTATGTGATTTTTATTAATATTTGAATTAATTATTAATTAACAAATTTAACTTACTAATAATTTAATTTATTTCAGCTTTAACTTTATAAATATATATATTTCAACCCGTATATATATATATATATATATATATTAAGTTTAAAATTTAAGAATAAACAGCCTATATACTTTACTGTTTACCTACCTATTTATTTCATTTAAACTAAGACAGGAAATTTTATAACTTACTATAAACATCAAAACAATAACTCCTCCTTACTGTAAAACCTCTCATCTTCTTCTTTTGTTTTCTATAATTTCGTATACCTAAGTTATTAAATTTAAACTAAAACATGGAGAATAAAAGCAAGTACATATATAACCTACTGTTTCATCTATATGAGCAGTTTTTTTTTTATTTATTAAGTAAAAACGAAAATCTCACCATCGCGACAGCTTTCCTCCCTGCCGAAGTCGACTGCACCGATGCAGTGCCACTTCAGGTCGTGCGTGTAGCCGCGCCTCAACTCACCATTCCTCCTTCGTGCTCCGACACTCAACAGCGCCGCCTACCCCCTATCCACGTAACACCTCCTGTTATCGATTTCCTTCAACATCAATCACGACTCAAACCCGAGTTCCCCTTTCCGGTTGTCGAGCTTAGAAGCTTATCAAACGCAACCCTAATCAACCGCAAGTCTCACCTAGCCTCGACAAAGACGAACGCGACCTCCCCCTTTCGTGATGACGCGTCGCGCCTTGCTCTGCTTCCCAGTCTTCTCGATTGCGATCGAGATTGGTTTTTTTTTTAACGAATTGAATTCGTATGAAGGATAGGGGAAAAAAGGGGACGGGGGGTTTTTTTCTCGAATTCGTGAAATGGAAGAGGGAAAAGAATAAGGCAAGATTTCTTTCAGAGGAAGCTCGGCCATTTAAATCAATAAATGAACTATCTTCTTCTCTCTCTTTTTTTTTTTAAGGAAGAAGGGTTTTGATAAAAGTGATGAACGATGGTGCATGCTGGAAGATAAAAGAAGCGTGCTGAGGAATGAATAAGGATGGCATATAGAGGAAGCCTAATTAGTTAAATTAAATTTTATTAGGTTATTTTCAGTTAAATCCCTAGCACGTTAATACTTCGTATCTCACACACTAACTCCGATCAAAACAAAATTTGAAATCCGATAATAATTCAATATTACGGACCCAATGGTACTGGTTTCGTCGGCATCCGAGACTGTGTCCCGGAAGGCTATTTTTAAATTCAATTTAACCGATTAAATTTCAAAACTAAACAAACAATTTCCAAATTCAATTTTAACACTTTTATTGTCTTCACTATCATCCATATAAATTTTATAAGCTTTCCAATTATCTTTTATTGGCTTAAAATTCCAGATTCAACATTTTATTCAGATTCAAGTTATTTAATTCAATAATTTAATTACCAAATAAATCATGATATTCGTAATTCAAATTAAAATTACTCTATTGCATATTCAAAATCAATTGAATATTCCGATTTAAAAGACTTAAATATTTCGGGTCGTCACAATACCGGTACAAACTCAAAGCTATTACACGGTGGCTATAAATAAATCTTCGGAAACAAATATAGAATTAGACATAACATAAATCAGTCACAGATAATTCATATCACAAAGGCAGAAGAAGATATGAATATATATAACTAACACATGAAAGTGTACATCAGAGTAGTGGTTAAAAAGATCCACAATAATACAGAAGAACAGCAACATGTGCTATACAAAAGGATACATCTATGAGTCTATATCTCAAGTGTATACAACAAAAACTGCTAATCTAAATAGTTAGCCAAAAGTCAAAGTAGCAAATCCCAAAAGAGGAGTCAAACAGAAGCACTTGTAACATCTCGGTCTGACCCGAGTATTATTTATAAGAAAATAATAAACGGATCAGTCTAGCAATAAATATTAGATGACATGATATAGAATAAGTGATATGGCATAAACATATAATATCCATAATGGCATACTACTATAAGCGTGCAAATGATGATCAACAAAAGATCGTTCAATATCACAAGAATCTTCACAAAGATCCAAAATGGGTATCACACCCAAAACTTGTATTCACAACAAGTCATTGACACACGAATTCACCAAAGCATAAAAGCTGGAAAATCATAACAATGAAAGTCATGAAAATAGCTGAAGCGTAAATTCTAGAAATCAACACACAAAATCCAGAAATCATAAAAAAGGGGGAAAGGCCTATCACACGAACGGTCCGAAGACCATGGGGAGCTACCCTATATGTGTGAGTCGAAATCACACAGATGAGGTCTAGACTAACCTTGCAGACAAAGAGATATGTGTGAGTCGAAATCACACAAATGGTGTCTAGTCTAACCTCGAAGACAGAAAAGATATGTGTGAGTCGAAATCACACAAATGGTGTCTAGACTAACCTCGCAGATAAATAGGTGTGAGTCGAAATCACACAGATGAGGCCTAGTCTAACCTTGCAGTCAAAGAGACATCGCATAATTGCTAGTCTAAATCATAAAAATGATCGTCATGATCAAAGAGAAGTGTCAAGTACAGCAAGCTAGTAAATATATGAGCTTAGCTTCATGTCCCATAACCACTAGCTTAACTTAAATATTTACGAACAAATTGTATATCTCCACTAGAAAATTATCACAAGAGTTTCAATCGAACAAGTCCAAGAATTAACCGACGAAGTAAACGCAAGCATTTCATACCACTTGTTTTACCTAGCCGTTTAACTAGATTTCTCATATGAGTGAGGTAAAGGTTTGTATATACTAATAGATTGGAAATCGGTTTGAGAAAACGAGCTTTGTACTAAAATAGTATTAAAATCATTTGAAGAAAGAGTTTTGATATTTAGTACTAGTATAGAAAATCCTTTATATTTTTAAAGTGACAAAACATAGAAAGGATTGTAGAAACAATCAATCATCAAAATTCACATACAAAGACGTGAATAAAATCCAAAAAAATCGATACCTAATCCATCAAAAATGGATATTCCCAAAAATCACGAAGAAGATGTCATCAAAGTCGATAATAAGTGATTATAACAAAAGGGAATCAACACGAATCGGTTAATGTTGGAATTCTCAAGCAAATAGGCAAATAGGAAAAAAGAGTGCAGATTCAGACGTCTAAAATCAAGGATTCAGACGTATGAATCTGGAAAATAAACTATTTTCCAAAACAGAATTCAGACGTCTGAATCTTTGATTTCAGACGTCTGAAATAGGCACTTTTTAGCCTATTTCCTTTCTGGTTCCAAATGAACCAATTCAAACGTCTGAAATGATATATTCAGACGTCTGAATCTGGAAATAGAAATCTTCCCAGAATAATATTCAGATGTCTGAATACTACGTTTCAGACATCTGAAACTGGGGTTCAGGGCATTCCCTGAACCTAGACCAAAAATGGTCGAAATAAATACCGAAAGCGATCGGACGAGCAACGACGACTAAGGATTTACATCGAGCGACAACCCAGCCTTAACGGCTCTTCGATACGCCTCAAATATCAATGTCCAAATATCCATAAAAGGATTTTCATAGATTTGGATTTCAAAACATCAAAAATTGGAATATACACCAAATCAATCCAAACCAAAATCAATTGTACAAGAATAAGTGTTAGGAATTCATACCTAACATTAGAAGATAATTATAGACAAAGATATGAGATAAAAATCTCACTTTTGAACCCAAACAAATGAAGAAGAAGCTTGAAAGCAAAGGAGAATCAACCACTCTTCAAACCCAACACAAGAAGCTTGATTCTAAGCTTTAAAAGAAGAACATTCCCAAAGTTAGGTTTAGGAATTCTGAAATTGATAAGAGAATGAGTTGGAGAAGAAGAAGAGAAGACTTACCAATGGGTTCTTCTATTAGTTTGGAGCTAGAGTTGATTTGCAAAAGAAAACTAGGGTTTGGAATTTTAATTTCCCATTCCACTCACCATTGTTATAAAAGCTTGAGTATAAGGAAAGTAGAAAGGAAGTAAATGAAGAGGAAAGGGTTGGAACTGAGTTAAGTGGGGTTAGTGGGCTCAGCCCAAACCAAAGCCTAAGTGAAAAAGTAGCAAAATTCCACTAACTCCAAACATATCAAAGTTTACACTTAAAAAGATCGCAAACGGCGTTTTGAACTCAATGGAAGTGGTCTCGAGTCCTAATTCGACTGTTTGCAAAAAGTGGCTTTTCGGACTAAATTCCAAGTATCGATAAAATATTTAAATAAAATATTTAAATATAAAACCGATAAATATGAGGGTTGTTACAACTTGATTTATCAAATGCAATGTCAGATATGTGATTACTCAAAATATATAAGATTATAACTGATCGTATTTGCAAACAGTAAATGTTTCCCCTATAAAAGACAGTAGAGTGTAGTATCTTGACATAGCCTGACGTATTATGTAGGAACTTTACAGTCATGGTGCGAGGAAGTTTGGAATTTTAGGGCTTGCGCACATCGGATGCATTCTACTTATGAGGAATATTAATCCTTTGGGCACATGCGTTGAGGATTTGAATAGCTTGTCTAAAGATTATAGCGCTGCTGCAAAACCAAGGTTGCATTTCTTAAACTACAGCTATGTAATATGAAGTACTCCATTGCAAATGTCTACCACATGGTGATCATTTCTCTCGAGAGACACGAACTGCTCGGTAAGTTTTCATATTGTTATCCTTTATTACCTATGGAATTTTAAAGTTGCAATATATAACTATTGGTTCTATACGTACCAGTATGTATGGCACGTCCGTTGGACGTGTGCAAAGACAGCCATGGGTTAATTTTTTTTTTAATGTAAAATAGTACATATAAAAATGCATATTTTTTCATTGTGCATGCTTTGCATGTGTGCATAATGCATAATGAGCGTCTTTCTTTATTGAAAAAAAGGTCGAATGTTTTGTCTTTTAAAACTTGTTATGAAAAATAGTCTTTTTTGATCTTTTGAATTTATTCCAAACTAAACCTAAGTTGGAATTCTCTAAAATTGTCATTCCAAAAGAATTTTTTTTTGTTTTCCTTTATGCTTGTACCAACTAATGAAATACACTAGCTATTTGTTTTAATCATTCAATTTTCAACAATTTATATCAAAGTAACCAAATAAAGATGTAAAAACAACGACTTTCCTATAGAGGTAAAGTATAATTAAAAAGCAAGTTGTTTACTAATAGTGGTTTTGCTTATTGTACATGTTATCATTATGAATCTTGCACACTATATATGTCCACAATGAAATCATTTGTTATACAACAAATGGTGCAAAACTGCAATTAATGAATATGTAGGACTCAACGCTCAGTTGCACATACACAAACTTAGCGAGCATTTGCATGAGAAACTTTGCTGTTCACACAAACAAAATGGGAAGTAGTTGGCTTGACTACATATGCAAGTAAATACAACAGAACGTCAGAATGTCATATGCACTGGCTTGGCCACTTCATCACTTCTCTGTTATTTATCCACTATGATAAACAACCAATATCTACATGAAAACAAAAACAAAAATAAATTCAAAATAAATTACAAGTGATAAAAAGACACAGGTTCCTTTGAAAAGTGTAAATACATAATGTCACTACCTAATCTACCTTCCATTAAATAAACTTGTAAATTTTGTGAAAATCATGTGTTTCATTTTTCTTATAATGCAGTTATGTTTCCATCGCAAGATGCTTGAGATCTTGGCATTTAACCTTTTATTCTTACACCAAGTTTGAATTATTTCAACCATCTACAAAATATTCACAACCTTCTCTTTCGTGCAACACATGTTCAGGTTATATATTAGATATGCTACATAAGCAAAGCAAGAGGCAAAAATTCTGGCTGCATTTAAAAACATTTTGCCCATTAAATGAACAATCAAGAAACTATACCATTTGGGTATCATTTACATGAATAGTATTGACAACCCACTTAATTTTTTTATTGTTACTCAAATGATGCAAATAGGTGTATAAATAATAGTATATGGGATTCTTCTTGATATTTCCTATTCATATTAAAGAAAATTAAGACTTCAAATTGTTTTGGAGATATTAATAAAAAAAATCCCATGTTATAAGTGGCATATCCCAACTAAGTATTATGTCCAAATTTGCATTATAAATGA
Organism: Allium cepa; assembly: GCA_030765085.1. Lineage (NCBI taxonomy): Eukaryota > Viridiplantae > Streptophyta > Magnoliopsida > Asparagales > Amaryllidaceae > Allium > Allium cepa. The sequence continues at coordinate 177,844,298 of CM060930.1, forward strand.
ATAATGAAAGTATGCTCTTTCTTTTGCAGTAGCAATAAATTTTGAAGGATAAATTAATACATATTTAAAAAAAATACTTGCATACTGACTATTTTTGTTCATTTGAAATAATACTACATGTATGCAAGATTAATCAAATAGTTAAGCATCAAAATCATAAATCTTTGCAAATCCGAAATGCAAATTAAACCATAAAAATACATTCAAATTATAAACTTGAACCATGTGTGAAAGTAAAACTGTGATTGTAGTGGCGGATGTAATTATCAGTCCTTTTACATTTGTTATTTTATTACAATTCCAGCCCAATTTTTAACTAAGTTTTTGCAACTAACTTACTATTCAATTAAATTTTCAGACCAATTCAACTGAAGAAATAATACAGAAAAACATGTTGGATTTACCAAGCTCAAATATTTACAGTTAAGCAGCAACCGAGTAAACAACCGTGAAATTAACTTCAATGCATCAAAGAGTAAGGATTCACACCAGCATACATTGACCGCAGCAGTAAGGAAATAAGATAAAGTAAAGCTTATCAAAATTCACGTGGAGCCTAACATTTGCAATTTGATCATCTTTAATCTTGATACAACAACTTTACTATCCTACTTTGATGTGGAAGCATTTAACCATAGATTCCAACCTGCAACTTTAAAAGTTTGAATTTTGGATCCTGTTCTTTTTAATTAATAAAGTATAAGAAACTTTGGAGATTTAAATGAAAACCACTTTTCGACGCCTGTCTGGAACGCTGCTGCAAAACCAAGGTTGCATTTCTTAAAGCTACAGCTATGTAATATGAAGTACTCCATTGCAAATGTCTACCACATGGTGATCATTTCTCTCGAGAGACCCGAACTGCTCGATAAGTTTTCATATCGTTACCGTTTATTACCTATGGAATTTTAAAGTTGCAATATATAACTATTTGTTTTATATGTATGTCCAAATGTTAAAATATTGGATTTTCATTCCTTTTTTTTGTATAACATCGACAGGATATACAAATGTTATAGATGCTTGCTGTGGATCTGGAAAATTTAATGGTGGGGGGCTTTGTGTACCAAATGCCACTGTTTGTTCTAACCGCGATCATTATCTTTTCTGGGATAGGTTTCACCCAACTCAGGCAGCATCAATGAAATTGGCAAATATATTTTACAGTGGAAATAAAAAGTTTGCAGCGCCTGAAAACTTGAATTCGTTGATCAAGTACTGAATGTCCAACTTCAATCAATTTTATTGTCATTGATTTCCAAAGATGTTATGATATTGTTACACCTTAACAAATTATAAATATATATGACACATGTAAAGAAAAGCATACATCCTCTATCGATGACTTCCATTTCACCTCCCATGAAACATCCATTGTAAAATATAACTTACAATTCAATCATTTGAATTAGATCTGCATACAAATGAACTCCACATGATGCTTAATGAGGTAACATGAAAAGCAATATATGTATTAAAACTTGTGTCTAGGTATAAAAGATTATGTTAAACTTAAACCATCAATCATCATCATCTTCTTATTCTTCTTCATCTTAACTGAATTTACACGATGTATGCAGGATGAGTTAGGGATGCAGTGCTACTTGTATTCACGAACATACAAGATCTTCCCAATGCTATGAATGCTGCTGAAATAACTGACAAGCTTGGCCTTCATTCCCTTCGCCGGCGTCACTGGTAATTTGCATTTACTTTTACTTTATTTTCTTTTCCAATTAAAATGGTATTTTAACAGCTATGTTGACGTATGTGACAATTGATAAAAAACGTGTTGTTTCTTCAGGTATATTCAGTGCTTTATGAATAACCAAATGAAACTAAATGCTTTATGTCATTAACCAAATGAATAATTATTATTATTACAGGGTTGTTTATGGCATTGCAGCCAAGAATGATAGCATGTGGGAACAAAATTGCATGCTACACAATTGTAGCTTCCTTCGCTGTTGGCCTCCGTGGTGTGCTTCTGCATGTTGCAATCGTACAGGTCCTATATTTATTTATCTAAGTGATTTTTCTGCATGTTGAAATTCTTACTTTGACTGATTTTTCTAGGCAATTAAAAGAGACTCCTCATTTCACAAAATCACATAGCTTACAGTTAAAATGAGTTAATAACATAAATGATAACACAACATTATAGATCCAGCACACAAACTGCAGTAGTTGTTTTCCTTTCTTGAATAATTTTAACAATATCAGCATCTTACCAAGTTTGTCTTTCTTGTATGTTAATGTTATGCAGCTCAATTGTTGGGTTTTCGACAACTAGTTCCAGCCTATGCAAATGCTAGAATAACTGAAGTACTGAGAGGCTTCAACTGTTTTGTACTGTTTTGTTACTGAAAGAACTAGTTCTTTCAATGTAGATTACTGGGTTGCTGGGTCACTGAAAGAACTAGACCTAGAACTAGTTCCAACCTATGCAGATTGCTGGGTTAACATTTTGTTACTGTTTTGTACAACACATCTCTCCATCTGGACCATCTTCGCTCACTGTTCTTTCAATGCAGTAAGCAAGTCGTTTTCACCTTATTTTTAATGTGGATTTAATCTTTTTGCAAGTACAACCACTTCCATGACTCCTCTTTCTAAATAAGTTAGCAAGTTGATGTTTCAATTTGGTGATTGGAGGAGTTGGCTTGTTTGGGTTGTTGGCTTGATGGATCGAGTTTGAGATTATCACGACTGGGATTGTTCGTGGTTGAAGAACTGTGCTTCGATTGATGTTCGATGATGATCCTGCAGAGGTGGATGGTTTTGAAGGCTGCGGCAATTTCGGTTGCTGTGGTTTGAGCAACGAGGTGGTCGTGATGATTTTGTTTCGAGTCGATTGGGCAGGAGGTTGCAAAGGGGAGGTGGATGGCTGTAGTAAAGTCGAATTTCTACAGAAAGTTGCGGTTTTGAAGTGGATAAACTCGAAGAGAGAGTTTCTGGTTGGTTGTGGACTGTAGTGTTTCAAGGAAGTGGTTGCTGATGGCTATAGGCGGTGGTTATGATAGCTTCAGTGCTTCAGGTTGCTTGGATATAGATGGTGGATTTTGAAGTGGATGAACCGGTGATGGTTCAAAGCAGTTTGTTGTTGGGTAGGTTTGAGGTCAGGTAAGAAGTGAATGGAAAATATGTAAGTGTGAATGACTGGAGGAGATGGGTGTTCTGTGAATTCTGATGGTCAGTGATAAGGTTTTTTTTTTGGTACGATAGTTTGGAAATGATTGAATAGCAAGTAAACTGTAGTTTTGTTGTGGTTGTTTGTGATGGGGCAAATTTAGGTGAGCACTGTCTGATTATTGAAGGCACTGTCTATTGAAGGCAGCTATGCGGTGCGAGAAATGTGCATGTGAACGGGTGTACAATGATGTTTGATAGAATCGTACAATGATGAACAGGTGAACAGAAGAACAGGTGCACAATGTGTCGTAGTCGATAGAAGTGTGGTAGAGGAGGAGATTGATGTTTACTGTTGCAAGTGATGCAACAGTGATGAATGGGGATTTATGATGAACACTGTCATCAGTGTGCTATTTCATGTGCACAGTTTGGTTTGATGTTTGTAGTGATATTGTGCAGGGACAGGTGGGTAGATGGATGTGGCAGCAAGTATTGTAATGGATATGGTATGGTGGTAGAAGCTTGTAGTTGCTAGTGACAAGTGGTGGTCAACTGTGAGTAAATGAAGCCGAGACAGTGGTCTGATTATGTACCGTGGAATTTATTTATGTTTTTCATTTTTTTGTAGAATTATTAAATCTGATTATGTATCTGCCATCAAAATTAATTTTGAATGATAGTAATATTGCATGCAATAACTGTTTTTTATAATCAATGATATATATATATATATATATATATAGTCTATTTGAGTACTGTAATAATGGTATATGAGAATGGTTTTTTTGCATCAGGTATAAATAGCTGATGCAATAGAGGGATTAGTTTGCATCGGTTGTTATAAAAAACTGATGCAATAGAGGGATTAGTTGCATCGGTTTTCATTACAACCGATGCAACATGGGGGCTGTGTCCAAGCAACCAACCATGGTATTTTGCATCAGTCGTTAGCAACAACCGATGCAAAAAAGGATCTTTTTGCATCGGTTTCAGAACTGATGCAAAAGTGTTAAGCCTGTTGCATCGGTTGCATATGCATTGGTTGTTGAACTGATGCAAAAGGGGATTAAACAACCGATGCAAATGGCCTGTTTTGTAGTAGTGATATACAATGTGATAATAGGGTACATCGGAATAAATAAACATCTAAATCATCCAAAATATCAACCAATTGGCATCCAACACAGTCAATCATACGAACAGGCAATATAGTTCACAACAATTTCATGGATATCAAAATCGGGTATTTTATTAGCAATTAATTCCAATTTCAAACCTAACTGTCAATTTTAATTTATTTCACAGTTAATTCAAGGACAATTTAAATGACAGTTTATCAAACAACACACAATAAATTTATATCACTTCATAATTTCAAATTTAACTAGTACAAAATATATTGTAGTACGTTGTGAGCGTTATAAAACACTCATTTTCTGTTGTCGTCGAGACATTCCGTTTTGGAACTAAAGCCAAACAACGTCCAATTTTAGCCCAAATTTTCACTATCTCCAAATCCGTCCAAATTAATTTCATTTCGAAGCACTCGTCATCACGATCGCAACGCAAAAAGTCTTGTCCCGATTGGACCTCGTATGCAAGGGTTATACATTTTATAAGTTCGTCGATTAATTTTATAATTAATTTAAATCACTAACTTAATTTTTTTCTCAAAGCCCATTACCAAAAAGAAGCCAAGCCCAACATGACACCTTCTTTCCAAATTGCCTATACACACACAAAGCACCATGGTCGTGCATCGCTTTTCGATGATACGGAGATATAGTTTACGAAACTCGAATCCGTCTTTGCCGATCAACTTCTCTTCGAAATCTCCATCGCCTCGACCACAAAATTTCGAGCTCAGCACCTCCTTATGAATCGCGTCGTGATGCCCTTCCCTGTCGTATGGTGAAATTTCGCCACTCCAATGGCGATCGAACATCATGAAATGCATTCCCAGCTGTTATTCGTTGCTTCGAATCTAAAGATGATATACAAATCACAAATCGATGCCTTAATCCCAACAAAACACAAACCCTAACTCGAACAATCATTCGACCTTCACTGATGATCTCCAAAACAGCAGCCACACCTATCAAATATTCTACTAAATCGAAGCTTATGCCAAAACTAGATTTTAGAAAGTAGTTTGAGACTTTTTCGACAAGTAGAATTCAAGTTGTGGATTTTTGAATTTACCCTTTTTTCTTTCGTTTACTGTCTTCTTGCATGCAAAAATAAAGGGAGAAGACTTGTTTTGAAAGGGACGTGGTGGAAGACCAGGTAGGGTGGGTGAAAAGAACTCTTTATGGGAAGAAAGATATCTATAGGACGTCAAATCAACATACATTATTTAAATTTTCAGATTATCTCGATTTACGTATCATAAAATTTCGAACCCCTATCGAGGCATGCCGCTAGGTGTTTATAACATTAAACTCCTATTCCGAATGCAGTGGAAAAGGTTTCGAGTCATTTGATCGTATGGAGAAGATAGCTTTTTAGACCCGATTATTATTTTGAATTTTCGATATTAAATCCAACGTGTTTCTATCCCGTACGACCAAAAGATAATTCCAAATGCTACAAAATTTAAAATTCGATAAAAATAAACTATTACGGATCTAATGGAACTTGTTTCATCGAAATCCAAGACTGTGTCCTGGATCGCTCTTTTTAACGTTTAATTATATATAAAATTTTCAATTTATAATTATTCACTTTTAAATTTAATTTTAACCGTTGGCAATCTTCATTATTGTATAAATTAAATTTACATCAACTTCTGATATCATTTTCAATCATATTAAATTCAAAATTCAATTATTCAAATAATTTCCAACATTAAATTTAAATAATTTAATTATCCTATAAGTCAATATTAACTTCCAAATAAATGTTAGTTATCAACATCGTTTTATTTCTATCTAAATGATTCACAATTATTATTCAACTTTAGTTACTGATTATAAACCCAGTTAATATATATAATTTCATTTCAATCTTGTTATTGCCAAAACTTCAAAATTAGTTTATTTCAAAATTTTATTCAAGTTCATAACCAATAACTTACATTCAAAATCATTAAATTTTTATTTTTAACCATTTTTATTCATTAATTACACTAAATTTAATAATTTAAAAGAGTTAAAAATACGAGTCGTTACACGTTCCTACAAGTTCGTTCTGAGACTGAACGAAACCGAAGGCACTTTCCTCGGCCTGTAATGGGCAAGAAGCCCTTGCAATACGAAGATTTCAAAATACGGTAGTGTCACAATTATAGTAAATGTCTTTTTATTGGGAGCTACCCAGCAAATGTCAACAAGCAGTCCTTCCACTAATGAAGATCTCTAGTCTTCAATAATCGTCATCTTCAACACGTCTTCACTTTCCAATGTATACATTGGTTCGAAGTGCTTTTCGGATAGGGATTACCCAAATCCGACCCCGGTTCCTTTGAAACCAATTATCGATAAAAAGATGTTAAGTTCATATGTGATTATCAATCATCAATCAATTACTTCATCTTTTATTTAAATCAAATATTTTTCTTAGATATATTCTTTCAATTTATCCCATTTTCTTTCCAAGAGTATATGAAATCACTATGCCTCATTTGTTAAATTATTTGATTGATTTAGACCTCACTTTTTATCTTGGAATAATTCCAAACCATTTCATCTTTTCTTAGGAAAAAATTTCCAAATTATTTATTAAATCTTAGCCAAAGATTTATTTCTTTACTTTAAATCATATTCTTCCAAATCGAAGATTTTCGTAATAGACCACTACTACCACCCATGATTTGGTAAATTTCACCTCGAAGGACTAGTCGCAAGTAGTCCTACATCATGAAGATCTTCATCATCAATATTCATTGTTTTCAATATATTTTATTTCTAAATTAGTTTGAAGGTATTTTCTGAAAGGAATATTCCAAATCCAATCCCGGTTTTTGGATAGGAATCACCTAAATCCGATCTCGGTTCCTAAATACCAACCATCAATAAAAAAATGATTATCGAAAGGTTTGATTATTGATTTATGCATTTTCTTTTACCAAATATCTCGGATAGACATAAATCTTTATAAAGTATTCTTCTAGTGAATATGAAATCATTATAGCCTCTCTTTGAAATTTATCGAATCATTTGATTTATTTAAACCTTTTTTGAACTTGGAATAATTCTATTTTATTTCACCTTTTATTTATGAAAATTTTAATATAATTTTGAGTATCCGGGCTTTCCCTTCGATCTGTTTTACCTCTCGCCTAAGAGAGAAAACAAAGGTCAGGTAGGTTCAGGACACTGGATTCTCCATTCCTAACGTTAGTTACACACCTTGTTTTACCATTTAATTCTCACAGGCGGGACAAATGTACTAGTCCTTTCCGCATACTACTTTCGTTTATAGAAATGATTTATAAAACTTCAAAATCGTTATTTTAAACAATTATTTATTCTTTTAAAAATATCTATAAAAGATTTGAAAATGAATTGTTGAGTTTAAATCCATAATTTATAAGTTATTAAAAAGTATTGCAAAAAGGTATTGCAAAATGCTATATTCTTCAAAATGACATTCATATCGTTTAGAAATCCATCCTTTCAACTTAAATTACTTTTATGACATTTAAATTGTTTTTATAATTTATTTCATATTTTACAAACTTTATAATATCAATTTTAAACTATGGTCGCTTAACCGTAAAAGCGCGATTTTTTCGAAAAAATTATTTTGGACATATTTTAAAATCCACTTAATGAAATCTTGATTTTCTTTCTTAATTGAAAAAATATGGATACAATAGTCCAAAGAATTATTATCTTGAAGGATTCCAAGCTATATTCCACTTTGTATATTTATTTAATTTTTTCGACGCGAAATCGAAAACTACCGTTACACAACGCGTCTATTTTTGAATTGCTTTTCAATTTCTTTCCAAACTTCATCAAAACACTTTTAAATGTTTGTAAAACATTTATAAATCATTTTAAAATAATTTCGAACAATATTTCTATATTTCAAACTAATTTTTCATTTCATATTATAATATTATATTATCATTTTCGACCTTTCTAAAATCATTTAAAAGCTAAATCACTCTACACACATATTATAATGGATTTAATTTCCATTAAATTTAATTTGGTTAACTACCAACCATTTCTCTTATTGTTTATCAAACCAAGTTATCAACATTTCACAACTATATAATCAACCATAATATCAACCAAGTTAACATCCAATATCAACTAATATTCAACATATTAATTTTTATTTTAACATGTGTATTACCAACTTAAGTTTTATTAAAATAGAACTAAGACTTAAGTACTCACTTATGGCTCCACTCCTCCAAACTTTTACATAGACTTGTCTTTTGATTTATGCAGCACTTCCTTCTCTTTTTCTCGCTTGGACGCTTCCCAAACTTCCTTCTTTATTCACTTAGGCTTGGCTTTGACTTAGGAGGTTGGAGGAGCTAGGCTTTAGCTTACGGAGGTCGTGACCGTGAGTTTAGGAGGTGGAGAGGAGTAGTTTGCACTTGGTTTTGAGGTGGAATAATATATTTTACTTTACTTTTATTTCTAATATTTTTCTGATATTTTCCTAAGGAATGAAAGCCATGAAAGTGGAGAGAAGTAGCTTGCAAATGGAGAAGAAGTGTGGAAAAAGTGAAGAAAGTGGGTTGCTATTTATAGACAAAGTTTGGAATAAAATATTATTATGTAAAAACACCAAAATACCCTTACTTCAACTTAAAGTAATCTCATTTTTTTTTTCAACACTTACTATCACCATTTAACATCACTCTTTATGTCTTAATAACTTAAGAATTAAGTAAGATAAAGTAAGATTTTGTTTAGATTTGATTTGACACTTTTGTCTTTTTGCGCTTACTTTTTACTAATTATATTCTAGAATTTTCTAATCACGGGTAGTAAAAGTAAACTTGTTTAGTAACTTTTTTATTACTTACCTTATTTAAATATGTGTTCATGTATATGAAAATAAAGGTGCAACAACATTGCGACAACTTTAAATCGACAAAACGTTGATTTTCAACAAAATGTTTTACGGTCGCATTTTAATCGTTTTAGTTAAAATATTTATTTATGTAATCCAAATTTAAAAATAAATTTGTATTTAAAAACATACACACTCATAAATTAACTTAAAATAATTTATTTAACCATTGAAACTTACTTTTCTAAAATCAGGATTTTGTCAATTTTGTCGATATAAACAATTACTCCTATTTTTATGTATATTTCTCTTTGAAAATCCTATATAATATTATTTAAATCATAAAATTTTATATATTATATTTAAAATCACTTTAAATCGTATATTTGGTGGTGGTCCAATTCTGGGTCATTACATGATATGACTGGTGTACTGCTTGATGCCGAACCCACTACAGGGATGTATGTCGATCCCATCCATTTTGTCATTTTTATATGCGATCCCTAAAGTAGGTTCCCTAGCGTCCATATACCTTGTTCTCCAAATTTAATAGGGATTTAACTTGTAGATCTCATTATATTGATCATTATATGAAAGAATGCACTTGAATCTTGATGGACCCCGATCCCTCTTTATTGAAGCCTGTTGATCCTTCTTGATTAGGTATGTCGATCCCTCCTAATGAGCCGATCTATGCCAAAATCTTCCATTCGGTGAGCCATAATCCATAATCTGAGCATCCTACATTGTATATCCATCAAATCCATTCAATTATGACTTTATACGATCATTGTACTTAACTTCTGTGCCGACAATGGCTGTCGGATCTAACTCGTGCAACTAGCTTGACATAGCCGGGCTAGAATGCTGGATAACACTTGCCTCCCAAAGCACATCTTGTAATTAGCATGATGTGCTTTGAGTATAAACAAGTTTGAATTATCGAAAAGAGGCCCAATTAGCTTCCGAAGGGTTTCCATTGTCAAGTTATTTTCTCAAGGTGCTAAATGTCTTATTGATCGCCATGACGCATGGTTGATTTCCCTTAATATAAATCCGATGCTATATTCCGTTATTGATATATATAAGCTCGGTTCTACGAGACCAATAAGCTTTTGTTACCTGATTCAGCCTCGAACAAGAAGATTCCATGTTTTAACTTCAATATCCGTCAGTTTCAAAAGTTGAACTCCTGGGTCATATAGGTGCATATTCATATATGTTTTTGTTATTGGCTCCCAGATGTGTTCGAACACTCATGGTCATTGCCAATTTTCATAGCATTTTGTATGTACATGCTTTCAATAATTTTTATGCTTAAATTTATTCGTGTACATACCTGTAGCCGATCCCCATCATTTATTCTTTCTTTTTCTTTTTTATTTATTCAATCATCATCATTTTTTTTATTTGAAGAGATCGCATACATTTAGCCGACCCCTCTCTCCCTTTTTCTTTTTATTAAAAAGCTTTTGTCGGCGTCGACATATATGTATGCCAAACCCTTTTTTAGGTTCATGCTAATAGGGATCGACAAGCTTTCAAGTCGATCCTTGTCCCTATGCTTCTTGCCAAGGACTTGGGCTGATCCCTCCATCCATATATATAAAGCAACTTTCCATCCCTTCACTCTCACTTATTTTATTTTCTAATTTCCTTCTTAAGCGCCAAACCCTCTCGCTTCTCCATTCAAATTGAATTATCCTTCTCTTCTCTTCCATTTAATTTCAAAATAAAATTCTTCCATGATTTAGCCTATGTGAACAAATTAACTTCCTATGTTTTCTATTTTCATCACCTTTGAATGCCTAGCCAACTTCCTCAATATAATTATCCATAGGAGAGCCTCTTTGACTTCATTTTTCTGGTTTTGCGATGAGATAGGGGTGTCGTTAATGATTTCGATGGTGTTCGAGGCTTTGATGGCACAGTGATTAAAGTGGCCTGGAGAAGATGAATCATTGGTGGTTAGGGTTCTGCTAAACAGATAAGGATAAGGAAGGGAAGTAGGACAAAGAAGGGAGAATATATAATGGAGGAGGGTTCGTTATTGAATGTTTTGTTCTATGTCGATCCCTCAACGTAGATGCTAGATGAGTTGAGGATGAAGTATAAAGGGTCGGTATGTTTTTGGGTTTGGCAAAGCTTGTTGTGAGAGAGGGATCAGTGAAATGTGCGAAAGTAAAAGGATTGTTGGTTTGATAAAAAGAAAGGGATCAGTGGTTTTTAGATCGAAGAGAGGGAACGACCATGATGCCTTGAGAAAGGTATCGGCATAACCACAAAGATCAATATAAAGTTAAGAACTAGCATATACATAGGGATCGGCAAAAGAAATTTTTTAAACTTGCAATCTAATCCAACCTTACTTGCTCAGACAATCATCACTAATTCACCTTAGTGAACTTGGATATACGATGATGATGAAGAATAAAACTTGCATACTTAAAATTAAACTTGAAATTGAATAATCAAATCCATGGACTTTCAATCATATACTAAAAGCTTGCATATGGACTTAAACAACAGACTTTACACTTTGATATGATGATAGTCGATCCCAAAGCCTTCACAACCAATTAATCTCTTCGTCGGCTGAGATGGTCAGCGATGATGGTCACTTTGGTCGATATCCAAAGTCTCATCATTTAACTTCATCTTTGATTTTAAGCTGTTTATTTCTGCCGTACACTTTACTACGCTGCACTAGCTTACATTTAACACCGGAGGGGGGAGAATAGGTAAACTTTTCTAATCTCGATTATCTACTGCGTATGTCTAATATGGACTCCAAAAACATAGAGTGTTTAGTTGGTACGTCTTAGGAACCGACCATGTAGCACACCGATCCTGAAGCCAAATCGAGCTTAGGGATTATATTTCGTAGGCTTTCTCCCAATCATTAAGAAGAACAAATGGAAGTTTCTGGCCCATTTGTTAACCTTTTTTCAGATGTTCCACTACTTCCGACGAAGGATATAAGTCCTTCTCCCAATGCAATAGAGGATACCATTCTTCTAGATAACCCGATAGATTCTCAAGCCTCCTAAATTGGTGATGCTGGCCTTCGCAGGCTGTGCTCCATACATTGAACTCTGTTGTAGATGTCCTAGTTCCTATACTAAACGGCAGGCCTCACCTACTCCTGGAGGGGTACACGGTGTGTAACAAATTTATGTGCTAGGCTGGATTGGTACCACCCTTTAGTTCATTTATTCGAAAGATATTGATATCTCTTGGAATAGCTCCCACTCAACTCTATCTAAATAATTATACCTTCCTAGATGGAACCTTTCCATTTTTCATGAGCGTTTAATTTCATCCGCCAACTCCTAAGGACATAATATTCATTTACAACTTCAAAAAGCAGTCAAGCTTTCTAGGTCTTTCTTAAACCTTCGCCTGACTGCAAGTCACAACATGTGCTTGGAATAAACTCTCTCTATTCAAGCACGACTGGTTCTATGTTCGATGTCCACCTGGCTTCTCGAGGCAATGGTTGGAAGGATGTAAGTATTATTTTAATTTCATTCTTAAGTCCGTTAATTCAAGTTATATTTTCGAATCTATTAACATTCGAGATTCCTACAGGTGTCCTCCTATGTCCTGAAGGCGCTAGTTTTTCAAGAGCGATCGCCATAATTCGCACTACTCCTGTCGAAGATAGGGACATCAAAATTCTTGTTACCGATGACTTACTATCTTTATTTGGGCTGTTGGAAGACAGTCGAAGCATTGGGCTTCCTAAAAGTGCAGCATTAAGATATGCCTTACAGAGCAAGAAAGGGATGTCATCAATCTAGTGTTGCCCCCATCTGAGGGGACTCAAGATGATATTGAAGAAGGTGAGATTAAGGATTCCTAAGCCAATAAACCTAATGATGCTAATGTAGGCCCAAGCAAGGCGCCTCTGGTCGAACCACCATAAGGCATGCAATCTCAAACACCAACCAAGAGAAAGAAAAAGCTGGCATATAAATTTCATAGAAGAATAACTACCGCATATCTTGAATTCATCATCACTCCTATTGAAGAAGAATCATCATCCCAACACTTGCAGAGTTCACTGAATGGGTTTTAAAATCTCGAAATTCCTGATGATGTTATGACCTATGACTTTTCAAATATCAATATCAAAGGGCTCAATTCTCCTACTAGGAGCGATTAAGGCATTCATCCTACTGATAAAGGAGAGAGAACTCCCATATGCAAGGTTACAGCCATCGGACTGTCAAGGGGGAACACTAGGACACTCACGATCACGTGCACTTCACTACATGCTCTTCATTAATCCTTTGCACAATAGTTACTCACATGTTCCCATTTGGTCTTTGCACATGCAATAACTAAGTCCCGAGCCTTCGATTCCTTAAAAGGCTCTTCAACATATTATTGATCTAGTCGCGATTTAGAGTCTGGTAGGCATAGGGAGAAAGATGATGGATGGGGAAAAAGCTATCATTCGAGGGAATTCTCCTTTTCTAAGCGTAAGTCCTAATCTTAGACATCCCGCGATGGAGATCAGCCTAATTTTCCTATTTATAATGGAGACCATCCTCTCTTCCGCGGCCCTCAAATTGACGCATCACATAAGCAACACTCTATATCTTCAAGCTCTAAGCAGTCTCATGGCCGTAGATCGAGCAAGCATCCAATTTCCACTTTCGATCCATTCTTGACGGCCCCTGCTTCTGACACTTCTATAGGGGAGAAATTGGCAGAGCTTAAGTCCGCTTTTCCTAAAATCTATTTCGATGGGCTTAAATTCCTTCCCACGTTACATATGATCCCAGGGCATGCCAAAGAAAGTTCTCTCTTGTATATTAATGATGTGCAGCATGAATCGTTTCAACACTTGGTAGAAAAAACTCTAAAGTGTCAATCGAGGACAATATGAAATAGATCATCTCAAGCTAGAGGCGATACATGATAAATACATGATCAAACACCAAGATTGCAAACTGCTGGAATTAACATCAAAACTCAATGAGATGAAGAAAAGTGCCAAGGAAACGTCGGAAGCAGTGAGTCATTTAGAAGTTTCCCATAAGAAAGAAATTGATGATGACCTCAATTGCACCAGGGCACTCACTTTGGAAAAAGATTCCTTACAAAAGGGAAAAGATGTCTTGACTCAACGCGTTGAGGAACTTGAGGAGCTTCTCAAGAAATAAAGGGAAGAGAAAACTAAGGCCCAGGAAGAATCACAAAGGTACTTCGAAGAGGTTATCGAAGCTAGGAGCCTGAAAATTAAACTTGATGAGCAATTTTCCAAAATAGAAGCTCTTAAAGTGGAGGTATGAAAGGAAGGCCTCAAGGAGATGATGGAACAAAAAGAAGCCGAAGTAGAAGATGCTAAGGAGTTTGGTCAGAATGAAATCAAGGACATGTTAGATCCATTAATCATCGAGTATAACACTGAAGCCCTCTTCCACCGTGAATTGAGTTTTCTCGATGAAGGTTATCTTGAGTCACTTGTTGAAGCCTGGGAGAATATCATTGAGATGAAAAAGAAGGACTTGACGAAGCTGAGTTTGATGAATAAAATTAGTTCGGGAGATCCTCTATGGAAATAAACCTTTAGATCTTGCTGCCGCGAGGCTCCGATGCCTCGACGTTTCTACGACTTTTGACAAAGGGGAACATATTGCTGAATCTTTGGAGGCCGATCCTAAGGGCCCTCTCTTTTTTCCAAGTGGTTGGAGCATCGGCTTCCTTTGGACCGGAGCAGGACTTTGGCTATGATCCAAATAAGCCTGGTTATCAATCCAAAGTTTTGTCCCCTACTTTGGAAGGGGCACTGCAACTACCATCAAAAGCCAGTCGGATATGGGTATTCCACTTTACTCTCCACTTTATGAAAAATTTTGTTCTTCATACCAAAAGTTCTAGGCTTATCTCCCTTTTTTAACAAATTTTGTAGGTCTTCTGGGTCCCGGTCAAACTCCTAAAAGTGATGCTGCTATGGAGCAACAAGAGAAACTTGCAAAGATTCTGGCAGTCATTGATGTACCAGGGACCGATGGTCAAGTCGTTGGAGCTCTTGACGATGATAAGGTTGATGATTTGCTCCCAATAAATTAATCTGACAATGTTGTGATTACCGGCGCTTCCTGAAGAACTGATGAGATTAGATTAAAAGAGCATATTGAGAAATAGGAGTTGCTGAAGAAAAAGGCTAGACTTGAGCCCATCGAGGTGGACATTGACGATCCACACCTTGTGCCACTACAAGTTATTTCACCTGGCGGGTAGATTCCTAGTGATCTCCCTCTTAACTTGTAAGCTCACATGCTGGCAAAGGATCTAGGAAGAGAAACATTGGGGGCTCAAGTAGCACCACTCCCAAAAAATCCAAAACGAAGAGGAGGTCAAAGAAATAATCGTCACTTTCACTCGGTGTGTACATAGTTTGCATAACTATTTGTTCGTCGTTACTTTTATTTTTTTGATTGTACAGATATGATTCTCGATTTTTTTAAAATAATTTCTACCATAATCTTGAAACATATCATGTGAATAGAAGGTTTTATTTTCTGTTGAGCTTCCGTGTGAATTGCTATCTAAGTAGTTGAACTATTTCTTTCCATTCAATGTACTTACAATTCGTTGTTCATTAATTCTTGTATCAATCCACTAACTCTATCCCAAAGCCTCCATGCGGTCGCGACCTTGAGTTGTATCAAAAGCTAGGCATGAGCCTTAGTGTTACGCCGTCGAATTCAATGGCTTTTGAGTAACAATAATCCTGCCCCCAGTTTTAGTTTAGCAGGGTTAGACGTTGGATGGTCGAACTCCATCCTTAGCGAGTTTATACTTCTCCTATCGATTTCACGCTGAAGTTCATGGAATAGTGAATGGTTGAACCTCATTCAACTATCTTTTTATGGTCATATCCATACTCTAGGGACAAGAGTTAGTTGATGGGTGATTGAATCGCAACCAATCTATGTTTATACTCTAATCCGCACTCTAGGAACTTAAAGTTCTTTCGAGGTAGTCGATTCACACCTGATTTATGTTTATATTTCGTCCCATACTCAGGGGACTTAGATTTATTTCATGGGGTTCGATTCACACCCGATTTGGTTTATACCATGGTCCACACTCTAGAGAACTAGAGTTATTTCGAGGGCGGTTGACGCACACTTGGTTTGCGTTTATAATTTGGTCACCACTCTGGGGACTTGGAGTTATTTCAAAGATCGGTCGGATCAAACTCTCCTTAATTGATTGATTTGCACCCCAGGTCTGGGGTTTGATTTAGCAAGTGATCGGTTGAGTCACGGTTGCTTTTATTTAATTTCAGTTCCATAGTTTGGCAGGATTTATTCGATCATCAGATGGTCGAGCCACATTTATTCCTCATTGTACATCCGTCTATTGATTATGAAAAGGTGTTATCAAATGAACAAGTGGACCAAACTCATCTAGTTTAGTCCAATGAAACTAGCATAACTGATTAAACTCAATCTCTGGGAGCATGTTCGTACATATCGACATCAATCGGTTTCGTCATGTAACTAACACATAATGCTAAACATAAATATAAAGAAAGTCTGGAACTTTATTCTTTAAATGGAAAGGACTGACATAACCTGTCATATTACACATCTGGAAAATCAAATGTTAAGGCAAATTTTGAAACAAAATACAACTGAAATGGAAAAGAAATAAACTAAGTGAAAAAGCATCTTGAATGCTCGCTAATCCACGCCCTTGAAAATGTGACGCGATTGACAACCGCTTGCTTGGAAAGCCTCTATTCAATGACATATGATCCTTCCTAGATTAGATTCATGTGCAATGGGGTAGGAAAAAATCCGTTTTAGGACGAGATCGTTGATTTCAAAGGTTCTAGGTTGGACTTTAATGCTGTAGTATCAGGCGACTCAATGTCGATGCGTAGCTGCCCACAGATTTTCTTCCTCATGCTTCTCACCTATAAAATTGAGAGATTCCAAGAGGAGATCTTTATTTTTTTGGGATCATAGTAAGTTGTTCGATGAGAAGGAACTTCAAATTCAATAGGAATGATGGCTCCATAAGCAAGGGAGATATAAAGTATGGCCAGTTATGGACTTATGGGTGGTCCTGTAAGCCTACAATGTTGTCGGGAGTTCATCCATCCACCTGCCTATAGCATTCTCCAAATGCTTTTTCAAAATGGACTTTATGATTTTGTTTATAGCTTCAACATGCCCATTTGTTACATGGTGAGTGACTATTGCAAATCTCTTTTCAATATGATACCTCCAACAAAAGTTTTTGAATTGTACATTGTCGAATTGAATCCCATTATATGTTACAATAGTTCATGGAAGGCCGAAATGATATATGATGTTTCAGACAATAAGTTGATTACTTTCCTAGTGATGATCGTGTCTAAAGGTTTTTCTTCGGCCTATTTGGTGAAGTAATCAACTGCGACGATAACGTATTTTACGTTACCTTTAGAGATCGACGAAGAACCGATAATGTCTATACCCCACATGGAAAAGGCCATGGGCTGACCATTTGCGTGATTTCCATCGATGGGGCTCGAGGAAATTTTATATATGTTTGGCATTTATCACGTTGTTTTACATAGTCAGCGACATCTCGGTTAACAGTTGGCCAATAATACCTGTAATGGAGTATTTTCTTTGCCAGAGTTTGCCCGCAATATGGACACCACATTCCCCTTCACGAACTTCTTTTAGGACACATTTTATCTCCTCATAAGCGACGCACCAGATTAGGGGAAAGAAAAACCTTTTCTGTACATAATCCCTTCTTTCATGACATATTGCGAAGCTTAAGAAGAACTAGCCGCTTTCCATTTCTTTGATCTTGTAGGACTCCATGTAGCAAATAGCCTTTGATCGGAGTCATCCACGATTCCCTCTCAAGCTCCGCTTCCATTGTCTGGTCGATTTCCATCATGTTTATATTTAGGACATTTAATACTTCAACCAATACCAAGCCAATCTACTATGCATCGCCGATGATAGCAAACTTTTTCACTGAATAAGCCTCTCTATTTTGATCCCATGGAATATGTGAAATGTCATAATACTCAAATTCTACCAACAAATCTTGGATTGGGGTAAGGTACGAGGCAAGTCGTTGTCCATTAGCTTGATAATCTCCCCTGACTTGGTAAACTACCAACTATGAATCGCAAAAGATTTCAAGAGATTTTATTCCGAGTTCTCTAGCTAGTTTAAGTCTAGCAATCAGAGCTTCATACTTAGCTTCATTGTTTGACACTGGGAAATAAAGCTTTAAAGCATAACATATTTATCAATCTTCAGGAGCTACAAGCACAATTCCAGCTTCAAAACAAAGATCATTAGACGCTCTATCAGTATACAATTTCTACCCTATAGTAGGGATTTCGCTGTCTTTCGGAGAATCATCCTGCGCAGTAAACTTTGCTATAAAATTTGCCAATGCTTGGCCTTGGGATAGCCCTCCGAGGGAGATAGGTAATATCTATATAGATGAGCTCGATATTTCACTTCAGTAACCTTCCAGACATCTCAAATCACTGTAGGACCTGTCGTAATGGCTGGTCGGTATAAACATTGAACAAGCGTAGCTAAAAGTATGGAAGAAGCTTTCATGATGCAATCAGCAAGTAGTATGTCGGTTTCTCTATTTTTTAGTAATTCCTTTTAGCTTCGTTAATTGTTTGCTAATGTAATACACTGGCCTATGTATCCGATCCTCCTAGCGAAGCAATGCGGCACTTATAACGTGTGCTAGTATAGCCAAGCAAATGTACAAATCTTCCTGATCCATGGCTTTGACAAGACAAGGGGTCTCTCCAAATGATTCATAAAAGCTTGCAATGCATCTTTAAAATCCTGTGTCCGTTCGAAGTTTCTTTTCCCTTTACTAATCATGTCAAAGAAGGGAACACATTTGTCAGTAGCTTTGAAAATAAATCATCGTAGGGCAGCAACTTTCCCATTCAGACATTCACTTGTTTAATAGTCCTTGGCATTTAAATGTCGTGGATAGCCTGAATCTTCTTGGGATCCGCTTCTATTGCATGGGAATTGAAAATAAAACCCAGGAATTTCCCTGATGCAATACCGATAGAACACTTTAAAGGATTAGCTTTCATCTTGTAATGTCGGAGGATGTTAAACATTTCTGCCAAGTCTCTGATGTGGTCACTTGATCATTACGACTTCACGAGCATATTATCTACATAATTTCCATCATGTTTCCAATCCAATCCTTAAACATTCCGTTGACTAAGCGCAAATAAGTAACTCTTGCATTCTTTGATTTAAACAGCATTACTATATAGCAGTACAATCTAACATTGGTAAAGAAATTGGTGTACTCCTGATCGGGAATATGCATCAGGATTTGGTTATATCCCAAGTATGCATCCATGAAATATAGAAATTCGTGTCCCACGGTTGAATCCACCAGCTGGTCGATCCTTAGAAGGGGAAAACTATCTTTTGGACATACCTTGTTCAAAGTTGAATAATCAATACATGTTCTCCACTTCTCATTCGCTTTTTTCACAAGTACAGGATTAGATATCCATTTAGGGTAGAGGGTGTCGTGGATAAATCTATGGCTTTTAGTCTATCGACCTCCTTTTTGAGAGTGGCCGATCTCTCAGGATAAATGCCGCATCTTTTTTTCTCACCGTGACATGCATCGGGTCGATATTCAATGCATGGCTCGCAATGGCAGGCGAGATTACACACATGTCAGAGTGAGTCCAAGCGAAAACATCTTGATTCACTCATAGAAAACCAACAAGTTCTATCATCAATGGGGGGCTGAGTTGTGACCCAATCTTTAATGCTCATGATGGGTTGTCATGGCTGATCATGATATCAATTGTTAGCTCAACCGGTGCAGCATTGGTATCTTTGGGCTTCTCTTCATCATCTCATGGATCTATTTCTCTATAGAACTGACTGTGGCACCCGAGCCAAGGCTTAGTTGCTAGTTGTCAATCTTTAGTAGCTTGGATGCGGATAGTCTTGTCCACATCCGTATTTTTTCTTTGCGCTGAGCATCCCTCAACTCAACTACATAGCAGGCACGTCCAGTTGCTTAATCACCATGAACAACTCCAGCACCATTATCTATCGAAAACTTCAAAGTCAAACACCATGGGACAAGAGTTACCCGAAATTCAATTAGGCTAATTGACCTAGAAAAACGTTATATGGAGAGTCAACATCCAAAACGATAAACGGCAAGATCTGTACTCTCCTTCCTTCATCTTCTCCCAACTCTACAGATAATTCCACATAACTAACAGCTTTAGTTGCAATGCCGTTGAAACCGTGTATATGAGCTTTAGACGGTTTTAAATATTTGGCTTCTATCCTCATCTGATCATAAGGTTTTTTGAAAATTATATTTACTGAACTTCCACAATCAATCAATATCATTCTCACCAAAGCAGGGCCAATGATGGCCGAAATGACCATTGGGTCAATTGTTGGAGCCTTTACCTTATATGCATCTCTGTTCCTAAACATAGTATCATCTGCCATTGTACGTTGCTATTTTTTCAGAGCTCCATCTTCCGTATTTGAACAACATTCAAAATCCACATGCTTAATTGCACTAGCATAGTGCTCCATCTCCTGCCAACTCTTATATGTTGGGTGCGGTCCTCCGACTATCGTATTTATTATCAGTCTTCCACCATTCCGCGTAGGCTCCAAAGCCCTATGCGGCACTTGTCCTCGATTGAGGTAAAATGTCCCATGCCCGCCATCCTTTGGGGCTTTCACAAACTATTGCAATTTCCTTTCACAAATAAGATTTTCTATAACATCCTAAAGATGCCTGCATTCATTTGTATTATACCCATAGCACTCGTTAAACTGATAATATTTCTCGGTCTGTTTTGCTTCTCTATTGATTCTTATGAAGGCGACTTCCTATACTGCAAGGTATTGCAAGTAGATAGATATACATTCTCCAAAGATTTATTCAACGGTGTGTAAGTATTATACGTCGGAGTCCTAAGCTTCCCTCATCTAGAATCTATCTTTCGTTCACGGTTCCTATCTCTACCTCCCTTTTGTTGATTTGATTTATTCTAGACATTTACTTGGACTTTTCTAGAACTGTCATCATATTGTGTTATTGCAATGTTACTCTGTACTCCCTCTCCACTTGGTCCCATAACATTTTTTTTCTAGAGGACCCGGCTCAAATATTGAGCCGCCTTTGCGTAAAAGCACTCCAACGTTGTGGGTGGCTCCGGCTAACCAATCGCCAAAATTAGGCTCTGGATCAATCCTCTCATCATGGTCATAAGTATCGCGTGATCATTCAAATTACTGAACTCCATAACAACTATATGAAATCTCTCCAAATAATCTTTCAACGACTCTCTTGGAGCAAGTATCACGTTGGAAAGGGACATCACATCTTTGGGACGAGTCATGTGCATCTAGAACTGCTTCACAAACTTGGTTGCTAAATCATCGAATATAGAAATTGATTGTGGGGGTAGCCTTGCGAACCACATCATCGCTACTCCGGAGAGAATTGTGGGAAAGCATCTACACTAGATCCCATCATCTGCATGTGTAGAATCCATCAACCATTTGTATCTCATGATATGCTCCCTGAGGTCGGTTTTTCTCTCACAGGCGGGCATTAATGCATATTTAACCTCCTTGGGTATTCTGCGTATAAAAATTATTGGTAAACAGGGTATGACTTCCCAAAATTCCCTATTCATCATTAGTTAAGCCCTATCTTTCTCTCACCAACTGTCTGAACATTGTCGATAGGTCCGGGGTTTAGATGGTTGGTGCCAAGCGATGGTCATGCTCCACGTCACATGAATGGTCCGGTTGATGTTTGCGGGCCGTTTCACGCCTTCTTGGTTCACCATTTTTCCGAAATGTATCTCGTAAATTCACTTCATCGTCGTTCCGGGGAAGAACTTGGTCAAGATTCAATTGAACTCCATCATCCAAACCAACTGTAGCAGCTTCAGCTTGATTTCCATAACGCATGGATAAATTCACCCTTCTGGTGGAGGGATCGAAACCAATCCCTACAGAGGGGTTGGCATCGATCGATCCTGGCAGACCATGATGGTCTTCCAGTTGACGCCCTGAAGTTTCTATGTGATATTCATCTGTTCTGTGATGCCTATTCATGTGATATTCATTTTATCGGATAGAACTTTTCGATGTCAAGTAAGGAATGGGATCCCTCCTAGCTTTCCTCTGCTGATTAGTTTGGTTCATCAAGTTAGTACTGGTCTGAATTTGTTGATTTAGTAGTCGATGGCTCTCCATCAGCTCTCTCATTAAATTATGAAATTCAACTCTTCTAATAGAATCAATGGGATTCTGAACTTCAACCGGATCAGCGTTCACATCTGTTGGTTGATTGCATCTCCTTGCTGAATTCTAGCAGTCTCATTTCCTTCCACTTTCTAAGAAGTAGATCTAGCATGTCCCATTATTGTTAATAGTTTGGGTTATATTTCTACAAATATGAGTACTATTAACAACTTCTTGAAGATAAATGCAGATCTACTTTAGGGGAATTATCCAATCCAGTAGAACGAAAGGGATCTTAGCAAGCTAAGAATCAAGATTTTCAGTGAAAGCACTAAAATGTTTGCAACTAAATTGGTCACAAACACCTAAGAATAGACTTTTGTAGAGAAGCATGCGAAGAAAAATTAAATTAAACTGAGGAAATTATTAAGCTAATAATAGATATAAAGCAATAGTCACAGACACAAAGATTTATGGTGGTTTGGCATTGTATGCCTACGTCCACTTTGAAGATTATCCTTTATTAATCACTTATAAATATGACAACAACGATAGGAAATAGCAAACACTTGATTACAATATAGTTTAGAGTAATAAGCAGTGCAAAGATTCTCAAAATGACCCATCACGCAAATATTTATAGGTGAAGACGGCCACCAATCTCTCTAAAACATCAGCCGAAGGATCTTCTAATCCATATAGGCCCACTAGAAGGATCGCTAGGCCCAATTCTCAATGAGGAGGGATCGGTACTGATCCCTTCGTTAGTCAATTTTTAGGCAACGATCCCTATGGTGGCTTCTCCATGCTAAAATATGTTCAGCCTCTAGTTTTCATGTCATTTGGACCATTGGAACTCTTTCCCATATTCATTTTGATATGCAATCCCTAGGGTATTCCTAGGGTCCATATAGCTTGCTCTCCAAATTTCATAGGGGTTTGACTTGTAGATCTTGTGATGATCATTGTATGCAAGAACGCACTTAAACCTTAATGGATACCGACCCCTCTTCAATGAAGCCTGCCGATCGCTCCTGATGACCAATCTATGCCGAACCCTTCCATTCGTTGAGCCATTTTGCATGCTTTGAGCTTCCTACATTTTACATCCATCAAAATCCATTCAATTCCGACTTTATACAATCAATTGTACTTGACTTTTGAGCCCCATAATCATTACTGTAGAGTTGTCAGCCTTGATGGCAGTCGGATCTAACTCGTGCAACTAGCTTGATATAGCTGGGCTAGAATGCCAGATAACACTCCCTAAGAAAACTCAAGATCCAAATACCCAGTATTATTATGAAAACTTTTCGAATTGAGACGATCTGTTTTAATCATAATATATATATATGGCTTGAATAACTCCAAAATGATACTAAGGAACTGGATACTATCGAACAGTATCGTTCACTTTCTTACTAACAATGGTAATACTCAAGGGAAGTGTTTACCTTCCGAACATATCTCTTCCCCAATTTTAAGTTATTTTCGAGCCATTCGAACTAGTTAAATTAAGAATATTTCTTTTATTTCAAAATCCCATTTTTAAAACAATACTTCTTAAATTTCCAATAAAACATTTATCATAAACTTAATTTGGATTCGTTCAGGTTGAACTTGTTTCGATTGTACAATAATAAAGAGAGTAATTTACTAAGTGCACTACAATGTTCACGTACGCTAGCATCTGATCGTCAATTAGAAGATTATTCATATCATCACAGAAAAAATCGAGACTCCTTCCACCAACTAATCCAAACAAAACACTTCTTACTTAACATTTTCATCCCTAAAATTTTATTCTTGAAACAAAATTTCTTTTAATAATACTATTGTTATCTTTCAAAACCTTGCAACATTTTCAAAAAGCCCCATGGTTTAAGTTCTCAAGTTTTTAACTTAAATTCTTTTAATTAAAAGACACCTTCCTATAAATCCATTTTATAAATGAACTTTTATAAAATATGTTCCAAATTTTTATTTCAGATATTCTAGCTGTTAATAAACATCTTTTATTAAATCAATTTAACCCTATAATATCAATCGAATGCCTTATAGTCAAACTGTAAAACTTAATTCACAAGGTGTTCGTTTCAATATTTTCTCTATTTCTATTGACCTACCCCAAATCTTAAAAAGGAAGCTACCTACACAGACTAACAATAGCCAATGCTCAATTGGACCAGCATGACTAACAAAATCCTAATTGATAAACATTATTATCTCTTAATAAACAATACCTCAACTAACTTTACCATACCATATTATAATATTTTGAAAATCATCCTTTTATATATAAAATAGACTTTTGGGTAAAATTATTTCATTTATCCAATTTCAAAACAATACTATGTCACTTCGCCTTGTTTAAACGTTTAAGAACCTCTATAAACCCCGTGGGTCCCATGTCTCGACCAGAGTTCTTAAGCCACTCAATGGATAAATCAACACAATATAAAACATTTTGTATTCACTAACAAATACGTGCTCTTATATATACACACTCAAACTCAAAATAAGGCATTCCATTACCTTATCTCTTAATAAGTCACCTCACCAGAGCCAAGGTTCTCGCTTAACCTTGCGCTCTTCCGACGATTTGGAATTTTGGACAATTTAAAATGGAATATTTAATTGATTTTAAATATTTAAAAGTTAATTTTTAACTTGAATTCAAATATTATTATTATTTAGCAATTAAGTTATTGGATTAAATAAACTGAAATTGGGTAAATTATTGAATCTTTAGTTTTAAGCTTATTAAAAATAATTTGAAGACTTGTAAAATTTATATTGATAATAATGAAGATAGTAAAAGTATTAAAATTGAATTTAAGATTAATTTGTTCAGTTTTGAAAATATATCGTTTAAATCGATATTTAATAAAATAGCCTTCCGAGGTACAGTCTCGGAATTCGATGAAACCAGTGCCGTCGGATCAGTAATATTGTATTATTATCGATTTTCAATTTTCATAGTGTTTGGAGTTGTTGTGTGAGCATACGACATATAAATACGCCGAAATTTATATCGAAAATTCAATTTAATAACTGAGTCCAAAAAACTATCTTCTCCATACGATCGAATTATGGCTCGAAACCTTTTCCATTGTGTTTGGAATAGGAGTATAACATTATAAATGCCTAGTGGCATGTCTCGTTAGGAGGTTGAAAATTTAAACTGCAAAGTTGAGACAATTTGAAATCAATATATATTTATTCACATACAAATAGTCAGCCTTCAGCCGAAATAATGTCGCTCATGTGCTGTGTACACTTCATTTCAATCACCATAGCAAAGCGTCTTCAACACGCTTCCCCTCTTTAATATTAACAACCGAGCATGTTAAAACACTGATCCTCTCCTCCTTTCTAGAATTTCATTTTTCTACAATTTCAAAAAGAGTAATGGCCGAAGTAAAAAAATAATAAGAAAGAAAGCTCAGAAAATTGAATCCTTAATATTTGCCTTCGTTCTTTATCAACTCAACCGAAACCCTTTTCCCCTGAGAGGAATTCAAAACCAATTCGAATGAAAAAAAATTATTAGCCAATCTCCTCCCCCTCTCTTTAAATTCATTTAGTCATGACATTGATGGAAGCTGGTTGCGGTTCAAATTAAATTCATGGGAGGATCCCGAGCTCGAGAAATGGGTGCAGCAATTTGGAGTGTCGGATCAAAAGATACGAAGTGGAGCACGCATGCGATTGAGGGCGTGCCGCAGTAGGATGGCGACGTTGTGAGAGGAGGGGAGTTGCTTCTGTCGCGTCATGCTGTCGACCGAGATGTTGAACATGGCATTGCGAGGAGGCGAGGCATGAGCGGTCGTGAGTGTTAGCAAGCTCACGAGCAGTGTGGGTTTCTTCTCTGGTAAGAAGCTGTGAAGGTATTTCCAGTTTGTTTTACTAAATTATAATATATAAGTATATTTAAATAATTGGTGAGTTAATCTCACTCATCTGTATTTCTATTTAAATTTAAATGGTTAAATTTAAATAATTGGTTGAATGATTGAATTGATTTGATGTGCTATATTATATATAGTAGTATATATAGTATATATTGGAGTGATTGATTTCCCGCATTATATAGCGGATGAGACCCTATGCGCCGCATAATAGCGGATGATATTATATTAATCCCATATACCACGAATTCCACCTCGAAGAGGAATTGGTATTGTACTAACATCTATGAATGTAGGGAAAACAGGTTGGAGGGATCCAACTGGATTCCTCAAGACTATTTAGATTGTTTAATATTCAGTGTTATGAATAATTTATATTCTATGATGAATTATATTGAAAATTGGAATATTGAATGTTATGGATTGCTTGAATATATTTCGGTACACTGAGTTATCAAAATATATAGAATTAGATTTTTAAAAGAAAATAAAAGAGTGAATTTTTAATTAAATAATTATAGAGAATTTGGATAAAAATAAGAATGAATTGGGAAGAAATAAAAGTGATTTTTTTAAAATCCTAATAAATAAGTTGCGAGTATGAAAAAGGGATTTTGAATAAACAGAAAAATAATGAATTTTTAACTTAAGTGATATTATTTAAAGGAATAAAGAATTTATCTTAAAAATTCAAGTTTTAAATTTATTGAAATAGATAAAGAAGGAATTTATTTCAAATGGAGTAAATTGGAAACCAATTTGGAAATTGATTTAAGTGTTTGAAATTGAAAATTTAAAGAGAATGTGACTATGAAATTTATAAACTGGGTTTATAAAAGTGAAGCAATATATCAGTAGATAGTTAGAAGAATAAATTCACGGTGAGAATTTATTAAAGGAATGGGTAAATTTGTTTAAAAATAAATAGTGATTTATTTTTAAAGAATGTGAAGAGAAGTATATTTCCCTGGATAGCCAAGTACGTTTCAAAGTAAATTTTTAAATATAAGTTAAAAGTTCTAATGTCGTTTTAAAAAGCATGTTTTAGAAAACTTGTTGTTTCTAAATGAAAATTCTAAAGTAAGTATTTTCTTTTAATATATTATAGCAGTAATTATTTAAAGGTGTCTCGGTATTATATTTTTAAAGTTAGAAAGTCAGATTTGTATTATACAAAGTAGTTTTATTTTAAATATTCTTAAAGTATATATTTTGAATTAGTATTAAAGAAATTTTTAATTTAAATGTTTTAAAGTATATTTTGTAATAAAGTGTTTTTAAACTATTTTAAAATTCTAAAGTTTTGTGCTTGGTGTTTTCAGAGGAAATAAATATTTGGAAATTTATTTCACGATAAAAGTGTGGTTTGAAAACTGTTTTCAAAAGGGATTGAAAAGTGAAAATATATCCTGCGAAGATATTTTGTGGTTAATAAATAATTCAGGAGAAATTATTTATGTTAATGGTTGTTTGTGAATGTTAATTGATAGTTAAATAACCGATTATCAATATTGGCCAATGCGTTGATTGTTTCGAAGAGACCGAGATCGGGATTAATTTCTTGAAAACCACTTCGATTCGGTTTGTACCTTTCGTGGAAAAACGAGTTCGGAGTCGAAGATGGAGCAGTGAAGTGCAAGGGCTAGTCGCTACTAATCCCGTGGATGATTCCAAAGTGGATGTAGTAGGAGTAGTGCCTTCGGTTCCGTTCGAACCCTGGGAGGACGTTATGGATGAATGATTTCAGAACATCGTCAGGTGGGCAATGAGCATTCTAAGAGATGAGTTCTCTAAAGGTAACGCTTAGCCTCAAGCCTCATCAACCGGGAATGACTAAAAATCAGGGGTTATGCAGCAAGGCTAGGTAGGTAGCACCCATTAGGGTGAGGTCATCCCTGTCTAGATGCCCCTTTTTATTTGGCTTAGTGGTTCAGTTGCTGACCCTAACCGTGGGGTGATCTTACATGGGATTATCCAGTAAGGGGTAGTTCCGGTCTTGTTTTGCGGTGGGTCGGGAGTGATCCTCGATATGCTGATCTATACCAGGTACCGTGACAGGTGGTACCCCAGTGCCTAAACATTAGTTGGAAATCCATTTTCCCTACGCGCCTGTACTGTTTTGATTGTGCCCAACTATTGCTGAAACGTGAGATGCAAGCATTTCAGCTAGATTTTATTTTACTTTCTATAGACACTATTATAATATCAGAGAATTTTAATAAAAAGTGATTTAGCTATCAAAAGGTAAAAACCCGACCTGTTTATTTGTGGCGTGGTCTTACGAGATGCTTTTGTTTTCCAAGGATTTTGAAACTTTAATAATCAATTTGAGTGTGGTTTTCTCATGCTGGCTTTCCAGACTGACTCGGGTGTTATTTAACTATAATGCTCGGGTCAGACCGAGTATTATAGATTATAGGAAATGATGCTATGGAGCTGGATGGCGATAAGTACTTCCATATTTGTATGAAATATTCCGCTGTGTATTCAGTTTTTGGAGGGACGAGATATTATAATCGTCCTGAGTTGTGTTGTTGTTTGTATTAGACTCTGATGCTGTACTCTGATGATGTAATATATAAATAGATATATTTGTTGTTGTGTAAAGATCTGTTATTGACTATTATATTTTATTCCGCTGCGATGGTTAGATTCTGTTGTTGTTTTCTATTTTTCTTCTACCTCTTCTTCTTTAACCCTCATGGTTCGGTTTTTCGGGCGTTGAAAAATCGGGTCGTGACATTTTGGTATCAGAGCTTAGGTTGGTGATAACCTTGGCTCTGGTGGGGATTACTCATTGAAAATAGAGTCAGTAGCACTCTAGAATGAGTTTGAGTGTATTAATAGATATGAGCGCGTATTTGTTAGTGAATATAAATTGTTTTAATATTGCGTTGACTTATTGGTTGAGTGGAATATGAATTCTGATCGAGTAGGTTAGCCGCTATTCGAGAAGAGTTTATAAACACCTGACATGATAAATTGACATAGTATTATTTTAAAGGTGGGTGAATGAAATAATTTTAACCAAAAATATATTTTGATATAAAAGAAATATTTTCTTAAATCGTTACATAACTTGGATGTTTGGATGATAATATTTTAAAAAAATAAGATTGTAAAAATTGAAATGACTTGTGTAATCAAAAGGGGAATTTGTATGAGCATAAATTATGCAAATGAATTATAGTTAAATTTTGATTTAAATAAAATCTATAAATTTAAAATCCCGGAGATTTTGGAAGTGTTCTGAAGATAAATAATAGCAATATTATTTTAAAAGTATTTCTGAAAAGGAAATTGTTTCAAATAAACTTTGGAAAGGGATATAGCATTGAGCTCACTTCAGTCGCTGGAAAATAACTTCGGTGATGACTGCAGCATCATCGACGTTCATTTTCGAGTTTCTAAGTGACGGATTGCTGCCAAATTGATTTTTTCAGAAGAACTAGTTTGTTTTCAAAATTTCAAAGGAAATTTGTTGGGGATAAGAACCAGGATTGGTTTAAAAATTTGAGAAATGTAATTTTGGGATAATGGTAATTTCAAATGATTTAAACCAAAAGCTGGGTGTTTAGAAATCCTAAATCCTTATTTGAATTAGAAATCCTGATGAGATAAGTTATGAACTTATAAAAATCTGACATGATTTTTAAATAAGGAAGGAAAATATGAGCTTTGAATGTTGGAATTAAAATTTAAAGTGAAAAGTTAAATAAATTTAATTTGGAGAAATTTAATTGTGGGAAAATTTAATTAATGGCGATTTGAAAGAAATAAAATTTAATTGAATTAGAATTAACTTAAGCTAAATAGATAAAGGAAAGTTGAACTGAAGTCAACTTAAACTAAGTTTAATGATATTGGGTTGGATTTAAATCAAGTGAAAATAAAATTGAATTGGAATAAATAAACTCCAATAGCTGTAAAAGAAGTGAAAATGCTTAAATAAAATTAGTAAGTAAACTAATTAATTTGAATAGGTAAGCAAATGAATATTGGAAGCATAATTAATTTATATTGTGTTAAGTAAGGGTTTGGAATAAACTTTTATTTGAGATTTAAAATAAATTAGTAAATGTAACCAATTTAAAATAAGTATGGAAACGAAATAAGTTAGAAGAGTAAGTGTAAGTCAAATTTAATGAACTTAAGCTAAGTTTAATACTATTGTGATTGGATTTGAATTGAAGTTGAAATATAATTGAAATGGAATTGTATCATGTGGTGGATACATTAAATGAAATTAAGTTCTTACTTACTAAAATTTAAATGGATTGTGAAGTCAAAAGAATAGTATGAGGTTAGATTTAACTGGAGTTTAGTTAAATGAGATTGAATGAAAAAAAATAAGCCAAAATAAAATTGATTTGTATTTTGGGAAATGAATATAAATCCAAAACTTGATTTATAAATAGATTGAACTCAAGAAAATTAAGTGAAGTGATTTTTGAAGGTAAAAATCAAATATTGAATTAAAAGAGGGAAATGAACTAATTTGAATAAATGAGTAAAGTGGGCGTGTTAATGAAATTTTGATTGGTTGGAAAAAAAATTAATTATGAGTTAAAAATGGATTTCGTGAAGTTAAACTTGAGTTATAAATAAAATTCAACTTGGAAGTGTTAAGTGAATTGAGTTGGATTGAAATATGGTGAAATGAAATGTGAAATAAAGTTTAAAATAAATTGAATGAGTACACTAATTGAATTAATAGAATGGAATCTTATTGAAAATGGAGATGAACTTAAGTTGTTAACTTAAGTAAATTGTTAAATGGTTATTAGTGAGCTTTATGGAATGGTTTTGAATGGAGCCTGTTTGAATAATGAAATGGAATGTAAGAAGATAGATAAAATTAAAAACGTAGTGAAAATTGATAATGCATGGATTGTGAATAAATTAGAAATGGAATGAAATTTATATAAATTGAGTTGGAATCGATTTAAAATGGTCATCGGCTTAAGTGGTTATTTACTTGGATGAATATCGCCAATTTGCATGAGAATAATTGGTCGTTGGACGAAATCGGAAGAAAATAAAATCCTATGAATCATTGCAAGTAAATAAAACTTATTTTTGAATCAATTGGAATAAATATGAGTTTATTTTGCTTAGAATGAATTGAATGAAGGGAAGTGAATTGTAAATCACTTAAGAATTGAAAATAATAGTTTAAGAATTGGTTGTAAGCAATTGAAATTAGTGTCGGAATCTTATAAATTGCATTCGGGTATTGTTTGGTGTATATTGCTTATGAAATACATGTGTCTAACTATTGAAAGTAAGTAATTGTTAGTGAGTTGCATATATTTTATACTTGCATATTTAAATTGAGTAAGTACAGGTAACGGGAAGTCGTTTGGCTGGATTTGGACGCGCTAATTTCTAAAATAATAAGCCGCTTTCTTAAAAATGCTGAATAAAGGTACGCCTATGCAATAAAAATAGGAAATATGAATGTTTTTGTTTTTTCGATCGTGTGGGTTGATGTATATATATTTATATCACTTGTCAAATTGCAAAAGCTCCTCCGTACAAAGGAGACTCTGCCAAAAATTTTCGAAAATTTTGGGAGTTAGAAAAATTTTGGGAAATTTTTTGTTAGCGACAAAATGATTTCAAATTGGAAATTGAAATAAATTAGTGGAGGAAACTAATTTAAAATAATGATTTGATCAGTTATAAATGGAAGATAAAATTCAATATTCAGAATTGAAGATAAATTGAATTCATATGGAAATGGGAAAAACTAATTCGAATAGAAGTAGATATGAAACTTTGTAAGGAAATGTATAAAATGATTTTAAAAGCTATGATTGGATATTATTGCTAAGTAGGATATGCAGGTACTATAAAGGGAAAGGAAAATTGATTTTGATTTCAGAAGATGAATTTGAATTGCTCGACAAAAAGGTATGTGTTTAAATTTCTGTATGAAATTTGATTGGGTTTTTGATCTAGACACTTGGCCTTTTGTTTTCTGTTGGAATTTGGAAGCCCGTAGAGGCATTTTGTAGTTGTATCGAGCTAACTGCGCAAAGGAGACGCCGGTGAAATTTTTCGAAAATTAAGAGAGTTAGAAATTTTTTGAGAAAGTTTTGACAATTTAAATTTGGATTTAAATTTAAATTTGAATAACTGGAGTAAATAATGTTTTTGGAAATTATGAAAAAGATTGGAAAGCTAGAAAAAGGGTTAGTGTGTCTTTAATAAAAAGATTGTTTTGAGAATTGTTTGGAATTGTTTGGTTTTGGAAAATAGTGATGGGTATTGGATCATTCTTCTTAACTAGTAATTTCGGGGATGAAATTCTTTTAAAGGGGAGGAATGTGATGACCCAGAATTTTGGACAATTTAAATTGGAATATTTAATTGATTTTAAATATTTAAAAGTTAATTTTTAACTTGAATTCAAATATTATTATTATTTAGCAATTAAGTTATTGGCTTAAATAAACTGAAATTGGTAAATTATTGAATCTTCAGTTTTAAGCTTATTAAAAATAATTTGAGGACTTGTAAATTTTATATTGATAATAATGAAGATAGTAAAAGTGTTAAAATTGAATTTAAGGGTGATTTTTTCAGTTTTGAAAATATATCGTTCAAATTGATATTTAAAAAAACAGCATTCCGAGGCACAGCCTCGGAATTCGACGAAATTAGTGCCATTGGATCCATAATATTGTATTATTATCGGATTTCAATTTTCGTAGTGTTTGTAGTTGTTGTGTGAGCACGACATATAAACGCGCTGAAATTTATATTGAAAATTCAATTTAATGACTGAGTCCAAAAAGGTGTCTTCTCCATATGATCGAATTAGGGCTCGAAACCTTTTCCATTGTGTTCGGAATAGGGGTATAACATTATAAACGCCTAGCGGCACGTCTCGTTAGGAGGTCGAAAATTTAAACTACAAAGTTGAGACAATTTGAAATCAATATATATTTATTCACATACAAATAGTTAGCCTTCAACCGAAAT
Organism: Allium cepa; assembly: GCA_030765085.1. NCBI lineage: Eukaryota > Viridiplantae > Streptophyta > Magnoliopsida > Asparagales > Amaryllidaceae > Allium > Allium cepa. The sequence goes on from CM060930.1 coordinate 177,877,593, forward strand.
AATGTCGCTCCTGTGCTGTGTACACTTCATTTCAATCACCGTAGCAAAGCGTCTTCAACACGCTTCCCCTCTTTAATATTAACAGCCGAGCATGTTAAAACACTCAATCCTCTCCTCCTTTCTAGAATTTCATTTTTCTACAATTTCAAAAAGAGTAATGGCCGAATAAAAAAATATAATAAGAAAGAAAGCTCAGAAAATTGAATCCTTTATATTTGCCTTCGTTCTTTATCAACTCAACCGAAACCCTTTTTCCCCTGAAAGGAATTCAAAACCAATTCGAATGAAAAAAATTATTAGCCAATCTCCTCCCCTTCTCTTTAAATTCATTTAGTCGTGACATTGATGGAAGCCGGTCGCGGTTCAAATTAAATTCATGGGAGGATCCCGAGCTCGAGATCTGGGTGCAGCAATTTGGAGTGTCGGATCGAAAGATACGAAGTGGAGCTCGCATGCGATTGAGGTCGTGCAGCAGTAGGATGGCGGTGATGTGAGAGGAGGGGAGTTGCTTCTGTCGCGTCAGGTTGTCGACCAAGATGTTAAACATGGCATTGCGAGGAGATGAGGCGTGAGCGGTCGCGAGTGTTGGCAAGCTAACAAGCAGTGTGGGTTTCTTCTCTGGTAAGAAGCTGTGAAGGTATTTCCAGTTTGTTTTACTAAATTATATATATATATATATATATATGCATATTAGAGGAAATATAAAATACTTATAGATAGGATTTTAAGTTACAATAAGAGAAAAAAGAACAATTCTGTTTTAAAATTCAGTATTTATATACATGTAAATAAGAAAAAAAAAAGAGTAAATATACATACATACCTAGTTCTTTTATTAGTTTGACTTTAAAGTTATGGAAATTTATTTGTTAAGTTAACTTATTTAATTATTTTGGTCACAATATATATATATATATATATATATATATATATATATGAGATTTACTGAGTTATTTTAAAATAATGGATTTGGTGATTAAATCATACAATTAACTTATTTAATTTATTATGATTACTAAAAGATTTTTAAAGGGGAATTTATTAGTCTAAATTAAATTTTTAGTTAATTAAATCATTAAATGGTAATTAATTTTTCGATTATTTGAAATTTTAATAAATCGTATAAATGTTTATTCAAGGTCAAAAATCGGGAACCAAGGCAAGACTATCGTGGATTGCAAACGAAAATCAAAGGTGAGTTAATCTCGCTCATCTGGATTTCTATTTAAATTTAAATGGTTAAATTTAAATGGTTAAATTTAAATAATTGATTGAATGATTGAATTGATTTGATGTGCTATATTATATATAGTAGTATATGTTGGAGTGATTGATTTCCCGCATTATATTGCGGATGAGATCCTATGTGTCGTATAATAACAGATGATATTATATTAATCCCATATACTGCAATATTCAACCTCGAAGTGGAATTGGTATTGTGCTAACATCTGTGGATGCTGGGAAAACAGGTTGGAGGGATCCAACTAAATTCCTCAAGATTATTTAGATTGTTTAATATTCAATGTTATGAATATTTGATATTCTGTGATGAATTATATTGATAATTGGAATATTAAATGCTATGGATTGCTTGAATATATTTCAGTACACTGAGTTATCAAAATATACGAAATTGGATTTTTAAAAGAAAATAAAAGAGTGAATTTTTAAGTAAATAATTATAGAGAATTTGGATAAAAATAAGAATGAACTGGGAAGAAATAAAAGTGATTTTTTTTTAAAATCCTAATAAATAAGTTCCGAGTATGAAAAAGGGATTTTGAATAAAAAGAAAAATAAAGAATTTTAAACCTAAGTGATATTATTTAAAGGAATAAAGAATTTATCTTAAAAATTCAAGTTTTAAATTTATTGAAATAGATAAAGAAGGAATTTATTTCAAATGAAGTAAATTTGAAATCAATTTGGAAATTGATTTAAGTGTTTGAAATTGGAAATTTAAAGGAGAATGTGACTATGAAATTTATAAACTGGGTTTATAAAAGTGAAGCAATATATCGGTGGATAGTTAGAAGAATAAATTCACGCTGGGAATTTATTAAAGGAATGGGTAAATTTGTTTAAAAATAAATAGTGATTTATTTTTAAAGAATGTGAAGAGAAGTATATTTCCCTGGATAGCCAAGTACATTTCAAAGTAAATTTTTAAATATAAGTTAAAAGTATTAATGTCGTTTTAAAAAGCATGTTTTAGAACAGTTGTTGTTTCTAAATGTAAAATTCTAAAGTAAGTATTTTCTTTTAATATATTATAGAAGTAATTATTTACATGTGGCCCGGTATTATGTTTTTAAAGTTAGAAAGTCAGATTTATATTGTACAAAGTAGTTTTATTTTAAATATTCTTAAAGTATATATTTTGAATAAGTATTAAAGAAATTTTTAATTTAAATGTTTTAAATTATATTTTATAATAAAGTGTTTTTAAACTATTTTAAAAATCTAATGTTTTGTGCTTGGTGTTTTCAGTGGAAATAAATATTTGGAAATTTATTTCATGAGAAAAGTGTGGTTTGAAAACTGTTTTCAAAAGGGATTGAAAAGTGAAAATATATCCTGCGAAGATATTTTGTGGTTAATAAATAATTCAGGAGAAATTATTTATGTTAATGGTTGTTTGTGAATGTTAATTGATAGTTAAATAACCGACTATCAATATTGGCCAATGCGCTGATTGTTTCGAAGAGACCGGGATCGGGATTAATTTCTCGAAAACCACTTCGATCCGGCTTGTACGTTTTCATGGACAAACGAGTTCAGAGTGGAAGATGGAGCAGTGAAGTGCAAGGGCTAGTCGCTACTAATCCTGAGGATGATTCCAAAGTGGATGTAGTAGGAGTAGTGCCTTCGATTCCGTTCAAACCCGGGTCGGACTTGTATGGATGAATGCTTTCAGAACACCGTCAGGTGGGCGATGAGCATTCTAAGAGATGAGTTCTCTAAAGGTAACGCTTAGCCTCAAGCCTCATCAATCGGGAATGACTGAAAATTAGGGGTTATGAAGCAAGGCTAGGTAGGTAGTACCCATTAGGGTGAGGTCATCCTTGTCTAGATGCCCCTTTTTATTCGGCTTAGTGGTGCGTCTGCTGATCCCAACCGTGGGGTGATCTTACTCGGGATTATCCAGTAAGGGGCAGTCCCAGTCTTGAGTTGCAGGGGGTCGGGAGTGATCCTCGGTATGCTGATCTAGACCAGGTACCGTGACAGGTGGTACCCCTGTGCCTAGTCATTATTTGGAAATCCATTTTCCATACGTGCCTGTACGGTTTTTATTGTGCCCAACTATTGCTGAAATGTGAGATGCAAGCATTTCAGCTAGATTCGATTTTACTTTCTATAGACACTATTATAATATCAGAGAATTTTAATAAAAAGTGTTTTAGCTATCGTAAGGTAAAAACCCGACATGTTTATTTGTGGTGTTTCTAACGAGATGCTTTTGTTTTCAAAGGATTTTGAAACTTTAATAATCAATTTGAGTGTGGTTTTCTCACGCTGGTTTTCCAGACTGACTCGGGTGCTATTTAACTATAATGCTCGGGTCAGATTGAGTATTATAAATTATAGGAAATGATGCTGTGGAGCTGGATGGCGATACGTACTTCTGTATTTGTATGAAATATTCCGTTCTGTATTCAGTTTTTGGAGGGACGAAATATTATAATCATCCTGAGTTGTGATGTTGTTTGTATTAGACTCTGATGATGTAATGTATAAACAGATATATTTGTTATTGTGTAAAGATCTGTTATTGATTATTATATTTTATTCCGCTGCGATGGTTAGATTCTGTTGTTGTTTTCTATTTTTCTTCTACCTCTTCTTCTTTAACCCTCATGGTTCGGTTTTTCGGGCATTGAAAAATCAGGTCATGACAGCTCTGATACCAAATTTAATGAACCGTGTGCTTTTCAACTATCTAGTCATTAGGTAAAACCCACCATGGCTTACACTGGTACTTCCAATCTAATTTTATGGCTATCCTCTGATCCGCAGCCAACCCTTCAAGGCTTTGTACTACCTCTCCAGAACATGTAAGGGTAAGAGTCTCTTGCTCGCCACTGAGCACAAAGCGAGAAACCCATATCATGAGTGAACCTCACCAACTAGATCCGATCATGATCACTTTGAAACAACTTTCGATAATTTCCGGTAAACTCAACCTTGCCTCTTTAGGAATAAACAGACAAAGATAAGAACGGAGATCACCTCCTAACCGTTAGTGGACGGATTTCTTTATCATTATCCTAAAAGAATGAAACGACATTTGTACGCATAGTATAACATCATTGGGGATGACTATGCCATATAACTCATGTGTTTCTCCTAGATACTTCTAAAGTTACGTTTTGGTCCAAGCTTGATAGTCGGTTATTTTACTATCAAATAAACAATCATTCAAACATTGATTTAATTCCATATGCGATTCACTAAGCCTTTATTAATTAATCTATAATTAATAAAATACTTTATAAAACTTGAATACAAGATCCTTACACAACACTATTTCCAAAACCCATACTTCCCCTTTTTACTTGGAAAAATATTATACTTATCTTAGGGGTATGCGTATATTATCAAAACATTTGGAAAATTCTCTCTTTTCAAATTCCTTTTGAAACATTACTTACTATAAACCAAGTGCCCTTTTTAAAAGCTCCCTTCACATTTAAATACCTTTATAAATTTCCAAAAATTAATTTATAAAACACTATTACAAGTCTATAAGTCAATTTACAAAACCTCTTTACAAACCTCTAAAATCATTTATAAAACATCTTCCCATTTAAAACTCCTTTGATAAATCTTCTTTGATAAAAATCCTTTATAAAATATCTTTTTCAACTTATCCTTTAGATCACTTAAAATAAGCCTTTTAGATGGTAAAACCCATTTTTATAAATAAGTTATTATTTATAAATACATTTATAAAATAATAATATAACTTGAAAAATCATTTATAAACTTAACCCCAAATTGATTAAAGAATTGAATTTAATTCAAAATCATACTTTATAATTTCAAAAAGAGGCTTAGCGATATAATGATAGTAATTTAAGTTATCATTTAACATTAATTTCACTTTCAAGTCATTTAACCATTTATTTACAAGTCAATATATATGTAAATGCAATTGATATCCAAATTAGGGAATAACGTATCAATACAACTCAACAAGCATATACATGTTCAAATAACATAATAGTAGGATGGTGATTTGTCCTGCTAAATAGATGTCCAAACAATTCACTACATAGAGCAAAATGGAAGTTTATTCTGCTAAACATATGTCCACACGATAAACAATTACATTATAGTAGAACGAGGATTTATTCTCCTATCAGATGTCCAACAATTAAACAAATAACTTATAATAGAAAGGGGACTTATTATGCTAACACATGTCCACACAATCAATAATTACATTATTTCATCCATAATTGTTTGTCTACTCAATGGTATCGACGTTTGAATCCCTTATGTTCAAAACCAACTTTGGAAATGAAGTACCTTTAAAACAATTTGATTCTCGAAACAAAGAGTTTAAAACTTAAAACTCTCTTTTAAAATGATTAATAGCAAGTTAAACTCATTACCAAGCTATAACTAATCATTATTAAGTTTGAACTTAATTTAATTATAAATTAATAAATAATTAAAGCTTTAATAAATAATTTATTTATAAATTACCCTTAATTAATCCTTTGTTAATTATTTAATAATAACTTAAAACCTTTATTAATAATTAACTATTAATTAGCCTCAATTAATTAATTAAATAATTATTTAATTAAAATTTAAATAGTAAATTCAAGCTTTATTTAAAATAATTAAATCATAGTTAATTCTAAATAAAATCTATAATTTAAATTAAATTGATTAGTAACTAGTTAATAATTAAACACTTTATTTATTTAATAACTAATTAAAAATAATCATTAACTTAACTCATAATTTATTAAAAATAATCTTACTTAATCAATAGTTAATTTAAAAATTAATCTTACTTTAAAAGATAATTAATTAGTAGTAATCTTTAATTAATTAAAATTTGATTATTAAAATCTTAATATCCTTTTTAAACATTCAATGTTGAGTTTGGAAAACATTTCAAAATACTTGAAGTAAAAAGATTCAAACTTTTCAAAAAACAACTAATTTTATGAAACTACATTTATAGCGACTATCGCTATATGACCCGTAATTTCTGCTTACTAACTAGTTTACATGATACCTTGTTTTAGCTTCAAGTCAAACTTAATACACATATAACATATCCAAGTTCATGTACACCAAATCATATCATCACCAACATAACCAAAATAACATCTTTTATAACCAACACATCCCTTTAACCATCAATTCAAAATCTAATGCTAAACTACAAGTTAGCACATACATACATATCCAAGTCATACCCTAATCCAAACACAACATTACATATATAACCGCGTAACCAACACACACACACACAGATATATATATATATATATATATATATATATATATATATAAGTAAATTATTTCTAAAAAGTTAAGAAATTTACTTATGGTAATTTTGCAAAACCATTTGAAACTTTTGGAAAAATTTCCCCTTTCCAAAACTCGATCTTTGGACCCAAGAGCATGGAGTAGGCTCAGCCATGGTGTTAATAGGGCACCGCCTCCATGCTTTAGGGAAGTGTGGCCTTGTTTTGGAAAGGTGAAGAGACTTCGGATAATATTGAATTCACAAAGCTGGACCCAATTAGTCTTTTTGTCACGGATTTTTGGACGTGTAACTCTTAGAATTTGGAAAAGTGGTCAAAAGAAAAGTTCTTGGAAATTATTTTCTTTGTTATTAAAAAAAGAATCCTCGGTTTGGATTTTGAGGGAGATATGGTCAAAAGAAGAAGAGGTATTTTTGGACTTGAAAATATGGGTCCGAAAATGAGTCAAAAAATATATATTTTTGATCCAAAATATTTGAAATTTGAAAAGGTGATTCAAAAAAATTGTAGCCACTGGAATTCCACATGGTTTGAAATATACAAAATCTTGATTTGGAGTAGTATAGAAGAAGTTATGGTTGGATTAGTTGTGTGTAAAAATGGAGAAAATGGTGTGGATTTTAAAAAAGTTCTATGGATTTAAAATGATGCAATCTTGGATTTCAAACTTTAGAAAATTTTTGTGGAGGCCATTAAAGTTCTTATAAAGACTTGAGTGAGCTTTTAAAAATACGGAAGTTGAAATGAAAAATGGAAAAGAATATTAAGTGATTTATTTTTATATAAAGCACAAAACCAAATTACCAAAATGCCTTTATACTTTACCCCTCCACATACACTTGCCACCTCATCACCCATGCCCCTTCAGGTTACCTATGAAATTTCCTTTACTCCCTTTTACTTCTTGATGATGAAACAAGTTTATACATGTTTTAAGTACTTTTGTACTTATTGTCTCCACTGACGTGACATTTTTCATTTTTGTTTTAAACTTTATATACTTAAATATAAAACATATATACACATAAACTAATACATCCATATGTACATGTACTAACTAATTCACAAATGTGTATATCTATATACGAGTTTTTACAACGTTTTCCTATACTTTTATTCGACGAAAAGTCGAAAATTTGAAAAATTAAACCAAATTTGGAAATGATGTCACCATCATTAATTAATATTTAAAAGATTTTTATTTTCAATATAAAACCTAAATACTGAACATTTGGAATTAAATAAATATTCATAAATCAAAGTAATGAAATTCAGGGTCATTACACGCTCCAAAAGCAAATTATTACTTCCGGAAAAATCAAGTTTGGTTCTTTAAAAATAATCAGACAATACATAGGAATGGGGATCAACCCCTGACTATTTAAGTGGATGGATCTCCCTATATTTGTCTGAGAGAACAGAACGAGATTTACACGCATGGTACAACATCATCGAAGATGACTGCGTCATGTAACCCATGTGTTTTGTCCTAGATATTTCTAAAGTTATATCCTTCGGAGTAAAGTAAGGAAAGAATACTTCCCTACCACCAAAATTAAGAAGGATTATTCATTTTAGGCCAAGTGGTTGATAGATGATTATTTAACTAACAATTAAACAAACATTCAAACAGAAATTACATTTCCCACGTATGCTACTAAGCCTCTTAAATTAATCTTTCATTAATTTAAAATGACCTTCCAAAATATTTAAAAAATATTTATATACTTATCTCACGTGTATTTATATTCACAAAACCATTTTTTTCAACTTGGAAAATTATTCCACATATTTATAAAATGATATAAGTATATTCACATAACATTAACAAAGATTTCTTATTTCAAAATCATATCAAATGATCAAGCCCAAAATGTCATTAAACAAGATATTAATAACCGGAAATATTATTCTTTTTCGTAAACCTCTTCATTTTATAAATATCTCCTTTAGAAATTTCCACAATTATTTATAAAGATTTTTTTATAAATCTCCAATAAAACCTTTTATAAATATACAAAACCATTTATAAAATTCGTTTACAAATATATAAAATTATTTATAAAACTTCTTTTACAAATATTCAAAATCATTTATAAAACTTCTTTCCAAATTTTAAGATCTCCTTTCAATTTATAAAACACATTTTTTACTTTCCTAATTTAGAATAAAACTTCTTTAATAAACTTTAATCAATAAAGTTGCATTGATAAACAATCAATTATTTAAAACACCTTTAAATAACAAAGTTATTCTTTAAACATTTTCCATTTAATTACCTTTGAACCACGTTAACAAATAATGATTTTAAACCATCATTTCAAAAGTATTAAATTAACTTCAAACATTTTTAATTAAATAGTTGCTTAATTATCCTTTAAATATTTAAAATGAAATAAAATTTAAACCATTATCTAAAAGGATAAAATGAAATATTTGACTTCACCAGAATCAAGAAGAGGCTAATGACTCCAACGGTTCTCAATTAATTGAGTACAATTTTCCAGTTATAACATGAGTATTTACATAACAAATAGATATGTAAAAGAGATCAACACATAATAGCCAATCATCATATGGGTAAATGACCAAGTTCTTAGTAGCAGAATTGGGTTAATTTCTGCCTAATAGATGTCAAAACATAATACATTTTATGAACAATAACAGAACTATGATTTATTCTGCGAAACAGATTATAACTTAATTAGTAGAATGGTGATTTATTTTGCAAAACAGATGTCATTTTGTTTCATATTCATTTAAGATTACTTATGGGTAATCGCAGAGAAATCTCTTGGATTAAAAACATTCTTTAAAAGTGAGTTGGTTTGAAAACAAAACTGATCTTTAAAAATAAAGCGGTTTAAAACTTTAGAACTATTGTTTAATATTAATTACCATTTAAACTCTTTATTTAATCACGATCAAACCTTTAATTAATAATTAAACAATTATTAACTTTCAAATAAAAAATTAAATAATAATTAACCCTCTAGATATCTTTAAATAAATAAAAAACCATAATTAATCTTTGATTAATAATTAAATAATAACTGAAACCTTCATTAACCATTAAATTATTCTTAATCAAGTCTTCATTAAATCTTATCTTTATTAATTAAACATTAAACCCTTTCTTTAATTATGAAATAATAATTTAATCCTTAACAAAAAATTGAATAATAATTAATCCTTACAAAAATTATTAATTAAAAATGAATCTTTATATAATTTATTGATTTTAATCAACTTACTTAATTTATAATGAAGTATAAATTTCTTTTATTACTAATGGTTAATTACTGGTTACCTTGATCAATTAAATAATCAATTGATTAATAAATAATTTTTATTACTTTTATTACTTCAAATATGCTTCAAAACGCTTTACAAAAAAATTCCTAAGTGAAAACACTTTTAGATTCCGAAAAGAGTTCGTTTTCACGAACTTCACCTTAGCGACTATTGTTATATGACCCGTAATTTCAAAACTTGTTTTATTATATCAAATAGCTTCAAAATTATTATTTTAATACTTTAACTACCTTATACACTAAGAAAAATGTTTTGAAAAAAAACAAAAGTAAGGTTTTGAACTTTTATAAAAACATTTTGAGATAGTAAAGCAAAGAAAACAAATTTTAAACCGAAGGATTCTATGTCGCATTAACAAGTTCAAGATGCTAACTTTCTTAGCACATATATGGTTACACATCCATTTTAATACCATAATGACCATCCATGAACAAGATCACAAATTTCCATCCATTCACGTATTTTTAAACTTGGATTCCTAAGTCGAACTCAGTATTACATCCAAGCCCATAAGTACACATATAATCCAACATCAAAATCAACTGCTCAAACTTTGATTTAGTAACAAGATATACAACATAATTAAAGTAAGAAACTTTAAATAAAAGGAGTTTGTTTTCTCACCAAAAGCTATTCAACTTTAACTCTGACTTCCGTTACTTTACTAACGACCTAGATCCTCGCTTTTGCTCATGGAAAACAAGATTTTGTGGCCATAAGGCTATGGTGAGGGTTCAGCCATGGTGAATTGGCTCGGCCATGGGCTTAAAATGATTGGCAATGGCTTATGTTTGGGAAAAGAGGAGGTGTAAAGGAGCAAGGAAGTGTTTAAACAATTATTCACGATTTAGAAGTAGTAAAAGAAATGATTTTCTAAACTTTAAAGGCAGTAGAAGCCATGAAATTATTTTCGGAAGCATGGAGGTAAACTTTAGGAAGTACGAAATGGAAATAACAGCGAGGATAAAGTTACGAAATAGGTTTTATATAAGAAGCATAAGATAAATCACGTAACTAGCATTTTAGTATCTACCATCCTTTCCTTGAATGCCACCTCAACATACTTGTCCCCCTTCACTTTGTTTAGCCAATATGCCTTAATTACTAACGTACTTTGTGATTTATATGGTGTTACATCATTGTACTTATGTTCGATAAGTTTCACTTTACTTTAAACATGTTTCTTTATTTTAATTAAAAAAATTCATGTAATGCCACATCACATTTTATAAACATAGGTATATAAATATATAATAAAATATATCTAACACTTTTGTAAATGTATGTGTATATCGTATAATAGTGTGCACAACTTTTAGCCGACGAAAACTCAAAAATTCAAAAAATAAATTCTGGTCACATTTTTTATTTCTCTTTGAACTAATTACTTATACAAACTAATTTTGAAAAATATTTCACCATCATTATTTAATATTTGAAAGAGTTTTATTTTAACTATAAAATGAAATATTTGAATATTTAAAACTAATTAAATATTTGCAAATCCAAGCGGTGAGATTCCAGATCGTTACAAAATGGATACAAGCTATTGTACGGGATTGGATGTAAGAGAAATCCAAACCAGTATAAAATCCTTGGTTTCATCTCTCTAACTCTTTTCTTTTCTTTACTACTTTTATTTTTATCTAAGATTGCATATGTAACAGCTTAATAGTATAATTCTATTTTGTTAACTTTAGATTCAATATTCAACTTGAAAGAAATTTTAAAATGTTTACAAAACTTAAAAAATATTATTCAACCCCCATTTTAGTGTTTAATTAGCCTTAAGATTAATAATTTCACAACCCACATTTGGTATCAGAGCATTGGGTTGCAAAAGGTTGTAATTTGATTTTTGAAAAGTTTTAATGGCCATCAACACTGTTAGTACATTTATTAAAAGAACAATCTATGGAGAAACCCCCTCTTTTTAATGACCGTAATTACACTTATTGGTCATGTAGGATGAAGATCTATTTATAGTATAATGGTTTAGATATTTGGAATGTTATAAAAAAACGAGTACACATAACCCCAGACAATATACTGCTGACCAAAAGACATTTGCATAAAATAATTCTAAAGCCATGAATATTCTATTTTGTTCACTAGATAAAAATGATTTTACTAGAGTCTCTATATGTAAGTCTGCATATGAAATACGGAAAACATTGCAAGTTACACGTGAGGCCACTGGTAAAGTTAAGCAAGCCAAAATTTCCATGCTCACCAATAGTTTCAATTGTTTAAAATGAATCTAAATGAGTCTTTTCTAACATATACTATGGATTTGAAGATATAGTGCATTCATTAATAGCATCAGGTAAAAAATTCTCGAAAAAGGACCAATTTAGTAAAATCCTCAATTCACTCTTTTTAGAATGGGAACAAAAGACATTAGCAATAGAAAAGACTAATGATATTAGTATTCTACAAATTGAAGAGTTAATATGCAATTCAATGTCCTATGAAGCATAATTGCAGGGCAAAAGGGAAAGCAAGACAATAGAAAAGAAATCCATTGCTTTTAATACAAATAACTGATGATTAGGATTCAGATGATTACAAATTACAAAGAAATTTCTTTCATGACCAGAAATTATAAAAAAATTCTAATGTACAGAAAGATAAACAACTTTCTAAGACCTAAAAACAAAACTCCTGGAACTGAAACTGCAATTAGATGTTTCAAATATGATTAACTTGATCATCTACAAAGAGACTGTCAGCATTTGAATAAATCAATGACCTCACCAGTTACTGATTCATCCAGAAAAAGAAAAAGGGCTTACATAGCAGCATTAAATGAAACGACCAAATTTTTTGACACCCGAAAGTCGACATCAATACGTCCACTATATCAAATGCCGAACAATCGAATGCCGTAAAACCGAACCGTTAGGGCTAAAGAAGAAGAAGAAGATAGAAGAAGAAACAGAAATAATAACAGAATCTCACATTTTGCAACGGAACAAATATAATAGATAAATTAATATCTTTAAAACAACGAACTATATCAATTTTACATTACATCATCAGAGTTTAAAACGACACAATGCAACACTGGCTGTAATAACTTGCTTACATGATAATTTTGACTTGCACCAACCCAAATGCAATGGACACTATAAAAAATAAGTGATATGTCTCAGCATCTAGCTTGATCTCCATATCTCCACAGCAACTTCTTGACTTCGATCCCAATTAACTGATAACCTGACTCTAGGCTGCCCGTGTGGAAAATTGTGGGCACCCAGAGTTTAGAAAGGGAACGATAAACTCCAGGTCAGTCATTGGACTGGTGTGATATCTTAAAAATAGTTATTTTCAAAAAGAAAGGAAAAGAAATCCGCTATGCTTTTGGAAAATGATACTACCATAAGGCCTCCTCGCATACACACAATGCAAGCGCACAATTGGAGGAGATTTCTCCTTATGATATTCAAACATGCTTGATACGAAAAATTCTCTTTTAATATTATTATTAATGCATAGTGGAAAACATTTGCAAGTATAATATTAATCTTATCCAGCATTACCATTATAGTATGCCTACTACAGCTACCATTTTAAATGGCAGGTTCTACAACTAAAACCGTACAATCGTATTGATGATTGGATTTCCAGCAAATGGTCATGCTAAGGAACTTCCTATTGCCACATGGGTACGCCTCTGGAGGGACGTCCCGAGAACTTAATCAGCTCTCTACCAACACAAGACTGGGTTACCTCTGTAACTAGGTAACTACTACATGAATATACCATTCCTCGGTCGTTTACAACCTTTATCCGAGGAAGTAACAGCCACAAAGTATAATAAATTTATAGCAGCCACATAAGTTAAGTATCTAGGCTCCATACCATAATACCACCGTTTTCCAGAAGGAAATGACATACCCTAAAGGGCGCGACCCTAATAACCTTGCCGCACTCTTTCTGTTTCGACCATTTTCGAGGTGTGAGGTCCCATAAAATCTCGTCCACAAAGCTACACTTTTCACAAAGTCATGCTTCGATCAACAAATGATCAGCAGCACTTAGCATGCAGCACTACCAAATTGAGAGTATATCACTAATAACCATCAACTACGTAACCTCTGAGATCGTACGTCTCAGAGAAGGGTGTTAAGATAAGAGAACAAATTCTCCGCCACCAAAGGAAATGTATTTGATAGAAATCAGCTTTATATCTCAAAGTGTAATGTCAGGCACACAACCATACAAGTCCATTCCGGGATCGAACGGAACAGAAGGCACTTCCAAAGAATCCCTTGCAATCTGGATATGCACTGATCATGTCCGGAATCCCCATCACATAGGGTGATAAAATCTCTATACTAGAGCAATCTAGTGCAGAGACATTCGACAGGTAATCCTTTCGTTTTCGAAAATACCCGGTCTTCAACACCATCTTCAAATACAATCCCATTTTGTCATTATCATTATTCGGAATGTGTTTTATGACACTAAGTCCTCTCCCGGCTAATCCGAATAATGAGCGCTTATTTTTTTAAATAAGTGTTACATTCAGATTTCAAACAAATCACAACAAATTTCCACTTTGATCTTTTTAAACAAAAGATCCATCACTATCACAAAGATTCAATGTGGTTTTTGAATATCCATTTGGAATCCGGCCCTTGGTCGCATCGAAATTCAAATACCATTTAAAGGCCAATATTGATAGTCGGTTATTTAACTATCAATCAACATTCACAACAAACACCAGATTTTAGATAATTTTCCCCCAATTATTTATTTTCAACATATCTTCGCAAGATATATTTCACATTTCAACCTTTTGAGAACAAATTTCAAATCAATTTCCACATTTGAATCCTTTGAATACAAATTTCAAATCATTTTCCTTACGCGGAATATATTTCCAAATATTAATGCATTTCTACTGAAAATCTGCCGAGTTCAGCCACTTTAAAATAATTTAAATTACTTATCCAATATATATACTTGGAAATATTTAAAATAAAACTATTTTAAAACATTAGTTGTGAAATTATATACTCATATCTTATATAAATCTTAAGCCCAAAATAATTTTAAAATAAAATTATTAGATAGAGTATACTATTTGAATAACCATTTTCTAAATCAAATATCAATTAAATCTTTAAATAATCACTTCTATAATCGACTAAATAAAATCGACTAGATAAAACTTTACTTTAAAGATTAAAAAAAAATTTGAAAATAACTTCTCCAATAATATTCTTTAAAAACCAATTTCAAGAACTTTTAATTTATACTTTAAAAACTACTTTGAAAATATACTCGGCTTTTCCAGGGAAAATACATTTTCCATTTCAAAATGGACCATTTTAAATCAGGAAATAAATTCTTTTTGATTTGTCTCAACTTATATTCCAAATCCGCAAATTTCTTTCCACAATTTAGAAATAAACCAGTATTTATTTTAAAAAAAATTCCCTTTCTTTTTTTAGTTCCCATCGTGGATTTAAATTTTCAAATATCCACTGATATACGATTTTCAAATTGATTTCAAAAATCATTTCCAAACACCAAATCAATTTCCAAATTGATTTCCAATTTTATTTTAAATACCAAATCAAATTCCAAATTTATTTCCAACGCCAAATCAAAATTTCAAATCTATTTCCCAAAGATTTATTTTAAAACACCAAATCAATTTCAAATCGATTCCCTAAAGATTTATTTTAAAACACCAAATCAATTTCAAATCGATTTCCCAAAGATTTATTTTAAAACACCAAATCAATTTCAAATCGATTTCCCAAAGATTTAATTTAAAACACCAAATCAATTTCAAATAGATTTCCCAAAAGATTTATCTTAAAACACCAAATCAATTTTCGAATTTATTTCTAAATTTATTTTCTTTTAAAATAAATTCCTTTATCTCTTCAAAGCCGTTTAAATTCCGTACTTTAAGATAAATTCTTCAACTTTTGAATAATATTACTTGAAATCCATTTATTTAAATCCTTTCCTATATTTTTTGAATTAATTTAATAGGATTCAAAAATAAAACTTTATCCTTTTAAAATTCCTTCTTTTAAATTTATTCAATTCCCTAAGATAAATTTAATATTTTCAGTATCTTACGATACCAAAAATAAAATCGGCCAAACCATAGCCTACAACAATTTTCAACCATAAATAGAATCATACACAGATTATAATTAAATCGACACACAACATATGAAACAAATTCAAATGTTTGAGGAATCCAGTTGGATCCCACCAACCTATTTCCCTGCATCCACAGATGTTAGCACAATGATTTAAATACCAATTCCACTTCGAGGTGGAATATCGTGGTATATGGGATTTATAAAATATCATCCACTATTATGCGGTGCATAGGGTCTCATCCGCTATATAATACGGAAAATCAATCACTCCAAATACATATATAATACCAATTCCACTTCGAGGTGGAATATCGTGGTATATAGGTTTATATAATATCCTCCGCTATTATGCGGCGCATAGGGTCTAATCCACTACAACTGATAATAATTTATCATCCAAGCACACAATCAACAATTTAAAATTTAACTATTTAAAATTAAACTGGGAATTCCAACTGAGTGAGAAGATCTTGTCTTTGACTACGCATGCAACCCATTTTCCTTTCCAGCTTGCTTTCACGATTTTTAAACCTTGAAACAACATTATACGGCTTATTAATATTTGAATTGATCGACAATAAATTACTATTATTTTAATTTATTTAAACCAATAATTAATTTTATCGAATGATTTATTTTAGCTAATTCCTTTTAACAAATTTATTTTAACTAAAAATGAAATTTAAAACTAAATTTCCTTTAGTAGATTATTTTATTTTTATTTTAAATAATTTTTTTTTTAATTCTTATATTCCTAAAATCTTATACATATATACTTATTTACCGTTTTCCTATACATACTAAAATATGTGTATGTATTTATATATATATACATACATATATTCTTTTACTAACAATTATTTTCTATTTCAGTAAATAATAACAGCAGTTCTACTCTACTTTATATATACATGCATATATAAATCTATAATTTAAAGAAAATAATTCACAGTATACCTCACAGACCAACACCCAAATACTGCCTTCATCGAAACCATCTCGACTACATCACTACGCGGCCACACCTCCACGACAATCACGAGCAAGCTCGAGTTCAGCTGCATACCTCGCCTCTGCTCGCGGCTGTTCCTCGACGACCCCGCTAATACCCTTCCCCGACCGTGCCGCCTCACCTGATTACAATGCGCCTGTACGCATGCGAGCCATAGGAATCGCGACTTGTCCTAGCCCAGATGATGATGATCGAAGCTCAAAGCCCTAGCCTTCCTCGAACAACCTTCGTGTGCTTGCGATGCTCGAGTATGAACCGTGTGACGACCCAAATTTATATCCCCTCCTTAAGAAAATTTCATCCTCGAAATTGAAAGAGAGAGAAACGTAAACAAAGAATAGACGAATTTATAAATAAGGAAATGACTTACAGTTTTAAGTCAAGATGTCAATTCTGCAGTTGGGATATGATTTCTTCATATTATCTTTGGTCTCCCAAGTACAGTCTTTTGGATCGCCACTCCATTGAACTTTGACCAGCTTCACAATTTTGTTCCTCAATCGCTTCTCATCACGATCTACAATTTTTATCGGTTCCCTTCTAACTTCCAAGTTGGGAGTGATTTCAAGATCCTGCTGAGCAGCTTCTTCAATAATATCATCTGGATCGTGCACATATTTCCGAACGTTAGAAATATGGAACACATCATGTACGCCAGACAACCAGCTGGGTAACTGCACTCTATATGCTAGAGAACCAATCCTTTCCAGAATAGGAAAAGGACCAATATAACGCGGTGCTAGCTTTCCAGTTTTCCCGAATCTCAACACACCCCGCATCGGAGATACTTTCAGAAATACAGAATCTCCAACTTGAAATTCTAAATTTCTTCTTCGTCGGTCATAATAGCTCTTCTGACGGCTTTGGGCAGTTAATAACTTCTTTCGAATAAAGTCTACCTTCTCAGTGGCTTCTTTTATCATATCCGGTCCAAGAACAAGTCTATCACCTGATTCGATCCAGCATGTAGGTGATCGACACGGACGACCATATAAAGTTTCGAAAGGAGCCATTTCTAAACTGGCCTGATAACTGTTGTTATATGAGAATTCAACCATATGCAAATGGTCCTCCCAAGAACCACCAAAATCATGAACACAAGAACGCAGCAGGTCTTCTAAAATTCGATTGACCCTTTCAGTCTGCCCATCAGATTGTGGGTGATAAGCAGTGCTGAAATTTAATTTCGTTCCCAATGCGTCCTGAAATGCTTCCCAAAATCTGCTAGTGAAGATCGGATCACGATCACTCACAATACTGCTGGGAATACCATGGAGGCAAACAATTTCCTTTATATATATACCTGCCAAGCTTGCTGCAGTCCGAGTAGATTTAACTGGAATGAAATAAGCATTTTTTGTTAGACGATCCACAATAACCCAAATCGCTTCATTGCCTTTCTTGGTTCGTGGCAATCCGTCGATGAAATCCATCGATACCTGATCCCACTTCCATTTCGGTACTTCCAAAGGTTGAAGTAAACCGGCCACTTTCTTTTGGTCGCTTTTGATTTGCTGACAAGTAGCACAGCGACTCACATAAATAGATATGTCTCTCTTCATCGTTTTCCACCAGAATGTCCTTTTAACATCACGATACATTTTGTTTGACTCCTGGATGGATGTTGAATTTTGACTTGTGGCATTCGGCCAATACTTCACGTTTCAGATCAGGGAAGTCTGGAACACAAATCCTGCCTTTTAATCTAATAATTTTATTGTCATCAATTTCAAAACTCGTATCTTCACCATGACGTATTTTCTCATAAATTTGATGAAGGAACTCGTCCTCTTTTTGTTTACTGGCGACTTTCTCAAGAAGAGTAGGAGTGATAACCAGATAAGCAAGAACAGCATAACTTCTGCTCAAAGCGTCTGCAACTACATTGGCCTTTCCGGGTGTATACAGAATATCTAAGTCATATGATGCTAGAAATTCCAACCAACGTTATTGTCGCAGATTCAGATCCTTCTGGGTGAAAAGATATTTCAAAGATTTATGGTCGGTGAATAATTCGAATTTTTCACCTAAAACAAAGAGAGTTTATTAAGTATATTTCTTTAGTCAAATTAGTTTCATAAATTGTTAGGAAAGCTGAAAAGATTCTTACCCAGAAGATAGTGTCGCCATATTTTCAAAGCGAAAACAACAGCCAAAAGTTCCAAATCGTGCGTCGGGTAGTTTTTCTCATGCGGACGTAATTGTCTACTCGCGTAGGCAACCACCTTTCCATTTTGCATTAATACTGCACCTACCCCTTCGCCACATGCATCAGTATAGACAGATAAGCCTTGGTTCCTGTTAACAATAGTGAGAACAGGAGCAGTGGTCAATCTCTTTTTCAACTCTTGAAAAACTTCTTTACATTCTGGAGTCCAAATGAACTTTGCATTTTTCATTGTTAACTTAGTCAGCGGACTAGCCAACTTAGAAAAATCTTGAACGAATTTCCGGTAATAGCCTGCTAAACCCAAAAAGCTTCGAACTTCTCTTGGAGTAGTGGGTTGTTTCCAATCAAGAATAGCGGAAATTTTACTAGGATCTACTAAAATTCCTTCTTCATTTACTATATGGCCAAGGAATTTGACTTCATTGACCCAGAAGTGGCATTTGGAAAATTTTGCATATAGAACATTTCTCCTCAAAATTTCTAAAACAATTCTAAGATGCTCGGCATGCTCTTCTTTAGTTTTTGAGAAAATTAAGATATCATCAATGAATACAAGCACAAATTTATTCAAAACTTCCCGAAACACACGAGTCATAAGATCTACGAAGTATGCTGGAGCATTGGTTAGCCCGAAAGGCATAACTAACCATTCATAGAACATATCAGGACCTCTAAAAGCGGTCAGATGTACACAATCTTCGGCGATTCGTAATTGATGGAATCCCTGGGCTAGATCCATTTTTGAAAAGAAACGAGCGCCATGAAGTTGGTCGAATAGATCATCAATTCTTGGTAGAGGGAATTTATTTTTGAGAGTTTGTTTATTTAGATCGCGGTAATCTACACACAATCTCAAAGATCCGTCTGATTTAGCAACAAATACGACGGCTGAGCCCCATTCAGAAACACTGGGTCGAATTAATCCTTTTGCTCGTAGCTCATCAGTTTGATGAACCAATTCAATCTTTTCCCGGGGTGCCATCCTGCGACTTGCATGAACAACAGGACGAGTATTAGGTACAAGATCGATTCAGAATTCTATTTCTCAATGAGGAGGTAAAGATTTCACTTCTTCAAATACGTCGGAAAAATCCCGAACAACGGGTATAGACTGCAAAGTGGGTTCAAGATATCCCAAGGTATACATCAATCTATCTCTCCTTGGACTTGGATTCTCACACGAGATTTCAATAAAATTTCCAAAACTTGTTTTGATTAAAACTATCCGATTACTACACTCCAATATAGCTTCGTATTTCGATAACCAGTTCATACCAAGTAAAATTTCAAATTCATTAAATTCGAGGACAAAAAGGTTGATAGGAAATCGATAGCTGTCATATGAAATAGGAACTCTCTTACAGTATAAACAAAGATTTGCAGGACCTCCAACCGGATTTTTCACGCAAATAGGATCGTCAACAAATTTAGTTTTAAGTCCTAATTCATTTGCAGTTTGTTGGGAGATAAAGCTATGTGAAGCTCCTGTATCAAATAAAACTCTAACAGTTCTATTATTAATAATAAGGTTACCTTCCAAAACGCTTTTTCCCTTATCAGCTTTAGAAGTCGAGGGGTCCTTCTTAATTGTATAAACTTTTGCCACCTGCGCTGGCTTCATTACTGGGCAATCTTTAACAAAACGTCCCGGTTTATGACAATTGTAGCATTCTTTAGCTCCGCTAACAGTTTCTTCCTTCTTAACTTGCTTCTTTGGTTTTGGACAGCTGTTTGAATAGTGGCCCTTCTCTTTGCAGTTGTAACAAGTGACATTTTCTGCCGCGCTTCCCTGAATGCTCTTCTTCTTCTCGTTGCCTTGCCAAGGTTTCTTGCCACCGAATTTTCGCTTCTTCCAATTTTGACTACCTGAATTACCTCTCTCCACAGTTGCTTCCTGTATGTCAAGAGTAGCGTACCTGTACCCCATATCCACTAAATCTGAAAAAGAGTCTTTAACATGGCCCGTCATTCTTTCATGATATTTCTGGTTCATACCACGGATAAACCTTTCGTTTTTCTTAAGAGGTGTATTTAACAATTCCGGGCCAAACCGAGATAGTTCGCTGAATTTATTCAAGTATTCTTCAAACGACAAACTTCCTTGTTTCAAATCCAGAAATTCCTGATACATTCTGGAAACTCCCGCCGATGGCATGTAACGTTTCTCAAACACTTCCTTAAAACGATCCCAAGTAAATTCTTCCTCGGGTTCATCTATAATGATGGTTTCCCACCAAGCTGAAGCTTCTCCTTGGAGTTGCCAAGAAGCTATAAGTCTTTTCTGCTCATCCTGCAGTTTTAGCCCTTTAAAAATCTTTTCACACGATCTTACCCAAGCTTGAGCGTCAATAATTGACTCTTTGCCAATGAAAGGTTTGCCACCAAGCTTTTCGAACGTCTTATATAAATCAGCCAAGTCCGGCTGCTGCTGAATATCTATTACTGCTTCTACGGCTGGGGGAATTTGATTAGGTGCTGCAGCATTGCCTTGACCCCTAGCTCTTCCTCTGCGTCCACTCATTTTCACTATCTGAGATTAGTAAGAAAATTGTTTTAGATATACAGACGAGATATCTTAAGTAATATCAGCAGTAAAAAGAAACAGACTAAGAAATTTTTTAGTTTCAGTCTTGGTTATACTCATTCTAGGGTATACTTCACCCTATCTCTAATGAGCCATCTAATGTGTTATACACCGTAGCTAAAGTTCTTACTCAACCAACAGCTCTGATACCACTTGTGACGACCCAAACTCGATGTCCGATAAACGACATCAAATTCGCATCGCCGGAGCTTATAACAACAATTAGATGAATATAAAACAGCGGAACAGAATCAATATCATAAATAACATTACTGTTACAACATCAACACAATATCCATACTGCAACAGAGTACATAATACATACACTACAACTCCAAATACAACATCATGATAATACAACAGCAAACATATATCCAAAAGTTCTCAAATGAGAGAGATGATAACGAACTCCCAAAAGCTAACACCTGAAATCTCCAATAGCTCCTAAGATATCTCCCAGATAAAAGCTCCAAAATACTGCTACTCCAAAATACAGAAACCTGCTACTAGGCTGCCCGTGTGGAAATAATGGGCACCCAGAGTTTAGGAAAGAAAACAATAAACTCCGGATCAGTCATGGGACTGGTATGAGTAAACAAAAACAGTTGCATTTAAATAAAACAAGATTTATAAAAGAATTTTTCGAAATGCTTTTAAAAATGGAACTACCATAAGACCTCCCGCCACACACACAATGCAAACGCAGAATTGGAGGAGATTTCTTCTTATGATAGTTAAATATGCTTGGTACGAGAAAAGAAATTCTTTGATATTATTACTAGTGCATAGTGAAGAAAACATTTCAAAAGTAGAATATTAATCTTAGCCAGCATAGGTACCATTATATTATGCCTACTATAGCTGTCACCTGAGGTGACAGGTTATACAACTAAAACCGTACAAGGCTCGTATTGTTTCTTTGGATTTCCAACAAATGGTCAGGCCAAGGAACTTCCCATTGCCACATGGAAACGCCTCTGGAAAGACACCCCGAGAACCTAACCGGATCTCTGCCAACAAAAGGCCGGGTTACCCTTCAAACTGGGTAACAACTGACACGTGTATGCCATCTCCCAGTTGTAAACAACCTTTAACCGGGGCCCCAGCAACAAATCACAAAGTAATATATATATATATATATATATATATATATATATATATATATATATATATGCGATATCAACATAAGTTAAGTATCTGGGCTCCATATCATGATACCACTTCTATCCAGAAGGAAATGCACATACCCTAAAGGGAGCTACCCCTCATAACCTTGCCGCATCTTTCCTGTTTTGACCATTCTGGGATGTGAGGCTCGACGAAGTCTCGTCCACAAAAACACGCTTTATACAAAAGCTGTGCTTTGGGTCAACAAATGATCATAGAAATGATCACAAAGATAAACGATCAAACAAATGATCTTATCACAAATGATCAACACAATGATCATTTCACAGCAACACTCAGCATGTCACATTACCAAATTGGGAATATATCGCTGATAACCTTCAACTACATAACCTCTGAGCACATACGTCTCAGAGAAGGGTGTTAAGCTAAGAGAATAAATTCTCCGCCACCAACAGAAATATATTTGAAAGAAATCTGCTTTATATCTCAATTTGTAATGTCAGACATACAATCCATACAAGTCTGTTCCGGGCTCGAACAGAACCGAAGGCACTTCCAAAAAAGTCCTTGCAATCCGGATATCCACAATCCTGATCGGATTCCCCATCATATATGGAGAACTCTATACCGGAGCAACTCGGTGCAGAGTCAATCGACAGGTCATCCTATCGCTCTTTCAAATACCCGGTCTTCAACACCGGTGTTCAAATGTTATCCATAACGTCGAATCACATATTCGAAATGGGTTATATGACACAAAGGTCCTTTCCCAGCTAATTCGAATAGTGAATGTCAAATTTTAAAACATGTGGATGTCATTCACAAATATTCACAGGTTCGATGTGGGTTTCGGATAGCCAACCGAAATCCAACTCCCTATCGCATCGAAGTTTAAATGCCGTTTTACAGACAACAGGGTTTTTTTTTCAAATCATACAGTAGTAATACCAATATCACAGCTCAGCTCAAAATATTCAATGTCACATAGCATCATATAACCTACAGGAATATCAATCCAACATACAGCAATCAAGAACAATCAAAGCATCTTTAATTTGGATAAATAAATCATATGGTTTAGTTTTATTTATTACATAGTTACTTCCTTTAGAAATCTTAAATCAATGATTACTTACAATTAATTACAGTTGATTAGATCTTAATCATTTTCATTAATTTATCACTTCTTAATTAATTTCAAAATCAATTTATCTTAATTATTAATTTATTAAACCTTAATTATCTTTTAATTTAAACTTTAATATTAATTAATCTACTAGATAATTTTTTTTCTCTTAAGGTATTATATTAACTAATCATTAATTGTTTAAATAAACCAAAGGATAATTTAAATTGCTTTGATTATCTTTTTTAAACCATGTTCAATAATTCACCTCAATAAGTTAAAATTTAGTTTTAAACAACATTATATTTGAATTTTTTTTTAATTATATTATTTATTATTGATGACCTTATAAATGATGTATCAAAATTAAATAAATTAAAATTTTAATTACTCTAAACATCTTACTTCAGTTTTATATTAACTTAAAATCTCAGTCAAATTATTGTTTTGAACATATTTTAAAAGTGTCATTAAGATTTGAAAATTTTAATCATTATTTAGTTAACTTCACATTCCATTAACAAACAATCATCATTTTATAAAGAATGCTTATAAGAATTGTTTAAACTTAAGTTTTCGACAATCTCAAACTGAAAATGCTGTTTCAGGCGGCCAACCCGAGGCTCCCCCTGAGTCACGCCCGAGCTCGAACGCTCCCTGCTTCGAGTTTCACCCAACAGCTACCCGTGTAATAAAAAATTTCAAAATTTGTTTAAGTCCAAATTTTGTCACGACACAACTGCTGAAATCCCCGAGTCCCCCTTCGAGTTCTGTCCTGTTTTCCCCGAGTCAAGCTTCGAGTACAACCCATAAGAAAAACAAACCTGAAACGCTTTAGGCTATAACCTTCCTGATCATCAACTCGTGCACATATACGTGCACAACTAGAATCGCCTCCTCCGGTCGAACTTCTGGTCGTCCACACGTCATCGACGACGTGCTCGTGCCTCTCAAACACTCACAAGTTCGAACTAATCACAATTTCGAAATCTCGTTCTCAAACCCAAAGCTTGAACGAACAACCCTTAAACAATTGCCTCGCCTCAACGCCTGACGCCGCCAGAAACCGAACAACTTCGTCCATAGTTGCCTCAATGACCCCTGACCCTTACCCCCCATGACCGATCATCTCAGACCCCTCGACGAAGAAGCGGTTTGCTCGAAAACGCGGGCAACCCAAACCTGCCCACAAACCCTATATCCTCCTCGTATAGCTTCTCTGATGATTTAAAAATGTTGTTGCCATTTTTCTGGTGACCATCAGCGTTCAAGCTATCCCTGACACCAAGCTCGAGATCATACGATCTCGAGGTCACCGGAATTTGCCACCAGTTGAATTTCCGTTCAACTCGAAATGCCGCTCGATCAATCAAGTTAAAAATCTAGATTTTTGCTTTAAAAATCATGGTTTTTGAAGAGAAATTATATCGTGCCATTGAATCAAAATTTCTAAACATTCGAATTTTATGAAATTTCAAGTTCTACTGTATATTTTTCTTCCTCGGTAAGATATACATATTTTTCTCTTCCAATCTCCACTAGATATATATTTAAAGCTTGGATCTCACTTTAACAAACCTGTCTTAATGATGCCTAAAAGTATACCAAAGATTTGAGGGAAAGTTTTAAGTTTTTAAAACAAATTTTGAAACATGTTAACACATAACCTATCACTGTGTATCATACATACTATCAATTTCATACTCATATGTACATACATAAAACAACATGCAGGCATATTAACCATCATTCAAGAGCATCATCAAAACAATATCACTGGGTACAGGCAAATAAAAGTGGGTTTGCTCACTTGGAAATATGAAACAGAGAGGCTTCTGCTTTGAAAAAGAAACAGTTTATATCTTTTCTCTTTTTTTGTTTGGTTGTATACTGAGCTTTGAATTTACAAAATAAATGCTTGCTTTTGTTTGTTTTCATGCTTTGCTAAGATTTGTTTAAAAGAAATAGAGCAACTATGCATGAGTATTTATAAAGGAATGTACAGGGTTTAGCAACACATTTTTTTTTAATCCTGAAGCTAATCAGGGAGTTACTTTCTCGTGCAAGCATACACAGGGCAACATTAATTCACTTACTCAAAATTCTTGCCTGCAACCTAATGATTAATTCTAGTATATTATCCAAGAATTTACACAGCAATAAGATTGTGAAAGAATCAAAAGTTTACTCACCTGGAAATATTTGAAAACAGAGGATACTTTTTTTTTTTTTGAAATCTGCAGTTTTTGATTCTTCTCTTCTTTTCTTTTTTTTTCTTAGCTTGATTTGAATTTGTTAGCTGCAACAAATTTTTTTTGTATGAACTTATTTAAATCATTGGGGTAATTTGCTTACTTAACCTTTTAACAACAAATTAAAAATTAAATTACTTACAGTAACTTTTCAGTTGAAACAGAGGAAAGAAATCTCTGGCCTTCACTTTTAAATTTTTGTGTTTGCTGATTATAATTTTTTCTTTCTCTTTCTCTCAGATTTTGCTTTTGTTTTCTTTTTATGTTCTGATCTTGTTAGGGTTTGCCTTTGAACAAACTATACTAAGTTGCATGTATATATAAAAGGTTGTATGCAAGCTAAAGTATAGGCAAGTACAAGATGAATAAACCCATGCTTTAAATTGGGCTGATGTGATCTGGTTTATGCAGAAGAGTAAATGGCATTTAATGCCTCATGCTTCCTTGCACATCTACAGCATGCCGTGTTTCATGCTTTATGTTTTTATACGTACAAAATCTTGTTTCATTGATTTGTTTTATTTTTTTATTTTTTTTTATGTTAAGGCTTGCATATTTTATTTCCCTGGTTTGTATATTCTTTTTGCAACTTGTTTAGTTACATTGCTAAATGAGAGTGTTTTAGTTAGGGTTTTATTTTGTCTACATATTTGTTTACAGCAATTTTTTTATTTTTTTTCTTTCTTTGTTACTTTGTTTTCTTGTTTATTTTGTTAAGTGAAAATGTTTGCTTTAACATTTAATTCATCATATATTTTATTTTATTTTATTTTATTTTTATAACTTTTCAATTTAAATTTCAAAAAGTTCAAATACATTACCGAATTTTAAATTCAAAAATTTCCGGGATGTTACAAACCGCCTTCTCAATACCACTTCGATCCTAACCACGACATTGTTCAACAGGTCGCCTTGCGACCTTTGCTTGAATTTTTTTTAAATTGAATCGATTTCAAACGCGGGGGAGATAGAGAGGAATGCTGCGATTTTAAATATATCTGATTTTCATTTCTCGGCCATTTTTTTTCCGATTTGGCATCTTGATTTTTGCTTTTGTTTTGATTCGATTTTTTTTTTCATTATAAAAGGCACGGCTAAAATTTAAAAAAAAAGGAGACGCGTGTAAAGAATTTTGGCAAGTGTTTGAAAATAAATGCCAGTGGTTAGAGGAAAGAAGAACGTATAAACTTTGTCTTGTAAACAATTATGATAATTTAAATTTAAATTTACATTCAAATCGTCTCTATTTCCGTGACTAAAATTTTCGATCTCTAATCGAAGCGTGCTGCCAGGCGTTTATAATGTTATACGCCTATTCCGAATGCAATGGAAAAGTTTTCGGGTCCAAATTCGATCGTATGGAGAAAACAGCTTTTTAAACCCAGCTATTAAATTAAAATTCAATATAAATTTCAGCGCGTTTATCTATCGTATGGCCAAACGGTCACTCCAATCAATATGAAAATTGAAATCTGATAATAAAACACTATTACGGACCCAATGGAACTGGTTTCGCCCAAATGCGAGACTGTGCCTCGAAAGGTTATTTTTAAATATCGATTTAAACGATCTAAATTCAATAACTGAACAAAACAGTTTCAAATTGTACTCTGAAGCTTCCATTGCCTTCAGTATTATTAATATGAATTTCCTTAGCTATCCAATTATTTTTAACAAGCTTAAAATTGAAGATTCAAATTTTTACCCATCTTTAAATAAATTAAATACAATAATTTGATTGCCAAATCTATAATTAAATCTGAAATTCAAGTTAAAATAACTTCCAAATATTTAAAACCAATTAAATATTTCAATTCAAATGTTTAAAATTTCCGGGTCGTCACATTCTTCCCCCCTAATAGAATTTCGTCTCGAAATCACTAGTTAAGAAGAATGATCCTTAACCCACTCATTATTTTCCAAAACAACCAGTTTTCAACAATTTGACAAAACAAATCTTTTTTATTATAGACCCCTTATTGCTTCAATTAACTTTCCAAAGTCAACCATAAGTTCCAAATAACATTGTTTACTTCACAATTCAAATTTAAATTTAAATTTTCAAAATTTTCTCAAAAATTTTCTAACTTGATAAATTTTTGAAAAATTTCACTAGTCTCTCCTTTGCGCGGCTAGCTCGGTACGACTACAAAATGGCACAACGGGCCCCCAAATTTCAAAAAGAAAACGAAAAGCCAAGCGGCTAGACAAGAAAGTCATCAAATTTCATACTGAAATTCAAATACATACCTTTTTCGAGCAATTTAAATTATCTTCGAAAATCAAATCCTAATTCCTTTTGCATTAACACACCTGTATATCCTGGTTATCATTTTTGCACATTTCTTTACAAAAGATTGAATATTTATTTCATTCAAATCCATACGATATACTAATATCATTCATATGCAATATCAAATCTGATCGCTCACCCGATCACACAATTTCACTTCCGAACTAGTATCGTCCACCCGACTTCCTAGTGCGGACTCAGATCTGGTTTCTTGATTAGGAACCGTCATTCTCCTTGCATAGCTGTAAACTATGATAGAGAATTTCCAGAATCAACCCAAAATCCATATCCAGGTTCGTCGTCGAAAATCGAGTGAAAATATCCAACTCGAATCGATATAATTATCTCGTAATTCTATGCTCGAATTCTGGATCAAATCGCTATGCGAATAAAATAGTATACGTACATCCTACGTATTTATTCCAAATTGATTATTAGCTTTATCAATTTCTTTTCTTTTATTCACATTTGATTTTCATTTCAATACACTTCTAAATCGCCATTTCACAATTTTCCAGTTTAATCTTCATTCAGTTATCAATTTAGAATATTTTCTCAATTAAAAAATTTTACTTAAGAACTTTGCCATTTATTTCTTAAGTTCAATGCAATATTCCATATACTTTCGATATTTTATTTTCAATTCACCACTTTGCTCTTATATATATTTTTATTTAAACTAGATTTCCAATTCCATATAATTCAATTCACCTTTCATTTATAAATATCGCATTCAATTCATTTCAAACCATATTAATTTGTCATTCCTACAATTAGTTTCACTTACTAATCTTACTTCAATACTTCGCTTCATTTGATCCCTTTTGACAAATTTTCTACTTTACTTTGTTTATCACAAATCAAATTCAGTTTCAATTCCAGTTCTACTTACTTAAAAATTCGAAATGAATATCAACATTCAATTTCCCTTCATTTACTTACAGTTGTAAATTTATTTATTCATTCACAATTTTATTTTCCACCTTAATAAATTTTATCCCATAACTATTTTTATCAGATTCCAGAGTCTTTCAAACATTTCAAAATCATTTTTGAAATCAATTCAAATTATCCTTTGAATCTCAAAACCCAAACCCAGTTTTGCAAACATTTCCCATTTAAAACAATTTGGCAGCAATTCCTCTCCTAGAAACTCGAAAATGAACATCGATGATGCTGCAGTCATCACCGAAGTTATTTTCCAGCAACCAAAAGAGTTTAGTACTTTCACACCTTTAAAAACATTTTTTCTCCAAACCTTTGAAAATCATTTTCAAATAAAAAGGGATTTAAACTTTTCCAAATCTCCAAAACTTCTAATCCTTTCAATTTCTTTCCAATATTTCAATGGAATTCTACTTCAAATTATAAATCACTTTTACAATTTATATTTACAAATTTCATTTGTATATGGATTTTATTTCACAGCTTTTGATTATGATTTCAATTTCTTATTCAATAATCAACGATAATAATTTAAATATTATCACTTCCTAACATCCAAGCAACTATATACTACAATAATTTACAAAAAATATTTCCTTTTATATACGAAATTAATTTGGGTAAAATTATTTCATTTACCCTATTTTTAAAACAATATCGTGTCAAATTATTCTGTATAGGGGTTCAGAGATTCCTATCAATAATGTTAATTACTCATATTGACCAGAATCCATATACCACTCAACAAACCAATCAACACAATATGAAACAATTTTATATTCACTAACAAATATGCGCTCATATCTATTATTACACTCAAACTCATCCTAGAGTACTACTGACGCTATCTCTAATGAGTAATCCCCACCAGAGCCAAGGTTGTTGCTTAACCAAATGCTCTGATACCACAAATGAAATGACCATTTTTTCGATGTTTGAAAATCGACATCAATACGTCCACTGTATCAAATGCCGAACAATTGAATGCCGTAAAACTGAACCGTTAGTGTTAAAGAAGAAGAAGATAGAATAAGAAATAGAAATAATAACAAAATCTCACATTTCGCAGTGGAAAAAATATAGATAAATGAATATCTTTAAAACAAAGAACTATATCGGTTTTACATTATATCATCAGAGTTTAAACGACACAATACAACACTGGCAGTTATTATAACTTGCTTATATGATAATTTTGACTTGCACCAAACCAAATGCAATGGGCACTATATAATATAAGTGACACGTCTCGCCATCTAGCTTAAACTCCAGATCTCCATAGCAACTTCTTGACCTCGCTTTCGAATAACTGATAACCTGACTCTAGGCTGCCCGTATGGAAAATTGTGGGCACCAACAGTTTAGAAAGGGAACAATAAACTCCAGGTCAGTCATGAGACTGGTGTGAGATCTTAAAAACAGTTATTTTCACAAAGGAAAAGAAATCCGCTATGCTTTCGGAAAATGAAACTACCATGAGGCCTCCCCGCACACACACAATGCGAGCGCACAATTGGAGGAGATTTCTCCTTATGATAGTCAAACATGCTTGATACGAAAAATTCTCTTTTTATATTATTATTAGTGCATTGTGGAAAACATTTGCAAGTATAATATTAATCATAGCCAGCATACGTACCATTATAGTATGCCTAATATAGCTACCATTTTAAATGGCAGGTTCTACAACTAAAACCGTACAAGGTGCGTATTGATGATTGGATTTTCAACAAATGGTCAGGCTATGGAACTTCCCATTGCCACATGGGTACGCCTCTGGAGGGACGTCCCGAGAACTTAACCAGCTCTTTGCCAACACAAGGCCGGGTTACATCTGTAACTTGGTAACTGCTACATGAATATGCCATCCCCCGGTCATTTGCGACATTTATCTGAGGATCCTCAACCACAAAGCAATAACCACAAAGTATAATAAATTTGCAGCAACCACATAAGTTAAGTATCTGGGCTCCATACCATGATATCACCCTTTTCCAGAAGGAAATGACATACCCTAAAGAGCGTGACCCTCATAACCTTGCTGCATTCTTCCTGTTTCGACCATTTCCGGGGTGTGAGGTCCTATGAAGTCTCGTCCACAAAGTTACACTATTCACAAAATCATGCTTCAATCAAAAAATGATCAGCAGCATTCAGCATGCCACACTACCAAATTGGGAGTATATCACTTATAACCATCAACTACATAACCTCTAAGCTCGTACATCTCAGAGAAGGATGTTAAGCTAAGATAATAAATTCTCCACCACCAACAGAAATGTATTTGATAGAAATCAACTTTATATATCAAAGTGTAATGTCAGACATGCAACCATACAAGTCCTTTCCGAGATCGAACGGAACCGAAGGCACGCCAAAGAATCCCTTGCAATCCGGATACTCACTAATCACATCCGAAATCCCCATCAAAAATGGTGATAAAATCTCTATACCGGAGCAACCCAGTGCAGAGACATTCGACAGGCAATCCTTTCATTTTCAAAAATACACGGTCTTCAACACCATCTTCAAATGCAATCCCATTTTGTCGTTATCATCAATCGGAATGGGTTTTATGACATAAAGTCCTCTCCCGGCTAATCCGAATAATGAGTGCTTATTATTTTTATAAAATAAGTGTTACACTTAGATTTCAAACAAATCACAACAAATTTCGACTTTGATGTTTTTATACAAAAGATCCATCATTATCACAAATATTCGATGTGGTTTTCGAATATCCATTTGGAATCCGACCCCCGGTCACATCGAAATTCAAATGCCATTTAAAGGCCAATATTAATAGTTGGTTATTGAACTATCAATCAACATTCACAACAAACACAAGATTTCAAATAATTTTCCCCCAATTATTTATTTTTAACATATCTTTGCAAGATATATTTCACATTTCAACCTTTTGAAAAAAAATTCAAATCCATTTCCACATTTCAATCCTTTGAAAACAAATTTCAAATCATTTTCCTTATGCGGAATATATTTCCAAATATTTATGCATTTCCACTGAAAATCTGTCGAGTTCAAATACTTTAAAATAATTTAAATTACTTATCCAACATATATACTTGGAAATATTTAAAGTAAAACTATTTTAAAAATACTTTATTTTAAAACATTAGTTGTGAAATTTTATACTCATATCTTAATCCCAAAATAACTCTAAAATAAAATTATTAGATAGAGTATACTATTTGAGTAACCATTTTCTAAATCAAATATCAATTAAATATTTAAATAATCACTTCTATAATCGACTAAATAAATCTTTACTTTAAAGATTAAATTTTTTTCCCGAAAATAACTTCTCCAACGAAATTATTTCAAAACCAATTTCTAAAAATTTGAATTTATACTTTAAAAACTACTTTGAAAATGTACTCGGCTTTCTAGGGAAAATACACTTTCCATTTCAGAATGCACCATTTTAAATCACTAAATAAATTCTTCTTGATTTATCTCAACTTATATTACAAATCCGCAAATTTCTTTCCACAGTTCAGAAATAAAACGGTATTTATTTTTAAAACAAATTTCCCTTTTTTAATTCCCATTTTGGATTTAAATTTTCAAATATCCACCAATATACAATTTTCAAATTGATTTCAAAAATCATTTCCAAACACCAAATCAATTTCCAAATTGATTTCCAATTTTATTTTAAATACCAAATCAAATTCCAAATTTATTTCCAACACCAAATCAAATTTTCAAATCGATTTCCCAAAGATTTATTTTAAAACACCAAATCAATTTCAAATCGATTCCCCAAAGATTTATTTTAAAACACCAAATCGATTTCAAATCGATTTCCCAAAGATTTATTTTAAAACACCAAATCGATTTCTAATCGATTTCCTAAAGATTTATTTGAAAACACCAAATCAATTTCCGAATTTATTTATAAATTATTTTCTTTTAAAATTAATTCCTTTATCTCTTCCAAACTATTTAAATTCTGTATTTTAAGATAAATTCTTCAACTTTTGAATAATATTACTTGAAATCCATTTATTAAAATCCTTTCCCATATTTTTGGAACTAATTCAATAGGATTCAAAAATAAAACTTTATCCTTTTAAATTTCCTTCTTTTAAATTTATTCAATTCCCTAAAATAAATTTAATATTTCTAGTATCTTACGATACCAAAAATAAAATCGACCAAACCATAGCCTATAACAATTTTCAACCACATATAGAATCATAAACAGATTATATTTAAATCGACACACAACATATAAAACAAATTCAAATGTTTGAGGAATCCAGTTGGATCCCTCCATCCTATTTCCTTGCATCCACAGATGTTAGCACAACAATTTAAATACTAATTCCACTTCGAGGTGGAATATCGCGATATATGGGATTTACAAAATATCATCCGCTAATATGCGGCGCATAGGGCCTCATCCGATATATAATACGGGAAATCAATCAATCCAAATACATGTATAATACCAATTCCACTTCGAGGTGGAATATCGTGGTATATGGGTTCATATAATATCATCCGCTATTATGCGGCGCAAATGGTCTAATCCCATACTGATAATAATTTATCATCCAAGCCTACAATCAACAATTTTAAATTGAAGAATTTAAAATTAAACTGGGAATTCCAATTGAGTGATAAGAACTCACCTTTGACTACGCATGCAACCCATTTTCCTTTCCAGCTTGATTTCATAATTTTTAAACCTTGAAACAACATTATATGGTTTATTAATATATGAATTGATCGATAATTAATTACCATTTTTTTAATTTATTTAAACTGATACTTAATTTTATCGAATGATTTATTTTAAACAAATTCCTTTTAACAAATTTATTTTAATTAAAAATGAAATTTAAATCTAAATTTCCTTTAATAGATTATTTTATTTTCATTTTAAATAATTCTTTTTTTTAAATTCCTATATTCCCAAAATCTTATACATATATACTTATTAACTGTTTTCCCATACATATTAAAATATGTGTATGTATTTATATATATATATATATATATACATGTATTCTTTTACTAAAAATGGTTTTCTGTTTCGGTAAATAGTAACAGCAGTTCTACTCTACTTTATATATACATGCATATATAAATCTATAATTTAAAGAAAATAATTTACAGTACACCTCACAGACCAACACCCAAACGGACTGCCCCTTCACCGAAACCATCTCGACTACATCACTATGCGCCCACACCTCCACGACAATCACGAGCAAGCTTGAGTTCAGCTACACACCTCGCCTCCGCTCGCAGCTGTTCCTCGACAACCCCACTAATACCCTTCCCCGACCGTGCCGCCTCACCTGACTACAATGCGCCTGTGCGCACGCGAGCCACTGGAATCGCGACTTGCCCTAGCCCCAAATAACGATAATTGAAGCTCAAAGCCCTAGCCTCCCTCGAAAAACCTTCGTGTGCTTACGATGCTCGAGTACGAACCGCCTTCCCAATACCACTTCGATCCTAACCGCGACATTGTTCACCAAGTCGCCTTGCGACCCTTGGTCGAATTTTTTTTTTAAAACGAATCGATTTCAAATCTGGGGGAGATAGAGAGGAATGCTGCGATTTTAAATATATCTTATTTTCATTTCTCGGCCATTTTTTTCCTATTTGGCTTCTCGATTTTTGCTTTTGTTTTTGATTCGATTTTTTTTCATTTTAAAACGCACGGCTAAAATTTTAAAATAAAAGGGAGATGCATGTAAAGAATTTTGACCAGTGTTTAAAAATAAATGTTAGGTGTTAGAGGAAAGAAGAACGTATAAACTTTGTATTGTAAACAATTATTATGATTTAAATTTAAATTTACATTCAAATCGTCTCTATTTCGGTGACTAAAATTTTCGATCTCCAATCGAAGTGTGCCGCAAGGCGTTTATAATGTTATATGCCTATTCCGAACAAAATGGAAAAGGTTTTGGGTCCAAATTCGATCGTATGGAGAAGAAAGTTTTTTTAACCCAGCTATTAAAAAATTTCAATATAAATATCAGCGCGTTTATCTATCATATGGCCAATGATCACTCTAATCGCTACGAAAATTGAAATCCGATAATAAAACACTATTATGGATCAATGGAACTGGTTTCGTCGAAATCCGAGACTGTGCCTCAGAAGGCTATTTTAAATATCGATTTAAACGATCTAAATTCAAAACTGAACAAAACAGTTTCAAATTCAACTCTAAAGCTTCCATTACCTTCAGTATTATTAATATGAATTTTCTAAGCCATCAAATTATTTTTAACAAGCTGAAAATTGAAGATTCAAATTTTCACCCATCTTTTAATAAATTGAATACAATAATTTAATTGCCAAATCCATAATTAAATCTGAAATTCAAGTTAAAATAACATCCAAATATATAAAATCAATTAAATATTTCAATTTCAAATGTTCAAAAATTTTGGATCGTCACGATAAATGATTTAGATACTTCCTCAACCGACAATGAATCAGATTCTAAGAATGTGAATATGTGTTTTATGACAATAATAGACTAGTCAGAACTGATCAATTAAAAGCATTAAAAGTGGTACCTTTTAATTATTAATTATTATTATAAAATCTAGGAATAAATATAGATTAATAATAATACTGGATGTATATAAGTGTATATAGAGGTATATTTTATATAATTTAACTTTTGAAAATTACGGCCTATATATCAACATACATAGACCATTATATTGACATATCTGTTAGAAATTTGAAATTTGAAATTCCACTTCAAAATTCAAAATTCAAATTTCCCTATCTTATGCATTTATGCCCATGTTCTGAAAAGGGATCTTTTTGACCAAAAAATATGACTCTTTACTCTCTATTAATTCAATCTATCTCTATCCATTCGCTCACTCGCATTATTCAAATTTCAAATATCACTTCATTCTTTTATTTCTTCAAAATCTCAAAAAATGGCCTCCTCAAGTCAAATTCCTAAAACCATAAAGCTCTCGAAGAGAATCAATTGCTTTCTCTTTAATGAAAAAGAAGCTATTGATACTTATACGGAGTAAGCTACTTATGGAGAAGTTTCCCTGAAGATTTGCTAAATTTGAAGATTTTTCTCTTATGCTCTTCAAGATCATTTCTTTTAAAATGAAATATTTAGTTTGATTGACTCTTCTCAAATTGATTTTGTTTCTTATCCGGATTTAATCAAAATATTTTATACAAATTTAGATGAAAAAATTTCAAGGAGAAGAGGAATAAATTTGGAGTAGTGTAAATGGCACTCGAATTGTTTTAAATTGTGAACTTTTGGATTATATACTTGGTTGCAAATCTAATGGAAGTGACTGCTCCACTTTTCAAATTGATGAAAGAAATTATGAAGCTTTTTCTTAACATTTTCGAAAGTGATGAAGAATTTGATTATAAACACAAGAATCTTCGACCAAAATCGAGATTTATGAATCTCATTTTACAATAAAGTATCACTTCAAGGATGGATAATTACAATAACCCTACTCAAAAAAAATTGAAACTCTTTTCGCCATTTACAAGAACTATAATATCAATTGGCCACAAGCCAATCTTAGATGACTTTGTTCAAAAGAAAATTTCTAGACACGAGAACACACTTTACCATTGTGTGTATCTTACTAGAATTATCATATATATCGGTGTTGATTTATGAGGAGAATCAGCTCTTGCTTGAATTTGTTTTGACAAGGCCAACATTTATCTTATACATATTCCATCTTATTTCGAACCATATGATACTTTTGTCAAAATAAGAAAGATTAGCATATGAAGAGGAACGAGAAATTCAACGAGAGGAAGAGGAAGATGGTATCGAAATGGATGTAGAAGATGAAGAAGACGAGGAGGAAGAAGTGGATACTTCTTCAGAAAGTTCTAATAAGCCATCTCATCCCTCCAACAACGAGATTCTAAGGAACCAAGAGAAGCTTCTTAAAAACCAAAAGAAGCTTTCTTTAGTAAAAAGTTCACTTCCCTTTCCAACAAATGTACAAATACCTTGGGAAGGTAATCTGCAAGATTGATGGAAATACATCGTCATATCTACATTTTTCTAAGCCTATTTAGTTATTTTTTGTGGTACATAGCTTTGTATTTCTTGGTAAGTATGTTTTAAATTTATATTCATATTATTTTCTTGTATTTCTTTTCAATCCATGTACTTTTCTACCATTAGTAATGAAATCTTTTCCTGTCGTTACATATTGGAAGTTATAAGCATATAATGTCTAAGATAAAAACAAAAACTATAGCAAAAACAAAAGTTTTGCATTTTCAGGTGCATATGTCGACATACATACAATGTATATGTCAACATATTAGAGCCATTAGGCAAATTTTTTAAATTTCAATATAATATTACAACCACCTATTTAATCTTTCCAAACGATTTTTCACTCCTCTATAAGCTTATTTCTTCCAAAAAAATACATTTATCATTTTACTCTCCATTCTCATTTCTTTCTCAAACATTTTCCGACAAAATGTGTTCTCTACACCAAAAATTGTGTGAAACCTTGAGCAAACACTTCAATCTTTTAAGAATATCTTATTCTTATCTTAAGAAATCAAAGGCATTTAGAGTTAAGTCAAATGCAGATGATCAAAGAGAAAAAACAGCATCAGAATGCCCTTCGACGGATGATTTCTTCCTTAATCAAAGATGATCAAAACAGCAACCCAGAGTGCTCTATTAACAAGGATAATGAAGATATGCCACCAAACTAGATTCAATCTTTAGATCAGGTGGTTGGGTTGAAGATCCTAGGAAAGTTTAGTTTTCTACATATTTTTCGTAATTGTGCGTATTTATTAGATTTAGATTTATTTGATTAGATTCGTGTGATGTAGTTTGGATTGGTAATCTTAGGATTGGATTTGATTGTGTTGGTATTTGGATTTGTTTATTTGACAAGATGATCGAATTTATTATATAATTTGAATATATGTGAAATAATAAACACAGTTTATGTCATCTTATTTATTATTTTTCCATAATTTATCATATATATATATATATATATATATATTTGTGTGTGTGTGTGTGTGTGTGTTTTTATCGTCATCATACCATATTACATCATATTTAATATGTTTTAAACCATTTTTATTGATTTTGACTCTATAGTTTCTAAATATTTTGTATAGGTGGAGTTTTTATTTTTTTACCTTATTTTATGACAAAAGAGAAGAAAAATATAAAATATATGTATGCATATATTAAGAGGGAGTTATTTAACTCGGGGAGAGTTTTGTCATATGTTATATATAGGAATATTTAATGGTTGTCATCATAAAGAAAGGGGATATTGTTAATACCTCAGATATTGATTTTGATGATAAGAACCTTGATAACAACAATATACGTTCGTTCAAAAAATAGATACTAATGGTTTACCTAGTTATACGGTATATAGTGTAGGATATTACACAAGTGGTGAATTGAAGACTGTACATTATAAAGACTTAAGAAATGGACATGAAGACTCATAAGTACAAAGCCCAAGATACGAAGATCTCAAGACTATAATATAATGTATAGGGTCATGGTGTATTGTTAAAGTCCCTAGTAGCAATCTTTGATCTCTATCTATTATTTTTCTCTCTTTTATATTTTTAAAATAAAATAAATTTTCAAAATAATTATAAAAGTTTTTCAAAATTCAAAATGTTTAAAAACTATGTTCAAACTGTTTTACAAAGTGTCAAATTATTTTACAAAGTATAAGAATTTCAAACCATTTTAAAAGAGTTAGTTTTAAAAAAATACATGTATGGGTTGACGTACATGGTATGGGTATGCCGACATACATGCTGCTAAATGGTTTCCAAATTTTGAAAAGAAATATCTATTCATCGCAACTCTTTGTGAATGGGTTCATCTGTTTAATCACTATATAAAAGGAGTTTAAATGAATTTTTTCATAGTTATTAACTTATTTTCTTCCCTCCACTCACTCCCTTGAAAACTCCAAATAATGTATACTTTATTCTCTTCAAAATCATATAGAACCAGTTCAAATTTCATTGTATTGATTCACTACTACTTTCTTGCTATTTTGGAATCATCTCTCTCTCTCTCTCTTAAATCAAAGATCAAAGTGTTGTCCAGAAGGCTATAGGATCCATTGTATCTAAAGTTCAAGAAACTATTTTTGGAAAAACAATCAAACTCTATTTGTATTTGTGCTTATAGCAGGTTCAAATCAAGTGGGTGTGCTTGGTAGCTCGAAAGTCTAAGTGGATGTGCTTGTAGGCCGTCTAAATTAAGTGGATGTACCCTAAGCCTAGAAAATGAAGAGGGTGTACCATGTAGCCTTGGAATAGAGATTGTAATTGGGTTTTCCTTCTGTCCGTTTACAGATTGGCATTTGAAAATAAATTTGTAAAGGCAATTGTATAGGACTGGATGTAGAAGAAATCAAAACCGGTATAAAATCCTTAATGTCATCTCTCTAACTCTTTATTTTTCTTTACTATTATTTTTTATCTATGATTGAATCTT
The DNA here is from genome assembly GCA_030765085.1 of Allium cepa. Lineage (NCBI taxonomy): Eukaryota > Viridiplantae > Streptophyta > Magnoliopsida > Asparagales > Amaryllidaceae > Allium > Allium cepa. The sequence continues at coordinate 177,917,595 of CM060930.1, forward strand.
TGACTATTTAATAATATAATTCTATGCTGCTAATTTTAGATCTGATATTTAACTTGAAAGAATTTTAAAAGATTTACAAAAGTTAGAAAACAATATTCACACCTTCTCTATTGTTTAATTTGTCTTAAGATCAATAATTCCACAACCCACAATTCGAGCCAAGCGGTAACACCAAAGTCGAAGAATAAGTGCATAGTCACTATGCTACATCCATTCCAAGGTCGTAGTAATGGCTCGAGGGGGTAAGGACCATCCCATAGTATGTAGGTAGTATTTTGGTTTTAGTAGTGTTGTGTCCATTTCTCTTCTAGCATTGTCCCTTTTCTTTCTTTAGGTTGTTTGGGTTATAATCGTTGATTGTCTCTTGTATAAAAGATGCTTATTGTATGTCATAAGATGTATTCCTATTTATTAATTGTACTATTGTTTCTAGAGATGTCGACACTCTTATATGTATCTTAGGGAAGAAATGGTATAGATGTGGAAAATCTCAAAAGACACATAACTAACGGTAAATGCAATACATGACTTGAAGTTTATAAAGTAATTAATTTTAGCGAGTGAAGGATAAACAAAGGTTGTTATGAAATCATGGGTCATTATTCCTATTCCTGGAAAAGATAAAGATAATAAATTGATTATTAAGTTATAGTACTGAAATAAATAATAAGTTTAACGGTCATGAATTCATTATTGAGTCATCGTATTAAACATATGCGTTAACTCATAACCGATGTATAGAAGGAAGGGATTATAGCATTCAAATTATTTTTGGAATTCAAGTTATTTTTGGATGTCTAAATGTTTTAGAAGAAAATAGTGCTCAATTGTTTTGGAAGTTTAACTTTTCAATTGTGTGCAAATTTGATTGGAAAGTGGAAAAGATTTTTATTGAAAATTTTTGTTTTTCTAATGCCACATACTAAGTCTAGAAAAGATAAATGGGTTAATGAATATGAATTTAGGGGTGCATTGAGGTTAACGTTAAAAATAAGTGCATGAGAACAAGGGAAAAAATGGTTTTAGCCTTGGAATATCTATTTCCATACCTTATCAACAATGTAAGGGAATCTGTTTTTGGATTCAACTTTATTTTAGAGATTGAAAACAAGTCTCCTTATGCGTATTGTACATGGAAAAATTGGAAGAAAATCTAGAGCAATAGAGAATTTCCCAATGTACAACAAAATACGTACCTAATTCCTTTCCAAGCATAGAAGCAAGCATTTAGGGAATGAAAATTCAATTCGTTTTTTGAATGGTAGGAATTGGATGCAAAATTAGTTGAACCATGCTTCTATTCATAGGAATATGAAATCTTTATGTGAAAAAGATCTTTCAAAACCTCCATACATATAAAACTGCCAATATATATAGACTATTTGCATAAAATTTTCAAAAATGTTTTTAAAAGAATACATTCATATAGACCCAATTTGGAATCATTCTGCATACTTCTTTTCTATGTTGTGATATACTACGCACTTGTGCACGATTGACTGAAAAATTACTTACACACTAATTATTCAGATAGTTTAGGGTGGTTGCTATATTACCCTAAGATTTAATCATTGGAGTAATTTGGAGGTGAAATTCTTTTAAGAAGGAAAGAATGTAACACCTCATAAATTTATGATAATAATTTAATTATTAACTGGGCTCCAAAAGTGGAATTTGAGAAAATGATGGAATTTGGCGATTCTTTGAGCAACTTTCATATTTGGAGCTTTAGATCAGAGTTCAAACGAAGAAGTTACGGGAGTTTAAAGAAATCGAAACAAAAACAATCAAATAACAAAATTGGTATTAAATAATAATTAAACCAGGACACCACCCGTAGGGATGTGGCCTACCGGTCGAGGCATTTTGGTTGCAATTTATATCATGACCAATGACCCAGATTTCATAATTAAAATCTAACGGATACGACTAATTCAAAATAAATACATGCCCAACCCTCCCTTCTCTTCTCTTATTTTCTGATCTATGGAAATAAATGTTTGCCATTTACTCTTCTCTATTATTCTTCCTAACTTTAAAATAGTTTGTATTTATACAAATTGGAGAAGTGCAAAAATTAAATAGAAGAAGAGAAGGAACGAATCGACGTTGCACAAATTAAAACGTTAAATTTAAATATTATAAATCTATATTCCCTTTCTTTCCTAAATCACTTCGCATATATGTGATTCTAATGGTACGTGTATACACTTTTGTTTCTTAAGTTTAGAAAGGAAATGGAGTTGGTTCAAGGAATCAGATTCAGATTTGGTGATTTGGAGAGCTTTTAAAGTTGAGTGGGAAATTATGTAATTTACTTATAACATTGGAATATTTCATTGGAATGTTATTTGATATTTGTTCCTAAATGAAGATCTAAAGAGTTGTAGGTTCGAATTAAGCAGATAAAATACTGCCTACATATCCTCTAAATGAATAGGAACATAGTTTGCATTGGGAATTGGAAAATAGTCCCTAAGTTATTAAAGGACTAATATATATAAAGATGTAGAATTTCCTACAGATCTATATTAGGGTTGTAAAATTATTAGTGTAATTTAGATTTGCTCTGATTCTATTTAGAATGTGAGTTTTGTATTTTAATTTGTTGGAAGTACTGTCCCTTTAATCTCCATGGACTTTCTAATATCCTAATTTCATAGAAAAAGTACAATGTTTGGTTTGATAAGGAATATACATCAAAGAAGAAAGTGATGTGTGAAGTATGGATTTCCTTTTCGTAGTTTACACTGTCTATTTCAATAAAAAGGAAATAAATAATTATTATAATTTCAAACTAAGAAAAACCCTTAATTTAGGTAAATTTATGAAAGGTTATGAAAGGAAACCCTTTTGGAAGGATAATTTCTAACAGATTAAAATATAAAATGAAATATTCTTGTTAAAGGATTAATAACTGGAAATGTAAAAATAGATTATAAACATATATAACCGCGTTAAAACATTCAAAGTAATAATATAATTAATACAACGTATTATGTTTAAATGTTCACATTAAATTTAAATGAACTTTAGAATACAACGTGTAATGAATAGTAGAATTGAAAATAAAGATGGAAGGATTGTAACACCAAAAATGAATAAGCAATAATTATGCAATAAATTGGGAGTTCAAATAATTTAAATAAATTATAAATAGATGGAATGGAACTAATTACAGAAATATGTAGTTTAATTGTGGAAAAGATAAGAAAGAAATAATAGTAAGGTTTGAATAAGTCGATAAATATCTTTGTAAACGTTCGTTAAGATAATAATTATTTATTATGGACGAAAGGGACATTTATGGGGATAATAAATGAAAAATTTTAGGTAGCAATTAAACCTTATAAGGCAGCATAATTATCATTAGAATAAATTATAGCCTTAAATATGCAAATAGAGATTAGTGGGCTATGTCCAATAATAAAGCTTAGAATAATTAATTGGGCTTAGTGGGTTGGGATGTGAAGTCAGTAGAGTTACACAACAGAAGTACGCCCTTCACTTAAAGGCTACTAGTAGTTGTAAACACTTAATACTGATGTGACACATCTCTAACTATAGTACCCATCGAAAAAAGGATATGAGTTGAAAAACAGGACCTGCTTCGGGAATTAAAGGTACTAAGTGTTTGTTTGAGGGTCCGCCTCTTTTCTTTATACGAAGTATTAAATGGTCGGGGTGAGCGATTAGGAACGATTAAGGATATCTCAGAAAGGTTTGCTTCAATAGGAAGTATTAAGTGGCCAAAGAGATTTCCCTGCAATGTCAGCTAGATAGGTACTAGTGAGGAGTCCGCCTTGAATTAGGTATTAAATGATGGGGACATGCCTTGAATAAGGAATGGTTAGAGTCTGCCTAATTCCATTAAAAAGGTATTAAGTGGCTTGGGTACTATCTCTCACATCGATAATGTAACAACCGGGTATTTTCAACCATTCGCATCCACAGATGTCGGACTTGAATTGCTCAAAATACCGTGTTGTAAATAAAATTTGGCAAATCTCAGAATATACAGTAAATAAAAGTCACAGATCACAGACACAGAGTAATAATATTGCAGCGGAAGTAAAAGAAATAGTAGTTCATGAAGCTACTATGTAAATATATCAGAGTTACATAAGATACAATAGAAGAAATAAATTACAACAGAAGTCTAAGTATGATAACCAAGTACAAGCTGAATGCAATACTGGAATCAATAGGATAACTGGGAGTGAAATAGATAAACAAGACAAGCAGATAATCTCCAGCGATTCCAATCTCCAGGAAGTGGAAATCCAAATCTGTGAATACTCAGGCTGACCCGAGCGTAAATAAAAATACAAACACTTGAGTCAGGACATACATACTTATACAATGTAAACCAATTCATGTGAACTGTAGTAAAAGTACAAGTAACTTAAAGGATGCTTCGGACCGCCCATCTTCTAAGGATCCGTCAAACTATTTACTATGTAGTAATATTGCGCTATTATAATAATGTCTATCAGTAAAATAAACTTACTTTAAAATAGCGTTAAGTAGTGACCCAATATTCCCCTTAACACAAATAATGCCAAAAGTCTATACAGTACCTGTATATCTCCTGATCGGGAGACTATGAGAAGATACTGCATAGGTACGACACAAATAAAAACTCGTAGTAAAGGCTCGATATGGTAGGTGACACGGCACACAAGGCAATGCTAGGGTAGATATACCAATTACGCACACGGCCTGGTGGTAACGCAGCAGCCACATACACCCACCTAGGAACACATTTCCAAAATCGGAGAGGCGCCCAAACAATCACAAAAGCAATAGAATGGTATCGAAGAAATGTGTCCGATCAGAGAAGCTACCCCTTTTGGCCTGAGATCGCTCTTGTTTTAGCCACCTTATGCCAACTCATAGGAGTTGGGTCCACGTAACATACCTCAAGAACGTCACCACCATCCTACTTCATTCTGGGATATCCACCGCGTACACAGTTAGTCAAAGTGGTTTTCGGTATCGACAGAGAGTATGCCCATATCCGATCCATGTCTCTTTGCCAACCAATCGTTATTGTAACCTATGGTTATAACTTTAAAATGATATTTTATACTTAAAACATTGATATCATTTCAATCCAAATCTTTATCAAAATAAAGATTAAATCATTTCCAAACCATTTCAATATGTCAACGTACCATATCTTTCAAATTCAAATATTTATCAAAATAAATATCAAGTCATTTCTAACCATTTCAATATATTAAATTATCATATCCTTTCAAAACTTCCTTTCAAATCATTTTTAATACATAAATATCGTATCTTTCAAAACCTCATTTTCAAATCATTTTAATATCAAAATATCATATCTTTCAAAACTTTATTTTCAAATCATTTAAATATCAAAATATCATATCTTTCAAAACTGCATTTTCAAATCATTTTAATATATATCAAAATATCATATCTTTTAAAACTTCATTTTCAAATCATTTTAATATTGATCATTTTAATATGAAAATATCATATCTTTCAAAACTTCATTTCAAATCATTTTAATATCAAAATATCGTATCTTTCAAAACTTCATTTTCAAATCATTTTAATATCAATCATTTTAATATCAAAATATCATATCTTTCAAAACTTCATTTTCTAATCATTTTAATATCAATCATTTTAATATCAAAATATCATATCTTTCAAAACTTCATTTTCAAATCATTTTAATATCAAAATATCATATCTTTCAAAACTTCCTTTAAAATCATTTTAATATCAATCATTTTAATATCAAAATATCATATCTTTCAAAACTTCATTTCCAAATCATTTCAATTCAATCATTTTAATATCAAAATGTCATATCTTTCAAAACTTCATTTTCAAATCATTTTAATATCAATCATTTTAATATCAAAATATCGTATCTTTCAAAACTTTATTTTCAAATCATTTTAATATCAATCATTTTAATATCAAAATACCATATCTTTTCAAGACCACATTCATTTTATTTAAAATACCAATTCAACACACATTTCAAAATAGTTTATATTTCAAAACAAATTACTTCATTTTAAATCATAAAAATGAAGTTATTACATTTAATAATTAAATTATTAAATTCCAAAAATTTAAACTTTTCAATGTTCATTTATTCACTTAAATTTATTAAAACAATGAAAATTCAACTTTCGCAGCATTTGGAAAATGCTACAGAAAGTTACATTCAAAACAATTCAATTTAATAAAAGACGGCATTTAAAAATGTTGTTAATTAACTTCAAATATTCAATAGAATTTCACAAACACTTATATTTTTATTTAAATCATTTTAACTTATAAAATTATATATTTTCACATTTATAATCATCATTTAATTTTCCTTAAATTCACGATTTTATAAAGTTAAATTTCCTTTTAAAAAATAATATTTATTAATAATTCACTTATTAAATTTCAACATTCAAATTTAAATTCATTACATTAAATTTCAACTTAACACTTAAGTTTAAAATTTCAAATATAACTTAATTCCATTTTTATTAACTTAACTTACACTTTTAAGCCAAATTCACAAATCCCATTTTGGTTATATTTCAAAATTTCAACTAAAATAATCATTCATTTCACATTTTAACTTTATTCAAAATCATTAATATATTATAAAATCACTTTAAATTCATTTTAAATTCAAATTATCATAAATTTATCATTATTTCATATTTAATTTAATTTCCAGTTATAATTAAATCAAAATTTTCAAAATAACTTACACTCAAAATTTTTAACTTTTCCATAATTTATTTAACTTATACATTTCCATAAAATCAATAATACTTTAGAAAAATTATTTTTAATTAATTTTAAATTAAAATAATATAATAATTACATTTCTAAAATATTTTAATTTTTTTAGAAAAACATATTTTACTACGGGCATGTATATAATTTTCTACGCTAGGTAAAGTGATACGGGTAATATATCATTTCAACCCGTAATTTACAAAGAAAATCCGGGTTTTATCATTTCAAACCTGTAGTCCCAAGTAAATGAAACAAATTGAAAATCGCTCAGGCCTATCATTTCAGCCCATAACGATTTTCCCTTATTCTAAAGTCTATTCGGATATGTATCATTTCAACCCATAGTGATTCTAATCTAAAGGGAACTTGCAGCGTGATAAACTGATAAAATAACAGAACATCATAATATAACTGTAACAGATGTTATAATAGGTATTTAAGCATGGTGAACAACATATAATCATAATATAGCAGGTGTAACATGATAATGTATTTTACAGATTCAAAAGGGGTCAATTTACTAGTTATATATATACATATTGTCTGGTGAGAATAACTCATTGGGTTGAGCTGGAGACACAACGAAGAATGCACAAATGAGATCTAAACAAGCACGATAACACGACATAAAGATGAGTGGAAGAGCCAAAATATCAACTCCCTTGAATACAAGTCAAACAAAACAATATAATATACATAAGATTTCAAATTCAAATACGATAAACAATGTGAGAATTGAATGTACAAAATATCTCCAAAGTATTTGCACTTGTCTTCAACTATCCTAGGCTCGGCCATGGATTAAAATACATGACTAAAGCTTGTTTTTGGATCTGGTAGTGGACTCATATGGGTCGTCCTAGCCTAGGGAAAATGGTGCTAACATAAGTATGCATGAAGCTAACACTACAAGGCAATATAACATGGATTCAAGTCAAAACAAGGCTCGGCCAAGGCTAGTATGGGCACGGCCTGCACTGTAGGGTCCAAGGGGATGATGTGGCCGAGAGTTCAGGTGGTTCTGGAGGTGGTGGAGGTGGTGTTGGTGGCGTCTATGGGGTGTGGAAGGTGGTGGATGCAAGGTAGAGGTCGGCTATGCATGTATTGATGGAGTTTAGGTTGGTAATTTTATGGAGGATCATCAACAAGGGCTCGGCTTTGGGGTTTTTGCCAGAGAGGAGGTGGGGATGGTGGAGTTCTCAGGTGGTGGTGGAGGCGGCAGAGAAGGTGGTGGATGTGGCCGAACCTATGAGAGAAGAGAACAAGTGCAAATCTAAATCAAAGAAGAATAAAAGTAAACAAAGAAAAGAAAAAAAGATTTTACCCAAAATTTCTCAAAGAGCAATGGCTGAATATTTTTCAGGAATGAGAAACAAAATGTTTACGTGAATGATGAATGGGATGGTCGGCTGAAAGAAAAGGATAATTATGGCTAATTGATGAAAAGTTAAGTTACAGATATGAAAGGTTAGAAGATAAAAGACCATTGGAAACCAAAAGTCAAAACCTTTTCAAATTACCTTTAATTTATTTATATATGTTTAAATTACTGAGAATAATAATAATTTCAGTAAAATTTCGAAATTTCAACAAAATATAAAGTATAAATAAATAAATAATAATTATATAAGGTAAAAATAAGAAAATAGCTTAGAAAATGCAAACTAGTCAAGCAAATTTGAAAATAAACAGAATAAATTTTGAAAAAATTATATGGACTTGGAAAATATTTAAAAATAAAGATAAGAACAAAAAATAAACATGACTTCACAAAATAAGTAAATAAATAAAATTTAATTAAATAAAATTTAAATGAAGAAAATAGCAAAGAAAATAGAAACTAGGCTTTAAAAATACAAAATAAATTCAATAAGCTTTGGAAAAAATTTATTATCACTTTAAAAATATTTAAAAGTCAAAATATATGTAATATAACATAAATACACAAATTAGAATAAGATGTATCAAATAAAATGTCATTTATATAAATTAAACAAGAATATTGTTAAATACTCAATATACACAATATTGAAAACAATATAACTTTTACAATTTAAATCAAATTTCAACGAAATGAAAAGCAATATTCATGATATTAAATCTATTTTCAAAATAAAAGATAAAATTTAAGAACTAAAATATTTAAATTTAAAATTTAAAAGTCAAAGTTTGACCAGTTTTGACCACAAATCCATTTTTCACAAAAATATTCAATTTATACCAGTTTGAAATTATAATTCATATAATAATCAAAATTTATATTTTAAAATGAAATGTTTGAAATAAAACAAGTTTAAAGAAATTTCAAAATAAAAATAAAGTCAAATTTAAATTATATGCAAAAATCTAGGGTTGTTACAGATAAGACAGTATTAGAAATAAATGCAGTAGTTATATATTATAAAGCCGTATAAAGAAGTCATCGGTCTCCGTAGCTAGGACCGATATACTAACGTTGACGATGTGAATGGCCCGCTTTAGGGAATAAGGTATGAAATGGCCATTGGGTTTGCCTCCTCCCTATTCAAGAAGTATTAGGTGGCTGAGTTTTGGGCAGCATATGCATAATAACCATATGTTAGTATTATACCTTGGAGAAGGTTAAGAAGACATATCGTACGTACATTAAACTGAATAACTGTAAATAATAAGATATAACATTTAAATTGGAACCAATCGGTATGAGTATGTGTTATGGATAAAGTATGAAATTTTCCAAGCATTAGAATGTAATTCTGACCCTCTTCTCATTATAATCCACATGATAGATTTAGAGAAACGTATTTTTGGAGCAAGACAGAATGGTTGATAGAGAATCTTCTGTAATGACCCTAATTTTGATGGACATTATTTAGGACGTTTAACTAGATAAATTAAATGAAATAATATGGATAGTTAAGGGATTGAGATTTCTAAATTTATAAGGTGGTCATGCCTTAATGAATGTATAAACAAAAGGAAATAGAAAATAAGTAAGTAGGAGGAATATGATAAGGGAAAAATAGGAATAATCCTCATCCTTATACCCTAAACCCTTCTATCCTCCAATTTTTGTTCATTTACAACATTCACAAACAAAACTAAAATACTTAGTAGCTTGGTCAGCCACCATTGAGAGAAATCGAAGGAAGAAAAGCTAGGAAACAAGTAGAAAGCTTGAAGGAATTAAGCAAAGAACAAATCTCAACCTTCTTAACAACAAGCTAAGTTAAATAATAGATTTTACATCTCATTTTTATTGATTTCGATTTCTGGGGTCAAACAATTGATACATAGTGAACTGGAGAAAAGCAGAAGATATAGCGTCAAAATTGTGCTTTCGAAAGGGTAGAAGCCACTCTTATTAACTTTAATCTGTTTTCATTTATAAACAATGCTTTTGAAAGGGTTGGAGTTAGGTTTCAATTTAATCAACTTGCTTTGTTATATAAAAGAGCTTTTGAATGAGTTGCCGCCTTTGTGTTGTAGAAGAAGCTTTCGAAAGGACAAAACCCATGCTGCCACATTCAAACCTTTCGAATTAATGATTTCGAGAGGATGCTTTCGCCATTGTAACGACCCACCTTTTTGAACGATTTAAATCGATAATAAACCATACATATCAGGCTCAAATCATTCAAAATGGAAGATTGTTATTGGATAAATAAGAAAAAAAAAGAGAAAGGAAAACAAAAAATAGAATCTCACAGTGGAATGACAAAATATAAAATCAAATAAACAGTTAATGAAGCTGTTTTACAAATAACATTTGATTACACTTCTACAATATATCAGAGTTATTCATACAACAGAAATAAACAGATAATGCAGTGGAGTAACATGATGCAGTGGAATAAATATAATAAATAGTAGACTAATCTCCAACTTCATTCTTTAAATAAAACGGTCTTCAACACACTGAAAGCTCAGACTCATCCGAACGTAATGAAAAGACAAAACACTCAAGTCAAAACTAAATGATCTTATGTAAGTCAAATCAAAATAAGTAAATAAGAGTGTAACGGTGTCAGAGATGTTTACGAGGTTTTACATCTTCTATCCAGTGTCTAACGTGTCGGCCATAAATTAAGAGATATTCTAGATTCCATCTCCAAAGAATCTGTTAAACTATCTACATACATAGTACGATATGCTACTATAATATGTCTACAGTAAAGTAAAATATTAAAATAGCGTTAAGGCGTTACCCATATCCCCCTTATAAATGTCGTAGTCTAAACAGTATCGTAATTCCCCTGTAAACTGGAGAGCTATCAAAGGGCACTCCATAATGTAGGACAAACTAAACTCGTAGTGGGCTCGATAAGGCATATGACAAGGCACGCGAGGCAATACCAGGGAAGGATTTTACCGTTTGCAGAACCGAGCTGGTAGTAGCGCATAACAGCTACTACCACCCACCTCGGAACACACTTCCTCAATCAAATCAAGGTGGCCACCAAATCAATCATAAAGTAATAGATATGGTATTGAAGAAGCATGTCTGCCCAGGTATAGCTCTTTTTTTAGTCATATCAAGTTGACCAGAGGGGATCAAGGCTGCGTTAATACCTCATAAAGAATCGTTCGCCAAACCATCATACTTCATTCTGGATTCTCCACCACGTGCACAGTTGTTAAAGTGGTTTTCTGTATTGGCAGAGAGTATGACAATATCCGATCTCGGTCCCTGTAACAACCAAATTCTCATTTCAAACTAGATGGTTTTTTGATATTTTCAAAACCGATTAATAATTGATATCAAAATATCATATTTACTTCAAAATCATATCACTTTCGAAATCATATTCACTTTCGAAATCATATCACTTCCGAAATTATATTCACTTTCGAAATCTTATTACTTTCGAAAACATATTCACTATATAAGTTAACCTTATTTCAAAATCATCATTTTTACGCAAAATATATCATTTTCACCAGAAAATATCATTTCAAATTCCAACGTGGGTTATAACGTCATTTAACCATATTCACTTTTAAATCAAGGATCTAAATATACACAATTCAACCTTGCACAGTTGAAATTTTGAAAATAATTAGGATAATCATAAGTAGCTTAAATAGATTAAATAGTTTAAAATACTTTAAAGCAGTTTTAAAATAGTTAAAAATAGTTTAAATATATTAAAATGGTTTAAAATAGATTAAATTAGTTTTAAATGGTTTAAAATAGTTAAAAATAGATTTAATATAGTTTTAATAGTTTAATATAAAATTGTTTGATCATTGGAAAAGATTTATATAATAAATAGTTTGAAAATCTAAATAGATATGAATTTAAAATAATATCTCTTTGAACAGTTTATATTAAAATACTTAATTTGAAATAAAATCAAACCAAACTATTTCATCCATTTCAACAAATCTGGACCATATCCAGCTTTCAAATTTACAAAACATAATTTTTAATCTTTCAATTCAGATTCTCATTAATACCATTTAATCTATATCGATTTCAAATCCATGTTTAGAAACTAAATTTAAACTATGTCAAATTCAATAGATTTCAAATTTAAATAATCAAACGTTTCTAATAACTTAATTTCGATAAATTTGATTTATGTTTCAACATTCAACTTTAAGATTTAAATTTAAATGTAAATTCTTTAAACAATTCATTTAAACCAATTTCAATTTCAACATTTTAAAGCTTGAATTTAAAATAATTCAATCCATATAACCCAAATTTATTTCATAATAACATTTTACGGGATTTAAAAATTTAGGATTTAAAATCATTTAATTTAACCAACTCGGTGTCCATATATAATTTTCTACCCTATGGTTAAGTGATACGAATATATATCATTTCAATCCGCAATATATCTAAATTTACAGGTACATATCATTTCAACCCGCAATCCCGAATAAAATTCAAAATCCATAAAATCGCTTGAGTTTCATTTTAACCCATAACATTTTTTCCTTAATCTATAAATCATTCGGGCATATATCATTTCAACGCATAGTGATTTTCCTAACAATAACTAAGGGAACTTGCAGTATGATATCAATATATAAAACAACATAACATCCGGTCATCCAACATCAACAATTAGCATCCATCACAATCATCATTCAATTCAAACAATAAATCACACAAATAAATAGGTTATCATTATCAATTATTTAACTAGCAATTAAATTCAATATAAATTTAAATAGCAATTTTATTCAATACAAATTCAAATTAAATTTAAATGATAGTTTAAAATGCCAAACAACAATCAACAAATTTTTAATCACATCATATATTTAATTTAACTAACATAAGACAATTTAGCGGTTGTGAGTGGGTTAATACACTCACCTTTGATTTATTGTCGATTTAAAATCCAAATAAAGGCCAAAATTTGAACAGTCTTAGAATTCGACCAAACTAGTTTCATAATGTTCGTAATTTTGATACGATCGCAACGGAGAAAATCGCATGTAAATTGGATCTAGTACGCACAAGATATTAATATTAGAAGTTATACGATTTATAATATAAATAAATAGATAATAAAACAAATTTTTTTTTACCTCGTTTGCCCTAACTCACGCACGCGCACAGTCTCGTTCACGAACGTAGGCGTCGCCGTTTAAATCCAATTCGCCCTCTTTTGGTAACGTTTCGACCATATCAGGAAGTTTCGTCGCGACCACCAAGCTGAGCCGCACCTACCGCCTCCATCGCGCCCATTGCGACCCCTACAGGCGTCTTCGCAGCGCTAGCCTTCAACATCGCTTTTTGGAGAACTATGACCCCCTGAGCATGAACGAACCACAGATCCATGACCTACTCGACTCCCTCTTCCCAATGCCGCCTCCTGATCGTCAAAAGGTTGACGATCCACCGTTGGATCATAAACCCTAGAAATGGACGGCCGAGGATCTTCCTCAATTTCTAGTCAAATGATGCATCAAATTGAAAAATGAATTGCTATAATGGATTGCGGTCGTCGAGATCTTTCCAATGTTATACAACTTGATATGGTTTTAGGGTGTTTGATTTTTTATTTGATTCAAAATTGAAAATTAGGTTTCTGCTATTAGAAGAAGGAAGAAGCAGATGAGGAATTGAAAAGTACGTACAATAAAATGCTAAGGCTGCTAGGGATTTTAGAAAAAGAAATCTATTTATATGGACAAAGATAGATAAGAATGAATGAATAGATCAAATTGGGTCGAAAAGACAATAACGACCCGAAAAGCCTGTTCCGTTTTCGAAACGAAAATAGGTCATCCCATATATCAAAATATAGGTTTTCGATATTTTAAACTCAATGGACTAGTTTCAAACCCCAATTCAAAAGTATATATATGTTAACTTTTAAAATTAGCTTATTTTAATTGAATTCATTAAATTGATTCCTGCGCATTTTGAGCCCGTACAATCAAACGACAAGTCCGATCGCTATGAAACTATAAATCATACACTAATTTACTATTACGAATCCGATGAAACTGGTTTCGTCGGAATCAGAGTCAGTTCCCAAACGGCTAATTTTCATGTTAATTAATAATTTATTATTAAAGTGATTAAATCACTTTTATATTTAAATTTAAAAGTTATCCATTTTCATCATTCTTGATTACATATAAATTCATAATCTTTTAAAATAAATTTATCATGTCAAATTCAATATTAGATATTGTACTAATTACAGTGTTCAATTGAGACTATAATAAATTCACTAATTATAATTTAATTTTCAATAAACTCGTTTATTTTGATTTACAATCTTATTTTAAATCAACCAAAACATTACAAATATAATTAAAAATTAGTTTACATTTCTTTAAATTCATTATTTACCGGTATCATCTTTTACAATATTGATTATAATATTCAATTTTATTAATTCCCTTAAATAGCAATTTTAATTTTCTATTTATAATTATAACCAAATTAACTTTACAATAATTTCAATTGATTGATGTAACAGTAAAATAGTTATCCATTACATTAAATTAACATTGTTAAATATAATTCTAAAAATTCATTCCATTTATAAATCATAAATTTTAATTTCTCCCAATATTAAATTTCAAAATCTTATTTAATTTAATATTTTAATTATCGAAAATTTTGGGTAGTTACACTCTCCCCCACTCAAGACTTTTCGTCCACGAAAAGGAAAAAAGGAATTAAGAACTTAATGTAACTCTATTCAAATAATCAATTTACAAACAATTAAATTTACATAGTTAAGTATTTTAAATAAAATATCAATTTATAAGCAATTAATTTACATAATTCAGTTTAATAAGAATTTGAAAATAACTCGGCTTTCACAAAAAAATTCTAAGTCTTAAATTCACAGAAACTTTTGACAGTCTCCTTTGTTCGGAGAGGTCCAAAATATAATAATATCGATGATTACAATATATATATATATATATATATATATATATATATATCATATTTAAACTATAAAATATCCTAAACCACGGGAAAACAATATAATATCGCTATAAAACCTTAATCCGAAAACGTACCTATTGGTCGGGCAAACAACTTTATTTATGAAACCAAAAGCAGTAGCTATTGCTTCCATAAACTTGTATTTTTCTTATATAATCCATAATAGTGAGAATTATGTAAAAGATATATACTTAGTTGTTTCAACTAGTAACAGAAGCAAATCAACACACAACATATGCAAATAAACAAAACGACCATCATGTAACGACCGAGGATTTTTGACTCTCGAAAATCAACATTTATACGTTCACTATATAAACTGCCAAGCGATCGAATGCTGGAAATACCAGGTCATCTGGGTAAAAGAAGAAAGAGGTAGAAGAAGAAGATAAAAACTACATCAGAGCCTCACAATCGCAGCGGAATAAAGTATAATATATAATAACAGTTTTTAAATACAAAGAAACACATACTGTCATATATACATATCATTATCAGAGTACAACAATCATCCATTTATTTGGACAGCTTAATACTTGTCCTTACACAGTAGAAATAATAACCAAGTACGGAGATACGTCTCTGTCATCCAGCTCGTCTCTTGAGCTCCATAGCATATCATCCCGGATACGTATAACTAGGTCTGACTCGAGCATCATAATAAAACAACATCCGAGTCAGTCTGGAAAACCAGCATGAGAAAATCACACTCAATTGGATTATAATATTTTTGAAAATCCTTTGAAAACAAAGGTATCTTGTAAGACCATGCCACAAATAAACATGCCGGGTTTTTACCTTACGATAACCAAAATATTTTTATCGAATCCGTCTTATATTATAATAGTGTTTATAGAAAGTAAGTAGAAAATAGCTGCAATGCTTGCATCTCACGTTCTAGCATAGTTAGGCACAATCAAAATCGTACAGGCGCTTATTGGAGATTGGGTTCCATACAATGGCAGGGTTAGTGGGGTACCGCCCGTCATAGTAGCTGGCCTTGATCAACGTACCGAGGACCACTCCCGACCCCCTGCAACACAAGACCGGCCTACCCCTATCAGATAGATCGAATAAGATCACCCCGTGGTTGGGATCAGCAACCACCACATAGCCGAAATAAAGGGACTCTAGACAGGATGACCTTACCCTAATTGGAAGCTACTCACTTAGCTTTGTTGCACGTCCCCTATTTTAGCCATTTCCAGTTGATGAGGCTTGAGGCTACGATTACCTTTTTAGACACATTCACTTAGAATGCTCATTGTTCTCCAATGACGATGTTCTGATAGCATTCTTCCATATAAGTTGTCCTAGGACTAGACAAACCGAATATCCATCTTCATCATCTTCACGACATTCATTCGTTACGTTCAAACCGAACCGAAGTGGTTTTTAGATAATTAAATCCGATCCTGGCCTCTTCGAAACGATCAGCGCATTGGCCAATATTGATAGTCGGTTATTTTACTATCTGATAACATCCACAAGCAACCAACATGCCTTAAATAATTTCCCAAATTATTTATTTCAAAATATCTATACAAGACATTATTTCCATACTTCAACACTTTGAAAATAGTTTTCAAATCCTTTTTTTATTTCATGGAACAAATTCCAACCCTTGCCCAATACTTAGCATATTTTTCCCACTCCATTTGATATTCAACACTTGGAAAATATTCATTTATTTCCTTTTTCTTTTCTCGAAAAACATTTACAACTTTACTTGTAAATTCCCAACTCGTTTCGC
This sequence comes from Allium cepa, assembly GCA_030765085.1. NCBI lineage: Eukaryota > Viridiplantae > Streptophyta > Magnoliopsida > Asparagales > Amaryllidaceae > Allium > Allium cepa. Next base: position 177,934,553 of record CM060930.1, read on the forward strand.
ACGAATTCTATAAATCTCAAAATTCCTTAGTCAATTTCCTTTAATATTTCCAAAGTCGTATATGCTTATTTAAAATTCCTGTTTCACTTCTAGTTCCTTTGTGAATTTTATTTCACCTTACGAAGTTCACTTATCTCATGCAAATTTATTTAACTTCTTGTAATACCACTATAAGATCTTTCTTCTAAAATCTTAATCACTCAAATAAACTTCGTTTCCCATATCGAGAGGATTTATAATAAATTTTAAAACATTTAAAATTATATATATGGACTAAGAAAAATGGTTTGTTTTCAAATATGGTTTTAGGTAAAACTAAAATACCAACATCTTAAAGGCATTAAAAATTCATACCCAATTACTAATTAATTTACAGAATTGATTTATAAAATTAGAATTTATTTCAATAAATATTAAGTATTAAAACAACTAACTTTAAAATATTCTAAATCCATATAATAGTTTTAAAAATTATATAATATGGTACTTTAAAATCCTGTTTAAAACAATTTCAATTTTCTCAACAAAAGCCTATCTTTAGAAACCAAGTATTCACCAATTCAATTCATAGGTCCCTCTTGATTGGTATCACATTGACCACGTCACCGTTTCTCACATTCGAAATATATTCCACTATTGCTTTCCAAAAACTATTCTGATAACTCGATATAAATCCACCCCAACTTATATTTTCCACATATTCATTGATATCATTTTATCTTATTTACAATTCCCGTTTATAAATTTATAAACTCCTTTGAGTTTTCATCTATTTATAAAAACAAATTCTATTTATAAATCCATATTATAATTTATCCCTTAATAAAATTCCATTTTATTTCAAATTAATTTATCAATTCCACTATCTCTTCCAAAATCTTCAAAATATCTTTCAAGTACTAATATATATTTTTTTATTTAAAATCTCTATTTAACCCAATTCACATATAGTTAAATATAACCAAGTTAATTTATATATTTCGCATTCCACTTAATTTCCTTTACAAAATAGCCCAATTCTCAGTTTAGACATTTTTCATTCAAAATCTTCTTTTTATTTGCTTCAAATTAATTATTTATCGAATCTAAAATACCAATTTAATTTCCATGCTATTTTACATTTAAAAACTCAATTCACACACGATCCAAATCAAAATGTCCATCATATTACATGTTAATATATATATATATATAAACAATAGAAAAAAATTTGGGGAATCCTTATGGATCCCTCCAACCTGTTTTTCTCTACATCCACAGATGTTAGTCAACAAATAAAGTATCATTCCCACTTCAAGGGGGATATCGTGGTATATTGGGTCATTCGCGATTGTGTGGGGCGTATAGGGTCTCATCCGTCATAATATGCAGAAATGTCACTCCAATACTAATATATATATATATATACTATTATATATATAGCATCCAACATATAAATTATAAATTTATCAATCAAGTCAAGCATTCAATATTTAAATTTAACATTTAAATTTAAATAGGGTTATCCAAATGAGTAAGAAAATCTCACCTTTATTATTGTTTTGCAATCCACTTCGATCTCGACTCGATTCTCGTGATTATTGACCTCACATAACAATTTACAAATTCGTAAATATTCGATTTATAATTTATAAATCCTAACCGCCCTATGTATATTTAAAGTTAAAAAGTAAGTTAAACAGCAAGTTATATGCATTTAAAAAATGATTTATATAAACTCCAAAAATCCGAATTTTAATATAAACTTTCCAAATCAAAATGTTTAAAATTCCTGTTTTCAAAATCCTATATACTTTATTATTTTTCCATTTCGATAAGTAACAAAGTAAATTTTCTTTACTGTAAAACTTTAATATATATATATGTGTGTGTGTGTGTGTGTGTGTATGTTTATAAAAAAATTTGAAAAAGAAAAGAAATCTGTTATACCTCACTGCCCAAAACTACCATCCCGGAACGAACTCAAGATGCTCCTTGCTCGCTGCCACCTTGCTCAAATGCGAAGCTCGGTCAATCCCCTACCTCCACGCGCACACGAATTCGCCACTCCCATTGACTCGAACTCGAGTTCGAAACCCTAGCTTCACTGGACAATTGCACCTTCGAATCCCCTACCCTCGCCGCACTGATGTCGCCACCGCCGACCGGCTCTAGATGCCGCTTGACTTCCCCCCACATGCGACCATCATGAACAACTGCTTCCATGACCTCAATGCGAACGTCGCTCGCCACTTTGCATGCTTGACCCTCCCTGTCAAAGTCGAAATCGACTTTGATTTCATATTTTTTTTCTACGCTACTCCCGCTTCGAACGGAGGGAAAGAATCGGCATGCGATTCTTATTGAAGACAGGATCGACATTTCATTTTGTTTATAAACGAAATGAAAATGAAAATGAAAATTGAAGGGAAGACATGATTTTGAATATGCGAACAAAGCTGTCTTCGTTGAATGTTTTGATTGGAAGGATAAAGGCTCGAGATTTTTAAAAGGAAGAGGGTGAGACCGTGATTAAATTGAAAGGAAATGGACGTGATTTCTTGCATGTTTGAATAGGTGAATAGTGTTTTGAAAAAGTGCTAATGTGAAGGAATTATAGCTGACGGTTGACTAGTATATATATAAATACACACACACACACATATATATTTAACTAAATTCAAATTGTCTTGATTTACACAACATAAAATTTTGAACCCCTATCAAGGTGTTCCGCTAGGCTTTTATAATGTTATACCCCCACTTTGAACGTTATGGAAAAGGTTTCGAGTCCTAATTCGATCGTATGAAGAAGATAGCTTTTTGGACACAGTTATTATATTAAATTTCTGATATAAATTTCAGCACGTTTATATCTCGTACGGCTGAATGATAACTTCAAACGCTATGAAACTTGGAATCCGATAATAATACAATATTACGGATCAAATGAAACTAGTTTCGTCGAATTCCGAGACTGTGTCCCGGAAGGCTATTTTTAAATGTCAATTTAAACGATATATATTTTTTAAAATTAAACAGATCACTTCCAAATTCAATTTTAAAAGTTGCATTGTCTTCATTATTATTAATATAAATTTTACAAGCCTTAAATCTTTTTTTAAGCTTAAAACTCTAGATTCGCTATTTTAACCAATATTCAATTATAAAATTTCAATAATTAAATTATCCAACAAATCACTATAATTAAATTCTAAATCATTTTATTAAATAAAAACCAATTTTTCACATTCAAAAATCAATCTATAATTCAATTTCGACATTTAAAACCATTTATATATCCACAATCAATGACAGAAAAACCCGGGTTGTTACACATCATATGCAACAAAGGAATCAATCATACATCCATGACAATTAAAACTAGTGATCAGTTTAGGTTCAGAAACATTTCATCATGTAAGGATGATAAACAAACTAATAAGCGTACCTCACGCTCAACAGCCTTAGATAATTACATAATAGATTATTCGTGCAGCCTCAAACAATTAGAAGTATCACCTCCCAAACTTCCCATAAGCAAAACAACAATGAATTTAAAATATTCTTTAAGTTTATTCTATTGGTTCCTTTTCATATTATTAACCTTAAATTTATTTTAAATTCTCATTTGTTCGTACAATACTTACATATATTATTTCACATTCGAAGTTTAAAATAATCAATAAATTCATTATTTTAGTATTACATACATTTCATTTATTTCCAATTTATTCATACAAAGTTATTTCTTATTAATTTATATTCATTTCATTGTAGTTTAATTCCCATTTATTATTATTTGTAACTTGATTTCATTTGAGTTTAACATTCATTGGTGATTAAATTCATACTTAAGTTTCTCTACATTTTTATTCACATTCATTGTTTATATAGTTTGATTCCAATTTAATCATTCAACTTAAGTCTCTTAACCTTTTAAATTTACATTCATTCCTTTCTGCATAGTATCACTGTCATTACTCAAAATTCAGTGTTCGAAAATCGACATCAAATACCCCACTTGTATTCGACTGCCGGAGATTCAAACGTCGAACTCCAGTTCCGATGGTGCTTATAACAATATTAGATGAAAATAAACAATGGAAACAAAGATGATTCCATTAATCACAACACTGATACGATATTTATTACAACATTGATCACCAACATCAAAGTACTACACATAAGATACAACAACAAAATGATAACTCTATAGCGGAACTACAGAGTAATCACAACTTCAAGAGAGTCTTCAAAAGAAAGAGAGCAATAGCGAGATTCCAAACTAAGCACCTTGAGATCCAAAATGCTTCTAAAAGATCTCCAAATCAAAATCTTTCAAAATCCGATAACTTCCAAACCGATAGACTTCAAATCCAAGCTAGCTCCAAAACACAGATAACCTGCTTCTAGGCTGCCCATGTGGAAATTATGGGCACCCAGAGTTTAGGAAGGGAACAATAAACTCCGGGTCAGTCATGGGACTTGTATGAGCAAACAAAAACGGTCGTTTGTACAAAAACAATTTATAAAAGAAATTCGATATGCGTTAGGAAAATGAAACTACCATAAGACCTCCCGCCACTCATACGATGCAATCGCACAATTAGAGGAGATTTCTTCTTATGATAGTCAGACATGCTTGATACGAGAAAATTCTTTGATATTATTATTAGTGCATAGGGTAGAAAACATTTTGAAAGTATAATATTAATCTTAGCCAGCATACGTACCATTATAGTATGCCTACTATACCTACCATGTTAAATGACAGGTTCTACAATTAAAACCGTACTGGGCGCGTATTGGTGATTGGATTTCCAACAAATGGTCAGGCTAAGTAACTTCCTATTGCCACATGGGTACGCCTCTAGAGGGACGTCCCGATAACCTACCCGGATCTCTGCCAACACAAGGCCAGGTTACCTCTGTAACTAGGTAAGTACTACACGAGTATGCTATCTCCCAGTCGTTAGCGATCTTTATCCGAGGGCCCTCAACCATAAAGCAACAACCACAAAGTAATAAATTTGCAGCAACCACATAGGTTAAATATCTAGGCTCCATACCATGATACCACCTTTTTCCAGAAGGAAATAGACATACCCTAAAGGGTGCGACTCTCATAACCTTGCTGCATCTTTTCTGTTTTGACCATTTTCGGGGTGTGAGGTCCGACGAGGTCTCGTTCGCAAAGCTACGCTTTACACAAAAGTCATGCTTTGATCAACAAATGATCAGCAACACACAGTAGCACTCAACACGCCACACTACCAAATTGGGAGTATATCACTGATAACAATCAACTACATAACTTCTGAGCTCGTACGTTTCAGAGAAGGGTATTAAGCTAAGAGAATAAATTCTTCGTCACCAAACAGAAATGTATTCGATAGAAATCAGCTTTATATCTCAAAATGTAATGTTAGACATACAGCCATACAAGTCTGTTCCGGGTTCGAACAGGACTGAAGGCACTTCCAAAGAAGCCCTTGCAATTAGGCATCAACAATCCCGATCGGACTCCCCTTCACATATAAAGATCTCTATACCGGAGCAACTCAGAGCAAAGTCTTTCGACAGGTTATCCTATTGTTCTCGAAGACACCGATCTTCAACATCGTCTTCAAATGCTATCAATTTCGTCGTATCACTATTCGAAATGGGTTATATGACACAAAGTCCTCTCGCGGCTAAACCGAATAGCGAGCGCTCAATTTAAAAACACGTGGATATATCAATCACAAAGATTTACTTTCAGGGTTCAATGTGGGTTTCGGATAACCAATTGGAATCCGACTCCCTGTCGCATCGAAATTCAAATGCAATTTTATAGGCCAATGGGTTTTCAAATTCACACAGAAACAAATCACAAATATCACAGCTCAGCACAAAGTAATTCATATCACATATCAAAGACATCCATCAATGCAAAGCATTCAACAATAATCAATCATCTATAATTAAGATAAAGTATTCATGTGATTGTAATTAATTAATCACATAATTATTTTCATTAATCATCCTTAATTACCGATTAATTATTCTTAATTAATAAATTAGTTAATCCTTAATTATTAATTAATTAAATCATTAATTACCTTCATTAATTAATTATTAATTAATTAAATTCTTAATTATTTATTAATTAAATCCTTAATTGTTAATTAATTAAATACTTAATTATTAGTTAATTTCTTAATTAATTACCTAAATTAGTCTTTGATTATAAATTAATTAACTTAAGTTAATAATTAATTAACCTTAATTATATAATTAATTAACCTTCAATTGATTAAGTGATTATAAATCATTTATCTTAATTAATTATTCAATTATTATAAAAATCTTTACTTAATAAACTTTATAATTAATTATCATTAACACATTAATTCAAAAGATTAAGGTTAACAAAAATAACATTTCATCTTAATTAAAATAATTAATTTTACAAAATTAGATAAATTGAAATTTAATTACTTTAGAAATATCTTACTTAAAACTTTTACCCAATATTAAAATTAAAACCATTATTTAAAACATAGATTAAAATGTTTAAAATTTTCAATTTTGTTTTAGAGTCAAGAAAACTGTTTAGTATGACAACCCGAGGCCTACTTCGAGATTCACCCGGGCTACATGCCTAATTTCTTCGAGTTTTCCGTATACACACCCGGATACTTTTCTTTTTCAAACTTAAAATTTTGTTTAAGTGTTAAACCCAGCGCACACACGAATTTACTCGAGCCACACACGAGCTTCCTGAAGATAACTTCGAGTCACCCATGCTTCTTCCCCCAACCTAAATTTATGATACCACATTGACACCGTGCACATGCACGGGCATTCCAGTCAACTCAGATCGGAGCTACGATTGTCTATATGTCAAAGATCACCTTTCCTGGCCACCTGAACACCTAGAAGTTCACAATGTCGACGAACTCAAAATTTTGTTACTCATCATCAACTGGAATGAAACTTCAATCACTAAGAACACCTTATTCTCCCTCCTTCGACCATCAAAGGTCACCAAATTCTGGTCAGCGCTACACTTACATCCCTATTGTCGATCGCCACTGGTGTGACTGGCTCCAATGCGACGATGAGGCGACAACAGCTCAAATCCCGTCCTCGACAAAGTATGGGTTTTAAACCCTAGATCGCTACAATTAGATCACCACGATGATTTATAAATTCATCTCGCATTTTTCACGAGTTCGACGACCACCCAAGCACCTCTGGAAGCAATCCCGACACCCCATAGTTCATCGATCACCAGAACTTCATCAAAAACGTGATTCCGTTCATCCTTGATTTTCTCAGAGGATACTTCATCAAAAATTATGATTTTGCTTTTAGAAATCATCAATTTCATAAACATTTCAACTTATATACTCGAGATCAGGAATCATGATAATTAAATTTTTAACAGGTTTAAGCTTGCGTGTATTTTTTCAATTTTCTAGAGAAACTTTGATTTATTTTTGCTTAAATCTATTTTTAAGATTCGAATCATGTTAAAACTAACAACTTTGTTTAGATCCCATAGTCTAGTTTGGATCAGAGAAAGAGCAATTAAATTTTTAAACAGGATTTTGAATCCCTGTAACCTGGAACCTGGAACAGAGGGTACTGACATGCACAATCATCTTAGTACAGACATATATACATCTTTGCATGCATGTAAACATTTTACAATTTCTATTTCAGGCATGATTCAAGCAATGGATTGAATTCTAAGATTTCAGAAGGTTTACTCACCTTGATCAAGAAGAAACAGTGAATTCCTATAAGTTGATTTTGTTTTTCTGCGTTTGATCTTGTTGTGCTCTTCTGTTTATTGTTTGATTTCAGAAATGCTTGAACTTATTGTAGTCTTGAATTGGAAGTCTTTGTTATTTTAACAGATTATTGCTTTGATGTTTTGAGATGATTTTTCAGGCTGCAGATTAAAAGAGGTTTTGAAATTCCTTTTTAAGCTTTCCTTGATGATTTTTTTATCTGGTTTGAGATATTAGAGTTTGTACAGGTTTTGTTTTCTAATTTAATTTTTTTTCCTTTTGAAAATGAAGGCAAAAAAAAGAGAGAGAAGAGGTAATGGTATATAATTTTATTTTCTATTTTTATTTATTTTCTCAAAAATAACACAAAAGATGACACTTGTTAATCTATGTATTAGAAATCTAACACTCATTAAATAACTCGCTACATAAATTACACTTGTTAATATTTGTGTTAAAAATTTAACACTTGTATTATGCATGCATTAAATATTATATTTATATTTTTAAATTGTATTTTGCTATTTTATAAATACATTTCTCTCTTATTTAAATATATATATAATTTAAAAGAAAATGTTTTTAAATCAATTATACATTAAATAAATTACCTATATATATTGTTTTAAAATTCAAATTATTTTATTAAGGCTTTTATTAAATTTTAAGTTCAAGTTCAAATTCAAATTCAAATGTAAATTCAAATCTACCCATATATATATATATATATATATATATATATATATATATATATAGAAATATATTTTTTAAAATTCAAATTATTTTGAAATATTCATTAGTTTGAACTTTTAAATTCTAATGCAAACACCATCTTATTTATAGATACATATATAATTTAACACTTAATTAATTAATTTTGAAATTTCAAATTAATTTTCAATTTAATTCCCAAATTAAATTTCAAAAATTCAAATAAATTATTGATTTTAAATTAATAAAACTTGGGATGTTACAATCACATAATATTAATATATTTATGAATCATTTCATCAATTTCTTAAGTTTATAATTATTTACTTAAATGATATTCTTTTACTATTTAATATAATTATTATCATTTTAAAACATTTAATTATGCTTATAACATTTCTTGTACATCGAAATTATTCTTTATAGAAATAACTCCATTTGAACACTTTCATTATTTAAGTTTTACATGTATAATATTCTATTACATATTCCTATTTAACATTACTGCTTTTTAAACATTTCAAGTAAGTTATATATATGTGTGTGTGTGTGTGTGTTTTAAGAATGTAATTGAATGTTACATAAGTTTATCTTATTTATTTTAGTTAACAAAATGTTTAATAATTACATCTTCTAAATTTTCGTATCTTTTGATTTATAAGTTACAAATTTTTAATTTTTTTATATATTTCATTAATTACTTATCATCTACTTTCTTATTTTCCATTTAGAAGTTTCCAACTATTAAAATTGTTAAGATTTCATTTCATTACACTAATTAAAATCTCTAATTTGTAGAAATTTAAGAACTAAATATCGGGTTCCATTTCTAATCATTTAAAATTATATACATATATATATATATACACGCACACACACGCACATACACACACTCATAGCTTTTATATATATCAAATCATATTTAGAAATTTAAAATTAAGATTTATTTATCAAAACAAATGTGCAGTAAAATTACTACAGCGGTCTTCCCACTTTGAAACTCGAAAATGAATGTTGATGATGCATGCACCCATCACCGAAATTATTTTCTAACGACAAAGAGGGGCGTACAGAACTTATTCCTTTTAAAATTCACTCAAATCATTTCTTCCAAATCACATTGAAAATATTTATATATGAAAATGCTTCTAAATAATACTAATAATATATTCCAAAATATTTTGAAAACAAATTTCAAAATCCTGGAATTTAAGCTCACAAATTTACAATTTGTGTTTATTCTATTTATAAATAATATTTTGCAGCCAATATTTATAAAAATTCACTTCCTAACAAACAAACATATTACATACAACTATAATTTATAAAATCGTGCTTTTGTATACAAAATATAATGCTTGTAAAATTATTTCATTTACCTATAGTTCGAAAACAATATTGTGTCGGTCTGCTCTATTGAGTATTTAGAAATCCTAATCGATGCCATAACGTCCTATGTACCGACCAGAATTTATAAATACTAAACAGAACAAATTAAAACAATATAAAAACATTTTTATAACACTAACAAATATGCTCTCTCATGTATATACACTCAAACAAACTCGTTCTAGGATATTACTACCCTATCTCTAATGAGTCAGTCCCCACAAAACTAAGGTTATCGCTAAACCAAAGCTCTGGTACCAAATGTAACGACCCTCCTTTTTGGACGGTTTAAATCGACAATAAACCACACATGTTGGACTCAAACCATTCAAAAGGGAGGATTGTTATGGGGTAAATAAGAAAAAAAGTGAAAGGAAAACAAAACACAGAATCTCATAGCAGAATGACAAAATATAATAATCATATAAACAAATCATGAAGTTGTTTTACAAATAACATTTCATTACACTTTTACGATATATCAGAGTTATACATACAACAGAAGTAAATAGATAATGCAGTGGAACAACATAATGTAGTGGAATAAATATAACAAATAATAGACTAATCTTCATCTTCGTCCTCCAAATAAAATGGTCTTTAATGCACTGAAATCTCAGACTGACCCAAGCGTAATAAAAAGGCAAAACACTTGAGTCAGAACTAAAAGATCTTATGTGAGTTAAATCAAAATAAGTAAATAAGAGTGTAACGGTGTCAGAGATGTTTACGGGGTTTTACATCTCCTATCCCGTGTCTGACGCGCATGCCATAACTTAAGAGATGTTTGGGATTCCATCTTCCAATGATCTATTAAACTATCTGCATACATAGTAAAATACGCTATTATATGTCTACAGTAAAGTAAAGTATTAAAATAGCATGAAGGTATTACTCATGCCCACACTTTTTATAAATGTCATAGTCTATACAGTACCATAATTCCTCTATAAACTAGAGGGCTATCAGAGAGCACTTCATAGTGTACGGCACAAACCAAACTCATAGTAGGCTCAATAAGGCATATGACAAGGCATGCGAGGCAATGCCAGAGTAGGATTCTACCGTTTACTGAACCGGACTGGTGGTAACGCATATGAGCTACTACCGTCCACCTCGAAACACACTCCCATGATCAAATCGAGGGTGGCCCCAAATCAATCACAAAGTAACAGATATGGCATCAAAGAAGCATATCCGACCGGAGGTGCGACCGCACTTGACCCAGGTATAGCTCTAGTTTTAGTCATATTAGGCTGACTTGAGGGGGTCAGGGCTGCGTTAATGCGCCATACAGAATCATTCGCAAAACCATCCTACTTCGTTCTGGATTCTCCACCACGTGCACAGTTGGTGAAGTGGTTTTTGGTATTGGCAGAGAGTATGACAATATCTGATCCCGGTCACTTTAACAACCAAATGCTTATTTCACACCTGGTGGTTCTTTTGCATTTCCAAAACCGATTCATAATTGATATCAAAATATCATATTTACTTCAAAATCATATCACTTCAGAAATCATATTCACTTTCGAAATCATATCACTTCCAAAATCATATTACTCTCGAAATCATATTCACTAAATGGTTAACCTCATTTCAAAATCATTGTTTTTATGCAAAATATTTCATTTCATTAGAAAATATCATTCCGAATTCCAACCTGGGTTATAACATCATTTAAGCATATCCCATTAAATCAAGGGTCTAAATATAAATAATTCAACCTTGCATAGTTGTAATTTTGAAAATAGTTGGGATAGTCATAAGTAGCTTAAATACTTAGAATAGATTAAAATAGTTTAAAATACTTTAAAATAATTTAAAGCAGTTTTAAAACAGTTAAAAATAGTTTAAATGGATTAAAAAAAATTAAATAGTTGAATTAGTTTTAAATGGTTTAAAATAATTTTAAAATAGATTTAATATAGTTTTAATAGTTTAATATATAATGGTTTGATTATTAGAAACGGTTTATAAAGTAAATAGTTTGAAAATATAAATAAATCTGAATTTAAAATAATATCCCTTTAAACAATTTATATTAAAATACTTAATTTGGAATTAAAATCAAATTAAACTATTTCTTCCACTTCAACAAATCTGGACCATATCCAGCTTTCAAATCACCAAACCTAATTTTAATCTTTTAATTTAGATTCTCATTAAAACCGTTTAAATCTCTATCGATTTCAAATCCATGATTGAACTCTAAATTTAAACTACTTAAAATTCAATAGATTTCAAAGTTTAAATATTCAAACATTTACAATAACTCAATTTCGATAAATTTCATTAATATTTCAAAATTCAACTTTAAGATTTAAATTTAAGTTGTTTAAACAATTCATTTAAACCAATTTCAATTTCAACATTTAAAGCTTAAATTTAATATAATTCAATTCATATAACCCAAATTTATTTCATAATTACATTTAACATGATTCAAAAATTTAGGATTTGCAATCATTTAATTTAACTAATCCGGTGTTCGTACATAATTATCTACCCTATGGTCAAATGATACAGATATATATCATTTCAACCCATAATATATTTAAATTTACGGGTATATATCATTTCAACCAGCAAGCCCGAATAAAATTCAAAATCCATAAAATCGCTCGAGTTTATCATTTCAACCATAGTGATTTTTCTATAATCTATATATCATTCGGGTATGTATCATTTCAACCTATACTAATTTTCCTAACAATAACTAAGGGAACTTGTAGTGTGATATCAATATATAAAATAAATAACATCTAGTCATCCAATATCAACAATTAGCATCCATCATAATCATCATTCAGTTCAACCAATAAATCACACAAATAAATTGGTTATCATTATCAAATATTTAACTGGAAATTAAATTCAATATAAATTTAAATGGCAATTTTATTCAATATAAATTCAAATTAAATTTAAACGACAGTTTAAAATACCAAACAATAATCAATAAATTTCTAATCACATTATAGATTTAATTTAAATAACATAAGACGATTTAGTAGTCACGAGTGGGTTAGAACACCTACCTTTGATTTATCGTCGATTTAAAATCCAAATAAAGGCCAAATTGGAACGGTCTCAAAACTCAACCAACCTAGTTCCATAATGTCCGGAATTTCAATACGATTGCCATGGGAAAAGCCGCGTATGAATCCGATCTTGTATGCACAAGATATTAATATTAGAAGTTATATGATTTATAATATAACTAAATAAAATAATAAAATCAAAAAACTCGTTTACCTTATTTACCCTAACTAATTCATGCGCACAGTATCATTTACGAACGTAGCCACCGCCGTTCAAACCCAATTTGTCGCTGCCTAGTCGTGTTTTGACCACGTTAGGAAGCTCCGTCGTGACCACCAAGCTGAGTTGTTGTAACGACCTGATATTTTCAACCATTCGCATCCATTATAAGTGTATAGGTAGACACTCATGCCGGAATTGAATTGCTCAAAATACCACGTTGTAATTAAAAATTTGGCAAATCTCAGAATATACAGTAAATAAAAATCATAGATCACAGACACAGAGTAATAATAATGCAGCGGAAGTAAAAAGAGATAGTAGTTCATGAAGCTACTATATAAAAATATCAGAGTTAAATAAAATACAACAGAGGAAATAAAGTACAAAAGAAGTCTCACTTCATAGATGTCAACTAATACAAGAGCTGAAAGGAACAACAGATTTCAAAAGATAAACTTGACAAGTAGATAATCTCCAGCGATTCCAATCTCCAGAAAGTGGAAATCCAAATCTGTGAATAACTCAGGCTGACCCGAGCGAAAATAAAAATACAAACACTCGAGTCAGGACATACATACTTATACAATATAAACCAACTCAAGTGAACTGTAGTAAAGGTACAAGTAACTTAGAAGATGCTTGGGACCGCCCATCCTCTAAGGATCCGTTAAACTATTTACTATGTAGTATATTGCGCTATATACAGTAGTGTCTAATCAGTAAAGTATAATCATATAGAAAATAGCGTTAAGGGGATGGTGAACCTTAACGCGGTCGGATCTTTAAAACCAAAATCGTAGTGGGCTCGATATAAGGATATGACACGGCACGCGAGGCAATGCCAGGGTGGATACACTGTTTGCACTCCCGGACCGGTGGTGACGGCAAGCCAGCAACTTCCGCCCACCTCGAACAATACCCCCGAATCAAAGTGGCGCCACCAAATCGAATCACAACATTAATAGAATGGTTTCCGATGGAGCATGCTCGATGAAAGGGTGTGACCCTTTGTGTAGCCCAGTATAGCTCCTGTTTTAGTCATATATGCCAACTCACGGGAGTTGGGTCCACGTAATATACCTCGAGAACGTCGCCACCATCCTACTTCATTCTGGAATCTCCACCGCGTACACAGTTGTTAAAGCGGTTTTCGGTATTGGCCGGCTATAAGACAATATCCGATCCCGGTCTCTTTAACAACCAATCGTTATTATAACCCGTAGTTATAACCTTTTAAAACAATATTTATACTTCAAAATAAAATATTATTTCAACCCATATCTTTATCAAAATAAAGATTAAATCATTCCAAAATATCATATCTTTCGGATCTTCTTTTCAAATCATTTTAATATCAAAATATCATATCTTTCAAAACTCCATTTTACAACCATTTTAATATATCAAAATATCATATGTTTTCAAAACCACATTTCAATATTTAACATATCAAAATATCATATCTTTTTGAAACCACATTCATTTCAAATCATTATTCATTTTATTCAATTTAAAATATCATTTCAAAACAGTATATATTCCAAAAATCATTTTTAATCATTAAAATGAAGTTATTTTGTTTAATAATTAAATTATTAAATTTCCAAAATTTTCGACTTCCAAAGTTCATTTATTCACTTAAGTTTATCAAAGCAGTGAAAATTCACTTTTTGTGGCATTTAGAAAACGCTACGGAAAAATACATTCAAAACAGTTCAATTTAACAAAAGACAACATTTTAAAATGTTGTAATAGGGTTTACTTAAATTTCGAATAAACTTAGTTAAATTCAACAATTTATAGCACTTACAAAAATTGCTATAATAGCTTTTAATTCAATTTAGCTTTTTAGTTCATTATCATCAACTACAGCATTTTCAAATGCTGTAATATCATTTACATTGTACTTAATAGCATTTCAAAAATACAGTCAATTAACTTCAAATATTCAATATAATTTCTCAACCAATTATATTTTTATTTAAAACATTTTTAACTTATAAAATCATACATTTTCACATTTATAACATCATTTAATTTTTCCTCAAGTTCATGATCTTATAAAGTTAAATTTCCATTCAAAAATCAAGATTTAATAATAATTCACTTATTAAATTGCAATGTTCAATTTTAAATCCATTACATTAAATTTCAACTTAACACTTAAGTTCAAATTCTCAAATATAACTTAATTTTATTTTTATTTACTTAACTAAAAGTTCACTTTTAAGTCAATTTCATAAATTTCCAATTTTAGTTATATTTCAAAATTTCAACTTAAAATATTCTTTCATTTCACATTTCAAATTTGTTAAAAATCATTAATATGATATAAAATCACTTTTAATTCATTTAAATTCAAATTATCATAAATTTATCATAATTTCATATTCAATTTAATTTCCAATTATCATTAAATCAAATTTTCAAAAATAACTCACGTTCAAAATTTTCTAACTTTTCATTAATTCATTTCACTTACAATTGTTCAGAAAATCAATAATACTTTACAAAATTTATTTTTAATAAATTTTAAATCAAAATATTATAATAATTACATTTCTAAAATATTTTAAACATTTTAGAAAAACATATTTTAACTACGGGCCTGTACATAATTTTCTACGCTAGGTAAAGTGATACGGGTAATATATCATTTCAACCCGTAATTTACAAAGAAAAATCCGGCTTTTATCGTTTCAAACCCGCAGTCCCAAGTAAAAGAAATAAATTTGAAAATCATTCAGGCCTATCATTTCAGCCCATAACGATTTTTCCCTATTCTAAAGTCCGTTCGGGTATGTATCATTTCAACCCATAGTGATTCTAGTCTACAGGGAACTTGCAATGGTGATAAACAGATATGAATGAACAATAACAACATATATATAATAACAGATGATATGACATGAAATTTAATAGGTTTAACATCATATATAAATAATCACAGTCAGTTATAACATCACATAAAATTCTACACATTCAATTGTTGTTGTTTCACAACTGCATAAGTATAAACGTCGTGTGAGTTTTGCTCACCTTTATGGCTGGAGATTTCAATACCAATGACACAACTGATTCCAGAAGGCACGATGACACAACAATAGGCTCAAGTGGGAAGAGATCCAAGCTTAGAACTTGTGTTACAACCCAAAACAAAATATCCAAACAAACACAAATTCAATAAAACTAGATATGAAATAACTTTGAAATAAAAAGGAATAAAAAGAGATATGAAAGCAATGACTTTTGCCTTGCTTTCTCTATTATTTTTCACGACCTAGGGGTTTATTTAGGTCAGTTTGACATGACTTTGGCTCAGTTTTGATCATAGGAATGCACGGCATAAAGGCTAGAACATGTGGAGGAAGTTACAACATAAGAATATCAAGAGACTAGGCAACATAGTGTAGTTTTGGTGCACCACAAGGCTCGTCTACATGCATTGTTTGGCTCGGCTCTTGATGTTTCAGATCTGGACAGAGGTTGGAGTGGTGTGTGATGATCAGGTCAGAGGTGGTGGTTGCTGCTATGGTGGTGGTTAGGGTGGTGGTTGAAGTGGATGAGCAAGAAAAGGCCAAACAAGCATAGATCTAGGCTTTTGGTTGCATTTGGAAGAGTTTGACCATCAAGGGGTGTTCGGCCATGGTCATGGCTGTAGGCTTAGATGGTGGTGATGGTCGGGAAGAGATGGAAGGGTGTGGTGGCCGTGGAGCAAGGGGGAAAGCCGCTCCAATCAGGGGAGAAAGCAAGGCAAATTTGCATAGAAATAGAAGAAAAAGTAGAAAGAAAAGAGGAATTTACCTAAAAAAAATTCTTCAAGATGGAGGCCATGATTTTTAGGGTTTTGGAGCTTTGAAAATTCGTGAATAACAGGAGGAAGTCGGTTGGAGAAAAAAAAAGAGGAATAGTTAGGGTTAATTGGTGAAAGGTTAGGTTAAAAGTAAAAGGGTGGACTATAAAGGCCCATAGGAAGATAGAAAGTTTAAGGCCTTTCAAATTTCTCTTTTCTATTTTGTAAATACATAAAAAACCTGATAAAACAGATAAATAATCTCAGAAATAATGTAAATAAGAAAAATAAATACATACATTTTAAATTATATAATTTATATAAAGAAAATATCAATATATGTGAAACTAGGCTAAATAAATTGAAACAACCCAAATAATCTTTGGAAAAATCTATTTTTAATCAAAATACATATAAAATTAATATTGATAAAGTATAAACACAGCAAATAAAAGTGAATGTATAAAATAAATAAATAAAGTAAGGAGTGGCTAAAATAACTGATGAATTGATGACAAAAGAAACTGTAAAAGAAACGTGAAACGACATTACGTTTCTTAGCCTTTAAACCTTTCAAACTTCTTAAATTTGTTTACATAACTTGATATTCTGGAATTAATAATAATAACAGATAAGATTTCGAAAATTTATCAAAATATAAATATATATATAATATTTATTAAATATATAAAGTTAAATTAAAGAAAATAGCTAAAATAGTAAACTAGTCTAGAAAATTTGAAATTACATGAAATAAATTTTAGAAAATTCATATGAGCTTGTAATATATTGTTAAACATAAATAATAATATAAAATAAAAGCACATTCACAAAACAAATAAAAAAAAAATTAAATATAATTTTAATGAAGAAAATAGCAGAAAATAAGAAAACAGCCTTAAAAAATAGGAAATAAATACAGTAAATTTTTGAAAAATTCTATTATCATTTTAAAAATATCCAAAAGTCAAAGTATACATAATATAACATAAATATACAAGTTGGAATAAGATATATCAAATAAAATGTCATTTATAAAATTTAAAATAAAGACTATTGCTGAATAACCCAATATACACACAATATTGAAAACAGTATAATTTTTGCAGTTTAAATCCGTTTTCAACGAAACGAAAAGCAGTGTTCTTAAAATTTTATGTACTTTCATAATAAAAGATCAAATTTAAAATTTCAAACTTTTAAAATTTTAAATTAAAAGTCAAAGTTTGATTAATTTGACCAAAATTCACTTTTTGGAAAATATTCTTTTTAGTCATGCTTTGGAATGATAATTCATATCAAAACTAAAGTTTATATTTAAAGTAACAAAATTAATCGTTCAAAATAAAAAAATAAGTTTTTAAATCAAAATTTAATTAAAATAATTAAAATATACAAAAAAATAAATCACAAAATACAGGGTTGTTACACTCTCCCCCACTCAAAACTTTTCGTCCCCGAAAAGGAATGAGGTACGGGAAAACGTAGAAAAAAAATAGAGTGAAATAAGATTAGGACAAGATGACAAGGAAATTTAAATTATACCTGATAACTATTGTTACAGGTATGTTTAACAAGGTGGAGATGATCTTTCCAAGATTCTCCAAAATCAAGAACTCAAGCACGCAAAATAGATTCAAATGAGTACCAAAGATTATCAAAGATTATAGAAAGATGCCTATACCAGTCTATAGCAAGATAAGGATGATAAGGACAACCAAAAGATAGTTTGAAAAACAAAATAAGGAAATAAATTTGAAAGCATGGAAATTTCAACTTAAATAGAGAATAAATCTTTACACAAGTTAAATAAATCTTAACTATCCCAAATTTCATTATCTTATTATCCAATCATCTTAAATTAACAATTTTTAAAACCATGGGTTTGAAAAATAATCATTTATTACACTCACAATGTACTTAATAAATTTAATTCTTCTTTATTCCTAATTAAAATTAAAATTATTCCTCTCACTAAATTTATCACTTATGTTAAACATACTTACATTTATTATAACTGCTTTCTTTCATTCTTAGTTCTTTTAACATCATTTTATTGTAAGTTATTCAATTACCCTTTATTATATTTACCTCTGTTAATCATTTTATAATTAAAATTTAAGTGTATAACACTTATTATAACCACTCAAATTTCATTTATAAAATCTTTTTATATTGTATATTATCCAATTACATTGTTAACTTCTGAAATTAAGGTAAGTTATATTTGAATGCAATTATATTATACAAATAAAACTTTCTAATTCAATTCTCTCAAGTTTTAATCATTTATCCAAATTTTTGATTCTCTTTTTATAATTGAAATTATTATTTAAAATAAAATTTAAGAATTGTATTTCCGATTTCTCCAAATCATTTAGAGATAAGTAATAATATATATATAATATGTCAAATCAAATTTCAATCATATATCTATATATATTATAAATCAAGTCATATTTTAGAAATTCAAATCAATTAAATTCCCCCGAAACAAAACTGTAGCAAGACTACAGAACAGTCTCTTTACTTCGAAACTCGAAAATGAACGTCGATGATGTCGCGATCATCACCGAAGTTATTTCCCAGCGACAATGAGAAGAGCACTAATTTTAAACTTTAAAATTCTTTGGAAACAAATTTCTATTTGAAAATACTTTAAATAATATATCCCTTTTAAAACTTTTTAAACAAAAGGTTTGAAACCATTGGAAATCAAATTCTCAAATTTCTTGTTCTAAATTCATTTCAGTTCCCAAATCAATTTATAAACAACTATTTATAAATTCATTTATAGAACAATAAATGATAAATTAAGTATTATCACTTCAAATAATCAATTTAAATCAGTTTATTAAGTTCCATAAATTTACTTATATATCAAAATTTTATTTCATTGACCTAATTTTAAAATAATATTGTGTCAGTTTGTTCTGTCAAAGTGTTTTAGAAATCCTATCGATAGCGTTGATCAGACGAATCGATCGGAAACCCAAATCAACATCAACAACCCAAACAACACAATATATAAAACAAAACATAGATATACAAGTACAATTCAAAATGTTTAGAAGAATAGAGTGGAAAAAAAAGACAAGATGATTAAATAACAAAATAGGGAGGTGGATTAACTTAAATAAATCACGGGCAACCTTAACCGGGTCAACCTTGACTTAAAGAATAAGATCAATGTGGATTTTCTAGGTAAATCTACATTCGATCTCGAGAGTTAGAGTTCGGAATAACAAAAGATATTAGCATCTAAACCAAGGATAGATATAAATCTCTGGTCAATCGATGCTAATTTGTAGAGGAGTTTTCCCCTTCTTTTTTTTCAATTCAATTTGAAATTGGCGTGACTGCCGACTTACTAGAAAGATCATTCGAAGCGGAGTTATGAAATACTCCAGAGTCAAAAGAAGATGAATAGTGAAGGATATGAATGGATTTTGGAATCGTAGGGAACGTTCCAAAATTCAAAGGAATTGAGTCAAAAAGAAAGAGATTCAAACTCGAATGTAAGTGGTTCTGTAAATACATTCACTCCATATGCTGAGTTTTGCCAAGAGCTACCAAAGCTCTGATACCAACTGTAATGACCCGATATTTTCAACCATTCGCATCCATTATAAGTGTATAGGTAGACACTCATGCCGGAATTGAATTGCTCAAAATACCGCGTTGTAATTAAAAATTTGGCAAATCTCAGAATATACAGTAAATAAAAATCACAGATCACAGACACAGAGTAATAATAATGCAGCGGAAGTAAAAAGAGATAGTAGTTCATGAAGCTACTATATAAAAATATCAGAGTTACATAAAATACAACAGAGGAAATAAAGTACAAAAGAAGTCTCACTTCATAGATGTCAACTAATACAAGAGCTGAAAGGAACAACGAATTTCAAAAGATAAACTTGACAAGTAGATAATCTCCAGCGATTCCAATCTCCAGAAAGTGGAAATCCAAATCTGTGAATAACTCATGCTGACCTGAGCGTAAATAAAAATACAAACACTCGAGTCAGGACATACATACTTATACAATGTAAACCAACTCAAGTGAACTGTAGTAAAGGTACAAGTAACTTAGAAGATGCTTGGGACCGCCCATCCTCTAAGGATCCGTTAAACTATTTACTATGTAGTATATTGCGCTATATACAGTAGTGTCTAATCAGTAAAGTATAATCATATATAAAATAGCGTTAAGGGGATGGTGAACCTTAACGCGGTCGGATCTTTAAAACCGAAATCGTAGTGGGCTCGATATAAGGTTATGACACGGCACGCGAGGCAATGCCAGGGTGGATACACTGTTTGCACTCCCGAACCGGTGGTGACGGCAAGCCAGCAGATTCCGCCCACCTAGAACAATACCCCCGAATCAAAGTGGCGCCACCGAATCGAATCACAACGGTAATAGAATGGTTTCCGATGGAGCATGCTCGATGAAAGGGTGCGACCCTTTGTGTAGCCCGGTATATCTCCTGTTTTAGTCATATATGCCAACTCACGGGAGTTGGGTCCACGTAATATGTAACAGCCCAATTTTTTTTACAAGTATTTTTCACTTGTATAAAAAAAAAACTTTGGGGTTTATTTAAAGTGATTAAAACAAAATATGAAAAAAAAAATTAGGACTAACTAATAAGATCTCTGAAAAAATCAAGTTTTAATTAAGAAAACATTTATAGCTTAGGTGGTTAAGACATCTGGGCTATTCACGACAGGTCACGAGTTCGAGTCTCAGCACGGTCAGAATTTCGAATTTTTTTTATGTATAAATGAACTGGGTAATCACGCGTTAAAAAGGGCGCGTAAATCTAGAGAATAAGTACCGTGTATATATATATATAAAATATGAAGAATGTAAACCAATTTAAATTTTAGTTAAGTATTATTTTTTAAGGATTTAGTGTATTTATAAACTGTTAAATATCGCGTTTAAAAGGACGCGTAAAATTTATGGTAAGTAATGTAATAAAACGTGTAAAATTTAAAACGTTATTTTATATATATATTTTTGATGTTTTGTATTACGTCAGTTTGACGTACTTTTAAAATCATATATAAACACCTTTATGGATTAAAACATCAGTTAGTGATTTTTAAGACGAACGTTACTTTTGGTTGTAACTGACAGTTTGGTTTTAAATAAAATGTGTATATACGTTTCCATTTCCAAAAGCTTTGAAAAATTCTTGCCGTCATTTAATTAAATCAAACTAAAAAAAATAATATATCAATTCTCATATAATTGGAACGGTTCATATTTTGCCATTCCTCTGATCACGAAACCTTATCTGCCTAAATCTACAATCACGCATATATCATTTGAAAGAAAATCAATTTTGCCTTCCTTTGCGCGTGACACAAAATTTTATTCTTTTAACATTTTTGGCATTGCCTCTTACCTTTTTGTTTCTTGAGCATGTCACTGTATTCATTTATTCACGCAACCTAAATGGACTAATATATTTGATTGCCTAAAAATCAACTCATGCATTCAAATTTAACCTTGCCTATCTTTTCAAATTCTCACATTCCTATTTATATCTCTCTGTTTCCACTGCCTTTATTTTGCAAGATAAAATTTTTTTCGTTCCTATAATCACGCATATAAAGTAAAAAAATCGTATTTAAATATCTTTATGGAGAAAAATATCAGTCAGTGATTTTAAGACGGACGTTATTTTGTTTTAAAGGACCGTTTGATTTCTTTTAATAAATGGTATACGTTCTTTGCCTAAAGCTTACATAAATATTCACCTTTTCATTTATGGGTATCAAACTAAAATCAAGATTTTAGCTAAAATAAAATGGATCACACGTGAGCAACATTAGTGCATTTGTATATATGTAACGTTCGCATTTTTGCTTATTCCTCTTACCCTCTGTTGTCATCAGCTTTACCAAACATCACGCTTGCCCTTCCTTTGATCAATATTCCCCTTAAGTAACGTACAAACTTTATAAATCAAACCATGTATCACGCAAGTCATTTATTTCCCATAATCCAAGCTGCCATTTTCTCTGCCTTTTTGTTTACAAATTTTCGAATACTGAT
Organism: Allium cepa; assembly: GCA_030765085.1. Lineage (NCBI taxonomy): Eukaryota > Viridiplantae > Streptophyta > Magnoliopsida > Asparagales > Amaryllidaceae > Allium > Allium cepa. The sequence continues at coordinate 177,957,549 of CM060930.1, forward strand.
CAAACTTTATACGTTGGAAAAAAAAAATTTATCCTTTTGCAAAACTGAAATGAGTTAATCACGCCACATCCCTTGATCACTGCCTTGCCGTTTCACAAATTCGTGTATAAATATGCCAGAGATCCACATCTCAAAAAAAAAAAAGAAAAAAAAACTCACCACTCTTCAAAGCATTGCAAATTTTCCTCTGGCAATTTCGTTCGAAGCATCAGGTAATTGTCTTATTGTTTTCTCTTTCTTTTCCTTCCAGTTTTTCCTTTCCTCGGTTTTTTTTGTTCTCATTTGATATGCTCGGCCACTCCAACCCATCTACTTCACCCGATCTAGTTGACAAACTTTGGAAATTTATGAGTCATCACATCTGTAGAAATCTAATATGTGTGTGCAAAGAGATGGTGTAGTTGACCCAGATTTAATTTAATGCTAGCTTAAAGTTTACGCGTACTATCACTACGGAAAAATGGGTTATTCATTGTATATGTCATACTTAGTTTTGGGTCAAACAAAATAGAAAGTCAATAATGTTCATTGAATGAAAAAAAAAAAAAAAAAAAAGAAGAAAGAAATATATATGTAAAACAGAGGAAGGAGAGGAAGGGAAGAGGGAGAGGAGAGATTTGAGGGTACCTGTACATGCGTGTATCAGTGAGAAGCTTTGCCTTTTTGCATATATTAGATAATTTACCTGTACTAAATGCATATCATATAGGAAGCAGTGCCTGCATATTTTTAACATAAATATAGTTCAGACCATATAGTGTGTGTGCAAGCATCTATTAAAAAAGATCCATGCATTTAGTCGAAAGATTGGGCGAATTGTGCATGTGATATATATATTTATAAAAAAAAAAAAAAAAAAACACACACACTGATTTCATTTGTAAATTAAATGCTTACAATTTATAAGCTTTCATTCCAAACAATATTTCAATTTGTACCGGACATTGATTTAATTCAATTTACTATTTAATATTATTAATTCATTAACTAAATTCACTACTTACCTTTGTTCTCTTATATGCAACTCTTAGCCTAATATAACAATTTACATCACTTCAATTTATTCGTCATTTTGTTTCAACTGTAAATACTTAGCCTTATATTCCCATGGTTTCATTTCCTTCTCAACATTTGCTTCATTATTAATTTTAAAATCTTTATTTCTTCTAAAGTAAATTTGCGTAAATCTTATTAAAATGACAAATTTAATTAACGAAAATGACAGGTCGTTACACATATATAAAAAAAAAGAGAATATTTATAATTTAGAAATGATATAATAAAATTTTATAAAGGAAGTAACGTGCAGATCAAATAATGTACTATCCATGCATTAGTTTGTAGTATAGGCTGGGTGAAAACTTTTGCATGTGTACACGCAAATCTAGTAGGAAATAGGCAGTGTGTTTTTGCGTGAAGGGAAAAAATTAAGGGAGTGAAGTATTTGCATTTCTTTGGGTTACAGTGAGCGTACATTCTTAGTTGATATAGGCTTGGGCCGTGAGCTTATGCATACTTCCAGTTGAAGTTTAGTAATGTGGTGGTTGTGCGTTTTGTTTAATTAAATAATAGAGTATATATATAAAAGGTAGAAAAAAAAAAGATTTTATTTTGGGCCGAGTTGTTCGTCAAGTAGGGTGGTGTAGTGGTCGAGCGTATCGTGCCAAATTTCTTTGACTCTATTCGTTCCAATTGTTTCAAATATTTGCGTTGACCATAAATTTTAAAAGTCACGTATTCGGTATTTGGATCTTGTTATAGATTTGAATCTAGGCGTGACATCCAGGGAAATTTGATCGCTACCCTCTGTGCGTTTCTTTTTTTTGGTGGATTTTTCATTTTCGCTTGAATCAAATTTTCTGCAGCTTTCAAGTGAGTATTTCTCACCAGACATACGTATTTATATTTTGGTAAATTATTGCAAGTGTATGTGTAAAATTGTATTTCACTATTATCTGTCTGTAATGTAATATAGAATGATGGACCCCATTTAAATTGACACCTCATCAGTATTATCTGTTATATTATTTCTGCAGTTATATTATTAATTGTTATTTACTGCTTAAATCACCACTGCAAGTTCCCTGTTAAAGTTGGATTGTTATGGGCTGAAATAATGATTATTGTTAAACTAGTCTGTTAACTGCTTAACTGATAACTTGGGATTGCGGGTTTGAAATGATAGAACCCGGGGTTTTGTAAATTACGGGTTGAAATGATATAAATCCGTATCACTTGACCTAGGCTAGAGAACTATATACAGGCCCGTGGTTCTTATAATATTTTCTGAAATATTTAAAATTATTTTGGAAGTTAAATATTTGATTTAATATCTTTAAAGGATTTTTTTTTATTTTTATTTTTGAATGAGTTATAAATGTAAATAAATAAATAAATATTTGAATAGAATTTTGGAATATAACTTATTTTGGAAATTCTGGATTTTGAAAAATAAGCCTTCAGTTAATAAATAAATAGATAAATAAGTTATATTTGGAAATATTTATTTAGTTAAACAAATCTGCTACAGCATTTTAAATGCTGTCTTTTTGAAATTGGACTAGTTTTACCCGTAACTTTAGGTAGCATTTCCTAAGTGCTACAGAATCTAGAATTGATTGTTTTAAAACTCATGGAATTTGATAAATTTTATTTTATGTTAAGTTTTGGAAAATCTTAAGATATGATATTTATAACTGGATTTTCCTTAATAAATTTAAGATGAATATTCTAGTATTAAGTGAATTTTGAAGATATTAAATGACTAACATTTGGAGTTTATTTATGGAATTTATGGGAATATTCAAGACTAAATAATAAAACATTGATTTGTTGAAAGAATAAAATCCAAACTTAGTTTTGAATAGGAAATACTCCAATTGGATATATATATATAGGAATTGTAATGGATTTGGGGACATAAAGTGATATTTAAATTATGGTTTAAACTTTAAATAAAGAAATATATTTGTAAAGCTATATAAATTATCTTCTTTACAAAGTAACCATAAAGTTAAACCATTATTCTATATACCGTTGAATATCCAAACCATTTGTGTGTTGGGAGTTATGGTTTTAAAGTAAAAATTCCAAATATTATGTTTTGAAGATATAATTCAAATATTTGGCTTCCAGATATTATAAATTTTAAGCAGTATGGTTTTTGGAAAGAATTATATTTGAATATAACGATATTATATTGTTTTTGGGTTTTAAAATGATATCGTATTTATATTTTGAAATGGAAATGTTTATTCTGGTTTTAAAGTATAAAATGTTTTAAATGACCACGGGTTATAATAACGATGGGTTGGCAAAGAGACCGGGATCGGATATGGACATACTCTCTGTCGATACCGAAAACCACTTTGACCAACCGTGTACGCGGTGGAGATTCCAGAATGAAGTAGGTCGGTGGTGGCGTTTCCTGTAAGGTAAATACGTGGACCCGACTCCCGTGAGTTGGCATAAGGTGGCTAAAACAGGAACAATTCCAGGCCAATGAGGTCATTCCTCTGATCGGACGCTCCTCTTCGATATTATACTATGTTTTTGGATTGATTCGGTGGCCACCTCTATATTTTGATTTTGGGGAGTTAGTCCGAGGTGGGCGGTAACTGCGGCTACGCGTTTCCATCAGCCTGGATAGCAATTGGTATATCTACCCTGGCATTGCCTAGTTGTGCCGTGTCATCTACCATACCGAGCCTTTACTACGAGTTTCTATTTGTGTCGTACCTATGGAGTATCCTCTGGTAGCTTCCCGATCAGGAGGTATTACGGTACTGTATAGACTATTGGCATTATTTGTGTTAAGGGGAATATTGGGTCACTCCTTAACGCTATTAAAAAGTAAGTTTATTTTATAAATAGACACTATTATAATAGCGCAATATACTACATAGTAAATAGTTTAACGGATCCTTAGAGGATGGGCGGTCCCAAGCATCCTTTAAGTTACTTGTTCTATATTACAGTACACTTGAATTAGCTTACATTATATAAGTATGTACGTCCTGACTCGAGTGTTATGTTTTATTTTACGCTCGGGTCAGCCTGAGTTGCAGTTTCAGTTTTTCTCTCCGGAGCTAGGTCATCCCGTAGATCATTCGTGCTGCCGGAAGCTTTTCAGTCCCTATCTTATCTGCAATCAAGACTTTGGAGGAATCTGTTTCTATTTATGTCTACAGCTGTATTGCAGATTCTAAACTATGTAAATTCTTTTTGGTTAAAAGTTTTATGGTGGCTTCATGAACCACTAAATATTTTATTTCCGCTGTGAGTTCTGATATCTGTGTATGTGATTCTGTGATTTTATTTACTGCATATTCTGAGTTCTGCCAAAATTATTCTACAACGCAGTACTTTGAACACTTCAAGTCCGACATGAGCGGATGCGAAGGGTTGAAAATATTGGGTCGTTACATTTGGTATCAGAGCTTTGGCTCTAGGCAAAACTTAGAATGTATGGTAAAATTGATTTACAGAATCACTTTCATTTGAGCTTGAATCTCTTCCTTTTCGAATTTTGGAACGTTCCCTGCGGTTCCGAAGTTCATTCGTGTCCCTCACTATTCATTTTTCCGATTCTGGAGTATCCCATAACTCCACTTCGGATGATCTTTATAGTAAATTGGCGGTTACGCCAATATTCTAATATAGGGGTGAAACTCCTTTACAACTAGCATTGGTTCACCGGAGATTTATATTTATCCTCAGTTTAGATGCTAGTATCTTTGGTTATTCTAAACTCTATCTCTTCAGATCGAATGTAGATTTACCCTAGAAAATCCACATCGATCTTATTCTTTAAGTCACGGTTGACCCGGTTAAGGTTGCCCGCGATTTATATAAACTTATCTGGTTCCTTATTCTGTTATTTAACCATCGGATCTTCTGATTCCAACTTATCTTTAAATCAAAATTCTCTTTAATTTGAGTCCTTCAAAATTTGAATCTCTATCCTTGTTTTGAAAAAAAAAATTATTCCTATATTTGGGAAAAATCTAATATTATATATATAAGTATAATTTTCAAAATTTAACTAGTTGTTTAGAGATAATAGTGTTTGATTTTATTTATGGTTTTGTAAACCATTGGTTTTGTCTTATATAAATAATTGAACTATAAAACATGGTTATAAATTTATTTAGAAACAAAAAATGAATTTAAAACAAGAATTTAAGAATTTAATTTCTGATAGTTTCAAACCTTGTGTTTAAAGTCTTAAAAGGATATATTATTTAAATTATTTTCGAATATAAATTTGTTTCCAAAGAATTTTAAAAGTTTTAAAAATTAGTGCTCTTCTCTTTGTCGCTGGAAAATAATTTCGGTGATGACTACAACATCATCGACATTCATTTTCGAGTATCAAAGTAAAGAGACCACGTTGTAGTTTTGTTTCAAAAATTTAATTGATTTGAATTTCTAAATATGACTTAATTTATAATATATATAGATATATGATTTAAATTGATTTGACATATCCTATATGTATGTATTTATTTATCTCTAAAGGGTTTGAAGTTAATTGGAAATTTAATTCATAAATTTATGTTAAAAGGTGATTCTAATGATAAAATAAAGTCAAATTTGGAATGAATATTTAAACTTGAATAATATAGTTGGAATTTTTACTTGTATAAATTGCATGCCAATATAACTTACCTAAATCATTCATAAATTAACTATGTAATTGGATAATGTATAATATAAAAGGATTTTATAAATAAAATTTGAGTGGTTATAATAAATGTTATACACTTAAAGTTTCAGTTACAACAAGACAAATAGAGGTAAATAGAAATAAAATAATAATTGAATAATATACAATATCAAATGGTGTTAAAGGAAATTTAGAAATATATTGGAATAGTTATATTAAATATAATCTACTTTATATGTGCGATAGATATATTAAGCAGAATATATTTAATAATAATCTGGAATAAAGAAAATTAAATTTGTTGAATAAAAGATGATTATTATAAATGACTATACAAATTTTTGATTTTAGAAAATAATTGGATAATAAGATAATTAATTTGGAAATAGTTAAGATTGATTTAACTTCTGTAAAAATCAAATGAATTAAATCAATTATTGAATATTAATTAATTTAAATTGAAATTATATGGTTTAGAAATTGAGAAAATATTTGACATAGATGAGAAAAATATTGAGAAAAATAAATTTAATTTGGAATAAAGAAGAAACTAAATGGGGAATTTTGTTTATTTTGGGAAATGGTAAATTTACTTTAAAAAATTAAGTTAAATTACCATTTCAAATTTGGATTAAAATTAAACATTTTAAATTAGAATGTTATAATACCTTGTGAAAAATTTGGATAAAAAAAAAAATATGAATGATTTTTTTTTTTAAGTGTAGGGATATTATACAAGTAAATATGTAAATAAATAAATGTTAAAATTTTAAGTATAAATAGATGAAATCAAAGATTAATTTAAAATTGAATTTTATTGTTTAGATTAATGATTCTAATTTAAGTTTTAATTCAGTTTTCTTTCAGGTTGTTTCTATTCCCCTACCTTCTTCCTTTTCGAGGACGAAAAGTTCTGAGTGGGGGAGAGTGTAACAGCCCAATTTTTTTTACAAGTATTTTTCACTTGTATTTTTTTTTTAAAAAAAAAAAAAAAAAACTTTGGGGTTTATTTAAAGTGATTAAAACAAAATATGAAAAAAAAATTAGGACTAACTAATAAGATCTCTGAAAAAATCAAGTTTTAATTAAGAAAACATTTATAGCTTAGGTGGTTAAGACATCTGGGCTATTCACGACAGGTCACGAGTTCGAGTCTCAGCACGGTCAGAATTTCGAATTTTTTTTATGTATAAATGAACTGGGTAATCACGCGTTAAAAAGGGCGCGTAAATCTAGGGAATAAGTACCGTGTATATATATATATAAAATATGAAGAATGTAAACCAATTTAAATTTTAGTTAAGTATTATTTTTTAAGGATTTAGTGTATTTATAAACTGTTAAATATCGCGTTTAAAAGGACGCGTAAAATTTATGGTAAGTAATGTAATAAAACGTGTAAAATTTAAAACGTTATTTTATATATATATTTTTGATGTTTTGTATTACGTCAGTTTGACGTACTTTTAAAATCATATATAAACACCTTTATGGATTAAAACATCAGTTAGTGATTTTTAAGACGAACGTTACTTTTGGTTGTAACTGACAGTTTGGTTTTAAATAAAATGTGTATATACGTTTCCATTTCCAAAAGCTTTGAAAAATTCTTGCCGTCATTTAATTAAATCAAACTAAAAAAAATAATATATCAATTCTCATATAATTGGAACGGTTCATATTTTGCCATTCCTCTGATCACGAAACCTTATCTGCCTAAATCTACAATCACGCATATATCATTTGAAAGAAAATCAATTTTGCCTTCCTTTGCGCGTGACACAAAATTTTATTCTTTTAACATTTTTGGCATTTGCCTCTTACCTTTTTGTTTCTTGAGCATGTCACTGTATTCATTTATTCACGCAACCTAAATGGACTAATATATTTGATTGCCTAAAAATCAACTCATGCATTCAAATTTAACCTTGCCTATCTTTTCAAATTCTCACATTCCTATTTATATCTCTCTGTTTCCACTGCCTTTATTTTGCAAGATAAAATTTTTTTCGTTCCTATAATCACGCATATAAAGTAAAAAAATCGTATTTAAATATCTTTATGGAGAAAAATATCAGTCAGTGATTTTAAGACGGACGTTATTTTGTTTTAAAGGACCGTTTGATTTCTTTTAATAAATGGTATACGTTCTTTGCCTAAAGCTTACATAAATATTCACCTTTTCATTTATGGGTATCAAACTAAAATCAAGATTTTAGCTAAAATAAAATGGATCACACGTGAGCAACATTAGTGCATTTGTATATATGTAACGTTCGCATTTTTGCTTATTCCTCTTACCCTCTGTTGTCGTCAGCTTTACCAAACATCACGCTTGCCCTTCCTTTGATCAATATTCCCCTTAAGTAACGTACAAACTTTATAAATCAAACCATGTATCACGCAAGTCATTTATTTCCCATAATCCAAGCTGCCATTTTCTCTGCCTTTTTGTTTACAAATTTTCGAATACTGATCAAACTTTATACGTTGGAAAAAAAAAATTTATCCTTTTGCAAAACTGAAATGAGTTAATCACGCCACATCCCTTGATCACTGCCTTGCCGTTTCACAAATTCGTGTATAAATATGCCAGAGATCCACATCTCAAAAAAAAAAAGAAAAAAAAACTCACCACTCTTCAAAGCATTGCAAATTTTCCTCTGGCAATTTCGTTCGAAGCATCAGGTAATTGTCTTATTGTTTTCTCTTTCTTTTCCTTCCAGTTTTTCCTTTCCTCAGTTTTTTTTGTTCTCATTTGATATGCTCGGCCACTCCAACCCATCTACTTCACCCGATCTAGTTGACAAACTTTGGAAATTTATGAGTCATCACATCTGTAGAAATCTAATATGTGTGTGCAAAGAGATGGTGTAGTTGACCCAGATTTAATTTAATGCTAGCTTAAAGTTTACGCGTACTATCACTACGGAAAAATGGGTTATTCATTGTATATATCATACTTAGTTTTGGGTCAAACAAAATAGAAAGTCAATAATGTTCATTGAAAAAAAAAAAGAAAAAAAAAAGAAAAAAAAAAGAAGAAAGAAATATATATGTAAAACAGAGGAAGGAGAGGAAGGGAAGAGGGAGAGGAGAGATTTGAGGGTACCTGTACATGCGTGTATCAGTGAGAAGCTTTGCCTTTTTGCATATATTAGATAATTTACCTGTACTAAATGCATATCATATAGGAAGCAGTGCCTGCATATTTTTAACATAAATATAGTTCAGACCATATAGTGTGTGTGCAAGCATCTATTAAAAAAGATCCATGCATTTAGTCGAAAGATTGGGCGAATTGTGCATGTGATATATATATTTATAAATAAATAAATAAAAAACACACACTGATTTCATTTGTAAATTAAATGCTTACAATTTATAAGCTTTCATTCCAAACAATATTTCAATTTGTACCGGACATTGATTTAATTCAATTTACTATTTAATATTATTAATTCATTAACTAAATTCACTACTTACCTTTGTTCTCTTATATGCAACTCTTAGCCTAATATAACAATTTACATCACTTCAATTTATTCGTCATTTTGTTTCAACTGTAAATACTTAGCCTTATATTCCCATGGTTTCATTTCCTTCTCAACATTTGCTTCATTATTAATTTTAAAATCTTTATTTCTTCTAAAGTAAATTTGCGTAAATCTTATTAAAATGACAAATTTAATTAACGAAAATGACAGGTCGTTACACATATATAAAAAAAAAAAGAGAATATTTATAATTTAGAAATGATATAATAAAATTTTATAAAGGAAGTAACGTGCAGATCAAATAATGTACTATCCATGCATTAGTTTGTAGTATAGGCTGGGTGAAAACTTTTGCATGTGTACACGCAAATCTAGTAGGAAATAGGCAGTGTGTTTTTGCGTGAAGGGAAAAAATTAAGGGAGTGAAGTATTTGCATTTCTTTGGGTTACAGTGAGCGTACATTCTTAGTTGATATAGGCTTGGGCCGTGACCTTATGCATACTTCCAGTTGAAGTTTAGTAATGTGGTGGTTGTGCGTTTTGTTTAATTAAATAATAGAGTATATATATAAAAGGTAGAAAAAAAAAAGATTTTATTTTGGGCCGAGTTGTTCGTCAAGTAGGGTGGTGTAGTGGTCGAGCGTATCGTGCCAAATTTCTTTGACTCTATTCGTTCCAATTGTTTCAAATATTTGCGTTGACCATAAATTTTAAAAGTCACGTATTCGGTATTTGGATCTTGTTATAGATTTGAATCTAGGCGTGACATCCAGGGAAATTTGATCGCTACCCTCTGTGCGTTTCTTTTTTTTGGTGGATTTTTCATTTTCGCTTGAATCAAATTTTCTGCAGCTTTCAAGTGAGTATTTCTCACCAGACATACGTATTTATATTTTGGTAAATTATTGCAAGTGTATGTGTAAAATTGTATTTCACTATTATCTGTCTGTAATGTAATATAGAATGATGGACCCCATTTAAATTGACACCTCATCAGTATTATCTGTTATATTATTTCTGCAGTTATATTATTAATTGTTATTTACTGCTTAAATCACCACTGCAAGTTCCCTGTTAAAGTTGGATTATTATGGGCTGAAATAATGATTATTGTTAAACTAGTCTGTTAACTGCTTAACTGATAACTTGGGATTGCGGGTTTGAAATGATAGAACCCGGGGTTTTGTAAATTACGGGTTGAAATGATATAAATCCGTATCACTTGACCTAGGCTAGAGAACTATATACAGGCCCGTGGTTCTTATAATATTTTCTGAAATATTTAAAATTATTTTGGAAGTTAAATATTTGATTTAATATCTTTAAAGGATTTTTTTTTATTTTTATTTTTGAATGAGTTATAAATGTAAATAAATAAATAAATATTTGAATAGAATTTTGGAATATAACTTATTTTGGAAATTCTGGATTTTGAAAAATAAGCCTTCAGTTAATAAATAAATAGATAAATAAGTTATATTTGGAAATATTTATTTAGTTAAACAAATCTGCTACAGCATTTTAAATGCTGTCTTTTTGAAATTGGACTAGTTTTACCCGTAACTTTAGGTAGCATTTCCTAAGTGCTACAGAATCTAGAATTGATTGTTTTAAAACTCATGGAATTTGATAAATTTTATTTTATGTTAAGTTTTGGAAAATCTTAAGATATGATATTTATAACTGGATTTTCCTTAATAAATTTAAGATGAATATTCTAGTATTAAGTGAATTTTGAAGATATTAAATGACTAACATTTGGAGTTTATTTATGGAATTTATGGGAATATTCAAGACTAAATAATAAAACATTGATTTGTTGAAAGAATAAAATCCAAACTTAGTTTTGAATAGGAAATACTCCAATTGGATATATATATATAGGAATTGTAATGGATTTGGGGACATAAAGTGATATTTAAATTATGGTTTAAACTTTAAATAAAGAAATATATTTGTAAAGCTATATAAATTATCTTCTTTACAAAGTAACCATAAAGTTAAACCATTATTCTATATACCGTTGAATATCCAAACCATTTGTGTGTTGGGAGTTATGGTTTTAAAGTAAAAATTCCAAATATTATGTTTTGAAGATATAATTCAAATATTTGGCTTCCAGATATTATAAATTTTAAGCAGTATGGTTTTTGGAAAGAATTATATTTGAATATAACGATATTATATTGTTTTTGGGTTTTAAAATGATATCGTATTTATATTTTGAAATGGAAATGTTTATTCTGGTTTTAAAGTATAAAATGTTTTAAATGACCACGGGTTATAATAACGATGGGTTGGCAAAGAGACCGGGATCGGATATGGACATACTCTCTGTCGATACCGAAAACCACTTTGACCAACCGTGTACGCGGTGGAGATTCCAGAATGAAGTAGGTCGGTGGTGGCGTTTCCTGTAAGGTAAATACGTGGACCCGACTCCCGTGAGTTGGCATAAGGTGGCTAAAACAGGAGCAATTCCAGGCCAATGAGGTCATTCCTCTGATCGGACGCTCCTCTTCGATATTATACTATGTTTTTGGATTGATTCGGTGGCCACCTCTATATTTTGATTTTGGGGAGTTAGTCCGAGGTGGGCGGTAACTGCGGCTACGCGTTTCCATCAGCCTGGATAGCAATTGGTATATCTACCCTGGCATTGCCTAGTTGTGCCGTGTCATCTACCATACCGAGCCTTTACTACGAGTTTCTATTTGTGTCGTACCTATGGAGTATCCTCTGGTAGCTTCCCGATCAGGAGGTATTACGGTACTGTATAGACTATTGGCATTATTTGTGTTAAGGGGAATATTGGGTCACTCCTTAACGCTATTAAAAAGTAAGTTTATTTTATAAATAGACACTATTATAATAGCGCAATATACTACATAGTAAATAGTTTAACGGATCCTTAGAGGATGGGCGGTCCCAAGCATCCTTTAAGTTACTTGTTCTATATTACAGTACACTTGAATTAGCTTACATTATATAAGTATGTATGTCCTGACTCGAGTGTTATGTTTTATTTTACGCTCGGGTCAGCCTGAGTTGCAGTTTCAGTTTTTCTCTCCGGAGCTAGGTCATCCCGTAGATCATTCGTGCTGCCGGAAGCTTTTCAGTCCCTATCTTATCTGCAATCAAGACTTTGGAGGAATCTGTTTCTATTTATGTCTACAGCTGTATTGCAGATTCTAAACTATGTAAATTCTTTTTGGTTAAAAGTTTTATGGTGGCTTCATGAACCACTAAATATTTTATTTCCGCTGTGAGTTCTGATATCTGTGTATGTGATTCTGTGATTTTATTTACTGCATATTCTGAGTTCTGCCAAAATTATTCTACAACGCAGTACTTTGAACACTTCAAGTCCGACATGAGCGGATGCGAAGGGTTGAAAATATTGGGTCGTTACATAATATACCTCGAGAACGTCGCCACCATCCTACTTCATTCTGGAATCTCCACCGCGTACACAGTTGTTAAAGCGGTTTTCGGTATTGGCCGGCTATAAGACAATATCCGATCCCGGTCTCTTTAACAACCAATCGTTATTATAACCCGTAGTTATAACCTTTTAAAACAATATTTATACTTCAAAATAAAATATTATTTCAACCCAAATCTTTATCAAAATAAAGATTAAATCATTCCAAAATATCATATCTTTCGGATCTTCTTTTCAAATCATTTTAATATCAAAATATCATATCTTTCAAAACTCCATTTTACAACCATTTTAATATATCAAAATATCATATGTTTTCAAAACCACATTTCAATCATTTAATATATCAAAATATCATATCTTTTTGAAACCACATTCATTTCAAATCATTATTCATTTTATTCAATTTAAAATATCGTTTCAATCCATATTTCAAAACAGTATATATTCCAAAAATCATTTTTAATCATTAAAATGAAGTTATTATGTTTAATAATTAAATTATTAAATTTTCAAAATTTTCGACTTTCAAAGTTTATTTATTCATTTAAGTTTATCAAAGCAGTGAAAATTCACTTTTCGTGGCATTTAGAAAACGCTATGGAAAAATACATTCAAAACAGTTCAATTTAACAAAAGACAACATTTTAAAATGTTGTAATAGGGTTTACTTAAATATCGAATAAACTTAGTTAAATTCAACAATTTATAGTACTTACAAAAATTGCTATAATAGCTTTTAATTCAATTTAGCTTTTTAGTTCATTATCATCAACTACAGCATTTTCAATTGCTGTAATATCATTTACATTGTACTTAATAGCATTTCAAAAATACAGTCAATTAACTTCAAATATTCAATATAATTTCTCAACCAATTATATTTTTATTTAAAACATTTTTAACTTATAAAATCATACATTTTCACATTTATAACATCATTTAATTTTTCCTCAAGTTCATGATCTTATAAAGTTAAATTTCCATTCAAAAATCAAGATTTAATAATAATTCACTTATTAAATTGCAATGTTCAATTTTAAATCCATTACATTAAATTTCAACTTAACACTTAAGTTCAAATTCTCAAATATAACTTAATTTTATTTTTATTTACTTAACTAAAAGTTCACTTTTAAGTCAATTTCATAAATTTCCAATTTTAGTTATATTTCAAAATTTCAACTTAAAATATTCTTTCATTTCACATTTCAAATTTGTTAAAAATCATTAATATGATATAAAATCACTTTTAATTCATTTAAATTCAAATTATCATAAATTTAATGATAATTTCATATTCAATTTAATTTCCAATTATCATTAAATCAAATTTTCCAAAATAACTTACGTTCAAAATTTTCTAACTTTTCATTAATTCATTTCACTTACAATTCTTCAAAAAATCAATAATACTTTACAAAATTTATTTTTAATAAATTTTAAATCAAAATATTATAATAATTACATTTCTAAAATATTTTAAAAATTTTAGAAAAACATATTTTAACTACGGGCCTGTAGATAATTTTCTACGCTAGGTAAAGTGATACGGGTAATATATCATTTCAACCCGTAATTTACAAAGAAAAATCCGGGTTTTATCATTTCAAACCCGCAGTCCCAAGTAAAAGAAATAAATTTGAAAATCATTCAGGCCTATCATTTCAGCCCATAAAGATTTTCCCTATTCTAAAGTCCGTTCGGGTATGTATCATTTCAACCCATAGTGATTCTAGTCCACAGGGAACTTGCAATGGTGATAAACAGATATGAATGAACAGTAACAACATATATATAATAACAGATGATATGACATGAAATTTAACATGATTAACATCATATATAAATAATCACAGTCAGTTATAACATCATATAAAATTCTACACATTCAATTGTTGTTGTTTCACAACTGCATAAGTATAAACGTCGTGTGAGTTTTACTCACCTTTTATGGCTGGAGATTTCAATACCAATGACACAACTGATTCCAGAAGGCACGATGACACAACAATAGGCTCTAGTGGGAAGAGATCCAATCTTAGAACTTGTGTTACAACCCAAAACAAAATATCCAAACAAACACAAATTCAATAAAACTAGATATGAAATAACTTTGAAATAAAAAGGAATAAAAAGAGATATGAATGCAATGACTTTTGCCTTGCTTTCTCTATTCTTTTGCACGACCTAGGGGTTTATTTAGGTCAGGTTTGACATGACTTTGGCTCAGGTTTGATCATAGGAATGCATGGCACAAAGGCTAGAACATGTGGAGGAAGTTACAACATAAGAATATCAAGAGACTAGGCAACATAGTGTAGTTTTGGTGCACCACAAGGCTCGTCTACATGCATTGTTTGGCTCGGCTCTTGATGTTTCAGATCTGGACAGAGGTTGGAGGGGTGTGTGATGATCAGGTCAGAGGTGGTGGTTGCTGCTATGGTGGTGGTTAGGGTGGTGGTTGAAGTGGATGAGCAAGAAAAGGCCAAACAAGCATAGATCTAGGCTTTTGGTTGCATTTGGAAGAGTTTGACCATCAAGGGGTGTTCGGCCATGGTCATGGCTGTAGGCTTAGATGGTGGTGATGGTCGGAAAGAGATGGAAGGGGGTGGTGGCCGTGGAGCAAGGGGGAAAGCCGCTCCAATCAGGGGAGAAAGCAAGGCAAATTTGCATAGAAATAGGAGAAAAAGTAGAAAGAAAAGAGGAATTTACCTAAAAAAAAATTCTTCAAGATGGAGGCCATGATTTTTAGGGTTTTTGCGCTTTGAAAATTCATGAATAACAGGAGGAAGTCGGCTGGAGAAAAAAAATGAGGAATAGTTAGGGTTAATTGGTGAAAGGTTAGGTTAAAAGTAAAAGGGTGGACTATAAAGGCCCATAGGAAGATAGAAAGTTTAAGGCCTTTCAAATTTCTCTTTTCTATTTTGTAAATACATAAAAAACCTGATAAAATAGATAAATAATCTCAGAAATAATGTAAATAAGAAAAATAAATAAATACATTTTAATTTATATAATTTATATAAAGAAAATATCAATATATGTGAAACTAGGCTAAATAAATTGAAACAACCCAAATAATCTTTGGAAAAATCTATTTTTAATCAAAATACATATAAAATTAATATTAATATAGTATAAACACAGCAAATAAAAGTGAATGTATAAAATAAATAAATAAAGTAAGGAGTGGCTAAAATAACTGATGAATTGATGACAAAAGAAACTGTAAAAGAAACGTGAAACGACATTATGTTTCTTAGCCTTTAAACCTTTCAAACTTCTTAAATTTGTTTACATAACTTGATATTCTGGAAGTAATAATAATAACAGATAAGATTTCGAAAATTTATCAAAATATAAATATATATATAATATTTATTAAATATATAAAGTTAAATTAAAGAAAATAGCTAAAATAGTAAACTAGTCTAGAAAATTTGAAATTACATGAAATAAATTTTAGAAAATTCATATGAGCTTGTAATATATTTTTAAACATAAATAATAATATAAAATAAAAGTACATTCACAAAACAAATAAAAAAAATTAAATATAATTTTAATGAAGAAAATAGCAGAAAATAAGAAAACAGCCTTAAAAAATAGGAAATAAATACAGTAAATTTTTGAAAAATTCTATTATCATTTTAAAAATATCCAAAAGTCAAAGTATACATAATATAACATAAATATACAAGTTGGAATAAGATATATCAAATAAAATATCATTTATAAAATTTAAAATAAAGACTATTGCTGAATAACCCAATATACACACAATATTGAAAACAGTATAACTTTTGCAATTTAAATCCGTTTTCAACGAAACGAAAAGCGGTGTTCTTAAAATTTTATGTACTTTCATGATAAAAGATAAAATTTAAAATTTCAAACTTTTAAAAATTTAGATTAAAAGTCAAAGTTTGATTAATTTGACCAAAATTCACTTTTTGGAAAATATTCTTTTTAGTCATGCTTTGGAATGATAATTCATATCAAAACTAAAGTTTATATTTAAAGTAACAAAACTAATCATTCAAAATAAAAAAATAAGTTTTTAAATCAGAATTTAATTAAAATAATTAAAATATACAAAAAAAAATCACAAAATACAAGGTTGTTACAGTTGTACCCACGGCCACCATCACGCCCATCGCGATGCCTCTAGGCGTCTCTACCACCCCAGCCTTCAACTTCACTTTCTTCCGAACCACGACCCCCTAAGCACGAATGAACCATAGATCTATGACCTGCTCGATTCCCTCTTCCAAATGTCGCCTTCCATTTGTCAAACGGTCGACGATCCGCCGTTGGATTGTAAACCCTAGAAATGGACGGTCGAAGTTCTTCCTCGATTTATGGTCAAATGATGCATCAAATTGAAAAATGAATTGTTGTAGTGGATTGCGCTCATCGAGAGCTTTACAACGATATAAAATTTGTTATGGTTTTGAGGTGTTTGATTTTTGATTTTGATTTGAAATTTGAAATTAGGTTTCTGCCATTAGAAGAAGGAAGAAGCAGATGAGGAACTGAAAAGTACGTACAGTAAAATGGAAAGACTACTAGGGTTTTCAAAAAAATAAATCAATTTATACGGACAAAGATAGATAAGAATGAATGGACAAATCGAATTGGGTCGAAACAACAATAGCAACCTAAAAAAGCCCGTTCCATTTTTGAAATGAAAGTAGATCGTCCCATACGTCAAAATATAGTTTTTGATATTTTTAAACTCAATGGAACTAGTTTCAAACCCCAATTCAAAAGTATATAGAAGTTAGCTTTTAAAATCAACTTACTTTATTTGAATTCATTAAATTGATTTCTAAGCGTTTTGAGCCCGCACGATCAAACGACAAGTCCGATCGCTATGAGACTAAAAATCCTACAATAATTCACTGTTACAGATCCGATGAAATTGGTCTCATCGAAATCCGAGTTAGTGGCCAAAATGGCTAATTTTCACGTTAAATAATAATTTACTATTAAATTGATCAAATCACTTTTGTATTCAAATTTAAAAATTATCCATTTTCATCATTCTTGATTACATATAAATTTATAATCTTTTAAAATAAATTTTCCATGTCAAATCCAATATTAAATATTGCACTAATTACAACTTTCAACTACGACTGTAATAAATTCATTAATTATAATTAAATTTTCAATAAATTCATTTATTTTGATTTACACTTATTTTAGATCAACCAAAACCTTATGAATATAGTTAACATTAGTTTACATTTCTTTACATTCATTATTTACGGTTATCGTCTTTTACACCATTAATTATAATATTCAATTTCATTAATTCCATTAATTATCAATTATAATTCCTTATTTAT
Source organism: Allium cepa (assembly GCA_030765085.1). Taxonomy (NCBI): domain Eukaryota; kingdom Viridiplantae; phylum Streptophyta; class Magnoliopsida; order Asparagales; family Amaryllidaceae; genus Allium; species Allium cepa. The sequence goes on from CM060930.1 coordinate 177,975,516, forward strand.
AATTATAACCAAATTAACTTTAGAATAATTTCAATTGATTGATATCACAGTAAAATAGTTCTCCATTACATTAAATTAACGTTGTTAAATTTAATTCTAATAAGCCATTCCATTTATAAATCATAAATTTTAATTTCTCCCAATAATAAATTTCTAAATCTTATTTATTTAATATTTTAATTATCGAAAGTTGTGGGTCGTTACAGCCACTATACTTTAAAACCTCCTTCTCATGCTTTCGAAAGTGTAGTTTAATTGCTTTCAAATTCATTTCGAAGGCGATGGTTTCGAAGGGGTTGGTATCAAAACCATCCTCTTTCTTTTATTTAGGATATATGCTTTTGAAAATAATGCTTTTGCCTTTATTCTTTTATGACCCTTAGTTATATTAAAAGTTAAACCCAAAAGGTTTCGAAAGGAATGATTTAAATGGTGTCGAAGCTATATTTCCACATACTTTTACTTAAACCCAATACTATCGAAAGGTTTGTTTTAATTGAAGAATTTTAGTTCTTTCAAAAGATATATACACACACACATATACATACATACATACATACATACATATATAATATGGGTTTTGAACTGGAGATGCCCAATGTTTTTGATAGGTATATTTGGAGTATTTTAATGGAGGGTTTCCAATGCTTTTGAAAGGAAAGTTTAAATGGTTTAAAAGAGGATGTCTAAGGTTTTAGTAAAGCTTTTGAAAGGGTTGTTGTCAATAATTTCCCAAGGCAATGGTTAAGGTTTAAACAAAGGTTTCGAAGGTATTGTACGACTTCATGGCCTAAAATCTTTTAAGTTATAAAGGGGTTTTAACTCATTTGGAAGGGATAGATAATCCCATTGATAAGGTTTCATAAAATACTATTTTATGTAAAGTAAGTATATATATATATATATATATATATCATGGCATAAGTGTTTTGAGTAAAACAAAGTATATGATTTCCTTGTTTATATCAAGGGTAAATCAATTGTAAAGATTGTTTACTAGGAAATGAAGTTCTAATAAGGTAGTTAACCCTAAGATAAGAAATAAAACATGAATAGGGTAGTTAACCCTAAGTTTATGATTTATATATTAGAAGACCAGATGCGACCGGTGTAGGGTTGCACCTATACTTTAGCGATTAGCCCCTAGCTAAACTAAGTCTAAAATTTAAGTGTGTAGGGCTTATCACAGTTGGGACTAAATTGAGATTACACATAGAAGGGAATATAAAAAGTAAAGATGGATTATTGGTGAGCCCGTAAAACCATTAGGTTCAGTTGACCGTAGAAAAGAAAGTTAAGGGCAGTCATCCCGGTCTCATATCTAATAGAAGTTAGATATTGAGTATGCCTAGTAGGCCCGAGTTTGCCAATGGTTAATAGTTATCCAAGTAAAACTATAATACGGACAGATAGTCCATTGATTTCATGATTTTGTGCATATATATGCTTGTTATTATTGTTATAATCAGTTTGATTGCAGGATTCTGATTTGCAAAAGATATGCTTTTTAAATGGATATTAGTGAGGGGAGGCCTGTTCCACTAAGAGGTGTGGTCTCACTTAATATCAGTAAGCCGAGATGTAATAATGTTATTTACATTTGGCTTTATGTCTGACTCAAAGTTTATGTTTTCCCTTTAAACTCTCGGGTGTTCAACATTTAATTTGAGTAGTTTAAGATTTAAGGTTTTTAAGGTTTAGTAGGTTAAAAGAATAAGCTTCCCAAGACCTGTTGGAAGTAAAGTTAGCTAAGTAGAAACTATTAGTTTTATTTCAGCTGTGATGTATTTATGACAGCTATGTCTGTTTAGTACTCTGATCATCCAAGGGGGCATCTTCATATGTCGCTCTTGACATAATTTGTAATAATTGTATTTGTTTGAAACCTGGGAATCGTTTGGGATTATGTAACTGAATATGAAAATTGATATGAAATGTAATCAGAAAAGTTGTGTTTGAAATCAATTAATGATTTATGTCATATTCATATGCTTCTGATATTATGGATACATTAATATTACCATATTTTATCACCGGAAGTTAATACTATAGTGATTGCAGCATCTATAATGTTTAGCTTCGGGCTTCAATATAGGTAATGTTACAACTTGGTATCAGAAAATAGGTTTGTGAAACTCAAAAGGAAATTTCAAACTTAAAAATGATTTTGAAAGCATAATCCAAAGGAATTAGAGGAAAGATTAGGATATGAGATAACGCTATAGTAACGTACTTGTATTTGCAATATATGAGTATTCGCTCTATCTATATTCTCCATCATTATTAGGCTATTCTTCTATATCTTCAAAGGCTCGAATGCATATTTTTAAGGATGTAAGATATTGACGCTAGGAGTGGAAGAGTTAACATTGGTGGAGGAAGCACCATAAACAATGGAAATGCTTGACCCAATAGGAGAAATCCGGGTCGACCAACAAATTCTAATCCAAATTCAAATGCTAATATAGGTGTTGGAGTACCGCAAGTTAATATGGAAACTATGTATCAGTTCTTCGTTAATATGATGCAGGCTGGAGTTGCTAAAGAATTAGTTGGAGGAAATGTTGAAGGAGGAAATTACGGAGCTCCAGTTGTCAATAACTATGCAATCTTGAGCAGAGACTATACCAAGCTTGGAGGAAAGCCATTTATTGGGGCTGAAGACGCAATCGAAGTATAGAATTAGTTACTTCATTATGAGGGGATCTTTGATGATTTAGGGCTTAATGGTGAATAGAAGAGGAGACTTGCTTCTACACAGTTATAAGAAGTAGCACTATATTGGTGGAACATTATTACCATGAGAGTTAACGAGGAGACCAAGACTTGGGCTGAATTTAGGAGGAGGTTTGAGGAAAGATTCATGTCAAAGATTACTAAGTCAACTTTACTCAGGAAGTTTATGGAGTTGGAGAAAGGAGACATGATAATGCTTGAGTACGCAACCAGATTTGAGGAGCTATCGAGATACATATATGCCACGGTTGATACAAAAATCAAAATGAATGAGAAGTTCATTTGAGGACTGAAACCTGAATTAGCTAAAGCAACTTTGCCAAATATCAAGGATCCGTGTGATGTATTTGTTGAGATGGCATTGAGGTAGGAGGAAATTCTTATGAAGTGGTAACAAAGCAACGGAAGGTTAAAGTGGGTAGAACCAGAAGTGAAGTTTTTCCATAAGAAGGGCGCTCAAAAGAGAGAAGCTGCTAAGAAGGCAAAGGCTAATCTAGTTTGCTTTAAAGGCGACAAGAAAGAACACTATGCTCACAAGTGTCGGACAGGAAAAGGGAAGAAAGCTGCTGATAAGAAAGAGATGAGGTGCTTTAACTGTGATCAGATAGGACATTATAAGAACCAGTGCAAGGAGCCAGCCAAGGATGGAAAAGGCAAGATTTTGCATTGGAACTAGCCACCTCAAGACCAACAGCTGGGAAGAAAAGAAATGCTATGTTGGGAGGTAAGCTGTTGATTCATGGTGTATCAGTTAGTGTTCTATTTGATACTGTTGCATGGAATTCTTTTATATCTCATTGTTAATTTGATAAGCTTAACCTAGAACCCTCATATCTAGTTACTTCCTTAAGGGTTGCAAATCCGTAGGAGAGTATGCGACTCTTGGGATCAGATGTGACCACATAGAGTTGGAATTGTTAGGTCATGTGTTTGCTTTCAGTTTGCATGTATTTTATTTCGTAGGGTTCGGAATTATTTTGGGCATGGATTGGTTAAGTAAATATGATGCTAAGATATTTTTTCATAATATGAAAATATCACTTAGTCACCCTAGCTATAGTGATCGAATTATATGGTCTGAAGAAGACCCTAGTTTTGAGGTCAATGCTTTATTGGGTGTTATAGAGGAAGAAGACGAGTTAAATCGTGTTCTCGTTGTTAGAGAGTTCGCAGATGTCTTTGAGTCTGAAGTAGGACAACTATCGAAACAAGCTATTGAGTTTCAGGCAGATTTAGTACTAGGGAGAAGAACTGATAAGTAGTCCGTCAAGTAGAATGACACCTACCAAGTTGAAGGAGCTAAAGGTGCAATTGATGGATTCGGGAAGTAAAAACTTCATCATACCAAGTAGTTCACCCTGGGGAGCAGCCGCAGTGTTTATAAAGAAACTGGATGGATCGTTAAGGTTGTGTATAAATTATCGTAAGTTGAATGGGAAGATGATAAAGAATCGATATTTATTACCTATAATTGATGGTTTTTTCGACCGGTTGAGTGGAGCCAAAGTATTTTTCCAGTTGGATTTGGTAATAGGGTTCCATTAGCTTAGAGTGGTTGAAGATAGAATTCCTTTTGACGACGTTTAGAACAAGATACAGATCGTACGAATGGTTGGTGATGCCATTCGGAATAACAACTACACCGGCATTTTTTGTGACTTGATGAATAGGATCTTCAAGGAGCATCTAAATAGATTCGTGTTAGTGTTTATAGATGACATTTTGATATACTCTAAAGATGAAAAAGAGCATGAAGTACATCTTAGAGTGGTGCTTGAGACATTGAGGTAGCATCAAATGAAAGCGAAATTTCGAAGTGTCATTTCTGGAAGAAGAAAGTGAAGTTTCTTGGTCATGTAGTCTCAGTGAAAGGATTGTCCGTAGATCCGACTAAGATTAAGGCAGTGAATAATTGAAAAAGACCCGAGACGTACTAAGAATTTTTCGTGGATAGCGGCAGCGATGACTAATTTAACATGGAAAGACGTGAAGTTTGTCTGGACTGATAAGTGTGAGGAGGCATTCTAGAAATTGAAACACTTATTGATGAATGCATCTATGTTAGTTGTTCTAGAGGGGAATATAGACTTAGTGGTGTACACGGATGCATGTGGAGCAGAGTTAGGAGCTACGCCAATGCAAAGAAGTAAAGTGATTACCTATGCTTCACGACAACTTAGACCATATGTAGTAGATATCCAACCTATGATTTGGAATTATTGCAGTAATTTTCGCATTAAAGGTGTAGAGACACTACCTTTTGGATATATATGTGTGTGTGTGGGGGGGGGGGGGGTTCGAAGGGGAGTTCCCTAATGTTTTCGAAAGGTTTAATTGGAGTATTTGAGTATAGGGTTTCCAATTCTTTTAAAAGGAAAGTTTAGACGGTTTAAAATGGGATGTTTAAGGTTTTAGTAAAGCTTTCGAAAGGATTGTTCTTAATGATTTCAAACGGCAATGTTTAAGGTTTAAACAGAGGTTTCGAATGTATTGTTTGGCTTCATGGTCTAAAATATTTTTAAGTTAAAAAGGGTTTTTAACTTATTTGAAGGGATTGATAATCTCATTGATAAGGTTTCATCAACACTATTTTATGTAAAGTGTATATATCGTGGCATAAATGTTTGAGTAAAACAAACTGTATGATTTCGTTGTTTTATAAAGGCATGATTTCAAGGGTAAATCATTTGTAAATATTGTTTACAAGGAAATGAAGTTTTAACAGGTTAGTTAACCCTAAGATAGAAAATGAAACATGAATAGGGTAGTTAACCCTAAGTTTATGACTCAGATATTAGATAACCAGATGGGATTGGTGTAGGGGCGCACTCTATACTTTAGCTATTCGCCCCTAACTAAAATAAATTCAGAATTCCATTGTGTAGCGCTTGTCACGGGTGAGATTAAATTGAGGTTACACATAGAAGGGGATATGCAAAGTAAAGATAGGTTATTGGTGAGCCCGTAAAACCATTGGGTTTAGCTGATCCTAAAAAGAAGGTTAAGGGTAGTCAGCCTAGTATTATGTCTAACAGAAATTAGATTATTGAGTATGTCTAGTAGGCCCGAGTCATCCAATGGTTAATAGTTAGTTAAGTAAAACTATAGTGTGGACAGATAGTCCATTGATTTCTTGATTTTGCGCATATACGTACTTGCTATTGTTGTTATAATCAACTTGATTGCAGGATTATGATTTGCAAAAGATATGCTTTTTAAAGGGATATTAGTGAGGGGAGGCCCATTCCACTAAGCAATGTGGTCTCACTTAATACCAATAAACCGAGATTAATAATATTATTTACATTAGGCTTTATGTCTGACTCGAAGTTTATATTTTCCCCTTAAACTCTAGGTGCTGAACATTTAATTTGAGTAGATTGAGAGTTGAGGTTTTTCAGGTTTAGTAGGTTGGATGAATAAGCTTCCGAAGACGTGAAGGAGGCAAAGTTAACTAAGTAGGAGCTTTTTAGTTTTACTTTCGTTGTGATGTCTTTATGACATATATGTCTATTTAGTACTCTAATCATCTAAGGGGGCATCTTCGCATATCGCTCTTAGCGTAATTTGTAATCATTATATTTGATCCAAACCTGAAAATGGTTTGGGATTATGTAACTGAATATGAAATATTGATTTTGAATGTAACCAGAAAATTTGTTTTTGAAATCAGTTGATGATTTATTTATTTTGTCACTGGAATTTGATATTATAGATGACTGCAGCATCTGTAGCACTTAGCTTCAGGCCTTAAGATAGAGGATGTTACATCTTCTTATTCATGCTCGGGAATTGGATCCAAGGAATATCATTGATTCCAAAGTAGTAGCCTCAGTCGGTATTTATATCATATGATATTTTCTTTTTCTCTTTGAGTTTAGTTTGATCAATCTTGGATATGCTCATGTTTATTACAGGTTACCAAAACAACGATCTGTACCTTAATGGACTTGGATTTCGATTTTCGTTGAAATTTGGGCCCAATAAAGTGTAGGTTGTTACAAAGTTGATATCTTTAGGTGACATTAAGTTATCACAAGTTGATATCTCTAGTTGATATTAAGCTATCTCAATTTGATACAGAGAGAAGGCAACAAAAACTGGAGACCTTACAGAGAGATAAACCAAATACGAATGCGGGGTCTCCGTGTTTTATGCTCTTATCTCAAATTTGGTGGACGTTTTCATCTACAATTTCGTAAATGCTTTCTCACTTATATAGAAGTAATTGCTCGCCATTGAGCTTGAGCATGGCTTCATATGTGCCCCCTTCAAACAAAGTAATGTTTGTTGCAGCTCGAGTCTATGATGTGAGAGATGAATGAATCTATTATAAGATTCAGATTCTCCTTGATGTTTTCCTAGGCAACGAGCATCGATTCGATGGGGCTAAGCTGACAATAGACCAATGACTACGCATAAGTTCAAAAAGCTAATTGTTTATGATCCTCTGGAAAGATGTGCCTTTCTTCCCTCGCTATCATCTCATTGGGGGCGTGGTTATGCTATTGAACAGCTGGTCTTTTGGTACGTATGGCAGAAGAACCATCTTATGACCTCACAATTCCTTGAGAACTTATTGGTATCTCTAACTGATATCGGCTATCGCAAGTCGATATCTCTAACTGATATCAGATATCTCCTATTTGTATCTCTAGTTGATACCAGTTATCTCCTACTAATATTTTCACTTGATATCAGCTATCACAAGTTGATATCGCTATCGCAATTTGATATCTTCAATTGATATCAACTATCTCCAGTTGTTATCTCTAGTTGACATTAAATTATCGTAAGTTGATATCTCCACTTATCGAAGTTGATATCTCCATTTAATATATCAGCTATTGCAAGTTGATATCTCCAATTGATACCAGTTATCTTCAGTTGATATGGCTATTTGGTAACCAATTTGAAAATTATATCCTTACTATTTAAATGAGTTATTTTACACCTAATCCGGTTAATGATGAATTATCATTGGCTTATCGAGGATTTACGTAGTTTCCTTTCCATAACTTATTAATTACCTTCTTAATTAATTAATTAACTACCTTTTGTAATTAGCTCTTCCCTTTACCAAAGAATTCATATAAATTCGAAAATGCGTAAGAAAAATCCTAAAAATTCACCAAAAATTCTAATCATCATATTTTACCTTATATAAAATTTTCAAGCTAAAATAATTATTTTAAATATTTTAAATAATTGATTTCCAAAATTAGGAATTTTCGCATCTTAGAAAGTTCATATAGATTCCAAATAATTTTAGAAAATTATGAAATTAAAAACACATCTCCACATATTATTATACAAATTATAAAAAAATTTCAAGTGATTTGGAGAAGGTCAGATTAACATTTTTTCTTCAATGCAAAAAAATTTATCATCGTTAAATGTCCAAACATGAACCAACATTTTCTAATCTTTCTAAACTTGTTCATTAACATTGAAAACATCCCAAATACATGTAATAATCTAACCCATACAGGTTTGGAAGGTTTAGAGAAAGAATTTCTCTCCTAAGTTAGGTTCAAACTTAGTTAAAATGTCTTATCTTCTTCTCAATGATGAAAACGTATTCTTTTTCTTAATATTCTTTTTCTTCCTTTTGAAGTTATGGTTGGCCTATACTTTATTTATACTTTTTTGAGTAATTGAAGAATGAATGAAGAGTGGGAGGTTAAGGGGCTAGTAATTCGAGGTTTGGGCTAAAAACTCATTCCAACCTATCCGTTTTAGTTCCCATAACTCTCCATCTTAAATTCTTTGCCTTTTAAATAATCTTTCTGTACGTTTATCTCATAAAACAATTTGATTGATTGATTGATTCACCATATCATAGTACTCCAAAATAGGGGTGTTACATCTTTCCTCTTCATTGGACCACCCATATTTAAATCAATTAATATATATGGACTAAGCAACAAATGGAATAAATACATACATTATATATTTTATACTATTCCTTTTATTAATTTAATCAACCTATTGAATTAAATTAATTATTTACAGTAATCATAAATATTTAACTCGGTTAATTTTACTGGTTTGAAAACTTAAATTATTCACACACACACACATATATAACTAATAATTATATATGTACATATATAAATCATCTTCATAATAATTTATAGTAATTATAAATTATTATACTATAGCATTTTTGATCCAATTCTACAATTCATAGTTGTGTGACTTCAATCCTCAATTAATATTTGAATAATTTAAATATCAATGTCTATGTTGATTTTGTTGAAGCAATGTAAAGATCACGAAGTCGTATGTTTATAGACCATCTAGGTGAAGTCCTACATTGTCATTTTGAAATGCACCTTTGTGCAATGATTTTATGCATGTTTATTTGTTCTATCACTTAGACATCTAGGATTAGGTGAACAATCGAAATGGTAATAACGTCATTAGTTAATTATAAAGTTGAGCCATTAGGTTACTTAGTTCATCGATAACAATTTTTAGTTAACCAATTCTGGCGAGAGATTTTTAACTTCAAGCCAAAAATCAATTTTGGTGATATTAATCTTCTATATTGAAGGCGACGAAATCTCTCTAGAGTAGTGTTTCACTACAAGTATCTGGTCTCAAACCCAACTAAATGAATTCCATGCTTGGATATGAATTCCCTATTGAGATTTTATCATTGTTTTAAACATACATAACATAATATTTGTACAAAGTTTATAAGAAGTTAAATTATTTTATTGCATCGTGCAACTTTTCATAAAAGTCTTGGGCATTAATCGGTATTGTTATGATCTATAATATTAAAAGAATATTGCTGAATTTTGTCTCAAAGCTTGATGTTTAACCTACATTATTAGTTGAATTTATCAATTTACGGATGGATAGTAAAATATATGTTATATGTGTCAAAATTTGCTTTAATTGCGTAAGTATACCTTCTATTTGTTCATGCATCATTGTATTCAAATTTTGTAGTCGTGTAGTTTAGTTATCAAATCCTGGAAACAATCTCTTTAGTAATGAAAATAAGACTGCACACAACTGATAGAGTTAGAAGTATGCCTATGGGAAATTTTGTAATTTATTGTAAATTAATTAACACTGTAATCAATTCTCATTCACAATAAAGGTATTTTTCTTACTGTTATATATTCGTTATAATGTGTTATAAATAATTAAATGCTTAATTAAATATATTTAACAAAAAATCATAGATGTTGTATTTGCAGTAGTAATTACAAATACTTGTAATCATGAGTATTGTATCAAAATGTAACGACCCAGAATTTTAATTAATTAAAATTTGAATATTTAATTAATTTTAAATATTAATAAGTGGAATTTATTAGTCGAATAATTTTTTTTTCGAATAATTGGATTTAATTGGATAATTAAATCGATAATTTAATATGTTAAATTATGGAAATAATTGAAAATCGAGTTAAATATGATTGAAAATGATTTGTAAAATTTTATTTTATCATATTGAAGTTAGAATGATGTTTTAGAACTTTTAAAATCGAATTAAAAGTTAATTTGTGAAAATTGAATATTTTAATATTTAATCGACTAGTGAAATTAGTCAATTTTTGAACAGTCTCAGAATTGGACAAAACTAGTTCCATTAGATCTGTAATAGTTTATTATTATCGGATTTCAATTTTCGTAGCAATCGGAGTTATCGTTTGATCGTGGCAGTTCGAAACGTATCAAATTGTTTTTAATATTAATTTGGCGAGTTAAAATAGCCATTTTTCAAACAGTCTCGGATTTCGACGAAACTAGTTTCATCGGATCCGTAATATGATATTATTGTAAGGTTTCAAATTTCGTGTCAATTGGATTTACCGTTTGTCCGGAACAAATTAAAACGCCTAGAAAATCGTTTAAATCGGTTTAATTTAAATTGAACGTTTATAGCCATAACTCGCACAGATGTCCGAATTAGCTTTCGAAACCTGTTCCATTGTGTCCGAAACGCGGGGTAAACCCTAGAAACGCTGTTTACGGCGCGTGAATCGGAGTTCGGAATTTCCGGAATTAATAGTGTCGTTCGTTCTTCTATAAATAGCCCACCTTCACAAGAAAAAAATAATAATAACCTAACCCTAATTTTAGCCAGCCGCCACTTGCTTGGTCAATGGCCGAAATTGATTCACTTTCTCCTCCAATTTTCTCCCAATCCACAATTCAATTCGAAAATCTTCCAACAGCAAAGATGTAGAGCATCACGAGCTCTACAGATCCAACGGTGGTGATCGTTTAATTCGCGTCGAGGAGGGAGGAATGGCGTCGCATCCTCCTGCCGTTCACACGCAACTCGAGGCTGCTAGATGAGGCCGAGCTCCCTCATATCTTGGCCGAACATGTGTCTCGTGTAGGCGAAGGGGATGGTGGTCCCTGATCGAAGTAGAAGTGGGCGTGGTGGTCGCGGCCTTCAAGTTTTGTTCGCGTGATGATGGGTTGAGTACGTGCGATGTTACTGTGAAGGAACGAAGAAGAAAGGGGTAGGGGGTGGACGGCCCTGATGCAAAATGGTGAGATCCAGCGGCCAGAAAGTGATTTGGGTTTAAATAAAGAAAATATAGTTGTAAATTTATAAATAAAATTCGTGTAATCTTTAAAACTGTATATCTTTTTCATACGAGGTCAAAAACGTGCAACACCAGTTGCGTTGGAATCGTATGGACGAGCACTACGCTATGGAATTGGATTGGAGTCGTTTGGAGTTAGTGAGAATTTCGGGTAAAATTAAACGCGCGTTTAATTTTATTCAAAATAAATCGCTAAAAACGAAATTGAAATCAAGGTGAGAACTTCTCACTCAATCGAATCAGTTTCGATTTTAATTTTAAATAGTTAGATTTAAAATACTTGAATGCATGTTTGAATGATGATTGATATCTATTGATTGTTAAAATAGACATTATGCGCCGTTAGTAAGCGGATGTTATTTATTAAAAACATATACCGCGAATATTTCATAAACAGTGAAATTGGTATTATATATAATAGCAATATATATATATATTGGCATATGTATATATTGGAGTTATTGATTTCCCACATTTGTATAGCGGATGAGACCCTATTGCGCCGTCTATTAAGCGGATAATACTTTAAATCCCATATACCGTGATAATTCCGTACTGGAGCGGAATTGGTATTGTGCTAATGTTTGTGGATGCAGGAAACAGGTTGGAGGGATCCAACTGGATTCCTCAACAGTATTTATTTGATTTCAGATATTTTGATATTTGATGGATTATCATATCGATATATGATATTGTTGTTGTCGTGATTGACTATTTGGTATGTAGCATCATTGGACCAAGTTTTGGAATTTTAAAAGGATTTCAAAGTGATTTTTGAAAGTATACGTTTATAAAATATTTTTGAAATTGATTCATTTTAAATAAATAAACGTTATAATTTTTATGTTATAAAAATTATGGTTTTTGAGAAATATAGTTAAAGGTTGATTTTTGAAAAATGAGGCTAATGATTTTATAAAATAGTTAAATTGGGATTTTAGAATTTATTATAAAAAGCTTAAAATTAGGATTTATAAATTTTGATTATTTTATAAATCAAAATGGTGAAATTATAAAGGGAATTAAAGATGTTTTAAAAGAATAATAGTATATATTGATTTATATAAGAGTTTTATAAATTGATATTTATAAATTATAATATTTGAATTATCAAACGAGTTTTTATAAGTGTTAGAATGAATTGTGAATGAATTTCATAAATGAATGAAATTTATAGAATTATAAACGGTGAAGTTATAAATGGAATTTTATAAGCAGTAGGTTTATAAAATTTATTAAGTTGTTAAAAGAATGGTTGGATAAATAATTGAATCTTATAAGTTATAAGATTTATAATTATGAAGTTCAAAGGAACGATTTTGCAAACAAATAAATTATAAGCATTTAACTTATAATATGAACCTTTGGTTTATAATTGAGTTATAAAGTGAATAGGTTAATAAAGGGGGTTTATAAAAGGAAGTTGTTATAAAATAAATAGAAAAGGAATTTATAAACGTTGTTTTATAAATTCGCAAGCGACTTATTTTAAGAAGTAAATTGTTGTAATCTATTAATGGAGTTATATTCACGTTTTTGACTGTGAATAATCCTTTGAAATAAAATGAATAAAAGGATGAAATTTGTTAACAAAGTATATTCACGTTTTTGAATAGTGAATAATATGTTAAGGAAAATGTTTTAAATAGAATTAAAACGATCTAACGATGTTTTAAAAATGTGTTGAGATTCGAAACCATAGATTTCAACATTCAATGTTGAAATAGACGTTTTCGAGAAATAGAAGGAAATAATGGACTATAACACTGTTTTTATAGTAAATGATTTCTGAAAGGAAATGTTTTGTATAGTATTGGGATTTATATATCTATTTTAATTTCGAATCCCTATACTAGTGATTTTGGGTTGTCGTAACGATGTTTTACGCAACATTCGTTTTGGCCCAAATAAATATGTTTAAGAGAATGATTTCCTTAAAGAATGAAATATATACTTAATTTCGATTTAAGTATATTGAATATTTTCCAAGTGTTGAAAATAAATGGATTTGAGAATTACTTAATAAGTAAGTATGGAAATGTTTTCCAATATAAAGGGAATATTTTAAGAATTTATCTTTTTGAAGATAAATTGAAAATGAATAATTGAAATCGTATATGCATGGATATTTTGGAATATAAATTCACTAAGGAATTTATAAAAGAAAGTGGAATTTGTTTAAAAAATAAATATTGATTTATTTTTGAAGTGTGAAAATTATTTATCTTGTAAAGATATGAATTTTGGGAAATAAATAATTTGGAAAATTATTTGGAATCTGGTGATGTTGTGCATATCCATTGATAGTTCAATAACCGACTATCAATATTTACCTTTGAAAGGTATTTGTTGTGATTTGCTGAATTTGAATGCTACACTTATTTTTAAATTATTGCGCTCGTTATTCGGATTACCCATTTCGAATAGTGATACGACGTAATGGATAGCATTGAAGATCGGTGTTGAAGACCCGGTATTTGCGAGAGCGATAGGATGACCTGTCGATTGACTCTGCACCGAGTAGCTACGGTATTGAGTTCTCCATATGTGATGGGAAATCCGATCAGGATTGTGGATATCCGGATTGCAAGGACTTCTTTGTAGGTGCCTTCGGTTCTGTTCGAGCCCGGAACAGACTTGTATGGATTGTATGTCTGACGTTACAGATTGAGATATAAAGCGGATTTCTTTCAAATATATTTCTGTTGGTGGCGGAGAATTTATTCTTTTAGCTTAACACCCTTCTCTGAGACGTACGAGCTCAGAGGTTATGTAGTTGACGGTTATCAGCGATATATTCCCAATTTGGTAATGTGACATGCTGAGTGTTGCTGTGAAATGATCATTGTGTTGATTATTTGTGATAGGATCATTTATTTGATCGTCTATCTTGGTGATCATTTCTATGATCATTTGTTGACCCAAAGCATGGCTTTTGTATAAAGTATGTTTTTGTGGACGTGACTTCGTCGAGCCTCACACCCCGGAATGGTCAAAACAGGAAAGATGCAGCAAGGTTATGAGGGGTAGCGTCCTTTAGGGTATGTGCATTTCCTTCTGGAAAAGGGTGGTATCATGGTATGGAGCCCAGATACTTACTCATGTTGAAAACACTTTATGATTGTGTGAATTGATTACGAGCGCTCGGTTAAAGGTCCCAAAGGACCGGGGGATGGCATATTCGGTCAGTTGTTACTCAGTTAGGGGTAACCCGGCCTTGTGTTGGTAGAGATCCGGTTTGGTTCTCGGGGATGTCCTTCCAGAGGCGTTCTCATGTGGCAATGGGAAGTTACTTGGCCTGACCATTTGATGGAAATCCAAAGAAACAATACGAGATTTGTACGGTTTTAGTTGTAGAACCTGCCATCTAATATGGTAGCTACAGTAAGCATACTATAATGGTACCTATGCTGGCTAAGATTTATATTCTACTTTCGAAATGTTTTCCTACACTATGCACTAGTAATAATATCAAATGTTCTTTTTAAATGCGTATCAAGCATCTTTGACTATCATAAAGAGAAATCTCCTCCAAATCTGCGTTAGCATTGTGTGTGTGGCGGGAGGCCTTATGGTAGTCTCATTTTTAAAAGCATTGCGAATTGACTTTAAAAATATTCCTCTATTTTGATTTTAAAGATAAATAAACTGTTTTGAGTTCTCACACCAGTCACATGACTGACTCGGAGTTTATTGTTTTCCTTTCTAAACTCTGGGTGCCCACCAATTTACACACGGGCAGTCAAGAGTTAGGTTTATCAGGATATTCTGGATATTCTGGAGTTGCTGGAAGCAAGATGGATGGCATGGCGTATTACTAGTATATAGTATTTCTTTCCACTGTTTGTTGTTGTTTGATGTTGTACACTCTGATGATATGATGTAATGTAATGTAATGTATAAAATGTAATAACTGATATAGTTCTTTGTTTAAAGATTATTCATTTATTTATTATATGTTGTTCCGCTGCGAATTGTGAGATTCTGTTGTTGTTCTGTTGTTTTCTTTATTTTCTATTTTCTTTTCTCCCTATTCTCTATCTTTTTTCCTCTTCTTCTACCTTTTTCTTCTTCTTAAACCCTAAGTGTTCGGTTTTTCGGCATTTGATTTCTCGGCAGTTGATACAGTGGACGTATTGATGTCAGTTTTCGGAAGACGAAGAATCGGGTCCTTACACAAAATATTATAAAATATATCACTTTAAATGTTCCTAGTCAAGATACGTTGAAACTTGATATCGATATATCCGTTAAGACTAGAGTATGTAAGTCTCTTTAAATATTGGACAGTGTGTTACTCTTGACTGCAGGGGCACCTAGAGGTTACGTTACTAACAGTTATTAGATAACTATGGAACGACTCACTTGATAGTTTTATGTCGGTTAATATAACTAAAGGTAAACAAAATATATCGATGTGGATGATTTACATAGTTCTCTTGACTAGAGAATACTATCGATCTTCAGTATAAAAGATCTGCTTTGATTATAGTCAAATCATGGCACAAATTGAGTGACAACAGTTTGGTTGAGTGGAAGTATCAGAAGTGAAACGCTATTCAAAAGAGGATTCGTCTCCTTAGTTATATAAGGTTAGTATTATGGTCAACTCAAAGTCAAATCTCTGGCTGGAGTAATTCGATTGATTATAATTTTTATTATTGAACCAAGAAATTTATGTCTAGACTATAGATTTTAATATGGATGATAATGGAATTTTAACCATTACCAAATTCCATAAGTTCAAAGGATATAGTTTTGACGAATAGAATTGGTGTAAATAAAAGCCACAACCGGGTAGTGCTTAACAAATTTGGTTTTACCAAAACTAAGTAAGTAATGAGTTCATCCAAAATGTCACACCACCTGCTAAGTGACATATGAATGTTAATATTCGAATAGTTCGAAATTAATCGCTAACCAAATTTAAACCTAACCAGTCACATAACCGAACCGATGAATTCTCCTTTGACCAAACGATTAAATTTGTTTATAAATTAATTAATATTTATGAAATATGAATTATAAATTATAAATTTTTATTTTTATTTTTATTTTGATTGGACGAATAAATATTATTATACATATTTATAATTGTTATAAATATATTAATTGATATACGATATCGACAGGCGTTTAATTGGATTTAAATGCAAAATATTTATTCAATCTCTAAATGGGTCTTGTTAATTCAGCTAAAACATGGGGAAATAAGTAGCTATAATTTGAATTATAGTGGCTTAATAATGGATGTCTTAGATGGAAGGAGATTGAGTAAAAGATGGGATCCCAAATTCTCTCCTCCCTTTCTTTTATTTATGCATCTCTACCCTCATTATTTATTGATTTTTTAAAGCCTCCATCCACATACTTTGCTGTCCAAACTCACCCTCTCATTTCTTTATTTTCTCAAGCTCAAATCAAATCAATTTGACGCCTTTTCGATAGCTGATGGACATCAGTACAAGCATTCTTTTGGATCGAAAATTATTTCAAGGAGCATACTTCATCATTTCAAGGTATACTTCAAGGCATTGGAATTAATGTATATTTCTAACTAAAATATAATTATCCGTGCTTAAATGTAATGTTTTATTATATACATATTTTATATTGTTAGTTATGGAACGATTTTGATATGTAGATTATATTGTTACAAATTGTTTTCGTTGTATGTATGTATGCTTACGAAAGTAAACAAATTGTTATGTTCATACATATAATAGCATGACTCAAAAATTTCAAAAAACTTTTTTATTTTAATAATATGTATTTATTATTTTTGTTGTATGTATTTATTAATATTTTTTTTGTATGTATCTTAGTATTCTGTATATATATTTTATTTAAATCATTTGGTTACACAAATTAGATATATTAATATGTATTGTTTGCATCAAAATTGGCATAAACGCCCAATATAACGTTTAGAGAATAAAAAATAATGAAAAGTAAATAAAAATAAGTAGAAACGGTACACATAAGGTTTATAGTGATTCGGCTAATAGTTGTCTGTCGACTTGAGATCTTATTGATAATATCTTTGTTTTACAACTGTTGTTCTTATCGTTCGGTACCACTCAGTAACTAAGTATAAGAAGTAAGTACAAAGTTGTTTGAGAACGAAAAGATCGTAGAAATGAATCCCCCCAAGCCATATTTATAGTTGTAGATTGCTCAAAAGAATACTTGGCCAACTCAACAATTTGGATCGACCGGTAACGATCCATGGTTATGGATCATTACCGATCCATAAAACTTAGTCAAGGATCATTCAGGTTGCCTTGAGATGGATCACCATATTGTTAGCTTGATGTTTATTACTTATTTGCATTGCTTTAGGGCTGTTTTTGAGTCAATCTAATGGATTGGTGAAGTAGATAACTTGTTAATCTGCGGCACTTGAAGCACTTGATAGCATAATGCATGCGAACGATCTATGAGACTTGGGAACGACTTTTGGTTTGAAGAGTAGGAAACATGGCCAAAATGAGCCAAGTATAGGAAGATTCTATGGATCGATACTGATCCCTCAGATCGATGGATCATGGTCATGAAACTTTGAATTTATCTCATCTATGTTTAGAGATCTTAATTATATTTTATTTCTAGATTTTACGGCTATTTCTCCAAATCCTCTACCCTAATAGCTTACAAATTATGTTCATCGAATTAGTCTATATACTATCTGGTCAAAAAAGTGGATAAAACTTGCCCCCTAAAGTGAATCTTGATGCAAACGCGATGTCCTTTGAATCGAGATAGGTTGGGACTGTGAATTCAGACTCAAGTCTATGCTTTGAAAAGTTGTAATCCTTTTTTTCGGACCCATTCTGTGAAATGTTGTATCTATGTCTATTCATTATGACGCTATGACAGCATCCAAAACTATAAAACTAGCATATGCTCTAATGATCTATCATTTCAAACTCGATAATTTAGGACTAATTCCTCCTCTGGAACTTTCAGGTTTGAATCTACTTTTTATTGATTTCTGTTGTTAAATGTCAAGCATATGTACATGCAGGTGCTTTTAATTTTCGCCATGATTTAGTTCCACACCCACCTCGGATCTTGTGAGACATCAGATATATACATAAATACATACATATATGCATATTTTTCTGTTTTTTTATTTCCGATTATTGATCGTCCAGTACAGAACCATAAATGGTTTGGTGCCAATTGATGGCCTTAAAAGAATGCGACTTTTCAGCACGTCTTTATGGATCGGCGACTATATACTTGAGCCATTCTAATCTTTCTCTCCACTTTATACTGCTATTGTGATTAAACTTCCTTATGCCATTGAAATTTCTTGCTTGTTTTTCTAAATCGTCGCTCTTCCCTTCGACTTGCCACCACTTGCTGTCGTGACCTTTGAACTTCAACCATCACCAACCCTCGCCTAATCATGGCAACAGCCGAACCATCAATTTTTGATTCATTTGGCTCCCAAGCTCAAGATAGAAACCAAATTGGCCATTGTCATGTGCTTTGCCATTTATAGGTAGGTGGTGATGGAGATTAACACCGACGAAGTGGGTTACTTCAAGGACGAATGGTCATGTTTGTGGATTAGGCTTCAAGCCATGGAAGTAGGAATTTCACTAACGTGGTGGGTTCGGCACCTAACCTACCCTTGGGTTTTGTTTGCTTTGATCACTATGTGGAATTGGAGAACATACACTTGGAACTAAGATTGCCAAGTGAAAACCTTTAAGTTTATGATACCTTGAATGCATGGACTCTGACTCGAAGCTCATTGGGATGGTCAATGATGAAGGTCACTCTAGATAGATCCTAAACTTTTGAATAAGCTGTTATATATTATTGGAAAATCAGCATTGCATTACATTGCAAAATATTGCATTAGCATTTTATTTTGGTACGGAATTTTTTTTTTTTAATCAATTTGATATCACTTATGTGTTGAGCTTTGATAGCTATGGCTAATAGACGTTCCAAGCATCTTTCTACTTAAGCTGTCAGTCCATCAACTGTTAGATTTAATGAAACAGATATTGAGTCGAGCTTAACTATGACTCACTTTGCACGACAAACTCCAGTTCAGCCTATACTTCGACTAAAAAATTCATAAGTAGAACAACCAGTTCTTAAAATCCTAGTTGAGCCTGTAGAAAGTCGAGAAGTTGAACCTGTCCCTAATACTATTGAAGATGCAAACATATTAGACGATCCCATAGATTCTCCTGTTTCCAAAATCGAAGAAGGGTCTCTTAAGAGAATTTGTGAAAGACAAAGAATCCCTTTATTAGTTCTGACACACCATCAAATAGTGCACCATCCGCCGGAAGGATATACATCATGCAATAGGTATATGTGCTTGGTAGGATGTGTCCCACCATTCAATCGGTTCATTCAACAAGTTTAACATTTCATGCGACTGGCTCCAACAAAGATACATCCGAACAACCATGATTTCCTCCACGGCCTATTCATTATATTTGCTTATCGTTTCAACCAAGTGCCAAGCCATCAAGAGATTATATATTTATTTAGATTTAAGAGTCATAAGGGAAGTCCTTCCATCCTCTTTCTAGAGCCTTCCAAAGGTTTTTGAATCATTATCGATACTTGGAATAAATTGAACTATTTCATGGAGTTTTTCTTTGTTTACTATCCTCCTAGATTTTCTCAATGATGGTTATCTCCACATAAGCTCTATTCTAGTTTTTATCTCATGACTCCATGTTTATACCTTGGCTATATTTGAACGTCTTTTCCATTCTTTACAGATGTATTGCGTAGGCCCGCAAATATGACTTTAGCTGAAATTGTTCGTCAATTTCATACACTTCCGGAAGAAGAGAAAGAGACCAAAGTGCTACTTAATGATGGTAAACTTTTTTCATATAACTTGTTAGAATTTGACCGCATTATTGGTGATGTTTCATAGGACAATGATAATGGTGAGCATGACACTTTGTTTGAAGTTAAGGGGGGTTACTCGTTGACGCCCCCAGTTCAAAGTCCAATGATTGAGACTGGTGATGTACAGGAGCACAACGAAGAGGGTAAAATCGGAGATGGAGAGGGAGGGGAAGGAGAGCACGACGAAGAAGACAACGATGATTAGCAACCTCTTTAGAGGAAAAGTCTTAAAATTAATCTTCCAAAAAAGAAAATTTTGATTCTGCCTCCACCAGCCACTTCTACATTTGAGACTCCAGTTTAGACCTTGGAGAACCCTTTTGCTAATCTCGGGCAGATTCTAGATGTAATCGAGTCTTATAGCCTTGCCAACATGAATCTGGAGGAATTTGGATCTCTAATCTACTTCACTGAAGATGTGCCTTTAACTAAAGTTGAGGAGATCACTCTTGTCAGCAAAATTAGAAACTGTGGTCTGTCAGGGGGACACTTCGACACCGGCATGCATACAAACATATGTGCATGCACACACCTTGATCGATTTGTGTCGTGCTTAGATTCAGTCGAGGCTAACTTGTTCTTATTTCATTTGAAATTCGATGGATTGACGTGGACTATATAAGGACTTTCAGGATCAGATGGAATACTTGCCCAGACGTAAACCAACTTCGTGACCTTACAAGTCCAATTATGAATCTGATTCTAGCCAACATTCAACCTGTGATCACGGGAGTAGAGAGAAAGACTACATGTCGCATGATTCATTATCTTAGCATCGTTCTAGATCCAGATATCCCCATCTAGGAGTTTAGAGAGGCATTCCAGTTGTTAAGAAAATTGTCCACATGATGACACGTCTCATACTTTTCTCTCTGCCAAATAGCCAGCACCATCCCATACTTCTTAGCAATCTCATTTCCTGACACAATCCACTACATATAATCTTTCTCGACATAGACACGATAAAGCATCTGCTCGTAAGCCAGTGGTATAGACTATTGTTGGAAAAGAGCACCCGATTGCTTCAAATCCTTAGATTGCTGAATTACAAAGCCATTTTTCGAAGATCAACTTTAGAGCTTGCAGATTTGTTCCCAATCTGAAGGATATCCCTTATGACGTCAGAGGTAAAACAGTAGCATATGTTGGCGATGTGTACGATCATTACTTCACCTGAAGGAGGTTAGATGAGGTAATTTATAAATATTCTAAGAATCTAGAAGCTAAGATTATAGGAATGAAACTTATAGATGATCAAAATAATGAAACTATTGCCCGTCTCGATAAAGAGGTTGTCGAGTTAAAGAAGGCTAAAGAAGATGCAGATCAAAAGGTCAAGGAGCTACATGCTATGATCAAGCAAGAAAGAAGGAATCACATAATCGAAGTGGAGTCCATTCGCTGCAGAAATATTGAATTTGTTGAAGAGGTGAACGCAATAAAAGCAGAGCTAGAAAATGAGAAGAAATAGAAGGATGAAGCTCTCCAGACCGCTCGTAATATTGTAATGAGTTGCTTGATACATAAGAAGAGTGAGATGTTGCGTGTAGGGAAAGATATGATGCGTTGGATAAAGCAAAGGGAGTGGATGAATTATTGGCCTTTGTAGAGAGACGAGATAAAGATAGCTTTGATTCACTCATCACTGGTTATAATGTCAACATGCTAAAATTTCAAGACTTAGCATGGCTAGGAGAAGCTTATCACTTTAGCAATGGTATGGAAGAAGATGATGGAGGATGAGCTAAAGCATTCAGAAGGAGATGATATGGATTTAGTAGAGTTGGAGAAAGAGATATTGAGTGTAGATGAAATCGAGGCGCTCAGAGAGGGTGAGCGAATCTTACATTTAAAATTGGCTACTATAATTCAAAAGGATTAAGCCAAAGATTCTGACACTACTCCTCAGGACACCATTACATGTCTTACATCTGGTCCTCCAACAGCATTTGCTAATCCACCAGAATCTAAATATAAACCAAACGTGGAGAAGCTTCACAAGCTCATCATACTATCTTTTATCAAAGAAGGAAACTTTGGTGGTATGCATTCTTGCATTGAGCCTCAATTGGCAAAGGTGTATCGTTAAGTTCTCCAATATTTGAAAGAGCATATATGATGCTAATTGACATTGCTAATCTATCATTTCATCTTTCTTAAATATCAGATTAGCCAGCAACCTCAAATCCTCCTAAAGAAAGTTCCCAACAAGGGCCAGCAGCGAGGATATCGATTCAATGGTCATAACCATCTCTAGATGATCCTAACCATTCTAATTAGTGATGCATTCGGTCTCATCACACAGAAGATCTAAGCTATGGATGAAGAAGGGACCAGTGAATTTCAAGAGATCTAGATATATGAAGATGTTTTGATGATGGTGACTTCGAGGCCTGTCATAGGGCTTACCTTGTAGGAGATTCATGATCAACGAGCTCTAGACATCACCAAGATCAAGCAAGAGTTGATTGACCCTATTCCAATTCCATTGTCTATTTTTTCCCCATCGATTCTATTTTCATCCTAACTATGCTTCCTACGGCCGGGAGTGCTCAGAGTGTACGGCCACTTCACCAAAAAGAACTTCAGTAAAGGGTCAAGTAAGTGAAGGGTGAAGAAGCAAAAGGAATATCAAAGAAAAGGGAGATGGACGGTCCTCTATTGGCGGGAAGAAAGGAAAAAAACATAAAAAGAGGTGATGCTTGTCCTCTATATGTTTTTTTGTTTAGCACTCATTAGGCACTTTTTGGTTTTATTATTTTCCGGGCAGTGTTGTCCGGATACGGCCTCGCTTTTTGCTTTTTGTTTTTGTGTCAATACCATTTGTAGTTATTTTGGGATGTGAATAAAAAGACCTTTCGTTTCATATAAGTCTCGTGTAAATTTGCCTAAGCGTTTAAGAAATGCGCTTTACATTTAATGTTTTAGCTATCCACTTCTCATAGTTAACATCATGGTAGGTTATTAACATGTTACATCCTTAATTATTCACTCAAACCAGAACATCTGCGACATGACTGAATTCAACATCAGGTATTGGTTGAAGTAGTTCATCTTTGGATGACTCTCAAGACATTCTTGACCATGCCAAACTCTGGGCATTGATCGGGGTTAACCATTTAGCATATCAGTTTAAATATCCTTTTCCAGGATATTTATCTTCGATAGGGTTAACCATTTAGCATAGCGGTTATCATTAAAGTTTGTAAGTGAGATCCCACCTATCTTTGAGCCCGGAACTTTTGTCTTACCTATTCCGGGAAATATGCGCGTGCGCTGCTAGATCCTAGTTATTGGCGATGAACACAAACTATCTCGTTCAACCTTTGAGTTAGGTATATCTATACTCCTACACCCAAGTCAAGAGTGGGAGATGTTTTTTGGCACCTACCTTAGGATGTCGAATGTGATTGAACTTTGCACGTCCAATCACAGATTGTAAAAGTTTAATTGGCGCTTATATTCGGGTACCTGCACACCGGCAGGTTTCACATGTAAGCTTATTTAAGTATAACACTATTAGCAATGTTAAATGAGGTATAGACAGATTTATGAGCTATAGAATTCATATCTTTTAAAAAATGTTAGAAATGACAAATTTTGTTTGGTTAGATGGAAAATACGTGCAAATTTACATTCAAGTGAAATAGCGTCGCAAGTATTCGCTATTCCTTGCCCGTAGGAGTGAGATCCCATCCACGGTTACTAGCTTAAACTTGCCATCTACAAGCTTTTTCTCTATTGCGTACAGACCTTCCCAAGCTGAGCTCAAGTTTCTAGGTTCGAGAAAGATCCGTTTAAGAACGAGATCGCCAATTTCAAAGGTTCAAGTTCTAAACTTGGTGTTGTAATGTCGGGCGACTTGAATCTAGGGTGTCGCTGCTCTCAACTCGGCTTTGTCACACTTCTCATTGATTATATCGAGAGACTCTAACAAGAGTTGCTCGTTCGTTTGTGGACTATAATGAGTCAAGCGATGAGAATGTACTTTAATTTCAATTGGGATCATAACCTCTGATCCATAAGCTAGAGCGAATGAAGAACGACCAGTCGCTAACTTATGGGTCGTTCGGTAAGCTAAAGAGCTAATGGTAATTCATTGACCCATTTTCCCTTAGCCTTCTCCAACCGTTTCTTAAGAATGGAATTAATAATCTTATTCTCTACTTCGACATGTCCATTCGCCTTGTGGTGTGCCACTACAGCAATACTTTTCTTAATATGGGGCCTACAGTCGAAATCTTTGGATTCAACGCTGTCGAATTGGGTATAGTTGTCAGAGATAATCGTCTTTTGGATCCCAAAATGGTAGATGATGATTCTAACGACAAAATTGATTACTTTCTTCATAGTGATTGTCGCTAATGGCTCCGCCTCAGCCCATTTGGTGAAGTAATGAACTGCGATAATGGCGTACTTTGCACTACCCTTAGATATTGGCAACATATCAATGACATCGATTCCTCAAACTACAAATGGCCATGGAATGACTATTTGAGCAATCTCCATTGGCAATTCTCTCGGTATTAGCGAATCTTTCGTACTTGTCACATTTTCTGCTATGATCAGCTACGACTTGATTGACGTTTGTTCAGAAATACCCATAATAAAGGATCTTCTTCATTAAGGTTTGCCTCCTGGTGTGGTCACAATAGGCCCCTTTATGTACTTCCTTCAAGACTCACTTGGTTTTATGGTTGGTGAAACACCGAAGCATGGGAATAAAGAATCCCTTCTCGTATAGTACTCTTTCTTGCAAGGTGAATCTTGCAGCTTTACGAAGCAGCTTACGTCCTTCATTCTTCATATCTACAAGGATTCCATTCTGTAGATAGCTCTTTATTAGATTCATCCTTGACTCCTTCTCAGGTTCATCCATTAAGATCCAATCGACGTCCATCTCGTCGATGCTTGAAGCTGGTAGTACCTCTATCGTAACAAGACCCATGAGCTATGCATCTCCTAAACTGGCCAACTTAGCTAATGAATTGGCCTTTGCATTCTTCTTTCTAGGAATATGCGTTATTGTGTAGTATTCAATATTAGGGAGCAGCTCGAGGGCTTGATTTAGATAAGGAGCCAGCCTTTCTCCTTTTGCCTGAAACTCTTTCTGCACTTAGCACACTAATAGCTGGGAATCATAGATTAACTCCTAGTTCTTTGGAAAATTTAAGTCCTGCAACTAGAGCTTAGTATTTTGCTTCATTGTTTGTTGCAGGAAAATCGAGTTTTAGAGTGTAACAAATTGCATATTTCCTGGCAGCGTCTAAAACGACTCCGATGCCAGAACACCATTTGTTAGACGCACTGTCCATGTACATCTTCCAACAATTTGTTCCCCACGACTCTCTGGATTGTCATCTCACGCAATATGTTCAACAATGAAGCCCATCAAATCTTGTCCCTGAATTGTTCATTGAGGTGATAGGATATATCGCATTGACTTAGTTCAATGTTCGATTGGCTTTCAGAAGTCTCAAGTTGTTGTAAGACTTGTCGCAAAGGCTGGTCGGTAAGATTCTGATAAGATGTGCCTACAAATAAAGGCGGAGCTTCCTTGAAGCAATCAACAGATATTATGCAAGCTTTTCCAGTTTCAGGTAATTTCTGTTTGCTCTTGTCAATCGCCTACTGTTATAATAGACCAGTTGTTGGATGTGAAATTCCACTTGTATGAGTGTGATGCTTAAAGCATGCACCAACACTGCCAAATATATCAACATATCATCATCATCCGACGGTTTTGAAAGAATGGGGCATCTTTCCAAGTGGTTCACCAGATCCTAGGATGCATTATCACACTCCTACGTCCAAGCAAAAGTTCTTTTTCCCTTAGGACTTTTTCCCTTCTTAATTACATCAAAGAAAGGGATGAATTTGTTGGTGGCTCCGAAGATGAGTAGACTTAGGGTAGTGACCTTTCCATTCAAGCTCAAGACCTCTTCGACTATCTTCGGGGCTTCCATGTCCCTTAGCACTTTTACCTTTTCCAGATTGGCTTCAATCCCATACGAGTTCGTAATGAAGCCCAAGTACTTTCCTAACGCAACGCCAAATGAGCAATTCAAAAGATTGAGCTTCATTCTATATTTTCAAAGAACATTGAAAATCTCTGCCAAATCTCAACGTGATTCTGCGATTGTCATGATTTCACTAGCATTTCATCAACGTAAACCTCCATCGATCGTCTAATCTGATCTTTGAAAATCATGTTCACAGCCTTTGGTAAGTTTCTCCATCGTTCTTCAATCCAAAGGGCATGACATGGTAATAATACATTCCTAGATCAGTTATGAAGCCAGTGTGTTCCTAATCTGGTATGTACGTTGGTATTTGATTGTAGTCAGAATATGCATCCATGAACAATAACAATTCGTGTTCGCTATGGAATCTACCAGCTAATCAATCCATGGAAGCGGGAAGCTATCCTTTGGGCATGCCTTATTTAAGTTAGAATAGTCGACGCATGTCCTCCACTTCCCGTTTGAATTTCTCACCAAAATAGCATTTGATACCCACTCCGATACAGGATGTCACGGATGAAGCCGTTATCCTTCAACTTCTCCACTTCCTCTTTAAGTGCAGTGGATCTGTGCAGATCCAAGCTACAACGTTTTTGTTTTACAAGAACAAACTTTGGATTTTTATTCAATGCATGGCTCGCTATCTCCAATGAGACTCCACATGTCTGAGTGAGTCAAGATGAACACATCTGGGTTCTTTCGAAGAAAACCGACCAATTCTTTCATCACCCTTGTGCCAGGTTGCAATCTGATCTTCGGCACCCGTGTAGGATCATCCTGGTCAACCTAGATGTTGATTGTTATATTAGCTGATGAAGCCCTTCCATCCAATGGCTCTTTCCGCGGATCCATATGCTTATGAAACCGGTTGTGCTGTCTGATCTGGGGATCAGGTGGACCCAAACGTTTTCCTTTCTCCTTTTTCTTCGCCTTTTTAATCTTGGTGGCATAACATTCACCGCCAAGCCCTTGATCCCCGTGAAGGATCCTTGCACCATTCTCGGTAGGAAACTTCATTGTTAAGCACCAAGGAGTGATGGCCGCTCTGAATTCCATAAGGGGTGGATGGCCTGAAAATGTATTGTAGGCAGTAAGATATCCAACACAACAAAAGGCATGACTCACACTTGTTTGTGATCACCCTCTCAAAGAACCATCAAAAGATCCACATAGCCTACAGGCTCGGTAGCCATCCCATTAAATACTTAGATCCGAGATTTACATGGCTTATCCTTCACCTCTAGAACCATTTGGTCATAGGCTTTCTTAAACAAAATGTTGACCGAACTCCCACAGTCAACCAAAACCTTTCTTATGACAACATAGCCAATCATGGCCGAAATAACAAGCGAACCAATAGTCGGGGTTTCCATCCTATCCATATCTCATTTACAAAAACTGATATCATCGGTCACAGTTATGAACTATTTTGCCAGAGCACCGTCTTCGATGGAAATGACTCTCATTTACTGCATGCTTCAGAGCACCAGCATACCGCTCTATCTTGTTCCAGTTCTTCTAAGTTGGATACGGTCTACTAATAATTATGTTAATAACAAGATGCTTCTCGAGCCGCCTGGGCTCATTAACACCAGTCCCGACTTGCCCATGGTAGTGGTTAGAAATTTCTTCCCCCCATCCTGTGGGGCTTGCATAAATTATTGTAATTTCTTTTTCATGATTAACTCCTCAATCACATCGTGCAAATGTCTGCACTCGTTCGTATCATGACCACGCATTTCATGGAACCTACAGAATTTGCCAGACCTCGTTTCTTTCCTAGTCGACTCCCTTAGAGTCGGCTTGCTAAATTGCTCTTTTCCTTAAGTAGCCAAGTAAACGTTTTCAATGGAATTATTCAACTGGGTGTTGCTGTCAAACTTTGGGATTCTCGGATGCTTCCTTGAATCCATTTTCTTATCTTTACTCCTTTGGTCCACAACTTCGGTTCTCTTTTTCAATATCAACATTGCCGGAACTCCCTCTGGACTATTTCACCGCGACATTGCTTTGTATCATTTCAGCTGCATGCCTAGCATCTCCCTTTCTGGGTCGATTTCGTGCTTTTCCCAAGATCAAATACTAACTAGCCTTCTATAAAAGATATCCACCATTCACCGGGGCTTCATTTCCAACCATCTTCCAAAATCGATCTCGAAATGAATCCTCTTATCAGCGCCATCAAAACTCCTCCTGAGCATTAGTCACTTCTGTCGTTGTAGTATGAAACCTATTGAAAAAATCCTTTATGACTCTCTGTAAGGATCCGGAATTTCGGTTATTTGAAATTGGAATATTTAATTGATTTTAAATATTTAGAAGTAAATTTTTAACTTAAATTTTAAATAAAATGGTCTATTGGAAAATTTAGTTATTTAATTTAATAATTGAATATTGGGTAAATTATTGAATCTTAGTTTTAAGCTTGACAAAAATAATTTGAAGGCTTATAAAGTTTATATTTATAATAAGGAAGATAATAAGTTTTTTAAATGGAATTTAGAAGTGATGTGTTTAGTTTTAAAAATATATCGTTTAAATTTCATTTAAATATAGCCTTCCGAGGCACAATCTCAGAATTCGACGAAACCAGTTCCACTGGATCCACAATAGTGTATTATTATTAGATTTTAAATTTTGCAACGTTTGGAGTTATCGTTTAGTTGTACGGGATATAAACGCGTTAAAATTTATATCGAAAATTCAATATAAAAATTGGGTCCAAAAAGCTATCTTCTTCATACGATCAAATTAGGAACCGAACCTTTTCCATTGCATTTGGAATGGGGGTATAACATTACAAATGCTTTGTGGCATGCATCGGCAGGAGGTCAAATTTAAGTTATGAAATCGAGACAATTTAAATTTAAATAATAAATGGATTCGACTAAAAAAATTCACATCAGCATCCTTTCACCTCTCTTCAAATCACCATACTAGACCTATTCAAGCACATAAACATTTTCAAACACGTTTCCTACCTCCTTCTCTTTTTATATATCAGGCCGAACACAGTAAAAGGAATGAAAGCAAGAAAAAAAATAAATGGCATACTTCAAAAATTCCTATCACATAAAATGTTCAGCTAAAAATCTTGAAACCACTTTCAAAAATCTAGTTTTTGAATTCTCTTCGATCTGATATACTTCTTGAGGTGTGCGAATTCACGGTGATGATCTCGACAGTAGAGGGTGATGGCAGTTTCAAACTAGGGCTTGGGAAATCGAGCTCGGTGATGGTTGTTTTGGAGATTCAAACTCGTATTCGTGGTCACGGTGTAAAGGTGATACGGTGGTGGAAAATTGGGGGGTCGTGGCTTCATCTGGACAAGGGCGACGATCCGTATGAACAGTGGGGAGGTCGAGATCACATTTTGCTTGGGGACATCGGAATCTGAGTTGTGGGTACGTGCATGGCGAAGAGGTGAAGGAAAAATCAATGGTGGGGTCAGCGATGGAGATCGGTGACTCAGTGGGTGGTGTAAGCACACGCATGCGCCATGGCTTCATGTGCAGGTAATAGAAAAGGGGAAAGAAGAAGAAGAGGATAGGAGCGGGTCAGGTTTTGTTCATTGGGCCCAGCTGTAGAGTTTGGGCGAGTAAGGATATTTAATATGGTAATTAAATTATATAAAATTGTTTAATAGAACTTCAACCCTTATAAATGCATATCTCAGTCATTTTAGGTTAGACTCCAATGCGATCAGTCGCGTTGGGTTCATATTGATAAATTCTTCGATATGAAATTGGATCGGGCGAGATTAGAGCTTCTAAATTTTCAAAAAAATCCAAATGCGTTTGGATTCAATCGTAACCAGAACGCAAAAGCGACTGGAAATAAACGTGAGATAATCTCGCTCAATTTTGGATTATCGCAATTAATTTTAGATAGTTAAAATTAATTTTTGATTGATTGATTGAATTGATATATTTTTATCAGTTGAATGTGATGTTATATATAGTAGTATATATATTGGAGTGATTGATATTCCCGCATATATGTAGCAGATGAGACCCTATGCACCCCGCATAATAATGGATGACTTTATATAACGCTATATCCCCCTCGAAGCGGGATTGGTATTTTTATATTGTACTAACATCTGCGGACGTAGGGAAACAGGTTGGAGGGATCCTATTGGATTCCTTAAAAATATTGAACTTATTTTCATATTCAGTGATATGATATGTTGAATAATTTATGATAGAATGTAGCATGATTTGAATTTATTTGGTGCTAAGTTATTATTGGTTTAGATTTTGGTATTCTAAAATACCATAAATATGTAAATTAAATTTAAAAAGAAATTAAAAGAAAATTTGAAGTAGAAATATTTACAGTGAAATTTGGATTAATTTAAAGAAATGAATTTGGAAAAAAAATAAATAGTTTGATTTTATAATTTTATTTAATAATTTCGGAATATGAAAAATACAGATTTGAAATAATGTAAATAAAAGGATTTTAAATAATAAAACCTAAGCGATATTTATTTAAGTATAAAAAGGGATTTATTTTTAAAATCAAGATTTAAAATAGTTTGGGAAAATAAAACAGAAATTTGAAATAAAATATGAAATTGTTATTACATATTTAAATAGGATTTTAAATTATAAAAGGAAGTGAAATCTGAATTTAGTTGGGTTTGTGATATAGTTATGTTATTTAAGAAATTAACTTGTAAATGAAATTTAAATTAGAAATCGATTTAAAATCGATTAAATGTTGTGAAACTGTTATAAACGGGAAGACGAAACTATGGAATTTATAAACAAGGTTTATAAATAAAGTATAGCGATTGTCGGTGGATAAATGGAAGTTATAAATTCACGGTGAGGATTTATCAGAAGATAGGTAAATCGGCTTAAAAATAAATGACAGATTTATTTTTAGAAAATGTGAAAAGGGATTTACGGAATTGGGACGTAAATCAAATTAGAAATAATTCAAGAAAAATTTATAAATGCTGGACTGGTTATAATAGAATTGGAAAATATATTTTTACCGACGAATTGAGTTTGTTTTTAAAAGGAGGATTTTTGATTTGGTAATTTAAAAAAAGTGTTTAAAATTATTTCAGAAAATGAATTATTTAGTATTTTAAATTTGTCTTAAGTATATTTAGTTATGAATTAAGTCAGTTTGTATTAAGTTAATTATTATTTAGAATTAATTAGCATTATTATTTTAAAAGATAGATTATTCGATATTAATATTATGTAATAACTTTTATTTTAAAGAGTATTTGCCTAGAGTTAACTTGGAATTTTATATAGAAAATTTTATAAGTAATATTTTTGAGAAAATTATTAAATAAAGTTTTAGAAAGTAATGATATACTTTCATGGCGTAATCGGAGGTACCGAGTGCCTACAGTTAAGTCTTGGATTTCTCTGGGGTAGAGACGTAACCTTGAGCTGTGAATCCATGGTTTGATACCATGGTGGTACTTTCCGGATTATTTTAAAGGTTACCAAACATCTTTGAAAAAAAATAGTTTGCAAATGTACTAAGTTCGGTAAGAAAGTATATATTTTGGATAAAGAGATTTGATTTATTAAAATTAAAGAAAATAAGACTTAGCGTTTTCAGTGGAAAAGAAAATATTTGGTTGAATCATTGTTTATTTGATTGTTAAATAACCGATTATCAAATATGGACCTAAATATATAACTTTAGGAATATCTAAGACAAATACGGGAATTATATGGTACAGTTACCGTTCGAGGTGCTATATTGTGCGCATAAACTCATTTCATTCTTCAAGGACGTTTATAAGGAAATCCATCCACTAATTGTTAGGAGGTGATCTTCCATCTTATCTTCGTCTGTTTATTTCCTAAAGAACTGGGGTTGAATTTACCAAAAATATCGAACTTTGTCTCGAAGAGACCGGGATTGGATAAGTTATTCGAAAATCACTTCGATCCAACGAGTACATTTTCGAAGTGAAAACGAGAGCATGGAGTCAAAGATGGAGCATTAAAGTGCAACGGCTAATAGCTACTAATCTTGAGGATTTTTTCAAAATGGACGTAGTAGGAATAATGCCTTCTGTTCCGTTCGGACCCAGAACGGACTTGCACGGATGAATGCTATCAGTACATTGTCATTGGAGAACAATGGGCATTCTAAATGAAAAAATCCTTAAAAGGTGATCGTAACCTCTAGCCTCATCAACGGGTAATGACTGTAAATCAGGGGGATGCAGTAAGGCTAAGTGGTTCACACCTAATTAGGGTATGTTTATCATCTTTCTAGATACCCACGGATATTATTACTATGATATATGTAAGGAGCTCGAAAGAGGGTGGGAACACCCAGGATGGTAGCATATTCAGTCTATCCAGGTTACGGATAGTCCGGTCTTGTGTTGAAGAGGTTCCCGACGTGGTCCGCGATACGCTATTTCTAGATGTGTACTGTGATAGGTGGTACCCCAGTGCCTAATCATTCATATGAATCCATTCTCCAATACATATCTTTATGGTTTTGATTGTAGAGCTTAGTATGCTAGAATTTAACTAATGTAACAATTTAAGCTATTTTAATAAATATTTGTACTTAGACTATTTTAATATCAGAATATTTGATATGAACTGTTTTCGTTACCATAAGGTAAAAACTCATCGTGTTTATGTGTGGCATGGTCTTATGAGATACCTTTGATTTTCAAAGGATTTTGATAACTTCAGTAATTCAATTTGAGTGTGTTTTTTCACGCTGGTTTTCCAGATTGACTCGGACGTTATTTTATTATAATGCTTGGGTCAGACCAAGTATTACAGATATAAGATATGATGCTATGGAGCTTAGGAGACGAGCTAGATGACGGAGACGTATTACATGTATTTGATTTTATTTCGTTGTGTATTGTAGGTTGTATATTTCACATTTGTGAGGAAAGTTATTATAACTGTCCAGTATTATGTTATTGATGAGTTGTACTCTGATGATGTAATGTATAAATAATAGTTATACTTTTTTGTATAAAGACATGTTATTATCTATTGTATATTGTTCCACTGCGACTGTGAAATTCTGTGTTGTTATTTCTATTTTCTTCTTCTACCTCTTTCTTCTTCTCTTACGATCTGCATTTTCGACATTCGATTGCTCGGCATGTAATACAGTAAACGTATTGATGTCCATTTTCGAGCGTCGAAAATCTCGGTTGTGACAGTTGGTATCAGAGCTGAAGGTTAAGCGAGAACTTTAGCTCTGGTGAGGATTTCTCATTAGAAATAGGGTCAGTAGCACCTTAGAATGAGTTTGAGAATATTAGTAGTTTTGAGCGCATATTTGTTAGTGAATACAAAATTGTTTTATATCGTTTTGGTTGATCTATTGAGTGGCTTATGGATTCTGATCAATACGAGTAATTAACGTTATTGATATATATATCTCTAAACACTATAACAGAATAATTCAACATGGTATTGTTTTGTAATGGGGTAGATGTAATAATTTTACCCAAATTATTTTTATATATAAAAGAAATAATTTTGGTATATAATTATAATTATATATGGTTTGCACGGTTGTTAGGAAAAGATAATATTAAACCACTATCATTCGTTGTTATGGTGATTTAATAAAAAATGAAATTATAACCAAAAGTTAAGAAAGTAATTGATATAACAAATGGAGTTTGTAAATATGAGCTAAATGTGATTTATAATTTGAAATGAAAAGAAAATTCCATAGGAATATTTAAAGATGATATGGTTTATAAAAATGATTTACAAAGGATTTAAAAGATGGAAAGTTGGAAATTTGGGAATTTAAATGTGACGCCCCACCTCTATACCCACGCTAGCCAAGAACACTACGGTGTAATGCTGTCAACTAGCACGGAGAATAAGGCTGTTGAGGAGCGACCATCCATGTAATTGCTCTGCGCGAGCACCGATATGTCAGATAGTATAACATGCATTTTATTTCAAGAGGAAATCCGACATACCGATACAAACACAAAGCTACTACACAGTGGCTATAATAATCTTTGGAAACAAATATAGAAATAAGCATAACACAAATCAGTCACGGATAATTCATATCACAAAGGCGGAAGAAGATATGAATATATAACTAACACATGAAAGTGTAAATCAGAGTAGTGGTCAAAAAGATCCACAATAATACAAAAAAATAACAACACGTGCTATACAAAAGAATACATCTATGAGTCCATATCTCAAGTGTATACAACAAAATAAACTACTAATCTAAGTAGTTAGCCCAAAAGTCAGAGTAATGATCCTAGATGAGAAGTCAAGCAGAAGCACCTGTAATATCTCAGTCTGACCCGAGTATTATTTATAAGAAAAAAATAATAAACGGATCAGTCTAGCTATAAATATCAGAAGAAATAATATAGAATAAGAGATATGACTAAACGTATAATAATCACAATGCCAAGCTGTGATAAATAACTAGTTGAAAAATCAATAAGAGATTAATCAATATCGCAAAGATCTTCTCAAAGATAAAAAGGAATGTCATACTCCTAATTTCATTCACCAAGCCACAATAAATGACATATATATCCATGCCAATCGTAAAAGTTGGTGAAACATAAATTCCAGAAATCAACACACGAAATCCAGAAATCACAATAAAAGGATGGCCAAGACAATGATGTAGTGCAACCGGTACATCCAATGAATCACAAAGCAAAGATATTGATGTAGTGCAAACGGTACATCCAATGTATCAAAAGCATATCATTGATGTAGTGCAAACGGTACATCCAATGAATCAAATCAAAGACATTAATGTAGTGCAAACGGTACATCCAATGTATCAAAGGCATATCATTGATGTAGTGCAAACGGTACATCCAATGAATCAAAAGCAAAGACATTGATGTAGTGCAAACGGTACATCCAATGTATCAAAAGCTATCATTGATGTAGTGCAAACGGTACATCCAATGTATCAAAAGCAAAGACATTGATGTAGTGCAAACGGTACATCCATTGTATCAAAAGCATATCATTGATGTAGTGCAAACGGTACATCCAATGAATCAAAAGCAAAGACATTGATGTAGTGCAAACGGTACATCCAATGTATCAAAAGCATATCATTGATGTAGTGCAAACGGTACATCCAATGAATCAAAAGCAAAGACATTGATGTAGTGAAAACGGTACATTCAATGTATCACAAAGCAAAGACATCGCACATGCTAGTCTAAAACATAAAATGATCGTCATGGTCAAAGAGAAGTGTCAATTACAGTAAGCTAGTAAATATATGAGCTTAGCTTCATGCCCCATAACCACTAGCTTAACTTAAATATTTACGAACAAATTGTAGATCTCCACTAGAAAATTGTCACAAGAGATTCAATCGAACAAGTCCAAGAATTAACCAACGAAGTAAACGCAAGTGTTTCATACCACTCGTTTTACTAAGTCGTTTAATTAGATTTCTCATACGAGTGAGGTAAAGGCTTGTATATACTAATAGATTGGAAAACGGTTTAAGAAACGAGCTTTGCACTAAAATAGAGTTGAAATCATTTGGAGAAAGAGTTTTGATATTTACTACTAGTATAGAAACCTTTATATTTTTAAAGTGACAAATCACGAAGAAGATTGTAGGAATAATCAATCACTAAAATTCACATACGAACATGTGAATAAAAATCCAACGAAACCGATAAAGAATCCATCAAAATGGATATTCAAAAATCCCTAAAAAGGAGTCATCAAAGTCATAACAAATGATAACAACACATAGGAAACAACAGGAATCGATTAAAGTTGGAAATTCAAACAACTAGGCGAAATAGGCAAAAATGCAGCAGGTCGGTCGACCGGCTACAGAGCTCGGTCGACCGGTCCCTGTTCTCAAAATTCCTCGGGAAGCAGGTCGGTCGGCTGAACCCTGTACTCGGTCGACCGAACCTTAAACAGAGAAGTGCCTATGCACATGGCAGCAGGTCGGTCGGCCGGCAGCAGGGCTCGGTCGACCGGACATGTTGCCAGTCCCCTCCCAGTCCATCCAATTGAGGTCCAACCTCTACCAAATTGCATTCTCTCGAGCAACGACACTAAGGGATTATGCCAATCGACTACTCGGCCCTATATGCTCCTCGATGCATCACCAAAAACATGTTCAAACATCAAAGCTATGATTTTTAAAGAATTGAACCCAAAACACTAAAAATTGGAATATTCACCAATTCAATCCAAACCAAAAGCAATTGCACAAGAATAAGTGTTAGGAATTCATACCTAACAATCAAAGATAAATATAAGCATAGATGTGAGATAAAAATCTCACCTTTGAACCCAAATCAATGAAGGAGAAGCTTTAAAAACAAGCAAAGATCAATTCCTCTTCAATAACAACTCAAGAAGCTTCAATCTAAGCTTAAAAGAGAAACATTTCATAAATTAGGTTTAGGAAATTTCTGAAATCAAAGAGAGAATGAGTTGGAGAAGAAGAAGAAAGAGCTTACCAATGGGTTCACTTGAGTTTGGAGCTAGAAGATGGATTTGCTAATGGAAACTAGGGCTTAGGATTTCCTAATTCTTTTTCTCTTTCCCCATTTTTGATGAAGCTTGAATGTATTAGGAAATTATGAAGGAATGAAGAGGATAAGGGGTTGGGACTGAATACATAAGTGGGGTTATTGGGCTCAGCCCAAACCAAAGCCCTAAGCAAAAAGTAGCAAAATTCAACTTTCTCCAAACATATCGAAGCTTATACTCAAAAAGGTCGCAAACGGTATTTTAAACTCAATGGGAGTGGTCCCGAGTCCTAATTCGACCATATGCAAAAAGTAGCTTTTCGGACTAAATTCCGAGTATCGATAAAATATTTAAATATAAAAATTGACAAATATGCGGGTTGTTACAGACTCCCCTCCTTAAAGAAATTGCGTCCTCGCAATACTTAAGAAGAAAATAAGAAGTAACAACCTTAGAAGCATATCAACACAAAATAAAATTGAAATAAGAAGTTCACCATAAGGAGCATGAAAGAGTAAGCCTGAATGGGATCGCTCGATGAATTCTCTGGATTCCCAAGAGCAATCCTTAGGATTTGGGAACCATTGAACCCTCACAAGAAGAATATCTTTATTCCGAAGGCGCTCAACCTCCGAAGCAATGATGCGAATGGAATGTTGCTCATAAATCAAATCTGGTGAAACTTCAATTTCTACAATATCACCGGCACAAGAATAAAAACCGAAATCCCTAAGGCATTTCCGTAGATAAAAGACGTGGAGAACGTCAAGACTAGCAGAAAATTGAGATGGTGCAACGACGTAGTATAATAACAGTACGTCCGAGAAACTAGAAACTCAAATAATTTGGAACATCAGCGTAGTACAAAAACGGTACGCCCAATGAACCGATAAACCGGAACAACGATGTAGTATAATAATGGTACATCCATTGATCCAGATAAGACGGAACATCGATGTAGTATAATAACAGTACATCCGATGAACCGAACACAATAAAAGAACATCGGACGCAAGTCCATAAAAAGAAATGAGATGAAACTCAATAAAACGAAGTACATCAAAACGTTCGATGAACTTGATAAAGAGATAATTCCCTTCAGACATCATCAAAGAATCAACCACTTGTTGCCTACGACAAAGTGCATTGGCAACATGATTTCCCTTCCGGGAATAAAAAGAATATCAAGATCATAAGATACCAGGAACTCGAGTTGACATAAAGTTCCTTATGAGAAAATAAATATTCCAAGGATTTATGATCGAGATGGAGAACAAATTCCTCCCCTGAAATTGATGATGCAAAACTCTAAAAGTAGAAACAATAACCGCGAGCACTAGATCATGAGTAGTATATCTAGTCTCGATAGGCTATAATGATTTAGAAGCACAAGTGATAGCACGTTCTCCTTTGCAAGAGAATGACATCCAAACCAATACGACTAGTATCGGTACAAATAGCAAAGTCTTGGTTCCCCTCCAGGAATCACAAGAATAAGAGTATCGAAAGAAAGAACTTCTTTTAAATAATTCTCTTTCCCGAAAAGCTAAAACTTTCAAAATCTCAATTATCTCAATGTAAAAATATTTCTAAAAAAATTTACATTTTACAAGTCAATATATTGTGTCTGATTGTCTCATTAAAGCGTTTAGGAGATTCTTATCGATAACGTTGATCAAGCGCATCGACCAGAATTCTTAACACACTAAATGGGCAATACAATCACAACATCGTCTTCTATATGATGAAAATATCTCTTAAAAGTTTTGAGAATATTCTTTGCTCGTTTAAGAGAAAAAATCAAATTGTACTTACAAATAAATCTTATGAAAAAGATTCGCAAAGATTTTAAATTTCTATTTTCACCCAAAATCAATAAATACAAGAATGGTCTCATCGAAATATTCATAGAATATTCGATTTATAAAATGGATGAAACAAGATGGGCAAACTGAATGACATAATAATTCATTCATAGAATCATAATGAGTGCGGAATGCGGTAAGTGGAATGCTAACTCCCGCAACTCGTAGCCAAATGAAAATCGGTGGCAATGTCGAACTAGAAAGACCTTAACACCACACAAAAGATTTCTTAGGTGATAATCCTAAGACAAACTCAAAGATTCCGGAAAATTCACAACTACCCAAATGAGAGAAATAACGCTCTACTCAACATGTGAGCTTAAAGAATAAAATGATGCCATCAATTTTTAATTCAAAATCATAAAGGAAAAATAGAAATCTGCTTAACAGATTGAAAATATCAAAGATGAATAGTCCATTCGAGAAAATAGGATATAGGCTTCATTAATGATTAAGCCAATCCTATCGCACAAATCAATTCCGGAGCCTAAGTAAAAATATCGGCTCGGAAAGAAAAATCACATAAAATAATTTCGACATCAATAAACACAAATTGAGTGTTGCGGATCTACCATCTGGATTCACAATCCTCAAAGAAGTCATCAAGCCCAAAATATTTTCAAAGAAAAAGAATCACAAGTTCTTTTGATATAAAATAGTGAGATGAAACCCATATCAAAAAGAACTCGAATAAGAAGATCACGAAATAAAACAGTGCCATCAAGGATTGAGTGAAAAATACCTTGACCAAGAGAAGGGTTGTTAGGGGCTTGCAGCTTTCCCTCTCTCTTGCTAGGAAGCCTAGGACACGAAGATAAAAGATGACCCGAACCTTTGCAATAGCGACAAAAGAGGGGTCTCGGACACTCCCTTGCATAATGGTCCGTGGAACCACAATTGTAGCATTGTCCACGACTAGAGGTAGGTGCTTTTGCTACCGGAATTTGTTGCTTCCCTTTCTTATTAGAATGGGGGCCTTTGAATTTGATAGGCCTCTTCAAGTTATTGTCGAAGTTCTGTTGGGCACGCACAACTTCAACATCACCTTCATTATCGGCCTCTTCAAGACGAAGAGCGATATCAATAAGCTGATCAAATGAAACTTCAAGTTTCAGGAGTAATGGCTTCTTAAGATTCTTATTCAAGCCATAGACAAATCTCTAATTTTTCTTCATTGGGGTGTTAATGTATTCAACCCCGTATTTAGAAAGAGATTCGAAAGATGCGACATAGTCTGTCACAGAAGATCCACCTTGAACAAGGTCAATAAAACGCTGGGCCAAAGTTACTTTTTCAGCCTCCGGCACAAATTTCGATTCGAATCTTCCCCGGAATTGCTCACAAGTAAGATCCGCTTCAACGATTTCAGAAATTAAAAGCCCATACCAATCTAACGCTCTTTCTTGGAGCATGCTAGAAGCCACTTGGACTCGATGTAGATCAATAAGGTTCATGCGAGAAAAGATGCGATCGCATGATTTGAGCCAAGCTTGAATTTCAATAACACTCTCGGATCCCCTGAATGGCCTTCCACCCAAATCGGTGTAGTCTCTGCACAAGCGTGCAAAACCGGATCTAGGATGAGTAGGCTCTAGATTGGGACCGGCTGCTTGAGCGTTCTTAACAAGATCTAAAAGCTGCTGGACAGACATAAAAACTCCATCTTTGGGAGTAGCACTAGATTGACCGGCGCTGGGACGGCCAGGTCTAACCATTTCTCTTCTTTAAGAAAGAAAGAAAGAATAGGAAAAAGTTATTCTCAAAATAAACTTCAATCAAACTTGATTGATAAACCAAGGAATCATAAAGAAAATAGGATGAATCGGTACGAAGACTCGAATTAAATCCTAAAGCACGACTCTTAAGAAAGACTTAGGACGATGATCCTTGTTATAATATTCCATATTGTTCCGAAGTTTGGCTTTGATACCAAGCTGTGACGCCCCATCTCTATACCCACGCTAGCCAAGAACACTACGGTGTAATGCTGTCAACTAGCACGGAGAATAAGGCTGTTGAGGAGCGACCATCCATGTAATTGCTTTGCGCGAGCACCGATATGTCAGATAGTATAACATGCATTTTATTTCAAGAGGAAATCCGACATACTGATACAAACACAAAGCTACTACACAGTGGTTATAATAATCTTCGGAAACAAATATAGAAATAAGCATAACACAAATCAGTCACGGATAATTCATATCACAAAGGCGGAAGAAGATATGAATATATAACTAACACATGAAAGTGTAAATCAGAGTAGTGGTCAAAAAGATCCATAATAATACAAAAAAATAGCAACACGTGCTATACAAAAGAATACATCTATGAGTCCATATCTCAAGTGTATACAACAAAATAAACTACTAATCTAAGTAGTTAGCCCAAAAGTCAGAGTAATGATCCTAGATGAGAAGTCAAGCAGAAGCACCTGTAATATCTCAGTCTGACCCGAGTATTATAAGAAAAAAATAATAAACGGATCAGTCTAGCTATAAATATCAGAAGAAATGATATAGAATAAGAGATATGACTAAACATATAATAATCACAATGCCAAGCTGTGATAAATAACTAATTGAAAAATCAATAAGAGATTAATCAATATCGCAAAGATCTTCTCAAAGATAAAAAGGAATGTCATACTCCTAATTTCATTCACCAAGCCACAATAAATGACATATATATCCATGCCAATCGTAAAAGTTGGTGAAACATAAATTCCAAAAATCAACACACGAAATCTAGAAATCACAATAAAAAGATGGCCAAGACAATAATGTAGTGCAACCGGTACATCCAATGAATCACAAAGCAAAGATATTGATGTAGTGCAAACGGTACATCCAATGTATCAAAAGCATATCATTGATGTAGTGCAAACGGTACATCCAATGAATCAAAAGCAAAGACATTAATGTAGTGCAAATGGTACATCCAATGTATCAAAAGCATATCATTGATGTAGTGCAAACGGTACATCCAATGAATCAAAAGCAAAGACATTGATGTAGTGCAAACGGTACATCCAATGTATCAAAAGCATATCATTGATGTAGTGCAAACGGTACATCCAATGAATCAAAAGCAAAGACATTGATGTAGTGCAAACGGTACATCCAATGTATCAAAAGCATATCATTGATGTAGTGCAAACGGTACATCCAATGAATCAAAAGCAAAGACATTGATGTAGTGCAAACGGTACATCCAATGTATCAAAAGCATATCATTGATTTAGTGCAAACAGTACATCCAATGAATCAAAAGCAAAGACATTGGTGTAGTGCAAACGGTACATCCAATGTATCACAAAGCAAAGACATCGCACATGCTAGTCTAAAACATAAAATGATCGTCATGATCAAAGAGAAGTGTCAACTACAGTAAGCTAGTAAATATATGAGCTTAGCTTCATGTCCCATAACCATTAACTTAAATATTTACGAACAAATTGTAGATCTCCACTAGAAAATTATCACAAGAGATTCAATCGAACAAGTCCAAGAATTAACCAACGAAGTAAACGCAAGCGTTTCATACCACTCGTTTTACTAAGTCGTTTAATTAGATTTCTCATACGAGTGAGGTAAAAGCTTGTATATACTAATAGATTGGAAAACGGTTTAAGAAACGAGCTTTGTACTAAAATAGAGTTGAAATCATTTGGAGAAAGAGTTTTGATATTTACTACTAGTATAGAAACCTTTATATTTTTAAAGTGACAAATCACGAAGAAGATTGTAGGAACAATCAATCACTAAAATTCACATACGAAGATGTGAATAAAAGTCCAACGAAACCGATAAAGAATCCATCAAAATGGATATTCAAAAATCCCTAAAAAGGAGTCATCAAAGTCATAACAAATGATAACAACACATAGGAAACAACAGGAATAGATTAAAGTTGGAAATTCAAACAACTAGGCGAAATAGGCAAAAATGCAGCAGGTCGGTCGGCCGGCTACAGAGCTCGGTCGACCGGTCCCTGTTCTCAAAATTCCTCGGGAAGCAGGTCGGTCGGCCGAACCCTGTACTCGGTCGACCGAACCTTAAACAAAGAAGTGCCTACGCACTTGGCAGCAGGTCGGTCGGCCGGCAGCAGGGCTCGGTCGACCGGACCTGTTGCCAGTCCCCTCCCAGTCCATCCAATTGAGGTCCAACCTCTATCAAATTGCATTCTCTCGAGCAACGGCACTAAGGGATTATGCCAATCGACTACCCGGCCCTATATGCTCCTCGATGCATCACCAAAAACATGTTCAAACATCAAAGCTATGATTTTTAAAGAATTGAACCCAAAACACTAAAAATTGGAATATTCACCAATTCAATCCAAACCAAAAGCAATTGCACAAGAATAAGTGTTAGGAATTCATACCTAACAATCGAAGATAAATATAAGCATAGATGTGAGATAAAAATCTCACCTTTGAAACCAAATCAATGAAGGAGAAGCTTTAAAAACAAGCAAAGATCAATTCCTCTTCAATAACAACTCAAGAAGCTTCAATCTAAGCTTAAAAGAGAAACATTTCATAAATTAGGTTTAGGAAATTTCTGAAATCAAAGAGAGAATGAGTTGGAGAAGAAGAAGAAAGAGCTTACCAATGGGTTCACTTGAGTTTGGAGCTAGAAGATGGATTTGCTAATGGAAACTAGGGCTTAGGATTTCCTAATTCTTTTTCTCTTTCCCCATTTTTGATGAAGCTTGAATGTATTAGGAAATTATGAAGGAATGAAGAGGATAAGGGGTTGGGACTGAATACATAAGTGGGGTTATTGGGCTCAGCCCAAACCAAAGCCCTAAGCAAAAAGTAGCAAAATTCAACTTTCTCCAAACATATCGAAGCTTATACTCAAAAAGGTCGCAAACGGTATTTTAAACTCAATGGGAGTGGTCCCGAGTCCTAATTCGACCATATGCAAAAAGTAGCTTTTCGGACTAAATTCCGAGTATCGATAAAATATTTAAATAAAATATTTAAATATAAAAATCGACAAATATGCGGGTTGTTACAATAAATCCCGTCGGTTTTGAAAATGTTTTTCAAAGTTGGGAAATAATAGTGATATTATTTAGAGAATATTCTTGAGTGGAAATATTTAGAAATGTTTTTAATGGAATAAATGCACTAAACCCACTTCGGTCATTGGAAAATAATTCTGATGATGGTTGCAACATCATCGGTGTTCATTTTCGAGTTTCCAAGGGAGGGATTGCTACCTTAATGATTTTTAATTGAAGTTTTGGAAAAACTGGTTTTGGTTTTGAAGTTCAAAGAATAATTTGATATACCAAAGGATTTTGGGTATATTTGATCTCAAAAATGATTCTAAATAATTTTGGAGTAAGAAGTTTAACTCCGGGATGTTTATTTAGAAATATTTTATGGACTATGAGTAAGTTGGGTGACCTATAAAAATGTGAAATTGATTATTAGAATGGAATTAAACATAACTTAAGTTTAAATGTAAAGTGAATTTGAG
This sequence comes from Allium cepa, assembly GCA_030765085.1. NCBI lineage: Eukaryota > Viridiplantae > Streptophyta > Magnoliopsida > Asparagales > Amaryllidaceae > Allium > Allium cepa. The sequence goes on from CM060930.1 coordinate 178,019,599, forward strand.
GAATTAAGCCTAAATATGCTAAATGGAATAGTTATGGAAATAGAATTTGCTGTAATTGAAATAAATTAGTAAATGAACTAACTAATTTAACTAGTAAGTTAAACGTGTTTGAAATTGAATTTGATAGGAAATAAATTAGTAGATTGAACTAATTAAATAATTAGTGGATTAAATATGGTTTGAGATATGATTGACAAAATTCAATATTTAAAAATTTGGAGACAAATTGAGTTAAACTAGGAAATGAAAATTGAATTTGAATAGAAATGGATATAAACCAAAGTGATGAAATGGAAATAAACATAAGAGCTTTGTGTAAAATGTTTATAATAGACTTAAGAAATTGATGATGAAATTCTTAAGTAAAATTTATATTGGAAAATATACTAAGTTAATATTTGAATGAAAATTAAATAAAAGGCGTGTAAAATGATAATTGTGGATAATTGATTTAAATGAAATGAGTGAGAATAAAATAAATTGATATAGCTAATAATCAGTTGGAAATTAAAATGTAAGTTGTACGTATATTATTTTATTCGCAAAACGATTTGATCCAGATTCGAGCACTGAATTTCGGGATAGTCTATATTGATCCGAGTCAGGATTTTTCACTCGATTTTCGATGGCGAACCCTAGATATGAAATTTTTGATTGATTCTAGAAGTCTCTATCATAGTATACGGCTATGTAAGGAGAATGACGGTTTCTAATCAAGAAACCAGATTGAGTCCGCACTAGAGAGTCATATGAATGATACTAGTTCGAAAGTGAAGTTGTGTGATCTAATGAGCGATCAGAGTTGATATTGCATACGGATGATATATGTACATCATACGGGTTTAAATAAAACAAATATTGAAAATAGAAATAAATAAAATGATTTTGAATTAAATGACCGGATATTATTGGTAAGGTGTAGGTAATTAAAAGCAAAAGCTAAATTGATGTCTTCGATTTCAGAAGTAAAATTTGATTTCCCGACAAAAAGGTATGTGTTTAAATTGTTGTATGAAATTGATGGTTTTCTGATTGAGCCACTTGGCTTTTGTTTTCTTTTGGATGATTTGGGGCCCGTAATGGCGTTCCGTAGTTGTTTTGGATCTAGCCGTGCAAAGAAGACGCTGGCGAAATTTTTCTAAAATTTAAGTAGTTCGAAAATTTCGAAGAAAATTTTTAATAACTAAAAATTTGATTTGGATTAGAACTTGAAATGGTTGAGTAAATAATGTTGTTTGGAATATATGAGGAGTTTGGAAATTAGTAAAAGTGATAGTGTGTTTTCAATAAAAAAAATTTTGATTTCGGGAAGTTGCTTAAAACTGTGTGGTTTGAGAAAATAGTTAACGTGTTTTGGGGCATTCTTCTTACTTGGCAATTTCGAGGATAAAATTCTTTTAAGGGGGAGGAATGTAACGACCCGAAATTTTGGTTATTTGAAATTGGAATATTTAATTGATTTTAAATATTTAGAAGTAAATTTTTAATTTGAATTTCAAATAAAATGGTTTATTGGATAATTTAGTTATTTAATTTAATAATTGAATATTGGGAAAATTATTGAATCTTAGTTTTAAGCTTGATTAAAATAATTTAAAGGCTTATAAAATTTATATTTATAATAAGGAAGATAATAAAACTTTTTAAATGGAATTTAGAAGTGATTTGTTCAGTTTTAAAAATATATCGTTTATATATACATTTAAAAATAGCCTTCCGAGGCACAGTCTCGGAATTCGACGAAAACCGATCCATTGAATTCATGATAGTGTATTGTTATCAGATTTCAAATTTCGTAACTTTTGGTCATTCGGGATATAAACGTGCTGAAATTTATATCGAAAATTCAGTACAAAAATTGGATCCAAAAAGTTATCTTCTCAATACGATCGAATTAGGACTCGAAAGCTTTTCCATTCCGTTAGGAATATGGGTATAACATTGCAAACACCTAGCGGCATGCCTCGATAGGAGGTCAAATATTAAGCTAGATGACTTAAATTAAAATAATAAATGGATTTGACAAAAAAAATCGCATCAGCACTCCTTCACCTCTCTTCAAATCACTATACTAGACCCATTCAAGCACGCAAACATCTTCAAACACGTTTCCTCCCTCCTCTTTTTATACATAAGGCTGAACACAGTAAAAGGAATGAAAGCAAGCAAAAAATAAATGGCATACTTCAAAAATTCATATCTCATAAAATACTTAGCTAAAAATCCCGAGACCACTTTCAAAAATTTAGTTTTTGAATTCTCTTCGATCTGATATACTTCTAGGGGGATGCGACTTCACGGTGATGATCTCGACAGTAGAGGGTGATGGCAATTTCGAACTAGGGCTTGGGGAATCGAGCTCGGTGATGATTGTTTTGGAGATTCAAACTCGTATTCGTAGTCGCGGTGTAAAGGAGATCTGAGGGTGGAAAATTGGGGGGTCGCGGCTTCATTTGGACAAGGGCAACGATCCGTACGAACAGTGGGGTGGTCAAGGTCGCATTTTGCTTAAGAACATCAGAGTCTGGGTTGTGGGTAGAAGCATGGTGAGGAGGTGAAGGGAAACTCAATGGCGAGGTCGACGATGGAGATCGGTGACTCAGTGGGCGATGTACGTGCACGCGTGCACCGTGGCTTCGTGTGCAGGCAATAGAGAAGGGGAAAGAAGAAGAAGAGGATAGGAGCGGGTGGGGTTCTGCTTATTGGGCCGAGCTGTAGAGTTTGGGTGAGCAAGGATATTTAATATGGTAATTAAATTATATAAAATTGTTTAATAAAATTTCAACCATTACAAATTGCATATCTCAGTCGTTTTAGGTCAGAATCTAATGCGATCAGTCGCATTGAGTTCATATTGACGAATTCTTCAATATGAACTTTAGATTGGACGAGATTGGAGCTACTAAAACTTCAGAAAAAATTCAAGCACATTGAATTGATATATTTTTATCAGTTGAATGTGATGTTATATATAGTAGTATATATATTGGAGTGATTGATATTCCCACATATATGTAGCGAATGAGACCCTATACGTGCTGCATAATAGCGGATGACCCTATATACCACGATATCCCCCTTGAAGTAGGATTGATAATTTTATATTATATTATCATATGTGGATGTAGGAGAATAGTTGGAGGGATCCAACTGGATTCTACAAAAATGTTGAAATTATTTTCATATTCAGTGATATGATATGTTGAATAATCTGTGATAGACTATAGCGTGATTTGAATTAATTTGGTGTTATGGTATTACTGGTTTAGATTATGGTATTTTAAAATACCATAAAAAAATGTAAATTGAATTTAAAAAGAACTTAAAAGAAATTTTGAAGTTAAAATATTTTTGTAGTGAAATTTGGATTAATTTAAAGAAATGAATTTGGGAAAAATAAATAGTTTGATTTTAAAATTCTATTTAATAATTTTGAAATATGAAATATAGAGATTTGGAATAATGTAAATAAAAGGATTTTAAATAATAAAACCTAAGCGATATTTGTTTAAGTATAAAAAGGAATTATCTTTAAACTCGAGATTTAAAATAGTTTGGGAAAATAAGAAGGAAGTTTGAAAATAAAATATGAAATTGTTGTTCCCGATTTAAATAGGATTTTAAATTATAAAAAGGAAGTGAAATCTAAATTTAGTTGGGTTTTGGGATATAGTTGGGTTATTTAGGAAATTAATTTAAAAATGAAATTTAAATTAGAAATCGATTTAAATCGATTAAGTGTTGTGAAATTGTTGTAAACGGAAAAGCCGACTATGGAATTTATAAAAAACGGTCTAGAAATAAAGTAAAGTGATTGTCGATGGATAAATGGAAGTTATAAATTCACGGTGAAGATTTATAAGGAGATGGGTAAATCGGCTTAAAAATTAGTGACACATTTATTTTTAGAAAATATGAAAAGGGATTTACGAAATTGGGACGTAAACCAAATTAGAAATAAATCGAGAAAAGTTTATAAATGTTGGACTGGTTATATTGGAATTAGAAAATATATTTTTATCGAGGAATTGGGTTTGTTTTAAAAAAGAAGGATTTTTGATTTGGTAAATTTTAAAAGAAAGGTGTTTAAGGATATTTCAAAAAATGAATTATTAGTATCTTAAATTTGTTTTAAGTATATTTAATTATGAATTAATTCAGTTTGTATTAAGTTAATTATTATTTAGAATTAATTAGTATTATTATTTTAAATGATAGATTATTCAATATAAATATTATATAATAACTTTTATTTTAAAGAGTATTTTCTAAGAATTAACTTGGAAATTTATATAGAAAATTTTATAAGTATCATTTTTGAGAAAATTATTAAATAAAGTTTCAGAAAGTAATGGTATACTTTCGTGGCGTAATCGGAGGTAGTGAGTGCCTGTAGTTAAGTCTTGGATTACTCTGGGATAGAGACGTAACTATTGAGCTGTGAATCCATGATTTGATACCGCAGCGGTACTTTCTAGATTATTTTAAAGGTTTCCAAAATCTTTGAAAAAAATAATTTGTAAATATACTAATTTCAGTAAGAAAGTATATATTTTGGATAAAGAGATTTGATTTATTAAAATTAAATTAAATAAGACTTAGTGTTTTCAGTGGAAAAGAAAATATTTGGTTGAATAATTGTTTATTTGATAGTTAAATAACTGACTATCAAATCTGGACCCAAAATATAACTTTAGGAATATCTAAGAGAAATACAAGAATTATATAGTACAATTACCGTTCGAGGTGTTATACTATGCATATAAATTCGTTTCATTCTTCTAGAACGTTTATAAAGAAATACGTCTACTAACGGTTAGGAGGTGATCTCTGATCTTATCTTCATCTGTTTGTTTTTTAAAGAACCATGGTTGAGTTTACCGAAAATATCGAACGTTGTTTCGAAGAGACCGGGATTGGTTAAGTTATCCGAAAACCACTTCGATCCAACGAGTACGTTTTAGAAGTGAAAATAAGAGCATGGAGTCGAAGATGGGGCAGTGAAGTGCAAGGGCTAACCACTACTAAACTTGAGGATTTTTCCAAAATGGATGTAGTAGGAATAGTGCATTCGGTTCTGTTTGGACCCAAAACGGACTTGCGTAGATGAATGCTATTAGCACATTATCATTGGAGGACAATGATCATTCTCAGTTAAAAATTCCTTAAAAAGGTAATTATAGCCTCTAGCCTCATCAACCGGGAATGACTGAAAATCAAGGGATGCAACAAGGCTATGTGGGTCGCACCCAATTAGGGTATGTTTATCACCTTTCTAGATACCCGCGAATATTATTACTACGATATATGGAAGGAGCTCGAAAGAGGGTAGGATCACCCAAGGTGATAGCATATTCGGTTAGTCCGGTCTTATGTTGCAAGGGATCCCCGCATGGTCCTCGGTACGTTGTTTCTAGATGTGTACCGTGAAAGGTGGTACCCCAGTGCGTAGTCATTCATATGGAATACATTCTTCAATGCGTACCTTTACGGTTTTGATTGTAGAGCCTAGTATGCTGGAATTTAATTAATGTAACAATTTCAGCTATTTGAATAAGTATTTGTACTTAGACACTATTATAATATCAAAGGATTTGATATGAAATGTTTTGGTTATCGTAAGGTAAAACCTGTCGTGTTTATGTATGGCGTGGTTTTACGAGATACCTTTGATTTTCAAAGAATTTTGATAACTCTAATAATTCAATTTGAGTGTGTTTTCTCACGCTGGTTTTTCAGACTGACTTAGGTGTTATTTTACTAAAATGCTCAGGTCAGACCGAGTATTACAGATAGAGGATAGGATGTTATGGAGCTCAGGAGACGAGCTAGATGACGGAGACGTATTACATGTAATTGATTTTATTTCATTGTGTATTGTTGGCTGTATATTCGGCATTTGTGAGGACAAGTTAATATAACTATCCAATATTGTGCTATTAATGTGTTGTACTCGATGACGTAATGCATAAATAACAGTTATAGTTCTTTTTGTATAAAGAGGTGTAATTATCTATTGTATATTGTTCCGCTACGATTATGAGATTCTGTGTTGTTATTTCTATTTTCTTCTTTTACATCTTTCTTCTTCTCTTACGATCTGGTATTTCCAGCAATCGATTGCTCGGAAAGTAATACAGTGAACGTATTAATGTCGATTTTCGGGCATCGAAAATCTCGGTCATGACACTTGCTCTCGCTTGAGGAGATCAGAAACTGATATACCATCTTTCGGGCGTGTAGTATGCATGTAGTTATTTTATGAACTTTCTTGCCAATTGATCAAAAGATGATTTAGATCTCGATAGCAGATGGGTAAACCACATCGTCACCGCTCATTCCAGAAAGATCGGGAAGCAACGACATTGCAATACATCAAAAGCCCTGGCAGTATCCATATGCCAGCCATATTTTATTAAATGTTGTCTTGGATTAGTCTTCCCATCGGACGATGGCATTGTCGGCATCACAAATCTTCATGGGTATTCCTCATGTGGAATATTTTCGGTAAACGAATTCCAACTCAAGATGGAACCCCAATCGTCATTAGTACGATTTTGGATCTCACTTAGCAATCTTCTAATAATTTCTGTCAAATTGGTTCAGCTAATTCTACCAAATGGCAGTAAACATTATCTGCGATAAGTGTTTAGCCTGGAAAATGCTCTTGGTCTGTCTCATGATACCTGGGTTCCCCTGACACTAGGAGAATGGTTCGCAGCAATCCTATGCATATAACCTCTTTGTGGTAGATCTGCAGTAGCCGCTTGATCTTCGACATTCCAATCATCCACAACATGTCCAAATGCCAAACCAACAGCACTTTTCGAGAATTGACCACTATGGCCTACATTTGATGGTTTGATACTCAACGACATCAATGGTTCGGTACCGTTCCTTGATCCTTGGCCACTATTTGTGCCCGTCTTCTATTTTGATTACCCAACATCCTTAGCATTTTCTGCTTTCTGTCTCTTTGCCTATGTTCCAATGATGAGGAGCTGTCTGATTCTGAATTAGAAGGCACTCAATCCTTCCTACTTCCACTGCAACTGTTGGTTAGTTAAGTTGGTTAATCTAAACTCTGCTTCATCTACGCATTTAACTCATTGCAACTTTCTTGGAGCTTGCCCTCCATCTATTTCATCATGCAGCCCATTTCAACCCAGGTAACCACTTCAAATAGATTATGAACCTTCGTAGTAGTTGGCTACGCAACCTCTCTAGCTAGTTAGGGATCAATCTCCTCAACATCTTCTGTTGTACGTGAAGTGGTGAAGCGGTCTCTTTTGGGTGCTATACTAGCAAGAAATTATGTGGATTCCTAAAAATCTGAATAAAAATTGTAAAAAAAGAAAAATTACATCTATCCCTTAGATTTAGATAACCAATAATAGATGATTGATCCCAAATTGGTCTGAGAATATCGTTTTCAGTGAAAGCACCAAATATTTGCATCAAAATTGGCATAAACACCCAAATATGTAGAGAATGAGAAGTGATGAAAAGTAAATGAAAATGAGTAGAAAAAGTATGCACAAGGTTTATAGTGGTTCGACTAATCGTTGCTTACGTCCACTTGAGATTTTATTGATAATATCTCTGTTTTACAAGTGTTATTCGTATCATTCGGTACCACTTAATAACCAATTATAAGAAATAAGTATAAAGTTGTTTGAGAGCAAAAATATCTTCGAAATGAAGCTCTCAAACCCTTTTTATAATTATAGATCGCCATAAAGGCTCTAGCACGTCTTCTTCCACGTTTTCCATGATCTTTCGATGGTTGCTCAAGAGAAGACGTGGCCAGCTCAGCAACTTGGATTGATTGGTACCGATTTGTGGCTATGGATCTATACTAATTCATAAATCTTGGTCAAAGATCATTCTGGTTGCCTTGACATGGATCACTATATCATTAGCTCGGTGTTTATCCACTTGTTTGCATTGTTTTGGGCATGTTTCTGAGTCAATCTGATGGATCAGTGAAAGAGATAAGTTGTTAATCTTCGGTACTTGAAGCACTTGATGGCATAAAGCATGCAAATGATCCATGAGACTTGGGAATGATTTTTGGTGTCAAGTGTATGCAACATGGCTAAAATGAGCCAAGTAGGGAAAATTGTACGGATCGGTACTGATCCATAGACATGGATCAATACCGATCCATCAAATCGATGGATCATAGTCTTGAATTTTTGAATTTGTCTTGTCTATGTTTAGAGATCTAGATTGTTTTCTATTTTCTAGATTTTACGGCTATCTCTCCGTGTCCTCCACCTTGATAGCTTTCATGTTATGTTCGTCGAATCAGTCCATATACTACCTAGTCAAAAGGCTGGATAACATACATATTATACAAAAATTGTGTTTCACATTTTATAAAATTATTTTATCACAAAATACATGCTAACAGAAAAATAAAATCATATTTTTATTATTTAAAATAATATAAATATAAACAGAGAATCAATAATTAATTATAAAATTATTTTTAAATCACAAAATTATGAAATATTTTTTTCAAGTACTATATATCATTCAGAATTTAATTAGAAATTTAAATTTCAAAATTATTTTATATTGATATTTTAATTAAAATCATACGAAAATTAGTTAAAATGAAATTTAAAATGTAAAGAAAATATTTTTGAGTCTTGCGCAAGAGTAGATAAATATTTTTTAATAAAAAATATTTTTTATGTATTTATAAATTTTAATCTATGTTTAATATATTATTATACATTTATAAATAAGCGATTAATAATATATATATTGATAAAAAATTATTTTATTTGCATGTGTGTACATAGCTTTCGGTTTTAGAAAAATTATTATTATTTATTTTATTTAATATATTTATAATTAGTTTAAATATATTCATATAATAATATGAATATATTTAATATTTTATAAACTTATGTTTATAAGTAAAAATATATACACACGCATTAATATTCATAAATAAAAATTAATTAAAATGTGTGTGTATATATCTAAAATATTCCATATATGTAAACAAAATTATATAAACATATATTCGAACAATATATTTGCATATTGGATGACCTAACGTGTTCATTGCGATGTAAATCCCAATATTTATGCATAGATATGTTATACCTTCACGGATTGATATATTACACATTTGCAACACACACACACACAAATATATATATATATATATATATATATATATATATATATATATATATATATATATATGTTTGTATATGATACACGTATGTGTGTGTGTATATAATTACATAATTTAAACAAAAATATATCAATTTATTAATTTAAATAAAATATAAAATTTTATTTAAATAAAATTGAGAAATGTTCTAAATAAACTAGACTTCATAGGTCCAATAAAAATCCAATAGTATAAAAAAAATGAAATTCACCCATAACTTCTACTGCGTGTTGGCCCTTTTCCAACAACTTCCTCACTTCAGACCCATTGAAACATAAGCTCTGCACACTATATAGGAAATAATGATTGAATAGAAGTTCAACATATTTTACAAATATTCTTAGAAAAACATATTTACAGTGTTTAAAATATAATACAATACCATAAGAGTATTTTCAAAGACGATCATTCACAATTATGTTTATAAATGTTGTTGACAAAAATAAGTTAACTATTACATGTTAAACATTAGCATCAAATGCCATTACTATGTTTTAATTAAAAATGTTGTAAAAGACATCCATTTTCAACAACAGCTTCATTAAATGTGTTTGATATTGTGTTGTAAATGGTATTTTCTTTGTTATGTCACTTGTTTATTTTGTTAGTTTATTTAACATGGTATAAGAAAAGGTTTTGATGTATTCAACTCTTGAAGAGCTGACTTTGGGTTTGTAGGAGGTAGACCCCCTACTCATGTTTTGGGAGGAGATCTCAAATTTTGTTGTTTTGGTGTTATATATAATGGATCTAGTGTTGTGGTTTGATTTTAGATTAAATAGATCTAGTGTTTAGATCTAAAATTTAAAAGAGAAGATTAAACTAAAAAATTTGACATGACAAAAATTCTAACCTATAACATGTCTACCTCACATGATTACTTCTTTATCCACTGTATGCCAGTATTCGGATCCATATATCGAGTAGAAGAACAAAACATCACTTAAAAATGTCCACTTCCAATCTTGTTTCTAACCTTTTTATTTTCATACCAACGCTTTTCCCCTTCTATATGTGTATTGTGACACCGCATGACCTATCAACACCATTAGAATACCTTCCACCTCTTCCTTCTAGACATAACATATATCTACATTACATAGCAGAATTAAAGCTACTATGATGGATAACAATAATGATAAGACCTCTTGCCCGTCTTCCTCTTAAGCAAATTCTCAAAAATTGTCTGACCTTTGGCTAATATCTGTAACGTGAAACCCTACAAACTCAACCTAATCAAATGTGTATCTGTGAGTTTGTAAGCGAAAAACAATAAACACGGCCAAACGTAAGTTTAGGATGAATAATACTATTTCCCATCGAAGTTCCTCCACTAGTGCACTACACAAAAAATGATTTTTGTAGCGCACAAAAAATGCTAGCATAACTTATAGTAGCTTTTTAGAGAACGTCATTGTATGACATGCAACTAAAAGTCCAAAACTTTCTATTACTTTTCATAAATCATACCAAAAAGCAACATATTGCAGCGTTTTGCAAATGCAATAAAGTTTTTTATCATAGCATTGTATAAAGGCCACTAAAAGTATTATTGATGCTGCTACAAAATATTATGATGGTATTATTTGTTTGTCACCATATATATTTTTGTACCATTTATTAAAACACCGCTAAGATTGTTGATTTTTTGTGCATATTTCTCTTGCCATGGTAACTCATTTAGCTTCCACTTCATTTTGTTCACTACATATATTATATATAATTAACATATTTCAGTAATGAAACCAACAATATAATTATTATATTCAAACAACCAAAAAACACATTAATTTTATAATGAAATAGGATACACAAACAATTTGATACAAAATATTTTAAACAAAATAATCATCATTGGTGATCCATGGTGTATGGATTGCTAGTGGTCCTTATACAAAGCACATTTCCCCCCTTTTTCTGTCATGCTTTCTTTCTTCCATAAGCCATAGCGACCTAGTGATCCCATGAGAAAGTATGGCTCGCTGGCGATCTATACACTTAGTGTATTTTTAGATTTAATGTTTGGTATACTTTTGTTGCTTTGTATCAACGTTGTTCGTTTAGTCTTGTTGCGCATTACACTGTTCAGATGACGATTCATTAGCTGGATGTACTTGGCTGCTGATCGGATTGAACAAATGCTGGTTTTTTGGTTTAGTTAAATTCGGTCGTTGTTTTAGCGATATGGCTTAGCTTTCTTTAACTTGTTGCTTTAACCCTTTTGGTTGGGTTCTAAGCCATTCTAACTTCGTTAAGTCATTATGTCTTCCATTGGATCCTAATGGGTTAAAAACCCGAATAACACTATCTTTTATATTCACAAAAATGATATATCGCTGGCCATACGAGCTCTATATCTGTTACAGACATTGTGGAAAAAAATCGCCTAAAGAAATTTCCCAGTGGATCCTCTAAGATCACATGGTTTAGGACAAGCATTAAGCACTACATATTAAATGTTTACAATGCCACATAGAAATTGCATCAAACACCAAACTTCCCTTGGCACAACAAGGTTTTGGGCAAATGCTGTATATTGAAAGATAATTTCCTTTAATGGAAATCCTAAACAATGCCATTCACGCTCAAAGCAGACACCTTAATTATGGGTTCACTGGTCAGTCTCTATGTAATACCCAAAAAAATAACAATTATGCATGGTGAGATAAGAGGTGGGATTACTTGTAAATTTACCTCTTCTACTTTGTAAACCATGATATGGCATTGTTTGCCACAACCACAAGGGAAGGAAAAACTCAATGCTATTAAGAGAAGAGGAACTTAAATGATACCGCATGAGTTAAGTTATGTCATATGAAGAAAAAATAGAGGCTAGCTTAAATTTAAAATTAATGTATCTTGGTTTTATACTAATAACAACAAAAAAATTCAGCAGACTGTCAATCATAATTACAAAGACTCAATCACGAGGGAATAAATGGGATGCTTTTAAATCACCTGTATCTAAAGAGGAAAAACACTATTACTGCTAGCTATTATAGTCAAGCATCATCTAATGTACTTTTCTTTGACTGATCTCTCCCATTCTCATACATGAGATTTATAAAAGCTGATTCACAAACTACACACACGCGCGCGCATCTGTTATTCCATTAACGACTTTAATAGATGGCATCAGTGCCATCTCTTAAGGATGTGACAGTGAACTTAAACCAAGATTACAAACATGTCATACAAATAGTATATTCATGTGTTTGACTTCTCTAAAATGCAATTTTTCGAAATTCACGCAACCCCTCATCATGCCACAAAAATAATGGTACGTTGCTTGTTCCATTGTATATTAAGGGTCATGAATTAATAAGGGTACACACACACGTAAATACAGTATGTAGATAGTGGAGATGTGTGTGCATATGGATTTTACGTGTAGGATGTGAGACAAATAAAGAAAGCGATACTTGTTTAAACATTTTCACCGAAGAGTACTTGCTTTTCACTCTACAAATGAAATATTACCTTATTGAAAAGTATGACTTGTTCAATTAAGTATCAAAATTCATTAGAAACATTTGAATGCAAATGCATAAAATCACATCACGTATATTTTCATAAAAAAAGCGCTAAAAAAATGAACAAAGGCATAATTCCTTTCATATTTGCTAACAAAAAGTCATAAAAAAAATAATAAAAAAAAAGAAGAAGAAGAAGAAGAAGAAAGAAAGAACTATGCTGATAAGTAGCCAAATTTTTTTTTTCAATGGACGAAAATTTTGCACAAACCAATTATTGTTTTTTTGCACAAAAATGGTGTAAAATAGATTTTACTAATAGGTAAGAAACTAATTATTAATAGGCAAAAAAATGAATAAAGAGCATAACAAAAGAAAAATTCAAAATGTATGAAGAACCTAAACGGAGAGAGGAACAATAATATTTTAGTTGAATATAGTTAATAAGACCAATCACAATGGATGCAAACAGTTCAAATTAACCATACAATTTTGCCTTTTAGTCCATAAATTTCAGCATAATTACATCAATTACGCTAGTCGGTGATATATATGAGATATATTTTTTTCCACAACCAGTTAGGCATCACTCTGTTCAAACCAATGCAACAAATATAAAATCTTTGATACCAATGGTAAACCATAAATTTTGAAAGAAAAGGAAATATAATTTCCGATACAAACTGCCATAGAAATTCTTAAAATGATAATGTTATCCATACTAGGATAACCATGAGTAAATATACTGAACTAAAACGTAAGGTATATTAAACAAGACAAATTTGAAACAATGTTTCATGTCTGTTACATTTTATAACAGTGGTACAACACTTAACATTGTATATTTAGTATTATATATAACAAACAACATACTTACACAAAATTAAATTATAAAAATAACAAGTGTAAGTAAAAATAACGATCGCCATGGTTGTAAAAATAATAATAATGAATAAATAAATTAGTTTGAGCAAGCATTTAGTCTAGATTATCAGTTTTACCAACTCTAGTAGATCAATATAACAAGATTGTTTGGCTACTTGCAGTACGCATTTCATCGTAGTTACAAAGAATGTTAGTACATGTGATTAGTTGGTATCGTAAATTGATTTATATAATTACATTAGGTGCAACGCTTAACACTGCGAATAGAGTTATGGAGACCTAGATTTGGTATTGATAAGATTAAATGACAAAAAAAATCTCAGTTGTACATCCCCGAATATTTCAATATTAAAGACCAATGATGCAAGAATGAAATGGTGCCTATATGAATGAAACAGCGTCTGATGTAAAAGGGAAATAAGATAGCAAGGAATCAATATAGACTGAAAATGCCATGACTAAGTTAAAGCCAACCAAGTGTAATCTTAGGATCAATTTACCACAAGCAAACCAAAAGCTTGAATAAAACAAGATAAAAATTCCACAAAAATGTCTCAATTGATTATAGCATATCAGTCCAAATTAATCTTAGAACAAGCAACTGAACTCAATTTAAACTCCAACCTTACAACAATAAAAGTTGAACAGAATTATATAGCAAGTAAAACAAATCAAATCTAACAAGCATCAAATTCGAATTCTGAATTCAAACTCATTAAAATTTGAAAAATCACAAAATCTGTAAAAAGCTCACCAGTGTAGAGTGATAAGGGAGGATGAGAAGTGAAGGAAAGTTATGGAGGCGTTAGGTTGGCTGGATACTCAAGTGGTGATGAGATGACGTTCTAAGCTGAAGACGAAGGAGGTATGCTTTTCTACAAACCGTGCTTGAGAAAATATTTTTTTTTTTTGTGCCCAGATAAGTTTGAATTAGGGTTTTGGTAATTTCAATGAGGACATGGTGAACGAAAATATTGAAAAAGAAAGTGGGCGAGGAAAAAGTTTCTCCATCTTCAAAAAACGTTGGTGCGCTATAAACTAAACTGCAACAAGATAAAAAACATTCCAAGAAAGGAATATTTTATTCACCGCATATTCAATCATGTCTATAGAACATTTAGCGTTTTCATCCTTAAAATCTACATATATTGTGTTACTCCTACAACTCTCATTAAAAAGGTTCGACGTGCCACGACTTCGTAGATCATCACTATTGTCGAAGTGACAGTGTCGATATTAGTAATTACTTCTTAGTAACATCGCATGTCAAAGTTATTGTCGAAGACATAAAACCATTAAGGCATTTATGGATCGGCATCGAAAAGGTAGGATACCATGCTGCATCAATATAGAAGTATAAAAAATATCACATTTGATCAAGTAGGCGAAGGGATCAATTGCAACTCACTTCGTAAGCCATCAATAGGTGCAAAAATGACCATAGCGCATTTCATTGATGATAAGTTCTATAGACCCTGCCTTTCATGACAAGTAGCTCCACTTTATTCACTACCTCATCACTTCGAAGACATGTCAGCCTCAATGTACTAGATGTGCCACTTATGTATCATGATCAAAGCAGGCTTACCAACAATAACCTTGAACGTCATCAATGCGACGTTAAGATGACACCGCATCTCACAATTACGTTGAGAGTATTGATTTACGAAGATGTCACAAGAACACAAAGCTATGCCACACTTCATTGATGAGCACATCGCATGTCATCCTTAAACAAGCACATCAAAGATGTTCCTTATTCATGCAAAGCGGTGTTGATAAAGTACACCATCAGTACCCACGAAGTCATCAATGCTATACTATATCAATGCCACAATGTTATCTTCGAATAACAACTTTGTAGGCTGCCAACTTAACACAATACATGGAGAAGTCACTCCTTCACAACACAACCTAGTGACACGCTCTTCATGGATGGTTGGAGCAGCTTCTTGTGACTAATTAACAAAGGGGTGTCAAGTACTATCAAGTTGATTCGGTCGAAGGCGTGAGAGGCGAAGTGTGTCATTATCAAGTAAGTCTAGTATATGGAAGCATAAAGGTCACTGAAGTCATGGTCAATGCAGCGTCAAAGTCCATACCAAAGGATGCTATGAAGCCACCCAACCCCTATAAATGTAGTCCCAGGGGTGCCATTTTAGGAGGACGAATTCTCTCATCTCGTTTCTTATTTTTTCAACTTTGTAAACTCTAAATTGATTTGAGGATTTGTAGAACCTATTGTACTATTGGAACCTTGTACACGTAAGGATTTAGAAATTAAAAAAGTACATAGCATAGCATATTAGCTCAACACAAACTTGTAAATTGAATGATATTTTGACTTCGCATATTGACTGTTTGGACTTGTGACTTGCATGGCATTTCTGACTTCGAACTTGTTCTAGTATATCAGACCTGACTTCGATCTTGTTTTAATATAGCATACCCGACTTCGAACTTGTTCTAATATAGCATACCTCACTTCGAACTTGTTCTAGCATAGCATACTTGAATTTGAACTTGTACTGGCCTGGCATACTTAACTTCAAACTGGTACTTGCATAGCTTGCTTGACTTCGAACTTCAACTTTAGTAGCATATTTGACTTTGACTTCAAACTTGCATAAGCTCGTATGACTTTAACTTTGATGACTACACTAAGGAGTGCTATGGTAACTCACTTTGATTGGCCCCAGTAGAGCCTTTCTTTGAATTTACATCATTTTACTACACTTCTGGAGTGAACGAATTTATTCGTTACATTTTGGTGTTAGAAGGAGGGATCGAACCTCCGGCTTCATTAAAATCCCAAGTGGAATTACTATAGTCTGCATATTTAGGGCTTAAAGAACTTGCCTAACCAAGCATATCCCAATCTAAGCCTACCTAACTTTAGTCTAGACATAATGTCTATCAATTGCGTTAAGATGTCCAAATAAGGGTCCTCTGAACCCAAAACAACTATGCACACCTATCCAATCACTAAGCATCCCTGGCTTCACGAAGGACAAGCGTTAAAAATTAGGGTATTGCAGATTATGGAAAATAAAAGAAGACGAACAGCATCTTATAACCTAGATAAGTAGAGCTTGAATCCATTCCATCTAGGACCATCCTCGATTTTGCTCTGGAAAAGTAATGCAAGAGAGATAATGTCTTCTGAAGAAAAAGAAGAGAGATTCAACTTCAAGCCAGGGGAAACATTTTTTAAAAAGAAATGATAAAGGACTTTGAACGATTAACTAGAAGATGGGAAAGAATTATCGATCATTCCTAAAAACAGAATGAAACTCGGGACTCATTAGAAAGAAACAGGAACCCATCACAAACAAAAGAGTAAAATGTCATCTGAGAAAACCACTCCAAAAAACGTCTCGACTCTCCAAAAACTATTCCCTTTTCCACCTTCTATGAGAACATTTACTTTCTAACCCAAGATGAACCCGACTATTGGCCGTCATAGAAAAAACACCATAGAATGAAAGGAAACTTGGAGGGTTGTTCTACTTCTATCATTAAGTTAACGGATATTGCACAAATAGATGCCAAATCTTGGAAGGCATGATCCAAAATTTCTTAGGGCGGGAAAGTTGAATGAATTTGTATAAAGATGTTAAGTTAATCATCAATAAAGATAGATTTTTGAGCAAAACAAGCGAATCTACATGGTCGAGGAGTGAGACTCCTCTAAATAATGAAAAGCCTAAATCACTACCTAAGATGATAGTAAGGGCCTTAAGCTTTTGTCCCTAGATAACGTGACTTAGACAAAGCACCTCCTAAATGGAAGATGGATTAAGCCTTTGGTCTCGTCCGAAAGGGCCTGACCAAAGCACTGACTATGTCTTTGATCCCGCCTACGTTGCCTGGCCGGAGCATAAGCCCTTAACCCCATCATCAAAGACCTGATTAAGGTGCCTCCTAAAGGGATGTCGGAGTAATCCTTTGGGCCCGTCTAGAAATAGGCATGTCTAAAGTTTCTGCAAATCTTCAACCCCTATCTATGCGGCCTGGTTGGAGTGCTCTTAGAGGGAGGATGGGTAATCCTTTAGCCTGTCCAAAGCACCAAACAAGTCTTCAGTGTCGTCATCAAAGGCTTCACTGAAGTGCCTCTTAAAGGGAGGTCAAGTAAGTCTTTAGTCATGCTTAATATAGATAAACAAATGCACCGAACAATAGACCTAAATCATCACCTAAGATGGTGATAAGGGATCCGAGCTAAAGTAGTGCTCCTAATCGACCAATCTTCTAGAGGAAGATCTATCGAAATTAGAGCCAGATAGTACTCCAAATCTATCAAAATCAATGCCAAGTAGCGCTTCAAGTCAAATATAATCCAATAGAGGAAAGTACATCAAATATGACTTATTTATGCTTCCCAACAAATGCACTTTTCAATCACCAGAAAAGAGATTCTAGTCTTTTCTGTTGTTTCTAGATATGGATTTTGGACTTCTATTGTTATTGCCAGATATAGATTTTTGGTATTCTTCTATTATTTTCAAATATGGATTTCTAGTCTTCTTTTATTATTTCTAGATATGGATTTCTGGTCTTCTCCTATTATTGTCGGATATGGATTTCTAGTCTTCTTCCATTATTGCCAGATATCGATTTCTAGTCATTTTGCCAGGTATGGATTTTTGGTCTTCTTCTATTGTTGCCAAATATGGGTTTCTAGTCTTATTGCCAAATATGGATTTTTTTTTCCAAATACGGATTTCTGGTCTTTTTGAAAAAATATGGATTTCTAGTCTTGTTGCGAGATATTGAAATTTGGTCTTCTACTATTACCAAACATTGAAATTTGGTCTTCCACCATTACCAAACATTGATTTTTGGTTTTCAATTATTAGTGCCAGATTTGGGTTACTAGTTTTCTCAAATGTGGATTTATGGACTTTTCTATCAGATAGATTCTTGGTTTTCGTTTATTAACTGTTAAATAAACTTCTTAGTCTTTTATGAGAAAGCAAATTCAAATATGGAAATTTCAACTATCTTAACAATCAGAATGTTGATTTAGACATCAAAAACCCAGAGTGCAAATGCAAGATAATCAGATAATTTGATTCCAAGCCATATACTTTACGTTTGAGGTAACTTTCATTCCAATGCATGTTCATTTATAAAAATGTATTACATACAAAATTATAGGTACAAAAATCAGCATGAAAGAAAATCTATTTAAGGGCGGATCATTACTAGAGGTCAAGACTTTGTGTTGACTTCTTCGAGTCCTTGGCAAGTAAAGATCGGTTATGTGGGAAATGGCCACATCCAAAATTACTTTAAGTTTCTTTTCCTTCTTATGAATGATATTTGCGTTGTCAATCAAGGCAATCTAAGTATTTAAAGAGCATTGGACAGTCTTGTTGGCATTTTGCAAAGCACAAAGAATATTCTTTAGCTCTTAAATCTTCTGGTTAAGATCTTATTTATCACACTTGAGTTTTTGGACTTTGGTTTCATATTCATTAATGTGTTGAGATACTTATTCATCCCATTTCTCGCTAAAGTGTTGGATACATTGAAATGTAACCTTTCTATACTACCTTAAGATCGTTTCATCACTAAAGCCCGTAGGAGGGTTTACTGAAGTTAGGAATTCCCAGATCGCCCAATACTGAGATTTGGTCATTCTACCAGGACTGGGGATAGGAACGCCGAATTCGCCTTCACTTGCAATGAGCTCTACCAATTTGTAATACCTCTGGCTCTTTATTAGATCTACTTCAAGATTACTTATTCTTTGGTCTAGTTTAGCTATCTCAGTGTCAGCATCGATTAAAAAACTAGCTCCTTGAACTATGTCAGTTCTCTTTTTCAATGCTTGAAGCTCTTTTTATTTTTCTTTAAACTACTCCTCTATGCGAGATGTCATTTCCTTGTAAGTCCTAAACATTGATTTTAATATGAAGTAATTCCTATGCCACTCTTGCACCTTATGATTATTTGGGAATCGCAAAGTTGAATCATCTTGAGATGATCGTTTCTCTTCTATATAGATAAGCAACCCATCTTTATTCTCAATAACTCGAGAAGCATTTAGAGAACTATATGTCCACGCTAACCGAGTCTCCTATTAAAATAGGGGATACAAGAATTAGTATATGAGAAATGAACCTTTCTATTGATAATAAGTAGAGTTCACAAGTAATACAAAAATTAAGGTAACATTGCAATTCTATTTTCAAGAACATTTAATCAACATTTAGAGTTTCGAGACTATGGTTTTGGCATTTTTAAATGACTTAGAAGACAATGTAACTATGGAAATGGATAAGACCTTAATTCCTGCTGGAGTATAAACAAGGGAACTGATGATAATCTTATTCCCCAACTGTAGGGCTATCATGAATACATATTATTTTGGTGTGATAAGATCAGATTGCACTGAGCAACTATCATTTTCATTACCTAGAAAGTCAAAGCAAAAATGTGGATAACACATGTAGACTTCTTGTATATCTCTAAGGAAGCAATGTCTTGCCAATTGCGATATTTTGAGAATTGAATACTTTTCCTTAAAGTCTTTTCTTAGCTTGACAAGTTTATTTAAGAGAGAGACTAGACTGCAGAGATCTTTATTTTGTACAATGCGTTAAAATTAAACTAAGGATAAGAAAACCAAAATAGAAAAAACTATAAGTAAAACAAGAAACATATCACTATTGTATAATCAATATGGTTCATACAAAAAACGATTCCTTATACATCTCATAAATAAATCTCTTCCTATTATATTTGAGTTTTTCAAAAGGAAGAGAGCTAGAAGAAAGTAGGATGGATGCCACTCTAGGAAGGTTCTAACATATCCCACAATGGGGATCGGAGCAATACCTATTCAAATATCTATGATGAAAGCATTGGAGAAAAACTCCACAGGATTCACCTAAGTATGAGAAATCAAAAATTTTACCCCTACAATAAGCTTTATACAAAAACTCCATCAGGGGATTTCTGTCATCAATTAGCATCCAAAAGAGGATCATCAGTCTGGAATCCTCTTTCATGAGTATTTCTCGATGATGATAGGCTTTCTTCATCCAAGGAGCAGTTTCTCTTTCTTTGGAATATATCAACTTGATGCACTCTTAGCAAGCTTCTTGTACTTCTCAGACAATTCATTGTATTCTTTCAGTTGTTTTGCCAATTCTCTATTTATACGATATATATTCATTTGTTTATTTTCAAGTATCACGTCATAACAATATTTGGGTTTTCTCCTTAACTAAAACAATTAATGTATTAACTAAAAGTTATTAAGCTTGATGCGTTTGGATAAAGAAATCCACACATGAGAGAGCAGAACTAAAGATGACAAGATCTTTCCTTCGTCTTTGGACTATTGGCCTTGGAAAATGCTACCCTTATTAGGAGAATCCTTCTTCGAAGGGTCTTGCATACTGGCAGTTTCTGTATCTTGAATAGCCGAGTCCATGTGTAACATCCCTATCAAGAGGCCCAAATCTAAGCACTACAGATATTGTAGTCATCTATAGTATTAACTTTCGGCAATTAAATACGGTTATGTTAATGGTATCTATAATATTAGAAGAATTTGAATATGAAATAAATCATAGATTTTAAAACAACATTTTTCATTACATTTCAAAACACATATTCCATATTAAAATTACACAATCCCATAACGTTTCCCAAGCAATGATCAATTATAATTATTATAAAAATATGCCAAGAGCGACATATGATGATGCCCCCTTAGATGACCAGAGTAATATACTGTCATAACTGACATAATACACACAGCAGGAATAAACAACTAAATAGAACAGCAACTCCTAAATAGCTATCCATCAGTCTCCTCCTCATCTTTGGTAGATTTATTCGTCATCCTACTAAAAAAATGAAAACCTCAACCCTCGGCCTACTCAAACCAATTTTGAGCACTCGAGAGTTTAAGGGAAAAAACATAAACTTCGAGTCAGACATAAAGCACGGTGTGAATAATACCATACACCTTGGTTATTTAACGTTAAGTGAGACCACACCGCTTAGCAGAATGGGTTTCCACTCACTAACATCCTTTTAAACATATCTTTTACAAACCTTTTCAAGCATCCCAAAACTGGTTAAAATCTATAAAGCATCATTATGTAAACATACATATTAGGTAATAAATGAACTATCCGTTCGAACATTATAGTTTTGTTTGGCTAACTACTAACCATTGCCTGATTTGGGCCTACCAGACAATATAAACAAAATTTATCTAATATCTTTTAGACACTCCTCTTCTGGATGGTCTGTCCTTAACTATCAGTTAAATAATCCTCTTTTGGATGGTCTGTTTCTAACTCAACATCTTCCAGGGTCACCCAATCCTATTAGTTTTGCGGGTCACCAATAACCTATCTGTATATAAATACATATTTCCTTCTCTGTGTAATCATAATTTTAGTCTTACCTACGACACAGCCCTACACACACGAAATTTTGGACTAAATTAGCTATGTCTATAAGCAATGCATAAGCACATTCATATACCAGTCTCATCTGATATTCTAATATCTGAACCATTTTACTTAGGGATCCTTTCCCTAAAATTTCCTTGAAAACCTTTTCAAAATGATTTAAAACCTTTAGATCAAACTTCAACAAGGAAAATCTATTGTCTTTATGCTTTACTCAAAATCACCTTACCATGTTATATATAATACACACACACACACTCAAATATTTGTTGATGAAAACATTTAACTTTCGAAAGTACCCCTTTCGAATCCATTGAAAGTACACTTTTCGAAACTATTGAAAGTGCCTCTTTCGAAACCAAATAAAACCATTTATTTAACCTAGGTCGAAAGGCCAAAACCTTCCTTTCGAAACCATTCAAAGAAACCTTTCGAACCTAATGAAAAATCTTCCTTTCGGAAGCACTAAACCTTAGACGTCTTTCTTTTAAAATATTTTAAACATTGTCTTTTGAAACCTTTCGAAAACCCTTTATTTCAACCTTTTGAAACCCTTGGGGAACCACCCCTTCGAAGCCAATCTTCAAAACCTTTCAAAAGCATCAAACCTTTATAAACACTAACCTTTCGAAACACTTGGGATCAATTTAAAACATGTGGAAGAAACACCTTTCGAAACCATTTAAACCATCTTCTTCAAAATCATTTGGGTTACACTTTAACAGAGCCAAAGGGTCATTAAAACATTTTAAGTCGAAAGCCAATCTTTTGAAAGCATTCCTAAGCAAAGAAGTGATAGTATTGAAACCACCATTCCCAAAGCATTGGAGAAATGGCTAAGTTTTGAAAACAAAGTATAACTTTTGAAATCATCGACTTCGAAAGGTAGAAAAGCAGCAGTCAGGGGTTTCGACCCTTCAAAAGTATTGCTTAAAACAATAGAGCGCAACCTATTTGGAGCCACTCCCTTAAAAACATTTAACCGGGTCAAAAGCAAACCAAGTTGAAAGCCAACCCTTCGAAAGCAAAGCGAGCGCTACTTTAATATAAAACAAAAGCACGCTTCGACCCTATCGGAACCCACGTTTCGATCCTATACATTCCGCCTCAATCTAATTCTCTACATACCAAGTGTATTAATACCATGCACATTAGTTTCGAAGGAAATGGTCGCGAAACGTCTAGGTCAGAATCCTTGGTATCGAAAGTGGTGAAACATGCTAAAAACATGTAAATTTTGTTTTTAACTAGAAAGAGAAATATTTTTCAACTAAACTGCTATGTTTGTCAAATTTTCATTGGTTGTTGAATTTATTTTTCAAAAGTGCTGCCAAGATTTCAAAAATAAAAAATAATGTTATTTTACAAAATAAAGCTTCTCCTTTTGTAAATATATAAAACAATTAAGTCCCACACTTTAAATAATTTTATATATCCACCAAAACACATAGGAAAATTTTACAAAAATTCCAGAAAATCATTTTCAATATGTTTTCTAATATATATAAATTTAGACCCAAATAATTAACTATTTAGCCATAAATAATTTAAAACCCAAGTAATCATTTTCTTTACTATAAAATTAATAAAAATCCACATTAATTCATAAAATTATGAAATTATAACCCATCTCTAAAATATCATTTTTAATCTATATCTAAAATTGTAGGGTATTTGTATGTTATTTAATAGGGTTTTCATATCAAAATATATCATAAAATCTATATGAACAAGCATAAATCATCAATAAGTATATATAAATATTTAATCATTCAAAACATGGCATAATCATGCAACATGTGTTTGGATTATCCTTAAACCGAAAACCATAAGAAAATGAGATGTATTAATCATTCACCTTAGCTTGAGACTAAAGAGTTTGAGATTTGAGTGAATTTGATGTTGATTTAGCTTCCTCCTTTAGTTTTCTTCTTCTTGTTCTTTAAAATAATGGTTGGCCTTAATATTTTAGTCTTGCAAATGAAAATGAATGTGTAGGATACACGGCCATGTGTTTAGGGTATTAGAATGAACATTTTTCCTATGTTAACTTTACTTATTTCCTAACACATTTTATTTCATGTTATCTCGTTTTGATTTACTCATTAACATGGCATGACTTCCCCCAATTATCATACTAAATTATTTTATTTTATTTAACTAATTAAATATCCCAAATAATGTTACTAAAAATATGGAGTGTTACAAACTCCCCTCCTTAAAGAATTTCATCCTTGAAATTAAGATAAGGTACACAAAAAATCAATCAAAGATGTAAAACATATCATCAAACAAATCAGGATAAGCGTTTCTTATTCTACTCTCAATCTCCTAAGTGCAGTCTCTCTCATCATCGCTTTATTGGACTTTCACTAATCTGATTGTCTTGTTCCTTAGCCTCTTCTCATCTCTCGTGACTACACGAATCGGCTTTCTAATTATAGTCAAGTTCGGTTCTACCACTAAATCATTTAACACGGTCGGTGTAATAATAGTCTCCGGGTCTCTAGCATACTTCCTAAGATGGAAAACATCGTAGACTCCTGTCAAACTGTTTGGTAACGCAACTCTATATTCGAGTTTCTCGATCCTCTTTATAATGCAAAACGGTCCCATGAATCTTAGTGCCAATTTTCCTGATTTCCCAAATCTAATCATATCCTTCATCGATGACAATTGATAAACACATGATCTCTAGCACAGAACTCTAAGTCTTTACTTCTTCTATCTGCATAACTCTTGTGCACAAACTGAGCCTCCTTCGTTCTATCTCGAATGAACTCAACTTTCTCTACAACTTCTCTCACTAATTCTGGACCAAGAACCAATCTATCTTTGGTCTTTAACCCATAAATGGGAGGTTTGCATGGCCTTCCATAAAAAGCTTCAAATGGTGTCATTCCAATACTAGTCTGATAATTGTTGTTATATGAAACTTGACTAAATGTAGATGGTCTTCCTATGATTCCCCTAAATCCAATACACAAGCTCTTAACAAATCTTCCAAGATCCTATTAACTCTTTCTGTTTGCCCATGGGTTTGTGGATGGTAAGCGATACTCATCTTGAGCCTGGTTCCTAAAATCTCCTATAGACTCTTCCAGAACTCACTAGTGAATAAAGAATCTCTATCACTTACAGTACTACTAGGAATTCTTTGCAGTCTAACTACATTCTTCATAAACAACTTCGCTAAAACATGTGTCGTCCTAGTTGTCTTAACTGGAATGAAATGGGCACTCTTGGTCAATCTATCCACTACGACCCATATACTTTCATTTCCTATACTAGATCTTGGCAATCCATCAATAAAATCCATAAAAATAGAATCTCAATTCCATAGTGAAATATCAAATGGCTGAAGCAACCCAATTGACTTTAGATGTTTAGCCTTTACCTATTGGCAATTCAAGCATTGCTTTACCCATAAGCTAACATCCCTCTTCATTCCTTCCCAGAAGAACCCTCATATCTTGATACATATTAGCTCATCCTAGAGGAATAGTGAACTTCGAACGATGGCATTCCTCCAAACCTTCCTTCTTTATGTCTCCCACATTCGAGACACATATCCTTCCTTTCTTTCTTAACCTTCAATTATGGTCAAGACTGAAATCCTTCAAGTCATCGCTCTACGTTCCATCCCTTAACTTCTTGATCCGTTTAACCAAAACTGGATCCTCCTCCTGTTTAGAAGCAATATTCTCAATCATTACCGACCAGACTTCTAAACATGATAGTACAATGGTTTCTTCAGTAGACCCAACCTCGGATCTACACTGCACTCTACAAGCTGACAATGCTTCCAAATCTTTCCACTCAGAAATCATCGCCAACATGGCATCCCGATGCTTTATGCTAAGTGCATATGCTACCTTATTTTCTTTCCCTGGTGTGTACTCAATTCCAAAATCATAAGCCACAATAAACTCTAACCATCTTTGTTGTCTCATGTTCAGCTCCTTCTAAAGGAACAAATACTTAAACGACTTATAATATGTATATAGCTCAAATCGCTCTCCTAAAACGTAATGTCGTCACAACTTTAAAGCAAATTTCACTATATCCAATTCCAAATCATGCTTTGGATATCTAACCTTATATGGTCTAAGCTGTCGATAAGTATAGGCAATCACTTTACCTCTCTGCATCAACACAGCTCCTAATCTAGTTTTGCACGCATCTGTATAGATTACCAAATCCTGATTTCCTTTCAATACAACTAACACAAGTGCATGGGTCAATAAGAGTCTCAAGCTTTGGAATGCTTCCTCATACTTATTAGTCCACACAAACTTCACACCCTTTCGTGTTAGCTTAGTCATCAGTGCTGCTATCCATGAAAAGTCCTTTATAAACCTTCGATAATATCCGGCCAATCCAAGAAAAATATTTATCTCAATCACTATCTTGGGTTTCTTCCAATTATTCATTGCTTCATTCTTAGTCGATCTACAGACAACCCTTTCTTTAAGACTACATGATCAAGAAACTTTACTTCCTTCTTCCAAAAGTGGCACTTCGAAAACTTCACCTTCAGCTGATGCAGCCTCAGCGTCTCTAGCACAATTCTAAGATGAAATTCATGGTCCTTCTCATCTTTAGAATATATCAGAATATCGTCTATGAAAACCAATACGAATCTATCCAAGCTCTCAAAAAACACGGTTCATCAAATCCACAAAGAATGCCAGCGCATTAGTTAGTCCGAACGGCATAGCTAACCATTCATACAATCCATATCGAGTCCTAAACGCCATCAAAGGTATATTATCCTCTGCTGCTCTAAGTTAATGAAAACAGATCGTCAAATCTAACTGGGAGAATACCTTGGCTCCGCTTAACTGATTGAAACAAATCGTCAGTTCTCGACAATGGATATCGATTCTTTATTGACCTCTCATTTAGCTTACTATAATCGATACATAGCCTTAACGATCCGTCCAGCTTCTTAGCAAATACTACAGCTACTCCCTAAGGTGAACTACTCAGTTTGATTAAACTCTTGCCTTCCAAATCCACCAACTGCACCTTCAACTCCCTCATTTCCGCAGTTATCATCCTACTTAGAGGTCTATTCACCGGCTTTGCTCCAGGAACCAAATCCATTTGAAACTCAATGGCTTGTTTCGGTGGAAATCCAACTGCTGGCTTGAAGACATCTGTGAGTTCTCTAATCGCGAAAACTCGGTTCAACTTGTCTTCTAACTCCACAATACCCAACAAAGCATTCACCTCACAACTAGGGTTTTCTATGGTATAAACTATCTGATCACTATAGTCAGGGTGTCTAAGTGATATTTTCCTACCATGGGAAAATATCCTAGCATTATACTCACTTAACTGATCCATACCCGATAAAATTCCGAACCTTACAAAGTCAAACACATGCAAACAAAAAATAAAGGTATGACCTAACAAGTCAAACTCTAAGTGGTCACACTTCATCCCAAGTGTAGCATACCCTCCTGTCGGATTTGCAAACCTTAAGGAAGCAACTAAATAGGTTCTAGGCTAAGCTTATCTACCAAATATCAAGATATAAAAGCATGCGATGCACCAGTATCAAATAGAAAGTTAACAAACATACCATGGATCTGAAGCGTACCTCCCAACATCGCCTTTCCTTTCTCCTGCATTGTTGGCTTCAAAGTAATCGGCTTTAATGCATACACCTTGCTCTTCCCATCCTTAGTAGGCTCTTTGCATTGATTCTTATAGTGACCAACTTGATCGCAGTTGAAGCACCTAATATTCTTCTTCCCGATTACTTCCTTCTCCTTTCCAGTACGACATTCATTCGTAAAATGCCTTTTCTTATCACACTTAAAGCAAACCACGTCAGACTTCCCTTTCTTCACTGCTCCACCCTTCTATGCACCTTTCTTGTGAAAGAATCTCCTCTTATGACCTTGCCCAACCTAGATCCCCTTCTCCTTCTTCTTCTCCAAACAAGTAAGCATCTCTTCTTTTCTCAAAGCCATCTCTATAACCATATCACAAAGGTCTCTAATATGAGGTAAGGTAGCACTTGCCAACTCAGGCTTTAACCCCTTGATGAACTTCTCATTCCTCTTTACTACTATATCAATTGTGGCATAGCCATATCTAACCTACTCTTCAAACCTACTAGCAAACTTCAAAACAGTCATCTCCCCTTGCTCTAGCTCATCAAACTTTCGGATCGAAATAGACTACACCATCACCGAAATGAACCTCTCCTGAAACCTCTTGTTAATATCCACTCATGTCATCGTCTCTTCATCCACACTAGCTGTCATACTATTCCACTAAAATAAAGCGGCTCCTTGAAGCTGTCTCAAAGGAAGCCCGTTCTTCTACTCATTATTAAGCCCCAAGTCCGCAAGAATCCTTTCACAATGCAGCGACCAGTTTCCACCTCAATAGCATCTTCAGTCTCGATAAATGGCTTCTCTCCCAGCTTAGCGTAATCTCCGCTCAATTTGGCATAATGGTTGATCACCGGCACTTCCTAAACTCCTCCCATAGCATTTCCTCCAACCACTCTAGCAGCAATTCCAACTTGCATCATGTTCATGAAAAACTAATACATAACTTCCATATCCACTTGTGGGACCCAGCACCAACATTCCCAGCCCGAGCCTGACCTTGGCTCCTTCTCGTATGGTGGCGTTGTCCCATCCTAGGTTAACTCTACCTCTTCTAGTGTCCATATCTGTATTCAAGCCTCATAAGATATAGAAGAATATCCTAAGAGAGATAGAAGAATAGAGATATAGCATACACTTATATATAGAAAATACAATTACGTTACCATTTCATTATTCCATACACTGAACTTGCTCTAATTCTTTGAGATTATGTTTTCAAAAATCATTTTAGTTAAAGTTTTTCATAAACCTATGCTCTGATACTTTGTTGTAACATCCCCTATCTAGAGGCCAAAGCTAAGCACTACAGATGTTGCACTCATCTACAGTATTAGATTTGGATGACTAAATACGACTATGGTGATGATATCTATAATATCAGAAGCACTTGAGTATGACACAAATCACAGATATAGAAACAACATTTTTCATTACATTTCAAAACAAATGTTCCATATTCAAATCACACAATCCCATAATGTTTCCCAGGAAATGTTCAATTATAATTATTACAAAAATACACCAAGAGAGAAATATAATGATGCTCCCTTGGATGACCAAAGTAACATATAGTCATGAATGACATAATACACATAGTGGAAATAAACTACTAAATAGAACTGCAACTCCTAAATAGCTATCCGTCAGCCTCCTGCTCGCTTTCGGTAGCTTTATTCATCATCCTACTAAAAACCTGAAAACTTCAACCCTCAGCCTACTCAAGTCAAATTTGAGCACCCAAGAGTTTAAAGAGAAAAACATAAACTTCGAGTCAAACATAAAGCCTAGTGTAAATAATACCATGCACCTAGGTTGTTTAATGTTAAGTGAGACCACGCCGTTTATCGGAACGGGTTTCCCCTTACTAACATCCTTTTAAAAAATGTCTTTTACAAATCTTTTTCCTGCAACCCAAAACTGGTTAAAATTTGTAAAGCATCATTATGTAAACATACATATCAGGTAATAAATGAACTATCTGTTCAAACACTATAGTTTTGTTTGGCTAACACTAACCTTTTGCTGACTCAAACCCACCAGACATTATAAATTTTTTTATCTAACATATGTTAGATACTCCTTTTCTGGACGGTCTGTCCTTAACTATCTATTAAACACTCTACTTCTAGATGGTCCGTCCCTAACTTAACATCTCCTCACCTGATCCTCATGGTTTTGCGGGTTCACTAATAACCTATCTGTGTAAAAATACATATTTCTTTCTGTGTGTAATCATAATTTTAGTCTTACCTTGACAAAACCGTACACAATGGAATTTTGGACTTAATTAGCTGGGGCTATTAGCTAAATATAGGGTGCGACACTATAGGAGACACATCTAGTATCCAAATATCTGAGTCATTTTACTTAGGGTTCTTTTCCCTTAAATTTCCTTGAAAACCTTTTCAACATGATTTAAAACCTTTAAATCAAACTTCAACAAGGAAAATATATTATCTCGATGCTTTACTCAAAATCACCTTGCCATATTATATATACATACACACACACACTTCACTCAAACCTTTATTGATGAAAGCATTTAACTTTGAAAGTACCCCTTTCAAATCCATTGAAAGTACCCCTTTCAAAACTATTGAAAGTACCTCTTTCAAAACCAAGTAAAACCAATTATTTAACCTAGACCAAATGGCCAAAACCTTCCTTCCGAAACCATTCATAGAAACCTTTCGAATCTAATGAAAATCTTTCTTTCGAAAGCTCTAAACCTTAGACATCTTTCTTTTAAAACCTTTTAAACATTGCCTTTTGAAACCTTTGAAAAACCTTTTCTTTCAAACTTTCGAAACCCTTAGGGAACTACCCCTTTCGAAAGCATCAGACATTTATAAATACTAACCTTTGGAAACACTTGGGGTTCAATTTAAAACATGTGGAAAAAACACGTTTCGAAACCATTTAAACTATCTTCTTCAAAACCATTTGGATTACAACTTCAACAGAGTAAAAGGTCATTAAAACCTTTTAAGTTAAAACCTATCTTTCGAAAGCATTACTAAGCAAAGAAGTGATAGTATCGAAAACATCTTTCCAAAGGCATTGGAGAAGTGGCCAAGTTTTAAAAACAAAGTATACCTTCCGAATCCATTGAGTTCGAAAAGTAGAAAAGCTACAGCTAGGAATTTCGACCCCCTTTAAAGCATTACTTAAAATAAAAGAGCGCAACCAATTCGAAACCATTCCCTTGAAAACATTTGACCAAGTCGAAAGCCAACCCAGTTAAAAGCTAGCCCCTCGAAAGCAAAGCAGACGCAATTTCAATTTGAAACAAAAGCATGCATCGACCTTATCGAAACCCAATGTTTTGATCCTGTACCTTCTGCCTCTATCTAATTTGCTACATACCAAGTGTAGTGATACCATGTGCATTGATTTTGAAAATAATGATGGCAAAACGTGTAGGTAGGAACCTCTGGTGCCGAAAGTGGTGGAACATGCTAAAAATATATAAATTTTGTTTTTAACTTAAAAGTGAAATACTTTCCGACGAATCTGCTATGTTTGTCAAGTTTTCATTGGCTGCTAAATTTCTTTTTCAAAAGTCCTGCCAAGATTTCAAAAATAAACAATAACGTTAATTTACAAAATACTTCTCCTTTTATAAATATATAAAACATGTAAGTCTTATACCTTAAATAATTGTATATATCTATTTAGGAAAATTCTACAAAAATTCAAGAAAATCATTTTCAATATATTTTCTAACATATATAAATTTCAGATCCAAATAATTAATTATTTAGCCGTAAATAATTTTAAAGCCTAAATAATCATTTTCTTCACTAGAAAATTAATAAAAATCCATACTAATTCAGTAAATTATGAAAATTGAAACCTCTAATCTACTATTTATGATCTATATCTCAAATTACCAGGGATTTAGATGCCATTTAATAGGGTTTTCATACCGAAATATATCATAAAATCTATATGAACAAGCATAAATCATCAACAAGTATATATAAACATTTAATCATTCAAAACATGGCATAATCATGCAAAATAAGTTCGGAATATCCTTAAAACCAAACACTATAAGAAAATGAGATGTAGTAATCATTCACCTTAGCTTGAAATTAAAGAGTTTGAGATTTTAGTGAATTTGATGTTGATTTAGCTTCCCCTTTAGCTTTCTTCCTCTTGTTCTTTAAAATAGTGGTCGGCCTCAATATTTTAGTTTTGTAAATGAGAATCAATGTGTAGAATACACAGGCCTATGTTTAGAGCATTAGAATGATCATTTTCCTATTTTACCCTTTACTTATTTCCTAACACATTTTATTTCATGTTATCTCATTTTGATTTACTCATTAACATGGAACGGGTGCTCCTATAAGTCACAAATCTAAATCCCCTAATTATCATACTACATTATTTTATTTAACTAACTAATCACAAATAATGTTACCAAAAATAAGGGGTGTTACACCAAGTTAGTGTCGCCAGATCTATCCCTTTTATTTGATTGACTAGAAAAACTCATTCCATCATCTCCCTCCTTATCATCATTGGTGTCATTGTGATCATCCCCTTGATCAACATTGTGATCATCATTGTCATTATTATTATCATCATGGTTATTATCTTTGTCTTCATCAAGATTTGGCTCTTCATCAACAGGAGCATCGTCAAATGATAGCCTCTTTCAGCATCAATTTCCTCCTCAATAGGAAATTCTTCCTATAGAGCCTTTTTGTCCTTTTTATCCAATACTGAACTTCCGCTTACTCTTTTTGTTCAAGGTCGGAAGAGTCCGAGCATTTTCAAACGTTATTGATATGCTACATATAATCATCTTCTTAGCAGTTCTCAGTGATTTTGAGAAGAGCAACATTAAGAAAGGGAGTGATTTTTTTTCTTGGCATCACTGATAATGCTGATTGAATAATCCAGGATGCTAGACTTCCTTTGTAGTTGGTTATCTAGGAATTTGTTCTCCTTGATTAGCTTAGAGTTTTCCTTTGCAAGCTTAGTGTTTTCCTTGGTCACTCCTCTAGATTTGCTTTAAGTTTGTTAGATGACTCAAAGTCAGCATCTAAGTTTTTATCCTTTCTTCTAATAGCTGCATAGCTCTATTTTCTTCTTCGAAGAAGGAAGCAAGCTTACCTTAAAGGATCACCTCATCTCTCCAGAGTAATATCAATCATATTATTTTGAAGTAAGAATATCTTTTTTTAAGCTTAGCCACCTCATTGGATGGCCCTTGAGAGGTATCTCGGAGAAGAAGCTTGTGCTTTTCCACCTTGAATCCATAACTTGTCTGAGTTAAAATGAAATCTATAAATTTAAAGTTAATTAAATGAACATAGAAAAACGTCGATAAAAGTTGTTTGAGGATCAGGAAAAGGTGGTCATCAGAATAAGTCAAGGGTAGTGGATGATCCAAGAGAAGTGATTTGAGCGAGATTAAATAGCCAATTGGACAAGTTTCTCAAAACTCATTGATAAAGTTCGATTTTGAATCCTCGAAGGAAGAAGATCGTCTGGAGAAAGAATCAAACCAAGTTCAACACACATGTGGTTGATAAATGTTGGGGAAGTTGGGAATGTAATATTAAGAAGGAGGTTGGGAGTTTGAGCCTCCTTGGTGTTTCGGTTTGAGCCTCTTTAGGCTTCTCTAGAGCTTTGTCTAAATCTACTACTTTAGGGCTTGGATCAATATTTGCATGCTCTATCTCATCTATGACAACGGCGTAAATTCACTCACAAGTTTGGACCTTGTTTCTTAAGGAGGAGAAGGAACGTAGATAAGAGCTTCATTAACCATTTCTTCTTCATCTAATTCTTCAATGGTTGGGGTAGTTGAGTCTTTAAAGAAACAGATTTGGTTGGTTGAATTGGGGCTGAAATTGCATCTTGACCTTTTCTAATAGAATTGCTATCTTTAACATTTATTCCTTTGCGAACCGCGGCAAGGGTAGACAAGTCTAAAGTAAAAGGAAAAAAATCAGTAACATAGTAACGTCTGTAATTCCAATTCTGACTAGACAACACCTACTAATAGAATCTAGCTGAATTCACGAATTAGAGGCGGAACTTCTAATTTTTCCATTACCAATGAGCTCTTTTCTTGGGAATTATGTTTTACCGTTGGGGGTTCTCCAAGAAATTTATGGCCGTATAAAGTAATAGAATATTGACAAGCTTGGGTGGGGTTAATGGTCTAAGCCTGCTTCCCATTTTCTCTACTACTTTATTAGCAACAACATGAGTTTTGATCCTTAGGATTTAACTTTTTGGGGGCAAAGTCTTAAAGAAAAATACCCATTAGAAAAGAAATATAAACCAACATGGATAAGCAGGGATAAAAAATTCACTAGCGGTAGTAAATGTTCCCCTAATGCCGGAGAAACTTTTGACAAAGAAAAACCAAGTTTTCTATGTCCTTGTTTGTTAGCACATTCAAAATCAAATTTTTTAGTTAGAATGAATTTAGTGCATTTGATGGTCTAGTTGTTCTCCCACTTTAGAAGGGCCAATAGGAAAGAATTTCGAGACTAAGAGATGAGATCCCAGCCTCTTGAGTTAAAGTCTCCAAACATGCCAAATATTTAAAGGAATTCGGTAAGAACTGGATTGGCGCAATATCTGAATGTTTCAAATACCTTTAGAGAAATCTAGGGAAGGGAAGGTAGCAAGTATGCCATATATATATGGCAAAAGGCAAAATATCCCTCCTTGGAGTTATAAATGTTTCCTGAAGGCCCCACAAGGACAGCTTCAACCTCGACGATACCAAATTGTCCGAAAATGAAATCCACCTTAGCTTGGATGGTGATGTATAATGGATTCATAATAATGTCCTTTCTTGCTAGCCGAAAGGGAAGGCTTGGACTCTTTGCCAATCTTCTTAATAGGCTTCTTTCTAAATTGTTTACTCTCTATTGTCCTGCCAGGTGATATTATTCCACATTTAAGAAATAATCATAATCATATTATCTAAAATATTTGTTACATGCAAAGTTAAAAGTTTAGTTGTCTAAGAATTCATTCATTCTTAAAGTAAAAAAGAATGTAATAGTCATTAAATGATAATTCTTAAACGTTACATATTGAATTTGTTAAGGAACTTAAATGTCAATTTTATCGGGAGAATTTCAGGAAAGGAAGTTATATAAAAATTATGTGAGAATAGATATATGAAGTCAATGAATTCACATTAATAGTGTTGGAAAACTTAAGCAATAGGATGCTAATACATCCCATAACCATCACCAACACTGAAATAGTAGAGTTACAGATATTGATAGATAATGGCAATATGGATCGAAAACATGATAATTAGTTAAACGATTTTATAGCATGGTAAAAATAATGGTGCTAAGAGGTCGATGTCATATAAGGCTCCACTTGCAATGTTAAAAGTGATTATAAAAAAGTGAAGAAAAACAGAAAGGCTATGCCTATTAAACTATGCTTGAAGACAAACGTCAAAAGAGTATTATCGACAAAAATATTAATAAGATGTCAACGAGGCAAACCAGACTCTTATTGTTGATGACTTCTAAATTTTCAATCGAGGGTAGCCGCACTTCGTCTTAGTTGATGAGATACAAAATGACTTTAGCGTTATTAACCTTAACTAATTAACAACGAGTGAAATTAACTACCCAAAACTAGTGTCAAACTAGTTGGCGTCGAGAATAAGCAACTAAACGCCTTCTTTTCTTTCTACGGCTTCGAGTTTCTTAAGACAAGTCTATGACTTCGAGTTACTTGCAGTATTATCAATGATATTAACTAACAGTAATGTCTATGACTTCGAATGATTCGATAAGGTTCACTCAAATTACTTGCAGTATGTAAACTTTTAGCCAGTAAGATACCAAGACAACATAAGGTTTTATTAACTTTGGAAAATAAAATGTCATCAAGAATGATCGATGTTAATATGATGAAAGCTAATGTCGAAGTCACCTTTGTTATAAAAAAAGAAAAACTTAGAGCGTACCAATTTTTATACCAATGTTAAACAGCATTAAAACCTATCCATGATTCAATAAAAAACTTGTGTTTTGGCTAATTCAATATTAAGCCTCTAGGCGACTTCATGAGCATCGATACCAACACAGGGCTGACATTTTAAGGTTCGAGTTTGATATGCTACTGGTTTTGAAATAGAAAATCCCAAATCATTAAATCACTACCATTAGACAATTAATCAACATTAGAGAGGTTAACAACCATAATCGATGGTGAAATTTAGATTACTAGAGTCAAAGCACAGATCAGATTCCCAATTCTAAAAGCGACCAAATCTGAGGTAAACCCTAGCTACGGTTTTAACATAAAATCATGCAAACTAATGTAAGAATTGATTAAATGAAAATCATACCTAGGTATAGAAAATCGCTACTAAAGACTCGAGTTTGCAGCTAATTATTGAAAACTGGATTCTAGTCCGAGTTTTTGAATTGCAAGTGAAAGAAAGAAGAAAGAAAGGAAGGCCTGAATATTTATAGGAGAAAGCAAGAAAATTAGAGTCATTGGATTGGATTCGAATTAATGGTTAAGATAAATGTGAGAAGACCAGAAGGCGGGAAATGTATGACTTTGATGCTGCTTGAAAAGTCAGTGGCTCCTCTATACCCTGGGTGAGGCAAATTCTACTCCTACAATTCTCATCAAAGATGTTCAATGTGCCATGACTTCGTAGGCCATCACTATTGTCGAAGTGATAGTGTTGATATTAGTAATTTCTTCTCAGTCACAACGCATGCCAAAGCTACCGTCAAAGAGATAAAACCATTAAGGCGCATATGGATCTATGTCAAAGAGATAGGATACTATGCTACCTCAATAAATGAGTATATACAATGTCTCATATGACTAAGTAGGCGAATAGATCAATTTCAACCCATTTCATAGGCAATCAATGAGTACCAAAGTGACCATAGCATTTCATTGATGCTAAGTTTTATAGACGCTGCCTTTCATGATAAGAAGCACTTTGCTCATGACGTCATCACTTCGAAGACATGTCACCCTCAATATACTAGATGTGATATTCATTTATCATGATCAAAGCAGGCTTAGCAACAATAACCTTGAAGGTCATCAACGCGACATTAAGATGACACCACATCTCACAATTACATTGAGAGTATTGATTTACGAAGATGTTAAAGGAACACAAAGCTATGTCACACTTCGTTGATGATCACATCGCACGTCAAGCTCAAACAAGCATGTCAAAGATGTTGCTTACTCATGCAAAGCGGTGTTGATGAAGGACACCATCGATACCCACGAAGTCATCTATGCTATACTGTATCAATGCCACAGTGTTATCTTCGACTAACAACTTTTTGGGTCACTGGCTTCTACACCATACATAAAGAAGTCACCCCTTCACAACACTACATAGTGACAATATCTCTCTTCATCGACGGTTGGAGCCACTTCTTGTGAATAATTAACAAAGGGGCTTGTGTCAAGTACTGCTGAAGTTGTTTCGGTCGAAGACGTAAGAGGTGAAGTGTGTCATTATCAAGTAAGTCTAGTATATGACAACATGAATGATGAATTTCACCGAATTCATGGTTAATGTTGACATTGAAGTCCATACCGAAAGATGTCGAAGATGATAAAGTCGCCCAACCTCTATAAATATGTTCCTAGGGTTGCCTTTTAGGGGGACGAATCTCCTTATCTTATTTTTTTAGCTTTTCAACCTTGTAAATCCTAAATTGATTTTGGGATTTGTAGAACCTATTGTACTATTGGAACCTTGTACATATAAGGATTTGGAAATTGAACGAGTACATAGCATAGCATATTTGCCCAATACGAACTTGTGAATTGAATGATCTTTTGACTTTGCATATTGACTGTTCGGATTTGTGACTTGTACAACATACCTAACTTCGAACTTGTTCTAGCATAGTATATTTGACTTCAAAACTGTACTGCCATAGTATACTTGACTTCACAATTATACTGGCCTAGAATACTTGACTTCGAACCGGTATATAATATAACTTCGAACTTGAATTTTAATAGCATATTTGACTTCGACTTCAAACTTGCATAAGCTCATACGACTTCGACTTTGATGACTAAACTAAAGAATGCTATAGGAAATCACTTCGATTGACATCAGTAGAGATTCTCTTTGAATTTACACCATTTTACTCTACTTTTATGGTTAACAGATTTATTTGTAAACATATTATAACACTCCCCCTTGAATATGCTCCTTCGAAATATTATATGCTCAAAAGGTAACTTGAAGTTTTCCCTTTTGAAACATATTTGATGATTTCTCCCTTTCACTAATATCTTTCTTGCTTACATATATCTATTCAGTCAATATAGATATTGTTTATTGCCTCATTAAGAACATCTGTTAGAAAACCTAATGGGAAAAACCTTGAATGAAGAAAA
This sequence comes from Allium cepa, assembly GCA_030765085.1. Lineage (NCBI taxonomy): Eukaryota > Viridiplantae > Streptophyta > Magnoliopsida > Asparagales > Amaryllidaceae > Allium > Allium cepa. The sequence goes on from CM060930.1 coordinate 178,057,634, forward strand.
GAGTGCAACTTGTATAAGTATATATATAATATTAAAAAGGATATTCCATCTAAATAGTTTGATAGTTCTAGATTAAAATAATGCCATTAAAACCTATTAAGAAAAACATGACGGAAAAATCTTAATGAAGGAAAAATGGTGTGTGTGTATATATATAGCATGATATACTTTAATATATTATTCATCAAAAGAATATGATAATTTTAGATCGGGATAATACATCGTTAAAACTGTACTAAGAAAATCCCAGTGGACAAAATCTTAGTGAAGAAAAAGAGTACAATGACATATTTTAATATCTTATTTCATCAAAAGAGGTTTGATACTTCTATATCAAGATAATGCCTCATTAAAACCTTACTTAGAAAACCCAAGCTGGAAAAATATTAGTGATGCAAAAAAATACAATATAGTATAACATATTTTAATGGTTCATTGCATTAAAAGGAGTTTAATACTTCCGGATGTAATGCTTCGTTAAAATCTTATTAAGAAAAACTCAGTGGAAATAATCTTAGTGAAGGAAAAAAGAGTATATTATGCTATATTTGTGTACGCTCCCCCTGATTTTATATTTTTTCGCTTTAAGTTTGAATACATGTCACGGTAATTCAAATCACCTACAAATACTTCTGATCCATATAACATAGCTTAGACAAGCATTGAGAAAACTAAAATCAAAAGGCAATAATTCTATTTCCCTCCTTTAGATGTTCACCATTTATAAATAGTTTCCTTTTGTATAATTAATTTTTTCAAGCTTGTTTCTTCCAAATATGCTTTGCATTTTATGCACTTCGTATACTACTTTTATGAAAAATACTTCACGTAGTTTCGTTTTGGTGCTTTACTAAGTTTTGCATATCGCAACTGCCACTTCAATGAATATTAAGAGTTTTATTACAACAATACTTAAAAATAGGAATTAATTTACTCATCATGAATTATGTCAAGAGTTTCATTACAACAAAAATGTTTTAATCTACGCTCCTTGTTTTTTGCATTCTTTATAACCAACAAAGTTATTTATATTTTTCAGGAACTCGGATACTTTCATCATTTAGTGTGATTTAAACAATATTTATACCTTCAGGGTATTTTAAGTGTTTCAAACACTTTCACTACTTTAATCTATTCAATTATTTCTAAAAGTACCATGCCCACGGCACTTAACATGTTGTTGGCACTGTATGTGCTTTAGTAATTCTAATGTGCTTTTATCACTTTACATATATACGTTTCTAATTATATTTTGCAAACTACGTGCCCACGTTTCTTATTTAGGAAAGGAGTCATGATGGACAATCATATTTTCTCTAATTCAAGATCTTTAATCTATTTATTAACATATGCAATTATTATTTATAAATTTGTCAGCGATGATTATTTCTTGTCAATTCTAGACATAATTTATTAGATCTCTTTATTTATCATGTTTTAGGTAGCTAAATGTAACGATCCGTAAGTTTATCCTTTTGATAAATTATATTTATTTTTAAAATATTCAAATATAAGCTTTTTAACCTATATTTTGTTGTCTTAAATAATAAATAACGATGGTAATCTTATTTTGAATAAGCATCTACAAAAATATATACTTTGAAAAAATATCGATAAAATGACCAAAAATCATTTTATCGATAAACAGCTCTATAATTATCAGAAGTCGTACAAGGAGCTAGATACATACACTTATTTATCCGTTTAAACAAGAATATGAAATAAATTATTATTTTTTGGTAATAAAATGCATTTATGACATCATCAATAATGGCATTATATTTAATAATTGATTTATGAATTTAAATTAAGATTTAATGATTTAATGTTTTTTATAATTATTCAAATAATTGTTCAAAAGGACAATAATTCATTTTAATTAGTTATGAAGTGATAATAAATCGTTTCTAATAGTTTATATACTAGACTTGAAAATATAAGAAAATTCGTAATGTTTTATCAATACAATAACACATTTTGTAAACATTGTTTAATATTAATTTATATGGTTTTATAAGTAAAATGTGATCATTTTAACAAGTTAAAAATGGTGGGAAATTAGTTTTCAAATTTTATTTACATTTATATATAAGTTAAATTATAAATGAAAATGAGATCGAGAATCGAAACCGGAATTCGAAATAGTTTAATGTATAGAAGTTGTGAATAAATCAATACGATGTTATGAATATACACATACATGAACACATACACAAATGTAAACACATATACTATTAATTATGTTTAGGAATTAGTCAAATCAAGCAAAGAAAGTATACTAACACATATGTATACATACAAGCTCTATATGTGTAAACAAGAGATAAAAACAAAGCATCACATCACATCGCAAGCCATGCACATGGAAGGGGTGTGGGCTGACCACATAGAGAAGGATGAGGGGTAGAAATCACACCAAAAAGGTGATGGTAGTGGGTGATGTGATCAAAACACGTGTAAGGTGGAAATATCATGATATTTTCTCTTCACTTTTAGCCTATAAATACATGTATCCACCCTCTCATTTCTATATACAATTCTCTTCTTCTTCCTCTCCTTCTTCAAAATATAAGAGCTCTTCTTTGATGGCTTCCATTCCTTGAAAAACTATTAGCATAGCTATGGAAAATATTCCAAAATAAACTGAAATATATACACAAGTATATACCATGTCAATCCACTTCAAAACCAAATGCAATCACCTCCTCCCTGCCCTCCATACTCATTGCCGCCACCCTCCAACCGGTCTCCACTCCTCGCTTAGGCCATGGGTATCCCAAGGTCCCGGGCTCGATTCCATATGCTTTGATTCGATTGTAGCGAAGCTATAGTCTATTTTCCTAAGTTTGATATCCAATAAAGGTGAGAAACTATATATATATATATATATGATAATGATGATATTTTATGTTTGCCTTGTATGTTTACTATGCTTTGATCCATCAAGTTTGGATGTTGGTTATATGTTTATTTTGATGTTGAAATGATTCACGTTTAATACACATCGAATATCACAAAGGAAACCACTTTCCTTTAATAAATGAAGTGGGGTATATGAGATTGTTAAACCTCTTTAAAATGGTTTAAAATGTTTATAAATAATAGAATCCAATTTGTTAAAGTTTTGACAAGTTATGAAAATTGAGTTAAAAATAGGCACATCGCGTAACGATAGTTCGCGATTTCGTGCCGTAGGAAATTAAATCCATTTATATAATGGATTCGAAATTGGAAATTTTAGTAATCATAGTTTTCAAACAATTTAAAATGGTTAAAATTTCTTTTAGTAGATTTTGAAATATGAGCAAAACAAGTTTTCAATATAGCCGTACTTCAGTAGTTCGAAAACCAAAGCGATAATGTCTTTAAAAGTAATATTTTTAATTATTTAAAAACATGGGATAAGTTTTATAAATATTTTAAAATATTTTAAAAGAGTTTTAAATTATAAAATTAAATTCTAAATGATAGAAAAGTTGTTGATCAAATAAGCTTGAAAGCACTATTCGTAACACTTTTTGTAGTACTTTTAATAACTTTCAAAATATAATTTCAAATTTAAGTATTCTTTTCCAAATCTTTTATAAATGTTTTCAAATAAATAATTAAGGATTTTGAAGATGATTTGAAGGTTTTATTATTTATTTTGAAGAGTTTAAATAAATGATTTAAAGAAAATTTGTTATAATCAAGTAATTTAATCTTGGCTCTAAAAACTGATGAGTGGACTGAATTTTTTTTGTTTGTGAGATCCCTAAACTAACAATATATTCAGGAGTGGTCTATTCCCTGGCTCATCTGGCCTTTTCTTGGACGAGGAATTGATAAGGTTGAAATGTCCGAAATGGAGCAAGTATAAAAGATATAATTTTTTCTAAATTTATTAAAACTGGGATTGTATAAATATAATCTTCTTATACTTGGTACCAAATTCCGAGGAGGGAACTCATACTGTCCTTGTGAATTTAAAAGGTGATTTCACCACTGTTTAACGGACAGTAAAGGTTGAATACTGAAGTTGATGTTGTGTAAAATTAATATAATTTCTATGGATCCGCTCTACTTGAATACTAATTAATTTAGATTTACCATCTTTGATAACATGGTTTCAACCTATTAAAAAGATACGTATTGAAAATAATAAATCATTTATCATGATTTAAATAAATGATTTGAAAGTAATTTAATTCTTATATTTAAAATGAATTATTTTGGGTTTACAATAAACAATGTCTTAAACAACATTTTTTTGACCCGTTTAAAAGTTATGTTTTGAAAATCTTTACTAAGATTTAAATAATAATTTGGAGATATTTTGCTAAGTAAAGGATGAAATGATTTGGAAATATTCCTAGATTTAAAAAGGTATTAATTAAAGAAAGATTTGATAAAGGAGGTTTAATGATTCCATACATACTGAAAAAGGTTTTAAAAGATATATATCTCTTGAAGATATTTTTGATAAGGAGAAGTAATTAATCATATGATTCGCACCTATTTACTTAAACATCTTTTTTATCGATGATTAGTTCAAAGGAAGCGGGGTCAGATTTGAGGCGATCACTATTCGTAAACCACTTCGAACCAATTTATGAGTTCGAAAGTGAAGATATGTTAAAGATAATGAAGTTAAAGGCGGGGATTTTCATAACACAAGGACTGCTTATTGATAATATTAGAGTAGCTTCCGAGATAAATAAATAGCAATGGCCTCTTCATTCTGGGATCTTCGTATGCAAGGACTACTCGCTACTAATCCCAAAGGAAATGATAGGAGAGCGCCTTCAGTTTGTCCCAATCCCGGACAACGTGTATAGATGGATGTTAGATATTGTATTTCTAAGATAACAGTGCATTGATCTTTACAAACGTACATCTGTTTGGTAGTATAGGAGGTGACCCTTCTTATACTTAACATCCTTCTCTGAGATGTATGAGCTCTGAGGTTGTATTTTTGTTGAAATTAATAGTGTGTTGTTGGAAATAGTAATGTGGCATTTTAAGTGATAATGTTCTAAGAAAGGTAAACATTACCTCTAGCCTCACACAAGGGGAATTGTGAAACAGAGGTTGCATTAGGGCTAAGTGGTTCGCTATCATTAGGGTATGATATCACCTCTCTTCATTTATTCTGCGCTTGCTATGTCATAAGGTAAAAAAAAATGCAGTGTATGGCATGTGAGATCTCGAACAGTTCGGGAATGGCCGGAGTGATATCATATTCGGTTTTATTCCCCACCGGTTGGGTCTATAGGTAGGTTGGTCTTAATTCGCAGAGGTTTCGAAGAAGTCGATCCTCGATGCATCCCTCTAGAGATTCACTATACGGGAAGTAGTCTCTTACCACGCTGTTCACTTGGAAATCCATTCTCCAATATAAGTGCCTTCGGTTTTAGTTGTAAACCTATTATGCTGGAATTTAATAATATTACAATTTTGGCTAAGATTATGTAAATTTACATTGAAAATTGTTTTCAAAAGAATGTCATTAGAAATAATATTACCAAATTTTGCATAGTAAAGATTTTTGTTATCATAAGGTAAAAACCTGTTCCGTGTTTATGTACGGCATAGTCTTATGAGATACCCTTTGTTTTTTCTAGTATTCATATTTTGAGTTTCTCACAATAGTCACATGACTGATTCAGAGTTTATTTTCTTTCTCTTAAACTTTGGGTGCCCTTTTTTCTAGACAGCCTAGTCCTCAGGTTTTGTTAGAGCATTTTGGTAGAGCTGGAGCATGGAGTTAGAAGATTCATCAAAAGATTGTTATCTTTTTCCACCACACTCGTATACTATTGCATTCTGCATTTGTAAGGACAAATATTCATAACTGTCCATGTTAATGTTAAGTTAAACTCTAATAAATATATTTTAAAATTTTCCACTTTAAGATTATATGTTGAACTAATATATGTTATTCCATTCATATAAGATTATGTTCTGTCTTTGTTTACTTTCTACCCTTGATGGTTGGGTTATCCAGCACTTGAATTTGTAGCATGTGAATAGCAAGGATGTACTAGTATCGATTTTTGAGGGTCGAAATATCAAGTCGTCACATTTGGTATCAAAGCTTAGGCTGAGCGAACACCTAAGCCTGGTAGGGGTAAACTCTCATCAGAGATAGGGTTAGTAAGACCTTAGGATGAGTAGCATTAGAGAAAGGGTAAATGACACCGTAGAGTGAGTTAAAAATTATATATGTGAGCACATATTTGTTAATGCTGAAAATGATTTTCTTTTGAAAAAATTCGGTAAATGAAATAATTTTACCTAAGATGATATTTTATATATAAAGAAATAAGTTTCAAAAATGTATAGTTATTTATAATGTGATTGTTTACAATTAAGAGAATAATAATATTCAGTTATTACTATTGATTGATTAATTATTTGATTTCAAAAATGTTTGAACACCTAGTGAATTATGTTTTATGATTTGACTATATGGTGTTTGGAAATAATATTTGTTTAAAGTTAAGAAATTTATTTAAGACAAATAAATTTATAAGCCTAAATATGTAAAAATAAGACGATCCTAAGAAATGAATGTATAAATCAAGTTTTATAAATAAAGAAATTGAAAAGAACAATCTTATAATGACTAGTTCGGGTGGCTTGGAAGTATCTAAAAATGGACATGTGATATGTTCGAATGGTAAATACTTCTTTTAAGCATTACCCTTCTGGTTAAGGAGATATATGATACTATTAATAGCACCCAATATCTTGGTATCAATTTGGAATTACTCGATCTACAAAAAAATTTAAGTCAAAAGATAGTGCGAATAATCAATTGATAAATTGATTAGTAATCATAAACATCTTTATAAAAGCATTAAACCAAAGATAATTTGGATCACTAATTGATAAAATAAAATGGAATTTTTAGCAGTTTTGAACAGTCGAAAATTTCCGAATCACACTTAACTCAAAATTAAGAAATTTTGAAAATATGAAAGATAAACAATTGTGAAATATTTTGAGTAAATAAAAATGTATAAGTATAATTTATAAATGTGATTTATACTTAAAAAGGATTTAAAAGCTGAGAATTTGAGAATTTAAATCTTGGAAATTTTAGAAATATTCTACAAAATTAAGAAAAAAATAATAGTATTATTTGAAAGTATTTTTGAATAAAAATATAAGAGATAAGTTTTATAACTTATGAAATTGAGATGACGGTAAATCATAACAAGTTTTAAATTTGTCAAACACCCTGACATAAGTAAAACCATTATGAAATTTGGGATTTATGTATATACTCCTAGGATATATGGAATATTATACAAATATAGACTTAAGTCGTGAACTATTTATACACTTAAGTAATGTTGTAAGAGGTAATTCAATAATAGATTTAGTATGAAGTGAATGGTTACGAAACTTGAAAGTGTTGATTAAACGAAAGTTGTGTTTTATAAGTGTTTATAAACTTAAGAAACAGTTTTACGAAATGGTACAATATGTAGTGATATAAAATTGATTGTGGTTTGGTATAGTTAAGAAAACCAATTGGAATAAACACTTACGTTATACATAGATTGTTTTGTTCGCATAACCGTTTGACCTAAGATTCGAGTACATAAATTTGATGTGTTTTCATTAGTCCGAAAAAGAATTTATCACTTGATTCTTGACGGCGAGCATTGATGAGGGTTTATGGTCAGATTCTTACATTTTCTGTCATCGTAGAGAGCTATGCAAGGAAAATAGAAGTTCCGAGCTTGATCAGAGTGCTCATTAGGGAATCGGGGGATAAATACTTATGTGGAAGTAAAGTTGTGGATTCGAATAGTAAGATTTAATCAAACATTTTGTACGGAAGATCCATATACATCTTATGTGTGCAAGTTTAAAAATAAATATTTTGTTCGACGATGAAATTCTTTTAAGGAGGGGAGTCTATAACCCCCTACAGATTTATCACTTTGATAAATTAAATTTATTTTTAAAATATTCAAATATAAGGTTTTTAACATAAGTTGTGTTGTCTTAAGTAATAAATAATGATGGTAATATTATTTTGAATAAGTATTTAAAAAAAATATACTTTGGAAAAATATTGATAAAATGACCGAAAACTATTTTAGCGATAAACAACTCTATAATTATCAAAAGTCATGTATGAAGCTGGATAAATATACTTATTTTTCCATTTAAATGAGAACATGGAATAAAATTATTTATTTTATTTTTGGGAATAAAAATTATTTATGACATAACCAATAATGGCATCATATTTAATAATTGATTTATGAATTTAAATTGAGATAATGATTTTATAATTTAAAAAAATTATTCAAATAATTGTTTTAAAATGATAATAATTCATTATAATTAGTTATGAAGTGGTAATAAATCATTTATAATAGTTTTACAAAGAGATATACTTAATTTGAAAATATAAGAAATTTTGTATCGCTTTATCAATATAACAATACTTTTTGTAAATAATTATTTAATATAAATTTTTATGGTTTTATAAATCAAATGTGATCATTTTTCTTAGTGAAAAATGACGGGAAATTAGTCTTTAATTTTTTTTACATTTATATATAAATTAATGTACAAGTGAAAATGCGACGGGAATCGGAATCAGAAAGTTTTAACATATAGAAGTTTTAAACAAATCAATAAGATGTTATGGTACGTATACACATACATGAATACATATACAAATGGAAATGCATATACATTTAATTATGTTTAGGAATTAGTCAAATCAAGCAAATAAAATATCCTAACACGTATGTATATATACAAGCTCCTTATGTGTAAACAAGAGATAAAAACAAAGCACCACATCACATCACAAGCCAGTCACATGGAAGGGGTATGGACTGAGCACATGGAGGTTAGATATCATGGAAAAAAAGGTGATGACAGTGGGTGATGTGTCCAAGCACTTGTAAGGTGGAAATATCATGATATTTTTACTCCACTTTCAGCTTATAAATACGTGCATCCACCCTCTCATTTCTACACACAATTCTCTTCTTCTTCCTCTTCTTCTTAAAATTCTATGAACTCTTCTTTAATGGATTCCATGCCCTGAAAAATTGTTAGCATAGCTATGGCAAAATATTCCAAAGTAAAGTAAATATATACACGTGTATATACCGTGCCAATCCAAAATCAAGTGCAATCACCTCCTCTCCACCCTCCAAACTCACGGCCACCACCCTCAATCACCAAGGCCGCTCCCATCTCCACTTGCTTGCTTAGGCCATGGGTATCCCAAGGTTTCGAGTTCGATTCCATAGGATTTGATTCGATGTAGTGAAGCTATAATCTGTTTTCCTATATTTGATATCAATAAAGGTGAGAAACTACGAATTATGAATTTATGTCTATGTTTCCAAAATTTGGCACCATCGCTCTGCCCACTTCTTTTAGCGATCATACCCTCTCCTAATTCAGCTCGCAACATAAATACCAAAAACAAGCTCCTTTTCTTTATATAATTAACTGGTGCTACAAGGAAGGATATGATCAGTGCATTTCTAATGGATTATCAGTGGATACTTTTGGTTCTGATGCTTGCAGATTGGTTTTCAAACTTAAAGCAGTTAAAACTGAATTAAAAGCTTGGCATAAGTTAAAAGCAAGAGATAACAATATAAACAATTTGCAATCTGAATTTGAAATAATTTTCTATCTCGTGGATCAAGACCCAGATAATTGTGGTATATATGACAATATGTGTCAAATTGGGCTGAATTTGAATGCTCTACTTGTGAAACAACAGGAGTTTCTTCGACAATAAAGCAAAGTATTATGGCTTCAACAGGGCGATAGCAGTACTAAGTATTTCTAGCCAAAATGTCAATACGATGACATAGGAATAAAATTCAAACTCTACTGGATGCTTAAGGACAGTACATTTATGACAGTAGCAACATAAAGACTGAAGCCCTTAATTATTATCAAATATCTTTTAATACCGAATCTATGAATTTTTTCCTACTATTAGCAGAAGAATGAAAATAAATAAAAGTAGGGAGAGAATACTTATCTTCTCTAATCATAATGGATGAAATTAGACAGGCTTTATTCTCAATCGACGATGCTAAAAGCCCGGGACCTGATGATTTTTCATCCAAATTCTATATATTGAATTAGATAGACCTTTAAGACAGTATTTTTAATGCCATGTCAGAAGTACTTCGCACCATAAAATTTTGGAAGGGGTAAATCATAATTTTATTATGTTAATTCCTAAGAAAGGTAAGCCCCAAACCATATCTAATTTTTATCCTATTACCTATACTAATGTTTTATATAAAATAGTTTCAAAGACTATCTACAACCGAATTAAATGGTTCCTTCCTTTCCTAATTGCAGAAAATCAGTCTTCTTTTAAACATGGAAGAAACATTGGTGAAAACATATTGCTAGCTCATGAACTTATTCACGATTTTTCTAAATGAGTTAAACAAAAAATGTGTATCAAAATTGATCTTTAAAAAGCATATGATATGGTCAATCAAGAGTTTGTAATCCATATGCTCTCATCTATGGGTTTTCCTACGCCTTTACTAAAGCTTATCTATGAATGTATTTTTACGCCTACCTTTTCCATTATGATTGACGGAAGACCGGAAGGATTTATTCCTTCCAATAGAGGGCTTCGACAGGGAGATCCTTTGTCCCCTTATTTGTTTTGCATAGCCATGGAGTTTTTTACATTATTAATGGAAGAGGAAATCGTTGATAGAAATCTACAGCCTATATCTAATTTCCAACCTACCATCACACATCTTTTATACGCTGATGACGTAATGATCTTCCTATTTACTAATATATGCAAACTATATGAACAATGTTTTTGCTATAACGGAGGAGACTGTGGGGTTTAAAAACAAATCAAACGAAATCTCAGGTTTTCTTCTACAGTGGGTCAATTTACAAGTCAGAAATTTCCAGCATTTGAAATATTGCAGAACATGAGTTACCTGTGAAGTACCTTCGAGTTCCTTTATCAGCGGTTACATTCATGCCACACACTATGTGCCTCTGCTACACAAAATTAGTAGTAAGTTAGAAGGATGGGACTGCAATTGCTTAACAGCTACGGGAAGAGCAGAGTTACTTCATAGTACCATAACCCCCTTTTCTATATACTAGCTACTTATTTACAATTTTCTATAATCAGTGTTGAACAAAATTGACAAGCTATGTTCTGATTTTTTCTAGAAAGGTAAGTTACATAAAATTTCATGGGAGACATTATGTAATCCCAAGATTGAAGAAGGGGTTGGATTACACAAGTTTATAGATCTGAACAAAACTGCTAGACTTAAACTTCTACGGAATTTACTAATGATTGATAGCTGATGGTCTATATGAATGAGGTTTAAGTACATGTCAAAGGAAAATTTTAGGGTCCTACCCATTGATAATAACTACTTCGGTATAATGAAAATGATATTGAGACAACATGACACAACTGCGTCTGTTATGACTTGAGTTATTATCACTGGGGAAAACATAGATTTGTGGTTTGATCCGTGGATAAATCATAAAACTCTTTTTGAGGTATTAGGCTGGAACAGAATTCACTTAAGCAATACTGCTAAGTGCAAAGTCAGTCATATTATACGAGATGGCCAAGTTCAATCTCAGTTACTATCAAAGACAAGGGAAGTCGCAATCGAATTAAGCATGTGCATATTGGTTCTGACAGTACCACTGATTACTGTAAAATCTGTGATAATAGAAAATACTTGTTTTCAAAAATATAGAATGACATTAGACTAGCAACTGATAGTTTTAAACTGATATGGTGCAATAAAACAGCCAGGAAATTTTCCTATACTTCATACATGGCTTATATGCAGCGATTACCTACAGCCGATCGACTATTACATTAGGGTATTAATACATAATCAAGGTGCGAACTGTGTAACAAATCATACTGAAAATCATCAACATTTTTTTTCGAATTGTGAGTATAGTACTTATCTATGAGATATTTATTTCTTCAACTCACAGTTCTACCTTTTGTTGCCATCTCACTAAGAGATTACTTATCCAAACTATGGTTCCACTTCAAAGCAACATCAGCTGTAACGACCCATAAAATTTTATTAATTTTTAATTGGTTTTATAACGTATTTAATTTGGATTTTGAGAAATTTTAATAATAATATTTTGAAATAAAGTTTTAATATTTGGTTTACGTATAATTAAATATAGCAAATGGTAAATTTTCAAGTAATTATATGAAAGTTTATTTATTATATAATTCTATTAGATTCAAATCAGTTAATAATTGGTAAAAATAAATTTATTTTCAAGACCTGAATATTTTTACATAGAAAAATTCTAAATCATCTTCTGACTGAGATGTCATTTTTCGTTTTCCCAAATTTGGACTTCTATAGCTCCGTCGATCTTATTTTCTGCGTTTTTACTGCATTTTTCTGCTAGTGAAAATTCGAATTTTTATAATTCAATCGTACCACCAATATCTATATACCATTTTGATCGTCTTGTTGTACTGATCATTATGGCATATTTATTTCTGTATTTTGAGATCCGATACGTGATGGAAACAATAAAAACGTGCGTCATCGGTGCTGAAATTTGTGACTTGGATTTATCTACTTTTCAAATTTGAAACCGTACAACTCATACCATATTAAATTTCTTTTGAAGGTTTTAGCTAAATCTATGGGTGAGCGTTGCCATACCTTTCCACCTTATATTTAATTCTCTGCCGTTTCAATTTGCATTCTATCCGTTCATATTTCATATATTTCTTTTCTACCATATATACCATTATCTCTTTCTGCTATTTGCTCATTCACACGATCATTTAATTGAAATCAAAATTTCAACCCTTACTTCTCTTTTCTTTTCAAATTTGAAACGTACTATTAAATCAAGCCATTAATTGCTTTTATTTTTTTCCTTAAATCAACGTACAGCTCACACAATTGTAAATTGCATTAAATTTTCTAATGAACCACACCATGACCGTTTATATTACATTCATTTGGAATATATTCGTTTGTTTGAAATCTTTCACTTTCCCTTTCATCTCAGTTGGGAATAAAATAAATTTTAGCGGAAACCATGTTTCAATGCTTTTAACTCTTTATAACTTTTGATAAAATTTTCTTTCCTTTTTGAAACTAAAACGTATAGGGATATACGTTTCTCATTTATTAATTTCTAAATCATCCTGTTGTCCTTTTCATGTATGTTATATTTATTTATATTTTAACATTTTCTATTTATTTCACTCATCTCCCTACACGTTTCTATTTATTTGCTGATTTGTTGCATACATTTCGTTTTGGAAAAATGTGGTTCATTCCTGTTTATTTCATTTCTCACATTTATTTCATCTTTTACTGAAATTCGACCATTGCCACATTATACCATATTTGGAAGTATGAATGTACAGACCATGCATACGTTTTATATTCATTTGATTGGAACGGTCACTTTACTTTTTCCTTTAAAATTCCATTTTCTTCACTACAGTTGGAAAGTTATAAAACATGCAAAAAAAAATTGAAAGCTCACCTTAAATTGTGCAAAGCGTTTTCCTCTGCTTTTATAACTTTGGGTTATGCCAGCTGTTACTTTTTTTCCATCAATTCAAAATTATTATTTGTCATTCCATTTTTGGGTCTCTTCATTCTCCTTTATCAACTTCCATATATTTATTTCCCTAGTCACTTTAAAACGTTTTATAATAATAATTAATATATAGTCGTTTCAATTTAAAGCTTTTCATATGTTTTATATATGTCAAAAAAAAGATGTGAATGGACATTTACCTGAGGCCCACACCGTTTTGAATTATACTTTTTTTTGTATTCATTAATTCTTTTACGGCTCATTTTATTTCACCTTTATAAGCTTTTATTGGTAAAGCAATGATCTACTGTCACTTTCTTCTCCTCAATTTTTCTTTCTCCACCCTCTCTCTTCTTTCAAACTCTTACACGCACCCGTATCTCACCTTGTCACCCATTTTGCCTTGCAGAAAACTTTTAACACACACACACACACACATATATATGATATCTGGAAAGGTAATACAACTTGTGCGTTTGTCTCATTAAGTATTGTGTTTTTTTTTGTATGCGTAAGTTATATATATATATATGATATATAAAATACGACTTGTGCGTTTGTCACCCATTTTGCCTTGCAGAAAACTTTTAACACACACACACATATATATGATATCTGAAATGTATTCTAGTATATCTATACAACCAACCCAATATGAAAATATGTACCCATGCAAATATCTAAAGTTTTTAGAAACAATACTTAGGCATATATATATAAAATAAAATAAAACAATAACTTACGTACACAATACTTAATGAGACAAACGCACAAGTTGTATTACCTTTCAAGATATAATATATATACATCGATTGTCAGGTGTTGTTTGAAATATAATATGTATACAAGTTAGGTATAACGGCTGCTGTGAATATGTGTAACAATATATGTATAACATTTTTTAAACAAGTATATAGCAGCCCATATAAAGGTTTGTTTGTACACACTTTATTGTACATATAAAATGTAGGTTTGCATGCCAATATTGGTAAGCATAAGCATCCTTTCCCCATTTTTCTACTAGCATCGTGTTAGCATATTTTTATTTTTGGTAATAATAATAACAATAATAATAATCATGATGATGATTACAATATATTATTTGTAAAGGAAGTCTGCATTTGGTTAAACTATTAGATTTCTTTAAACTTACATTATTTACTGTTATGTATATCTTTAGATGTTAATTTGGTTATGTACATTTAGTTTCAAATATTGATGTTTCAAATATAACGTATATACTATAAGCTAGAGTGAATTTGGTTTTGATTTTTTTTATATGTTTGATTTCAATAAATATATTTAATTTAAGACTTATATAAAATGTATATATACTTTAATTTGAATTTTGGGTTTGAGGAGGATAATAATATAAAAATACATCTCGCCTAAATTTTTATCGAGCAAATTTGACCCGTTCCCATCGATTTCTTTTACCAGCTTTGATCGTCGATTCGTGCCGATCTTACTTTGCTTTGAGATTCATGCTTGGGTTTCGTAACTCAACTTCATTGTCTATCTCTCTAACCTCGAAAGGTGAGCAATCACTTACGATTAACGTTCTTTTATTTATTAAATTTGATTTCAATTGAAACGACAATTGAAATATGAGGCTGTAGTTATTTAAATTGTTATATATGCTATTATCTACAACTGTTCACTTATGGGATATGACACCATATCCTATTGTTTATATTTATTTTGATGATATATGCCTATTATTATTATTATTTTCATATCTGTTATCACTCTGCAAGTTCCCTGTTAGTATAGAAATCATTATGGGTTGAATTGATACATACCCGAACGGACTTTAGAATAGGAGAAAATCGTTATGGGTTGAAATGATAAACCCAAGTGATTTTCATTTAATTGAATTTGGGATTACAGGTTGAAATGATATCCACTCGTATATATTTAGTGTACGGGTTGAAATGATAAATATCCATAGCACTTGACATATGATAGGAAATATATACAGACACCGTTGGTCCATATAAATATTTTGAAAATAAATTTCTACAGTTGAAAAGAAATATATGGGACTTAATAAATATTGGTTCTTAAAATATTATATATATAAATGGAAATTTTATATATAGATTTAATAATAATATTATTGAGATTGATTTAATCCATATAATATGTTTGAGTATTATTTACGATTTATATTTCAAAATTTACCATTGTAAAAAGTTCAATAATTAATATTGGGAGATAAATTTGGGTTTATTAAAAATGGTATTTAAATAAGGATTTATTTAATTAAATCGATTTGAAATTATTGAATGGAAAATTTAAAGGTAAGATTTAGTAACTGGATTTTTGATTTAAGTGATTTAACGAATATTTCACATTTAATAAAATTAAAGAAAATATTGAGTAAAATGTAATTTAAGGTTACTTAAATGATATTGAATCTAATAAGGGAATATTTCAAGATTAAATAATAATGAGGTTAAATCGAGATCTATATGAAACTGTTATATAGAACATTTAAATATTAAAGCCTTGAACTATATTGGAATTTAAATGGTTTATGTTGAGATTCGGGTCTGTATTTGAAATCAACGTAGTTGAATTTGTTATTTAGCAACTAAATTGAATTAAAGTGAAATTTAGGTTGAACCAAATTTGAATTTATTATTTACAAACTAAATTGAATAAAAATTTAGCTGAAACGTTGAATACTTAAAGTTTTGAAATATATTGAAATATAAAGGGGTATTTTTGTGATTACAAATCTGAATTTGAGATCGATAAATTGAAGTGTTTATTTTAGGAATTGAGTTGAATTTAAATTGATAAATTGAGATTGAATTTAATTTAAATGGGAAGGTCGGGTTGATGTTGAAATTGTAGGATCGATTTCACCCTAGAGGGGGGGTGAATAGGGTGATAGTGTAAATTATTAAAAATTAATCGCGGAAGCTTATTAATTTCAATTCAGATCACAGAATAGCAGCACAGATATCGCAGAATATAAATAACAGAATAAAACAGAACAACACAGAATTTACCCAGCTTCGGCAAAACCCTGCCTACGTGCTGCCCCCAAGGTTTCTACTAGAAATTAGATAGTCCCTCGCTTACACACGTAAACTCGCTATACACCGCTATTGACTAATCTAACTCTACGCTCAAAACCTTGACCACAACTCAACTACCGAGTTGCAAATTCCCAAACTACACACCGTAGTTTGCACCCTAGTCACACGACTAGAAAATAAACGGTTTAAAAGTAAGATACAAAACAAAAACAAATTAAGTAAAATGAAGCCCTATTTAAAATAATAAACTAAAGCCTTTTAATAAAAGAAAGTCGGCCCCTTGTTCACTTCAACCCGTTTCTCTCTTTTTTTTCTTTCGTGAAAAAATGGCCGCTCCTTTTTCAGATCTAGGGCTTCGTCCCTTTGATTCAATTAGGGCTTTTGAAGTGCCGATCCTACTTCGATCGATTTTGTGATTGTTCACGTGTTGCCTTGCTCGATCGATTCTCGTTGGTCTCTCTCTGGCTACTTGATGATTGAGTTCGATTTCTCCGGTATGTTATTTGTGCCTTTTTCTTCTTTTGATTTTTCGTGCTTGAACTCAATGAATCATTGCCGATGATGATGTAGGGTTTTATATAGGAATCCAATTCCTATTTTTGCGTTCGTATAGATTGATTTGAATTTGTCAATTAATTTGTTCGGCCGTTGATTTTAGCTTGGATGTTTGAGATGATTGCTGACTTCTTCAATTCACGTATATATTTTGGTTGCTTAACATTCACGGTATTGACTGTTTCAATTTGTCACACACGTGATTTCTGATTTGTGAATTATTCTTGGCTATGTTACAGTTTGCAATGTCTCGATTTTGATGTATGCATGTATACGTATGTGTTTGGGAAAGAATAACTACTACATCCAATTTACTGCATATATACTTGAAGTTGTATCACATACGTTGTTCACTTGGTCCTGAGCACTGCTTGTTGCACTTGTGTACATGGTAGAGTTCATCTTCATTCTGTAGACCTGAACTTTGAGTTGCTGTTGCATATGAGTTTGGGCATGGGTATTTGCAGTTTCATGTTGGCCATTTGGTCGTTATGTTGATTGTTGAGTTGCTTCATGTTTTCTTGTTTCCATGTTTTAACTGCTTCAATTGCTTAGTGCATTGCTGTTTGCATTGCATTGTAACTTCAAGCATGCTGCCACTGTGTTGCTTACTGATTTGAGCTGCAGACCATGTTTTATTCGAACAGCTCGACCATTTCACTTCATTCACTTTGTACTTGATAGTTCACTGCCATAATGTACATTTGCATCTTGGGTTGTAATTGGGTTGGTCTGCACTGCTACAGTTCAACTGGTGCTTCATTTTGCAGCTGGTCTTTGTATCTTTGCATGTGCATTGTAGTCTTCACATGTTGTAACCTGGTCTGCACTGAGCACTTGAACTTGTATCTGTGCACTGGTGTAGTTCCAATTCATGTTGCTGGACTTGTTGTAAAGTTGTGCTTGCATTTTGATATTGTTTCTGGCCTGTGCACATTGTTGCATGCATTGAGTATTTTGTATCTCGGCATTGACCACTGTTTTCATTCTGACCATTGAGTTTGAACATTTGTAGTTGTATTACTTGATATCCACTATTGTCACTGGTTCCATTATACATGCATTGCTATTGCTTAGTGTCTTGATCAATGTTCAGCCATGTTGCTTGTTTGTAGTGTTTGGTGACTGATGCATTACTGTAGTTGCCATATCTCATGCTCGAGCTCTTTGCATACTTCATGACTGCCTTGTGTTGAACCCAGTTTTAAAAACTCGGGTTTGACCTTGTGCTTGTGTCGTGATTTTGAATATATTGCACCTGAGTTGAACCTGTCTGTATATTTGGGTTTGACCTGTGCTCACCTGTCCCTGTAAATCAATCAAGTGTATATATCGGTGTGCACGGCCTTGTGGCATATACAGTAATATACTGTGTATGTCACAAGTTGTTCGTGTATGATGAATTCAAATTTAAATTATGAAGAACAACCCAAATAACTGAGGCAAACAATGTTTTCAAAATCATCTTTTATTTTGAATTGAAAAAATATTTTATTTTCAATTTTACTGCGTTAGTGAATATTTTTGCAGATTGCTCAGATGCTGGATTCAAACTGGAATGCAGTTGAAGATATATACGAGTGTGAGTGATATGTAGTGAGGTGAATTGTAAATGTGAAATGTGATGTAATTGTAATCAACGTTGTATAGTTATAGTGAGAGCTTGAAATTGTACTATTCAAAGATGTAATAAATATTTGTTTGAATAAAATATTCGTTTGAATTCAAATTTCGTGTTATTTATTTTATTCTGCAAATATTTATTTAATCTGAAAAAAAAAATTAAAAAAAAAATAGTATATTATCAAATACATTTAAACGAATGTATATATGTTTATTATCATCAAACAAAAATCATATAAGCGCATATTCAACAATCTCCCCCTTTTGATGATAACAAACATATATTTAAGATTTTGAATATATTAAATGTATTTGATAATTTCAATTGCTCCCCCTATTTGAATGCTTCCTTTCTATATGATACTCCCCCTACATATATGACTCCCCCTACATATATGCATACAAATAAAATGTGTGAATGAGCCTATATGCAAATGAAAAATTGTTTGGCCTTTGATTGATTCTATTTGACAAAATCTTAACTTTTCTCTCCCCTTTTTGTTATCATCAAAAGAATAATAGAGTTCGAGAAAATAGAGATAAAGTGATCGATATTAATCCAACATTAAAACCCAATTGAATATAAATATTAAATTTCAATAGAAAATCAAACAAAAATCATAAAAATATTGTTAGGCGCATATTCCACTTTTAGAATGATGGAGATGATGTCATCATATAAAACCATACAATTGTGTCTATTTGTGGTATTTTTATATCAGGAATTTGAATATCTACTAATCATGCATAACCGTTAGGACTTTTAAATGAGATTAGTAGTATTCCAATTTTATTTTTTAAAAAAAAATGAATTCAAGTATCTTCTAACCACGCATAACCGTGAGGACTTTTAAATGGGATTGGAATCAACTTGTTTATTTTAAAAGAAAGAAAGAAAATCAACTTTTGATATGCGTTCCATACATGCATAACCGTGAGGACTTTTAAATGAGCATGGAAGCACATAACAAATTCCAAGTAATTCACCCATGCATAACCGTGAGGACTTTTAAATGAGAGTGAATACTTTGGTATATATATATATATATATATATATATATATATATATATATATATATATTTTAAATGTGAAAATGAAAAACGAACGATTCCTGTTTAAAATATCACATATCGACAAACTATATAGAATTTTGATGAATGATGGTTGATAGAAATATGATAGGTATAGAGATGGTCATGGAATTTTTACCAACAAAAAGTTTTATAACTCTTGTTTACATTTCTAAAGAAATTTTCTAATTATACTTTCTCGAGTTATAATATATAATCAATATCAATACTCATCATTTTTTTTTAATCACTATTTTTCTTTTCGATAATTTGTAGGGAGAAAAAAATGTTAAACATTCAGCAAATTTCTAAAACACCTAGACTGAGTCGTAGCTTACAAAAACTATTTTCTGGTAGGGGTTTTGTAAAGATGTCTGCCAATTGAGAATCAGTTGAAATAAAATTTATGCAGATATTTTCTTTGGAAATATGATCTCTAATAAAATGATGTCTTACATCTATATGTTTTGTTCGCGAATGATGTACAGGATTATTTGTGAGATCAATTGCGCTTTTGCTATCACACATTAGTGGTACACGTTTAAAATTTAGGCCATAGTCATGCAAAGTTTGTATCATCCATAAGATTTGAGCAGAGCAACCGCTCAAAGCAATATACTCTGCTTCTGTTGTGGATAATGCAATACAATTTTGTTTTCTACTCGACCATGCAACTAATGAATGTCCTAACATAAAACATGCTCCACTAGTACTTTTTCTATCAACCAAATTTCCAGCATAATCAGCATCTGAAAAACCTTTCAATTCAAAATTATCATTTGATGGATACCAAAGACCAAACCGTGGGGTGTGCAATAAATATCTTATAATTCTTTTAACAGCTTTTAAATGAGATTCTTTTGGGTTAGATTGAAAACGCGCACATAAGCAGACAGAAAACATGATGTCAGGTCTAGAGGCGGTAAGATACAGGAGTGATCCAATCATACCTCTGTACAGCTTTTGATCAACTGTCTTACCCTTTTCATCTTTGTCAAGTTTAAGTGTTGTACTCATGGGAGTTCTTGCAGGTTTAGCATCTTTCAATCCAAATTTGTTGACAAGTTCCCTAATATATTTTGTTTGAGAAATGAATGTGCCTTTATTGCTTTGTTGGATTTGAAATCCTAAAAAGAATTTTAACTCTCCAACCAAGCTCATTTCAAACTTTTCCTGCATGACTTTTTCAAATTTCTCATACAATAACTTGTTAGTAGCACCATAAATGATGTCATCAACATATATTTGAACAATCAAAATATCATTGTTTTCATGCAACAGAAATAGTGTGGTATCTACACATCCCTTTTTGAACCCATTTTCAAGGAGATAAGAAGTAAGACATTCATACCAAGCTCTGGGAGCTTGTTTTAATCCATATAATGCCTTCTTTAGTTTGTATACATGGTTTGGATATTCATGACTTTCAAAACCTTCTGGTTGTTCAACAAACACATCTTCTTTTAAAACTCCGTTAAGAAAAGCACTCTTAATATCCATTTGTCTTAGTTTAAATCCTTTGTAGCAAGCAAAAGCTAACAATATTCTAATTGATTCTAGTCTAGCTACATGCGCAAAGGTTTCATCAAAGTCAACTCCTTCAATTTGATTGTATCCTTTAGCAACTAGTCTAGCTTTATTTCTAATTATATTTCCAGATTCATCATATTTATTTTTAAAAATCCATTTTGTTCCTATAACTGGATAATCCTTAGGTCTAGGTGCTAGACTCCAAACATTATTTCGTTCAAACTGATTTAGTTCTTCTTGCATGGCCATGAACCAGTTTTCATCATTAAGGGCTGAATCTATGCTATTTGGTTCTATTTCTGAAATAAATCCACTATACAAGCACAGATCACATAGATTTTTAAAGGATGAACGAGTTTGTATACCTGCTATAGGGTTTCCAATTACCAATTCTGGTGGATGGTCTGTTTTGTATTTCAGCTTTTCTGGATCCAGATTTCTTCTGACTTCTTGAGTTGTGGTAGATTCTCTAGCATTAGCAGTTTCTTTTGGTTTTTCAAATTCATCTTTTTCTTTCTCCTCTTCAACGTTACTTTTGGATGTATCCTGTTCGTCAATGCCTTCATCAAATTTCACATTGATTGACTCTACGATTGTTTTAGTCTTTTTGTTGTAGACTCTATAAGCTTTGCTTCTCGAAGAGTAACCCATGAAGATGCCATCATCAGCCTTTGCTTCAAATTTTCCTAACTGATCACCTGTATTAAGAATATAGCAAGGACATCCAAACACTTTGAAGTAAGCGATGTTTGGTTTTTTGTTGAACCATAACTCATAGGGGGTTTTGTTAAGAATCGGTCTGATGATAACTCTATTCATTACATAACATGCTGTATTTACAGCTTCTGCCCAGAGATGCAGAGGTAGATCATATTCATTTAACATAGACCTAGCCAATTCTTGTAAAGTACGATTCTTTCTCTCAACTACCCTATTTTGTTGTGGGGTACGTGGTGCAGAGAACTCATGTTTGATTCCGTTTTCATCACAGAAAGTTTCAAATTCATAATTTTCAAATTCTCCACCATGATCACTTCTTAACGAAACAATAGAGACTTCTTTTTCATTTTGCACGAATTTTGCGAATCTTGTGAAGTATGAAAAAGTTTCTGATTTTTTAGCTAAGAAGTATACCCATGTATATCTTGAGTAATCATCAACTAACACAAAGCAATATTTCTTGCCTCCTAAGCTAGCAATGTCATTAGGTCCAAATAGATCCATATGAATTAGTTCAAGAACTCTAGAAGTGCTTACATTGTTTTTGGCATGAAACGATGATTTTCTAAGTTTTCCCAAAGTACATGCTTTACAGATGTTTTCAGTTTCAAACTCATATGATGGCAACCCTCTTACCAAACTTTTCCTTTTTAATTTGTTTAATAAGTTCATACTAGCATGCCCTAAACGTCTATGCCATAAATTCACTTCTATATCCTTAGCTACCAAGCATTTAGAGAGGATGAGATCATCAAAAGATAGAGAATATATATTACCTTTCCTTTTTCCTGAAAATAAGATTTCTTTTGATGATTTGTCAACAATTTTGCACATGTCAGAATCAAAGATAACATTCATACCTTTATCACATAGCTGGCTGATTGATATCAAATTGTGGTGCAGATTTTCAACATATAAAACGTCATTTAAGGTAAATGTATTGTTACCTACTTTACCTTTACCGACAATTTTACACTTGTCATTGTTCCCCATTGTGACTCTGCCACCTTTGTATTTTTCTAGGCTAAGGAACTTCGATTTATCGCCTGTCATGTGCCTGGAACAGCCAGAATCCAAGTACCATTGCTGTTGTTCCTTAGCCTGCCAGCATACCTACATGAAAAGAGAGTTTAGTGACCTATTTGTTTTTATAGGTCCATGGTTGTTAGTGGCAGAAAATTTTGAAAAATGATTTTGTGTAGACCCAAAACTATTTATAATTGTTCCCTTTGGCACCCAAATTTGTTTAACTTTGAGAGATTTTATATTTGTGCCTTTTGAAACCCAAATCGGTATAGTTTTCACATGTTTGGGTCTATACCAACAATTATTGTGACCGTGTCCAAATTTTCTACAAATTGTGCACATAGAATTAACTTGATTAATCTTGTTTTCAACAATTTTCGAATTATTATATCCAAGTCCTTGTCTAACCGTATTAACAGTTTGCTTTCCTAATAGCATATTCAACGATTTTTCACTTTTTGAAAATTTATCTAAAGTCGTTGACAATTGTTGGATTTGTGATTTGAGAGATTCATTTTCGTTTAACAACTGTGTGCACTTTTTAATAGAATTCTCTCTCCTAGTATTTTCATTCTCTTTTAAAATCAGAATTTCATTTTCAAGTGATTTTATATTGATTTCCGATTTTTTAATTTCTTCTTCAAATGTTGGACACTTATCACACTTAGGGATCCTACGTTGATAGTTCTTAACTAATTGATCAAGTTGTTCATTGCATTCTATCAAAGTATTCTTTTGAGATTCAAGTTTGGCGTATTTTTCCCTAAGTCGTTCATAACAGCCATTTACTTCATGGAAATAAATAAGTAATTCAGAATGAGTGAGTTTTGATACCTTGCTTGGCTCGTCATCATCACTGTCTGTAACTTCACCATGAAAGCACATGTTTGCTTTTTCACTCTCACTCTCGGTGTTATCACTTTCATCTTCGTCAGTTTCATCCCAAGTAGCCGCAAAGCTTTTCTTCTTTAGTTTCTTTCCTTGATTTGATCGTTTTTGAGGACATTGTGGCTTGATATGACATTTGTAACAGATGATTTTCTGTTCTTCTGGGTTGTCTAGTGCTTTGCCTATTCTGCTTTTCAATTCATGATTTCGAGCTGGATTTCCGTATTTGCGATTCCACCTTTTGAATTTCTTTATTAGTAGCGCCAGCTCTGCTTCTCCATCATCATCATCATCGTTATCATCATCACTTTCGGTTGTTCCTTTGAGCGCTATTGATTTCTTTCGAGTATCTCCTCCTTCACGCTCTTCCTTGAATTTCATTTCTAGCTCATAAGTGGTGAGATTTCCAATGAGTTCTTCGACTTTGAGTTTTTTTAAATCTTTCGATTCTTGAATGGCAGTTACTTTTGCTTCAAAGCTTCGTGGAAGAACTCTGAGAATTTTTCGGACTATTTCCAATTCGGTGTATGTTTTTCCGAGAGCTTTTGATTTGTATACGATATTGGAAAGTCGACCGTACATCTCTTTGACATTTTCTTCCTTTGCCATTGTAAAGTTCTCGTATTCGCTGCTTAGCATGGCAAGGCGAGATTCTTTGACTTGAGATGTTCCTTCGTGAGTCACTTCTAGTATGTGCCATATTTCCTGCGCAGTTAGACAATGTGAGACACGATTAAATTCAAATTGATCTAATGAACAGATAATAGAATTCATAGCTTTGGCATTAGTATTCTGTAATTTATTTTCTAATTCTGTCCATTGTTCCTTTGGTTTCTCTATTTCCTGATTATCTACAGTTATAGTTGGTATCCTATAACCTGTTTCAACAATATCCCAAGCGTCAATGGTTTTCAAAAAAATTTTCATCCTATTTTTCCAAAAAGCATATTCACCATTGAACATTGGTGGTCTAACTATGGATTGACCTTCTGCAAAAGCATTATTAAAAGAAGCCATTTTAAAAATTCGAATTTTTAAACAAAAAAAAAACTGATTTTTTCAAAAAAATAGAATTTTTAAAACAAATGTTGACTTCTATTCCTAGCTCTGATACCACTTGTAGGATCGATTTCACCCTAGAGGGGGGGTGAATAGGGTGATAGTGTAAATTATTAAAAATTAATCGCGGAAGCTTATTAATTTCAATTCAGATCACAGAATAGCAGCACAGATATCGCAGAATATAAATAACAGAATAAAACAGAACAACACAGAATTTACCCAGCTTCGGCAAAACCCTGCCTACGTGCTGCCCCCAAGGTTTCTACTAGAAATTAGATAGTCCCTCGCTTACACACGTAAACTCGCTATACACCGCTATTGACTAATCTAACTCTACGCTCAAAACCTTGACCACAACTCAACTACCGAGTTGCAAATTCCCAAACTACACACCGTAGTTTGCACCCTAGTCACACGACTAGAAAATAAACGGTTTAAAAGTAAGATACAAAACAAAAACAAATTAAGTAAAATGAAGCCCTATTTAAAATAATAAACTAAAGCCTTTTAATAAAAGAAAGTCGGCCCCTTGTTCACTTCAACCCGTTTCTCTCTTTTTTTTCTTTCGTGAAAAAATGGCCGCTCCTTTTTCAGATCTAGGGCTTCGTCCCTTTGATTCAATTAGGGCTTTTGAAGTGCCGATCCTACTTCGATCGATTTTGTGATTGTTCACGTGTTGCCTTGCTCGATCGATTCTCGTTGGTCTCTCTCTGGCTACTTGATGATTGAGTTCGATTTCTCCGGTATGTTATTTGTGCCTTTTTCTTCTTTTGATTTTTCGTGCTTGAACTCAATGAATCATTGCCGATGATGATGTAGGGTTTTATATAGGAATCCAATTCCTATTTTTGCGTTCGTATAGATTGATTTGAATTTGTCAATTAATTTGTTCGGCCGTTGATTTTAGCTTGGATGTTTGAGATGATTGCTGACTTCTTCAATTCACGTATATATTTTGGTTGCTTAACATTCACGGTATTGACTGTTTCAATTTGTCACACACGTGATTTCTGATTTGTGAATTATTCTTGGCTATGTTACAGTTTGCAATGTCTCGATTTTGATGTATGCATGTATACGTATGTGTTTGGGAAAGAATAACTACTACATCCAATTTACTGCATATATACTTGAAGTTGTATCACATACGTTGTTCACTTGGTCCTGAGCACTGCTTGTTGCACTTGTGTACATGGTAGAGTTCATCTTCATTCTGTAGACCTGAACTTTGAGTTGCTGTTGCATATGAGTTTGGGCATGGGTATTTGCAGTTTCATGTTGGCCATTTGGTCGTTATGTTGATTGTTGAGTTGCTTCATGTTTTCTTGTTTCCATGTTTTAACTGCTTCAATTGCTTAGTGCATTGCTGTTTGCATTGCATTGTAACTTCAAGCATGCTGCCACTGTGTTGCTTACTGATTTGAGCTGCAGACCATGTTTTATTCGAACAGCTCGACCATTTCACTTCATTCACTTTGTACTTGATAGTTCACTGCCATAATGTACATTTGCATCTTGGGTTGTAATTGGGTTGGTCTGCACTGCTACAGTTCAACTGGTGCTTCATTTTGCAGCTGGTCTTTGTATCTTTGCATGTGCATTGTAGTCTTCACATGTTGTAACCTGGTCTGCACTGAGCACTTGAACTTGTATCTGTGCACTGGTGTAGTTCCAATTCATGTTGCTGGACTTGTTGTAAAGTTGTGCTTGCATTTTGATATTGTTTCTGGCCTGTGCACATTGTTGCATGCATTGAGTATTTTGTATCTCGGCATTGACCACTGTTTTCATTCTGACCATTGAGTTTGAACATTTGTAGTTGTATTACTTGATATCCACTATTGTCACTGGTTCCATTATACATGCATTGCTATTGCTTAGTGTCTTGATCAATGTTCAGCCATGTTGCTTGTTTGTAGTGTTTGGTGACTGATGCATTACTGTAGTTGCCATATCTCATGCTCGAGCTCTTTGCATACTTCATGACTGCCTTGTGTTGAACCCAGTTTTAAAAACTCGGGTTTGACCTTGTGCTTGTGTCGTGATTTTGAATATATTGCACCTGAGTTGAACCTGTCTGTATATTTGGGTTTGACCTGTGCTCACCTGTCCCTGTAAATCAATCAAGTGTATATATCGGTGTGCACGGCCTTGTGGCATATACAGTAATATACTGTGTATGTCACAAGTTGTTCGTGTATGATGAATTCAAATTTAAATTATGAAGAACAACCCAAATAACTGAGGCAAACAATGTTTTCAAAATCATCTTTTATTTTGAATTGAAAAAATATTTTATTTTCAATTTTACTGCGTTAGTGAATATTTTTGCAGATTGCTCAGATGCTGGATTCAAACTGGAATGCAGTTGAAGATATATACGAGTGTGAGTGATATGTAGTGAGGTGAATTGTAAATGTGAAATGTGATGTAATTGTAATCAACGTTGTATAGTTATAGTGAGAGCTTGAAATTGTACTATTCAAAGATGTAATAAATATTTGTTTGAATAAAATATTCGTTTGAATTCAAATTTCGTGTTATTTATTTTATTCTGCAAATATTTATTTAATCTGAAAAAAAAAATTAAAAAAAAAATAGTATATTATCAAATACATTTAAACGAATGTATATATGTTTATTATCATCAAACAAAAATCATATAAGCGCATATTCAACAATCTCCCCCTTTTGATGATAACAAACATATATTTAAGATTTTGAATATATTAAATGTATTTGATAATTTCAATTGCTCCCCCTATTTGAATGCTTCCTTTCTATATGATACTCCCCCTACATATATGACTCCCCCTACATATATGCATACAAATAAAATGTGTGAATGAGCCTATATGCAAATGAAAAATTGTTTGGCCTTTGATTGATTCTATTTGACAAAATCTTAACTTTTCTCTCCCCTTTTTGTTATCATCAAAAGAATAATAGAGTTCGAGAAAATAGAGATAAAGTGATCGATATTAATCCAACATTAAAACCCAATTGAATATAAATATTAAATTTCAATAGAAAATCAAACAAAAATCATAAAAATATTGTTAGGCGCATATTCCACTTTTAGAATGATGGAGATGATGTCATCATATAAAACCATACAATTGTGTCTATTTGTGGTATTTTTATATCAGGAATTTGAATATCTACTAATCATGCATAACCGTTAGGACTTTTAAATGAGATTAGTAGTATTCCAATTTTATTTTTAAAAAAAAAATGAATTCAAGTATCTTCTAACCACGCATAACCGTGAGGACTTTTAAATGGGATTGGAATCAACTTGTTTATTTTAAAAGAAAGAAAGAAAATCAACTTTTGATATGCGTTCCATACATGCATAACCGTGAGGACTTTTAAATGAGCATGGAAGCACATAACAAATTCCAAGTAATTCACCCATGCATAACCGTGAGGACTTTTAAATGAGAGTGAATACTTTGGTATATATATATATATATATATATATATTTTTAAATGTGAAAATGAAAAACGAACGATTCCTGTTTAAAATATCACATATCGACAAACTATATAGAATTTTGATGAATGATGGTTGATAGAAATATGATAGGTATAGAGATGGTCATGGAATTTTTACCAACAAAAAGTTTTATAACTCTTGTTTACATTTCTAAAGAAATTTTCTAATTATACTTTCTCGAGTTATAATATATAATCAATATCAATACTCATCATTTTTTTTTAATCACTATTTTTCTTTTCGATAATTTGTAGGGAGAAAAAAATGTTAAACATTCAGCAAATTTCTAAAACACCTAGACTGAGTCGTAGCTTACAAAAACTATTTTCTGGTAGGGGTTTTGTAAAGATGTCTGCCAATTGAGAATCAGTTGAAATAAAATTTATGCAGATATTTTCTTTGGAAATATGATCTCTAATAAAATGATGTCTTACATCTATATGTTTTGTTCGCGAATGATGTACAGGATTATTTGTGAGATCAATTGCGCTTTTGCTATCACACATTAGTGGTACACGTTTAAAATTTAGGCCATAGTCATGCAAAGTTTGTATCATCCATAAGATTTGAGCAGAGCAACCGCTCAAAGCAATATACTCTGCTTCTGTTGTGGATAATGCAATACAATTTTGTTTTCTACTCGACCATGCAACTAATGAATGTCCTAACATAAAACATGCTCCACTAGTACTTTTTCTATCAACCAAATTTCCAGCATAATCAGCATCTGAAAAACCTTTCAATTCAAAATTATCATTTGATGGATACCAAAGACCAAACCGTGGGGTGTGCAATAAATATCTTATAATTCTTTTAACAGCTTTTAAATGAGATTCTTTTGGGTTAGATTGAAAACGCGCACATAAGCAGACAGAAAACATGATGTCAGGTCTAGAGGCGGTAAGATACAGGAGTGATCCAATCATACCTCTGTACAGCTTTTGATCAACTGTCTTACCCTTTTCATCTTTGTCAAGTTTAAGTGTTGTACTCATGGGAGTTCTTGCAGGTTTAGCATCTTTCAATCCAAATTTGTTGACAAGTTCCCTAATATATTTTGTTTGAGAAATGAATGTGCCTTTATTGCTTTGTTGGATTTGAAATCCTAAAAAGAATTTTAACTCTCCAACCAAGCTCATTTCAAACTTTTCCTGCATGACTTTTTCAAATTTCTCATACAATAACTTGTTAGTAGCACCATAAATGATGTCATCAACATATATTTGAACAATCAAAATATCATTGTTTTCATGCAACAGAAATAGTGTGGTATCTACACATCCCTTTTTGAACCCATTTTCAAGGAGATAAGAAGTAAGACATTCATACCAAGCTCTGGGAGCTTGTTTTAATCCATATAATGCCTTCTTTAGTTTGTATACATGGTTTGGATATTCATGACTTTCAAAACCTTCTGGTTGTTCAACAAACACATCTTCTTTTAAAACTCCGTTAAGAAAAGCACTCTTAATATCCATTTGTCTTAGTTTAAATCCTTTGTAGCAAGCAAAAGCTAACAATATTCTAATTGATTCTAGTCTAGCTACAGGCGCAAAGGTTTCATCAAAGTCAACTCCTTCAATTTGATTGTATCCTTTAGCAACTAGTCTAGCTTTATTTCTAATTATATTTCCAGATTCATCATATTTATTTTTAAAAATCCATTTTGTTCCTATAACTGGATAATCCTTAGGTCTAGGTGCTAGACTCCAAACATTATTTCGTTCAAACTGATTTAGTTCTTCTTGCATGGCCATGAACCAGTTTTCATCATTAAGGGCTGAATCTATGCTATTTGGTTCTATTTCTGAAATAAATCCACTATACAAGCACAGATCACATAGATTTTTAAAGGATGAACGAGTTTGTATACCTGCTATAGGGTTTCCAATTACCAATTCTGGTGGATGGTCTGTTTTGTATTTCAGCTTTTCTGGATCCAGATTTCTTCTGACTTCTTGAGTTGTGGTAGATTCTCTAGCATTAGCAGTTTCTTTTGGTTTTTCAAATTCATCTTTTTCTTTCTCCTCTTCAACGTTACTTTTGGATGTATCATGTTCGTCAATGCCTTCATCAAATTTCACATTGATTGACTCTACGATTGTTTTAGTCTTTTTGTTGTAGACTCTATAAGCTTTGCTTCTCGAAGAGTAACCCATGAAGATGCCATCATCAGCCTTTGCTTCAAATTTTCCTAACTGATCACCTGTATTAAGAATATAGCAAGGACATCCAAACACTTTGAAGTAAGCGATGTTTGGTTTTTTGTTGAACCATAACTCATAGGGGGTTTTGTTAAGAATCGGTCTGATGATAACTCTATTCATTACATAACATGCTGTATTTACAGCTTCTGCCCAGAGATGCAGAGGTAGATCATATTCATTTAACATAGACCTAGCCAATTCTTGTAAAGTACGATTCTTTCTCTCAACTACCCCATTTTGTTGTGGGGTACGTGGTGCAGAGAACTCATGTTTGATTCCGTTTTCATCACAGAAAGTTTCAAATTCATAATTTTCAAATTCTCCACCATGATCACTTCTTAACGAAACAATAGAGACTTCTTTTTCATTTTGCACGAATTTTGCGAATCTTGTGAAGTATGAAAAAGTTTCTGATTTTTTAGCTAAGAAGTATACCCATGTATATCTTGAGTAATCATCAACTAACACAAAGCAATATTTCTTGCCTCCTAAGCTAGCAATGTCATTAGGTCCAAATAGATCCATATGAATTAGTTCAAGAACTCTAGAAGTGCTTACATTGTTTTTGGCATGAAACGATGATTTTCTAAGTTTTCCCAAAGTACATGCTTTACAGATGTTTTCAGTTTCAAACTCATATGATGGCAACCCTCTTACCAAACTTTTCCTTTTTAATTTGTTTAATAAGTTCATACTAGCATGCCCTAAACGTCTATGCCATAAATTCACTTCTATATCCTTAGCTACCAAGCATTTAGAGAGGATGAGATCATCAAAAGATAGAGAATATATATTACCTTTCCTTTTTCCTGAAAATAAGATTTCTTTTGATGATTTGTCAACAATTTTGCACATGTCAGAATCAAAGATAACATTCATACCTTTATCACATAGCTGGCTGATTGATATCAAATTGTGGTGCAGATTTTCAACATATAAAACGTCATTTAAGGTAAATGTATTGTTACCTACTTTACCTTTACCGACAATTTTACACTTGTCATTGTTCCCCATTGTGACTCTGCCACCTTTGTATTTTTCTAGGCTAAGGAACTTCGATTTATCGCCTGTCATGTGCCTGGAACAGCCAGAATCCAAGTACCATTGCTGTTGTTCCTTAGCCTGCCAGCATACCTACATGAAAAGAGAGTTTAGTGACCTATTTGTTTTTATAGGTCCATGGTTGTTAGTGGCAGAAAATTTTGAAAAATGATTTTGTGTAGACCCAAAACTATTTATAATTGTTCCCTTTGGCACCCAAATTTGTTTAACTTTGAGAGATTTTATATTTGTGCCTTTTGAAACCCAAATCGGTATAGTTTTCACATGTTTGGGTCTATACCAACAATTATTGTGACCGTGTCCAAATTTTCTACAAATTGTGCACATAGAATTAACTTGATTAATCTTGTTTTCAACAATTTTCGAATTATTATATCCAAGTCCTTGTCTAACCGTATTAACAGTTTGCTTTCCTAATAGCATATTCAACGATTTTTCACTTTTTGAAAATTTATCTAAAGTCGTTGACAATTGTTGGATTTGTGATTTGAGAGATTCATTTTCGTTTAACAACTGTGTGCACTTTTTAATAGAATTCTCTCTCCTAGTATTTTCATTCTCTTTTAAAATCAGAATTTCATTTTCAAGTGATTTTATATTGATTTCCGATTTTTTAATTTCTTCTTCAAATGTTGGACACTTATCACACTTAGGGATCCTACGTTGATAGTTCTTAACTAATTGATCAAGTTGTTCATTGCATTCTATCAAAGTATTCTTTTGAGATTCAAGTTTGGCGTATTTTTCCCTAAGTCGTTCATAACAGCCATTTACTTCATGGAAATAAATAAGTAATTCAGAATGAGTGAGTTTTGATACCTTGCTTGGCTCGTCATCATCACTGTCTGTAACTTCACCATGAAAGCACATGTTTGCTTTTTCACTCTCACTCTCGGTGTTATCACTTTCATCTTCGTCAGTTTCATCCCAAGTAGCCGCAAAGCTTTTCTTCTTTAGTTTCTTTCCTTGATTTGATCGTTTTTGAGGACATTGTGGCTTGATATGACATTTGTAACAGATGATTTTCTGTTCTTCTGGGTTGTCTAGTGCTTTGCCTATTCTGCTTTTCAATTCATGATTTCGAGCTGGATTTCCGTATTTGCGATTCCACCTTTTGAATTTCTTTATTAGTAGCGCCAGCTCTGCTTCTCCATCATCATCATCATCATCGTTATCATCATCACTTTCGGTTGTTCCTTTGAGCGCTATTGATTTCTTTCGAGTATCTCCTCCTTCACGCTCTTCCTTGAATTTCATTTCTAGCTCATAAGTGGTGAGATTTCCAATGAGTTCTTCGACTTTGAGTTTTTTTAAATCTTTCGATTCTTGAATGGCAGTTACTTTTGCTTCAAAGCTTCGTGGAAGAACTCTGAGAATTTTTCGGACTATTTCCAATTCGGTGTATGTTTTTCCGAGAGCTTTTGATTTGTATACGATATTGGAAAGTCGACCGTACATCTCTTTGACATTTTCTTCCTTTGCCATTGTAAAGTTCTCGTATTCGCTGCTTAGCATGGCAAGGCGAGATTCTTTGACTTGAGATGTTCCTTCGTGAGTCACTTCTAGTATGTGCCATATTTCCTGCGCAGTTAGACAATGTGAGACACGATTAAATTCAAATTGATCTAATGAACAGATAATAGAATTCATAGCTTTGGCATTAGTATTCTGTAATTTATTTTCTAATTCTGTCCATTGTTCCTTTGGTTTCTCTATTTCCTGATTATCTACAGTTATAGTTGGTATCCTATAACCTGTTTCAACAATATCCCAAGCGTCAATGGTTTTCAAAAAAATTTTCATCCTATTTTTCCAAAAAGCATATTCACCATTGAACATTGGTGGTCTAACTATGGATTGACCTTCTGCAAAAGCATTATTAAAAGAAGCCATTTTAAAAATTCGAATTTTTAAACAAAAAAAAAACTGATTTTTTCAAAAAAATAGAATTTTTAAAACAAATGTTGACTTCTATTCCTAGCTCTGATACCACTTGTAGGATCGATTTCACCCTAGAGGGGGGGTGAATAGGGTGATAGTGTAAATTATTAAAAATTAATCGCGGAAGCTTATTAATTTCAATTCAGATCACAGAATAGCAGCACAGATATCGCAGAATATAAATAACAGAATAAAACAGAACAACACAGAATTTACCCAGCTTCGGCAAAACCCTGCCTACGTGCTGCCCCCAAGGTTTCTACTAGAAATTAGATAGTCCCTCGCTTACACACGTAAACTCGCTATACACCGCTATTGACTAATCTAACTCTACGCTCAAAACCTTGACCATAACTCAACTACCGAGTTGCAAATTCCCAAACTACACACCGTAGTTTGCACCCTAGTCACACGACTAGAAAATAAACGGTTTAAAAGTAAGATACAAAACAAAAACAAATTAAGTAAAATGAAGCCCTATTTAAAATAATAAACTAAAGCCTTTTAATAAAAGAAAGTCGGCCCCTTGTTCACTTCAACCCGTTTCTCTCTTTTTTTTCTTTCGTGAAAAAATGGCCGCTCCTTTTTCAGATCTAGGGCTTCGTCCCTTTGATTCAATTAGGGCTTTTGAAGTGCCGATCCTACTTCGATCGATTTTGTGATTGTTCACGTGTTGCCTTGCTCGATCGATTCTCGTTGGTCTCTCTCTGGCTACTTGATGATTGAGTTCGATTTCTCCGGTATGTTATTTGTGCCTTTTTCTTCTTTTGATTTTTCGTGCTTGAACTCAATGAATCATTGCCGATGATGATGTAGGGTTTTATATAGGAATCCAATTCCTATTTTTGTGTTCGTATAGATTGATTTGAATTTGTCAATTAATTTGTTCGGCCGTTGATTTTAGCTTGGATGTTTGAGATGATTGCTGACTTCTTCAATTCACGTATATATTTTGGTTGCTTAACATTCACGGTATTGACTGTTTCAATTTGTCACACACGTGATTTCTGATTTGTGAATTATTCTTGGCTATGTTACAGTTTGCAATGTCTCGATTTTGATGTATGCATGTATACGTATGTGTTTGGGAAAGAATAACTACTACATCCAATTTACTGCATATATACTTGAAGTTGTATCACATACGTTGTTCACTTGGTCCTGAGCACTGCTTGTTGCACTTGTGTACATGGTAGAGTTCATCTTCATTCTGTAGACCTGAACTTTGAGTTGCTGTTGCATATGAGTTTGGGCATGGGTATTTGCAGTTTCATGTTGGCCATTTGGTCGTTATGTTGATTGTTGAGTTGCTTCATGTTTTCTTGTTTCCATGTTTTAACTGCTTCAATTGCTTAGTGCATTGCTGTTTGCATTGCATTGTAACTTCAAGCATGCTGCCACTGTGTTGCTTACTGATTTGAGCTGCAGACCATGTTTTATTCGAATAGCTCGACCATTTCACTTCATTCACTTTGTACTTGATAGTTCACTGCCATAATGTACATTTGCATCTTGGGTTGTAATTGGGTTGGTCTGCACTGCTACAGTTCAACTGGTGCTTCATTTTGCAGCTGGTCTTTGTATCTTTGCATGTGCATTGTAGTCTTCACATGTTGTAACCTGGTCTGCACTGAGCACTTGAACTTGTATCTGTGCACTGGTGTAGTTCCAATTCATGTTGCTGGACTTGTTGTAAAGTTGTGCTTGCATTTTGATATTGTTTCTGGCCTGTGCACATTGTTGCATGCATTGAGTATTTTGTATCTCGGCATTGACCACTGTTTTCATTCTGACCATTGAGTTTGAACATTTGTAGTTGTATTACTTGATATCCACTATTGTCACTGGTTCCATTATACATGCATTGCTATTGCTTAGTGTCTTGATCAATGTTCAGCCATGTTGCTTGTTTGTAGTGTTTGGTGACTGATGTATTACTGTAGTTGCCATATCTCATGCTCGAGCTCTTTGCATACTTCATGACTGCCTTGTGTTGAACCCAGTTTTAAAAACTCGGGTTTGACCTTGTGCTTGTGTCGTGATTTTGAATATATTGCACCTGAGTTGAACCTGTCTGTATATTTGGGTTTGACCTGTGCTCACCTGTCCCTGTAAATCAATCAAGTGTATATATCGGTGTGCACGGCCTTGTGGCATATACAGTAATATACTGTGTATGTCACAAGTTGTTCGTGTATGATGAATTCAAATTTAAATTATGAAGAACAACCCAAATAACTGAGGCAAACAATGTTTTCAAAATCATCTTTTATTTTGAATTGCAAAAATATTTTATTTTCAATTTTACTGCGTTAGTGAATATTTTTGCAGATTGCTCAGATGCTGGATTCAAACTGGAATGCAGTTGAAGATATATACGAGTGTGAGTGATATGTAGTGAGGTGAATTGTAAATGTGAAATGTGATGTAATTGTAATCAACGTTGTATAGTTATAGTGAGAGCTTGAAATTGTACTATTCAAAGATGTAATAAATATTTGTTTGAATAAAATATTCGTTTGAATTCAAATTTCGTGTTATTTATTTTATTCTGCAAATATTTATTTAATCTGAAAAAAAAATAAAAAAAAATAGTATATTATCAAATACATTTAAACGAATGTATATATGTTTATTATCATCAAACAAAAATCATATAAGCGCATATTCAACAATCTCCCCCTTTTGATGATAACAAACATATATTTAAGATTTTGAATATATTAAATGTATTTGATAATTTCAATTGCTCCCCCTATTTGAATGCTTCCTTTCTATATGATACTCCCCCTACATATATGACTCCCCCTACATATATGCATACAAATAAAATGTGTGAATGAGCCTATATGCAAATGAAAAATTGTTTGGCCTTTGATTGATTCTATTTGACAAAATCTTAACTTTTCTCTCCCCCTTTTGTTATCATCAAAAGAATAATAGAGTTCGAGAAAATAGAGATAAAGTGATCGATATTAATCCAACATTAAAACCCAATTGAATATAAATATTAAATTTCAATAGAAAATCAAACAAAAATCATAAAAATATTGTTAGGCGCATATTCCACTTTTAGAATGATGGAGATGATGTCATCATATAAAACCATACAATTGTGTCTATTTGTGGTATTTTTATATCAGGAATTTGAATATCTACTAATCATGCATAACCGTTAGGACTTTTAAATGAGATTAGTAGTATTCCAATTTTATTTTTTAAAAAAAATGAATTCAAGTATCTTCTAACCACGCATAACCGTGAGGACTTTTAAATGGGATTAGAATCAACTTGTTTATTTTAAAAGAAAGAGAAAATCAACTTTTGATATGCGTTCCATACATGCATAACCGTGAGGACTTTTAAATGAGCATGGAAGCACATAACAAATTCCAAGTAATTCACCCATGCATAACCGTGAGGACTTTTAAATGAGAGTGAATACTTTGGTATATATATATATATATATATATATATATTTTAAAAATGTGAAAATGAAAAACGAACGATTCCTGTTTAAAATATCACATATCGACAAACTATATAGAATTTTGATGAATGATGGTTGATAGAAATATGATAGGTATAGAGATGGTCATGGAATTTTTACCAACAAAAAGTTTTATAACTCTTGTTTACATTTGTAAAGAA
Organism: Allium cepa; assembly: GCA_030765085.1. NCBI lineage: Eukaryota > Viridiplantae > Streptophyta > Magnoliopsida > Asparagales > Amaryllidaceae > Allium > Allium cepa. Next base: position 178,095,121 of record CM060930.1, read on the forward strand.
ATTTTCTAATTACACTTTCTCGAGTTATAATATATAATCAATATCAATACTCATCATTTTTTTTTTAATCACTATTTTTCTTTTCGATAATTTGTAGGGAGAAAAAAATGTTAAACATTCAGCAAATTTCTAAAACACCTAGACTGAGTCGTAGCTTACAAAAACTATTTTCTGGTAGGGGTTTTGTAAAGATGTCTGCCAATTGAGAATCAGTTGAAATAAAATTTATGCAGATATTTTCTTTGGAAATATGATCTCTAATAAAATGATGTCTTACATCTATATGTTTTGTTCGCGAATGATGTACAGGATTATTTGTGAGATCAATTGCGCTTTTGCTATCACACATTAGTGGTACACGTTTAAAATTTAGGCCATAGTCATGCAAAGTTTGTATCATCCATAAGATTTGAGCAGAGCAACCGCTCAAAGCAATATACTCTGCTTCTGTTGTGGATAATGCAATACAATTTTGTTTTCTACTCGACCATGCAACTAATGAATGTCCTAACATAAAACATGCTCCACTAGTACTTTTTCTATCAACCAAATTTCCAGCATAATCAGCATCTGAAAAACCTTTCAATTCAAAATTATCATTTGATGGATACCAAAGACCAAACCGTGGGGTGTGCAATAAATATCTTATAATTCTTTTAACAGCTTTTAAATGAGATTCTTTTGGGTTAGATTGAAAACGCGCACATAAGCAGACAGAAAACATGATGTCAGGTCTAGAGGCGGTAAGATACAGGAGTGATCCAATCATACCTCTGTACAGCTTTTGATCAACTGTCTTACCCTTTTCATCTTTGTCAAGTTTAAGTGTTGTACTCATGGGAGTTCTTGCAGGTTTAGCATCTTTCAATCCAAATTTGTTGACAAGTTCCCTAATATATTTTGTTTGAGAAATGAATGTGCCTTTATTGCTTTGTTGGATTTGAAATCCTAAAAAGAATTTTAACTCTCCAACCAAGCTCATTTCAAACTTTTCCTGCATGACTTTTTCAAATTTCTCATACAATAACTTGTTAGTAGCACCATAAATGATGTCATCAACATATATTTGAACAATCAAAATATCATTGTTTTCATGCAACAGAAATAGTGTGGTATCTACACATCCCTTTTTGAACCCACTTTCAAGGAGATAAGAAGTAAGACATTCATACCAAGCTCTGGGAGCTTGTTTTAATCCATATAATGCCTTCTTTAGTTTGTATACATGGTTTGGATATTCATGACTTTCAAAACCTTCTGGTTGTTCAACAAACACATCTTCTTTTAAAACTCCGTTAAGAAAAGCACTCTTAATATCCATTTGTCTTAGTTTAAATCCTTTGTAGCAAGCAAAAGCTAACAATATTCTAATTGATTCTAGTCTAGCTACAGGCGCAAAGGTTTCATCAAAGTCAACTCCTTCAATTTGATTGTATCCTTTAGCAACTAGTCTAGCTTTATTTCTAATTATATTTCCAGATTCATCATATTTATTTTTAAAAATCCATTTTGTTCCTATAACTGGATAATCCTTAGGTCTAGGTGCTAGACTCCAAACATTATTTCGTTCAAACTGATTTAGTTCTTCTTGCATGGCCATGAACCAGTTTTCATCATTAAGGGCTGAATCTATGCTATTTGGTTCTATTTCTGAAATAAATCCACTATACAAGCACAGATCACATAGATTTTTAAAGGATGAACGAGTTTGTATACCTGCTATAGGGTTTCCAATTACCAATTCTGGTGGATGGTCTGTTTTGTATTTCAGCTTTTCTGGATCCAGATTTCTTCTGACTTCTTGAGTTGTGGTAGATTCTCTAGCATTAGCAGTTTCTTTTGGTTTTTCAAATTCATCTTTTTCTTTCTCCTCTTCAACGTTACTTTTGGATGTATCCTGTTCGTCAATGCCTTCATCAAATTTCACATTGATTGACTCTACGATTGTTTTAGTCTTTTTGTTGTAGACTCTATAAGCTTTGCTTCTCGAAGAGTAACCCATGAAGATGCCATCATCAGCCTTTGCTTCAAATTTTCCTAACTGATCACCTGTATTAAGAATATAGCAAGGACATCCAAACACTTTGAAGTAAGCGATGTTTGGTTTTTTGTTGAACCATAACTCATAGGGGGTTTTGTTAAGAATCGGTCTGATGATAACTCTATTCATTACATAACATGCTGTATTTACAGCTTCTGCCCAGAGATGCAGAGGTAGTTCATATTCATTTAACATAGACCTAGCCAATTCTTGTAAAGTACGATTCTTTCTCTCAACTACCCCATTTTGTTGTGGGGTACGTGGTGCAGAGAACTCATGTTTGATTCCGTTTTCATCACAGAAAGTTTCAAATTCATAATTTTCAAATTCTCCACCATGATCACTTCTTAACGAAACAATAGAGACTTCTTTTTCATTTTGCACGAATTTTGCGAATCTTGTGAAGTATGAAAAAGTTTCTGATTTTTTAGCTAAGAAGTATACCCATGTATATCTTGAGTAATCATCAACTAACACAAAGCAATATTTCTTGCCTCCTAAGCTAGCAATGTCATTAGGTCCAAATAGATCCATATGAATTAGTTCAAGAACTCTAGAAGTGCTTACATTGTTTTTGGCATGAAACGATGATTTTCTAAGTTTTCCCAAAGTACATGCTTTACAGATGTTTTCAGTTTCAAACTCATATGATGGCAACCCTCTTACCAAACTTTTCCTTTTTAATTTGTTTAATAAGTTCATACTAGCATGCCCTAAACGTCTATGCCATAAATTCACTTCTATATCCTTAGCTACCAAGCATTTAGAGAGGATGAGATCATCAAAAGATAGAGAATATATATTACCTTTCCTTTTTCCTGAAAATAAGATTTCTTTTGATGATTTGTCAACAATTTTGCACATGTCAGAATCAAAGATAACATTCATACCTTTATCACATAGCTGGCTGATTGATATCAAATTATGGTGCAGATTTTCAACATATAAAACGTCATTTAAGGTAAATGTATTGTTACCTACTTTACCTTTACCGACAATTTTACACTTGTCATTGTTCCCCATTGTGACTCTGCCACCTTTGTATTTTTCTAGGCTAAGGAACTTCGATTTATCGCCTGTCATGTGCCTGGAACAGCCAGAATCCAAGTACCATTGCTGTTGTTCCTTAGCCTGCCAGCATACCTACATGAAAAGAGAGTTTAGTGACCTATTTGTTTTTATAGGTCCATGGTTGTTAGTGGCAGAAAATTTTGAAAAATGATTTTGTGTAGACCCAAAACTATTTATAATTGTTCCCTTTGGCACCCAAATTTGTTTAACTTTGAGAGATTTTATATTTGTGCCTTTTGAAACCCAAATCGGTATAGTTTTCACATGTTTGGGTCTATACCAACAATTATTGTGACCGTGTCCAAATTTTCTACAAATTGTGCACATAGAATTAACTTGATTAATCTTGTTTTCAACAATTTTCGAATTATTATATCCAAGTCCTTGTCTAACCGTATTAACAGTTTGCTTTCCTAATAGCATATTCAACGATTTTTCACTTTTTGAAAATTTATCTAAAGTCGTTGACAATTGTTGGATTTGTGATTTGAGAGATTCATTGATTATCAAAGAGCCTATTTTTTGTTTCTTATACGTCATTAATAAAGATTTGAGAGATTTGTGATTTGAGAGATTCATTGATTATCAAAGAGCCTATTTTTTGTTTCTTATAAGTTTCTTATACGTCATTAATAAAGATTTGTGATTTGAGAGATTCATTGATTATCAAAGAGCCTATTTATCTAAATGGAGGTGAATCCTTCTATTATTTGTTTCTTATACGTCATTAATAAAGAGCCTATTTTTTCATATATATATATGATAATGATGATGTTAAATTTTTTCCATGGATGTTTACTATTCTTTGATTATCAAGGTTGGATGTTGATTATATGTTAATTTTGACGTTGAAATGATTCACATTTAATACACGTCGAATATCACAAAGGAAATCACTTTCCTTTAATGAGTGAAATGGTGTATATGAGATTTTAAACCTCATTAAAATGGTTTAAATTGATTTATAAATGTGTTATAAACATTAAAATCCAATTTAATGAAGTTTTGGCAATTTATGAAAATTGAGCCAAAAATAGGCGCGTCGTGTAACGGCAGTTCGCGATTTCGCGTCGTTGATAGTTAAATTCATTTATATGGTGGGAGTCCAAATTATTTCCAATAAGAATTTTATAAACTCTTATAGTCATTTTTTCCAAACAAAAGAAATGATCGATACTTCATTTAGTAGTTTTTGAAATATAAGCAAAACAAGTTTCAAAATAGTCGTGCTTTGGCAGTTCGGAAATCAAAGCGATAAAATCTTCAAAGTTTATATTTTTAATTCTTTAAAAATATGGAATAAATTATATAAATCTTTTGTGATGTTTTAAAAGAGTTTTGAGTTATAAAAATAGATTTCTAAATGACAATGAAGTTGTTTTGATTAAATAAGCTTAAAAGCATTATCCGTAGCACTATTCGCAACATTTTTTACAGCACTTTTAGTAACTTCTGAAATATAATTTTTAACTTAAGTATCCTTTTCTAAATCTTTCTAAATGTTTTCAAATAAATCTTTATGGATTTATAGATGATTTGAAGGTTTTATAATTAATTTTAAAGAGTTTAAATATTTAAAGAAAGGTTGTTATAATCAAGTGATTAATCTTGATTCTAAATGCCAGTGAGTAGACTGGATTTTCTATTTGTGAGATCCAAATATGAGGTATTTAAACTAAGAAGATGTTCAGGAGCAACAAGTGCCTTGGCTCATTTGGACTTTTTACTGGGCGAGGAATAGATAAGGTCGAAATGTCGGAAACAAGGCAAGTATAAAAGATTTAATTTTTTCTAAATTTAATACAACTTGGATTGTATAGAGATAATCTTCTTATATTTGGTACTAAATTCTGAGGAGGGAACCCATACAATTCATGTGAATTTAAAAGGTGATTTCACTGCTATTCGACAGATAGTGAAGGTTGAAGATGGAAATTGATGTTGGGTAAAATTAGCATAATTTCTATAGATCTGCTTTACTTGAATGCTAACTAACACTATAGCAAAAATGCATCAAACAATGGATATGCTCTGTTATTTGATTGCATATCTATCTATCTTTAAATCCCATGCCATTTCATTTCACATCAGACCATAGATATGCACCATTGATTGATATGCACTAGCATAACCAAAAAACATATATTGTCTGATGTTGTAGTATCATTTCTAGAATTTCCTATTATACAACATATATATATATATATATATATATATATATATATATATATATATATCGACTGATATGCATACCGATTGCACTTACATTACATTTGCAAAATGAAATAAATGAATCACAATTTTATTTAAACAAATATTTTATTTCAAATCAAATTCAATAGAACTTTCACTGTTACTCTTATAAATACAAATTTTCTTTACACTCTCGCATATAATCTTTTTTACTCGCTCTCACTAACACTCGCTCAAGTTTATTTTTGATGTGTTGATCTTGATTTTCCTGCTACAGCTTGTATCGAACCATCTCTTATACCTATAAAATAAACAATGCGGTAAAATAGGAAAGGAAACAAACCTAAACTTCATAATTAAACTGAATTTGAATATTAATATTGCCTCAGTTTGTGGGTTTATTTTCTCTTCATGTTTTAGATAGGAACAAGTACATATGTGCATGGACAACTTACATTATGCATAGTTTATCGCTGTAAACACCATAAGGTCGGGCTTCGATTAAATCTTATGGACTATTTCACAAACAAGTGAAGGCACAAGCATATGAAAGTGCACAAACCAGATTAACCACCAACATTCACTATATATACATACATATATATGTGTGTACATGGAAATTCAAAGAAAAAACCAGTTTCAACAATTCAACAACATGGACCGACAAAGATCAGAAAGATCAAAAATTGTTAGTGTGCACTGCCTTGAAGAGGGAAGTGCACCGTCAAACCAAAGCCTTATCATAGCACCATCAAACAAAGCTTCAAAGTCACAAAACAAAATTGACATCATATAAAACAGTTAAACCAGACTTATAGGTTCAAACATGTTAGTAATTGAACAACTGCCACATGCTAAATAATAAAAATTTCATATCACCAACAATTTCATATCACCACTTTGAAAAGGTGCCAAAAATTGAATAAGGCACAAATTGAACAAGTGCCAACAAATTGAACAAGACACTGACACTAACCTCAAATTCGAACAACCAATATTCACACACACACACACACACACACACACACAGAGAGATATATATACACATATGTATGTATATACATGGATGATATTGGAACAAAGTGCACAACTTTACCTCGACCAATAGTTGAACTTACTGTAGAGTACTAATCTAAGTGAAACTGAAGTGAGATAACAATGCAACATGCGAACAATTATTAGTTGCAGGCTAAACCATAGAACAAGGCTAAACCATGAAATACATACATACATGTATGCATGTATATACATGGATGAAGCCAAGATACCATAACTAATATACATATATACAAATATGTATATACATGTGTGTGTGTGTGTGTATATGTATATGTGAGCAACATGCAGTTCAAACCATCGAATTAGTGAACAGAACATGAAGTAAAGGCTACATGAACGTGCACATGAAAGTAATCAAACAGAACAACATGAAGTAAAGGCACAAGCACATGAAAATGTATATAAGAAACCAAAGTATATGAAAGTAATCAAACTAAACAACATGAAGTAAAGGCAGAAGCACATGAAAGTGCATAAAAAAGTAAAGGAACAAGCACATGAAAGTGCACAAACCACATTAACACCAACATTCACTATATAAACATACATATGTATGTATATACATGGAAATTAAAAGCAAAAGGAAGTTTCAACAATTCCAAAACATGGAACTAGCAAAGATCAAAAAGTGCCAGTGTGCACTGCCTTGAATAGGGAAGTGGTAGTGCACCATTAAACCAAAGCAAAGCCCCATCAAACCATCATCAAACAAAGATTCAAAGTCACAAAACAAATTGATAGCATATAAATAGTTAAACCAAACTCATAGGTTCAAACATGTCAGTAATTGAACAAGTGCCACAAATTAAATAATAATAAGTCCATATAACTAACAATTTCATATCACTGCCTTGAACATGTGCCAAAAATGTGAACAAGGCACAAATTAAACAAGTGCCAAAAATTGAACAAGACATTAACACTAACCACAAATCCAAACCACCAATATTCACACATATATAATGTATATATGTATATACATGGATGAAAATGGAATCAAAGTGCACAAATTTACCTTGACCGATGATTGAACTTACTACAAAGTACTAACCAAGTGTAGATAACAATGCAACATGTCAACAAGTATCAGTTTCAGGCTAAACCTTAGAGCAAGGCTAAATTATAGAATACATACATACATAAATGCATGTACATACATGAATGAACCAAGATAGCATAACTAATATACACATTTACGTATATGTATATACATGTATATATGTACATAATGAGCATAGGCAGTTCAAACCAGTAAACAGGCACAAACACATGAAAGTGCACACAAAAGTAAAGGCACAAAGCACATGAAAGTGCACAAGCACATAAGTTCAACTATAGTGAGTAACACACATATACACATATACACACACATGTATATATGCAACACATGTTCAGTCTGAAGTGCACTGCATTGAACAATGCAGTTACAATCGACATTGCCTAGGACAAACAAGGTCCAACATAGCAATCTACTAACTCAGACATGAAGTCAAGAGCACATGGGCAGGCAAAATAGTGAAGAAAAGTCTAACATAGCCATAAAATTAGCATACAGAAACCAAAGCAGAGATTCAAGAATCAGAAAATCACCATGAGCATTCAAACATAAATCGATAGCCGAGAAATATAATTTGAAAAGTTCAAAACGAATTATATATTTGCATATTTAGGAAATAAATTCCTATATAGGAAACCTAAATCATCATCGGCCAGAGATTAGAAGTCCATAACAATATAAATTGAAAGAGGCATACATCATACCAATATCAACCGAAGAACACTCAACAAGGCAGAGCCGCAATCATCAGTAGTCAGTAAATCAAAGTACATAATCTACAAGGAAGGAAAGGAGCAAGGTGATTTGAAGCTTAACTTTCAAGCAGCGGCTTTCATGAAACCCTAATTTCAGAATGAAGATGAAAGAGGCAGCGCTGATTAAGAAACCCTAAGTTTATAGAAGAACATTGACGGTATGGGAGAAGGCTAGAGTAAGCAATAGGCAATGGCTAGAAGGAGGGATATGTGAAGGTAGTGAGGAAAATAATTGAAGAAACGGATGCCAATTTTTCTCTAGAAACGAGACAAAATTGGGGAAATAATTGAAAGAACATGGCCATAAAATAATTTAGGCAACATTGGAAGGGAGACTAAATTATGATAAGGAGCCAAAATGAAATTTTTGATAATTTCAATCAGACAACAAATAAAATGTTGACTGAATGGCATGGATAAAATATCAATAGTACAAAGATTTCGTGGGTTATGGCACACAACAGATGGTTTTTTCATGTGATATGTGAAACAGTGGTAAATATTGGGATAACAACAAATCTATCTTATGTTATGTGATTATTGTTGTCTGATTCACTTTGTGGCATAGTGTAATTTGGATTTACCATCGTAGATAACATGGTTTTAACCTATTAAAAAGATATATATTGGAAATAAGAAATCTTTATCAAGGTTTAAATAAATTATTTGTAATTAATTTAATTCCTATACTTAAAATAACTTTTTTTGGATTTATAGTAAACATTGTCTTAAATAACATTGTTTTTGACCCGTTAAAAAGTTATGATTTAGAAACATTTGTTAAGATTTAAATTAATGATTTGGAGATATTTTCCTAAGTAAAGGATGAAATAATTCTGAATTTTTCAAGATTTAAAAAGATTATAAATAAATAAAAAATTAATAGAGGAGGATTAATAACTCTGTATATACCAGAAAGAATGGTTTTAAAAGATATACATACATACATATATATGTCTCTTGAAGATATTTTGATAAAGAGAAATTATTTAATCAAACGATAAGCACCTATTTACTTGAACAACTTTTTTTATCGAAGATTGGTTCGAAAGAAACGGGGACGGATTTAGGGCGATCGTTGTCAAAAAACCACTTCGAACTAATTTACGAGTTTGAAAGTGAAGATATGTTCAAAACAATGAAGTTGAAGGCAGGGATCTTCATAATAAAATGATTACTTGTTGATAATTTCGAGCTTCCAAGATAAATAAATACCAGTGGTCCTTTCTTTCGAGTCTCTTCATATGCAAGGACTACTCGCTACTAATCCCAAGGGTTGTGGTAGAAGAGTGCCTTTGATTTGTCCTGTGCCTGGACAACTTGTATGGATGAATGTTTGACATTGCATTTCTAAGATCACAATGCATTAATCTCTACAAACATACATATGTTTAGTGGTGTAAGAGGTAACCGCTCTTGTACTTCACACCCTTCTCTGAGACGTACGAGCTCAAAAGTTGTACTTTTGTTGAAATCAATAGTGTGTTGTTGGAAATGACAATGTGGAATTTAAAGTGGAAATGTTCTAAGAAAGCTAAAAGTTATTTCTAGCCTCACACTTGGGGAATTGTGAAACAGGGGTAGTTTTAGGGCTAAATCATTCGCTACCATTAGGGTACGATATCATCTTTTTGTATTTATTTTTTGCACCCTCTATGACATTGGATCAAAAAATATGTTGTGTATGGTATGTGAGATCTAAGATAGGTCAGGAATGGCTAGGTGATATCATATTCGATTCTATCCACCACCAGATGGGTCTACTGGTAAGCTGGTCTTAATTTGTAGAAGTTCCAAAGATGTCGATCCTCGATACATTCCTTTAGACATGCAACAAGAGGTAGTCCCTTACCTCGCTATTCACTTGGAAATCCATTTCCAATAACCGCCTTCGGTTTTAGTTGTAAACCTATTATGCTGGAACTTAATAATGTAACAATTTCAGCTATGATTATGTAAATTTACTTGAAAAATGTTTTCAAAAGAATGTCATTAAAAATAATATTACCAGATTTTGCGTAGGAAAGATTTTGGTTATCATAAGTTAAAAACACATTCCATGTTTATGTGTGGCGTGGTCTTATGAGATACACTTTGTTTTCCAATTACCTATATTTTGAGTTTCCCACACCAGTCTCGTAACTGACGCGGCGTTTATTTTCTTCCCCTTAAACTCTAGTTGCCTTATTTTTTCAAGTAGCCTAGTAGTAAGGTTTTGTTTAGAGCATTTTGGAAGAGATCAAAGCATAGAGTTGAAGATTCTTCTGAAGATTATTATCCATTTCCACCACACTCATGTACTCTTGTATTTCACATTTATAAGGACATATATTTGTAACTATCTATGTTAATGTTAAGTTAAACTCTGATAAATGTACTTTAAAATTTTCTGCTGTAATGACTATATATTGAAATAATATATGCTATTCCATTCATGTAATATTCCGTTCTGTCTTTAATTTCTTTGTACCCCTAACAGTCGGGTTTTTTGGCACTTGAATTTGCGGCATATGAAAACCAAGGATGTATTACTGTCGATTTTCAAGGGTCGAAAAGCCGGGTCGTCACACTAAACCACTTCTTGGATTATTGATAATTATGTTATGGGTCTCTTCTAGAGCACCGTTCTGTGTTTCTTTAAGAACACCCATCTCCTTTATTTGGCATCTTTATACCTTACTCTGGAAATATCTAAAACTGACATCTCTGCCACACTTTAGATGTGGTTTATACCCTTTGAGATCCTTCAAGTATTTAAATCTACACTGGGGCAAGTTTACTAGAAATATTATTGCTAATTTATTCAAGTTACTTAATTTTTGCATCATTTTATATTAATATATATATTAGATCATAATATCAAAATGAACTTGTATTCCATTTATGCTCCCTCGATGTTGACGAACACTACCACATTAAATAATAATCATCTTTGGATTCTTATTTTGATCCTTTAAATAACACACACACACACGCATATATATATATATATGTATGTATATATATATATGTATGTATATATGTATATATATATGTATATATATATGTGTGTGTGTGTGTGTGTATATCAATTATAGGAGGATAATGCTTTTATCAGTTGATAAGATGCATTTAAGTAATATTGCTTGTTTTAGAGTTTGTTCTCATTCATTGACCTAATCAATTCGAGGAACTTAATTATTACATAGATCATTTGAATACATACATGACTTTAGGTCTTTCGACATTTATGTTTGATTTTTAAATCACTAGATGATATCTATGTATAATATATAAGATGAGCTCATATTAATTTAATCGAACAGTCTTCAGGTTGTTAGTTAAATATCTACATATATGGACATATGTAACATGCATTCACGTATTATATATATATATATATATATATATATATATATATATATTTACATTTGCATATTCTTTCCCATTTGAGTTAGTGATTTTAGAAGAACTATTACAAGGATCTAAATTATTAATTTTTGTTTATCAACCAATGTCATGGTGAATCCTTAAAGAATGCATGGTAACGTTCAAAACATCTGGTTTGAAACCATATTAAACTTCCGATACAAATAAATTTTATACACATCTTCAAGTTCTTAAAGTTTATTCTTTAATTATGCTTCAAACGTTCATTTTAAGCATTATTTATATTTATATCATCTAAGAATACATTTCGAATTACACATAGGCATCTCTTCTGGAGAGTTCAATAAAAGATAAAGATATCCTCAAGACCGTACTTATAGCTTTTGTGGAAATTATGATGTGACATATGAATTATCTCTTCAGAAGAATATCTAAATATTTTTCTTCGATAATATTTATGCATATGACATTTAATTCAAGGTATATTTTTGAAAAATAATAGATCACATAACACTATGTATGCTTAAATTTGTCTAATGGAGCTACAAATCCATCATAATGGTAGATTGAATTTTCTAAATGTATTTTGCACCCTTTTCTACTGGTTCTATTTTATTCACGAATTCTTTGGGTTATTTATAACCACATCACTTCTTGAAGTGCTATAACATATTTGTAATATTTCATAGACAATGCTTTTATAGTGTTATACAAGGATATAATATATCTTCTAGAGATATTTTATAAATATCACTTTTGGGGTGTAATAGTAAAATTATTATGTCTATAGTCTGTGAAGTATTATAGTAATTTGAATTTTGTGTTTCAAAGATATTTTATAGATCCCTTCTAAAGATATTTTACCATCACATCTTTATGGAGTGTTACATTTCCCTTCTAAAGATGCTTTTTATGCACTACTTTTGGAATGTCATATCAATACATAATATATTTTTCTATATGAATTATATATATTTTTACTTTTATGGTATCAAAAAATATCCCTACTGTAGATTCTTCATAACTACTTTTGAAATGTTATATCAAATTTTAAATGTAATAACAAAATTAGATGTGCTAAATAAAAATTAAATGTGAGACAAACTTCTACTTCTGAAGTTTTATATGATATCCTTTAAAGAGTTATAATATTACTTACAAGATTAATATAAATATTGTAGCATAATTAAAGAAATTTTCAAACATATTTTTAGATCACAAAAATATGGGGTACATCAAAGGTTATGGAAATGTTATAAAGTGATACAAATTCTAAAAAAATTATTAAAATAGATCTACTCCTTTAAAACTTCAATATCACTATAAAAACCTCAAATTTTCACATAACTCTTAAAATAAATGTTATTCCATATTATCATAGCTTTTCAACATAAGTTGGATCATACAAATTGGATAAGGAAGTCAAAATTTATGGTCAAAACATTAGTGTTCTATAAAGCTTAAATCCCAAAACACAAGTTTGAATTATTACATAAAATTCAAACATGTTTTAAGCTCAAGGAAATCTTCAAATGTCCAAAATGTGATAAATATGAAAGTTGTAAAGTAGCTTTCAGATTTTAGAAAAAACTTAATTAAATTGGATTATAAAGTCAATTATCATGCTTAAAATACTGTAGCACTTCATATCAGAACAAAACTCAGGCCAGAGATGTTATTTCATATTCAGTCGCATTTTAGCATTAGTATCCTTTTAATTTTTGAAAAGTGATCAACATAAAAGTTATTCCTTACGAAAATATCTTTCATCCTGAAAATTCTCACTTAAATCCAATCCAACAATGAAAAGTTATGAAAATTCTATCACGGTACTTCCAAAATTACATAATTAAAAACACTTCATTACACTTCAAACCTAACTAATCAATCAAAAGCATAGGAGAATAGTTATCACTGAATAAATAGTACCATTTTACCAAGAATATCGATTTAATCATCATCTTATCATTATATATACAAAATATATAGACAATTGATTCCCTATATATATATATATATATATCCTTCTAGTGATTTAATTTTTTTGTTTTTTTTACTTCCTGTTCTTAATTATGGGGAAACTTAAAATTTAATAATTGTTAGAAACTCTTGTTTTTGTTTTTATAGAAACTATACGTTCGTAAATTTTATTTAAAATGATAGAAAATAAGCTTACCATTTATGCTTTCATTAATGCTTCCATTCACTTCAGGTGTGCTAAATCAAGTTTAATAATGGAATTAGACTTTAATACAATCTTCTGGATAAATATTATTCTTATATATATCTCTCTCTAAGGAACAACAAAATATTTCTTTTGGAAATATAAATCATATATCAAAATTATTTTCGAAGGCTTCATTTAAACCAAAATCTAAATCAAAAAGTTTTCAAAATTCAATTGCCAAACATGAATAGATTAATTAGATCCATATCACAAACCAAAACACAATCAAACTCAATAAATTTATAATTACAAAAATTGTTAAATTCAAAACCAGTTTTCCAAAATAAATGAACTCAAAAGCATACAAAAATAAGCAAGTTAACCTAAATTCCAAAATCATTATATTTAACATTATATTTTTTTTGTATAGATCTCAAAGATAAATTGTTTGAGCATGATAATAAGATCTACAATATAATGACATCTAAAAAATAAGAACTAAAAAATATGATCTATGACATAAAGGAATCTTAAATATAAGAACTAAAAAGATAAGATGTATGCAAGGACCTGAAAATTTAAATGCCTTGTTACAAAAATTAAATCAGTTTTAAGAAAAATCAAATCCTAGCTTTTAACTCTTATTTAAATATTTTTATCATTAGAGAAAACAATAGCACGTTGAATATAATTTAAAGTGGGTTTCGAAGAAAGTTTCTAAAAAAAGAGAAAGTAAAAAATATATATACTTTAATGGTTATATGGAAAGGCCATATCCTATTATCTTAGATAAATAGGAAGTACATTGGAGGTTAAGCAAGATAACGGGGAGAAAGTATAGAGGATTGTTACCTGTCATTTATTTTAAAAGGGATGCTCCAATTCACATTCTTTCATTTTTCCTTTTTCTTGTTGCTACCCTTCATTTTCAATAGTAGAAGAAAAAAAGATTTCTCCATTTCAAAAACAAAAATTTAGGGTGTAATTGTGTACTTTAAAAACAAAAGAAGAGTGCTAGCTTCATGAGCTTGATTTAATTTAGCATCAAGAAGGTGAGAATTCATGATTTACTAACTTGATAAATGAAAGTTGAATTACAATTACGATGAATGTTGGTTTACTTCTTATTGTTAAAATATGTTGGATATCTATCTAGTGTTGGTCTTATGTTTGAAAGTATATACTGGTATGATCACTGAACGTAAATTTAAAAACAAGAAAACAGTATCAATGTTGTTTTCTCTGTTCTTCTTTATATCTACCTCCTGCTTCTCTCTGTTGTGTACGAAAACTTCACTTATTGCCATTAAAAAATCAATTCATCTCAAACCATTGAGTTTTTTTTGGAATTCCTTAACAAATAAATGAATTGAAATATACAAAGTCCCACATCGCTAAATTGTTGAGAGCTATATTGGTTTATATATGGCTTTCTCATGAGGAGGTTGAAGGTCTGAGGCTCCCAAATGTATGCTTCGTTGTGAGGAGGGAGATCTTGCATCACCACCACACACGC
Organism: Allium cepa; assembly: GCA_030765085.1. Lineage (NCBI taxonomy): Eukaryota > Viridiplantae > Streptophyta > Magnoliopsida > Asparagales > Amaryllidaceae > Allium > Allium cepa. The sequence goes on from CM060930.1 coordinate 178,110,349, forward strand.
GCACGCCGCCGCCGTCCGTCCGTCCGACCGAACCGGGCCGGGCCGGGCTCGGGCTCGGGTTTGGGTCTAATATGATACTCGTATTTTTACCACAAACTGGACCGGGATTTCTGACAGTTGCATGCCATACGAACAGATGCGGATCTGTTCGGAAGCAGATGCGGCGCGAGCGAGTGTGATCCGACCGAAGAGGCGCGGGCGAAATAGTACCAGGTGGTACGAGCGGGTGAACAGATGTGACTGTACGAAGAGGTACATACGCGACTGTTTGAGCGAACGGGTGCAGACACGATAGTTAGGAAGAGATACGGACCAACTATAAATAAGAAGAAAAACCGATCACTTTCCTCACTCATTTTAGAATCCGAATCTTCTTCTTCTCTTTTGCTACTATACTCTAAATCACAGAGTGATATACTCATTACAATCTCGAGCAGAATACGTCCGTTGCATCTTGGGGGAATTTTGGAATAAAATTCTTAAGAAAATTGTTACGACAAGCTTCAGACGGAATTTCCTTTATAATCTGGTTAGAATTCTAGTTTGTTTATATATTTATATACATTATTCTATATTCTATCCGTTATTCTGGTTATACTATTTATTCAAAATAGTATAACACTGTTGTTGTAACTTATTTACAACATTCATATTGTTTTAATAATTAATACAGAATTCCAGTGTAGTGGAAATCTGAGTTATAAACTTGTGCGACGAGTTTATAATTGATTATTCTCTGTTTTGGTATACTAGACGTATAACATCTTAAGAATTTTGCTGTTTTCTTACTAAAACAGAGATGGCAACAATAGAATTTTCAAAAAATACTACTCACAATACACCTGAACAATTCAAAGGAGATGGTGATGATTTCTTGACATGGCAGAATTAGATGTTGTTTTATCTCACCACACTTGGTCTGCAAAAGTACCTCGAGGAGGAGGAACTGATTCCTGCACCAGGCAAGGAAGCAGAGGTGAATACATGGAAGCATTCCCATTTTTTATGCAGAAACTATATTCTAAATTATCTCGACAAGGTGCTATACAAAGTATATCGGCCTTCAAAGACATCAAAAGCACTCTGCAATGCACTTACCACAAAGTACAAGACGCAGAATATCAGTCTTAAGAAATTCATTGTAGATAAATTCATGGACTACAGGATCGTTGATTCCAAATTGGTGACTGCTCAACTGCATGAACTGCAAATCATCATTCATGAACTTGAGACGAAAGGTCATAAGGTTGGAGAATCGTTTTTGGTTGAAGCCATCATGGGAAAACTGCCGCCGTCATGGAGAGATTACCGCAATATCTAAAGCATAAAAAGAAGGAAATCTCTTTAAAGGATCTCATAGTCCGATTGAAAATTGAAGCAGATAACCGTGGAATAACAAAATAAAGCGAGGAGGCGTTTGTGGGGTTATTTATGTGATGGCCTATTTAAGGCAAATGTAGCCGTTATCGGCAATAAAACTATGTATTCTGATTGTGCTATTAATAAAATTAAAGTTTCTTACTTGCTTGAGCACGAAATTTTACTATGGCATGATAGATTAGGACACATAAATTTATGAAAAATGAAAATATTAACAAACTTGGGATTAATTCTGAAATTCCAAGTAGATAAGAACTACAAATGTGAGACATGTGTAGAAGCAAAAATGGTTAAAAAACCATTTCAATCTGTTGATAGAAGCACCGAACCACTGGGTTTGGTACATACAGATTTATTGATGACTATACGCGATATTGCTATGTATATCTTTTGAATAGTAAAGACGAAGCAATTACATCATTTATAAAGTACAAAGCTGAGGTAGAAAATCAGTTAAATAAAAAGATCACGATATTGAGATCTGATCGAGGTGGAGATATGAATCACCATTTGAACAGTTCTGTGCCGAAAATGGTATAATTCATCAAACAACAGCTCCATATTCACCACAACAAAATAGTGTAGCCGAGAGGAAGAACAGAACGTTAAAAGACATGATTACTGTCATGCTTTTACCTTATGTTCTACCGACGAACTTGTGGGGGGAAGCATTGAATATGTCTAATCACATATTAAACAAAGTCCCTCACAATAAAACAGGAACAATTCCATATGAGTTATGGAAAGGACACAAACCAAGTTTTAAATACCTCAAAGTGTGGGGGTGCTTGGCAAAAGTTCCAGTTCCGCCTCCAAAGAAGGTCAAACTTGGACCAAAAACCGTAGATTGTTATTATCTAGGGCCAGCCCAAAATAGTAGTGCCTACAGATTTTTGGTATTCAAGTCCGATATACCTGATATTCATGTAAATACAATAATGGAATCAAGAGATGCCTCGTTCTTTGAAGATGTGTTCCCACATAAAAGAAATGATGGAAATCCTGTCTCAAAAAGGACAAGAGATAACAGAGATGAGACATGTGAAGTTGAAACTCATCAGGACAACGAGGAGGTTGAACCAAGAAGAAGCGTAAGAGCAAGAACTTCCAAAACATTTGGTTCGGATTTTTTGACTTATATGTTAGAACACGAACCTCAAACGTACAAGGAAGCAATATCATCTTCTGAATCTTCGTGTTGGAAAGAAGCAATCCAAAGTGAGATTGATTCAATTCTAAGTAATAAAACTTGGGAAATTGTTGATATTCCACCTGGAATTAAACCTATTAGCTGTAAATGGATCTTCAAGAAGAAAATAAAAGCAGATAGCTCTATCGACAAGTATAAAGACAGATTAGTAGCCAAAGGATATCGTCAAAAAGAAGGAGTAGACTTCTTTGACACATATTCGCCAGTAACACGAATAACCTCTATAAGAATGCTAATAGCAATTGGATCGATTTATGGTCTAGAAATTCATCAAATGGATGTGAAGACAACATTCTTAAATGGAGATCTCGATGAGGAGATCTACATGGAGCAACCTGAAGGTTTTATTTCCAAAGGAAATGAAAACAAAGTCTGTAGATTAGTAAAATCATTATACAGACTAAAACAAGCTCCAAAACGATGGCATGCAAAATTTGATAGTGTCATGATGAGAAATGGTTTTCGTATAAATGAATGCGATAAGTGTGTTTATCATAAACAAATTGGACAATCATATGTGATGATTTATTTATATGTAGACGATATGTTAATATTTGGTCCAAATACTTAGGTAATAGAGACCATAAAGAAGATATTAACTAGCAATTTCGATATGAAAGACTTAGGAGTTGCAGACGTTATTTTGGGAATCAAAATAATAAGAACTCCTAATGGAATCGAACTATCTCAGTCACACTATGTAAACAAAGTAATTGAAAAATTTCAAGACTATGGAATTAAAGGAGTGAGAACACCTTTCAATCCATCAGAAGTACTGCATAAAAACACTGATGAGAGTGTAATGCAACTAGAATACTCTCGTGTAATAGGATGTCTCATGTATCACATGAATTGCACAAGACCAGATATAGCTCATGCAGTAAGTCGACCGAGCAGGTATACAAGCAATCCAGGAAAGGAACACTGGAAAGCACTAATGAGAGTGTTAGGATATTTAAAGAATACCACTAATTTTTCCTTACATTATGGAAAATATCCTTCCGTTTTAGAAGGATATAATGATGCAAACTGGATTGCAGATTCAGAGGAATCAAAATCAACGAGTGGTTATGTCTTTACTTTAGCAGGGGCAGCAGTGTGATGGAAATCTACTAAACAAACATGCATAGCTCGATCCACTATGGAATCAGAGTTCATTGCATTAGATAAAGCAGGCGAAGAAGCAGAATGGCTTCGTCACTTTTTAGAAGATATTCCGTTCTGGCCTAAACCTGTACCGGCCATATGCATACACTGCGATAACCAAGCAGCGCTAAGCAGAGCGCAAAACTTTTTGTACAATGGAAAGTCACGACACATTCGTCGACGCCATAACACAGTTAGGCAGTTACTTTCAAATGGAACTATTTCCATAGATTATGTAAGAACAAATGATAACCTAGCGGATCCGTTTACTAAAGGTTTATCAAGAGAAAAGATTAACTGCGCATCGAGGGGAATGAGTTTAAAAGCCTAAACTAATAAGAGTTATCTTATACGGAAACCTATCCTAGCGACTGGAGATCCCACAGACTAGGATCAATAGGCAAACCAGTTCTGAATAACTCAAGACGTAATGCATTTGTTTGGACATAGTCCTATTCCATTCCTATGGTGCAAAATATAAATGCATGCCTACAGAAGTATTAATAGGTTAAAACCATGTTTTTTAATGATGACCATATCTTAAAAATAACAAGTGGGGTATTTGTAGGATACTCTTAATGGTTGCGATCACCTACGTAAGTGTGAGCTAGGTCGGATCTATGAGAATTTTTCAAGGCTTTAAATTCTCTATAACACTCGCAGAACCAAGTAGTGTTCAAGACCAAAATGAACACAGCCAAGAAATTGGATGAGAAGGGAATCAATGCTTCGTAAAGCTTATTGTCTGGATATACACTAAAGGCCGACGGTTCAAGATGAAATAATTCACCGATTAGCCAAGTAAATCCGATAAGTTTTAACTAGGGAAAGTTCAAAGTGAAATATCTACTTATCCACGATAAAGCATTAATTCCATATATACTCTATGATATTTCGCTTTGTTTGGGGGATATGTATATTATTATTCATGTGGGGGATTGTTGGAATTCCTTAACAAATAAAATGAATTGAAATATACAAAGTCCTACATCGCCAAATTGTTGAGAGCTATATTGGTTTATATATGGCTTTCTCATGAGGAGGTTGGGGCCTGGGGATCTCAAATGTATGCTTCGTTGTGTGGAGGGAGATCTTGCATCACCACCACACACGCGTGCGGCCGCCGTCCGTCCGTCCGACCGACCGACCGAACCGAACCAGGCTGAGCTCGGGCTCGGGTTTGGGTCTAATATGATACTCGTATTTTTACCACAAACTGGACCGAGCTTTCTGACAGTTGCAGGCCATACGAACAGATGCAGATCTGTTCGGAAGCAGATGCGGCACGAGCGGGTGCGACCCGACTGAAGAGGCGCGGGCGAGATAGTACCAGGTGGTATGAGCGGGTGAACAGATGTGACTGTACGAAGAGGTATAGACGCGACTGTTTGAGCGAATGGGTGCAGACACGACTGTTCGGAAGAGATACAGACCAACTATAAATAAGAAGGAAAACTGATCACTTTCCTCACTCATATTAGAATCCAAATCTTCTTCTTCTCTTTTGCTACTATACTCTAAATCACAGAGTGATATACTCATTATAATCTCGAGAAGAATATGTCTGTTGCATCTTGGGGGAATTTTGAAATAAAATTCTTAAGGAAATTGTTACGACAAGCCTCAGACGGAATTTCCTTTATAATCCGGTTAGAATTCTACTTTGTTTGTATATTTATATACATTATTCTATATTCTATCTGTTATTCTGGTTATACTATTTATTCAAAATAGTATAACGCTGTTGTTGTAACTTATTTACAACATTCATATTGTTTTAATAATTAATACAGAATTCCAGTGTAATGGAAATCTGAGTTATAAACTTGTGCGACGAGTTTATAATTGATTATTCTCTGATTTGGTATACTAGACGTATAACAGTTTTAACCCGAGTGACAAAAAAAAAGTTGTTCGTAAAAGTCCCAACTATTTTTAGAAATTGATCGCGCTCGGTTTCATCGAGCAACGATCGAATTATCTTTGTTTTACAACAAGGAGGATATATTATTCATAAACTTCAAAATTTGATTTCTCGTTACCCATGAAGAATTAGATGTCGCAGCTAGTGTCATTGTGACCGTATGGCAACGTAGTATTTTTGATGAAATTTCGATGGGATTTTGTATCGATGATTGGTGATGTTCGTCAACTAGGGTTTGGATTTTCCAACGATCGAGGGAACGTTGGACAAATTCGAGGATGCGGAGTTATTCCTTGAGGAGAGGTGCTCGATCAGTGAGTTTTCAGTGGAGTTTTGCGACAAAATTTTTCACATGTTTTTGCCTTGGTGGGGTTTCGTTCGGTCATATTTGGCCATGGGGGACCGGAGCTTCGGCGAGGGGGTGTGGTCGAACTAGCACGAAATGTCGAGTGTGATGGTTGTCTCGAAGGTGACGTTTGATGAAAGGTGGAGTGGTGCACATGCATACATGCATGAAATGGGTTTACTGGAAGAAGAAGAAAGAGAGGAGGGCAGATGAAGCGGGGTACGGGTTTGCATTGAGGGGCCGAGCCCATTATGATGTTTGGTGAGAGACCACTACAATTAAATTGTTTTAAATTATTAAAAATTATGCTAAATTAAAATTACAATAACTCACTCATATGGAATCGGATCAGCCCATGGACTTTTCCATTAAGTTTGTATGGATTTGGAATGTTTAAAAATTATGAAATATAAATAGGGACATAGAATAATTACATTATTTTAATTATTAACGTCGTTTAAAAATATATACCTTAATTAGTGATTTTTATTTGACCAAATTGTTTTTTTTGAATTAAGTTTGATGGAATAGGGTAATTTAGACACCTATTTATCGTTCCACTAATTGAACTAATTTAACATTTGATTAGCAGAATAAATCCCCGATCTGCTACTTCATAGATTTGAACATCTAATTATATGTTATTAGTTGATATGCTAATGTGAATAAGTGATGTGTTGATCCATGATGGTTAAGTGTTGAATTTATTTATAGTCGTCGATTATGTAAATATCAGTTATTAACTTGAAAGTTAGAGTGAATGATATGGTAACATTGTTTAAGTACCATAGTGATGATTAGGCCTCTTTCTAAATGGAAAAGTTAATTATGGCATCAATGTCATATTAAAGCTAATTATTATTTAATAAAGTTTTAAAGGTAATTATTAATTGTTAATAATATTTTAAAAGATAAGTAATTACTGTTTCTAAATAATGATTTAAAGTAAATTATTTTATTAAGATGATTATTAAAAGTCATTTAAGAATATTTATTTATTATTCAAAAGTTATTTAATTATTTATTCAAAATGTTTTAAACTTATATTATAATATTAATTAAAGTTATTTTAAGAATATTTAATTGTTTAAAGATATTTTGAACTTTATTTTATTTATTAGAATAATTTAAGTATATTGATTTTAGTTAATTAACTATATTTGAAGGGTTAATTGATTATCATTATTTAAAGGTTAATTAATTACTACAAGTACATTATTTAAAGTTAATAAATTATTATATAAAAAATGTTGAAATTAATTAATAATCGTATTAAAAATATTTTGAAACTAATTAATTATTATTTTATCAATACTATTATGAGTTAAATTATTATTAGTATAATAATAATGCTTAAAGTTAGTTTAATATATTATTGATGGTATTCTAACTTATTATTTTGAATGAGGTTTAAAGAAATTATTATATAAAAAATGTTGAAATTAATTAATAATCATATTAAAAATATTTTGAAATTAATTAACTATTTATTGTATTAATACTATTATGAGTTAAACTTTTAGTATATAATAATAATTAAAGTTAGTTTAATATGTTATTAATGGTATTCTGAAGTTATTATTTTGAATGACATTTAAAGAAATTAAACGAAGGATGTAAATAGTAACTTGGTTGTTTAAAGCTGTTTTAAATAATTAATTGTTACAGAAAAAATTCTATTGATTAAAGTTATTTTGGAAGTTTGTTTAAAATAAGGGAATTTTGTAAAATGAATTTTTATAAATTCTTAAAGAGATCTTGAATTTTGGAGAAAGTATAAATGATTCTTCAAGTTATGTAATTTTTTTATGAAGGTTTTATAAATTAACTTGGATTTTGTAAAAGTGATTTATAAATTTATTTGAAAGTTTATATGTTATTTGAATTATGAAGTGAGCTTTTTAAAGGGTAAGTTTAATAAAGGATAGTGGGTTGGTTTTATGGGAAGTAATGGTTTATATGGAATTTATTTGGCCATTTATTATGGAATATGGAATGGATAAAACTTTTGTAAATTTTTGTAAATATACTTACGCAGATAAGATAAGTATTGATATTTATAACTATAAAAGGGATATAAGGAGTTTGGGAATAGTGTTTCGTAAAAACCTTTAAATAAAGTTTTATAATAAATGAAAGATTAATTTTCAGAAGCTTAATGATTTCCATAAGAAATGTAATCCTTTTTATTTGTCATTCGATAGTTAAATAATCGAATATAGACCCAAAATGTAACTTTGGAAATATCTAGGAGAAACAAGTGAGTTATATGGCACTGTCATCTCCGATGATGTTGTACTATGTGTATAATTCTTGTTTCGTTCTCCTAGGACAAACGATAAGGAAATCTGTCCAATAAAGGTTAGGAAGTGATCTTCGTTCTTATATATGACTGTTTATTTTCAAAAGAATTAGGATTGAGTTTACCGAAAACTATCGAATGTTGTTTCGAAGAGACCGAGATCGGACATGTTATCCAAAGAACCATTTCAATCCAACTCAAGAATTTTGAAGTGAAGACATCTTCAAGATGATGGAATTTCAAGACGGAGCTCTTTGAAATGCAAGGGCTGCTTGCTATTAATCACGAGGGCCGTTTCAAAATGGATGTATTAGAAGTAGTGCCTTCGGTTCGTTCATCTCCTGAATGACCATTATGGATGAATGCTGACATCTCTCATTGATTGGAAGGATACATAGCATTCTAAATGGAAGGGCTATATGAAACATAAAACGTAGCTTCAAGCCTCATCAACCGGGAAATGAAAAAAAATTAAGCATGTAGTAAGGCCATGTGGGTCACTCCTATTAGGGTATGGTCATCCTAAATCTAGATCGATTACTGTCTATGCATGTGTGCTTCGGGGCCCATTAACAAAAGGGATGATCATATATGGTATTACTAGTCAAGTAGTATGCTAGCCTGGTGTGGTAGGGGTACAAGATGTTCTTATTAAACCTCGATGCATTTTGTCTAGAGATGTACCATCGAAAGATAGTTTCTTTCCTTGTCATAGTATGGAATCCAATCTCCTATATGTGCCTTACAGTTTTAGCTGTGTCCAACTATGCTGGAACGTGAGACACAAGCATTTCAACTATTTAATATTTTATTTTCACCCTTAGACATTATTATAATATCACCGAGTTTTCTATAAAAAAAAGTGTTTCGGTTATCGTAAAGTAAAAACCAAATATGTTTATGTGCGGCGTGATCTTATGAGATATCTTTGATTTTAAAGGAATTTTTAAGGTAAAATTCAGTTGTTTTGAGTTTCTCACACCAGACCTATTGTAACAACCCGCATATTTATCGATTGTATATCTAAATATTTTATTTAAATATTTCATCGTTAGTCGGATTTTTGTCCGAAAAGTTACCTTTTGCAAATAGTCGAATTGGGACCCGAGACCCCTTCCATTGAGTTCAAAATGCCGTTTGCAACCTTTTTGAGTATAAGCTTCGATATGTTTGGAGTAAGTTGATTTTTGCTACTTTTTCTATAGGGCTTTGGGGTTGGGTTCAGCCCATTGGCCCATTTCTGGTTATATCAACCCAAGCCCTCTCCACTTCTCTTCATTCATTCCTCATTTCCTAACTCTATCAAGCTCAAGAGAATAATGGGGGAAAGGATTGGAAATTAGAATTCTTAAGCCCTAGTCCCTTTGCAAAACTCAAATTCTTACTCCAAATTCAAAGAGAAGCATTGGTAAGTATCATCTCCTTCTTCTCCAACTCATTCTCTCTTTGATTTCAGAAAATTCCTAAACCTAATTTGGAAAATGTTTCTCTTTTAAGCTTAGATTCAAGCTTCTTGTGTTGAGATTGAAGTGTGGTTGATCTTTCCTTGTCTTCAAGCTTCTCATTCGTTGTTTTTGGGTTCAAAGGTGAGATTTTTATCTCACATCTAAGTCTATGATTATCTTTGATTGTTAGATATGAATTCCTAACACTTATTCATGTGCATTTGGTTTTGATTTGGATTTGTTTTGTGAATATTCCAATTTTTAGTGTTTTGAGTTCAAATCTTCAAAAATCATAGCTTTGTTGTTTAAACATGCTTTTGGTGATGCATCGAAGAGCCTATAGGTCCAGTTAGCTGTTTCGTGTAAATCCCTTATGCCATTGCTCAACCGAATGCATTTTGGAAGGAATTTGCCTTCATCTAGATTGGCTTGGAATTGCAGTAAACAGGTTCCAGTCGACTGGATTTTTGGTCCAGTCGAGTGACCTGCTACCTGAGCACATCTCAGGTTCTGGTCCAGTCGACTGGCGTACTGAGTCCAGTCGACTGACCAACATCCCACGAATATTCCGGGACTGAGTTCAGTCGACTGAACTCAGTGAGCCAGTCGACTGACCTGCTTATAGGCCCAATTTGTCTATTTTGCCTATTTTTGTCTATTTCTCTTGTGTTCCAAATTTAATCGATTCGGGTTTATTCCCACTTGTTGTATCAATTGTTATTTGACTTTGATGACTTCTATTTTTGGATTTTTGGAAATATCCACTTTGATGGATTTGATATCGATTTCTTTGGAATTAATTCACGTCTCCGTATGTGAATTTTAGTGATTGATTGTTTATACAATCATTTCTATGGTTTGTTACTCTAAAAATATAAAGGTTTTCTATACTACTAGTAAATATCAAAACTTTTCTTCAAAATGATTTCAGCACTATTTTATTACAAGGCTCGTTTTCTCAAACCGTTTTCCAATCTACTAGCATATACAAACCTTTACCTCACTCATATGAGAAATCTAATTAAACGACTTAGTAAAACAAGTGGTATGAAACACTTGCGTTTACTTCGTCGGTCAATTCTTGGGCTCGTTCGATTGAAACTCTTGTGATAATTTTCTAGTGGAGATCTACAATTTGTTCGCAAATATTTAAGTTAAGCTAGTGGTTATGGGACATGAAGCTAAGCTCATATATTTATTAGCTTATTGTAATTGATGCTACTTGATGATCGATGATGATCATTTTATGGTTTAGACTAGCAATATGCGATGTCTCTTTGTCCATGTAGAGGACTGTACTTCATTTTATTGATCTTCGTCTCAGTTCTCACATGAGTCGTACCTATTTAGGCACGTCGATGTTTATTTACACATGGGTCGTATCTATTTAGGTGCGTCAATGTTTGTTTACTTCGTGGAGCAATCGGCTCAATAAGTCGGGGCATGGGGCGTATCTTTCTAGGTGCGTCGATGTTCGACTTTGCATGGGGTGTATCTTTCTAGGTGCGTCGATGTTAGGCATTACATGGGGCGTGTCTTTCTAGATACGTCGATGTTGATTTATGCATAGGACGTATCTTTCTAGGCACGTTGATGATTATTTATGCATGAGGTGTATCTTTCTAGGTGCATCGACGCTCGACATTACATGGGGAGTATCTATTTAGGTGCGTCGATATTTGACTTTGCATGGGTCGTACCTTTTTAGGTGCGTCGATGTTTGACTATGCATGGGGCGTCTCTATTTCGGTGCGTCGATGTTCGGTCTATGGAATAGCGTTCCATTTGGGATTGACCATCCTTTTCTTGTGATTTCTGGATTTCTAATTGATGATTTCTGGAATTTATGTTTCACCAACTTTTACAATTGGCATTGATTTGTATGTCATTTATTGTGGCTTGGTGAATTAAATAACGAATATGACATTCTTTTTATGCTATGAGATTTGTGAGATATTTGTATGCTTTTCCTTTGTTGATTTCCTAAATACTTGTCGTGGTAAGACATTTTTGGTTATCATACGTTTTAATTATATCTCTTCTTATATCTCATTTTATCTGATATTTATAGTTAGACTGATCCGTTTATTATTTTCTTATTAAATAATACTCGGGTCAGACCGAGATGTTACAGGTGCTTCTACTTGACTCCTCTTCTGAGGTTACTATTCTGACTTTTGGCTAACTACTTAGATTAGTAGTTTATTTTGTTGTATACATTTGCGATATAGACTCCAAGATGTATACTTATTCTTTTGTCTAGCACTTGTAACTATTCTTTTGTGATATTGTGGATCTTGTTTGACCACTACTCTGATGTACACTTCAATGTGTAATATTCATATCTTTTTCCATCTTTGTGATATGGATATATGTGACTGATTTATGTTATGTTTATTTCTATGGTTGTTTCTGAAAAATATATATAGCCACTGTGTAGTAGTTTTGAGTTTGTATCGGTATGTCGGATTATGCATGTTATACGATCTGACACATCGGTGCTCGCACTAAGAAATTACACGGATGGTCGCTCAACGGCCTTATTTTCCGATCTAGTTGACGGCATTACACCATAGTGTCCTTGGCTAGCGTAGGTATAGAGGTGGGGCGTCACACCTATGTCTGATCCACAGTATTATTTTCTTTCCCTAAAACTCTTGGGTTCTCAAATTTATATGAGTAGCCAAGTAATTTAGGTTTCCCATAGATGCATTTCGAAGGAGCTTGGAGCATGAGGTTTCATGATAGCTAGTCATTATCTCATTTCCGCATAATTATATGTATCGGGTATCATAGGGACAAGTTGTTATAGCAGTCCTAGGATAGAATTTGTATTATCATCACTCTGATATATTATTTTGAAAATGACTATATAAAGTATTATGTTGATTAATATATATTATTCTGTTGCATTATGAGATTTCATAATTGTTTAATTTCTTCTTATCTTCTATCTTCTATCTTCTTTCTTTGTCCTAACAATCAATCTTTCTAGCTCTTGATTGTTTGGCACATAAATACCGTTGATTTATTAATGTCGACTTCTTAGGTTTGAAAGGCAGGTTGTTACATCGTGCTATCAGAGCGCAAGTTTAAGCAAGAACCCTGGTTTGGTAAGGTAAACACATTAAGCGATAAGGTAATGGAATACCTTATATGAGTTTGAGTTTATACATATAATAGCGCGTATTTGTTAGTGATATAAAACGTTGTATATTGTGTTGTTGATCTGTTGAATGGCTTAAGAATTTCGGTCGATGTGTCCGGCCAACGTTATCGATAGGGATTTCCTAAACACTTAAACAATTCCAATGACATAATATTGTTCTAAAATTAGTAAATAGTAATTTTACCAAGGAATATATTTTATATAAAAGAAAAAAATTCAATATTTTAGTATAGTTATTTTATTTGTGCTTGGGCGTTAGAAATGATAATATTCCATCATTACCATGTAGGATTTGATCGGTCATGCTCGCCCATTTCTGAGTATTGACTGTTATCTATTAATCTATCTAGAATCTTTCTTTTGAAACATGGCTTGAGTAGATAGGAATTTTGGTAACATTGAAAAAAACACCTTATGGATTTAGTGTCATGATTGGACAATAAGGCATTCAGTGTTAATATAGGTCAAAATTTTGATTTAATATGGGATGTTTATAGAAAATTAGAATATTTTGAAATAAATACTGTAGAAACGATTTTATAGTAAAATTGATTTTATAAAATTTGGTTTTAGTAAAAAAGAGTTTTTTAAAAGGAAGTTAGAATATTTTGATATAAATACTTGGAAAATGTTTTATAAAAGTTAATCTTATAAAATGAATTTATAAGAAAGTGTCTTTTAATTGAAAAGAATTTAAGTTGAAAACTTGAGGACTAAAATCCTAATACTTTTAATATATATATTTAAATTTCTTCAAAAAAAAAATATTTCTAAGTTTGAAAATAACAATATTATTATTTAAAAATATTTTGGTTCAGGCATTAAAGTCTTGGAATGAAAATTTTAAGCAAGAAGTAGGATTGGTTCGGGAAAGTGAGTCTTGATTGCCTTGTGATGATCGAAATAATCTTCTAAGTGATGAATGTTTTGCTGGGAAAAATGTAAAGTATCATTTATGAAATTTTGAAAGAAAGGTATTATTTTTAAGATTAACTAGTTTGAGTGGCTTGAAAACAACTGAAATTGGAAAATAGATGTGCTCGGATGGCAAACGCTTCTCTTGAGTATTATCTTTTTTGATAGGGGAATGTATAATACTGTTTTGTAGTACCCAGTTCCTTTATATCATTTTGGAGTTACTCAGGCTATATAAATATATATTTTTTGGAGTTAAAATAGACAGTTCATTTCAAAAAGGTGTCAAGAAGAGTCTTTTCAATTAAAGTAAGAGCTAACGAATGAATTTTTAATTTCGATAAATTTAAACCGGAAGACTTGATAAACCTAATTTTATTTAATTATGTCGTTTGGTTTTAAACACTTATAGTATAAGGATTAGGTATTGATTAATGGATCAGCTAATAAATGAATTTACCCTAGAGGTAGGCTCTAGGATGAAATTGAATACCAATATCCTACTCTTCTTAGCTACTTGCCAGATCAAATAGGTAAAGAGGTTGAATTATTCAACTCTGTATTAAATCCCAAGGTTTATTCTATATGTCTACATTTTAAGTACAAATGAATGGGTATAGAAGAACAATGGGTTACCTAACAAAGCAATGATCATATATGGAATCTTATAGAATTATTTCTAGAGTATGAAAATTCTTATAGGACTAAGTATATCTAATTCTCAGGATTTCCGGCTATTTGATTTTAGATGCATCGATAGTTTTGAGAGGAGCACATCTAAGAACCCTTAAGCTTTGGAAACTTGTCTTGGCCCAAGAAGACCCTAAGGAAAAAGAGTCCGTGGAGGAAGATGGCCCCAAGGAAGAAGAAAAAGTAGAGGATGAGGAGTTTATTCCAGCAGGGGGACCAGAAGTAGAAAGTAATGGTGGTATGATTTGGGATATGGGAGAGGTCATCAACTATCCATGGCTGGAGGAGAACATTTACGGTGGGTTAAGGGCACCAGTGCTAATTCCTAGGGATTGAAATCTGGAAATCATATGGATTTTGGATGATGGAGCAGAATTTATAGATCTTGGTGGATCTTCAGAAGAAGGCTCTTCTTAGAGTAGGATATCTCTTTTATTGGGTCAGAGTTGTATTAAGGTATTGTGTTATGGGTAGTTGGATGTTTTATATAAAATGTATTAGAAACTCATGTTGATGGATTATCATAGTATATGTTCATGGTTTGTATTAGATATCTTTAGTATGTATGAATTGATCTATTATGGTATGCAAGATTGATATTATTTCTAGTGCTTGCTTAAATTGGTTTTTGAAAGGAAAAGAATTCCAAATGGTCTATTTCTTTCTGGGTGGAATGAGATACAAATTTCAAGGTTGATATTCACTTAATGGGGGAAAGAGTGTAACGTCCTAGAAATTTAAATCGCCTTGTCATAAATATAAAATTAGTTTTAAGAAAAATCAAATCCTAGTTTTAACTCTTAGTTATTTATTTTTACATTAGAAAATATAATAACATGTTGAATATAATTTGAAGAGGGTTTTAAGGAAGTTTCCAAAAAAGAGAAAACGAATAATATATGCTTAATGGTCATGTGGAAAGACCGTACTCTATTACCTTAGATAAATAGGAAGTACATAGGAGGTTAAGGGAGGTAAGAGGGAGAAAGAAAAGAGGATCGTTACCTGTACATTTTTTTGAAGGGAAGGCTTCAACTCACATTCTTTTATTTTTCTTTTTTCTGGTTGCTACCTTCCATTTTCAACAGTAGAAAAAAAGGATTTCCCTATTTCAAAACAAGAATTTGGGGTGTAGTTGCTTACTTTAGAAACAAAAGAAGAATGCTAGTTTCAAGAGTTTGATTTAATCCAACACGAGGAAGGTCAGAATTCATAATTTACTGACTTGATAAATGAAAGTTGAATTACGGTTGTATGAATGTCGGTTTACTTCTCATTCAAAATATATAGCATATTCACCAAGTGTTGATCTTATTTTTGAAAGTATATAATGGTATGATCACTGAATGCAAATTTCAAAACAAGAAAATAATATCAACATTATTTGCTCTGTTCTTCCTTTAATCTACCTCCTGCTTCTCTCTGTTATGTACGAAAACTTCACTTATTGCCATTCAAAAATCAATTCATCTCAAACCGTTGAGTAATAACCTGAGTGACCAAAACAAAAGTTATCCGTACAAGTCCTAGCTATTTTTAGGAATTAATCGTGCTCGGTTTTGTCAAGCAATAATCGAGATATCTTCGATTTACAACAAGGAGCATATATTATTCATAAACTTCAAAAGCAATTTCTCATTATCCGAGAAAAATTAGATGTTGCCGCTAGTGGTTTTGTGATGGCATGGTGACGTAGTATTTTTGGTGAAGTTTCGACGGGATTTCGTGTCGATGATTGGTGATATTCATTAGCTAGGGTTTGGATTTTCCAACAATCAAGGGGACACAGGACAAATTGGAGGATACGGGGTTGTTCGTCGAGGAAAGGCACTCGGTCAGTGAGTTTTGCAACCAAATTTGTCGCACGTTTTTCCTGGAGGGTTTCGTTCTGTCGGATTTGGCCATAGGGGACCGGAGCTTCGGCGAGGGGTACGGTCAAACTAGAATGAGATGTCGAGTGCGATGGTGGTCTTGGCAGTGATGGTGGGTGAAAGGTGGAGTGGTTCACATGCACGTATACATGAAATGGGTTTACTGGAAGAAGAAAGGGAGCATCGGAGAAGAGGAAGAGCGGATTGAGTTTGCATTATTGGGTCGAGCCTATTATGATGTTGGGCGAGAAACTTTATAATTTTTTTAATTATTAAAAAGTATGCTGGATTTAAATTGGAATAACTCACTCCGTGGATTTTTCCATTGAATTCTGTTTATGAACAATACGCTTTGATCTAGTTTGTTGATCGATTCAGAATGTTTAAAAATTATGACATATAAATAGGGATATAATATAATTATGTTATTTTAGTTAATAATGTCTTGTAAATTTATATACCTTAATTAGTGATGTTTATTTGGCCAAAAACTTCTATTGAATTAAATTGGATGGAATAAGGTAATTTGGACACCTATTAAGCGGATTAAAACACATTCTGCTAATTGAATTAATTTGACATTTGATTAGCAGAATAAATTTCCGTTCTACCGCTCATAGATTGAACATTCGATTATGCCATTAGTTGATATTCTAATTGTAATAAGTGATATGTTGATCCATGATAGTTAAGTGTTGAATTTATTTACATAGTTGTCGATTATGTAAATATCAGTTATTAATTTGAAAGTTAGAGTGAATGATATGGTAACTTGTTTAAGTACTATAGTGATGATTAAGCCTCTTTCTAGATGGAAAAGTTAATTATGGAATCAATGTTATATTAAAGCTAATTTTATTTTTATTTAATAAGGCTTTAAAGGTAATTATAAATTATTAATAATGTTTTAAAAGATAAGTAATTACTGTTTTTGAATAATGATTTAAAGTAAATTATTTTATTAAGATGATTATTAAAAGTCATGTAAGATATTTAATTATTTTTTTATAAATTATTTAAAATATTTAAAATATTTTAAAATTATATTATATTATTAGTTAATGTTATTTTAAGAATATTTAAGTTGTTTAAAGATGTTCTAAATATTATTTTAATTATTAAAATTATTTAGTTATATTGATTTTTGTTAATTAATTATATTTAAAGGGTTAGTTAATAAAAGTTAATTATTGCAATTACATTATTTTAAAGTTAACAAATTGTTATATAAATTTTTTTGAAATTAATTAATAATCATATTAAAAATATTTTGAAATTAATTAACTATTTATTGTACTAATACTGTTATGAGTTAAATTATTAGTGTATGATAATACTTAAAGTTAGTCTAATATGTTATTAATGGTATTTTGAAGTTATTATTTTGAATGACATTTAAAGAAATTAAACGAAGGATGAAAATACTAAGTTGGTTGTCTAAAGGTGTTTTGAATAATTAATTGTTACAGAAAGAACTCTACTGATTAAAGTTATTTTGGAAGTTTTTTTTAAAACAAGGAAAATTTATAAACGAAATTTTGTAAATACTTAAAGAAATCTTGAATTCGGGAAAAATTATAAATGATTCTTCAAGTTATATGGTTATTTTATAAAGTTTTTATAAATTAACTTGGAGTTTATAAAAGTGAATTATAAATTTATTTTGGAAGTTTATATGTTATTTGATGTCATGATCCGTATTTTTGGGCCTCTGATTTTGAATATTTAATTTGTTTAAATATTTGGATCTGAATTAAATTATAATAAATTTTTTGTTTCAAATTTATACTTGATTTTTAATGACGTATTTTTAATTTAATTTATAGATTTTTTCCATAATTTTTAATTTCAAAAAATAAATAAATTTACATTTGATGCATTTTACATCAAATGTTGTCATTTTGAAACTTCACAGAATTTACTAAATTATCTATTTTATTTTTATTTTGTGATCATGTAACATTGTTTTATGCGATCTTGCATTATTTTCTGTACTTCATAACTCAAATGCGGACGCGTTGTAGCTAGGCACCGTAATTTATTCAATTTCAAAACAAATTATGTAAACATATACACGCACATAGTAGACAACCCATAGCTACCATATTGTCTCAGTATCAACCATTGTGTCTACCTTGTTCCCCTACAGCCACCATTGTACCCATGATCTTTTCACCATGCAGACTCCTTGTCCACCATTGTTTTTTTATTTGATTTCTTGGTCTCCTTGGAGGAGCATCTATGTGTGTGTGTATGCTCAAGAAAGGCCTTTTCTTCTTCTTTATTTGTTTATTTTTTTCTTTTCCTTTGTAAATTTCAAAAGCATTGAAAAGTTAATTCCTCCTTCATCTTCAAAAATCAATTGCTCTCAAACTAGTTTGAATTAGCACTTGCCATTAACCGGAAAGTTAGGAGTTTTTGGGTCTAGTTTATTCTAAAAAGAAGTTTCTTGAGTTTCCATCAAGTAACTTGAAAGATTTCTGCATGTAATGGTAAGTGGTCGAGAAAAAGGCCATTTTCGACGATCATAGATTGACGAACAAAGGATATGGATGTGACCGTATCATCGAATCATGATTTTTAGAAGTCGTTTGATGATTTTTAGTAACAAGAATCATCGATGAGGAGGAGCTGATCGGTTTTCATTTGAAAAATAATTTTCGACGAACCGATGATTGAGGAGTCGGTCAGAGATGTCGAGGAGGAGCTTGGGAAAGAGGTGGAGGGGATGACCGTGGCCGATTTCTAATTTACGCCTTGAGGCATTGGGAATTGCTTGGTTTAGGGTTTCGGGCATGTTATTAGTAGGATTCGGTTTTCCTTGATCTAAAGATGAAATGCAGCGTCGAGTGGGGTATGATTAGCCAGGAGGTAGTGCCAAAGATGGGGTCAAGATGGAAGAGGCGGCAAGGCTAATGTGGGATGGGGCAGCAACGGTCGAAGTTTGAACAGGGGTCGTTCATGCCTGTGCACGAACCATATGGGTCGAATTCGTTTGGGGCCAACATGGGGGTGCGTCGATGACGACGTCGTTATGAGATGGTGGAGGCGAAGTTGTGGGTGTTAGCGCGATGGTGGCTTGGCTTGGCTTGAGCGTGCATGTATACGCATGCACGACTATGCACGTTCGTTCTTGGTTCCAGGAAATGGCAAGTTTATCAAATGGAAGAAGAAGATGAGGAGAAGGGGTGGAGTACGACGAGTTTCTTGGTTGGACTTTGGGTTGAAATCATTGGGGTGAGAACAATTTTATTGTTTATTTGTTTTAATAATGAAGTTAAGTTTAAAACGTGATATATATAGCTCGTTTTGAATCCAATCGATTGCAAATTTTTACGTTGAACTTGTATTGACAAGTATAACGTTGTCAAATAACTAGTTGATATCTTTGGACGTGTAAAATTTTGTGACATATTTAAATGGATGGAATTTAAATCACGTTATTTTAATATTAACGTCGATTGAAATTTATACACCTTAATTATGGATGTTTATTTGGCCAAATAAATTATTGTTGAGTTAAATTGGATTGAACGTGGTAGTTGGATATCTGTTTAGTGGAATAAAACATCATTTTGCTAATTAAATAAATTTGATATTTAATTAGCAGAATAAATCTCCATTCTGCTATTTTATAGTTTTTGGACATCTGATTATATGTCGTAAATTAATATGCTGCTCTTGATACGTAATATGTCAACCAGTTATGGATAAGTGTAAAATTATTTATACAGTTGTTGATTATGTGAGTTATCGGTTATTAAATTGGAAAGTTAACTTGGAATGAGATGGTAGCTCGTATAAGTACCAGCGTGATCGCTAAGCCTCCTTCAAATTTGAAACGTAAAATTTTAGATTTGAAAGTTATATTAAGAATTAATATTATTTAGTAACAAGATTTTAAAAAATTAATAATTATTTGGTAATAATGTTTTAAAGATACTTAATAATTATTTTATACAATTTAATTATTTTATTAATATGATTCTTAAAAGTTATTTCTTGATATTATTTAAGAATGTTTAATTTTTATTTTTAAAGTTACTTAGTTATTATGCAAAAATATTTTAATTATATTTTAATTATTTGTCTAAAATTATTTAACTAAACTTTAGTTTTTAATTAATTATATCGACTTAAGTTAATTAATGATATTTATAGGTTAATTAATTATCATATTAATAAATGTTTTACAGTTGATTAATTATTATTTAATAGTGTTTAAAGTTAATTAATTATTACATTCATATTGTTTTGAAGTTAACTTATAATTATTACAATAATAGTGTTTAAAAATTAATTTAATATGTTTTAATGAGATTTTAAGTTACTATATTAAATGAGATTTAATTTAAATGAAAAAGAAGGATGTTTAAATAGTAATTGATTATTTTAAGTTATTTAAAGCTATATTAAGTAATTTATGGTTTATCAAAGGAATCTTACTAACTTGAAAGTTAGTAAATAAGTTGTTTAAATAGGGAAAGAGTTTTGTAAATGGTTTTGGATATTTATAAAGGAATATTTGAATCAGTTTTAAATTTTTGAAAAAGAAGAAGTTTTGTAAACTGGGTCTGAGATTTATTAAGAACGTTTTATAAAGCGGTTGAAGATTTATAAAGAAGCTTTACAAATATATTTGGAAATATTTATAAGACAAAGTAATTTAGAAAAACATGGTTGATATGTATGGTGTAATTCGAGGGGCAGAGATTGTCTGCAGTTTACTATGGATTAGCTGGGATAGTGACGTAACTATTGTATGAACTGCGATCCATGATTGATACTGAACGATACTTTCAAAAACCAATTTTTAAGCGTTTACAAGTTTCTAAGTTTTGAAAATGAAATGGTTTGTGAATATACTTATACCATTAAGATAAGTATGTGGCTATATTTTCTAAGTACGAAGGTATTGTATTTTGTGAATATGCGTATTTTATTAAGATAAGTACGTAGAAGTGATTTCCAAGTCTTCGCAAAGTAATTTTAAGACATGAAAGATTTATTTTGGAGAGGCTTAGTGATTTCTATGGAAAATGTAATCTTTGTTAAATATTTGTTATTTGATAGTTAAATGAACGATTATCAAATTTTAGCCTAAATACGTAATCCTTCTTAATTTTGATGGTAGGGAAATATTCCCTAGTTAATACCAAAGGATTTTAACTCTGGAAATATCTAGGGAAAATACAGGAATTATATGGTACTGTTACCATTGGTGGTGCTGTACTATATGTATAATCTCGTTTTGTTCTTCTAGTATAAATGATTAGGAGATTCGTCCATTTAAACGGTTAGGATGTGATCCAAGCTCTTATATATTGCCTTATTATTTCCAAAAGAACCGGTATCGAGCATTTTGAAAATCGACATTTGGTTTGTGGAGCACCCAGGGAGCGAAAGAGTGTACTTGTAAGAGATGACTTGAACGCGTATCCACTCCAAAAACCATATATGATCCTATGGAGGAGATTCATAATATACTTAGATGTTGGAATCCATGCGCGGTTCGAATACCTGTTGGGGTATGGGAATCCATATGTGATTCCAAGATCTAATTGAGATGTGGGAATCCATGTGTAATTTCGAGACCCATTGGGATACAAGAATCCATGTGGGATTCCATGATTTATTTTAATGGCGACACGTGAGATGGAATGTTAAACGTAGCATCATCGGTAGAAATGACTAAAACCAGATATAGGAGGCATGGACATTAGTGTTGGCTACCCCATAGGGTGTAGTCGGCTCCTCCTAGATGTCACTTACATTTGTTATGCATGTATGGGGCGATGCATTCAGTCTTAGAGAGACCAGCCATGTTTTTTGCATGGTACATCACTAGAGATATATGCTGCTTTGGAAGGATATCTTTGATCTTTGTGCAGGAGGACCATTTCTCGAAGTATTGAGGGCACTTCCATGGAAATCCTACACAATTAGTGAATGTGTCTTATCGGTTTTCGACTATATACCTAGTATTGTTGTGATGTACACTCACAAGCATCACAGCTACTTGATTATCATTATTATTTTCGTTCTTAGACATTAGTATAATATCACTGGGATGATATAAAATTCTTGGTTAATACAAGGTAAAAAGTCATCCATGCTTATGTGCGGCATGGCCTTACGAAATACCTTTGTTTCCATATGGTTTATTTTAACTTTAAGAATCCATTTGATTGTGTTTCTCATGCTAGTTTTACCAAACTAACCTAGACGTTGTTTTCCTATAATACTTAGGCCAGACAGAGTAAATTTTCAGGTTTAGTAGGATGATTTGGAGCTTCAGGAAATGAGTTGCCCAGAGACATATTCACATACATGGTTATTTTTCCGTTACATTCATGGTTGTATTTACCAACAATTGTGAAAACAGGTTGTTATAACAGTCCATGCTGAATAGGTTAGTATACTCTAATTAATGTCTATGTATACATATATTACGGTTTTCTTTTTGTGTAAATATTGGTTTGTATTATAGATTATTCATTCCGCCATGACATTGTGTTGTTTATCCTCTTCTTGTCTTCTTTCTTCTTATTTTCCCAAACTATCCGCCTTTCCATTCAATTTGAGTTGGACATGTGTGCTTTATTGTCAGCTTAAAATGTACGAAAATATGGGTCGTTACACTTGAATTATGAAGTGAGTTTTTAAAAAGGAGAGTTTGATAAAGGACAGTGGGTTGGTTTTATGGGAAATAATGGTTTATATGGAATTTACATGGCCATTTAACATGGAATTTGGAATGATGAAAACTTTTGTAAAAATTTTAAATATACTTATATCGATAACATAAGTATTGTTGTTTATAAGTATAAAAGGGATGTAAGGAGTTTGGGAATAGTGTTTAGAAAAGACCTTTGGATCAAGTTTTATAAAGTGTTTAAATAAATGAAAGATTGATTTTCAAAGGCTTAGTTATTTCGATAGGAAATGTAATATTTTTTGTTTTTACCATTGGACAGTTAAATAACCGACAATCGAATATGGATCCAAAACGTAACTCTGGAAATATCTAGAAGAAACATGTGATTTATATGGCACAGTCATCTCCGATGATGTTGTACCATGCATATAAATCTCGTTTCGCTCTTCTAGGAAAAATAATAAGGAAATCCGTCCACTAGCGGTTTGGAGGTGATCTTCGCTCTTATCTTTGATTGTTTATTTCCAAAAAACTCGGGATTGAGTTTACTGAAAAATATCGAATGTTGTTTCGAAGAGACAGGGATTAGATATGTTATCCGAAGAATCAATTTAATCCAACTCAAGCATTTTGAAGTGAAGACATCATGAAGATGATGGAATTTGAAGACAGAGCTCCTTTAAGTGCAAGGGCTGCTTGTAACTAATCCTAAAGGTAGTTCAAAATAGATGTAGTAGAAGTAGTGCCTTCGTTCGTTCATCTTCTGAACGACTTGTATGGATGAATGCTGACATATGTTGTCGACTAGAAGGCAATGTAGCATTTTAAATGGAAAGTGATATATGAAAAGTAAAACGCAGCCTCAAGCTTCATCAATTGAGAAACGACAAAAATGAGGCATCCAGTAGAGCCATGTGGGTCGCTCTCATCATGGTATGGTCATCCCAAATCTTGATCGATCACTGTCTACACATGTATGCTTTAGGGCCCATTAACAAAAGGGGTTATCATATTTTGTACTACTAGTCAAGTGGTAGGCCAGTCCTACATGGTAGGGGTACAAATTGTTCTTGTTAGACCCCGGTGCATTTTATCTGGAGATGTACCACCAGAAGATAGTTCCTTGCATTGTCATGGTATGGAATCCAATCTCCAATACGAGCCTTATAGTTTTAGATGTTCCCAACTATATTGGAACATGAGGCGCAAGCATTCCAGCTATTTTAATATTTTATTTTCACCATTATACATTACTGTAATATCACTGAGTTTTTAATAAAAAGGTTTTTTTTGTTATTATAAAGTAAAAACCCTTCTATATTTATGTGAGACGTAGTAGTACGAGATATCCTTGATTTTAAAGGAATTTTTAAGGTAATGTTTTGAGTTTCTCATACCAGACGCATGTTTGACTTATTGTTTTATTTCTTTCCCTAAAACTCGTGAGTTCTCAAATTTGTATGAGCACCCAAGTAGTTCAGGTTTCCCACATATGCATTTTAGAGGAGCTTGGAGTAGGAGGCTTCATCGATAGCTAGTTATTATCTCATTTTGCTTTATTGTATGTATCAGGTATCAATGAGATAGGGACAGGCATTTATAATTGTCTTAGGGTAGAATTTGCATTATTATGACTATGACGTATCATTTTAGAAATAACTTTGTAAAGAATTATATTGATTAATATATGTTACTTCGTTGCGTTTTGAGATTCTATAATTGTTTAGTTTCTTCTTATCTTCTATCTTCTTTCTTTCTGCTAACAATATTTCTTTCCGGCACTTGGTTATTGGCACATGAATATGTGGATGTTTTAGTGTCGACATTCGAGGTTCAAAAAGGCAGGTCGTTACAATGTACAATGGAATGAGATCTGTAAAATTAGATCTATGGTAGAATGAGATCTGGAAAAATAAGATCCATGGAATGGGATATGGAAAATTTCTTGCCACTATATAATGTATATGTAAATCAATGGTTCATAAAATTAGATTTGAAAAAAATTCAAAACTAAATTTGAAAAGGATTGAAAAATACATATGAATCATATTTGGAGGTTAACCTTAAAGAAATTAGATCTAGAAAAGTTGATCTATTAAAACTCACATCTAAATCTAGAGAAATTAGGAAATATATCTAGAAGCGTGAATAAAAAATACTCAAATCGAAATTAATTACAGACCAAATTCTAGAAATAAGATCTAGAAGCTTTCAAATGTGGATATGAAAAATTAGAAATAGCAATAGAAGAATCTCGTGCCGATAACGTGTTGTAAACTATAAGAAGATAATAAATCATTAGAGAAAGATTTATTCACTGCAAATTTTAACATACAATACAACAGAGCCATGTTTAAAAGCATGTGATGGAAATTGAAGATTACAATAATGCACTATAACATGTAGTATATTCATCCTTATTATTTACATATATTATAACATAGCGGTACTAGTTTAGTAGCGTTGTATTTTTAGTTTAATTTTAATAAATGGTTACACTTAGTCATTAAATGCTACTATTTACTGCAATCAATAATAGGTTTTTTATGGTGGTGGGACCATGTCTCTAAAGCATGAAATGGATTCCCCCCACACCGGCCACGGTTACACAATTAATGCAGACTATCATAAGTCAAAAGTCTCTATAAAATATGTGTTAACTGAAACATACATAACATGTCTCAATTAAACTACTCCTGAAGCTATCTTGGATATAGGGTCTTGGAAAGTACACTACTCAACCTATGATCATACACAAGTTCGGCAACACTACTTATGATACCACCCTTTGTTACATTCATTATGCCTCTTATATCGTAAGGTAAAAACCCAAACAGTTTTGGTTATTCTTTTCTTAACTTTGTGTTATAAGATGCATCACTTACGGTCTTAGTATTTGTTTATTTGATCTATATGCAGGGTACAACCTAAAACATTTTCGATCAATCTTCATCTTTATTTTATCTATAAGGTACTTCCCTAAGTAGTCTTAGTTCATTAAATTTTGTACTGCAAGGTACATCCCCATGTAGTCGTATTTCATTATGTTTTATAATTCAAGGTACACCTCCAAGAAGTCTCGGGTATTCTCATTTCCTTAAGCTTAGAACCCGTAAGAGAGTTGCATCCACTCTTAAGAAAGCATAAATCCCACTTGGACGTCCCATGTCCCTTCAAAAGTTGAATACAAACCCTACCTCATAAATTAGGCGCATTCAAGTGAGCATCCCTACTCGATATTGTAACCATTTTGAACCCACATTACGATAGGTTCTTACTTTAATCTTTTTAGTTATATTTGACTCCCAATACTTCTCTGAATTGTTCCTTTATTAGGTCCTAGTTTTAGCTATTCATTACATTAGGCCCCCACCCTACTTTGGCTATCTTAAGCCTCTTCGGCAATGAATTATGCTATGGAAAATGCTAAGTACTACCCTTGACCTACTTCAGCCTTGGCTTTTCGGTGTTAACTTTTCTATAAAAATTAAAAGTTCTCGACACTGACTTTTAGGTATAATGAATTTCCCCGAAAGTCAATTGGCCGCACTCTATCACTGGCATCTGAACCAGCAAAAGGGAAACCTCATTTAGATACTCTCGTTAGAAATGCCTTCGACAACATCACCCTACGATTACCTTCATTCGGAACCCCCTATTAGAACTT
Organism: Allium cepa; assembly: GCA_030765085.1. Classification (NCBI taxonomy): domain Eukaryota; kingdom Viridiplantae; phylum Streptophyta; class Magnoliopsida; order Asparagales; family Amaryllidaceae; genus Allium; species Allium cepa. The sequence goes on from CM060930.1 coordinate 178,137,072, forward strand.
TCAATTATTGACTTTGGCTTTGTATTTACTTAATTTATTTTGCATAAGAATTTTCCTTAGTCTTTCTTAATTCATTTTATACTTACAATGCTATACCATTGGTATATCACCTTCATCTTCACCACACCAGCATGGGTACTGATAAGTTAGGAGTATGCCCTAGGGGCATTTATGTAATTGTGACATATATTAAACTCATTGACCAATCTTACTTGAAATTAAAGGCATTTTATTTATATTATATACTTGATATAAGTGGTTATATTAATCAATCAATTTACTAAAATTACATTTAATAGAAAAATCAATAAATGGTATGTTTTGTGACAGTAGTTATAGCGTGTTGTAACCGTGAGTAATTTATCACAATGAAACAAACTTACCATTTTAAATATTCCTAGTCAAGAGGTATCGAAATTGGATATCGATACATCCGTTGAGACTATAGTATGTTACGCTCTCCAAATGTTCGGTATTGTATTACGCATGACTGTTGGGGGAACCAAGAGGTTACGTAGTGATAATTATTGAAAAACTATGGAATAACTTACTCGATAGTTCTCTGTTGATTAATATAATTAAGGTCAAGCAAAGAATATAGATGTGACTAATTTACACAGTTCTCTCAACTTGATAATATCGTTGATCATCAACGTGGAAGCGCCGCTTTAATTATAGTTAAATAATGGCACGATGTCCATCGAACAACTATAGTTGGGTCTAGTGGAAGCATTGGAAGTGAAAAACTATTCAAGAGAGGACTCGTCTTCTCGGTTATATGAGGTTGGTACCACGGTTAATTGAAGTTAACTCAAAGTCAAAGTCTCTGGCCAAAGCATTTCGGTTAATAATAATTGTTATTATTGAACCAAGGACTTGTGTTTGGACTTCAAAGTTGAATTTGGACGATATTGGAATTTTGACAACTATCAAATTCCATAAGCCTAATGTGATATAATTTTGACGAAAAGAATTGGTATAAATAATTTCCACTATCCGGTAACACTTATAATAAGTAAAATTGAATTTTATCAAAAGTTGTGCAAGAGATAAATTCGGCTGAAATGTCATATCACTTACTAAGTGACGTGTGAATGTTAATATTTAAATAGTTCGATATTGATCGCTGACTGAATTTGTAATTTTGAGTCGCACGACCGTAATGATGAATTCACTAAAAAATTACATGATTTAATTAATTTATGAAACATTGTAAATTGATTAAATTAATTGATATTTGAGAAATAATTATTATTATTTATTTGATGTTTGAAATTTTAAAAAAAAATTTAATGCATTTACAAGATTTATATTTGCTATCGTTGGTATATGATGTTAATGTAATTTGATGATAATTGCATGAAATGATTTATGGAAATTTTATGTCATTTAATGACATGATTTATGAAAATTTTGTGTTATTTGATGACATACATGTAAAGAAAGGATTAGAGAGAGAAACAATCAAGGGAATTAAATAGGGAATTTTTAATTAGAGAATGAGAAAAGTTTCATTCTTTTAAATAAAACATATTCTCTAATTCACTCTGTACGTACAATTCATTCGTTCTCATTCAGTCTGTTTCTTTCTCTCCTTCAAAATTTTCATGGTAGACAACAACAACAAAAAAATTCAAAAATATTTCAACTCCATATAAAAACATCAAATAAAATAAAAAAAAGTGGTTCATCCATCTCTTGAAAGGATAGGATGGACATCTTGAAGATCTGAGGAGATATCATCATTCAAGGTATGAATTCTACGCAACATCCCAAGAGGAGTCCATTTTTAAGATGTGCTTCAAGGCTTACCATAATAAGGTATGTTTCTCTTTAATAGATAATGATATTTGATGTAATGTTTGTTGAAAGAAAATTTTAATTATCATAATTTGTAAGTACATATCACTGCATCATTTAATTTGAAAATTGTTTATGTAGCTTGAATTGTTTGTTGAATGAATCGATTGGTGTTTTATTTTAATAAATCAAAACTAATATTTCTATATGCTTAAATATAATTTTTTTGGAACCATGTTCTAAATTTTCGATATAAAGTCTAATTTTTAGACTATAAATTTTGTATGTTCGATTTACCTGTTGGGTTCTTATTTTGTTAAATTTATATTTTTTAAATAAAATGTTTTATTATAGATCGATATTATAAACATTCAATTTAGAGTATAATCCTTTAGATCTAAAACTTTGTATGTTCATATAATTTTGGTTGGGTTCTACTTTAACAAATTAAGCTAAAAAATTTGTACGAACATTATAGTGTTTTATCGAAGATTCATTTGTTAAATCGTATAAACAAATTGTAATTTTAGATTTGAAAGTTTACGTGTATGCATTTTGTATTTGTATTGTTTAAGGAATTAAAAAAGGAAGATGTTTCAAAAAATCCAAATTTTAATTTGATTACTATAAGTCTCTAATTTGTATTGATTGGACATATTTTATTGAATCTTACATACACATAATTACCGTTTTGACAATAAATTTACTTTAAATTGATTGTTATAAATCTCTTATTTTTATTATTTAGAAAGACTTGGTTTAATCTTATATACACATAATTAATTGTATATGTATGTTTGTATATATAAAAGTTAGTACATGTATTTCATATTTTCAAAGTATGATCAATTAGAAAAATGAAATGGTAACATTTAACTTTTCTAGTATTGTAAGAACATATGCTAAATACTGTTATAATTATCTACAATGACAAATTTGTTAATTCAATAAGATTGGTAAAATGTTTATCAATTAAGATACACAAACGAATTGAAGATTGACAAATAGAAATATAATATGTAGTTACTAATAAAAGATTATTGCATGTTAATGTTTCAACACCATGCAAAGTGCCTGATTTTACAACTGCTCAATACATTCGTAGTTTGGTCACTTACGCTTTTATTTGGATGAGACTATGTATTGCATTCTATGAGTTTAGAACTCTAAAAGCAATACAAGACTATGGATATTTGATCTATATACAATTGCATATAAATGTTATATGGTGAATGGTTAAAGTTTGTAATGTACAATATTTCGATGAAATTAGTTCATCCGAAAACCAAATAAACCATAGTACAAGATCGAGTATTCAATTTGATTATTCACAAAAGGATCGTATTATGTCAAATGTAACACTAGACAAAACTACAACATAAATCCAAGAACTCGATCGCTAAAATATTAGTTTGATTAGTTTATGTAAAGCGGAACGTATCTAATGTCCTTAAAAGCTAAGGATAATTGAATGTATTTTTGTAAAGAGTTCGTTATGATATTGTAGTAAGGGTTTAGTTTTGAATGGTTTGAACATTTAGAAAGAATAACGAATTTACAAGAGTAGATATGATTTAAGGTTCTGTTAGGATAAAGAGAGTGAATAATCATGTCTGCTTCATAAAGAAACAACAGAAATAAGAATTGTAATAATAGGGATTGATACTTAATATTGGAATAAGGAATGTGATTTCTATTTCGAAATATAATATCATATATAAAATTGTTTTATGTGATATTTGTTTCTTTGGGTTTAGGATAATTGATCAAGAAACTTTCCACTGTAAGCTAGTTACAGTATGAAATAAATAAACTATATTAAGTGAATGATGGACCTCAAAATTTAGTATGAAGTTATAGTCATGGAAGAAATAGTGGGAGCATGCCAATAGCACTTATTGATTGCATCATATTATGAAAATTGTTTCCGTAAAACGTACCGAACATTATTTATGAAATAATGACTATTTTTTGATATCAACTGAGAAATAGATATTGCTATATTTCAGTATGAATTTATGAATATTCATTATGAAATAGTACTATAATGTGGTATTTGTTTTCATAACAAAGGTGATGCACTAGAAAATACAGAAGTATCTTGTATTATTTACAGTTGTTTTGGAATTATAGACTAAGCCATTGTTTTGAGAAAATAATTTTATTATATGATTTTGAATCATATGATATGGTAAATGATATCTAAAACAATTAAGGGCTATGCACCCATTCAGTTGGAGTATCATAAGAGTTGATGAACTCTTCGATTGTTACATATAGATGTATGCAATTGTAAGTCTATTAATAACAAAATGGTTTCATGTACTTTTTCATATCCACCAATGAGTTATTACCTACATGGACATGTGCATTTGATACATATGTAGTATGTTTATGGCACACTCATATAGTATAAAAAAGTGAATGAAATATCATGCAATAGAATCAATTTGATCGAATGAGTGAGTATATTGGAAAAGGTTCCGAATGTACCTAAAAATGAATAAAGTTTCAATCTCAAAAGCCACTCCTCCATATGATACATAATGATGCATCGATAAGGAGTAATCAAACTTTGTCAGATAATGTACGATTAATTATGAGTGAAGTTGAGTTAGTTTCTTTCTATAACGTCATGTACTTAAGAGTAACACACAAGGTTAATATTATTTTATCTAACTAATAGTTTACAAAATTACACAAGATAAGGGTCAAAATAAAACCCCAACATATCCTAGGCGAAGGAATTGGTGGATTGTGTGAGTCGAAAGATTGCACGTAATAATTGTTCATAAGGGATTTTGTATGAATCACCCCAAATGAATTTTCGGAAGACTATCATTGGATGACATATTTTTGTTTTGAACGTATGTTTTGTAAACTAAAACCCAATCAGTTTTATAAATAAAAAGATTCATAAAACATTTATGAATACCTATTTTGTACGCTAAGAAATAATTGTTGTTTCAAGAAATACCAACTTCATTGTAATGAATTTTTTTTAAGGAATTATTGGTAGTAAAATGAAATTAGATACGATCCATAGATAAAACTGATTAAATGAGATGAAATGAAATTAGCTAACCTAAATGAAGACAACACATTAGAGTGTCTAATGATTATTCTCGCACATTAGAGAAAACTATGAGTTTCTAATCGATGTCGATAATATATAATCCTCAATTGTTTAAAACATTAACAATGTTGACTCTATGATATGATATGATGCGCAAATCTGAAAAAATTCCACGTATGCTATCAAAATATGATTTTAGTAGTCATAACCTAAGGGATATGATCCATCGGCCGTGATTGTGTCTTTATAAGCATGACTATGCAGTTGGAATTAAATGAGCAATGTTGACAAAAAAAATATCACAAATTTCAATTCTTGAAATTAGCATAATTGATTCGATATTCAACGTGCTCACGTTGATTCGGATTTACTTATAAAATTACCACTTGATATGACTTTATGTTTTTTACATACGCATTGAAGCAGGAAATTCTAAATAATCATTTAGAATAAACTGTTTACACATAATATCTCTTGAAGTTGGTGGGAGCAATATTGAGTTTGTGAGTCTGTGGATATGATCCAAGAAATGAGAGAAAGTATCATTTTACAAGCATCAAAATTGAACAAATATTTTGACAGAAATATCAAATAGTTCAATTATCAATGAAAATGCAGAGGAAGTGTGTGTTTATAAGAAAGAATTACATTAATATTTTAAACTATAAGTAGACAACACGTTGTTGATTTTACACGATGTACTTGTGTTAAAATCAACCTAAGTTGTTTTAATGCACAATTTTTGATTGTAAATGATGTCTTTTATAGTGAGTATTAAAGACATTGGAAATGTCCCAAATCGATATGCAAAGGCAGCTTATTAAATTGTTTAATATGGAAGATGTGAAATGGGTTCCTTATGCATTGGCAACAGAAAAAAAACATCTTATGAAGGAGTGTTCCGACTCAAACTTTATAAGTGATAGTGGGTATAATATGTCAATAATAAATTCTAGTTAAGAAACTTTAAGTTGAAAATGTTCCAAATGAAAGACCATAGCCGATTCAATGAAAAAAGCTAAGTATATCGCCTTTAATAGGGCCAAAATAAAGACAATTGCATAAAATATATAAACGCAAAAATGTATAACTGAGCCGATTCCAAATGTTGAGAGTCTCATAACAATGTTATATGATATTAATGTTGTGATATAGTTCATAACAGAACTTAGAGCTCACTAGAAGTTGAGTGACATACTCCGAATTGTTTCGCATGATAAAATAGTTTATCACCATCGGAGAGAGTTGATTAACAGAGTAGATAATCAAAACATAATAGCATATCCATTCGCAAAGGGACTGGTCCAATTGGTATTGAGAAAACTGATTGGAGAAGTTAGAATAAGATTCCATAGTTGACCCCAAGTGTAAGTGAAAGATTGATGGAGTTGGGGGTATGCTCTAGGAGCAATTATGTAATTTGTTACATATATCTAACTCATTGACAAATCTTGTTCAAAATAAAAGGTATTTTCTTACTGTTATGTACTTGGTATAATGTGGTTATATCAATTATTAATTTAATTAAAAGTATATTTAATATAAATATCCATAAATGGTATGTTTTATGATAGTAGTTACAAAGTGTAACGAATCGCATTTCTTACTTCAAAAGACAAGTCATTAAGGGCGAAAGAAAGAGATAGAAAAGAAGAACTAAACAAAACACAGAATCTAACAGTGGAACATAATAATATATAATCATAACGTAAGTTTTACATTGTCACTCGCAATATAATACATCAGAGCAATAGTAATACAGACACCATACTTAGACAGTCATAACTACCTATCCATACATCACAATCCAAAATACATATACAGTAGAATATATATATATAGTATTTGGCTAACGATGAAGCCACATGCTCCAGCTCCTCCATAATGCAATCGTAAGAACCTGGATCACTTGGCTACGCATAAAAATTCGAGTACCTAAGAGTTTAGGAAAAAACAAAAAAATTAACTCCGAGTCAGACATGGGTCTGGTGTGAGTAAAATGGTTAAATTGCTTTAAAATGAAAATCATTTGAAATCAAAGGTATCTCGTAAGATCACGCCGCACAAAAACATGGATGGGTTTTTTACCTTACAATAAACAAATCACTTTAATAGAAAATCGATATTATCATAGTGTCTAGAGTCTTCAAATAAAATAGAACATGCATCTCATGTTCCAACGTATTTGGGAACAATTAAAAATGTATGGCACTTATTGGAGAATGGATTCCAAAAATGACTAGGCTACTGTGCTACCACCCGTCACAACGCCTCTACAAATGTACCGAGTTTGAACCTATCGATCCCTGCCAACACAAGACTGGTCTGCCTCTTACTGGATAGTATCGAATACATCACCACCATGATTATGAACGGTAACTGTACCATAGCATACAGAAAAAGGGACAAATATCGATTCTAGACCGGTGATGACATACCCTAATGGGTGCGACCCATATGGCCCTGTTATATCTCCCCTATTTTAGTCAATCCCGATTGATGAGGCTTGAGGCTACGATTACTTTTTAAGAAATTCACACTTAGAATGCTCATTGCCCTCCAATGATAATGTACTAATAGCATTCGTCTATACAAGTCCGTTTTGGGTCTAAACGAAACCAAAGACACTATTTCCACCACACCTATTATTGGAATTACCCTCAGAGTTAGTGACAAATAGCCCTTGCACTCTAAAATCTCCATCCTAGATCTTGCCTTTAGAATATTCCCAATCGCTCGTTTAAATTGGTTCAAAGTGGTTTTTTGGATAATACTATTATCCAATCCCGATCTCATCGAATCAAAATGATAAAATTTTAAAGGCCAAGTTTGTTTAAATAAACAATTCTACAACCAGAGTGTACATATTCACATTTGGAAATTCATTCCATATGTTTACTTATCATGACCTATCCATTGAAATTAATTCACTTGTAAACATCACATTTATGAAACTCGAAATAGTGATCAGTATGAGTCGATTTACTTTCAATAAAACATGTTAACCATTTATTCTAACTATTTAAATTTGTTTGGCTACTTAATAGCACAGAAAAAATAATAATTGAAATCAATATCTAAGAGAAATAAAAGTCAAAGCATAGATCATTAACTTCAATCAACGATTTATAATTAATATTAAATCAATTTATAATTCGGAACTGAATTGGTTTCAATTAATTGAGTCAAGTTATATTTTTAATCTAGATTACTTGTCAATCAAAGAAATTTATAAAATGATTTATCCTTAATTAATTAAATTAAACAACCCATTTAGTAATTAATTGATTAATTAACGTACAATTGATTAAATAAGAAATTACTTATTTGTTACTTTCAATTGTTATAAATCATTAAATTTTACATTGTAGAAATTTCGATGATATTAGTTCAGATGAAAATATTCGACGATATGATCTCAATGCAAAAACTCACGCATCATTTGGATTTAAAACGAATAAGAAATAGTGTTTTAAAATTTATAGATTATTAAATAAAATAATCAATTAAATTTTCTTTTTAAACATAACTCAACCCATACGAATCCAAACCCGGCCCACAAACCCTTCTCTCTTCTCCCAGCTCTTCCTCTCCTCTCTCAAATGTTCAAGTGCATGAAACTGTGCACGAAAGTGTGCACATGCACACAACCCCCGACCGATTGAAAGGTAGTGCGGATTAAGGATCTTAAGGCTAATTTAATACTAGAGGGGGTGAATAGTGTTTAATGGATTCTAAGACTTATATGGACTAATTTAAAATTTATGTTATAAAAAATGCAGAACTTAATCACAGAACAATCATGGAATCAAACACAGATGCAGAAAATAAGTAAAAAGCAGTAAAAAAACACACCTGATTTTAAACTGGTCCAGAGTTATCCTACATTTAGTCATATATCAAGGCTAACACTTCGTACAGATTTTTATTATACTAATGTCCAAATTACAATTCTGAATTTCAAAAGGCCTTGAGGTACCCTCATGTCTTTGAGTCCGGGGCAAACTCTCTTGATTTACGGGACATAAGATCACCCAGTTGATTTCCAGGCACAACCACACCTTATAGAGAGACTCGATAAACTTGTGATTAAAAATTGATCCTATAATTCTGAATAGCAATTTGATCTTCGAGAGAGGGTAGAGAATCAAACAACAATGAGATTCTAATTTGATTCACTCGACAATTCAGCAGAATTTCAGCATGATCTTAAAAATATGAAAATTTTTAGTATGTGGATTTGTGGAGAAGAAGGAGCGAAGTAAATAAGAAATTAGTTAGTTAAAAAATTCGTTTGTGAAGGCTATTTATAGACCAGTAACAGTCATAACCGTTCGTGAAGAGATTTAAATGAATGGACACTTCTTCGAAAATTGAAACTTTTGATTTTAACGGCTACCATGTCGACATGGGGTATCCCATGATGTCGATATCCCTTAGTTAAAAACAATGTAAAATTTGTTTTGAAAATGGCATTGAAGGGAAAACAAGATAAAATGATTCTGAAGCAAAATACAATAATTTTACTATGTTTTAAAATAAAGAAGATTAGAAAAGTATATTTTTAGAATGTATATATAAATTTGATTTTTAATCTCAAGTATATATATATAAATTATAAAGAATATTTAAAAATCAGAAGATGGTTTCTAAAAAAACGAAGTTTGAAACAAGAGTTTATTTAAAAACAAAAACAAAGAATATTTTAAGGTTAAAACATCTTTTTGAAAATCATTTGGAAAGATAATTTTCATGGATAAAACATTTTGAAAAGCAGTTTTGAAAATCATTTTGAAAAACCACTTTGAAGTAGCATTGCAAGCTTCTTCTTGCAGAATATTTCATCACATTAGGACTCGAGAACTTGTACCAAACCAGGATGTTCGTGCGCTTGTAAGCCACTTGATCTTGATCCTTAAATTGATATCTTGAGGGGTTAAATTAATCCGCACTCCCTTTCAAAGGGGCTAAATTAATATCTTGAAATCTTGATCTTGATACTCATGAGTCTTCAAACTTGATTTCTTCATTCTTGATCTTTATACTGTACAGTCTTCAATAATCAGTACCTGCCTTACATATATCCTGCATAATAACATTCACATATATTTAGACAGTAGTGTTAGTATATAAGTTATAATAAAATAAGTTATAAAGGTTGTTATCATCAAAACCACTATCTCCGGTTCGTAACAATCTCCCCATTTTTGATGATGACAACCTTATAAAATATACTTACCACTTCGATCATACCATAACTCCCCCTTACACCAACAACTCCCCCTTACTCCAAGCCTACTATTTTATATAACTTCTCCCCCTTTGTCATTAACAAAAATAACCTATAAACCTTGAACTTAATAGAAAATGAGATAAACAAACACATGACATAAGAATAATAACTATGTATGGGTGAAATACATCATCCTAAGTTAAATGGAATTCAAGATTTTATACACTAAATATTGTTTTAGAAGAACATTAATTAAGATAACACTTATAAACAAATTAACAAACCAATATATAATCAAGAAAATGAAAAAAAAAACGCTTAATGAGGACCATTAACTATTGGTGATTTATGGACCGAACAATTTGGATAGTGGAGACAAAAGTTTCCATGTTGTTCGACTAAGTTCCCATTAGCGTTAAAAAGGACCTCTCCAATGCCAGCATCATCTTCAATCTATATGAACATTCAGATTCAGCAGAGGATGTTCTTCTTCTTGATCCTCTTGTGGTTCCTCTAGAGGCTCTTCTTCTTCAGAATCCATGGCTTGCGAAGATTCTTCAATGACAATGGGATTGGCATGGTTATCCATAAGGAAGTTTTGTAAATTCCTAAGGATTCTACCTTGCCAGTCTTATTTTCTAGCTATTCGCAGTTGAGTCACTTGAATTTCGATCATCATTTGAAGCAAATCTTTCATCTTCTCTTGTAATTTGATGATTTGTACGTGTGTGGAACGTTGAAAAGGACCAAGATGAATAGAAGTAGGTGAAGAAGGTTCATTATTAGAAGAGGAATTAATTTACTATTTTAGAAGTTTATTACAGAGAATAAAATAGAGAAAAGGAGTAAAAGTCCAAATATATAAATATATAACTTAACTAATTTTAGAGTAAAATTTAAATTTGAAAATCTCAGCATGTATGTCGACATTGGGGGATGGGTCATGTTGGCATGCCAGTTCAATTTTTGAGAAATTTTTATTTATATCAATTATTAACTATACTTGTATTATTTATAATTTATATTTCAGTTAATGAACATATACCTAATTCTCTTCTAAATTTAGTAAAGTTTTGTTCATTTAGTGGTTTAGTTAATATATCAGCAATTTTTTTTCAATATTAATATATTCAAGAGTTATGACTTCTTTACTTATATTATCTCTAAGAAAATGATGTCTAATATCAATACGTTTTGTTCTAGCATGATGAGTTGGATTCTTAGATAGGTTTATTGCACTAGTATTATCACAATAAATCGGTGATTTAGTTATAGTTAATCCAAAATCTTTTATAGTTTGTTGCATATATATAACTTGAGATCAAGCCAAAGCAGCAGATATATATTCTGCTTCAGTTGTTGAAAAGGATACAATGTTTTGCTTCTTACTAAATCAGGAAACCAGAGGATGAACTAGAAAGTGACAAGTTCCGCTTGTACTTTTTCGGTCTGATTTACGACCAGCGTAATCAGCATCACAATATGCAATTAAATCAAATACATCATTTTTAGGATAAAATAAACCATGATCTAAAGTATGTTTTACATATCTTAAAATTCTTTTAACAGCTTTTTAGTGAGTTTCTTTAGGTTGAGATTGGTATCTTGCACAGAGACAGACACTATGCATGATGTCAGGATGACTTGCTGTTATATGAAGTAGCGAATCAATCATTCCTCTATATAATTTTTGATCAGCATCTTTTGATTTATCTTCTTTACTTAAAGCTACATTAGTTGTCATTAGATTTAGTTTCCCACTAGAAGTGGTCAATCCAAATTTATTAATTAAATCCTTAGCATATTTTTCTTGACTAAGGAAAATTCCTTTATCTAATTGTTTGATTTGAAGTCCTAAGAAGAAACTTAGTTCTTCCAAATGACTCATTTCAAATTCTTAGTCATTATATCTGAAAATTCTTTATTCATTATGCTATTAGTTGATCCAAATATTATATCATCTACATATATTTGTACTAATTGAATACCATTTTTTCTTTTAATAAAAAGAGTTGCATCTATTTTACCGATTTCAAAACCAGATTGTAGTAAATAAGATCTTAGTCTTTCGTACCAGGCTCTAGGAGCTTGTTTCAGACCATATAGAGCTTTCTTTAATTTATATACATGATGTGGAAATTTATTATCTTCAAAAAGTAGATATTTTCAACATAGACATCTTCTTTTTCAAAACCATTTATAAAAGCACTTTTAACATCCATTTGATATAACTTGAAATCATTGTAATTTGCAAAAGCAAGTAGAATCCTGATAGCTTCTAGTCTTGCTACGGGTGCAAAGGTTTCTTCATAATCAATTCCTTCTTCTTGAAAATAATCTTGCGCGACTAAACGAGCTTTATTTCTCACGATCTCACCAAGTTCATTTATTTTATTTTTATAAATCCATTTTGTTCCAATTATATTTTTATCCTGAGGTTAAGGAACAAGTTCCTAAACATTATTTCTGGTGAACTGATTCAATTCTTCTTGCATAGCAAGAATCCATGAATCATCAGATGATGCTCCCTTTGGATTTTTAGGTTCAATAGTTGATATAAAAGCTACATTACTCATACTATCCATTTGATTTCTTGTTTTAACTATAGATTCAATATTTCTTATTATATTTTCTATAGGGTGATCTTTTAATGGCCTAATTATTTTATTAGGTTGAATGATTTCACAATTAGTTTCATTAGACTCATTATTTAAAGTTACAAAATCTTCTTCATATTCTATTTGTACGGTATCTTTAAAATTTTCATCAAAAGATACATGCAGTGTTTCTTCAATAGTGTTAGTTCTTAAATTATTAACTCTAAATGCTTTACTTCTATTAGAATATCCGATAAAGATATCTTTGTCGGATTTAGATTCAAGTTTGTTTAAATTATCTTTTGTATTAAGAATAAAACACTTACTACCAAAAACTATAAAATAAGCTACTATGGGTTTCTTATTGTAAAGTAATTCATATGGTGTTTTATTAGTTAATGATCTACTTAAAATCCTGTTTAATATATAACAAGCTGTAGCGACTGCTTCAGCCCAAAAGTTTTTAGGTAAGTTACTATTAGAAAGCATTGTTCTAGCACACTCTTGAATCATTCTATTCTTACGTTCTACCACTCTGTTTTGTTGTGGAGTTCTTGGAAAAAAGAAATTATGAGTAGTTCTTTTTTGATTACAAAAATTCTCAAAATTTTCATTTCCAAATTCTCCAGCGTGATCACTACAAATATTTTTTATTTTCAAAGAAAGTTGATTTTGAATTCTTTTAGCAAAATTTTTAAACAATTTAAAAGCATCACTTTTAAGTTTAAGAAAAATTGTCCAAGTATATCTAGAATAATCATCTACAATTGCAAAAACATATTTATTGTGATTAATTGATTGAACTTTAGATGGACCAAATAAATCTAAATAAAGCAATTTTAGTGGTTTAGAAGTAGAGATCAAATCTTTTAATTTAAATGAACTTTTCTTAAGTTTTCCTAATTGGCAAGCATCGCATATACTATCTACTTTAAAGTTTAACATGGGAAGACCTCTAACTAAGTCAAGTTTTGATAATCTAGATAATAGCTTGAAATTTAAATGACCAAATCTTTTATGCCAAATCCAAAGGTCACTTGTATTAGCCAAAATACATAAGTTATCATTTGAAACTTTCATACTAAGGATGTAAATGTTTTTCTTCCTAATTCCTTCAAAGATAATGTTTGACATATTATCTTCGATTTGACACTTGTCTTTTCCATATTTAATTTTAAATCCTTTATCACATAGTTGACTTACACTAAGCAAATATGTTTTAAATTCTTAACTAGCAAAGCATTAGAAACAAGAGGAGTTTTAGAATTATCGACATTGCCAATGCCAATCATATATCCTTTTGAGTTATCTCCAAAGTTGACCGATCCACCATCTTTATATATAATATCATTGAGTATCTCGGATTTCCAGTCATATGCCTTGGACAACCACTATCTAATATTCATTTATCTTTCTCAATTTGCACAGTTTTTTTGTTGGTTGTTGATTCTTCAAAAGCCATGTAACATGTCTGTTCCTGCATAACAAACCAATTCGGTAGATAACTAGATTTTTCATAAAAACTATATGCAGACTTATGATACTTTGATGAAATGCATAAATTCAAACTAGTATTAACAAAATTTTCTAAAAATGTCATTTTTAACCTTTTAAGTTTCAGATTATGAAAACTAGGAAAACCTACGCTTTGATACCAATTGAAAGGGAGTGCGGATTAAGGATCTTAAGGCTAATTTAACACTCGAGGGAGGGTGAATAGTGTTTAATGGATTCTAAGACTTATATGGACTAATTTAAAAAATATGATATAAACAAATGCAGAACTTAATCACAGAACAATCACAGAATCAAACACCTCATACAGATTGAATTTAACAGCCACCATGTCGACATGAGGTATCCCATGATGCCGACATCCCTTAGTTAAAAACAATGTAAAATTTGTTTTGAAAATGGTATTGAAAGGAAAACAAGATAGAATGATTTTGGAGTAAAATAAACCAATTTTTCCTATGTTTTAAAATAAAGAATAGCAGAAAAATATATTTTTAGAATGTATATATAAATTTGATTTTAAATCTCAAGTATATATATTATAAAGAATATTTAAAAATCAGAAGATAATTTTTAAAAAACAAATGAAGTTTAAAACAATTGTTTGTTTAAAAACAAAAACAAAGAATATTTTAAGGCTAAAACATCATTTTGAAAATCATTTGAAAAGCAGTTTTGAAAATCATTTTGAAAAACCATTTTGAAGTAGTTTTGCAAGCTTCTTCCGACAGAATATTTCTTCACATCAGGACTCGAGAACTTGTACAAAATCAGGATGTTCGTGGGTTTGTAAGCTACTTGTCGTAGATTTGTAAGCTACTTGTCGTGGGTTTGTAAGCCACTAAGAAGGTAGAAATGGGTTCCATCCCAAATAAAATTTGGAATGAAGATTTCCATGCTATTATGAAGTTTTAAAAAAACTAGACACTCATCTTGAAATCTTGATCTTGATACAAATGAGCCTTCAAACTTGATTTCTTCATTCTTGATCTTTATACTGTACAGTCTTCAATAATCAGTACCTGCCTTACATATATCCTACATAATAACATTCATATATATATAAACAATAGTGTTAGTATATAAGTTATAATAAAATAAGTTACAAAGGTTGTGGTCATCAAAACCACTATCTCCAGTTCCTAACACCGACCACACCTGCCGCCGACCCTCCTCGAAAGTCGCCCGCAACCGCTACAACTCGACTACCCTCCTGAAAACACGATTCAACCTTGGGTTCGAAAATCGAATGCCTAACCCGAAAATTGAATGCCTAACCCGAAACTTGAATGAAGCCCATCCCACTAAAAATGCCTCGCGCTTCACCTATGACTACCGTCCACCACAAGAATTCACCCAGATCCGCTACCATTTTCCCCCTATGCGAACCCTTCTCTCTCTCTCTCTCTAAACGTCGCCATTTCTCAACGAACCAAAACCAAAATAACCATTCAAAAACCCTAGTTTGCCCTTTTCTAGCCCACACACACAACTAAAAATCACTGTGCCATTTTTCATGAATCCCTCATAGCCTAACCCTCCTCCACGCCAAACACCGTGACATGAAATTGCTCAAATCGCAGGAATTTTGTGATATGTCCCTCTACACAAGACTAAAAACCTTCAAACGGCTCTCAAAAATCATCTTATTCAACTATGATATCAACTGTTTAATCCATTTATAAATTTATGGTAGTTGAATTTCGCCTAAATTAGACCCGCTTAATGTAATAAGGAGTTTTCTCTCTCTTTCTCTCTCTCTGATTGATAGAATTAAATGAAATCAATTTTAAAATATTCTATACTAAAAAAAAACAGATTTTGTTTTGGAATCATGATTTAAAACTAACTGGATGTTGCTATATTGATTTTCAAATTTAAAAGTTAACTGTTTTAGACTAAAAACAGGAACAGATCAACTTCGAGGAAGAAGCACAGTGTCTTGGTGGAACTGACCATGTTGAACACACTCATACATATGCGTTTACACATAGCAGATACATATTCACTTGTCACGGAACAATGATTCATCCATAATCATAGTTACATACATATATATGTGTGTGTGCGTGTGTGTGCGTGTGTGTGATATTCAGTTAGCAAAATAAGGTATTTTACTCACAGTTGTAAAAGGAATGAACAGCTGCTTAAATCTTCTCCCTCCAAGCTCTTTGAACAACCCAATCTTTCTTTTATCTTAATGGTAGAGAGATTTTTTTTAAATGAACAAGCATATATATATAAGAGAATGGAGGGGACAGTGCAACAAGAAAGGGCTGGAGTATATACATGAGGGTGGCTGATAGGTTCGGGCTTCATCACTTTATTTATTTTTTACTTTGTGGGCTTGATATTATTTTTTGCATACTGATTTTAAGTTTTCAATGACGAAGCTTTATATATATATATATTATCATAAGTTTGAAATGGTGAAGCTTATATATATAATATATATTATCATATTCAGCAATTAACGTTTGAAAATTTAGTTTAGCTTTCAAAATTTATAGATTTGAATATTCTCAATATCAGAAATTAAGTTATTCAACTTATAAAAATTAATATTTCAATATTTAAAATTAATTAATTATTCTAACAACAGATGGCTAAAAATCTGGGTCATTACACAAAGTGTTGTAACCATGAGTAATTTATCACAATAAAACAAATAACCATTTTAAATATTCCTAGTCAAGATGTATCGAGACTGGATATCGATACATCCATTGAGACTAGAGTACATAACGCTCTCAAATGTTGGGCAGTGTATTACTCATGACAGTTGGGGGCACCAATGGGTTACGTACTGATAGTTATTGGATAACTGTGGAAAGACGCACTTGATAGTTCTCTATTGGTCAATATAACCATGGTCAAGCAGAAAATATCAATGTGACTAATTTACACAGTTCCCTCGACTTGAGAATATTGTTGATCTTTAATATGGATTCTCCGCTTTGATTATAGTTAAATAGTGACACGACGTCCATTGAATAAATATAGTTAGGTCTAATGGAAGCATTGGAAGTGAAACATTAATCAAGAGAGGATTCGTCTCCTTAGTTATAGGAGGTTGGTATCACGGTCAATTGAAATCAACTCAAAGTCAAAGTCTCTGGTCACAGCATTTCAGTTAATAATAATTGTTACTATTGAACTAAGAACTTTTTGTTTGGACTATAAAATTTAACGTGGACGATATTTGAATTTTGACCATTACCAAATTCTGTAAGTCCTAATGTGATATAGTTTTGACGAAAAGAATTGGTGTAAATAATTATCACTATCGGGTTCCTCTTATAATAAGTAAAATTGGATTTTACCAAAAGATGTGTAAGTGATAAATTCGGCCAAAATTCACACCACCTGCTAAGTGATGTGTGAACATTAATATTAAGATAGTTCGATATTAATCGTTGACTGAATTTATACCTTTGAGTAGCACAACCGTAATTGTGAATTCTCTAAAAAACCACATGTTTTAGTTAATCTATAAAACATTGTAAACTGATTAAATTAATTGATAATTGAGAAATACTAATTATTATTTATTTGATGTTTGGAAGTTTTTTTAATTATTTTAATGCATTTATATAAGATATATTTGTGTGCATGGGTATAGGATATCAATGTAATTTAAAGATAATTGCATGAAATGATTTATAGAAATTTCATGTCATTTAATGATATGATTTATGGAAATTTATGTCATTTGATAACATGATTTATGAAAATTTTATGTTATTTGATTACATATGTGTAAAGAAAGGATTAGATAGAGAGAAACAATCAAGAGAATTAATTAGAGAAGTTTTAATTTAAAGAATTAGAAAAGTTTCATCATTTAAATAAAAAAACTCTAATTCATTCTGTACTTACAATTTATTCATTCTCATTCAATTTGTTTCTTTCTCTCCTCGTAACTTTTCATGGCAGATAACAAGAAAAAATTTCAAAAATCTTTCAACTCCGTATAAAAGCATCAAATAAAACAAAACAAAAGTGGTTTATCCATATCTTGCAAGGATAGGATTGGGATCTTGAAGATCTAAGGAGATATCATCATTCAAGGTATGACTTCTAAGCAACATCCTACGGAGAGTCTATTTTAAACACGTGCTTCAAGGCTTTAGATAATAAGGTATGTTTTTACTTAAAAGATAATGATATTTGATGTAATATCTGTTGAAAGATAAATTTAACTATCATAATTTGTACGAGCATATCACTGCCTCGTTTAATTTGAAATTTTTTGTATAGCTTGAATTATTTTTTGAATGAATTGACTGGTGTTTTATTTTAATAAATCAAAATTATTATTTTATATGTTGAAATACAATGTTTTTTGGGGATCTATGTTCTAAACATTCAATTTAAAGTCTAATTCTTAGATCATAAATTTTATATGTTCAATTTATCAATTGGGTTCTTATTTTGTTAAATTAAAATTAAAATTTGTATATGTTTGAATATAATACTTTATTATAAATCTATATAGTAAATATTCAACTCAGAGCATGTTCCTTCAGGTCTAAATCTTTGTATATTCATATTGTTGTGATTGGATTTTATTTAACAAATTAAGCTAAAATTTGTATATGAACATTACAACGTTTTATTGAAGATTCATTTTTCAAAATCATATAAAACAAAATGTAATTTTAGGTTTAAAAGTTTACGTACAAGTATTTTTTGTTTGTATTGTTTTAAAAGTTAAAAAAGTGGAAGATATTTTGGCAGTAAATCAAGTCTCTAATTTGTATTAATTGGACATATTTTATTGAATCTGACATACACATAATTAATGTTTTGATAATAAGTCTACTTTTAAATTGATTGCAATAAATCTCTAAAAAAATTTAGTTAGAATGACTTGATTTAATCTTATATACACATAATTAATTTTATACGTATGTTTGTATATATAAAATTTATTACATGTATTTCATATTTTCAAAGTATGATTAGATTTCTTTCCGAAAGGCGAAAACAATTTAAATGAGGCAATAATATATACATACATTTATATTTCAATGTTTATATCCTAATATTATTATGCCTATTCATAATCATTTATATGCTACATTAATTAAGTTTACAAAATGGGAAATTGTATCAATCATTCTTGTTACCCTTTATTATTTCCCATCATTCCTTTATGTGATTAGCTATCCATTTAATTTTGTTTGTATTTCTACACCTTGTCATCAATTGATAGCACCTATCATATGTTGCACTTAGAGAATTTACACTACATGTTTATACTTACATTCATGCCATATACATGTTGCTAACTAATGACATTCATATAAACAATCAATTTAACTGAAGAGAGAGAAATAAAAGGTTTCTCTTTCCATCTAAATAAATTTATACCTTGACATTAATTAAATAAGTTAAGTAGAAGGAATGAAAAGTTTCTTTTTCTAAATAAATTTATGCCTCGTCGGTAATTGAATAAGCTAAGAGAGAGGAAACGAAAAGTTTCCATCTCTAAATAAAATTAGTATGTGACCTTCACACAGATATTTATATAAGAGTATATATATGATATACTATAATTAATATTCACAACAAATTAAAATTAAACATACTGATTTCATTTAAAAGAAACTCGAAAAAAATCAAAGTATTTTAGACTTCAGAGACCTATTAAAGATCCAAAACGATAATTTTTTTTGAAATTCACTCATTTCTTCCACTACGGGCTGGCCCTGTTCCAACAGCTACATGTAATAAAGCCTACATATCTATATATGTCTACGTATATGTACATGCCTGCAACTATCTTTCAATGTGTCCCCTCCCTATTCGTTCCACCTTACTCCTTTTTAGTTGGCTCGATACTATACAAATCTTGTAGCATCTATTTGGATCTTGTCTCTAATCAATTTATTAAATATTATATTTCTATAAGATACCCTTCGACATTAATATTTAGATTTCTACCATCATAGTTTTAGAATCCAGCAACTGCATTTTGGTTGCAGCAATGCTTTATTACAATTAATGAATACTTGAATCCTAAAAAATATATGAACGTATTCTCTCTGTGTGTGTGTGTGTGTATCAAATTTCCAAAATAAATGGATCCTTTGAGAATTATTAGCAAACTAATTTCACATGGTATAACTCCCAATATCGAAACCTAACTCTAAAAATGAATTTAAAACATTATATTAAATTTTCATCTTACTTGAAAATCATTCGACAAGGGAATCTTAGCTAGACATCCTCTAGTAAGCTATTTCAACCTAAAACATTCATTAAAACATGTTTCTATCATATATAAGTGCATAACACATATGATGGCTAAAATATAAACCATAATTAGGTCCAATATAAATGAAAACGACTAAAATAGGAGTGGTATTCTCACCTAAACCTTTGATTCGCTTTGATCTTTAAGAGCTTTAAGATTTCCATAACTTTTTAATTCTCTTCTTCCTGTTTTCTAAATGGCCATCGCCATTGACAAGTTTCAATGATTTTTATTTTTATTTTGTGGAGATAGAATGAATAGATGTGAGAGAATTGCAATATTTATTATCCTGTAATAAGTCGAGTATTAGCCCTTATAGCCTTCTTCTTATTTTTATTCATTCTCTCCGGTTAGATATGTGCTGCAACTTGATAAGTAATAATACACTCAAATATTTATCATGATAAATCATTATTTATTTCAATCTAAATAACAATAAGTAAATAAATATCCTCCAAATATTTACTTTGCATAATTCACATGTTTTCTTATTTAATTTCCTGTTTGAATCCATCAGGTTCTTAATCTCGTATGTAATTATTTAATTATTTATTTATTAATATACGGGGTGTTACATGCTTCCTTAGTAATTTCATCCCTCAAATTCAAATAAAGTACAATAGTGATTCTCAATCTATGTCTTGTCCACTCTAGCATAAATACACAATTTCCCTACCTATGCACCACAAATAAAATATACTAGTACATCTACTAATACAAAGACAAAACAATAATTAAGCACACATACACACATATACACATACACACATACACACATACATACATGCATACATACATACATATACATATATACATGTATGTATATATATAACTTGGGTTAAGTCCTCGTGACTTTATCTTCTTTTTACCAAATATAATAATTTTGGACTTCACTCCACTAGACTCGCACAAGCTTCATAGCTTATTTCAAATCTTTTTCTACTATTTGAAGCGGTCTCCTCACATAAGTCATGTTTGGTTCCACAATCAAGTCTTCCATTAGTCTTAGACTTACCACCGCATCAGGGTTTCCGACACAGATTCCTAAATATGATACATGAAACACGTTATGAACCCCATTAAAAGCATTTGGTAACTCTACCTTATATGATACTTTACATATCCTCTGAAGTATCAGAAATGGGCCAACATACCTTGGTGCTAGCTTTCATGTCTTTCCAAACCTCGTAGTGCCTCTCGTCGGCGAAACTTTAACAAGCACTTGATCCTCGAGATCAAAGTTTAATTCTTTCAATCTCCTACGGCATAACTGCTCTTCTTAAATTGAGCATCCTTCTCCCTTTTTTGAATCAACTCAACTTTTCTCGAAGATTTTCCTATAAGATCTAGTCCCAATACAAGTCTATCTCATATCTCGCACTAGCATATCAGTGACCTACAAAGTCTTCCATATAGTGCCTCATAAGGTGCCATTCTAGTACTCAACTTATTACAATTGTTTTACGAAAATTCCACTAAAAGTATATGATCTTTCCAAGAACTATCAAAATCCAATGAACAAGCACATAATAAGTCTTAGGTACTTTGTTAACTTTTCTAGTATTTCCATCCATCTTAGGATGGTAAGCTATACTCATACACACTCCGAACCTAAAGCATTCTATAGGCTTCAACAAAATCACTGAAAAGAAAAGGTCTAAGCCACCAATATAATACTTGGAACTTATTTAGTCTTACTACAGTCTTTACACAAATCTCGGCTAACTTAGATGCCATCCTCATAGATGCGCTAGGATAAAATGGTTACTCTTAGTCAACCTATCCATTACGACCTCATATACTCTCGTTCCCAACTCTTGACCATGGTAAGCCATCTATAAAATCTATAGAAACCAAGTCTTGTTTCCACATTGGAACTTCTAAAGGCTGTAAAAGTCCACTTGGATTCCAACATTTAGCCTTAGCTTGTCGGCACGTGAAACATATTTTCACACATTCTGCAATGTCTCTCTTCATTCCTTCTTGATAGAAGCTTCTCCTCATAAATCAATACATCTTAGTACTTCTTAGGTGAAAACAAACTTCGAATGATAGCGCTCGTCCATGACTTCCTTCCGAACTCCTATGTCCAGAACATATAACCTTACTTTCTTCCAAAGTCAACCCTTCCTATCTACTTTAAAACGTCTTAACTATTAAATCTCAAAAGTATACTTTAAACACCTGATCCTTTCGGCACAAAGTGGATCTCCTCTTTATTTCTTGAAGATCTTTTTTATGAGGGATGAATGAAATTTTCGTTAGGTCTGAGGCATCATGCAATGGGTTAAATGGGTAAATTTCAATTTTTTACCATTTTGGATCATATTGGGACCAGGAAGTCAAAGTTGATGTAGATTTAGTCTAAATTAATATTAAATATGTGGTTTTATTTAAACTATAAATTAAAAAAATTATTTAACCTATTCTATGTAATATTTATTGTGTACATACATATGTATACACATGTATGTGTATGTACTTGTGCAACTTATACAATGTACATTGTTAAACATATCCGTATCTAAGTCCATGGATTTAATAGCAATAAACTGCTAGTCTATCATATACATATGTATTATCTAATATATATATATAACTATATTTATAATAGCATATATATATATATCATTGTAAAATAGTAATATTTGCAAATAGAAATAGAAATAAATTTAAATTTAAATTCATATTCAGATTTTAGGTTTCAAATTTCAAATTTCGATCTAGATATTAATATATATTCTAATTTCAAAATTAAATCAATAAATTGTATTTAATAATACATATATATATATATATATACTTACAAAATATATTTTTTAACGAATATATATATATATATATATATATATTAAAAGTAATATTTAGAAATTGAATATAAAATAATATATAATGTTATTTTATATAAAATAACCTTGCGGTTTAATTCTTTTAAAGTAATTTCCATGTGGAGATACTTAAAAATGATTAATATTTTTTGAAAATTAATTTCACAACATATAGATTCATGTTTCAAAAAACAACTACAAACACACGTACATATACATACATACATATACAGATTTTATATACATACATATACAGATTATATATATATATATATATAAGTATTGAAAATGAGTTTCTTATTAATAACGGAAAGAATACCAAAGATTCTGCCTCCCTAAAAGACCTTGGTGGATAGCAAGGAAAAAGAGAACGACAACCGTTATACTGCTAACTGCTAATACAACATGACACGCTGCCATAATTATAATACCATACTAACCAGCCTAACCCAATAACTGCATAAAAAACAACCCTAGCTTGAGTGCCGCAACTCTTCATCTAAGATTAATGAAATGTTCCAGCTTCAAAGAGAATCCATGTCTTCCTGCTCAAGCTTCACAAATCTCCTATGAAATTGTGCACGCATGTCTACCTCAATAAGTTTCGCACGCCACTTGATAGTGAAATTTTTTCCTTCAAAGATTCTCTTGTCTCTTTCGAGCCATATGTAATGAAGAACGTAGCAAAAGCCGTTAACAGAATAACTTGGCTAACACCTTTTCAATCAAACTGATTGTGGATAAACTCCAGCTGATCAATTAGATTTGGTTCAGATTTTGGCAGCAGTCAAAGTCGAATTCAAGCTTGATTCCACGGATAAGAACTAAATCTACACTTAGAAAGTAGATGCATATGTGTTTCTGTAGATTAATTCAGTTGAAAACAGAATGCAACAGTCGAAATGCGTTACTACACAACGCAATGCAACACTGTTATATGTTACAACAGCAAACTGCAACACTTTAATATGTTACAACAGCAAACTGCAACACTTTAATATGTTACAACAGCAGAAACAACAGAGGTATAAAACGTTGCAATGCAACAATGGTATTCTGCGTATCAGTAACGAAAGCAAGAATAATACCAAAAGTTCGTCGGAGGCTTGCCGTGACAATCGCCTTAAGACTTTATTCGAAGTCTCCCAGGGTAAAACCGACGAAACTGTGTGGGATTGTAAGGAGCACGTCAGTCCGAGATGATGATGGCAGCAGAAGTGATATGGGGAAGAAGAAGAACTGTAAACCAGTGAGAGATTTGATCAGGATCTGTCACCTATTTATAGTTTCTGAACGGTCACGGTCGCGTCCGTTCAAAATATATCCGTACTGAATAATTGCGTCTCTTCACTCTTCCAACGGGTCGTACCCGTATTCAATTCAAACGGGCCGCGCCCGTATCCGTTACTGTAGCCAGCAAAACAAAACAAAAACCCGCCGAAAATTGCAGTGTTTTCTGTAGCAAAAATAAGATTTCATAGTAGATCCAAACCCAAGCCCAAGCCCAAGCCCGGCCCGGCCCGGTTCGGTTCGGTACGGGACGGGCGGGCGGCGCGCGCGCGCGTGTGTGTTCATCAGATTTGGGTCCTCCCCCTCGCACAAAATTACCTGACCCTAAGGGCCGATATAGGAAATAAGGATCCTATATATATACCCAATTGAATCTTTCATTTTGCCAATGTGGGACTAAAGTATATTTCATTCACTTTTTAGATTTGTCAACAATCCCCCACATGAATGACAATATACTTTTCCCCCACACAAAGTGGAATATCTCAGACTACGTGTGGAATAATGCTTTTTGAAGGATAAGTAGATGTTTCACTTTGAACTTTCCCTTGTTAACACTCATCGGATATACTTGGCTAATCGGTGAATTATTTCATCTTGAACCGTCTGTTGATATTGTATAACCAGACAATAAGGTTAACAGAGCATTGTTTCACTCCTCCTCCAATCTCTTAGTTGTGTTCATTTCGGTCCTGAACAAATTTGGTTCTGCGAGTGTATATAGAGAATTTAAGCCTTTAATATTCTCATAGAGCCGACCCAGCTCACACTAACATAGGTGATCGCAACCATAAGGAGTATCCTACATATACCCCACTTGTTATTTTACAAGATATGGTCATCATTAAAAAACATAGTTTTAACCTTTAAATACTTCTGTAGGCATGCATTTATGTTGTGCACCATAGGAATGGAGTTGGACTATGTCCATGCAAATGCATTACGTCTTGAGTTATTCAGAACTGGTTTGCCTATTAATCCTAGTCCGTGGGATCTCCAGTCGCCAGGATAGGTTTCCGTATAAGATAACTCTTGTTGGTTTAGGCTTTTAAACCCATTCCCCTCGATGCGCAGTCTATTTTCTCTCTTGATAACCCTTTTGTAAATGGATCCGCAAGGTTATCATTTGTTCTTACATAATCAATGGAGATAGTTCCATTAGAGAGTAACTGCCTAACTGTGTTATGGCGTCGACGAATGTGTCGTGATTTGCCATTATACACAAAGTTTTTCGCTCTACTTAGCGCAGCTTGATTGTCGCAGTGAATACATATGGCCGTTACAGGTTTAGGCCATAAAGGAATATCTTCTAGGAAATGACGAAGCCATTCTACTTCTTCTCCTGCTTTGTCTAATGCAATGAACTCTGATTCCATAGTGGATCGAGCTATGCATGTTTGCTTCGTTGATTTCCATGACACCGCTGCCCCTGCTAGGGTAAAAACATAACCACTCATTGATTTTGATTCCTCTGAATCTGCAATCCAGTTTGCATCACTATATCCTTCTAAGACGGTAGGATATTTTCCATAATGTAAGGAATAGTTAGTGGTATTTTTTAAATATCCAAGCACTCTCATTAGTGCTTTCCAGTGTTCCTTCCCTGGATTGCTTGTATACCTGCTTAATCGACTTACTGCATAAGCTATATCTGGTCTGGTGCAATTCATCAGATACATTAAGCATTCTATTACACGAGAGTATTCCAGTTGCATTACACTCTCATCAGTGTTTTTATGCAGTACTTCCGATGGATTAAAAGGTGTTCTTACCTCTTTAATTCCATAATGTTGGAATTTCTCAATTATTTTGTCTACGTAATGTGACTGAGGTAATTGTATTCCATTAGGCGTTCTTATTATTTTGATTCCCAAAATAATGTCAGCAACTCCTAAATCTTTCATATCAAAATTATTGATAAGCATTTTCTTTATGGTCTCTATAACTTTAATGTTAGGACCAAAGATTAGCATATCGTCCACATATAAACAAACAAACATGTATGATTGTCCAACTTGTTTACAATAAACACATTTGTCACACTCATTTATACGAAAACCATTTCTTATCATGACACTGTCAAACTTTGCGTGCCATTGTTTTGGAGCTTGTTTGAGTCCGTATAGTGATTTTACCAATTTACAGACTTTGTTTTCATTCCCCTTGGATACAAATCCTTCGGGTTGCTCCATGTAGATTTCCTCATCGAGATATCCATTTAGGAATGCTGTTTTTACATCCATTTGATGAATTTCTAGATTGTAGATAGATGCAATTGCTATTAGCATTCTTATTGAGGTTATTCGTGTAACTGGTGAATATGTGTCAAAAAAGTCTATACCTTCTTTTTGACGATATCCTTTGGCTACTAATCTGGCTTTATATTTATCAATAGAGCCATCCGGTTTCATTTTCTTCTTAAAAATCCATTTGCAGCCAATAGGTTTTATTCCAGGTGGAATATCAACAATTTCCCAAATTTTATTACTTAGGATTGAATCGATCTCACTTTGTATTGCTTCTTTCCAACATGAAGACTCAGAAGATGACATTGCTTCCTTCTACGATTGAGGTTCGTGTTCTAACACATATGTGAAAAAATCCGAACCAAATGATTTGGAAGTTCTAGCCCTTACACTTCTTCTTGGCTCTACTTCATCACTTTCACGATGAGTTTCATGTGGGCTATTTGATTCTTCTCGTGTCCTTTTATTCCCTTCATTCTTTTTGTGTGGAAACACTTCTTCAAAGAATGAGGCATCTCTTGATTCCATGATTGTATTTACATGAATATCAGGTATATCAGACTTGAATACCAAAAATCTATATGCACTACTATTTTGGGCTGGTCCTAAATAGTAACAATCAACAGTTTTTGGTCCAAGTTTGACCTTCTTTGGGGGCGGGATATGAACTTTTGCCAAGCACCCCCACACTTTGAGGTATTTGAAGCTTGGTAGATATCCTTTCCATAATTTATATGGAATATTTCCCGTTTTACTATGAGGAACCTTATTTAATATGTGATTAGACATATTTAAAGCTTCCCCCCACAAGTTTGTTGGTAGGCCAGAGGTTAAGAGCATGGCATTAATCATATCTTTTAATGTTCTATTCTTTCTCTCGGCTATACCATTTTGTTGTGGTGAATATGGTGCTGTTGTTTGATGAATTATTCCATTTTCTGCACAGAATTGTTCAAACGGCGACTCATATTCTCCACCTCGATCAGATCTCAATATCTTGATCTTTTTATTTAGCTGATTTTCTACTTCAGCCTTATATTTTATAAACGATGTAATTGCTTCATCTTTACTATTGAGAAGATATACGTAGCAATATCGTGTATAATCATCAATAAATGTGATAAAATACTTTTTCCCACTTCTTGTAGGTAAGTTTTTGAAATCACATAAGTCAGTATGAATCATTTGTAATGGTTCAGTACTTCTGTCAACAGTATGAAATGGTTTCTTAACCATTTTTGCTTCTACACATGTCTCACATTTGTATTTTTTATCTACTTGAAATTTTGGAATTAAATCCAGATTTGATAGTTTTTTCATCTTTCGAAAGTTTATATGTCCTAATCTTTCATGCCATAATAGAGCATCATACTCGACAACATAAGAAACTTCCTTTTTATTCATTTCAGAATTACAATATACATTATTATTGCCAATTACGGCCACATTAGCCTTAAATAGGCCATCACACAAGTATCCTCTCCCTATATAGATTCCAGCCTTAGACAGAACAACTTTATCTGATTCGAAGACCATTCGGAAACCTTTCTTCGAGAGTACTGGTCCAGAGATCAAGTTCTTGCGAATGTCTGGAACATGAAGCACATCATTCAACGTAATAGTCTTACCAGATGTGAACTTGAGAATCACTTTCCCGCTTCCCTCAATCAGTGATACTGCAGAGTTACCCATGTACAATTTTTCTTCATGATCGAGTTTGTTGTAAGTGGAGAACATGGTCTTTTCAGAACACACATGTCGTGTAGCACCTGTGTCAAACCACCACTGAGAAGGGTTCTGAACTAGATTGCATTCCGACAAAACTCCAGAAAAGTTAGACCCATCGATGTCCATGTTTTCCACCACATTTGCTTCAGAATTATTCTGTTTCTTGTGTCTGCAATCCTTTGCTTGATGTCCAGTCTTGCCACAAACCCAACACTGCCCATTGAACTTCTTGGACGGCTTTTGATCATTTCGTTTGGTTTCTGGCGCCTTCCTTTTCTTTTTGTTTTTGTTGGGGTTTCCTTTTTTCTTTGCCCCTTCTGCAACAAAAGTCTCTTTGTTTTTTGGTTTAGTGACTCCGCGATTATCTGACTCGATCTTCAATCTGACGATGAGGTCTTGTAAGGATATCTCCTTCTTCTTGTGCTTCAAGTAATTGCGGTAGTCCTTCCAAGATGGTGGTAGCTTTCCAGTAATTGCTTCAACCAAGAAAGATTCACCAACTTCGTGGCCTTCTGCTTGCAATTCATGGATAATAATCTAAAGTTCATGTAATTGCACAATTACAGATTTTGAATCTATCATTTTGTAGTCCATGAACTTGTCAACTATGAACTTCTTCAGGCTAACGTTTTGCGTTTTGTACTTTGCATTAAGCGCATTCCAGAGAGCTTTTGCAGTTTTAAGTGGCTGATACACCTTGTACAAAACCTTATCCAAATAGTTTAGGATGTAATTCCTGCACAGGAAATCCGAGTGCCTCCATGCGTCAATTGCAGAAATCTCATTTGCTGAATTGGTTTTGCCTGGCGTAGGCGGCACTGGTTCATCTTCATCAAGATACTTCTGCAGACCAAGGGTTGTGAGATAAAAGAGCATCTGACTCTGCCAGGTCAGAAAATCATCTCCGTCTCCCTTGAATGGGTCTGTTTTGTTTAAAGTTGCTGTCTTGATGGACATTTGTTCTGCTGCCATCTCTGTTTTAACCAAAACAGAAAGTCTTAAGATGTATATTAATTCGGTTGAAAACAGAATGCAACAGTCGAAATGCGTTACTACATAACGCAATGCAACACTGTTATATGCTACAACAGCAAACTGCAACACTTTAATATGTTACAACAGCAAACTGCAACACTTTAATATGTTACAACAGCAGAAACAACAGAGGTATAAAACGTTGCAATGCAACAATGGTATTCTGCGTATCAGTAACGAAAGCAAGAATATTACCAAAAGTTCGTCGGAGGCTTGCCGTTACAATCGCCTTAAGACTTTATTCGAAGTCTCCCAGGGTACAACCGATGAAACTGCATGGGATTGTAAGGAGCATGTCAGTCCGAGATGATGATGGCAGCAGAAGTGATATGGGAAGAAGAAAACTGTAAACCAGTGAGAGATTTGATCAGGATCTGTCACCTATTTATAGTTTATGAACGGTCACGGTCGCGTCCGTTCAAAATATATCCATACTGAATAATTGCGTCTCTTCACTCTTCCAACGGGTCGTACCCGTATTCAAATCAAACGGGCCGCGCCTGTATCCGTTACTGTAGCCAGCAAAACAAAACAAAAACCCGCCGAAAATTGCAGTGTTTTCTGTAGCAAAAATAAGATTTCATAGTAGATCCAAACCCAAGCCCAAGCCCGGCCCGGTTCGGTTCGGTACGGGACGGGCGGGCGGCGCGCGCGCGCGTGTGTGTTCATCAGATTTGGGTCCTCCCCCTCGCACAAAATTACCTGACCCTAAGGGCCGATATAGGAAATAAGGATCCTATATATATACCCAATTGAATCTTTCATTTTGCCAATGTGGGACTAAAGTATATTTCATTCACTTTTTAGATTTGTCAACAACCCCCCACATGAATGACAACATACTTTTCCCCCACACAAAGTGGAATATCTCAGACTACGTGTGGAATAATGCTTTTTGAAGGATAAGTAGATGTTTCACTTTGAACTTTCCCTTGTTAACACTCATCGGATATACTTGGCTAATCGGTGAATTATTTCATCTTGAACCGTCTGCCGATATTGTATAACCAGACAATAAGGTTAACAGAGCATTGTTTCCCTCCTCCTCCAATCTCTTGGTTGTGTTCATTTCGGTCCTGAACAAATTTGGTTCTGCGAGTGTATATAGAGAATTTAAGCCTTTAATATTCTCATAGAGCCGACCCAGCTCACACTAACATAGATGATCGCAACCATAAGGAGTATCCTACATATACCCCACTTGTTATTTTACAAGATATGGTCATCATTAAAAAACATAGTTTTAACCTTTAAATACTTCTGTAGGCATGCATTTATGTTGTGCACCATAGGAATGGAGTTGGACTATGTCCATGCAAATGCATTACGTCTTGAGTTATTCAGAACTGGTTTGCCTATTGATCCTAGTCCGTGGGATATCCAGTCGCCAGGATAGGTTTCCGTATAAGATAACTCTTGTTGGTTTAGGCTTTTAAACCCATTCCCCTCGATGCGCAGTCTATTTTCTCTCTTGATAACCCTTTTGTAAATGGATCCGCAAGGTTATCATTTGTTCTTACATAATCAATGGAGATAGTTCCATTAGAGAGTAACTGCCTAACTGTGTTATGGCGTCGACGAATGTGTCGTGATTTGCCATTATACACAAAGTTTTTCGCTCTACTTAGCGCAGCTTGATTGTCGCAGTGAATACATATGGCCGTTACAGGTTTAGGCCATAAAGGAATATCTTCTAGGAAATGACGAAGCCATTCTGCTTCTTCTCCTGCTTTGTCTAAAGCAATGAACTCTGATTCCATAGTGGATCGAGCTATGCATGTTTGCTTCGTTGATTTCCATGACACCGCTGCCCCTGCTAGGGTAAAAACATAACCACTCGTTGATTTTGATTCCTCTGAATCTTCAACCCAGTTTGCATCACTATATCCTTCTAAGACGGCATGATATTTTCCATAATGTAAGGAATAGTTAGTGGTATTTTTTAAATATCCAAGCACTCTCATTAGTGCTTTCCAGTGTTCCTTCCCCGGATTGCTTGTATACCTGCTTAATCGACTTACTGCATAAGCTATTTCTGGTCTGGTGCAATTCATCAGATACATTAAGCATCCTATTACACGAGAGTATTCCAGTTGCATTACACTCTCATCAGTGTTTTTATGCAGTACTTCCGATGGATTAAAAGGTGTTCTTACTTCTTTAATTCCATAATGTTGGAATTTCTCAATTATTTTGTCTACATAATGTGACTGAGGTAATTGTATTCCATTAGGCGTTCTTATTATTTTGATTCCCAAAATAATGTCAGCAACTCCTAAATCTTTCATATCAAAATTATTGATAAGCATTTTCTTTATGGTCTCTATAACTTTAATGTTAGGACCAAAGATTAGCATATCGTCCACATATAAACAAACAAACACGTATGATTGTCCAACTTGTTTACAATAAACACATTTGTCACACTCATTTATACGAAAACCATTTCTTATCATGACACTGTCAAACTTTGCGTGCCATTGTTTTGGAGCTTGTTTGAGTCCGTATAGTGATTTTACCAATTTACAGACTTTGTTTTCATTCCCCTTGGATACAAATCCTTCGGGTTGCTCCATGTAGATTTCCTCATCGAGATCTCCATTTAGGAATGCTGTTTTTACATCCATTTGATGAATTTCTAGATTGTAGATAGATGCAATTGCTATTAGCATTCTTATTGAGGTTATTCGTGTAACTGGTGAATATGTGTCAAAGAAGTCTATACCTTCTTTTTGACGATATCCTTTGGCTACTAATCTGGCTTTATATTTATCAATAGAGCCGTCCGGTTTCATTTTCTTCTTAAAAATCCATTTGCAGCCAATAGGTTTTATTCCAGGTGGAACATCAACAATTTCCCAAATTTTATTACTTAGGATTGAATCGATCTCACTTTGTATTGCTTCTTTCCAACATGAAGACTCAGAAGATGACATTGCTTCCTTGTACGATTGAGGTTCGTGTTCTAACACATATGTGAAAAAATCCGAACCAAATGATTTGGAAGTTCTAGCCCTTACACTTCTTCTTGGCTCTACTTCATCACTTTCACGATGAGTTTCATGTGGGCTATTTGATTCTTCTCGTGTCCTTTTATTCCCTTCATTCTTTTTGTGTGGAAACACTTCTTCAAAGAATGAGGCATCTCTTGATTCCATGATTGTATTTACATGAATATCAGGTATATCAGACTTGAATACCAAAAATCTATATGCACTACTATTTTGGGTTGGTCCTAAATAGTAACACTCAACAGTTTTTGGTCCAAGTTTGACCTTCTTTGGGGGCGGGATATGAACTTTTGCCAAGCACCCCCACACTTTGAGGTATTTGAAGCTTGGTAGATATCCTTTCCATAATTTATATGGAATATTTCCGTTTTACTATGAGGAACCTTATTTAATATGTGATTAGACATATTTAAAGCTTCCCCCCACAAGTTTGTTGGTAGGCCAGAGGTTAAGAGCATGGCATTAATCATATCTTTTAATGTTCTATTCTTTCTCTCGGCTATACCATTTTGTTGTGGTGAATATGGTGCTGTTGTTTGATGAATTATTCCATTTTCTGCACAGAATTGTTCAAACGGCGACTCATATTCTCCACCTCGATCAGATCTCAATATCTTGATCTTTTTATTTAGCTGATTTTCTACTTCAGCCTTATATTTTATAAACGATGTAATTGCTTCATCTTTACTATTGAGAAGATATACGTAGCAATATCGTGTATAATCATCAATAAATGTGATAAAATACTTTTTCCCACTTCTTGTAGGTAAGTTTTTGAAATCACATAAGTCAGTATGAATCAATTGTAATGGTTCAGTACTTCTGTCAACAGTATGAAATGGTTTCTTAACCATTTTTGCTTCTACACATGTCTCACATTTGTATTTTTTATCTACTTGAAATTTTGGAATTAAATCCAGATTTGCTAGTTTTTTCATCTTTCGAAAGTTTATATGTCCTAATCTTTCGTGCCATAATAGAGCATCATACTCGACAACATAAGAAACTTCCTTTTTATTCATTTCAGAATTACAATATACATTATTATTGCCAATTACGGCCACATTAGCCTTAAATAGGCCATCACACAAGTATCCTCTCCCTATATAGATTCCAGCCTTAGACAGAACAACTTTATCTGATTCGAAGACCATTCGAAAACCTTTCTTCGAGAGTACTGGTCCAGAGATCAAGTTCTTGCGAATGTCTGGAACATGAAGCACATCATTCAACGTAATAGTCTTACCAGATGTGAACTTGAGAATCACTTTCCTGCTTCCCTCAATCAGTGATACTGCAGAGTTGCCCATGTACAATTTTTCTTCATGATCGAGTTTGTTGTAAGTGGAGAACATGGTCTTTTCAGAACACACATGTCGTGTAGCACCTGTGTCAAACCACCACTGAGAAGGGTTCTGAACTAGATTGCATTCCGACACAACTCCAGAAAAGTTAGACCCATCGATGTCCATGTTTTCCACCACATTTGCTTCAGAATTATTCTGTTTCTTGTGTCTGCAATCCTTTGCTGGATGTCCAGTCTTGCCACAAACCCAACACTTCCCATTGAACTTCTTGGACGGCTTTTGATCATTTCGTTTGGTTTTTGGCGCCTTCCTTTTCTTTTTGTTTTTGTTGGGTTTCCTTTTTTCTTTGCCCCTTCTGCAACAAAAGTCTCTTCGTTTTTTGGTTTAGTGACTCCGCGATTATCTGCCTCGACCTTCAATCTGACGATGAGATCTTGTAAGGATATCTCCTTCTTCTTGTGCTTCAAGTAATTGC
The DNA here is from genome assembly GCA_030765085.1 of Allium cepa. Taxonomy (NCBI): domain Eukaryota; kingdom Viridiplantae; phylum Streptophyta; class Magnoliopsida; order Asparagales; family Amaryllidaceae; genus Allium; species Allium cepa. The sequence goes on from CM060930.1 coordinate 178,171,475, forward strand.
GGTAGTCCTTCCAAGATGGTGGTAGCTTTCAGTAATTGCTTCAACCAAGAAAGATTCACCAACTTCGTGGCCTTCTGCTTGCAATTCATGGATATTAATCTGAAGTTCATGCAATTGCGCAATTACAGATTTTGAATCTATCATTTTATAGTCCATGAACTTGTCAACTATGAACTTCTTCAAGCTAACGTTTTGCGTTTTGTACTTTGCATTAAGCGCATTCCAGAGAGCCTTTGCAGTTTTCAGTGGCTGGTACACCTTGTACAAAACCTTATCCAAACAGTTTAGGATGTAATTCCTGCACAGGAAATCCGAGTGCCTCCATGCGTCAATTGCAGAAATCTTATTTGCTGAATTGGTTTTGCCTGGCGTAGGCGGCACTGGTTCATCTTCATCAAGATACTTCTGCAGACCAAGGGTTGTGAGATAAAAGAGCATCTGACTCTGCCATGTCAGAAAATCATCTCCGTCTCCCTTGAATGGGTCTGGTTTGTTTAAAGTTGCTGTCTTGATGGACATTTGTTCTGCTGCCATCTCTGTTTTAACCAAAACAGAAAGTCTTAAGATGTATATTAATTCGGTTGAAAACAGAATGCAACAGTCGAAATGCGTTACTACACAACGCAATGCAACACTGTTATATGTTACAACATCAAACTGCAACACTTTAATATGTTACAACAGCAAACTGCAACACTTTAATATGTTACATCAGCAGAAACAACAGAGGTATAAAACGTTGCAAAGCAACAATGGTATTCTGCGTATCAGTAAAGAAAGCAAGAATAATACCAAAAGTTCGTCGGAGGCTTGCCGTGACAATCGCCTTAAGACTTTATTCGAAGTCTCCCAGGGTACAACCGACGAAACTGCGTGGGATTGTAAGGAGCACGTCAGTCCGAGATGATGATGGCAGCAGAAGTGATATGGGGAAGAAGAAGAACTGTAAACCAGTGAGAGATTTGATCAGGATCTGTCACCTATTTATAGTTTCTGAACGGTCACGGTCGCGTCCGTTCAAAATATATCCGTACTGAATAATTGCGTCTCTTCACTTTTCCAACGGGTCGTACCCGTATTCAATTCAAACGGGCCGCGCCCGTATCCGTTACTGTAACCAGCAAAACAAAACAAAAACCCGCCGAAAATTGCAGTGTTTTCTGTAGCAAAAATAAGATTTCATAGTAGACCCAAACCCAAGCCCAAGCCCGGCCCGGCCCGGTTCGGTACGGGACGGGCGGGCGGCGCGCGCGCGTGTGTGTTCATCAGATTTGGGTCCTCCCCCTCGCACAAAATTACCTGACCCTAAGGGCCGATATAGGGAATAAGGATCCTATATATATACCCAATTGAATCTTTCATTTTGCCAATGTGGGACTAAAGTATATTTCATTCACTTTTTAGATTTTTCAAAAATCCCCCACATGAATGACAATATACTTTTCCCCCACACAAAGTGGAATATCTCAGACTACGTGTGGAATAATTCTTTTTGAAGGATAAGTAGATGTTTCACTTTGAACTTTCCCTTGTTAACACTCATCGGATATACTTGGCTAATCGGTGAATTATTTCATCTTGAACCGTCTACCGATATTGTATAACCAGACAATAAGGTTAACGGAGCATTGTTTCCCTCCTCCTCCAATCTCTTGGTTGTGTTCATTTCGGTCCTGAACAAATTTGGTTCTGCGAGTGTATATAGGGAATTTAAGCCTTTAATATTCTCATAGAGCCGACCCAGCTCACACTAACATAGGTGATCGCAACCATAAGGAGTATCCTACATATACCCCACTTGTTATTTTACAAGATATGGTCATCATTAAAAAACATAGTTTTAACCTTTAAATACTTCTGTAGGCATGCATTTATATTGTGCACCATAGGAATGGAGTTGGACTATGTCCATGCAAATGCATTACGTCTTGAGTTATTCAGAACGGGTTTGCCTATTGATCCTAGTCCGTGGGATCTCCAGTCGCCAGGATAGGTTTCCGTATAAGATAACTCTTGTTGGTTTAGGCTTTTAAACCCATTCCCGTCGATGCGCAGTCTATTTTCTCTCTTGATAACCCTTTTGTAAATGGATCCGCAAGGTTATCATTTGTTCTTACATAATCAATGGAGATAGTTCCATTAGAGAGTAACTGCCTAACTGTGTTATGGCGTCGACGAATGTGTCGTGATTTGCCATTATACACAAAGTTTTTCGCTCTACTTAGCGCAGCTTGATTGTCGCAGTGAATACATATGGCCGTTACAGGTTTAGGCCATAAAGGAATATCTTCTAGGAAATGATGAAGCCATTCTGCTTCTTCTCCTGCTTTGTCTAATGCAATGAACTCTGATTCCATAGTGGATCGAGCTATGCATGTTTGCTTCGTTGATTTCCATGACACCGCTGCCCCTGCTAGGGTAAAAACATAACCACTCGTTGATTTTGATTCCTATGAATCTGCAATCCAGTTTGCATCACTATATCCTTCTAAGACGGCAGGATATTTTCCATAATGTAAGGAATAGTTAGTGGTATTTTTTAAATATCCAAGCACTCTCATTAGTGCTTTCCAGTGTTCCTTCCCTGGATTGCTTGTATACCTGCTTAATCGACATACTGCATAAGCTATATCTGGTCCGGTGCAATTCATCAGATACATTAAGCATCCTATTACACGAGAGTATTCCAGTTGCATTACACTCTCATCAGTGTTTTTATGCAGTACTTCCGATGGATTAAAAGGTGTTCTTACTTCTTTAATTCCATAATGTTGGAATTTCTCAATTATTTTGTCTACGTAATGTGACTGAGGTAATTGTATTCCATTAGGCGTTCTTATTATTTTGATTCCCAAAATAATGTCAGCAACTCCTAAATCTTTCATATCAAAATTATTGATAAGCATTTTCTTTATGGTCTCTATAACTTTAATGTTATGACCAAAGATTAGCATATCGTCCACATATAAACAAACAAACACGTATGATTGTCCAACTTGTTTACAATAAACGCATTTGTCACACTCATTTATACGAAAACCATTTCTTATCATGACACTGTCAAACTTTGTGTGCCATTGTTTTGGAGCTTGTTTGAGTCCGTATAGTGATTTTACCAATTTACAGACTTTGTTTTCATTCCCCTTGGATACAAATCCTTCGGGTTGCTCCATGTAGATTTCCTCATCGAGATCTCCATTTAGGAATGCTGTTTTTACATCCATATGATAAATTTCTAGATTGTAGATAGATGCAATTGCTATTAGCATTCTTATTGAGGTTATTCGTGTAACTGGTGAATATGTGTCAAAGAAGTCTATACCTTCTTTTTGACGATATCCTTTGGCTACTAATCTGGCTTTATATTTATCAATAGAGCCATCCGGTTTCATTTTCTTCTTAAAAATCCATTTGCAGCCAATAGGTTTTATTCCAGGTGGAATATCAACAATTTCTCAAATTTTATTACTTAGGATTGAATCGATCTCACTTTGTATTGCTTCTTTCCAACATGAAGACTCAGAAGATGACATTGCTTCCTTGTACGATTGAGGTTCGTGTTCTAACACATATGTGAAAAAATCCGAACCAAATGATTTGGAAGTTCTAGCCCTTACACTTCTTCTTGGCTCTACTTCATCACTTTCACGATGAGTTTCATGTGGGCTATTTGATTCTTCTCGTGTCCTTTTATTCCCTTCATTCTTTTTGTGTGGAAACACTTCTTCAAAGAATGAGGCATCTCTTGATTCCATGATTGTATTTACATGAATATCAGGTATATCAGACTTGAATACCAAAAATCTATATGCACTACTATTTTGGGTTGGTCCTAAATAGTAACACTCAACAGTTTTTGGTCCAAGTTTGACCTTCTTTGGGGGCGGGATATGAACTTTTGCCAAGCACCCCCACACTTTGAGGTATTTGAAGCTTGGTAGATATCCTTTCCATAATTTATATGGAATATTTCCGTTTTACTATGAGGAACCTTATTTAATATGTGATTAGACATATTTAAAGCTTCCCCCCACAAGTTTGTTGGTAGGCCAGAGGTTAAGAGCATGGCATTAATCATATCTTTTAATGTTCTATTCTTTCTCTCGGCTATACCATTTTGTTGTGGTGAATATGGTGCTGTTGTTTGATGAATTATTCCATTTTCTGCACAGAATTGTTCAAACGGCGACTCATATTCTCCACCTCGATCAGATCTCAATATCTTGATCTTTTTATTTAGCTGATTTTCTACTTCAGCCTTATATTTTATAAACGATGTAATTGCTTCATCTTTACTATTGAGAAGATATACGTAGCAATATCGTGTATAATCATCAATAAATGTGATAAAATACTTTTTCCCACTTCTTGTAGGTAAGTTTTTGAAATCACATAAGTCAGTATGAATCAATTGTAATGGTTCAGTACTTCTGTCAACAGTATGAAATGGTTTCTTAACCATTTTTGCTTCTACACATGTCTCACATTTGTATTTTTTATCTACTTGAAATTTTGGAATTAAATCCAGATTTGCTAGTTTTTTCATCTTTCGAAAGTTTATATGTCCTAATCTTTCGTGCCATAATAGAGCATCATACTCGACAACATAAGAAACTTCCTTTTTATTCATTTCAGAATTACAATATACATTATTATTGCCAATTACGGCCACATTAGCCTTAAATAGGCCATCACACAAGTATCCTCTCCCTATATAGATTCCAGCCTTAGACAGAACAACTTTATCTGATTCGAAGACCATTCGAAAACCTTTCTTCGAGAGTACTGGTCCAGAGATCAAGTTCTTGCGAATGTCTGGAACATGAAGCACATCATTCAACGTAATAGTCTTACCAGATGTGAACTTGAGAATCACTTTCCTGCTTCCCTCAATCAGTGATACTGCAGAGTTGCCCATGTACAATTTTTCTTCATGATCGAGTTTGTTGTAAGTGGAGAACATGGTCTTTTCAGAACACACATGTCGTGTAGCACCTGTGTCAAACCACCACTGAGAAGGGTTCTGAACTAGATTGCATTCCGACACAACTCCAGAAAAGTTAGACCTATCGATGTCCATGTTTTCCACCACATTTGCTTCAGAATTATTCTGTTTCTTGTGTCTGCAATCCTTTGCTTGATGTCCAGTCTTGCCACAAACCCAACACTGCCCATTGAACTTCTTGGACGGCTTTTGATCATTTCGTTTGGTTTTTGGCGCCTTCCTTTTCTTTTTGTTTTTGTTGGGGTTTCCTTTTTTCTTTGCCCCTTTTGCAACAAAAGTCTCTTCGTTTTTTGGTTTAGTGACTCCACGATTATCTGCCTCGATCTTCAATCTGACGATGAGGTCTTGTAAGGATATCTCCTTCTTCTTGTGCTTCAAGTAATTACGGTTGTCCTTCCAAGATGGTGGTAGCTTTCCAGTAATTGCTTCAACCAAGAAAGATTCACCAACTTCGTGGCCTTCTGCTTGCAATTCATGGATAATAATCTGAAGTTCATGCAATTGCGCAATTACAGATTTTGAATCTATCATTTTGTAGTCCATGAACTTGTCAACTATGAACTTCTTCAGGCTAACGTTTTGCGTTTTGTACTTTGCATTAAGCGCATTCCAGAGAGTTTTTGCAGTTTTCAGTGGCTGACACACCTTGTACAAAACCTTATCCAAACAGTTTAGGATGTAATTCCTGCACAGGAAATCCGAGAGCCTCCATGCGTCAATTGCAGAAATCTCATTTGCTGAATTGGTTTTGCCCGGCGTAGGCGGCACTAGTTCATCTTCATCAAGATACTTCTGCAGACCAAGGGTTGTGAGATAAAAGAGCATCTGACTCTGCCATGTCAGAAAATCATCTCCGTCTCCCTTGAATGGGTCTGGTTTGTTTAAAGTTGCTGTCTTGATGGACATTTGTTCTGCTGCCATCTCTGTTTTAACCAAAACAGAAAGTCTTAAGATGTATATTAATTCGGTTGAAAACAGAATGCAACAGTCGAAATGCGTTACTACACAACGCAATGCAACACTGTTATATGTTACAACATCAAACTGCAACACTTTAATATGTTACAACAGCAAACTGCAACACTTTAATATGTTACATCAGCAGAAACAACAGAGGTATAAAACGTTGCAAAGCAACAATGGTATTCTGCGTATCAGTAAAGAAAGCAAGAATAATACCAAAAGTTCGTCGGAGGCTTGCCGTGACAATCGCCTTAAGACTTTATTCGAAGTCTCCCAGGGTACAACCGACGAAACTGCGTGGGATTGTAAGGAGCACGTCAGTCCGAGATGATGATGGCAGCAGAAGTGATATGGGGAAGAAGAAGAACTGTAAACCAGTGAGAGATTTGATCAGGATCTGTCACCTATTTATAGTTTCTGAACGGTCACGGTCGCGTCCGTTCAAAATATATCCGTACTGAATAATTGCGTCTCTTCACTCTTCCAACGGGTCGTACCCGTATTCAATTCAAACGGGCCGCGCCCGTATCCGTTACTGTAGCCAGCAAAACAAAACAAAAACCCGCCGAAAATTGCAGTGTTTTCTGTAGCAAAAATAAGATTTCATAGTAGATCCAAACCCAAGCCCAAGCCCGGCCCGGTTCGGTACGGGACGGGCGGGCGGCGCGCGCGCGCGTGTGTTCATCAGATTTGGGTCCTCCTCCTCGTACAAAATTACCTGACCCTAAGGGCCGATATAGGAAATAAGGATCCTATATATATACCCAATTGAATCTTTCATTTTGCCAATGTGGGACTAAAGTATATTTCATTCACTTTTTAGATTTGTCAACAATCCCCCACATGAATGACAATATACTTTTCCCCCACACAAAGTGGAATATCTCAGACTACGTGTGGAATAATGCTTTTTGAAGGATAAGTAGATGTTTCACTTTGAACTTTCCCTTGTTAACACTCATCGGATATACTTGGCTAATCGGTGAATTATTTCATCTTGAACCGTCTGTCGATATTGTATAACCAGACAATAAGGTTAACAGAGCATTATTTCCCTCCTCCTCCAATCTCTTGGTTGTGTTCATTTCGGTCCTGAAAAAATTTGGTTCTGCGAGTGTATATGGAGAATTTAAGCCTTTAATATTCCCATAGAGCCGACCCAGCTCACACTAACATAGGTGATCGCAACCATAAGGAGTATCCTACATATACCCCACTTGTTATTTTACAAGATATGGTCATCATTAAAAAACATAGTTTTAACCTTTAAATACTTCTGTAGGCATGCATTTATGTTGTGCACCATAGGAATGGAGTTGGACTATGTCCATGCAAATGCATTACGTCTTGAGTTATTCAGAACTGGTTTGCCTATTGATCCTAGTTCGTGGGATCTCCAGTCGCCAGGATAGGTTTCCGTATAATATAACTCTTGTTGGTTTAGGCTTTTAAACCCATTCCCCTCGATGCGCAGTCTATTTTCTCTCTTGATAACCCTTTTGTAAATGGATCCGCAAGGTTATCATTTGTTCTTACATAATCAATGGAGATAGTTCCATTAGAGAGTAACTGCCTAACTGTGTTATGGCGTCGACGAATGTGTCGTGATTTGCCATTATACACAAAGTTTTTCGCTCTACTTAGCGCAGCTTGATTGTCGCAGTGAATACATATGGCCGTTACAGGTTTAGGCCATAACGGAATATCTTCTAGGAAATGACGAAGCCATTCTGCTTCTTCTCCTGCTTTGTCTAATTCAATGAACTCTGATTCCATAGTGGATCGAGCTATGCATGTTTTCTTCGTTGATTTCCATGACACCGCTGCCCCTGCTAGGGTAAAAACATAACCACTCGTTGATTTTGATTCCTATGAATCTGCAATCCAGTTTGCATCACTATATCCTTCTAAGACGGCAGGATATTTTCCATAATGTAAGGAATAGTTAGTGGTATTTTTTAAATATCCAAGCACTCTCATTAGTGCTTTCCAGTGTTCCTTCCCTGGATTGCTTGTATACCTGCTTAATCGACTTACTGCATAAGCTATATCTGGTCTGGTGCAATTCATCAGATACATTAAGCATCCTATTACACGAGAGTATTCCAGTTGTATTACACTCTCATCAGTGTTTTTATACAGTACTTCCGATGGATTAAAAGGTGTTATTACTTCTTTAATTCCATAATGTTGAAATTTCTCAATTATTTTGTCTACGTAATGTGACTGAGATAATTGTATTCCATTAGGCGTTCTTATTATTTTGATTCCCAAAATAATGTCAGCAACTCCTAAATCTTTCATATCAAAATTATTGATAAGCATTTTCTTTATGGTCTCTATAACTTTAATGTTAGGACCAAAGATTAGCATATCGTCCACATATAAACAAACAAACACGTATGATTGTCCAACTTGTTTACAATAAACACATTTGTCACACTCATTTATACGAAAACCATTTCTTATCATGACACTGTCAAACTTTGCGTGCCATTGTTTTGGAGCTTGTTTGAGTCCGTATAGTGATTTTACCAATTTACAGACTTTGTTTTCATTCCCCTTGGATACAAATCCTTCGGGTTGCTCCATGTAGATTTCCTCATCGAGATCTCCATTTAGGAATGCTGTTTTTACATCCATTTGATGAATTTCTAGATTGTAGATAGATGCAATTGCTATTAGCATTCTTATTGAGGTTATTCGTGTAACTGGTGAATATGTGTCAAAGAAGTCTATACCTTCTTTTTGACGATATCCTTTGGCTACTAATCTGGCTTTATATTTATCAATAGAGCCATCCGGTTTCATTTTCTTCTTAAAATTCCATTTGCAGCCAATAGGTTTTATTCCAGGTGGAATATCAACAATTTCCCAAATTTTATTACTTAGGATTGAATCGATCTCACTTTGTATTGCTTCTTTCCAACATGAAGACTCAGAAGATGACATTGCTTCCTTGTACGATTGAGGTTCGTGTTCTAACACATATGTGAAAAAATCCGAACCAAATGATTTGGAAGTTCTAGCCCTTACACTTCTTCTTGGCTCTACTTCATCACTTTCACGATGAGTTTCATGTGGGCTATTTGATTCTTCTCGTGTCCTTTTCTTCCCTTCATTCTTTTTGTGTGGAAACACTTCTTCAAAGAATGAGGCATCTCTTGATTTCATGATTGTATTTACATGAATATCAGGTATATCAGACTTGAATACCAAAAATCTATATGCACTACTATTTTGGGCTGGTCCTAAATAGTAACAATCAACAGTTTTTGGTCCAAGTTTGACCTTCTTTGGGGGCAGGATATGAACTTTTGCCAAGCACCCCCACACTTTGAGGTATTTGAAGCTTGGTAGATATCCTTTCCATAATTTATATGGAATATTTCCCGTTTTACTATGAGGAACCTTATTTAATATGTGATTAGACATATTTAAAGCTTCCCCCCACAAGTTTGTTGGTAGGCCAGAGGTTAAGAGCATGGCATTAATCATATCTTTTAATGTTCTATTCTTTCTCTCGGTTATACCATTTTGTTGTGGTGAATATGGTGCTGTTGTTTGATGAATTATTCCATTTTCTGCACAGAATTGTTCAAACGGCGACTCATATTCTCCACCTCGATCAGATCTCAATATCTTGATCTTTTTATTTAGCTGATTTTCTACTTCAGCCTTATATTTTATAAACGATGTAATTGTTTCATCTTTACTATCGAGAAGATATACGTAGCAATATCGTGTATAATCATCAATAAATGTGATAAAATACTTTTTCCCACTTCTTGTAGGTAAGTTTTTGAAATCACATAAGTCAGTATGAATCATTTGTAATGGTTCAGTATTTCTGTAGCAAAAATAAGATTTCATAGTAGATCCAAACCCAAACCCGGCCCCATACGGACGGGCGGCGCGCGTGCGTTCATCAGATTTGGGTCCTCCCCTCGCACAAAATTACCTGACTCTAAGGGCCGATATAGGAAATAAGGATCATATATATATATCCAATTGAATCTTTCATTTTGCCAATGTGGGACTAAAGTATATTTCATTCACTTTTTAGATTTGTCAACAGCTGTGTTGCTACTTAACACAAATCTGTCTGCCTCTAGAATTCCCTACGAATTTAATCTTCCTTTTGAAGGAAGTCAAAACATACATGCTTTGTAGGCAGTAAAACTAAATTTTTTAGCTGAAGTACGATACCAAGTTATTTTCCACATCTAACCGTATGTGAAATTGGTCTAATTATATTCCACACTGATGAAAAATGAAATTAATCTGACTATGCTATTTTCCAGTAATCCTTACTTTGCTGTGAATCTGCTATAGTTTGTGTAATCACATTGGCTAATTCTCATGCAGATGAAAATCCATCAGGATGAAAATTACCCCTTCTAAAATACTACTAACTTTTAAATTAGCTGCTAGACATAGGCTAACTCTATGCCATTCAAGAAAATGAACAATAGATTTATGGTTCAACAAAGGGTCGAACCACAAGGAAGTTGAATTCCCATTTACAATTATTCAATGCATTAAGTTTACTGCATAATATCTTGCTTTCGGTTTGTAATTCATGGTGCAAAAAAATTGTTGTTAATTGCCATAACCCAGAATTATTGATTTTTTCAAGTATTTATTTGTCATCCATACACTCCACATGCACTCTTTTATAAATAAAGTCCAAAATAATTTCAATAATACTATTTGATGAAGATCTTTAAATAATCTTAGTCCAATACCTCGGTCTGCTTTCGGTCTGCACAATGATTCCCAAGCTATTTTATGATTTCTGGCAGCCCAAGAAAAATCTTGACGTAATTCTCTAGTAGATGTAATAAATCCATGGGAAATACCATCTGCCATAATAGAAAAAGCAGGGGTGCTTATGCATTCATAGATGAGATTTACTAATGAAAGAGGAAATCTCATATTAAATAACATGTAACACAAAAATTCTGTGTTCACCAAATCATATGCTTTCTAAAGGTAGATTTTAATACACATTTTAGCTCTTTCTTTTTTGTTAGGTCTCTGACAAGTTCATGAGCTAGCAGTATATTTTCTCCGATTGCTCTATTTGGCACAAATGCAGACTGATTTTTCGCAATAAGAAAGCGTAGAAAATGTTTGAATCTGGAACACATAATATTGGATATAATTTTATATAAAAGATTTGCACATAAAATAGGACGATAATCAGCAATTAACTGTGGCTTATCTTTTTTAGGAATTAGGGTGATGAAATTATGATTCAAGCCAACAGCAAACTTCCCTGTTTGGAAAACAGTTATTACTATACCATACAAATTGTTTTGCAATTCATTCTAATGCAGCTTATAAATTTTTAAAGAAAAGCCATTTGAGGCTGGGCTTTTGAAATCTTCAATAGAGAAAGCTGCTTCTTTCAATTCAGATAAGGAGATAGCAGTAGATAAGTATCTTCTACTTTCTTTATTAAGTTATAGTAGAATTTGATTGCATAATTCATAATCTGCTTTTGGTTATATATGAACTTCCCATTTGAATCTTATAATGCATGAATTCTATTTTTCTCCTGGGCATCATTGAATATAAAAAATTTGGAGCAGGTGTCCCCACTCTGTAACCAAGCAATTTTGCATTGTTGTTTGTTGAAGTCATGCTGGGTTTTCATATTTTCTTTGAGTTGCATATGCAATTGAAGTAACTTCTTATACTATTCTATATCCTTTGGATTTTCATCAAGCTGTAGAAAGGCCTTGTTATTTTCTTCTTCTAACCACTACACTGGATTAGACTTGAGTCTTATTTAATTCCAAATTTTAAGTTTTGATTTGACTGTTTGCAAAATATTGATGAACTTGTGTATATCAGTACCCATGTTAAAGCTTTAAGTCCATCTTGCACACAGTCTTTGCATCCTTCCATTTGGTAGCATGAATTCACATATCTAAATGGTTTTCCTTTTTATTAGTGCTATTGAGTAGTGAGTTGCAAAAACAGTGGGGGTTTGATCGCTGAATTGATCAGGCAAAGCAATTGTAAACAAATTTGGAATTTTGGTTAATAGGTCATAATTGATAAGAACCTTGTCAATATTTGTTGCCACCCCTCTTCTCCTCCATGTATATTGCAACCCTACAAGATAGTTTCAACAAGACCACATTTTAGCATACAGTTTTTAAAACTTTTACTATAAGAGAAAGGGATTAGTAGACCCCCTTTTATCCTTTAAACTTGAAGCGTTATTAAAATCACCCATAACAGTGCACGATAATTCTATTATAGAAGAGTTCATACATAAGTACTCCCAAAGCGTTACTCTTTCACTAAAAAAATGCTTGCAGAAACAAAAGTGGTAATCACCTGTAATCCTCCTCTATTTGTCAAATGTGTCGTATAATATTGTTCACTTTTGTGTAATATTTCAACAATCCAAACAACAGAGTCAACAAGAATAAGAATTCGACCTTTATTCCCTTGGTCATTATTGTGAAAAAAATTTCATTGTCTTGGCATTAACGAATGATATCTAAATATAGTAGAAGTGTCTAACTTATTCTCCAACGAACTCATGATTTAGAGTTTGTAGACATTCAAAAGTTTAAATACATGATGCACTCTAGCATCTGTATTCATTCCTCTGATATTCCAGAACATAATATTCATTCAACAACTTTAGAGCTCCTAGTTTGTCTTTTAGGAGGAGCTGTAGTTTTAGGGGAACTTTTATGAAACTTCGAATTATATGTTGGATTTTCTCAAATCATGCGGTAAACATTCTTTTCTCCTTCTTTTTTTGGTTTTGCTGAACATATGATGCTACATTATCAACAAATTGCTGAGTTGTGTCAAAAACATCCTCTATACAGTCATTTTTAGTAGTTAATTCGCTATTGCAATCTTCAGCTATCAGCTCGTCTTTGTTACAGTCTTCAATTATCCTCTCACTATTGATTATTGGCTATTGTTCCTGTCACGCCTCACCCCGAGACCCACATTGATAAAGAGTATTATTGGATAATATCATCTGCTAGTGCCGAGAATAGAGCTGTTTAGGAGCCACCATCAATAACCTTGTCTTAAATATCTATTGAATACGTCGATAAATGTTCTTTATATTTTTTTTCTCCATCTCAAATGGATCGACATATCCAATAAATACTTAATGCAAATCCATAGGCGGCTATAGAATCTATCAGAACAAAATACAACAACTCAAATGCAAAACACATCACAGAACAACAGATAATCCCATGTATGCACACATATACAAATACATCACAGAGTATACAAATGATACATCACATATGTGGTATGACAACCACAATACAAACACGTGTCAAAATAATATACATATCAGAATAGCAACAAAAAAATTATACAAAAGCTACAACAAAAAGAGCTAGCATAAAAGTCAATACGGAAGCATAATATACTACGTCCAAAGGGTACCTAACCTGAAACACCTCGATCTGACTCGAGTATAAAATACTCGGGCCATTCTAGCTAAACAAATCAGTTTACAAGAATAAGCGATAATATAAGTATAAGGATAATGTGATAATATTTTCAAGTGAGAAGGGACAATTCAAAGTGTATAGTTACTTCAAGTGGCATATTCAAGTAAGGGTAGTTACTTCATGTGATATAATGAAATCAATAAACATGCACATAATCTTAAAGGAGATAACTCCATAGCAAATCTTACAACAAAAGCACGCCTCAAATCATCGGCGCATCATCAAAATCGACTAATATAGTTTGAGGAAAAATCATAGCTTCAAAAGGAAGGAATACTAAACCCGCCATAACGGCAAGAGAAAACATCCCAAATATGCCAAAAGGCAAATATATGTACATCTCTAAGTAGGAGAATATAAAACGCCATAACAGAAAAATCTTAATAAACGTCGGTGTAGGCAACTCAAATCTCAAGGATAGAACTCACAAGAGTTTGAATTTCCAAAAGGTAATTGCCATAAATAAATATATATATATATATATATATATATTGAATGGCTCAGAGGACCGATTCCTAAAATGGCGATACACTTGAGAAATCACAATAATCAATGAAATCATGAAAAATTTGCACGAGCATTTGGCCGAACCCTGCCAAGTACTGTTCTCTCAAATATGATACAACGCCGGAAGGCAATACGCCGTAATGGCTAATACGCCGCAATGTCAAAATGTCTATAGGACAAATACGTCGCAATGGTAAGCCGCAATGGCAATACGCCACAATGACAATAACCCGAAGGTCCAGTACTGACAATACGCCGCAATGGCAAATGTGTCACGAACTCTCAGATAGGAACCCGAAAAGTGTTAACGTTGTCCCATACCACAAGTTCGCATTAAACGGTTTACTAACCGCTAGTAAGTTTCACAGTCAAAGAAATAATTTTTTAACCTCATCTCATCGGTAAACTCGGCTCGGATGTCAAAACGATCAAACGATCAAGTTAGGAATTAACCGATAAAATAAACACACGTGTCCCATACCATATATTTTACCAAACCGTTTAATTTCCTTTCTCATTCGCTCGAATAGTGCAAAAACATGTGTTTTATATATAAAATAATTTTCTTGAGAAAACAAGCTTTTAAAATCATTTTTCGAAATCAATTTTGAAAACAATATTTGAAAATTCCTTTATTATAAGAAATAAATAGATTTTATAGCTTAAAATAATTTAAAAATATATAACAATTATTTTAAATGCTAATTTATTTAAAAATTATTTCAAAATCGTTTGGAAAAATCCATGCTCGAAATCAAAGAAATCACTCAAAATCGTAATTCAAATTCAATTCAAATTCAATTCAAAATTGAATTTCAAATTTATCAAAAATGAGCTAGCCTATTGATAGGCGTCATAGCCCTCAAAACAACTTAGAAATATCATAAAAACATGAAGTAAAAGTTAAAAGTCGGACGGAAAAAGAACATAAATGCATAGGCAAAATAATACCTAGGTCTAAAATCTTCCCTGTATTCAACTTTCGGACATGAAAAAGGTGGCCAAACGATATCTGATTGAACTAAAAATTATTGTGCACATGGTAGAAAATTTCAACTTTCAAATGAAAAAAAGGAATCAATGAATTCCGACTGAAAATGAAAAAGTTACGTGTCTCAAACATGGACTTAGACCATGTTTGCAACAGTTCAAAAACAAAAATGTACCCAGGCTTGAAAACCATTTTAGCTTCAACTTACAGACCTGAAATAGAGGACCAAACGACCTCATATTAAGCTAAAAATTGGTAATCACATACTAGAAAACTCCATATTTCAAATAAAAAAATCAATGAATTTCGACTGGAAATGAAAAGGTTACACTGTCTCAAACATGGACTCGGTCCATGTTTGCAACAGTTCAAAAAAACAAATGTACAGGCCTGAAAACCATCTTGGATTCAACTTTCAGGCATGAAACAGAGGACCAAACAACATCGGATTGAGCTGAAAATCAGTATGTGTATAGTAGAAAACTTTATCTTTCAAATAAAAAATGAATCGATGAATTCCAGTAAGAAATGAAAGAGTTATTCTGTCTCAAACATAGAATAAGGCCATGTTTGCTGCAACTCAAAATATGCCTAGGCAAAAATCTTGGTTTTTGTTGATTTTGCAGTAAAGTTTTGAACTTACAAATGACAATATTTTTCAACCAAATTTTGCAAAACAAAGTTAAATATATAAACTACTATCTGGAAGAAATCTGGCAGCATTCCCTTTTTAGAATCATAAGTTATAAGCCTTCAAAGAAGCAACATAAAACAATTTATAAGCTGAGATAAAATAACTACAAAGAGCAAATTATTCACTGTTTTTGACGATTTGAACTTTGCTCAGCTAGAATTTATGAGTTTTTGTAACTCTCCTTACTGTTTGAATGCAAATACCCAGATTTTGGCTGAAAGATGGAAGCTTTGGCTTGAATATTGGCCTCTAGGAACCAGTACAGATGAATTACAGTGCATGCAAAAGAAGATAAACGGTAAATTAGAAACCTCCTTCTCAAATTAGAAATTTGACGAAATTATTGAGTTTGGAGTTTGATTATCTATTAACTACACTCTAGTTTGAAAAATATTTTAATTTGTTGAATTAATTTGGAGAAAAACTTGGATTTTGAAATTTGAAGAGGTGGGTTTTCTTTTACTGTAAAGAGGAAGAAGAAGCAGATGTTTTGAACGTACTGAAATATTTTCTCTTCTTTTCTCAATTAACAGGTAAATACTACTAATGGGCCATGGACCCAAAACTAAAAGAAAAATCAATGGCTTAAGTTTTAATTCATAATTAATCAAATGTGTTCATATTTACACTATACACAAAACAAAATGTACCTTTCTTCCAATTTTTATACAGAAAAATACGTAAACATACATACTTATAGAATAAAACATTTTCCATCATATAAAAAGATTATTTTTAATTTTTAAGACATTTTTATTATTAAAAACCTTTAATTTACAAAAATACATTATTTACACCTAATAAATGTAAAAGCCTACATTTTTTAACTTCTAAAATTTAACAAAAATTATTTTCTTACTTAGAAAAATATAAAAAACCACTTTAAACTAAAATTTATAATTAAAACACATTTTAAAACCAATTTCCACCTTTTTATTTAAATAAACAATCTTTAAAAATCAAATAATTCTCTTAAAAATTATTAAAAGAAGTAATTAACAATAATTAATACAATTATTGCATTTTCTCTAAATAAAAATCATTTTCCATTAATTATCAACCCAAACCAATAAAATAAAGTTCCAAACTTTGTTTTTCTCATTTTAATTCCAAAATTTATTTTATATTCCAAGTAAACAATATAAAATCTCCAATTTTAATTTAATTTACAATATTAAATCATAACTACCGTTATAATTTAATATTTACAGGTAATCTCCAAAAGCAGGGTTATTACAGACTCTCCCCTTAACAAAATTGCATCTTTGCTATTTTTAGAGAAGAGTTTGTATTCAACATATTAATTTTAATTAATCCAAAGGAAAAAAAGATAAGCATAAGATAAAAATAATTTTCACCATCGCTGTGCGAAGAAAGAAAACCAGATAGAATCGCTCGATAAACTCTTTGGTTTTCCAAATGTCGGTCTTTGGGATTAGCGGACCATTGAACTTTAACGAGCAGCACGTCCTTATTTCGAAGGCATTTCACCTCCGAAGCAAGCACTCGGACAAGCTGCTGCACAATAGATAGGTCTGGTGAGATCTCAAGCTCTTGCAAAGCTGGAGAATCGATAACGGAATCGACTCTCGAAGACGCTTCCAAAGCCGAGTGATGTGAAACACGTCATGAATGTCAAATTAGATGAGCTGGAAGTGAAACTCTATAAGCCAGAGGACCAATATGTTTAGTAATAGGAAATGGTCATATATAGTAAGGAGCCAATTTCCCAATCGTACTGAAACGCATAACCCCTTTTAGAGAAGAAACACGAATAAAAACGAGATCACCAATAGAGAACTCGAGATGCTTCCTACGTTTGTCCGCATAGGATTTCTGGCGGCTTTGTGCCTCTTTCATTCTTTGACGAATAAGAACAATCTTCTCAGAAGAATCACGAATAGAATCTGGGCCTAGAATAAGCTTCTTCCGGATTCCAACCAACATGAAGGTGATTGATATGGCCTTCCGTAAAGGGCTTCGAAAGGAGCCATACCGATAATAGACTGAAAACTATTATTGTAGGAGAATTCCACAAGCGGTGGTGGTCCTCCCAACTACCACCAAAATCCAGAATGCAAACTTAAAGAAGATCCTCAAGAATATGATTCACCCGTTTAGTCTTCCATCAGACTGCGGATGATATGTTGTGCTAAAATTAAGCTTTTTTCCCAAAGCTTGCCGAAGACTCTATCGGAAATGACTCGTGAATAGCGGATCATGGTTACAAACAATCAAACTAGGAACACCGTGAAGTCTTCGATATATAGCTTGGCCAAATGAGAAGCACTCCTATTAGAATTAATAGGAATGAAGTGAGCAGACTTAGTGAGGTAATCAATAATAACCCAAATGCTGGAATGGCCCATCTCGAACGAGGTAGGCCATCAACGAAATCCATCAAAATCTGACCCATTTCCACATTGGGACTTCTAGAGGCTGAAGGAGACCAGAAGGGCGTCGATACTCAGCTTTAATAAGTTAACAAGTCATGCAATTACTCACATAACTTGCCACATCGCGCTTCATGCCTTCTCAATAATAAAGGTGATGCATATTGGCATACATCTTGCTACTGCAGGGATGAATGATATACTTAGAAATGTGACAGTCATCAAGAATGTCATGCCTAAATGTAAAATCAAAAGGCACAACAAGACGATTCTTCTTGTGAAGACACCCATGAGAATCAATACTAAAATCCTGTAACTCCTCATCACGGGACTCAGATTCACAAATCTAGATAAGGTGCACAAGATCGGGATCACGCCGCCGAGCATCGGCAATACGATCCAATAAGCTGGGTTGAGCTTCCAAACTGAATAATAGAATAGGAGAATCAGAAGATGGAGCTCGATCACGATAATCACAAAAGGATAAGGTCTCTAGAACATCTCACTTAGCTAGCATCATAGAAACACCAGCTAAATGTTTATGACTATGCGCATCAGCAACACGATTACCCTTTTCAAGGGTATACTGGATATCGAAGTCATTGGAGGCAAGGAACTCGAGCCAACGATGTTGCCTCATATTGAGCTCCTTTTGAGTGAATAGATACTTCAAGGACTTGTGATCAGTATAGAGAATGAAGAGCTCGCCTAATAGATAATGTCGCCAAATCTTCAAGGCGAAGATGATGGTGGCTAACTCGAGATCGTAGTGGCATAGCGTACTTCATTCGGACACGGTTGCCTAGAAGCATAAGCAACTACCCGATCTCTCTACATAAGCACAGCACTGTGGCCACAATGACTAGCGTCGGTGTAGACAACAAGAACTTGATTCCCTTCGGGAACTATTAGAATAGGAGCATTAGTGAGAAGCCCCTTCAATTATTGAAAAGAAGCTTCACACTTGCTGGACTAAACAAATCAAACGCCTTTCCGAGTAAGGCTGGTGAGAGGAAGCACAATACGAGAGAAATCTTTAATGAACTGATGGTAATAACCCGCCAATCCAAGAAAGTTGTGAATGGTATGAACATTCTCGGGCCTCTTCCAATTCTAGATGGCTTTGATCTTCGAAGGATCAACTGAAATACCCTCGAAAGAAACCACATGGCCTAAGAACTTAACTGTATTCTTCCAGAAATGGCACTTGGAGAATTTGGCTTTAAGGTGATGCTGACGAAGAGTACACAAGACAATCCTCACATGATTAGCATGCTCGGCTTTAGACTTTGAATAAACAAGAATGTCGTCGATGAACACAAGGACGAACTTATCTAGATATTCCCGGAATACTCGATTCATAAGATAAACAAAGAAATCAGGAGCATTCGTCAAACCGAACGGCATAACGAGCCACTCGTATGATCCATATCGAGTGCGGAAAGCTGTAAGAGGAATGTTATCTTTCGCAACTCGGAGCCGATGAAAACCAACGGCAAGGTCGAGCTGAGAGAAAACCTTAGCGCCACTCAATTGATTAAACGTATCATCGATCCTGGGAAACGAATACTTATCCTTGATGGTCAACTCGTTAAACTTGCAATAGTCAACGCAAAGTCTATGAATTTCATCGGACTTCTTCACGAATACCACTGTAGCACCCCACGATGATGAACTAGACTGGATAAAATGCTTAGCTTCAAGCTCCAAAAGCTACTTATTGAGTTCCTCGTTTTCCTTTGTAGACATCTTCATGGGAGGACGATTAACTAGATGCGTGCTTGGAGTGGTATCAATGCGAAACTGGCTATCCCGCTTAGGTGGCAAACCTGAAACTGGCTCAAAGACATCAGGAAAATCTCATACATCGAGAATACGAGATATATCATCATCCTCTCGTGAGTCTAGAGAATATAAAGCCACTTCAGAATTATCCACATTCCGAACAGCAAGTGATAGCCGAGCAGAAGAATCGGGATGTCGAGGCTATAAAATCCTCTTACAACAAATCTCAACATCCTTACAAAACATGCTAAGGGCTGCAGATCCCTCAATAGGATTCGCAATCCTCAATGAAGTAACCAAACAAGAAACATCCAAAGAAACAACATCGACGAGATCCTTCGATACAAATGAATGTAATGCACCCGTATCGAAGAGGACTCGAATAAAATGGTTACGAAACAACAAATAACCTTCAAGGGTAGAAGAGATGTACCTTTGCACTGAGAAGAACTTCCAGAAGCATCTGATACATTCAGCTTGCCATATTTGGCATTACTAGGAGCAATATGGCAAGTGGAAATACGATGACCCTACTTCTTACATAGAAGTAGAAGAGAGGCTTAGGACAATGTCGAATCATGTGGTCAGGAGAACCACAATTGAAACACCCCTTCCAAGTAGGAGGTGCTCTAGTAGGCTGAGAACGAGAACTAGATCCAACGGGCTTCTTCTTCTTGGAAGGGAAAGACTTTGACTTATGAAAGGAAACTGCTTCTTGTTGGGGTTCTTGCGAACATCAACCTCATCACCACTCTCACACTCCTTCTCGACGGCTTCGAGATGGAGTGTCGAGTCAACCAACTCTTCGAAAAAAAGTTCGAGCTAGAGCATCAAAGACTTCTTTAAATACTTCTTAAGACCAGAGAAAAACTTCAGATTCTTCTTATAGGAAGTGCTGATTTACTCGAGACCATATTTGGATAAGACCTCGAATGAAGAAACATAATCCGAAGCAGGACATCCCTGTTTCAACTCAAGGAAGCAACGGGCAAATAAAGCTTTCTCAGATTCAGGAACGAACTTGAGCTCGAATCGTTCTCGAAACTGAGTCCGAGAGAGAGTAGATTCATCGAGCTCGTCTATGAGAAGCTCGTACCAGTCGAGAGCACACTCTCGTAGCATGCTAGATGCCACAATAACTCTATGATGGTTAGAAAAATTCATGCAAGAAAATATCCGCTCGCACATACGAACCCAAGCTTGGACTTCCAGAATAGGCTTAGAGCCTTTGTACGGCTTTCCATCGAGATGAGAGAAATCGCTGCAGATATGCACAAAGGCAGACTTGACAGAGGAGATTCTCAAGTAGGATTTGGAGGCTGAGTGCTCTTATATAACTCCATGAACTAATCGGTAGACATATAAATGTCGTCCAGATGGGAGCCGCTGGACTGCCATGCATCCGAGCATCGTCCTCTGCCTCTACCAGCCATTAGCTTAAAGTTAAAATATGAAAAAGATTATTCATAGGGTAGATATCATTAATTCAATAAGGAATACTACAGAATTAAAATGCATTTCTAGACGTATTCCAAAACCTCTATCTACCCCAAAGGACAAGAAAAGTCAAAGGTACGATGATTCAAGGATTCGTAACACTTGTATTACACTTGATGTACCGTAATATGTGTTTATATTCTGTGTTTATCATATTTTATTCTGAACTCAGCTCTGATACCAAGCTGTGATGCCCCACCTCGAGACCCACATTAACAAGGAGTATTATTGGATAATACCGTCTGCTAATACGGAGAATAGGGCTGTTTAGAAGCGATCATCTATGGCATTGTCTTAAATATCTATTGAATACGTCGATAAATGCTCTCTATATATTTTTCTTCTCTATCTCAAGTGGATCGACATATCAAATAAATACTTAATACAAATCCATAGGTGGCTATAGGATCTATCAGAACAAAATACAACTCAAATGCAAAACACATTACAGAACAGTAGATAATCCCATATATATACACATATACAGATACATCATAGAGTATACAACATAATACATCACATATTTGGTATGACGGCCACAATAGAAACACGAGACAAAAGAATATACATATCAAAGTAGAACAAAAAGGACTACACAAAAGCTGCAGCAAAAAGAGCTAACAGAAAAGTCCATGCGGAAGCAGAATATGCTAAGTCCAAAGGGTACCTAATATGAAACAGCTCGGTCTGACCCGAGTATAAAATACACAGGTCATTCTAGCTAAACAAATCAGTTTACAAGGATAAGCGATAATATGAGAATAAGGATAATGTGATAATATTCTCAAGTGAGAAAGGGACGATTTAAAGTGTATGGTTACTTCAAGTGGCATATTCAAGTAAGGGTAGCTACTTCATGTGATATAATGATATCACTAAACATGCACACAATCTTAAAGGAGATAACTCCATAACAAATCTCATAACAAAAGCATGCCTCATATCATCGGCGTATCATCAAAATCGGCTAATACGGTTTAGGGAAAAATCATAGCTCCAAAAATAAGGAATCCCATGCCCGCTATATCGGCAACTCAAAACATTCTCACAAGAGAAAACAACATCTCAAATACGCCATAAGGCAAATATATGTATATCTCCAAGTAGGAGAATACAAGTCAATGCCATAATGGCAAAATCTCAATAAACGTCAGTGTATGCAACTCAAATCTCAAAGATAGAATTCATAAGAGTTCGAATTTCCTAAAGGTAATCGCCATAAATATATATATCGAATGGCTCAAAGGGTCAATTTCTAAAAAGGCGATACACTTGGGAAATCACATAATCAATGAAATCGTCAAAAATTTGCACGTGCATTTGGCCGAAGCCTGCCAAGTAATGTTCTCTCAAATATGGTACCACACCCGAAGGTATTACACCGCAATGGCAAATACGCCACAACGACAAAATGTCTCTAGGACAAATAAACCGCAATGTCGAATACGCCGCAATAGCAAATGTCGCAATGTGACCCAAAGGTCCAGTACTGGCAATACGCTACAATGGAAAATGTGTCATGAGCTCTCGAATAGGAGCCCCAAAAGTATTAACGTGTGTCCCATACCACACGTTCGCACTAAATGATTTACTAGCCGCCAGTAAATTTCACACTCAAAGCAATAAATCTTTTTACCTCATCTCATTGGTAAACTCGACCCAAAGGTCAAAACGATCAAAAGAACAAGTTAAGAACTAACCAATAAGATAAATGCACGTATCTCATACCACGTGTTTTACCAAACCGTTTAATTCTTCTTCTCATTTGTTCAAATAGTGCAAAAACGTGTATTTTATATATAAAATAATTTTCTTAAAAAAACAAGCTTTTAAAACCATTTTTCAAAATCAATTTTGAAAACAATATTTGAAAATTCCCTTATTATAGAGAATAAATAGATTTTATAGCTTAAAATAATTTAAAAACATATAATGAATATTTTAAATATTAATTTATTTAAAAATTATTCCAAAATCGTTTGGAAAAATCCGCGCTCGAAATTAAAGAAATTACTCAAAACTGTCATTCAAATTTAATTCAAATTCAATGCAAATATGAATTTCAAATTCATCAAAACTTGGCTAGCCTATTGGTAGGCATCATAATCCTCAAAACAATTCAAAAATATCACAAAAACATGAAAAGTCTAACGAAAAAGTAACATAGAAATGCACAAGCAAAATAATACCCATGTCTGAAATCTTCTCTGGGTTCAACTTTTGGACATGAAACAGGTGATCAAATGATCTCTAATTGAAATAATAATTGGTGTGCACATAGTAGAAAACTTCAGGTTTCAAACAAAAAAAGAATCAATGAATTCCGACTGGAAATGAAAAAGTCACGCTGTCTCAAACATGGACTCGGTCATGTTTGCAACAGTTCAAAAACAAGTAACAGGGCCTGAAAACCATCTTGGGTTCAACTTAAAGGCCTGAAACAGAAGACCAAACGACCACATTTTGAGCTGAAAATAAGTATGCACATACTAGAAAACTTCATCTTTCAAAAAAAAAATAGAATCAATGTATTCCGACTGAAAATGAAAAAGTTACACTGTCTCAAATATGCACTCAGACTATGTTTTCAATAGTTCAAAAAACAAATGTACAGGCCTAAAAACCATCTCGGGTTCAATTTTCTAGCATGAAACAGAGGATCTGCTTCGAGTATCACCAATCGAAAAATCTAAATCTCAATGTCTCTTATCAACGTTTCACTTCTGCCTATCCTGAGCAGTTTCATTCATTGCCGAATGATTTCAATTTTCTCCGTGGTCTCTCTAATCATACCTGGTTCAAGTATTAGTCTCGTCTGATCTCCCACCAACATGAAGGGGTGTTACACGGCCGGTCATAATGCTTTTTACAGTGCCGTATCGATACTGGACTGATAGCTATTGCAGTACGAGAACTTCACCAATGTAAATGGTCATCCCATGAGCCTCCAAAATCGAGAATGCAAGTTGGCAAGAGATCTTTCAATATTGTGAGTTACAGAATAATGGATCTTAAAGCTAATTTAACACTAAAGGGCGGTGAATAGTATTTTCTAACTTATGCAAATCCTTTTAATTTTCTTTTAAGGTTAATATTAAATCGCAGATTAACAACAAAAAACTATACTAATAATCAATTACGGATGCAATCATAAATAAAAAATAAAAGCAATAAAGTAAAGTAAGAGTTAGAGAGATTGCATTAGTGATTTTAAACTGGTTTGAATTTCTTCTACATTCAGTCTCACACAACTGCTTGTACATATTTCTTTTCAAATTTCAATTTTTTGCCAAGTAGAAGACAAACTCAAGTACAATCTCGATTTTAAGGCTACGAGACACACCCTCATGTATTTCGAGTCCGGGGTAACCTTACTTGATTTGACCGGGATACAAGTGCACATACTAGATTTGAATGGCCTACTAGGCACACACACTTGATTTGAACATGCTGCATGCATACCCACTTGATTTGAACGAGCTATAAGCACACCCAAACATACACTAATATAGTTCATAGTTTTTCCAAAGACAAATTCTTGTACTTTGGATATAGTGGATCCTATAGCCTCTTAGAAAGCATTTTGATTTTTGAAATGAGCGAGATGCTTCCAAAATAGTAAGAAAGTAGTATTTAACCAATACAAATATGATTTTGAAGAGAATAGAGTATATTTTTCAAGAGAATTTTCATGAGAGTAAGGAGTGGGAAGAAAGTAAGTAATTAATTATTTAAAAATTCGTTTGTGCTCCCTTCATATAGAAAATTAACAGATATGCCCATTCACGAAGAATTGTGTCGAATAGACACTTTCATTCAAACTTTGAAAAACCATTCGATGGCATGTATGTCGATATATCCTCGTTATCTACGTCGAATATGCTAGTGAATTTTTTTAAAAAATTCTTTTAAAATGATTTGAAAATTCTATACTTCTATAAAATAATTTGAACATTGTTTTTAAATATTTCTGGACTTTAAAAACAATTTTGTAAGAATTTTTAAAGATATATTTTGTAATTAATATATCAAAGATAAAAAATTAGAGACAGAGGTCAGAAACTGCTACCAAGGACTTTAACAATATACATTAATGACTTTGTATACTAAATTATAACCTTGAGATCTTCATTTCTTTATCTTTGAACTCATGAGTCTTCATATCTATAGCATGAGTCTTTATATTGTATAGTCTTTGATTCAGCACCAGTGTAATATTCTGCACACTATATAACTTGAAAAAACATTATTATCTATATTATATATAGTTATTGTCGTCAATATCAATAACTGTAGTATTAATAGTCTCCGCATTTTGATGATGACAACCATTAAATATTCATGTATAGAAAATATGGTATAACTTCCCCTGAGTTAAATAACTCACCCTTAGTATATAAATATGGTATAATAATTATGAAATTTAACCACAGCCGAATCAAAATATTTGATAAGTGTAACTATGTAAATGATCAAATTTATGTTTAATAAAATTTTAAATTAAGTATTAATTTATTATTATACATTATTTATTTCTAGAAAGACATAGTGATTTATAACAAATTTAGCCTAATATGCAAAGTATAAGTGAGATATGTAGAGTTAAGAAAATAAAAAAGCATCATATAAATTTGATAGTAATAAAAAGAACTTGGGAATGACAGTAAAATGGTTGATCATATGTTTCAATGTCATTGTCGTCTTGATAATTTTCTTTTTCAGAGAATATCACGATAGATTGATCATATAATATGTCTCCATTGTCATTTTTTTATCTTCTCTTCTTATTGTGCATAGTACTTGGAGGAATAAATTATATTTGTACTAGTATCCATTCTATGTTAGATCCGTGTGGTTAGTCTTTTAGAAATTAAACCCAGTACTTTTAAGAGTTTATGATCGGGAATGTTTAAATTATGAAAAAGGATAAATAATTACATACAATGAAAAACATAATATTAAAAATGAAATCTTCTGCTAATTCTTTAATTTTCAAATTTTGATTCAACAAGCAGAGTTTAGAATTCATTCATAACGGTATTATGTGTAATATTATACGACTCTAACATGTATTTTATGTTACATTCATTGTTTAGATTACAAGTGTATTAATGAATTACATGTGTAAAGAAACTTGACATCATGTACGTATGCAATGATATTCCCAAAGGACAGGTGTAATGACATATGTCATTTTGCATATGTGTTACTATTTGTTTATAAGACAAGTGTTATAGGATGTGCTACATTCTCATTGATAGAAGGAATTCTGTAAATAGAGCCTTATTCACACACTCTAAATGCATTCATTTGACTTCATGAATCCATAATATTAATGTCTTATCATAAATTTAGTAAGAAATAAGAGTAAAAGAAGTAAAATCAACATTAGAAAAGTTGAAAATTATGGAAGAATGTATGCTTTACTATTTAGCATAGTCATGATAAATGATTAGTGGGATGTCACTAGAAATGAAACGCTTTATAAAAGTCATTAGTGAAGAAGTATGACCAATCACGAAGAGGCATGATTGTTTTAAAAAAATGAAAAAGCACAACTTGGCCGTTGAAGTGTCTATTCGAATTTAACAAAATTAAGGAAAATGTTACATCAATTTAAAGTGCTCAAAATTTTTATGTAGTTACATATACTAATTATATCATGGAAAATAATTTTTATGTTAATTTTTTTATTTAAAATGACATAAAAATTTCAAAATTGCAATGGTCCACGTCAGAAATATGGTTGTTGCAATCATCATGTGTTCGTTTATTTAAAAATAAAAATTAGTTAACTTTTGAATTTTAATGTGAATTTCTTTTACATAAGTTGTTCAAAATATATGTTACACATTTCATAATGTTTGACTCTTCGAGAAAATTACCGCGTTTAACATGCTTGTTCGACATTTAAAGAGAGTAATCAATTTTGTACGAAAATCTAGAAAACGTTGAATTATCAAAAACGCTTTAAGATTTTTTTTATATAGTTAAATATATTAATTTTTATTTTATATATATTTTCACGATTAAATTTTTTTAATTTGAAGGTAATAAAAATCCAAATTTTCGCTCCAAAATTAGAAATATAGTCATTGTAACTTACTAAGTGTATGTTCATTCAAAATAATAAAATAATTAGAAACTGTATTTTGTCTTCAAATTTTTTATAGAATCAAGTATATCAATCTTATACTTGTGTAAAAAATTTCATACAAAAATTATTAATTTACAATTTCTAAGATTTAAAACATACTAGTGCGTTTAATATTTTCTGCCATGTTTTCAAAGTGTATAGTTATTTTTGTAAAAGTTATACAAAAGTTAAAAATTAATATTTTGCTATGTAATCTTTTTTTAAACTTTTAATACATAATATTAATTATAGTAAAAATATTATTTTTTATAGATAAAGAATTTAGAATATTCTATAGATAAAATCATAAGGCATTTCAAAAATAAGATGCCTTTCCAATTTGAAAACTAGCCGTTATTTCTAGAGGGAAAACTTGATTTCTACTTATTTAAACAATGTTGGTTATTTGGAACGTAGAAGAAGAACTAAAATATTTTTCTAGTTAAAGAACTTACTAAAAAGTAATATATAAAAATTGAATAAAGTTTCATGATTACCGACATTGTTGATGTCCTCTATTCTAAGATTACGGTTTCTCCAACCAAAGGTTTATCTTTAAGCGTATATATCTATATTGTTGTCTTCCTTTCTCTTGATCTTTCATCATGTCTTTTAAACATCTGATGTCTAAAATCCATTTGCCATTCTCGTATGAATGACTATCAAGTGTCTGTTCAACATCAACTATATAACATACTTGTTCATGCAATTCAACAATATACCTATCCAAAATATCAAGCGACTTTTCAAAATAATTAGTTGCAATAACATATTGATTTCACAAAAAAAAATTATTTAAAAGTATTCAAAAAATTACTAACAATATTACTTGCCATTTAAAATTTTCAAATTGAAATTACGAGTTTTTGAAAACCTAATTCTCTGATACCAAAAATGGGTCGTGCAATTATAGATTTTAGGGCTAATTTAACATTAGAGGGGGGGTGAATAGTGTTTTCTAACTTATGCAAATCTTTTTAATTTTCTTTCAAGATTAATATCTAATTACAAATTAACAATACATAATTATACTAACATTCAGTCACAAATTTAATCATAGATAAAAAAATAAAAGTAATAAAGTAAGAGACAGAGAGATAGCACCAGGGATTTTATACTAGTTTAGATTTCTTCTACATCCAGTCCCGTACAATTACTTGTACATATTTCTTTCTAAATTCAAATCTTTAACCAGGTAGAAGGCAAATCCAAATACAATCTCGATTCAAGGCTATAAGAAACACCTACCGGTATTCCGAGTTCAGGGTAAACTCATTTGATTTGACCGGGCAACAAGCACACCCATTAGATTTGAACGGACAAGTACCCACTTGATTTGAAGATGCTACAAGCACACCCACTTGATTTGAATAGGCTACAAGCACATTAAAACAAACACAAATAAAGTTGATAATTTTCCAAAGATAAATTTTCATACTCTAGGTACAATGGATCCTATAGCCACTTGGATAGCACTTCAATTTTTGAAGTGAGAGAGATGTTTTCAAAACAGTAAGAAAGTAGTATTGAATCAATACAATGCAATATAAATTGATTCTTTATGATTTTGAAGAGAATAGAGTATATTTTTCAAGAGAGCAAAGAGTAGGAAGAAATAAGTAATTGTTCTTTAGAAATCCGTTTGCACTCCCCTTTATATAGTAAACTAACAGATGTGTCCATTCTTAAAGAAATGTATCGAATAGACACTTTCATTGAAACTTTGAAATATCATTTAGCGGCATGTATGTCCACATATCCTAGATATGTATATCGATGTATGCTACTGAAAAATGAAAATTATTTTCTTTTAAAATGATTTTAAAATTATATGCTTATGTAAAATAATTTTATCATTGTTTTTAAATATTTTTGGACTTCAAAAAATCTTTTGTAAAATATTATAAAATATTTTTTTTAATTAAAATAATTTATTTTTGTTTAAAATATCAACGATCAGAAATTAGAGATAGAGATCATAAATTGCTATCAATGACTTTAACAATATATATTAATGAC
This sequence comes from Allium cepa, assembly GCA_030765085.1. Classification (NCBI taxonomy): domain Eukaryota; kingdom Viridiplantae; phylum Streptophyta; class Magnoliopsida; order Asparagales; family Amaryllidaceae; genus Allium; species Allium cepa. The sequence goes on from CM060930.1 coordinate 178,200,976, forward strand.
TTTATACATTAAATTATAACCTTGAGATCTTAGTTTCTTTACCTTTAAACTCATGGGTCTTTATAGCTTTATGTTGAGTCTTTATACTGTACGGTCTTTAATTCAGCACCTATGTAATATTTTGCATTATATACTATATAACAAAGCAAAAAATAGTATCCATATTTTATATGGTTGTTGTCATCAAAATCAATAGCTGAGGCATTAACACATTCACCCTCTTGCATGTCCATTGGTTTGCAGGTGATAAGTTGTACCGAGTTACAGTTCCATCTCTAACGCCTATTGTAAGCTCTTCCAAAACGCACTAGTGAATAAAGGGTCTCAGTAAATCACAATGCTTTTTGGCACACCATGGAATCACACTATCTATTTCACATATAGTTTGACCAACTTGAACATCATTCTACTAGATTTAATGGGTATGAATCGAGCACTCTTCGTCAATCTATCGACTATGACCCGAATGTTATTGTGCCTTCCTCTTTTCCTCGGTAATCCATCAATGAAATCCATCGATACTTATTCCTATTTCGACTCGAGAACTTCAAGTGGTTGCATTAACCCACTTAGCTTCTTTTTTTCTGCCTTCTCCGACTAGTAGTTCATACGCTTCGAGATGGATATTCCAACATCCTTCTTCATCCCCTCTCAATAATACATCTGCTTCATATTATTGAACATCTTACTATCGTCGGGATGTATAATCAATCTGGAACTACGTCACTTTCTTAGCTTCTAATCCTACAATCCATCGACATCGGGAAAAAACAATCCTATCTTTACGGAGCCAACCATCTCGATCGAATCTATATTGCTTAATCTCCTTAGACTCTACTCAATCTATTTTCACCATGGTCTCTGCTAGCCTAGCGTCTTGCCTCTGATTAGTACTGATGTCAACTAAAGTAAGTCTGATGGTCAAACTTTCTAACATCTCTAGTTCTAACTAGCAGTAAGGTCTGAAGTCATAACCAGCGATGTACTTCAATGCTTCCACTATACAGACATCACCACTAAGATGGCATGTTTTCTTCTTAATGCATCGACAACTGCGTTTTCCATATCGGCCTATAAGAAATGCTAGAGTCATATGAGTCTAAGAAATCAAAATATCACTGTTGATGATGGTTGAGGTCTTTTCGGGATAAAATATACTTCAAGGATTTATGGTTCGTGTAAAGTTCGAACCTTTCTTATAATCAGGTAGTGCCTTCAAATCATTAAAGCAAACACTACCGCCACTAACTCTAAATCATGGGTCGATGTACTTTTTCTCATGCAGTTTCAGCGGTCGATTAGCACAGGTGAAAATTTTTCCTCCTTGCATCAGCACTGCACCCAATTATGTACCGCAAGCATCAATGTGTACCGTCATCTCCTCATTCCCACTCAAAATGGTCAATGCTAGTGCACTCTTCGGCCTCTCCTTCAGACTCACAAACGCGTGCTCACTCTTCACATTCCAAATAAAAATCTGATTCTTCTTCGTCAAATTGGTCAACGGCGTTGCTACGTTCAACTAGTTCTCGATGAAGCATCTTTAATAAACTGCCAATCCTAAGAAGCTCCTCACATTAGTAGCATTCTTGGTCGGTTCCAATCTTGAACAACTGCCACCTTTGTAGGATGTACTGTGATCCCCTGCTTAGAGACGACATGACCCAAAAATCTCACTCCCTTCTCCAAAAGTGACAGTTCTAAAACTTTGCTTTCAACCTGTGCTTCCTTAACACCTCAAGCGCAATCCTCATGCGCATACTGTGTTCCTCTTCGATCTTAGAATCGACCAGAATATCATCCATGAACATAAGCATGAACTTATTTAGTTGATCTCTGAAGACATGGTCCATGAGATCAACAAAGTATTCCAGAGCATTGGTTAGCCAGAACGGCATAACCAACCACTCATAGAAACTAGACGGCGTACGAATCGCAATGATCGGCACAATCTCCTTTGCCACTCTCAGCTATATCGAAAACCTATTGTAAGATCCAATTAAGAAAACACATTAGCTCCATGGGGCTGATAAAAAAAGTCATCAATATGTGGGAGTGGATACTGGTTCTTTCTCGTCACCTTATTCAGCTCAAGATAATCTACGCACAACCTCATAACCTTCATGGCGAATACTATGGGTTTGCCCCCACCCAGATATACTGCTGAAAATGAACCCTCACTTCAACGAGTCATTTACTTTCCTCTAACTCCTTCTGCTCTTTGGGTACCATATGCCTTAAAGGTATAACTATCAGTATGTTATCCTTTACTAAGTCTATGCAGAACTCAATCTTTTGGTGTGATGGTAATCCGGTCACCTCCTTAAACATATATGAATATACTATGAAGATTGACATAGATGACAACTCATCCTATGGGACCATGAACGAATATAGAAAGCTGACCCATTACCCCATCCTTTGGCAGGCAGCCAATTACTACCTTCTGTCCCTTTTTAGTTCTAATTGTCACCAACAGCCTCTCACAATCCACCGCCACCGCATATTTTCTCAGCCAGTCCATCCCTAAGATAGTCCTAAACCTAATGAAACCCAAAACAAAGCAATTGCAAATAAAAGAGCATCCATGATTCAACATGACCAAAACACGATAAACCATACAAAGAATAGTGGGGCCTCTAACAGGGTTCATCACTACTAAAGGCCGGATAACTATTTCGGGTCCCAATTCCAATCTATCTACCCAATCACAAGATGTAAAGGAATATGAAGCCCCAATATCGAACAAAAGATGTATGGAAATGCCATAAATAGAAAGCATGCCTTGAGTAGTGATACTCATCCCCTTCTCCTTCGTCGATGGAGCACTATTTGTAAAATCTCCTAGATGATTCATATGAACATACACATATCGCTAATATAGAATATTTTCAAAACAAAGACCAAAAGTAATTATGATTAATTTTTTACAAAGTAAACAAAAATGTAAAGTAGTATTCAACTGAATTCAAATTCAGTCGACTAAGGATGTTGAGTTAATTCAAATCCAGTAGATTGAGCTAGTCAACTAAACAAGTCGTTTTATCTTCCAATTTTTATCTTCTTCTCTAGAATGTTTTCTTCAAATAATCAGCCAATTTGTCATCATTTCCAGTCAATTGAATGAAAAATAATCACTATATTACTGAATTTTATCAAACAAAAGCTTAAATAGATATGACTCTTTAATGGTTCTTCTTCAAGGGGGTGTGACTTTCTAAACTTAAAAAAATTAGAATAATTATTGACTACAATGGATAAGCCTAAACAAGAAATTTTGAGTTTAATTTACTACATTGATTTTTTAACTTTCTTGTGACTATTTGCTCTCTAAAAGTTAATATTTTTCATTCGCTCAAAAATTTCATCTTGCACTTTTTTGATCACATTGCACGCATCATTGAATCATAAAAGGAGATTTTAGAAATTTTGTAATAGAAGTCAAAATACATGTTGATAGAACACAACATTGTTAAGTCAACAAATTCTTGTAAACGCCTATTCCTCCAGGCCTAATAAGGACGATTGATTAGTGGAAACCAAAGGTGAGCTTTGGGACTGGACATAGGATGAGATGTCTAAACAGGTATAAAATCTTGATGTGATCATTTTTACTTTACTTTATTATTATTTAGCTTGATTATAGTTAAACACATGCTTACATAAGTTAGCATATTAGAGATCCTTTGCATTTTCACATCAACTTCTGAGAAGTCGGGATGAACTTTGTAAACCGGGTTTTGAACTGGTCCTAAGTAAATTGAGAAACTCTAATAGTATTCCACCAATTCATGATTCTCCCCTAATGTTGTCTGAAAGTCAACCTACTCCCCATCGCATCATCCAATTCGAGGTCATCAAAAATACTCTTGCATCTGTCTAAAAAATCTTGCATTTGCATATCCGATTCCATTCCTTAGAATGGCCTGCCACCAGTACTAGCACATTCCTTATTCAGCTTAGCAGATCGACTTTGGATGCTTGCACTTGAGCACCACCACCTACAACAATTTTAGGAGCAGCTGCTTGGCCATTTTGCAACATGGTCTCCATTATCGCATTGAACATAGCTTGCATGTTAGGGTTAGCAGCTCTAGAACCTGTTCCTTCCTCGACTCCAGAGATGGAGTTCCTCATAGAATTTCTTATATGCTAACTCATTCTTGGTCTGTAACAAGAATGATCAATCTCTCGTAAAGAAAACTGAATAAATGATACTTGTGTGTGCATGCAACTTATACTATATATGCTATCATATAGTTTTGAAAACCAAAATATATAACTAGTACTCTCCCCTGTATACATACACGCACTCTCGATCCAGTCTAGTGTGATAACTCCCTCCCTATCTTTACTGGGCCATGGTATCAACTCAGTTAATCGTGTAACCTAGGCTCTGATACCAAATGTGAGGACTGCCCTACACCTCTAATATCTAATATAACTAAATAGTACATTCCTGTTGTACTCGACCGATGTAGGACGCATGTCAAGTGTTGAAAAGAAAAAAAATCACAAACTTTTCCGTATATCTCATAATGCATCGAATAAAATATAATATACATCATAATATAAAATAAGCGAGATGGTAATAACTAAAACGAACCATAGTATCATAGTACATAGGTTCACAATGTTTATAAAATAATAAAAGAGTTTATACGATAGTAAATAAACTAAGACTGTCTCTAATATAATAGTCGAACGCTGCCTAGGCTCTATAGTGTCGGATAGCAGAATAAGCAATAGAAAATCCATATATAATACGAGGAAGCTCCTCTTGCTCTGTAACGACCCAAAATTTTCAATCCCGAATTCCAGATAGTACCGAAAAAGAAGAAAGAGATAGAAGAAGAAACAGAAATGCCAAAATAGATTCTCATATTCGCAGCAGATCAAAATATAATATCAAATAAAATAGCAGTTATACAAGAAAAACTATATCAGTTAATTTACATTAATACATCAGAGTTACAACATTTACACAAAATACCGGACAGTTAAAATCAATATTCCCCAGATAAACTACAATATATCACAGTGGAATACTCCTCATACATTCCTGCCATCCAGCTTGCCTCCTGAGCTTTAGAACGTCCTCGCCTGAAAATCAGTATAACTCGGTCTGACCCGAGCATTACATCAAAGTAACACCCGGGTCATGCTGGAAAGTGGCGTGAGTAAACCCATCTAACAAGAAATACTAATGCATAAAACTTACTTAAAACCCAAGGTAACTCGTTCATCACTACAAGTTCACAACTTGCTATAGTCAACACTTATATTCACAATCAATCCCTAAGTACCTTTACTTAGTTTTAAATGGTCGAGTCATTTCAATTATTCAATTTCAACCTATTGATTTCACATATCAATCTATAAAGAATCATTGTAGTTTACAAATCGAAGTAGGTTCGGGTATTTACAGATCCCCGACCCCGGTCTCTTCAAATTCATTACCATTTAACCCAAGTTATTCAAGTGAAATGCAATTCAACTATAAATACAAGATATCACTTTTTACACAGCAATTCATTATCGATAGATAACCACATTATCACTGTCCACCCAAATATATCATATCACAAAACATTTTATATCAGAGATATCAACCAATTCAAGGCATTTAACATCATTCAATCATTCATAAGCAAGATTGATCACTTCCAAATTTAAATTAATTTATCTCTAATTAAATTAATTACTAATTTTTAGTCACTTAGATTACCGTAACATTAATTAATACAAAGCAATTAATTAATCATCTTTTAATTGTCCATCTTAATTAATCACCCTTGACTAATTGTCCCCTAATTACAATAAGTAAGTAACTCTTAATCAATTACACAAATTAATTAACTTTTACCCATCCATATTTATTACATTGATCCTTAATTAATTAATTAATTTAATTATCTTGTAATCACTTACATTGATTAATTATCCTTTAATTAATCATACTCATTAATTAACTAACCCTTAATTAATTTTTTAATTAATAAATCCTTTGATTAATTACACTAAGTAATTAATTCTTAATTACTTCTCTTAAGTAATTTCCCTTTAATTACTTTCATCAAGTAATTATCCATTGGTTAATTATCCTTAATTTACTTAACCTTTTAATATTAATCAATTTAACCTTTAACAAATTTATCTTTTAATTACTTATATTACGTAACTATTATTTAAGTAATTAATCTTTAATTACTTACATTAATTAATTACCCTTAATTTTAAATTATTTAATCTTAATTATTTAATTAATTATTCCTTAATTACAACTTAATTACTTAATTAATTAACCTCTAGTCATCTAATTAATAATTCTTACAAATTAATTAACCTCTAAATAATTTATGACCCTTAATTATTAATTTATTAACCCTTAATCATTAATTAATTAAATTAATTAATTATACTTATATTACTTTATTAACTTATTTAATATCAAATCATCAAAACCTTAATTAACCTTAAGTTAAAACATTATCTTTATTAATGACTTAATTATCATTAACATTTTTAAACATTTTATAATAAAATCATTTAGTTAAGTTTTAAAATAAAATAATCATCTTAAAATAAAATAATCATTTAACAAATTAAAGTTATCAAATCCTAACTCTTATAAATAACTTAAAACATTTATCAAGAAATAGTTTAAACTAATTTCAATTTTTTTAAAAAAAAACTTGCTTTTATAAAACCTTTAAAACTTTTAGAAACTGTTTCAAACTTATGTTTCGGGTTCAACCCTACAATTGCTCGAGCCCTGACTCGAGTTTCTTCATCTTCTTCCAAAAACAACTTAGTTTTTTATTTAAGTTAAAACCTGAAACAATATAACACCCATGGTCCAACTTGAATACAAACTCCAGTCACCTACCCAAATACCTGCGTCATCCCTCGAGACAACTCCTCTTCCCGAACCACACGGACACACTGACCCACTGGTGCATCTGCATAGACGATGGCGGCGATGATGACCACCGCCGACACCTTCAACCCATCAACGATAGCCTCTACACCAGATTACATCCACCCAAACATGATCACAAGCCCACGATCAAAATCGAGCAACTCAGAAGAACCTGGAACCAAACCCATAGCCTAGAAAACCGCTCGAATCCACTTCTCCGACCACCAACGATCACGCAACTCCGGCCACATCTTGCTGACCTTCCACGCCACCATTTCCCAGAATGTCGTGCAGCTCGATTCACCAGAGATGCCGTGGTGACCCTATTTCCGACCTTGACATAAACTAGGGTTTAAAACCCATTCGACCCATCGCCGATGCCACGGTGTTTTCTCCACCTCCCTGATTTTTTTGCCAAGCTCGCCACACTTTCACCCACCTCCATTCGAAAACCCGACCACCAGAGATTCTCCAATCACCCGAATTTGCTAAAAAACTAATTTTTGGTCATCACCGGAATACTGTCCCAATCCCAATCTAAAATTCATGATTTTTATTTTAAAAAACATATTTTTCAAAGACGATTCAAATTGTATTCTTGAATCAGCAAATTAAATTGTTTGATTTTTAATATTTATAAAAATATTACTTTTTTTACTTAATTCTCGAAGATTTTCAAACTTAAAATACTTAAACATATTTTTAAAGCCTAGATTATGTTTACACAAACTTATCTTGTTTAAAACTCGAAGCCTAATAGTGATTAGATAAGGAGTTTTGAAATTTTGATTTGGTTTTAAACTCTGTAATTTGGAAACAGAGAAGAACAGGCATACCAATCATGCACAAATCAAACATATATATATATACACACAGAGATCACACTTATATATACACATGCAAAGCACAATTTTAATCCAAGAATCACATGCATAGATTTTAGTTTACTTAAGCCTTTTAGATAATATGTTTACTCACCTAAAAATATGTACAGAGGGCTTTAAATAGTTGCTTGAAAACTGGAAAATTTGAATTATTGTGATTTTGTATTTAATCTGAAATGCTTAGTTGCTACTTTGATTTATGAACTGAAAACTTGAAATCTGAAGCTTATTTGTTGTTTGAAAAGGTTGCCTGAGTATGTTGCTTGATATTTTGAAAATGTTACAGGCTTGATATTCCATGTTTTTTGGTTTGTATTTGTTATAGACTTTTGATAAATAGTTTACAGGGTTTGGAGCTAGAGTTTGTTTTGATTTTCTTGTGGATTTTCTGGTTTGAAGAATAGTGTTACAGGTTGAGTTTCTTGAGTTTTAGAAATGAAGATAGAAAAGAAATAGAAAAGAGGAGATGTATGCTTATGTAAACTAAATTATGATTATTAAAATTTAAAGAAAATGAAAATAAAAAGAAATGACACTTGTTCAATTACTAACATTTGTCATTTACCATTATTTATCTTCTTACACATGTACTTAACATGATTTAAAAGCTAACACTTGTAATTAAGCAATTTTAAATTATTTTAAAATGATTTAAAAGCTTTTGTATTTAATTTTCCTAATTAATAAGTACATTTATTAATTTATATAAATAAAAATCCTTTAAAGAAAATAAAATAAAAACCAATTATATCCTAAATTAAATCATATATAATATATTTAATCCCAAATATATTTAAGATATATATCTTTTAAATTTCAAATCCAAATCCAAATTCAAATTCAATTTCAATTTAAAAATCCAATTTAAAATCATATCAAATATATATTTAAACAAACACATTATTAAATTTGTAAATAATAATTATATTTTAAAATCTATTTATTTTATATTTAAACAACACATTACTATTATTTGAAAATAACAATTTTGCTAATTTTAAATAATTTATAAAGGAGATTATCACGTTTATTTGTTCAATTTATAAATCAGTATTTTCAATAGTTAAATCAGATAACTATCTAATTATTTGATGCCCGAAAATTTGGGTTATCACATTCCTCCACCCTTTGAATCTTTTCGTCCTTGAAAAGGAACAAAGCCAGAATTCATTTTACACCTAAACTCTGACAAATTATTCTTTGATAAATTTTTAAACACTTTGAAAAATCCACATAACTTTATAAAATAGTTTTATAAAAATATCATTTTATAACTCGAAGTTTCAACAAGTCTGTCTTCGTTCTCATAGAAATTCGGTCATACGTTATCAGGCATAGGACTGAAAATCTATAAGTACTTGGTAAACTCATTTCAACACCTAGTGAAAATACTTGGAAAACAATTTTATTGAAGATAAAGAAAACATTTTTTTTGAAAATAGAGGAAACATCTTTGGTGAGAATGCTCTGGAAATCATCACCCCCATCCATGGTCGTAGTTAACCCAATGGTTACATTGCTATCCCATCAAAATCCATAGATAACTGTAGGCACTCCACGCCCCTCGATTACACCATGGAACCCGCTACAGATCGCAGCTACATCTTGGGTTACGTTGCCATCACAACAAAAGTCCATTTAACTGTAGGCATCAGCGCCTTCGAATTTCGTTGCCAAAAAATGAAACTTCTCCCCTCGACCATAGATCGCACTGTACAGATGTTACGTTGCCTTCCTGGCAAAATTAAACGTAGACCGTTGACACTAGCTACCACACGGTTTCTGCTATGGTCCACAGTAGATCGCAGCGACATCGAGTTACATTGTCGTCACAGCATAACCCAAATGCCACTGTAGGCATCAGCGCCCTCGACTTTCGCTACCCAATAATCCTCAGGAACTTCAGTTTGTCCGGACTTCCTCATAGGATCAACTTTAGAGCCTCCCTCCTTGGGGCTCAAGGCAGTACCAAACTATGGTACTCTTGAGAAGTTCATTCCAAGAGAGCGCATTTTTCTCCAGAGCCATTTTCAAAACACTTTTTACAATACACATATAGTATCTTCCAAATTATACACCTAGTATGAATCCCATATAAGTCTCCTTTTCTCAAAATCGATTATCCCAAAATCGATAAGTCTCAAACTAAGCTTTTCAATTTTCCAAAATTGATTTTTCCCCAAATATCAAAAGCCTTTCCAAAATCCATAGGTTCCAAAAACCTTTTCTCCAAAATCATTCTCATAAGATCCTTTATATATATACTTTCAAATACTTGTATAAATTCCCTTTTTATACTTCAAATACTTTCAAAAACGCTTTTCTTCTGGCAAAAGGTTCAACAAGGGGAGTTTTATCATATATATAACAAAGATATATAACTTTGTTTATTTTCAAATGTGATTACTCTTTTATAAAGTTATTAACCATATTACTTTTCTATAAAATGAGTTCTAATCATAGAAATATCCAATTCCCATTTTATTCCATATACATATTCTCAAAACATACTTCTCTTTTCAAAACCCATTTACAGTTCTTATCCACAAATTTTCAATATCAATTTCGTTCAAACCCGTACGATGTACACATATTATCTGTATGCAATATCAAATTTGATCGCTCACTCAATTACACAATTTCACTTCCGAACTAGTATCGTCCACTCGACTTTCTAGTGCGAACTCAGATCTGGTTTCTTGATCAGAAACCGTCATTCTGCTTGCATAGTCATAACTATGATAGAGAATTTCCAAAACCAATCAAAAATCCATATCCAGGTTCGCCGTCGAAAATCGAGTGAAAAATCACAACTTGGATCGATATACTATCTCGAAATTCTGTGCTCAAATCGGGATCAAATCACTATGCGAATAGAATTATATATGTACATCCTACGTATCTATCTTCATTGATTATTAGCTAAATCAATTTCTATTTTCTATTCACATTCCTTAGATTCTTATTCATTTATTCACAATTGCCTCAATCCCCATTTGGACTAACACCTTAATTCTTATCTCAAATGGATATTTAATCACAAACAGTTTGCACTCTGACCAACTTAAATTTAGAAAATAACTTGAAAAGTTGAAAATAGATAAATAGGTGGAAAATAATTATTAGTTTGTAAAATAGCTGTAAAATAGTTTAGTAGTTATAAAAATAGTCAATGGTCATAAAATAGTTAGATAATTGCAAAATAGTTGTAAAAATAGTAATTAGTTATAAAGTAGTTAAAAAATAGTAATTAGTTTATAAAACAGTTGTAAAATAGTTAAATAGTTCCAAAAATAATTTTAAAATAAGTATAAAATAGTTTGGCTTTAGAAAGAAAGATTGTATAGTAAATAGCTAGGAAAAATAGATTGAAAAAAAACAGTTTATATTAAAACATTTTATTTGGAAAAATAGTTCAGAGCCAAACTGTTTACCTTCCCAATCTCCATTTCATTTAAATTTCTACCTCCTTTTGAATTGATTTAATTTCAACTTAATTTAAATTAACTTTAATTCCTATTCCAAATTCAAATCAGTTTCCAGTCAAATTTTATATTTATCCATCTTCAATCATACTTCCAATTAATTCAAATCAAATTCAATTTGAACTAATTCAATTTAAATCTCAACTTTAAACCATCCCGAATTATATAAATTCGAGTTAAATTTTTAATGTCGATTTAGTCCTTTAAGTCAAACTAACCCATACTCTTAAATCAATACAACCTTTATTTTTAATTTAACAACTTAAATCTTTAAATCATTTAATTTTGAATCCGAATTCCAAAATTCCATTTTTAAATTATCTTTACTTAACCTATTTCAAAGTTCAAATAAGAATTCAAAAACAATTTAATCTTCAGATTCTAATTTATTATCCATTTTTCACTTCAAAACCAATTCTCAGTTTCATATATTATTTATAACAACAGAATGATATCAGGATAGATAAACATCCAAAATTATTCAAACACCAATTAACAACATCCATTTTCAATTTCTAGATCTCAAACCTATTTTGAGATCACTCATAACTCCCATTTTAAATCAACCATTTAACTTCCCAAGTTAAATTTAAATTTTATCTTGAAATTTCCAATTCAGGTTGTTTGATCTAAACTTATTTAACTTTCCTTAAGTTAAATTCACTTCAATTTTATCCCGTCAACTTTACCCAATTTGAATTCCCATTTCAAATTTTAAACTTCATATCAGTATCCAATCCCATTCATAAGTTCAAAAAAAATTCATTTTGGATTTTCACATCACATTCCAAGTAAAAATTTAAAACTCAACACTTAGAGTTTATTTCAAATCATCTTTGATATTATGTATATCCCTCATATATACATGTTTATTTCCTTTGCATACCATGTTATTCTTAAATTTTAAACCACTTTTAGTTTTAATTCAAAACCAATTCCTTTAAATTTTCAAACAACTCTTGTTTGAAACAAGACCCTTTCATTCAAATATACTAAATAATATTATTTATTATTTCTTTATCACTTTGAAACAATTTTCAAATTTCTGGACCTAGATTTAAAACTTCACAATTTAGATCATCTTTAATTCCATTTATAATTTATACTCATCTAAAAGTTTACTTCATTTTGCTTACTCATTAACAAATATTTCATTATTAAACACAATAACCATTTATGATTATACCCAAGATTAGCATATCTGGATGCCAATTCATTTTTATCTTATTCTTACTTCTACAAATTCAGGATTTAGTTCCAATTTGGATCTATTTCAAACTTATTTTCATTTAATTTTCAATTTGGTTGTATTACTATACCACTTAATTCTCATTATTTTTATTTATTTCCAATAATCATCAACCAATTTCTTAGTATTTATAATAATTAGAAAGAAATATTACTTTATATATCAAAATGTAAACTTATATAAAAGTTATTTATTTTTAAAACCATTTTTAAACCTTTATATAAGAAAATAACAAGTACGCTCTCATATATATATATATATATATATATATATATATATATATATATATATATATATATATAGACACACAGACACTCAACTCATTCTAGGGTACCATTGACCCTATCCTTAGTGAGTAAATCCACTAAAGCCAAGGTTCTCGCTTAACCTTCTGCTCTGATACCAAATGTAATGACCGAAATTTTCGATCCCGAAAATTCCAGATAGTTAGGAAAAAGAAGAAAGAGATTGAAGAAAAAGAAGAAACATAAATACCAAAACATAGATTCTCACATTCGCAGCGGATCAAAATATAATATCAAATTAAATAGTTGTTATACAAGGAAAACTGTATCAGTTAATTTACACTAATACATCAGAGTTACAACATTTACACAAAACACTGGACAGTTAAAATCAACATGCCCCAGATAAACTACAATATACGATAATAGTAAACTCTCCATACGTTCCTGTCATCTAGCTCGCCTCCTAACCTTCAGAACATCCTCACTTGAAAATTTGTAATACTCGGTAAGACCCGAGCATTACATCAAAGTAACACCCGGGTCAGGCTGAAAACCGGCATGAGTAAATCCATCTAACAAGAAATACTAATTCATAAAACTTACTTAAAAACCGGGGTAACTCTTTCATCACTACAAGTTCATAACTTGCTACACTCAACATTTGTTTTCACAATCAATCCCTAAGTACCTTTACTTAGTTTTAAATGGTCCAATCATTTAAATTATTCCATTTCAGCCTATTGATTTCATTTATCAATCTATAAAGAATCATTGTAGGTTGCAAATCGAAGTGGGTTCGGGTAATTTCTGATTCCCGACCCCGGTCTCTTCGAATGCAATACCATCTTAACCCAAGTTATTCAGGTGAAATACAATTCAACTTTAAATACAAGATGTCACTTTTTACACAGCAATTCATCATCGATGATAACCACATTATCACTGTCCATCCAAACATATCATATCATAAAACATTTCATATCGGAGATATCAACCAATTCAAGGCGTTTAACATCATTCAATCATTCATAAGCAAGATTGATCGCTTCCAAAATTAATTTAGTTTATCTCTAATTAAATTAATTACTAATCTTTAATCACATAGATTACCTTACTTAACATTAATTAATTACAAACCAATTAGTTAATCATCTTTTAATTATCCATCTTAATTAATCACCCTTGACTAATTATCTCTTAATTACAATAAGTAATTAACTCTTGATTAATTACACAAATTAATTAACCTTTACCCATCCATATTAATTACATTGATGCTTAATTAATTACTCAATTTAATTATCTTATAATCACTTACATTGATTAACTATCCTTTAACTAATCATACTCATTAATTCACTAACCCTTAATTAATTTCTTTAATTAATCAATCCTTTGATTAATTACGCTAAGTAATTGATTCTTTATTACTTCTTTTAAGTAATTTCCCTTTAATTACTTTCATCAAGCAATTATCCATTAGTTAATTATCCTCAATATAATTAACCTTTTATTATTAATTAATTTAACCTTTAACAAATTTATCTTTTAATTACTTATATTAAGTAATTATTATTTAAGTAATTGATCTCTAATTACTTACATTAATTAATTATCCTTAATTATAAATCAATTAATCTTAATTACTTAATTAATTATTCCTTAATTATAACTTAATTACTTGATTAATTAATTTCTAATCATCTAATTAATAATTCTTACAAACTAATTGACCTTTAATCAATTTATAACCCTTAATTATTAATTTATTAACCCTTAATCATTAATTAATTAAATTAATTAATTATACCTATATTACTTTATTAACTTATTTAATCTCAAATCATCAAAACCATAGTTAACCTTAAGTTAAAAAATTATCTTTATTAATGACTTAATTATCATTAACATTTTTAAAACATTTTATCTTTATAATTAACTTCCTTAATTAAATCATTTAATTAAGGTTTAAAATAAAATAATCATTTAACTTAACAAATTAAAGTTACCAAATCCTAACTTCCTAAAATAACTTAAAACATTTATCAAGAAATGGTTTAAACTAATTTCAGTTTTTTTTAAAACTTGCTTTTATAAAACCTTTAAAACTTTTAAAAACTGTTTCAAACTTTTGCTTCGGGTTCAACCCTACAATTGCTCGAGTCGTGGCTCGAGTTTCTTCATCTTCTTCCAAAAAAAAGTTAGTTTTTATTTAAATTAAAACTTGAAACAATATAACACCACGGTCCAACTCGAATACAAATTCTAGTCACCTACCCAAATACCCACGTCATCCCTCGAGACAACTCCTCTTCCCAAACCACATTGACACACTAACCCACTGGTGCACCTGCACAGATGATCGCGGCGACGATGACCACCGCCGACACCTTCAACCCATCAACGGTAGCCTCTACACCAGATTCCGACCACCCATTCCGACCACCCAAACATGTTCACAAGCCCACGATCAAAAATGAGCAACTCAAAAGAACCTGGAACCAAACCCATAGCCTGGAAAACCCCTCGAATCCACTTCTTCGACCACCAACGATCTCGTAACTCCAGCCACACCTTGCTGACCTTCCACGCCACCATTTCCTAGAATCCCGTGCAGCTCGATTCACCAGAGATGTCGCGATGACCCTATTTCCGACCTTGACATAAACTAGGGTTTAAAACCCATTTGACCAACTGCCGCGCCACGGTGGTTTTTCTACCTCCGTGATATTTTTGCTAAGCTCGCCGTACTTTCCCCCATCTCCATTCGAAACCCCGACCACCAGAGATTCTCCGATCACCAGAATTTTCTCGAAAACTAATTTCTGGTCATCACCGAAATACTATGCCAATCCTAATCTGAAATTCATGATTTTTATTTTAAAAATAATATTTTTCAGAGATGATTAAAGTTGTATACTTGAATCAGCAAATTAAATTGTTTGATTTTTAACATTTATAAAAATCTTACTTTTTTACTTAATTCTCGAAGATTTTCAAACTTAAAATACTTAAACATAAAGCCTAAATTATGTTTACACAAATTTATCTTGTTTAAAACTCAAAGCCTAATAGTGATTAAATATGGAGTTTTGAAATTTTGATTCGTTTTTAAACTCTGTAATTTGGAAATAGAGAAGAACAGGCATACCAAACATGCACAGATCAAACATATACATTTATATACATAGATTCACACTTATATATACACATGCAATGCACAATTTTAATCCAAGAATCACATGCATAGATTTTAGTTTACTTAAGCCTTGTAGATAATATGTTTACTCACCTGAAAATATGTACAGAGAGCTTTAAACAGTTGCTTAAAAACTGGAAACTTTGAATTGTTGTGATCTTGTTTTTAATCTGAAATGCTTAGTTGCTGCTTTGATTTATGAACTGAAAACTTGAAATCTGAAGCTTATTTGTTGTTTGAGAAGGTTGCTTGAGTATGTTGCTTGATATTTTGAGAATTTACAGGCTTGATATTCCAGGTTTTCTAGTTTGTATTTGTTATAGACTTTTGGTAAATGGTTTATAGGGTTTTGAACTTAAGTTTGTTTTGATTTTCTTGTGGATTTTCTGGTTTGAAAAATAGTGTTACAGGTTGAGTTTCTTGAGTTTTAGAAATCGAGATAGAAAAGAAATTGAAAAGAGGAGATGTATGCTTATATAAACTAAATTATGATTTATTGAAATTTAAAGAAAATGAAAATAAAAAGAAATGACACTTGTTCAATTACTAACATTTGTCATTTACCATTATTTATCTCCTTACACATGTAATTAACATGATTTAAAAGCTAACACTTGTAATTAAGCAATTTTAAACTATTTTAAAATTATTTAAAAGTTTTTCTATTTAATTTTCCTAATTAATAAGTACATTTCTTAATTTATATAAATAAAAATCCTTTAAAGAAAATAAAATAAAAACCAATTATATCTTAAATAAAATCATATATAATATATTTAATCCCAAATATATTTAAGATATATATCTTTTAAATTTCAAATCCAAATCCAATTTCAATTTCAATTTAAAAATCCAATTTAAAATCAACTCAAATATATGGTTAAACAAATACATTATTAAATTTGTAAATTATAATCCTATTTTAAAATCTATTTATCTTATATTTGAAACAACAGATTATTATTGTTTGAAAATAACAGTTTTGCCAATTTTAAATAATTTATAAAGGATATTATCATATTTATTTATTTAATTTATAAATCGGTATTTTCAATAGTTAAATCAGATAACTATCCAATTATCCGATGCCCGAAAATTCGGGTTATCACATGCTCATTATCTACACTACCAGTGCATACAACTAAGACCCATATCTGGCCTACTCATTTAAGAGTACCTAAGATAATAAGAGGCAAAGCGCAAAACCTCGAGTCAAATAGTAGTCTTGTGTAAGCAAAAAAAAATCTTAAAATACTACCCAAGTCGATATAGTAAGGAATAAGGGTATACAGATCATACTTGAATGTCCCTGCTTCCAAAAAGTTAGCACATAATGAACATAAATATGATATTCTACAAACATCATAAAGGTATGCTGCATCCTAAATATAATAATGGGTGTTCAGGCATCTAGGTCCATAATACCTACATATCATGGCATCCCTAAAGTGAAAAACTAAGGGAAGAACTACCAAGGAAATCATAACATCCATCAAACTATCCTCACGTCACTCAATGTGCCTTGGATATAAGATAACTCGTATCGCCATTTCTCTATCAAGGATTAATGGAAAAATTATGGTTTGTAGTGTATAGCCTGAAGCTGGCACTAGGCCCATTCCACCCTCTTAGGGTATAAAGATCAATTACACTGACCTGGGATAGCCATTCCTACTACCCGATGAGGGTCCTTAAAATACCCTTATTTTCGAATACAACCAAACACACTTTGAGTATCAGTAGTCCCTTAGCATGCATATCGATGCCTTTTCCTTGCTTCATTTAGTTTTCATTCATCCTCAAGGAAAAATTCAACATTACTTGCTTTCCACGATAGAACCACTCAAAATCCTATCTACAGGTTACCCTTCCTAGAACCTACCTTTTTTAGAAAACCATCCTCACGTATCCATTCAACATAAAGCCATCATTGAAACCTAACTCCATTCAAAATCGCATTACCATCATCGAAGTCCCAAAGCTATCATATTCCATCATGCTACCACATAGCCATAGAACACCAAGCAAACAAACAAATATATTATGCATGACCTGCAGAACATCACCTTTCCCTCTTGGATGTTTGGCCTTCCCGGGCCTTAAATTCATTTTGGTACCAACGAAAAGGGGTCGGTACATATATGAATCCCTTAGCTTATACTTAGCTAATTTTGGCAAAGTACCTTTTTCCTAAATCTCTCCCCCACTTGCATGCTTATGATCCCCTTGCTCCATTCCTCGGGCTCCCAATTCCCAAGCATAAATCTGCTGCTAAATAAGAACTCGGACTGACCTCCATACTTAGCCAAAAATAGACGTTTTGGCTCCTTAGGTTCTTCCTTGCATTAACTTAAAGCTTGACCTATAGCTCCTTAGCTTTTGTCGTAAAGAAATCCCCCATTACCGATTTGAACTAGAACTAACGCCACAAAACTGAATTCAGATTAGGACCAACATCTACTTGGGCATCCAAACAACTCCAATCAGCTTAAAATCAAAATTATAGGCTCCTCTCATCCTTCAAAGCCCATCCTCCAAGTTTCATCCTATTTTGAGCGATTTTTCCTTCATTTTGTCCAATTGATGCCCACTTTCCTAACTACACTAAAACGGTAGCAAACCATATCAAAACATTCGGCCAAACATACATATCATTCATAAGCATCCACCTACCGTAAACAATCAATTTTAACATGATGAACATATAAATTCTTGCCTAGATCTAATTTTTCACTAAAATAATAATATAGTGCAAAATGGATTGTAAATTCGTTTAAAATCTAATCTAATCTTTTTAGTTTTAGCCATAAACGTTTAGATGTTTAATTATAGCTTAAAATTGTTTTAACATGAAAATCATATCAAAACATCAAATTTAACTATATGGACAAGCATAGGATGGTGAGAGAACAACAACCACTCACTTAATATCTAAATTACCACTTCAAACCCCTACATCTAGAATGGACAACAAGGAGAACGAATTCTAAAGCACCAAATTGATGAATCTACAATCCCTTTTTGCTAATTACTCTTCTAATGATGGATTGGGCTATGATTAGCAAGGAAAAGATGAAATTTTGATGAAATTTGGGTTAAAGGAGGTTTGTAATTGTTTTGGGAAAGTAGGAAATGATATAATTATTTCCCATCTCCCCCAATTAAGCATATTTCCCAAAATTCATTAGTGGCCTATGTATGGGCTTAGTTAAATTGCCCATAAATCTATCTAGAATCAAATAGAACATAAAACCTCTATATCTCCTAAATGGTGTATTTGTTTTCCTATTTGACAACTCTACAAACAGAGAAACCACAAGTCCGCTCAAACAAAAATGATTTCAGACCCTAATTCAATCACTATCAACGTTACAGGCCTTACAAGAATTCCAAGGTTTGAACCACTAGATAAAATATTTAGCATGGAAAATGGCATTAGAAGTCATTTCACAAAGTTTTAGAATCATATGACCTCATATAAATTAAATAATAATTCTTACTATCTTTCGATATGCAAAATATAGGTCGTTGCAACTAAAGTTCCATACAGTGAGCTACCAACTCACAAAGCTCTTGCTTTCCATTTCTACCACTTGTTTTCTTTATCTCCTTCATCTTTTTTAAGGGCATTCTACTAAAGGGTTGAATAAAAGGCTCATCTCCTAGTATCAAATTAATAGGAAACTCAATAGCTCTCAAGGTGGAAATCCGAGACTAGTTCAAACACATCAAGGAAGTCTCAACTATTCGTACTTCTCATATGCCTTCTCCAAACCCAAGTTTGGGCTTTTCAAAAGCTGCAAGTACTCTTGTGTTTTGGTCTGGGTGATTCAGTGTTATGATTCTTTTGGCACAATATGCTCTAGCGTCGTAATGCTCTAATCAATTCATCGCTAAGAAGCCAATAAGGGAAACACATAGAGATACACATAAAATTACACCTAACTTAATTTGTAAGTTAGTGCATCTAAATCCGAGAGTGGTATATTCCCTTATTAGATTTGCTACACATATAGAAGTGACTAATAGGTAACCTTTAGTCTAAGTCTATCAACCAAGTCTTTCACTATAAATGAATGTGTAGCAATGATATTAGATAGTATCCTAGAAAAAATACCAAAAATCAAAGTCATACCATCTAAGATAATGTTCTTGCCTTTTTCTTTGGAAGATGGTCCCCTACTAGCCCTTCCAAGCAAATGCTCTAGCCAAAAACTTTCTTCTAACGTCCTATCTTTTAGCAGTTAAAACACTTTGTCTTTCTCTATTTTCTATGCTCTGGACACTTAGATGCACAGTGCCCATGTTACCCATAATTAAAACAAACAACTTCAACAATGGTAGTCTCGGCCCTATGACCCTTCGATAAAGTCTTCTTGCCTTTAGCATAAGGAGTGTGTAACATCCCTAATTTTTAATAACATTATTCAAAAGATTAAATTAGATAAATTAAATAGAATAATGATGATAAAGAGATTGAGATTTGATTAAATTATATAAATAGAGCCACGCATATTAACTAGATAAATGGGCTTTAAATTGGTGTATTGGTCAAATTAAACTGCATATGGGCATCTTAGTAAAATTAGCCAATTAATTATACAGGGCTACAACTTCTCATTTCACCCATTCACGTTTCATTTTCACTTTCACAAACGAAACATCAGAAAGCTAAACTAAAGTCGGCCATTACCAAGGAAGGAAAAGAAGAAATTTAATCTAAAGCTAAGGATTAAAGCTAGGAAGGATTAATCAACAACAAATCTAAAATTCCTTATCAAGTTTAAGGTGAATAATAATCTTCTATCATCTTTATTTTTTTCTACGATTATATGTTTTCCAATTTATGATTTAAATTTGTTTTTGCGATAAAATGGATGAAGATATGCTTGAGTTATATTATGATGATTTTTTTTAAATTCATAAGCATATGAATTTGCATAATTGTGATATAATGCCGAGAATATATGATTTCAGAATGCCATGGAAAATATTTATGCTAAGTAAAACATGATTTCAAAGATGGGTTTTAATTTTCATATTTTCCCAAGCTATGAAATTTTATTATGAATTTTCGATGAGAAATATGATATAATTTGGTTTAAAATTTATCTCGAGAATTCAGGAAGAAATTAAGGTCCAAAATTTAATATGTTTGATTACATGAGGACATTGATTTTTTTTATTTTTGGGGATATTTCCTAGTTGATTTATTTGGGAAAATAAATTATTGTTTACGAAGTAATTTTTTGCAAATATTAGTTTTGGCATATAGAAAGGCTTAACGTTACAAAACATTGCATTCTAATGATATTAGTCTGATGTAATTGCGACAGTTTCAAATGGACATATTTGAAAAGTTTATGGAAGCTAATAAATGATTTACAAATAGGAAAGTTGTTAAAAAGTAATTACTAAAAGTAGTTGTATTTCAGTCTTAAATCAGAAAAAGGCATTCCGCCTCTATTAGTAAGTACATTTTGACTCTATTAATTCTGCCTCGTCCCAGTCGAAACCCGCACGTTCGAAACCACTATAGTCAAAACCAATACACAATATATCACATATATGGTATGTAGTGGATTGGAAGGAAGGCGGAAGCTATGGTATCGAAAGGGTAGCTTCCAATGGGGTCGAAACTCTGCTTTATTTTCAAAAGTTAAAGTCTTGCCTAGTTTTACCTAAAACTTTTGAAACAAATGATTTGAAAAAGATTTTATAATTAGCTTTCAAAGGAGTTCCCATATGTGTTAAAGTATTTGCTCTCGAAGGAGTAACTTTTTCCTTTAAATTATTGCTTTCGAATGGATAAGTTTCGACCAAGTGGAAACCAAGCCGCTACCTTTTCAACTGCATTGTAGTCATATGTGTTGTCGAAGGGGTTATTTCTTTTTTACTTAAGCCTTTCTTATATGCTTTCGAAAGGGTTGAGGGTTCCAAAGGTGATGGAGTCAAAAAGGGGTTTAAAATCTGCCCTTTAAGGTTTTGAATTTAAAGGTCTTTACTTTCGACTAAGATAGTTCCACCATCAATTTCTCCCCAAACTAATTATTGTTAGTTTCGAAGGAGATACTGTCATATATAACCATTTTGACCAAAATGATATTTTTAAACAGTAAACCCAATGCTTTCAAAAGAGGTACTTTCATTTGTTTTAAAGCTTTATATTTAAAAGATGATTTGATAACATCGAAAGGTATAATAGTTGTTAAAAGAGAGTGTTTACTAAGGGCTTTGAAAAGTATGTCTACAATGTTTTGAAAAGAGGTCTTTGCTTTCGAAGGAGGTTATCCAAAGATTTCAAAAGAGATATTTTTATGGTTTCAAAACTTAAACCCTTTCTTAATTTAAAGCAATAACCATGGCATACATAAAGATTTTGAAATGTTATTCATATTGTTATTAACCCATAAATGTATTTTAGGATATGGAAAGAATAATCGGATAGGTTGACCCAATAGTGAATATAAATTAACAGATGTTAAAATTTTAAATAAAAATATTGGTAGGGGCCAATAGGTTTATAGTAAGCCCATTAAAATTGTAAGATATTAGCAGGGGCCGATAGGTTCATAGTCACCCATGAAAACTATGATTTGATACTATCAAGGGCTAGTAGGTTTGTAGTTAGCCTATGAAAACTATATCTGGATTAAGTTATTGGTAGTCAGCCAATAGGTTCCTAGTTAGACCATGAAAAATAGGATAAAAAATAAGATATTGGTGTTACCAATAGGTTCTTAGTGATCCCGTGAAAACTAAGTAATTGGACAGATAGTCCATAAACTTTTAACAGGTTAATAGTAACCCTAGGAACTACAATTGAGATAGATAGTCAAAATGAATGGGGATAGGTAATCCATAATTGATTTATTTGTTTTGCATATCATCATAATATTTGAAATACTACGTTTTTTTGACCATTGTGGATGCAGGAGCACAGTATATGGTTTTATAAATGTTTTGGGATACTACCGAGGGGAAAACCCACTCTGATAAGCGGCGCGGACTCACTAGATATCTAAATGGTTTGAGATGGCAAATTATTATTTATACTAGGCTTCGTGTCTGACTCGAAGTTTTTGTTTTCTCTTTAAACTCTCGGGTACTCAGGTGATTTTGAGTAGGTTGAGAGTTAAGGTTTCTAGGTGTTCTTTTAGATGAATAAAACATTCAAGGATGTAAAGGAGGCAAGGTTGTTATTAGAGTTATTTTATTTCTGTTGTGTGTTTTGTTTGTAAAGGGAAACTATTTTCATGCCTATCTATATACTCTGATCTACCAAGGGGTATCTTCATATGTCATTGTTGGCATATTTTGTAATAATTATATGTTATTTGAATGTGGTCTGCGAACTGGAATTAAGTAATCAAATTGAAATATTTTGGAATGGAATATGGACTATGTTTTGCTATTTAATTTTTTTTCCATATTCTTGTGTTTCTTTGTATCAATGTATCTAATATCGTCGTGTTTGGTCACCGAGTATTAATAACTATGCATGACCATAGCACCCGTAGCCATTAGTTTTAGGCCTTAAAATAGGGGCAAGTTACAAGTTGGTATCAGAGCATAGGTTTATGAAACTTCAAAAGAAACTTAAACCTAAAAGATTTTTCCAAACATAATCCAATGAATCAGATAATAAGATTGGGGTTTGGGGTTAACGCTATTGTAATGTACTTGCATTTTATGTACATGGTTATTTACATACATACATATATATATAACTACGTATCCCCTGTTCTCTTAGACCATTTATCTGTATCTTACTAAGGCTTGTATGCAATTTTACAAGAAAGGAGATATGGAAGTAGCAAATAGAAGAGGATATCTGGTGAAGGAAGCACCACAACTAATGGAAATTCTCGACCCACTACCAGGAGAAACCCAGGTCGACTAGCTAATGCTAGTAACCAAAATGCAGAAGCCAATGTGGATGCTGGAAATCCACAGTAGATATGGGGGTAATGTATCAGTTCTTAGCCGGTTTGATGCAAATTGGAGCTGTTGTTGGTGTTGCTGGAAATATAGGATGAGCTAATCATGTGGCTCCAGTTGGGAATATTGCTTTGCTAAGTAAAGATTACACTAGTTTGGGTGGGAAGCCATTCTTGGAAACGGAGAGTTCCATAGAAGTTCTGAATTGGATGTTGCATTGTGAGCGTATATTTACTACTTGAGTTTGAATGATGGGCAAAAGAGGAGGTTGGCCTCTAGGCAGTCTTAGGGGTCTGCACTACATTGGTGGAATAGTGTCATTGCCGGAGTTCCAAAAGGGTTGTTAACTTGGGCTGATTTTAAGAGGGGATTTGAGTAGAAGTTTGTATCGCAGTTTGCTAAGTCTGAGCAGATGAGGAAATTTATGGATTTAGTACAAGGAGAGATGTCGGTAGCAGATTTTGCTACTTATTTTAAAGAGCTATCTAAATATGGATATTCTATTATAGATAGTGACATTAAAAGGAATGAAAAGTTCATTCAAGGAATGAGGCCCGAGCTTCCTAGAATGACCATGACCCATGTCCGTGATCTCTGTAATATAGTGGTGGAGATGGCTATTCGCCATGAGGAGTTGCTTGCTGATTTAGAAAAAGAGAAGTCAGCGAAAACCCAAGGTTCTCATAGAAAGAAGAGGAAGTTCTATATGAAGAAGGGAACCTAGAAGAGAGATACTACCAAGAAGACAAAGGATGAGGTAGTTTGTTGTAAATGTGACAAGAAAGGTCACTTTGCTGATAAATGCCAGTCAGGAAATAGGAAGAATGCTGCAGTTAAGAAGAATGTGAAATGCTTCAACTATGATCAAGTTGGGCTTTACAAGAATTAGTGTCCAAAGCCAGTTAGGGAGGACAAGGAAAATATTTTTTTAGAGGACCAACTGGGTCTATTACGGCAAATAAAGGAAAGACTGTGATGGAAGATATGGTTTTGATTCAAATTATTTCAGTTAGAGTACTTTTTGATATCTGTGCATCACATTCATTTATATCTCAGTATTTGGTTAATAGATTATGTCTAGAACCCACCTACCATGTTACTTCCTTAAGGGTTATAAATCCAACAGAAGGGTATACAAATCTAGGGTTAAGCTGTGACCAGTTAGAACTTGACTTGTTAGGTCATAAGTTTGCATGCAGTTTGTATGTTATTGATTTTGTAGATTTCGATATCATTTTAGGTATGGATTGGTTGAGTAAGTATGAGATTAGAATATTTTACCAAGATAGAGAAGTATCACTAAGACACCCTAATTGTCATAACCGAGTGATATTCTCAGTAGAGAATACTGACCGGAGTGTTAGTGCTATGCTTATTGCTATGGAGGTAGAAAATGAGTTAAGTTAGGTTCAGGTAGCAAGGGAATTCACAAAATGTTTTTGAGCCAGTCACTAGACTACCCTCGAAAAGAGCTGTTGGGTTTAGAATAGATCTTGTGCCAGGAGCTGAACCTACAAGTAGACCACCTGGCAGGATGACACCAATTGAGATAAAGAAATTGAAGGTATAGATTATGGATCTAGAAGGAAGGAATTTTATTAGACTAAGTAGTTCGTCTTGGAAAGAGGCCGCGGTATTCATGAAGAAACCAGATGGGTCATTAAGGATGTGTATTGACTATCGTAAGTTAAATGAAAGGACAATTAAGAATAAGTATACTTTGCCAAGAATATATGGTCTATTTAATCAGTTGAGTGGAGCCAGAGTATTTTTCCAATTGGATTTGGCGACAGGTTCCATCAGTTGAGAGTGGCATAAGATATTATTCCTTTGGCACCATTTCAAACTAGATATGGTTTATATGAGTAGTTGGTAATGCCATTTGAATTGACAAATGCACCTGCTTTCTTTGTAGATTTGAAGAACCAGTTTTTTGAGAGTACTTGGATAGGTTTGTACTAGTATTTGTAGATGACATTCTAGTATAGTCTAAGGATGAGAGAGAGCATGAAGTTCATCTTAGAGTGATACTTGAAACGCTAAGGCAGAATCAGCTAAAAGAAAAGTTTACCAAGTGTCATTTCTGGAAGAAAGAGGTAAAGTTTCTGGGTCACATGGTTCCAGAGAGAAGGTTGTCGATTGATCCAGATACGATCGAAGCTGTGAGTAATTGGAAGGGATCAAAAAGTGTGACTGAGTTTAGGAGTTTTCTTGGACTTTTTGGCTACAACCAAAGATTCACAAAGGATTTCTCGCGGATAGTAACACCCTTAACTAAGCTAACCGGGAAAGAGGTGAGATTTTTTTGGTCCGACAAATGTGAGAAGGCGTTCCTTAACTTAAAACTTTTGTCGACCAATGCACATGTGTTAGTAGTTCCAGACCGAAACCAAGGATTGGTGGTATATACTGATGCAAATGGAACTAGATTTGTAGCGGTGTTGATGCAGAATGGTAAAGTCATTGCCTGCACATCTAGGAATCTTATACTGCATGAAGTTAGATATCCTACTCATGATTTGGAGTTGGAAGTTATGGTCTTCGCATTGAAGATTTGGAGACATTATCTTTTAGGGGAGAGATTTAAGCTATATACCGATCATAAGTATTTAGATATATATTCTCTCAGAAGGAGTTGAATATGATATAGCAGAGATGGCTGGAGTTTTTGATTTTCCTATAGAATATACACGAAGAAAAGGTAATAAGGTGCCTGATGCTCTTAGTAGGAAACATCAGAATGTCATGCTGGCTATGTTGGCAAAATGAAAAGATTTGAAGCTTTAGTCAGTTGCGATGTGTAGTTAATATCTACTGCTGGTTTTAGCCAGAGTACAGTCGGGTTGTCTTGTTTAGAAGTTCGATCAGCATTGATTAATAAAATTGATTCTAAGAAAAAAGGAGGATCATGTATTAGTTGAGAGGATCAAAAGACTTAAGGTTGGAATAGAGACCGATAATTTAAAGGATTTTAGCCTTGACCAGAGAGGGTGGCTAAGAAAGAAGAGACGGTTGTGTGTTCCAAATGTGGAAGACTTAAGGAAAGAAGTTCTTGGAGAAAGTCATCGATCCAAGTTTACGATTCATCTTGGAGGAACCAAGATGTATCGGGATATGAAGAGGATCTTCTATTGGGAAGGCATGAAGAGGGACGTTGGATTGTGGGTTAGACAGTGTGAAAACTATCAACAAGTGAAAGCTGAACATCAAAAACCAAGTGGGTTACTATAACCTTTAGAAATTCCAATTTGGAAATAGAATTCGATATCCATAGATTTTATAAACGGGTTGTCAGGGTCAAATAAAGGTAATGAAAGTATATGAGTTATAGTGGACAGATTGACCAAGAGTGCCCATTTCATTCTAGTTAAGTCAACAAGAACGGTACCTGTTTTAGCTAAGTTGTTTTTGAAGAACATAGTTAGACCGCATGGAGTTCCTAGCAGTATAGTCAGTGATAGAGATGCATTATTCACATGTAAAATCTAAAAGAGTCTACTGGAAGTGATGGCTACTAAACTTAATATGAGTACTGCATATCACCCCAGACAGAGAGAGTCAATAAGGTACTCAAAGATTTATTGAGAGCTTGTGTATTAGATTTTGATGGATCTTTGGAGGATCACCTACATTTCGTTGAGTTTTCCTATAATAATAGTTATCAGACAAGTATAGGAATGGCGCAGTTTGAAACTTTGTATGGAAGGCCATGCAAATCACCAGCATGTTGGTTGGAGATTGGAGATGGATTTTTCTTAGGTCCAAGTTTGGTTTGAGAGGCGTTAGAGAAATTGAGTCAATATGAGGAAGAATAATGGAAGCTCGTCCAGACAGAAGAGTTACGCGGATAAAAGGCGTAAGGACCAAAATTCTCAGTTGGAGATAATGTTTTCATTAGGGTATCACCTATGAAAGGTGTGATATGATTTGGAAAGTCAAGGAAGTTAGCCCCAAAATATGTAGATCCATGCCAGATTATAGAGAGGATTGGAAAGCTCGCCAATAGAATAGAGTTGCCGAGTAGTTTGGAAGGTGTCCATAATGTATTTCATGTCTCTTATCTTCACAAGTATGTGCATGATCCAGATGCTACTATCCTCCGACAGGGTTGGATGACTTAGTAGTAGAGCCTAATTTGACTTTTCTTAGACAACCAGTTCGGATTGTAGCTAGAGTTGAGAAAATATTAAGAAACAAGGCAGTTAGGTTGGTGAAAGTTCAGTAGATCGACAACAAGAAAGACTGTACTTGGAAGACGGAGGACTAGATTAGAGATACTTATCTTGATCTACTTTGAGGGTATGTCTATATTAGATTTGTATAGATATTTTCTAGCCAGTTAGATTAGTATGGTTGTTAAATGTTGTTACAGACGATTTCTGTGTTTAGTATTTAGTCCTTACTGAATTGCAAGTATGAAATCCTTTAAGGGGAGAGCCTGTGACATCCCTAATTTTTGGTAAAATTATTATGAAGATTTAATTAGATAAATTAAATAAAATAATGATGATAAGGAGATTGAGATTTGATTAAATTATATATATAGGGTCACGCATATCAACTTGATAAATGGCCTTTAAATTGGTTTATTGGTTAAATTAAACATACATGGGCAGATAAGTAAAATAAGCCATTAATTATACACGGCTATAACTTCTCATTTTGTCCATTCAACTTTAATTTCCACTTCCACAAACGAAACATCAGAAACCTAAACTAAAGCCGGCCATTACCAAGGAAGGAGAAGAAGAAATTTTAATCTAAAGCTAAGGATCAAAGCTTGGAAGGATCAATCAACAACAAATCTCAAATTCCTTATCAAGTTTAAGTTGAATAATAGTATCCTATCATCTCTATTTTTTTCTATGATTATATGGTTTTGGATTTATGATTTAAATTCGTTTTTGTGATAAAATGGATGATGATATACTTGAGTTATATTATGATGATTATTTTTAATTCATAAGCGTATGAATTTGCACAGTTTTGTCATAAAGCCGAGAATATATATTTCAGATTGCCATGGAAATTTTTTTTTTAAGTAAAACATGATTTTGGAGATGAATTTTAATTTTTTGAATTTTTCAAGATATGGAATTTTATTATGAATTTTTGATGGGAAATATGATATAATTTGGTTTAAAATTTATTTTGAGAATTTCAGAAAGAAATTAGCTCTAAAATTTTAAATTGTTTGATTATATGGGGAAATTGATTTTTTGTAATTTTTGGGGATTTTTCCCAGTAGATTTATTTGGAAAAATAAATTATTTTTAAGAAGGACTTTTCTGCTAATATTAGTTTTGGCATATAGAAAGGCTTAACGTTATAAAACGTTGCATTTTAATAGTTTTAATCTGATGTAATTATGGCAGTTGCAAATGTAAAGTATTTGAAAAGTTTATGGCAACCAATCAATGATTTACAGATAGGCAAGTTGTAAAAAAGTAATTACTAAAAGTTGTTATATTTCTGACTTAAATCAAAAAAGGCGTTCTGCCTTTTTTAGTAAGTACCTTTCGACTCCATTAACTCCGCCTCATCTTAGTCGAAACCCACACATTCGAAACCACCATAGTCCAAACCATTACCCTTGATATCACTTAAATGGTATGTAGTGGATTGGAAGGAAGGTAGAAGCCTTGATGTTAGAAGCATAGCTCCGATAAGGTCGAAACCCTACTTTGTTTTCAAAAGTTAAAATCTTGCCTAATTTTATCTAAAGTGATCGATGCAATTGAAACACATGCTTTCGAAAAGATTTTATAATAAGCTTTCAAAGGAGGTTTCCATATGTGTTAAAGTATTTGCTTTCGAAGGAGTACATTTTCCTTTCAAATGATTGCTTTTGAAAAGATAGGTTTTGAACAAGTCGAAACCAAGCCACTAATTCCCCTTTCGACTGCATTGAAGTCATTAATGTTGTTGAAGGGGTTACTTCTGTTTTACCTAAGCCTTTTTCCTATATGCTTTCGAATGGGTTGAGGGTTTCGAAGGTGATTGAGTCGAAAGGGGGTTTCGACTCCGACCTTCAAGGTTTTGATTTTAAAAGTCTTTGATTTCGAATAAGATGATTTCGAGACCATCAATTTTTTCCCAAACTAATTTTGTTATTTTCAAAGGAGATACGTTTGTATATAACCGTTTTGACCCAAATGATGTTTTTAAAGAATAAAGCTAATGCTTTCGAAAGGGGTTCTTTCATTTGTTTCGAAGCTCTATTTTTTAAAAGATGATTTGATATCATCGAAAGGTATAATACGTTTTGAAAGAGAGTGTTTACTAAGGGCTTCGAAAGTATGCATACAATGTTTTAAAAAGAGGTCTTTTCTTTTGAAGGAGATTATCCAGAGGTTTCGAAAAAGATATTTTTATGGTTTCAAAACATAAACCCAATCTCAATTTAAAACAATAACCATGGCAAAAATAAAGATTTTAAAATGTTATTCGCACTGTTATTAACCCATAAATATATATTGGGGAAAGGGAAAAATAACCAGTTCGGCTGACCCAGTAGTGAATATGTAACGATCCAATATTTTCAACCATTCGCATCCACGTATGCCGGACTTGAATTGTTCAAAATATCGAATTGTAATTTTAATTTGGAAAAATTCAAAACATATAGTAAATAAATTAATCACAGATTATAGACACAGAGTAATTAAATGCAGCGGAAGTAAAGAGATAGTAGTTCATGAAGCTACCATACATGTACAACAGAGTTAAATAAGATACAACAGAAATAAAAGTTGATAATCAAGTACAAAGCTAAATACAACACTGGAATCAACTGGATAACTGAGAGTGAAATAGATGTTGGATCTTCAAGCAAAGCTCCAACTCCAAATGTGAGTTTCTAATGTTGTATCACTCAGTCTGACCTGAGCGTAAAGCAAAATACAAAACGCTTAAGTCAGGACGTACATACTTATAAAATCTAAACCAACTCAAGTGAACTGTAATATAAGGTACAAGTAACTTAAAGGATGCTTGGGAGCGTCCATTCTCTAAGGATCCGTTAAACTATTTACTATGTAGTAATATTTCGCTATTATAATAATGTCTATAGTTAAATAAACTTAATTTTAAATAGTGTTAAGGCTTTATATTTTCCACCTTAACACGTAATAATGCCAATAGTCTATAGAGTACCTGCGTACCTCCTGATCGGGAGGCTACAAGAAGATACTTCATAGGTACGACACAAATCAAAGTCATACAAGGCTCGCTAGGGTAGGTGACACGGCACAACTAGGCAATGCCAGGGTGGAAATACCAATTACGCATCCGGGTTAGTGGTGATGCATAGCGCGCAGCTACCGCCCATCTCGAGCCACACGTCCAAAAATCA
Organism: Allium cepa; assembly: GCA_030765085.1. Taxonomy (NCBI): domain Eukaryota; kingdom Viridiplantae; phylum Streptophyta; class Magnoliopsida; order Asparagales; family Amaryllidaceae; genus Allium; species Allium cepa. Next base: position 178,232,258 of record CM060930.1, read on the forward strand.
AAAATCAAAAATCAAAATCGGCCACCAAATCAATCTCAAAGTAAGAATATAATATCGAAGGAGTGTGTCCGATATGAGGAGCTACCTCACTGGCAAGTTAGCGCTCCTGTTTTAGCCACCTTGTGCCAATTCACGGGAGTCGGGTCCACGTATATACCTCAAAGGAATGTTGCCGTCATCCTACTTCATTCTGAAATCTCCACCGCGTACACGGTTGTTCAAGTGATTTTCGAAGTTGGCAGAGAGTATGACAACTTCCGATCCCGGTCTCTTCAATAACCAACCATTATTATAACCCATGACTATTTATTTCAAAATTATTTATACTTTAATACCAAGATATCATATCCATTTCAAAATCAAAGTAATAATATATCATTTAAATTCCAAAACCGAATCAATATAACCTTTAAATAATACCAAATTTCCAAATCATTGAAAATTTCCTAAATTTATCAAACTTGAAATATTCCTATAAATCATCTTAACCAAACCACTTTATAAAGTCATATTCTTAAATCTTCAATTTCAATAAGATCAATTAATATATTTGAAGACAATTCTTAATTAAATACAATTTCCAAAAATTCCAGTTCTAAAGCCATATTACTTTCAAGTTATAACAACTCGGAAACCAAACACTTTGAAACATATATATTTAAACTATTTAAATTCGATGTCAAATAATATTCATTTTAAATCATTTAAATTCTACGTCAATTAATATTCATTTCAATGTTGTAGCATTTCTAAGTTCATTCATTTAATTATAAAATTTCCAACACATTGTAAATTTCAGCTACAACGGCATTTATAAAGTGTTACGGTAGATATAGTCGTATTTCAAAACATTATCAAATTCATAAACAGCAGCATTTATAAAGTGCTGCGGTAGGTATATTTAGTATATATCAAAACCCAGTTCAAATTCAGCAACTACAGCACATCAGAAATGCTGTAATAGGTATCTTTAGAAATTTCAGCACATAGTTCAAATTTTCAGAAATTACAGCACTTCAAAAATGTTGTTATACGTATCTTTAGTATATTCAAGCCATGGTTCATTAAACTATAGCATTTCTGAAACATTATAATTTCTGTTATACCCTTTAAAACAATATATCTTTAATTTTTCTCATTTTTAACTTATCGAACTTATTCCACTTTCAAAGGTTTTTATTTGGGTATTAGTTAACTTATAAATTTTAATAAAATAACATTTTTTAATAAATATCCCATTTAAATTAAAATTCATTTGTTAAGTTAATACTTTGTAAATTGCTTATCTTTTATTTCAACCTGTAACTTAATATTCTATTTAACAATTAACTTTCCACTTTATTTAAAATGCCCATTTCATAAATAAAATCCTTCTACACTAAATTTACTTGAACTTTCCTTTGCAAACTAAATTTCCGATTTCCAAGTTACGTCATCTTTAAGTTACAATTTCCATTTAGAAATCATAATTATTTATTTTACAAAACATAACCACAAATAAAATAATTTATCATAACTAATATAACCCTCCAATTCTCTTTATAGATCTATTTATTTAGACATCAATTAACTATGATTTTCTAGTTAAATAAGCTTATTACAAAATGTCCAATTAAACTGTATTCCATTTTATCAATTCCAACTACATTATTAATTATACAACCATATCCTTTCATACAAAAATTGATTGCAATTACCTGGTTGGACTTTAAAATTCCATATTAATTAACTTTAATTATTAAGTTATTTATCACAAATAAAGATCTTTAAATTACCATTAAAATCAAATAAAGATTTTTGAATTACAATTTAAACCAATCATCAACTTATAAAATTTTAACTTGTTAAAAGCCAATATCTCTTTATATTTTGAATCATTAATCAAATTTTTGTCAAATTTCCATATATTTAAAATTCAAAATACTTAATAACTTTACAAACTATCATAAGAATTTATCCATGGGCCTGTATAAAATTTTCTAACCTAGGTCAAGTGATACGGATCTGTATCATTTCAATCAACAATTTAAAAAGAAAAATCTATGTTCTATCATTTCAAACCTGCAATCCCAAGTAAAATAAATACAATAAAAATCATTCGAGCCTATCATTTCAGCTCATAATGATTCTTCCTTATTCTAGTGTACGTTCGGGTATGTATCATTTCAACCCATAGTGATAGGAAACTTGCAGTGTGAGATACAGTAAATAAAATGAACAGTATATCATATAATAACATATTAGATGATGTGACAAATATATAAACAACATTTAACATCATGTGACAACCCGGAATTTTCAAGCATTTAAAATCAGGAATTTAATTGATTTTCAATATTCAATTAAAGTAATTTTAACTTAAAATTACGAATATCATAATTTATTTGACAATTAAATTGTTGAATTAAATAATTTGAATTGAATAAGATATGAAATCTGAGATTTTAAGCCCGTTAAAATAAATAATAATAATAATTTGAAGACTTATAAAATTTATATTGATAACATTGAATATAATAGAAGTGTTAAAATTGAATTCAACACTGACTTGTTTAGTTTTAAAATTTTATGGTTTAAATGGAGGTTAAAAATAGCCTTCTGAGGCACAGTCTCGGAATTCAACGAAACCAATTCCATTGAGTCCGTATTATTGAGTTGTTATCGGATTTCAAATTTCGTATTAATCGGAGTTGTTATGCGAGCGTACCATTTATAAACACGTTGTGGTTTATACCGAAAATTTAACTTAAATATATATATTTTTATATCTGGTCACTTTCAGCCGCTTCCTTTCCTATCAGCCGCGATTTCTATCATTTTTCAAAATACTGTAGCGAGTTTTCTCCCACACGCTTCCATCTTTAATAAATCAAAACCGAGCTTCACTCTTCTTTCGAAATCCATTCATAAAATAATAATAATGGCATCTCCTTCGTTAAAATCAAACCGAACCCCTCCTAAAATCGAAGCCAGTAATTAATAAAAAAAAAGGGGCAGAGCGAAGTAATGGGTTCTCAATGAATTCGATACTCTTATTAAACTCGAGCTTCCCTTTCCTCTTCTGTTCTTTAATTCGCAAATCAAATTCTCAGAAAAAAAAGGGGAAAGTGAACGAAGTCGCGGCCGATTTTTGAGAGGGCTTGTTCGATTCGAGCAAAGCAAGGCGGTGCGGTGCGAGTTGGGCGAGGCGGCGCATGAGGAGAGGGGATTCGGTGGCCAGTAACGACAGACGCGACTTCGTCGCAATGGATCAATGGCCGCGTCAATCAAGATTCTGGGGGTCGACGTTGGATATAGGGGAGGCACTCGCGGTGTTGGCTCGAGCTCGCATAGGGCCAGAAGGGGATGTTTCGAGTTGATGATGTTTGGCTAGGGTTTCGATATTGGTTTGGGTCGAGGGAACTTGAGGTATTGGTTTCGACTTTTTACAACTTTGGATATATGCATATGGATTTGTTATATGCAGCAGACTAAAAAAAAAAAGAAGAAGAAGAAGTAAAGTACAGGTTATTGTTTTTAGTACGTGGAATTCACAGTAAACTAATAAAGAAAAATAAATATACACATTTTATGTTACTAAGTTATTTTAAAATAATGGAAATTTAAGATATTGGAAGATTATATAAAAATTTGTTTTTAAAAGAAAAACCTATATGGATTAATACAGTAAAGCAAGAAATTGTGTATAGATAAGATTTTGGAGATAGGAATTTTAAAATGTTTAAGGTTTATATAAAAATTAGATTTTTAATTTTAAATATGGATTATAAACCTACTATTTAATTTTTAAAAATATGAATTATAATGATTTACTTGTTCAATCAACTTGTTCAATTACTTTAGTTACTAAAAATAATTGAAAAAAGTAATTAGTTCAGATAAACTTATTAGTTTAAGTTAAATGGTTAGTTTAATTTAAATCATTAGTTAAGTTAAATGTTTAAATTGTTGTAATTAATTGTTGGATTGGTTCGGAATTAATAAAAATCATCCAATATTATTTAAGGTCAGAATCTGATAGAAGCAAGCCGGATTTGGACGGATTGCAAAACAAAATGAAAGGTGAGTTAATCTCACTCAATTAAATTTAAATTTAAATGATAAAATTTAAATAATTGTTTGAATGGCTGAATTGATTGATGTGATATAGTATGATATTTTGAAATTGGCATATTGTATTGTGCTAACATTTGTGGATGCAGGGAAAACAGGTTGGAGGGATCCAACTGGACCCCTCACTTTTATTTAAATTATTCAATATTCTCTATTGTGAATATTTGATATCCTATGATGAGTTATATTGGAATATTGAATGTTATGGATTGATTGGATATTCGGTTATAATGAATTCCCAGAGTTTATGAATTGGATTGTTGAAAAGAAATTAAACGGAAGTAAATGTGTAAGTGAAATAATTATAGAAAGTTTGAATAAATTTAAGAATGAATTGGAGAAGAAATAATGTGACTTTAAATTTCTAATAAATAAATTGTGAAGTATAGAAAGGAAATTGGAATAAACAGGAAGTTATTGAATTACAATCTTCAACGATATAAATTAAAGAACAAAACATTTATTTAAAATGTAAGACTTAAATTTTTGAAAAAAATATATAATAATAAAGAAGAAGTTGGGAAAAGCTAAAATTTGTGTATTTCAGTTAAAAGATTTAAAATCAAATGGAAAGGAATAACAATAATAATTAAGTGCATAATTAAATGAAATTCGAAATGAATTGTGTAATTTAAGAAACTTATTTCAAATGGAATAAATTGAAAATCAATCTGGAAAATTGATTTAAATGTTTGAAGCTGGAATTCATCCTGGATCACTAAGTACGCTTTCAAATAAATTTTAAATATAAGTTAATAGTTTTAAAATTGTTTTTAAAAGGTATGTTTTGAAAAATTTATTATTTCTAATATTTAAATTTCAAGGTAAATATTTCCTCAAATCTATTATAGTAGTAATTATTTAAAAAGTGACTAGTATTTTGTTTCAAAAGGTGGAAATCTAGTTTTATATTTTATTAAATAACTTTATTTTCAAATATTCATATAAGATGTATTTTCAATCAAATTATTAAAGTAGTTTAATTTAAATGTTTTAAAAGTATATATATTTCTAAGTAAAGTGTTTTAAATTATTTTTAAATCTAGTTTTGTACTTGGTGATTTCAGAGAAGATAGAAAATATTTGGGAAAGTTGATTCTGAAAAGAATGAGGGATTTGAAACTGTTTTCAAAGGATTGGAAATAGAAGTATATCTTGTGAAGATATTTTTGGAAATAAATAAATAATTTGGGAAATTGTTTATTGTTGGATGGTTGTTTGTGAATATTAATTGATAGTTAAATAACCGACTATCAATATTGGCCAACTGCGTTGATCGTTTCGAAGAGACCGGGATCGAGATTTATTTCTCGAAAACCACTTCGATCCGGTTTGTACGTTTTCGTGCGAAAAAACGTGTTCGGAGTCGAAGATGGAGCAGTGAAGTGCAAGGGCTAGTCGCTACTAATCCTGAGGATATTTCCAAAAGGGATGTAGTAGGAATAGTGCCTTCGGTTCCGTTCGAACCCGGGACGGACTTGTATGGATGAATGCTTGCGAAACATCGTCAGGTGGGCGATGGGCATTCTAAGTGAAACGTTCTAAAAGGTAACGCTTAGCCTCAAGCCTCATCAAATGAGAATGACTGAAAATCAGGGGATATGCAGCAAGGTTAGGTGGGTCATGCCCAAGCAGGACAAGATATTTCCCCTGTCTAGATGTCCCTTATATATTTCGGCTTAGTGGGTGGTTGGTCGCGCCAACCACGAGGTTTATCTTGTTCGGGACTGTTCAGTAAGGAATGGTTCCGGCCTTGTGTTGCAGGGGATGAATGGAGTAATCCTCGGTACGGTGATTTAGGCCCCGTACTGTGGCAGGTGGTACCCCAGTGCCTAGTCATTGTTGGAAATCCATTTTCCTTACGAGCCTTGTACGAGTTTTGTTTGTATTACCCACTTCGGTGGCTAGTAGCTGGAATTTAATAGATGTAACAATTTCGGCTATTTTATAAGTATTTGTATATAGACCCTATTATAATATCAGAGGATTTCTATAAAAATTGTTTTAGCTATCGTAAGGTAAAAACCCGACATGTTTATTTGTGGCGTGGTCTTACGAGATGCTTTTGTTTTCAAAGGATTTTAGAAAATTTAATAATCAATTGGGTGTGATTTTCTCACGCTGGTAATCCAGACTGACTCGGGTGTTATTTAACTGTAATGCTCGGGTCAGACCGAGTATTATAGGATACAGGGGATGTTGTGGAGCTCAGGAGACGAGCTGGATGACGATACGTATTATCGTACTCGTATATATATATTTCCGCTGTGTTGAGTTGTTGTGAACCCATTGTATGTTATTGATGTGAGCTGTGACTGATGTACTCTGATGATGTAATACATGTAAACTGATATATTTGATTTTGAGTAAAGATTATTTACTACATATTATAGTTTATTCCGCTGCGATGGTTAGATTCTGATGTTGATTTTGTTTTCTCCTCTTCTACCTCTTCTTCTTAAACCCAAATGGTTCGTATTTCTGTGCAACTTGAGTTGATTGTTGTAGAATAGTGTTAACTCAAGGGGTACAGATTTGCGGGTCGTTACACATCATATAATATATCATAGGCATATATGGACATAGCATATAAATTTACACAATGCACTTGTCATTATTCGACAACAATATAAGTACATAGGTCGAGAGTGATAAAAACTCACCTTTTTAAAAGCTAGAATCAAATTCAAAGCACACAATTGAAATTCCAAAAAGTACGACAAGGCACGAACAAGATTTTTAGTGGATGAACAGTCATATCCAAATCTTGTAACCACCAAATACAACAATTATAAGAATATAATCCAACACAAAGATTTATAAATTAAAACAATGGAAACGAATGAATCGAATCGATACAACCTTTGCTCTAAACCATAAGTGGGCTCGGCCACTATGTAAATAGGCTTGACCACGTCATTCTTTTCTCGGCCATGATGTTCTTATGGAAATAGGCTTGGCTAGGGTCATGCAAGGCACGACTAAGGCTTGGGAAATGAGGTGATGCAAGATAAAAGTGTGGAAGGCAAAGCGGCAATGGGTTTTGGGTCCTATAGGTTCGGCCATAGGCTCAAGGTGGATCGGCCATAGGCTATATTGGTCAAGTGAACATCATAAGGCACGACTAGGTTGTGTTTTGAGTCAAGCAATGTTTTGGTGGTGGAGGAATATGTTAAGGCCGAGGTATATGAAGAAGAAGGTGATGAATACATGTCTTGGCTAGGCTTTGCATCAATTTTGGTGATGTAGTCTTCATCCATGGTCACGGCTTGGTCTTTGTGGTGATGAAAGGGTGATGGTTGATGGAGATGGTCATGGTGGTGGCTAGAGGCAAGAGGCCGAGCCAAGCTTTAAAGCAAAACAAAGAAAAAGGAAAAGAAATGGAATAAGAAGAGAAGCCATGACTTTAGAGCTTGAACATATATTTTTCTTCACGCAAATGATAATGAGGAGTATTGAGAATTGTTTGTGCATGAGTTATCAAAAGAAATACACGGCTAAAGGTGGAAGAAAAAAAGAAACGGCTAAGGAGGAGTAAATGATAGGAAACAATAAAAAGCATAAGCTAAGGAGAAATAAAATTGCATATATTTTATTCTTAAATGAAAATGAATATGAGAAGTGGGAAATAAATCTTTGTACGTGAATTGATAATGTTTCTCACGGCTAATAGATGGAGTGGTTTGGAAGGAAAGCAAAGAAGTAGATGCTAGGAAACGGAAAAAACATAAGTTAAGGAGAAAGAAACATATATATTTATTCTTAATTGCAAATGAAAATGTGGAAATGAGATAATGAGAATATTTTATGCTTGATTTGATAGGGGAATACACGGCTAGTATAGGTGAATCGATAGGGTAAGAAATAAAGAGGCTAGGCAATTAAAAGCAAGAAATTAACTCATGTAACCTATGTCTCTTAAATTTCTCCAAGCTATTTATTTACATAGATTTCTTTCTAGAAATGAAATGAGAGATGAGAATGATTTGATTTGTATGTGAATAGCAAGTGAAATGCATGGCCAAAAGAAAAATGAACGGCTAAGTGAAGTTTTGGATGGTAAGAAAAGGAAAAGTCTCATTTTGAATTAAAGAAAGAGCAACTTATGACTTTTGAATTTCCTAAACCATTTATCAAAATAAACCAATCAAAAATCAAAAATAAAAATAAAATAAAAGTTAAACAAAATAAAATTATAAAGATGAAAAATAGAAAATAGGAAATAAATTAGGGAAATGAACATAGGAAAAATAGAAAATGAAATATCGAAAGTTATTGCGTGGAAAACACTATAATTTATCTAATTCAAAAAGTATAAATCAAAATTCAATGAAACGAAAAACAGAATTAATATTAAAATAAAATACATTTTCGAAGAAAAAGATTAGGATTTAAAAAATCAAATTTTAAATTTTCTACTGTGCTCAAACTTTGACTTTCCGTTGACCAAAACACAAAATTTCCAGAAATGTTTATTTTATTGTATTTGAAAAATAAATTACAAACATATTCCAAACTTACATTGAAAAAATTCCAAAAATTTAATTTTAAATAATTTAAAAATTAAAGTTTTCAAATAAAAATTTAGTTAAAAATATTTACAAAATTATGGGTTGTTACACTTTCCCCCACTCAAAATATTTCGTCCCCGAAAAGGAAGAAAGTAGAAGAATAGAAACATCTCGAAAGAAGGGATTGGAAAACAAGATAAGATAATAAATTTAAAATCATGAAAATCTTATATTAATACTTGATTTCACCTAAGTTAAATAAATCCTAACTATTTTTTTATTTCATTACCTTATCATCCATTTATCTTAAATTAACAATTTCTAAAATCATGAATTTGGAAAATCATTTATTATGCTCCAAATTTATTCAATAAATTTAAGTCCTTTATTCCAAATTATTATTAAATTTATTCCACTTAATATATCTAATCACATATATCAAGCATGTTTACTCCTACTATAACTATTCCAATTTATTTATGAATCCTTTAACACCATTTATGTTGTATTTTATTCAATTAACTTTTTATTCTATTTACCTCTATTAACCCTTTTATGAGTAAAATTTAAGTGTATAACATTTATTATAACCACTCAAATTTTATTTACAAAAGTCCTTTTATATTGTATATTATCCAATTACATTGTTAACTTCTAATAATTAAGGTAAGTTATATTGGAATGTAATATAATATTATACAAATAAAATTTTCTTAATTCAATTATCCAAGCTTACATATTTATTCATAATTTTGATTTCATTTTATGGTTGACATTATCCTTTTAAGACAAAGTTTAAGAATTAGATTTCTGATTAACTTCAGACTATTTTAGAGATAAATAATTATATCTCTACTACTAATAAAGAAAATTCGTTGAACTAATTTACTCGGTGTCCTTTTGAAATTCCAAAAATGCCCTCGCTTTCCATTTACATGTCTACGCTCATACGGTTACTACCATATGAAAGAATCTTCAATTTGTATAACTAATGGCTGAAACAAAATATCAACATATACAATAATACAAACAGCCCGTGTGCGAAGCACGGGCCCATATTAGTATACATAATATATATTAAATCAAATCTTGAATCATATCTTACATATATTATAAATCAAGTCATATTTTAGAAAATTCAAACCTATTTAATTCTCCCAAGCAAAACTGTAGCAAAACTATAGAATGGTCACTTCACTTCGAAACTCGAAAATGAATGTCAATGATGCTGTAGTCATCACCGAAATTATTTTCCAGCCACAAAGAAAAGAGCACTGATTTACAAATAAAAATTCTTTGAAACAATTTCTACTTGAAATACTTTAAATAATATGCCCTTTTAAAACTTTAAACCCAAAGTTTGAAACCATCGAAAACTAAATTCTAAGTTCCTTGTTTTAAATTCATTTAAATTTCCAAATTAATTTATAACCATGTTTTAGTTCAATTATTTATATACATATACAATATAATTATACCGAATTTATTTCATTTACTAAATTTGAAAACTATATTGTGTCAGTTTGCTCTGTTCAAGTGTTTTGGAGATCCTATCGACAGCGTTGAACCGACGAATCGATCGAAAATCCAAATCAGCATCAACAACACAAAAAACACCATATATAAAACATTTTAAATATAGCTTTACAAAGCAAGAATAGGGGTTCAAATTTGATTGACTCGAATCAAAGAAAATTTTGATTTGAGGATAAGTTGGAAACACAAGATAAGATGATTAAACAACAGAATAAGGGAAATGAGTAAGCTTATATAATTCATGGGCAACCTTAACTGGGTCAATCGTGACTTACGAATTAGATCAAATGAGGAATTTTAAGGTGATTCTACATTTGGTCTCAAGAGAGAGAATTTGGGATAACAAAAGATATTAGCATCTAACCGAGGATATACAAGAATCTCTGGTGAATCAATGCCAATTGTAAAGAAGTTCCACCCCGTTACAAGTCATTGAGTGGAGCTATGGGATGCTCCAGAATTCAGAAGAATATGAATAGTAAGGGACAATAATGAATTTCGGAACCGAGGGAACGTTTCAAAATTCAAAGGAAACAGAGTCAAGGTGAAAGAGATTCAAGCTCGAATGAAAGTGATTCTGTAAATAAATTTACCATATATCCTAAGTTTTGCCTAGAGCCAAAGCTCTGATATTAAATGTAACTATCCGATATTTTCAACCATTCACGTCCACGCATCCCGGACTTGAATTGTTCAAAATACCGATTTGTAATTTAAATTTGGCAAAACTCAAAACATATAGTAAATAAATTAATCATAGATCACAGACACGGAGTAATTAAATGCAGAAGAATTAAAGAAATAGTAGTTCATGAAGCTATTATACATGTACATCGTAGTTAAAAAAAGATACAACAGAAATAACAAGATGATAATCAAGTACAAAGCCGAGTACAACACTGGAATCAACTGGATAACTGAGAGTGAAATAGATGGCTGGATCTTCAAGCAAAGCTCCAACTCCGAAGGTGAGTCTCTAATGTTGTATCACTCAGTCTGACCCGAGCGTAAAGTAAAACACAAAACACTCGAGTCAGGGCACATATAGTTATAAATTGTAAACCAACTCAAGGGAATTGTAATGTAAGGTACATGTAACTTAAAGGATGCTTGGGACCACCCATCCTCTAAGGATCCGTTAAACTATTTACTATGTAATAATATTTCGCTATTATAATAATGTCTATAGTAAAATAAACTTAATTTTAAATAGCGTTAAGGCTTTACATTTTCCACCTTAACACGTAATAATGCCAATAGTCTATACAGTACCTGCGTACCTCCTAATCGGGAGGCTACGAGAAGATACTCTATAGGTACGACACAAATTAAACTCATACAAGGCTCGCTAGGGTAGGTGATACGGCACAACTAGACAATGCCAGGGTAGATATACCAATTACGCATCCGGGCCGGTGGTGACGCATAGCGTGCAACTACCGCCCACCACGAGCAACACCCCCAAAAAATCAAAAATCAAAATCGGCCACCAAATCAATCTCAAAATCAGAATATAATATCGAAGGAGTGTGTCTGACTGAGTGTTTTGGTGATGGAGGAATTTGTTGAGGCCGAGGTATATGAAGAGGAAGTTGATGAATACATGTGCTTGGCTAGGCTTTGCATCAATTTTGGTGATGCAGTCTTCATCCATGGTCACGGCTTGGTCTTTGTGGTGATGAAAGGGTGATGGTTGATGGAGGTGGTCATAGTGATGGCTAGAGGCAAGAGGCCAAGCCTAGCTATGAAGCAAAACAAAGAAAGAGGAAAAGAAAAGAGAAAAGAAATGGAAAAAGTAGAGAATCCATGACTTTAGAGCTTGAACATATATTTTTATTCATGCAAATGATAATGAGGGGTTTTGAGAATTGTTTATGTAAGTTATCAAAAGAAATACATGGCTAAAGATGGAAGAAGAAAAAAAGAAACGACTAAGGAGGAGTAAATGAAAGAAAACAAAAAAAGCATAAGCTAAGGAGAAATAAACTTGGATATATTTTATTTTTAAATGCAAATGAATATGGAAAGTGAGAAATAAATCTTTGTACGTGAATTGATAAAGTTCCTCATGGTTAATAGATGGAGTGGTTTGGAAGGCAAGCAAAGAAGTAAATGCTTGGAAACGAAAAAGGCATAAGTTAAGTAGAAAGAAACATATATATTTATTCTTAATTGCAAATGAAATTGAGGAAATGAGATAATGAGAATATTTTATGCTTGATTTGATAGGGGAATACAGGGCTAGAATAGGTGAATGGATAGGGTAAGAAACAAAGAGGCTAGGCAATTAAAAGCAAGAAATTAACGCATGTAACCTATGTCTCTTAAATTTCTCCAAGCCATTTATTTGCATAGATTTCTTCCTAGAAACGAAATGAGAGATGAAAATAATTTGATTTGTACGTGAATAGCAAGTGAAATGCACGGCCAAAAGAAAAATGAACGGCGAAGGGGAAGTTTTGGTGGTAAGAAAAGAAAAAATCTCATTTTGGATTAAAATAAGAGCAACTTATGACTTTTGAATTTCCTAAACCATTTATCAAAATAAACCAATAAAAAATAAAAAAATAAAAATAAAATAAAAGTTAAACAAAATAAAATTAGAAAAATGAAAATTAGAAAATAGGAAATAAATTAGGGAAATGAACATTGGAAAAATAGAAAATAAAATATCGAAAGTTATTGCGTGTGAAACGCGGTAATTTATCTAATTCAAAAAGTATAAATCAAAATTCAATGAAAAAAAAGCAGAATTAATATTAAAATAAAATAAATTTTCAAAGAAAAAGATTAGGATTTAAAATTTCAAATTTAAAATTTTCAACTGTGGTCAAACTTTGATTTTCCGTTGACCAAAATACAAAAATTTTAGAAATGTTTATTTTATTGTATTTGGAAAATAAATTACAAACAAATTCCAAACTTACATTGGAAAAATTCCAAAAAATTAATTTTAAATAATTTAAAATTTAAAGTTTTCAAATAAATTTAAGTAAAAATATTTACAAAATTATGGGCTGTTACAGAATATAACTTAACGGTTATTAAAGTTCTAACTAAAATATTGGCAAGGGCCAATAGTTTATGGTAAGCCCATGTAAACTGTATGATATTGGCTGGGGTTAACAGGTTAATAGTTAGCCCATGAAAACTATGATTTAATACCGGCAGGAGCCAGTAGGTTTGTAGTTAGCCCATGAAAACTATATCCGGATTAAGAAATTGGCAGTCAGCCAATAGGTTCCTAGTTAGCCCATTAAAAATAGGATAAGAAATACGATATTGGAGTTACAAATAGGTTCTTATCAATCCCATGAAAACTAAGTAAATGGACAGATAGTCCATAAACATTTAACAGGTTAATAGTAACCCTCAAAAGTATAATTGAGACAGATTGTCAGAATGAATGGGGATAGGTAATCCAGTATTGATTTATTTGTCTTGCATATCATCATAATGTTTTGAAATACTATGGTTTTTTAACCATTGTGGATGTAGGAGCACATTATATGGTTTTATAAATGTTTTGTGATACTAGTGAGAGGTAACTCATTCTGCTAAGCGGCGTGGTCTCACTAGATATCTAAATGGTTTGAGATAGTAAATTATTATATTTATACCAGGCTTTACGTTTGACTCGAAGTTTTTGTTTTCCACTTAAACTCTCGGATACTTAATGTATTTTGAGTAGATTGAGACTTAAGGTTTCCAGGTGTTCTTTTAGACAAATAAAGCTTCCGAGGACATGTTGGAGGCAAAATTGTTATTAGAGTTATTTTATTTCCGCTGTGTGTTTTGTTTGTAAAGGCAAACTATTTTCTTGCCTATCTATATATTCGAACTACCAAGGGGGCATCTTCATATGCCATTCTTAGCGTGTTTTGTTATCTGAATGTGGTCTGCGAATTGTGATTATGTAATCATTTTGGAATATTTTGAAATGGAATGTGGAATTGGTTTTGCTGTTATTTTTTTTCCATATTCTTATGTTTCTGTGTATCAATATGTCTAATATAGCCGTGTTTGGTCACCAACAATCAATAACTATAGTTGACTGCAGCATCCATAGCCATTAGTTTTAGGCCTCCAAATAGGGGGATGTTACAGAGTGAATCTCTCCGTTTACACTACCTTGGGCTTCATCTTGACACTCCTTTTCTACCTCCATCATAACATTAGGTCATGACCAAAACAAACATAAAATGAGGAGATGTCAAATTTGACATCATCTTACCCTACTTCAAATCAATAAACACCTGAAGCAACACACTCTATTAAGACTCGGATATGAACTAAGCCTTAAACCTTTCCTTAAATTGATTCCTAGTGATTTCCTCCTAAGGGATCTCGACTAATACCGTCTCTCCACCATTCCAAAGCATCTTCATGCAACTCTGCTTAGAAGCCAGTCTTCTCTTCTTTGTAGAGTATACATCTTGTTTGCTGATAACAAATATGTGTACCTTCTTTTATTTTCTTTTTTATATATATAGTGTGTTACAGCTAAAATATCACAAAGCATAATTCTACCATCAATCAACTTATCATTTATTATCTTTCATAACTTAGTGTACACGTATCACATATCAAACACATTTGCACTTTGTTTGTAAATTGTAACATATACGTTTTATTTTTATCAAAAGGGAGAGAGTGTGAACAACTATAATCATTTTCTATTAGATACTAATAAACAAATGTTCGTTTTTGATGTGTTTGTTTATTATTGTGTATGTAACAACCTGCACCTTAATAGGCTACAATTTCGGCAAAAATCAAAACCCAAGTACGTTAGAGTATAGATCATTAGTTTTGGTAACCTGTGATAAACATGAGCATATCAAAATCGATCAAACTAAACTTACAATGAAAAAAAAATATAATAGGACATATATACTAACCGAGGCTACTACTTCGAGATCAATGATGTAACAACCCAAAAATTCAAGCCGTAATAATTAATTCATTAATTAACTAAATAATAAAAAACTTTACGAAATTATTAGAATTGAGCCATGGGGATTGCACCATTGTGTCTATGATAATTTTTTGGTCAATTTCCATATGTTGAACGTCTGAAACCGAGCTAATACGACCAAGTTATAAAATAAACAAAATAAGCAAAAAAAGAGAAGAATATATATATATATATATATATATATATATGCAGGTCGACCGGTCGGTCGGGCACTAAGGCGGTCAACCCCCGGTCGACCCACCTCTGTTATTTACAAACAAACGAACGTTCGTTCATTCGAATGATCCAGAGCATGTTTTTCATTCTTCTAACCACTCTGATCCATCTATTTTGCATCCAATGGCTCCTATTCAGCCTATGACGTGGTTGCATCCTATTCAATCCCCAAATCTAATGGTCCGCGATCCACTTCTACCCCTATAAATAGACCCCTAGACCTAACACTTTTTCTCATTTTTGGTTTTCTCCAATTGGGTTTACCTTTCTAGGAAGGACCCTGAACGGAATAATTTTTCCAAAAGAGAAAATTGTTATAAATTAAATTATTTTACAACTCCAAGTGGATCCAGAAAGACCAAAGGAAGAGCTTAAGACCGGAGGTGAGTGATTGTAATTATTTTAAGATTCCTTTAAGTAATTTAAAATAATAGGGTTTCCAATAGTTGTAGTTTTACTATGATTTTAGGGATAGCCTTTTTAAGTAATTTATTTATAGTTTTTATTTTCAGTCTATTTCCTTTTAGCTATTCTTTTTAGTAATTTTAGTTTATTTCTATTAATTATAGCCTTTTCACTTATTTACAATATTTTAGTTTATTTACTGTTATTTATACGTTATTTACATCTTCTTTCTACGCTTGGGATTTCCTTCTATTTCCATTTTCTTTTATTCCTCCTTCTACTTCACATATGGATTAGAATAAGATTAATGCGAATATGGATTACATTGTAAGAAAACTAAAATAATGAAATATAAGATGTAAATTTCAAAGACTGTAATATAAATGGAATTGGACAGAAATTACACCTAATTATGACGTTAATTGGACTAAATTAAAAAGATTGGCCCAGTTATAATTTAGAATTATAATTAAAAAAGAGAAAAGGATGAAAGAGCCTTATTTTCACACTTATACCTTGGGTTGAGTAATAAGCATGATTATAACGTAGGTTATAATAAGAAATAGAAAAAAATGAGGCTTATTTTAAGACTTAGGATAAATTTATAAGCAAAGATAATAGGGATAAATTGTTAAAGCTTATTAAAATAATTTATCTAAGTTAATAAGCAAAGATGATAATAGGACATGTATCAAATAGTATTCTATTGAACAAAATGGTGGTCCCATATTAGCTAAAATAAGATGAGGGCATGCTTAAGCTAAGAATGGTAGTAATTGGTCAAATAGAAGTCCAAATCACGGGGGATTTGAATAAGGGGCGCAAGTAGATATTGTTTGGATGACGGGCCAGTACCAATAGCATTTCCCCTACAGTTTCTATGGACACATGGTGATCTCACATTACCTGAAGTGAGATGAGGGGCACACTTATGCTGGAGTTCGAGGTAATAAGAAGACCCAATAGGTGGTGAAAATGGTAGCACAGGAATGGTGGCAGTTATGCCTTTGACTTCCATTTGGGTTCTCGGTAATTGCTATGAGTTCCAAGCGCTTAGTATGAGTGTCTTTTGTAGACACCATTGCCTTCTGTGTAGGGAGCAATATATGTTGTTCGGAACCACAGTGGTTGCTCTATGCATCTTTCGTAGATACCATTGGCTATTGCGTAGGGTGCTATATATAGCGTCTGGTCCGCAGAAAGGTCTATGGGGTAGCAGGCCGATCAAAAAGGGTAGAATTAGGGTTATATCCTAAATACAGGATTAGGAATTCAGCCTAATCAAAGCAGAAATCAAGGATAAATGCAAACAATCAAAGCTAACCTATCTTATAAATTGAACAATATTTAATTGTATTTATTTTCAGTTTATCTCTTTCCTATTTCCTTTGCTATCATTATTTATTCTAGAACTGTTCTAGAGATTATTACTCTTATCTTGCTTAAAGACTCTAGTAATTACTTTCATTCACCAGACTTTTAGTCTGGCACACTCCTCTATTTTCTCCTTTCCCTCCAAAGGTTATCAAGGGAGAAGTCGGTAGATTACTGTTGCTCCGAGTTTTCTTGAGGGAGACTTCTACCATGCATTTCATTTATTTTTAGCTTTTGTTCTTTCTATGTACTGGCTTATTATGAGGCATATTATGCATTTTGATTTTTGAGAATATGAGTTTTTTGTTTCATGAGACATATTGGATTTTTTTAGACATATATGTGGCATTTGGTATTTGCCTTATTTATGAAGCAATTATGAAGTTTTAATTAAGTTATTATTCTAAGTTTCTGTTGTTTTTATCTATTTTTGTCTTATGAATCTTAGTCTTCGTTAGCTTTAGTTATATCTATAATGCACCGCACCTTTTAATGTGTCCTTTTGGGTGTATTAAAGGGTATGGGGTGTTTCACTTGGTATTAGAGCCTAAGGTTACAGGATTCCTAAAAAATTAGAAGTAAAGAATTTTTCAAATTAACTTGTTTCAAAAGTATTTCTCAGAAATGAACTTTTATAAATGATTTTAAGTATAAAAGAGTTTTTCTCAAGATCCCCTCATTAGTCCGGTTCAATCTCCCTTTAAATCTTTCCTAAACTATCCTTTTCTTTTCGCAGAATGTCTATGCCCCAAACCTTCTCGAGGGGATTCCAGTCTCAACCTGGTTTCATAAGTACTTACAAGCTATGACTCTAGAAGTGCATGGGCATGCACGCAATCCTGCACCAGTGGGTGGGAATCCCATCAACCTACATGCTGCCATCAATTTCTCTAAGCTTTGTAAAGATTTTGTGAGTTTGGGCGGGAAGACATTTTTTGACAAGGAGACTTTTGTGGAGGCGAGAGCATGGCTTAGGGACACAGAGAGGATTTTTGGTCTTTTGGGATTGGATGATCGACAGCGAGTTCAGCTAACCACTTGGCAGCTGAAGGAGGAGGCATCTTATTAGTGGGAGGTGATAGAGTTGGAGGATAAAAATGTTACTTGGGATGGATTCCGGGAGCAATTCGATAGGAAGTTTCTATCTCAAGTGCAAGAGAGTGTTCAGTTGGAGAGCTTTATCAATTTGAAGCATGGGAGTTTGTCTGTTAGGGAATACATCAATCAATTCAATGAGTTGTCGTGGTTTGGTATGGATTTGGTGAACACGCAGCATAAGAAAGTTATGAAGTTTTTAAAGGGATTGAATCAACCCCTTCAGGGATTGTTGCTGACTCATGTATCAATGGGAGCTACTTACGAGTTTTTGGTCGAGATGGCACTTATGTCGGATATAGTCAAGGAGAAAGAGTCTAAAGAGAAGGTTAAGTCAGAAGGTCTAAAGAAGAAGTGGCGGAAAAAGAATAAGAAGAAGAAGAAAGGTGATGGTCCACAGAAGTAGATTAAGAAGGGAGTAAAGTGCCATAACTGTGGGAATGTTGGACATATGGCCAAGGATTGCAGGAAGGATAAGATGAAGGGTAAGTGCTATGTTTGCAGGCAGCCTAGTCATATGAGTAGGAATTGTCCCCAAAGAGCTGGTCAAGGAGCGAGTCCGCCATTTGCACAGATTCAGTCTTTAGACGCAGCACCTTCTAGTAGCATTCCAGATAGAGGTGGGAAAGTCACAGTTGAAGGTTTGATTTCTACATCTTATTTGCCCATTCGGACTTTATTCTGGAGCATCAAACTCTTTTATCTCTAGCTCTTTGGTAGATTGTTAGCACTTGGACATATCATTAGTAGTAGACCTCATTTTCAAACCCATAGAAGAATCGACACACTTATTTATGGTTCGTAGAGGTTTGAAACTCTTTATTCTAGGCATAGAATTTGACAGCGACACCTATGTTTTAGGATTCTCAGGGTATGGGATAATCTTAGGGACGGATTGGCTATCCATATAAGGGGCTATCTTAGATTGTGAGAGAAGAGTCGTTAGACTTGAGACTTGTAGTGGTAGGACTCCAGAGGTATCTTGCGACCCATAAGGGTCGGTTATGTTGAGCTTCTTATACTCCCTCGATTCATCGTCATCAGAATTGCATTTGGTTCCCATCGTTAAATAATTTTCAGACGTCTTTGAGGAGTTTAGGGGACTATCTCCTAAGAAATAGATTTACTTCAGGATTTATTTGACCGAGAATGCTAGACCAGTAGCATTACCTGTAAGGCACATGGCACATAGGGAGAGGAAAGAATCGAGCAAGCAGATTCGTGAGCTTTTGGAGAAGGTATTCATAAGAAGGAGCATATCGGAGTTGGTAGCACCAGTCATCTTCGCCACTTATAGAGAATTAAATAGCTCACGAAGAAGAACCGACATCCACTCCCTAAGATTGATGATTTTTTTGACCAGTTGGCAGGTTCTTTGATTTTCTCTTAGCTTGATTTAGCCATGGGATTCCATCAGCTTAGAGTCGCTGATGACAGCATAGCAAAGACTTCCTTTAGGAAACTGAACAGATTCTTTGAGTAGTTAGTTATGCCTTTTGGGCTAACCAATGCTCTAGCGTATTTTATTGATTTGATGAGCTGCATCTTTACGGATGTCCTAAATAATTTTGTAGTGGTATTCGTGGATGGCATCTTGGTATTTTTCAAGAATATGGAGGAGCATGCTATTCATTTGGAAGAAGTTCTTCACACACTTCATAGTCATTATTTGAGAGCTATGTTTTCAAATTTTCATTTTTTGGAGAGAGGAAGTTCATTATGGCATGTAGTCTCGAAGGAAGGTTTGGTTGTTGACCTCGCCAAGGTCATTGCAGTGCAAGATTGGAAGGCCTCCAAGAATGTCATCGAGGTTCGGAGCTTTCTAGTATTGGTTGGCTACTATAGGAAGTTCATAGAGACTTTACCAAGATTTCGGCACCACTCACACGCCTTACTAAGAAAAATAAAGCTTTCGTTTAGGACGCGGATTGTGAGGATTCCTTCACGAAGCTTAAGAGAGCCCTTACTAGTGCACCAGTGTTAATTTTACCCGACGGAGCTAAGTCTTTCACTATATACACTGATGTATGCGGGACGGGTCTTGGAGCGGTATTGATGCAAGAAGGGAGAGTAGTGAGTTATGGTAGTAGGCAGTTGAGGATGAATGAGAAAAACTATCATATCCATGATTTGGAGTTGGCTGCCATAGTTTTTGCACTTAAGTCTTAGAAGCACTATTTGCTTGGAGAGAGGTTTGAGCTTTTTACCGACCATAAGTCTTTGAAGTATCTATTCTCGCAGAAGGACTTGAACTTGAGGCAACAGAGGTGGATGGAGATTTTAGCCTCGTATGATTTTGAGATTGCTTATACCCCTAGCAAGGTTAATGTAGTTGTTGATGCATTGAGCAGAAAGAAAGAAACCTTAGTCCTTTTTTCATAGAGTGGAGGAGGTTGGAGTTTATTTCTACTGTTGATTTTAAACCCTCTTTGGACATTATTCGCGGATTGTTGGCAACATTAGAGGTGAGGCCTACCCTTATGGATCAGACTGGCTCGAGGTAGTGGGAGGATTCAGAATTCATGGACATTATGGATAGGATTAGCCAAGGAGAGGTCTCGAGACATCTCCAATGCTATTTCATTGATAGAAGAGGGTGGCTTAAGAGAAATGGGAGGCTTTGTGTTCCACGCGCTAGCGACTTGTTGAGAACAGTTTTGGAGGAGGCGCACCATTCCCGTATGACTATTCATCCGGGTGGTGACAAAATGTATCGGGATATGAAGAGGATGTTCTATTGGGGTGGAATGAAGAAGGATGTGGCGGAATTCGTAGCTAAGTGTCTCATAGGTCAAAGGGTAAAAGCAGAGCGGCAGAATCCCGGTGGATTACTTCAGCCTTAGATGTGCCGGAGTGGAAGTGGGACAGTATTTCCATGGATTTTATTGATGATTTACCCCGTTTTAGGAAACGGAACACTAGCATTTGGGTGATTGTTAATAGATTGTCCAAGAGTGCCCACTTCATCCTAGTTGAGAGAAAGCAATGGCTTCATATTTGGCATCCTTGTATATTCGATAGATAGTCCGTTTATACGGAGTTCCTTCTAGCGTTGTTAGTGATAGAGATCCCATTTTCACTAGTAAGTTTTGAAAAAGCTTACAGGAGGCGCTAGGGACGCAACTTAAGTTGAGTACGATCTATCACCCCTAGGAAAATGGCCAAACAGAGAGGGTAAATAGGGTGCTTAAGGATTTTCTACGAATGTGCATTTTGGTCTTTGGAGGAACTTGAGAGGAGCATCTTCCGTTGGTTGAGTTTTCGTACAATAATAGTTATCAAATAAGTATAGGAATGGCACCATTTGAGGCTTTATATGGAAGACCTTGCAAGCCCCGATCATGTTGGGTAGAGTCTATGGAGAAGTTATTACGTAGGCCTGATATGGGTAGAGAGACATCTGAGAGGGTGGATTTGATTCAGAGGAGGATGAAGACAGTCAAAACAAGCAGAAGTCTTATCCGGATAAGCGAGGAGAGACGTAGATTTTCAGATTGGAGACATAATTTTTATCAAAGAATCCCCGCTTAGGAAGGTGGCAACGTATGGATCAAATGGAAAGTTATCCCCTAGGTTTGTTTGACCATTTCCTATTAAGGAGGAGTTGGCAAGATGGCTTATAGAGTGAATCTACCTGATAGGCTCGCAGGAATGCATGACGTTTTCCATGTTTCGCACTTGTGAAAGTGCTTACATGACTCTATGGAGGTTGTAGAGCCTAGTCAGTTAGAGGAGGTGGAGGTAGAAAAGGAAGCTTCTGTTCGACGTATCCCCACGAAGATTGTTGGAAGAGACATCAAGCGACTAAGGAATAAGAAGGTTCCACTGGTGAAGGTGCAATGGGGAGTTGCACACGCCACTTGGGAAGCAGAAGAGAAGATTCGCACTTCCTATCCTTATCTTTTTTATAGTAAATTTTAGAATTCCTTTTTTCATCATTAGTTTTGAATAGGTTCTTTCCTTTATTATCATTTGGGAGGGTAGAACTTAGGATTTAACCTATGGATGGTAAGATTTGATGCGAACATGTTTATAGAACATGTTATGAATGATGTATGTTAGTGATTGCAAGTATTCGCTAGTGGATGCTAATGGACGCACATAGGTACACTAGGCACTATTATTCTTTAGGGATCGACCTAACAAGGGCACTAGAGCATATGCATATGAATATCATTTTTATTTTTCTATGGTTGCTATTGAATGTCTGTCACACGATTATTGCATTTGGATGATGTTTGTAGCACGCATATAGAAATATTAGTTATCATTAAGAAATTTTTTCGTTTATTTTGATACATGGAACAGACATGATTGCATAAAAGGAGGTCAATGGAATCATTGGACAGCCCAATCTTTTGCATTAGTTAGAAATATTTACACTACACTAATTGCGTAAGTATCATAAATTATTAGAGAAACTTAAGGACAATGGATGAATGGTTGATGATTAAGTAGTTGATTGTAGAATTGAATGACAACATTTAGTACATTCTTTTATCTTTCGAGATTTCGGGGACAAAATCCCTTAAGGAGGAGAGAATGTAAAAAACCGAAAATTTAACCCATAATAATTAATTCGTTAATTAACTAAATAATAAAATAGCTTTGTGAAATTATCATAATTGAGCCATACGAATTGCACCATTGTGTCCGTGGTAATTTTATGGTCAATTTTCATATATAGAACATCTGAAACCGAGCTAATATGACCAAGTTATAAAATAAACAAATAAGCAGAAAATGAGGATATATATATAGGCAGGTTGACCTGGGCACTAAGGCAGTCGACTCACTTCAGTTATTTACAAACGAACGAATGTTCGTTCGCCTATTGGTCATGTGTTTTGGATTCTTCTGACCATTCCGATCCATCTATTTTTGCATCCGATGGCTCCTATTCAGCCTATGACGTGGTTGCATCCTATTCAATCCCTAAACCAATAGTCTGAGATCCACTTCTACCCCTATAAATAGACCCATAGACCTAACACTTTTTCTCGTTGTAGGTTTTCTCCAATTGGGTTCGCCTTTCAAGGAAGGACCCTAAACGGAATAATTTTTCCAAAGGTGAAAATCGTAATAAATTAAATTATTTTACAACTCCAAGTGGATCTAGGAAGACTAAAGGAAGAGCTTAAGACCGGAGGTGAGTGGTTGTAATTATTTTATGATTCCTTTAAGTAATTTAAAATAATAGGTTTTCAATATTTGTAGTTTGACCACGATTTTTGGAATAGCCTTTTTCAGTAATTTATTTACAACTTTTATTTTTAGTTTATTTCCTTTTATCTATTATTTTCAGTAATTTTAGTTTATTTCTATTAATTATATATTTTTCGTTTATTTGCAGTTTATTTATAGTATTTTAGTTTATTTACTGTTATTTATACATTATTTACATCTTCTTTCTACATTTGGGATTTTCTTTTATTTTCGGTTTTCTTTTATTCCTCCTTCTTCGTGTATGTATTAGAATAGGATTAACGCGAATATGGATTAAATTGTAAGAAAACTGAAATAATGAAATATAAGATGTAACTTTCAATGATTGTGATATAAATGGAATTGGACTGAAATTACGCCTAATTATGACGTTAATTGGACTGAATTAAAAAGATTGGCCGAGTTATAACTTAAAATTATAACTAAAAAGGAGAAAAAGATGAAAGAGCCTGAGTAATAAGCATGATTATAACGTAGATTATAATAAGAAATAGACCAGAATGAGGCTTATTTTAAGATTTAGGATAAATTAATAAGTAAAGGCGGTAGGGATAAATTGTAAAGGCTTATTTAAATAATTTATCTAAGTTAATAAGCAAAGATGAAAGTAGGACTGTGTCAAATAGGATTCCCTATTAGACAAAATGGTGGTCCATATTAGCCTGAAGTGAGATGAGGGCATGCTTATGCTAAGAATGGTAGTAATCGGTCAAATAGAAGTCCAAATCATAGGGGATTTGGACAAGGGGCGCAAATAGATATTGTTTGGATGATGGACCAGTACTAACAGCATTTTCCCTATAGTGTTTATGGACATACGGTGATCTAACATTAGCCTAAAGTGAGATGAGGGGAACGCTTATGCTGGAGTTCGAGGTAATAAGAAGACCCAATAGGTAGAGCAAAAGGCAGCATGGGCATGGTGGCAATTATACATGCAACTTCCATTAGGGCGCTCAGTAATCGTTATGAGTTCCAAACGCTTAGTAAGAGTGTCTTTCGTAGACACCATTGCCTTCTGTGTAGGGAGCTATATGTGTCGTCCGGTCCACAATGGTTTCTCTATGTATCTTTCGTAGATGCTATTATCTGCTGTGTAGGGAGTTATATAGCGTCTGGCCTGCAGAAAGATCTATGGAGTAGCAAGCCAATCAAAAAGGGTAAAATTAGGGTTACATCCTAATTACAGGATTAAATCAAGAACAAGTGCAAGAAATCAAAGTTAACCTATCTTATAAATTGAGCAACATTTAGTGGTAATTATTTTCAGTTTATCTCTTTCCTATTTCCTTTGTTATCCTTATTTATGCTAGAACTGTTGTAGAGCCTATTACTTTTATCTTGCTTAAAGACTCTAGTAATTACTATCATTCACCAGACTTTTAGTCTGACACACTCTCTATTTTCCCCTTTCTCCCCTCATAGGCAATCAAGGGAAGAGTCGGTAGATTGTAGTTGCTTGGAGTTTTCTTAAAGGAGATTTCTTCCATGTTTTCTTTTATTTTCAGCTTTTGTTCTTTTTATGTACTGGCTTATTATGAGCGATATTATGTACTCTGATTTTTGAGACTATGAGTTTTTGTTTCACGAGACATATTGGATTTTTTTAGACATGTATGTGGTATTTTGTATTTGATTTGTTCATGAAGCAATTATGAAGTTTTGTTTTAATTAAGTTATTAGTCTAAGTTTCCATCGTTTTTATCTGTTTTTGTCCTGTGAATCTTAGTCTCTATTAGCTTTAGTTATATCTACGCCTTTTAATGTGTCCTTTTAGGTATATTAAGGGGTGAGGGGTGTTTCAAATGATGTTCCATGGACATCCAAATGCCTTGTCGGTACCAAGCATGAATAAAAAACTTCTCCATCAACCGTTCTGTCTTGCTCCAATAACCTATTCTTCTAAATCTATCCTATGGGTCGTAATGAATAGGACCAGAACAATATTCCCATGATTAAAACGTTGCATACTTTGTCCATAACACAAACTTATTCGATTGGTTTCCATTTGAATGTTATGTCTTATTACTTAGAGTTAATCCATTTAATGTGCGTACGATATGTTTACTGACCCTCTCCAAGGTATAATATTTTGACATATGTCTATTGTGCATACGCTATCGGAAACCCAACCACTTAATACTTCTTGAATAAGAAGGAGGCAGACCAAACGATTATTTAATACCTTATCTCGAAGCGGGTGCTTCGCATCGTTAACGTTAGCCTATTGGTTCTAGCTACAGAAACTAATGAAATCTATATATGTCTTTATAATATATAATTGCCGCATTTACCGCTAATAATGTCCTAGCCATGTGAGAAATAGTACTCAAGCCACTTATTACCTTTTTTATGGAATTATACGGACTCTTACCATTTAATACCTTATTTAAGGCAGGCCCTCATCATTTAATACCTAATCCAAAGCAGACTCCTCATTAGTATCTACCTAGCTGACATTGCACGAAAATCTCTTCGGCTGCTTAATACTTCCTATTGAAGTGGACATTTTTTGAGATATCCTTTATTGATCCTAACCACTCTCCATGACCACTTAATACTTTATATAACGGAAAGAGGCGGGCCCTTAAACAACCACTTAATACCTTTAATCCCCGAAGCAGGTCCTATATTTTAAGGCGTATCCCTTTTTCCCATGTGTCCTATGGTAGGAGATGTCTCACATCAGTAGTAAGCGTGCACAACTATTGGTAGCCTCTGTGTGAAGGGAATACTTTTGTTGTGTAACACCATTGATCTCGCATCCCAACCACTAAGTCCAATTAATCATTCTAAGCTTTATTATTGGACAAAGCCCACTAATCTCTATATGCATATTTCAAGCTATAATTTATTCTAAAGATGATTATACTGCCATGTATATTTAATTTCTACCTAACATGTTTTATTTATTATCCCCATAAATGCCCCTGTTGTCCATAATAAATGATCATTATCTTAAAGAACATTTTTAAAGACATTTATTTACAACCTTACCATTATTTCTTCCAAATCTTTTCGTGGTTAATCCAGTCTCACTCCATCCATTTATAACTTATTTAAACTATTGTAACTTCCAATTTATTCCACAATTATTGCCTATTCTTTTTTGGAGTTATAATCCTTCCATCTTTATTTTCAATTCTAGTATTTATTCTAACATTCAATTTACATTTAATGTGAGTATTAAATGCATAATATGATGTATTAATTATATTTTATTTTGAATGTTTTAGCGCAGTTATACATGTTTGTAAATTTATTATTACGTTTCCAGTTATTCTATATTTTAATCCATTAAAATCATCCTTCCAAAAAGATTTTTCATTATAACCTTTCATAAGATTTTTCATTATAACCTTTCATAAATTAACCTAAATTAAGAGATTTGCTTTAATTAGAAATTATAAGGAATTATTTATTTCTTTTTTATTGAAATAGATAGTGTAAACTATGGAAATGAAATCCATACTCTACACATTTGTTTCCACTTTTAATGTATATTCCTTGTCAAATCGAACATTGCACTTTTTCTATGAAATTAAGATATTAGACAAATTCATGGAGATGAAATGGACAATGCTTTCAATAAATTAAAATACAAAACTCACATTCTAAATAGAATCAGAACAAATTTGAATTACACTAATATTTTCGCGGCCCAGTTGTAGATCTGGAAAAATTGTACATCTTTATCCGTATTCACTTTCAATAACTTGGGAATTGATTTTCAGATCTAGGTGTATATAATATTTCTATTCATTTACATAGTATGTAAGCGGTGATTTATACCCTTAATTAAAACCTACAACTCTTTAGATCGTTATTTTACGCATAAATATTAAATGAAATTCCAATGAAATGAATTCCAATGTTATAAATAAATTACATAATTTCTCACTCACCTTTAAAAGCTTTCCAAATCCCTATGTGACGACCCAAAAATCCGTACCCTTTGAATCGACAATAATCCACACATGTACGATCCAAAAAGCAAAGATTGATGGAAAGTCGGGAGAAAGAAAAGAAGAGAGAAGAAGAGAAGAGAAGAAAGAGAGAAGATAAAACCAAACAGAACAATACAGAATCTCATATCGTAGCGGAAAATATATAATATTGTAACAATGATCTTTACAAAACAGAAACTGTATATATATACACATCAATCATAGTTCAACAATCAATCAATAGTTATTAGCTTGAACAGTTATAATAACCTATCCTCATAATTGCTAATAATATAAACAACTAAGCAATGCAGCGGATAATCAAGAAAATACGGATGTACGAAAATGAAGATCTCTAGCTCTCCTGCTGAAGCTCCAAAAGCACCAAATCTAGACCTGTAAAAATACTCGGTCTGGCCCGAGCATTGAAAGGGAAGAACGCCCGGATCTATCTGGTAAATCAGCGTGAGAAACACACTCAACTGAATTTATTAAGTTACCAAAAATTTTCCTTTATCAAAAAAAAAGTATCTCGTAAGAGAAGTCCACGCATAAACATGGACATGTTTTTACCTTACGATAACTAAATCATTTCATATCAAACTCATGTGATATTATACTAGTGTCTAGAATACAAATAATATTCAAAATAGCCGAAATTGTTACCATTGTTAAATTCCAGCATACTAGGCTCTACAAATAAAATGGCAGGTACGTAGTGGAGTATGGTACCTTTCGGTAGTACAATTTTAGAAGAATGTACCGACAAATCATCATAAAGTTTCTCTACCAACATAAGATCGGCTCACCTCTATAACTAGATAGTACCGAACATATCATCCTCCGGCCGTTACCGACCTTTACCGAGGACCCTCAAGCATACAAACCAAAATAATCAAATACACGACGTCATGGCGTGCAAAGATATATCTAGAAGAGGATGATCATATCCTACTTGGAAATGACCCACTTATCCTTGCTGCATCTAACCCTGTTTTGGTCATTTTCGGCTGATGAGGCTAGAGGTAACGATTACCTTTCACAATCACATATCATATAACTTAGAATGTCACATGGCCATTTCCGTTGACTACTAATTGCCTTTCACAAAAATACAACCCTTAAGCTCATACGTCTCAAGGAGGGTGTTAAGCTAAGAGAAGTTGTCTTCTCCGCCACCACCGATGTACGTTTGTAAAAACCAATGTGCGTAATCTGTAGAAATGCAATGCCAGACAAACATCCATACAAGTTGTCCAGGAATAGGACAAACCGAAGGTACTTTCCTACCACAACCTGTCGGGAAATCCCTAGGATTAGTAGCGAATAGTCCTCGCATTGGATATTTCATAATGAAGAGACCGCTGCTAATGGATGTATATTGGGATTTCAACCTCAAACGATCAATAAGCAGTTCTCCACTATGAAACTCCGGAATATCAATATCATCACAAGAAACTTGCATAATCGTCGCATATACGTTGGTCCGAAGTGAGATAAATCTGATCCCGGTCTCTTCGCACCAACAACGCAAAAGCGTTTCTCAACCTCACACAGAAACTAAGTCTCATAGACTTATCACGTTTCCAACTTTCAACTTGCTATCCTTCGGGACAAGAAGGAAGCTCGATAGATTGGAGTACCACTCTGCACTATACGAATCAACATCCTCAACACAAAGGATAATCAAGCCTATACAGAAGGCTACGTACTAAGTGTACGACTAAATAGTTCCCACATCAAGTTGAGGAACTAAACTTTTTGGCCAAGTTTGATAGTCGGTTATTTAACAATCAAAATAAACAAATAAATATTCAACACCATAATAATCACTGGGCCCTTTTAATTAATCTTTTATTAATTAAATTATTTGCCAGATATTAGCTTTAAATTATCTTTAAAAAAATATAATCACAAAACATTTCACTTCATATTGAAAAACATTTCCATACTTATTTAATAATAAGTAATTCATAAATCTATTTATTTTCAACACTTAGAAAATATTACTTATACTTAAATCACGATTAAGTATATATTTTATTCTATAAGGAAAACGTTCTCTTTAAACACATTTATTTGGGCTAAAATGAATGTTGCATAAAACATCGTTACGACAACCCAAAATAACTAGTATAGGGATTCGAAAATAAGATAGATATATAAATCCCAATACTATACAAAAACATTTCCTTTCGAAAATCATTTACTATAACAATAGTGTTATAGTCCATCATTTTCTTATTTCTCAAAATCGTCTATTTCAACAATGAATGTTGAAATCTATGGTTTTGATACTTAACACATTTTTAAACATCTTTAACTTATTTAACTTCATTTAAAAGATCACTTTCAAAACATTCACTTTATTTAATATATTATTCACTGTCCAAAATCGTGAATATAAATCGTTTACCAAATTTAATATTATTTCAACATTTAATTTAAAGGATAATTCGCTTTCAAAAATCGTGAATAAAATTCCTTTAAATAAATTATATATTTAACTTATCAAAATAAGTTGATTTCGACTTTATAAAACAATGTTTATAAATTCCATTTCTATTTCATAAAAACTTCAACTTATAAAATCCCTTTATTAACAAATTCCATTTATAACTCAATTACATGCCAAAATCCAAATTATAAGTTAATTCACTTATAATTCATTTATTTACCAAATCATTCTTTTTATAACTTCACAAATTTATAAATCTTATTTACTTATAAAATCCATTTATAACTTCATTTTAACACTTATAAAATTCGTTTTATAATTCCAACATTTTAAATTATAAAAT
Source organism: Allium cepa (assembly GCA_030765085.1). Classification (NCBI taxonomy): domain Eukaryota; kingdom Viridiplantae; phylum Streptophyta; class Magnoliopsida; order Asparagales; family Amaryllidaceae; genus Allium; species Allium cepa. The sequence continues at coordinate 178,262,460 of CM060930.1, forward strand.
ATAAATTTTATAAGTCTTCTATATAAACCATTTATAATAAATAAAAAATTCTCATTCTATACTATTTCACAAAATAGTAATCTCCACATTTCAAAAATCATATCCTGATTATATTTCCCAAAAATCATAATTTACTAATTTCACAGAAATTATAATTTTTATAACATAAAAATTATAATATTTATTTATTCAAAATAAATTCAATTCCTTTACAATTCAAAAATCAATAAAACGTTTATTTCCAAAATCACTTTAAAATCCTTCTAAATTTGGAAATCATCACTTTAACATTTTTAAATTATCAAAATAGACCCAATGTTGCAACATCACTAAATACATCAATCACGGCATTCAAAACATCATATATCATAGGATAACAGCATATATAACAATATCTGTAAATAAATCAATACTGGTGAAGAATCCAGTTAGATCCTTCCAACCTATCACCTGCAATAAATATACATATTAGAATCAGTGCACAATGTCCGCTTTGAGGCAGACGCGCTTATAAAGGGTCATCCGCTCATACACGGGAACGTATAGGGTCATCTGCTCCACTAGGCAGGTATATATCCAAATACCAATCAATATATCATATATCATCCAAACAGTATCAATCATCATATAATAAATTATTTCTCACTTATATAAAATATCAGTGAGTCAGAAAGAGTGAGTTGTACTCACATTGCTTACAGTCGTCGCGTTAGCGATTTATTCCGATTAAAATTAAACAAGCGTTTAATTTCAATCAAAATTCTCACTAGCTCAAATAAATTCCAATCTAGCTCCATACTGTAGTGCTCATCAATACGAACCCAATGCAATTCTTTTCGTGCGAAACGGACCTCGTATGAAAAAGTTATACATTTTTAAACATTCACGATTTATAATATAATTAATTTCCAATTTTCTTTTTGTATTTTTACCCTAGAACTCAAATTGTGCCATTTGTTTTTTGCTTGAGCAGATCTCGGCCGTATGATTTTGTTTCTTCTTCCCAAGGTTAATACGCACGCACAACCCATTTATAACCGCCGATCCATCACATGCCACGCCACCAACCTCCACTTCGACGTCAATCAGACTACGCCAAACGAAAACGCCATAGCCCACTCAACCTTCGGCCGAAGTATCAAGAAGCTCGGTCATCTACATGCTTCGAAAATCACGCATGAAGTCGAGATGAACACGGTCACTTTTCTCACCCCTCGCTGCGAATTGGATAATCATATCTGTATGGATTTGTCGATCTCGCTTAGCTCTACAATTTGTTAGTTGAGAGTTTCTCGTATAGATTGATGGATTGAATGATAATAGAGGAGAAAGAAGATGAAATTATGGCTATATAATGTTAATGGTGGAGGCTAGGGTTTGCAATCCTAGATTTGAGAAAAAAGTGAAAAAAGATGGCCATTTATAGAAAATTTGACGACGCTATTCATCCGGAAATTTTTCAAACTCGAAATGAAACGTGCCTCCTGGCGTTTATAATGTTTTACTCCTATTCTGGACACAATGGAATATATATCGGGAGCCATTTCTATCGTATTTGAAAGATAGGTTTTCGAATCGACTATTTAAATTTAAAATTCACTTAAACCGATTTCCTACGCGTTTTAGCTTGCCTCGGACTAACCGTAAATCCGATTGACACAAAATTTGAAATCTTGTAATAATATAACATTACAGACCCAATGAAACTAGTTTCGTCGAAATCCGAGACTGTTTGAAAAATGTCTATTTTCACTCGTCAATTATATATTAATATATTCAAGTTTTTCAAATTAATTTTTAGTTTGATTTTCAAAGTTTTGTAACATTATTCTAATTCAAATATGATTTAAAACAACTTTGTAAATCATTTTTATTCATGTTAAATCCAATTTTCAATTTTTCTACAATTTCCAATATTAAATTAACAATTTAATTGTCCAATTAAATCACTGTATTCGAATTATTATTTATTCAGCTTATAAACTTAATTTTTAAATATTTAAAATCAATTAAATATACGAATTTCAAATGACTGAAATTCTAGGTCATTACACCCTAGATATGAATTTGATTCCATAAATTAACTCCATTTCATTTCTAATCCTTAGAAACACGTATAAAAGTGCATACACATACCTTTAAAACTACAGATCCATGAAAAGATTTGGAAAAAAGAGGGAAATAGGTTTATATAACATTGAAATTTACCTTTTTAATTTGCTCAATGCTGATCCGCTCCTTCTCTTAGTGTATTTTCTGCTCTTCTTTGATTTGTATAAATACAAACTATTTTAAAGTTAAAAAGAATATTGAAGAAGAGGAAATGATAGAGTTTTGCTGCCTTAGACCAGAAAATATGATAAGAGAAGAAAGGGGTTAGACCAGTACTTATAGGCCCTCGAATCAGTCGTGTCCATTAGATTTTAATTATTAAATCCAAGTCATTGGCCTAGGTTCAAACTGCAACCAAAATACCTTGACTGGTCGACCGCACCCCAATGAGCAGTCAATCGCTAGTGATCGATTGACCATATCGCAGGGGTCGACCAATTGGGTCCCGTTTTAATTATTATTTATTACTAATTTTGTTATTTAACCGTTTTCGTTTCGATTTTTTAACTGTCCGTAACTTCTTCGTTTAAACTCCGTTTACAAAAACTTCATATATAAAAATTGCTCAGAAAATCACCACAAATGTAATATTGCAAGTTTCGTGGTCAAATTCTATTGTTGCTCAAATTCAATTTTTGGAGCCTAATTAATAATTAAATTATGATCGTAAACTTATAGGGTGTTGCATTCTTCTCTCTAAAAGAATTTCACCCTCGAAATTACTCTTATGACTAAATCATGGGGTAATGTAGCAATCACCATAAACTACCTAAATAATTAGTGTACAGACAATTTTTCAACCAAATATGCATAAGTACACAATGTGTCGAAACATAGAAAACATGTGTGTAGAATGATTCTAAATCGAGCCCTTCTATATAAATGTATTCTTCTAAAAAAAATTGAAAATATGATGCAAACAGCATATATATACTGGCAGTTCTATATATATATAAGTTTTGAAAAAAATTTCACACAACGTTTCATACTTCTATGGATAGAAGCATGGTTCAACCAATTTTTCATCCATTTCCTACCACCAAAAACTCTAACATGTCGAATTTTTGTTTCCTAAACATTACTCCAATGTCGAGAAAGGAATTTAGATAGAGAATTTTACATTCTTACCATTCTATTTTGTACAAATCCCACTTTACATTGAAAATTTCCTCATTGTCCAGGATTTTCTCCAAATTTTCCATGTAGTATACGCATAAGGTGGCTTGTTTTCAAGCTCTAAAACGGAGTTGAATCCAAAAATGAATTCTCGCACATCGTTGACAAGATATGAAAATTGAAATTTCAAGGCTCGAACAGCTTTTTCTTTGTTCTCATGCGCTTATCCTTAACGTCAACCTTAATGCACTTCTAAGTTCATATTTATTAACCTATTTATCTTTTCTACGCTTAGTATGCGGCATTAGAAAACCAAAAAAAATTCATAAAAATCTTTTCATTTTCCAATCAAATTTGCATAGGCTGAAAAAGTTAAGCTTCCAAAACAATTAAACACCAATTTCATTAAAAACATTTGGACAAAGACGTCTAGAAATAATTTAAATCCTCAAAATAATTTAAATGCTAAAACTATTTTTTTAGCGCAATTTTTTAGAACATTCAACTTTCCCATTTATATAAGTTAAGCCACACTTCAATATAGTCGGAAATAGGTTAGGAGTTGAGGCATATGTTCAATCCTAGAATCTCACAATGAACTCAGAACAGTTAAACTTATTCTTTTATTTTAACATGATGGCTCATTAATTAATTTGTAAATTTTATCTTTTCGAGGAATAGGAATAATGATCCATGAATCCACAACAACCGTTGCATGTCCTTCGCTTGTTAAAATTTATTATTTTATAAACTTCTAGTCGTATATTACATTTATCGTTAGTTAAGTGTCTTTTTTAGATTTTCCTTATTTATATTGTTTCTTCCGAAAATACATACAAGAGCGGTCGACATATCCTGAAACAATTGTACAATTGATAGATAGGATATATCTCGTAACATACCACACATGTTTTTTATACAAGAGACAATCAACATTTACAACCCAAACAACCTAAAGAAAGAAAAGGGTAAATGCTGAAAGGAAAATGACAACTCAACACTACTAAACCTAAAATACTGCCTACATACTATGGGATGGTCCCGATCCTCTCGAGCCATTGCCGATCCCGGAATGGGTGTGGTATAGCGGTTATGCGCCCAATCTCATGGCTCTGGCACTGCGCAGCTGAATCTCTTGGATTTCTGCCTAGACGTCTCGGGTAGCAACTAGCTCGGGACTCTAGCTCCTGCAGCAGTTGCCTTCCTGCTATTGGTGGCTCAAGGATCCTGGTTTAATTATTATTTATTACTTATTTTTGTTTCAATTTCTTTGAACTCTCTTAACTTCTTCATTTGAACTTCGATCGTGAAACCCTTAAAATATAAAAGTTGCTCAGAAAATCGCCAAGAACACAATGATGCAAGTTTCATGGTCAAATTCCATTATTTACTGAAATTACATTTTTTGGGCCTAACTAATATTTAAATTTTTATCGTAAATTTATGGGGTGTTACAATTTACGTGATAAAAAGTGTTTTTGGTTTCAAAGAGACTTTGAATATAAATGAATGGATACAAGCATGAACATACATTCCACGAGTTCAATTACTTTTTTGATTCATGTTTTTACGGAAACAAAGATCTCCATCAAGTAATAATTCTACATGTTACATGGATAATAGTACAATTCATTTTCAAACCAAGAAGTACACAAGAATAAAAGCTTGTACCAAGCTTCAACTCAAATTTCCAAAAGGTTACATGAGATTACATTCAAAAGTTCAAATAGAAAAGGACATATTCAAATCTAAAGCACTCATTCAAACAACAAATATCATGGAGCCAGAATTATTCAAATAAAATATCACATTATAAATTATTTCTAACAGGAGAATCACAATGAATAACAGCTGACCCAAAAATCAGGTTGATATATATTTTGTAGGCTTCCCATTCAATTAAGTATTGGGTACCAATACACAAAAGCAATATCTGCTTTTATCAGCAAACATATTCCATCAATATAACATCCAACCATTGCCTACTTCATCATCAATAGCCATTGTGTTTATCAATACACAACACCTCAGATTAGAGAACATCAGTTCATCAACAACCGTTTTATAACTACTCAACCAAATTCCATCCAGTAATTACCCTGTCATGTCCTACAACACATACTATCAAACATGGAGTAGCAACAATACGACCTCACCGACTCATCACCATTCATACTCGACATTCATATCTTCATATCTACAAACACAAAGCACTTTATCTCTATAGCAGAACCCATCATAACTACAGCCAAATGATATCATCTCGACATTATAATAGTAACCCAACCATCACCTTCACGCATTCTTACAAACAGGTGCAGCTACACTAAGACTGGACTCAACATCACTAATCAAAGCTCTCACACTCCAAACTCCAGGCTACCAAAACAAGTTGCATTCTTTGGATGCAAACAAACCAGAGTCGCTACGTTTCTACAAGCAAAGACTCAAGATATGATTCCTGAAGCAAGGCAACGCATGACATCAGATTCGATCACCACTTGATCTCAGACCCGAAATCATCGTCGCCAAGCTAAATTAAACAGCAGGACAACAACAACCGACCTCTTACTAACAAATAATATCACACAATAATGCAGACTCAGAAGTGAGCCACTTGTCAATGGCAGCTTTAATTTTCAAGTGGTGCTCTCATCGATCTCACGCATCGCGTTTAGATTTAGGCACGGCTTCATCTCTAGGCAAGGCTGCAACATTTATTTTTCCAGGTGGTGCTTGTTGAGTCAATATTTTTATAGAGTTTTGATTTCTGACAAAGGGATAAGCCGTGATCGACAAAAAGAAGTTATTTAGACACAAAGAGCTCCATATGATTAGAGGTTGATTATTTGGTATGTTAGTAATGATTATTTATGTTAAAATCTATCCTCAAATAATCTTATGCCTTTAATCTTCGAATATATATATATAAATATATATGAGTGCACATTAACTGTGCAGTCTGGACAAAACCGGTCGACCGGTCAAAAACCAGGTGGTCGACCGTTTTTGCCCAGAATGCACAGATAATGTGCACAAGTGAACATAACGTGTATATATATTCAAATTCCTGTCTACCGGTCATTTTTTGACATGTCGACCGTTTTTAAACAGAGAGCAACCTTTTCCAAAAGACACTTCTTTCTCCAATGGTTGCATCTCTTACCTTTCATCAATGATCATATCTATTAATGATTACTGTTCACAAAGAGTTACAACTATTTTTCTCTATATAAACTCATCTAAATCATTGATTCAAACAGATGAAAAATATATGTTTTTCTACTCTAATTTCTGATCTTACTTTCTAAATACTCCTGCATTCTAAAAGCTCTCAATTATTTTGATTATTTATTGAATCATTGAAATTATTTCATATCCTTTGATTCAATAAGTAATATATTCCTTTAATCTTCACAAAACATCATTCACATATTTTGAGGATAAGATTATAGGAAGTTTGTACTACAAGCGACAAAACTGTATTAGCAAGAACACATACTGTCAACAAACAATTGTATTTATCTTTGTTGAAGTCCTCCGTGTTGTAAGAGGCAAGTGTTGAAGTCCTCGGTGTTGTAAGAGGCAAGTGTTGAAGTCCTCGGTGTTGTAAGAGGCAAGTGTTGAAGTCCTCAGTGTATTAGAGGCGTGAAATCCCGTTCGTTTGCTCGGGTGTTGTAAACCTGTTCCTCCGGGTGAAGCGAGGTAATTAATAGTGAAAATCCAGATAGAAGTCTGGGACTGGACGTAGGACGGTGCTCCGAACCAGTATAAAAATCTCTGGTGTGATTTTTCTATTTTTATTTACTTTGCTACTATCATCTATTTCTGCATTTATATTATATTCCATATTACACGATCCGTGTGTACTATATTAGCACGTGCATTCGTATACACACCGCACTTTCATTTGGTATCAGAGCCTGGTTTTCTAGAGATCGTAACAACATCCTAGAATAAATGGCTACAAAGAGATCTAGTCAAGGCAATAAGAAGAGGAAGAGCAATAAAGAACAATCAAAGGAGCAAACAAACAAATGCTTCATGGCAAAAGATAACGAGGTTAGTGATCTAACTTTTGATGATATGATAGAAATAAATTCAGAACTTCTAGACACTTTAAAAAGTCTCAAAAGAAAATATAAGGAAGCTCTGGAAAATCAGAAGAAAGCAGATTCGAAAGAGGTATGCTTAAAGACGAGAAGAGAATATTAGAAGAAGAACTTGAGAAAATTCAAGATTCAGACAATTCTCAACTCGCTCTATTAAGTCAAGAAATAGAAGCTCAAAAAGAAAAGAATAATGCTCTAGCTTTTGAAAATCATGAGTTAAAAACAAAAATTAAAATTGTTGAGTTAGATAACACTAGTCTCAAAACTAAGCTTGATGACATTACTAAAAATATTTCCAATTTTAATAAATGGAGAGAAAATTTATCCAGGATTATTGAAAATTCTCAACCTGCTTCAAATAAGAAGGGATTAGGTTATGTTAAGAATTCAAAAGCTCACAATGATAGAAGTGGTGTAGGCTATAAACAAGCTAAAAGTAAAAATAGTACTAGATATGCATTCATGTATACTAACTCTAGTGCTAGTACTAGTAATCAAGATAATTTTAAAACCAGTTATAGTCATAATAGTACTTTGTTTAGAAATGATAGAAATTATTCTTCAAGTACTAAGCTAATGACTAATAGTATTAAGATATGGATTCCAGCTAATATGATTGATCATGATAAACAACTTTATATTAGCAACTATTATAAGAATGTAATTTGTAATGAAAATTATATTTATAAAGGTTCAACCACACCCAAATGGGTATGGTTTCCAAAGACCTAACCCCCCGGACCCTAACATAGTAAGTGGGTACCGAAAATTATTATTATTTTTTACAGGTACTCAGAGAAACAAAAGGAAAAGGATAGATTTTGGAATTTCAAAGAATGTTCCATATGTTTAATAGAATTACGTGCTTACAAATAAATATGGACTTCGGTAAATATGGTAAAATTTATTTTACTTTTCCTTCATAATTAATAATGAGTTTATCTCGTTATATACAAGATATTTTATATAATTTTATATATTTCCTCATTCTTTTTGATAATGACAAAGGAGGAGAAATTCATATGCATATAAATAGAGGGGGATATTATACTTAGGGGGAGATGTTATACTTAGGTGGAGCTTTAAAGACATTATCTGGCACTTGTACTAAATATTGTTGTGTTTTAATTCGTACTAGACTTGTGTGTATTATCATCTTGTGTGAATGTTACACTTGATCTATGGTAGTAGTTTTATGTTGCTTATAATCTTTTTTACATCCTCCATTTAAACAACTCCTTTTTGTCGATGACAAAGGGGGAGAAAATTGTGCTAACAGTATATATGCAGGACACAATCTCAGGGGGATATCTTATACAGGGGGAGATTCATAAATATGTTGTCATCAATCAAAAAGGGGGAGAATGTTGAGTCAAGATTTTTATAGAGTTTTGATTTCTGACAAAGGGATAAGCCGTGATCGACAAAAAGAAGTTATTTAGACACAAAGAGCTCCATATGATTAGAGGTTGATTATTTGGTATGTTAGTAATGATTATTTATGTTAAAATCTATCCTCAAATAATCTTATGCCTTTAATCTTCGAATATATATATATATAAATATATATGAGTGCACATTAACTGTGCAGTCTGGACAAAACCGGTCGACCGGTCAAAAACCAGGTGGTCGACCGTTTTTGCCCAGAATGCACAGATAATGTGCACAAGTGAACATAACGTGTATATATATTCAAATTCCTGTCTACCGGTCATTTTTTGACCTGTCGACCGTTTTTAAACAGAGAGCAACCTTTTCCAAAAGACACTTCTTTCTCCAATGGTTGCATCTCTTACCTTTCATCAATGATCATATCTATTAATGGCTACTGTTCACAAGGAGTTACAACTATTTTTCTCTATATAAACTCATCTAAATCATTGATTCAAACAGATGAAAAATATATGTTTTTCTACTCTAATTTCTGATCTTACTTTCTAAATACTCCTGCATTCTAAAAGCTCTCAATTATTTTGATTACTTATTGAATCATTGAAATTATTTCATATCTTTTGATTCAATAAGTAATATACTTCCCTTAATCTTCACAAAACATCATTCACATATTTTGAGGATAAGATTATAGGAAGTTTGTACTACAAGTGACAAAACTGTGTTAGCAAGAACACATACTGTCAACAAACAATTATATTTATCTTTGTTGAAGTCCTCCGTGTTGTAAGAGGCAAGTGTTGAAGTCCTCGGTGTTGTAAGAGGCAAATGTTGAAGTCCTCGGTGTTGTAAGAGGCAAGTGTTGAAGTCCTCAGTGTATTAGAGGCGTGAAATCCCGTTCGTTTGCTCGGGTGTTGTAAACCTGTTCCTCCAGGTGAAGCGAGGTAATTAATAGTGAAAATCCAGATAGAAGTCTGGGACTGGACGTAGGACGGTGCTCCGAACCAGTATAAAAATCTCTGGTGTGATTTTTCTATTTTTATTTACTTTGCTACTATCATCTATTTCCGCATTTATATTATATTCCATATTACACGATCCGTGTGTACTATATTAGCACGTGCATTCGTATACACACCGCACTTTCAGTGCTCCTTGACATCTCGACAATGATGGCAAACTTCTTTTCTTAGATTTTGAGGAAGCGGTTTATCTAGGCAGTAACGTGTAATGGATTGAAGTTTCATCAATGGAATTTTTTTTGGAGAAACCGAATTTTGAAGAATGATTTCTGTTTGGATCTGAAAATGAATAGTACTCACATAAACCTCTAAAGGGGTGGAAATTATCAACAAAACCCCTCCCGTTTTATAATTTGCATTTAAAGATAATTATTTATACAAGGAAAGTCGATGTGCATACCAACCGTATAAGCATCCTATTACTCTTTGTTCATCTATACACTTAGATTTTTAGGTGCTTACCCATTTTACTTGAAGTACATGTGTAGACACATATGTTGAATTTTGATGATTCAAATATTTGTTAAAGAGGAAAAAATTTGATTAATTGATTTAATCAAATCAATTAATTTGACTGGTATATGAAATGATATATTGAAGGAAACTAATTAATCGGTCAATCAATTAATTAGTCAATATACTTGCTATATGAAGAAATAAATGATTAGGCATGGAGAATAAAGGAAAGATATTAGAAACAAAGATTACGCCATCTATTTGTACTAAAATCAAATCATGCAATTTGGAAAGATATCTGGGTAATCGGAAAATTGATTTGCTTAATCTCCAAGTAACCCTTCATTATCAAGTCTATTTAAATGAAGGAATTTCATCTTCATATGTACAAGCAAGTGTAGTATCCACCGATATTTTTTCCTCTCTTTTGTACTCCTTTTTTTAGTGAAATAAAAAGTTGTTGGGTCTCCGTGGACGTAGGATATTCATATCCGAACCACATTAAATTTTCTGTGTCTCTTATTTATGTTTTTATTTTTCTGTGAGACTGCATAATTCTTTTTTAAGTGTCATTGGTATCTAAATAGACAATACTGGATCCTGAACAAATAAACCGCTTCCACTCAAATTAAGACAAAATTCACTACAACCTAAACTGTTTGTACAAATGGAACAGTAAATGTTCGCCATCTACTACTGGTAAGGAATCGTACTTCGCACACGGGTTGTATGTATTATAGTATACATTAATATTTTGTTTGAGCCATTAGTTATACAAATTGAAAATTCTTTCATATGGTAGTAACCGTATGAGTGTAGACATGTAAATGGAAAGCGAGAGCATTTTTGGAATTTCAAATGGACACCGAGTAAATTAGTTCAACGAATTTTCTTTATTAGTAATAGAGATTAGGGGTAGTTTATCTTATTTTTGTTTCGTATTTTTTCTTCTAAATTTTGAACTCTAGATTTATCTATGGTTGATCTACAGTTTATTGTTCAAGAATTCTTGACTTGGGGATAATGTTGAGGTAGGGTTACCAGGTATACGATTAATATATTATAGTTTACAAAGATTGCAAGTTTTAACTGTCGTAAACATCAAATATTTAATTCTAATTGTAACATTGAGGGCAGCAATAGACACTAATCGGTTAGTAACTAAAGCTAGATATATCATATGTTCTTTACTTGTCGCAATTACGTTTTTGCGTTCTAATTTTATATATTTATCTACAAAAAATTTAAATATCATATTCACCCCCCTCAAATATATATTACATGATCCTAACATTTTTCACATCATTCAATACCATATGTCTAAAGATTCTCAACCAATTCAACACTTAACGGTTTTCTCCTCCATAAATGTGTTGCATCCTTAATTTCATTAGTCTTGGTTCATCCTTGAGAAGTCCTCCCTTGCTATAAGCCTCTACTTAGTAGCCTCAGGCATAATCTCTCTCACCATTGTCATAGTGGTCTCCCAAAACAAAGCATTCGCATCCATGTCCATTGCATTAGCTAGTGGAGCAGCTTCATTTTTAACTACTTATGGCTCTTCGCCTTCGTTTTTCCCATAAGTTTGAGTGCTCTTGGTCTCTCTTCTTACACTTGCTCCCCCAATCATAATCCCTCCGCTTCTCTCCATTATTGTTTTTCTATCAAGTCTTCGTTAAAAATGGAAAGAAAGAGAGTGATAATAGAAAAATATATTTAACTGTATATCTATGTACCAAAACACAAGTTCATTGTATAGTAGCATATGCCCTCCTACTTTAATACTTCTATCTCAGTTTCACTTAAATGTCTCCTAACCTAATCTTTGATACCAACTATTACATACCCTATTCCAGAATCCAAAGATGGAATCCTAATGTGTTGCAGTCACTTTGGAATTATCTTTCAATAATAAAATGAGATCATAATATACATTCAAAGTTTAAGCAAACAGAGAAATTAAAGAAATTTCATAACATAAATTATCTTTACATTTTTCATAAATCCCAAACCGTTCCCACGTAAGGGTAAAATATAATCATGACATAGTAACATCAAAGATCCGACATCTGGATTTGTAGAACTTTTCTAGTCCCCTAGATATAACATATATTTATGTGACATAGTGGAATTCAAGCTACTATAATAGACATCAGATAATGATAAGGCCTCCTTCCTGTCTTCGTCTTCAGTAAAGTCTGGTAATTGCCTTGCCTTCGACTAATATATGTAATCTGAGACCCTATAAACTCACCTACTCAAATGAGTACTGCAAGTTTAAAGGGGTAAAAAACAAACATCAAGTCAAACATAAGTCTGGTATGAATAATATCATTTTCCATTATAGTTCCTTCACTAGTGGGACATGTCTCTAAAGAATGGAATGAGTTTTCCTCCACACTAGCTTCGGTTATACAATTAATACAAGACTATTATAAGTCATGGGTCTCAACAAAGTATATGTTAATTCAAATATACATAACATATCTCAATCAAACAGCACCCAAAGCTATCTTAGGTTGATGGTCTTAAAAAATATAGTACTTAACGTATAATCATATATAGGTTTCAACAATAGTACTTATGAAACTACGTTTGGTTGCGCTCATTATATCTCTTACATCGTAAGGTACAACACCAAATGATTTTAGTTATTCATTTCTTAAATTTGTACTATAAGGTACATCTGCTTGCGATCTCGGTAATTTGTTTATTAGATCTACGTTACAAGGTACATTTCCAAGCAGCCTTGATCAATCTTTATCTTTAGTTTATTCTACAAGGTACATCCCCAAGCAGTCTCAGTTCATTATGTTTTATAATGTACGGTGCATCCTCATGCAGTCTTGATTCATTAAGTTTTATACTGCAAAGTGCATCCCAAACAGTCTCCGTTATTCTCATTTCCTTAAGCATGGACCCCATATGAGAGCTATATCTACTCTTGTAAAAGCGTACATCCCACTTGGATGTCACATTTCCCTTTGGAATCGAACGTTGAACCTTAACCCTTAAAGTATGCATATTCCATTGGACATCCTCACTCGGCGTCAATAGAACCCGCATTGCATGATAGCTTCTTACTTTAACTTTTTTAGTTGTATTTAACTTACAATAATTCGCCCAATTGTTCCTTTATTAGGTCTCGGCTTTAACTATTCATTATGCATAGGTTCACAGCCTACTTCGACTATCTTAAGCCTTGGTTCTATTTCTGCAACGCATCATGCTGTGGAAAATGCTAAGCACGACCCTTGATCTTATTATGACTTGGATTTTCGGTGTTAACATCTCTTCGAAAGTTAAAAGGTCTTGGTATTGACTTTCCTTAAAAGTTAATGGATCGTGGTCAATCATTACAACCAGGTCTCATAATAGAGAAGCCTTGTTAACACTTTCTCGTTAGGAATGCCTCCCACAACCTTTCCCTATGACCGCCTTTATCTGAAACTCCCATCTAAAACCTACAACTGTTACCTTCTGCTGTGTATTTATTTAATTCATTTACTTAGGACATTTCCTCTATCTTTTTTAATTCATTTTATACTTCAAATGTTATACATCTGATATAGCACCTTCAGCTTTTCCATACTAGCATTGGCACACGTAATAAAATTACATATCTATACACACTTGCATCTATCCTTCCATGCATCATTTTCATATTATTTCACCTCGCTCTTATTCGGTTGGCTGAAGTACTATTACCTAACCTTGTAGCATCTATTTTGGATCTTACCTCTTATCCATTTATTAAATATTATATTTCTATAAGATAACCTTTGGCATTAATATTTAGGTTTGGACCATCATATTTAAGAATTCAGCAATTACATTTTATTTTTGGCAATGACTTATTTACAATTACGGAATGACTTACAAAAATCCTAGAATATTTATGAACATATTTCAAGTGAATATTTATGAAACTTCCATATTTCAGTAATTTTCTCTATACTTCCAAATGCATGGATCCTTTGAAAATTCTTAACAAATTAATTTCACGTGGGAAAATTCCCAAATTCAAAGCCCATCTTTAACAATATATTTAAAACATCGTATTAAATTCTTGTCTTACTTTAAAATCATTATAGCATAAACATAGTTAGACTTCCTCTAATAAGACATACGACCAAGATCATTCATTAAACATTTTTTTATCATATATAAAAGCATAACACATACAATGACAACATAAATCATAGCCATGTTCAACATAGATGAACGCGACTAAAATGGAAGTGATATACTCACCTAAACCTTTGATCTTTAAGAACTTTAAGTTTTCCTTAGCTTTTTAATATTATTCCTCCTCTTTTCTTTCCTAGATCACCACAACCATTAACGAGTTTCAAAGCTTTTGCTTTGTTTTGTATAAATAGAACGAATGGAAACGTGAGAGTTGCTATATTTATTAGCTCATATAATAAGTTGGGTTGTTTGTCCTTATAATCTTCTTCTAATTTTTATTCATTCTTTCAAGTTGAATATAAGTTGCGACTTGATAAGTAAATGTATACACAACACTTATCATGATAAACCATTATCTAATTTAATCCAAATGACAACAAGTAAATAAATATCCCTCAAATATTTATTTTTCTTAAATCTCATGTTTTCTTATTTGATTTTCTATTTTAATTCTTTAAGTTCTTACTCTCATAATTAATTCTTTAATTGATTAATTTTAAATATAGGATGCTACATCTATTATGTCACATTTTGTGTCCCAAGAACCTTCTTTTATACACACTTAGATATGCATGCATGTGTGTGTGTGTGTGTGTGTGTGTATGTATGTATATGTGTGTGTGTGTGTATATTATGCGCGTGTGTGCGCTTGTGCCTATGTATGAACATATGATCGTATATATGTTGGACCTATGCAAGTGCAACATCCCTCACTTGAGATTCAAATATGAGTGCCAATGATGCTGCAGTCATCATCAAAATCATCCTCCTATGATGAAGGTGAGCTTAGTTTATTAAATAAACACAGACAAGTAAAAAAACAGTTATATATCTTCATTGCATCAAAATTTTCATAAACATTCTTTACATATACTTCGGTCAGAATTAAACCCAAAACATGCCCACAAAGAGGTTAAATATAACAGAAAATAACATAGTGAAGTGTCGAATCAACATATCATGATCCGTCCGCATTCCTTAACATAGCAGAAATAAAAATCTTTATTAGCTTCTAGGCCTCATGCACCGTCTTCGATCTCCATATTGCAGCCCTTATTTCATACTTGTCTAAACCCATAAATTTAACCCACTCAAATATGCACATGTGAGATAATAGGGAAGACAATAAAAAGAACACGAATTTGGCATAAAGTATGGTGTGAATAATACTTACCTCAAAGCAATCATATGGTAAGACCAAACTGTGTTGCACAAATTGGGTTTCCCTCTCACTATTCATACATACACAAATGGAACATTGAAAATACTGATGCAAATAATTTACATATGCGCCTTACGCTTCCCTATGCGGTCCCCATTTATTTCTACGCCCCCACCACAGTTCCTATTCAATTCCCAATTTATTTCATCCTTCTAATTCACTTTACTACTCTGCTCCCTGCATAATCCCCTCCCGATTCCCCCTTAGATTTAATATTTAATCTACTATAAATATTGCGCATGTAACACCTCTAATTTTTGTTTAACTTCACTCAGGGAATTTGATTAGATAAATTAAATAGAATAATGTAAGGCGATAGGGATAATGAGATTTATTAACTAATGTGGGTCAGGCCTCAATTAACCAATAGATAAGATTGTTTTAAAATATAGAATAGAATGGGATTAATGAGAGGGGTATAATATGAATAACTCCTTATTTCATTTTGTAAACCTTTCCTCTCTTATTCATTCTCATTTCACTTTCTAAAAATCATTAACAAAGCATAAAACAAGGTCGGGCATAACCTAAAGAAAGAGAAGAGGAAAAGCTAAGGAATTCAAGGGAAAAACGTAGGGAAACCAATCAAAATCAAACCACAATCTCTCTTATCCAACCTAAGATGAATAATAGTATCCATCTCATTTGTTTATGTCTGCTTTCAGATATATGTTTAATTTCCAAAATTGATTATGATAATATATCATGCTTCGTTTGATGATATCATTGCTGGATTGAATGACGAATTATTGGAATTTTATGGAAATTGTTTTAATGGTTTTAAAGGTAAAAACTAGTTTTTCATCTCCAATTAAACTGAAGTTTGAATACGAGGTGTAAAACATTATTTTAGAGATGATTTTTCAATTTCATAATTTTTTAGGTTTGTAAGAATATTTTACGAATTCCTAAGGGAGAAAAAGGTGTTTATTTTGGGTTTTTAATTAGTAAAAATAATTAACTTAATGATTGGATCTTGAAATTTTTATGTACGAAAGAAGAGGAAAATTTGGATTTCTGGTGATTTTTATAAAAAAATTCTTAGTGGTTATGTTTTTCTACGAATTTACCACTTTAGAAGAGTGTTTAATTAATATAAGTAAATTATATTTATTAGACTATTTAGTAAAGATATTTGAGAAGGTGGAATGTGATTTACCAGCAATTTCTAAAAAAAAATGAAAAGTAATTTTATTGTCCAATGAAAATTTGACATGGAACAAGAATTGGTAGAAAGTATTAATCTTAGAAGGAAATAATTAGTTTTAAATTATTTACAGATATTCCATCAACATATATACTTAGGGTTTTGATACCCTCATTTCGATACTTAAAAGGACCAACAAATGTGATAGTTATTCGATAGTTATATGATGTATCCGCTGTCTTAGGGGTTCAATACCTTATATTTTTGAAACTTGAAATCTAATGCTTTATTGGGACTCGACAAACCTATGGTTTAGAAACTGGGTTTGACATCCATGCTTTGATATAAAAAGTTTCAAAAGCTATGTAAAGAAGGTAGTACTTTAGCATGAGATTTTGGCAAAGTATATGGGCTATGTTTTCCTTATTTTTAAGAATGGTTCCCGGTGGTTTATCATTTCTAAAGGTAAATGTTTTGAAGGAAGTGAAATAATGTTTTAGCCCACTTTTAAATGGATTTTTCCAAAGGAAAATTATTGCTTAAACCTAAGTAATTCTGTAATGGATGTGAATATTGATTGAACATGTTTTGATGGATGATGTTATATATTCTTATTATCATTTGACCAATTGAATTCATATGTTTATCATTTATCATACTCACATCTTCATTGCATCCTGGGATTTAGGGACAGAGTTACCATCTAGGTTGTTCCAGTAGTGTGTATGATCAGACTAAACTTCTAAGTGAGTAGAATTTCATCCAGGAGATTAGATCGATCAATTGTGTTAGGATGTCTTAAATTAATCAAAAAGATATGATTCATGGATTTAAAACCAAATGAGATTTTGATTGGGACCGGTGTAAGGTCATGCTCTATGCTTCAGCCGTTAGCCCTCGGTTGATAAAGGTCCGTAGTTCCAATGCTTAGGGCATTTTCAGTAGTGAGACTAAAAGGAAGTTTACGCGTAGGAAGGAATTCATAACTCTATATGCTCATAGGAAAAGGTTATTGGTTGGCCTGCAATACCATTAGGTTCATAGTGACCCGGGAAAAATATGAGTCAGACAAACAATCCAGTTTCCTCCTAACCGTATTAGGAGACCTCCTAACCGTATTAGGGAATTTTGGTATATCTTGGTAAGTTTTGGCCCAAGACAGCCAGATAGGTTATTGGTTGGCTTGTAAAACCATTAGGTTCATAATGACCTTTGAAAAACTATGATTTGAGATAGATAGCCCATTGAATTGGGTAAACTTTGGAAATGCATAACCTTTTGTTGATGGACTAGTCACATTTACCCATATTACACGTATATGATCATATCATGTTTTGTTTTAACCATTGTGGTTGTGCATGATTTATCTTCAGATTGACATATTAGATAAGATACTAGTGAGGGGAAAATTCATTCCGTTCTATGGCATGGTCTCACTAGATTTTTGTTTTTGGTTTGAGATGGTATATTATTATTCACATCAACTTTTTGTCTGGCCCAAAGTTTCTGATTTTCATCTTAAACTCTCAAATACTCATTTGAGTAGTTCGGTAGTAGGGTTTTCAGGTTAAATAAGCTTCCGAAGACGTGCAGGACGCAAATTAATATTAGGAATTTATTTTTGTTGTTTTGTTTGAAGTTTATACTTTATTTTCACTGTTTTTGTTTTTTACCTTAAACTCTCAGATACTCATTTGAGTAGTTCGGTAGTAGGGTTTTCAGGTTAAGTAAGCTTGCGAAGACACGTAGGAGGCAAACTAAATGTTAGGAATTTATTTTCGCTGTTTTGTTTGAAGTTTATAATTTATTTGAATGGATGTAATGACAGAAATTACAATTGTCAAGTACTTAGACTCTGATCATACAAGGGGTCATCTTCGTATATCGCTCTTGAAATACATTTATAATTATATTTTCTCTGAACATGGAAATCAATAGGATTATGTCCTGTGATTATGTAATGAATGTGAAAATTGTTAATGAAATGTGTATTAAAATGTTCATATTCATGTGCTCTTGATGTTAAAGATACGATTAACTGATCTCATTTTATCACCGCGAATTAATATTATGGATGACTGCAATATCCATAGAGCTTAATTTTGAGCCTCAAAATGTGGGATGTTATAGCGTTTCGCGCATCTTCTTATTTATCCTGTAATTCATTTAATACTACGCCCCATGCAAGGTCTACTTATTCTTCTTTAGCTGTTTAATACTACGCCTCGCACAGGTCTTACATATTATTTTCTTTAACGGTTGATTACTGCGCCCCACGTAGGTTTTCTTACCCTTCATAATGATTTAATACTGCACCCCCACACAGGTCCTATTCATTTTTCTTTAACATTTAAAATTTCGTCCAACGCCAATCTTACTTATTTTGTTTAACAATTTTAATATTGCGCCCCGTGCAGTTGTATGGCTCATCTTCCCTAGGTGTGCATTCGTGAATGCCTCTCCTCACCTTTCGAAGGTGTACATCAACTTTTGGCATTTGTTTAACCTATGGAGTTGCCCCACAATTCCGGGAAATTGAATGTCTATCCTTACATTTCCAAGGTGTGCATTCAAGTGAGCATCCCCACTTGACATCAATAGTCCTTCCAATCTTATTTCTAACACATGATCCCTTCGCATTCTAACCTGGCCTCTCCCTAAGTTTCAACTAATTTTCCAATTTTCTTGGTGCAGTACCACCCTGCCATAATGCTAAGTGCTTCCCACTTTTCTTATTAACTGTACTCTTCCAAATTTTGGTGCAGCATGACCCCTTCATACTATATGTGGTACTTATAAATATAGATTTGCCGCCCCAATGCCTTTTCAAATAAGCTTTGACATCTCTAACAACATCTTTACATGTGTCGTTATCTTATTCGTCCTTATTTTACTTTCTGATATTTATAGTGTCCATTTTCTTTCTTTTCAGCAAATGATTTTGATCGAGTTTTCCTTTTCCCCAACATCGATTAATATAATTTTCCATATAAATTTATCTTCATGCACCCCCGTAGCTCCCCATTTGTCCCAGCATGGTAGTTGGTCCCTTTTGATTTATTTCCCCTCACATAAAATTCTAATTGTTAGCACCAGATTTGGTGACTAACATCCTAGAGTAGATTTATGTAGCGAGATAAATGAAGAGAGTAAATGGAAAATGAGGAATAAAGCAATATAATGCAAAAGGAATAGTAAAAAACAAGAACAACAGAATTATAGTGGTTCGGCGTAACTATCTACGTCCACTTTGAATGTAATCTTTATTGTCTTTTCAACTGTTTGAATACGGATGCAATCCACAAAGAGTAGCTTGAATTCAATTTGGAACAAAAGGAAATGAGTACAGAAAATAGCAGAGTCTCCTCCTCATTTTTCCAAAAAAGATCCCTCAAAATGGACCCATCCCTCTTTATTTATAGATGGAGATAGCCTGGCGTCTCAAAACTTGGACTTTACTTTAGTTACTTGGACCCATCACCAAGAGAACTCGGCCCAACATTGTTAAGTCAGCAATGCCGACCTGAATATGCCAAAAACACAAGGCCAACCTCATTACACCGATCGCTCCCATTATGCCGAACTAGGCTCCAAACATACCGAGGAGTCCAAATATGTCGAACCCCTGAAACGTGCCAACCCGAGGTATGCCAAATAGTAGTCCTTGGCTCTTTAAACCGACCCAAAATCCTTCGTGCCTTATGCCGACCTGAGCTTTTGTCGATCCGTTATGGTGATTGCCGATTTGACCAAGCTATGCCAACCTCTTCCAATCATGCCGACCTGACCATGTTATGCTGATTCCACAGCCATCACAATATGTTCTAAGCTTTTGCCGAAACCTTCAACTATGTCGATCTCTAGTAGCGATGGCTGACCCGAGCATTAACCCGGAGTGAATGCTATACCGACCCGGGGTAGTGCCGACCTGGTACAACCATACACATTATACCGACCCGAGCTTCACTATATCGCATCTTTTGCCGACTTGAGCGCTACCACAAGCAATATCGACCTGATAGAACCCACTTGATTTGCCGACCCCATGAATGCCACATATTCCACAACTTATTAATCATGAATGTTTCCACCATAATTTTGATGTCTTATATCATCTATCCATTGACCTTAATTACCCTAGGATGGATATAACTATTCGGATATCATACTCTAGTCATATTAACGTCATATCGAGACATCTTTCCCATCGATAGTCAAGTCTGGTCCTCGTAATAACCTTTGTCTAGCTGGGCCAAGGTACCGAGTAACACTAATAAAATCCTAGAAAATTTGTGAACACTTGTTCTTACATATGTAATCTTTATTAGGACTTATTAGGGTATTTTCCTTAGCTATTTTCTAGTTGTGCGCCTTCAATAAATCATATAAAATTATATAAACTTAAGAAATTTCTCAAACTAAAAAATCATTTCTAAAATCATAATTAGAACGTCATACAAAAAATTCATGGTCTTTGAAAATAACTGAAGTATGGAAAACACATCTAAACATCCCATATTTATCTATTCTTTCCCAAAACATTCATTAAACCTTTTTATATTTGTTAGTAATAACCCATAAATCCCATCTCACTTAAAAAATACAAATCTAAACTGAGGTCATGTATTAGGAATTAGTGTAAAAATGTTAACTATTACCTACCTAGACCTTGAAGATTTCAAACTTTAGCCCCCTAATCCCCTTTAGCTTGCATTTCCTTTATCTTCTCCCTAGTTGCCCTTTTAAGCACCGCCATTAGAGTTCTTTCTTAGATTTTTATTTTATTTTAGGTAAGATGAAATGAATGAATGGAGAGGAGTAATGTTTATTGTTCCACATAATTTGGGCTTGGACCCTCCTACCTCCTTTTCCATTAATCTGTTTCCCTTTATTCTCCTATTTGGGCCACTTTGGCCTTTTAATTAGTTTAATTGATTAATTTCAATTCAGGGTCGTCATAGTCTTCCCTCGTTAAAGGAATTTTGCCCCTAAAATTCAATTAACGTTCAGTAGAGATTTCCCCTCTATTCCACGCTTACCCTAACCATACCCTTGAATTCCCAATCCATGCTGATAAAATGTGCTATTTCCATCTACTAATACGATAAACAACTATAATATTCATACATATATAAGGTCTACAGCAGTACAACTCAATACGTAGCTCATGCACTAATCCAATACGACTAACTCTAAATAGGTCTTCATAACCTTATCCTTTGTTTCCTATATACAGTCCTCCCGATCTGCGCTCCACCAGACACACACTAGCTTCACTACCTTATTCCAAAGCTATTTCTTGTCCCGATCCACTATTCGAACCGGTTTGTGCACATACATCATATCTGGTTTTATGATTAGGTCTTCTATTGTGCTTTGATTAAATACTTCGTCGAGATCTCTAGTGCATTTCTGCAAATAGGATACATTAAATACATTACGAATCCCTATAAAAACACTAGGCAGGTCCACCTTATACACAACCTTTTCAATCCTCTCTATGATTGGAAATGGTCCTACGTATCTAGGTGCTAACTTCCTAGATTTTCTGAACTGCATTACAATGCTCATCGGAGAAACCTTCATGAATAGTTGATCCCCTACTACGAACTCTAGTTCATTTCTCCTCATGTCGACATAACATTTCTGCTTAGATTGCACTACCCTCATTATAGCTTGGATCATTTCTACCTTCTCGGTAGCATCCTTCACCATATCTGGTCCTAATATAAACCTGTCCCCTGCATCCAACCAACATGCAGGCGACTTACATGGCCTTCCGTACAACGCCTCAAATGGTGCCATCCCAACACTGCTCTAATAGTTGTTATACGCGAACTCTACCAGATGTTAGTAATATTCCCAAGAACCATCAAAGTCTAAAATGCATGCTCTCAGCAAGTCTTCCAGGACCTTGTTGATCCTCTCAGTCTGCCCATCTATCTTTGGATGATATGTATTACTCATGCATAGCTTTGTACCTAATACCTTATGCAAACATCGCCTGAACAAGCTAGTGAACAACGAATCTCGATCGCTAATAATAGAGGTAGGCACCCCGTACAACCACACTATTACGTTCACATATATCTCTGCTAACTTTGACGCAGTCCTCTTAGTCTTCACTGGAATGAAATGAGCACACTTAGTTAGCCTGTCAACTATGACCCATATACCTTCATTCCATGCCTTTGTCTTTGACAACCCATCTACGAATTCCATAGATAAAGAGTCTCATTTCCATGCTATAACTTCTAAATGCTACAAGCATCCTGTAACGTCCCGCCTTTTCGCACGGTTTAAACAGACACACGTGCCGATTCAAACCATACGGAAGGGCGGATTGTTATGGGGTAGATAAGAAAAACGAGAAAGAAATAAAAGAAACAGAATCTCGCAGCGGAAGGATAAAATATAATAATAAAATATATCATTTATAAATCTGTTTACAAAACATTTATATACTACATATCAGAGTTACACATACCAATAACAATGCAGCGGAACAGTGTGAGTGTGGTACAATAATATAAATAATAGTAATACGAATCTTCGTCTTCGTCCTCCAGAGCTAAACCTTCAATCCTGAAACGCTCGGACTGACCCAAGCGAATTTGAAAAGACAAAACACTCGAGTCAGAACTAAAAGATCTTATGTGAGTTAAATTAACCAAATAAATATGAGTACAGTAACTCAAGAGATGCTCGGGATTTACATCTCTTAAGGATCCGTTAAACTATTTACTATATAGTATATTGCGCTATTATAATAGTGTCTAATTGTAAAATAAACATACTTTTAAATAGCATTAAGGAGTGACCCAATATTCCCCTTAACACGTAATAGTCCCAGTAGTCCATCCAATATCATAGTCCCTCCTGATCGGGAAGCCACCAGAGGATACCACACGGGCTACGGGAGAAATCCAAACTCGTACAAGGCGCGATAGGGTAGGTGACACGGCACAACTAGGCAATGCCAGGGTAGATATACCAATTGCTATCTGGGCTGATGGAAACGTGTAGCCGCAGCTACCGCCCATCTCGAAACAAACTCCCCCAAAAAATCAAAGTAAAGGTGGCCACTGAATCAATCCAAAGTCAAAGTATAATATCGAAGAGGACTGTCCGATCAGAGGAATAACCTCATTGGCCCGAGAATCGCTTCTGTTTTATCCACCTTATGCCAACTCACGGGAGTCGGGTCCACGTATTTACCTTGCAGGAAACGCCTCCACCAACATACTTCATTCTGGAATCTCCACCACGTACACGGTTAGTCAAAGTGGTTTTCGGTATCGACAGAGAGTATGTCCATATCCGATCCCGGTCTCTTTGCCAACCAATCGTTATTATAACACCGCGGTCATTTAAAAATAATTATACTTTTAAAACCAAAATAAAATATCCATTTAAAACCCATATAAAAACGATATCATTTTTATTCTTAAAACCCCAAATCAATACGATATCATTTTATTTTCCAATATATATTATTTCCAAAATCATAGGGTTTCCAAAGTAAAATATTTAGAAATCAAAACTCTTGAATATAATATTTCCAACTTATACTACCTTGAAAAACATAGCTTTGAAACAAATTTCCATCTCTTAAATGGTTAAATATTTAACTACTTTTATAAAACAAAATAGCTTCTTTAGATTTCACAAATCAATTCTAAATATCGATTTAACTTCCCAATACCATTTCAATTCTTATGGTTAAAAGCTTTAAATATTTCACCATTTCAAAAACAAACTTATTTGACAAACCCATATGTATCAAATCCAATTACTTATTATTTAGACTTGAAATGTTTACTTATTGAATTCAATATAATTTAAGTAAACCTTTAACTTCACATAACTGAAATTTTTTTCAATTTATTCAACTTGATATATTCCTTTAAAACAACCTGATACTTATTTAAATCACTTTACACAAAATCAAGTTATAAATCATATCTTTTAAAAATTTAACTTTTATTTAAATTCCAGTTTAACTTAATATTCAACTTCCAATTTTATTCTCATTTAAGTCAATAGAACTACCAGAAATTAAATTTAAATTAAATGCTTAATCGTATTTGATCTTAAAATCAAACTTCGGTTTATACTTCAAATCAATTTTTATACAAAGCCTAAAACCGAAAAATTTCTATATATATATATATAGCTTTTATTAATGATCAAATCAAAACCCATAAACCATATATATATGTATAGCTTTACAAAACCATAGTAAAACATTAAAAATAATTTTATATATTTACCGCGGTGCCTGTATAAAATTTTCTATCCTATGGTCAAGTGATACGGATGTTTATCATTTCAGTCCGCAATTTAAAATTAAAAAAATGCGGTTGTATATCATTTCAAACCGCAATCCCGAATGAAATGAAAATGCATGATGACTTGCAGTTTATACAATATAAATATAGCATCCATTCATCCAAATATCAATCATCAACCATTATTTGCAATCATCGTCCAATTTAACAGTCATCGATATAGAGCATATAAATTATACAGGTAATAAATAACAGTTTACATTCAATAATAAATTTAATAACTATTAACTAGCAGTTTATATGCAAAATAAATTCTAACTGCAAATTTATATGCAATAATTAAAATAATAAACAGTTAAATAAATAAAAATGCGAATTAACTGAGAAGATGAATAAAACATGCCAAACAAATCATATATAAATTTCTACCCATATCTAAAAATCAATTTAACAAACATAAAATATTTTAGAAGTTGTGAGTGGGTTAAAACACTCACCTTTTGAATTTAAATCGAATTTAAATTCAATTTAAACTCAAAAATTCGACGGTCTCCGAATTGGTCCAAACTAGTTCCAAACTGTCCGGAATTTAATTACGATCCTAACAAAAAAAGTCTCGCGTAAATCCGAGGTCGTATGAAAAAGTTATGCGATTTAAACGATTTGAAAATCAAAATAAATTATAAAACAAAACAAACCTTAATTAAATACTCGCCACGTCACTATCGTCTTCCACGCGCTTTGGCTACAGGAGCACGCGAATATGTTTCCAGACCGAACCCAAAACGGAAAACGAACACCACCAGTAGATTGTGTATTCTGAGAACTCCAACATATAATTTTTCTGGAATTTTTAGAGGAGTTTGAATTTTGACTTTATTTGGATTGAAATTGGATCTAGAAATTGTCTGTTGCCATTGAAGAAGAGAAGAAGTTGAAGAAGAGACTGTACAGAGGAATGAAGATGGAGGCTAGGGTTTCACCGCCTATTTATAGATAGATCGCAAAAGAATAGGTGTGCACGAATTTTAACGTGCAAACGGAGGTGGTCCCAAAAGATAAATAATATTAATTACACACGTTACAGATTTAGGAAATAAATAAATTCCTTATCATTTACATTTTATTTTAAACGTATTTACAAATGTAAATCTAGACGTTTCATTTACGTTTCAAAATATATCCACAATTTTATTAATTTCCAAATTCATCTAAACAAATTTAGATGTAAATTAAAAGCTGATAAGTCTATCCATTGCAGTGTTAATTTCTCCACTTCCTTATATTTAGAAATTATAAATTAAGTTTTCAAAAACCTATTTTTTTTATTTTCAAACTTTTATATTCTCATATTTTACCAATAATAAGGATGCACTAACATTTGTTCATGGTTTCACCTTATTATCCTCAAATTCCATTTTAATTTGCAATAATTACAATTGTTGAATTTTGATACTTTAATTAAATTTATACATCTTGCTTTCTATACTATAAATCAACCAGTGGTCCTATTTTATATAGAATTAGCAAAATTTTATCTTATAAAATTAACCTCCTTCAATTACAAACAAAGTCTACGCTAACTGCACAATTCAAGTCAATTAATTGTAATTGATTTTCCATAAATTGTTATAAATAAAATTTGAAATCTTCATAACTTCGTTTATTGATTTACAACCTTACTATTAAATAAATTGACGTTTAGCATTGAATTATATTCCATTCCATAAATGAATTTATAAATTTATTTCAAATTAACGTACTACTTGATTTCCTTAGATTATAAGTTATTCTATTAGTCAGTCATCTTTTTTTTAAAATCATTAATTAAGGTCCCAATTAGGTTAATTTATCTGGATTTCATTCCTTTATTACATCATTCATCACTTAACAATTAACCAACTTTTCTATGCATCTTATTTCACTTATATCTTGTAATTATTTTCTAAACTCATACTTGTAATACCCAATATCATTTTATATTTCAATCGATTCTCACTTATCCTATTTTATTGCAATATATTTCTATACTCATTCATTAATGCATATCTTCACTCACTTCCTATTTTATTGCAATATATTTCTATATTCATTCATTAATGCATATCTTCACTCACTTCCTATTTTATTTGTAATATATTTCTATATTCATTCATTAATGCATATCTTCACTTACTTCCTATTTTATTTGTAATATATTTCTATATTCATTCATTAATGCATATCTTCACTTACTTCCGATTTTATTTGTAATATATTTCTATATTCATTCATTAATGCATATATACAAATTAAAAATTCTAAATCCCTTTTAATTATTCCATCTATGCTCCATTCCTTCGCTTAATGCACAATTAGCATTCCTTATTCAAATTTGTTACATTCCCTTATATCCACTTCATAAATAAATTGGTATTCCGTTTTCCATTTATTACTAACTTTAATTATTGCAATTTATTGTCTAACATACAATTTGAATTTATTTTCAAATTTTCACCGTTAAATTAATTAACATCTTCTAATAGTAAATAAAAAGGATTGAGCAAATTAAAATTTCTATTCAGTTCTATTTTATCAATATATTGATACTTAGGCAAAATCAAATTCTTGTCTTTAATTACCCTTTTCATAATTTCAACTCAATCAACCATTTCAACATGCAACTCATAATAACTTTTTATAAGTATGCATGGAATCATCATTTATTCCAATCTTTTCTTAATTTACATGATAAATTCCCTTTATTTTTTTTCAATTTACACAAAGGTATAAATCTTTCACTATTTCAATCATTAGATTTTTATTCAAATTACTAATAATCAAGTTTTTAAATACCGTTGCTATATTTTAATTTAGCGTTCATTCCAATACTAATTTATCATCTTCATTTTTTTCTTTTTTTCTTTAATTTTTTTTTCTACAAAAAATTAAATTACAAGATCCTATTTAATTAACAATTTAATTGTCGAAATTTACGGGTCGTTACGCTCTTCCCCACTCAAAACTTTTCGTCCCCGAAAAGGGAAAGAAGGGAAAAGAAGAATTTCGAAATCAATATCATATTTAAATATTATGTTTATAAAAATTTAAATTTACAAAAATTGTTAATTTATCTAAAATATACAAATTTATATAAAGTGAAATATTTAAGCGGTTTCAACCATTAATCAACCAATCAATGCAACAACCATCAACTTTACAAACAGCATACATACACAAGACAAAGCAACCATTTAATCCAACAAACAAATAGTTGTTCGGGTTCAAAACTTGAAATTGTATGGAATGAAAATAACTATCAAGTGCATCCTTTACTCAACAGTCTTAGATGGAACAACGATAGATTATTTATTCATCCAACAACTTCAAATTCTCTTACCCAACCAACCATAAGTCAAACAATAACAATTCAAACCAACAACCAAATTAACTTATTATACATTTATTTCATGCTTTAGTTGTTTAATTTCTTTTCTTTCATTTATTGAGTGATTCCTTCATTACTTACAATTTTCATTTTTCATTTATTACAATATTCATTATATCTGCATTCCGTTTTATTTACTTAAGTTTATAATCATCTATTTATAATACTTAAATTTTCCATTTTAACTTAAGTTTATACATTTAATTCTCATTTTGTAACAGCAAATTCATTGAATACCTTTATTACCTCAAGCTTCACTTATAAGATTTCCCCTTACATTTTCTTACTAACATTGCAACTTTTATTATATGGTAAGTTATATATATGCTTTAAGAATGTAGGTGAAAATTATACAAGTTTCTTCTCAATTCCTTTAATTAATTAATGGTTCAATAATTATATATATTCGTTTTATAAATTACAATTTCAACTTACTTTTAATTTCATTCATTTATTTAATGCCTACATTTCTATTATATTTAATAATGGTAACAATTTAACTACACTAAATTTGCAACTTTATACATCAATTCTTATAAATAAAGAAGTTCATTAATTCATTTAATAATGTTTACAATTGTTTATTTACATTACTTATCTTCCTATTGTATTAAATTTTTACTTTAATTAAAGGTTCCAATTTCTACACTTAATTGAACTATTAATTAACTAGAACTTAAGAACCAAATACCGGGTTTAATTTTTAAATCATTTAAAATAATAGATAGATATCTATTCTTAACATATATATATATATATATATATCCAATCATAATTAAAACGATAAAAATTTTCTTAAACAATTCTGCAGTAAATTTCTACAGTGGTCTTTCCACTTCGAAACTCGAAAATGAAAGTCGCTGATGCGTGCACTCATCACCGAAATTATTTTCCAGCAACAGGGAGGAAAGTACAAATTTATTTTTTCTGAAATCTTCTTTAAAACAATTTTTCCGAATTATATTGAAATATTTATATCAGAAAATACTTATAAATAATATTATTATATTCCAAAATTTATTCGAAAGAAATTTCAAAACCTTGGAACTTAAGTTCTAAATTTCCAAATTTCATCAATCTTATTTTCCAATCTAACTTATATTATTAATTATACACTTTATCACCTAACAACCAATCTATTGCAGCCAAATATAGATAAAGATTGAAAAATTTATTTTATATATAGAAAATATAATAGGAAAAATTATTTCATTCACCTATATTGAAACAGATATTATGTCGGTCTGACCTATTTAGTGTTTAGAAACCCCTATTGATGTCACAGCGTCCCATGCATCAACCAGAATTTATAAATACAAAACGGAACAGATTAACTCAATATTAAAACCTTTTTATAACACTAACAAGTACGCTCTCTCATATATATACACTCAGCGACTCCCATAGGGTATTACTACCCTATTAACAAAGAGTCAAACCCCACGAAGCTAAGGTTTATCGCTAAACCAAAGCTCTGATACCAACTGTAACGTCCCGCCTTTTCGCACGGTTTAAACAGACACACGTGCCGATTCAAACCATACGGAAGGGCGGATTGTTATGGGGTAGATAAGAAAAACGAGAAAGAAATAAAAGAAACAGAATCTTGCAGCGGAAGGATAAAATATAATAATAAAATATATAGTTTATAAATCTGTTTACAAAACATTTATATACTACATATCAGAGTTACACATACCAATAACAATGCAACAGAACAGTGTGAGTGTAGTACAATAATATAAATAATAGTAATACGAATCTTCGTCTTCATCCTCCAGAGCTAAAACTTCAATCCTAAAACGCTCGGACTGACCCGAGCGAATTTGAAAAGACAAAACACTCGAGTCAGAACTAAAAGATCTTATGTGAGTTAAATTAACCAAATAAATATGAGTACAGTAACTCAAGAGATGCTCGGGATTTACATCTCTTAAGGATCCGTTAAACTATTTACTATATAGTATATTTCGCTATTATAATAGTGTCTAATTGTAAAATAAACATACTTTTAAATAGCATTAAGGAGTGACCCAATATTCCCCTTAACGCGTAATAGTCCTAGTAGTCCATCCAATATCATAGTCCCTCCTGATCGGGAAGCCACCAGAGGATACCACACAGGCTACGGGAGAAATCCAAACTCGTACAAGGCGCGATAGGGTAGGTGACACGGCACAACTAGGCAATGCCAGGGTAGATATACCAATTGCTATCCGGGCTGATGGAAACGCGTAGCCGCAGCTACCGCCCACCTCGAAAAAAACTCCCCCAAAAAAAATCAAAGTAAAGGTGGCCACTGAATCAATCCAAAGTCAAAGTATAATATCGAAGAGGAGTGTCCGATCAGAGGAATGACCTCATTGGCCCGAGAATCGCTCCTGTTTTAGCCACCTTATGCCAACTCACGGGAGTCGGGTCCACGTATTTACCTCGCAGGAAACGCCTCCACCAACCTACTTCATTCTGGAATCTCCACCGCGTACACGGTTAGTCAAAGTGGTTTTCGGTATCGACAGAGAGTATGTCCATATCCGATCACGGTCTCTTTGCCAACCAATCGTTATTATAACACCGCGGTCATTTAAAAATAATTATACTTTTAAAACCAAAATAAAATATCCATTTAAAACCCATATAAAAACGATATCATTTTTATTCTTAAAACCCCAAATCAATACGATAACATTTTATTTTCCAATATATATTATTTCCAAAATCATAGGGTTTCCAAAGTAAAATATTTAGAAATCAAAACTCTTGAATATAATATTTCCAACTTATACTACCTTGAAAAACATAGCTTTGAAACAAATTTCCATCTCTTAAATGGTTAAATATTCAACTACTTTTATAAAACAAAATAGCTTCTTTAGATTTCACAAATCAATTCTAAATATCGATTTAACTTCCCAATACCATTTCAATTCTTATGGTTAAAAGCTTTAAATATTTCACCATTTCAAAAACAAACTTATTTGACAAACCCATATGTATCAAATCCAATTACTTATTATTTAGACTTGAAATGTTTACTTATTGAATTCAATATAATTTAAGTAAACCTTTAACTTCACATAACTGAAATTTTTTTCAATTTATTCAACTTGATATATTCCTTTAAAACAACCTGATACTTATTTAAATCACTTTACACAAAATCAAGTTATAAATCATATCCTTTAAAAATTTAACTTTTATTTAAATTCCGATTTAACTTAATATTCAACTTCCAATTTTATTCTCATTTAAGTCAATAGAACTACCAGAAATTAAATTTAAATTAAATGCTTAATCGTATTTGATCTTAAAATCAAACTTCGGTTTATACTTCAAATCAATTTTTATACAAAGCCTAAAACCGAAAATTTTCTATATATATATATATATATATATATATATATATATATAGCTTTTATTAATGATCAAATCAAAACCCATAAACCATATATATATGTATAGCTTTACAAAACCATAGTAAAACATTAAAAATAATTTTATATATTTACCGCGGTGCCTGTATAAAATTTTCTATCCTATGGTCAAGTGATACGGATGTTTATCATTTCAGTCCGCAATTTAAAATTAAAAAAATGCGGTTGTATATCATTTCAAACCGCAATCCCGAATGAAATGAAAATGCATGATGACTTGCAGTTTATACAATATAAATATAGCATCCATTCATCCAAATATCAATCATCAACCATTATTTGCAATCATCGTCCAATTTAACAGTCATCGATATAGAGCATATAAATTATACAGGTAATAAATAACAGTTTACATTCAATAATAAATTTAATAACTATTAACTAGCAGTTTATATGCAAAATAAATTCTAACTGCAAATTTATATGCAATAATTAAAATAATAAACAGTTAAATAAATAAAAATGCGAATTAACTGAGAAGATGAATAAAACAAACATGCCAAACAAATCATATGTAAATTTCTACTCATATCTAAAAATCAATTTAACAAACATAAAATATTTTAGAAGTTGTGAGTGGGTTAAAACACTCACCTTTTGAATTTAAATCGAATTTAAATTCAATTTAAAATCAAAATTTTGATGGTCTCCAAATTGGTCCAAACTAGTTCCATACTGTCCGGAATTTAATTACGATCCTAACAAAAAAAGTTTCGCGTAAATCCGAGGTCGTATGAAAAAGTTATGTGATTTAAACGATTTGAAAATCAAAATAAATTATAAAACAAAACAAATCTTAATTAAATACTCGCCACGTCACTATCGTCTTCTACGCGCTTTGGCTACAGGAGCACGCGAATATGTTTCCAGACCGAACCCAAAACGGAAAACGAACACCACCAGTAGATTGCGTATTCTGAGAATTCCAACATATAATTTTTTCTGGAATTTTTAGAGGAGTTTGAATTTTGACTTTTATTTGGATTGAAACTGGATCTAGAAATTGTCTGTTGCCATTGAAGAAGAGAAGAAGTTGAAGAAGAGACTATACAGAGGAATGAAGATGGAGGCTAGGGTTTCACCGCCTATTTATAGATAGATCGCAAAAGAATAGGTGTGCACGAATTTTAACGTGCAAACGGAGGTGGTCCCAAAAGATAAATAATATTAATTACACACGTTACAGATTTAGGAAATAAATAAATTCCTTATCATTTACATTTTATTTTAAACGTATTTACAAATGTAAATCTAGACGTTTCATTTACGTTTCAAAATATATCCACAATTTTATTAATTTCCAAATTCATCTAAACAAATTTAGATATAAATTAAAAGCTGATAAGTCTATCCATTGCAGTGTTAATTTCTCCACTTCCTTATATTTAGAAATTATAAATTAAATTTTCAAAAACCTATTTTTTTTATTTTCAAACTTTTATATTCTCATCTTTTACCAATAATAAGGATGCACTAACATTTGTTCATGGTTTCACCTTATTATCCTCAAATTCCATTTTAATTTGCAATAATTACAATTGTTGAATTTTGATACTTTAATTAAATTTATACATCTTGCTTTCTATACTATAAATCAACCAGTGGTCCTATTTTATATAGAATTAGCAAAATTTTATCTTATAAAATTAACCTCCTTCAATTACAAACAAAGTCTACGCTAACTGCACAATTCAAGTCAATTAATTGTAATTGATTTCCCATAAATTGTTATAAATAAAATTTGAAATCTTCATAACTTCGTTTATTGATTTACAATCTTACTATTAAATAAATTGACGTTTAGCATTGAATTATATTCCATTCCATAAATGAATTTATAAATTTATTTCAAATTAACGTACTACTTGATTTCCTTAGATTATAAGTTATTCTATTAGTCAGTCATCTTTTTTTTAAATCATTAATTAAGGTCCCAATTAGGTTAATTTATCTGGATTTCATTCCTTTATTACATCATTCATCACTTAACAATTAACCAACTTTTCTATGCATCTTATTTCACTTATATCTTGTAATTATTTTCTAAACTCATACTTGTAATACCCAATATCATTTTATATTTCAATCGATTCTCACTTATTCCTATTTTATTGCAATATATTTCTATACTCATTCATTAATGCATATCTTCACTCACTTCCTATTTTATTGCAGTATATTTCTATATTCATTCATTAATGCATATCTTCACTCACTTCCTATTTTATTTGTAATATATTTCTATATTCATTCATTAATGCATATCTTCACTTACTTCCTATTTTATTTGTAATATATTTCTATATTCATTCATTAATGCATATCTTCACTTACTTCCTATTTTATTTGTAATATATTTCTATATTCATTCATTAATGCATATATACAAATTAAAAATTCTAAATCCCTTTTAATTATTCCATCTATGCTCCATTCCTTCACTTAATGCACAATTAGCATTCCTTATTCAAATTTGTTACATTCCCTTATATCCACTTCATAAATAAATTGGTATTCCGTTTTCCATTTATTACTAACTTTAATTATTGCAATTTATTATCTAACATACAATTTGAATTTATTTTCAAATTTTCACCGTTAAATTAATTAACATCTTCTAATAGTAAATAAAAAGGATTGAGCAAATTAAAATTTCTATTCAGTTATATTTTATCAATATATTGATACTTATGCAAAATCAAATTCTTGTCTTTAATTACCCTTTTCATAATTTCAACTCAATCAACCATTTCAACATGCAACTCATAATAACTTTTTATAAGTATGCATGGAATCATCATTTATTCCAATCTTTTCTTAATTTACATGATAAATTCCCTTTATTTTTTTTTCAATTTACACAAAGGTATAAATCTTTCACTATTTCAATCATTAGATTTTTATTCAAATTACTAATAATCAAGTTTTTAAATACCGTTGCTATATTTTAATTTAGCGTTCATTCCAATACTAATTTATCATCTTCATTTTTTTTCTTTTTTTCTTAAATTTTTTTTTCTACAAAAAATTAAATTACAAGATCCTATTTAATTAACAATTTAATTGTCGAAATTTACGGGTCGTTACACATCCACTTGACTTTTAATGTTCTGCCTTCACTTGCTGACATGCAAGACATCTTCTCACATACTCTCCAACATCTTTCCGTATCCCTTCCCGAAAGAAAACCCTCTTCGTATCTTCATACATCTTTGTACCTTCAAGATGTATGGAAAATCTTGAACGATGACATTTATCCAATACTTCCTTCCATAGTCCTACTGCACTCATACCATACAACCTTCCATTCTTCCACAGTTTACTTCATGTCATCTCTATAAATATTGAATCCCCTCAGTTTTACTGCTTTGACTTCTTAGCCCAAGTTTTGTGCTCTGTGTATGGAGAACTTGTCTCCCTTCTATGGTTTGGCTATCCTTTCCACTAGCATAGGAGTAATTTCTGAGCATGCTAGCAGTTTGGATGTGCTGCTCGAACCTACACTAGATCGAAACTACACAATACATATAAATAACGTTTCTAAAGTTGTCCATTCCTCTACCATAGCCAAAACACAAGTTTGTTGTTTTCGGCTCAAGTCATAAACTAATTTATTGCCTTTTCCTCGGATATACTTTATTCCAAAATCATATAATGCTAGGAATTCTTATCACCTCTATTGCCTCATGTTTAGCTCCTTTCGAGGGAATAAGTATCTGAAGAACTTATGGTCAGTATACAACTCAAATCTCTCTCCCAAGAGATAATATCTCCAAATCTTCAATGTGAAGACTACTGCTACCAACTCCAAATCATGCATTGGATACCGAACTTCATGGGGTCGCAAATGCTTGGATGCATAAGCAATTACTTTGCCATCCACGTCTAACCCCAAACTGGACGCATTAGTATACACAGTCATACCAGAATTCCCTTCAAGTATCAGTAACATAGGTGTATTCATCAATCTATACTTCAATTCCTGGAATGCCTTCTCACACTCCTGCATCCAACAAACCACTCACTCTTCCTGGTCAGCTTCATCGTTGGCATGGCTATATAGGAGAAGACATTAATAAATCTTCGGTAATAGCCAGCCAATCCTAAGAAACTTTGAACTTCAGTCATAATTTCAGGTCTCTTCCACTCATTTACCGCATCAACCTTCATAGGATCTATTGCTAACCCTTCTTTCAAAATTACATAGCCTAGGAATTTCACTTCCCTCTTCCATAAATATCACTTAGACAATTTCGCTTTTAACTTATGTTGTTTCAATGTCTCCAGCACAAGCCTTAAGTGAACTGTGTGTTCCTCCTCATCCTTAGAGCACAATAAAATGTCATCTATGAACGCCAGCACATACCTATCCAACTTATCTCTAAAGATCATGTTCATCAAGTCTACAAAGAATCCAGGTGCAATGGTCAAACCAAATGGCATAACCAACAACTCAATGAACCATGCCTTATTCTAAACGCAGTTAAAGGAATACTTTCATCTGCAACTCGCAATTGATGGAACCTTGTAGCCTTGTCCAGCTGCGAAAACACCTTACCGCCACTTGACTGATCGAAAAGAACATCAATTCTCCAAAGGATACCTATTCTTCACCATCCTTTCGTTCAGCTTTCGATAGCCAATGCACAATCTTAATGACCCATCAGACTTTCTTACAAATAATATTGCTGCTTCCCAAGACAAGCTACTTGTTCTTATGAAGCTCTTCCCTTCTAACTTTACCAAATGCTTATTTAACTCTCCTATCTCTTTCGGAGGCATTATACTTGAGAGTCGACTAAACGGTTCAGTTCCTAGTAGCAAGTCAATACGAAATTCTACTGCTCTTAGAGGTGGCAACCCCAAAACTGGTTCAAACACATCTCAAAACTTCTTCACTGCGCGTACTGCTCCATGATCCTCTTCTTCCAAAGCGTATAAAAAATTTCTCACAATTTTCCGCATTCTTCCAAGACCACATGCACTCTACCTCTATGGTCTGGATGACTCGGAGTAATTTTCCTCTCTGTGCAGTGCACCTTTTCATTATACCTCTCGAATCTGTCCATTCCTAAAATAATTTCGAAGCCTATGAAGTCAAACACGTAGGAATCATAAGAAAACTTACACCCACCTAACTTAATATTTAAGTCAGTGCATCTCAATCCAAGAGAGGCATACTCTCCTATCGGATTTTCTACACATATGAAAATGACTAAACACGTAACTCCTAACCCAAGTCTATCAACCAACTCTTTAACTATAAGTGAATGTGTAGCTTCAATATCAAACAGCACTCTTTAACCCAAGTCATGCCTTCAAGATTTCCATTTGCCTCTTTCCTCGGCAGATGGCCCTTCTCATGGTCCCTCCAAAGCATAAAACTACACTTTAAGCTGTGGGCAGTCCTTCTTCAATGTCTCACTTTGTCACACTTGAAGCACTTCGTCTTCCCAGATTCCTTAGGCATAGGGCACCTCGAAGCATAATGCCTCTTCTGTCAATAGTTAAAGCATACAACTTTTGTATTAGCAACTACATTCCCCTTCCCTTTCTGTGCTCCTTTATTGCCTTTCATAATATGGTAAACTTCTTCTTCTATTCTACTTTAGGTCTCGCTTCCAACCTTCTCTGCTTCTGGTACATCCCATCATAGCTTTTAGCCATGTCAAATACAAACTCAAAATGAGATGCCAAATAAGTCATCATCTTATGATCAAGACCTTGCTTCAAGCCCTGATAAACTTATCATTCTTCTGCATCAGTGTATTGATGATCTCCCTGTCATACTTAGCCAATGAGTCAAACTTTTGGCTATATAACCTCCGCTATAAGGTCACCCTACTTCAAAAGATTAAACTCCCTCAACATCACACTTCGCTGAGATTCTGATATGAACTGCGTTTCAAACCTCTGTTTGAACTGCTTCTAAGTGATCTCCTCCTTTGGGATCTTAACCAGTACTGTCTCCCACCAATCCAATGCATCTTCCTATAGCTGTCTAGATGTCAACCTCCTCTTCTCCGCATTATTCAATACTAGGTCTCCAAATATGCGCTCACAACTTCTTAACCAATTTAGTACTTCTACTGCAGGCTCCTTTCCTGTAAATCCTCCTAAACTTCTATGATCTTTGTTTATCTTTGGGGAGTCCTCTTTCACTTCTGCTAGCCTTGGCTGAATAGCTTCTAGTGCAACCTCCCTCATCATTTGAGCCATGCACTATCTAAATAAGACATTTACATCCATGTCTGCCTCATTTATTGGCCATGTAGCTTCCTCTCCTGCTGCCCTTGGGATTTCTCCCTCATTCCTTCCATTAGTTTGCTAACTTTCACCCTCTCTTCTTACACTTGCTCCTTCTATCATAAGCGTCCACTTCTCAAACCTCTTTTTCTTTTTGTTAAGCAAATCTTCATTAGAAACGAAAAGATAGAAAGTGAAAGAACAATAGTAGGATAGATTTATCTTCTTGTACATCTATATAGCAACATACAAGTAAGTTATATATATAATAGCACATCCACTCCCCAGAGTGTTTGTTTTATCCTAAGTACTGCTCTTATCTTTTCTTAGCTCTGTTTTACTTAAGTGTCCCTAACTTATGCTCCGATACTAAACTGTAACATCTCCCGCTTGAGACTCGAAGATGAACTCGATGATGTTATAGTCATCACCAGAATTATCTTCTAGGATGAAAGTGAGTTCAGTTTATTAACTAAACGCAGATAAGAAAACATAACAGCTATATATCTTCACTGCATCAAAATTTTCTTAAACATTCTTTACATGTAATTCAGTCAGAGTTAAATCCAAAACATACCCACGCATGGGTCAAATATACTAGAAAATAACTTGGTAGAGTGTCGAGTCAACATTTGATGATGTGGCATCCCTCCTTAACATAGTAGAAACAAAATCTTTATTAGCTTCTAGGACTCCTAACTGTCTTCAATCTTTGCACTACGACCCTTATTTCATATATGTCTAATCCCATAAATTCAACATACTCAAATGAGCACCGATGAGTTTATGGGAAAGACAATAATTAAAACACGAGTCAAACATAAAGTATAGTGCAAATAATACTTACCCCTAAACAATCATATAGTGAGACGAAACCATACCGCACAGGTTGGGTTTCCCCTTTACTATTCATACATCCAAAAGGGGAGCTTTCAAAATATTGACGCAAATAGTTCTTATTTACGTATATGTCTTATGCTTCTCTAAGTGGTCTCCATTTACTTCTGCACTCCCATTGCAGTCCCTAATCAATTCCAGTTTAGTTCATCCGTCTAATTCATTACATCACTTTACTATTGCGCTCCTTGCACAGTCCCTTCCTGGTTCCTACCTCAGATATATTATTTAATCTACTATAAATATAACATTCCATGAATCTTCTTTTTTATCTTTTAGTCTGTTTAATACTGCACCTCGCGTAAGTCTTACTTATTCATCTTTAGTTGTTTAATACTACCTCTCGCCCAGGTCTTACTTATTGTTTTCTTTAATGATTCATTACTGCGCCCCACGCTGGTCTTCTTACCCTTCTTTAATGGTTTAACACCACACCTCACAAAGATCTTATTCATTTCTCTTTAACGTTGAATACTACCTTTCACGCAGTTCTTACCCATTTTCTTTAACAATTTTAATACTACACCCCGTACAGTTGAATGCCTCATCTTCCCTAGATGTGCATTCGTTAATGCTTTTCCTCGCCATCTCAATGTGTATATCCACTTAAACATTTGTTCAACTTATATAGTTGTCCTTCAGTCCCTGAAAGTTGAATGTCCATCATCATCTTCCTAAGGTGTGCATTTGATTAAGTGTCCCCACCCGACGTCAATAGCCCTTCCAACCTTATTACTAGCACGTGATCCCTTCACATTCTGACCTGGCCTCTTTCCGAGTCCCACTTACTTATCTTTTATTATGTTACATTTACTAATTTTCTTGGCGCAATACCATGCTGCTCCAATGCTGAGTGCTTCTCACTTTTCTTTTTAAGTGTACTCTTCTAAATTTTGGTGCAACATAACCCCTTCATACTGTGCGCCGTACTTATAAATATAGAGTCGCCGCTCCAGCATGGTTTCCTAGCAAGTCCTGATATCTCTGACAATGTCTTTACATGTATTGTTACCTTATTCGTTCTTTGTTTACTTTCTGTAATTTGCAGTGTTCTTTTTTTTTCTTTTCAGCAAATGATTTGGATCTGGTTTTCCTTTTCTTCAACATCGATTAATATATTATTTTTTTCAATCCTGCAGTTCTCCACTTGCCCAGCGCAATACTAAGCCCTTTTTGGTTTATTTCTCCTCACAGAAAATTCTAATAAATCCTAAAAAATTTGTGAACAATAGTTCTTGCATATTTAGTCTTTATTTAGAGTAATAAGAGTATTTTTCTTTCCTATTTTCTAGTTGTGCGCCTTCAATAAATCATATAAAATCATATAAACTTAAGAAATTTCTCAAAGTAAAACTCATCTCTAAAGTCATGATTAGAACATCTTATAAAATTTTCATGGGCAAACACATCTAAACATCTCATATTTATCTGTTCTTCTCCAAAACATCCATCAAACTCTTTTATATTTGTCAATAAAAACCCGTAAGATCCTATCTTACTTAAAACTTACAAATCTAAACCAAGGTCATACATTAGGAATCGATATGGAAAGATTAAGTATTACTCATCTAGACCTTTATGATGTCTAGCTTTAGTCCTCTTAATCTCCTTTAGCTTGTGTTTTCTTATCTACTTTATATTTGCCTTCTTTAAGCCACAACCATTAAAGTTTTTTCCTAACCTTTTATTTTATTTGAGGTGGGATGAAATGAATGAACGAAAGTAATGTTTATTGTCCCACAATTGTTTGGGCCCGGGCCCTCTTACCCCATTTCCATTAATACATTTCTCCGTACTTCTCTTATTTGGACAAGCATGGCCTTTTGATTAGTTTACTTGATTAATTTAAATTTAGGGTCATTACAACAAGGCCTGCCAGAAACCAAACAAACTTCGCAAGAGTTACGAAGTTATACATCAAGTGATGTAAATATATAGAAAATTTCACATATTTATATTTATATTGTATAACTCTATTTTTGATTAGAAAGCTTGGAAGGGAGTTGAGTGACATTGGCGTTTATGGGAAGCTTTATGTACAAGATCGATACACGGAACTAATGAGCTATCAGACGATCGAACACACTTTCTCCATATGTACGATGTATGATAGAAAGTTTTGTTTTAACTATTTATATATATGTTTGCTTCTAAGTATAATAAATACTTAACATGTATGTTATTGAGAGAGAAAACAAAAGAAAGTCCAAGAAGCCGAACTCACTTAGAAGGTGCAAAACACTATTTTTGCATTGTTTACCTAGATCCGTAAGTAGTACCGTTATGGTTTTGTAACTGAATCAAGGTAGTTATTTCAAAATTATTTACACGAAAAAAGAAGATCAATTTATTAATTAGGTTTAAAAAATAAAGTGTAACATTTAAAATAATATATTGCAACACCACCACATTGATCACGGAGAAGCATGTTCATGAGATGTCAGATGATATGTTGAAGATAAATTAAGGAGTTCTAGATGGTGAGAGGGCATGATCAGATAATGATGATTGAACTTAAACATCATAAGGATCTTAAATACTAAGGTCCAACAACAGAAACAGTGTCCATGACCATTGTTATCAAAAATAAAAATAAAAAAATCTTAGAATTTAAGTCTCGTTTTGGATCAATTATTTCTCGTTCCGATTCGAATTACATTCTGACTCATTCTCATTTAAAACCACATTTAAAACTACAGGTGAAAAAAATCACTTAGCTTAAACTATAAACTTTTTAAATATACAATTTAGGATTCTAATCTTGTTTCAAGATTTGAATTTTATCATGTGAATCCTATTTTGAAAAGTTATCCACAACAACAATAGACATAAATTGAGATGTTGATGGAGCAATAATGGAAAATTGTGAAATTGTGAGAAGAGTTGCATAAGATGTAGGCAAAACTCATTTGCAGAGATCCTAACGTGCTTTTTTTTCTTTATCAAGTCAATACTGAAATTGTGTGCGTCAATTGTTGTTGGATTGTTGAATGCTTGCATTCTTTGTCCATTGATGTTTTTGATGATATATTGGTTTGTTGCTAAGGGGAGAAAACTAACAAGAATCCATCAGAGACCGAAGAAAATCCTTCATAAACCATTGCTAAACTGGCCCGAAATGATATCTATAATACCCTAATACTATTTTTTATGAGAATGTACATAAGACAAGACTGGAATCTAGATCTGTTACCAAAGTTAAACACTTATTTTCCATCGTGCCACACCATCATCTATTAAATTAAAAAACATATCACAAAGCCATTGCCTTAAATAACTTAAAGGATTACAAATTAAATATGCCATTGCTAAACCGAGAGTGATTTATTTTTTTTCTGAACATGTCCACAATGAAATGGCATTTTATTTTTAATATCATATTCTCATTATCTGCTTTTATGAAAAATAATCTTCTACTTCGTGAATGAATATGGTACCTCAAAATATAATGATTAAAAAAATACGGAGCAATTTGGACAAAGCATCCAAGCAGAAAATTACACCTTCATCAACCAGATGCTCGTTGAATTTCTTAGGTGAAAGGCTAATCCATATTATCACATGCAATATCCGATTTAAAACTAGTTTTTCTAGATCATATACGTCATAAAAAAAAATTACAATATTTTTTCAGGCTAATTACCTTTGCAAACCGCAGATACAAGGTTTTTCCAGAACTTGACA
This sequence comes from Allium cepa, assembly GCA_030765085.1. Classification (NCBI taxonomy): domain Eukaryota; kingdom Viridiplantae; phylum Streptophyta; class Magnoliopsida; order Asparagales; family Amaryllidaceae; genus Allium; species Allium cepa. Next base: position 178,305,209 of record CM060930.1, read on the forward strand.
AGCACACGACAACGTCTATGTTGCAACATGCATCCCGGATTTATTCACAGATTAACAACTAATATTTCAAAATGCAAATATAACAATATACATCCCCAGATTACCGGGGACAACCATACCGATAATGTACCACGAGCAATGTTTGTTCAGTAGCAAAGTTGCAGAAATTCAATGTACAAGCAATTGTATAAATATGCAATTTGGATGAGAAATTTTTTGGAGCTATATATGAAGAAACTCAAGAATGGCGAGCTCTACTAATGATAAATCGATGACAACACAGCTCTATGATCTCTGTAACTTACAGGCAGTATATACGCATGCATCACTTGTATCTCTCTTTCTTGCCTCTATTTATGATGTTTTATATGGGGGAATAGCCCGATTATGTGTTCAGGCGTAAAATCATGACGCGTTAGAATTCCAACTACAGGCGGTCTCTGTAAACAAAAAACAAAGTTGTTAAGTGTAGAATTATCCAAATATTTTCAATAAAATATGCAAACTTAAGTAATCGGAAGTATATCAGATACCGAGCGCAACACATACATCGTAGTTTAGCATCGGTTTAAAATACCAAAGACAGTGCAATTCTCACCTCAAAATATCCAAATTCAAAGCATAAAAGGTTAAAATTGTCATGCTTCCAGGTACCAATTTGTCACAAAATGTTTATTGCAGAATGAAACTATAACTTCAATAAAACTTTGACTTTCGGTTGGTAATACTTTGCCGATTGAATATTTGTTGTGTCAAGACATTCTAGAGTATAATTGTAAGAAATTCAGGTTTTGTTTGTAACAGCTGAAATGCATTAGCATTTCTGAAAGCTTTTTTGAAAAGACCGATTTGAAAAATAATGTAACATATAAAACTGAAAACGGCCTTTTCTCATTTCCCACCTTTTGGAAAATATCAAGAATGCGGAACTACTTATTCTTTCCACATCTCCTATTTTTGATGTAATAGTTAGGATATTTCCATCCTTTTTTCCCCCTTCTACGCCTTTTGAAATACATACTAACTACGCACATAAAACTCAAAGTTCAAACCAAATTGAGCTTTACCATCTTCAAACAAAGTGTTTTGAAGAATGAGTATTTTGAAGTGCGAAATAGTTTATCCTTAGCAATGCATTTTTTTTTCTTATTCCTGGCTCACATGCCTTCAAAATGTTTTATCCATAGTAGTATCATATTTCTTATTAACAAACAAATTCTTCCCTAGTGAATAAGTTGATCTAACAAGGCAATGCAATGCTAAATAAATGATGCAAAGATCAAAATCCTAACAAGGAAGTAAAATCTTTTGAATAATTTAAAATATGTGCTCTTGAGGTGGACCCTTGGCGCAACAGTTAGGTCGCCCGCATGGTGATCTGGGTGCACAAGTTCGAGTCCGGAAACAGCCTCTTTGCAATGTGAGGAAAAGACTGCGTACATTATCGACCTTCCAGAGTCAGCTATCGTGTGGGAGCCTTGTGCACTGGGTTCCACCTTTTGTTGGTGTTGGCGAGTTTAGGCTGATTCATCTGAGCAACTTAAAAAAAAAAAAAAGCAACAACACTGCAAGATAGAAATCGGAAAGTTTGCCTTTAGAATTGTATACATTTGTTTTCTGGGTGACATCTTTAAAATGTGTCATTCACATTAGTATCATACTTCCCAAAGGGTAGTTAATTTGACCATAGTGTGATGCTAGATAAAAATGATGTCAAATTCTAACAATAAAGTAAATTCTTTTGAATAACTTGATTGGAGTTGGAGTTGGAGTTGGAGTTGGAGTTGGGGTTGGGGAATTTTTCATTGTTTGCAAACAGTCTGGTTTACCCGGGTATTAAAAACAGACACCAACATTGCATGTTATGTTATAAAAATTAGGAAATAATAGTAATAACTAGAGATTACCCCCATAGTTTTAGGAACTACACACAAATGCCTTAGCCCAAGCTCTCTGAAAAGCACAGCAGCCTTTGCAAGAGACATAGATTCAACCACTGTATAAGGCGAAGTATTCGCAATAGGATGAAGATCAACATACATCTCCAACTCCTCCTGAGAAAACTCCAATTCTTCCAACTTCACCCCTTTACCCGACCCTGCCTTCGCAAAATCAAACGGCCCGAACCTCTTCAAAATCTCCTTAACACCAGTAGGAACCCTCTCCTTGGTGAACTGCTTCCCTTTCAACAGCACCAGCAAATGAGACCTCAGCACAAGCCCACAAAGCTCAGGAGCCACTGAGAACGGCGGTTCGTCCACAACGGGGAACCCGTTGTGGCCCGTTAACGTCAATGCATGTACGATATTGCCCACTTTTTCAATGCCTGCAAGAGTAAATTAATAAATTTAAACTTAGTTAAAAAGCTTACTGTGGAAATAGACTTCATCTACAACTTTATTACAAAAATAAGCCCCGTATTCAGTAGGCAGGCAAAAATACACGTGCGCTTTAAAAGTGTGCAAGTGCAAAGTTAGTACTCGAACACGTACAGTTTTCACTTTACACTTGTGCAGTTTTAAAGGGTGCTGCTGAAACAATGTTTGTTTCCGTAATAAGTTTCAGATGATGTATTATGCACTTGCAGCAAGTTTTTCAGGACGTCCATTAGTAAAATGAGTTTTACCTGAAAAGGTGATTAGTGGGCCAGACACTACATCTCCGGCCACTAGGTTCCTCATGTAGGGCTCCGCATGGGCCTCCATGAAGGGTAAGCCCTTCATTTTTACGATTTGGTCGTAGACTCCTTTATTGAAAGTGTCGGCCACTGTTTTAGATATTAAAAGCACGAGCATCACTAAAGGAAGCATGGGAAGGTCATTGGTGAGCTCAAGAAGTATTACGCAAACCGACACGGTCATACGCATGGTCCCACCAAGAAAGGAAGCGGACCCTAAAAGGGCTAAGAGGCCTCTATCGATGGTTGTTAGCGGGCCAAGAATGTGGCCTAGTAGCCGACCGTAGGTTGCCCCAGCGAGAATCACGGGAATGAAAAGGCCAGAAGGGATGGCAATGCCGTAAGTCACCAAGCCGAGGAAGTAGATGGCAACGAAGAAGATGAGAAGGGAGGAAACATGGAACTCGTCCAGGGTGCCGCCACTGAAGAGATTGCGAATGGCATCATCGTTGGTGTTGAGGAGGAGGGAGGCAAGGTCGTTGTAGTATCCGGGAGGGCACTGGAAGTTTTTGAAGTTTCCGGAGCGCCCTATTGTAGGGCATTGCTCGGTGATGTTAGGGGGGCATGGGGTGCACTTGACCAGCCATGGTAGTCCATAGGAGCAGCACGAGGTTATGATGGAGATGGCAGCCACAAGGAGGATTTTGTAATGGGCGCCTTGCCTGGAAAAAGAATGTAATATTGTGGAAATGATTAAGCTTTTATACATGTCTTTGGAAATGTATATGGTGTAATCACTGGCAGAACTAGCTAGAAGTTCCTGTTTACGGTGAAATCTCTAAGTTTTCATCTACATGTATACAAATAAATACACACATGAATGTACGTATGATAGATTAATGTGCTTGTCTATTTGCTTTGTCAAAATGCATTTTGGAATAAACGTTCTTATAAAATGGATTTCAAACATAAAACTCAAAGCAAGTTCTTTGAGTGTTTAGGAAAACAAAATGAAAAAGCAGAAAAAAGGTTAAAAAGACAAATAATTTATATGTGCCAACAAAATCAAACATGCTTTCAGTTTCCCATTTTAGAAAACATTTTAAAATAATAATAATAAAGGACCAAGCACATCTTTTAATGTTTTTAAAACAATTCGAAATAATAAATGGACATAAAAACTGAAAACTGAAAACAATATCAAACACTGCCTATTTAAAACAATTAGACTGCAGATGACATACGAAAACCAGGTGAGAAAACACATGATCAAAATTCAGGTTAGACCAGTTTGGCCAAGAGCTACCTATCTGTAGTCAAAATATAGTTTATCTACACCTAGTTTAGCCACCTAACTGTGTGTGTAAAATCAAAAATAGCTATGCACTTGAACTTGACTTTCAAAAATCAAACCAAGCGCGCGCGCGCACTCATAATTCAAATCGTAATGTAAAGGAAAGTGAAGAATACAATAAAAAACAAATACAAATAGGAAAATCATATTTAAAGACGATGCTAGAGAGACGTGCACTGTCATTTAGGTGTGCACACATATAGTCCAATTTTTATTCAACTGATACCCATTATACAAAATCATGATGCAATAATAATAGATTAATTGTGTGTACAGAGATATACTTATTATTCAGGCTAAGAAAGTAAATGTTATATGATATGTTAGAAAACTTTGAATTGAGTTAGTTTTAAGACTTTTCCAGGTCATTTATCATCATGAATTATAATGATTATATACATACTAAATATCATTTTAAGTTGTACTTTACAAATTGTATGTAAATCAAAGCAATCCTACAGAAGTATACAGCACAAATAGTAGATTCAAAAGTAATAATAGTTATATTTGCCTACTTGATGTTCTAATTAGTTTTGTCACTGATTGCACCATAAATATGCCTTTAGAAATATTATCTATGAGTAAAACAAAAAAGTAACTAGAGAATGGAACATACTCATTGATGATACTATAGGTGCGAAGAACTTTGTCAACGAAATAGTTATAAAGGCTTCCAAGAAGGCCGCCAATGATTCCAAGGAATATAACAGCCAACAAATCAGGGGTGTTGTAAGAGGCATCGGTCGAACTAAGGTCAAACATAATCAACCCTCCTTGACCGAATAATCCACATTTTCCACTTCGGCAATATTGTATCATAGTCCTCAATACCACTGCAACCACAGCAGTGGTGAAAAATGTCCTCCATAGAAGAGCACTTCTCCACCTAAATCAATAGAAATTCACGGTCCAAAGTTTCAGCGATATGAAGGAAAAAATAATTAATGATCAGGTTAGACCAATTTGACCCAAGAGCTTATACAAAAGTTCACATATTATCGTAAATTCATATGAAATTTGGTTCTATGCTTATGTTGTGCCTCACATCTCTAATAGTGAGACAAGCTCGTTGATCTACTATAGATATCATGTCCTTTTTAGCAGCGTATTTACTGATATAATGTTAACAAAATTTTGCATGTTCATGCAGAAGTAGAATTCTTTTTTCAGTTCAATATTTTAGTAAGGGAGAGTTGCACAGTTTAAGCATTAGGCTCCTTTGGCAATCAAAAGCAAAAGTCTCTTTACTTGAGTTAAAAACAAAAGGTTAAAAAGTCATTTTGATCATACACTCATTTATTGGTTAACAAAATAAAAATAACATTGGTTAAATCTACTTTTAAAGTAGAAAAGGAGAAAGCAAAAAATTTCAAATTAAATCTAAAAGTAATTTTAGAAATCGTTAATTTATGTGCATCCAAATTGACTTGTAGATTTTTGTTTTTAAAAAGCAAAAAAGAAAACTTCTAAACATTATCCAAAGGGCCTCTAAAATGAAGCTAACAAAGAACTGACACACTCTACACCTAATGCCGATTCTTGGAATAAGTGCCATACTAGAAATTTTGAAATGTGAATGCAATAAGGCACTAAAAATGGCAAAACACGGCTTCAATTGTAAGCTTCTTTAAAACTAGATTTTGAACCAAGAATGCCATTTTATAACAAAAGAGGGATATTTTGGCCAACGTTGTACAACTCAAATAAGCAGACATCATTCCGCGCAAGGAGACATGAGCTATAGATCATTAGATATAATTATATGCTTTTGTATTTGATGTTCGATGAGATCATGAATCTCAAAATGTGGATCTTTGCAATAATAAAATTAATAACAACCTCTTTGCATTTGGTGTGTCAATTGGTGTACAGGAAACACAAATCGGTATGACTGCAGTTTAAATTCAGATCATCGAATTTTCAGCTAAATTAGCTAAACAACGCACAAATTTAATCAAAATCGCTAAGGTATGATTTTGGGTTTATAAAAGCGTGTATAGAAGTAGAAGAAATTAAAATAACAAACGTAAGGTAATTGATTGTGCAACCAAATGTCCTGGGTTCAAATCTCCTATGCATATATGGTAGCGAAATTCGCTTAAAAATAAGACACGGTATAATAGAAATACCAAGAGGCAGCTTCTTCCAGAGCAAAGAGGACCCCACCAACAGGGGCTCTAAAGGCAGCCGCCACACCAGCAGCGGCCCCACAGGTGATCAGGTCTCTACGATCCCTGTCATTTTTGAAAAATTTAAGCCATTTCCATGTCAAATGATATTTCCGGGACCCTCCCTGACCAAGTATCGATGCAATACATGCACCGGTATGAACCATTGGCCCTTCCTTCCCCACTACAAAACCAGCAGATACGCTCCCAATAGAGCCAAATATCTGCAAGCAATGTCATTCAAGCTTTTATGCCTTTTTTTACAAATAAATAAATAGAGTTCAAATATAATCAACATGTTTCGCTAATAAAATGGGAATTAAGAGAGAGAAAATCCCACCATAATGTATTACAGTACCAATACACAGAAGAGTATAGACATACTATCTGCAACTATTAAAATAAGTGTGTACACTATTATTGGCATTGTGGTAAGAAAGTGAACGTTAAGAAAGTACATTAAAAAGTTAATAAATACTACTTTCACAGTGTCATGATCATTCATCATCCGAATATTAAGTTGTCATGTTTCACATTCTGACAAGAAGTGGAAATAATATCTCTCTAAGAGATTCGAGGAGGTTCAACTAGAACAATTAATGTAAACTGGGGTCCTATTTCTGTAAACTGTCTAACTAGTGAACAAATAATGCAAAACTGGTGCCACATCCATGTCATGTTGTAATTGACACAGACATTGTTATAATATTTAAATATCAATATGCAACCAGCTAATGCAAAAAATGCTTGTATAAATCTACATTGTTATAATATTTAAATATCAGTATGCATATTGATTCTCAATATAAGCCCCATACATCACATTGCAATAATAGTTATTTAGCAAACACTGAGATTTTAGTCTAACAACATGCAAGGAGGAAAAAAAATAATAATCTTTATATTTACTGACAATGTTTTCAAAATGGGATCCAAATCGTATATTGTAAAGTCCAAATTTTATACCGAAACAGGGTATAGATCATGAATCATAGATTTTGCGATATATAAAAAGTTAATGCCACATCCATGTCATGTTGTAATTGAGACAGACATGTATTAATGCATGATATAATATACCAAATCTTCTTTAATAAATATATTGTACTTATGAAAGAGTGATTTACACAACCTTCACAAAGAGCGTACTGGGAGCCAATATAGAGTGCGCATCAACACCATTTAAGTAAGCTTTCACTTCAGGTATGCCAGAACCAGCAGCTGCAGGTGCAATATATGCACAAAGCGCTCCTGCTGCCACAGCCAAAATGAGGTTGCAACCAGCTAATGCAAAAAATGCTTGTATAAATCTACATTGTTATAATATTTAAATATCAGTATGCATATTGATTCTCAATATAAGTCTCATACGTCACATTGCAATAATAGTTATTTAGCAAACACTGAGATTTTAGTCTAACAACATGCAAGGAGGAAAAAAATAATAATCTTTATATTTACTGACAATGTTTTCAAAATGGGATCCAAATCGTATATTGTAAAGTCCAAATTTTAAACCGAAACAGGGTTTTAGATCATGAATCATAGATTTTGCAATATATAAAAAGGTGAAACCAGTGCACGAGGCTCTCACACAATAGAGGGCTCTGTGAAGGTCGATAATATACGCAGTCTTTCCCTCGCATTGCAAAGAGACTGTTTCCAGACTCGAACCCGGAGATCACCATGCGAGTGACCAAACCGTTGCGCCAAGGCTCCAGCTTACTTAAATTATGTAGTATTGCACCCAGATTTTGCAATATACAGGTTATCAAAAGATTTTTACATATGTAGAAAAGTATATTTTCCTTCCTATAGCAATAACTAATATTTTGAAATTGACTTTGATGTTTAGGGGTCCAGCCTCTTTTAAGCCTAATGCTTAATTTTCTCTTCAGTTCCATATGAATTGAGTTTCGAATTGGAATTTGAGAATGAATCATAATCTAAGAGAGTTGATTTGAAAGGGGACTCAAATCATAAAATTTAATAGATTTGTAAAAATGTTTTTGACCTCCATTTGTCTTACAAACATCAATCAAGATACGGAATTTTCTGCTTCTTTCCATTTGGCAATCAAATATGTGGAAATCAACTGCATAACGAGAAATGTATGTAAAAGCCTAAGTTAAAATACCCATGCCATCAGTTCAAACTACCTTGTAAATGTCCACATAAGAGGTGAGAGCGATGTTGTTGACACTCTTTTTATTAGTGTTAACAAAACTATACCCATGATTGTTAATAAACCAAGCTCATGGCCAACTGAACAATGAAGTAATATTATTTCCACCAACCAAGTGACAAAATAACAGTACAAAAGGTAGTCTCAACAAAATCATGTTCATAAGAGGGGAAATCGATTTTACTTGTTTTCAAGCATCAGATTACTAGTCAGCAACAATTTCCTTCCAGCTATGTTTTCAACCGCAAGATTGTTAAAGAATCCAGTAAGTCCTGTGCCCAGGCCAATGAGAAGTGCAAGTGTCCATTTGAGGACTATGTACTGAAATATCTGGACTTTCTTCCTAGAACGCCAATCCTCTTTGTAAAGATCATTTTCGACAATCCTGAAAGTTATCGGCTATGAAGTTCTATGACTTGAATTGGAAAAGGGAATGCAAGTTTAAACAGTGAAGATGCAACTGTTCATGCATAACGATTTTCACTCAAAAATTAAAGGTTTGTTTATCTGCCTTTTTAGATCACATTTTAAAGCTTATAGAAAAACATCACATTCTGAAAACATATCATAAATATAAACAACTTTCTACCAACATGATAGAAAATGGTCTATTTGTGCTGAAATGGTTTCAAATTGCATCGACGCATTTTATTTTATTTTACTTTCAAAACAAAAACAAAAAACCTTAAAGTTATGTTATTTATATGTTAATTTCAATTCAAAATGCATTATAAGATCGATATGTTCATGTCGTGTTGGCATTGAGTCGGCATTTTGTACTAGAGCGATTTGAAATCACGCAAGTGCAACTTCACTAAAGAAAAACACTGGATTGAGATTTAAAATCGCATCAAAGTGGATTCTTTGGGGTAAAAACACACCGACATGATTTGAAATTGTGCCAATGCAAAAATAAAAAAATAAAAAAAAAAATGGTTTAGGCACGTTTAGCACTAGCATGATAGAGACTAACATTATTTTCGTAAGAGCATCCCAACAATAGAGTAGAAGTTTATGACATGGCATGCTAAATACTTTTTCACACCCCATTAGTGGTATTTTAAAAGAAATAATTACCGACAATCATAAGCGTGAAGTGAAATAAAAAAAGATGGAAAATAAAATTTAGTAAACAGTCTCTTTAGGAAGTTAAAGAAAATTTATAGTTGTACAAAAAACTTCAACAAATGATAAACCAGGTGATTGAATCCAGTTAAATACCTTAAAATCAGGATCTAACTAAAATTGTTAGGTAGAATATCACATCAATTACGATAATCAAACAAATGCTAGAAACTCAAGATTTTGCTTAAACAGATGATGTATGATATGTCAATATATGATGTGGAGTAGGTGCAGAAAATTTGAAATCACTTATATAAATTTCGGCAGTTTGATTAACATTTAGAACAGGGAAATACCAACCAATTGAATAAAATGGTATTGTGATTAAAACAAGATTCAATAACAATATTACGCAAAACCATTAAATACTCCATAAGTTGCTCATTACAGCGATTTTTCATGTATTTTATGGATGGATCATACTTGCCAACAAACTTTTTAATTAGTTGGTATTCCCTAAAGTTATAGACTAGAGGGACAATGTTGATAGTTTATAAGAAAAGGATAACTTATGACTTGCTACACCAGCTTAATTTTTGAATTAGAAGTAGCATACAAGTGTTTAATTCATTAGTAAGAAAATCCTGTTTACGATTATTTTGTTTTTTACAACTAAATTTTACCAGCCATTTATTAATTTTATCCAAAAAAATTTAAATTTTTCACTCTTCTAAAAAAGTAGTTTTCAAGCGAACTATAAACATAACTAAATTTCAATCAATGTTTGAATACGAATTCATTGCCGCAATTCAATTAACCAAAAGAAATACCTAACAGTATTGTATTTGCATATGAAATATACGATCTTGATGTAATCTAACTTTAATAAACAATCCTAAAACTTACTCATTACTGCAATGTGAAAGAAAGAAAAATTCTGGAAAAATTGACATAAATCATCTAATACCATGCATAACCATTGATCAAAATTATCTGAAGAGACAGGTCGTAGCAGCTAAAAAAACATAAACAAACAAATAAAATGGTGCATCTTTGGGAAGGAAAAGAGGTCGAAGTGCTGAAAGCATACTCGTAATCCAAGCTTTCAATTGGGCAAACATTAGAGCCAACAATTGCAATTTGAGAAGTAGTATTCAAAGTTCGATTTCTCAGAAGAGGTTCTCTCATTCCAAACTCTTTGTCTTCTTCATTGTCGTTGAAAGTAAACGATCCATTCGTGCCGATGCCTTTCTCCATTAATCCTTCCGCGCTTTCTATCTCTTCTCTGTGCTCCATTCTTTTCGTTTTCTTTTTGTTTTCGTTTATATTTTTTCTGGAGTTTTCAAGAGAGGAGAAAAAGGAAGGAAGAAGGAAGAATGGTAGATTGACAGTATGAAGGGAACATTTTGTACGCTAACCCCGCAAAATGTTATACGTAGGCTGGATCAATTATTGTTACTGTTCATTCAATTCATAGCAAAGAGCTAACAGGTGAAAATGACACACATTAAAAAAAAAATTAGACAAAAGCACAATAAGTTTCAAGAATAAATGCTAGTTATAATTAGCATTATATTCAAATTTTACGCTATAACAAATGCTAGTTATATCAAGCAATATATCCAGTTTTACACTATAAAAATGATAGTTATAACAAACATTATTCTTCAACTTAAAAAACAAACTTATTGTCTTTCAATCAAATTTTTTTCTAAATTTGACCTTGTGACTATTTTCCTGTATAATAAAATATGACATTTTCATTTAAATTTTGAAATTTTTTTTATTAAGATGATTGATAGCAATTAATTTCATCTATACAAATTTGAATTCAGTTTGTAAAATGATTTTGTTGATATACATCATTGTTTGGCCCAATTACAAAATTAAATTTATTTAAATTTTGTTTCTGATTTAATCGAATCAACCCAAACTTTTATTATACTGTTCAAATGTATGGTATTATAATAGCGTGTTGCTAAAAGCATCTGAACTTGTGCTTCTGGATACCCTTTTTTTTAATACATATTAAATTTTCATATGCTGCTTAAAGTTCGACCCTAATAGACCGTGTGTCTTTGATATTTAACGGTCGTTTAGTATCGTACGACCATAAATAGGCGTACAATTTTAATTTCTAACAGTCGTTCACAGTCGTATGGTCATAAACAGCCAAACATGATTTGAGTACCTATTCGATAAAATAAAATAATGCAGGGCATTAGCAAGCGCCTAAACAAAATTTGTGTGGTCATTAGTTATGATAGTCAGAAAAGTTTTTTTTTTGGCGCTTTTAACAACGCACTTAAAATATTAAAATTTTTAACATACATCCTTCTGTTTATAAAAAATTAGCACAAAGTACCTTCCAATTTTCTTTTATAAATCACATTACCATTTAAAAAAAAAATGAAATTTACAGGGGTATTAAATAATTTTACTAATCGTTACATGTGCTTTTATGGCATATGTTCATAACTCATAATCGTCGTAATACATGTCAGAATGGTCGATTTTAAAATTGAAAATGAGAGAAGTAGAAAAGAAATAAATTCAAAAACGAAGAACTTAGAAAATAGTTTATAAATGAGAAGGATATAAAATATATAAGTTTAGAAAAGAGCGATGTGTTCCTAATTTCCGCTTATATAATATTTTGTGTAATTTGATCTAGCATTAGAAGAAGAAAAAAAACTAATCTATAGAAAATATATTGATTTTTCTTGTAAGTAGGAAGAATACTAAATAAAAACTCGCCAAACATGAATTTATCTTTTCATTTGACTAAATTACACGTTTGAATGGCGGATATTTCTAATTAGACACGTGATATTGTTGAGTAGCCTCTTGAATTACAAAAAATTCAAATAAAATTACAATTATGTTATTATGTATCGTTTTATCTCTAATCGTCTTTCTCCTATTTCTCTTGTCCTATAAACCTAAACTTAATTTTTAGTGAATTCTTAAATCTTGTGCCTGAATTGGTAGAGATGATAGAGATGATGATAATATAAATCTAATGAAATTAAAAGAGTTAAAACTTAAATTCTATGCTGTTTGATCTAAATATTTAATTTAGAAATTCACAATTGGTAGAAGAGGGAAGCTTGAATTTTACATTTGATGATTTAGCTGAAGCTGTTCCTGATAAAATATTTATGGATTTGATTTTTAATAGAGAATAGCATAAAGGAAAAATTAAAAACAAGAAAATCATACTCGGCGAAAACACGATTACAGTGGTTTTATTTAGTTTTATGGGTTCTAGCTAGCGACTTTTCAGGTTTAAATAAAAACAGCTAGAATGGTAACATATGTGGTGCTATTTAACTTTTTAGTTGGAATTGTTGGATGCTCTACTTGGATAAATATTTAGACCGATCATGGACCAAATGCGATCGGATATCAGGCCCCGCCGGAGTGCCCAGCTGCAGATTTTTAAGGAAATATTCTATTTGAGACGTGCCCGTCACATTTAACATATCCGCCCTTGGGAAATAAAAAAAATTGCCAGCGTCATGCCTGTAAAATGTTGGTTGGAAGCAAGATGGTTGACAAATCCCAGCAGACAGAGTCGCCATCCGTTCGCGTGTGAAGGGCTGACAGCTGTGCGTCGTGATACATGTGACTCGTAGTCATAGTAACGTTTTTTTCACCTTTCCCCCTCTCGACTTTTATTATTTCCTTTTCGCGCTAAAACGTGTTTTTATTTAAAAGTGGGCAAACATCCGATTTGATCGTTGGACCGTTTTGCACTGGAAAGATTTAAGGTATATTTCATCAAAATGTTGTTTACGATCTTATCAGCTAGTGATATCAGGGGTAGCCTAAAAGAAAAGGCTGACAATTTGGTACAGCACTAACGTTTTTATTATAGGCTAACTGACTCGAGTCTTAAAAATGGGGTAGACAGAATTTATATTTAAATCATGAACTTATTTCTTTCTTTCTTTTCTAATTAATAAAAAGATGCACGTTTATGCCCAGCGAAATATTTAAACCCAACCTTTTGTCCGATAATCTCAGTCGTTGTTATTATGGTATGTTAGGTCGTGTCTTTTTCAAATTAATCGCCGAAAGGAACATTCTGAAACGGACATAAAGGGAAAATTTTGACAAAAGAGAAATGCGTTTTTATAACGAATGTCACGGCACGCGTTTTGCGCGTGAATTATTTTATTTATAATTGTATATTTTTAAATCGGTAAAAAAAATGATTTTTATTTTTTTATTTTCAAGTGATATTAAGATTTGTACATTTACAAATAAGTATTCTGAATTAATAAAGGAAGCTTACTTTTAAAACCTACCTTTAGAAATATTTTGAATGTGTAAAGTACTTTTAACCGTTAGATCATACTTTTAGGGACGTTTGAATTTGTAAAAAAGGTTTAATAGATGAACGTTTTTGGTAGTTCACGTTGATACTAAAAAAGTTAACAAAGATATTACGACTATTAATAAAGATGTGAAGAAGGCAACAAAAAAGGAAGGATTGTTTCTATTTTTATTTGTTTAAATTGTTTTAGGTATTTTCTGAATAAATTTTTATAATTGATATTAAAGCATAAATCAATGTGAAAATTTCAAAATTAAAAAAACAAGTGCATTAAAAGAGTACCGTTACAAGAGAATTGAAGAAAAAAGATATAGTAAATGAAAGAAAATATCCCACGAATTAAGGGAGAGGAGGGGAAGGGGGTGTAACATGCCGTACCTGGATGCCAAAAGCTAAACACTATAAATGCTTCAGTCATCCATGATATAACTTCTTATGACGAAATACAGTAATGTTAATGGTGTCCATAATATCAGAAGCACTTCAATATGAACAAAATCACAGATTTTCAAAAACTATAATTTGATTACATTTCTCACAAAATCATATCCAACTTGCAAAATTTCAAAACGTATTCCAGGCAATGATCAATTATAATTTACAATGATACACCAAAAGCGACATATGACGATGCCTCCAAATACCTAAAATAGCTATCCGTCAGCCACATGCTCATCTCCAGAAGCTTTATTCGTCAAAACTGCTAAAATCTAAAAATAAACTCTTAGCCTACTCAAATCAATTTTGAGTACCTGAGAGTTTAAGGGGGAAACAAAAACTTCGAGTCGGACATAGAGTTTGGTATGAATAATTCTGTTACATCTATGTCTACTGATATTGAATGATACCACGCCGTTTAACGCAACGGATTTTCCCTCACTAATATCCTTTTTCAACACATATATTTTGCAAATCATTTCCTGTAACCAAACTAGTTAATCAATTGATTATAATAATAATATAGCAAGATCCATTATGCTTAGAACAGAAAATAAATGGACTAACTGTTTGAAATCTAAACTGACCTTAACTGGACTAACTGTCCTAAAACTGATTATACCAAATAGCAATATCTTTTATGCCAATAAATAGTCTATCTGTCTATAAAACGGGTAAAAAGATGGACTAAATGTCCTTAAGAAGTGGTAAGGTCCGTTATGCTAACAAATGAACTATCTATTTATAAACTGGACTAACTGTTCTCAATTGGACTAACTGTCCTCTGGCATAACCGCTACACTAAAACAGACGATTTCCAATAAGTATAAGCATTGCGAAATAATTTAGTAACACATATGTGTTGTTATAAGAGCGTGGGCATTTGTTTGCAACGCTTACAGCCGTTGGCTAATATTTTTCCCCAAGCTTATAAACATTGGAATAAGAGAATATGTTCCAACACTTATAAGCGTTGCGTAAAAATATCATCCGACGTTTATAGGCGTTGCGAAAAAATATTGTTCATAATTAAAGAAAAATTAAATTAGATTGTGCATTATAATACCAAAAGTATTACAGCTGCTATCAAAAATAAGATACGCAGTTGAGTTAACAACAATTATGATTGTACATTGAACAAAATGAATATGCAGGAAATCAAACTGAATTCATTCAGAGGATCAGCTATGTACATGATAACAAATAAGTATACAGTCGACATAATTTAACACACCCATTGCTCATCATTTCAAATAGGCTCAGAACTTGATAAAATTCAAATTATGATAGTTTTACAGCAGTTGCCAATCATCTTCACTAGTATAATCACGGCCACCACTGTAATTTGCGTTGCTTTCATAAGAGACTGAGTAACAGTGAACAATGGTGCACCATTTGACCTTCCCACAAGCTCAGAAACTTGAGAGCATAAACTTTTGAAATCATCTATGGTTCATAGTGAAACATACATTATATAATAACTTATGCAAATGAATCATACAACTAGAGCTATTTTTCTTCCTGAAAACAGCATGAAAAATACATACCTTCGTCATGGCAGTAGAAACCAATGGCCAGAGACGGATCTATTTGGCCAAGCAGCATGTCTCGAACAACGCTAATAAATAGTTTAGAAAAGTAAGGAAATAGACAGAATAATTAAAGCATCAACATAATTATTTGTTCAATGGAATTTAATGGTATCTGCAGTGATATGAAGAAGTATCGCCTCCACATCATCGCTCTTTATCTCAGTTACCTACATCACATATGTTACCGTATGCAGTTAAGTATCTAAGCTGAAGATTATGTTCAATTCTTCAAAAATTTGGTAAATTCTAGCCTAATTATTCTACAGCAGTCCAAGATTCCCACACCAAACCAAACTTGCACAATTCATTGACTTTTAACGTAAGGTATATCTTCGCACATTATATAGCAGAATCACCAAATAGCAAAACCAATGGCTTAGAACAAATATTTGAACAATTATCAATTACCACTCTCTTGAAATTAAATTAGACATAAAGAGAAAGTTTTACCCTTTGGCCTATTAAAAAAAAATATTGTTCATAACTAAAACGATTTAAGCATAAACAAATATAAAACAAAATTAAAGCCTTTTGGGATTAAAGACTTTATACATCAAACTTCTGTCTAATTGCGACAGCACTTCACTTCTCTTCTACGCATAATTTTGCATCTAAGTAGTGTATTGTTGTTGTATTTTTTAAAATAAATTAAAGCCTTTTAGACTAAAGGCTTTAATTTGTTGCTGTAACAATAATGACATAAACATAAGCAAGATTCATGTTTTTATGGAAGAATTTTTTCAAAATCAATGAAAAAACAGCAGTTAAATTCCATAGTTAATAACAATAAGTAAGGTAAGCCAGAGACATCAAACAATTTCAAATAAGCTTTAGTATTATATGTCTAATGGCAAAGAAAAACATGGACAGTGGTTACACATACACTATGCTAAATAAGTTAAACTAATGAGCATCAAAAAAAATTCGAACTTGAATTGAAATTAGAACTCGAATCAAAATTCAAAATCAAATCGAAAATAAAATTACAATTTTACGAATAGAAAATTGATAAATACCTGAAGGACTGAAGAGGCGATGGTGCTTACGCTGTACAAGGCAATGGCGGTTGCCCTAGACAAGGAGATGGCGAATACCACTACAACAAAATAACCATATTACAACCTTTCATTTGCAACTAACAAAAGTTGACAGTTGTTATAAGTATTGTTTAACAACTATTTTATTTCAGCGGTTGTAATAGATATTTTGTAACTACTGTTTTATTTCAGCAGTTGTAATAATAGCACTTATAACAACCATATTTGTACAACAGTTGTAATATTTGTTTATAACAACTGTTTTCAACGTTTGTAACAAATATTATATTTCTATTACATATGGGCTTTCAATCTCCCTACATTCATTTCTTCGGCTGCCCAAACCTAAAAAAAATACATCGCTCCTTTCCTTTTTCTCAAGACCTAAACGCCGCAACAAATCTAAACTAGCAAAAAATTTGTTTTCCTTCCCTGTAATGATTTAGTCGCAGATCCAAAAAGCCCTAAATCGTCGTAGTCGTCGATCGCAGGCCGCCCTATTGTTCCTAGCTAGATCGCTCATGCTCGCCGCTTGTACGTGCTCGTGCTATCACTCATAGGTTGTTGATTTTAATTTCATTTTTCTGGGTTGATTAATTTGATTAGTATTAATTTATTTTACACTAAGATGAACCCAGCCTCCCTACAGTTGATTATACAGTTAATTAATTTTATTTGTACTCCAGTTTCTTTCAATGGCACCAAAAACTTAATCCAGTGAGGCGATGTGACTTGTTTGGGCTGCGCGATTGGGCACAAGTGGGATAGATGTTGGTGTCTGGCCATAAGAATCTGGAGTCGGTGGCAGATCTGTGTTAACATACCGGCCGTGATTAGATTTTCGATTTGGTCGTGGGTGTTTTTGCGAATTGGCATTGGATCTAGGATAGCGTTGATTTGATTTGATGCGTTCGATAGGAAGTGAAGCAGACGAAGACGATGTGAGTATAGGTTTGCATTGTGGGTGCTTTAGTGGAGGCAAGTGAGGCTGAATTGTTGCGGTGGGTGGTCTGGTGGAAGGGGAGTTCAGGTTGAGATGGAGAGGTGGGAAATAGGGGGTCGCGTTTTGGTTGTAGTGAGAATATAGGTTTTCAGAAGTGGGAAGAACGGTAAGGGAGTCTGCCATTTGCGGATTTGAGTAGTTCTAGTGTAGGAATGGTTCTACAACATGAGCAGACCCATCACTTTCGAGAACATCTCCTGCTAGTTAAAGGAACTGTCAATGGCACTTGTTCTTTGAATGCATGTGGTCGGTTGATTAAATGGCACCTGCAAGTTAAACGCGTAATATTATTTAAGTTTGTTGGTTACATATTCATTTATGATGCTTCCATAGGTTAATTGATATGCAACCATTTTTTCCCATCATTTCTATTGTTTTCCCTACGTGTAACTTAGATTTACATTTAGAATATTTTTGGCAAAGTGTATTCAGTCTTTTCTTCTCGTTGTAACTTATTATTTTTTAAGAAATTTGTAAGCAATTTTAAACTATGTAAAATTGGGACAGTATAGATTGTACTTTAGCTCATGCGCATTTATGTAAAAGTGGAAATATAATATCGTATAGCTACTCTTTTGCTAGAATATGTTTTCTCTTATTTTACTTTTTTGTAGCAAACTTATTGTTAAAAAGACCGCCGAAACTTACAGCTTGATCTGCTCTTTCATCTTTCTCTGATAATTGGTTATAGAGTTCGATGGCTTTGTCATGAATAAAATTTTCAAGAATTACAAAACATGGTGCAAATTTCTTGGAAGCAAGCATAGTTTACAGTATGATACATCATGATCTTTTATTATTGATATTATTATTATGTTTACCTGATTTTTGTCCTTTGGTTTTATAGCTTGATGATGTGACTGGATATATTTATTACCAGGTTTCCTCAGTCTCTACCAGAAGTTCAACAAAGAAAGATTATATACATGAGTTTATATCTTCTAATCTCGGGTGAAGCCGCAAATATTCGTTTCATGCCAGAATGCTTAACATGTATTTTTCATAATGTAAACTCTTAATTCATATACTTTGATTTGTTTCTCTTTGAATTGTTGCAAGTAATTGATATCTAAATTTTACCTTGCTCAGATGGCATACGAGCCACATGGCTTATTGGCTGGTAATGTTAGAATTTTGACAGGAGAAAACATCAGACCTTCATATGGTGGAGATGACGAAGCTTTCTTCCAAAATGTTATCACACCCATATACCATGTGATCGATAAGGTACTTAAGTTTTATATTTGTAGCTTGATAATATATTTCATTAAACAGATTATTAAATGACAATGACAATATGTCAGGAAGCCAAGGAAAGGAAAACACAGAATGCCCCTTATTTAGCTTGGTGCAATTATGATGATCTAAAGGAGCACTTCTGCTTTGTGTTAAAATCCTTGCAAATGAATGCGTTATACTTCTGCTCAAATATGCTTTAACTTGAATATAGGTCTTCCGATAGTTTTTCTTTGGGATGGCATGTGCGTGATGATGGAGAATTTTTTAAGTCAACACCTGAGTCAAGACCTCAGGTAAGATGTTACATTACATTTTCTTTATTTTATCATGCTAGAAAGATGGTATGATATCTTGCTAATATCAATATCAAGATGGACGCGGTGTTAAAAAAATGTCCAGTAAAAGCCTTGGAAAATCCAATTTTGTTGAAACAAGATTCTTTTGTCACATCTTTCGAAGTTTTGATCGAATGTGGAATTTCTATGCACTAGCTTACCGGTATAATAATATGCATGTGCATTTGCATATTCTTACTGTAAAAGCGCAAAATTACTTAAATATCGATAAATGGTGAACCCATCTCTGTAATATTTGGTTTCCCCAAGGTTTTTGATTGCTTCATACAAAAATAAATTTAAGTATGGTCTTAATTAATTAAAGACACCAAAGCAAAGGATCCGTGTTTGGTCTAATAAATTAATTGAAGAGGATCCGTGTTTTTCAAGCAAAAGGATTTGCATAAAATTCAATTGCTGATATTCATATCTGTCACCAAAAGCACTGGGCTGAAGGCATTTCTCATTTCCTAAGGCAACACAGTGACACAAAAAAAACTAATCTAACGTCCAAATTATAGATTAATGGCAAGAATTTTGGTATTACATGAACCTTTATAGTTCCAAAATTATGAATGTCATCAAGTATGCAATCTCTGGCATGTTAATTGGCTTAGTTAGTTGTTTGAGTCTCTTTCCAAGTTTGGGTATTATATTGGTTTTAACTCCAACGAATTGTGTTTGGTTAGTGCTGATGTTGGTTTGAGATTTCTTTACGAACAAGTTTGTATTGTGTATTGTGTTGAAGAATAAAGTTTCAGATCTCAAGTTGCTTTGAGGGTTTATGTGTCCCTCTAATGTTCCATGTTACAATATTATGGAGATTCATAAGAAAGTGGTGGGGTGAGCGACAAGGCATGTTGCCTAGTGTGTCTTCTAATGGAGGAGGGGCTTGGTAGTGATTTAGAACTAGTTATAGGTAAAATGTCTATTGCATTGTAGGTAATTCCAATATTAAAGTCAACGTAGAGTGTGTCATTATGTGGAATTAATTTTTAATAATTAGTAATTAATAATATTAATAATAATTAATAAGTAATATTTAGTATTTAGTAATTAATTTTTCATAATTAGTAATTAATGATTACCAAGTTTTTTCAAAAAGTTGTATAAACGTACTTTCAACGGCTTTTCTTTTACCAATTGTAATAGAGGCCTATTAAATATTAATAATAATCAATATTTTATAATTAATTTTTAATAATTAATTAATAATTAATCTGAAATATAATATAATTACTATTAATAATTAGTGATTAATAATTAATTAGTAATTAATAATAAATTAATAATTGATAAATTAATAATCAATAAATATTTAATTTATAATCTATAAACAATAAACTATCAAAATAAAAGTAACACATAATTAATAACAATTTTTTTATAATAAATAATAATTAATAAATATAATAATAATTAAAAGTTAAATTTTAATATTAAATAATATTGATAATTAATAAGTAAATTTACATAATAATATTTAATACAAAAATTAGTAATAATTAAATAAATAGTACTTTTAAATAATTAAATATTAATACATAATAATTAATAACTACTATTATATAACAATAACTAAAATGTGAAATAGTTCCTATTAATAATTTGTAATTAAAAAATTGATTAATAATCAATAATCAATAAAAAAATATAATTAATCATTAATAATCTATAAATAATCATTATTATTAAATAATTGTAATAAATAATCTATAATTAATAATTATTTTTCATACTTGATAATTCATTATAATTAATCGTTAATAATTAGTAAATTATAACAAATATTTATTAATTACATTTAATAATCAATAAATGAAATTAATAATTAATTTGTACAATTTCTCCTATTACCAAAACAGCTCCTCATTGCACATACCACCTTCCAGTGCAACTTGCACACTCATATATCAAACTAACAACACTTTTGCCAAACCAAACAGTTCACTGATCAACTGAACTGCTTCAACACATCACCTTCAATAAACTTCTATGCTCTCCATTCACCGCTGTCAACATATACACTTTCCACCCTGAACCCCCCTTCATATCATACTCCATTCAAACTGTCTGCACATCTCAACTCTTTGTTACAAATCAGTGCACATCAACTACCATCCTAACCGTGCACATATACTAGCTTCCACATTACAACTTCATCTCTATAAAAACCAAAATCCCACTGCCATAACTGCAATCAACCTTGCTTCATCAAACCACCACAAAACAGCATTTCAGACAACATCACTACCGACAACTCTCATACAAACTCATGGCCGCACATACAACAGTTACAACTGCCCTCACAACCTCTTCCCCCACATCAACCATCTCTATCCCAAAACTTCTCCATACCATTACACACATCCAACCATACCCAGTCATCACAAACTCCCCCCGCCATGTCAAATTTCCACTGCATACAATCTCCTTTGCCAACTTCGTTTCCTATACTATATACAACATACTACCACTGCAACCTAACTTCACACCACCATCATCGAATTCACTGATAATCATCATAACAACACTGCTTCTCTTATACTACTCAACAACTTCATCTCAACAAACATACAGTTACCAAACTCTTCAGACATTTCATACCATAATACCATCTGAACATAAATACCACACTGCACAACATTCCTGCACTTCAATACTGCTTGGGTAATACCCACTGCACATACAAACTATAACCCGCCATCATTCATTAACCATCATCCAACAACATTCTCTCCACTGCCTATTGCAATTCACCACTACATATCACCACTATGTCAATTCACAACATATCCACTTTTCAAACTTGCTTGTGCACATATCCATATATCAACACTTCCCCTGTGCACATCACACAACCATCAGTTCATATTTGTTAATTTCATTAACTGACAGACCCAAGTGGCAGTAATTTTTGATCTGTTCTTCAGGGTTTTTCTTTGGTTATCTTGTTAATGGCATATGTGAGGTACTTCTTTGCAAAATTTTCATTTGAGTTTTTCTTCTTTTACATGCATCCACTCTGCGTTTTAACAAATTTTTCTGTATTTGTTTTATAGGAATATGTTAATAACCGGCTGCAATTCAGGTAGAGTGAAGCAATTTTCTTTCTTTTTCAATTTTGGGTTCGTTTATATTTTTTGATTTTTTGATCGATTATCATATGTTATGCGTTTGTAGTTATGGTTGGTACTTCACATTTATTGATCGATTATGATATGTTATGCGTTTGTATTTGTAGTTATAGTTCGTTTATATTTTATGATTTATTGATTGATTATCATATGCAATTCAGTTTAGTTGAATGGTAGAAGCTAGGTGTTTTGGCACTGTGTGGTTTGGCAATGCTGTGGGAGATGTTATGTATGTGCCAATGTTGAAGAATGCATGGTGAATGGCACAAGAAATAATAGTTTCAACAGCAGTCTGAAATAGGTGATGAAGGGATGGCTGTTGGTTTATTCCGTGGATGAAATTTAAGGCAGTGACATGTTAAACTTTGGGTACGGGGTTCTGAAAGCAGCAGGGATGTTTGCTAGTGTGGGCAGAGACAAGCATATATATGCAGCAGTGTTTAGATTTGTTTGGTGGCAGTTGACTGGTTTGGGAATTTTTATGAGTTTTATGTTGTGCTTGGTGTGGTTGCAGGTTGAATGTTGAGGAGCAGCAAGTTAATGTGGTGAAGTGGAATTGTAGGTGGTGATGAAGTTGGTCATGTATGTATTTGATGTACGGTGAATGTATGCACTTGAGATAGTGAAGTTGCTGGAGATGTTTTGAAACTGGTGGAGTGAAAAGTATTTGATGTATTTATATTGACGTATGTTATGAACAAGTTGGTCAGCTATGTATTTGATGTACGGTGAATGTGTCTATATTTATATTGATGTATGTTATGGATTTAGTTATATTTTGTAATAAAATTATGAATTCAAAAATGGTGTAAAATTGAATTATTTTAGTTTTTATTAAATGTGAATGGTTCATGTTGTTTCAAGTAATGTTAACGATTGTAGTTATTATTAGTGAAATATCGGTTTTAATTATAATGTTGTGAAATTTATGGTTAATGGCAGTTGTCGAAAGATGAATTGCAATATTTGGTAGCAGTTGTAAAAATATTTATTGCAACTTCCAATAACAGTTGTAAATGAATCTATTACAACTGCCAAAAGCAGTTGCAAAAGTTATTGTTGCAACTGCTATTAGCAGTTGCAAAAGAGACCTATTACAACTGTCAATGCAACAATTACGATAGACTTTACCACGACTTTCAAAAGCAGTTGTAAAAAGCTTTTTTTGCAACTGTTCCTGCAACTGTCGACAACAGTTATAAAAATATTCAACTCTATTACAACTCCGGATATTAAGACTGGCGGCCGTCCGTTGTAATAGACCTATTACAACTGTTTTTGACAGTTGCGAAAATGTATTTTTGTTGTAGTGTACTGTGGACAAGGCGATGATATAATTATTTTTCTGTCAGGAATTAATAATTGAAGAACTTGGACTCCTGGAAAAAGAAACATTGATATTCAAAACGGCAATTCTCACATCAACGAATTTTGGGAATTCAGGAAGATGTGTGCACTGATGACAGTTGAGTTAAAAAAAAGTCATCAAGTTAGTTTTGTGCAATACTTTTTTATGCATGCATTAATCTTTCACTCTGCATAACTAGGTTACTTGTTCTTAAATAATAACCAAGCCATGCTTTTGTTCAGGCTTGTTCTGCTTAAAAAAAAAAAACTTAACAGTCGAAACAGATATTTTCATCATATATTGTCTAAATTATCAGAAAAGATAGAGAGCTTAAGAAGAAGAGATGATGTCGTGGTAGATAGAGCTCTTTAGGCATGCACTATGTATATTTATTATCATATGCATATATGTAACCATATATGTAACCATATCTAAGTTATGAAAATTTGTTCGTGGTGTAACTAGTTTATTAGCATATATTATTGGAGATATAGAAATGTAATTAATTTGTAATTAGTTTCTAAGTTGTAATAATAACTTAACCTAGAGATATAAATGCGACAAATTTAGCAAAGTTTTTTGGTTATGCGTAGCATATCAAAAATAAATCATAATGCAAACTTTTTGTATATGTATGCCATGGTTTCATCTCTCATTTCTCATTTCAACAGTCCTTTTCTCTTCTTCCTCTCCTTTTCTTGTAGTCTATATATCTTTTGCAAATTTATTTCTTTGTTCTAAAAAAATTCCCTTATTCATATGAGCAGGGACTTAACCAAGTATTTATTTTACGGTGGGCGAATAATGAAAGAAAATTAAATAATAAAAAACCGAACCGTTTTAATATAATTAATTCCATCGCATTCATAATAATCAAAATAATTAAGTTCGATTGATTCCATTAGCATAGAGAATTTTCACAAAAATCCTTAAACAAAAAAAACATAAATTACTAAATATCCTACTTAAGTCGTGCTCTACAAACTTCACGAAAATAAAATTCATCTATAATCATCTCAACATCAATATTTTTAGCAATTTCATTTTCAATGTATATTATCATGTGATTTCCAAGTAGACTGCCGCCCATCTTATTGCGCAATGGTGTTTTGATTAACTTCATAGCTGAAAATGCTCGTTCGGTAGTTGTAGTCGATACTGGAAGAGTTAAAACAAGGCAAGTCAATCTATGAAGTAAGGGATATCTTTCGGCCTTTTTTGTTTCAACCAACTCCACATTTAACTCTGACAGTGTGACAATATTACAAAAGTGAGGATCATGGCGTATATCTTGCTCATAATATTGCAATTGGTGTCTCAATTGAAAATCAATATCCAACTCACTAAAATCTCCGGAGTAGTAGTTTTTTGCTAGCAAACATACATCTTCAACTATTAATGCTTCAAAGTTATTTTTTGGCTCTAAAACTGAACTCAGACTTAAAAGTCCAATTGTTGTGTCCGACAATCTTGTGTTTAACTCCATTATTTGTGTGTCAATAGTTTCGTTCAATATATCATAACGGTAGTGATGTCTATAGTTATTTCATCGCGTTGTTGACAAGATCGTTTAGTACCTTCCAAATAACGAGAATTCGTATCTGGTACTACAACTAAATTGCTGACACAAAAGGATGTCACACTATTCAAAAGTGTTTGCCATTTATCATCATTTTTCAAATTAGAAAGAAGAGCCTTTGTGATCGAGAGTGAATGAATCCCGTTCAAGATATCTTGAGATTTTTTTTTTGAAATGCTTGACAAAGGATTTCAGTAATTCCCAGTACTTCAACCATCAGGTGCAATATGAAGACAAACTGAAAAGTATTCATTGCATGTAAAGCACCACTCACTTCAGCATGCATTTTCCTATTCAAACCTTCTTTTTTATGACTTCGAGGACCTCGTGAACAGGTTTATACAAGCTAAGCATACTTCATGCTGAAGAATAGTGTGAGCTCCAACGAGTAGAGCATGGACGTTGTAAAGTGGTTTTTTGATTTGCCCCCGTACCTGTTTGTAACGTTCCACTCAACATCATGTCTTCAACTTCTTTTCTTATAGCAGCCTTTAGTTGTTGATTTCTTTTGGCAGATGAACTTACTAAATTCACAATACAATTAAGCATTTGAAAGAATAGTTCTATGTCAGATAATTCACCTGAAGCACCAACTAGTGCAAGTTATAATCGATGAGCAAAGCAATGCACATAATATGCATATGGACATTCTTTTAAAAATAGTGCTTGTAATCCACCCAAGAACCTTTCATGTTACTCGCACCATCATAACCTTGACCTCGCATGTTTTGAACAAGCAAACCATTTCAATCGAGCACATTCGAGCAAGCATTTTTTAGAGTTTGTGCAGTGGTGTCTTCAACTCCAACAACATCAAAGAACCGTTCATGTATGTAACCTTCGTCATCAACAAACCTAATAACTATTGCCATTTGCTCAGTATTTGACTCATATCGTGATTCGTCTATAAGAATGCAAAATTTGGATTCATTAATTTCTTCGCAAATTTTTTCTCTCACTAAATCACCATTAATTTCCATAATATTTTTCTGAATTTTTGGTGAAACATAAGAAGCATTTCTAGGAGCATTTTCTAATACCACTTCTGCAACTTCAGATGAAAGTGAAGCAGAATACTTAATTAGTTCAAGAAAATTTCCACGGTTAAATGAATGAATCGATTCATCATTCCCTCTAAGAGCACAACCTTGACATGCTAACCATATATAGCTTTCACTGAAGTGATGATTCACAATCGATTCTTTTTTTATTTCTATTTCAGATTGTAAAATCAATTGCTTTCAATACTTTATGAAGGATTGCTAAAGCAATCTAATAACGTGACATTGTTTGAATGTAGTGAATTTGGACATCCTTCATATTTTTTTGAGACAACAATCTTTTCCACCAATTCTTTTCCAACTATTAAATCCACTAGAAATCCATGTATCTTTCTTATGCCGCTGAGAGATATTTTTGTCAAAAAGAAAATAAAGAAAGAAATAACCTTTTTGAGTTGTTTCAGAAAATTCAAGCCATTTATGATCTTTAAACCATTCAAATCGCATACGTCGTCCGTCTTTATTTCGTTTGAATTTTTCTTTCAAATCAGGTTGACACGGACCCATTCCGATATAGCAATGACGAATTGCATCTTGATCTTTGTGATGATACATCCATATAGCTTGACATAATCCTGGATCATGTTTCACAATATCCTCGGTCTTTTGAATTTTAGTGGGATGATGCACTTCATTTGTTAGATCTTGGTTATTTAAATCCAAATTCAAAGAAGGATTCGGAGATGATATTCCGCCAACATCAGATTTTTTTGTGTAGAAAGAAAACAAAGTTTTTGTTGGCCTTTGGACATTATCAAAATCTTGATGCGACAGAGCCTAGGTATATCAAAAGAGGATGTGGATAAATAAATTCATTCACTAAAATTTATTCATTAAAAATAAATTCAATCACTAAAAAAAAGCATGGATGGTTGCATCATGAGCTAGTTATGAAGAGTAGGTTTGACAAAGGAGGTGATATGCGCACATCATGAGCTAGTTATGCAAACATGAATTGATAATTAGGGAGGATAAACTTAAAAGTATGTGATAAAGGATCCAAACTAATACTTTTCTTTCACTATAGCTACCTGATATTATGAATTGAAGCATGTAAAATGTTTGTGAACCTTTTTTAACAAGCGAGCCTGCATAGAATTCGCCTGCACACTGAATTCGCCTTACTCAGAAATTGCATATTTTCTCTCCTAGAATTTGCCTTACTCAGAAATTTCCCAACACCCGCTTTTGATATTTTAGCAAGCGAGCCTGCACAAAGTTCGACATCCAATTCGTTTCTCAAAAAATTAAACAAACAAATAAACCCAGTATTTGTTTAAAAATAATAATATGAGATAAAGCAATTAGTTACCTTCTTCCTCACGTTTGGAGACTGCATAGTGCCTAACTGAGTTTATGTTCCGAACATCAATCACAAATCACAGATTCACAACGCAAACTAAACTAGGTTTTGTGGAGACTGAAGAAAGAGGATTGAGATTGGAGGAGGAGGACTGGAGGTTGAAAGTGAAGCCGGAGTTGTTGGCTGCCACTGCACTGGAGAAGTCTAGAAGGAGGAGCGGTTGCGAGCGATGGGGATGAGAGAAGAATAGAAGACACCTCCTCTCTCTCTCTCTCTCTTTACGTTATTTTTTTGGGTGGGCAACTGCCCACCCTAAAGGTTAAATAGATCCGTCCCTGCATACGAGGTTTCTGAATAATAATATTTATCTCCGCTATAGCGATAGTTTATTTATGTTGTTTAGACACATTTATTTTGATTTTTTGTAGATACGCCTTTCAATCCAAATTTTCCAAACTTTGGATGTGAATGAAACATCAACCAAATCTGTATAATAACCATTCATCGAACATTTGTTGACGATGAGCTTAACTTCCTTATCGAGATTGGAATTTTGAGCTATAGGGAGAAACGACTTCATTTTTATGTTGGTCCATGTGAAGTTAGAGTATTCACATTCAAAAAATAAGCGATTAACACTTCCATTATGATGCTTAAATACAAATTGTAGGTAGACCTCCAAATAACCTACCCTCTTTGTCATGGTTGTGGATATAAACATCTTATTTATACAGATGACATCTAAATCTATGTTGAAGTGGACATCGTCTCTGCCAAAGCAATCAATAAAATATTCTCCAAATTATATGAAGCTACATGTACATAATTACATAGTATAAACTGAACAAAGAATTTTAACAAAGGATTTGACAATTAATAGAAAATATGTAACCTAAATTACACGAAAGAAGATGTGTAACATATCAAAAATCATTACTGCACCTTTTTAGTTGGTAAAATCAAAGCAAAACTGGTTGGACGGATCAAAAAATTGTTGTGCAGAAAAAGAAGACTTAAGGTGCTCGGATCAACAATTATCTCCGTCATACTCTTATGACACAATGCTTTTAATAGTTAAAGTCTACATCCAATTTACAAATTGGTTTAATTATTAATTTATGTATGTTTAGTAACTTAACTATTTAAATGAAAAGCCGTGTTTATTGAGAAAATTTCAAGAGTCGTTTCCATCAATAAAAAGTCACTGGGTCATGTCCATTTGGATAAAAATGTTTTGTAAAGAGACATTTCTTTCCAATGAAAGAAGTTTCAAAATATAGGAGCATGACTAGTCTAAAGCAGTATAAATATGTGATCACAGGAAATTTGAGTTAACAAAATATTTTTAATTTTCTCCTCTTATTCATTATATCATTTTGAGTTAATGGTGAAAATGTTGAAAATGTGTTTGATGAAGAAAATCATATGATATTTGAACTCTCAATGGATCATATTGTTTTTGCCATCGAGGATTAATCAAAAGATCTCAATGCCATAATAATTGATAAGTTGAAGGCTACACTTGAACTACGTGAGTATAGACTCAACAAGTGACTTTCAGGATCAGTAAAGCACACTCCTAAAACTAAAATCTCCCTTGAATAAAATAAGAAGCAAGGAAATGCATCAAAACCAGACGAAATAAGAGGTGCTAGCAGTGGTAGAGGTTTTAGTGCAAGAATTCAAGCAAGAGGATATGTTGCTCAACGAAGAGGAAGATGTCTCCATGAAGGTAGACGTTGTGAAGATTCATTTTGTGAAATATGGAAATTAATTATATTGTTTGACGATATCAAATGTATAACGTCATTTAATATTATTTGTTAAGTGTGATACAGATATATGTTATACAGTGATGTAACGAGGAAATTACATAAAGCGTACCGTATATACTTAAAGCGTGCAGTATATACATAAAGCGTACAGTATATACATAAAGCGTACAGTATATACATAAAGCGTACACTTATTTTTAGCATTGTCCTTCAACCTAATTTTTTTCAAAGTTGTCCTTCAATCTAAAAATTAAACTTTCTGTCCTTCAGCCTAATTTTTTTTCAAAGTCTTTCCTTGTGCCCATTTTCCACTTATAGAAATTGAATATTTTAATATTTAATTAACGTTTAAAAATAGTTATTTTTCACACATTTTCAGATTTTGGAGAATCTAGTTTCATTAGATCCGTAATGTTATATTGTTGTAGGATTTCAAATTTCATGTCAATCGGATTTACGTTTTAGTCGTGGCAAGCTAAAATGTGTAGAAATTTGTTTAAGTGAATTTTAAATTTAAATAGTCGATTCAAAAACCTATCTTCCAAATACGATCGAATTGGCTCTCATATATTCCATTGTGTTCGAAATAGAGGTAAAACATTATAAATGTCAGACAGCATGAGGCCGTAGGTGCAAGGCGTTTGGGGCTTTGACATGAAGGTCTCCGATCGTCAAATAGTCAAGCATGGAGGGCTCGATAATGGTTGGCAAAACGACGGCTGATTGGGTTATTTGCATTCGAACGTAGCCGATGGGGGAAGAAGATGAGCATGCGGCCAGATTTTACTTGAGCAAAATCGACGACCAAAATGTGATCTAGGTTTTAAAATAAAATAATAGTTGTAAATTTATATATATTTTAATTCGTATAATTTTTAAAACATCGTAACTTCTTCATACAAGGTCCATTTTTGACGAAACAAGTTGCATTGGGTCCATATTGACGAGCACTATATTTTAGAGCTAGTTTGGAGTTGATAGAGCTAGTGTAAATTTTGGGTAAAATTAAATGCCTGTTTAACTTTATTCGGAATAAAACACTGCAATTGCTATTGGAACCAAAGTGAGTAGAACTCACTCTTTCGACTCGCTTATATTTTTATATAAGTGAGAATAAATATTGTTTAAGATGGTTGATGATTGTTTGGATGATATGTGATATATTATATAGATTGAATGGTATTTGGATATATTCCTGCCTATTGGAGCAGATGATACCTTATACGTTCCCATGTATGAGCGGATGACATTTTGTACGCGCGTCTGCCTCAAACCGGACATTGTACGTATATTATAATATGTATATTTGTTGTAGGTGATAGGTTGGAGGGATCCAACTAGATTCCTCACTCATATTGGTTTTATTTACAGATATTGATATATATGCTATTATCATGTGGTATATAATGATTTGGATGCCGTGATTGATGTATTTAGTGCTGTTGCAGCATTGGTTCTATTTTTGATAATTTAAAAATGTTAATGTGATGATTTCCAAATTAAAAAGGATTTTCAAGTGATTCCGAAAATATATAATTTTTTAATGGTTAAGGAAATGAATTTATTTTAAATAAATAAATAGTTATAATTTTTATATTATAAAAATTATGATTTTTGTGAAATATAACCAAAATGTGATTTTTGAAATATGGAGTTAACTATTTTGTAAATAGTTTAAACTGAGAATTTTGAATTTATCATAAATGGTATGTATATAAGATTTATAAAATTGATATTTTTATAAATCAAAGTAATGAAATTGTAAAGGGGTTTTATACGTGTTAAAATGAGCTATAAACGAATCTTATAAGTGGTTAAGATTTATGATTTATGAAGTTATAAAAAGAAAGAATTTGTAAATAAAGAGAATTATAAGTAATCAACTTATAATCGGATTTTGGCATATAAACGAGATAAATGAGTTTGGTTAATAAAGGAATTTTATATATGGAAGTTGTTATAAAATAATAAATGAGATTTATAAACATTGTTTTATAAATCCGAAATCAACTTATTTGATAAGTTAATTATGAAAGCTTATTAAAGATTTTATATCCACGATTTTGGACAGTGGATAATCCTTTTAATAAATATGTAGAAGTAATGAATTTGGTTAGGAATTAGTATTCATGATTTTGGACAGTGTATAATCTTGTAACTTAAGTGAATGTTTTAGGAAAGTGATATTTCAAATGAAGTAAATGGTTTGAAGATGTTTTTAAATGTGTTAAGTATCACATGCATAGATTTTAACATTCATTGTTGAAATAGACGTTTTCGAGAAATTAGGAAATGATTGTAACGACCCGATATTTTCAACCATTTGCATCCATTATAAGTGTATAGGTAGACACTCATGCCGGAATTGAATCGCTCAAAATACCGCATTGTAATTAAAAATTTGGCAAATCTCAGAATATACAGTAAATAAAAATCACAGATCACAGACACAGAGTAATAATAATGCATCGGAAGTAAAAAGAGATAGTAGTTCATGAAGCTACTACATAAAAATATCAGAGTTACATAAAATACAAAGAGGAAATAAAGTACAAAAGAAGTCTCACTTCATAGATGTCAACTAATTCAAGAGCTGAAAGGAACAACAGATTTCAAAAGATAAACTTGACAAGTAGATAATCTCCAGCGATTCCAATCTCCAGAAAGTGGAAATCCAAATCTGTGAATAACTCAGGCTGACCCGAGCGTAAATAAAAATACAAACACTCGAGTCAGGACATACATACTTAAACAATGTAAACCAACTCAAGTGAACTGTAGTAAAGGTACAAGTAACTTAGAAGATGCTTGGGACCGCCCATCTAAGGATCCGTTAAACTATTTACTATGTAGTATATTACGCTATATACAGTAGTGTCTAATCAGTAAAGTATAATCATATAGAAAATAGCACTAAAGGGACGGTGAACCTTAATGCGGTCGGATCTTTAAAACCAAAATCGTAGTGGGCTCGATATAAGGATATGAAACGGCATGCGAGGCAATGCCAGGGTGGATACACCATTTGCACTCCCGGACCAGTGGTGACAGCAAGCCAGGAGCTTCCGCCTACCTCGAACAATACCCACGAATCAAAGTGGCGCCACCGAATCGAATCACAACAGTAATAGAATGGTTGGTTTCCGATGGAGCATGCTCGATGAAAGGGTGCGACCCTTTGTATAGCCCGGTATAGCTCCTGTTTTAGTCATATATGCCAACTCACGGGAGTTGGGTCCACGTAATATACCTCGAGAACGTCGCCACCATCATACTTCATTCTGGAATCTCCACCGCGTACACAGTTGTTAAAGTGGTTTTCGGTATTGGCCGGCTATAAGACAATATCCGATCCCGGTCTCTTTAACAACCAATCGTTATTATAACCCGTAGTTATAACCTTTTAAAACAATATTTATACTTCAAAATAAAATATTATTTCAACCCAAATCTTTATCGAAATAAAGATTAAATCATTCTAAAATATCATATCTTTCGGATCTTCTTTTCAAATCATTTTAATATCAAAATATCATATCTTTCAAAACTCCATTTTCAAACCATTTTAATATATCAAAATATCATATGTTTTCAAAACCACATTTCAATCATTTAATATATCAAAATATCATATCTTTTTGAAACCAAATTCATTTCAAATCATTATTCATTTTATTCAATTTAAAATATCATTTCAATCCATATTTCAAAACAGTATATATTCCAAAAATCATTTTTAATCATTAAAATGAAGTTACTATGTTTAATAATTAAA
The DNA here is from genome assembly GCA_030765085.1 of Allium cepa. Classification (NCBI taxonomy): domain Eukaryota; kingdom Viridiplantae; phylum Streptophyta; class Magnoliopsida; order Asparagales; family Amaryllidaceae; genus Allium; species Allium cepa. Next base: position 178,338,562 of record CM060930.1, read on the forward strand.
TTATTAAATTTCCAAAATTTTCGACTTCCAAAGTTCATTTATTCACTTAAGTTTATCAAAGCAGTGAAAATTCACTTTTCGTGGCATTTAGAAAACGCTACGGAAAAATACATTCAAAAAAGTTCAATTTAACAAAAGACAACATTTTAAAATGTTGTAATAGGGTTTACTTAAATTTCGAATAAACTTAGTTAAATTCAACAATTTATAGCACTTACAAAAATTGCTATAATAGCTTTTAATTCAATTTAGCTTTTTAGTTCATTATCATCAACTACAGCATTTTCAAATGCTGTAATATCATTTACATTGTAATTAATAACATTTCAAAATACAGTCAATTAACTTCAAATATTCAATATAATTTCTCAACCAATTATATTTTTATTTAAAACATTTTTAACTTATAAAATCATACATTTTCACATTTATAACATCATTTAATTTTTCCTCAAGTTCATGATCTTATAAAGTTAAATTTCCATTCAAAAATCAAGATTTAATAATAATTCACTTATTAAATTGCAATGTTCAATTTTAAATCCATTACATTAAATTTCAACTTAACATTTAAGTTCAAATTCTCAAATATAACTTAATTTTATTTTTATTTACTTAACTAAAAGTTCACTTTTAAGTCAATTTCATAAATTTCCAATTTTAGTTATATTTCAAAATTTCAACTTAAAATATTCTTTCATTTCACATTTCAAATTTGTTAAAAATCATTAATATGTTATAAAATCACTTTTAATTCACTGAAATTCAAATTATCATAAATTTATCATAATTTCATATTCAATTTAATTTCCAATTATAATTAAATCAAATTTTCCAAAATAACTTACGTTCAAAATTTTCTAACTTTTCATTAATTCATTTCACTTACAATTGTTCAGAAAATCAATAATACTTTACAAAATTTATTTTTAATAAATTTTAAATCAAAATATTATAATAATTACATTTCTAAAATATTTTAAACATTTTAGAAAAACATATTTTAACTACGGGCCTGTATATAATTTTCTACGCTAGGTAAAGTGATACGGGTAATATATCATTTCAACCCGTAATTTACAAAGAAAAATCCGGGTTTTATCATTTCAAACCCGCAGTCCCAAGTAAAAGAAATAAATTTGAAAATCATCAGGCCTATCATTTCAGCCCATAACGATTTTTCCCTATTCTAAAGTCCGTTCGGGTATGTATCATTTCAACCCATAGTGATTCTAGTCTACAGGGAACTTGCAATGGTGATAAACAGATATGAATGAACAGTAACAACATATATATAATAACAGATGATATGACATGAAATTTAACAGGTTTAACATCATATATAAATAATCACAGTCAGTTATAACATCACATAAAATTCTACACATTCAATTGTTGTTGTTTCACAACTGCATAAGTACAAACGTCGTGTGAGTTTTACTTATCTTTTATGGCTGGAGATTTCAATACCAATGACATAACTGATTCCAGAAGGCACAATGATACAACAATAGGCTCAAGTGGGAAGAGATCCAAGCTTAGAACTTGTGTTACAACCCAAAACAAAATATCCAAACAAACACAAATTCAATAAAACTAGATATGAAATAACTTTGAAATAAAAAGGAATAAAAAGAGATATGAATTCAACGACTTTTGCCTTACTTTCTCTATTCTTTTGCACGACCTAGGGGTTTATTTAGGTCAGGTTTGACATGACTTTGGCTCAGGTTTGATCATAGGAATGCATGGCATAAAGGCTAGAACATGTGGAGGAAGTTACAACATAAGAATATCAAGAGACTAGGCAACATAGTGTAGTTTTGGTGCACCACAAGGCTCGTCTACATGCATTGTTTGGCTCGGCTCTTGATGTTTCAGATCTGGACAGAGGTTGGAGGGGTGTGTGATGATCAGGTCAGAGGTGGTGGTTGCTGCAATGGTGGTGGTTGAAGTGGATGAGCAAGAAAAGGCCAAACAAGCATAGATCTAGGCTTTTGGTTGCATTTGGAAGAGTTTGACCATCAAGGGGTGTTCGGCCATGGTCATGGCTGTAGGCTTAGATGGTGGTGATGGTCGGGAAGAGATGGAAGGGGGTGGTGGCCGTGGAGCAAGGGGGAAAGCCGCTCCAATCAGGGGAGAAAGCAAGGCAAATTTGCATAGAAATAGGAGAAAAAGTAGAAAGAAAAGAGGAATTTACCTAAAAAAATTTCTTCAAGATGGAGGCCATGATTTTTAGGTTTTTGGAGCTTTGAAAATTCGCGAATAACAGGAGGAAGTCGGATGGAAAAAAAAAATGAGGAATAGTTAAGGTTAATTGGTGAAAGGTTAGGTTAAAAGTAAAAGGGCGGACTATAAAAGCCCATAGGAAGATAGAAAGTTTAAGGCCTTTCAAATTTCTCTTTTCTATTTGTAAATACATAAAAAACCTGATAAAATAGATAAATAATCTCAGAAATAATGTAAATAAGAAAAATAAATAAATACATTTTAAATTATATAATTTATATAAAGAAAATATCAATATATGTGAAACTAGGCTAAATAAATTGAAACAACCCAAATAATCTTTGGAAAAATCTATTTTTAATAAAAATACATATAAAATTAATATTAATAAAGTATGAACACAGCAAATAAAAGTGAATGTATAAAATAAATAAATAAAGTAAGGAGTGGCTAAAATAACTGATGAATCGATGACAAAAGAAACTGTAAAAGAAACGTGAAACGACATTACGTTTCTTAGCCTTTAAAACTTTCAAACTTCTTAAATTTGTTTACATAACTTGATATTATGGAACTAATAATAATAACAGATAAGGTTTCGAAAATTTATCAAAATATAAATAAATATATAATATTTATTAAATATATAAAGTTAAATTAAAGAAAATAGCTAAAATAGTAAACTAGTCTAGAAAATTTGAAATTACATGAAATAAATTTTAAAAAATTCATATGAGCTTGTAATATATTTTTAAACATAAATAATAATATAAAATAAAAGTAAATTCACAAAACAAATAAAAAAAATTTAATATAATTTTAATGAAGAAAATAGCAGAAAATAAGAAAACAGCCTTAAAAAATAGGAAATAAATACAGTAAATTTTTGAAAAATTCTATTATCATTTTAAAAATATCCAAAAGTCAAAGTATACATAGTATAACATAAATATAAAAGTTGGAATAAGATATATCAAATAAAATGTCATTTATAAAATTTAAGATAAAGACTATTGCTGAATAACCCAATATACACACAATATTGAAAACAGTATAATTTTTGCAATTTAAATCCGTTTTCAACGAAACGAAAAGCAGTGTTCTTAAATTTTTATGTAATTTCATAGTAAAAGATAAAATTTAAATTTTCAAACTTTTAAAAATTTAAATTAAAAGTCAAAGTTTGATTAATTTGACCAAAATTCACTTTTTGGAAAATATTCTTTTTAGTCATGCTTTGGAATGATAATTCATATCAAAACTAAAGTTTATATTTAAAGTAACAAAATTAATCATTCAAAAAAAAAAAGTTTTTAAATCAAAATTTAATTAAAATAATTAAAATATACAAAAAAAATAAATCACAAAATATGGGGTTGTTACACATTGTTCGAGGTGGGCGGAAGCTGATGGCTTGCCGTCACCACCGGTCCGGGAGTGCAAACGGTGTATCCACCCTGGCATTGCCTCGCGTGCCGTGTCATATCCTTATATCGAGCCCACTACGATTTTGGTTTTAAAGATCCGACCGCGTTAAGGTTCACCATCCCTTTAACGCTATTTTCTATATGATTATACTTTACTGATTAGACACTGCTGTATATAGCGCAATATACTACATAGTAAATAGTTTAACGGATCCTTAGGGGATGGGCGGTCCCAAGCATCTTCTAAGTTACTTGTAACTTTACTACAGTTCGCTTGAGTTGGTTTACATTGTATAAGCATGTATGTCCTGTCTCGAGTGTTTGTATTTTTATTTAAGCTCGGTTCAGCCTGAGTTATTCACAGATTTGGATTTCCATTTTCTGGAGATTGGAATCACTGGAGATTATCTACTTGTCAAGTTTATCTTTTGAAATCTGTTGTTCCTTTCAGCTCTTGTATTAGTTGACATCTATGAAGTGAGACTTCTTTTGTACTTTATTTCCTCTGTTGTATTTTATGTAACTCTGATATTTTTATATAGTAGCTTCATGAACTACTATCTCTTTTTACTTCCGCTGCATTATTATCACTCTGTGTCTGTGATCTGTGATTTTTATTTACTGTATATTCTGAGATTTGCCAAATTTTTAATTACAACGCGGTATTTTGAGCAATTCAATTCCGGCATGAGTGTCTACCTATACACTTATAATGGTTGCGAATGGTTGAAAATATCGGGTCGTTACAGTTGGTATCAGAGCTTTGGTAGCTCTAGGCAAAACTCAGCATATGGAGTGAATGTATTTACAGAACCACTTACATTCGAATTTGAATCTCTTCCTTTTTGACTCAATTCCTTTGAATTTTGGAACGTTCCCTACAATTCCAAAATCCATTCGTATCCTTCACTATTCATCTTCTTTTGACTCTGGAGTATTTCATAACTCCGCTTCGAATGATCTTTCTAGTAAGTCGGCAGTCACGCCAATTTCAAATTGAATTGAAAAAAAAGGGGGAAAACTCCTTTACAAATTAGCATCGATTCACCAGAGATTTATATCTATCCTTGGTTTAGATGCTAATATTTTTTGTTATTCCAAACTCTAACTCTCGAGATCGAATGTAGATTTACCCTAGAAAATCCACATTGATCTTATTCTATAAGTCAAGGTTGACCCGGTTAAGGTTGCCCGTGATTTATTTAAGTTAATCCACCTCCCTATTTTGTTATTTAATCATCTTGTCTTTTGTTTCCAATCTATTCTTCTAAACATTTTGAATTGTACTTGTATATCTATGTTTTGTTTTATATATTGTGTTGTTTGGGTTGTTGATGTTGATTTGGGTTTCCGATCGATTCGTCTGATCAACGCTATCGATAGGATTTCTAAAACAATTTGACAGAACAAACTGACACAATATTATTTTAAAATTTGGTCAATGAAATAAAATTTTGATATATAAGTAAATTTATGGAACTTAATAAACTGATTTAAATTGATTATTTGAAGTGATAATACTTAATTTATCATTTATTGTTCTATAAATGAATTTATAAATAGTTGTTTATAAATTGATTTGGGAACTGAAATGAATTTAGAACAAGAAATTTGAGAATTTGATTTCCAATGGTTTCAAACCTTTTGTTTAAAGAGTTTTAAAAGGGATATATTATTTAAAGTATTTTCAAATAGAAATTTGTTTCCAAAGAATTTTAAAGTTTAAAATTAGTGCTCTTCTCATTGTCGCTGGGAAATAACTTCGGCGGTGATCGCGACATCATCGACGTTCATTTTCGAGTTTCGAAGTGAAGAGACTGTTCTGTAGTCTTGCTACAGTTTTATTTCGGGGGAATTTAATTGATTTGAATTTCTAAAATATGACTTGATCTATAATATATAGATATATGATTGAAATTTGATTTGACATATTATATATATATTATTACTTATCTCTAAATGGTTTGGAGAAATCGGAAATACAATTCTTAAATTTTATTTTAAATAATAATTTCAATTATAAAAAGAGAATCAAAAATTTGGATAAATGATTAAAACTTGAGAGAATTGAATTGGAAAGTTTTATTTGTATAATATAATTGCATTCAAATATAACTTACCTTAATTTCAGAAGTTAACAATGTAATTGGATAATATACAATATAAAAAGATTTTATAAATGAAATTTGAGTGGTTATAATAAATGCTATACACTTAAATTTTAATTATAAAATGATTAACATAGGTAAATATAATAAAGGGTAATTGAATAACTTACAATAAAATGATGTTAAAAGAACTAAGAATGAAAGAAAGCAGTTATAATAAGTGTAAGTATGTTTAACATAAGTGATAAATATAGTGAGAGGAATAATTTTAATTTTAATTAGGAATAAAGAAGAATTAAATTTATTAAGTACATTGTGAGTATAATAAATGATTATTTTTCAAACCCATGGTTTTAAAATTTGTTAATTTAAGATGATTGGATAATAAAATAATGAAATTTGGGATAGTTAAGATTTATTTAACTTGTGTAAATATTTATTCTCTATTTAAGTTGAAATTTCCATGCTTTCAAATTTATTTCCTTATTTTGCTTTTCAAACTATCTTTTGGTTGTCCTTATCATCCTTATCTTGCTATAGACTGGTATAGGCATCTTTCTATAATCTTTGATAATTTTTGGTACTCATTTGAATCTATTTTGCGTGCTTGAGTTCTTGATTTTGGAGAATCTTGGAAAGATCATCTCCACCTTGTTAAACATACCTGTAACAATAGTTATCAGGTATAATTTAAATCTCCTTTTCATCTTGTCCTAATCTTATTTCACTCTATTTTTTTCTCTATGTTTTCCCGTACCTCATTCCTTTTTAGGGACGAAAAGTTTTGAGTGGGGGAGAGTGTAACAACCCTGTATTTTGTGATTTTTTTTTTGTATATTTTAATTATTTTAATTAAATTTTGATTTAAAAACTTATTTTTTTTGAATGATTAATTTTTTTTTACTTTAAATATAAACTTTATTTTTGATATGAATTATCATTCCAAAGCATGACTAAAAAGAATATTTTCCAAAAAGTGAATTTTGGTCAAATTAATCAAACTTTGACTTTTAATTTAAAATTTTAAAAGTTTGAAAATTTAAATTTTATCTTTTATTATGAAAGTACATAAAATTTTAAGAACACTGCTTTTCGTTTCGTTGAAAACGGATTTAAATTGCAAAAGTTATATTGTTTTCAATATTTGTGTGTATATTGGGTTATTCAGCAATAGTCTTTATTTTAAATTTTATAAATGACATTTTATTTGATATATCTTATTCCAACTTGTATATTTATGTTATATTATGTATACTTTGACTTTTGGATATTTTTAAAATGATAATAGAATTTTTCAAAAATTTACTGTATTTATTTCCTATTTTTTAAGGCTGTTTTCTTATTTTCTGCTATTTTCTTCATTAAAATTATATTTAAATTTTTTTTATTTGTTTTGTGAATGTACTTTTATTTTATATTATTATTTATTTTTAAAAATATGTTACAAGCTCATATGAATTTTTTAAAATTTATTTCATGTAATTCCAAATTTTCTAGACTAGTTTACTATTTTAGCTATTTTCTTTAATTTAACTTTATATATTTAATAGTATTATATATATATATATATTTATATTTTGATAAATTTTCGAAACCTTATCTGTTATTATTATTAATTCCAGAATATCAAGTTATGTAAACAAATTTAAGAAGTTTGAAAGGTTTAAAGGCTAAGAAACGTAATGTCGTTTCACGTTTCTTTTACAGTTTCTTTTGTCATCAATTCATCAGTTATTTTAGCCACTCCTTACTTTATTTATTTATTTTATACATTCACTTTTATTTGCTGTGTTTATACTTTATTAATATTAATTTTATATGTATTTTGATTAAAAATAGATTTTTCCAAAGATTATTTGGTTTGTTTCAATTTATTTAGCCTAGTTTCACATATATTGATATTTTCTTTATATAAATTATATAATTTAAAATGTATTTATTTATTTTTCTTATTTACATTATTTCTGAGATTATTTATCTATTTTATCAGGTTTTTTTATGTATTTACAAATAGAAAAGAGAAATTTGAAAGGCCTTAAACTTTCTATCTTCCTATGGGCCTTTATAGTCCACCCTTTTACTTTTAACCTAACCTTTCACCAATTAACCCTAACTATTCCTCATTTTTTTTTCTCCAGTCGACTTCCTCCTGTTATTCACGAATTTTCCAAAACCCTAAAATCATGGCCTCCATCTTGAAGAATTTTTTTTTAGGTAAATTCCTCTTTTCTTTCTACTTTTTCTCCTATTTCTATGCAAATTTGCCTTGCTTTCTCCCCTGATTGGAGCGGCTTTCCCCCTTGCTCCACGGCCACCACCCCCTTCCATCTCTTTCCGACCATCACCACCATCTAAGCATACAGCCGTGACCATGGCTGAACACCCCTTGATGGTCAAACTCTTCCAAATGCAACCAAAAGCCTAGATCTATGCTTGTTTGGCCTTTTCTTGCTCATCCACTTCAACCACCACCCTAACCACCACCATAGCAGCAACCACCACCTCTGACCTGTTCATCACACACCCCTCCAACCTCTGTCCAGATCTGAAACATCAAGAGCCGAGCCAAATAATGCATGTAGACGAGCCTTGTGGTGCACCAAAACTACACTATGTTGCCTAGTCTCTTGATATTCTTATGTTGTAACTTCCTCCACATGTTCTAGCCTTTATGCCATGCATTTCTATGATCAAACCTGAGCCAAATTCATGTCAAACCTGACCTAAATAAATCCCTAGGTCATGCAAAAGAATAGAGAAAGCAAGGCAAAAGTCGTTGTATTCATATCTATTTTTATTCCTTTTTATTTCAAAGTTATTTCATATCTAGTTTTATTGAATTTGTGTTTGTTTGGATATTTTGTTTTGGGTTGTAACACAAGTTCTAAGCTTGAAACTCTTCCCACTTGAGCCTATTGTTGTGTCATCGTGCCTTCTGGAATCAGTTATGTCATTGGTATTGAAATCTCCAGCCATAAAAGGTGAGTAAAACTCACACGACGTTTGTACTTATGCAGTTGTGAAACAACAACAATTGAATGTGTAGAATTTTATGTGATGTTATAACTGACTGTGATTATTTATATATGATGTTAAACCTGTTAAATTTTATGTCATATCATCTGTTATTATATATATGTTGTTACTGTTCATTCATATCTGTTTATCACCATTGCAAGTTCCCTGTAGACTAGAATCATTATGGGTTGAAATGATACATACCCGAACGGACTTTAGAATAGGGAAAAATCGTTATGGGCTGAAATGATAGGCCTGAATGATTTTCAAATTTATTTCTTTTACTTGAGACTGCGGGTTTGAAATGATAAAACCCGGATTTTTCTTTGTAAATTACGGGTTGAAATGATATATTACCCATATCACTTTACCTAGCGTAGAAAATTATATACTTGCCCGTAGTTAAAATATATTTTTCTAAGATGTTTAAAATATTTTAGAAATGTAATTATTATAATATTTTGATTTAAAATTTATTAAAAATAAATTTTGTAAAGTATTATTGATTTTCTGAACAATTGTAAGTGAAATGAATTAATGAAAAGTTAGAAAATTTTGAGCGTAAGTTATTTTGGAAAATTTGATTTAATTATAATTGGAAATTAAATTGAATATGAAATTATGATAAATTTATGATAATTTGAATTTAACTGAATTAAAAGTGATTTTATATCATATTAATGATTTTTAACAAATTTGAAATGTGAAATGAAAGAATATTTTAAGTTGAAATTTTGAAATATAACTAAAATTGGAAATTTATGAAATTGACTTAAAAGTGAACTTTTAGTTAAGTAAATAAAAATAAAATTAAGTTATATTTGAGAATTTGAACTTAAGTGTTAAGTTGAAATTTAATGTAATGGATTTAAAATTGAACATTGCAATTTAATAAGTGAATTATTATTAAATCTTGATTTTTGAATGGAAATTTAACTTTATAAGATCATGAACTTGAGGAAAAATTAAATGATGTTATAAATGTGAAAATGTATGATTTTATAAGTTAAATGTTTTAAATAAAAATATAATTGGTTAAGAAATTATAATGAATATTTGAAGTTAATTGACTGTATTTTGAAATGCTATTAATTACAATGTAATGATATTACAGCATTTGAAAATGCTGTGGTTGATGATAATGAACTAAAAAGCTAAATTGAATTAAAAGATATTATAGCAATTTTTGTAAGTGCTATAAATTGTTGAATTTAACTAAGTTTATTCGAAATTTAAGTAAACCCTATTACAACATTTTAAAATGTTGTCTTTTGTTAAATTAAACTTTTTTGAAAGTATTTTTCCGTAGCGTTTTCTAAATGCCACGAAAAGTGAATTTTCACTGCTTTGATAAACTTAAGTGAATAAGTGAACTTTGGAAGTCGAAAATTTTGGAAATTTAATAATTTAATTATTAAACATAATAACTTCATTTTAATGATTAAAAATGATTTTTGGAATATATACTGTTTTGAAATATGGATTGGAATGATATTTTAAATTGAATAAAATGAATAATGATTTGAAATGAATGTGGTTTCAAAAAGATATGATATGTTGATATATTAAATGGTTAAAATATGGTTTTGAAAACATATGATATTTTGATATATTAAAATGGTTTGAAAATGGAGTTTTGAAAGATATGATATTTTGATATTAAAATGATTTGAAAAGAAGATCCGAAAGATATGATATTTTGGAATCATTTAATCTTTATTTCAATAAAGATTTGGGTTGAAATAATATTTTATTTTGAAGTATAAATATTGTTTTAAAAGGTTATAACTACGGGTTATAATAACGACTAGTTGTTAAAGAGACCAAGATCGGATATTGTCTTATAGCCGGCCAATACCGAAAACCACTTTAACAACTGTGTACGCGGTGGAGATTCCAGAATGAAGTAGGATGGTGGTGACGTTCTCGAGGTATATTACGTGGACCCAACTCCCGTGAGTTGGCATATATGACTAAAACATGAGCTATACCGGGCTACACAAAGGGTCGCACCCTTTCATCGATCATGCTCCATCGGAAACCATTTTATTACTGTTGTGATTCGATTCGGTGGCGCCACTTTGATTCGGGGGTATTGTTCGAGGTGGGCGGAAGCTGCTGGCTTGCCGTCACCACCGGTCCGGGAGTGCAAACGGTGTATCCACCCTGGCATTTCCTCGCGTGCCGTGTCATATCCTTATATCGTGCCCACTACGATTTTGGTTTTAAAGATCCGACCGCGTTAAGGTTCACCATCCCTTTAACGCTATTTTCTATATGATTATACTTTACTGATTAGACACTACTGTATATAGCGCAATATACTACATAGTAAATAGTTTAACGGATCCTTAGGGGATGGGCGGTCCCAAGCATCTTCTAAGTTACTTGTATCTTTACTACAGTTCACTTGAATTGGTTTACATTGTATAAGTATGTATGTTCTGACTCGAGTGTTTGTATTTTTATTTACGCTCGGTTCAGCCTGAGTTATTCACAGATTTGGATTTCCATTTTCTGGAGATTGGAATCACTGGAGATTATCTACTTGTCAAGTTTATCTTTTGAAATCTGTTGTTCCTTTCAGCTTTTGTATTAGTTGACATCTATGAAGTGAGACTTCTTTTGTACTTTATTTCCTCTGTTGTATTTTATGTAACTCTGATATTTTTATATAGTAGCTTCATGAACTGCTATCTCTTTTTACTTCCGCTGCATTATTATCACTCTGTGTCTGTGATTTGTGATTTTTATTTACTGTATACTCTGAGATTTGCCAAATTTTTAATTACAACGCGGTATTTTGGGCAATTCAATTCCGGCATGAGTGTCTACCTATACACTTATAATGGTTGCGAATGGTTGAAAATATCGGGTCGTTACAATGATGGACTATAACACTATTGTTATAGTAAATGATTTTCGAAATAAAATGTTTTTGTATAGTATATGAGATTTATATATCTATCTAATTATTGAATCCCTATATTGATGATTTTAGGCTGTCGTAATCATGTTTTACGCAACGTTCGTTTTGACACGAATAAATGTGTTTAAAGAGAATGTTTTTCTTAAAGGATAAAATATATACTTAATCCCGATTTAAGTATATGGAATATTTTCCAAGTGTTCAAAATAAATTGATTTGTGAATTACTTATTATTCAATAAGTAAATGGAAATGTTTTCCAATTTTGAATTATTGAAATGGGTTTGAGAATATATCTTTTTAAAGATAATTTGAAGTGAATATTTGGCAAGTGGTTTAATTAATAAAAGATTAATTAAAATGGCATAGTAATTGCTTATGATGCTAAATATTTGTTTGTTTGCTTTGATAGTTAAATACCCGACTATCAAATTTGGCCATTTTAGTTCCTCGACTTGATGTGGGAACTATTTAGTCGTACACTTAGTACGTAGCCTTCTATATAGGCTTGATTATCGTTTGTGTTGAGGTTGTTGATTTGTATAGTGTGGAGTATTACTCCAATCTATCGAGATTCCTTCTTGGCCAAAGGATATCAAGTTTAAAGTTGGAGACATGATAAGTCTACGAGGCTTAGTTTCTGTGTGAGTTGAAATAATGCTTTTGTGTTGTTGGTGCGAAAAGACCAGGATCGATTATCCGAAAACCACTTCGGACCAACGTACATGTGTTCGATTTGTGCAGGCTATGATGATATTGATATTCAGGATTTTCATAGTGGAGGACTGCTTGTTGATCATTTGGGGTTAAAATCCCAATATACATCTAGTAGCAGTAGTTTCTTCGTTATGAAATATCCAATGCAAGAACTATGCGCTATTAATACTAGGGATTTCCTGCAGGATGTGGTAGGAAAGTAGCTTCGGTTTGTCCTATTCCTGGACAACTTGTATGGATGTTTGTCTGACATTGCATTTCTAAAGATTACGTACATTGGTTTTTACAAACATACATTAGTGGTGGCGGAGAAGGCAACTTCTCTTAGTTTAACACCTTCCTTGAGACGTATGAGCTTACGGGTTGTATTTTTGTGGAAGGCAATTAGTAGTCAACGAAAATGGCCATGTGGCATTCTAAGTGATGTGATTTGTGATATGTGAAATGTAATCGTTACCTCAGGCCTCATTAACCAGAAATGACCGAAACAGGTTTAGATGCGGCAAAGCTAAGTGGGTCTCTACCAAGTAGGGTATGATCATCCTCTTTTAGATATATATTTACACGCTGTGACGTTATGTGTCTGATTATTGTTCTGTTCTATTTTCTCTTCTCTCTTTCTTCTCTTCTCTTCTTCTCTCTTCTTTTCTTTCTCTTGACTTTCCGTCAGTCTGTGCTTTTCGGGTCGGACAGGTGTGGTTTATTGTCGATTCAAATGGTACGAAATTACTCGTTTGTCACACGTGGTATCAGAGCTTAGATTTTGTATATTCCTAGGCTTTGATGTGTAATGACCCGTAAATTCCGATAATAAAATTTGTTATTTTAATTTGTAATTTAATTTGGAAAAATATAAAAAACTTTATAATTTAATATTGAATGAATGCTAAAATGAAATATAGCAATGGTAATTAAAACTAATTATTAACAATTTGAATAAAATTCTAATAAATGTCGTAGTGAAAGTGTTATACCTGGTTATAAATTGAACATGAGAAAATAAAAGTAAGCATTGAATTAATTTAATGAAATAACACATTGTTAACAGTAATTGAATGTAAATTAAGGTAATAAAGTTAATGCAGGTCAATAAATAATTAATTTAGTGTAATCCCAATTAATTGAAATAATTATGAGGTTATAATTGATTGTAATTAGTAAATTGTGAAATAAATTCAAAGTTATATTAATTGAGGAAATAATAGGTAATAAATTGTAAATTGATAGAATCAATGCTAGATAAGTTATTATAATAATTGTTGGTTGATAATAAAGTGTGAATGAGATTAAACTAGGCAAATAGTGATAATTATTAATTGTTTACCCATTTATTTAATTTATTGAATTAGATTTGAATCCATTGCAATTAAACGCAATTAAACACTAAGTTAATATGAATTTAGTTGATGACTATAAACCATTAGGGAAATTGGATATATACTAATGTCAAATTTATTCATAAGATGATGATTGATTGAATAAAGAGATTGAATACAAATTGTATTAATTTAATTGAAGTAAAAAAATATAATTTAATTGAATTTACCTAAATTGAAGGTAAACACTATAAATTTTGCAATAAATCCTTATTTGATTGATATGGAAAGTTTGGCTAATGAATTAGAAGTTCATTTGTGATAAGAAATGATAGGAATGGTAAATAATTTAATTTAAACTGAAAAGTGATATAATTAATTAATTATTAATTTAATTTAATAACTGGAAAATAGCATTTTTGGCCATTGACTCAGATTTCGACGGAACTAGTTTCATCGGATCCGTATCGGTGAATTATTGTAAGATTTCAAGTTTCGTAATGATCAGGCTTGTCGTTTGATCGTACGGGCTTGAAACACCTAGAAATCAATAAAGTTGAAATTAATTGAAATCAATTTGAAATAACTTGGTTTTAGCATAACTTCTTCATGCGATGGAATTTGGACCTGAAACTGTACCATTGATTTAAAAATACGTTAAACATCTATTTCGATATATGGATTGACACATTTACGTTCCGGAATCGAAACGGGCTTTTCGGGCTATGTATCATTCAACTTTCAAACCGATTCGATCCATTTGTTCCTATTTCTACTATGTCTATATATACACGGTTATAAACCCTAGCAGCCCTCTATTTCTCATTTCTGTACGTACAAAAATTTCTATTTCTCCTCTTTCTCAATGGTAGACAAACCCTAAAATTCATATCAATTCAAAATTCCACTTCAAAAATTCAAACTCCTCAAATAGCATCAAATTATATATCGACTTGAAGCTCTCGACGAGCGCATCTCTATTATGTGATTCATTATCGATTTGGATTCCTGTATGGCCGAAAATTGATGGATTAGTGTTGGCCATCCATAGGTTAGAGTTTCGATCTAACGATTGATCGTCGACTTCAAGACGATCGGTTGGTACGGGATTTTAGTGGAAGTCAGGAGCTGTAGATCTATAGTTTTCATTCGCCTTAAAGCGGTCGACAATCTCCGGTATCGACCGAGGCATGGCAGCGGCGACGAACTGCTAGGTGACGCCTGGGGTGGCCGCAAGGCACCAGCAAGGTCGGCCTGGAGCGACTAAAGCAGTGGCATCTTCGGATCTGAGTGACGTGGCGCGTATGGGCGGTGATAATTGGATGTGTGTCGGTGGCGGAAACCCTAGGTTAGCGTGTTCGATTATTTTTCTGGAGATAGATATGGGTGACGTGGCGACTCCATGCTGGTTCATTTTATCTACTTTATTTTTTCTTTATTTTTGAATCGTGTAATCTTCTAATAATCATAACTTTTACATACAAGGTCCGTTTCGTGCGCGGTTTTCTCCGCTAGGATCGTATTGAAATTCTGGACATTTTGGGTCTTGCTTGCACGAATTCTGAGACCATTCAAATTTTAAGTAAATTGGATTTGAATTAAATTTAAATTCAAAAGGTGAGTGTTTTAACTCACTCACAACTTCTAAAATTTCTTATGTTTGTTAAATTGATTTATAATGTGATTAGAAATTTATTTAGAGCTGTTTGGCATATTTTGAATCATCATCTTGGTTTATTGAATTTAATTGGATAAATAGTTATTTAATTTATTATGGAATGTAAACTGCCAGTAAATACCTGTATTTATTATCTATTCTATATTGATGTTATGATTGAATTGGATGATTATTGTGATAAATGTTTGATGATTGATATTGGATGAATGGATGTTGTATTTTATATCGTTGTAAACTGCAAGTTGTTATGGATTTTTATTTCATTCGGGATTGCGGTTTGAAATGATATATAACAGTACTTATATTTTAAATTGAGGATTGAAATGATAAATATCCGAATCAATTGACCATAGGATAGAAAATTATATACAGACACCGTGATCTGTATATAAAAATATTTTGAAATGATCTCTATGGTTTTGTAAAGAAGTATATGGTTTTAGATAAATATTAATTTTATTAAAGATAATATGGTTAAGTATTTGAATTATATTCTAATATAGAGTTTAAAATGATTTAAATCAAATTAAGGTTGGAAGATAAATTTAAGATTTATTCGAAATTGAATTATTTAAGAATTAAACTCAAATAAGCTTGATGTGAAATTTATTAAATTTGAAATTTTAGAGGGTATGATTTTTATAACTTGATTTTAGTTTAAGGTGAATTAAATGAATATTTCATGTATAATTTTTTTAAGGAAATATTTAGTTATTTGTAATTTGAGCTTTATTTAAATGATAATGGATTTATTATGTAAAGTATTTCAAAATAAATAATAGAAAATTGAACCGTTGAATCGGAATGACCAAACTTAGTTTTGAAATTGTTGAACACTTAAAGTTTGAAATATATTGAATTTGAATTTTTTTATTCTATGGATAAAATCTGATTTGAAATCGATATAAATTGGAATAGTTTATTTGGAAACTGAATCATATTGAAAATTTTGATTTGGGATTTGGTTAAATTTAAAATTTAGAAAATTTGAGTTGTTTTGGAATTGGTTTTGTGAAATTGAAGAAGTTATTTTATTGTATAAAGTATTTTAAATATTTAAACCATTTAAATGGTGGAAGTTATGTTTCAAGTTATGAGTTTCAAGGTATTATAATTTGAAAGTGTTATATTCATGTGTTTTGATTTTGGAATGTTATAACTTTGAAAGTGTTATGATTTTAGAAAGGATATATTTGAAATGAAAATGATATCTATTGATTTGGTTTTAAAAAGGGCAAGGATATTTGGTTTTAAAGTATAATATATTTATGAAAATGACCGCGGTGTTATAATAACGATCGGTTGTTAAAGAGACCGGGATCGGAAATTGTCATACTCTCTGCCAACTCCGAAAACAACTTTAACAACCGGGTACGCGGTGGAGATTCCAGAATGAAGTAGGAAGGTGGCGACATTCTATTGAGGTATATACGTGGACTCGACTCCCATGAGTTGGTATAAGGTGGCTAAAACAGGAGCGATTCTCGGGAAAAGTTGGTAGCCCCTCTTGTCGGACACACTCCTTCGATATTATATTCCGACTTTGGATTGATTTGGTGGCAACTTTTGATTTTTTGATTTTTGGGGGTGTGGCTTGAGGTGGGCGGTAGTAGCTGCTACGCGTTACCACCAGTCCGGATGCGTAATTGGTATATCTACCCTAGCATTGCCTTGTGTGCCGTGCCACCTACCCTAGCGCGCCTTGTACGAGTTTGGTTTTCTCCCGTAGCCCATGGAGTATTCTCTGGTGGCTTCCCGATCAGAAGGGACTATGATACTGGATGGACTACTGGGACTATTACGTGTTAAGATGGAAAATGTAAAGCCTTAACACTATTTAAAAGTAAGTTTGTTTTACTATAGACATTATTATAATAGCGAAATATTACTACATAGTAAATAGTTTAAAAGATCCTTAAGAGATATGAATCCCGAGCACTCTTAAGTTACTGCACTCACGTTAGACACTGGATAGGAGATGTCAAATCCCGTAAACATCTCCGACGCTGTTTACACTCATATTTATTTACTGTTGATTTAACTTACATAAGATCTTTTAGTTCTGACTTGAGTGTTTTGTCTTTTCATTTCGCTTGGGTTAGCCTGAGCATTTCAGGATTCGAAGAATATATTTTGGAGGACGAAGACGAAGATATTATTATTATTATATTATATACTATACTGTTCCACTGAATCATACTGTTCTGCTGCATTTTTAATATTCTCTAGTAGGTGTAACTCTGATATATGTTGTATAAGTATAATCAATTTTTTTGTAAAACAGCTTCATGAACTGTTATTTGATTATTATATTTTTGTCACTCCGCTGTGGGATTCTGTTTTGTTTTATTTCTTTCTTTGCTTTTCTTACTTACCCCAATAACAATCCACCCTTTTGTATGGATTGAGTCTGACGTGTATGGTTTATCGTCGGTTTAAAACGTAAAAAAATGAGGGATGTTACATTTGGTAATAGGGCTTTGGTTTAGCGATAAGCCTTAGCTTTGTGGCGTCTGACTCTTTATTAATAGGGTAATAATATCCTATGATGAGTCGTTGAGTGTATATATATGAGAGAGCCTATTTTTTAGTGTTATAAAAAGGTTTTGATATTGTGTTAATTTGTTCCGTTTGTATTTATAAATTCTGATTGGTGCATAGGACGCTACGACATCAATAAGGATTTCTAAACACTTAATAGTACAGACCGACACAATACTTGTTTTGAATATGGGTGAATGCAATTTTTTTTGCCTATTATATTTTCTATATATAAAATAATTTTTTTATAAATGATATATATTTGGTTGTAATATAATTGTTGTTTGGTAGCGAAATTTTAGATATAGGTTGGAAATAAGATCTGAGAAGTAAAATAAATGAGAATAAACTGAAAATTTAAAACTTAAGTTCCAGGGTTTTGAAAATTTCTTTCGAATGATTTTTGAATATAATAATAATATTATTAGAAGTATTTCTGATATAAATATTTCAATATAATTTGAAAGAATTGTTTTAAAGAAACTTTGAAAAGAAATAAGTGATGTACTCCCCTCTGTGTCGCTGGAAATTAATTTCGGTGATGAGTGCACGCATCATCGACATTCATTTTCAAGTTTCTAAGCGGAAAGGCCACTGTAGTAGTTTTACTGCAGATTTATTTTGATAAACAAATATAAATTTTAAATTTTAAATTGTTTAAATATAATTGGATATATAAACTGTACGTATATACATTCATCTATTATTTTAAAATGATTTGGAATTAAACTCGGTATTTAGTTCTTAATTCCTGTTAGTTAATAGTTCAATTATTGTAGTGAAATGGAATGTAACTAATTAATAATTGAAACCTCTAATTAAAATAAGAGATTAAATGCTAGGTTATGAATGAAATAACAAGAAAGTTGAAATTTATACTATGAAAGCAAAGGATATGATTTTGAACATTTAACTGATTTAAAAAGAAATGAGATAAACTTGTATAAAATTCAATTGCATTCTTAAAAAGCATATATATAACTTACTAAAAGATTTAAAAGTTGAAATGGCTAATAAGAAAATGTAATGGAAAAATTTACAAGTAAACGTATGTAATAGAAAGTATTCAATGAATTTGCTTTATAAATAAGGATTTAATGTTATAATCGTTATAAACTTAAGTTATGACTGAAATGCTGCTAATTAAATATAATAGAAAGGTTATAAATAAACAATAATAAACTTAAGTAAATGTTAAAGTTATTTATAATGAAAATAAGTAGAAAGATGAATACTGTAAGTAAAAGATTTTGAACTTAAGAAATGTTAAAACTATGGATAAACAATAAATGTTGTGAAAGAAAATTTATAAGAATAAACTTAAATAATGTTAAAAATTGTTTGGACGTATGAATAATCTATTCAGTTTTATCTAAGACTGTTGAGTAAATGGTATACTTAATAGTTTATTTGTCATTCTATGCAATTTAAAGTGTCTAAGCATGAACAAATACTTGTTTTGGTTGATGTGGATGAATAAATTGATTTGTGTTGATTGTATAGATGATTGTATGTTGGTTGCAATTGATTGTTGTTATATTGATTTATTTTTTGGTAGTTGAAACAACTTTAAGTATTTCATTTTATATAATTATTAATCCTTTTTAGATTATATAAGTGAAATATGGTTATGAAAGCAATTGCTACTGCTTATGGTTTCATAATTAAGCGTTGTTTGCCTGACAAATAGGTATGTTCTCGGATTACGGTTTTATAACGCTATTATGTTATTTTTTCCATGTTGGGACATAGTATCACCACAACAAAAATACCCTATTACAACGCCCTTTTTACAATGGACATTGGTTGCCCGTTGTAATAGAAGACTATTTCAACGGTCCATTCAGGCCCGTTGTAATAGATGCTCTATACAACGCCCTTTTTACAACGGGCGATAATAGCCTGATGTAATAGAAGGCTATTACAACGGTCCTTTCAAGCCAATTGTAATACATGTCAATTTTACAACGTTCAGAAAATGCCCGTTGTAAAAATTAAGCCCAAATAAAATATAAACTAATATAATGGCCGGCCCCCTTTTTCTTTTATATCTTCGGCCCGTTTCTCTTTTATTTGCTCCTTTCCTTTTTTTGTGAAAATGGCGGCCGTTCCTCGTTCGTTCCTCAATCCAGATTTAGGGTTTTGCTAAATTGAAGCGCCGCTTGATATTGTTTGATTATAGACTTTGATGTTCTTTGATTTGTCTTGCTAATTGTTGCTTGTGGCAGCTTCAATTTTTCGAGCGTGTATGCTTCATATGAATTGGTACGTGATGTTTCTTTGATTTCAATTATGCTCAACTTTGATTCTAGTTGTTGATTTGATTTATTGTTCTTTTGTTTTGCTCGAACTCGAATGCATTTCACGGCCGACGACGTTAGGGTTTTTATAGGATTCGATTTCCTATGTTTTCTTCGTATAAATTTGTTTGAATTTGTCACTACTATGCTCCGGCCATTCAATTTTGTTTAATTGCTTGAGATTTTTCTGACTGTGTCAATTTCGTTTATTTGTGACTTTTGCTTGGCCACCACGGTGTTGAATTCTCTGTTGACATCATTTGATTCTAGTTGAAATCCCCTGCGACCTTATTTTCGTTTTGAACTTATGCTATGACTTCGGCTATTTTTGAAATCCCTTGTTGGTCTGGTCTGGAGCATTTGTGGCCAATGGTTCATGTTGAGCTTTGTTTGAACATGTACACGGCTGTTGCATTGCTCCATCATTTATCAACTGAATATTTTGAAAAAATGAGGAGATGCTATAATTTTTTAGAGCCGTTTGCAAGAAACACAGCTCAGTGTTGAACAGATATACAATGATTTGATAAAGAGAAGGAAATTCAAAGAATTATCAAGAAATTGGAATGACGAGTTGACTGATTTCTTGATACTTTCACTAATGAATTCTAAAAATAGTAAGCAGCTAGAGAATGTATTCTCTAGGTAGGGCTTATTATGATGGTTAAAGAGAAGTATTATGTCAGTTTGATAGAAAAAATCAAAAGAATACTGAAAGCAATCAAGAAAAATAGATGATGAAAGAAAAAGAAACCTGATGCTTTTCTTGGTATGGCTCGATGATGTGTTCAGTGTATTGAACAAATGAAAGTAAGAAAAAATATGAGATAAATGAGTAAAAGAATAAGCTTCCTCTGTGATGATAACTTGATTACTGCGACTGCAAATCTGAGATCTGAGTGGAAAGAACAACACTAATTGACAGTCGTTAGATTTTTCGTGGCTTCGCTACCACATTAAAAATTATTTATATATTGAAGAGAGAAAGTGCTTTACTATCTCAAATGATTATTAAATACAAAACTAATCATTGGTTCATGCTTATATATGGAAATACATTAGCTTATTACATTGTTGGCTAGGCCCAATATGGTGCAGCCTGTATAATGCTTCCGATCTCTATGATTTTCATGTAAGTTGTTTGAAATAATCTCCATTCAATTTAATATTTTTATATACCGGTTTTCATATTACCGTATATTAATTGTACTGAGCAAATGGTTCATACATGACAGGTTTATACATCTGCATCCAATATGTTTTCGATGGTCCATCAGTTTGATCATGCACCTCATATTGGACCGAAGGTGTAACTATACATTACATAACTTCCATTTTTTTAAAATAAAATAAAATAATAATAAGCTTGCTTGTTGTGTGCTTTTTTGCTTGTGTATAAAAAAAAATTGCAGGCTTTTGTTAGCGAATATGCCGTGCATAGAGTGGATGTTGGGTCTGGAATCCTTTTAGCTGCATTGGCAGAAGCAGCTTTCCTTATTGGGCTAGAAAGAAACAGGTACATACATATTTTAGAAACATAACATATGTGTCTATGATATTCAGAAAACTAAATATGTAGTTAGAACTCCAATGTGGATAATGCATATGCTATATATTTAGCATTTGACCTAATATGGTCAAATTTGGAAAAGGAAAAAAAGGAATCCATTTAGTTTACATAGTATTTTAGTTTATTGGCTAGTGACTCTCTCATAAATTTTACTATAGTGATGCTGTGGAAATGGCCAGCTATGCACCACTATTTGGTTTTATCGTGTTTGTTTATTATTTTCAGATCAAGAATATTATAAGGATGGTTATATTAGCGTTTTTGTTTTTTAACATTTGTGCATTATTGTTTTCCCTACATTCATTTTTAATGGCATTCAGTTGTAAGAACATTTTTGTCCTAAGAAATTAATGAGTTTCCCTTGTTTTCATTGTTTTAAAAAATAAGCTAAAAAGCCTAAAGCGACGAAGAATAGATAAAAAGGTTGAAAATTATTTAAAAGGGCAAAACCTAACAAAACCAAATATGTTTCTACTTTCCATTTTGAAAAGTGATTAATCAAAATGTTTAAAGCTACGGTGTTTCTAAGTAAATTAACTTAAAATGCACTTAGAAACGAAATTCGTTTTGGTTAATAGGAAACTACATGCATACAAATTGGCTACAATGTTTTTTCTTCTTCTTCTTAAATTTAAATTAGGAAACTTGTATCAGACATCAGCTTTAAAACTTCAATTTTGTAAATGCCAATCCTAAGGTCAAACCTTGGCATAATAGAAAAAAGTATTGGATAGTGTCAGTTAATATTATATCAGTGTATAAGTTGTGACGCCCCACCTCTATACTCACACTAGCTAAGAACACTACGGAGTACTGCCGTCAACTAGTGCGAAGAATAAGGCAGTTGAGGAGCGACCATCTGTGTAATTACTTTGTGCGAGCACCGATATGTCAGATAGAATAACATGCATCTCTTTTCAAGAGGAAATCCTACATACCGATACAAACTCAAAGCTACTACACAGTGGCTATGTGGTCTTCGGAAACAAATATAGAAATAGACATAACATAAATCAGTCACAAGAAGTTCATATCTCAAAGGCGGAAACAGATATGAATATAACACATAAAAGTGTACATCAGAGTAGTGGTCTTACAAGATCCACAATATCACAAAAGAATAGTTACAAGTGCTACCCAAAAGAATAAGTATACATCATGGAGTCGATATCTCAAATGTATACAACAAAATCAACTATACCTAAGTAGTTAGCCAAAAAAAATCAGGCGATAGTCCCTGATAGAAAATCAAGCAGAAGCACCTGTAATATCTCGGTCTGACCCGAGTATTATTTAATAAGAAAATAATAAACGGATCAGTTTAGCTATAAATATCAGATAAAAATGAGATAGAATAAGGGATATGACAAATACGTATGATAACAATAATGTCGTACTGTGATAAGTATGCAATTAAAAATCAAGCAGAGATTAATCAATATCACAAGAATCATCTCATAGATCAAAAAAAATGTCATATACTTTATTTTATCCACCAAACCACTAATATTGACATCATATTGATGCCAATCATAAAAATTGGTGAAACACAAATTCTAGAAACCATCAATTAGAAATCTAGAAATCACAAAAAAGGGAGGCCTATCACAAAACGGAAGCATGAAAGCACACCAACACATGTATCATAAAACGGAATGCTATTCCATGGTTGCTAACCATTAATTTCGAGCCGGTGCAACGACGTAGTATAATAACAGTACGTCCGAGGAACCTGTAACTCAAATAGTTCGGAACATCGACGTAGTACAATAACGGTACGTCCAATGAACCGAAACTCCTATAATTTGGAACATTGACGCAGTACAATAACGGTACGTCCAATGGACCTGATAAAACTGGTACAATGATGTAGTACAATATCGGTACATCCATTGATCCAACAAGCCGGAACATCGACGTAGTACAATAACGGTACGTCCAATGAACCGACAGTATAAATGAACGTGGGTTTCTAGCCCATAAAAATGAGACGAAACTCTAAAGAATACATAGATCGTTAGCCTATAAAAGAAATGACACGAAGTTCAATAAAATATGGTACAGTCCCTAAGTGGACAAAGAGACACAGCATATCGCCAGTCTAAATCATCAAAATGATCATCATCGATCTATAAGAAGTGTCAATTACACTAAGCTAGTAAATAAATGAGTTTAGCTTCATGTCCCATCACCACTGGCTTAACTTAAATACTTACGAACAAATTGTAGATCTCCACTCGAAAGTTGTCACAAGAATTTCAATCGAACAAGTACAAAAACTAACCGACGAAGTAAACGCAAGCGTTTTATACCACTTGTTTTACTAAGCAATTTAATTAGATTTCTCAAACGAATGAGGTAAAGGTTTGTGTATACTAATGGAGTGGAAAACGGTTTTGATACACGAGCGTTGATACTAAAAATAGAGTTGAAATCATCTTTGTAAAAGGGTTTGAATATTTACTACTAGTATAGAAACCTTTGTATTTTAAAGTGACAAA
Source organism: Allium cepa (assembly GCA_030765085.1). NCBI lineage: Eukaryota > Viridiplantae > Streptophyta > Magnoliopsida > Asparagales > Amaryllidaceae > Allium > Allium cepa. Next base: position 178,362,895 of record CM060930.1, read on the forward strand.
TCATAGAAATGATTGTAGAAACAGTCAATCACCAAAATTCACATATGAAGATGTGAATTAATTCCAAAGAAATTGATACCAAATCCATCAAAATGGATATTCCCAAAAATCCATAAAAAGAAGTCATCAAAGTCGATAAAAGTGATAACAACTAATCGGATCGACCAAAATCGATTAACAACTGAAATTTAAATCAAAAGTAAGGTAAATAGGCAAAACTGGGCATCTCCAGACGTCTAAGGAGTTGTTCCAGACGTCTGGATTTAGTTTCTGGAAGTATTCTAGAAAACCATCCAGGCGTCTGAAGACATAAATCAGACGTCTGAAATCCTTTCAGACGTCTGGGTGACAACCCAAACATCTGGTTTTGGTTTCTGGAAATATTCTAGAAAACCAACCAGGCGTCTGAATTCAAAGATCAGGCATCTGGCCTCCTTTCAGACGTCTGATATGATAATTCAGACGTCTGAAATTAGTCACCGCCCTTTTTATTTTTCTGGCGAGAATTATTTTCTCCAGAATGCAAAACCAGACGTATGGCATTGGTCTCCAGACGTCTGAACACCTCATCTGGGAAAATATTTGCCTAGGCCATGATGGCCAAATCGATGTTGGGAGCGATCGAACGAGCAACGACAACTAAGAATTTACGTCAAGCGACAACCCGGCCTTATAGCTCTTTGATACACCCCAAACAACATATCCAATCATCCATTGAAGGATTTTCATAAAATTGGACTTTAAATCCAAAAATTGGTAAATCACGATACCAATTCAAATCAAAAGTAAATGATCATAAAAAAAGTTAGGAATTCATACCCAACAACAAAGATAGATATAGGCATAGATGTGAGATAAAAATCTCACCTTTTTACACAAAACAAGGAAGAAGAAGCTTGAAAACAATGAAGGATCAACCGCTCTTCAATCTTAACTCTAGAAGCTCCAAACTAAGATCAAAAGCAATAATTTCCCAAATTAGGTTATAGGAAATTTCAGAAATTGGAGAGAGATTGAGATGGAGAAGAAGAAGGAGATACTTACCTAAGCTTCTCTTTGAATTTGGAGCTAAAACTTGGATTTGCTAAATAAACTAGGGTTTAGGATTTTAATTTCCTATCTTCACCACCATTTTTGCTAAAGCTTAAGTTGTAGGAAATATTATGAAGTAATGAAGAGGAGTGGAGGGGAATTGATATGTTTTAATAGGCTGAACCAAACCCAAAGCCCTAAGTGAAAAGGTCGAAATTTTAGCCAGCTCCAAACATATCGATGTTTATACTTAAAGAGGTCGCAAATGCCATTTTGAACTCAATGGAAGGGGTCTCGAGTTCTAATTCAACTGTTTGCAAAAAGTAGTTTTTCGGACTGAAATCCGACTAAAGATGCCATATTTAAATAAAATATTTAAATATATAATCGTAAAATATGCGTGTTGTTACAGACTCTCCTTCTTAAAGAAATTGCATCCTCGCAATATTTAAGAAGAAAATAAAAAATAACAACCATAAAAGCATGTTAACACAAAAGAAATTTGAAATAAAAATTTCACCGCAAAGAGCACTAGAAAGTAGGTCCGGATGTGTTCGCTCGATGAATTCTCTAGATTCCCAAGAGCAATCTTTAGGATTTGAAGACCATTGAACTTTCACAAACGGGACATCTTTACTTCGAAGGCGTTTAACCTCTGTAGCAATGATGTGAATACGATGATGCTCATAAGTCAAATTAGGCGAAACTTCAATTTCTTCAACAACACCGGGCTCAAGAATAGAATCAGAATCTTGAAGGCATTTTCGTAATTGAGAAACATGAGACACGTCATGATTAGTAGGCGATAAGCCACGGAACCAATACATTCGGTGAAGAGAAATGGACCAATATACCGAGATGCTAACTTTCCCAATCGACTGAAACGCACAACGCCCTTCATCGGTGAAACACGAACAAACACAAAATCTCCCACAGAAAATTCTAATTTCCTTCTTCGGTTATCGGCATATGATTTTTGTCTACTTTGGGCTTCTTTCATCCTATGACGAATAAGGTCAATCTTTTCTGTGGAATCACTAATAAAATCCGGACCTAAAACCAGCTTCTCACCGGCCTTAAGCCAACAAGAAGGAGATCGGCATGGTCTTCCGTAGAGTGCCTCGAAAGGAGCCATACAATTACTAGATTGGAAGCTATTATTATAGGAAAACTCAACAAGAGAAATATGATCTTCCCAACTTCCACCAAAATCAAGAACGCATGCACGAAGAAAATCTTCAAGAGTTTGATTCACATGCTCGGTTTGTCCATCAGACTGTGGATGATAAGCGGTGCTAAAATTAAGCTTCATTCCCAAAGCTTTTTGAAGACTCTTCCAAAACCCACTAGTAACAATGGATCACGATCACTAATAGTAGAAGTAGGAACTCCATGCAATTTAACAATTTATTTGATAAAGAGTTTGGCCAAAAGAGGAACGGTCCGATTAGACCGAACGGGAATAAAATGGGCGGATTTAGTAAGTCTATCAACTATCACTCATAGGCTATCATGACCCGAACGAGAACGAGGAAGGCCGTCGATAAAATCCATGGAAATATGATCCCACTTCCAAATTGGAATGTCTAAAGGTTGCAATAACTCACCAGGCCTTTGATGCTCAGCCTTGACAAGTTGGCAAGTCATGCAACGCTTAACAAAGTTAGCAATATCAGATTTCATTCTATCCCAATAATAAAGTCGCTTCATATCCGTGTAAATTTTACTACTATAGGGATGAATGGTAAATTTAAAACGATGGGAATCTTCTAAAATATCTTTATGAAGATTATCAATATTTGGCACGATAAGTCTACCAGATTTTCGAATACCGTCACGAGAATCAATATCAAAGTCTTTCAAACCTTCAATATCTATTTTATCCCTACAATTTTGGCTAAGAAGAGCCAATTCGGGATCTAGCTTTTGAGCTTCAAGAATGCGGTCAAAAAGAGAAGGATGAGCCTCAAGGATACATAAAACAAGAGATGCACATAAATTAGATTCACGATCTCGAATCTCACAAGTGGATAAAGTCTCGAGATCATCCCACTCGGATATCATCATAGAAACAACCGCTTGTTGCTTACGACTAAGTGCATCGGCAACACGATTTCCCTTTTTGGGAGTATAAAGAATATCAAGGTCATAAGATGCAAGGAACTCGAGCCAACGTTGTTGACGCAAATTAAGTTCCTTCTGAGAAAACAAATACTTTAAAGATTTATGATCGGTGTAGGGAATGAATTTCTCTCCCAAAGATAATGACGCCAAATACGAAGGGCAAAAACAATAGCCGCAAGCTCTAAATCATGAGTGGCATATCTAGTCTCGGCTGGCTTCAATGGCCTAGAAGCATAAGTAATAACACGTTCTCTTTGCATGAGAACGACACCCAAACCAACACGACTAGCGTCGGTATAAACAACAAAATCTTGGTTCCCTTTGGGAATTACAAGAATAGGAGCATCAGAAAGGAGTTCTTTTAATTTTTGAAAAGAAGCTTCACATTTGTCCGACCAAAATATTTAACTCCCTTCTTTGTCAAGCTAGTAAGAGGCACGACAATTTTAGAAAAGTCTTTTATGAACCGGCGGTAATAACCTGCCAATCCAAGAAAGCTATGAATTTCAGTCACACTCTCTAGTCTCTTCCAATCTTGAATCGATTCGATCTTTAAGGATCCACTGAAATTCCGGATTCAGAAATATTATGACCGAGGAACTTCATACGAGATTTCCAAAAGTGGCATTTAGAAACTTTTGCATTCAATTGATTGATCCTAAGAGTTTCCAACACAATCCGAAGATGCTTTTCATGCTCTTCCTCAGTTTTAGAATACACAAGAATATCATCTATAAAGATGAGAACAAATCGATCGAGAAAGTCTTTGAAAAATCGATTCATAAGGTCAACGAAATAAGCCGGAGCGTTCGTTAACCCAAATGGCATAACAAGCCATTCATAAGATCCATAACGTGTACAGAACGATGTCAAAGGAATACTATCCTCTGCAATACGAAGCTGATGAAAATTGGTTGCTAAGTCTAATTGTGAAAAGACTCTAGCACCACTAAATTGGTCGAATAAATCATCAATCCGAGGTAATGGATATTTATTCTTGATAGTAAGACCATTAAGCTTGCGGTAGTCAACGCAAAGTCTAAGTGTACCATCGGATTTCTTCACAAAAATAGCCGAAGCTCCCCACGGAGAGAAACTAGAGCGAATAAATTGCTTCGTCTCCAATTCAGATAATTGTTAGCGCATCTCCTCATTTTCCTTATTGGACATGCGATAAGGAGGACGAGAAATAGGTTGAGCTCCAGGGACGAGATTAATTTTGAACTCAATGGCTCGCTTAGGTGGTAGTCCTAAGACGGGCTCAAATATGTTGGAAAATTCACGAACAACTTGAATAAGAGATATGACATCTTCCTCATCATCATTATGGTCATCACGAGGATTTAGAGAATATAAGGATGTTGCCAAAGTGGAATCCGAATCCTTAAGAACAATAGAAATCTGATTAACAGATTGTGGATGTTTAAGATAAGTAGTCCGCATAGGACATAAGATATAGGCTTCATAACGGTTAAGCCAATCCATTCCCAAAATCATTCCAAAGCCTAAGTAACGCATGACATGCAAATCGGCTTGGAAAGAAAAATCACATAAAACAATCTCAACATCTTTACAAAGTAAACTGAGTGTTGCGGATCCACCAACTGGATTCGCAATTCTCAAAGAAGTCATTAAAGCCATAACACTTAAAGAAAAAGTATCAACAAGTTCTTTTGATATAAAAGAGTGGGATGCACCCGTATCAAAAAGAACTCGAATAGGTTGATCACAAAACATAATAATGCCATCAAGGATAGAATAAAAAATAACTTGACCATGAGAAGTGGTAGCAGGCGTTTGCACAACATTTAACATTCCCTCCCTCTTGCTTCAAAGTTTGCGGCATGAAGATAACAGATGACCCAAACTTTTGCAATAACGACAAAAGTGAGGTTTTGGGCATTTATTAGCATAATGGTCCTTAGAACCACAATTGTAGCATTGCCCACGACTAGAGGTAGGTGCTTTTGCTACAGAAGCTACTTGCTTCCCTTTCTTGTTGGGATAAAGACCTTTGAACTTATTTGGCCACTTCCTATTGTTGTTGAAGTTCTGTTTGGCACTCACAACTTCAACATCTCCTTCTTTATCGGCCTCTTCAAGCCGAAGAGCGATATCAATAAGCCGATCAAATGAAACTTCCAATTTCAGAAGTAGAGGCTTTTTGAGGTTCTTATTCAACCCATAAACAAACCTATGATTTTTCTTCAATGGGGTATTAATATACTCAACCCCATACTTTGAAAGAGATTCAAAAAGGTGACATAATCTGCCATAAAAGATTCATCTTGAACAAGGTCAATGAAACGACGGGCCAAAGTCACCTTTTCGGCTTCCGGCACAGACTTAGATTCGAATCTGTCTCGGAATTGCCCTCAAGTAAGATCCGCTTCAATAATTTCAGAAATTAGAAGCTCATAAAAATCTAATGCTCTTTCTTGGAGCATGCTAGAAGCCACTTGGACTCGATGAAGATCAATTAGATTCATGCGAGAAAAGATGTGATCGCATGTTTTGAACCAAGCTTGGATTTCCATAACTCTTTCGGATCTCTTGAATGGCCTTCCACCCAAATCGGTATAGTCTCTGCACAAACGTGCAAATCCGGATCTAGGATGAGTAGGCTCTAGAATAGGTCCGACCGCTTGAGCATTCTTTACAAGATCAAGAAGCTGTTGGGCAGACATAAATACTCCATCTTAGGAAGTAGCACTAGATTGACCGGCGCTGGGACGACCTGGTCTAACCATTTCTCTTCTTTAAGAAAGAAAGAAAGAAGAAAAAGTTATTCTCAAAACGAATATCAAACAATTATGATTGATAAAACAGGGCATCATAAAAGAAAATAGGATAGCACGGGTCTAAAGACTCGGATAAATCCTAAGGCACGACTCCTAAGAAGGACTTAGGACAATGATCCTTGCTAGATTATTCTACATTGTTCCGAAGTTTGGCTCTGATACCAAGCTGTGACGCCCCACCTCTATACTCACACTAGCCAAGAACACTACGGAGTAATGCCGTCAACTAGAGCGAAGAATAAGGCTGTTGAGGAGCGATCATCCATGTAATTACTTTGTGCGAGCACCAATATGTCAGATAGAATAACATGCATTTCTTTTCAAGAGAAAATCTGACATACCGATACAAACTCAAAGCTACTACACAGTGGCTATGTCGTCTTTGGAAACAAATATAGAAATAAACATAACATAAATCAGTCACAAGAAGTTCATATCTCAAAGGCGGAAACAGATATGAATATAACACATAAAAGTGTACATCAGAGTAGTGGTCTTACAAGATCCACAAGATCACAAATGAATAGTTACAAGTGCTACCCAAAAGAATAAGTATACATCATGGAGTCTATATCTCAAATGTATACAACAAAATCAACTATCAATCTAAGTAGTTAGCCAAAAAAAAATGAACGTGGGTCGCTAGCCTATAAAAATGAGACGAAACTCCAAAGAATACATAGGTCGTTAGCCTATAAAAGAAATGACACGAAGCTCAACAAAATGTGGTACAGTCCCCTAAGTGGACAAAGAGACACAGCACATCGCCAGTCTAAATCATCAAAATGATCATCATCGATCAATAAGAAGTGTCAATTATACTAAGCTAGTAAATAAATGAGTTTAGCTTCATGTCCCATAACCACTAGCTTAACTTAAATACTTACGAACAAATTGTAGATCTCCACTCGAAAGTTGTCACAAGAATTTCAATCGAACAAGTCCAAAAACTAATCGACGAAGTAAACGCAAGCGTTTCATACCACTTGTTTTACTAAGCCGTTTAATTAGATTTCTCAAACGAATGAGGTAAAGGTTTGTGTATACTAATGGAGTGGAAAACGGTTTTGATACACGAGCGTTGATACTAAAAATAGAGTTGAAATCATCTTTGTAAAAGGGTTTAAATATTTACTACTAGTATAGAAATCTTTGTATTTTAAAGTGACAAATCATAGAAATGATTGTAGAAACAATCAATCACCAAAATTTACATACGAAGACATGAATTAATTCCAAAGAAATCGATACCAAATCCATCAAAATGGATATTCCCAAAAATCCATAAAAAGAAGTCATCAAAGTCGATAAAAGTGATAACAACTAATTGGATCGACCAAAATCGATTAACATTTGAAATTTAAATCAAAAGTAAGGTGAATAGGAAAAATTGGGCATCTCCAGACGTCTGAGGAGTTGTTCCGACGTCTGGATTTGGTTCTGGAAGTATTCCAGAAAACCATCCAAGCATCTGATGACACAAATCAGACGTCTGAAATCTTTTTAGACATCTGGGTGACAACCTAGACGTCTGGTTTTGGTTTCTGGAAATATTCCAGAAAACCGACCAGGCGTTTGAGTTCAAAGATCAGACGTTTGACCTCCTTTCAGACGTATGATATGATAATTCAGACATCTGAACTAGTCACTGCCCTTTTTATTTTCTGGCGAGAATTATTTTCTCCAGAATGCAAAACCAGACGTCTGGCATTGGTCTCCAGACGTCTGAACACCTCATCTGGGCAAATATTTGCCTAGGCCATGATGGACAAATCGATGTCGGGAGCGATCGAGCGAGCAGCGACAACTAAGGATTTACGCCAAGCGACAACCCGGCCTTATAGCTCTTCGATACACCCCAAACAACATATCCAATCATCCATAGAAGGATTTTCATAAAATTGGACTTTAAATCCAAAAATTGGTAAATCGCCACACCAATCCAAATCAAAAGTAAATGATCATGAACAAATGTTAGGAATTCATACCCAACAACAAAGATAGATATAGACAAAGATGTGAGATAAAAATTTCACCTTTTTACACAAAATAAGGAAGAAGAAGCTTGAAAACAAAGAAGGATCAACCGCCCTTCAATCTTAACTGTAGAAGCTTCAAACTAAGATCAAAAGCAATAATTTCCCAAATTAGGTTATAGGAAATTTCAGAAATTGGAGAGAGATTGAGATGGAGAAGAAGAAGGAGGTACTTACCTAAGCTTCTCTTTGAATTTGGAGCTAAAACTTGGATTTGCTAAAGAAACTAGGGTTTAGGATTTTAATTTCCCATCTCCACCACCATTTTTGCTAAAGCTTAAGTTGTAGGAAATATTATGAAGTGATGAAGAGGAATGGATGGGAGTTGATATGTTTTAATGTGCTGAACCAAACCCAAAGCCCTAAGTGAAAAGGTCGAAATTTTGGCTAGCTCCAAACATATCGATGTTTATACTCAAAAAGGTCGCAAATGCCATTTTGAACTCAGTGGAAGGGGTCTCGAGTTCTAATTCGACTGTCTGCAAAAAGTAGTTTTTCGGACTAAAATCCGACTAAAGATGCCATATTTAAATAAAATATTTATATATACAATTGTAAAATATGCGGGTTGTTACATAAGTAGTCTATGATCTTTGTTGCTGTTTGCCTACTCGTAACCTACTCTGTAACTATTTATTGATATCCATGCACATTATAGTGCGTACCTATTTTCATTGCATAATTAAATACTTTTTTTTTTTGCATCTAGATGGCAAAATCTTCAAGAAGCCATGATGACCATATGAAAAAGAACGTCTAGATGCTGAGCTTAAATTAGTTGGAGAATACGGGCTCCGATGTAAGCGTGAGCTGTGGAGGGTCCAATACGCTTTGAGTCGCATTCGCAATGCTGCTAGAGGGCTTTTGATATTTGTAAGTTTATGGTATAGCATGATTGTACTTAGAACATGATATTTGTAGCGGACTGTTATGTGTTAATGCTTTATGTATTTGGCACGTAAACTTATCTAACTTTTTGGAGTGTTAGAATTCTATGACTCTAGCATTTAGTCTTTTCGTATATGATTTTAATTATTTTATGACAATATTTAGTATTAGTATGGATGTATTGCATAGATGTTGCTGTAATTTTATTTAAAATTTGCATTTGTTTTGCAATGGGCAATGTGCGTTGTTATATGAGCTTCTTACAACAGGTTATGGCCGTTGTAAAAAGGTATACTGCAACGGTTTTTACAACGTGCTTTGCCCGTTGTAAAATATGGTTGATCTATTACAACAATGCCTATTTCAACGGGCACATGCCCGTTGCGAAACCATATTGCAACGGGCATTTTCCGTTGTAAAAAGACTGTTTTGTTGTAGTGTATTTTGAAAATTATTGTGATATATTTTTATATTTGATATTATATTTTCGCCTGAGCATCTCCGTACAAAGGAGACTGCCGAAATTTTCCGTAAATTTTGGACTTAGAAAATTTTTGAAAATGTTTTCCAAACTTTTTTAATTTGAGTATAAAAAATATCTAATGGTTATATCTTGGTATATTTTGTTCAAATTAATTAATTTTGTAAATTTATTTGTTTATAGACTTAGTATTTTTGAATAAGATGCATTGTTTACTCAACTCTTTCTTTTCCCTCCTTTTCCTTTTCGAGGATGAAAAGTTTTGAGTGGGGAAAAGTGTCACGACCCGTAAATTTCCAATAATAAAATTTGTTATTTTAACAAGATTTTGTAATTTAATTTGGAAAATAAAAATAATTTTATAATTCAATATTGAAATGAACGCTAAAATGAAATATAGCAATGGTAATTAAAACTAATTATTAACGATTTGAATAAAATTCTAATAAATGTAGTAGTGAAAGTGTTATACATGGTTATAAATTGAACATGAGAAAATAAAAGTAAACATTGAATTAATTTAATGAAATAACACATTTTTAACAGTAACTGAATGTAAATTAAGGTTATAAAGTTAATGCAAGTCAATAGATAATCAATTTAGTGCAATCCGGGATTGATTGAAACAATTGTGAGGTTATAGTTGATTATAATTAGTAAATTGGGAAATAAATTCAAAGTTATATTAATCAATGAAATAATACGTAATAAATTGTAAATTGATAGAATCAATGCTAGATAAGTTTTTATAATAATTGTTGGTTGATAATAAAGTATGAATGGGATTAAACTAGGAAAATAGTGATAATTATTAATTGTTTACCCATTTATTTAATTTAGTAATTAAACACTAAGTTAATATAAATTTAGTTGATGACTATAAACCATTAGAGCAATTGGATATACTAATGTTAAATTTATCCATACGATGATGATTGATTGAATAAAGAGATTGAATACAAATTGTATTAATTTAATTGAAATTAAAATATATAATTTAATTGAATTTACTTAAATTGAAGGTAAACACTATAAATTTTGCAATAAATCCTTAGTTGATTGATATGGAAATTTTGGTTAATGAATTAGAAGTTCATTTGTGATCCAAAATGATAGGAACGGTAAATAATTTAATTTAAACTGAAAAGTGATATAATTAATTAATTAATAATTTAATTTAATAACTGAAAATAGCCATTTTGGCCACTGACTCGGATTTCGACGAAACTAGTTTCATCGGATCCGTAACGGTGAATTATTGTAGGATTCTAAGTTTTGTAACGATCGGGCTTGTCATTTGATCGTTCGGGCTTGAAACACCTAGAAATCAATAAAATTGAAATTAATTGAAATCAATTTGAAATAACTTGATTTTAGAAAAACTTGCATACGATGGAATTTGGACCTGAGACATGTTCCATTGATTTTAAAATATCTTAAAACATCTATTCCAATATATGGGTTAACACATTTACGTTCCAGAGTCGAAACGAGCTTTTCAGGCTGTGTATCGTTCAACTTTCAAACCGATTCGATCCATTTGTTCCTATTTCTAATCTTCCTATGTATACCCTATTATAAACTCTAGAAAACTTTCTATTTCTCATTTCTGTACGTACAGAAATTTCTGTTGCTCCTCTTTCTCAATGGCAGACAAACCCTGAAATTCATATCAATTCAAAATTCCACTTCACAAATTCAAACTCCTCAAATAGCATCAAATTATATATAGACTTGAAGCTCTCGATGAGTGCATCTCTATTATGTGATTCGTTTTTCGATTTGGATTCCTGTATGGCTGAAAATTGATGGATTAGTATCGGCCATCTATAGGTCAGAGTTTCGATCTAACGGTTGATCGTCGACTTCATGACGATCGGGTGGTACGAGATTTTAGTGGAAGTTAGGAGTTGTAGATCTATAGTTTTCGTTCGCCTTAAGGAGGTCGACAATCGCCGGTATCGACCGAGGCATGGCAACGGCGACGAACTGCTAGGTGACGCTTGGGGTGGCCGCAAGGCACCAGTGAGGTCGGCCTGGAGCGACTAGAGCAGTGGCATCTTCGGATCTGAGTGACGTGGCGCGTAGTGGCGGTGATAATTGGATGTGTGTCAGTGGCGGAAACCCTAGGTTAGCATGTTTTTTTGCCAAAGATTGATAGGGGTGACGTGGCGACTCCACGTTGGTTCGTTTTATCTACTTTATTTTTTCTTTATTTTTGAATCGTGTAATCTTCTAATAATCATAAATCTTACATACGAGGTCTGTTTCGCACGTGGTTTTCTCTGCTAGAATCGTATTAAAATTCCGGACATTTTGGGACTGGTTTGGACAAATTCTAAGACCGTTCAAATTTTGAGTTCAAATTGGATTTGAATTCGATTTAAATTCAAAAGGTGAGTGTTTTAACCCACTCATAACTTCTAAAATTTCTTGTGTTTGTTAAATTGATTTATGATGTGACTAGAAATTTATTTAGAGCTGTTATTTTGAATCATCATCTCAGTTTATTTGAATTTAATTGGATAAATTGTTATTTAATTTATTATGGAATGTAAACTGCAAGTAAATACCTGTATTTATTATCTGTTCTATATTGATTGAATTGGATGATGACTGATACTGGATGAATGGATGTTGTATTTTATGTCGTTGTAAACTGCAAGCTGTTATGGATTTTTTTTCCATTCGGGATTACAGTTTGAAATGATATATAACCGTATTTATATTTTAAATTACCGATTGAAACGATAAATATCCGTATCACTTGACCATAGGATAGAAAATTATATATAGACACTGCGGTCTATATATAAAAATAATTTGAAATGATTTCTATGGTTTTGTAAAGAAATATATGGTTTTAGATAAATATTGATTTTATTGAAGATAATATGGTTAAGTATTTAAATTATATTTTAATACTGAGTTTAAAATGATTTAAATCAAATTAAGGTTGGAAGATAAATTTAAGATTTATTCGAAATTGAATTTATTTAAGAATTAAACTCAAATAAGCTTAATGTGAAATTTATTAAATTTGAAATTTTAAAGGATATGATTTTTATAACTTGATTTTGATTTAAGGTGAATTAAATGAATATTTAAAGTATAAAAAAATTTAAGGAAATATTTAGTTATTTGTAATTTGAGCTTTATTTTAATGATAAAGGATTTATTATATAAAGTATTTCAAAACTAAATAATAGAAAATTGAATTGTTGAATCGGAATTACCAAACTTAGTTTTGAAATTGTTGAACACTTAAAGTTTGAAATATATTGAATTTGAAATGGTTTATTCTATGGATCAAATCTGATTTGAAATCGATATAAATTGGAATAGTTTATTTGGAAACTGAATCGTATCGCAATTTTTGATTTGGAATTTGGTTAAATTTAAAATTTAGAAAATTCGAGTTGTTTTGGAATTGGTTTTGTGAAATTGAAGAAGTTATTTTATTATATAAAGCATTTTAAATATTAAAACCATTTAAGTGGTGGAAGTTATGTTTCAAGTTATGAATTTCAAGGTATTATAATTTGAAAGTGTTATATTCAAGTGTTTTGATTTCGGAATGTTATAATTTTGAAAGTGTTATGATTTTAGAAATGATATATTTGAAATGAAAATGATATCGTATTGACTTGGTTTTGAAAAAGGGCAATGATATTTGGTTTTAAAGTATAAACTATTTTGAAAAAGACCGCGGTGTTATAATAACGATTGGTTGTAAAGAGACCGGGATCGGAAGTTGTCATACTCTCTGCCAACTCCGAAAACCACTTTAACAACCGAGTACACGGTGGAGATTTTAGAATGAAGTAGGATGGTGGCGACGTTCTATTGAGGTATATACGTGAACCCGACTCCCGTGAGTTGGCGTAAGGTAGCTAAAATAGGAGCGATTCTCGGGCCAAGGAGGTAGCCCCTCTTATCGGACACACTCCTTTGATATTATATTCCGACTTTGGATTGATTTGGTGGCCACTTTTGATTTTTTTATTTTTAGGGGTGTGGCTCGAGGTGGGCAGTAGTAGTTGCTACACGTTACCACTATCCCGGATGTGTAGTTGGTATATCTACACTGGCATTGCCTTGTGTGTCGTGTCACCTACCCTAGCGCGCCTTGTACGAGTTTGGTTTTCTCCCGTATCCCATGGAGTATCCTTTAGTGGATTCCCGATCAGGAGGGACTATGATACTGGATGGACTACTGAGACTATTACGTGTTAAGGTAGAAAATGTAAAGCCTTAACGCTATTTAGAAGTAAGTTTATTTTACTATAGACATTATTATAATAACGAAATATTACTACATAGTAAATAGTTTAACGGATCCTTAGAAGATGTGAATCCCGAGCATCTCTTAAGTTACTGCTTACGTTAGACACTGGATAGGAGATGTCAAATCCCGTAAACATCTCGGATGCCGTTTACACTCATATTTATTTACCATTGATTTAACTTACATAAGATCTTTTAGTTCTGACTCGAGTGTTTTGTCTTTTCAATTCGCTTGGATCAGTCTGAGCATTTCAGGATTCGAAGACTATATTTTGGAGTATGAAGACGAAGATATTATTATTATTATATACTATATTGTTCCGCTAAATCATACTGTTCCGCTACATTTTTAATATACTCTGATAGGTGTAACTCTGATATGTGTTGTATAAGTATAATCTAATGTTTTGTAAAATAGCTTCATGAACTTTATTTGATTATTATATTTTTGTCATTCCACTGTGAGATTCTATTTTGTTTTATTTCTTTCTCTGCTTTTCTTACTTACCTTAATAACAATCCGCCCTTTTATATTGTTTGAGTCTGACGTGTGTGGTTTATCGTCGGTTTAAAACATACAAAAAGGCGGGATGTTACATGATGTGTACTTAGTATAGATAGGGATAGTAGCACCCTAGATTGAGTTTGAGTGTATTATAGATATGAGCGCATATTTGTTAGTGATCATAAAATGTTTTATATTGTATCTGCTTATCCGTCGAGTTGTTTGTGAATTCTGGTCGGTACATGGGACACCGTGTTATTGATAGAGATTTCTAAACACTTAAACGAGGCAAGTCGACATAGTATTATTTTAAATTGGGTAAATGAAATAATTTTACCTCGATTATATTTTATGTATAAAGAAAACAATTTTTCAGAAATTATTACACTGTATATAAGTTGATTGTTTGCTTATTTGAAAATGTAAATATATATAAGTTAATAAAAGCCGTTTGGATAATCTAAATAAAAACAACAATTATAAAAGGGCAAATTATATAAGCAAATGAATTATATAGCATGGAATTATAATTAAGATGGTTTACAATTGTGAAATAGTCTTATATATAAGAAGTGAAACTACATGAATAAATTTATAAATATAAGTTATAAGTAAAAATGAATTTAAACTAGGAATTTGAATCCCTTTGATTTTGAAAGTTATTTTTCTAATTTAAAGAATTTATATTATTATAAATCTAAATAAGATAAATGAATTTGAAATAATCTTATATAAGTAAAGTGAAATAGTGAAATTATAGAAGTAAAATGATTTATGAATGCGATTTATGAATATAAAAAGGAATTTTAAAAGAATATAAAGCACCGAATTCACTATTGTTGCTGGAAAATAATAAGGGTGATGACTGCAGCATCATCAGTATCATTTTAGAGTTCTTGTGTGATGAATTTTCTACCAATAGTAAATTGAAAATTGAAGTTTTTTTGTGATAAACAAATTTGAAATTAAAATCCAGTTTAAAATTGATAAATATAAGTGAAAGGAGTTTTGAACTTATAATTGGAATTATTACAGATAAGAAAAAGAAATTTCAAAAAATTAAGTGTGAAAGTGAGATATGAAATAAAAATTTAACGTAAGTAAAGTTGAAATAAATTTGAGTTAGCATAGTGAAATATATGATTTGAAATTCAACTTGGGAAGGTTAAATAAAATAAACTGGATTTGAACTAGACTGATAAGTTATTGAATTGGAAATTAAACTTAAGAGGTAAGTGATTATGTAATATGAATTTGGAAGTTTAGATAAATAAGTTGTATAACTTAAAGTGAGAAAATGTAAGCAAAACCAAATTTTAAAATGATTAAACAATTTTGTTAAGCAAAACAAAATCTGATTTTGGATAAGCATATGAATTTGACTTAAGTAAAAGTTAAATAAAATAGGATTTGAATTAAACTAGAAATGAACTTAAGCTGTATAGTGAAAGTAAATACAAGTGAAAATGAAATGATATATAACTTAAGTGATGTTGAATGAAGTTGGATTTGATATCAAAATGAATTAATAAAGTGAATTAATGAATTTCAACTTTAGTTGTAAAATGAATTAGCATTGGAAGTGTTGTATAAAAATGTGAATATAGTGAATACTATTATTCAATCTAAATTGAATATCAAACCAATTGAAATTAAAATTGTTAAACCAAACTGAATGTAATGAAGTAAAAATGAAAGTTGAGAGTAAATTAAATTAATTTGGTTATGTTGGTTATACATTGGTTGTTAGATGTATGTTAGTTGATTAAATAGAAATTCATATGAAATTGAAAGTTAAGTAGTTGAATTAAAATTGGAATTAAGTGAATTTAAATATAATTGAATTTGATTTGAATTGAAAGTGAACTAACTTGAATGCAATTAGTGAATATAAACTAATTTAATTTGAATAAATGAATGTTAGTAAAAACCAATGTTAATGAATCAAATATGATTAAATTGAAAACCAATTCAATGAACATTAATAAGAAATGAATTTATATTGATTTGGTTATGGATTTATTGGGTAGATATTGGTTGGTTAGGTGTTAGTTGGATGATAGTTGTTTGATGGTTGGATTTGTTGCTTTCGATTGCATTTGCTAAATGTGTTGTATTGGTATATGTTGTATATTGATAAGACTTTCAATATACATGTTTCTCATTTGTTTGTTGAGTATTTAGTAGATGCGGATGGCGTATGCTTCGCATTTGGAGCTCGCTTTCGCGCTATATTAGCTGTATATGCTCGCTAATAATATATAAGGCACATATCTCGGATTGCATATCATACATTTACACTTTTTTCCCTACGGGATGCCTCATCCTCGAAGATGAGATGTATATTTTTGATATATATATATATGTTATCATCCTACTACGATCAAACCGTGCAAATGAGGCTATGGCGATTTTTTTGGAAATTTAAGGCGTTAGGAAAATTTTAAGAATTTTGAAAAAAAATTGATAACTAAAATTTTTGATTTTGAGTTATAATTTGAAACGATATTAGTTGGTTTTGAAAAGATAACTATAAATGGATATGAAAACTTAGAGAAGTTTTTATAAGGAGTTTAACTAATGGATTTTTGAAAAGCTAAAATGTTTAAATGATTTTGGTAATCTAATTTGAATGAATTGTTTTGAAAAGTTAATTGACTTGTAACTTTTTCTTGCTTGGTAATTTCGAGGATGAAATTATTTTAAGTAGGGGAGAACGTAATGACCAAGAATTTCAGTCATTTGAAATTCGTATATTTAATTAATTCTATATATTCACAAGTAATTTATAAGTTGAATAACTTATATTTGAAATATAGTGATTTAATTGGATAATTAAACTGTTAATTTAATATTTAAAATTGTGTAAATATGTGAAAATTGAATTTAATGTGGATAAAAATGATTTATAAAGTTGAATTAAAATTCTATTTGAGTTAGAATGATGTTGGAGGACTTTTAAAATTGAATTGAAAATTAATTTATAGAAATTGAATATTTTTATATTCAACCAACGTGTAAAAATAGTCATTTTCACACATTCTTGGATTTCGACGAAACCTATTTCATTGGATCCGTAATGTTATAATATTGTAGGATTTCAAATTTCGTGCCAATCGGATTTGCAGTTTAGTCGTGGCATGCTAAAACACGTGAAAATTTGTTTAAGTGAATTTTAAATTTAAATAGTCGATTCAAAAGCCTATCTTCCAAATACAATCGAATTCGCTCTCGATATATATTCAATTGTATTCAAAATAGGGGTAAAACATTATAAACGCTAGGCGGTATGCTCCGTTTCGAGTTTGAAAAAATCTCCGGCGAATAATGTCGTGAAATTTTCTATAAACGGACGTTATATTTTCTATTTTTTTAAAACCCTAGAGAGGCTAGGGCTAGCCTCCATTCTTCTTATATTTCAATGGTCCATACTTTTCAATTTTCTTCCCTTAAAATCTCTAAATCCATTAACAATTAGCAAAATCTTTCAACCACAACTTTATAGAGCCTCGCGAGATCTTCGAATCCGTACGGTCGAGATTAGATTTCAAGCTATGGATCGATGGCAATTTCGATTCAAAGGCCATGCATTTGGGCCCGTTTTTCGAGAAGGAGGCACGATCGAGCTCGATGGTGTTTAGTCCGTAAGTGCGAGGCATTTGGGGCTTTGACGTGAAGGTCTCCGATCGCCAAATAGTCAAGCGTGGAGGGCTCGATAGTTGTTGGAAAAACAACAGCCGATTGGATTATTTGCATTCGAATGTAGCCGATAGGGGAAGAAGATGAGCATGCAGCCAGATTTTCCTTAAGAAAAATTGAGGGCCGAGATGCGATCTAGGTTTTAAAATAAAATAATAGCTGTAAATTAGATATATATTTTAATTCGCATAATCTTTAAAACATCGTAACTTCCTCATACGAGGTCCATTTTTGACGAAACAAGTTGCGTTGAGACGGTATTGACAAACACTACATTTTAGAGCTAGTTTGGATTTGATTAGAGCTAGTGTATATTTGGGTAAAACTAAACGCCTTTTTAATTTTATTCGGAATAAAACACTGCAATTGCTATTGGAACCAAAGTGAGTACAACTCACTCTTTTTGACTCTCTTATATTTTTTTATAAGTGAGAATAAATATTGTTTAAGATGATTGATGATTGTTTGGATGATATATGATATATTATATATATTGATTGGTATTTGGATATATTCCTGCTTATTAGAGCAAATGAGACCCTATATGTTCCCGTGTATGAGCGGATGACCTTTTGTACGACGACTGCCTCAAAGTGGACATTGTACACATATTCTAATATGTATATTTGTTGCATGTGACATGTTAGAGGGATCCAACTGGATTCCTCACCTGTATTGGTTTTATTTATAGATATTGATATATATGCTATTATCACGTGATATATGATGATTTGGATGCCGTGATTGATGTATTTAGGGCTGTTGCATGGTTCTATTTTTGATAATTTAAAAATGTTAAAGTGATGATTTCCAAATTAAAAAGGATTTTCAAGTGATTTTGAAAATATATAATATTTTAATGGTTAAGGAAATGATTTTATTTTAAATATAAATAGTTATAATTTTTATGTTATAATATTATGATTTTTGTGAAATATAATCAAAATGCGATTTTTGAAATATGGAGTTAACTATTTTTTAATAGTTCAAACTGAGAATTTTGAATTTATTATAAATGATATTTATATAAAATTTATAAAATTGATATTTTTATAAATTAAAGTAATGAATTGTAAAGGAGTTTTATAAGTGTTAAAATGAGTTATAAATGAATCTTATAAGTGATTAAGATTTATGATTTATGAAGTTATAAAAGAACGAATTTGTAAATAAAGAGAATTATAAGTAATTAACTTATAATTGGATTTTGGCATATAAATGAGATAAATGATTTCGGTTAATAAAGGAATTTTATATATGGAAGTTGTTATAAAATAATAAATGGAATTTATAAACATTGTTTTATAAATCCGAAATTAACTTATTTGATAAGTTAATCATGAAAGTTTATTAAAGGTATTATATCCACGATTTTGGACAATGGATAATCCTTTTAATAAATATGCAGAAGCAATGAATTTGATTAGGAATTTATATCCACGATTTTGGACAGTGAATAATCTTTTAACTTAAATGAATGTTTTTGGAAAGTGATCTTTCAAATGAATTAAATGGTTTGAAGATGTTTTAAAACGTGTTAGTATCTAATACATAAATTTCAACATTCATTGTTCGAATAGATGTTTTCAAGAAATAAGGAAATGATGGAAAATAACACTGTTGTTATCGTAAATGATTTTCGAAAGAAAATGTTTTGTATAGTATATGGGATTTATATATCTACCTAATTATCGAATCCCTATACTGATGATTTTGGGTTGTCGTAACGATGTTTTACGCAACATTAGTTTTGACCCGAATAAATATGTCTAAAGAGAGAGTTTTACTTAAAGGATAAAGTATATACTTAATCTCGATTTAAGTATATGGAATATTTTCTAAGTGTTGAAAATAAATTGATTTGTGAATTACTTATTATTTAATAAGTAAATGGAAATGTTTTCCAATTTTGAAGTATTGAAATGGTTTGAGAATATATCTTTTTAAAGATAATTTGAAGTGAATATTTGGCAAGTGATTTAAATAATAAAAGATTAATTAAAAGGGCCTAGTGATTGCTTATGGTGCTAAATATTTATTTATTTTCTTTGATAGTTAAAAAACCGACTATTAAATTTCTAGAGTACTACAGACTCTATTTAATGAGTAATTCCCACCAGTGCCAAGGTTCTCGCTTAACCTTTCAGCTCTAATACCACTGTAATGACCCGCAAACCCATACTCCTTGAGTCAACACTATTCTCCATCATATCAACTTAAAGTGAACGGAAATACGAACCATTAGGGTTAAAGAAGAAGGAAATAGAAGAAGGAAATATAACAATATCAGAATCTTACCAACGCAACGGAATAAAATATAATAGATAAATACAGATCTTTACACAAAAGAAAATATATCGGTTTATACATTACATTATCAGAGTACAATGAACACATAACACACAACTGGACAATAATCATAACCTGTCCTCACAAAAAGAATAAATAGCAGAATATTAATCATGTACCGGAGTACGTCTCGCCATCCAGCTCATCTCCTGCACTCAACAGCATTCTCTCTTGTATCTATCACTAACAAATACGCGCTTATATCTATTAATACAATCAAACTCATTTCTAGAGTATTACAGACTCTATTTAATGAGTAATTCCCACCAAGAGCCAAGGTTCTCGCTTAACCTTTCAGCTCTGATACCACTGTAATGAACCGCAAACCCGTACCCCTTGAGTCAACACTATTCTCCATCATATCAACTCAAAGTGAACGAAAATATGAACCATTAGGGTTAAAGAAGAAGGAGATAGAAGGAAATAGAACAATATCAGAATCTTACCAACGCAGCGGAATAAAATATAATAGATAAATACAAATCTTTACACAAAAGAAAATATATCTGTTTATACATTACATCATCAGAGTACAATAAACACATAACACATAACTGGACAGTAATCATAATCTGTCCTCTCAAATTGAATACACAATGGAATATTATTCATGTATGGAAGTACATCTCGTCATCCAGCTCGTCTCCTGAACTCCATAGCATTCTCTCTTGTAATCCATAATACTCGGTCCGACCCGAGCATCATAGTGAAATAACACCGGAGTCAGTCTGGAATACCAGCGTGAGAAAATCACACTCAATTTGATTATTTAAGTTTCAAAATCCTTTGAAAACAAAAGCATCTCGTAAGACCACGCCACAAATAAACATGTCGGGTTTTTACCTTACGATAGTCAAAACACTTTTTATCAAATCTGTCTGATATTATAATAGTGTCTATAGAAAGTAAAATAGAATCTAGCTAAAATGCTTGCATCTCACGTTTCAGCAATAGTTGGGCAAAATCAAAACCGTACAGGCCCGTAGGGAGAATGGATTTCCAACTAATGACTAGGCACTGGGGTACCACCCGTCACAGTACGTGGCCTAGATCAACATACCGATGATCCCTCCCGATCCACTGCAACACAAGACCGGGACTACCCCTTACTGGATAATCTCGAGTAAGATCATCTCACGGTTGGGATCAGCAACTGCCACACAGCCGAAATAAAAAGGGACATCTAGATAGGCATGACCTCACCCTAATGGGTGCTACCCACTTAGGCTTGCTGCATATCCCCTGATTTTTAGTCATTCTCGATTGATGAGGCTCGAGGCTAAGCGTTACCTTTCTAGAACATATCACTTAGAATGCTTATCGTACTCCTGACGATGTTTTGAAAGCATTCATCCATACAAGTCCGTCCAGGGTTCGAACGAAACCGAAGGCACTACTCCTACTACATCCATTTTGGAATTACCTCAGGATTAGTAGCGACTAGCCCTTGCACTTCACCGCTCTACCTTCGAATCCAAACTCTGGTTTTCCACACGAAATCGTTCAAATCGGATCGAAGTGGTTTTCAGGAAATAAATCCCGTTACCGGTATCTTCGAAACGATCAGCGCACTGGCTAATATTAATAGTCGGTTATTTAACTATCAATTAACATTCACAAACAACCATCAAACAATAAATAATTTCACCAAATTATTTATTAACCTCAAATTATCTTCACAAGATATATTTCCACTTTTCAACCATTTGAAAACAGTTTTCAAACCACACTCTTCTCATGGAATGAATTCCCAAATATTTATTTCCACTGAAAACACCAAGTACAATACTTTATATTTTTAAAATAATTTAAAACACCTTATTATAAACTATACTTTAAAACATTCAAAATAAAAACTACCTTAATACTTCTTTTAAAAATATATACTTTAAGAATATTCAAAATAATGCTACTTTATAAAATATAAAACTACATTTTTCTCTTTTAGAAACATAGTACCAAGCCACCTTTAAGTAATTACTACTAGGATACATTTGAAAAATATTTACTTTAAAATTTAAACATTTAAAAATAATAAATTTTCTAAAACATGCTTTTAAAACATCTTTAAAACTTTTAACCTATCTTAAAAATTTGCTTCGAAAACGTACTTGGCTATCCAGGGAAATACACTTCTCTTTCACATCCTAAAAATAAATCACTATTTATTTTTAAATAAATTTACCCATTCCTTTAATAAATTCCCACCGTGAATTTATTCATCCAAATATCTACTAATACATTACTTTACTTTTATAAACCCAGTTTATAAATTTCTTAGTCCCATCCTTCTTAAAATTTCCAATTTCAAACACTTAAATCCATTTTCAAATTGATTTCCAGATTACTCTATTCTGGAATAAATTCCTTTACTTACTCATTTACTTCAAAACCAATAACTTCAGATTTTTAATTCTTACTTATGATTTAAAATCTTTTAACTGAAAAATACCAATTTCAGATTTCCCGAATTCTTTCTTTGTCCTTTTAAATAAATTTAAACCTTGAATTTTAAAATAAATTCTTTATTCCTTTAAATAATAACACTTGAGTTTTTAAGAAAAATCACTTATTCCCATTTATTCAAAATCTCATTTTCCATATTTTGAATTTTATTTATTAGAATTCAAAAATTAACTTTATTCTTTTCCAATTCATTCTTTAATTAATCCAAATTTCTATAATTGTTTACTTAAAATTCTCCCTATTATTTCTTCCAAAATCCAAATCTATACATTTTTGATAACTCAAAATATCCGAATATATTCAATCAAACCATAGCATCCAACATTTGAATTACCAATATAATTTATCACAGGTTATCACATAAACCATATCACAGATTATTAAACAATCTGGATAAATTTGAGAAATCCAGTTGGATCCCTCCAACCCGTTTCCCTGCATCCACAGATATTAGCACAGTACCAATTCCACTTCGAGGTGGAATATCGCGGTATATGGGTTTATATAATATCATCTGCTATTATACGACACATAGGGTCTCATCCGCTATAAAATGCGGGAAATCAATCACTCCAATATATACTATATACTACTATATATAATATAGCACATCAAATCAATTCAATCATTCAACCAATTATTTAAACTTACCCATTTAAATTTAAATAACAATCCAAAAGAGTGAGATTAACTCACCTTTGATTTTTGTTTTGCAATCCACTCCAGACCAGTTTGTTTTCTTTTCAGATTTCAACCTTGTACAAACATTTTATAATTTATTAATATACGAATTAATTGGATAAGTAATTCCCATAGATTTAATTAACAAATTATTTAATTTAAAACTAATTTTTGAAAAGTAAATAAGTTTATTAACCACATTAATCACTAATATACATTATTAAAATAAACTGGTAGATTTCCATTTCTAAACTGTATATAAAAATAATTTATAAAGGCTTCAAAAATATAACTTTTATATAAACTTCCCTATATCTCAAAATCTTAGGCATGGTTATAATTTCTGCTTTAAACTTTTATATATATTCAAATAATTTTTTTATTTTATATACTAACTGTAATAAATTTCTGCTTTTTGAATATATATCTTGAAAACTTCATAAGCCTTACTGCTATTATAATTTCTAATGTTATATTCATAAGTATATACGGAATCAAAACCGACAATAAGATTTACCTAACTGCAATGCCCAACGAAGTCGTACATGACTACACGACCTCCTTCTCCTTCCAGCTGCTACTGCTACCGAGTTCCCTGACCTCGGCCACCGAATCCTTCTCGATCTGCTCGCCAATCCTTACTCAAAACTTGAGATCGAGCTTGAGGTCTCATCCCTCTACCTCGCGTGGCCGCAAGGGCACGACCACCTCACTCGAACGTGCCGCACAAAAATCGATCCCAAGCCCTAGCCTCCGCTTCTTAATGCGGCGCCGTCGTTTCCCCTCCAGACGCCGACCACCTGCTTGAATACGAACCGCCTCCAAAAATCACTTCGATCCTAATGAACGAATCGAGTTCGAACCAGGCAGCGCGATTGCTATCGCGAGATTCATTTTCCTTCTTATATTTTTTTTAAAAGGAACAAGAGGTGGAATGAATTCGAAATTCGAATTCTAGAGAAAGAAAGAAAGCTCGCCATTGAATCGCAATAATGCAGAGGAAGAAAAGAAGTGTTCTCGGTAGAGTTATGAAAAGAATGAAAGGAACATCGAGATTTAAAACGAAAAGGAATGGCGTTGATTTGAACGAAGAGACAGGTAGCGTAGGGCTGTAGGGCTGCTGGCTATAGAGAAGGAAAAAGTGTCAATGGTGAATGAAAACAGACTGGTGGGGGAATTTCAGCTGAAAAGAGGGTTTTGACTAGTCAAACAAAAGATATATTATATTTGAATTTAAATTCAAATCGTCTTGATTTTCGTCGCCTAAAATCGCGAACTCCTATCGAGGCGTGATACTATGCGTTTATAATGTTAAACTCCTATTTTGAACGCAATGGAAAAGGTTTCGAGTCCTAGTTCGATCGTACGGAGAAGATAGCTTTTTGGACCTAGTTATTATATTAAATCTTCGATATAAATTTCAACGCGTTTACTTACCGTGTACCCACACAACAACTCTAAATGCTACGAAAATTGAAATCTGATAATAATACAATATTACGGATCCAATGGAACTGGTTTCGTCGTAATCCGAGACTGTGCCTCGAAAGGCTATTTAAATATCAATTTTAAACGATAAATTTTTAAAACCGAACGAATCACTTCCAATTCCAATTTAAAAGCTTTTATTATATTCAGAACTATCAATATAAATTTTACAAGCCTTCAAATTATTTTTAATAGGCTTAATACTCCAGATTCGACATTTTTCCCAACTTCAAATTATTTAATTCAATAATTTAGTTATCAAATAAATAGTGATATTTGAATTCAATTTAAAAATCAACTTTTAAATATTTAAAATCAATTAAATATTCCAATTTCAAACATCTAAAAATTCTGGGTTGTCACATTCCTCCCCTCTTAAAAGAATTTCATCCTCGAAATTACTTGTTAAGAAGAATGGTCCAGTACCCATTTACTTTCCTCCAAAACCAACAATTCAACATCCTACCAACTATCTTTTTATAAAAGACCCATTATCATTCTTGCTAACTTCCCAAACTCTCCCACAGTTTTCAAACAATACTATTTTCTCAATCATTCAAATTTCAATTTAAAACCAAATTTTGAATTATCAAAATTTACTCAAAAATTTTCTAACTCCCTAAATTTTCGAAAAATTTCGCCAGCATCTCCTTTGCGCGGCTAGCTCGGTACAACTACAAAATGCCTCTATGGACCCCCAGATTTCAAAAGAAAACAAAAGCCAAGCGGCTAGACTAGAAAATCATCAAATTTCATACAGAAATTTAAATACATACCTTTGCCGTGCAAGTTTCACTTTATCTTCTGAAATCAAAAATCCCAATTTTCCCACTTGCTTTTTAATACCTGTATATCCAATTTAACCATATTTAACTACAGATTCCAAAATCATTTTATACATTTCTTTACAAAATTTTCAATATTCATTCCATTTAAGTCCGTACGATGTACCTATATCATTCGTACGCAATACCGAATCCGATCGCTTACTCGATCACACAATTTCATTTCCGAATTAGTATCGTTCACCCGACTTCCTAGTGCGGACTCAGATCTGGTTTCTTGACCAGAAACCGTCATTCTTCTTGCATGGCCATAAACTATGATACAGAATTTTCTGAATCAATCAAAAATCCATATCCAGGGTTTGCCGTCGAAAATTGAGTGAAAAATCCTAACTCGGATCGATATAACTATATCGAAATTCTGTGCTCGAATCTAGATCAAATTGCTATGCGAATAAAATAATATACGTACATCCTACGTTTTTATCTCAATTGATTATCAGCTATATCAATTCTCTTTTTATTCACATTCATTTTGATTTCTATTCACTTATCAACGCTTATCATTTCACATATTTTTATTAAATGTTCACTCAGATGCTTATTTAATATATTTTCCCGACACCCATATTACTTAAGAATTTCATCATTCATTACTTAAGTTTCATATAAGCACTCTATATATTCTTGTATTATTACTCTACCACTTTAGCCTTTATATCCACTTATTTTAAACTGGATCTCCAGTCTCATATGAATTCAATTTACCATAATCTCAAGCCATATTCAATTAATCATTTCTCCAATTAGTTCCACTTACTAATTTATTTGAATCCCAATGGATTTATTTCCAATTCATCTTATCTCGAACAATATTTAATTAATCATACTTTAAATTAGTTCTACCTACTAATTTATTTTTAAATCTCAGATAACTTTTTTTACATCCTTTGGTTCCTTCGAACAAATTCTTCATTCTTCACCTTACTTTACATAATTTAAATTAAGTTTCAATTTTCAGTTTCAATTCTATTTGCTCACCAATTTAAATTTAATTTCAATATTGAATTTCACTTCCAAGTTGAATTTTATTTATAACACATGTTTAACTCCACAAAATCCATTTTTAACT
The DNA here is from genome assembly GCA_030765085.1 of Allium cepa. NCBI lineage: Eukaryota > Viridiplantae > Streptophyta > Magnoliopsida > Asparagales > Amaryllidaceae > Allium > Allium cepa. The sequence goes on from CM060930.1 coordinate 178,389,649, forward strand.
CATAATTCAAATTTGATTCAACCAATCAGAATTCCATTAACATACTCACTTAACTAATTTATTCAAATTAGTTTATTTCCTACTTTTAATTCAATATTTGATTTTTACCCTTCAAAAAAATCTCCTCCCTTAATTTTCTTGAGTTCAATCTATTTTATAATTCAAGTTTTGGATTTTTATTTTGGCTTATTAATTCCATTTCTAAGTTTTATAAGTCGCAACTTATTTATATCCATACTTTCATCCATTACAATCAATCCCGTTTACATTTTACTTTTTAACCCGGGATTATACATTTAATTTAGCCAAGTATATTTTTTTTTATTCAATGGGTTACCAATTCTTTTATAAGCCCTTGAAATCTATTTATTCCAATTCAATCTTATTTAACTTAACTCCAGTTAAATCTAACCTCCTACTATTCTTTTGACTTCACACCATTCATTCAAATTTTATTAAGTAAGAACTTAATTTCATTTAATATATCCACCACGTGATACAGTTCCATTTCACTTATATTTCAACTTTAATCCAAATCCAATCACAATATTATTAACTTAGCTTAAATTCATTTAATTCGACTTACTCTTCTAACTTATTAACTTTTTACAAGTTAATTCCATTCCAGGAAATTTTCAAACTTTATGAATTTCCACACCTTTTTATAATCGATAAACATTTTTAGTTAAACCTCCAGAGTTTAAACCATTACTTAGACACTCGAAACATTTTAAACCAATTCCAGAGCTTTCAATAATCACTTAAGTATTTCAAATATCATTTGAAATCAATTATCCAAAATTCTTTGGTAAATCAATTACCTCTTTGAATTTCAAAACCAACCCAGTTTGCAAACATCTCCCACTTAAAACATTCAAGCAGTAATTCCTCCTTGGAAACTCGAAAATGAACATCGATAATGGTGCAGTCATCACCGAAGTTATTTTTTAGCGACCGAAAAGAGTTTAGTGCTTTTATCCTTCCAAAACATTTCAAATATTTTTATATTCCAAATCTCACCAGATTTCATTCCTAGTTCAAAAATATTTCCCAAATAGTATTACTATTATTTCTCCAAAGCTCTTGAGAGCCATTTTCAAACCCAAAAGAATTTAGACATTTCCTAAAATTTCAAATTTTAAATTCTTTCAATCTATATCCAATATTCTCTGGAATTTACCTCATTTCAATTATAATTCACATTCATATATGAATCTATTTCTTAGTTTTCGGTTATGATTTCAATTTCTTATTCCATTTTACACAACAATGATAATAATTTAATATATCATTCCTAACAATCAAGCAACCATATATATCTATAATAATTTGCAAAAATTATTTCTTTTATATACACAAATAATTTGGGTAAAATTATTTCATTTACGCTATTTTAAAACAATACCGTATCGGTTTATCTTGTTTAAGAGTTTAGAGACTCCTATCGATGACATGGCGTCCCACATATCGACCAGAATCCATAAACTCTCAACCGATAAGCCAACACAATATAAAACAACTTTTATATTCACTAAAAAATACGCGCTTATATATATTAATACACTCAAACTCATTTCTAGAGTGCTACGGACTCTATTTAATGAGTAATTCCCACCAGAGCCAAGGTTCTCGCTTAACCTTTCAGCTTTGATACCACTATAATGACCCGCAAACCCGTACCCCTTGAGTCAACACTATTCTCCATCATATCAACTCAAAGTGAATGGAAATACGAACCATTAGGGTTAAAGAAGAAGGAAATAGAACAATATCGGAATCTTACCAACGCAGCAGAATACAATATAATAGATAAATACAGATCTTTACACAAAAGAAAATATATCTATTTATACATTACATCATCAGAGTATAATAAAAACATAACATATAACTGGACAGTAATCATAATCTGTCCTCACAAATTGAATACACAGCGGAATATTAATTATGTATGGGAGCACGTCTCGCCATCCATCTCGTCTCCCGAACTCCATACCATTCTCTCTTGTAATCTATAATACTCGGTGCAACCCGAGCATCATAGTGAAATAACACCGGAGTCAATCTGGAATACCAGCGTGAGAAAATCACACTCAATTTGATTATTTAAGTTTCAAAATCCTTTGAAAACAAAAGCATCTCGTAAGACCACGCCATAAATAAACATGTCAGGTTTTTACCTAACGAGAACCAAAACACTTTTTATCAAATCCGTCTGATATTATAATAAGGTCTATAGAAAGTAAAATAGAATCTAGCTGAAATTGCTTGCATCTCACATTTCAGCAATAGTTGGGCACAATCAAAACCATACAGGCGCGTAGGGAGAATGGATTTCCAACTAATGACTAGGCACTAGGGTACCACCTGTCACAGTACGTGGCCTAGATCACCGTACTGAGAATCCCTCCCGATCCTCTTTAAATTATTTAATTCAATAATTTAATTATCAAATAAATAGTGATATTTGAATTCAAGTTAAAAATTAACTTTTAAATATTTAAAATCAATTAAACATTTCGATTTCAAACATCCAAAAATTCTGGGTTGTCACAACATATATTTGTAGCGATGGCGATTTAGGACTTTGGAGTCAATCGTGACATAGTGTTTTGGTATATGATTAGTCCCGGTTGGAATTTTAGTGAGATCTTAGCTTATGATGCCACTATAGTATATTTTTGTGTCTAGATGACTTGTTGTGTGCAGGTGACACAAGTAAAGATATGTTTTTTTTTGCATAAGTGTTGATTTACTAGCTTATCAATATTATACACCTATATCATGTGTTTCACTCACCAGACATATACCCGACTCCCACTATTATTTCTTCTTCTTTAGTTATACTCAAATTGGTTGATAGATATGATTGGTGGTGACTTGAAGGCATGATGGTACGGTGGGGACCCCACATTTATCTACTAGGTATCTACTATTTTGTCTTTGTTATTCCCAGACCTTAAGCTGTTTTTGTTACTAGTGAAGAGAAATGATGTAAGTGAAGTGTATTTGATGTTGTATTATTTTGTTCGTTTGGGGCTATTGTATTATCGATTATATTTTATTTTATTTCTTCCATTTTATGTTTCAAAAAGTGTAGAATGTTGTGGATAGCTGTGTAATTTGTTTTATATTTTACTACAGAATGATCTACCATCTACGAGGTCTGCTTTGTTCGCATCATTTAATGCATGAATCGGGGTGTGAGCTTAGTTTTGGTGATTCCTACTAAATTATTGCATTTGAGAGAGCGTATTATATATATATATATATATATATATATATATATATATATATATAGTAGTACAACACATGCCATATATTTTAACTCATAGAGGTATTTGTTGACTTATCCCTTATTAAAGTAAACAACTATGAATTCAATAAATTTTGACATTTAAATAGTTTAGGGTAGAAGATAAATCCAACCCATTTGTTTTAATTTACTCCATAGAATATGCAACGAGCTGAAATTTTACTGCCTTGATTTACGTATATTTAATAAATGTTAAATATTCATATAATATGTTTTATAGATTAAAAATAATATGACTCTTTTAAATAATAACAAATGATGGTAAAATAGATTTGTAACGACCCAGGATTTTACAACTTTGAAATAGGCTATTTAGAAATATTTTATATAATCAATAAATTAGCAAATAAACATATTTTATTTATTTAATAATGATGATAAAATAGTTTTTTAAATTTTGTTCACCAATATAGATATTTCAAATAAAAATAGAAAATGTGACCGAAGAACATTTTTCGAAATTTTGACTTTTCGACACCTGAAAGTCGTCAGGAACATTGTGCACACTTAGTGCATCATGCACACACATATACAATATGATTATTAATAATAAAAAACTCTTATTTGCGTATTAACACATATCTAATCAATCATAAAAGTGGATGTGACAAATTATGTTATAAAAGACATATATATACATATAAACACACCTATATATATACAAATCTTATGTCACACCTTGGGTACCCTACAACATGGCCTAGGAGGGGGGTAACATGTATATATGAGGGAGAGGGGAGGTATGGGTGAATGCACGCATGTACTATTTTATTAAGTCACTTTACATATTTTAATAAATTCCTAAGCCTATGAATACTCCCTCATTCCTACATCCTCTTCTTTGTTTTCATTTACATTCTCATGTCAAAACCATCTTCTTATCTTCATGTATTTCAATGGGTTCCATCCTCAAATTTCTAAAATAAAAGATAGAGAAAATAGTGTAAAATTATAATTAAACTCCTTCATTTCACTTCCAAATCCATTCTCTACCAAGCAAAACCTATATGTACCCAAAAACCACCTAGGACGAGGCTTGTTCTAGTCATGGCCAACCCAAAAAAATGCATGTCCAAGCCCATTTAGCCTTCCAAGGGTCCACATCTTCACTTTGTTGAGCAAGGAGCAAGTGAGCCAGGTTGAGAGCAATTTTAGTTTGATTTAGAAAAGTTACAGCGAGTAAAGTCCATGTTTTTAAAACTCAAGTTACTAACTTTTTCAAGTTGTAAAATCTATGAGTTAAAATGCTGCTTAAATATGTGTCATGTTATATGTTGGGTATGCATACATATATTTGATTTGGTGTTGATTGCTTATATCGAAGTTTGTGTAACAGCCTGATATTTTCAACCATTCGCATCCACACATGCCGGATTTGAATTGCTCAAAATACCAGATTATTAATTTATATTTGGCTAAGCTCAACATATACAATAAATAAATACATCACAGAATCATAGACACAGAGTAATATACAATATGCAGCGGAAACAAAAGAATAGTAGTTCATGAAGCTACTATATATAAATAACAGAGTTAAATAAGATACAATGGAAGTCTGAAATAAAATAGTCAAATACAAGACCATAATACATCACTGGAATCAACTGAATAACTGCAAGCTGAAAAGATGTAGATGGATCTCCAAACGAAGCTCCATCTCCAAAGGTGAGTCTCAAAAGCCATATCACTCAGTCTGACCCGAGCGTAAAGCAGAACACAAAACACACGAGTCAAGATTAACATTCTTATATCAATACATCCAACTCAAGTGAAATATCAACTGAAATACAAGTAACTCAAAGGATGTTTGGGATAACCATCCTTTAAGAATCCATTAAACTATCTAATATGTAGTAATATACGCTATTTTAATAATGTCTAAAGTAAAGTATAATCTATTTAAAAATAGTGTTAAGGCGTTACCCCATATCCCCCTTAACACATTTTATAGTGTCAATATTCTATACAGTACCTCGTACCTCCAGATCGAGAGGCTACCATAAATACTCCATAGGTACGACACAAATCAAACTTATAGAAAAGCACGTTGGGGTCGGTGACACGACACAACTAGGAAATACTAGGGTAGTTATACCAATTACACTTCTGGGCTGGTGGTAACGCATAGCAGCCACTACCGTCCACCTCAAACACACTCCCAAAATAAAAAATCAAAATTGGCTGCCAAATCAATCACAAAGTCAGAGTATAGTATCGAAGGAGTGTGTCCGATCAGAGGAGCTACCACATTGGCCCGTCGATTCCTCATGTTTTAGCAACTTTATGCCAACTCACGGGAGTCGGGTCCACGTATATACCTCATATAGGATCATCGCCACCATCTTGCTTCTTTTTGGAAGCTCCACCGCGTACACAGTTGTTAAAGTGGTTTTCGGAGTTGTCAGAGAGTATGACAACTTCCAATCCCGATCTCTTTGATAAACAACCGTTATTATAACACCGCGGTCATTTAAAAATTGTTTATACTTCAAAATCAAATATCATTGCCATTTCAAAACCATATCAATATGATATCATTTTCATTTCAACCCAAAACGATTTTCTCATATTCTACAGATCGTTCGAGTATGTATCATTTCAACCCATAGGGAATTCTATACTAACAGGGAACTTGCAGAGTGATAACAGATATGATAATAATATAATAGGCATACATCATCAATAAAATTATAGATAATGGTGTCAGATGTCACATGTGAACAGATACAGATAATAACATATATATGGAAATGTAAATAACTAACTGCAACATATTTCAATTATCGTTTCAATTGAAATCAAATTTAATAAATATGAACGTTAATCATGAGTGATTGCCCACCTTTCGAGGCTAGAGGATATAGAACGAAATGAGCTATGAATCTAGGCACGAATTTCGAAGCAAAGCACGATGAACCCGAGTTCGACGGACAAACTGATAAATATGGATTGATGAAAATGAATTGGGAACATCTTAATAAAACTGAAACAGTATAAATATTATATTCATATATCTCTTCTCTATTCATTAATATAAAATTTTAAACTAAATTTTACAATAACATATATATATTTCTAAAGAAAAATCCATATATCAACATTTATTATAAACCAATATAAACAATTTATTTTAATATATAATAGCTTATAAAATATATAACAAATGTTTTATATCAATATCCAAAAAAAATCTACTACATAACTTTTTATATAAACCACTTACATTGGAACTTTATATATGCAGATTGCCAATAGCATACCACTAACATATAGATACTCTTTTAAAATATCACATAACATAAATCACTTGTAAAGCATAGATAATACATCATCAATAATATAAAGTATGCTGCAAACAAATATAAAATCGTATATACATTAGAAATATATGCTATATAAAATATTTCAATACACGTTCATAAGCTAATATATACATATACTCTGTACATAAACTGCCACCAACACTACACTTACATGTATAAAATAAACAAATAAGGGCAAGTCGTATCTATCAACAAACAGATGCGAATAAAATTATACTGTAATTAGAATATATATGCAAAACAGTATGTATATAAAATATATGCAGACAATATTTATAAATAGTAGAGTACATATGAGCTATGCGTACAATATATATAAATCTGGATATTCAATATACTTATATAAATTTAGTCTGATATTCAATAAATCTAGATATTCAAAAGGTAAATATTTTGTAAACTTTAACATAACATCCAATAAATCTATATATAAGTCAATATGTGACTATATATGACTAAAAATCTTTAAAACGCAAACATGTTTTCATTTAATATATATATATACACACACACATATATACTAACGATAATTTTAACTTTGCAAAATGAACTTATATATATATATATATATATATATATATCGATAATTACTTTTATCACATAATATGGTAATTAATTATATACAACAACATAAAATAAAATATATACCTACATAATGAAAAATTATTTTATAAAACGAGACAACAGTAAACACAATCCGGAAATGGGTATGCAAACATATAATTAAGCCTATATGCAGACACTACACAACATTTTAAAACTTATTTATTTTGGCTACGTATATACTAAAATATGCTTACTGTAAAATATATATAAACTGTAAAACATATATTATAATTTTCTGTAAAAAATAAATCCTATAATATATATAATATACCTTATGAACCAAATAAGCAGCAGGCTCGAGCTTGGAAAACATCAAGGTTGAGAGGTAGCGGAAATGAAGAGAAAAAGGAGGCATGCGATTCTCGACCTGGGCTAAGAGATTCAGGGAAAAAGATAGGGGAGGCCGATAGTTGTTCACTGCATGAGGAGGAGTGAAGCATGGCTAAGGCCGAGGTGGTCAGGGTGGACTCAGGCTCGGTAAGGCAGAGCAGCAGTGGTGGGAAGTGGCGGCTCGAGTAGATGCACGGTGAAGTTGGAGGTGGCTCTGGCCATTTGTATGCTGCTCGGAGGTAATGAAAGTGGAGGGCGTTGTCATCGGGTTGGCTGTTTCGTTGGTGGAGGGTGAAAGAAATGCGGCAGCCATCATATATGCTCTATATATAATTTTTTATTTATTTCCAAGCATGGCCGAAAGAGAGAAAAAGAAGTAGAGAAAGAGGAGAGTTTGAAAGGCAGTGAAAAATGAGACAGAAAAGGTGAAAGAAAAGGAATGTTTCAAATTCATAAATAAAATTAATGAATAGAATATAGGGAAAAGTACAAGACATTGGTTCAATTCAGAAATTATATAAAACGACTGACTATTTGGTTCACCCAGTGGAAATGTAAAGATACAAGGAAACAAAACAAAACAAAAGCTTAAACGGGTAACGATACAACAATCGATACACTGATTTTACCACGCATTGAGCATTGAAACCCACAAATGAATATACTGTGGGAATCAGCATGACGAGATGATCAAAATGGTATACTGATATCAGTGGTACGACCATCTAATCAAAAGTCGATATCGATACCGAAAAGCTGCTAAAACGCCGAAAATAAGATAAACGGAGCAATAACAGTCAAAATTTGGAGAAACAAAATATGACGTCTCACTTAGAAGATTATTTACAAATTTATTGTATAAAAACATTCAGGTTTGAAAAACATTTTATTATCATCAACTTTTCACCATTTGAATTTAAATAAAAATTACACAAAAAAATAAACCTCCATAATTTCTTATGAAAATTTACCATTTGCTATGTTAAAGTAGACTTAATTCAAATATCAAATTTGTATTCCAAAATTTTATTATTTAAAATTTCACAAAAAATTCCAATTAAATAAACTAATAAAACCACTAAATTTTCCGGGTCGTTACACTCTCCTCCACTCAAAACTTTTCGTCCTCGAAAAGGAGCGAGGTAGGAGAATAGAAACAACCAGAAAAAAAATAGATTGAAAAACAAATAAATCAATTAATTTAAACCATATAGATTTCAAATTTTTAATTAGTTAATATTCAATGATTGATTTCAAATTCAAGGCATTTTAATAAGTTGATTTAATTTCAATTTATAAATTCTTTTAACATTATTTATTTTATCTATCGCGTTTATTATTCAATTAACTTATTATTCTATTTATCTAAATCAATATTTTTATAACTAAAATTTAAGTGTAAAACATTTATTATAACCACTCAAATTTTATTTACAAAATCATTCATATTTTATATTATCCGATTACATATTCAACTTCTGAATAATTTAGGTAAGTTATATTAGAATGAAATTGGGTATTATACAAGTAAAATTTCCTTATTCAATTTATTTCAAGTTTAAATATTTGTTAAAATTTAAGAGTTCAATTTCCGATTTCATCTCAAACTGTTTAGAGATAAATATATATATTTTTTCAAATTTAAATATTTATTACAAATTTTGGCTTCATTTTATAATCGAAATCATCCTTTAACATAAATTTAAGAATTAAATTTCCCAATTGACTTCAAACAATTTAAAGATAAATATGTATACATTTACTATATATATCAAATCAAATCTTTTTTTTGAAACTGGGTTAATTTGATTTCGAACTAGGCTTTGCGGCCCATAGCAAAATACACGGCTTCATAATAAATATTACAATAGATATTCCGACACAAACTACAGACAAACATTCGTCCGTAACTCTACTTTCCTATTTAGGTCTACTATGGCGGCTGCTAGTTCATTGATTGAGTTCGTCCGCTCAACTCCATCTTCCTCAACGTCGCCAATAGTTGTTTTACTTGTTCCAATGCAGTGGTAAGTATCTTCTTCGGAATTCTCTCTGTAATCATACTGATTCCTCTATTGATTTGGTTTGTGAGAGCTAATGCTGTAGGATCTAGATTAACCCTAGAGGGGGGGGGGGTTGAATAGGGTTATAGCAAATTTTATCAAGTTAAACGCAAAAACAAACTGCAGAGAAATAAATATGCTGAAAGTAAATCACACACAAAATTTACCCAGCTTCGGCAACCCCTGCCTACTGCTGCATTCCCAGATTTCTATTAGAATTAAACAGTCTCCCGCTTACAAACACTCTAACAGACTTGCACACCCTGCTACCGCCTATAAAGTTTTGCAAACTCGTACACCATGCTCACTGAACTAATTCTAACTAGACAATCTGACCTACCTACAACCTAGGTGGTGATTTACCAAGATTTGAACCTTAAAGAAAATTTAAAACAAACTAAAAACCAATTTTAAACTAAAAACCTAAAATATAAACTAAATCCCCCTTTATAAAAACTCCAAACAAATAAACTAATGCCCTTTTGTAAAACAAGGCCGGCCCATTTTATTCTTTCACCCGATCCATTTTCTCTTTTGCTATGGCGGCTTCGTTTCGTTCCGAATTAGGCTTCGTTCCCTTGTGAAAATTAGGGCTTTCTTCAATTTCGATTTCTCTGGTTTGTGATGCTCTTTGATCACTGCTTCTCTGATGGTCGGCTCTTGAGGTCAGCTGCTTGATTGTCTTCGAGATTGCGAATTACCTCTGGTACGTTGTTCGAATCTTTTGCTTTGTCAGGATTTAATCTGATTATTCTTGTTAGCTCTGCATTGCCGATGATGAACTTGTGGGTTTATATTTGGATTTGATTCGATTTTTCCACACTTGCCGATGATGATTTGGGTGATGTATTTATATGAATTCTGAGACCCTAATCAATTCTATACTTTCCTAAATTTTTCTTTCCTGATATTGTTACAACTTGATACACACGGTTTTGTTTGTGCAGCGTTCGATTTAACTTGTTTGATACGGTAGAAACTTTCCCTTTTTACTTTTCTTTGACTATTTCAATGATACGTACTTGAATTTTTCAAACACGAATTTTATCACTTGACTTTGAGTTTGTTTCCATTTGTTCATCTCGACTTGTTTGCGTCTGCATTGTAGTTTGCATTATTCATGTATTTGCTGGCTTGTTCTTGCATTATTCATGTATCACATTTGTAGTTTGCGTCTGCATTGTAGTTTGCATTGTACATCTCGACTTGTTCTTGTATTCACTGTCCTCACATGTACATGCTTCATGTCATACTTCCATGGTCTGGTTCTCGGCCTATATTGTTCATGTAATCTTTAGTTGCTTGTATATATGTACTTGCTTGGTCTGTAGCTCAAAGTTTCTTATGTATACTTGTGTGCTAGTTGAAATTCTGATGCCTTTGCGTCTCGGCCTCGAGCTCTGTCTTTACTTCTGATCTGATGCATTTATTGTTGGCATATTGGCTTGTTAGTTTTCATGAGTGATCTTGTGAACTGTTTTGATCACTGGGCACTGCTTGAGTAATTTGTACATGTTGCTGCTTTTGCTTGCATACCCATTCCTGCAACACTCATTGTCACTGCTGGAGTTGTTGCACTTGTGTTGCTCACCATTGTGCATGCATGTTTTCCTGTGTTCATGCTTGTGACATTCATGTTGTTTGCTTCATGTAGCTTTTGTTTACCGAGTCTTGATAGTCAAGTTGGATTCATGTCTACTGCATAGTGGTCTTCATTGTTACTGCTTATATTGGTGGCAATCTTCGAGTCAGTTTGCATCATTACAGTGGTTTCTTGACGGTGCACTGTCACACTGCATTCACATTGTCACTTGTAGTCTTATCAAGTGTATATCGATGTGCACGGCTTTGTGGCATGTACAGTGATACACTGTGCATGTCACATTGTTCGTGTATGATGAATTCAAATGTAAATGATGACGAACAACCCAAATAACCGAGGCAAACAATATTTTCAAAAATCATATTTCATTTTTTATTGCAAAAATATTTCTTTTTCAATTTTACTACGTTAGTGAATATTTTTGCAGATTTCTCAGATGTTGGATTATAACTGGAATGAAATTGAAGATAAACTACGAGTGTGAGTGATATGTAGTGAGGCATTTATGTAAATTGAATTGTGATGTAATTACAATCAAAATTGTATATGTATAGTGAGAGCTTGAATTTTTACTATTCAAAATTGTAATAAATATTTGTTTGAATAAAATTTCTGTTTGAATTCAAATTATGTGTAATTTATTCTGTTTGAATTCAAATGCTGTGTAATTTATTTTATTCAACAAATATTCATTTAATCTATGAAAAATAAAATAATACATTAACAAATACATTTAAATGAATATATATATATATATGTTTATTATCATCAAACAAAAATCATATAAGGGCAAAGCGCATATTCAACAAACGCATCCTGTTTTTTATTCTCGAAAGCCCTACAGTTTCGCTCCTTCCAGATGAACCACAGGGAAGTTATAAGACCAATTTTGCCAATCTCCTTCATCAACTTCGAGAGGTTGCTCCTATCGTGCAGGTACTCCACCTCTTCTGTTAAGTTTCTAACATAATTAGTGAGATGAAGTCTGGTTTTTTGAGAACACCATATTTTTTTTGAATATTCACAATCGAAGAATAAATGATCGTGTGTTTCCTCATCTCTGTGACATAAGTAGCATGTTGTGTCTTCCAAGATATTCCATTTATGTAATCTGTCTTTAGTGGGTAGTTTGCCCAGAATTGCCTTCTAGAGTGTGTGCGCCATTTTGGGGGTATTTGATTTGCTCCAGACAACAGTGAACCATTAACTTATGGACATTTGTTCCTTGATTCTTCCCAAATTTCACTAAACTTAAATTGATTTTTTGAGTTTGTCTTCCATATCCATTTATCTTCAGATTCTTCCCTATGGATATATTTGCATCTGATTTCCTCCTGATAGTTAAGAGTTAGTAAGTCGTTGGTGCATTGCCATTCTCCATTCTCCATAATATCAGCTACCTTCCAATTAGGGGATCCATAAGCCGAAAAGGCATCCCAACCTAATCTGTCAATGAAGCTTTTAGAATTAAGCCATGGGTCTCTCTAGATATCAGTATTTCTGCCATTAGCAATCACTCTGTCTAGATACTTTTGAAATCCATCTCTGATCCTAAGAATATTCTTTCAAGTGATGGAGGAATTATTATCTATTTTAATAGTCCAAAAATTTTCTTTCAGATATCTAGCTCTCATCCAAGTAGCCCACAAGTTTTTTGATGTCAGCACATTCCAGGCTAATTTGAGACTGTACACTTTTTTGAGTTCAAAAAGATTTTTCAAGCCAACTCCACCCTCTGTCTTTTTCCTACACAAGTTTGAGTATTTAACTTTATGCATCCCCACTTTCCATATAAAATCAGCACACACCGAGTTAATTTTTTCAATGGAGCAATCTGAAATTTGGACAGATTGTAGCCAAAACCTAACTTTAGAGGTGATGACTGTGTGTACTAACTCTACTCTGCCTGCAAAAGACAGGAGCTTTGACCTCCAACCTTGTAATTTATCTCTAATGTCATCTATAAGCTTGCCACATTCCATATCAGTGATTTTGTTATTAGACAAGGGAACCCCCAAATACTTGACTGGGAGATTTCCCTCAGTAAATCCCATCCTGTCTAGCATAATCTTCTTGTTTAGGAAGTATTTGCTAAAATAACATTTAGTCTTCAACTCATTTAGTTTAAGCCCTGCACAAGTTTCCAGTTCTTTAAAGATGGATTTGATTTTTCTATTGCTTTCAAGTTGCCTTTGACCACCACTAGCAAGTCATCTGCATAAACTAGATGCGTGACATTTGGGATGTTACTGTATACTGGCTGAATGAGTCCCTGGAAATTCGCCAACTCCATTTGTAATTAAACCATTCCATAGCTACTGCAAATAAGTATGGGGAAAGAGGGTCACCTTGTCTAATTCCATGATTGCATTGTATATATCCTTTTGGGGTACCATTAATCATTGTTGAAAAAGTTGGTGTATTTAGACAGAATTTTATCAATTTTAGCATTTTCGTTGGGACCTCCATGGATTCCAGCATATGAATGATGAATTTTCTGTTAACCTTATCGTATGCCTTTTGTAGATCCACTTTAATGCATAATTTATCAGCTCCTTGTTTATTAAAATTCCTAATCAATTCATGAGCCATCAAAGAGTTTTCTGAGATGAATCTTCCCTTGATGAATGCACTTTGGCATTGTGATATTAAATCTGGTAGGACTTTATTCAGTCTTTTACAGATAATTTTACTAAGAATTTTGTAGATGACATTATAGCAAGCTATAGGCCTATACTCTTCAATTCTCTCTGGTTTCTTAGTTTTGGGAATGAGAGAAATGAAAGTATGATTAATTTCTTGAATTAACTCACTTGTATCAAATGCTTCATTATATGCTTTTATCATAAATTCTTTCAGGTTTATCCAATACATTTTAAAGAAGGCTGCCCCCATTCGATTAGGCCTGAGGCAGGAATCACTGTGGATGGAGGATACAACATCTCTCAATTCCCCTTCCATAAATCGGAGCTGTCAACATACTAGTTCCTTCAGTGGAAATTTTCCTTTTGCAGATGACTTGAGGTAATTGATTACTATTATCACCATTATATAATCTTGAGAAATAAGTAATTGCTTGGTCTTCTATGTCTTTTAGATGTCTAGATGCATCACCATGTTCGTCTAAATAATTTTGCAAATTATTATGGTGTTGTCGTACAGACATTTTAGCATAGAGAAATTTATTACATTCATCTCCTTGGATAAGCCATTTCTCTTTGGCCTTTTGTTTTAGTTCTACTGCCTGTTATTCATTTCTTCTTTAAGACGTCTTTGTATTGTATAGAATTTTGCATTTAGGCGTTCGTGTAGGGGGGTCATCATCAAGTCTATGCTGTATGTTTTCTAAATGTTGCTGGATTTCTGTGATTTTGTCAATGGTCTTGGGTCTGCACTTGTTCCAATCCTTGAGTATGTTTTTCATGATTTTTATGAGCATTACAAATCGATACATATGGTTACCTGAAGGAATCCTTACTGTGTTAAAGTTCACAACTTCCTCAAATCCATATCAAAGGCCAGTGATTTGCATAACGGAAAGGTTTTCCCTTATGCATATCGGCATCTTCATTGAATTGTAACAAAAGAGGACAATGATCGCTTGTCGAACAAGGTTGAACAATCACTTTAAAATTTGGAATTTTATTAAATAGCTCTGAATTTCCTAAAACCCTGTCTAATTTTGATGTAATTTTCCTGGACTCACCACTTTTCCATGTGTATTTCAGGCCAGAGTGGTATGCTTTAGCAAGTCCACTTGATAACACACAGTTATTAAATTCAGCTACTTGTGCTATCCTCAATGTAAGTCCACCTTTCTTTTCATTAGTCCTTAGAACAACATTAAAATCTCCTGTGACTATCCATGGGATGTTGATGTTTTTGGACTTGTTGGTTATTTGTTTCCATAATTCCATTCTTTCAAAGGCTAGGTTTTTTGCATATACAAAGGTAATTACTATCTTCAACCCCCTAATATTGTGGAATTTAATAGTTATTTGTTGATCACTCATATCCATGATAATGCCATTCCAACAATTACTTTCCCAACCCACTGTAATTCTGCCTTTAGTTTGGGTTGTATCAAAATGCCACTGATTTCCAAACTGGGTTCTCATCATCTCTAAGTTATTATTATTCAATTTATTTTCCAGAAGAGCTAAAATAGTAGGCCTATATTTAGCCTTCAAAATGTGGAGGTCTAGTTTACGTGTATCATTGTTAAGACCTCTCACATTCCAACATATGATAGACATTATGATTTTTTTGGTAGATTTGCTCTGAGTAACCGGAGCAGTACCTACCAGAAATGATTTAATAGTTCTGCCTTTGTCATTCGTCAGAAATTGATTATCATATGCTATATTGCGTTCTTTGTACTTACTGATATCTTCTGACAATTCTTCTTCCTCCTCGTCTCCAAATGAATCCAATTCAATGTCCAGCTTGTGGATATCTCATAGGGAATTTGGCATCTCCTCCTCCCCCCTTCCTGTTCAGCGGGTGATGGTACCACAGTCTGCAGAGCCTGAACCTGCATTATTTGGTGGTGATTTGATGCAAGTGGATCCTGTGTGTCAGAGTAATTCAGGTGATCCTTTGTATAAGGTGTATTCTCTGTCTGAGCAGGAGTTAGATGAGATGCTTGCACTAATTCACAGCACGACTCCATAGTATCCTTCAGTTGATGCTCTGGTTGATAATATATATTGAGGGAGATGTTTTGTATATTTTTTGTAATCTCCTCCTTATTTTTTGGACTACTGGTTTCAGGTAAGTCTGTGGTGCTTTTTGGTCTTTCTACCCAAACCTTCTGCCTCTCTTTTATTTTGCTTTGACATTGTTGATTAGTATGTCCGAAGCACAAACATTCACCACACTTAGGTGGAACAAATTCGTATTCCACCTCTTGATTATAAATATTGCCCTGCTTGTCTATGGCTTTTACTATTTTTGGCAATACAGTGCTAGCTGAAATCTCAGCCAGAACCCTAGCATATTTAATTCTTTTGACTTTCCTGGTATTTTCATCTATATCAGTTGGCCTCCCTACTAGACTTTCCAGTTTGCTAACACATCTCATGTTCCACAAAGCAAGATCCAAATTGTTAAATTTAACCCAAATAGGATAGGTTGTTAGCATAGCATGTTCAAAATTGAAGTCAGCCTCCTATTTACGCATCAAAATAAGTCCGCTATCCATAAACCAAGGACCTCCATTGATGATTCGTTGAAAATCTTCTTCCAGTTCAAATTTTATCAAGTTGACACCATTATCACGAGGGTATACATCCCAAGACCCTTTTGGTTTCCATGTTCGTTTAATATAAGCATTAAAATGAACGAAATATGGCCTTTTGCCTGCCATATAAGCATAGATCGAGTGTTGCCATAAACGTTTAGATTCTGCATAATCTTCCTCGTTTATCAGTTGGAATAAGTCGTCTCTATTGATTTGTGGCTCATAATAATTTGTCGTGCCCTTAAGCTCTATTCTGGATACAACAGCTTCTATCTAGGGTTTCGCCTTTGGAAACCCCTTGTTTGATTTGAGAGCCTCTACAAACGAGCTCTTATTCTTTCCCCTTTGCTTAACCTCCTTCCAGCCTCCGCCATCATCTTCTTCTTCCGCACCTAGGGTTTCGGGAATACCCGATCTAGCTGCCATTACAAGTTAAATTATCAAATCAAATTTATAATCATATGCCAATATATATTATAAATCATGTCATACTTTAGAAATTAAAATAAGATTTATTTTCCAAAGTAAAAGTGTAGGAAAGCTACAGAATGGTCTCTCCACTCTGAAACTCGAAAATGAATGTCGATGATGCGGTCGTCATCACCGAAATTATTTTCCAGCAACAAAAAAATAGAGCACTGATTTAGACATTTCAAAATTCTTTGAAACAATTTCTATTTGAAAATACTTTAAATAATATACACTTAAAACCTTAAAAACCAATTTTTGGAGTCACCGAGAATTAAATTCTCAGAATATAATTTAAATTCATTTAAATTCTGAATTGATTTATGCCCATGTTTTTATAATTCCATTTATTTATATCATGTGACAACAATCAATGATTTACAAAGCAATAAATGAAAATCCAATATTATCATTTCATTAGCCAATTGTTTTTAACAATTATCATTAGAAAATTTACTTATATCTATATGATATAATCATACAAAATTATTAAATTTTGAAAATAATTATCTCAGTTTGCTCTGTTCAAGTGTTTTGAAAATCCTATCGATAACATTGATCAGACAAATCAATCGAAAACCCAAATCAACATTAACAACTCAAATAACGTAATATAAAATACATTTTATATATATACAAATACACTCCCTCACTCGATGCTTCTGGAAATGGATTTCAAAACAAGGATAGAGAAACAAATTAAGGGGACCCTAATCAAAATAATTCTAGTTAAGAAGATAGCTTTGAATGGGAGATAAGATAATTAAATTGCAAAATAGGAAGATGGATAAGTTTATATAAATCGCGAACAACCTTAACCGTTTCGACCGTGACTTCAAGAATAAGATCAATGCAGAATTCCGAGGCAAATCGACATTCGATCGCAAAAGATAGAATTCAGGCATAACAGAAGACAGATAGCACCGTAAACCGAGGATACAGAAATCCACGGTAAATCAATGCCTATTTTAAAGGAGTTTCACCCCTTTACAAATCATTTGAAGATTGGCGAAACCGCCAGGTTATTATAAAGATCATTCAAAGTGGAGTTATTGGATACTCCAAAATCAAGAAGAATTTGAATATGGGAAGACAAGAGTGGATTTCAGAATGAATAGGGGAGTTCCAAAGTTTTAGCAGCACCTTAGACAATGGGAAAGAAATTCAAGCTCGAACGAAAGTAATTCTGTAATTAAATCTACTACATATACTATATTTTTCCTAAAACCAAAGCTTTGATACCACATGTAGCAGCCTGATATTTTTAACCATTCGCATCCACACATGCCGGATTTGAATTGCTCAAAATACTGGATTGTTAATTTATATTTGACAAAACTCAACATATACAGTATATAAATACATCACAGACACAGAGTAATATACAATATGCAGCGGAAAGAAAAGAATAGTAGTTCATGAAGCTACTATATATAAATAACAGAGTTAAATAAGATACAATAGAAGTCTCAAATAAAATATTCAAATACAAGATCATAATACATCACTGGAATCAACTGAATAACTTCAAGTTGAAAAGATATAGATGGATCTCTAAACGAAGCTCCAACTCCAAAGGTGAGTCTCAAAAGCTGTATCACTCAGTCTGACCCGAGCGTAAAGCAAAACGCAAAACATTCGAGTCAGGATTAATATTCCTATATCAATAAACCCAACTCAAGTGAAATATCAACTGAAATATAAGTAACTCAAAGGATGTTTGGAATAACCATCATTTAAGGATCCGTTAAACTATCTACTATGTTGTAATATACGCTATTATAATAATGTCTAAAGTAAAGTATAATATATTAAAAAATAGTGTTAAGGCGTTAATTACCCATATCCCCCTTAACACATTTTATAGTGCCGATATTCTATACAGTACTATCGTACCTCCAGATCGGGAGGCTACCATAAATATTCCATAGGTACGACACAAATCAAACTCGTAGTAAAGCACGCTGGGGTCGGTGACACAACACAACTAAGCAATGTCGGGGTAGATATACCAATTACACTTCCATGCTGGTGGCAACGCATAGCAACCAATACCGCTTACCTCGAGCCACACTCCCAAAATCAAAAATCAAAAGTGGCCACCAAATCAATCACAAAGTCAGAATATAGTATCGAAGGAGTGTGTTCGATCAGAGGAGCTACCTCATTGGCCCATCAATTGCTCTTATTTTAGCCATCCTATGCCAACTCACAGGAGTCGGGTCCACATATACACCTTATATAGGATCGTCGCCACCATCCTACTTCATTCTGGAATCTCCACCATGTACATAGTTGTTAAAGTGGTTTTGGAGTTGGCAGAGAGTATGACAACTTCTGATCCTGATCTCTTTAATAACCAACAGTTATTATGACACCCCGATCATTTCAAAATAGTTTATATTTCAAAACCAAATATCATTGCCATTTCAAAACTATATCAATACGATATCATTTTTATTTCAAAACCAAAATCAATATGATATCATTTCCATTTCAAATATATCCTTTTCCAAAATTCTAGCACTTTCAAAGTCAACACTTTCGAAAGCAAACACTTGAAATTATAACACTTTCAAAACATAATACTTTGAAATTCATAACTTTGAAAACATAACTTCCACCTCTCAAACAGTTTAGATATTAAAATAGTATATATAATAAAGTAGTTTACAAAGTAAAATAGTTTATTTAAAAAGAGTTATAGGTTAAAATAGTTTATATTAAAAGAGTTAGCATATTAAAATAGTTAGCATACTAAAATAGTTTATACTAATATATTAAAAATAATTTATAAAGTAAAATATATGAATAGTTTCAATATAATTTAAAAATACTTTATATAATAAAATAGCTTCTTTGAATTTCACAAATCGATTCCAAATCAACTCGAATTCCAAAATTCAAATTTTATCAAACCTCAAATCATCAAATTCACTTAATTCAGTTTCTCAATAACCATTCCAAATTATACTGATTTCAAATACATATTTGAACCACAAAATAAACCATTTCAATTTCAATATTTTTTAAAAACTTTAAGTATACAAAAATTTCGAAACTAGATTTTGATAATTTCATATGTGTATCAAATCCAATTTACTATTATTTAGTTTTGAAATATTTACTCGATAAATCAAATATCATTTTAATAAACCACAAATTTCAAATTACTAAATATTTCCTTCAATTTATTTAAACTTTAAATATTCATTTTAAATCATCTTAAACCAAATCAAGTTATCAAATCGTATCCTTTTTAAAAACCTCAAATTCCATAAGTTTCAGATCGATTTAATTAAACATCATTCT
Organism: Allium cepa; assembly: GCA_030765085.1. Taxonomy (NCBI): domain Eukaryota; kingdom Viridiplantae; phylum Streptophyta; class Magnoliopsida; order Asparagales; family Amaryllidaceae; genus Allium; species Allium cepa. The sequence continues at coordinate 178,409,915 of CM060930.1, forward strand.
TAATTAAATACAATTTTAAATACAATTTCAAATCAATTTCAAATCTATTTCAAATCTATCTTCTCAACCTTAATTTATTTAATCATTATAAACTATATATAAAATATAATTTAAATAAATACTTAACCATATTATATTTTAATAAAATCAAACTTTATTATTAATTTATTTTATATTAATTTTTTTTTATACATAGCTTAAAATCGAGAATTAACTATATACAAAATAACATTCATATAATATATAAAATCAATATTTATATAAAAACATATATTTCTTTCCAAAAACCATAGAAATCAATTTTAAAATATTTTTATATATATAGACCAACAGTGTCTGTATATAATTTTCTATCCTATGGTCATGTGATACAGATACTTATCATTTCAATCCGCAATTTAAATATATATGTGTGTGTGTGTGTGTGTGTGTGTGTGTGTGTGTGTGTATCATTTCAACCCGCAATCCCAAATTCAATTCAATGAAAATCGCTTGGGTTTATCATTTCAACCCATAACGATTTTCTCTTATTCTACAGATCGTTCAGGTACGCATCATTTCAACCCATATAGAATTCTTTACTAACAGGGAACTTGCAGAGTGATAACAGATACGACAATAATGTAACAGGCATATATCATCAATATAAATGACAGATAATGGTGTCAAATGTCACAGGTGAACAGATACAAATAATAGCATACATATAGCAATGTAAATAACTAACAACAGCATATTTCAATTGTATTTTCAATTGAAATCAAATTTAACAAATATAAGAATGTTAATTGTGAGTGATTGCTCACCTTTCGAGGCTAGAGGACATACAACGAAATGAGCTACGAATCTAGGCACAAATTTCGAAGCAAAGCACGATGAACTCGAGTTCGACGAACAAGCTGATAAATTAGGATTGATGAAAATGAATTAGGACCATCTTAATAAAACCGAAACAGTATAAATATATTCATATGTCTCTTCTCCAATAATTAATATAAAATTTTGAACTAAATTTTACAATAACACACACACACACGTGTGTGTGTGTGTGTGTATATATTTTTCTAAAGAAAAATCCATACATCAACATTTATTATAAATCAATATAAACAATTTATTTTAATATATAATAACTTATTATATATAACAAATGTTTTATATAAATATCCAAACAAAACCTACTATATAACTTTTTATATAAACCACATACATTGAAACTTTATATATGCAGACTGCCAACAGCATACCACTAACATATAGATACTCTTTCACAATATCACATAACATAAATCACTTGTAAAGCATAGATAATACATCATCAATAATATAAAGTATGCTACAAGCAAATATAAAATCGTATATACATTAGAAATATATGCTATAGAAAATATTTCAATACACGTTCATAAGCCAATATATACATATACTCTGTACATAAACTGCCTCCAACAACACACTTACATGTATAGATTAAACAAATAAGGGCAAATCTTATCTATCAAAAAACAGATGCGAATAAAATTATACTATAATTATAATATATACGCAAAATAGTATGTATATAAAATATGTGCATACCATATTTATAAATAGCAGAGTACATATGAGCTATGCGTACAATATATATAAATCTGGATATTCAATATACTTACATAAACTTAGTCTGATATTCAATAAATCTAGATATTCAAAACGTAAATATTCTATAAACTTTAACATAGCATCCAGTAAACCTATATATAACTCAATATGTGACTATGCATAAGTAAAAATCTTAAAACTGAAAACATGTTTTCATTTAATACACACACACACGAACGGCAATTTCAACTATGCAAAATGAACTTATATATATATATATATATATATATATATATATATATATATATATCGATAATTACTTTCATCACATAATATGGTAATCAATTAAATATAGCAACATAAATAAAATATATACATACATAATGAAAAATTATTTTATAAAATGAGACTATAGTAAACACAATACGGAAATAGGTATGCAAACATAAAATTAAGCCTATATGCAGACAACACACAACATTTTAAAACTTATTTATTTTGGCTGCGTATATACTAAAATATGCTTAGTGTAAAATATATATAAGCTGTAAAACATATATTATACTTTTCTATAAAAAAAATATCCTATAATATATATAATATACTTTATGAACCAAAGAAACAGCAGGCTCGAGCTTGGAAAACAGCAAGGCGGAGAGGTAGCGGAAATGAAGAGAAGAAGGAGGCGTGCGGTTCTCGGCCTGGGCTAAGAGATTCGGGGAAAAAGAGAGGGGAGGCCGGTAGTTGTTAACTGCATGAGGAGGAGTGAAGCATGGTCGAGGCCAAGGTGGTCAGGATGGACTCGGGCTCGGTAAGGCGGAGCAACAGTGGTGGAAAGTGGCAGCTTTCGAGTGCCTCGAGTAGATGAATGGTGAAGTCGAAGGTGGCTCTGGCCATTTGTATGCTGCTCGAAGGTGATGAAAATGGAGGGCATTGGCATCGGGTTGGCTGTTTCATTGGTGGAGTGTGAAAGAAGTGCGACAGCCATCATATACGCTCTCTATATAATTTTTTTTGTTTCCAAGCATGGACGAAAGAGAGGAAAAGAAGTGGAGAAAGAGGAGAGTTTGAAAGGCCGTGAAAAATGAAACAGAAACGGTGAAAGAAAAGGAACGTTTCGAATTCATAAATAAAATTAATGAATAGAATATAGGGAAAATTAAAGGACATCGGTTCAATTCAGAATTTTTTTAAAATGACTGACTATTTGGTTTACCCAGTGGAAATGTAAAGACACAGGGAAACAAAACAAAACAAAAGCTTAAACGGGTAATGATACAACAATCGATACACTGATTTTACCATGCATCGAGCATTAAAACCCACAAATGAATATATTGCAGCAATCAGCATGACGAGACGACCAAAACGGTATACTGATATCAGTGGTACGACCATCTAATCAAAAGTCGATATCGGTACCGAAATGCTACTAAAACGCCGAAAAAAAGATAAATGGAGCAATATCAGTCAAAATTTGGAGAAACAAAATATGACGTTTCACTCAGAAGATGATTACAAATTTATTGTATAAAAACATTCAGGTTTGAAAAACATTTTGTTATCATTAATTTTTTCATTAATTTGAATTTAAATAAAAATTACACAAAAAAATAAACATCCATAATTTCTTATGAAAATTTACCATTTTCTATGTTGAAGTAGACATAATTCAATATCAAATTTTTATTTCAAAATTTTATTATTTAAAATTTCACAAAAATCCCAATTAAATAAATAAATAAAACCGTTAAAATCTATGGATCGTTACAGTTTGAGTAGGCGATAAAGATTATACCTTGAATATTAAAAGAGTTGGTTAGTAGTTGTGAAGTAATATTCTTGCTTATAATTGTGCTGTAATGTTATGATGTGATATTATGTTGGAATACTCTATTTTTTCTATGTGGGTTCATGATACAAATTTAGCGATTCACTAACCAAAAGCGACGTAGATATTCGCTTTTGTCGAAAGTTTGATTTTGTTTCAAAGCGAGATGTTTTCAAATTTAAAACATTGATTTTGGTTTTTAAAAGTTTTATTTTATGTTTTAAAGAAGACAATAGTTCAAAGTTGAAGTTTTAAAAGTTAGAAAATTAGATTTTCAAGTTTTGAAATTACGGGTCCATATAGCGACGTGTAGTTCAGGAAATCAAACTATTTTTCTAGTCTAAACATTTTCACTTAAAAATATTTTATAAAATGTTTTCTAAATCCATTTAAGTAAATGGAGAATATTATTTAATTATTTAATTATTTAATGATTATGCAGTTGATTAATTAATTAATAAAGGTAATTAGCACTTAATCATTTGTTAATAATGGATTTTTAAACTTGAATGTTCATCGATTAAATTAATCAAGATTTGTTATTCAGTTAAAGTTGATTATTATTTAATTACTAGTTAAGGTTTAACTAATTACTACTTAATTATTTTTTAAGATATTTATTAATTAATTATTATTTGAAAAGGGTTTTATTTAATTAATCTTTGATTAAAGTTAATTATGTTTTAATAAGGTTTAATTAAAGTTTAATTATTGTTTGACAAGGATTTGATTATCATTTATAAGGGTTTTAAATTATTTTAAAATCGCTTTGAGTTAAGTAATCAGTTTTATTTTAAACTTCTTTCTTTTCAAATTTCTTTTAAATCAAGAGATTTATGTGTTGCTTACCCTTAAGTAACCCCATATTATTAGGAAAAATAAATGACATCTATTAGTATAACAAAATACCATTCTGCTATTACAATTGGCTTTGACATTTATTTAAATTGATTTATGATTATGTGTTGATCCCTTATATAGCTGTTGTTACATGATGCCATGTTAAATTGGATAAGTAAAACCAAATTAAAAGAACTATTGTAGTTGTTAAGCCTCCATCTGGTTTTCTAAAGATAAATGTTCCATTTTCTTTTTGATATAATTTCAAAGTTAATTCAATTTGAACAGATGTTTTAAGAATGATTTGACAAACGGTTTTACTAAAGATGATTTTAACCAATGGAAATGGTTTTCCATGTTATAAACAGAAGTTTTTAAAGGGTTTTATAAAGGAATTTGGAAATTTATAAGGTGTTTTTGGGTAAATGGATTTAAGTTTTCAAGAAAATAAGATTTCATAAATAAGGAAGATTTGTAAAATGGTTCTGCATATTAAAGGAAGCTAAATTGATTTAAAGCTAATTAAGAAGTTGTTAAATAGGAAAGGGTTATAAAGAAGTTTGATAAATGATTTTGAGCATTTTGAAATGGATTTGGATTTCTATTAAAAGATATTTCAGGAATGAAATAGATTTGATTGAAAAGGATTTATCGAAAGAAGTATAAAAAGAATTTGAGATCTGGGTTTCTTTAAATTGACGTTTTAAAATTTTGAAAGAAGTATAAATGGAATCCGAGATCTGACTTAAAACCGAAGGAATAGTGTTTAGGGCCGTCCTTACCTCCAATTTAATCAACATTTGTTTAATCCTTTTTAGCATGATTTAGAAGTAAGAAGTTATTCACAAATGTTATGTGAATATAATTATTTTAAAGATATAAATATATGAATGTTTTGGATAAACATTTTGAAATGAGATTTGTAAAAAATGATTTATTTTGAGACTTGGCGGTAGCTATGGATAATTTTTTTTAAATGGTGTGACGATCCAGAATTTTTAACAATTTAAAATGGAATAATTAATTGATTTTAAATATTTAAAGTTTAATTTTAACTTGAATTCCAAATATTAATATTTACTTGATAATTAAATTATTGAATTATATAATTTGAAATTGGATAAGATGTTGAATATGGAATTTTAAGCCTGTTAAAAATAATTTAAAGGCTTATAAAATTTATAATGATGATACTGAAGATAATAGAATAGTTGAGATTTAATTTAAAGGTGATTTATTCAGTTTTGAAATTATATCGTTTAAATCGATATTTAATAATAGCCTTCCGAGGCATAGTCTCGGAATTAGACGAAACTAGTTCCATTAGATCCGTAATATTGAATTATTAGCGGATTTTAATTTTCATACCAATAGGAGTTGTCGTTTGACCCTGGCAGCTCAAAATGCATAGAAACTATTTTAATCGGTTTAATTTAAAATTAGTCGTTTATTTCCGTAACTTGCGCATATGATCGAATTAGGCTCCGAAACACGTTCCATTGTGATCGGTATATGGGTAAAACCTTATAAATGCCTAGTAGCACACCTTGATAGGAGTTCGTGATTGGAAGTTGCTTTTATCGAGACGATTTAAATATATATATATATACATATATATAATCCAAAATCAAATCACAACCACCTTTCTGCAGGCTGAAACGCACACGTTTCCTTTGTCTTCCCCTATATGCTTCATTCTCGTTCTTTTTCTTTAATAATACAAGCCAGTGGTTCAAGATTTCAAAGCAAATTACGAAATCATTCGTATATAAAAATGGTGGCCGACCTCTCTCCTTTTCCCTCTTCAGATTCAAAAAGTAAAAAAGATCGTTCAAAACTGTTAAAAAAATGGCTGCTTACTGTTCAATACCAATCGAAGCCGGGTCTCTCCTTTAGTTTTGAAATCGAATCGAGTAAAAAGTAAAAAAAAAGAGAGGAGATTCGCGTGTCGAACCCGCGAGTAATTACGATGTCGACTTGATTGATCGAAAGTTTGGGCGGCCATGGGTTGCCATCGAGAAGAGGGCAGTCGAGTTGTTCGCGATTGTCGATAAGTGGAAACGTGAACTAGGGTTCGCGATCATTTCATTTCAGAACATCGCGACCTTAGGTTAATGAACGAAGATTGGGATGGACTCGAGTGGGTTCGCGCACGACGTGGAGTCGAGCCCGCAGTCAGGATGAGGAGTTACGCCTTCGAGTGCGCGCGTGAGGGAGGAGAGCGATGGAGATGGCAGTGATTTACGAGGGCAAGGATAGGGCTTGGGTGGCTCTGCGTTCCATGGCGAGGAGGCACGACTTTGTGATTTGAGGAAGGTATTTGCTGTTGCTTTTATTTATTTATTTTATATATGACTAAAAACAGAAAATATGTTATAGATAAGGTTTAGGGAATAGAATTTTTTTAAAGGTAGTAAAAATTAATTTATAGAAATATATATTTATATAGAGATTATGGAATTTATATGGACTACTTTTATCAGGATATGTGTTTAGTACAAATTTATGTATAGATTGAAGCTATGTGATTTATCTTAGTTACTAAAAACATTTATTAAAAGGAATTTTGTTTGAAATAAATTATTGGTTTAAAATTAATTATTTTTTAGATTAAATCATTTATTAAAATGAGAACTATTAAAATAAGATCACTAGTTAATTAAATTTATCAAAGGAGAATTTAATTATTCGATTGGTTCGAATATTAATGAAATCGTCTAATGTTTATTCAAGGTTTGAAATTTGAAAAGAAATAAGACGGTCTAGAGTGGAATGCAAATTAAAAAGAAAAGCTGAGTAAATCTCACTCTTTCGGATTTTTATATATATTTAAATTTAAATGGTTAAATTTAAATTAATGGATTGAATGATTGAATTGATTGGATGTGCACTGATGATCTGGTGACTTTGGTTTTGGTTGGTTCTCGAGTTAATTGTTGCTTGACTCGAAGTATTCCAGTTTTAAATTGTTTAAACTTAAATTATATATAAGAGAATGTTTTCATTTTAAAGATAATAAGGGCTTAATGATTTGTGATTCATTAAATAGTAGGGTAATTAAAATGGATAATTAATTAATTAATTAATTAATTAATGATTTGGGTTAATTAATTTAGTAATTAAGGGTTTGAATTAATTAATTAAGGTTTAAGTTAATTAATTAAGTTTAATTTAGAATAATCATTGGATGGTTTGATAGGTAATTACTTAATGCAATTAATAAAATATAATTACTTTATGAAATTAATCAAGAGATTAATTAAGATAGTTAATTAAGGAGTAATTAATTTATTTAATAAAGTAAATAAATGGGTAGTCACTTACTGGTTGAGATTAATCAAGAGTGATTAATATTTGTGGTTTAATTAAAGATTAATCGCTTAATGTAATTAATCTGGATTAGGTTAAATTGAAATGTAATTAGAAATCATTAATTTATATAATTAATGATGTAATTAAAGGTTGACTAATTAAAATTAATAAATCAATAATAAGTGACTTATGAGAAATTAATTTATATAAGTAATTATGGCTTAATGTAATTAATATAGTTAATTAATTTGTGAAGTGATTAAAGATTACTTATTGATTTTGGTTAAGAATAATTAATATCGTGAAACTAATTAAAGATAATTACTTGAATGTAATCGAAAGATAATTAATTCAGGGTGATTAATTAAGATGAATAATGAAGGGTTGATTAATTAATTGATTTGGAATTAATTATTGTTAAATGAAGGAATCTAAGTGATTGAGGTTAGAAGTTCAATTAGAGTCTATTAAATTAATTTGGAAGTGATCATGTTTGCTTATGGACGATTGAATGGTATTGGGTGCCTTCAATGAGACTTGAAGAGACCACGGTCGGGTATTAGAAAATACCCGAAACCACTTCGAATTTTTATAGATTGATATGTGAAATCTATAGGTTGGAATGAAATGATTAAGTGAAATGGACTATTTAATCTAAATTTTGGTAATTAGGAAATTGATGGGGAAATAAGTGATGTTATAACAAATAGTGGATTTGTGAATTACTTCGAGTTACCCCGGGTTCTATATAAGTTGTATGCTTTGTATTCCATGTTGGATGAGTTACTCACGCTGGTTTCCAGCCTGACCCGGGTATTAGTTGATGTAATGCTCGGGTCAGACCGAGTATTACAGATTTTTAGGTAAGGACGTTCTGGAGCTTAGGAGACGAGCTGGATGACAAGAACGCATGGAGTGTTTCCGCTGTATTATATTGTTGTATATCTGTGACATGATAATTGTGTATATCTAGTGTCTGTATATATATGTGTAACTCTGATGTATAAAAATGTAATCGACAGATATAATATTCTTTTGTAAACTGTTATTATATATTATTATATTTTATCCGCTGCGAATGTGAGACGTTGATGTTTCTCAAAGGACCGGGGTAGTTGATTGGTTCTGAATATTCTCTATCATAGTTATGGCTATGCAAGGAGAATGACGGTTTCTAATCAAGAAACTAGATCTGAGTCCGCACTAGGAAGTCGGGTGGACGATACTAGTTCGAAAGTGAAATTTGTGATCGAGTGAGCGATCAGATTGGTATAGCGTACGGATGATATGTGTACATCGTACGGATTTGAATTAAATTGATATTGAAAAGAGTAATCAAATTGGAATATTTGATTTTGAGTAAACAAAGTTATATATCTTTATTATATATAAGATAAATCTCCCCTTGTTGTATCTATTAACGGAAGAAAAGATTTTGAAAGTGTTTGAAGTGTAAAAGGAATTTTATACAAGTTTGAAATGATCCAAAGTTTTAAAAAATTATATATATCTGTATACATATATATATATATATAAGGGATTTTCTGAGGATTTTGGAAAAAGGTTTTGGGAACCTTTTGTTTAGAAAGGTTTTTGATTTTCGGGTAAAATCAATATTGGAATTTGGAAGCCTAGTTTGAGAATTATCGATTTTAGGATAATCGATTTATTGTAAAGAAGCTTTGTATGAGATCATACTGGCGTATGATTTGAAAGATACTATATGTGTATAGTATAAAGTGTTTTGATAATGGCTCTGGGGAAAAAGGTGCTCCCTTGGAATGAACTTCTCAGGAGTGCCACCGGACGGTGCTGCCTTGAAGCCCAAGGGGGTTCTAAAGTTGATCCTGTGAGGAGTCCGGACAAAACTAGTTCCTGAGGATTATGAGTGGTGTATACCATAGCGAAAGTCGTGTGTGTCGCTGAGAGCCAACGGTCTACGTTCGATTTTATATCGGTAGACTGCGACCTATGGTAACATAGCGAAAGTCGTGTGTGCCGCTGAGAGCCAACGGTCTACGTTTGATTTTATATCTGTAGACTGCGACCTACAGTAACATAGCGAAAGTCGTGTGTGCCGCTGAGAGCTAACAGTCTGCATTTGATTTTACATCGGTAGACTGCGATCTATGTAGGAGTGAAGAAGTTTCATTTTGACAGCGGAAATCGAGGGCGATGATGCCTACAGTTACATGGACTTTTGCTGCAATGGCAACGTAACCCTGTAATGTAACTGCGATCAATTGTGGGTTCCATGGCGTAATTGAGGGGCGTGGAGTGCCTACAGTTACATGGACTTTTGCTGCGATGGCAACGTAACCTTGGAATGTAACTGCGACCATGGATTAGGATGATAATTTCCAGAGCATTCTCACCAAAGATATTTCCTCTATTTTCAAAAACTGTTTTCTATATTTTCAATAAAATTATTTTCCTAAGTATTTTCACTGGATGTTGAAAATGGGTCTGCTAAGTACTTATAGATTTTCAGTCCTACGCCTGATCAACGTATGACTGAATTTCTATGAGAACAAGGATGGACTGGTTGAGACATCGAGTTATAAGAAATATTTTTATAAAGAGCTACTTTAATAGTGTGAGGTGAATTTAAAAGCATTTATAAAATTTTAAAATAAAGAGATGGAATTTTGGACAATGAAAGAAATCTAAACTAGAATGATAAAAAAATTTGTATTCAGGAAAATTTAATGAAGTGATTTTGTTGTAATAAAATCGAATATTGAATTAAAAGTTGGAAGTAAGCTAATTAGCTAAATGATTATTTGATAGAGTATGTTAATAAAAGTTAACTCGGTTGAATAAAATAGATTGTAAGTTAATAACGGAGTTTGGAAATGAATTCGAATGGTAAATAGAATTCGACTTGGATTTGATAATGAATTAAATAAGAAGATATGTTGTAAAAGTAAAATAAAATAATAGAGTTGGATCGAAATAGTGAAGATTTGAAATACAAATAAAATTGAAGTGTGATATGAATAATATTTAACGAAATTTGCAAGTAAATTAGATATAAGGGAGGTGTTGTCAAATGAAATGAAATTGCATTATAGTAGAAATGATTTGAGTTGCAAACAAAACCCAGGTGAATAGAAATAAATTGAGAATGGCTTTGTATTAATGAAATAAATTCGAAAATGAATTAAGTAAGTGAATTAAAATTTAAATACGGGGTGAATAAATGGGTTAATTGAATGAAAAAAATAAATGGATGAAGTCTGATTGAATGGAAATTAAATCAAAGTTTTAATTGGAATTGGGTTATCAGAATGAACTTAAGTTATGAGACGAATTAATTTGAAGTAAAATTACTTAAATAGAAGTTTGGGTTAAATTTATTTGGAAAATGGATATTAATATAAGCATTGGATGTTGTCAAGCTCAATGAAATAGTTTTAAAATGGAAACGATGCGGAAATGAAATGAAACGCAAATGTATGGTTGGTGAATAAATTAGAAATGAAATGGAATTAAATACAGAATGAGTTAAAATTAATTTGAAGTAGTTATAAACTAAAATGGATACTCTAGTAAGCAAATATTGCCGCATTTATATAAAAATAGTTGTCATTTGACGTAAACAAAGTAAATAAAATTCTATGAGTTGATAGAGGTTAAATAAATTGATTTTGGGATCAATTGAATTGAATATCAGCTTGTTTGGATTAAAAATAAATTGAATATAAGAAATTGAGTTGTAAACCATTAAAATTGAATGAAATGGCGTATGAATTGGTTGGAAGCAATTTTGAATTAGCTTTAAATTATATAAATCGCTTATGGGAAGCGTTTGGTGCTTGTTGCTTATGAAATGCATGTGTTTAGCTATTGAAAATAAGTGAAATGCTAATAGATTTTCTATATATGGTACTTACATATTCAGATTGAGTAAGTACAGGTACCTGAAGGCTGTTTGGCTGGATTTGGTTGCACTAATTGCTAAAATAAATAAGCTACTTGCTAAAAATGCTAAATAAAGGTACGCATATGCAATAAAAATAGGAAATATGAACTTTTTTGCTTTTCTGACCATGTGGGTCGATGTATATATATTTATATCCCTTGTCAAATTACAAAAGCTCCTTCGTACAAATGAGACTCTGCCAAAATTTTCTGAAATTTTTGGGAGTTAGAAAATTTTTGAAATTTTTTGAGAAAATTTTCGTTAGCGGCAAAATGATTTCAAATTGAATTCATATGGAAATGGAAAAACTAATTGAATTCATATGAAGACAAATTGAATTCATATGAAAATAGGAAAACTAATTTGAATAGAAGTAGATATGAAAACTTCTGTAAGGAAATGTGTAAAATGATTTGAGAGGTTATGATTGGATATTATGGCTAAGTAACATATGCAGGTATTATAAGGGAAAAGGAAAATTGATTGTGATTCCAAAGGATAAATTTGAATTGCCCGACTAAAAGGCATGTGTTTAAATTTCTATATGAAATTTGATTGGGTTTTTGATCTAGCCACTTGGCCTTTTGTTTTCTTTTGGAATTTGGGAGCCCGTAGAGGCATTTTGTAGTTGTGCCGAGCTAGCCGCGCAAAGGAGACACTGGCAAAAAATTTCAAAAATTTAGAGAGTTAGAATTTTTTTGAGAAAGTTGTGATAATTTAAATTTGAATTTTAAATTTAAATTTGAATAAGTGGAGTGAATAATGTTTTTGGAAACTGTAGAAGGTTTTGGGAAGTTGGTTGAGGTGATAGTGGGTCTTTAATAAAAGATAGTTGGTAGGATGTTGAATTGTGGGTTTTGGGAAAAGGTAAACAGGTATTGGACCATTCTTCCTAACTAGTAATTTCGGGGACGAAATTCTTTTAAGGAGGAGGAAGGTGACGACCCAAAATTTTTAACAATTTAAAATGGAATAGTTAATTGATTTTAAATATTTAAAGGTTAATTTTAACTTGAATTCCAAATATTAATATTTACTTGATAATTAAATTATTGAATTATATAATTCGAAATTGGGTAAGATGTTGAATATGGAATTTGAAGCCTGTTAAAAATAATTTGAAGGCTTATAAAATTTATAATGATGATACTGAAGATAATAGAATGGTTGAGATTTAATTTAAAGGCGATTTGTTTAGTTTTGAAATTATATCGTTTAAATCGATATTTAAAAATAGCCTTCCGAGGCACAGTATCGGAATTAGACGAAACCAGTTCCATTAGATCCGTAATATTGAATTATTATCTGATTTCAATTTTCGTAGCAATCGGAGTTGTCGTTTGACCCTGGCAGCTCAAAACGCATAGAAACTATTTTAATCAGTTTAGTTTAAAATTGATTGTTTATTTCCGTAACTTACGCATATGAACGAATTAGGCTTTGAAACACGTTCCACTGTGATCGAAATACGGGTAAAACCTTATAAACACGTAGTAGCACGCCTTGATAGGAGTTCGCGATTGGAAGTTGCTTTTATCGAGACGATTTATATATATATATACATATATATATATATATACATATATATACATATATATATATACATATATACATATATATATATATATATATATATATAAAATCCAAAATCAAATCACAGCCACCTTTCTATAGGCTGAAACGTACACGTTTCCTTTGTCTTCCCTATACGCTTCATTCTCGTTTCTTTTTCTTTAATAATACAAGCCAGTGGTTCAACATTTCAAAGAAAATTACGAAATCATTCATATATAAAAATGGTGGCCGACCTCTCTCCTTTCCCCTCTTCAGATTCGAAAAGTAAATAAAATCGTTCAAAACAGTTAAAAAAAATGGCTGCTTACGGTTCAATACTAACCGAAGCCGAGTCTCTCCTTCAGTTTCGAAATTGAATCGAGTAAAAAGTAAAAAAAAAAGAGAGGAGATTTCGCGTGTCAAACCCGTGAGTAATTACGATGTCGACTTGATTGATCGGAAGTCAAGGCGGCCATGTGTAACGAACCAGAATTTTCGTCATTTGAAATTCAGATATTTAGTTGATTTTAAATATCAACAAGTAAAATTTATGAGTCGAATAATTTATTTTTCGAATATCTGGATTTAATTGGATAATTAAATCGACAATTTAATATTTGAAATTGCGTAAATAATTGGAAATTGGGTTTAATGTGATTAAAAATGATTTATAAAGTTATATTAAATCATATTGGAGTTAGAACAATGTTTGTGAACTTTTAAAATTAAATTAAAAGTTAATTTGTGAAAATTGAATATTTTAATATTTAATTGACGAGTTAAAATAGCCATTTTCCAAACAGTCTCGGATTTCTTCGAAACCAGTTTCATCGGATCCGTAATGTTAAATTATTGAATGGTTTCAAATTTTGTGTCAATCGGATTTACGGTTTTTCCAGGGCAAGCTAAAATGCATATAAATTTGGTTTAGTCGATTTAATTTAAATTTGATCGTTTATTTCCGTAACTCGGACATATGATCGAATTAGCTTCCGAAACATATTCCATTGTGTTCGAAACGTGGGGTAAACCCTAGTAAAGCCAGCCGGCACGCTTCGTTTGGAGTTCGGAAAATTTTGAGTGAATAGTGTTTCGGTGAAATTTTCTATAAAAGACCCCTTCATCATTCACAATTGCAAACCCTAGAGAACAAAGCTTCAGCCTCCTCCAACCTAATGAATGGCCGAAATTCAATTTCTTTCTCCCCTCAAAATCTTCAAATCCACACACTAATTCAAGAAACTTCCAACACGAATATTGTAGATCATCACGAGATCTTCGTGTTCAACGTGGTGATCGAAAAAGGAGCTGTGGATCGACCAGAAATCGCTCGTGTAGTGGCCGGGTTCAAGTCATTGGGTCTCGTGCTAGGGGGGCCGAGCTCGGGGAGGTTGCAGGCGTGGGTAGGGCTTGGCCGTGGCTTCGAAATGGAAGTAGTCGATCAAGCTAGAACGTGGTGTGGAGGTCGCATGCACTAGGGTTTGGATGGCAAAGTTGGGTTCACGGTTGCGTGCAATTACCTGGAGAGAAGAAAGTCGTGAGTGGCCTGATGTGGAGGAAGCAAATCTAACGGCCTTGATTTGTTAAGGTTAAAAAAAAAATTGTAAATAAAATTATAATTTAAATCGTGTAAACTTTAAAATATTGTAACTTGTTCATACGAGGTCGAAAATGCAAGAAACGAATTGCGTTGGCTTCGTTTTGTCGAGCACTACGCAATGGAATTAGATTGGAGTTGTTTGGAGTTAGTGAAAATTTCGGATAAAATTAAACGTACGTTTAATTTTATTCGAAACAAAACGCTACAACTATTATCGAAAACTCAAGGTGAGAACTTCTCACTCAATCGAATTGTTTCGATTTAAAATTTAAATAGTTAGATTTAAAATTGCTTGATTGTGTGATTGGATGATAATTTGTTATCTATTATGTTAAATAGACATTATACACCGTATATTAAGCGGAGGTTATTTATTAAAAACATATACCGCGATAATTCCAACTTATATGGAATTGGTATTATATATGTACTTGGAGTTGATTTCCCACATTATATAGCGGATGAGACCCTATTGCGCCGCATAATAGCGGATAATATTTTATAAATCTCATATACCGCGATATTCCGTCTTGAAGCGGAATTGGTATTATGCTAATATCTTTGGATGTAGGGAAACAGGTTGGAGAGATCCACCTGGATTCCTCAAATGATTGAATTAGTTTCAATGTTGTGTGTTGATCTATTTATAATCTGCGTGATTATCTTTGTGATTGAAATCTTTAAAGGCTAAAATTTAGTCGAATATATTTTTGGTATCGCTAGATGCTGAAAATAAATAAAATTTGATTTTTGAAAATTTAAGTTGAGAATTCATAATAAATTTAATTTTGTAGTTGATTCATTTTAAATGAATAAACGTTGTAATTTTTATGTTATAAAAATTATGATTTTTGTGAAATATAACTGAAATGTGATTTTTGAAATAAGTAGTTGATTAATTTATAAAATGGTTTAAATTGGGATTTTTGAATTATTATAAAGTTTATATAAAAGATTTATAAAATTGGTATTTATAAATTAAAATATTGGAATTATAAAACGAGTTTTTATAAGTGTTAAAATGAAGTGCAAATGGATTTCATAAGTGGATAAAATATATAGATTTATAAATTGTGAAGTTATAAAATGAATAGATTTTGTAAAATAAAAGATTTATAAGTAATTAACTTATAAATTGGATTTTGGCGTGTAAATGGAATATGGATAGAATTTGTTAATAAAGTAATTTTATAAGTGAAGTTGTTATAAAATATAAATAGAATTTATAAACGTTGTTTTATAAATCCGAAATCGACTTATTTTAATAAGTTTTATATTTATAGCTTATTAAAGGAGATATATCCACGATTTTGGGACAGTGGATAATTCTTTAAATAAAATATGTAGAAATTGAATTTGGTAAATGAAGTATATTCACGATTTTAGACAGTGAATAATATATTAAAGAAATATTTTGGGAAAGTGATATTTTAAATAAAATTAAAACGATTTAAAGGTGTTTTAAAATGTGTTGAGTATCGAAATCATAGATTTCAACATTTATTGTTGAAATAGACGTTTTCGAGAAATAGAAGGAAATGGTGGACTACAACACTGTTGTTATATAAATGATTTCCAAAAGGAAAAGTTTTGTATAGTATTGGGGTTTATATATTTATATTAATTTCAAATCCCTATACTAGTGATTTTGGGTTGTCGTAACGATATTTTACGCAACATTCGTTTTGACCCAAATAAATGTGTTTAAGGGAAGTTTTCCTTAAAGAATAAAATATATACTTAATTTGGATTTAAGTATATTGAATATTTTCCAAATGTTGAAAATAAATGGATTTGTGAATTACTTATTATTATATAAGTATAGAAATGTTTTCCAATATGAAGTGAATGTTTTGAGATTATATCCTTTAAAGATAAATTGAAGGTGAATAATTGAAATCGATTTGAAAAATCGTATAAAAGTTGAATATTTGAAAATGTAAATTCACAATGGAAATTTATAAGGGGACTTCTTTTAAAAATAAACAATGATTTATTTTTAAAGTGTGGGAATAAATTTACGGGTTTGGAACGTAAATTTAAAGTAAATCGGTAAGGATTTATTTGATTGGTTTAAATGAACCATTTTGAAATAAAAGTTATAAGGGTGTAAATTGATTTGAAATTGGTTTTCAAAGGGTTGAAGTGTGGAAATTATATCTTGTAAAGATATTTTTGGGAATAAATAATTTGGGAAATTATTTGAAATCGAGTGATGTTGTCAATATTGATTGATAGTTAAATAACCGACTATCAATATTGACCCTTGAGTGGCTATTTGTTGTGAATTGGTTGAAATTGAATGCTACACTTATTTTTAAATTATTGCGCTCGTTATTCAGATTACCCATTCCGAATAGTGATACGACGTAATGGATAGCATTGAAGACCGGTGGTGAAGACCGGGTATTTGTGAAAACGATAGGATGACCTATCGATTGTCTCTACACCGTTAGCTACGGTATGGAGATTTCCTTTGTGATGGAAAATTCGATCGGGATTGTGAATACCCGGATTGCAAGGGCTTCTTTTGAAGTGCCTTCGGTTCTGTTCGAGCCCGGAACAGACTTGTGTGGTTACGTATCTGACATTACCTTTTGAGCTATAAAGCAGATTTCTTTCAAATACAATTCTGTTGGTGACGGAGAATTTATTCTCTTAGCTTAACACCCTTCTCTAAGACGTACGAGCTCAGAGGTTTTGTAGTTGAAGGTTATCAGCGATATATTCCCAATTTGGTAATGTGGCATGTTGAGTGTTGCTGTGTGATGATTATTTATTGATTATTTGTTAATCAAAGTGTGGCTTTGTGAAAAAGCGTAGCTTTGCGGACGAGACTTCGTCAGACCTCACACCCCGAAAATGGTTGAAACAGGAATATGTGGCAAGGTTATGAGGGTCGCTTCCTTTAGGGTATGTCATTCCCTTCTGGAAAAGGGTGGTGTCAGGTATAGAGCCCTGATGCTTAACCCATATGGTTGCTCCAATCTCATTTTTCTGTGTGCTTATTGCTTGGTGATCGAGGGCCATCGGATAAAGGTCCCAAAGGATCGGGGTGGCATATTCATGTAGTAGTTACCTAGTTACAGAGGTGACCGACCTTGTGTTGGCAGAGAGCTGGTTAAGTTCTCGGGACGTCCCGCCAGAGACGATCCCATTGACAGTAGGAAGTTCCTTAGCCTGACCTTTTGTTGGAAAATCCAAAGAAACAATACGAGCCTTGTACGGATTTAGTTGTATAACCTGCCATGGAATGTGGCGGTAACCTGCTATTGAACATGGTAGCTATAGTAGGCATACGATAATGGTCGTATGTTGGCTAAGATTTATATTCTATTTTCGAAATGTTTTCATCACTATGCACTAATAATAATATTAAAAAAAAATGATTTGTTTTGCGTAGTAAGCATCTTTGACTATCATAAGGAGAAATCTCCTCTAATTCTGCGTTTGCATTATGTGTGTGCGGGGAGGCCTTATGGTAGTTTCGTTTTCCAAAAGCATTGCGGATATTTTTCACTTCCCTTGTTGTTGTTGTTTTAAAAGATAAATAACTGTTTTGAGTTCTCACACCAATCCCATGTCTGACCTGGAGTTTATTGTTCTCTTCCAAAACTCTGGGTGCCCAAAATTTTCCACACGGGCAGTCTGGAGTCAGGTTATCAGGTCATTATGGATTCAAAAGTGCTTTGGAGTTCAAGTGGCGAGCTGGATGGCGAGACGTATTACTTGTATATGATATTATCTTTCCGCTGTGTAATTCACTTGTAGGGACATGTTTGTATAGCTGTCCATTCTTGTATTGTATTGTATATTGTTGTTGTACGCTCTGATGATAATGTAATGTAATAACTGAGGTAGTTCTTTGTTTTAAAGATTATTCATTTATCTATTATATGTTGTTCCGCTGCGAATGTGAGATTCTGTTATTGTTTCTGTTCTGTTTTCTTTCTTCTTCTATCTTTCTCTTCTACCTCTTCTTTTTAACCCTAACAATTCGGTTTTCCAGCATTCGATTATGCAGCATTTGATATAGTGGACGTAAGAATGCCGACCTTCGGATCCCGGCAAAAACGTAATGTTACATTTGGTATCAGAGCATATGGTTAAGCGACAACCTTGGCTCTGTTGGGAATTACTCATTAGAGATAGAGTCAGCAATACTCTAGAATGAGTTGAGTGTAATAATAGATATGAGAGCGTATTTGTTAGTGAATATGAAATTGTTTTGTATTGTGTTGATTTGTCAATTGATTGTTTATAGATTCTGGTCGGTGCAGTCTAGCTAACTGTCATCAATATGGGTTTCTAAACTCTTAAACGAGATAAGCCGACATAGTATGGTTTTAAATTGGGTAAATGAAATAATTATACCTCGATTATATTTTGTATATAAATGAATAATTTTTCAGGAATTATCAAAGTGTATGTAAAAATTGAATTGTTTGAATTGTTGAAAATGTAAGAAAATATATAAGTGAATTAAAGTTGTTTGAATAATTTGAATAAAAACAACAATTGTGAAAGAATAAATTATATAAGAGTAACACTTGTATAAGTATAGAATTAAAATTGAAATGATTTGCAATTGTGAAATAGTTTTGTATAAGTAAAGTTAAATAGTGAAATTATATAAGCAAGATTTATAAATGAGATTTATAATAAAAAAAAATTGAAAGAATTTAAAAGCATTGGATTCACTACTGTTGCTGGGGAATAATAAGGTGATGATTGCAACATCATCAGTATCATTTTTGAGTTTCTGTGTGATGGATTTGCTACCATAGTAAATTGGAAATTGAATTTTGTTGTGGTAAACAAATTTGAAATTAAAATCCAAGTTGAAGTTGATGAATATAAGTTATCAAGTTTTGAACTTATAATATGAGATAATAAATTTTAACTTTGGTAAAGTTGAAATGAAATTTGAATTAGTATGATCAAATGTATGATTTGAAATTTAACTAAAACAAGTTAAATAAATTAAATCAGATTTGGAAGTTGAATAATAAGTTGTATAACTTATTAAATGTGAAGATGTAAGTAAAACCAATTATTAAAATAGTTAAACAACTTTGTTAAGCAAAACGAGGTATGAATTTGGATAAGTGATAAAAATTGACTTTGGTAAAAGTTAAATAGAATTTACTTTGGAATTGGAATCTGAATTGGATTTATAAATGGAAATTTAAGTTAAGTTAAACAAATGATGTTTAAAAGGAATATAACTTAAGTGATGTTGAATGAAGTTGATTTTGGTATCGAAGTAAAAGAATGAAATGAATTAAATAGATATGAATTTGAGTTATACAAAGGAGATTCAACTTTATCTGTAAAATGAATTAGTAATTGAACTAATGAATTGAATATAAATTAATTGAATGTAAATAAATTGATATGAAAAAATGGATGTAAGTGTTAATTCATGAAAGTTAATGAAGTTGAGAATTTGAATAATTGAATGGAAGTCAATTTAATATCAACCAATTGAAGTTAAAAAGTGTTAAACCAAATAGAATGTAAATTTAATAATTTGGTTATGTTGGTTATGATTTGTTGTTATATGATTGTTAGTTGATTGTATATAATTCATTAAGTGTTAATGAAGTTGAATTGATAAAAATGGAACCTATGAAATTTGATTTGAATTGAAAGTGAACAAATGTGAATATAAATTAGTGAATGTAAACTAATTGAGAATGAATAATTGAATGTCATTGTATATGAATTGGTGGTAAGCAATTACAAGTAATGTTGAAATCATGTAAGTTGCTTATAAACCTTGTTTGGTATGCATTTCTTTTAATATGCATGTGTTGTAGTTGTTTAAAAGAGTAAAATGTTAATAATTTCTTATATATGTCACTTACATATTTATATTGAGTAAGTACAGGTACCGAGACTACCGTTAGCTGGATTTGGTCGCGCAAAATGCTAAATAAATAACTGCTTTGCTTAAAGATGCTAAAAAGGTACGCCTACGCAATAAAAATAGGAAATATGAACTGTTTTTCTGTTTTTCGACCGGGTGGGTCGATGTATATATATTTATCTCTATTGTGATATTGTAAAAGCTCCTTCATACAAAGGAGGTTATGGCGAAATTTTTTGAAAATTTAAGACGTTAGAAAATTTTCGGGAAATTTTGGAATTTTTTTTTGAAAACTAAGTGTTGATTTGAAGTTAAAGGCTAAATGATATAGTTGATTTTGGAAAGATAACTATATATCGATTTGAAAACTTAGTAGATATTTTGTAAGAAGTTTAACTATTGAATTTTTGGAAAAGTTAAACACTTAAGAGATTTATAAATCAAATTTGAACGGTTTATTTTGAAAAGTTGATGAATTTCAAAAATCTTTCTTACTTGGCAATTTCGAGGACGTAATTCTTTTAAGGGGGAAGTTTATAACGACCCAGAATTTCCGTCATTTGAAATTCAGATATTTAATTGTCAACAAGTAAAATTTACGAGTTGAATAATTTATTCTTCGAATATCTGGATTTAATCGGATAATTAAATCGACAATTTAATATTTGAAATTGCGTAAATAATTGGAAATTGGGTTTAATGTGATTAAAAATGATTTATAAAGTTATATCAAATCATATTGGAGTTAGAACAATGTTTGTGAACTTTTAAAATTAAATTAAAAGTTAATTTGTCAAAATTGAATATTTTAATATTTAATTGACGAGTTAAAATAGCCATTTTTCAAACAGTCTCGGATTTCGATGAAACAAGTTTCATCGGATCCGTAATGTTAATTTATTGTATGGTTTCAAATTTCGTGTCAATCGGATTTACGGTTTGTCCGTGGCAAGCTAAACGCATATAAATTTGGTTTAATCGATTTAATTTAAATTTGATCGTTTATTTCCGTAACTCGCACATATGATCTAATTAGCTTCTGAAACATATTACATTGTGTCCGAAATACGGGGTAAACCCTAGAAACGCCAGCCGGCACGCTTCGTTTGGAGTTCGAAAAATTTGGAGTGAATAGTGTTTTGGCGAAATTTTCTATAAAAGACCCCTTCATCATTCACAATTGCAAACCCTAGAGAACAAAGCTTCAGCCGCCTACAACCTAATGAATGGCTGAAATTCAGTTTCTTTCTCCCCTCAAAATCTTCAAATCCACACACTAATTCAAGAAACTTCCAACACGAGTATTGTAGATCATCACGAGATCTTCGTGTTCAACGGTGGTGATCGAAAAAGGAGCTGTGGATCGACTAGAAATCGCTCGTGTAGTGGCCGCATTCAAGTCATTGGGTCTCGTGCTAGGGGGGGCGAGCTCGAGGAGGTTGCAGGCGTGGGTAGGGCTTGGCCGTGGCTTCGAAATGGAATTAGTCGATCAAGCTAGAACGTGGTGTGGAGGTCGCGTGCACTAGGGTTTGGATGGCAAAGTCGGGTTCACGGTTGCGTGCAATTACCTGGAGAGAAGAAAGTCGTGAGTGGACTGATGTGGAGGAAGCAAATCTAACGGCCTTGATTTGTTAAGGTTTAAAAAAAATTGTAAATAAAATTATAATTTAAATCGTGTAAACTTTAAAATATTGTAACTTGTTCATACGAGGTCGAAAATGTACGAAACGAATTGCATTGGCTTCGTTTTGTCGAGCACTATGCAATGGAGCTGGATTGGAGTCGTTTGGAGTTAGTGAAATTTTCGGGTCAAATTAAACGTACATTCGAAACAAAATGCTACAACTATTATCGGAAACTCAAGGTGAGAAATTCTCACTCAATCGAATTGTTTCGATTTAAAATTTAAATAGTTAGATTTATAATTGCTTGATTGTATGATTGGATGATAATTTGTTATCTATTGTGCTAAATAGACATTATACGCCGTATATTAAGCAGAGGTTATTTATTAAAAACATATACCGCGATAATTCCAACTTATATGGAATTGGTATTATATATGTACTTGAAGTAGATTTCCCGCATTATATAGCGGATGAGACCCTATTGCGCCGCATAATAGTGGATAATATTTTATAAATCCCATATACCGCGATATTCCGTCTTGAAGCGGAATTGGTATTGTGCTAACATCTTTGGATGCAGGGAAACAGGTTGGAGGGATCCAACTGAATTCCTCAAATGATTGAATTAGTTTCAATGTTGTGTGTTGATCTATTTATAATCTACGTGATTATCTTTGTGATTGAAATCGTTAAAGGCTAAAATTTAGCCGAATATATTTTTGGTATCGTTAGATGCCGAAAATAAATAAAATTTGATTTTTGAAAATTTAAGTTGAGAATTCATAATAAAATTTAATTTTGTAATTTATTCATTTTAAATGAATAAACATTGTAATTTTTATGTTATAAAAATTATGGTTTTTGTGAAATATAATTGAAATGTGATTATTGGAATAAGTAGTTGATTTATTTATAAAATGGTTTAAATTGGTATTTTTGAATTATTATAAAGATTTATATAAAATATTTATGAAATTGGTATTTATAAATTAAAATATTGGAATTATAAAACGAGTTTTTATAAGTGTTAAAATGAAGTGCAAATGGATTTCATAAGTGGATGAAATCTATAGATTTATAAATTGTGAAGTTATAAAATGAATAGATTTTGTAAAATGAAAGATTTATAAGTAATTAACTTATAAATTGGATTTTGGCGTGTAAATGGAATATGAATAGAATTTGTTAATAAAGTAATTTTATAAGTGAAGTTGTTATAAAATACAAATGGAATTTATAAACGTTGTTTTATAAATCCGAAATCGACTTATTTTAATAAGTTTTATATTTATAGCTTATTAAAGGAGATATATCCACGATTTTGGGACAGTGGATAATTCTTTAAATAAAATATGTAGAAATTGAATTTGGTAAATGAAGTATATTCACGATTTTAGACAGTGAATAATATATTAAAGAAATATTTTGGGAAAGTGATATTTTAAATAAAATTAAAACGATTTAAAGATGTTTTAAAATGTGTTGAGTATCGATATCATAGATTTCAACATTTATTGTTGAAATAGACGTTTTCGGGAAATAGAAGGAAATGGTGGACTACAACACTGTTGTTATAGTAAATGATTTCCGAAAGGAAAAGTTTTGTATAGTATTGGGGTTTATATATCTATCTTAATTTCAAATCTCTATACTAGTGATTTTGGGTTGTCGTAACGATGTTTTACGCAACATTCGTTTTGACCCAAATAAATGTGTTTAAGGGAAGTTTTCCTTAAAGAATAAAATATATACTTAATTTGGATTTAAGTATATTGAATATTTTCCAAATGTTGAAAATAAATGGATTTGTGAATTACTTATTATTAAATAAGTATAGAAATGTTTTTTAATATGAAGTGAATGTTTTGAGATTATATCCTTTAAAGATAAATTGAAGGTGAATAATTGAAATCGATTTGAAAAATCGTATAAGGTTAATATTTGAAAATGTAAATTCACAATGGAAATTTATAAGTGGATTTGTTTTAAAAATAAACAATGATTTATTTTTAAAAGTGTGGGAATAAATTTACGGGTTTGGAACGTAAATTTAAAGTAAATCGGTAAGGATTTATTTGATTGGTTTAAATGAACCATTTTGAAATAAAAGTTATAAGGGTGTAAATTGATTTAAAATTGGTTTTCAAAGGGTTGAAGTGTGGAAATTATATTTTGTAAAGATATTTTTGGGAATAAATAATTTGGTAAATTATTTGAAATTGAGTGATGTTGTGAAAATTGATTGATATAAATAACCGACTATCAATATTGACCCTTGAGTGGCTATTTGTTGTGAATTGGTTGAAACTGAATGCTACACTTATTTTTAAATTATTGCGCTCGTTATTCAGATTACCCATTGCCAATAGTGATACGACGTAATGGATAGCATTGAAGACCGGTGGTGAAGATCGGGTATTTGTGAAAACGATAGGATGACCTATCGATTGTCTCTGCACCGTTAGCTACGGTATGGAGATTTCCTTTGTGATGGGAAATTCGATCGGAATTGTGAATACCCGGATTACAAGGGATTCTTTTGAAGTGCCTTCGGTTCTGTTCGAGCCCCGAACAAACTTGTATGGTTACGTGTCTGACATTACATTTTGAGACATAAAGCAGATTTCTCTCAAATACAGTTCTGTTGGTGGCGGAGAATTTATTCTCTTAGCTTAATACCCTTCTCTGAGATGTACGAGCTCAGAGGTTTTGTAGTTGAAGGTTATCAGCGATATATTCCCAATTTGATAATGTGGCATGCTAAGTGTTACTGTGTGATCATTATTTATTGATCATTTGTTGATCAAAGCGTGGCTTTGTGAAAAAGCGTAGCTTTATGGAGGAGACTTCGTCAGACCTCACACCCCGGAAATTGTCGAAACAGGAATATGCGGCAAGGTTATGAGGGTCGCTCCCTTTAGGGTATGTCATTCCCTTCTGGAAAAGGGTGGTGTCAAGTATGGAGCCCTGATGCTTAACCTATGTGGTTGTTCCAACCTCATTTTTCTGTGTGGTTGTTGCTTGGTGATCGAGGTCCCTCAGATAAAGGTCCCAAAGGACCGGGGGTGGCATATTCATGTAGCAGTTACCTAGTTACAGAGGTAACCCGGCCTTGTGTTGGCAGAGAGCTGGTTAAGTTCTCGGGACGTCCCGCCAGAGGCGATCCCATTGACAGTAGGAAGTTCCTTAGCCTGACCATTTGTTGGAAAATCCAAAGAAACAGTACGGCCTTGTACGGATTTAGTTGTATAACTTGCGATGGAATGTGGCGGTAACCTGCTATTGAACATGGTAGCTATAGTAGGCATACGATAATGGTCGTATGTTGGCTAAGATTTATATTCTATTTTCGAAATGTTTTCATCACTATGCACTAATAATAATATCAAAAAAATGATTTGTTTTGCGTAGTAAGCATCTTTGACTATCATAAGGAGAAATCTCCTCCAATTCTGCGTTTGCATTGTGTGTGTGCGGGGAGGCCTTATGGTAGTTTCATTTTCCAAAAGCATTGCGGATATTTTTTACTTCCCTTATTGTTGTTGTTGTTTTAAAAGATAAATAACTGTTTTGAGTTCTCACACCAGTCTCATGACTGACCTAGAGTTTATTGTTCTCTTCCTAAACTCTGGGTGCCCAAAACTTTCCACACGGGCAGTCTAGAGTCAGGTTATCAGGTCATTCTGGATTCAGAAGTGCTTTGGAGTTCAAGTGGCGAGCTAGATGGCGAGACGTATTACTTGTATATGATATTATCTTTCCGCTATGTAATTCACTTGTAGGGACCTGTTTGTATCGCTGTCCATTCTTGTATTGTGTTGTATATTGTTGTTGTACACTCTGATGATAATGTTATGTAATAACTGAGATAGTTCTTTGTTTTAAAGGTTATTCATTTATCTATTATATGTTGTTCCGCTGCGAATGTGAGATTTTGTTATTGTTTCTGTTATGTTTTCTTTCTTCTTCTGTCGTTTTCATCTACCTTTTCTTTTCAACCCTAACAATTCGGTTTTTCGGCATTCGATTATGCGGCATTTGATACAGTGGACGTAAGAATGCCGACCTTCGGATCCCAGCGTAATGTTACACCATGGGTTGCCATCGAGAAGAGGGGAAGTCACGTTGTTCGCGATTGTCGACAAGTGGAAACGTGAATTAGGGTTCGCGATCATTTCATTTCAGAACATCGCAACCTTAGGTTAATGAACGAAGATTGGGATGGACTCGAGTGGGTTCGCGCACGGCGTGGAGTCGAGGCCGTAGGAAGGATGGGGAGTTACGCCTTCGAGTGCGCGCGTGAGGGAGGAGAGCGATGGAGATGGCGGTGATTTACGAGGGCAAGGATAGGGCTTGGGTGGCTCTGCGTTCCACGGCGAGGAGGCACGACTTTGTGATTTGGGGAAGGTATTTGCTGTTGCTTTTATTTATTTATTTTATATATGACTAAAAACAGAAAATATGTTATAGATAAGGTTTAGGGAATATTTTTTTTAAAGGCAGTATAAATTAATTTATAGAAATATATATTATATAGAGATTATGGAATTTATATGGACTACTTTTATCAGGATATGTGTTTAGTACAAATTTATGTATAGATCGAAGTTATGTGATTTATTTAGTTACTAAAAATATTTATTAAAAGGAAATTTGTTTGAAATAAATTATTGGTTTAAAATTAATTATTTGTTTAGATTAAATCATTTATTAAATCGAAATCTATTAAAATAAGATCACTAGTTAATTAAATTTATCAAGGAGAATTTAATTATTCGATTGGTTCGAATATTAATGAAATCATCTAATGTTTATTCAAGGTTTGAAATCTGGAAAGAAATAAGCTGGTCTGGAGTGGAATGCAAATTAAAAAGCAAAGGTGAGTAAATCTCACTCTTTTGGATTTTTTTATATTTAAATTTAAATGGTTAAATTTAAATTAATGGATTGAATGATTGAATTGATTGGATGTGCACTGATGATCTGGTGACTTTGGTTTTGGTTGGTTCTCGAGTTAATTGTTGCTTGACTCGAAGTATTCAAGCTTTAAATTGTTTAAACTTAAATTATATATAAGAGAATGTTTTCATTTTAAAGATAATAAGGGCTTAATGATTTATGATTCATTAAATAGTAGGTAATTAAAATGGATAATTAACTAATTCAATTAATTAATGATTTGGGTTAATTAATTTTGTAATTAAGGGTTTGAATTAATTAATTAAGGTTTAAGTTAATTAATTAAGTTTAATTAATTTAGAATAATCATTGGATGGTTTGATAGTAATTAATTAATGTAATTAATAAAATATAATTACTTTGTGAAATTAATCAAGTGATTACTTAAGATAGTTAATTAAGGAGTAATTAATTTATTTAATGAAGTAAATAAATGGGTAGTCAGTTACTGGTTGAGATTAATCAAGAGTGATTAATATTTGTGGTTTAATTAACGATTAATCGATTAATGTAATTAATCTGGATTAGGATAAATTGAAATGTAATTAGAAATCATTAATTTATATAATTAATGATGTAATTGAAGGTTGACTAATTAAAATTAATAAATCAATAATAAGCGGCTTATGAGAAATTAATTAATATAAGTAATTAAGGATTAATGTAATTAATATAGTTAATAAAGATTACTTATTGATTTTGGTTAAGACTAATTAATATTGTGAAATTAATTAAAGATAATTACTTGAATGTAATTGAAAGATAATTAATCCAGAGTGATTAATTAAGATGAATAATGAAGGGTTGATTAATTAATTGATTTGGAATTAATTAATGTTAAATGAAGGAATCTAAGTGATTGAGGTTATAAATTCAATTAGAATCTATTAAATTAATTTGGAAGTGATCATGTTTGCATATGGATGATTGAATGGTACTGGGTGCCTTGAAAGAGACTCGAAGAGACTGGGGTCAGGTATTAGAAAATACCCAAAACCGCTTCGAATTTTTATAGATTGATATGCGAAATCTATAGGCTGGAATGAAATGATTTAGGTGAATTGGACTATTTAATCTAAATTTTGGTAATTAGGAAATTGATGGGGAAATAAGTGATGTTATAACAAATAGTCGATTCGTAGATTGCTTCGAGTTACCCCGGGTTCTGTATAAGTTGTATGCTTTGTATCCCATGTTGGATGAGTTACTCAGGCTGGTTTCCAGCCTGACCCGGGTGTTACTTGATGTAATTCTCGGGTCAGACCGAGTATTACAGATTTTCGGGTAAGGACATTCTGGAGCTCAGGAGGTGAGCTGGATGACATGAACGTATGGAGTGTTTCCGCTGTATTATATTGTTGTATATCTGTGACATGATAATTGTGTATATCCTGTGTCTATATATATGTGTAACTCTGATGTATAAAAATGTAATCGACAGATATAGTATTCTTTTATAAACTGTTATTATTTATTATTATATTTTATCCGCTGCGAATGTGAGATGTTGATGTTTCTGTTCTTCTTCTTCTTCTTCTTCTTCTTCTATTTCTTTCTTCTTTTCATAACTATTTGGAATTTTTGGGTTTGAAAATTTCAGGTCGTTGCAAATGGAATTGGTTGTTGTTTGTTTATGTGATAATTAAATAACCAACTATCAGATATGGACAGAAAATATAACTTTGGAAATATCTAGGAGAAATACATGAGTTGTATGGAACAATCCTCTACGATGATGCTGTACTATGCGTATAAATCTTATTTCGTTCTCCTAGGATAAATGATAAGGTAATATATCCGCTAATGGTTAGGTGGTGACCTCCACACTTATCTTTGAATTTTTTTCCAAAAGAACCGGGGTTGAATTTACCGGAAATTATCGAAAGTTATTTTGAAGAGACCAGGATCGAATTTATTTCCATAGGTTGGATTAACATGATAGGGGGTTCTCGCTTTCTATTTGGTGGCGAGAAATACACTCTTACTACTACACGTTCCGGAAAGGTAGTATAAGGCCTTAATGGGTTGGTTTGCTAGGTGTTTCCCATCACGAGGCTAGCCGTAAAAGTAGATTCGAGGTACCAGTGTAATGCCACGGTGATGCCGGGATGGTTAAAAGCCTACCAGTCATTACCGACTGATGGTTGAAAAGCTTATATTTGTTACATTTATTATCAGAGCTTAGTTTCAGCGAACACCTAGGCTTAGTGGGGGTAAACTCATTATAAATAGGGTCAGAAGTGCCGTAGAATGAGTCTGAGTGTAATATATATGTGTATGTAAGTATTATGTATGTATGTATGTATGTATTTGTATGTATATATGTATGAGTGCATATTTGTTTGTGAATAAATTTATTTTATATCATGTTATTTGACCTGTTGAGTGGTTTAATAATTCCGGTCGATGCGCCTGATCAACAATATCGATAGAGATTTTCTAAACACTTGAACAAGTTAAGTAGACATAATATTGTTTTAAATTTGGTAAATGAAATAATTTTACCTAGAAATATATTTTCTATATATAAAAGAGATGATTTTCAAACCCAATGTAGTTATCTATGAGAAGAGTGGGTTATGAGTTAATAATATTTAAATTATTTGCATTTAGGGCTTAATTAGTCATGCTCATCCAGTTTTGAGCATTGATTATTGTGAGATTTAATATTAGATTTTCTTTTTCCATTACCGGTTGGGTAGATAGAATTTGTAGGAATATTGAATCAAACACCTTGTGAATTAAGTTTCAGAATTTGACTATAAGACATTCGACGATATGTAGAGTTAAAACTTGAATTTCAATAAAGGTGTTTATTAAAAGAAAATCTTTAGATAGTTTTATAAGACGAGTTAAGAGAGAAGATTTCACAAATCAGAACTATTAATGTTTTAAAAATAAAAAGGGTTTTGAGAATGTTAAATTCTAGTGGCTTTGATATATTCCAAATGATTTTAGAACATAGTAGTAATTTTCTTAAAAATATTTTAATATAAAGATATTTTAAAATAAAGTTTGAGAGTAAGGTTTTCTTTGGACGGTTCGGGAACAAATCTTGGTCCATTTTATGATGATCAAAATAATCTTCTAAATGACAATCAAATGTTTGCTTAGGCAGATATGATGGTGCACTTAGTAAATTATCCCCTTTATCATTGTACAACTAGGACGAGTTCAAATTCGAATGGATCCTAAGCAAGTGGATGATTTTGTTAAAAACTATTGTCTATAAATGGTATTGTTTCGAGAACAAATTTGGAGAAAAAAAGAAATATTTTTTATTAACTAGTTCGAGTGTCTCGAAAATGAAAAAAAATGGGTAAGAAATGTGTTCGAATGACAAATACTTCTCTTGAGTATTGTTGTTCTTAGTAACAGGGTATATGGTACTATTTGGTAGCACCTAGTTTCTTGATATCGTTTTGGAGTTACACAGGCTATATGTATGTTTTCAAAAGGTTTTTGAAATAAAACCCAGGTATTGTGTTCTTGGATCCCTTAAAAGGAAGTTTTTTCAAAATAAAAGGATATTTTGAAAGTGGATTAACAAACGAAGTTTTAATTAGGTTAAATTTAATAAGGAGGTTTAATAAACTTTTTTTATTTAAACCGTGTCTTTTGATTTTAACATCTAGGATGTGAAGAATTATTTGATGTTATTAAGCTGGCTAATAAATATTTTTAACTTAGTAGCGTCAAATAAAAGTAGAATCTAGGATGGAGTCTGGATACTTGTATCTTGCTCTTCTTAGCTACTTATTCAAAACAATTTGGGTAAAGGGATTGATTTGGTCAACTTATTTTCAAGACCCAAATTATTTTTGGCGTGTTTCTAATAATTAGAAGTAAACAGAATTAAAAATCAGATGTTTGTATATACTCTTAGTATGTAGAAGAGTACTATATAAGTTAAAAAATAAAAAAATAAACGATTTTTATGAAGCATTATGGAAAGGTAGAAAGTAGTTATATAGTAAGAATCATTAGATCAGTATACATAGTTCTCGATTCTAGATTCGAGTATATAACTGAAGGTGTTTACACTATTCCAAATAAGGATTTATCACTTAATTTTTGATGGCGAGCGCCCGTAAAGGTTCATAGGTGAGACTAAAAGTTGTCTATCATAGTTCAAGGCTATACAAGGAGAACAGAGGTTTCTAACTTAAGAGGGATGATCAAAGTCCACATTAAGAAGTCCGGTGAGCGATAGTAGTTTGGAAGTGAAGTAATGTGTTCGAATGAATGATCAAAATCATATTTTACAAAGGAATGATCTATGAACATCATACGGACTGATGAATAGTTTTAAGTGTTTCTACGAATTAGTGTTATGGTACAATTTCAGGGACAAAATTTCTTTAAGGGGGAAAAGTGTAACGACCCGGAATTTTACTGCCTTGTTTTGTGAATATTTAATTAATTTTAAATATTCAAATAATAGGTTTTATAAATTAAACTAATATGACTCTTTTAAATAATAACAAATGATGGAAAATAGATTGTAACGACCTAGGATTTTGCCTTTGAAACAGGCTATTTAAATGTATTTTATATAATCAATAAATGAATTTTATTACCAAACAAACTTATTTTAATTATGTAACAATGTTGATAAAAATAGTTTTCAAATTTTTGTTTACCTATATAGATAGGTCAAATAAAAATAGAAAACGCGACCGAATAACTTTTTCCAAAATTTCGTCTTTTCGACACCCGAAAGTCGTCGGGAACATTATGCACACTTGATGCATCATGCACACATGTATATGATAGGATTAATAAGAATAAAACATTCTTATTTACACACAAACACATATTTAATTAAGCGTAAAAGTGAATGTGATAAATTCTGTTATAAAAGGCATATATAAACATATAAACACACACACATATATATAAATATCCTATGTCATATCTTAAGTACCCTACAACATGCCCTAGGAGGGGGGAGGGGTAACATTTATATGTAAGAGAAGGGAGGTATGGGTGCATGCATGCATGTACGTATTATATTATTAAGTCACTTTACAAATTTTAATAAATTCATAAGCCTTTAAATACCTCTCTCGTTCCTACATCTTCTTCTTTGTTTTCATTTACATTATCATGTCAAAACCAAATTCTTATCTTCATGCATTTTATTGGCTTCTATATCGAAATTCCTAAGTTTAAAGATAGAGAAAATAGTGTAAAAATATAACTGAACTCATCCATTTTAGTTTCAAATCCATCCTTTACTAAACAAAACCCATATCCACCAAAAACCACCAAAACCGAGCCTTGTTCTATTCATGGCCAAGCCAAAACACATGCATGGCCAAGCCCATTTAACCTTCCAAGGGTCCATGTCTTCACTTTGTTGAGCTAGGAGTAAGCGAGCTAGGCCGAGTGCAAGTTTAGTTTGATTTGGATAAGTTACGGCGAGTAAAGACCATTTTTTAAAACTCAATTACTAACTTTTTAAAGTTGTAAAATCCGTGGGTTAAAATATTGCTTAACTATATGGTAATGTTATATGTTGGGCATGCATGCATATATGTTGATTTGGTATTGATCGCTTATACCGAAGTTTGAGTAAGCGATAAAGAATATACCTTGAATGTTGAAAAAGTTGGTTAGTATTTGTGAATTAATATTATTATTTATGATTATGCTATAATATTATGATGTGATATTATATTGGAATGTTGTATTTGTTGTAGTGGGTTCATGACACAAAGGTAGGGATTCGCTAACCAAAAGCGATGTAGAAATCAACTTTAGTCGAAAGTTTGATTTTTGTTTCAAAGCGAAATGTTTTCAAGTTTAAAACTTTGATTTTAGTTTTCAAAAGTTTTATTCCATGTTTTAAAGAAGAGAGGAGTTCAAAATTGAAGTATTAAAAGTTAGAAAATCAGAAGTTCAAGTTTTGAAATTACGGATCCGTATAGTGATAGTCGCTATATGCGCAGTTCGAAAAATCTAACTATTTTTCTAATCTAAACTTTTTTCACTTAGAATTCTTTTAGAAAATATTTTCTAACTTTAATTAAGTAATTAGAGAACAATTATTTAATTATTTAATGATTATTGAATTGATTAATTAATTAATTAATAAAGGTAACTAATACTTAATCATCTGTTAATAATGGTTTTTTAAACTTAAATGTTCATCAATTAAATTATGATTTATTACTTAATTAATTTTAAATATTATTTAATTATTAATTAAGGATTAACTAATTATTAGTTAATTATTTATTTAGGATAATTATTAGTTAATTATTATTTTATAAAGGGATTTTATCTAATTTATCTTTGATTAAAGTTAATTATGTTTTAATATGGTTTAATTACTTTTAATTAGATTTTAATTACTATTTAATGAGGCATTTTTTCTTCTTTTCATGGGGACCTTACCCTCGTACTCCCTCCGATCCTCCTCGTCCTTTCTTCCTTGCTCTTGGTACCTTCCGCCTCTCTCCCAAATGGTTTTGTCCTTCCTCCTTCTCTTCTGTTGCTTCTCAACCTTGGACTTCCCTTTTGAAATCGAAACCACGCAATGCTAGTGCCTATTCCCCTCAAGTTATTCCTTTGCAATTCTCTGGTGAGGCTCTAATGCGTACTGCTGACATCATCTCGATTGGCAATGAGGTCCGGAAGGACAACCTTGTTGGCTTCTTTCTTGACAACCCGTTGTCATATTCATCTGTTATAAATCACTTGAAAAGAATTTGGAGGCTCGAAGGGGAGGTGTCACTCAAGTCAGATGGCTTTCTTTTCCTTTTCAAATTTTCCTCTATGGATGATCGCAACAAGATTGTTGAGGCAGATCCCATCATCATGAGTAGTAAGCTTTTCATTATTAAGCCATGGCATGCCACTACGGGCAATAACTGTGGCACTATAAAACCAGTTCCGGTGTGGATCAAGCTAAGCAACATCACTCTCTATGCTTGGTCTCACGATGGTATTAATTGGCTTGCTTCGAGACTAGGTAGGTTTTTATGCATGGATGAATCCACTGAAAAACTTAAGCGTGTTACATTTGCGAAGTTTGGTAGAAGTCACCACTGAGCAGTTACTACTGGATTAGTTTACAGTGAGGATGCTTGATGGCAGTGAACAGATTGTTCAAATGAATTACCTCTAGAAGCTAGAAATTTATGTTAGCTGTAAAGAATTTGGCCACATTAACATTTTCTGTCTTCTGGCTAACCGTAATAATAAAGAGGATGAAAGTGTGGAAACTGGTAAGATCCAGCAAAAGAAAAGAAGTTCATTCCAATCCTGTTGATATGAGCAAGGTAGTAAAGATTAAGCAAGTGCGGAGGAAAGTTACTCACAATAAAAGAAAGTTAAAGGAAAGAATCGACATGCCAGTAAAGCAAATGAAGAGTGGGATGATGTGGTTGTTAGAAATAGTAGTGCTGCTCTTGATGAAACCAAGTTTGAGGAAAATGGTAATTGTGAAGCTGCAAAACAAATAGCCATCACCAAACAAGCTGAAAGCAATGCGACTTTTCAAAATAAATTTAGCGTTCCAAATGAGGAAAATGACATGGAATTTGATGATATTGTAAGGAATGGAAATGAATTAGTCTGTGAAAATGTTATTAAAGTAGAAGAAGGGGAGTGTCCCGAAGAGGTACATGAAACAGCTAAGCAGCGTCTCGAAGGAAACCTAGAGAGTGTTAAACAACATGACAAAGGAATTTTGAATCACAGAATAATGCTTGAACAAGCGCCAATTGAGAGTGAGAAAGTTAATTTGCCCGAAGCAAGTCATGATTTATTCAAGGTAAATATCAGAGTCAATGAAGTGTGTGGTGATAGCCTTATTTTGTCATCTAGTAGTAACAGTGCTATGCCAGTGCACATGCACACTAAGACAGAGAATTTGCATATCTGCAACAGTGCTTCCATAACTCCAAATACTATCGAACTGCAACAGAATTCTTCTA
Source organism: Allium cepa (assembly GCA_030765085.1). NCBI lineage: Eukaryota > Viridiplantae > Streptophyta > Magnoliopsida > Asparagales > Amaryllidaceae > Allium > Allium cepa. The sequence continues at coordinate 178,444,963 of CM060930.1, forward strand.
TCATATTCGATATTAATTCCTTCCCAATAAGTAATGAATCGGCTGAAGCATCATTCCACGTGTCATTTGAAAATCAACTGAAACAAATTGTATACAACGTGCATAGTCAAGCTAACGATCAATTTCCCAGATCTCTATTCTTTCCTATTCCTACTTGCACCATCTCTTCACCCATTTCATCTATTCCCAAGCCAACTTCTATAACATCCTCCTTTCCTTATGTCAATAATACTGTTATACCTGGTTGGGTGAACAAATCACATCCTCCTCCTGAACTTAACCTTGTCAGTGCTTCTCCTCTTTCTAAAAACAGAAGTCTTCTGCTTAAATTGAAATATGACTCATCCACCACATCCAAATCCAATTCTCCTGCAACCAAGAGCAAGAAAATTTCAGACCACCAATCTCTGCAGTTTTAATAATGATTCCAAACATAGTGCTTGAAATATAAGGGGTGCTTACAATCGCATTAAACTTGATCAGGTCAAAAATCTCATCAAATGCCACAATCTCAATTTTTTTGCCAAACTTGAAACTAAACTAAACTTGCCTCTTACCATTTGTGCAGCTAACTACATAAACCCCACTTGGACTCATCACCATACATTAATGATGCCGAGTATGGAAGGATCTGTGTACTTCATGATCCGGCCTCTTTTATCTTATTAACCATTATCACATCAAGATAATATATGCACTTTTATGTTCAATACTTGCAACCAGTTGCTTCCTTCTACGTAACAGAAATATATGCTGATAATTCCTTTACTTCGAGACAAAACCTGTTGAGCTTCATCCCCAACCTTAGGCAGGAGACTCACCCATGGATTTTTGTGGGTGATTTCTGTTATCAATTTGCCGTAGCAGTAGAAGTAAAGCAATGCTGTTGATCGATATCAGATTGCAGAAAAGTAAGTTAAAAGCAATACCGTAGTAGTACAGTCCGCTCTTGTAAGATGTGTCCGAGTCCAGTAGCACTGTTCCCTTAAAGCGATATTGCTCCCCCAATGGCGCACATGGGTTGAATAGCAATTCGCCTCCCAAGGTTAAACGGACCGTTCTCTGCACTGCTGCACTAGGTCCGTAGAGAATCTGGCGAACTCAGGAAAGTATAGGTAGAACAGAATGCAGGAGAGAAGATGAAGAGCAGTAAAAAATTTCGTATTTTGTGGACTTGAATTCTGAGCTTCTTATAGGGTTGCACGCGTCTGATCGGAAAGGTTGCGACCCTTTACCAATCGACGCGCCTATTTTGAACTGTTGTGACCGTTTAGACCAACGGACACTGCTATTCAAAATCATTCCCTCTAGCGCAACAGGCCCGAGCGGCATTCTATGGCTCATCTAATCATGAGACCCCAAGAGCCTCAAGGCCCAAGGCCCTATCTTTGACTTTTAATATTAATAATAGGGCATACATGCCTTCATGGCCTCATTCATTCAACCCACAATGTTCTTTGTGCCTCTTCATTTGATTTATGTGTGTAGGGTAGGATATTTATGTAGAAATTGGGAAAAACATTCCATAATGTGGGACTTTGTTCCCATTGTTTTTCCCCCCTTCTTCAACAATACCCAAACTCTTCTTCCTCCAATCCTCTCATTCATTTCCAACAATCCCCCACATGAATGAGTGGATACTTGATTTGTTCTTTTATTTTACGAAACATTTTATTATATTGGTAAAAGTGGCACTTGGTTTTGAACTTTTCCTAGTGCTTATCCTTTTGACTTACTGGCGAATCAGTAGACTTAGGTTATATTTGAACTGTAAGCCTTTTGTGTGAGTCGAAATTATATAACACTCAATAATTGTTTCCTAACTTCCTTGGTTCTCTGTTTGTGTTCGTTTTTGCCATGAACACCAACTTGGTCTCATGAGTGCTTTAAGAGAATCAGGCCTCGTTAATTCTCCTTGAAGCGGCGTCTTCGCACTCACGTAGGTGATTCTATAAAGAGTATTCCGCAATACTCCACTTGGTTCTTTATATCTCCAAGTATAGACATCATTAAAAGTTGAACTTATCCTTTTCTCCGGCGGTATGTGCACTGACTTATCTTAGGAATGTCTAAATGTATGATTTTTCCAGTGCTTCTAAGTTTTAACCTTAACTTAGTTGTCCCTTTGAACCTAAATCTTGGGATCTCCAGTCAATTAGGTTGGATTTCCGTTGAGGAAAACTTTTATTCAATAGGCCTTAAGCCCATTCCTATTGATAAGGTTTGAACTCTCTCTAGGCAAGCCTTTTGTTAGTGGATCCGCAATGTTATCTTTCGACCTTACATAGTCTATAGTGATAACTCCATTAGAGAGTAGTTGTCTTACGGTTTTATGTCTACGACGAATATGTCTAGACTTACCATTGTATAGTGCACTATTAGCTCTTCCAATAGCTGACTGACTATCACAATGTATACATATTGGTGGAACAGGTTTATTCCAATTCGGAATATCTTCTAGGAAACTCCTAAGCCAGTCTGCTTCTTCAGCGGCTTTGTCTAAGGCAATGAATTCTGACTCCATTGTTGATCTTGCTATACATGTTTGTTTAGAGGACTTCCATGATATAGCTCCACTTCCTAGGGTAAATACATATCCAGTTGTGGATTTGGTGTCATTTGAACCAGTTATCCAATTAGCATCACTGTATCCTTCTACAGCGGAAGGATATTTAGTGTAGTGCAGGCTGTTATTCTGTGTATACTTTAAATACCCCAGAACCCTTATTATTGCTTTCCAATGATGTTTACCAAGGTTGCTTGTATACCTACTTAGCTTACTTACAGCATATGCAATATCGGGTCTCGTACAATTCATTACATACATTATACTTCCCAGTATTCGAGAGTATTCAAGCTAGTAGATTCCATCACCAGTATTTTTAACCCAATTTTGGTTCATATCAACTGGCGATTTAGCAATAGTTATATTATGTTGTTTGAACTTTTCAAGTATTTTGGCCATATAGTGTGATTGAGATAGTACATAACCCTCTGACGTTCTCAAAATTTTAACACCCAAAATCACATCAGCCAATCCTTGATCTTTCATATCAAATCTAGATGATAACATATTCTTTGTTGATTTAATTATGGCATTATTATTGCCTAGTATCAATAAGTCATCAACATATAGGCAAACTATGACATACCCCATATCTATATTCTTCATATAGACACATTTATCCGATTCATTTATTTTGAATCCATTTGACATCATAGCTTCATAAAATTTTTCATGCCATTGTTTTGGCGCTTGTTTGAGACCATAAAGTGATTTTACTAACTTACATATTTTATTCTCATTTCCTGGGCTCTGGAACCCTTCAGGTTGTTGCATGTATATCTCCTCTTCTAGCTCACCATTAAGGAATGCAGTTTTTACATCCATTTGATGTATTTCTAACTTTAGTATGGAGGCGATAGCAATAAGCATCCTAATGGATGTTATTCTGGTGACTGGTGAGTACGTATCAAAGTAATCTAGATCTTCCTTTTGTCTAAATCCTTTGACTACTAGTCGGGCTTTATATTTATCTATTGAGCCATCAGCTTTAAGTTTTTTCTTAAAGATCCATTTATATCCTAATGGTTTTGATCCTTTAGGAAGATCAACTAGTTCCCATGTGTGATTTTGCAAAATGGATTCAATTTCGCTATTGACGGCCTCTTTCCAGTAAGGAGCATCAGGTGATGACATTGCTTGTTTATATGTTAGAGGTTCATTTTCTGCCATATATGCATAGAATTCTGGCCCAAAGGTTTTTGATGTCCTTTGTCGTTTGCTCCTTCTTGGCTCCTCTAACACTTAATCGTTATCATTTTCATGATCAACGAGATTTTCAAGAGTTTTTTCCTCTCTTGATCTCTTTTGGATACTAGTGTTATTGGATTCTTTCAATGTAAATACGTTTTCAAAGAATCTTGCATTTCGGGATTCGATTATGGTGTTTTCATGAATGTCATCTATTTCAGATTTATACACCAAAAATCGATATGCACTACTATTATGAGCATATCCAATAAATATGCAGTCTATAGTTTTGGGTCCAATTTTGACCTTTTTAGGTTTTGGTATTTCTACCTTTGCTAAGCATCCCTACACTTTTAATTATTTGTAAGATGGAGGTCTATTTTTCCATAGTTCATATGGTGACTTAAAAGTCCTTTTGCGAGGTACTTTGTTCAGTATATGATTAGCTGAAAGTATCGCTTCTCCCCAAAGATTGTCTCGCAATCCAGAACTGACAAGCAGAGCATTCATCATTTCCTTCAGGGTACGATTCTTACGTTCTGCTATTCCATTTGATTGAGGGGAATATGGTGCCGTTGTTTGATGGATTATACCATTTTGAGCACAAAATTCTTCAAATGGGAATTCATATTCACCGCCTCTATCGCTTCGCAAGGCTTTTATCTTTTTGTTTAATTGATTTTCAACTTCTGCCTTGTATTGTTTAAACATTTCAAAAGCCTCATCCTTGCTTTTTAGTAGGTACACATAACAGTACCTAGTGCAATCATCGATAAAAGTAATAAAATATCTTTTACCTCCTCGAGTTTGACACATCTTTAGATCACATACATCAGTATGTATTAAGTCTAAAGGCTCGGTGTTCCTTTCAACATGATGAAAGGAAGTTCTAGTCAACTTTGCTTCAACACATGTCTCACATTTGTAGTTGTGATATATAGTAAACTTAGGTATAAAATCTAAGTTAACCATTTTTCGCAAAGTATCAAAATTCACATAGCCTAGTCTAGCATGCCATATATTAAATGATTCAGCGATATAAACAGAAGAATCCACTTTATTCATATCTTTTGGTACAACAGTCATTACATTCATTTTAAACAGACCATCACTCACATAGCCCTTTCCCACATATACACCATTTTTAGACAATACAAAGTTATCAGCAACGAAGACTAATTTGAACCCATTCTTGCTCAACAGCGATCCTGAAACCAAGTTCTTTCGAATATCTGGAACGTGCAATACATCATTCAATGTGAGTTCCTTTCCAGAAGTCAGTTTCAACACGATCTTCCCTTTGCCTTTAACTTGTGATGTTGTTGAGTTGCCTATAAACAACTGCTCCTCCTTGGTAGCGACTTCATAAGTCGTGAACATCCATTCGTTTGCGCATATATGGCGAGTTGCTCCGGTGTCCACGAACCATTCCTTGTTGTTGCCATCAAGGTTACATTCTGACACTACTGCACACAAGTCCATGTCGGAGACGCCATCAGAACCTTCAGCCACATTTGCTTCAGATTTCTTTTTCTTTCCACGACATTCCGCAGCCTTGTGACCCTTCTTTCCACAGTTACGGCAGTTTCCTTTGAACTTCTTAGCCTTCTTTGCATTTGGGTTGTTGCGTTTTCTCTTGTTTGTCTTTTCAGCCTCAACCACATTCTCCTTTGCCACCATAGCATTAGATGCCTTCTTTTCTGACTTTCTGCTGTCTTCTTCAATTCTGAGTCGAACAACTAAGTCTTCCATTGACATCTCTTTTCGCTTGTGCTTCAGATAATTCTTGAAGTCTTTCCACATTGGAGGAAGCTTTTCTATGGTGGCTGCAACTTGAAATGACTCGCTGAGTGTCATTCCTTTATCATGTATTTCATGGATAATGACTTGCAACTCTTGGATTTGGCTGATTACTGTCTTGGAATCCACCATATTAAAGTCTAGAAATTTGCTGACTATGAATTTCTTCATTCCAGCGTCTTCTATCTTGTACTTTTTATCCAATGACGTCCAGAGTTATTTTGCTGTTTTCATAGTACAATACACATTGTATAGACCGTTGTGCAGTCCATTCAAAATGTAATTCTTGCATATGAAATCCGAACTCTTCCATGCAGTGAGAGACTCAACTTTAGTGGCGCCTGGCTCCAATTCATCAATAATTGGAGGATCCTCCGAAAGGTATTTTGCCAAGCCCAAAGTAGTCAAGTAAAAGAGCATTTTTTGTTGCCATCGCTTGAAGTCAACCCCAGTGAATTTCTCTGGCCGTTCTCCATGCGAGAAAGTCATCGTTGGCGCGACCAATGGTGCAGCCTGAGTGATGGTAGTGGTCGGTTTGACCGCAGAAGTATTGCTGTCCTGAGTCATTGTCGGTCTGAAACCAAATGGACTCAATCAGTACAAACTTATTATCAAAATAAGAATATCGCTTTAAGATTATTATCAATTTGCCGTAGCAGTAGAAGTAAAGCAATGCTGTTGATCGATATCAGATTGCAGAAAAGTAAGTTAAAAGCAATACCGTAGTAGTACAGTCCGCTCTTGTAAGATGTGTCCGAGTCCAGTAGCACTGTTCCCTTAAAGCGATATTGCTCCCCCAATGGCGCACAGGGGTTGAATAGCAATTCGCCTCCCAAGGTTAAACGGACCGTTCTCTGCACCGCTGCGCTAGGTCCGCAGAGAATCTGGCGAACTCAGGGAAGTATATGGTAGAACAGAATGCAGGCGAGAAGATGAAGGGCAGTAAAAAATTTCGTATTTTGTGGACTTGGATTTTGGGCTTCTTATAGGGTTGCACACGTCTGATCGGAAAGGCTGCGACCCTTTACCAATCGGCGCGCCTATTTTGAACTGTTGTGATCGTTTAGACCAACGGACACTGCTATTCAAAATCGTTCCCTCTAGCGCAACAGGCCCGAGCGGCATTCTATGGCCCATCTAATCATGAGACTCCAAGAGCCCCAAGGCCCAAGGCCCTATCTTTGACTTTTAATATTAATAATAGGGCCTACATGCCTTCATGGCCTCATTCATTCAACCCACAATGTTCTTTGTGCCTCTTCATTTGATTTATGTGTGTAGGGTAGGATATTTATGTAGAAATTGGGAAAAACATTCCATAATGTGGGACTTTGTTCCCATTGTTTTTCCCCCCTTCTTCAACAATACCCAAACTCTTCTTCCCCCAATCCTCTCATTCATTTCCAACAATTTCAACCGTTGCCTAGATTTATATGATAAACATGGTGGTATTCCTCTTTTGCCTAGAGAAATACAACCTTTAAACAATGCAATCAATGATTCGAATCTAATCCAAATTGTGTCCTTTGTGGCACAATATACATGGAATAATAGGATTCGAAGTGGGGTGAGGAATTTTCTACCTTGACCATGCTTTATGTAATTTTAATTCCCTTTTCCCTCTAGCCCAATCTGTTTATCCAAATCCCCCACCCTAAAAGAGGCTTTAAATTCTACAATGCATGACTTGAGGCCCCTGATTATAATTTTATAGTCCGATCTACTTGGTCTTTAAGGGTTGATGGTAATTCTATTTTAAATTTTCTAGGAGGCTCTGCAATGTTAAAGCTACCCTTAAAACTTGGGCTTTTAAACACTATGGTGATGGGACTAAGTTGATGAATCTTTTGAAAGAAACACTCAAAGTAGCGCTAGAGCATATGATGAGCAATCCCAGTGATCCACTAGCAGCTGCAGAGGAAGGCAGATTATTTGTTTCTCTTAACCTTGCTTTTGATATTGAAAGTAGCATGAAAAAACAACAGCTTCGTAATAAATGGCTCCAAGATGGTGATAGAAGCACTACATTTTTTTCATTCTTCAATCAAAATCAAGTAGGTGAGGGAAAACATTTCTTCAATTCAAGGGGATGATGGCTGCTTTTACTCATCACCTGATTAAGTTGTAACAACCCGCATATTTTACGATTGTGTATTTAAATATTTTATTTAAATATTTCATCGTTAGTCGAATTATACTCCGAAAAACTACTTTTTGCAAATAGTCAAATTAGGACTCGAGACTACCCCCATTGAGTTCAAAATGACGTTTGCGATCTTTTTGAGTATAAACTTCGATATGTTTGGAGATTGTAGAATTTTACTACTTTTTCACTTAGGGCTTTGGTTTTTGTTTCAGCTCATTTGACCCAAGCTTCAACCCTCTTCTCTTCATTACTTTACTTCTATTTCCTAATACTCAAGCTTTAGCAACAATGGAGAGAGGGATGGGAAAATAAACTTCAAGCCCTAGTTTCCATTTGCAAATCAAGTTCTAGCTCTAAATTTATAGAAGAAGCTTTGGTAAGCCTCCTCTTCTTCTTCTCCAACTCATTCTATTACCAATTTCAGAAATTCCTAAACCTAATTTCGGAAATGTTTCTTTTTTAAGCTTAAATTCAAGCTATTTGGGTTGGAATTGAAGAGTGATTGTCCTTGCCATTGCTCTATAGCTTCTTCTTCATTTGTTTTGGGTTTAAAGGTGAGATTTTTATCTCACATCTAAATCTATGATTATCTTTGATGATTGGATATGAATTCCTAACTCTTATTCATATGCATTTGCTTTGATTTGGATTAGTTTTGTGAATATTCCAATTTTTGGTGTTTTGAAGTCAAACCTTTAAAAATCATAGCTTTGGTGTTTATCATGCTTTTGGCGATGCATCGAGGAGCCAATAGGGCTAGGAAACTGATTTGCGCAAACTCCTAGCGTCGTTCCTCGACCGATTGCAATTTAGAAGGGATTGGCCTTCATTTAGATAGGCTTGGAAGTGAAGGAAGTAGGTTCCAGTCGATTGGAATTCCAATGACCTGCTACCAGAACATTTCTCTGGCTCTGGTCCAGTCGACTGACATACTGAGTCCAGTCGACTGACCTGCATCCCGCGGGTTTTCTAGGACTGTGTTCAGTCGATTGAACTCAGTGAGCCAGTCGATTGACCTGCTCCTATTTGCCTATTATGCCTATTTTTGCTTGGTTTCCAAATTTAATCGATTCATGTTGATTCCTCGATTTGTTGTTATCATTTATTATCCACTTTGATGACATTTTCTTCAGGATTTTTATGAACATACATTTTGATGGATTCAGTATCGATTTCTTTGGATTCTATTCACGTCTTCGAACGAGAAATTTTGGTGATTGATTGTTTCTACAATCATTTTTGTGCTTTGTCACTTTAAAACGCGAAGGTTTTAATACTAGTAGTAAATATCAAAACTCTTTCATCAAAACGATTTCAACACTTTTTTATTACAAAGCCCGTTTCTTAAACCGTTTTCCAATCTACTAGCATATACAAACCTTTATCTCGCTCGTGTTAGAAATCTAATTAAACGGCTTAGTAAAACAAGTGGTATGAAATGCTTGCGTTTACTTCGTCGGTTAATTCTTGGACTTGTTCGATTGAATCTCTTGTGACAATTTTCGAGTGGAGATCTACAATTTGTTCGTAAATATTTAAGTTAAGCTAGTGGTTATGGGATATGAAGCTAAGCTCATATATTTACTAGCTTAGTGTAATTGACACTTCTTGATGACCGATGATGATCATTTTTGTGATTTAGACTAGCAATGTGCGATGTCTCTTTGTCTGCGAGGGAGACTAAACCCCGTTTTTGTGGAGTTTCGGCTCAATTTGGTGGGGTAGCGACCCATGGTCTTCGGGCCGTTTTGTGGAGCTTCGGCTCAAAATTAATGGTTAGCAACCATGGAATAGATTCCATTTTGTGATACACGTGTTGGTAGTTTTCATGCTCCCATTTTGTGATAGGCCTCCCCCTTTTGTGATTTCTAGATTTCCATTGATGATTTCTAGAATTTGTGTTTCACCAATTTTTTTGGTTTCATTGATAAGTTCTATCAATATTTATGCATTGGTGAATTTGTGTGTCATTAACTTTTGTGATTGGCATTGATATAATTGTCAATATTTATGGTTTGGTAAATGAAATAAAGAGTATGACAATCCTTTTTATCTTTGAGAAGATTCTTGTGATATTGTTTAATCTCTTGTTGATTTTCAATTACATACTTATCATAGTATGGCATTTTGGTTATTATACGATTTTGTCCTATCGCTTATTCTATATCATTTCATCTGGTATTTATAGTTAGACTGATCCATTTATAATTTTCTTATTAAATAATACTCGGGTCAGACCGAGGTGTTATAGATGCTTCTACTTAACTCCTCACCAGGGATTATTATTCTGACTTTTGGCTAACTACTTAGATCAGTAGTTGATTTTGTTGTATACATTTGAGATATAGACTCCATGATGTATACTTATTCTATTGTGCAGCACTTGTAACTATTCTTTTATGATATTGTGGATCTTGTTTGACCACTACTCTGATATACACTTTTATGTGTAATATTCATATATGTTTCCGCCTTTGAGATATGAACTTCTGGACTGATTTATGTTATGCTTATTTCTATATTTGTTTCCGAAGATATTATAGCCACTGTGTAGTAGCTTTGAGTTTGCATCGGTGTGTCGGATTTCCTCTTGGGATGAAAAGTTATATTTTTATCTGGCATATCGGTACTCGCACAAAGCACTTATACAGGTGGTCGCTCCTCAACAACCTTATTCTCCGTGCTAGTTGACGACATTACTCCGTGGTGTTCTTGGCTAGCGTGGGTATAGAGGTGGGGCATCACAGCTTGGTATTAGAGCCAGACTTTGGAGCAATGTAGAATAATTTACAAGGATCATCGTCCTAAGTCTATCTTAGGAGTCGTGCCTTAGGATTTGATTCGAGTCTTCGTACCGTCTCATCCTATTTTCTTTTGTGATACCTTGTTTATCAATCATTATTATTGATATTCATTTTGTGAATAACTTTTTTATTCTTCTTTCTTTCTTTCTTAAAGAAGGGAAATGGTTAGACCTGGCCGTCCCAACGCCGATCAATCTAGTGCTACTCCGCAGGATGAAGTATTTATGTGTGTACAACAATTTCTTGATCTTGTAAAGAATGCCCAAGCAGCCGGACCCGTTCTGGAGCCTTCTCACCCTAAATCCTAGTTTGCACGCTTGTGCAATGATTATACCAACTTGGGTGGGAAGCCATTCAAAGGTTCTGAAACCATTATTGAAGTCCAGGCTTGGCTAAGAACATGCGATCGAATCTTTTCTCGCATGAATCTTATTGATCTTCACCGAGTTCAGGTGGCCTCTAGTATGCTCCAAGAAAGAGCATTAGACTGGTATGAGCTTCTAATTTCTGAAATGAATGAAGCGGATCTTACTTGGGAGAAATTTCGGGAACGATTCGAACTAAAGTTTGTGCCAGAAGCTGAGAAGGTGACATTGGCTCACCGTTTCATTGACCTTGTTCAAGGTGAATCCTCTATGGAAGATTATGTTGCATCATTCGAGTCACTTTCTAAATACGGGGTCGAATATATAAACACCCCATTGAAGAAGAACTAAAGATTTGTTTATGGCATGAAAAAAAAATCTCAAGAAGCCATTACTTCTAAAATTAGAAGTTTCTTTTGATCAACTCATTGATATCGCTCTTCGTCTTGAAGAGGCGGATAGGGAGAGTGATGCTGAGGTTGTGGGTGCCAAACCAAACTTCAACAACAACAAGAAATGCCTAATAAGTTCAAAGGACCTTATCCCAATAAGAAAGGGAAGCAAGAAACTCCGATGGCAAAGACTTCTACCTCTAGTAGTGGGCAATGCTACAATTGTGGTTCTAAGGACCATTATGCGAATAAGTGTTCAAACCCCGCGCTTGTCGCTATTGCAAAAGCTCGGATCATTATGTGTCTGCATGCCCCAAACTCCAAAACAAGAAGGAGGGAAAGCTTATGTTGTGCATGCCCCTAGTAACACTTCTCGTGGTCAAGGTATTTTTCATTCTATCCTTGATGGTATTATTATGTTTCGTGATCAACCTATTCGAGTTCTTTTTGATATAGGTGCATCCCATTCTTTTATATCAAAAGAACTTGTTGATTCTTATTCTTTAAGCGTTGTCGCTTAAATGACTTCTTTGAGAATTGCGAATCCGGTTGGTGGATCCTCAATAATTAGTTTTCTTTGTAAAGATGTCGAGATTATTTTGTGTGATTTTTCTTTCCAAGCCGATTTGCATGTTATCCGCTACTTAGAAATTGGAATGATTTTGGGAATGGATTGGCTTAACCGCTATGAAGCTTAAATCCTATGTCCTGAGCAGAATATTCATGTTCGACATCCTCAATCTGTTAAGCAGATTTCTATTGATCTTAAAGATTCAGATTCCAACGTGGCTGCATCTTTATATTCTTTAAATCCTCATGATGACGATAATGATGATGAGAAAGATGTCATTTCTCTTATTCACGTTGTTCATGAATTTTTCGACATATTTGAGCCCGTTTTAGGATTACCACCTATGCGAGCATCTGAGTTCAGAATCAATCTAATCCCTGGAGCTCTTACCTATCACTCGTCATCCTTATCGTATGTCCAATAAAGAAAATGAGGAGATGCGCATATAATTATCCAAATTGGAGACGAAGCAATTTATTCGCTCTAGTTCCTCTCCTTGGGGAGCTTCGGCTATTTTTGTATAGAAATCCGATGGTACACTTAGGCTTTGCGTTGAATACCGCAAGCTTAATGATCTTACTATCAAGAATAAATATCCCTTACCTCGGATTGATGATTTATTTGATCAGCTTAGTGGTGCTAGAGTCTTTTCACAATTGGACTTGGCTACCGGTTTTCATTAGCTTCGTATTGCAGAGGATAACATTCCTTTGACATCGTTCTGTACTCATGGATCTTACGAATGGCTTGTTATGCTATTTGGTTTAACGAATGCTCCGGCTTATTTCGTTGACCTTATGAATAGAGTTTTCAAAGACTTCATCGATCGGTTTGTTCTCATCTTTATTGATGATATTCTTGTGTATTCTAAAACCGAGGAGGAGCATGAAAAGCATCTTCAGATTGTGTTGGAAACTCTTAGGAGCAATCAATTGAAAGCAAAATTTTCTAAATGCAACTTTTGGCAATCTCGGGTGGAGTTTCTTGGTCATATCATTTCCGAATTTGGAATTTCCTTAGATCCTTCAAAGATTGAAGCGATTCAAAATTGGAAGAGACCGGAGAGTATGACGGAGATCTGTAGTTTTCTTGGACTGGCAGGTTATTACCGCCATTTCATAAAAGACTTTTCTAAAATTTCCGCGCCTTTTACTAGTTTGACAAAGAAGGGAGTTAAATACATTTGGTCGGACAAATGTGAAGCTTCTTTCCAAATATTAAAAGGACTCCTTTCCGATGCTCCTGTTCTTGTTATTCTCGAGGGGAATAAAGATTTTATTGTTTATACTGATGCTAGTCATGTTGGTTTGGGAGCCATTCTCATGCAAGGAGAACGTGTTATTGCTTATGCTTCTAGGCAATTGAAGCCAGCCGAGACTAGATATGTCACTCATGATTTAGAGCTCGCGGCTATTGTTTTCGCTCTTAAAATTTGGCGTCATTATCTTTTGGGAGAGAAATTTGTTCTCTATACCGATCATAAACCTTTGATGTTTTCTCAAAAGGAACTTAATTCGCGTTAACAACGTTGGATCGAATTCCTTGCATCTTGTGATCTTGATATTCTTTACACTCCTGGAAAGGGAAATCGCGTTGCCGATGCACTTAGTCATAAGCAACAAGCGGTTCTTTCTATGATGATATCTGAATGGAATGATCTCGGAATTTTATCCACTTGTGAGATTCGAGATCGTGAGTCCAATTTATGTTCATCTTTGGCTTTATGTAGCCTTGTGGCTCATCCTTCTCTTTTAGACCGCATTCTTGAAGCTCAAAAGCTAGATTCCGAATTGGCCCTTCTTAGCCAAAGTTGTAGGGATAAAATTGGTATTGAAGGTTTGAAAGCTTTGATATTGATTCTCGTGGCGGTAATCGAAAATTCAGTAGACTTATAGTGCCAAACGTTAGTGATCTTCGCAAAGACATTTTAGAAGATTCTAATCGTTCTAAATTTATCATTCATCCCGGTAATAGTAAAATGTATACGGATATGAAGCGACTTTATTATTGGGATGGAATGAAATCTGATATTGCTAACTTTGTAAAGCGTTGCATGACTTGCCAACTGGCCGAGCATCAAAGGCCTGGTGGGTTATTACAACCTTTACAAATTCCAATTTGGAAGTGGGATCAGATTTCCATGGACTTTATTGACGGCCTTCCCCGTTCCTGTTCGGGTAATGATAGCCTATGGGTGATAGTTGATAGACTTACTAAATCCGCCCATTTTATTCCCGTTCGGTCCAATCGGACCGTTCCTCTTTTCGCCAAGCTCTTTATTAAAGAAATTGTTAAATTACATGGAGTTCCTACTTCTATTGGTAGCGATCGTGATCCATTGTTTACTAGTGGATTTTGGAAGAGTCTTCAAAAGGATTTGGAAACGAAGCTTAATTTTAGCACCGCTTATCATCCTCAGTCCAATGGACAAACCAAGCGTGTGAATCAAACTCTTGATATTAATCTTCGTGCATGTGTTCTTGATTTTGATGGAAGTTGGGAAGATCATATTTCTCTTGTTGAGTTTTCCTATAACAATAGCTTCCAATCTAGTATTGGTATGACACCTTTTGAGGCACTCTATGGAAGGCCGTGCTGATCTCCTTCTTGTTGGCTTGAGGCCGGTGAGAAGCTGGTTTTAGGTCCAGATTTTATTCGTGATTCCACAGAAAAGATTGATCTTATTCGTCATAGGATGAAAGAAGCCCAGAATATACAAAAATCCTATGCCGATAACCGAAGAAGGAAATTAGAATTTTCTATGGGATATTTTGTGTTTGTTCGTGTTTCACCTATGAAGGATGTTGTGCGTTTCAGTCAATCGGGAAAGTTAGCACCTCGATATATTGGTCCATTTCCCATCACCGAACGTATTGGTTCTGTGGCTTATCGCCTTTTATTACCGGCTCAGTTTTCTGCTATTCATGACGTGTTTCACGTTTCTCAATTACGGAAATGTCTTCGAGATTCCGATTCTATTCTTGAGCCCGCTGTTGTGGAAGAAATTGAAGTTTCGTCTAATTTGACTTATGAGCAACATCCTATTCGTATCATAGCTTCGGAGATTAAATGTTTTCGAAATAAAGATGTTCCTCTTGTGAAAGTTCAATGGTCCTCAAATCCTAAGGATTATTCTTGGGAATCTAGAGAATTCATCGAGCGAACACATCCGGACTTACTTTTTCGTGCTCTTTGAGGTGAACTTCTTATTTCAAATTTCTTCTTTTTTGTTGATACGCTTTTATGGTTGTTACTTTTTGTTCATTTATTTCTTATGATTGCGAGGACACAATTTCTTTAAGGAGAGGAGTCTGTAACAACCCGCATATTTTATGATTGAGTATTTATTTAAATATTTCATCGTTAGTCGGCTTTTAGTCCGAAAAGCTACCTTTTGCAAACAGTCAAATTAGGACTCGAGACCACCCCCATTGAGTTCAAAATGATGTTTGCGATCTTTTTGAGTATAAACTTCGATATGTTTGGAGATAGTAAAATTTTACTACTTTTTCACTTAGGGCTTTGGTTTTTGTTTCAGCTCATTAGACCCAAGCTTCACCCCTCTTCTCTTCATTACTTTACTTCTATTTCCTAATACTCAAGCTTTAGCAACAATGGAGAGAGGAATGGGAAATTAAAACTCCAAGTCCTAGTTTCCATTTGCAAATCAAGTTCTAGCTCTAAATTTATAGAAGAAGCTTTGGTAAGCCTCCTCCTCTTCTTCTCCAACTCATTCTCTTACCAATTTCAGAAATTCCTAAACCTAATTTAGGAAATGTTTCTCTTTTAAGCTTATATTCAAGCTCTTTGGGTTGGAATTGAAGAGTGATTGTCCTTGCCATTGCTCTATAGCTTCTTCTTCATTTGTTTTGGGTTTAAAGGTGAGATTTTTATCTCACATCTAAGTCTATGATTATCTTTGATGGTTGGGTATGAATTCCTAACTCTTATTCATGTGCATTTGCTTTGATTTGGATTAGCTTTGTGAATATTCCAATTTTTGGTGTTTTAAAGTCAAACCTTTAAAAATCATAGCTTTGGTGTTTGATCATGCTTTTGGCGATGCATCGAGGAGCCTATAGGGCTAGGAAACTGATTTGTGTAAACTGCTAGTGCCGTTCCTCGACCGATTACAATTTGGAAGGGACTGGCCTTCATTTAGATAGGCTTGGAAGTGAAGGAAGCAGGTTCCAGTCGACTGGAATTCCGGTGACCTGCTACCAGAACATTTTTCTGGCTCTGGTCCAGTCGACTGGCATACTGAGTCCAGTCAACTGACCTGCATCCCGCGGGTTTTCTGGGACTGTGTTCAGTCGACTGAAATCAGTGAGCCAGTCGACCGAACTCAGTGAGCCAGTCGACCGACCTGCTGCTATTTGCCTATTATGCCTATTTTTGCTTGGTTTCCAAATTTAACCGATTCATGTTGATTCCTCGATTTGTTGTTATCATTTATTATCCAATTTGATGACATTTTCTTTGGGATTTTTGTGAACATACATTTTGATGGATTCAGTATCGATTTCTTTGGATTCTATTCACGTCTTCGAACATAAAATTTTGGTGATTGATTGTTTCTACAATCATTTTTGTGCTTTGTCACTTTAAAACGCGAAGGTTTTAATGCTAGTAGTAAATGTCAAAACTCTTTAATCAAAACGATTTCAACATTATTTTATTACAAAGCCCGTTTCTTAAATCGTTTTCCAATCTACTAGCATATACAAACCTTTATCTCACTCGTATTAGAAATCTAATTAAACGGCTTAGTAAAACAAGTGGTATGAAACGCTTGCGTTTACTTCGTCGGTTAATTCTTGGACTTGTTCGATTGAATCTCTTGTGACAATTTTCGAGTGGAGATCTACAATTTGTTCGTAAATATTTAGGTTAAGCTAGTGGTTATGGGACATGAAGCTAAGCTCATATATTTACTAGTTTAGTGTAATTGACAAATATTGATGATCGATGATGATCATTTTTGTGATTTAGACTAGCAATGTGCGATGTCTCTTTGTCTGCGAGGGAGACTAGACCCTGTTTCTGTGGAGTTTCGGCTCAATTTGGTAGGGTAGCGACCCATGGTCTTCGGTCCGTTTTGTCGAGCTTCGGCTCAAAATTAATGGTTAGCAACCATGGAATAGCGTTCCATTTTGTGATACACGTGTTGGTGAGTTTTCATGCTCCCGTTTTGTGATAGGCCTCCCCCTTTTTGTGATTTCTGGATTTCCATTGATGATTTCTAGAATTTGTGTTTCACTAATTTTTGTGGTTTCATTGATATGTTCTATCAATATTTGTGCATTGGTGAATTTGTGTGTCATTAACTTTTGTGATTGGCATCGATATAATTGTCAATATTTATGGTTTGGTAAATGAAATAAAGAGTATGACAATCCTTTTTATCTTTGAGAAGATTCTTGTGATATTGTTTAATCTCTTGTTGATTTTCAATTACATACTTATCATAGTATGGCATTTTGGTTATTATACGATTTTGTCATATCGCTTATTCTATATCATTTCATCTGGTATTTATAGTTAGACTGATCCATTTATAATTTTCTTATTAAATAATACTCGGGTCAGACCGAGGTGTTATAGATGCTTCTACTTAACTCCTCACCGGGGATTATTATTCTGACTTTTGGCTAACCACTTAGATCAGTAGTTGATTTTGTTGTATTCATTTGAGATATAGACTCCATGATGTATACTTATTCTATTGTGTAGCACTTGTAACTATTCTTTTGTGATATTGTGGATCTTGTTTGACCACTACTCCGATATAAACTTTTATGTGTAATATTCATATCTGTTTTCGCCTTTGAGATATGAACTTCTGTGACTGATTTATGTTATGCTTATTTCTATATTTGTTTCCAAAGATATTATAGCCACTGTGTAGTAGCTTTGAGTTTGCATCGGTATGTCGGATTTCCTCTTGGGATGAAAAGTTATATTTTTATCTGGCATATCGGTACTCGCACAAAGCAATTATACAGGTGGTCGCTCCTCAACAGTCTTATTCTCCGTGCTAATTGACGACATTACTCTGTGGTGTTCTTGGCTAGCGTGGGTATAGAGGTGGGGCGTCACATAAGTTGACAGTGCCTTCCTCAAATTCTACTCTGGTCTCCTAGGTGATTCTTCTAGACCAGCTCCCGATCTTAATTTACTTGATAATATTCACCTACCAATGCTCAGTATTGATCAGGCCTCCTCTCTGGCCCGCAAGGTGACTAATGAAGAAATAAAGCCATTTGTTCTCTATGACCAAGAAATTATGTGGAGGGCCTGATGGATTCAATGTTCCTTTTTTCACTCATAGTTGGGAATTCATACCAAATGATTTTCGTAGGGCTGTGTACAATTTTTTTGATAAATGCAAGCTCCTGCCACAAGTCACTGCAATGAATCTTTTTTTAATCCCGAAACATCTCATGCTTTCTCGATTAACTCGTAAAGGCCAATCTCCTGGTGCAATGTAGTGTACAAGTGAATATCCAAAATCATAGTTACTAGACTGTCACTGTTTTACCTAGCCTAATTTCTCCTAATAAAATTGCTTTTCTACGTAACAGGAATTTCTTGAAAATGCACTTCTTGCTCATGGTCTTTTTTTGGTTATGCTAGATCTAATAATTCCTCTGCTACCATGATGAAGCTGGACCTTCAGAAAGCATATGACTCTGTCCACTGGGTTTCAATAGTCAGGATAATGGCACTAATGGGATTTCCCAAGCCTTTTGTTGGTTGGGTGTATGAGTGTATTTCTTCACATCCTTCTCTCTCATTCTCAATGCTAAGTCTGTTGGCTATTTCAAGAGTAAATATGGAATTCATCAAGGGGATCCAATTTCCTCTTATATTTTTATCCTTGTCATGGAAGTTTTCACAAGGCTTATCACTCAGAAGTATGAATCCAGGCAAATAAAATTTCAACTGAGGTGTAAAGATCCACAAATATCCACTTTAATGTTCGCTGATGACATAATAATATTCACCAAAATACACTTGCCTTCAATTCAATGCATTCCTTCTACTCTGTGTTCCTTTACTAATATGACTGGCCTCAAACTCAACATGTCAAAATCTAGCATAATCTTCACTCGTATACCCATGACTCTATCCTTTGATTTGTCTTCAGCCTCTGGCCTTCAACTCATGCATCATGATATGACCTATCTTAGGTTGCCTTTCCTCACCTCCAGAATTACACTTACTAGTTGTCTTCCCTTATACAACAGAATCACCTCTACCTTGGATAGCTGGGCTAATAAGATGCTATCTCAAGCTGGCTGCCTCATTTTAATCAAGTAATATTGTTTTTTCATGACTTTTTACTGGGCTGCAGCTTTCATTTTACCTACTAAGCTTATGGGCCTCATCAGAAGTGCTATGTTGAGGTTTCTTTGGTGTGGTAGTATCCATAGTAAAATGCCTATGCCTTGCTTATTCAATTTAATCGAAATGCCAAGACACAAAGGAGGATTGGGTGTCAAGAATCTTTGTTTCTAGAACAAGGCTGCTTTTAGCACACACCTAAATTCAATTTTATCTAGGAAGGAGAGCATATGGGTGAGATGGGTCTGGGCATATAAGATTGGCATGAAAAATTCTGGTGCATGGAAGCTCCACAGTCTTACAGCTGGACTTGGAGAAGATTGCCTGGTTTTTTAGAATCCTTCCTTCCTCTCATTCTCATGAAAATGTACACTCCACTATTAAATTCTAGCATGAGCCTTAGGTGCTTATGGCATGATTCTTTCTAAACAGCTTAGTTTTCAGAATATAATACAAACTGGAATTACAAAGGCAGCTAAGGTCTCTGATTATATTCTGAATGGCCGTCTACAACTGTCACACTCATCAAACCAGGGCATAAGAGCCACATGGAATCTCTCATAGGCAAAAACATATCCTTCTGTCTGTCAAGACCATGTGTTATGGAAGGGAAAACCATGAACTGTTGCTCATGTGTACGAACTCTTATATAAGACTGAAGCATATCCAACTTGCAGAAGAATGAAAATAGCTTGGACCTCTAACTTTACCCCAAAGGAAAATATTATGCTCTGGAAGGTGTTAAATAAGGCTTTTCTAGCTAAGATGTGCTACTAAGGTTTGGGCTAGATCATGGTACTTGCTGTTTTTTCTGTTCTGGTAGTACTGAGCCTGTCATCGTATTTTCTTTGCCTATGTTGAGAATCTCTTACTATGGAGAAGGATGATGGTCATGGCGGGTGACAGTTTACTTTCTGGACCTGATGACATTGATTAGGATATGATTTATAAGTCGACTAGATAGAGAACTACGTCTGCTTGTTTTATTGCACTTTGTGTAAAGAAATATCTTAATTTGATACGGATCGAGGGAAATTTAATATGCCTTGAAAGGAAAAGGAGAGATACTGAAACTCTTTGGAAAATATTAAAAACCGATATCTTGAATGCTATGTTGAGATTGGGTGTCTTTTCTGATGTCATGAGTTCTGCTTGGAGATAACCCTGTCCTTGCTTTGGGTTCAACTTGTGGATTTTGTGGGTGTTTTTCTTCCTTTTTGTTTCTTCGTGTGTTTGCATCTTTTCTCCTAGTTATTCTCATGTGTATATCTAGCTTGAAGCATGTTCTGAGAAATGTTCATTTTATTGTTGTTGTGCAATAAAATCTGGTAGGGGACCAGTCAACCCCGCTAGCCTTGCTAAAAATAAGTAATCAGTTTTGTTTTAACTGTTTTCTTTTCAAATTTGTTTTGAATCAAAGGATTTCTGTATAGTTTACCCTCAAGTAACCCCATATGATTAAGAAAACTAAATAACATCTATTAGCAGAATAAAACACCATTTTTCTGTTAAAATTAACTTGGACATTTACTTAAGTTGATTGATGATTATGTATTGATCCCTTATATACCTATCGCTATGTGATGCCATGTTAAACTGGATAAGTAAAACAAATTAAAAAAAACTATTGCGGTTGCTAGGCCTCCATTTAATTTTGTAAAGGTAAATATTCCATTTTGTTTTTGATATGGTTTCAAAGTTATTTCAATTTGAACAAGATATTTGAAGAATGATTTGACAAATGGTTTTAGTAAAGATATTTTTAAATAATGGAATGGATTTCCATTTTTTAGAAAGATGTTTTACAAAAGGTTTCATAAAGGAATTTGAAAATTCATAAGGTGTTTTTGGGTAAATGGATTTGAATTTTTAAGCAAACAAGATTTCATAAATAAGGAAGAAATGTAAAATGGTTTTGCTTATTAAAGCAAGCTAAATTGATTTAAGGTTAATTAAGAAGTTATTAAACAGGAAAGGGTTATAAAGAAGTTTTATAAATGATTTTGGGGTATTTTTAAAAGAATTACAGGAAGTGATTAGGATATTCACAAAGGGAGTTTATAAAAAGATTTGGATATTTATAAGAAATGTATATAAAAAGGTGGATATTTACAAAACCGGTTTATATAAATGATTTTGAATACTTATAAAAGGTTTTATACATGAATTTGGAAGTTTGGAGAGAATTTTGAAATGGATTTGGATTTCAAGTAAAAGAGATTTCATGAATGAAATAGATTTTGATAAAAAGGATTTATCGAAAGAAGTATAAAAAGAATTTGGGATCTATGTTTCTTTAAACTGACCTTTTAAAAATGGTAGTATGAAACATCTATTCTACATTAAAAACCAAAGGAATAATGTTTAAGGTTGTCCTTACTCCAATTTAATAAAATATTTGTTTAATCCTTTCTAACATGATTTGGAAGTAAGAGGTTATTCGCAATTTTTTTGTGATTATATTTATGTCAGAGAGACAAGTATATAATGTTTTAGACAAACCTTTTGAAAAGAGATTCATAAGAAAATGATTTGTTTTGAGGCTTAGTGGTTTCTATGGGTAAATAAATCTCAAATGGAATTGGTTGTTATTTATTTATCTGATAGTTAAATAATCGACTATCAAATATGGTCCCGGAATGTAATTTTAGAAATATCTTAGAGAAACACGTGAGTTATATAGCACAGTCATCTCTGATGATGCTGTACTATGCATATAAATCTTGTTTCATTTTCCTAGGACAAATGATAAGGAAACCCATCTGCTAACGTTTAGAAGGTGACCTTCACTCTTATCATTGACTGCTTATTTCCCAAAGAACTGAGGTTGAGTTTGCCTTCAAAGTTGTTTTGAAGAAAGTGGGATGGAATATGTTATCCAAAAACCACTTCAATCCAACTCAAGCATTTCAAAGTAAGGTCATCTTGAAGATAATGGAATTGAAGATGGGGCTCTTGGAAGTGCAAGTGCTTGCTACTAAACCTAAGGGTGATTCCCAAATGGATGTAGTAGAAGTAGTGCCTTCAATTCACTCATCTCCTGAACGATTTGTATGGATGAATGCTAACATCGTGTCATCGACTAGAAGGTAATGTAGAATTCCAAGTGGGAAGTGTATATAAAGGTAAAACATAGCCTTAAGCCTCATCAATCGGGAAGTGACAAAAATCGAGCTTATAGTAGGGCATGTGGGTTGCTCCCATCAGGGTATAGTCATTCCAAATCTTGATCGATTACTATCCACTCATGTATGCTTTTGGCCCAAAATTAGGTGATCACTTTCGGTACTATTAGTTAAGTGGTAGGCCAACCCTGTGTGGTAAGGGAACAAGATGTTCTTGTCTAACCTCGGTGCATTTTATCTAGAGATGTACCATCAGAAAGTTGTTCCTTACCTTGTCATAGTATGGAGTACATTCTCTAATACATGCCTTTATAGTTTTAGATGTATCCAACTATGTTAAAATGTGAGATGCTAGCATTTCAGCTATATCCATCATATACTTTGACCTCTAGACATTATTATAATATCACTGGATTTTATATACAAATGTTTTGGTTACCGTAAGATAAAAACGTCCATGTTTATATGCGATGTGGTCTTACGAGATGCTTTTGATGTACAGGTTTTATAATAAAGTTAAAGATTTATGCTTTACTTACACCAGACTCATGTCTGACCCAGAGTTTATTTTCCCTTTTCCTAAATTCTTGGGTGCTCAAATTTGAATGGGCAACCGAGTAGTTTAGCTTTTTTTTCATAGATTTACCTTGGAGGAGCTTGCAGCAGCTGGTTCATCGATAGCTAGCTATTTTTCTTATTTCCATTATATTATATGTGTATTGTATCTATTAGGTACGGATAGGCTGTTATAATTGTTCCAAGCTAGAATTTGAATTAGAATGACTCTAATGTAACATTTTTGAAATTACTTTGTAATATATTATTTTCAGTAATATATATTGTTTCGTTGCGTTGTGAGATTCCGTATTGCTAGCTTCTTCTCCGCTATATTATATTTCATTTTCTTTTACCTTTAATGGCTTGTCTTTTGAAGTAAGAAAGGTGATTCGTTATAAATATCACTAAAAAAGGGCTTATATGCCAAGTAGTAGTGGCGTAAATTGTGGGACTAGGGATAAATAAGGAGGCAATATCCTTAAGTCCATAGGATATAATGTGATGTTTATATGGTGTAATGACAGTACTAAAACATTTTTTAGAATGTAGTTAGGATTATATTAGTTGTGATATACTCCAATAAAAATATTTAAGTTAACTGAAACTGTAACGACCTTGAATTTCACTACTTTGATTTGCAAATATTTAATTTATTTTAAATATTCAAATAATAGGTTTATAATTAAAATAAAATCTTTTAAATGATAAATAATGATGATGGAATAGCTTTTAAAATTTGTTTATGAAAATATTTAGTTCGATGAAAAACAGAAAATGTGACCGGAATTCGTTTTTCGAATTTTCGACTTTTTATCGGCTAAAAGTTGTCAAAATTATTGTAAAACTTTCATATACACGTAATCACATTTATAAATTGGTTTAGATATTTTTGTTTATAAATGTACATGTAAGTACATTTAAGTATGCATATATTTCCAAATAATAAAAGTTTTAATTTTAGAAAGTATATAATATTATAATATAAGATACCTTATGCAACATAAAGTACAAGTCATAAATTCAAGTTGCCTTTGATGTGATGGGAAGGGGAAAAAAAGGGTGGCTTAAGGTACATGGTGATGTGGAGGGTGGTGATGTGGCATAAGGGGAATGGAGGATAGTGTTAGAGGGTTAGTTAGGTAATTTAGCATATTTACTTCATATAAAACTAATTTTCACATTTTTTTTTCATTTTTATTTTCATTTCCTAAAGATTGAGCATTTTTTAATGGCTTCTATTTAGACTTCAAAGAGAGAGGAAGAGAGAAAAAAAGAGAAAGGAGAAAAAAAAATTCTAAAATTCAAAGTGTTTAAACTCCTCTTTTCAATTTTATAATTTCTCCATTTTACCCCAACTTCCATAGCCCGTAACATCCTATGACCTTACCTAAATCATGATTTTGTATTTATAAAACATTTATAATTATAAGGCTACAACTTTGTAGTTTACTACTTTTCTGCTTTCTAGCTTAGATACTCCAAAAATCCATTTTTTTTCGAGAGTGTTCTTTTAACCTAGATTATGTAGTCCAAAAATTCCATTTACCGTTTTGATCATAAATTCCTCAAAAATTATCCAAATTGTTTAATTATTTCATTTAAATGATAAAGGAAAGAATTATCTAGAAAATTTGCTTCGACTACTTTTCCAAATTTCAAGAATAAATGGTTCAAAAATAAAGAAGAAAATGGCCTATTTATGTGTGGATTTCATGGTTTCCCAAGCTTTTCGAATGCTAAAGTATTTCAAGTTTCCAAAAATTTTGGTGACTAAACTTCTTAAATTCTTGGGAAGAATTTACTTATATATATGTGTTGTTTATGTGGTTGTGTGTGTGTGTGTTTGATTTGGATTTTGGTATTGTTTAGATATGTTGGTTATAAAAAGGTTATGTTGGTTATGTTGGTGATAATATAATTTGGTATATATGAATTTGGATATGTCGTATGTGTTAATCTTGTCTTGAAGCTAAAGCAATTTAGCATGTAAACTAGTTAATAGAGTGAAATTGTGGGTATCCACAGTGATAGTCGCTATGGATGCAGTTTGTTTAAAATTTCGATTTTTGCAAAGTTAGGTTTTTATACTTCAGTTTTTTTGAATATTTTTGTAAAGTAAAAAATAATGTTTTTAACATTTAATTAAGGATTTAATAATTAATTATTAATTAATTAGGTTTTAGTAATTGATAATCAATTAAGTGCTAACAAGGTTTATTAACTTTAATTAAATAAAGATTAGTTCTTAATTAATTATCTTTTGAAGTTAAGATATGTTTTGAATTAATTATTAATTAAGTTAATTAATCATGAGTTAAGTATATGATTTATTTTTAATTAACTATTAATTAAGTATAATATTAATTATTAATCAAGTGTTAATTATGTTATAAATTATTTAAGGTTTAAATAATAATAAATTATTTATTTAAAGTTTGATTTATTATTTAAGTTTTAATTAGAGATTATTATTTTTATTAATTAAAATTAATTAATATTTAATTATTATTGAAGGTTTAAATTATTATTCAATAATTAATAAAGGATTGAATTGGGTTTAGTTAATAGTTAAATATTTTTTAGCTATTTAATTAAGTTAAGATACAATTCAAATTTATTATGATTTAACTAAGGATTTAACTTATAATTAATTATTATTAAAAATGTTTTTTAAAGTTTTAAATCATTTAGTTTCCAAAAGTATAATTGTTTATAGGTACTTCTTTTCAAAGATGAATTGGAATACAAGTGATTCAAGTGTCGATACCATTAAGAAACCATGTAACTGTGAATGAGTTGTAATACAGATTTTTAGATTGTTTAGACATGTGATAGCAGAATAAATCACCATCCTGCTATAGATTGATTATTTGTTTGGTTAGACATATGATAGCAGAATAAATTCCCATTCTGTTATAAATTGATTGTTTGTTTGTTGGGCTGTTTGGACATGTGTTAGCGGAATAAATCCATGTCCTGGTGTAAATTGTTTGTTTGCTTGTTTGTTTGTATGGACATGTGTTAGCAGGATAAATCCCTATTCTGCTATGAATGGGTTGAGTGGTTTGGACATTTATCTAATCAGACAATTCACCATCCTACTATTATGTTATTTGGATATGTTTACGTTACTTAGTTCATATTCACATGTTATTCCCTTATTTTGGATATGAGTGTATTTACATATATTTTGATTTATGTAAATAACTATTAAGTGAATTGAAATGGAAATTAAATAGTAACTTAAAATAGTACCATTGGGATTGCTAATCCTCATTTCGAATTTACTAAAGTATGTTTTTAATTAACTTTAATTCTTTAAATCAATTTGGGTTTAAAGTTTATAAATGATTTTTAAAATTTATTATTATTTTATAAAGTTATATTTAAATAATATCTTTTTTTTAAAAAGGGGTTATTAAATAAAAGGTATTACCTAAAGTGATTTACAAATGATATCTTGAAAATAATATTTTATAAAGGAGATTCTATAAAGGATTATGAAGGAAGATTTTTAAATAGTTTTAAAAATCAAAAGAGATTTTATAAATCAATTTAGATATTTTTGAAAGAAGTTTTAAATCTAGTTTGAAAATTTTTAAGTGGTTTGAAATGTGAAGGGAACTTATAAAAGAATCTTTGTAAGGGATACATAAATTTGTTTTATGGGAGGTGATATTTTTGAAAGGGAATTGTTTGGCCATTTAATATGAAATTTTGAGGAACTGGAATTTCTAAAATATTTTGGTATACACTTATATTTTTTTTTTCAAGGATAAAGCAATGTTAAGGGTTCGGGAAAGTGTTTCGAAAGGGTCTTTTGATCAGGATTATAAGTGATTTTATTAATTAAAAATTAATTAATAAAGGCTTAGAGGATCCCATATGAAATCGAATCAATGTTGAAAAATTGTCATTTGATAGCTAAATAACCGACTATCAAATATGGACCTAAATGTAACTTTAGAAATATCTAAGAGAAACACATGAGTTACAATGCACAATCATACCCAATGATGCTGTGTTGTGCTTATAAAACTCATTTCGTTCTTCTAGGATAAATGATAAGGAAATCCGTCCAATGAAGGTTAGGAGGTGAACTCTGTTCTTATATTTGTCTATTTATTTCCTAAAGCACTGGGGTAGAGTTTACCAAAAATTATCGAAAGTTTT
This sequence comes from Allium cepa, assembly GCA_030765085.1. Lineage (NCBI taxonomy): Eukaryota > Viridiplantae > Streptophyta > Magnoliopsida > Asparagales > Amaryllidaceae > Allium > Allium cepa. Next base: position 178,471,998 of record CM060930.1, read on the forward strand.
TTCAAAGAGACTGAGATCAGATATGTTATTCGAATGATCCAACTCAAGCGTTTCGAACTGAAGACTTCTTAAAGAATATGGAATCGAGGATGGAGCATTGAAGTGTAAGGGCTACTTGCTACTAGTCCTGAGGGTGATTCTAAAATGGATGTAGTAGAAGTAGTGTTTTCGGTTTGTCCTTATCCTAGACAACTTGTATGGATGAATGCTGGCACTGCATTACTTCCTGGAAGGTCGTGTAAGCATTCCGAGTGGGATTGCTATCCAAAAGGTAAGCATAGCTTCAAGCCTCATCAACCGAGAATGACTAAAATCAGGGGAGATGTAGCAATGCTAAGTGGGTCGCTCCTATTAGGGTGTATCATCACCTTTATGGATACATCTATATATTTATGGATTGGCTTAACATGATATTTCAAATAAAAGGGTTGTAAAGCAACCGGGGTGATGACTTATTCAGTAATATCCAGTCAGGGGTAGGCTGGTCTTGTATTGGAAGGAAGTCCCGATGAGGTTCTTGGTACATTTTCCAGAAATGTACCATGATAGGTAGTCCCCTGGTGCCATGTCATAGTATGAAATCCATTCTCCAATAAGCATCGTATGGTTTTGATTATGCCAGCTATGTTGAAATGCGAGATGTAAGCATTTCATCTATGTTTCATATTTTACTTTGGCCTCTATACATTATTTTAATATCATTTGATTTTTCTATAAAAAGTGTTTTGGTTATCGTAAGGTAAAAATCCATCTGTGTTTATGTGTGGGACAATCTTATGAGATACCTTTGATTATAAAAAGCATTCTAAACATAATATTTAGTTGTTTGAATTTGCTCACACTAGACGCATGTCCGACCCGGATGTTTATTTTCTTTCTCTAAAACTCTTGGATGCTTAAATTTTAATGGGAAGCCAAGTAGTTAAGGTTTTCCAATGGATGCATTTTGAAGGAGCTTGGAGTAGAAGGCTTCATCGTTAACTAGTTATTATCTTATTTCTGCAGTAGTATATGTATCTTGTATTAGTTAGATACGAACATACTGTTATAATTGTCCAAGGGTAGAATTTTATTTGTATGACTCTGATGCATCATTTTTGAAATGACTCTATAAAGTATTACGTTGATTAATATATACTATTCCATTGCATTGTGAGGTTCTGTGATTGTTTAGTTTCTTCTGTCATCTATCATCTATGTCCTTTCTTTCCTCTAATGATCGGTCTTTCCGGCACTTGAATACTCGACACGGAATACATTGATATTAGTTTCGACTTTCGGGCTTCGAAAAGGTGGGTCGTTATATTGTGGTGTCAGAGCGCAAGGTTAAGCGAGAACCTTGGCCCTGGTGGGGTAAACTCATTTGAGGCTCGGTAAATGAGACCCTGGAATGAGTATGAGTGTATTATATAAGAGCGCGTATTTGTTAATGGAATAAAATATTTTATATTATGTTGATTAATCTATTGAGTGGCTTAAGAACTCTAGTCGAGACATGGGACGCCACGGTTTCGATAGGGGTTCCTAAACACCTGAACAAGGCAAATTGACACAATATTGTTTTGAAATCGGGTAAATGAAATAATTTTACTTAGGATCATTTTTTGTATATGAAGAATGATTTCAAAAATAGTATAGTATAATATTTTGAGATGCTATTTGCTTGGAGATAATAATATTTTATTATTATCATTTAAGGTTTGTTTAGTCATGCTCGTCCAGTTGAGCACTTACTATTGCCAGTGTGTATAGGTGGCTTCCCTTTTTAGGATTTAGGTTGGGTAAATAGAAATAGCGAAAACATTGAAACGAACACCAAGTGAATTAAGTTTCATGATTTGACTATAACGCGTTCGATGTAAATGTTGCGGCAAAAATTGATTTAATGAAAGATGTTTATCTAAAACTTAGAATTTTTCCAATTAATATTCGGAAAATGATTTTATGAAAGTTGATTTATAAACTGAATATATAAGAAGGTGTCTTTTAATCAAAAAGAATTTAAGTTGAAAATATTGATCTCGATTTTGATTATGACAAACTATATAAAATATCCTATGTATACTAATTATCTTTGTAGGAGAGTTGTTGCAGATGCCTTTTCAGACGTTTTAAAGCTGAAGTATGGTGTGTCTAGAGTCTGTACTTTATTTACAAATTTGTTAAAATTTCTCCAGAAATGATATATATATATATACATACATATAAATATATGCACAACATGCACACACTTGCACAAAGGTCTGAATTCAGATGTTTGAACTCATTCATTCAGATGTCTGAATGCTGAAACATGAATATTGTTTCACAATATTCAGACTTCTGAATGAAAATTTTCAGACGTTCGAATTTAGTCAAAATTCGCCTAAAAGCTTACTGTTTGCGTTTCAATCTAATTCAGATGTCTGAATTTTTTAATTCAGACGTCTGAATATTTCCAACCGTTATTTTCTTGAAAATTCACTTCTCTTCACCGAAGAGAAAAGTTTTCAAAATCAATGGTTGCACTTGTTCTTTTCAGTTTAAGTTTTGATCTATAGTTGCAACTCTTTATACACTATAAATAGATTATAGAATTCAACAAACAATTCACCGAATTTACTTTTATCATTCTTGAATTCTTATCTATCCTCGAGCTTTCAAATTTCTTACATACTTTGATCATTGATCATTTTATCTTCCATAATTCTCAAAGTACATCACACTATATATCATAAAGGAGAAGATTATAGGAAGATTGTACTTAATTGATTATCAGTGTTATTTAAGAACACACTACAGGTAGGTACATTTGTTATTTTGTAAAGAAGTCATGTTCGGTTGCTCAGGCAGTTGAAGTCCTATTCGGTTGCTTAGGCGGGTGAAGTCTTGTTCGGTTGCTCAGGCGATGTAAACCTATTCCTCCAGGTTAAGTGAGGGTTGTGTTAGTGAAATTCCAGAAGGAGTCTGGGACTGGACGTAGGCGGTGCTCCGAACCAGTATAAAAACCTATGGTGTCTTTTACTTTAATGCATTTACTATTTATTTTTTAACGACCCGATTTTCGACTTCCGGTAGTCGACATCCATACATCCACTGTATCAAATGCCGCACAATCGAATGCCGAAAAACCGAACCATTAGGGTTAAAGGAAAAGAAGATAGAAGAAACAAAAGCAACAACAGAATCTCACATTTCGCAGCGGAATAACTTATAGTAGATAAATGAAAACCACTATATCAGTGTTACATACATCACACTATCAGAGTTTTCAACAACACAATACATCACTGACAGTCATAATAACTTGTATAGAAGAAAATTTGACTTGCACTAACTCAAATGAAATGGACACTACATAGTATAAGTGGTACGTCTCGCCATCCAGCTTGCTCCTGATCACCACAACATCTCTTTTCTGACTTCACTCCAGAATAATGATAACCTGACTCTAGGCTGTCCGTGTGGAAAATTATGGGCACCCAAAGTTTAGAAAGGGAACAATAAACACCGGGTCGGTCATGTGACTAGTGTGAGATCTTAAAAACAGTTATTTGTACAAAGAAAAGAAAAGAAGTCTGCTATGCTTTTGGAAAATGAAACTACCATAAGGCCTTCCGGCACACACACAATGCAATCGCACACTTGGGGGAGAATTCTCCTTATGTAGTCAAACATGCTCGATACGCAAAATCTTTTTTAATATTATTACTAGTGCATAGTGGAAAAACATTTGCAAGTATAGTATTAATCTTAGCCATCATACGTACCATTATAGTATGCCTACTATAGCTACCATATTAGATGGCAGGTTCTACAAGTAAAACCGTTCAAGGCGCGTATTGGTGATTGGACTTCCAACAAATGGTCAGGCTAAGGAACTTCCTACTGCCACATGGGTATGCCTCTGGAGGGACGTCCCGAGGACCTAACCAGTTCTCTGCCAACACAAGGCCGGGTTACCTCTGTAACTAGGTAACTACTACACGAGTATGCCATCCCCCAGTCGTTTGTGACCTTCATCCGAGGATCCTCAACCACAAAGCAACAACCACAAAGTATAATAAATTTGCAGCAATAACATAGGTAAAATATCAAGGCTCCATACCATGATACTACCCTTTTCCAAAAGGAAATGACATACCCTCAGGGGGCGCTATCCCCAAATAACCTTGCTGCATCTTTCCTGTTTCGACCATTCCGGGTTGTGAGGCTCGACGAAGCCTCGTCTACAAAGCTACGCTTTTCACAAAAGTCATACTTCGATCAACAAATGATCAGCAGCACTTCGTATGCCACATTACTAATCTGGAAACGTATCACTAGTAACCATCAACTATATAACCTATAAGCTCGTATGTCTCAGAGAAGGGTGTTAAGCTAAGAGAATAAATTCTCCGCCACCAACAGAAATGTATTTGATAGAAACCAACTTTACATCTCAAAGTGTAACGTTAGACATACATCCATGCATGTCCGTTCCGGGATCAAACGGAACCGAAGGTACTTCAAAGAAGCCCTTGCAAATCCGGATATTCACTAATTACGTCTGGAATCCCCATCACAAAGGGTGATAAAACCTTTATACCGAAGCAACTCGGTGCAGAGACATTCGACGGGTAATTCTTTCGCTTTCGAAAATCCCGGTCTTCAACACCATCTTCAAATGCAATCCCATTTCGTCATATCATTATTTGGAATGGGTTTTATGGCACAAGGTCCTCTCCCGGTTAATCCGAATAACGAGCGCTTATTTTTAAAAATAAATGTTCATTCAGTTTTCAAACAAATCACAACAATTTCCACTTTGATCTTTTAAACAAAAGATCCATTACAATCACAAAGATTGGATGTGGTTTTCGAATATCCATTTGGAATCCGACCCTCCATCGCATCAAAATTCAATTGCCGGTTAAATGGCAATATTAATAGTCGGTTATTTAACTATCAATCAATAATTCACAACAATCACCAATTTTCAAATAATTTTCCCCAATTATTTATTTTCAACATATCTTCGCAAGATATATTTTCATATTTTAACCATTTGAAAAAAAAAATTAAATCAATTTCCACATTTGAATCCTTTGAAAACAAATTTCAATTCATTTTCCTTACGCGGAATTTTTTTCCAAACATTTATTCATTTCGACTGAAAATCTGCCGACCTCAAATACTTTAAAATAATTTAAATTACTTATCCATAAACAAATATTTGGAAACATAAAAACTATTAGAACACTCTATTTAAAATATTAGTTATGAAATTTTATATCAATATCTTATATAAAAGCTTCAAGTCCAAAGGAGTTTTAAAATAAAATTAGTAGAAGAGTATAAATATTTAAATATCCATTTTCTAAAAAATATATTAATTTAACCTTTAAATAATCACTTCTATAATAATTTGAAATATATCTTTACTTTAAAGATTTTCAAAATAACCTAAGTAAATAATTTCTCCAAAATATTCTTTCCTTAAAACCATCTTTACAACTTCAGTTTATATTTATAAACTATATTGAAAACATACTAGGCTTTCCAGGGAAAGTGCACCTTCCATTCTAAAATGGTTCATTCAAATCAATATGTAAATCTTTCTAGATTTATTTAAAATTTACGTTCCAAATCTGTAAATTCTTTTCCACACTTTTAAAAATAAAACAATATTTATCTTTAAAACAAATTTCCCTTTCTTTTATAAAATTCCCATTTTGGATTTAAATTTTTAAATATCCGCTGATTTATGATTTTCAAATCGATTCCCAAGTATTCACTTTCAACACCAAATCAATTTTCAAACTGATTTCCAAACTAATTTCAATTACCAAATCCAATTCGAAATTGATTTCTAAATTTATTTCAATCAAAAATAAATTTTTATACAAATTTCCCAAAGGTTTATTTTTAACACCAAATTAATTTCAAATTAATTTCCTAATTTATTTCCAAAACACCAAATCAAATTTCAAATCGATTCCTATAATTTATTTTAACTCCAAATCAAATCCCAAATCGATTTCTAAAATTTATTTCAACTCCAAATTAAATCCCAGATTTGATTTCTAAATTATTTCCTTTTAAGATAAATTCCTTTATCTCTTCCAAATTATTTAAAATCTGAATTTTAAATGAATTATTCAACTATTAAACAATATTACTCAAAACCCATTTATTAAAATCTTTTCAAATATTTTGGAATTTATTCAATAAGTTTCAAAAAAATAAAACTTTATCTATTTAAATTTCTTCTTTTAAATCCACACAATTGTTTTAAATGAATTTATTATAAATTTCTATTTGAATTTCGAAAATCCAATTTTATTTATTTCCGGCATCCTACGATACCAAAAATATATTCGGCTAAACTATAGTCTTCAACGTTTTCAGTTACAAATATAATCACACATAGATTATAAATAACCAACACACAATATTGAAACAAATTTAAATATTTAAGGAATCCAGTTGGATCCGTCCAACCTATTTCCCTGCATCCACATACATTAGCACAACAATTAAATATCAATTCCACTTCGAGGTGGGATATCGCGATATATGAGATTTATTAAAATATCATCCGCTATTATGCGGCGCATAGGGTCCCATCTGCTATATATGCGGGAAATCAATCACTCAATATACATATATAATACCAATTCCACTTTGTGGTGGAATATCACGGTATATGAGTTTAATATAATATCATCCGCTATTACGCAGCGCATAGGGTCTAAACTAATAGAACTAATTATAAATTAATCATCCAAGCACACAATCAACAATTTTAAATTTAACTATTAAAATTTAAATCATAAAAATCTGATTGAGTGAGTAGATCTCACCTTTAACAATGCATGCAATCCATTTTCCATTCCAGACTGCTTTCTCCACAATTTTGACCTTGTATAAACAATTTTATACAGTTGATTAGTATTTGAAATAATCGAATAACCAATGTTCGTTTGGTAATTTTAATTATCCAATGATTTTATTAGTTTAATTTTAAACCAAAAATTCCCTTTTTGGTATCTTAAGATAATTTAATAGATTAATTTTAAACCAATACTTTTAATTTCTAAACAAATCCCTTTTAACAAATTTATTTAACTAAAAGTTAATTTAAAACTGAATTTCCTTTTAAATAATCTTGGGTAACTAAAATAAATTGAATACGTTTATTAATTAAATTTATCTTCATAATATAAAAATTTTAAAATTAAATAGGTATATTTAAAAATATGTATAGGTTTATTTATTTCATTTTGAAACTTTATTTATAGACTTTGAAAATCAAATTTTCTTTATATAAACTTTTATATCCCAAAATCCTATATATGTACGTACACTTTATCCTTTTCTTTGAAAATATCTATATAAATTTAAATATCTATATTTTTTTATTTTTTCAAACTTTGCTTATATAAAACATTTTCTATTTCCTGTATTCTAAATTTATATATATATATATATATATATATATATATATAAACATGCAAATAAATCGGAAAAAAAACTACAGAAAATCTCACCGAACAGATCTGCTCAAATGCCCAATGCCTCACACTAACCACGATCCTTGCGAGCCTCCATCACCAACCCTAAATCCCTCTGTAGCGACAGAGCCACCAACCACTACCTCCGTTCGATCGCCGCAGCCACCTTGAGATGCCACCAATTTCACCAATCGAACCCTTGCATGCAATCGATCCCACCCTCGTGCTTGCGACACGAACCGCGACGTCGCTGCCACCTTGCCGAAGCTTCGGCTGCCAACCTCTAACCCTCGCGAGCTCCTCCTGAAATCACGCTAATCGATCGCCATTCCAATTCAAATTTGCTTATGCCTCATCGTCAATTTCGTCATCGCGGGCATGCTTGGTTTTTTTTTCAATCGACAAATTTATGAATTTAATTTGAAAAAAAAATAAGCGGCCATGTTTGTTTGGAAATGAAGCAGAGAAATTTTGTTTTCTTCTTCTTTTTTCTCATATAAAAGTTATGATAAATTGTACTGCAAAGAAAATAAAAGAGGATGCATATTAAGATGTATGAAACGTGTTTACTAGGAAGACACGTGCTGGAAATATCCACAGTAAACTAAGGGAAAAGCATTCATATTATATTTTAAATTTTAAGTTTAAATCGTTTCTATTCCGCAATGCAAAATCTCGATCTCCAATCGAAGCTTGTCGCCAAGCGTTTATAATGTTATACGCCTATTCCAAACGCAATGGAAAAGGTTCCGAATCCAAATTCGATCGTATAGAGAAGAAAGCTTTCTGGACCAGTTAAAATATCGAACTTTCGATTTAAATTTCAACGTTTTTGCCTATTGTATGGCCAAACGACAACTCCGATTGCTACGGAAATTGAAATCCGATAACAATACAATATTATGGATCCAATGGAACTGGTCTCGTTGAGTTCGGAGACTGTTCCTTGGAAAGCTATTTTAAAATATCGATTTAAACGATATAATTTCAAAACTGAGCAAATCAGTTCCGAATTTGATTCTAAAGCTTCCATTATCTTCAATATTGTAAATATAATTTTTCTAAGCCTTGAAAATATTTTTAATCAGCTTAAAAACCAAGATTCAAATTTTACCCAAATCTTCTATATTTAAATTTGATAATTAAATTGCTAAATTCATAGTTAAAAATTGATACTCAAGCTTAAATTGACAATTCAGATATTTGAAATCAATTTAATATTTCAATTTTAAACGTTGAAAATTCTGGGTCGTCACATTCTTTCCCCTTAAAAGAATTTCGTCCCGAAATTACTAGTTAAAAAGAATGATCCTCAACCCTTTCGTTATATTTCCAAAACCAAATAGTTTTATCAACTTGCCAAAACAAATCTTTTTATTTAAGATCCATTATCACGTCACTATCTTTCCAAAATCTTCCATAACTTCCAAACAACATTGTTTTCTTAATCATTCAAATTTTAAATTTAAATCCAAATTTTAAATTTTCAAAATTTTGTTAAGATTTTTTTAACTCCCTAAATTTTCGAAAAATTTCGCCAGCTTCTCCTTTGCGCGGCTAGCTCGGTACAACTATAAAATGCCTCTACAGACCCCCAGATTTCAAAAGAAAACAAAAAGCCAAGTGGCTGGACAAGAAAGTCATCAAATTTCATACTAAAATTCAAATATATACCTTGTGTCGAGCAATTTAAATTTTATCTTCAAAATCAAATCCCAATTCCATTTCCTTTATATCACATGTATGCTATTTAACAACCATATCCAGTTTCTACATTCAAAAATCATTTTGCACATTCCATTACAAAAGTTTGAAACTTAATTCTTACACCATTTTTACTTCATTATTGAAGTTATATATCCATTTTCATTCAATTTCAATTTCATCTGAATTCAGTTTACAATTTCAATTCTATTTGGATTCAATTTACCTTCTGAATATTGAATTTTTATCAACTATCTTTCATTCACAACTGATTCATATCACTATTTTAAATTAGTTTCATCTACTAATTCATCACAAATTCCAATTCATTTTATCTCGAACCATTTTTCTTATTTGCACCTTTATTATCTTTAGTTCACTTCGAACTAATTTTACAACTTCATTTTATTTCACACAATTCAAATTGGTTTTCAATATTCAGTTTCAATTCCAGTTTTTATTCTTTTGTTCATTCTCGAATTTATTTTCTCCTTCACCTTATTTAACACGATTCAAATTCAATTTCAAACTTCTATAAGTTTTCTCACTTATTTTCATTTCATTTAATAAATTTACTTTCGCAACATATTTTGTTTCCATATTCACTTTAATTTAACTCAATTCATTATGTTAAATTCGTTCTATCAAAATTCAAATTATATAAGTTATCAACTCATAAACACTTTTCATAAATCTTCCAGAGTTTTATAAAATTTCTCAATATTTCAAAATCACCTTTGAAATCAATTATTTCCAAAATCAAACTATTTTAACTTTAACTTTTCTTCAAGTTAAATTTTGTTCTAATAACTTCAAATTTATAAGTTATCAAACTTAATTATATTCCATAAATACTTTATATAGGATTCCAGAGTCTTTCCATCTTTTCAAAACCATTTTTGAATCAGTTCAATTTATCTTTGGAATTCCCAAAACCAAACCCAGTTTTCCATACAACTTCCATTGAAAATAATTTGGTAGCAATTCCTCTCCTAGAAACTCGAAAATGAACACTGATTATGTCGCGATCATCATTGGAATTTTTTTCCAGCGACCAAAAAGAGTTTAGAGCTTTTATCCCTTTAAAAATATTTTTTCCAAACCTTTGAAAATCATTTTCAAATTAAAAAGGGATTTAATTTCCAAAATTCCAAATCCTTTCAGAAACATTTTCAAATACTTCTCTGGAATTCTATTTCAAATTATAAATTACATTTACAATTCATATATACAAATCCCATTTGTATATGGATTTTATTTCTCAGCTTTAAGTTACGATTTCAACTTCTTATTCAATAATCAATGGTAATAATTTAATATTATCACTTCCTAACAACCAAGCAACCATATATATAATATAATAATTTATGGAAATCATTTCCTTTCATTTACAAAAATAATTTGGGTAATTTTTTTTCATTTACCCGATTTGAAAACAATATTGTGTTGAATTGTTCTATTCAAGTGTTTAGAGATCCCTATCGATAGAGTCGTACGGACTATACCGACCAGAATCCATATACCACTCACCATACCAATCATCACAATATAAAACAATTTTTATATTCCATAACAAATACGCGCTTATATCTATTAATACACTCAACTAATTCTAGAGTACCACTGACTTTATCTCTAATGAGTAATTCCCACTAGAGCCAAGGTTGTCTCTTAACCAATTGCTCTAATACCAAGATGTAACGACCCAATTTCCGACTTTCGACAATCGACATCAATACATCCGTTGTATCAAATGTCGCACAATCGAATGCCGAAAAACTGAACCGTTAGGGCTAAAGAAAAAGAAGATAGAAGAAGAAACAGAAACAACAACAGAATCTCATATTTCGCAGCGAAACAACTTATAATAGATAAATGAATAATCTTTAAAACAAAAGAACTATATCAGTTTTACATACATCACATTATCAGAGTTTTCAACAACACAATACATCACTGACAGTCATAATAACTTGTGTACAAGAAAATTTGACTTCCACTAACCTAAACTCAACAGACACTACATATTATAAGTGGTACGTCTCACTGTCCAGCTTGCTCCTGATCTCCACAGCATCTCTTTTCCGACTTCGCTCCAGAATAATGATAACCTGACTCTAGGCTACCCGTGTGGAAAATTATGGGCACCCAGAGTTTAGAAAGGGAAACATAAACTCCAGGTCAGTCATGTGACTGGCGTGAGATCTTAAAAGCAGTTATTTGTACAAAGAAAAGAAAAGAAATCCTCTATGCTTTTGGAAAATAAAACTACCAAAAGGCCTTCCGGCGCACACACACAATGCAATCGCACACTTAGGGGAGATTTCTCCTTATGATAGTTAAACATGCTTGATACGCAAAATCTCTTTTAATATTACTACTAGTACATAGTGGAAAAACATTTGCAAGTATACTATTAATCTTAGCCAGCATACGTACCATTATAGTATGCCCACTATAGCTACCATATTAAATGGCAGGTTCTACAACAAAAACCGTACAAGGCGCATATTGGTGATTGGATTTCCAACAAATGGTCAAGCTAAGGAACTTTCTATTGCCACATGGGTACGCATCTGGAGTGACGTCCTGAGAACCTAACCGGATCTCTGCCAACACAAGGCCGGGTTACCTCTGTAGCTAGGTAACCACTACATGAGTATGCCTTCCCCCGGTCATTTGCGACCTTTATCCGAGGATCCTCGACCATAAAGCAACAACCACAAAGTATAATAAATTTGCAGCAACAACATAGGTAAAATATCCGGGCTCCATACCATGGTACTACCCTTTTCCAGAAGGAAATGACATACCCTTAGAGGGCGCTACCCCTAAATAACCTTGCTGCATCTTTCCTGTTTCGACCATTACGAGTTTTGAGGTTCAACGAAGTCTCGTCCATAAAGCTACGCTTTTCACAAAAGCCATGCTTCGATCAACAAATGATCAACACCACTTTATATGCCACATTACCAATTTGGGAATGTATCACTAGTAACCATCAACTACATAACCTCTGAGCTCATCGTCTCAGAGAAGGGTGTTAGCTAAGAGAATAAATTCTCCGCCACCAATAGAAATGTATTTGATAGAAACCAGCTTTACATCTCAAAGTGTAACATCAAACATACATCCATACAAGTCCGTTCAGGGATCGAACGGAACCGAAGGCACTTCAAAGAAGCCCTTGCAAATCTACATATTCACTAATCATGTCTGCAATCCCCATCAAAAAGGGTGATAAAATCACTATACCGAAGCAACTCGGTGTAGAGACATTCGATAGGTAATCCTTTCGCTTTCGAAAATACCCGGTCTTCAACACCATCTTCAAATGCAATCTCATTTCATCGTATCATTATTCGGAATGGGTTTTATGACACAAGGTCCTCTCCCCGCTAATTAGAATAACGAGCGCTTATTTTTAAAAATAAGCACTCGTTCAGTTTTCAAAAAAATCACAACAATTTCCATTTTGATCTTTTAAACAAAAGATCCATTACAATCATAAAGATTGATGTGGTTTTAGAATATCCATTTGGAATCGGACCCCCGGTCGCATCGAAATTCAATTGCCGACTAAAGGCCAATATTGATAGTCGGTTATTTAACTATCAATCAATAATTCACAACAATGTCCAATTTTCAAATAATTTTCCCTAATTATTTATTTTCAACATAGCAAGATATATTTTCATATTTTAACCTTTTGATAACAAATTTTAAATCAATTTCCACATTTTAATCCTTTGAAAACAAATTTCAATTCATTTTCCTTACACGGAAAATATTTCCAAACATTTATTCATTTTCACTGAAAATCTGTCGAGTTCAAATAATTTAAAAAAAAAATTACTTATCCATAAACATATATTCGGAAACATAAAAACTATTTTGGAACACTCTATTTAAAATATTAGTTATGAAATTTTGCATGAATATCTTATATAAAAACTTCAAGTCCAAACGAGTTTTAAAATAAAATTAGTAGATAGAGTATAAATATTTAAATATCCATTTTCTAAAACAAATATCAATTTAACCTTTAAATAATCACTTCTATAATAATTTGAAATATATCTTCGCTTTAAAGATTTTCAAAATAACCTAAGTAAATAATTTCTCCCAAATATTCTTTCCTTAAAACCATCTTTAAAACTTCAATTTTTATTTATAAACTATATTGAAAACATACTCGGCTTTCCAGGGAAAGTACACCTTCCATTCTAAAATGGTTCATTCAAATCAATTTATAAATCTTTCTGGATTTATTTTAAATTTATGTTCCAAATCCATAAATTCCTTTCCATACTTCTAAAAATCAAATAATGTTTATCTTTAAAACAAATTTCCCTTTCTTTTATAAAATTCCCATTTTGGATTTAAAATTTTAAATATCCACTGATTTACGATTTTCAAATCGATTCCCATGTATTTACTTTCAACAACAAATCAATTTTTAAATTGACTTTCCAATTCATTTCAATTACCAAATCCAATTCCAAACTAATTTCTAACTTTATTTCAATCAACAAATAAATTTTCATATCAACTTCCCAAAGCTTTATTTTTAACACTAAATTAATTTCAAATCGATTTCCCAATTTATTTCCAAAACACCAAATCAAATTTCCAAATCGATTCGTAAAATTTATTTTAACACCAAATTAAATCCCGAATCGATTTCTAAAATTTATTTCAACTCCAAATTAAATCCTAGATTTAATTTCTAAATTTATTTCCTTTTAAAATAAATTCCCTTATATCTTCTGAATTATTCAAAATCTGAATTTAAATTAATTCTTCAACTATTAAATAATATTACTCAAAACCCATTTATTAAAATGTTTTCCCATATTTTGGAATTTATTCAATAAGTTTAAAAAAAAAACTTTATCTATTTAAATTTCTTCTTTAAATCCACCCAATTCTTTTAAATGAATTTATTACAAATTTTCTACTTGAATTTCAAAAACCCAATTTTATTTATTTCTGGTAACCCTACGATACCAAAAATATATTCGGCTAAACTATAGCCTTCAATGTTTTCAATTACAAATATAATCACATGCAGATTACAAATAATCAACACACAATATTGAAACAAATTTAAATATTTGAGGAATCCAATTGGATCCCTCCAACCTGTTTCCCTGCATCCATAGATATTAGCACAACAATTAAATACCAATTCCACTTCAAGGTGGAATATTACGGTATATGGGGTTCATAAAATATCATCCGCTATTATACGGCGCATAGGGTCTCATCCACTATATAATGCGGGAAATTAGTCACTCCAAATACATAAAATGCCAATTCCTCTTCGAGGTGGAATATCGCGGTATATGGGTTTAAATAATATCATCCGCTATTATGCGGCGCATAGGGTCTAAATTATTATAACTAATAATAAATTAATCATCCAAGCACACAATCAACAATTTTAAATTTAACCATTTAAATTTAAATCAGAAAAATCTGATTGAGTGAGAAGATCTTACCTTTAACAATGCATGCAATCCATTTTCCATTCTAGATTGTTTTCTCCACAATTTTGACCTTAGGTAAACAATTTTATACAGTTGATTAGTATTTGAAATAATCAAATAACCAATTTTCATTTGGTAATTTTAATTATCCAATGATTTTATTAATTTAATTTTAAACCAAAAATTTCCTTTTTAGTATCTTAAGATAATTAAATAGATTAATTTTAAATCAGTACTTTTAATTTCTAAAGAAATCCCTTTTAACAAATTATTTAACTAAAAGTTAATTTAGAAACTGAATTACCTTTTTAAATAATCTTGGGTAACTAAAATAAATTGAATACATTTATTAATTAAATTTATCTCCATAATATAAATTTTTTAAAATTAAACAGGTAGATTTAAAAATATGTATAAGTTTATTTATTTCATTTTGAAACTCTATTTATAGACTTTGAAAATCAAATTTTCTTTGTATAAACTTTTATATCCCAAAATCCTGTATATGTGTATATATATATATGTTTACTTTATCCTTTTCTTTGAAAATATCTATATAAATTTAAATATCTATATTTAGTTATTTTTTCGAACTTTACTTATATAAAATATTTTCTATTTCCTGTATTCTGAATTTACATACATACATACATACATACATACATACATACATACGTACATATATGCAAATAAATCAAAAAAAAATGCTGAAAATCTCACCGAACGGATCTGCACAACTACCCAATGCCTCGCATTGACCACGAACCTCGCGAGCCTCCACCACCAACCCTAAATCCCTCTGTTAGCGACAGAGCCACCAACCACTGCCACCGTTCGATCGCCGCAGCCACCTTGAGATGCCGTCGATTTCACCAATCAAACCCTCGCATGCAATCAATCCCTCCCTTGTTTTGTGACACGAATCGTGACGTCGCCGTCGCCTTGCCGATGCTTCGGCTGCCAACCTCTAACCCTCGCGAGCTCCTCCTTAAATCGCGTGCATCGATCGCCATTCCAATTAGAATCTGCTCATGCCTCGTTGTCGATTTCGTCGTCACGGCCATTGCTTGATTTTTTTTCTTTTAATCAGCTGGATTTGTGAATTTAATTTGAAGAAAAAAGAAGCGGCCATGTTTGTTTGGAAACGAAGCAGAGAAATTTTGTTTTTCTTTTTTTTGTATAAAAGTGTTGATAAATTATACTGCAAAGAAAAATAAAAGAGGCGCGTGTTAAGATGTATGAAACGTGTCCATAGGAAGACACGTGTAGGAAATATCCACAGTAAATTAAGGGAAAAGCATTCATATTATATTTCAAATTTAAATCGTTTCGATTCCGCAATACAGAATCTCGTTCTCCAATCGAAGTGTGCCGCCAGGCGTTTATAATGTTGTACGCCTATTCTGAACGCAATGGAAAAGATTCTGAGTCCAAATTCAATCGTATGGAGAAGATAACTTTTTGGACCAGTTAAAATATCGAATTTTCGATTTAAATTTCAGGGAATTTTCCTATCGTATGGCCAAACGACAACTCCGAATGCTATGCAAATTGAAATCCGATAAAAATACAATATTACAGATCCAATGAAACTAGTTTTGTTGAATTCCGAGTCTGTGCCTCGGAAAGCTATTTTTAAATATCGATTTAAACGATATAATTTCAAAACTGAACAAATCAGTTTCGAATTTGATTCTGAAGCTTCCATTATCTTCAGTATTATAAATATAAATTTTCTAAGCCTTGAAAATATTTTTAATCGGCTCAAAAATAAAGATTCAAAATTTACCCAAATCTTCTATAATTAAATTTGATAATTAAATTGCTAAATTCATAGTTAAAAATTGAAACTCAAGCTTAAATTAATAATTCATATATTTTAAATCAATTAAATATTTCAATTTCAAACGTTGAAAATTCTGGGTCGTCACATATTTACTTATTCCGCACGAGTAGTTTATCCATATTATTCGATCCTATAGCATAGCTCATTTTCAATTGGTATCAGAGCAAGGTTTCATCTAACCGTAACATAGTTATTTAATTCTTTGCTAATATGGATAGAACCACTAGCACTAGCACTATAAGCACTAGCACTAGTACTATAAGCACTAACACCAGTTTTATAGAAGGCCAATCCACTGCACGACCTCCATTTTTCAATGGTTTGAACTATAATTATTGGGCTACTCGTATGAGAATCTATATGTAATCGAATAGTTTGAATAATGGGATGTTACACAAAATGAATATATACAGGAGAATACTCCACATGGAAAAAACACACAAAAATTAGATGCTTCTGCCAATGCTAAAGCTATGAACATGTTATTTTGTGCACTAGAAAGAAATGAATTTAATCATATTAGCATGTGTCAAACTTGGAGAACACTTAAAATCACTCATGAAGGAACTAACAATTTCAAACAAAGCAAAAACTCCATGCTCAAAAATCAGTTTTAAAATTTTAGAATGAAGCAAGATGAATCCATCAATGATATGTACTCCAGATTTAAAGATATCTATCATTCACTATTAGGATCAGGAGAAAAATTCACCGATTTTGATATTGTATCAAAAATCCTAAACTACTTAGCGGATGAATGGGATAGAAAAGTCTTGGCTATTGAAGAAGCTAATGATTTCTCTACCCTAAAACCCGAAGAGTTAATAGGAATCTAATGTCCTATGAAGTGAAATTGCAGGCAAAACGAGTACAAGCACAAGACAGGAAGAATATAGCTTTCCATGCTGAAGAAGAAAAGGATGAAGATTCAGATGAAGAAGATCTAGCATTTATTTCCAGAAATTTCAAAAAGTTCTTGAAACTCCGGAAAAACAACAGAAACAATGGAAAAAGGAACTTTCCAAGCAAACCATCATCTTCAGTATTAGAATGGTTGAATTGCCATAAGCAAGGTCATATCTAGTGTCTAGAACTAAAGAAAAAAATACTTCAACAAGGGCAGAAAAGATAAGAAAAAAAAAGCATTCTATGTTACATGAGATGATTCAGATACCTCTTCATCAGATTGCAGCAGTGATAGTGAAAACGAGCAAGCTAATGTTTGCTTCATGGCTACTGAAAACGAGGTTAATAATTTCATGTTTGATGATATGATAGAGATAAATTCAGAACTAGTTGACACTCTCAAAAAACTCAAAAGAAAATATAAGGATACTTGTGAAAATCAGAACATAGCAGAATTCGAAAGAGATTTGCTTAAAGATGAGAAGAAAATACTAGAGAAAGAACGTGAAAAATTACAGGAATCATTCTCTAATATTAATTCCCAACTCACACTTTGAGTTAAGAAATTGAAACTCTAAACGAAAATATTAATGCTCTAGCTTCTGAGAATCAAGAATTAAAACAAAAATTAAAATTGTTAAGTTAAATAAAACTAGTCTCAAAACTAAGCTTGATGACATTACTAAAAATATTTCCAATTTTAATAAGAGAGAGAAAATTTATGCAGGATTATTGAAAATTCTCAATCTGTTTCAAGTAGGAAAGGATTAGGACGGGTTAAGAAAACAAAAGCTCCACCTAAAAAGAAAATTAGGAGAAATATCAATCCTACTGCAAAACGGTCAAAAAGAAATACTTACCCGAAAAACATAAAAGTCTGGGTTCCTAAAACAAATAAAAGTTTGATTAGGAAAAAATATATTAATACCTTTTTGGGAACGGTTCATAAAAGTAAAGATTACGTATTCAAATGGGATACTGAACCCTCTTGGGTTTGGTTTCCTAAGACTTAACTCTTAGGACCCTATTAAAAAAAGTGGGTATCAATGTTATCTCATATTTTTTGTAGGTCCCACTCAAGAAAAGAGGAAAATGGATACTCGACGGTGGTTGCTCAAAAAATTTGACAGGAGACAAAGATATGCTATCAAACATTACTTACTCAGATGGAGGCTCCGTCACATTTGGAGGCAACTCCAAAGGCTACATCATCGGCAGAGACGATGTGAGCAACAATGGTATTTCAAATTTACCTCTTATTTCAAATGTTCTGCTTGTCAAAAATTTAAAACATAATTTACTTAGTATCAGCCAATTATGTGACAAAGGAATAAAAATCACATTTTCTGAAATAAACGTTGTATTTTTTATTAAAACCAAAATCTTATGTTTGAAGGGAATAAAAATAGAAATATCTATGTTCTGAATATGAAAATAAACCATACTTCAGATATGTGTTTAATAGCCAAAGAAAATGATCCTTGGTTTTGGCACAACGATTCTATCACATTAACTTCAAAGCTATAATTAAGCTTTCTAAAAATGATTTAGTAAAAGGTCTACCAAAACTGAATTTTAAAATTGATCATATCTGTGATGCATGTCAGTTAGGAAAATTAACTAAGTCATCTAAAAAGGTTATTTCAACTTTACAACCATTAGAATTACTACATATGGATTTATTTGGACCAACACAAGTACAATCCATGAATCATAGTAGATATGTGTTTGTGATTATTGATGATTTTTCTAGATATACTTGGACTATTTTTATGAAAAATAAAGTGATATTTTTGATAATTTTAAAAATTTTGTCAAAAGAATTCAAAATTTGAAAAGATTGAAAATCAAAAACATAAGGAGTGATCATGGAGGTGAATTCGAAAACGAAGATTTTGAACATTTTTGTAAGAAGAATGGCATATTCCATAATTTTTCGTTTCCTAGAACACCACAACAAAATGGAGTTGTAGAACGTAAAAATAGAACCTTACAAGAATATACAAGGACTTTGTTAAATGGAAGTACGTTACCAAAACATTTCTGGGCTGAAGCAGTTGCAACATCTTGTTATGTTTTGAATCGTGTTTCTATTCGACCACTAACTAAAAGTACTCCTTATGAACTTCTAAATGGTCGAAAACCAAATATTTCTTATTTTAAAATTTGCGTTTCAAATTTTTTTATTTTAACACAAAAGATTAGCTTGGTAAATTAGATCCAAAATCCGATAAAGGAATCTTTGTAGGATATTCAGATCGAAGCAAAGCTTATCGAGTTTATAATAAAAGAACCAATATCATCGAAGAAACACTTCATGTATCCTTCGATGAAAATTTTAATCAAATTCCAAGTATAAGAGATGATGAAGAATTCTCTGATAATATCACAAATACAGAAATTTCAAAATTTGAAAATAATGAAAACATGATTAACAATAACAATGAATTAAAATCTCCACCTAGATTACTAAGGGATCATCCTTCTGTTAATGTCATTGGAGAACTCAATTCATCTGTTAGAACAAGAAGTCAATTAAATAAAATGGGTCATTTAGCTTTCCTTTCTCATATTAAACCTAAAAATAATAAAGAAGCATCCACCGATGAAAATTGGTTAATCGCTATGCAAGAAGAGCAAAACCAACTCGAAAGAAATGACGTTTGGGATTTAGTTCCAAGGCCTAGTGATCAATCAGTCATTGGTACAAAGTGGGTCTTCAAAGATAAAGCAGATGAACAAGGAAATATTAGTAGGAATAAAGCTAGATTAGTTGCACAGCGATATAATCAAGAAGAAGGGATTGACTATATTGAAACGTTTGCTCCAGTCGCTAGACTAGAAGCAATACGAATCTTACTAGCCTATGCATGTTTTCATAACTTTACATTATATCAAATAGATGTAAAAGTGCTTTTTTAAATGGTTCTATAAAAGAAAAATTTTATGTTGAACAACCTCCTTTATTCATACACGAACAATTTCCTGACCGTGTCTATAAACTTAAAAAGGCCTTATACGGTTTGAAACAAGCACCTCGTGCTTGCTATGATCGTCTTAAAAGATATTTAATAGATTCTGGTTTCGAAATTGGGAAGGTTGATCAAACTCTTTTTATTAAAAAAAACAAGCAAGATATTTTAATTTTTAAAATTTATGTTGATGATATTATTTTTGGATCTACAAGTAAAAAATCATGTCAAGAATTTTCTAAAATAATGACTAAAGAATTTGAAATGTCACATATGGGTGAATTAAATTATTTTCTTGGATTACAAATAAAACAATTAGAAAATGGTATTTTATAAATCAAGAAAATTCTTGTAACAATCTAACTAAACGCTTTGGTATGGAAAATACTTCTACCAAACCAACTCCTATGAGTACAACTATACATCTTGATAAAGATGAAAGTGGCAAAAGTATTGACTAAAAATTATATCGAAGTATGATTGGATCGTTACTATATTTAACAGCTAGTAGACCTGACATAATGATGAGTTTTTGCTTGTGTGCACGATTTCTAGCAGATCCCAAAGAATCACATTTATGAGCAGTGAAACACATACTAGGTATCTTAATAAAATCAAGGACTATGGACTATTCTATCCAAAGGAATGTTCATTTGAATGTGTGTCCTATAGTGACACTGATTTTGGAGGAAGCCGGACAGATAGAAAAAGTACAAGTGTGACTTGTCACTTCATTAGACGGTCTCTTGTATCTTGGTTTAGTAAGAAACAAAATCGTGTTTCATTATCGACATGTGAAACAGAATATATTTCTGCAGCTTTGACACGTGCTCAAGTTATCTATATGCAACGAACACTACAAGATTTTGGTTTTAATTTATTTAAATCAACTATTTATTGTTATAAATCTAGTGCTATAAATTTATCTAAAAATCATGTTAATCACTCACGAACAAAACATATTGACATTCGTCATCATTTTCTACGTGATAATATTGAAAAACATGTAATAAATCTAGAATTTGTGTCCTCTAACAAACAATTGGCAGATATCTTTACCAAACCGTTAAATGAAAATACTTTCATCAATTTAAGATGAGAACTTGGAATCGTCTCTTTTAAAGATGTATAAGTTTACATATTTTTAATATATAGCTTTTATATTTTACATAATTCATAGCTTACTAGGAATCATATAAAAAAAACAGAGTTTTCCAGCACTCGAACTTAGGATCACATACTCGGTAGTCTTCTGCTCTACCACTTCACCCTTTATCTTTTTCTGAAACATTAGTTTGTTTTTTGGATTTTTATTCTCCTTTCATTTTATCCTCTTTTTCCTATAGTTATTATTCACCTAACCATACAAACTTTTTATATTTTTTTTAGGCCTCTACCTATATATTCTCTGAAATTCTTTGCACCAGAATTCATTCAAGAATTTTTAAATTTCAAAATACTGTTTCACAATGTCATCTCAATACAACTCCGGATCATCTGAGCTTTCTTATGCTTCTCCTTCCTCGAGATCGGTAAATCTACCAACTCCCTCACCAATTTATGAACTGGTTTCGATTGTTCCACCCTCAACTCATAGTGGATATACTCCACCAACTAAAAGAACAAGAGGGTCTCTCTTTTTTGGATCACCATCCATAAAAGAGAAAATAGATGATATTCATCCCTATCAAAGAGAAACATTAGAATTACAACACGAATTATACTATGAACAAAAAGTTAATGCCAAACGGCTTAGCTTTTTGGAACAAGTCGCGTTAAAGTTCTGTGGTTCTTCATTAAAAGACATAGTTCAACAACCGTCTACCGTTCATTCTTCGAATCGTCACAGTCCTTGAGAACCATCACCACAACGTCCACCATAATCACCAAATTCTTGGGAACGTGGCAACAGATGGTCTCCACTTCGACCATTTATAGAGAACGCTAAAATTGAAGAAGAGTCATATCATACTCCAAGTTCTTCTTCAAAATCTCTTTAATTTTTGTTGTTGTTTATACTATTGTTAATTTATTATTTCATTCTGTTTGTTCTAAACTTGTATTATTTAAAATTATTTGATAATATTTATTGCTTTCCATATTCAATAAAGCTAATATGTGCTTCTGAGAAAAATTCAAATGGCTGTTTTATTCAAAACAGACGTCTGAATATTCAAGGAATTTTTTTTTACCCCAGATTCAAACGTCTGAATCAAACAAAAAACACGTCTGAATCAGGTCGATTTTGAACTATTTCTTTGTGGGTTGCAATTTAGTCCAATTCAGACGTCTGAATCAAATAATTCGGACGGCTGAATTTTTCTGGGCCAATTTTTTCACCTTGCCTCTTTTATTTTCTTTCCACTTATACCCCTGCCTTTTAACCTACTATATATTGCCTTTCACTTCGTTCCCAATTATTTCGGAACCCTAGCCCCCATTTTCAACTCTTTCAAAGCTTTTAACCTTTCCCCTAACTCTCTAATGGCACCATGATCAAAACGTACTAGAGAATCAACCTCTGGACCATCCGAAGATCAAACTCGGCAATGGCTATGGAACGATGTTGCTGTTTCTCGGTATAATTTTATGAAGAATTCCAACATCTTAGAAGGAGCATTCATGAAATTCTCAGATTTCGCAGCTTATCGTGTTAGAGAGTTGGCGGAACAATTCCTCTTCGATAGCTTAATTGGGTATACTCCTAACAATGTTAAGATTAATCATCTTATGATTAAACTTTTTCTTGCAAATTTGAATTTGGATCATCATAATTCCCAAAATCGTCAAGATTGTGTTTGGTCAATAGTTTGTGGCGTAAGAATCTTCTTACCTTTACAAAGACTAGGTCATATTTTAAATCGTCCTTATCAAGGAATTGATATTAATGAGATTGAAGTTGATATGGATCATCGAGACGAAGTTTCACATCAGTTCTTGTTCGATCAACTTATAAATTTAGGCAATTTAAATCTACCTTCTTAAGGCCACAAGCTAGACTCATCCACCGTGCACTTAGTCGTTCTTTATAACAAAGGACAGGGAGTTATGAAAAAGTTTATAAAGAAAACTTCCAAGCTCTTTAATCTATCTACTCCAATCAATAAGTGAATTGGGGAAAAAATTATTTTGGATGAATTTCAAGACATCACAATCCGGAGAAAATATAGAACCATTCATTATGGTGCTTATATTATACGCGTCACTCTCTCTCGAAATCAATCAAAAATTCATCGGGACATTAAGGCACTTGAGAAGAAGACGGAAAGAAAATTCAACTCTATCAAAGGCTTTCTCAACAAAATATGGGATCTAATTTCTTGTTCCAGTTCTTCATTCACTCAAGCTTACAAACCCATCCCCATTTCAGTGGTCTTCCTCAAGCTCGAGTTCTAATCATAATGATCCGTCTATTTCAAGTCAATTTTAATTATCTATCTTTATTTTTAACTTATGTTTGCTTTGATTAAGTTTTAACTTTGCTTGTCAAGTTGTATGAGAAATTTCTTATCTATTATTCCTATTACTTCTTCATGTATTAAATATTCTACTTGCTTTAATGAGATGATCTATCTATTATTACTTATGCTCTTTCTTTTTGTCGATGACAAAGGGGGAGAAATTTAAAAATTGTGCATATTGACAGGGGAAGTAACAATATTATAAATATTTATTATTGATTATATAGTTGTCATCATCAAAAAGGGGGACAATGTTGGAATCTCGATTTTGATTATAACAAGCTATATAAAATATTCTGTGTGCACTAATTATCTTTGCAGGAGATGTGTTGCAGATGCCTTAAAGGCGTTTTAAATATGAAGTATGGTGTGTCTAGAGTTTGTACTTTATTTAGTAATTTGTTAAAATCTCTCCTGAAACGATATATATAAATATATGCACACACATGCACAAAGGTCTGAATTCAGACGTCTGAACTCATTCATTCAGACGTCTGAATGTTGAAACCCGAATATTATTTCACAATATTCAGACGTTTGAATGAAAATTTTCAGACGTCTGAATTTAGCCAAAATTTGCCTAAAAGCTTGCTGTTTGCATTTCAATCTAATTCAAAAGTCTGAATTTTTTAATTCAGACGTCTGAATATTTCTAACTGCTATTTTCTTAAAAAGTCTCTTCTCTTCACCGAAGAGAAACATTTTCAAACCAATGGTTGCACCTGTTCATTTCAATTTAACTTTTCATCATAGTTGCAACTCTTTATACACTATAAATAGATTACAGAATTCAACAAACAATTCATCGAATTTACTTTTAGCATTCTTGAATTCTTATCTATTCTCAAGCTTTCAAATTGCACTCAAATTGCTTACATACTTTGATCATTGATCAATTTATCTTCCATAATTCTCAAAGCACATCGCACTATATATCACAAATGAGAAGATTATAGGAAGATTGCACTTAATTGACTTATCAGTGCTATTTAAGAACACATTACAGTCAGATACATTTGTTATTTTATAAAGAAGTCCTGTTCGGTTGCTCAAGCAGTTGAGGTGCTATTCGGTTTCTTAGGCGGGTGAAGTCCTGTTCGGTTGCTCAGGCGGTGTAAACCTATTCCTTCGGGTTAAGTGAGGGTTGTGTTAGTGAAATTCCAGAAGGAGTCTAGGATTGGACGTAGGACGGTGCTCCAAACCAGTATAAAAACATCTGATGTCTTTTACTTTACTGCATTTACTATTTATTTACTTATTCCGCACAAGTAGTTTATCCATATTATTCGATCCTATAGCATAGTTCATTTTCAGAAACTTGAGGACTAAAATTCCGAGACTTGTAAAAATGGATTTCAAGGATTGGAAAAACAATAATAACATCATTTGAAAATATTTCTGGTTCAAGTATAAGATTCTAGGAATGAAAAGGTTAATCAAAATGTGTTTTCTGTGGATTAGTTTAGGAGAACGAGTCTTGATTGTTTTATAATGATCTGAATGATCTTCTAAGTGAAGATCGGATGTTTGCTTAGACGAATGATGTGGGGTACTTAGTAATTTATTCTCTTTATCATTGTATAATCAAAACAAGTTCAAACTTGAACAGAACCAAAGCGTGTTGGTGGTAAATGTTTTATTGGAAAATGTAAAGTATTGTTTCAAAAAAAATGGGATTTTGAAATTGGAGAAGTATTTTAAGTTAACTAGTTTGAGTGGCTCAAAAATATCTTTAATTGCGGAAGGGATGTGTTCAAATGGTAAGTATTTCTCTTGAATATCACCCTTCCTAATAAAGGAGCATATGGTGCTATTTCGTAGTGTCCAGTTCCTTAGTATCATTTTGGAGTTACTCGAGCTATATATATATATATATATATATATATTCTATGATTATTATATATAAAATTTTCATTTTAAAAATTTATTGAAATAAAATCGGGTATTTGGCTCTTGAGTTTTTTTAGGAAAATAAATGTAAAATGGAATAGTTGAATCAGATAGGGTTATATACTCTTAGGCTGTAGTGGAGTATTATCCAAGTTGAAACGAAGAGTTGTTTATGAAATTTTCTCACAAATGATTTAGTGGGAATAAAATTGGTATTAGGGAGAACCAATTAAGTGCGTTTGGACGTAAATCATTTCTCATTCCATATGGTTTTAATCTAAGACTCGAGTACATGACTTCGAGATGTTTCATGCCATTTCGGATAAGGATCAATTACTCGATTTTTGACGGCGAGCACTTGATAAGGATTTTTGGTATTGGACTAGTGTTTTCTATCATTGTTATAACCATGTAAGGAAAATAGAGGTTCCTAATCAGGCAATCCAATCAGAGTCCGCACTAGAAAATTAGACGAGCGATACTAGTTCGAAAGGGAATTTATATATTCGAGTAGTGATCGAATCGTACTTTGATTATGAATGATCTATGTACATCATACTATTTGATGTATAGTGCTATGTGTTTTCTAGATTAGTTTGAGGTGTAATTTTAGGGACGAAATTCTTTTAAGAGGGAAAAATGTAACGACCCTAAAATCCACTACTTTGATTTGCGAATATTTAATTAATTTTATATATTCAAATAATAGGTTTTATAATTAAAATAAAACTCATTTAAATGATAAATAATGATGATGAAACATCTTTTAAAATTTGTCTACGAAAATATTTAGTTCGATGAAAAATAGAAAATGCGACCGGAATTCATTTTTTGAATTTTCGACTTTTTGTCCGCTAAAAGTTGTCGGAATTTATTGTAACACTTTTGTATACACATAACCACATTTATACATTGCTTCAAACATGTTTGTATGTAAGTGTATATGTATGTACATTTAAGTATGTATGTATTTCCAAATAAGATAAGTTTTTGTTTTAAAAAGCATATAATATTATAGTATAAGATACCTTATGCAACATATGGTGCCTTTATTGTGATGGGGGAGGGGACATAAGTGTGGATTAAAGTACATGGTGAGGTGGATGGTGGTGAGGTGGAGGGTGGTGACGTGGCATAAGGGGAATGGAGGGTTGTGTTGGAGGGTTAGTTAGGTAATTTAGCATATTTACTTCATATAAAACTAATTTTCAAATTTTTTTTTGCATTTTTTTTTTCATTTCCTAAAGCTTGAGCATTCTTCAATGGCTTCTCTTTAGATTTAAAAGAGAGAGGAAGAGGAAAAAAAGAGAAAGGAGAAAAAAATTCTAGAAATTCAAAGTGTTTAAAACTCCTCTTTTCAATTTCAAAGTTTCTCCATTTTACCCGAACTTCCATCGGTCGTAATATCCTATAACCTTGCCCAAATCATGATTTTATTTTTTTAAAGCATTTTAAATTCTAGTGGTTACAACTTTGTAGCTTACCACTTTTTTCAATTTTGAGCTTAGATACTCCAAAAATCCATTTTCTTTGAAAGTTCGGTTTAACCTAGATTATAAAGTCGGAAAATTCAGTTTAATGTTTTGATCATAAATTCCTTAAAAATTATCCAAATTTATTAATTCTTTCTTTTAAATGATAGAGCAAAGAATTATCGAAAAAATTTCTTTGGCCACCTTTTCAAATTCTGAGAATAAATGGTTCAAAAATCGAGAAGAAAATGGCCTATTCTTGAGTGGATTACGTGGTTTTCCAACCTTTCTGAACGCTAGTATTTCTAGTTTTCAAAAATTTTGGTGAGTAAACTTCTTAACTTTTTTGGAAGTACATATATATATATATGTTAGTTATATGGATATACATATATATACACACACACACATACATACATAAATGTTTGGTTTGGATTGTGGTTTTGTTTAGATGTGTTGGTTACAAAAAGGGTGTGATTGTTGGTTATGTTTGGTGATAATATGATTTGGTATATATGAACTTGGACATGCCATATATGTAAATTTTGTCTTGAAGCTAAAGCAAGTTAGCATGTGAACTAGTTAATAAAGTGAAATTATGGGTATCCATAGCGATAGTCGCTATGGATGCAGTTCGCTTAAAATTTCAGTTTTTGCAAAGTTCGGTTTTTATACTTCAAATTGTTTTATGAATATTTTTATAAACTAAATAATAATATTTTTAAAAGTAAATTAAGAATTTAATAATTAATTGATAATTAATTAGGTTTTAGTAATTAATAATTAATTAAGTGTTAACATGGTTTATTAATCTTAACTAAATAAAGATTAGTTCTTAATTAATTATCTTTTAAAGTTAAGATTTGTTTTAAATTAATTATTAATTAATTTAATTAATCATGAGTTAAGTAAATAATTTATTTTTAATTAAGTATTGATTAAGTATAAGTTTAATTATTAATCAAGTGTTTAATTATTTTAGATTATATATTATTTAAGGTTTAAATAATAATATATTATTTATTCAAGGTTTAATTTATTATTTAACTTTTAATTAGAGATTATTATTTTATTAATTAGAATTAATATTTAATTATTAATGAAGGTTTAAATTATTATTTAATAATTAATAAAGGATTATTTTGGGTTTAATTAATATTTAATTGTTGTTTTACTTTTTAATTATTAAAATTAATTATGATTTAAATAAGAATTTAACTTATAATTATTATTTTTAAAATGGTATTTGTAAAGTTTTAAAATCCTTTGGTTTCCAAAAGTAAAATTGTTTACAGATACTTCTTTTCAAAGATGGATTTGATTACAAGTGATTTGAGTGTCGATACCATTAACCATATAATTTTGAATGAGGTATAATGTAGATTTTTGGATTGTTTAGGCATGTGATAGCAGAATAAATCCCCGTTCTGCTATAAATTGATTATTTGTTTGTTGGGTTGTTTAGACATATAATAGCAGAATAAATCCCCGTTCTGCCATAAATTGATTGTTTGTCGTTGGGTTATTTGGATATGTGGTAGCAGAATAAATCTATGTTATGCTATAAATTGTTTGTTTGGTTGTTTTTTTGTGCGGACATGTGTAAGCAGGATAAATCCACGTTCTGCTATGAATTAGTTGACTGGTTTGGACTTCTATTCAACAGAACAAATCACTATCCCACTATTATGTTATTTTGATATGTATAAGCCAGTTAGTTCATATTGACATGTTATCCCCTGATTTTGGATACGAGTGTATTTACATATATGCTGATGTATGTAAATAACTGTTAAGTGAATTGAAATAGAAATTGAATTGTAACTTAAAAATAGTACCATTGGGATTGTGAAGCCTCTTTTCGAATTTACTAAAGTATGTTTTTGAATTAACTTTAATTCTTTAAATCAATTTGGGTTTAAAGAATATAAATCATTTTTAAATTTTACCATTATTTTATAAAGTTATTTTTAAATAATATCATGTTTTTTAATGGGATTTATTAAATAAAAGGTTTACCTAAAGTGATTTACAGATGATATCTTGAAAATGATATTTTATAAAGGAGATTCTATAAAGGAATTATGAAGAATGATTTTAAAATAGTTTAATAATAGAAAGAGATTTTATAGATCAATTTAGATATTTTTGAAAGTAGTTTTAAATCTATTTTGAAAACTTTTAAGTGGTTTGAAATGTGAAGGGAACTTATAAAAAGGATTTTTATAAAGGATACGTAAATGTGTTTTATAGGAGGTGATATTTTTGAAAGGGAATTGTTTGGCCATTTAATATGGAATTTTGAGTAAAGGGAATTTCCAAAATATTTTGTTAAATACTTATATTGTTTTTTTAAATTATAAAGGAATGTTAAGGGTTTGGGAAAGTGTTTTGAAAGGATCTTTTAATCAAGTTTATAAGTGATTTTATTAATTAAAAGTTAATTAATAAGGGCTTAGAGGATCCTATATGGGATCGAATCAATGTCGAATGATTGTTATTTGATAGCTAAATAACCGACTATGAAATATGGACCTAAACGTAACTTTAGAAATATACAAGGGAAACATGTGAGTTATATGCTACAGTCATACCCAATGATGCAACTCCATGCATATAAACCTCATTCGTTCTTTTAGGATAAATGATAAGGAAATCTATCCACTAACGGTTAGGAGTTGAACTTCGTTCTTATCTTTGTCTGTTTATTTCCTAAACAAACGGGGTTGAGATTACCGAAAATTAACAAAAGTTATTTCGAAGAGACGGGGATCAGATATGTTATCCGAAAACTACTTAGATCCAACTCAAGCGTTTTGAATTGAAGACATATTAAAGAATATGGAATCGAGGACGGAGCACTGAAGTGTAAGGGCTGCTTGCTATTGGTCCTGTGGGTGATTCCAAAATGTATGTAGTAGAGGTAGTACCTTCGATTTGTCCTTATCCCGAACAACTTGTATGGATGAATGCTGACACTACATTACTTCCTAGAAGGCAGTCTTAGCATTCCAAGTGGGATTGCTATTCAAAAGGTAAGCGTAGCCTCAAGCCTCGTCAATCGAGAATGAGTAAAATTAAGGAAGATGCAGCTTGGCTGAGTGGGTTGCTTCCATTAGGGTGTGTCATCACCTTTCTAGATACATCTGTATATTTATGGATTGGTTGTGTATGAGATCTCGAATAAAAGGGTTGCAATGCAACTTGGATGATGACATATTCGGTACTATCCAGTCAAGGTTAGGCCGGTCTTGTGTTGGCAAGGGATCCCAGCGAGGTCCTCGACACATTTTCTAGATGTGTACCGTGATAGGTGGTAACCTGGTACCTTGTCATAGTATTGAATCCATTCTCGAATAAGCGTCGTCCGGTTTTGATTGTGCCCAACTATGTTGAAATGTGAGACGCAAGCATTTTAGCTATTTTCATATTTTACTTTGACCTCTAGATATTATTATAATACTATTGGATATTTTATAAAAAGTGTTTTGGTTATCGTAAGGTAAAAACCCGTCCATATTTATGTGCAGCATGGTCTTACGAGATACCTTTGATTTTAAGAAGGATTTTAAACATAATAATTTAATTGTTTGAGTTTATTCACACCAAAACCTTGTCTGACCTAAAGTTTTACTTTCTTTCCCTAAAACTCTTAGGTGCTCAAATTTTTATGGGCAGCCAAAAGTTCAAGTTTTCCCACGGATGCATTTTGGAGGATCTTGGAGTAGGAGGCTTTACTGATAACTAGTTATTATCTTATTTCTGCTGTATTATATGTATCCTATATCAATTAGATAGGGACAGGCTATTATAACAGTCCAAGAGTAGAATTTGTATTAGTATGACTATGATGTATCATTTTTAAAATGACTTCGTAAACTATTATATTGATAATATATGTTATTCTGTTGCGTTGTGAGATTATGTGATTGTTTAGTTTCTTCTATCTTCTATCTCATTTCTTTCCCCTAATGATTGGTCTTTCCAGCACTCGAATGCTCGGCATGAAATACAGTGGACGTTTTTGTGTCAACTTCTAGGGTTCGAGAAGGCAGGTCTTTACTAAAACATTTTCCCTAAAAAGTTAGAAATGATAATGTTTGAGATGTTTTGGAAAAATAGAGAAGTTGAAGTTTGTGTAAAATGTTGATATAATAACCCCTTATTTGAAGTTTTAAACGAGAGAAGATTTAATAAGTGGAAATTTTCCATAAATACTTAGAAAAAAAATTTGGAAAAAAAATTGTATAAGGCGCTCTGTTGCCCTTATACATTGCTATGTATTTTTCTTTTAATAAAGAATTTCTTTAAAGCAATTTAGCAAGTAATGACACATCCTTTTGAATTTCTTATTTGTCAAACTTTAAGATGAAAATTTTAATTAATCAAAATTTTATGCTTTAGCAAAACTTTCTAATTTATAAAGTTAAAAAATATGTGTTTTATAAGTTTATTTTTCTATGTGAAATTTGAACAAATTTGGATAGAATCTGAATTGTGAAGCAAATTAAATTTTTTATTTTAAACTTTTAGAGTATTTTTCTTGTAATATGTATGTATTTTTGGGTGGAAATTAAAGGGTTTATGATATAAACTTTTGAAAACATGCATAAATAAATGATTTAAGGATTTTGGAAGTTATTTTCGAATTCGATATGAATAAGTTAGCCAAAAGTGAATTTCAAAAATACTTTTTTTGTATATACATGAATTATTATTTAAATGCAATGGAAATCGATTGATAATAAAACGATACATACACGTACATAATATATATAGTGGAAATTAGAACCACGGGCCTCTTAGCAAGTGGAATTAGTTTCTAGGACACACAATGAAAATAATTACTTTCAAGGACAAAACTTAAAATAATTATGCCCCATTTGACTTGTCATTTTTGGTTTTGTGTTTTTGTCTATACAAAAGCGTGTCCGTTGTATGTATTGTTGAAAAACAAACAATTTTGAAAATGAAATTAACATGCAAAATAGAAATAATGATTATTTTGTTTTTCGTGTTTCAAGAGATAACAAAAGCACGGAGAACAATCCAACTTTTTCGTTGTCCGTTGGTCGTCGCAATGTCTAAGAATTATAAATCTTCTTCTCTTATTTCTTGCTATTTCTTAGTGCAAGTTGAAAACACAAATCTCAACAAATAAAATCAAACGGGCCTTCAGTTTTTAGGGTCTAAAAACCTATGAAATTATGTCCTTGAAAGTAAATGGACTACCAACTTTGTCCTTGAAAGTAATTATTCTGCTGATTTTGGCCTTGAAAGTAATTTTTTTTAGTGTGTGTCCCAGATACTAATTGGACTGCAAAGTTTGTCCTTCTGGTGAAATGCCCCATATATATATGTGTGTGTGTGTGTGTGTGTGTGTGTGTGTATGTGTGTATATGAAAAAACTATTATATATTATCCGAAATAATGTTGTAAAGATGTATGAGTATTTCAGAAATTATAGAACCTATTTCAAATCTAATTTATTTTAAGTAATCAATATTGAATTAGTAAAACTACAATGAATTGAGTTTTGGAATTAAAATATTTTTAAGAATTAATATCCTTAAGAATTACTAAAAAGAAATTAGCCTTGGAAACCGAAAGTATAATAGTTATTTATTTAAGGACATAAGAACATATATGGAGTAATTAAATTAAAATAAAAATGGGTTATGATTTCTTATGAAATGAATCAATAAGAAACGTCTAAGATAAATCTTTTTAAAGATTTATTTAAGTGGAATTTAAAGAATTTGATTTAAAAAGAAGGGGTTATGGTTCTATTAAATATGTTTTAAAATTAGTAGAGAATTTTACTTTTTTTGAGTCTTACTCATTTTGTGAAAAATAAAAACGTAAGATCAGCGATTTTGATTCAAAATTGAATTGAATTTTTTTTGATATTTTTATTGAAATTTGATTGGAGCTAAAAAAGAATTACACAACCTATAAAGTTTGAACTAATTAAAGTGAACTAGCTAGGATAGTCAATATGCCAGTGTGCTTTGAACTGGCTAGAAATGAACATTATGGATTTATGATATAGGGATTTGTAGTGAAAACTTATGAGGATATTATTTATGAATTTTGGAAAATTTTGAAACAATAATGAAAAATATGTTTTGAATTTGGAATTTACTATTATTTATAAAGTATGGTGGAATTTAAATAATAATAACGTTTTTGGAAGATTTACTAAATTTGAGAACATAATAATATAACCATATTACAAAGTTTATGAAAAAAAATATTATTATTTTTTAAGTAAAAAATAAGAGGTATTTTGAGAATAATAACAATAATAATAAAGCGATATTTTCCATTAATACTTTGGAATAAGTTATTACTATTTTTGATGTAAATATCATTAAAAAGATTTTTGGGATTTAATGCAGAATGTTGTTATTTTTGAATTATATAATAATAAACTGGTTGTGGGAAAAATGATTTAAATAAATATCATTGTTTGACATAAATTAATGATAAGGAAATTTGATGGAATATCTTGGTTTTGGATTAAATAATTATGTTTAGGAAATTTAAAGAAATATGTTGAAAATAACGAATTTTTGAAGTATATTATAGATTTGAAAAAAATATATACTATTTTGAGATGATAGAGAAAAAATATTCTTTTAATGAACAATACCGAGACAATTTCTATATAGGAAGAAAATAACAAGTTTAAATTTATTAACTTAAATTGTTGAGATATATGTTATTAAATGTTGTTTGAAATTAACTGTTAAGTGCTGGGATACCCTTATATATGACGTGAGAAGCACGAGAGCGTAGTTAAGTAAAAAGTTTCCTAAAGGTTAAATAATATAAAATGGGCTATATAAGATAGCCACCGATAGAGGATGACCACATTTGTCGATGTTAAGTGTTTTTATAGTACGACGATGTACATAAGGTTCTCTAACCGTATGTTGGTTTGTTAGACTTTATAAGCACGAGGATTTAATATTATTTTTGAAGTATCTACTATTGTATGGTTTCAAGACATGGAGTAAATGTCATGACTTGCACTACTAAGTTACGAAGGCTATTTTGGAGAAGGTAATTTTTGGCGATTTTAAAGAAAATTGACCAAGAGATTAGACTAGTTCTTTTCAATCACCCCTTGGATTAAAAGAACTATCATATTAAGTCAATTTCCTAAATAATAATTGTTTGTGCATCTTATTTTTGTGCTCGATACACGTGAAAATAAATGACAAGTCCACAACCTAATTATTTGCGTATATTAGGATATTTGCATACATATTGGTTGCACTACATTTGCATTCATATAGGAGGCATCATCCCATATCGTACCGTCGTATTTTATCTATTATTTGTATTATATATTCATGGTTCCGTTCTAACTTTTGTTGTATGATGGATGCTTAACTATGTTTGTTTTATATATTTCTACGATGTAGAGCAAGTTGCGTTGTCTGTCCCTTGGAATATCAGGGACAGAAACTCTATTAAAGAGGGTAGGGAGAACATAAAACCTCATAGTCTTATGAGATTAAATAATAAATAGAGAAAAATCGTAATAACACATAAAGAGCAAGATGGTAAATTTCTACAGGAGCTCGAATTAGACATCAAAACCTACCCCATTCTGTTCGGGATGCCATTTATAGTCAGAAAACATATATAACTTGTTGGATTTGGTTAAACACGCTAGAAATAGGAAGAAGTCAAGCCTAATGGCATTTTTTTAATATATTAATTTCAAGATTTAACCTTGATATTATACTTTTTAGCTTATAAATAGTTCTCTGACCATATTACTTTTGCTCTAAAAAGCTGCCTCTACTTACAAAATCCTAATCACTAAATCAATCCCTAATCCACCAATCCAAATCCAAATTTTATATATATATATATATATATATATATATATATATATATATATATAACAGATCACTGCGAAGAGAGCTACGCAATTAAATCAAACCTATCAAGAGAGTGGGTATTTTCAAGGTGGTAAATTTATGGACAGCAAAAAAGGAGAAGGATGCACTATGAATCATATAAGATGCATTGCTAATCAGTGAGTGAGATTTATCATATTTGCTTATATATTGATAAGACATAATAATTTACCCCTTAAGATCTTAAACCAAATTATAAGAGTTGTAATTGAAATTTAAAAAGCGGTTTTTTATATACACTTATACAGGATGTTGCATGCCATGACTAGATAATTAAAAATTTAATTTTTATTGATTGTAGTTAGCAAAATTTAATCATTCCCTAATTAAAAAGTGCAATATACAAAATTGTGCCAAACTAGATATATTATATATCAAGATTGTAGTTCTTGACAACATGAATCCAATGGTATGTTCGTTCTCAATTGGAAGTAGGATTGATCTAAAAATGTGTCGAAAGTTTCAATGAATGTGGATTGTTTATTTGGATCCAATGGTGAAATGAGAATGATACGACGATCGAGAGCTAGAGGTGCGAAGAGAGGTTGATTAAATGGGTACGATGGTGGCTGTTCGATCGTAGGTGGTCTAAGTTCACCAGATTTGGTGTTTCTAACAATCGTAACAACGTTTGATATGTGGCGTCGAAAATCATGGTGGCGGCGGCATTAAACTCGAATTAGTGTGGGGAGGTGGCCGCTGGCATGTGATGGGCGAACGGTAGTAGAAGGTGGCGTCATTGGCGCTTGGAAGTTGCCGTCATGGTTTTGATTGAGATGTCGAAGTTATTGTACTTAGTATGTGTGAATGAAACTAAAAATAAAAATAATGACAATAATTAAACTAAATAATTACAATAATACCCTTACCTTTAAATGTTCATATCTCTTGCATATGATCTTTAGTTCACACGCGGTTCGTTACATCGGGATCGTGATAAGATGAGGAATGCTTTTGTATGTTGTTTGTTATTTTTTGAACTGCTTCAAAATGATGCCTTATTTTACATCGCGATTCCATTAGGATGTTCTTGTGCATGTATAGGAAAATTAGTCCTCGATTGTACAAGTGATGTTTGGCGATGATGAGTTGGGGCGTGATCTAGTAGCTTCATAAATGGTAGATCGATGAAGAGTTCTGGGCTTGATTCTAATGATATCATTGATTGTTAGGAAAATGTGTAGCATGGACTTGACCTCAATAGTCTTGTTCATTTTTGTCATTCGATTTAGGACTTTGCGCTCGATCGTTTGCATATGTTGTCGACATTCTAACTGGGACTTTGGGCTAGATCGATTGCATACATTTTCGATATTCGAGCTTGGACTTTGGACTTGGTCGTTTGTTTACGTTTCGACATACGAGCTTGGATTTTGGTCGATCATGTGCATATGTTTGTGGTATATGAGGTGGGACTTTGGGTTTGGTCTTGTACATATGTTTGTGGTAATGACTGTTGAAACCACAGACATTGATTTTAATGACAATAACCATTTAAATATAGGTACTGATGTTTTTTCAAGTTGTATGGATTATTTTGCAGGATATTATACGGGTTCATACAAGTACATGATAATCGAGTCTGATTGGTAAAAAGATTAGAGATCAAGATTCAGAGATGATCAAAATATTTGAAGGCTCGTTCTTTCATAGACAAAGATACGAAGAGTTCAAGTAATTAATAGACATTATATTAATTTTTCGAAGTCCTTGAATAAAATTTTCTTTCTTTGAATACTCTATTGTCAAATTATTTATTTTATTATCTAAATATTTATTTTAATTATAAAATGTATTTCTACAAATATCTTATCAGATTTTTATACATTAAGGAATTAAGAAACCATGCTTAAATAATTTTACAAAAGTTTTGAATTTTGAAACACCATAAAGTGTTTTTGTTTTTCTAAACATACATAAGTGTGTCGACATAGGATACAAAGGTATGTCAACATATGTACTATTGAAGAGGTGTATTTTGAATTTTGGATAGTTGTGATTTTTGGTTACATCTCTTCGCGAATAGACATGTCCCTTCAAACACTATATTATGGGACTGCAAAACGAATTTATATAACTACGTTTTCTATATTATTCTTACTCCAAATTCTCATTGTATATTTCAAAAAAATCCACTTTCTACACTCTTTAAATTAACTCAAATTCAATATCCACTTTACTACATTCATTCTTTGCAAACTACTCATTGATTTGAAAGTATTCTCTCATCGGTTTAAAGACCAAAGTACTATCAAAGGGCTATATGATATTCTGTACCCAAAGTACTATTGTTTTATTTAGAATCAATAACTCTCTACTATTATTTATGTTGGTGTGGTTATTGGCCATTCAAATCTAGTGGGTGTGTTTATTGGCCGTTCAAATCAAGTGGGTATGCTTGTTACCGATTAAATCAAGTAGGTGATCTTATTGTCTGATTAAATTAAGAGAGTCTATTCTAAGCTCGAGAAGT
This sequence comes from Allium cepa, assembly GCA_030765085.1. Lineage (NCBI taxonomy): Eukaryota > Viridiplantae > Streptophyta > Magnoliopsida > Asparagales > Amaryllidaceae > Allium > Allium cepa. The sequence continues at coordinate 178,509,626 of CM060930.1, forward strand.
TTGGAAGGTGTATCTCATTGCCCTGAAATCGAGATTGTATTCTAGGTATCTTGCTACCTAATTAAAGTAGGCATTTGGAAAGGAAATCTATACATACATTGTACATGTCTGGACATAGGATTGGTTAATCCGAACTAGTTGAAACTCCTGGTGTCATCTCTCTTACTTTTACTTTATTTTTATTTCATTTATATATATATATATGTATGTATGTATGTATATATTTGTATGTGTGTGTGACTGCCTATTAATATATATATATGTGTGTGTGTGTGTGTGTGTTAATTTTGTGTGTTTGAATTAAATCTTAATCTAGTTTAGAAAAGTTCCATATAAGATATAAACCGCTATTCATCCCCTCTCTAGTATTAAACTAGTCTTAATATTCGTTCACATTAGTGTAATTTATACTACATTGTTTCTCACATTTGGTATCAGAGCATTAGGTCTTCAAAAAATCGTTATTTCATATTTGGAAAGTATAAATGCTAATAACACTGAAAGTACACTTTTTAACAATTTTGTAGAAGGATAATCAACTGCTAGGCCCTTACTAGTTAATGGTAGTAATTATATTTACTGGTCATGTAGGATGAAAATTTATTTACAATCCAATGGTTTAGATATTTGGAACATTATAAAAAGTGAGCACATTTAGCCCCAAACTGAATACTTAACATGAACACCAGACCAAAAGACACAAGCACTCAATTATTCTAAGGTCGTTAATATTTTATTTTTCTCTCTAAATAAGAATGAATTTAATGAGTTTATATTTGTAAGTCTGCTTACGAAATTTGGAGAACATTGCAATTTACACATGAGTGTTCTAGTAAAGTAAAACAAACTAAAATTTCCATGCTAAGCAACAAGTTTCAACTTCGTAAAATGAAACCAAGTGAACCTAAATCTAACATGTATTCAGCGTTTCAAGATATAGCTCATTCATTAGCATAACCGGGGATTTTTTTGGGAAAGAGAATCTAGTTACACAAAAATCCTTAATTCATTCTCTTTTGAATGAGATCAAAAGATATTAGCAATTGAGGAAGTGCAAGACCTTGTAATTTAACGATAGTTAATTAAAAAGAACTAATTAATAAACATAACACTAAAAATAAAATTTTACAAATGTCATAATATGTTTACAATACTTGTACCATCATGTTCATGATGATTTTCTAATCAATTTTCGTATATAATGTTTGTCAATCAGAGTTCAAACGGAAAAGTTATTAACATTCGAAGTTTTTAAATTGGAAATTATTATATACGTAATTAAGTTTATAAAAATAACTTAAACATTAATTAATAATGTAAGTGGAAGCTTAGATGTTAAGAATATCAAAGTTAAAAATCAAATCTGAAAAGATGTGTGTAGTAGGGAAAAAAATATGCAATCACTTAAACATATAAAAAAATTAAACAAATAAAGCACGCTAATTTAATCACTTGTAAAATAAGGGTTAGTTGACCCTTAATGTACTCAGGTCGACCAGTAGCAGTCAACCCTAGGCAAGGGGCGATCAACCATTGTTGCTAAGTACGTGTTGAAACTCTACCATTTTCTCTTCTCCACCAAATTCTAAAAGTAGTAAAACTATGATATATATATATATATATATATAATTATAATTATAGAAAACTGGAGAATAAGAGGAGAGAAGAATATAATTGATTCAGAACACAGAAACAAAGGTAAATCATGAATCAAAGTTATCAAACTCAATTCTAAGTTTAATTCAATCCTTTTCCCAAATTTATAATTCTAATCAATGTATGTACCCTTTTTTATTTTGGATTTAAAGTAAGAGTGAGTCAAATAAAAAGGGAATGGATCTGGATCTAAATAATTGGAAAGCTAAAGCAAGGTGAGTGGAAAATTACATATTTTGTAACAGTATAAGATTAATGTCATTGTAGATCTATTTCATTTATGCCTATATATAAATCATGAATTGAATATTTAGTTTCATATGCATAAGGAATTTATATAATTCACGCATTGGATATTTAATGGTATACGCTTAATGATTGTGAAAAATATGCCTATATGTTATGAAAAAACTTAAATTTTATAGTTTTGTGTACGTTTGGATTCAGAAATTTAGGGGTATAAATAGTCCATATATTTGTAAATAATTTTTATAAATCATATTAGGATTTCAGATTTGGTTAGTTTATATAGATCGTTGAACATAAACTAGAATTGATTATAAATTAAATTGGGATTTAACAATAATTTAATACATTGGAAAGAATTATGCAGTAATGTGAATTTTTATAAATTACCTAAAAATAAAATAAAAATGTATTGGTTGAAATAACAAGGAATGTAAACCAAAAGGAAGAGATGTACAAACTAAAAGAATCGCCATATTTTTTGAGAGAAACATGCGATCCTCTAAAGTAGAGAAGAGCACACATGCACATATATATAACACCAAAAGTAAAATAGCTACCAACAAGCCTGATAGGTAGCATAAAATCCCATATACAAAAAGAAAAAATTAAAACCCTCCCAAAAGCCTATGAAATTAAAGACCCTCCCTAAACAAACCACTCTAACAAGAATCAAAAACCTGAACTTACACCAAGAAGTGAGCGGTCTAATAACAACTCCCGCGACCTCAACCTCGACAATCAGACCAGATAAAAACCCCCAAAAAAGAAACCGCACCTACGCAAGACATATATAATCACCAAAGCAACAATCATCATAAAAACACCCCAAATGGCCATCAACCCTCATGCATAAGACAAAGAAGCTTTAAGTTTCAATCGAGGACTTCTTCTAATGTTTACTGTTGACCGTATTAATTCTTTTGCCAGTTTTAGGTGTATAAGTAGAAACACAAGCATGGATAGGAGATGGTGATGATCTTCACAGAGATATAAGGCAACGATACAATATAAATCTAAAACCCCCAGTATTATAAAAATACATACCTATCAATATCGCATTCGCTAACATTAACAGAAGGTATTCTTGATGCACCAATCCTTTACTAGTATAACTGATCCCATGAATATCACATCAACTTTCAAACCAGCCTTATCACTATCCAAAAATATAACATTCACAATGATACCCACTTCTACAACATGCAATACAGTACCCAACAACCTCTCATCATCAATAATGCATGCTTTAGCACCATTCAAACACTCTGATATCACCACATTTACAAACACAACATCATTCAAAACAACACCCAAAGACCCTTCAGCAACATCGCAGCGAACCAAATCACCATCCGCACATCCTGACTTCTCCTCATATCCAACCCTACCATCTATAATGACAGTAGAAATTTCATAAACAACATCACAATATTTTGTACTGCCTATTCAAATAGAAAAATAATAATAGATGATTTCTTTATATTTCACACATAACACAAGTCCTCTTTTAAGTAATTTATATAGAGTTATAATGTTAAAATTTTCCTTTAGGAAAGAAGTAATTCCAACGTATAAAGATATAAAATCCTTAAGTATAACCAAATTAATGTATGTAGGAATAATAAAAAAATTAAAATGTAAAACCTAAAGTATGTAATTTAAGATGGCGTAGAAGAAAAATAGTAAACAAAGAAGAGACAATTAAATGAATAGGGAAGTAAAAAGCTTAAATACGCAATTAAAGAGAGATATTGGTTAAAAGGAAACAGAAGATTTCATCCAAAATTATTAAATAAAAGGGAAATAATAATTGATACTTAAGTCAATAAATTAGACATGGATAAAAAATGGTAATAAACAATAAGAATAAATCAAAAGCAAGTAAAGTAAGATTTAATGAACAACAATGATTGAGGTAAAGAAATGTAATAATTAAATAAATGTATATTCAAACATATGTTATGTCAGGCATGATATATATATATATATATATATATATATGTATGTATATATGTATATGTGTGTGTGTGTATATATATAACTTAGTAAATAAGAATAACATAGTCATTAGAATATGTTGAAATGTGAGGTCAGTAGTGTTACACAATAGAAGTCTACCCACCACAAGGTGCTACCAGCAGTTATGTATATATTACACTGATATGGGACATTTCCAACCATATGACCCATGAAGAGTATACGCTTTCATATAGATAAATGAATACTATAATAAAAAGTGGTATCTGCTTCAAAAATAGGTAATGAGGGCATTTCCTTGATTACATTAGACAGTCTAATTGGGATGGTGGGTAGCTCGTGCTATGTTAGCAGGTGTGGAATCAATCAAGACTAGGAGCTACATAGAGTGCGTCAGGTTCAAAGCGGTCAAAATAGGAAAGACAGGATTACACCTAATAGGCTACGCCTTGCACTAGGTTAGGCTATGTTTGGTAATGCACGACCATAGTTGTTTTCTAGTTTGTTTGTTAGGGTAATGATAATTAACCCATAGAAGAGTTCTTTCAGAAACGAATGACATAGTCAGTGGAGCTAAGTCTACAATAGGAAGCAGACAAGTTACAAAATCCCCAAGGCAAGATAGAATATGGCTAAACTTTTATGATGTAGTTATTAGGCACTATCGAGAGGTTTAACTTTGTACGCGAGCAATTTGTCTTAGACATTGTTGATGACGCCCGAATGGTGCAGAATTACAGGTACTAACGGAGATAGTATATTGGTACAAAGAGGATTGTGATACTTTTATGTTTATATATATGTATGTAGTTTTGGTTTACTTCAGGTAGATGGGGTATATCATACACATATGTGGAGTAGATATGACTATGTAAAATAATAAGAGACATAACATGTAATGGCAAGAAATCGACATAAACCAGTGTTATGTACAAAATGTATCATTCACCACTCACCAAAACGACCCCCTCCTCATTACAACCCACATGTTATCTTTCAAGGAACAGGTACTGGTTTAAGCTGGAAAAGTGGAAGAATAGGTTCCTTTGGCATGCTCGTCATTGATAAGGACACTAGGTATTGGAAGTGTCAATCTTAGTCAATAATTATATGATTTATTATACTTTACTATTTCTTTTTTTTATATCGATAGTGCTTTGATATGAATTTATTTTTTATTTAAATAATACCAAACCAGTGATCTGTATCTTAGGGGATTCGGGTTTTTGATTTAGTAAAAATCCGAACCCAATGAGGTATGGGTTGTTACATTTGTTATCAGAGCTTAGGTTAGTCGATCTTGAAAATTTAAGAAATGATGAGTAAACGTATTTTTACTTACCCTATAAATATAACTATAAATATAATATACATCGAATCATATAAATTCTGACTATAGAGTACTTGCAACCATCCATCGAAAGATGAATAAGTTGATTATGAGTCGGAACAATGGACGAAGTTGAAGGTGTGCACCCACTAGATTGCCCTATGGAAAATAGGTTGTATGGAAATGCATTGACTTAAGAAGAGGATAAGGACAACATATTAAAGATCCCTAAAGCTAGATAGTATGTGTGCTTGATAACCTAAGGATTATAGTTCCCCGTATGATGCCGATTGATTATGTACATAAGGTCCAAATAAGTGGAAAGTAAGAATTCATAAGTTGTAGATATCAAAAAGCAATTGAGTTCCCGAAGTATGGTGTGTAGTAGTCACTCCAAGATGATAACTGGATTTTATAGTTAGAAGAAGATAAGTTAATAGGTAAGTTGAAGGGGAAAAAGTCCAAAAAAGGGACAAATAGAAATCCACTCTGAGTCTGAACCATAGTAAACAATCTTAAAGTTGAAACGATATTAATACAAAAATTTGAGAAAATATATGTAATATATTTAAAATGATTTTTAAGAAATTATTTGAAGATAGAACACCCTATTTTTGAAAAGTAAGTTGATATTAAATTTTCAAGAAAATAATAATATAAATAACTATGTTATATTAAGTAAAAAAACTTAGTAGAAAAATTAAAATTTGTTGGACCAAAAATAACAGTAAATGGGGTTTTAGAAAGAGATCAGTTCTTTTGAAAAAAATAATATAACATATGTAACTCATTGATTTTCCTAAGATGAAAAATTTTAAAGTTGGAAAATCTTTTTTAAGGGAGGACAATGGGAAGTGGTACAAATTTAAAATGGGGTAAAAAGAATGGGAAAGAAGATTAGAACCAAAAATAAAGTAGTGGCCGAATGCACTGCAATGGTTCAGCTGACAGTAAACAACTAGAATAAGGGTTGTTTAGGTAGAGGAAGATTGGATAGTAATAGCATTATAAAATAAAAACAATGTTAGGGATTTATATAAAAAAATGTTAGTAATTAGAAATAATATTAGGAGATCATATTAAAAATAACTAATAATCTAACTAGAAGCAACACAGGAAATTAAAGACAAAACAAAGAAAAATATACATTTTCCATTTGTTATGCACATTTATTGAAAATAATTTTATAAGTCTCTCTCACATGATATTGGAGACTCCGCCAAGGATTGGAAGTAGAATGGTATAAGTGATAAAAAATGATAGAATGAGAGTTGTTCTTATCCACTCTAATTTTTATTGTTCTAAAAATTCTATAAATGAAGTTTAGAAATACAGTAAAGTACACTATTCAAAAAATTATTTGGTACAACAATTGAGTTTTCAAAGAAAAATTAATATATGGTTTGAGTAAAAATTTCAACTTTTTAAGATGCAAAAGTTGAAAATGGTCTTTAAAGGAAAATAACTTTGAAATATTTTGATTGTATTTTTAAAAGTTAAGGCACTAAGTTGTTTTTGAATTTGCCAAAATGTTTTTAAGTTGTACCTTCAAAGGTAAAAGTTTTGGAATTAAAACACTTCAAAAAATTTAAGCATTAATTTTTAAAGAAAAATTAGCGAGACCAAACCAAAATTATAAATATAGAGTAAATATGAATGATTGTCTATGTAAGACAAGGTAAAAGATAAGGTTATGAAATAGATAGCAAGGAATACTCATAGATTTGTAATAAGAAACTCCCGTAGAGTGTAAAAAGTACTAGTGAGAACCTAGGAATATATTGTTAGATATTTATGCAAACAAAAAGAAGAGCCGCAAAGAAATGATAAATGATATAAAAGTACACTTCTATGAGTTGTAGAATATTTTCATAGGAAAGTTCAAGAGGAAAGGAAGTAAATACTAAGATTGGAGAATAATATCAAGAGATTGGGATTAATAGAAAACAGGAACATAGGGTAATGAGATAGCAAACACACATAGAGGACATTGGTAGACTCATTGTTAAGAAAGGTAAAATAGGGGAGGAAAAGTTATTCCACCAAGCCGATTTGGCAATGGGAATATTCTAAATACGCATAGCTTATATTTTTCATCAACTACAATATAAGGATGCACAATTTGTTTCATAATTGGGTGTGGTAATGGAAGCAATGAATTGACCATATTCATCACACATAAAGGAAAGTTAAGATATGTGGGTTGCGGAATGAAGGTATATTAGAAAGGTCCATAGGTCGTAGTAGTTAAGCTAGTTGCTGTATTTCTTTTCAGCGGTTGTTTTTCTTTTAGCTGGGTTGTAAACATTAGTTGTTTCTATTATTTAGTAGCGCATATGATGTTTATAGAAATGTTCTTCTTTATGTGTTTTCTGTGCGGACCGCTATATTATTGGGAAAATAATAAGACAAGAAAATTTTAGGAAAGACACTTAACTAATGTTAAAGAAAAGAAAGTAGTTGAGTTTGGAAGTTAAGGAATAAGTCAAGAAAATTTATTTAATTAGTATTAAGATAAAAATGAAATAAGATTGTAAGCCTCGAAAAATAATTCGACAAATAAATTTCAATGAGCAGAGGACAGGGAAAGAATGTTGCGCAACCATAGGTCAATGTACTTGTACTTTAAAAAGCTAAAATTTATAATTGAACTTGTTTGCTGGTTGCGATTAGAAATAAAAGAAAAATTTTGAAACTAAAAAGTTAACGCGAAATTAGATGAAATCCACTACGGACATTAGACTGTTAACTAAACTCTGATTCATGAGTTATGTCATAAATTATTTTGAAGAAAATATATAATATGAATACTATTTGCGCCAAAAATGGTCACAAACACCCGATAGTCGATTATTCACAATCACAGATCTCAGATGAACAATAAGTATTAAAATCACTTAGAAAATTCACAGTAATGCAGTAAATGAAACAAGATTTATAGTTGTTCGACGATCTTGCCTACGTCCACTCTGAAGCTTATGATTTTATTGATTCTTTTGATGATATCGATCTGTTACAGCAGATTACAGGAAGTTATAGCTCTGATGCTTGATTACAACGGTGATAGAAAGACGTAGAATTGAATCCGGCAAAGTAAGGACGTCCAATGGCCAAAAGATCCCTTTTCTGACGGCTCTAGGGTGCTATTTATAAGCGTAGGAAGCTGAGCTCGCGCTCAAACTTCATGAAACTTTTTCTGGCACGTGAGTGGGCCCACGCGACCGACCCCACCAAGTTTCGACTCGATCTCCGATCAATACGAAATGATTTCGTATCCATAAAAAATTCATCCAATCGAGCTGAAACTTGGCAGGAACATTCTATACCTTGTATGGAAGCTGCTGTGAAAATTTCGTGGCATTTGGATCTGTGGTTTGGGAGATATGACCGATACGAGTTGGAATGTTTCGGTTGGCTGTTTGTTTCGAACCCATCAATTCGAATCGATCAATTTCGAATCGATCGCGTACGTGATGAAGCAGTGACGTGGACGCATTCCTCGTTTCGATCCACGCTTAGCTCCGAGTTGACTGTGTTGCATCCATGAATTTCGCATCGTTTATATCGAGTGCCGTTACATACTTCGAATCAATCATCCACGTGTCCCTCGCATCGATTCGTAGCCTGTTTAGTTCGAACCCAGATGGATGGCTTAGCTCATATCGTGGCATAGTTCATATCGATAGGTTTAATGGATACGAATAGGTGGATACGAACTAAAGCTACCTGATGGATTCGAATAAATACCTCCTTCATTGATATGAACTAGACATTGGTCGATTGATACGAAGCGCGTGACCAGTTGATGGACTCGAAGTTGATCAATATGAAGGATGGATGCGAAACTGGTCGATATGAAGTGGCCGAGTTTGATGGATTCGAACAGTGCGATGGTGTATCGATTCGAACATGATGGATTCGAAATCGGCCGAAACATGATGGATACGAATAGAGGCTGTTCTGGTCGATGCGAACGCGATGGATTCGAACTAAGGGTTGGTGATGGATACGAAAAGAGGGTATTCTCTTCCAACTTGCATCGATCATAACTTGAGCATACGGACTCGGAATGACCTGAAAATTGAAATGCTATCTTTCATGACTTGGCTTGTCGTGTCCTATCAATTGTAGCCTGATCCGGGCTTGGACAAAATTCATCGATATCCGTAGCGAAGAATTGTATAACCTATCTTTGAGACAAACTGTCTTTGGTTTTCGATCGATCTTTTGGTATCACGGCTTTGCCAAAAAGCGGGAGAACATTTCCCCCCAAAACATGCCTTGCGATAGGAAGGTGTGTTTTGTAATGCTATAAGTTGGATGTTCATATCCTGTCAACAACCTCTAAAGAACTCGATAGTTTCATATGACCTCAGATGACGATCGTTCGGGATCGTATGCCATTTGAGGTGAATCGGGACCGTTCGCGGTCGATGCCATTCGCGGCGAATAATGAGATGGGACCATTCGTGGTCGATGCCGTTCGTGGCAAATGATGGCATGGGACCGTTCGCGGTCGGATGCCGTTCACAGTAGATGGAGAAACGGGACCGTTCGCGGTCGGATGCCATTCGATTGTAACATCCCGGAATTTTTAACAATATCAATTTAATAATCTATATAAAAATTAAATTGATATTGATATTTTTGTTAATAATAATTCAAATTGATATAATATTCTTCTTCAATAAATATTTAATTGGTTATTTTATCTTTGTAAAAATAACAAATTGGTTTCTATTTATAAAATAAATATATAGTTTATATTGTAAATAGATTAGTATTGTTTTGAATTTAATAAATAAAGCATATTTTCTAATTCTAATATTTGTAGTGGTTTGAAATTTTTTTTATTTAATATTAGCTTTTCAAAGTTATTAAATAAATAATCTTGGTTTAAACTAAATAAATGAATCATTTTTTAAAATTCTAATACATATATTACTCATTTGGAAATTTTGATTTAAGTTTTCAAAGCTATTAATAAATAAATATATGATTTTTAAATCGTTAAGACAAATGTTTAAATGTTTAAAATAATTTAGCTTGAGTTTTAAATTTAAAATGTATTAACAAAGAGTTTTATAGCTTAATAAAATAAGTAATTTAACAATAAAGATATAATTTCTTTTATAATTATTTTAAAATTTAATAATGAGATATTTTTAAAAATAACATTAATAGTGTATTGTTTTACAAATAAATGTTGAAGAAAAATAGCTATTGTTATTTCAAAGTTTAATTTGTATTTATAACTCGATTTTAAAATATTAGATTTTGAATTTAAATTTAAAATCCAAAGTATAGATTTTTTATTGTTTTAATATGTGTAAGCTTTATTTATAAGTATAGTTTGTTTTTATTTCTTTTATAGATTTATATACATATTTAAATATTAACTAACAAATTTAATTTGGCTTAATACATACATTAAAATATATCTTAACACTTAAATTTAAATACTAATTACTCTATATAGGACAAGTGTTGATCTCTTAAAGCTTAATTAAACAAGTGTTATAAGATAAGCATTCAATTTGACAAATGTTGGAATTTTTACAAGTGTCATTTTGTTTTAAATATTTTTCTTTTATTTTATTAAATCTGAAAATAACCTATATAAGAATACATTCATTCATTCCCATCCTTTTTTATCATTTCTTAAATCAAAAGAAAACTTCAAAACACCTCTTCAAAAATCAAACTTGCATCTTCAAAACCCTATATGTTCGAATCTGGAAAATGAAGTTTGCATGTCACCTGGAAAAAAAAGGCAAATCTGCATTCTTATTTCTATAGGTTCTGCATGCGACCTGCAATTAAAAAGCAAATCTGCATCATCCTTTTTCCTTTGAAAATTTCAAATCTGCTTGCAACTTGGACAATAAAGCAACTACAGTTTTAAAATCCGCATCACCATTTTCTCTCTGCAATCTAGAAGTGCGGCAGTTATTAGATCGAGCAAAATTCAAAAGCATTTTGTGTAGAGGCATGCAAACCTGCATTTTTAATATGCAAATTCAAAAAAGCATACCAGGGGCTCTGCTTCTTTTTTAAAAAGAGGCGAGTAACTTTTTAAATTTAAAAGTTAAAAATAGGTTGCATGCTAGAATGTTTGATATAAATAAGTATTGTTTGTGTATTGATGAAAGTGTAATGTGTGCATGCTGTTGTTTTTATTACCTGTTCTGTTTTTCTTGATTTTCCAGGGAATTTTTTTATTTATTTATTAAAACCTTATCTTTTATTTGGTTTTCTGATATGATGAAATTTATAAGTAAAGTTGTTTAACTTTCTGAAGTTAATAATTAAAACTTTAAGTAAGTAAGAATATGAGTTATTGTCCCTAGAAACACTAAGAAACATCTGTGCATGATAATTTTAACAAAATTTAAAACATGTTAATTTTGTATTTCAGTATCATAAATCAATAGCATTAACTGGAACATGGTTTTAAAATAAAAAATTAGGATTGTTAGGTATTAGATGAAGTTGCAGTTGGGTTTTGAACCAATGTTGAATTTCAAGCAAATTCTGGTGATCTTTGGATGGAGGAGGTTAGGGGTTCTTCTAGGTGATAGAGTAGTGTTAGGTGATGTTATGAAAAATCATGGATGGTGATAAAACTTATCCGAGAGGTTGGAGATTTGGAAATTTATTTTAAACCCTAGTTTTGATGGGTTTTAAGGAATCGGTCATTTTGACTTGTACAATTGACCAAGTGATATGATGTTTTGGGAATAGGTAGTTGGTATGTGGTTGAAGTTGTAGCCAGAAGGGTTGATCATCTGGTGGTCGGAGCGATGAGGACTTGTCGTTGACAGGTTTTGAGGGAAAACTGATTTTTTTTGTTTCCAGGTTTGAATTGGGTGGTCGTTTTTAGTTTTTGCGAATGATTGTTTGATCTGATGATCGCTTTTGGTTGTTGGGTTAGTGGCTGGAGTGTGGCGTTCATCGGCGATGACTGATTGCGGCCGGAGTCACCGTGCATATGCACGGTGATGAGTTTACTGATGATGTTTGGGTTTAGTTGGTAATAGGGGAAGTTTTTTTGAGTTTTGCTCGAAGTAAGTGGGTAGTTGGTTCGGGGAAGTCAGGTATTAAACTCGAAGCAGGTTGGGATGCTCTCGGGTGGTTTCTGTATTTTCAGGTTTTATCGAAACCTGTAGTTTCTGTTTTAAATTTTTTAAAACCTATAGCATCTGGGTTTAAAATTTGTAAACTCTGAAACTTTTAGGTGTAAGAAAAGTTTAAATCCTGGTTTTAAATTTAAGTTTAAATTTTAGAATTCAAGTTTAATTTAAAAACCTCGGTTTTAAATAAAAATAAAAGTTTAAAACTTGAACTTAATTAACTACTTTACTTTAGTAAGTAGTAGTTTGAACTTTTTTAGAAAAAGAAGTTTTTAAAATATTAGCAAGTTTTAAATTAGATTTAAATCTGGAAATCTAAATCAAATATAAACTTCAGTTTTGAAATTAAAAGAAGATTTAAACAAAATATAAATTTGAATTATTAAATTTTGAAATGATTTTAGTTTCAAAATTCTTATGAAATTAATTTCTAAGACAAACACTTGTTTGTCTTGAAATTTTAAAAAAGTTTTAAATTGTTTAAACTTTGATTAAGTTTAAATTTTATCTATTTTAAATCTTGTATTTAAAATGAAATTTAAAAGTAATTTCAAAAGTACTTTATCTCAAATAAATTTGTTTTTAAACATAATTAAGAAATGTTTTAACTTAAAATTTAGTTAAGATTTAATGTTTTAAAATTTATTTAATTAATATGGTAATTAAGAAGTAATTAATTAATTTAATTAATTAATTGATTAGGGAGAAATAAATTTTTGATTAAGGGTTAATCAATTTATAATTTAAGATCATTAATTAGATTATTAACTAATAATTAAAGAATTATTAATTAAGTAATTAAGTTTTAATCAAGGTAAATTTATTTAAATAATTAAGGATTTAATTAAATTTCAGTTAACTCTTGATTAATTAAATAATTAAACTTTAACTAATGGATAATTAAAGATAATTTAATTTGTGATTAATCTAAATAAAAACAATTAGAGAATGGTTAATAAAGGTCATTAACCAAGATTATTTAATAATTAATTAATGTGGTTAATTTTTTTATAATTAATTAAATTAATTAATTTAATAATAATCATTTGTGAATGGTAAGTATAATTACTTAATGAAGTAATTAAGAAATTAATTACTTAAGGTAATTAATTGTGTTGAATGTGATTGTTTAATTTAATTAATTAAGTTTAATTAATTTTAAACACTTGAGGTTTTAAAGCTAACTACTGTATGTAATAAAATGGATTGGAAATTACTTAGTGGAGTAACTGATTGATAATTACAGGTAGTAATTAATGGAAGATGTTTAATAATGTAAGTAATTTGAATTAAATTACTTGTAATTAATCAAGGGATTAATGAAGAAATTAATTAAGGAATAATTAATTTTTTTTAATGAAGTAATTAAGTGAGTTAATTACTGAAGATGGATAATCAGAGGGGATTAATAATTATGAGTTAATTACTTAAGCTAATTAATTTAGGAAGATAATTTATTAAATATAATTAAGGATCATTAATTAATATAATTAATGATGTAATTAAAGTTGATTAATTAGGATTAATTAATCAATGATGAGTAATTAAAGGTAATTAATTAATGTAATTAATTAATGTAATTAATTAAGGATTAATGTAATTAATTATAGTTAATTAATTAATTGAAGTAATTAAAGGTTAATTACTGTTTTTGGTTGAGAATAATTAATTTGTGAAATTAATTAAGGATAATTACATGAATGTAACTATGGGTAATTAATCAAGGGTGATTAATTAAGGTGATTATTTTGGATGATAAATTAATTGATGGTAATCAATTAAATGATTGAGTAAGCAAAATTTATATTGGTGAAGTAATTAATCTAATTTATTTTAAATTAATTAAAGATGGAGTAATTAATTTAATTCACTTTAAATTAATTAGAGATAGAGATAGTTAATTTAATTCATTTTAAATTAATTATAGATGATGTATGAGTAAATCTTTGCTTATGTATGAATGAATGACATTGATTGTCTTGAATGGTTATGATCTCAGTAACGAGATAGGTGATGTTGTGTGGTATAAATGCTTTGGTTGCATTGTGATATGGATTATCTATTTTGATGTTGATGATGATGTGGATTACCTGTTTATTATGATAATATGGATCATCAATTGTGATTTGTGAGTTATCTATCCGTGTGTATATAGATAATTGAATTGTTTTAAACTCTAAAACAACTTGGACCTAAAAGACACGCTTTGGATTTCGATGAGACTGGGATCGGGTTGCCATATTTGGATATCCGAAAACCACATCGATTCCAATTAAATGTTAGGTCGTGAATCCAAGTGGGGCTTTGTGAAGACTCGAGATGTAAGGATTATTCGTCAGTATAACTCTGGGGGTGATTCCATGATGAGTTTGATGGAAATAGTACTTACAGGCTCGAGATGGTGATTCAGAGTGCAAGGGTTATCGTCGTTAACTCTGAGAGTGATTCCAAAATGAGTGTAACGAGATAATGCCTTCGGTTTCGTTCGAACCCGGAACAAACTTGTATGGATTGAATGCTTTCAGAACATCGTCAGGTGGATGATGAGCATTCTAAGTGATATGTCCTATAAAAATAATCGTAGCCTCAAGCCTCATCAACCGGGAATGGCTAAAACAGGGGAGGTGCAGCAAGGTTAAGTGGGTCATGCCCAAGTAGGACGAGGTTTTCCCCGTCTGGAGGTCCTTTTTTATTTCGGCTGTGTAGGCGGTTGCTAGCTACAACCGCGGGGTTGTCTTGTTCGGAACTATTCAGTAAGGAATGGTTTCGGCCTTGTGTTGCAGGGGAGCGGGCGTACTCCTCAGTACGATGATCTAGGCCACGTACTATGACGGACGGTACCCCAATAGCATTGTAATTGTATGAAATCCAAAATCCAATAAGTGCCAACGGTTTTGATTGTATTACCCATTTTTGTGGCTAGTAGATGGAATTTAATGAATGTAACAATTTCGGCTATTTCATATTTATTTTAAAACCCTAGACCTATTATAATGTCATCGGATTTCCAATCAAATGTTTTGGTTAGTGTAAGGTAAAAACTTTTCAATGTTTTTGTGTGGGAAGTCTTATGTGATACCTTTCTTTTCAAAAGTTTTTGAAAGTTAAGCAACCTTAACCTGTTACTCACACCAGACCCATGTCTGACCTGGAGTTTATCTTCTATTTTCTTAAACTCTTGGGTACTCAAATTTTTACGAGTAGCCAAGGGATTTAGGTTAGATTTGACGATTTGTGGAGGAGCAATGGAGCAGGAGGCTTCTGCATGTAGATATATAGTATTCCGCTGTGTAGATTTCTCTGAGTAAATTCTTGTACTATATTGGTTGTATAACTAGACAGGTGATTATAACTGTCTAGTGTGTGATGAATGATCTGTGTAACTCTAATAATGGTTGTATAAATATATAATATTTATGTTATTAATATAATTTATTCGTTCCGCTATTTAGATTCTGATGTTGTTTCTTCTTTCTCTTCTTTCTTTTCTCTTTTCTATCCCTTTCTTTCTTCAAGATGATACGATTTTTTGTTGTTTGCAAAAAAAATGGACAAACACTTCCAATCCGTATTATTTAATTGATTATATGTTATTTTTCAAGGTTTTAGGTTACTTATGCAAATATGTAAAAAGCAAGGACTAGAATGTAAAAAACACGCAGATTTATAGTGGTTCGGCCAGAACGTGCCTACGTCCACTTTATATGTTATTCTCTCCTTTCTTTCGGATTACAAGTACAAAGCTTTAAGTACAAGTATAAGAAAGTTGTTTGAAAGTTCCTTCCTTGCTTGAGCTCTCAAACTTGTCTGCCATTGTTGTACCTCTGCCCCTCTATTTATAAAATGAGGCTGGGGGCAGGGGTCTTGGATGTATATAGCTGCTGGTGGGCCTGGGCTGAAGCAATCTGTCCTGGCACATCTGGTTCGGTGGAGCTTCGTTCGTCGTAGTTGGAATGGCTTTGGTCCGGTAGGACGTTGGTCCGGTGGTGAGATGAAGGTGAGGTTGGTCCGGCCATGTTTTGACTCGGCAGGGTGTCGTTCGGTAGACGTTGGTTCGGTATGGGTTGGTTCGGTGGGAGGAAGTATTTCGTTTGGACCGGTAGTTGTTGGTTCGGTTGTGGAGGAGAGGGTTGGTCCGGTGGTCACTCTGGTCCGGCGGTGGTATGGAGCTGAGTATGGTTCGGTAGTTGTGGTTGGTTCGGCGGAGGCTTGAAGACGTGCTGGTTTGGTGTTGGGAAGGAGAAGTGTTGGTTCGGCAGATGAGGGATGGGGTTTGGTCCGGCTAGGCATAGGTACCAAATGGGCATGGGTACCGTATGTAAATGGTGACTCTTGACGACATTGATGCTCCTTGGCCTCGCGATTCCATGTGTGAGAATTCGCCCAACATCTGTGGTGAGAAAGTCGGGTCGTCTCACTTGGTATTAGAGCGAGGTTGAGTGAATACCTAGGCTCCGTAGTGGTGTCTTTCTTGAGAGAGAGTATTTGTAATTTTAATATATATATATATATATATTCTACCTATCTGTTGGGTTACCTGTTCAGGTTTTCCAATATAAGTTATAGTTGGGGTAGTAGTGTGTGTAACATGACTACCAATGGTTGGAGTTTGAATGTTTGAGGTTGGAAGTGTATTTGTCGAAACTGTAGACCTAATACCGTCTCGAGTAAACTTTGTAGTTTGGTGTAAGGATTTCATCGATCTCTGAACGAAACCTGTTTAGGTTTGGAGTCTATTTTTGAAGTTGGATGAGTAGAGTTGGGTTCTGTCGGTTGTGCAGAAGCGAGTGATGGTATTTTGATACCTCAGGAAACAGTAGCTGGGTGATGAGATGCAGTGACTATGGATATTTTTGAAGATGTTTTCTTTGGAACAAGTTTAAGGAAGTGAGTCTGCTTTGATGTTGTGGATGTGTTCAGCCGGTGTTTCTGTTTGTTTTGAAGTCCGAGTTTCTCGAAGAGCTTTGATTAGGAATTCATTGGCATCTGCAGCAGAAGTGCAGCTCGCAGGGTTCGGTGTGTCGGTAGGGAGTTTTCTGGATTAGCAGTTTCTGAAGGAGAAGTTCAGAAGCAGCTGAGTAGACCCGTTTCGATTGATTGGCTAGTTAAGAGTAAGCTGTTTTGTTTGATATAGGAAGAACAGTTTTCCTTGGATTTGGTTTGGATTGATCATAAAAGTGACTTGCGATTGTTTGAGTGTTCTCTTGAGTTATCAGAGTTTTTCCAGATGTCTTCAGGAAGTCAGAGTTTTGTTCGCATCTGGAGATTGAGTTTCCGTATAGACTGGGATTCCAAGAGTGCTACCGGTGGTTCAGCTGAATAGAAGAATGGTTCCAAGAGATTGAGTTTGATGTAGCAACTCAGGTTTAGTGGAGTTTCTGAGTTTCTTATGGATCTGATGAACCATATTTCTGGGATATGTTGTCGAGTTGTGCTCATCGGCATTCTCTTCTACTTCGGATCAGAGTTGTGCAGTGGAAGCAGTTTGAAAGTGTATCTGCTTTTCTTTTCTGGACAGAAGAAGTGGGTTCTTGTCTTCTGATGATTGAGGAGTAGAGTTTGTGTTTCTTGATTCTGGTTGATCTTGAGGAGATCATTTTGTTGAGTTGATTGGTTTTGTTTGTTTCTAGAGGCATCAGTGAAGGTTGAGCTTATTAGTAATGTTGTAGGCAGCCCAGGATCGTCTGGAGAGTTTTGTGGATTTGAGACGGAGGAATTTGGATTCTAAAGTCGGAGATTTAATTTTGGATAAGTTTTCTCCGATCGGAAAGGAACTATATGATTGAGCAAGTCTAAGAAGCTAGCTCTGAAGTATTTTGGATCTTTTTGGTGATCTTGTGAGATTAAGTGATTAATCTACAGGATTGAATTGCCAGTTCGGATAACTGGGATTCGATGAGTTTCACATATCTTTGAGGGAGTATGTGTATGATCTATCTCTGGTTTTGGAACCAGCAGTTCTGGAGTTGTGGTTGTTGGGTCAGACTCGTCTGTAGTCTGATATCTTGTCTAGTGTTGTAGATCTAGTTGAATAGAAGCTTTGTAGCTTCATAGTTTTGATTGTTTGGATTCTGTAGGGCAAGTATCCTGGTATATATACACTTGGGGAGACTCGAGGGATTCCATCCAGGATTTTGTCTAGATGGTTAGATTTGTTTGATTGGATGAATTGGTTGTTGTGATTGTTAGCATATGTTTGATACATGCTTGTGTTTTAAAATTAAATCTTTAACGAGATTATTAAATTACCTTTGTTTTAAATTTCGGGGACGAAATTCTTTTAAGTGGGGAGGATTGTAACATCTCGGAATTTTTAACAATATCAATTTAATAATCTATATAAAAATTAAATTGATATTGATATTTTTGTTAATAATAATTCAATTTGATTTAATAATCTTGTTCAATAAATATTTAATTGGTTATTTTATCTTTTTAAAAATAATAAATTGGTTTCTATTTATAATATAAATATATAGTTTATGTTGTAAATAGATTAGTATTGTTTTAAATTTAATAAATAAAGCATATTTTCTAATTCTAATATTTGTAGTGATTTGGAAAATTTGTTTTTATTTAATATTAGCGTTTCAAAGTTATTAAATAAATAATCTTGGTTTAAACTAAACAAATGAATCATGTTTTAAAATTCTAATACATATATTAATAATTTGGAAATTTTGATTTAATTTTTCAAAGCTATTAATAAATATATATATATGATTTTTAAATTGTTAAGACAAATGTTTAAAATAATTTGGCTTGAGTTTTAAATTTAAAATGTATTAACAAAGAGTTTTATAGCTTAATAAAATAAGTAATTTAATAATAAAGATATAATTTCTTTTATATTTATTTTAAAATTTAATAATGAGATATTTTTAAAAGTAATATTAATAGTGTATTGTTTTACAAATAAATGTCGAAGAAAAATAGCTATTGTTATTTCAAAGTTTAATTTGTATTTATAACTTGATTTTAAAATATTAGATTTTGAATTTAAATTTAAAATCCAAAGTATAGATTTTTGATTGTTTTAATATGTGTAAGCTTTATTTATAAGTATAGTTTGTTTTTATTTCTTTTATAAATTTATATACATATATAAATATTAACTAACAAATTTAACTTGGCTTAATACATACATTAACATATATATTAACATTTAAATTTAAATACTAATTACTCTAAATAGGAAAAGTGTTGATCTCCTAAAGCTTAATTAAACAAGTGTTATAAGATAAGCATTCAATTTGACAAATGTTGGAATTTTTACAAGTGTCATTTTGTTTTAAATATTTTTCTTTTATTTTATTAAATCTGAAAATAACCTATATGAGAATACATTCATTCATTCCCATCCTTTTTTCTCGTTTCTTAAATCAAAAGAAAACTTCAAAACACCTCTTCAAAAATCAAACTTGCATCTTCAAAAACCTGCAAGTTCAAATCTGGAAAATGAATTTTGCACGTCAACTGAAAAAAAATAGAAGGCAAATTTGCATTTTTATTTCTATGGGTTCTGCACGCGACCTGCAATTAAAAAGCAAATCTGCATCATCCTTTTTCCTTTACAAATTTCAAATCTGCTTGCAACTTGGACAATAAAGCAACTACAGTTTTAAAATCTGCATCACCATTTTCTCTCTGCAATCTAGAAGTGCGCCAGTTTTTAGATCAAGCAAAATTCAAAAGCATTTTGTGTAGAGGCATGCAAACCTGCATTTTTAATCTGCAAATTCAAAAAAGCATAGCAGGGCTCTGCTTCTTTTTTAAAAAAAAGGTGAGTAACTTTTTAAATTTAAAAGTTAAAAATAGGTTGCATGCTAGAATGTTTGATATAAATAAGTATTGTTTGTGTATTGATGAAAGTGTAATGTGTGCATGCTGTTGTTTTTATTACCTGTTCTGTTTTTCTTGATTTTCCAGGCAAAATTTTTCATTTATTTATTAAAACCTTATCTTTTAATTGGTTTTCTGATATGATGAAATTTATTAAGTAAAGTTGTTTAACTGTTTGAAGTTAATAACTAAAACTTTAAGTAAGTTAAAATATGAGTTATTGTCCCTGGAAACACTAAGAAAGATCTGTGCATGATAATTTTAACCAAATTTAAGACATGTTAATTTTGTATTTCAGTATCATAAATCAATAGCATTAACTGGAACATGGTTTTAAAATCAAAAATTAGGATTTTTAGGTATTAGATGAAATTGTAGTTGGGTTTTGAACTGATATTGAATTTCAAGCAAATCATGGTGATCTTTAGATGGAGGAGGTTAGGGGTTCTTCTGGGCGATAGAGTAGTGTTAGGTGATGTTACGAAAAATCATGGATGGTGATAAAACTTATCAGAGAGGTTGCAGATGTGGAAATTTATTTTAAACCACAGTTTTGATGGGTTTTAAGGAATCGGTCATTTTGACCTGTACAATTGACCGAGTGATATGATGTTTTGGGAATAGGTAGTTGGTGTGTGGTTGAAGTTGAGGCTGGAAGGGTTGATCATCTGGTGGTCGGAGCGATGAGGACTTGTCGTTGACAGGTTTTGAGGGAAACCTGAAGTTTCCAGGTTTGAATTGGGTGGTCGTTTTTAGTTTTCGCGAATGATTGTTTGATCTGATGATCGCTTTAGGTTGTTGGATTAGTGGCTAGAGTGTGGCGTTCATCGGCGATGACTGATTGTGGCCGGAGTCGCCGTGCATATGCACGGTGATGAGTTTACTGATGATGTTTGGGTTTAGTTGGTAACAGGGGAAGTTTTTTTGAGTTTTTCTCAAAGTAAGTGGGTAGTTGGCTCGAGGAAGTCCGGCATTAAACTCGAAGCAGGTTGGGATGCTCTTGGGTGGTTTCTGTATTTTCAGGTTTTACAGAAACCTGTAGTTTCTGTTTTAAAATTTTTAAAACCTATAGCATCTGGGTTTAAAATTTATAAACTCTGAAACTTTTAGGTGTAAGAAAAGTTTAAATCCTGGTTTTAAATTTAAGTTTAAATTTTAGAATTCAAGTTTAATTTAAAAACCTCGGTTTTAAATAAAAATAAAAGTTTAAAGCTTGAACTTAATTAACTACTTTATTTTAGTAAGTAGTAGTTTGAACTATTTCAGAAAAAGAAGTTTTTAAAATATGAGCAAGTTTTAAATTATATTTAAATCTGGAAATCTAAATCAAATATGAACTTCAGTTTTGAAATTAAAAGAAGATTTAAAGTAGAAAGATTTAAACAAAATATAAATTTGAATTATTAAATTTTGAAATGATTTTAGTTTCAAAATTCTTATGAAATTCATTTCTAAGACAATAACTTGTTTGTCTTGAAATTTTAAAAAAGTTTTATATTGTTTAAACTTTGACTAAGTTTAAATTTTATTCATTTTAAATCTTGAATTTAAAATGAAATTTAAAAGTAATTTCAAAAGTACTTTGTTTCAAATAAATTTGTTTTTAAACATAATTAAGAAACGTTTTAACTTAAAATTTAGTTAAGATTTAATGTTTTGAAATTTATTTAATTAATATGGTAATTAAGAAGTAATTAATTAATTTAATTAATTGATTAGGGAGAATTTTTTTTTTAATTAAGGGTTAATCAATTTATAATTTAAGATCATTAATTTGATTATTAACTAATGATTAAAGAATTATTAATTAAGTAATTAAGTTTTAATCAAGGTTAATTTATTTAAATAGTTAAGATTAATTAAATTTCAGTTAACTCTTGATTAATTAAATAATTAAACTGTAATTAATGGATAATTAAAGATAATTTAATTTGTGATTAATCTAAATAAAAATAATTAGAGAATGGTTAATAAAGGTCATTAACCAAGATTATTTAATAATTAATTAATGTGGTTAATTTTTTTTATAATTAATTAGATTAATTAATTTAGTAATAATCATTTATGAATGGTAAGTATAATTACTTAATGAAGTAATTAAGAAATTAATTAGTTAAGGTAATTAATTATGTTGAATGTGATTATTTAATTTAATTAATTAAGTTTAATTAGTTTTAAACACTTGAGGTTTTAAAGATAATTACTATATGTAATAAAATGGATTGGAAATTACTTAGTGGAGTAATTGATTGATAATTACAGGTTGTACTTAATGGAAGATGTTTAATAATGTAAGTAATTTGAATTAAATTAATTGTAATTAATCAAGGGATTAATTAAGAAATTAATTAAGGAATAATTAATTTGTTTTAATGAAGTAATTAAGTGAGTTAATTACTGAAGATGGTTAATCAAAGGGGATTAATAATTATGAGTTAATTACTTAAGGTAATTAATTTAGGACGATAATTTATTAAATATAATTAAGGATCATTAATTAATATGATTAATGATGTAATTAAAGTTGATTAATTAGGATTAATTAATAAATGATGAGTAATTAAAGGTAATTAATTAATGTAATTAATTAAGGATTGATGTAACTAATTATAGTTAATTAATTAGTTGAATTAATTAAAGGTTAATTACTGTTTTTGGTTGAGAATAATTAATTTGTGAAATTAATTAAGGATAATTACATGAATGTAATTAAGGATAGTTAATCAAGGGTGATTAATTAAGGTGATTATTTTGGATGATTAATTAATTGATGGTAATCAATTAAATGATTTAGTAAGCAAAATTTATATTGGTGAAGTAATTAATTTAATTTAATTTAAATTAATTAAAGATGGAGTAATTTATTTAATTCACTTTAAATTAATTAGAGATAGAGATAGTTAATTTAATTCATTTTAAATTAATTATAGATGATGTATGAGTAAATCTTTGCTTATGTATGAATGAATGAATGACATTGATTGTCTTGAATGGTTATGATCTCAGTAATGAGATAGGTGATGTTGTGTGGTATAAATGCTTTGGTTTCATTGTGATATGGATTGAATGGATTGAATGCTTTCAGAACATCGTCAGGTGGACGATGAGCATTCTAAGTGATATATCCTATAAAGGTAATCGTAGGCTCAAGCCTCATCAACCGGGAATGACTAAAACAGGGGAGGTGCAGCAAGGTTAAGTGGGTCATGCCCAAGTAGGACGAGATTTTCCCCTGTCTAGAGGTCCCTTTTTATTTCGGCTGTGTGGGCGGTTGCTAACTACAACCGTGGGGTTGTCTTGTTCGGAACTGTTCAGTAAGGAATGGTTCGGGCCTTGTGTTGCAGGGGAGCGGGCGTACTCTTCGTTACGGTGATCTAAGCCACGTACTGTGATGGGCGGTACCCCAGTAGCCCTGCCATTGTATGGAATCCAAAATCCAATAAGTGCCAACGGTTTTGATTGTATTACCCACTTTTGTGGCTAGTAGCTGGAATTTAATGAATGTAACAATTTCGGATATTTCATATTTATTTGAAAACCCTAGACCTATTATAATATCATCGGATTTCCTATCAAATGCTTTGGTTAGTGTAAGGTTAAAACTTTTCCATGTTTATGTGTGGGAAGTCTTACGTGGTACCTTTCTTTTCAAAAGGTTTTTGAAAGTTAAGCAATCTTAACCTGTTACTCATACTAGACCCATGTCTGACCCGGAGTTTATATTCTGTTTTCTTAAACTCTTGGTTACTCAAATTTTTACGAGTAGCCAAGGGATTCAGGTTAGCTTTGACGATTTGTGGAGGAGCAATGGAGCAAGAGGCTTTTGCATGTAGATATATAGTATTCCGCTGTGTAGATTTCTCTGAGTAAATTCTTGTACTGCATTGGTTGTTTAACTAGACAGGTGATTATAACTATCTAGTATGTGATGAGTGATCTGTGTAACTCTGATAATGGTTGTAAAACTATCTAATATTTATGTTATTAATATAATTTATTCGTTCCGCTGTTTAGATTTTGATGTTGTTTCTTCTTTCTCTTCTTTCTTTTCTCTTTTCTATCCCTTTCTTTCTTCAAGATGATACGATTTTCTGTGGTGAGAAAGTCGGGTCGTCTCACCGTTCGCGGCAAATGGTGATACGGGACCGTTCATGGTCGAATGTCGTTCGTGGCAGATGATGCAATGGGACTGTTCGTGGTCGGATGCCGTTCGTGGCACACTGTGACCGCTCGAGGTCGGGTGCTGTTCGAGGAAGAGTGTGATCGTTCACGATCAAGTGTCATATAAGTGAATCGTGACCGTTCGCGGTCGGGTGCCATACGAGGCAAATTGTGATCGTTCGCGTTCGTGTGCCGTTCGAGGCAAATTGTGACCGTTCGAGGTCAGGTGCCATTCAAGGCAAATTGGTGTGCCCGGAGGGGACTTAGTGTTATCAATGTCAGATTTCACGTTCGGGGGAGTTCTTGAATCAAAGACTTTGGCGGTTCATCGCCATACAGGGGATGCTCATGGACCATTCGCGATCCAGCGGGCATACAAGTAAATTCTTTCACAGAATTGCAAATATCAAAATAATGATCATACGAATTCCACAACAGAAATGTCCAAACAAACTAAGCCCAAATGTCCAAACCAAAATCAACGCAAAAAGCAAGACGAAGATGTCAAAGCGTAAACTCTTACTATGGAGCGGTTAGTAATCATTCAGAGCATGCCTATGGATAGTGCGCGATCTCTTACATGTGTAAATGATTTAACCGTATGAGAGGTTTACGACTTGTTCATCATTATTTCAATCAACCAATCAATCAATTGATAATCAAACGTTGTCCCGGTTCAGGGTCACCTTTAGCTGATGTAGACGGTGGTCGCTCTAGCTCCACCACTGGAGCTCGTCTCCTTACATACTGAAGTAGCATACCGTTCCTGATATGCCCTTCCACCTCATCTTTCAGATGTCTACAATCATTAGTGTTATGACCGTTCAGTTCATGGAATAAGCAATATTTATCTGATTTCCTCTCGTTAGAAGTTGGATCCCTTCGCATTGGTCTACGATAGGGAACTTGCTCACTTGTATCCTGATAGATTCGCTCCAAACTCTCATTCAGCTCAGAGTAAGTGGTGAATTGCGGCTCCCTCCATGGCCGCTTTGACCCGTCACCGTTATTCTCGGCCTTTCTTTTTTCCTTTACTAGTCTCCGCACCCTTTCCTGGTGGATTTCCGCCTTTGATTGCGAAAACGTCAATCCCTTCCTCTCTTTCTGCACTAGCATCTTCCAATCGCAAAAACTTTTCTGCCTCGTGATAGAATTCTCCTAGATCCACAGGCGGATCTTTAGTTAATGAATTTTTGAATTCTGTGCCATCAGCTATTCCGGACACAGCTGCCATCATAACCACGGATGGATCTGGCTGATCCACTAATGCTGCTGCCGCATTGAACCGCGTCAGAAAAATCCTCAAAGACTCTCCAGTTTTCTGCTTCAAAGTTGCCAAACTCATCACATTCTTGGGTCTTGCGATGTGAACCCTGAATTGCCTCATGAATCTCTCAGTTAAATCTGCCCATGTTCCTATGGAGCCGCTTTCCAGTTGCCTAAACCATAATGCTGCGATATCTGTCAGATACAATGGAAAGCACCGGGCCATGACTTCCTGTGATGCCCCCCAACACTTCCATGTGCCTCATATACCTCGTCAGATGGACCGTGGGGTCCATCCTCCCATCGTACATCTCTATTGATGGTAACTTGAACTCTGGTGGGTTCCTAGCCATCCTAATTGCAGGGGAAAAGGGACTTCTGTTCACGTCTTCAAGATCTCTGTTCATCAATCTGCCCCTCATGGCTCGCCTGACCATCTCCGCCAATCTATCATTGTCTCCAAGGTGTAGTCCTCGTTCATCGCTGTCGACCTGCCCCCCGAGTCCATGAGAGCCTTCTGGAATCTGCCCCCCGGCTGAGCGTTCATCCCTCTGCTACCTCCAGGTTGCTTAGATGCCACTATCTCTCTCTCTGGGATTGGATCAACATGCTCCAAGTGTGTGCCTCCTAATTCAGGTGCTACGCCGGATGGTCCTGCTTCATTCTGAACTTTATCAGCTCCACGGTTCTACGCTCCAAGTTGCCCAATCTGTTGAAACAAACTCTGGATCAACTCCACCTGTCTCTTCATCATCGCCTCCATCTCATCCCTAGTGTTGAAGATCGATGCCTGATAGCTCCTGAAGAAGCCTCTTGACTTTCTTCATGTTCACTTCTCTCTGGCCTCTGCCTTCTACTTATTTGTCTTGTCATAGCTCCTTAAACCTAAACTCTTAAATCTTCAAATTCAACTTCTTCTGAATCAGCCTTCTTAGTGAAAGCACCAAAATGTTTGCGCCATAAATGGTCACAAACACCCGATAGTCGATTATTCACAATCACAGATCTCAGATGAACAATAAGTATTAAAATCACTTAGAAAATTCACAGTAATGCAGTAAATGACACAAGATTTATAGTGGTTCGGCGATCTTGCCTACGTCCACTCTGAAGCTTATGATTTATTGATTCTTTTGATGATATCGATCTGTTACAGCAGAGTACAGCAAG
Source organism: Allium cepa (assembly GCA_030765085.1). Taxonomy (NCBI): domain Eukaryota; kingdom Viridiplantae; phylum Streptophyta; class Magnoliopsida; order Asparagales; family Amaryllidaceae; genus Allium; species Allium cepa. Next base: position 178,536,410 of record CM060930.1, read on the forward strand.
TTATAGCTCTGATGCTTGATTACAACGGTGATAGAAAGACGTAGAATTGAATCTGGCAAAGTATGGACGTCCAATGGCCAAAAGATCCCTTTACTGAAGGCTCTAGGGTGCTATTTATAGGCGTAGGAGGCTGAGATCGCGCTCAAACTTCGGGAAACTTTTTCTGGCACGTGAGTGGGCCCACGCGGCTGACCCCACCAAGTTTTGACTCGATCTGCGATCGATACTAAACGATTTCGTATCCGTCAAAAATTCATCCAATCGAGCTGAAACTTGGCAGGAACATTCTATACCTTGTATGGAAGATGCTACGAAAATTTCGTGGCATTTGGATCTGTGGTTTGTAAGATATGATCGATATGAGTTGGATTGTTTCGGTTGGCTGTTTGTTTCGACCCCATCAATTCGAATCAATCAATTTTGAATCGATCGCGCACGTGATGAAGCAGTAACGTGGGCGCATTCCTCGTTCCGATCCACTCTAAGCTCCGGGTTGACCGTGTCGCATCCATGAATTTCGCCTCGTTTGTATCGAGTGCCTTTACATACTTCGAATCAATCATCCATGTGTACCTCGCATCGATTCGTAGCCTGTTTAGTTCGAACCCAAATGGATGGCTTAGGTCATATAGTGGCATAGTTCGTATCGATAGGTTTAATGGATACGAATAGGTGGATACAAACTAAAGCTACATGATGGATTCGAATAAATGCCTCCTTCATGGATACGAACTAGACATTGGTCGATCGATGCGAAGCGCGTGACCAGTTGATGGACTCGAAGTTGATCAATACGAAGGATAGTGCGAAACTGGTCGATACGAAGTGGCCGAGTTTGATGGATTCGAAAAGTGCGATGGTGTATCGATTCGAACATGATGGATTCGAAATCTGCCGAAACATGATGGATACGAATAGAGGCTATTCTGGTCTATGCGAACACGATGGATTCGAACTAAGGGTTGGTAATGGATACGAAAAGAGGGTATTCTCTTCCAACTTGCATCGATCATAAGTTGAGCATACGGACTCAGATTGACCTGAAAATTGAAATGCTAGCTTTCATGACTTGGCTTGCCGTGTCCTATCAATTGTAGTCTAGTCCGGGCTCGGACAAAATTCATCGATATCCATAGCGAAGCAATGTATAACCAATCTTTGAGACGAATTGTCTTTGGTTTCCGATCGATCTTTTGGTATCACGGCTTTGCCAAAAAGCGGGATAACAAATATTTCTGAGGATTTTGTTCAAAATTCTTGGTTTTGAAAAACAAATTACCTTTATGAAAAGTTTTTTAAAATTTGTGAAGAAAGAAAATTTTAAATCTAAATTTTTACCGATACTTTAAAAAGTAACATAAATTTTTACGGGCAGAAAAGAAGTAATTTTATAATTTTTGGAATACCACATACTTGACATGAGGGAATGGTTGACATGTTAGTAGTATAGATTTTATTATGTAGCGGAAATGACAATAAATTAAAATATGGTTGGAGATAAGGAAAAAAGCTATTTTAGCTATGGAATCATTTCCTCCATACCTTTTCAGTGGTAAACTAAATTAGTTTTGAAAAGTTCTATTTTAAAACTTTAAAGAAAATAATTTCACTTATGCAGACTGTACTTAGAAAAAGTGAAAGAGAATTAGGTGCACAAGAGAAGGTTCTATGATACAGTGGAAAAAAGGCACATAAGAGAAGGATTGAAATATGGAATTTTCCATCTAGACTCTTTTTCAACATAAGAATATAGATCTATAAAACTGGGCATTTCTAAATTTGGATCTTAGCAATAGTATGCTAGCATTTTGGATCGTAGGAATTAGACGAAAAATTTATTGAACAATATTTCCATTCGTGCAAGTATGTGAAAATTTGGATGTAAAAACTAGTTTCTGATTTTTAAAATTTGCATACCTATAGAACTGTCGGCATATCTAGGTTGTTTGCATCATATTTTCAAAATTGTTTTAAAAAATTGCATTCATATAGGAGGCCCTGATTTAGAATTTCTCGGTATGCATATCATATATGTTGTAATATACTTTGCGCTTTGTACATGATAGGTTGCAAAATTGGATGTACACTAATTGATTGGTTAGTTTAGAATGGATGTGTATTATGTTACATGATTCAGCCTTTGAGGAATTTCATGGATGAAATTCTTTTAAGGAGGGGAAAGTAACACTCTGTAATTTTATGACAATTAATTAACAAACATTAACATTGAAAAAATAGAATTGTTATAAACATCATAATTTGGCTATGAAACTAGCATCATCATGTTTGTAGCGATTTTATGAATAATTTTCGTATATAATGTTTTTTGATCGGAGTTCAAACAGAAAAGTTATTAACATTTAATTTTTTGAATCAGAAATAATTATATAATGTTAATAAGTTAGTCATTAATTTATAACAAATGGAAGCTCAGACGGTAAGAAATATTAACATTAAAAATCAAATTTGAGAAGATGTGTAAAGTGGGAAACAAATGAACGCATTGCTTAAACATATAACAAAATGAAACAATAAAGTACGCTAATTTAATCACGCTTAAAACAAGGGTTAGGTCGACCAACAATGCACTCAGGTCAACGGGTAGTGGTCAACCCTAGGCAAAGGGCGATCGGCCGTTGATGCATAATAATTTATGAATGGATGTGCAATCAAATGGTGTTGATTAACCCACTTATTTTCCTTTGCTGCCAAGTTGGTGATGTGCATTCAAGACAGATCTTAAGATTTCTTAAGCTAAATCTAACGCTCCAAATCAATCCCTAACCCCTATAAATTAACATCTAACTTAACCCTAATTTCTTTAGAAAACTTACTGCGTACTGAAACTCTACAGTTTTCTCTTCTCCTCCAAATTCTAAAAGAGGTAAAACTATTATATATATAGAAAGCGGATAACAAGAAAGGAGAAGAATATGATTGATTCAGAACACAGAAATATAGGTAAGTTGTGAATCAAACTCAAACCTAATTTTAATTTAATATTTTTCCCATATCTGTAATTATAATATATGCATACCTTTTTTATTTTGGATTTAAAATAAGAAAGAGTGAAATGAAAAGGGAATGGACCTAGATCTGGAGAGTTGAAAAGCTAAATCAAGGTGAGTGAGAAATTACATATTTTGTAATAATATTGGATTTATATTTTTGTACATCTATTTCATTGATGCCTACATATAAATCAAGAATTGGATATTCAATTTCGTATGCTTAAGAAATTTGTATAATTCATGAATGGGATATTTAATTTTAAACACATAAAGATTATGGAAAATATGCCTATATATTATGAAAAACCCTAAACTTGATAGATATTGTATATGTTTGGATTTGAAAAGACATGGGTGTAAATAATCCCTAGATTTGTAATTAACTTGTTAATGAAATCATATTGGGACTTCAGATTTGCTTAATTTATATAAATTGTTAAACATAAGTTAGAATTGGTTATACATTAAATTTGGATTAGACAATATTTTAATACATGGGAATGAATTGTGTAACAATGTGAATTTTTATAAATTGCCTAACAAAAAAATAAATGTGTATTAGTATAATAATAAGGAATGTAAACAAAAAGGAAGAGATGTACAAAATAAGGGAATCATCTTATTTTGTATTACCTGTTCCAGTAGAAAAAAAAGATAATTCTTGGTTATTTCACACATAACACAAGTCCTCTTTTAAGTACTTTAGAGAGTATTATAGTGCTAGCAATTTTCTTTGGGCAAAAAGTAATTCCAATGTATTAAGGTATAAAAATCCCTAAGTATAAGTAAAGTAATGTAAGTATAAATAATAACAATAATTAAAATGGGAAACTTAAAGTATGCAATTTAAGATGGTACAAAAAAAACAGTAAACAAAGAAGATACAATTAAATGAATATGGACGTAATAAGTCTAAATAGGCAATTAAAAAGTGATATTACTTAAACAGAAAATAGGAGATTTCATCTAAAAATGTTAAACGAAAGGGAAATAATAAGTGATACTTAAGTCAATAAATTAGAAATGGATAATAAATGATAGTAAATGACAGGAATAAATCGAAAGTTAGTTATGTAAATTTAATGAACAACAATGATTGAGGTAAATAAAAGTAATAGTTAAATGAATATATATTCAAATATACATAAAGACGAGCATTGTGTGTGTGTGTGTGTGTGTGTGTGTGTTGTGTATGTATGTAAATAACTTAGTATATAAGGATGGCACAGTCATTAGAATGGGTTGGAATGCGAGGTCGGTAATGTTACATAACAGAAGTCTGCCCACCATAAGAGGTTACAAATAGTTGTGTATATATTATAATGATGTGGGACATATCCAATTGGAGGATCCATGGAGAGTACATACTTGCTTATAGATAAAGGAATACCCCAATAGAAAGTGGAGTCTGCTTCAAAAATAGGAAGTTGAAGGTATTGCCTTGATTATATTCGGCAATCTAAATAGGATGGTGAGTAGCTCGATGGTAAGTCAGTAGGCGTGGAACCAATCATGATTAAAAGCTAAACAGGTTGAGTGCATCATCGGTCTAGAGCTATCAAAATAGGAAAGATAGGGTTGCACCTCCTACTAAGGTAGGTCACTTTAAGTAATGAAAGGCCATAATTGTTTGCTAGTTTTTTGGTTAGGGCATGGCTAGTTGACCCATAGTAGTGTTCTTTCAAAAATAAATAGGGCAGTCCATGAAGTTGAATCCACAATAGGAAGCAGAAAGTTAGTAAATCCTTAAGACGAGATAGAATATAGCTAAGCTTTTGTGACATCATTATTAGGCACTAGTAGGAGGTTCTAATTTGTACGTGGGAAATTTGGCCTAGACATTGACGACGATGCCCAGTGGTGCGGAATTATGCATACTAGCAGGGATAGTACCTTGACCTAAAGGGGAACTGTGGTACTTATATGTTTATATATACATATGTATTTATAATCTACTTCGGGTGGATGAGACATATCGTGCGCAAACGTGGAGTAGAATGACTAAATAAAATAATAAGAGAGATAACATTTAATGGAAAGCAATAGACATAAAATAGTGTTATGTACAAAACATAAAATTGAGCAATCAACAGAATGTTGTTTTGACCCCCTCCTCATTACAATCCATATGGTAACTTTAGAGAGACTAGTACTGGTTCAAGGCAGGAATAGTGGAAGGGTAGGTTTCTTTGGGATTCTCGGCACTGGCAATGACACTAGATATTGGAGTGTCAATTTTAGTCGGTAATAATACGATTTATTATACTTTACTATTCTGCTATGTGTTATATCGATAGTACTCTAATATGCATTTATTTGTTTATTTGCAGGATACCTAACCAACGGTCTGTATATTAGTGGAATTGGGTTTTCGATTTAGCGAAAATTCAGCTCTACTATGGTGTGGGTTGTTACAGGAAGCCAATGTATTGGTTTATTGAAAATTGAAGAATTAACAGGTAATGTAATTTTTTATGAAGCATAATTGTGGGGAAGAAATGAAAACAAGGCGATGGAAAAGAAATTAGCTGCATTCAACATAATAACTAACGCAATTCAATTGATGATGACAATGAAGAAGAGATTTCTCATATGACTCGAATTTCAAAAAAATTCTAAAATATAGAAAGATGAAAAACTTTCGTATAACTAAAAACAAAAATTTCGAAAACAAAAATGTTTTTAAACGTTACGATTGTGGTAAATCTGGCCATCTACATAGATATTGTCCGCGACAAAAGAAAACAAAGCATTCATCAAATACTGATTCATTGAAAAGGAGAAAAAGAGCTTACAATGCAACTTCAAATGATTTTGATACAACATCTGGTGACAAATAACCAGACACTGAAAATATAAACATGTGCTTCACTATGATGGAAGATTAATTATTCAAACAAAGGAGATAGCAAAATCAGTACTTTTTACATATTACATTTTATTTTTCATTTTTTTTGAAATTAATTAATATAGGAACAAATGTATAATAATAATAATTTTTATATATGAATGTAATAATATGATAGAATTGTGTTTGTGTACATAATATTTCTTTAATTTCAAAATTTGAAAACTTCGGCATATATGTCGACATATGCCATGCAGATATGTTGACATACCTGGCAGAATTTGGAGAATCTTTTCAAAATTTAAACTTTTGAAATTTCCTCTTTTACATTAATATCATAATTTTAAATGCCACCTTTTCACCTATCATATGACAATTCAACCCATATTTATTCCCTCTTTCTTACCTCATCTTATATACCAATATTTTATTTCAAACTCAAAAATATTCTTCACTCTTTTTCGTCGAAATCAAACCAATAATGTCTTCCTTAGATCAACCATCTTCATCCAAGGCCATTAAGCTTACCAAAAGAATCAAAAGTCAACTTTTCAATGATCAAGAGTCCATTGAAACCTATATTGAGTATGCTACTTATGAAAAACTCTTTTCGAGAAGAGTTACAAATTTTAATGAGTTTAATTCTTATAATTCACAAGATCTTGCTTCAGAAAATTATATTGTTTATTTAACCAATTTAACTCAAAATTATTTTTATTTTTATCTTGATTTGATTAAAATGTTTTATGCTAATTTGAATGGAAAGTTTTATCAAGGATAAGAAAGTCAAATTTGGAGTAGTGTCAAATATACTACTATTCTTTTAGATTGCGAAATTCTTAGTCAAATACTTAGTTGTAAAAGTGGCGGAAATGATCTCTCCACTTTTGGAATTTTTTATGAAAATAGAAAAGTTACGAATAATTTGTTTTATAATGATGAAGTTGTGGTTTTAAAGGCAAAAATCTTAGACCAAAAGTAAGACTAACCTATCTTGTTTTACAAAAAAGTATTACACCGAGAACAGGGTATTACAGCAACCACACTCAAAAAGTTTCCAAAGTTTCCTTTTTTATTTTTGGAAAATATGATATAAATCGAGCTCAGATGATTTTGGATGACTTTGTTCAAAAGCAAACCTAAAGACATGAAAACACACTTTGCTATAGTGTATACCTCACTAGATTTTTTTAATTATTTTGATATTGGTTCAAGAGGTGAATACATTTTGCCTCATAAAATTTTCTACAAAACAAACATGTCTCATGCACATTCCTCTAAAATTTGAAACATATGAGTCTCTTATCGAAAAGGAAGAGAGATTAGCAAGAGAAGAAGAGAAAAAATTCTATAAGAAGAATAAAGTAAAGATAAGGAAATTGATGAGAAGGAAAAACGGCAAGAAGGAGAGGAGAAAATAGATACATCTTTTGAAAGCTATAGCAAACCATCTCGCTATTCAAACTAAGAGACAGTTTGGAATCAAGGGAAGCTCCTCAATAATCAAAAGAAGCTTAAGCACCCCTTTTGCCAGAAGTCCACTAGGCTCTCACACAATGTCGACAAATACTTTAGGAAGATAATGAGAAGGCTTAGTGGAAATTCTTCATCTTCATCATCATTATTTTAGATCTATATTAGATTTCCTTATGTTTTCTAGTTTTTACTTATGTAATTTTCATGCATTTTTTGTTTTATTAATGTATCTCTCTAATTTATTAATGAAATTTGCTTAGAGAATTCATTTCTATTGTTAAATATGTTCTTTTATTCACTATATTATAAAGCAAAATATTATCACACATAAAAAAACAAAAACATGAAAATGAAAATGAAAATTATTGCATATATGTCTACGTAGGTCCCTATGTCGACATACTATGTTTTTTTCCTGAATCTGAAATTCAAATAAGTTAGTTATTTTTTTGGAGGGATTAGCTACTAATCCGACTTTTCACTTCTATAAAACGATTTTCCTTCTAGGAAAACTCCAAAATCTTCATATTTTATACCTTTCTAGACATTTATTTTCATAAAAATGAATTCAAACAACAATTTTTCAAAAGAATAACCGAACAAAAATCTAGAAGAAACACTTTAATCTTTCAAGAATGCTCTTTTCTTTATTCTTCGCAACTAACGACAGTTGAAGTTAAGTCAAATGCAAATGATCAAAGAATAGGAAATCAATTCGATCTCTTTGATGTTTTATTTATAGTTTCACCAAAGAATTTCAAAGCAACACTTTAGAATGCTTGAACTCTAAAGCAAAAGTGGATAATAAAGATTGATGTAACATCCCTAATTTTCGGTAACATTATTTAGAAGATTTAAATTGATAAATTAAATAGAATAATGATGATAAGGGGATTGAGATTTGAATAAATTATATGATGGGTCGCACTTAGTAATAAAATTTAATGGGCTTAAATTGATTTATTGGTTAATCAAATTACACATAGGCATATTAGTAAAATAGCCTCTTTATTTTACATGGCTATACATTTTTTACTATTTTCCATTCATGTTCATTTTTCACAAATAAAAAATAAAACACAAAATCCTATAGCCGACCATTAACAAGGAGGAAAAGAGGAATTTCAATGTATAAAGCTACGGATCAAAAGCTAAGGAGGATTAATCAACTATAAATCTCAAATTCCATATCAAGTTTAAGGTGAATGATAATTCATTCCATCTCTCTTTATTTCTATAATCCTGTGATTTTGGATTTAATGTTTATTTTGTTTCTATGATATTTGAGGAAGATAATATGTTAAAGTTACGGATTGTTTGATTTAACCAATTTATTTATGTGCAAAATTCATATGGTTTTAGGGTTAAAAGCATTGTTTATTGGTTTTAAAATGCCATGGAAAATTTTTATGCTAAGTAAAACATGGTTATGGAGATGGATTTTAATTTCCAAAATTTTCTAAGCATGGAAATTTACTATGAATTTTTGATGACAAATATAATATAATTGGGTTTAAGATTTAATCTGAATATTTTAGGAAGAAATTGGGTCTAAATTTTTAATATGTATGATTGCATGATGAAATCGAATTTCTTTTATTTTTGGCCATTTTTTCCAATTGATTTATTAAGGAAAATAAATTATTTTTAAAGGACTTATTTGCAAATGTTAGATTTTGTAAATGCTTAACCATTTACATCTGATAAAAGTGGCAATTTTTAATGATAAACTTTTTAAAAAGTTTTGAAGTAGCTAATCAAGTGGTCACAACTGGCAGGTTAGTTATAAAGCAATGTCATGTTTACTATAAATCAGCATTTCAGGAAAACGGTGGTTCCGCCTATTTCGAAGGCACCTTCCGACTCCTTCACCTCTACACCATCTCAGTTGAAACCATCTCTGTCGAAACCTACATAATCGGAACTAAGGCACATGGTATCAATAGAATTAGTATGAAGTGAATTGGGAAGCAGCGGAAGGTAAAGTGTCGAAAGCCATGCTTTCATTAGAGTCGAAACCAAGGTTCTGGTTTAAAAAGATAAACACCTGCGTAGTTTTTTAAGGGCTTTCGACTGAGTAACACCCAACAAAATCGAAAACTTAGTTAGTTTTCTAAACTTAAATTTATGCCTTGTTTTACTTAAAGTTTTCAGCGTAGTCGAAAGCCATGCTTTCGAAAGGGACTTTATAAATAGCTTTCGAGGAGGGTTGTTTTCTTTAAATCAGAAACTTTCGAAAGGCTAGGTTCCAACCTAGTCGAAACCTAGCCGCTACTTTCCTTCCAAAGTATTGAAGTTATTAATACCTCCGAATGGTCATCCTTGTTTTTACATAGGTTAAGCCACTTCCTAATTGCTTTCGAAAGGGTTGGGGGATCAGAAGGAAAAGAAGTCGAAATGGTGTTTCAGCTCTGACCTCCGAAGTTTTAATTTTAAGGGTTTTTTCTTTCGAACTAGATGGTTCCGGCACCATCAACTTTTCCTCAAATTTATTTTGGTTCCAAAAGAGATACTTTCATGTATAACCATTTTAACCCAAATGATGTTTTTAAAGAGTAAAACCTAATGCTTTCGAAAGGGTACTTCATTTGTTTCGAAGCTATGTTTTAAAGAATGTTTTCTTGGTGCCATCGAATGGTATCATTGGTTTCAAAAGGTAAATAGTTAGAGTTTTGAAACAAGGTTTTATATGCTTTCGAAGGAGGTCAGCCAGTGGTTTCAAAGGTGATGTTTTAAATTTTCAAAACAAATAACCCATACTCCTATTTAAAGGAAAAACCATGACATAAATAAGGGTTTGGAAGTATTATTCACAATGTTATTAACCCATAACTATATTTTGGGAAAATGGCAGAATGACCAGTTAGGTTGACCCAATAGGGAATATAACTTAACAGAAGTTAAAATCTTAATTAAAAATATTGGCAGGGGCTAATAGGTTTACGGTAAGGCCCACAAAAACTGTATGGTATTGGTAGGGGCCAATAGGTTCATAGTCAGTCTATGAAAACTATGATTTGATACTGGCAGGGGCCAGTAGGTTTGTAGTTAGCCCATGAAAACTATATCCGGATTAATATATTGACATTCAGTTAATAGGTTCCTACATAGCCTATGAAAACTAGGATAAGAACTAAGATATTGGAGTTACCAATAGGTTCTTAGTGATCCCATGAAAACTATGATATTGGACAGATAGTCCATAAAAATTTAACATGTTAATTGTAATCCTAGAAACTATAATTGAGATAGATAGTTAGTATGTATGGATGGGTAATCCAGATTTGATTTATTTGTTTTTCATACCATCATAATATTTTTGAGATACTATGTTATAACCATTGTTAATGCAGGAGCACGGTATATGGTTATATAAATGTCTTAGGGTACTAATGTGAGGAAAACCCGTTCCGCTATGCAGCGTGGTCTCACTAGACATCTAAATGGCTTGAGATGGTAAATTATTGTTCATACCAGGATTTATGTCTGAATCAAAGTTTTTGTTTTCCCCTTAAACTCTCTGGTACTCGATTGATTTTGACTAGGTTGAGAGTTAAGGTTTCCAGGTGTTCTTTTAGACAAATAAAGCTCTCGAGGATGTGAAGGAGGCAAGCTTGTTATTAGAGTTCTTTTATTTCCGCTGCGTATCTTGTTTGTGAAGGCAAATTTTCTTTCTTGCCTTTTTATATACTCTAATCAAATAAGGGGGAACCTTCATATGTTGCTCTTTGGTGTATTTTGTAATGGTTATATGTTATTTGAACGTGGTCTGCGAATTGGGATTATTTAATCAATTTGGAATATTTTGAAACGGAAGGTTGAATTTGTTTGCAGTCAAATTCTTTTCCATATTCTTGTGATTCTGTGTATCTATGTATCCAATGTCGTCGTATTTGGTCACCGAGGACTAATAACTATGGATGACTGCAGCATCTATAGCCGTTAGTTTTGGGCCTCCAAGTAAGGAGATGTTACAAGTTGATATCAGAGCATAGGTTTATGAAATTTTAAAAGAAATTTAAACCTAAAAGATTTTTCAAACATAATCTAATGGATCAGATAATAATATTGGGGTTTAGAGTAATGTTGTAGTAACATATTTGTATTTTCTATATATAATTATACATACATACATATATATAAGTACGTATTCCCCGCCCTCTTAGACCGTTCTTCTGTATCTTACTAAGGCTCGTATGTAGATTTACGAGAAAGGCGATATGGAAGCAGGAAACGGAAATCTCGGTGGAGGAAGCAACAAAACTAATGGAAATGCTCGACTCACTACCAGGAGGAATCTGGGTCGACGGGCTAATGCTAGTAATCAAAATGTTCAGGCCAATGTGACTGCTGGAAACCCACCAGTATATACGGGTTGATGTATTAGTCTTGGCTGGTTCGATGCAAGCAAGGGCTGCTGCTGAAGTTGTTGGACATGTAGGAGGAGCTAATCCTGTGGCCCCAGTTGGGATTATTACTTTGTCGAGTAGAGATTTCACCAGTTTGGGCGGAAAGCTATTCTTGGGAACGGAGAATGCCATAGATGTTCAGAATTGGCCGTTGCATTGTAAGTGTATATTTATTGATTTAGGCCTAAATGATGGACAAAAGAGGATGTTGGACTCTAAATATTGCAACGATCAGTCCTATATTGGTGGAATAGTGTCGCTATCAGAATATCGAAAGAGAAATTAACTTGGACTGATTTTAAAATAAGATTTGAGAAAAAGTTTATATTTGAGTTTGCTAAGTCTAAGCTGGTGAGGAAATTTACAGATTTAGTACAAGGAGAGATGTCAGTAGTCGAGTATGCTACTAATTTTGAAGAGTTGTCTCGATATGGATATGTTCTTATAGATATGGACTTCAAGAGGAATGAGAAGTTCATTCATGGGTTGAGCCCAAGCTTACTAGAATAACCATAACACATGTACGTGATCCTTGTAATATAGTGGTGGAGATGTCCATTGCCATGAGGAGTTGCTTGCTGATTTAGCTAACGAAAAGTCAGTGGAAACTCAGGATTCTCAGGGGAAGAAGAGGAAGTTCTTTAAAAAGAAAGGAGCCCAGAAGGAAGATGTTTCCAAGAAGTTAAAGGCTGAGATAGTTTGCTATAAGTGTGACAAAAAGGGCCACTTTGCTAATGAATGTCGGTTAGGAAATGGAAGAAGAATGTGAAATGCTTCAACTGTGATCAAGTTGGGCATTGCAAGAATTAATAACCAAAGGCATGTTAGGGAGGACAAAGGAAAAGTTTTTGTTATAGGACCAGTTAGGCCTACTACCGCTGACAAAGGAAAGACTGTGATGGAAGGTACGCTTTTGATTCAGAGTATTCCAGTCAGAGTACTTTTTGATACCAGCGCATCACATTCGTTTATATCTCATTGTTCGGTTGGTAGACTATGTTTAGAATGCATATACATTATAACTTCCTTAAGAATTGCGAATCCCATAGGAGTGTATGCAACTCTAGGGTTAAGATGTGATAAGTTAAAACTTGATTTGTTGGGTCATAATTTGCATGCAGTTTGTATGTTGTTGATTTTGTAGATTTCAGATCATTTAGGGTATGGATTGGTTGAGTAGGGATGAGGCTAGAATATTTTGCCAGGACATAGAAATATCACTGAGACACCCTGATAGTCATAACCAAGTGATATTCTCAGTAGAGAATACTGATTGAAGTGGGAGTTCTATGCTTAATGCTATGGAGGTAGGAAATGAGTTAAGTCAGGTTCAGATAGCAAGAGAGTTTGCAAATGTCTTTGAGCTAGTCACTAGACTACCCCGAAAAGAGCTGTTGATTTTAGAATAGATCTTGTGCCAGGAGTTGAACCTATGAGTAGACCACCTAGTAGGATGACATCTACTGAGATGAAGGAATTGAAGGTGCAGCTAGTGGATCTAGAAGAAAGGAGTTTTGTTAGACCAAGCCTTGGGGAGCGTCCACGGTGTCCGTAAAGAAACCAGATTAGTCGTTAAGGATGAGCATTAACTATTGCAAGTTAAACAAAAAGACAATTAAGAATAAGCATCCTTTGCCAAGAACAGATGATCTGTTTGATCAGTTGAGTGGAGCCAGAGTGTTATCCCAGTTGGACTTGGCGACAGATTTCCATCATTTAAGAGTGGCAGAGGACAGTATTCCTTTGACGGCATTTTGAAATAGATATGGTTCATATAAGTGGTTGGTGATGCCATTTGGATTAATGAATGCACCTGCTTTCTTCATAATTTTATGAACCATGTTCTCCGAGAGTAATTGGATAGGTTTTTGCTAGTTTTTATACTTGACATTCTAGTATACTCTAGGTATGAAAGAGAGCATGAAGTCCATCTTAGAGGGGTACTGAGATGCTTAGGCAGAATCAGCTAAAGGCGAAGTGTACTATGTGTCATTTCTGGAAGAAAGAGGTAAAGTTTCTTGGTCATATGGTTTTGGAGAAAGGATTGTCAGTCGATCCAGATAAGACCAAAACCGTAAGTATTTGGAAGAGACCAGAGACAGTGACTGAGATTAGGAGTTTTCTTGGACTTGCTGGCTACTATTGGAGATTCAATAAGGATTCTCGCGGATAGTAGCACCCTTAACTAAGCTAACCAGGAAGGAAGCAAAGTTTGTTTGGTTCGACAACTGAGGAAGCATTCCTTAAGTTAAAGCATTTGTTGGCCAATGCACCTGTAACGACCTGCTATTTCGAACCATTCGCATCTGCACATGTCGGACTTGAATTTATAAAAACAATATATTGTTAGTTTATAATTGGAAAAACTTAGCATATATAGTAAATAAATCAATCATAGAATCATAGACATAGAGTAATACAACAATAAGCAGCAGAATAGATAAATAGTAGTTCATGAAGCTACTATATAAAACAACAGAGTTTGAAACAAAATACAATAGAGATATCAAATACAAAGGAGTTACTAATACTGTAACGACCCGCCTTTTTGAACAGTTTAAACCGACGATCAAATACACATGCCGATTCTAAACCATTCAAAAGGGCAGATAGTTATTGGGGTAAATAAGAAAAGAAAAGAAAAGAAATAAAGGAAATGAAACAACACAGAATCTCGCAGCGGAACGATAAAATATAATAGTCAAATAAACAGTTCATGAAGCTGTTTACTATACTTAGACAATTATTTATACACCATTTATCAGAGTTATACATATACAACAGAACAATTAAAATAATGCAGCAGATAGCATGATGCAGGAGTAATAATAGTATACCAAATCTTCGTCTTCGTCCTCCAGAATAGATCTTCAAAAATCTGAAAAACTCAGGACTGACCCGAGCGTAATGAAAAGACAAAACACTCGAGTCAGGACTAAATACCCTTATGAAAGTTAAATCAATCGTAAATAAATATGAGTGCAACGGCGTCGGAGATGTTTACGGGGTTTGACATCTCCTATCCAGTGTCAACATGCGTGCAATAACTTAAGAGATGTTACGGGATTTTCCATCTCTCAAGGATCCGTTAAACTATCTACTATGTAGTAATATACGCTAAGTAGATAATGCCTATCAGTAATATAAAGTATCAAAATAGCGTTAAGGCGTTACCATAATCCCCCTTAACACATTTTTATATTCCCAAAAGCATATACAAGACCGTAATTTCCCCAAAACCGGAAGTCACCAGAGGGCAATCCATATACTCAAGGTACAAATCAAAACGTAGTGGTCGCGAATAGGATAATCAGTATGACAAGGTACATGAGGCGATACCAACTAGGATACTAGTAGTTGCGTGATCCGGACTGATGTTGGGCATAGCCAGCAGCTACCCCAACACCGCGAAACAACACTCCGAAATCAAGGGGTGCACCCAAATCGCATCACAAATGTAATAGAAATGGTATCGAAGAAGCGTCTCCGCTAGAGGTGGCGAACCTCAATGGCCCGGCGCGGCTCCTATTTTAGTCATGTCAGGGGTCATCCAATATCATTCTCTTTCTTCAGTCAACGCGTTCACCAAACCATCCACTTCATTCTAGATCAACACTCCGCGTATAATAGTTATTAAAGTGGTTTTCGGTATCGACAGAGAGTATGTCCATATCCGATCCCGGACTCTTTAATAACTATGTATTATCACACCGTTGGCTCTTTTACATTTCAAATCGATTCATAATTGATATCAAAATATCATATTCGTTTCAAAAATCAAATCCATTTCAAATATCACCGTATCTTTTCAAATGTCAGATTCCATTTAAAAAATCATTTTTTGTCTCAATATCTCATTTCGTTTTCACAATCATTTCGAATTTCAATTTAGGTTGCAAATTCATTTAACTCAAATCGTATTTAAATTCAAGATTTAAATATACACCTTTCACCTTATTGACCAGCTTAGAATTTTAGAAAAATAATTTTAAGTAGTTTAAAAGTAGCTTTAAACAATTAAAATAGCTAAAATAGTTAAAATCTTAAAATGGATTTGAAATAGATAAATTAATTTAAAATAATTTAAATTGGGCTAAGTAGATTTAAAATAGATTAAAATAGTTTAAGTATTCAAAATGGTTTATATAACAGAGTAATTTGGAAAACAAAATAAAACAGCTTCAAAACCAATCCATTTCAATTTATAACTTCCCAATTCAAATCAATTTCAAATTTCATTCTACCGATTCAATTTCGATTTCAATTCAAATCAATGTCAACTTTGACTTCAAATTTATTCAATTTTATATTCACTTTCAATTAATTCAATTTCAATTTATATCGATTTGGAGCTTGATTTTTCCAAATATCAATTTATAATACTTAACAAAATTTCCAATAATATTCAAATTTAAATCCAATTACAAATATGATTCAATTTCAAGCTCGATTTCAAAATATCATTTTTATATCACTTTTACTTAGTAATATTCAAAGCTCGAATTAAGGTTAAATCTTTAAACAAATCAATTTTCAAAATTCAATCAAATCCCAACTTTAAATTTCAAAGTCTCGAATCACATTACTTAACAATTTATTTTAACCAAGATTTATTTTAATATTCCAAAACTCAATTTTTCAATAAATTCGATTTTTATAAATTGATTTCTATTTATAACCTTTAAATCAAACATTTAAATAAATTTCAAATCGACGATTTTAAAAATTATTAATTTAGCCAATTCGGTGTCCGTATATAATTTTCTATCCTATGGCCAAGTAATTATTTTATTTCAATTAAATGTCAGGGATGAGCATATATTACTTAAATTAAATCACAGTATTATATGTATGCATAACAGGATCTATATAAGTAAATAAACATCCAAATATTCAATTATCAACCAGTAGCATCCATCAAAATACATCATCCAATAAACAATACAATTCATGGCAGTTTCATAGTTATCAAAGTCAGGTAATTTAATCGCCATTCAATTTTAATTTCAATTTAACTGTCAATTTAATTTTTCAACGGTTAATTCAAATAACAAGCTATATGACAATTAAATTTATATCAAACAACGACAAATAAAATTCATATCACTTCATAATGTCAATTTAACTAGCATAAAGATATTTAGTACGGTGTGAGCGTTATAAAACACTCACCTTGATTTTACGATTTCAAATCAAATCGAACGACGTTAGATTTAACCCAAAATTTTCTCTAGCTCCAAACGATTCCAATCCAGTTCCATTGCGTAGTGCTCGACAAAACGATTGCAACGCAATTCGTTTCGTCACCATCCGACCTCGTACCAAAAAGATATCACATTTTAAACTTTAACGAATTTTTATATAATTTAATTACAATTTTTATTTTACAATTTCAAACCTACTATCATCATAGCCGTTAATTCCCATTCATCAACGAGGTCGCACCTTCTTCTCACACGCGTGAAACTACCAGGTTCGTTCGAACCCAACGCCGCCGTTCATCATCCAATATACACGGCCTCCACGCCTGTCGATAGCACGATCAAGAGCCACCATCACGAAGCTCTCATCCATGAGCACCCTCGCCTTGAACGCCACAGAGCTCGGTCGTTCCTTGGCCACACAAAACGCGAACAACGGCCGGCGTTCGAGCCTCCAATTCTCCCTCCTCGCCACGCTAAATACGATCGCCACCGTAGGATCTCTAGAGCTCATCGAGCTCCTCGTTTTCCTAGTTAGAACTTCGGCTCGAAAGTTAATGGATCGACCAGAATTTTGGGGAGAAAAAGGAACGTTTTCGGCCATTGGCTGTAGAGGTGGCGGCTAGGGTTTTCTTTTTCTTTTTTTTTCTTTTTTTTTTGTAAAATGTGAACAAGGGGGCTATTTATAGGAAACGACGAACTCTATTCAATCCGGATTTCCAAACTCCGATTTACGCACGGTGACTGGCGTTTCTAGGGTTTATCCCGCGTTCCGGACACAATGAAACATGTTTCGGAAGCTAATTCGATCATCTGTGCGAGTTACGAAAATAAACGATCAAATTTAAATTTAACCGATTAAACGAATTTCTACGCGTTTTGGCTTGCCTCGGAAAAACGGTAGATCCAATTGATACGAAATTTGAAATCTTACAATAATATCACATTACGGATCCAATGAAACTAGTTTCGTCGAAATCCAAGACCGTTTGAAAAATGACTATTTTAACTCGTTAAATTAATATTAAAACAATTTCGATGCGTTTCGAGCTGCCACGGTCAAACGACAACTCTGATTGCTACGAAAATTGAAATCCGATAATAACTAACTATTACGGATCCAATGGAACTAGTTTCGTCCAATTCTGAGACTGCTCAAAAATTGGCTATTTTCCAGTCGATAATTAATATCAAAATATTCAATTTTCACAAATAAATTTTAAATTCATTTTTAAAAGTTCTATAATATCACTATAACTCTAATATGATAAAATAAAATTTTACAAATCATTTTTAATCATATTAAACCCGTTATTCAATTTATCCAATAAATTCCAATTTTAAAATCATATTAACTCTATTAAAATCCAAATATAACTTACGTTCACTTTGGAAATCAATTTGAATCATATTAAATCAAATTTCAATTATTCACTCTATTTTCATATATTAAATTTCAATATCAAATTAATCGTATCAAATTCGAAATTTAATTTATTCAAACATTCGTAAAATTAAATTTAACAAATTTGATTATTCTTAAATCTCTATCTTTTGAAATATTCAAAAAGAACTTAAAATTTAACTTTTGAAATGAATTAAAATTATAGAACAACCATTTCCATTATACGGTTATTCAATTCTCGCTATTAATTATTCAATAAGTTTTAAATATTTAATTTAAACAATTTACCTGTTCAATATTCAATATTTGATTTTAAATAGATTTTACTTACCAATCAATTACTCTATTATACCCAATGAATTTTGTAACGACCCAGAATTTTATTTATTTAAAATTTGAATATTTAATTAATTTTAAATATTAATAAGTGAATTTATTAGTCGAATAAATTTTATTTTGAATAATTCGATTTAATTGGATAATTAAATCGATAATTTAATATGTTAAATTATGGAAATAATTAAAAATTGAGTTAAATATGATTGAAAATGATTTGTAAAATTTTATTTTATCATATTGAAGTTAGAACGATATTTTAGAACTTTTAAAATCGAATTAAAAGTTAATTTGTGAAAATTGAATATTTTAATATTAAAATCGACTAGTGAAAATAGTCAATTTTTGAACAGTCTCAGAATTGAACGAAACCAGTTCCATTGGATCCGTAATAGTTAGTTATTATCGGATTTCAATTTTCATAGCAATCGGAGTTATCGTTTGATCGTGGCAGCTCGAAACGCATCGAATTATTTTTAATTTTAATTTGGCAAGTTAAAATAGCCATTTTTCAAAAAGTCTCGGATTTCGACGAAACCAGTTTCATCGGATCCGTAATGTGATATTATTGTAAGGTTTCAAATTTCGTGTCGATTGGATTTACCGTTTGTCCGGTACAAATTAAAACGCCTAGAAAATCGCTTAAATCGGTTTAATTTAAATTGAACGTTTATAGCCATAACTCGCACAGATGTCCGAATCAGCTTCCGAAACCTGTTCCATTGTGTTCGGAACGCGGGGTAAACCCTAGAAACGCTGGTTACGGCGCGTAAATCGGAGTTTGGAATTTCCGGGATGAATAGTGTTCGATTTTTTCCTATAAATAGACCCCTACCTCTCTCATAAATAAAAAAAAAATATGAAACCCTAGCCGCCACTAATATAAACAACGGCCAGAATTGTCTCCCCTTCCTCCCTCGATTACTCCAAATCCGTCGACAATTAGGCTAAACTTTCAACTAGAGTATTGAAGAGGGCGATGAGAGCTACGAGATCAACGGCTATGATCGGAAACGAGCTCGTGGATTGTCGGCAATCTTCATTTGAACGCACACGATGGTTCACGGTTTTCGAGGCGCTGGGGACCACCGAGATCACTAATATTCACGGCGTAGGAAGGTGTGGTGATGGGCATTCGAATGGCACTTGCTGATCGTGGTGGAAAGCATCGTGGTGGTCGCGAAATTTGGAGAGGGGGAGGCGGCCGTGGGTTTCGAACGACTTGGGCATGTCGCGTGAACGTGAGGGAGATGGAAGAAATAAATGTGCGGCTGTGATGGGGAGACAATGGATCTAAGGGCTGAGATGAGTTGTGGTTTAAAAAAAATTATAAAAAGTTGTAAATTATTATAGTTAAAATCGTGTGTAACTTCATAAATTCATAACTTTTTCATACGAGGTCGAAAACGCACGAAACCAGTTGCGTTGGAATCGTATGGACGAGCACTACGCGATGAAATTGGATTGGAGTCGTTTTGAGTTAGTGAGAATTTTGGGTAAAATTAAACGTCCGTTTAATTTTATTCGAAATAAATCGCTAAAACGAAATTGAAATCAAGGTGAGAACTTCTCACTCAATCGAATCAGTTTCGATTTTTATTTTAAATAGTTAGATTTAAAATATTTGAATGCATGTTTGAATGATGATTGATATCTATTGATTGTTAAAATAGACATTATGCGCCGTTAGTAAGCGGATGTTATTTATTAAAAAAATATACCGTGAATATTTCATAAACAGTGAAATTGGTATTATATGTAATAGCAATATATATATTGGCATATGTATATATTGGAGTTATTGATTTCCCGCATTTTTTTAGCGGATGAGACCCTATTGCGCCGTCTATTAAGCGGATAATATTTTAAATCCCAT
This sequence comes from Allium cepa, assembly GCA_030765085.1. Lineage (NCBI taxonomy): Eukaryota > Viridiplantae > Streptophyta > Magnoliopsida > Asparagales > Amaryllidaceae > Allium > Allium cepa. The sequence continues at coordinate 178,556,972 of CM060930.1, forward strand.
ATACCGCGATAATTTCGTACTGGAGCGAAATTGGTATTGTGCTAATGTTTGTGGATGCAGGAAAACAGGTTGGAGGGATCCAACTGGATTCCTCAACAGTATTTATTTGATTTCAGATATTTTGATATTTGATGGATTATCATATCGATATATGATATCGTTGTTGTCGTGATTGACTATTTGGTGTGTAGCATCATTGGACCAAATTTGGAATTTTAAAATGATTTATAAAGTGATTTTTGAAAATATACTATATTTTTTGGAATTGATCCATTATAAATAAATAAGCGTTATATTTTTAAAGTTATAAAAATTATGATTTTGAGAAATACGGTTAAAGATTTATTTTGAGAAATATGGGATTAATGATTTTATAAAAATAGTTAATCGGGATTTTTGAATTTATTATGAAAAGTTGAAATATATGATTTATAAAATTTAATTATTTTATAAATCAAAATGGTGAAATTATAAAGGAGATTAAAGAAGTTTTAAAATAATAGTATAAATTGAATTTATAAAGGATTTATAAATTGATATTTATAAATTAAAATATTTGAATTATAAAACGAGTTTTTATAAGTGTTAGAATGAATTGTGAATGAATTTCATAAATGAATGAAATTCATAGAATTATAAACGGTGAAGTTAGAAATGAAACTTTATAAACAGTAGGTTTATAAAATTTATAAATTTATTAAAAGAATGGTTTTGGATAAATAATTGAATCTTATAAGTTATAAGATTTATAATTATGAAGTTCAAAGAAACGATTTTGTAAAATAATCGTTTATAAGTATTTGACTTATAATATGAACCTTTGTTTTATAATTGAGTTATAAATCGAATAGGTTAATAAAGGAATTTATAAAAGGAAGTTGTTATAAAATAAATAGTAATAGAATTTATAAACGTTGTTTTATAAAATTCGCAAACGACTTATTTTAAGAAGTAAATTGTTGAAACCTATTAATGGAGTTATATTCACATTTTTGACTGTGAATAATCCTTTGAAATAAAATGAATAAAAGGATGAAATTGGTTAACGTAGTATATTCACGTTTTTGAATAGTGAATAATATGTTAAAGAAATTTTTTTGAATGTGATATTTGAAATAGAATTAAAACGATCTAACAATGTTTTAAAATGTGTTGAGATTCGAAACCATAGATTTCAGCATTGATTGTTGAAATAGACGTTTTCGAGAAATAGAAGGAAATGGTGGACTATAGCACTTTTGTTATAGTAAATGATTTCCGAAAGAAAATGTTTTGTATAGTATTGGGATTTATATATCTATCTTAAATTCGAATCCCTATACTAGTGATTTTGGGTTGTCGTAACGATGTTTTACGCAACATTCGTTTTGGCCCAAATAAATATGTTTAAGAGAATGATTTCCTTAAAAGAATGAAATATATACTTAATCTCGATTTAAGTATATTGAATATTTTCTAAGTGTTGAAAATAAATAAAATCTGTGAATTACTTATGAATAAATAAGTATGGAAATGTTTTTTTCAATGTGAAATGAAACGTTTAGAGAATTTATCTTTTTGAAGATAAATTGAAATGAATAAATTGAAGTCGTATATTCATAGATATTGTGAAATATAAATTCACTATGGAATTTATAAAAGAAAGTGGAATTTGTTTAAAAATAAATATTGATTTATTTTTGAAGTGTGAAAATTATATATCTTGTAAAGATATTTTATTTTGGAAAATAAATAATTTGGAAAATTATTTGGAAACTGGTGATGTGTGCATATCCATTGATAGTTCAATAACCGACTATCAATATTTCCCTTTGAATGGGTAATTGATGTGATTTGTTGAATTTGAATGCCACACTTATTTTTGAATAAGCGCTCACTATTCGGGTTAACCGGGAAAGGACCATGGGGTCGTATAACCTATTCCGAATATGTGATACGTCGTTATGAATTGCATTTGAAGATCGGTGTTGAAGACCCGGTATTTGCGAGAGCGATAGGATGACCTGTCGACTCTGCACCGAGTAGCTACGGTATAGAGTTCTCCATATGTGATGGTGAATCCGATCAGGATTGTGAATATCCGGATTGCAAGGACTTCTTTATAAGTGCCTTCGGTTTTGTTCGAGCCCGGAACAGACTTGTATGGATTGTATGTCTGACATTACAAATTGAGATATAAAGCCGATTTCATTCAAATACATTTCTGTTGGTGGCGGAGAATTTATTCTTTTAGCTTAACACCCTTCTCTGAGACGTACGAGCTCAGAGGTTATGTAGTTGAAGGTTATCAGCGATATATTCCCAATTTGGTAATGTGACATGCTGAGTGATGCTGTAAATGATCATTGTGTTAATTATTTGTGATAGGATCGTTTATTTGATCGTCTATCCTGGTGATCATTTCTATGATCATTTGTTGACCCAAAGCATGGCTTTTGTATAAAGTATGTTTTTGTGGACGTGACTTCGTCGAGCCTCACACCCCGTGAATGGTTAAAACAGGAAAGATGCGGCAAGGTTATGAGGGGTAGCGCCCTTTAGGATGTGTGCATTTCCTTCTGGAAAAGGGTGGTATCATGGTATGGAGCCCAGATACTTACTCATGTTGAAAACACTTTGTTATGATTGTGTGAATTGATTGCGAGCGCTCGGTGAAAGGTCCCAAAGGACCGGGGGATGGCATATTCGGTCAGTTGTTACTCGGTTAGGGGTAACCCGGCCTTGTGTTGGTAGAGATCCGGTTTGGTTCTCGGGGATGTCCATCCAGAGGCATTCTCATGTGGCAATGGGAAGTTCCTTGGCCTGATCATTCGTTGGGAATCCAAAGAAACAATACGTGACTTGTACGGTTTTAGTTGTAGAACCTGCTTCCTCAGGAGGTAGCTATAGTAAGCATAATATAATGGTACCTATGCTGGCTAAGATTTATATTCTACTTTCGAAATGAATTTTTCCTACACCATGCACTAATAATAATATCAAAATTGATTTGATTTTATTGCGTATCAAGCATCTTTGACTATCATAAGGAGAAATCTCCTCCAAGTCTGCGTTTGCATTGTGTGTGTGGCGGGAGGTCTTATGGTAGTCTCATTTTTTTAAAAGCATTGCGAATTGACTTTAAAAATATTCCTCTATTTTGATTTTAAAGATAAATAAACTGTTTTGAGTTCTCACACCAGTCTTGCTTATGCTAGGTGATATGTGATGGGGGGTTCTCGCTTCGCGGTTTGGTGGCGAACGGGAGACTCTTACCCCCCACACGTCCTCTTTTAGGGGGTTGGTTAGGTGTAACCTGAGACAGTCGAGAGGCTGGCCGTAAAAGCAAGTTTGGGATATCAGTGTAAGCCACGGTGGGGCTGGGATGGTTGAAAAGCCTACCGGTTGTGACCGCTACCTCCGGGGCGTTACATCTGGTATCAGAGCATATGGTTAAGCGACAACCATGGTTCTGTTGGGTATTATTCATTAGAGATAGAGTCAGTAGTACTCTAGAATGAGTTTGAGTGTAATAATAGCTATGAGAGCGTATTTGTTAGTGAATAAAAAAATTGTTTTATATTGTGATGATTGGTTTATTGAGTGGCATATGAACCTTCGTCAGCGTGGTCTCGACAACTATGCCGAAGGGGTTTCTAAACACTTGAATAGAACAATTCGACACGATATTGTTTTAAAAATGGGTAAACGAAATAATTTTACCTTGATTATATTTTATATATAAAGGAATATTTTTTCAGAATTATTAAAGTGTATATAAGTAGATTGTTTAGTTGTTTGAATAATCTAAATAAAGGGATAATTGTATAAGAATAATGAATATAAGTGTTAATTCATTAAAATCTTATGTTATTTGAAAGTTGAATAATTGAATGAAAATCAATTTAATTAAACCAATTGATAAGCAAAGGAATTTGGTTGTAATTGATATAAATTGATTGTTATATGGTTGTTAGCTGATTGTATATAATTCATTAAGTGTTAATGAAATTGGAAGCTAAGGTAATTGAAATACAATTTGAAGTTAAGTGAATCTTGAATAGAATTGAATTTGATTTGGAAGTGAACCAACTTGAATATGAATTAGTAAATATAAACTAATCGAAAATGAATGTTTGTAAAAACATCCACTGTTAAAGAATCAAATGTGATTAAATTGAAAACCTATTTCATTGAATATTAATGAGAATATGAGTGAATATTTATTGGTTATGGATGTTAGTTGGTTGATGGTTGAATATATTGCTTTTGTTTCATTTGCTATGTTGGCATATATAGTTATTATGTTGCTATATGTTGTTTATTGATACTATTGTCTATATACATGATTCTCATGTTGTTTGTTGAGTGTCTAGTAGGTGCGGATCGCGTTTGCTTCGCATTTGGAGCTCGCTTTCGCGCTATATTAGCCGTATATGCTCGCTAATAAAATATAAGGTACATATCTCGGATTAAATACCGTACTTTTATACTTTTTCCCTTCGGGATGCCTCATTACTTGATGAGATGTATATTTGTGATATATATACTGTCATTTTTTTTCGGATCGAGCCGCGCAAAGGAGACTATGGCGAATTTTTCCGAAAATTTAAGGCGTTAGAAAAAATTTAAGAAATTTGGAAAATTTTTGAAAACTTTAACTTTGATTTTGGAGTTGAAAGTTAAACAATAGTAGTTGTTTTTGAAAAGATAACTAAGTATGATTTGAAAACTTAGTAAAGTTATTATAAGAAGTTTAACTATGGATTTTTGGAAAGTTAATAGATTCTGTAACTTTTCTTACTTATTAATTTCGAGGACGAAATTCTTTTAAGGGGGGAAGATTGTAACGACCCAGAATTTTATTTATTTAAAATTTGAATATTTAATTAATTTTAAATATTAATAAGTGAATTTATTAGTCGAATAAATTTTATTTTGAATAATTGGATTTAATTGGATAATTAAATCGATAATTTAATATGTTAAATTATGGAAATAATTAAAAATCGAGTTAAATATGATTGAAAATGATTTGTAAAATTTTATTTTATCATATTGAAGTTAGAACGATATTTTAGAACTTTTAAAATCGAATTAAAAGTTAATTTGTGAAAATTGAATATTTTAATATTAAAACCGACTAGTGAAAATAGTCAATTTTTGAACAGTCTCAGAATTAAACGAAACCAGTTCCATTGGATCCGTAATAGTTAGTTATTACCGGATTTCAATTTTCATAGCAATCGGAGCTTACGTTTGATCGTGGCAGCTCGAAACGCATCGAATTATTTTTAATTTTAATTTGGCGAGTTAAAATAGCCATTTTTCAAAAAGTCTCGGATTTCGACGAAACCAGTTTCATCGGATCCGTAATGTGATATTATTGTAAGGTTTCAAATTTCGTGTCGATTGGATTTACCGTTTGTCCGGTACAAATTAAAACGCCTAGAAAATCGCTTAAATCGGTTTAATTTAAATTGAACGTTTATAGCCATAACTCGCACAGATGTCCGAATTAGCTTCCGAAACCTGTTCCATTGTGTCCGGAACGCGGGGTAAACCATAGAAACGCTGGTTACGGCGCGTAAATCGGAGTTCCGAATTTCCGGGATGAATAGTGTTCGATTTTTTCCTATAAATAGACCCCTACCTCTCTCATAAATAAAAAAAATATGAAACCCTAGCCGCCACTAATATAAACAACGGCCAGAATTGTCTCCCCTTCCTCCCTCGATACTCCAAATCCGTCGACAATTAGGCTAAACTTTCAACTAGAGTATTGAAGAGGGCGATGAGAGCTACGAGATCAACGGCTATGATCGGAAACGAGCTCGTGGATTGTCGGCAATCTTCATTTGAACGCACACGATGGTTCACGGTTTTCGAGGCGCTGGGGACCACCGAGCTCACTAATATTCACGGCGAAGGAAGGTGTGGTGATGGGCATTCGAATGGCACTTGCTGATCGTGGTGGAAAGCATCGTGGTGGTCGCGAAATTTGGAGAGGGGGAGGCGGCCGTGGGTTTCGAACGACCTGGGCATGTCGCGTGAACATGAGGGAGATGGAAGAAATAAATGTGCGGCTGTGATGGGTAGACAATGGATCTAAGGGCTGAGATGAGTTGTGGTTTAACAAATTTTTATAAAAAGTTGTAAATTATTATAGTTAAAATCGTGTGTAACTTCATAAATTCATAACTTTTTCATACGAGGTCGAAAACGCGCGAGACCAGTTGCGTTGGAATCGTATGGACGAGCACTACGCGATGAAATTGGATTGGAGTCGTTTCGAGTTAGTGAGAATTTTGGGTAAAATTAAACGTCCGTTTAATTTTATTCGAAATAAATCGCTAAAACGAAATTGAAATCAAGGTGAGAACTTCTCACTCAATCGAATCAGTTTCGATTTTTATTTTAAATAGTTAGATTTAAAATATTTGAATGCATGTTTGAATGATGATTGATATCTATTGATTGTTAAAATAGACATTATGCGCCGTTAGTAAGCAGATGTTATTTATTAAAAACATATACCGCGAATATTTCATAAACAGTGAAATTGGTATTATATGTAATAGCAATATATATATATTGGCATATGTATATATTGGAGTTATTGATTTCCCACATTTTTTTAGCGGATGAGACCCTATTGCGCCGTCTATTAAGCGGATAATATTTTAAATCCCATATACCGCGATAATTTTGTACTGGAGCGAAATTGGTATTGTGCTAATGTTTGTGGATGCAGGAAAACAGGTTGGAGGGATCCAACTGGATTCCTCAACAGTATTTATTTGATTTCAGATATTTTGATATTTGATGGATTATCATATCGATATATGATATCGTTGTTGTCGTGATTGACTATTTGGTGTGTAGCATCATTGGACCAAATTTGGAATTTTAAAATGATTTATAAAGTGATTTTTGAAAATATACTATATTTTTTGGAATTGATCCATTATAAATAAATAAGCGTTATATTTTTAAAGTTATAAAAATTATGATTTTGAGAAATACGGTTAAAGATTTATTTTGAGAAATATGGGATTAATGATTTTATAAAAATAGTTAATCGGGATTTTTGAATTTATTATGAAAAGTTGAAATATAGGATTTATAAAATTTAATTATTTTATAAATCAAAATGGTGAAATTATAAAGGAGATTAAAGAAGTTTTAAAATAATAGTATAAATTGAATTTATAAAGGATTTATAAATTGATATTTATAAATTAAAATATTTGAATTATAAAACGAGTTTTTATAAGTGTTAGAATGAATTGTGAATGAATTTCATAAATGAATGAAATTCATAGAATTATAAACGGTGAAGTTAGAAATGAAACTTTATAAACAGTAGGTTTATAAAATTTATAAATTTATTAAAAGAATGGTTTTGGATAAATAATTGAATCTTATAAGTTATAAGATTTATAATTATGAAGTTCAAAGAAACGATTTTGTAAAATAATCGTTTATAAGTATTTGACTTATAATATGAACCTTTGTTTTATAATTGAGTTATAAATCGAATAGGTTAATAAAGGAATTTATAAAAGGAAGTTGTTATAAAATAAATAGTAATAGAATTTATAAACGTTGTTTTATAAAATTCGCAAACGACTTATTTTAAGAAGTAAATTGTTGAAACCTATTAATGGAGTTATATTCACATTTTTGACTGTGAATAATCCTTTGAAATAAAATGAATAAAAGGATGAAATTGGTTAACGTAGTATATTCACGTTTTTGAATACTGAATAATATGTTAAAGAAATTGTTTTGAATGTGATATTTGAAATAGAATTAAAACGATCTAACGATGTTTTAAAATGTGTTGAGATTCGAAACCATAGATTTCAGCATTGATTGTTGAAATAGACGTTTTCGAGAAATAGAAGGAAATGGTGGACTATAGCACTGTTGTTATAGTAAATGATTTCCGAAAGAAAATGTTTTGTATAGTATTGGGATTTATATATCTATCTTAAATTCGAATCCCTATACTAGTGATTTTGGGTTGTCGTAACGATGTTTTACGCAACATTCGTTTTGGCCCAAATAAATATGTTTAAGAGAATGATTTCCTTAAAAGAATGAAATATATACTTAATCTCGATTTAAGTATATTGAATATTTTCTAAGTGTTGAAAATAAATAAAATCTGTGAATTACTTATGAATAAATAAGTATGGAAATGTTTTTTTTCAATGTGAAATGAAACGTTTAGAGAATTTATCTTTTTGAAGATAAATTGAAATGAATAAATTGAAGTCGTATATTCATAGATATTGTGAAATATAAATTCACTATGGAATTTATAAAAGAAAGTGGAATTTGTTTAAAAATAAATATTGATTTATTTTTGAAGTGTGAAAATTATATATCTTGTAAAGATATTTTATTTTGGAAAATAAATAATTTGGAAAATTATTTGGAAACTGGTGATGTGTGCATATCCATTGATAGTTCAATAACCGACTATCAATATTTCCCTTTGAATGGGTAATTGATGTGATTTGTTGAATTTGAATGCCACACTTATTTTTGAATAAGCGCTCACTATTCGGGTTAACCGGGAAAGGACCATGGGGTCGTATAACCCATTCCGAATATGTGATACGTCGTTATGAATTGCATTTGAAGATCGGTGTTGAAGACCCGGTATTTGCGAGAGCGATAGGATGACCTGTCGACTCTGCACCGAGTAGCTACGGTATAGAGTTCTCCATATGTGATGGTGAATCCGATCAGGATTGTGAATATCCGGATTGCAAGGACTTCTTTGTAAGTGCCTTCGGTTTTGTTCGAGCCCGGAACAGACTTGTATGGATTGTATGTCTGACATTACAAATTGAGATATAAAGCCGATTTCATTCAAATACATTTCTGTTGGTGGCGGAGAATTTATTCTTTTAGCTTAACACCCTTCTCTGAGACGTACGAGCTCAGAGGTTATGTAGTTGAAGGTTATCAGCGATATATTCCCAATTTGGTAATGTGACATGCTGAGTGATGCTGTAAATGATCATTGTGTTGATTATTTGTGATAGGATCGTTTATTTGATCGTCTATCCTGGTGATCATTTCTATGATCATTTGTTGACCCAAAGCATGGATTTTGTATAAAGTATGTTTTTGTGGACGTGACTTCGTCGAGCCTCACACCCCGTGAATGGTCAAAACAGGAAAGATGCGGCAAGGTTATGAGGGGTAGCGCCCTTTAGGATGTGTGCATTTCCTTCTGGAAAAGGGTGGTCTCATGGTATGGAGCCCAGATACTTACTCATGTTGAAAACACTTTGTTATGATTGTGTGAATTGATTGCGAGCGCTCGGTGAAAGGTCCCAAAGGACCGGGGGATGACATATTCGGTCAGTTGTTACTCAGTTAGGGGTAACCCGGCCTTGTGTTGGTAGAGATCCGGTTTGGTTTTCGGGGATGTCCATCCAGAGGCATTCTCATGTGGCAATGGGAAGTTCCTTGGCCTGATCATTCGTTGGAAATCCAAAGAAACAATACGTGACATGTACGGTTTTAGTTGTAGAACCTGCTTCCTCAGGAGGTAGCTATAGTAAGCATAATATAATGGTACCTATGCTGGCTAAGATTTATATTCTACTTTCGAAATGAATTTTTCCTACACTATGCACTAATAATAATATCAAAATTGATTTGATTTTAATGCGTATCAAGCATCTTTGACTATCATAAGGAGAAATCTCCTCCAAGTCTGCGTTTGCATTGTGTGTGTGGCGGGAGGTCTTATGGTAGTCTCATTTTTCTAAAAGCATTGCGAATTGACTTTAAAAATATTCCTCTATTTTGATTTTAAAGATAAGTAAACTGTTTTGAGTTCTCACACCAGTCACATGACTGACTCGGAGTTTATTGTTTTCCTTCCTAAACTCTGGGTGCCCACCAATTTCCACACGGGCAGTCAAGAGACAGGTTTATCAGGATATTCTGGATATTCAGGAGTTGCAGGAGGCAAGCTGGATGGCATGGCGTATTACTTATATAGTATTTCTTTTCCGCTGCATTGTTGTTGTTGTTATACACTCTGATGATATGATGTAATGAAAGGTGATGTAATGTAATAACTGATATAGTTCTTTGTTTAAAGATTATTCATTTATTATTATATGTTGTTCCGCTGCGATTGTGAGATTCTGTTGTTGTTCTGTTGTTTTCTGTTCCGTTCTATGTTCTATTTTTTTTCTTTCCTCTCTATTTTCTACTATCTTCTTTCTTCTACCTTATTTTCTATTCTCTTTCCTTTCTCTATTATCTTCTTCTCTCTTTTTCTTTGTCTTTCTTTTTCTTAAACCATAACATTTCGGGTTTCCGGCCTTCGATTTCTCGGCAGTCGATAAAGTGAGTATCGATGTTGAATTTTCAAAAGTCGAAAATTTCCGGGGCGTTACAAATTTCAACATTTATTATCCTATTCAACTATTGATTTCAAAGGAATTCCCTAAGTAGCATTCATTTTCATTACTTGGATAATTATTGTTGCAATTCATTCCAGTTATTATTATTCCAAACGACTTACAAATTATTTTCTAATACTAAATCACGAAATCTTATTAAATCAGCTATTTTATTTATCGAAAATTTACGGGTCGTTACACTCTCCCCCACTCAAAACTTTTCGTCCCCGAAAAGGAAAAAAAAGGAAAAAGAACTAAGTATAGAATTCAACATTAGATATATTTTATTTGAAAGTTACCAACTCATAAAACAATGAAATTCCATTTATAAAATCTTTACTACGCTTTCACTAAGTTATTCCAAACGGCTTTCTAACTTTAAAAAGTTGGTTATCAAAACAAGTTATATAAAAAAAATTTAAAACTTGAAAAATTTTCTAACACCCGGATTTTACGGAAAATTTCGGCAGAGTCTCCTTTGCGCGGCTCGGTCGGTACAACTACAAAACGCCTCTACGGGCCTCAAACCAACAAAAGAAAATCAAAAGCCGAGTGGATCATCAAAAATCACCAAATCCAATGACAAAATAAACATGTACCTTATATTTTATTAGCGAGCATATACGACTAATATAGCGCGAAAGCGAGCTCCAAATGCGAAGCAAGCGCAATCCGCACCTACTAAACACTCAACAAACTATGAGAAACATGCATATATGAAAATAATATCAATATACACAATATAGCAACATAACAACTACATGTGCCAACATAGCAAATGCAACAAAACAACAAATGCAACCATCAATCAACTATCATCCAACTATCATCCAACAAATTTAAAACCAATCAATATAAATTCACTTCTCATTAATATTTATTGACTTGGGTTTCAATTTTTTTATCATAGTTGATTCATTAACGTTGGATTTTACTAAGATTCATTCTATTCAATTAGTTAACATTAACTAATTTATATTTACATTAGTTCACTTCAAATTTGAATCCAATTAATTTCTATTTAAATTCATTTAACTTCCAATTTGATTTCAATGATTTATAGCTTTAAATTTTCACTTAATGAATTATATACAATCAACTAACAATCATATAACAATCAAATCATACCCAACATAACCAAGTTATTAATTTTACATTCCATTTGGTTTATCTCTTTAATATATATGTATATCCTGTTATAAAATTTTAAAAGAATCATTTTTTTTATTTGGCATCTTAAATTTCCAATATTAACTTTAATTAAGTCCGTAAGCCGTACATATATCATCCGTGAGCAATATCAATCTAATCGCTTATTCGATCACACAATTTCACTTCCAACTAGTATCGTTCACCCGACTCTCTAATGCGGACTCAGATTTGGTTCCTTGATTGGAAACTGTTACTCTCCTTGCATAGCCATATACTATGATAGAAAATTCCAGAATCAAACCAAAAATCCATATCCAGGGTTCGCCATCGAAAATCGAGTGGAAAATCCTAACTTGGATCGATATAAATCATCTCGAAATTTTATGCTCGAATTTGGATCAAACCGTTATGCGAATAAATAATATACGTACAGTCTCACGTATTACCTTCCAATAGATTTCTATACAATTTATCTATATTAAATTATTTTATTAACTTTCATTTTATTTACAATTAATTATTCACAATCCATTATTCAGTTAATATATCCATTTCTTTACATAGCATATTCTTCAACATATTTTTCCTTAAACATCATATCATAGAATTTGCTTACTCAAGTTCATTTTAAACTTCCTATATAATTTAATTAAGTTCAATTTTATTATGAAATTGAACTTAGCTATACCAAATTCTTTTGTTTACATTTACTTCAATTTCATAATTTTAGTTAATAACGAATTCATTTGTGGATTATTTTATTAATCAACACTTTAGTTTATAGTCATTTCATAAAAGTCTAACTTCTCATATATGACTTCTCTTAGTTTACAGATATCTTAAAGGTTACAAATTCAATTATTTTACAATCCCTTTGCAATTTATATTTATTTTCTATAACCAATTTACAAAGATATAATACGGTTCATTTCTTAAGTTCACTTACTTGTTCCATTTACCCATTCATCATTTCATGCTATATTTAAGCATATAACATTTTTTCACAACCAAAATTTTTATTTGTATACATTTTAATTCATTTTGAGTTTTCCTTATTGTATACTTCAATTACTTTCAGGTTCTGTTTATTTGTACAACATCTCATTACATATCCAAAACATCATTTTAACTTTTAACCTTTGGTAAGTCTTGTTATATGTTATCAGAATGCAATTTTGGTATTATACAAATTTATAGAATTTCATTTTACTTAATTAGAATGTTCACAAACTTAATTAGTTTAAATCCTCTTTACCTTTCAACTTTAAAGTTCCCAAACAATAGCTCAAATATCTTAATCCTCTTATTTTATAAATTTTGGTTATTCACATTTCATTCAAATAATTTGAAAATTATTAATTGACCTTAGAAATTTAAATGCCCGGTTCTTTTCAAATCATTTGAAATAAACATATATACTTATATCCTTTTAAATATATCAAATCATACCCTTGGAGTTTAAACCAAAACCCATTTGCCCAAAATAATTTCGAAGAAAAGCAAAGCTTCTTAGAAGTCTCCCCCACTTTGAGACTCGAAAATGAACGTCGATGATGCTGCGCAGTCATCACCAAAATTATTTTCCAGCGCATAAGAGAAGAGTACTGAATTCATTCCTTCTTAAAATCCTTTCAAAATATTTCTCATAAATATTTTCCAACTAATATCATAATATATTTTCATCAAAACCTGGAAAACCATTTTTCAAAATCTTCGAGTCTTAAATTCAATATTTTCAAATTTAAATCTATTTTAATTCATAAGTCACCTTTATAAAATATATTCTTATAGGATTTTCTTTCTTAAAACATCCCACAAGTGTTTTATCATAGTTCATTTTGTAGTTCACCTTATTTATTTAAATTACAATATCCGATTAATGTTAATAGCCAATATTTCATTTCCAACAACCAAATAAGCTAGATTGATCACAATAAATTTTGAAATAAATTCTTTATATACAAAATATAATTAGGGCAAAATTATTTCATTTACCCAATTTCAAAACAATACTATGTCGAATTGTTCTGTTTAAGTGTTTAGAGATCCCTGTCAATGACGTTAATTACTTGTATTGACCAGAATCCATAAGCCACTCAACAAATCAACCGACACAATATTAAACATTTTATATCACTAACAAATACGCTCTCTCATATACACTCAACTCATTCATATAGTTTACCTCTATTTCAATGAGTTGTTCCCCACTAGAGCCAAGGTTTATCTCTAAACCAAAGCTCTGATACCAACTGTAACGACCCGCCTTTTTGAACAGTTTAAACCGACGATCAAATACACATGCCGATTCTAAACCATTCAAAAGGGCAGATAGTTATTGGGGTAAATAAGAAAAGAAAAGAAAAGAAATAAAGGAAATGAAACAACACAGAATCTCGCAGCGGAACGATAAAATATAATAGTCAAATAAACAATTCATGAAGCTGTTTACTATACTTAGACAATTATTTATACACCATTTATCAGAGTTATACATATACAATAGAACAATTAAAATAATGCAGCAGATAGCATGATGCAGGAGTAATAATAGTATACCAAATCTTCGTCTTCGTCCTCCAGAATAGATCTTCAAAAATCTGAAAAACTCAGGACTGACCCGAGCGTAATGAAAAGACAAAACACTCGAGTCAGGACTAAATACCCTTATGAAAGTTAAATCAATCGTAAATAAATATGAGTGCAACGGCGTCGAAGATGTTTACGGGGTTTGACATCTCCTATCCACTGTCAACATGCGTGCAATAACTTAAGAGATGTTACGGGATTTTCCATCTCTCAAGGATCCGTTAAACTATCTACTATGTAGTAATATACGCTAAGTAGATAATGCCTATCAGTAATATAAAGTATCAAAATAGTGTTAAGGCGTTACCATAATCCCCCTTAACACATTTTTATATTCCCAAAAGCATATACAAGACCGTAATTTCCCCAAAACCGGAAGTCACCAGAGGGCAATCCATATACTCAAGGTACAAATCAAAACGTAGTGGTCGCGAATAGGATAATCAGTATGACAAGGTACATGAGACGATACCAACTAGATACTAGTAGTTGCGTGATCCGGACTGATGTTGGGCATAGCCAGCAGCTACCCCAACACCGCGAAACAACACTCCGAAATCAAGGGGTGCACCCAAATCGCATCACAAATGTAATAGAAATGGTATCGAAGAAGCGCTCCGCTAGAGGTGGCGAACCTCAATGGCCCGGCGCGGCTCCTGTTTTAGTCATGTCAGGGGTCATCCAATATCGTTCTCTTTCTTCAGTCAACGCGTTCACCAAACCATCCACTTCATTCTGGATCAACACTCCGCGTATAATAGTTATTAAAGTGGTTTTCGGTATCGACAGAGAGTATGTCCATATCCGATCCCGGACTCTTTAATAACTACGTATTATCACACCGTTGGCTCTTTTACATTTCAAATCGATTCATAATTGATATCAAAATATCATATTCGTTTCAAAAATCAAATCCATTTCAAATATCACCGTATCTTTTCAAATGTCAGATTCCATTTAAAAAATCAATTTTCGTCTCAATATCTCATTTCGTTTTCACAATCATTTCGAATTTCAATTTAGGTTGCAAATTCATTTAACTCAAATCGTATTTAAATTCAAGATTTAAATATACACCTTTCACCTTATTGACCAGCTTAGAATTTTAGAAAAATAATTTTAAGTAGTTTAAAAGTAGCTTTAAACAATTAAAATAGCTAAAATAGTTAAAATCTTAAAATGGATTTGAAATAGATAAATTAATTTAAAATAATTTAAATTGGGCTAAGTAGATTTAAAATAGATTAAAATAGTTTAAGTATTCAAAATGGTTTATATAACAGAGTAATTTGGAAAACAAAATAAAACAGCTTCAAAACCAATCCATTTCA
Source organism: Allium cepa (assembly GCA_030765085.1). Classification (NCBI taxonomy): domain Eukaryota; kingdom Viridiplantae; phylum Streptophyta; class Magnoliopsida; order Asparagales; family Amaryllidaceae; genus Allium; species Allium cepa. The sequence continues at coordinate 178,572,465 of CM060930.1, forward strand.
ATTTATAACTTCCCAATTCAAATCAATTTCAAATTTCATTCTACCGATTCAATTTCGATTTCAATTCAAATCAATGTCAACTTTGACTTCAAATTTATTCAATTTTATATTCACTTTCAATTAATTCAATTTCAATTTATATCGATTTGGAGCTTGATTTTTTCAAATATCAATTTATAATACTTAACAAAATTTCCAATAATATTCAAGTTTAAATCCAATTACAAATATGATTCAATTTCAAGCTCGATTTCAAAATATCATTTTTATATCACTTTTACTTAGTAATATTCAAAGCTCGAATTAAGGTTAAATCTTTAAACAAATCAATTTTCGAAATTCAATCAAATCCCAACTTTAAATTTCAAAGTCTCGAATCACATTACTTAACAATTTCTTTTAACCAAGATTTATTTTAATATTCCCAAACTCAATTTTTCAATAAATTTGATTTTTATAAATTGATTTCTATTTATAACCTTTAAATCAAACATTTAAATAAATTTCAAATCGACGATTTTAAAAATTATTAATTTAGCCAATTCGGTGTCCGTATATAATTTTCTATCCTATGGCCAAGTAATTATTTTATTTCAATTAAATGTCAGGGATGAGCATATATTACTTAAATTAAATCACAGTATTATATGTATGCATAACAGGATCTATATAAGTAAATAAACATCCAAACATTCAATTATCAACCAGTAGCATCCATCAAAATACATCATCCAATAAACAATACAATTCATGGCAGTTTCATAGTTATCAAAGTCAGGTAATTTAATCGCCATTCAATTTTAATTTCAATTTAACTGTCAATTTAATTTTTCAACGGTTAATTCAAATAACAAGCTATATGACAATTAAATTTATATCAAACAACGACAAATAAAATTCATATCACTTCATAATGTCAATTTAACTAGCATAAAGATATTTAGTACGGTGTGAGCGTTATAAAACACTCACCTTGATTTTACGATTTCAAATCAAATCGAACGACGTTCGATTTAACCCAAAATTTTCTCTAGATCCAAATGATTCCAATCCAGTTCCATTGCGTAGTGCTCGACAAAACGATTGCAACGCAATTCGTTTCGTCACCATCCGACCTCGTACCAAAAAGATATCACATTTTAAACTTTAACGAATTTTTATATAATTTAACTACAATTTTTATTTTACAATTTCAAACCTACTATCATCATAGCCGTTGATTCCCGTTCATCAACGAGGCCGCACCTTCTTCTCGCACGCGTGAAACTACCAGGTTCGTTCGAACCCAACACCGCCGTTCATCATCCAATATACACGGCCTCCACGCCTGTCGATAGCACGATCAAGAGCCACCATCACGAAGCTCTCATCCATGAGCACCCTCGCCTTGAACGCCACATAGCTCGGTCGTTCCTTGGCCACGCAAAACGCGAACAATGGCCGGCGTTCGAGCCTCCAATTCTCCCTCCTCGCCACGCTAAATACGATCGCCACCGTAGGATCTCTAGAGCTCTTCGAGCTCCTCGTTTTCCTAGTTAGAACTTCGGCTCGAAAGTTAATGGATCGACCAGAATTTTGGGGAGAAAAAAGAACGTTTTCGGCCATTGGCTGTAGAGGTGGCGGCTAGGGTTTTCTTTTTCTTTTTTTTTCTTTTTTTTTGTAAAATGTGAACAAGGGGGCTATTTATAGGAAACGACGAACTCTATTCAATCCGGATTTCCAAACTCCGATTTACGCACGATGACCGACGTTTCTAGGGTTTATCCCACGTGCCGGACACAATGAAACAGGTTTCGGAAGCTAATTCGATCATCTGTGCGAGTTACGAAAATAAACGATCAAATTTAAATTAAACCGATTAAACGAATTTCTACGCGTTTTGGCTTGCCTCGGACAAACGGTAGATCCAATTGATACGAAATTTGAAATCTTACAATAATATCACATTACGGATCCAATGAAACTAGTTTCGTCGAAATCCAAGACCGTTTGAAAAATGACTATTTTAACTCGTTAAATTAATATTAAAACAATTTCGATGCGTTTCGAGCTGCCACGGTCAAACGACAACTCCGATTGCTACGAAAATTAAAATCTGATAATAACTAACTATTACGGATCCAATGGAACTAGTTACGTCCAATTCTGAGATTGCTCAAAAATTGGCTATTTTCCAGTCGATAATTAATATTAAAATATTCAATTTTCACAAATAAATTTTAAATTCAGTTTTAAAAGTTCTATAATATCACTATAACTCCAATATGATAAAATAAAATTTTACAAATCATTTTTAATCATATTAAACCCGTTATTCAATTTATCCAATAAATTCCAATTTTAAAATCATATTAACTCTATTAAAATCCAAATATAACTTACGTTCACTTTGGAAACCAATTTGAATCATATTAAATCAAATTTCAATTATTCACTCTATTTTCATATATTAAATTTCAATATCAAATTAATCGTATCAAATTCGAAATTTAATTTATTCAAACATTCGTAAAATTAAATTTAACAAATTTGATTATTCTTAAATCTCTATCTTTTGAAATATTCAAAAAGAACTTAAAATTTAACTTTGAAATGAATTAAAATTATAGAACAACCATTTCCATTATACGGTTATTCAATTCCCGCTATTAATTATTCAATAAGTTTTAAATATTTAATTTAAACAATTTACCTGTTCAATATTTGATTTTAAATAGATTTTACTTACCAATCAATTACTCTATTATACCCAATGAATTTCAACATTTATTATCCTATTCAACTATTGATTTCAAAGGCATTCCCTAAGTAGCATTCATTTTCATTACTTGGATAATTATTGTTGCAATTCATTCCAGTAATTATTATTCCAAACGACTTACAAATTTTTTTCTAATACTAAATCATGAAATCTTATTAAATCAGCTATTTTATTTATCGAAAATTTACGGGTCGTTACAAATACAAATGCCAATAACATGTCTGAACAAAAAAAACTGGAATAAACAAAAGTAGCTAGAAAGCTGAATAGACAAAGACAAAATCTTAAAGCAAAACTCCAAACTTCAAAGGTGAGTCTCAAATGTCGTGGCACTCAGTCTAACCCGAGCATAAAGCAAAACACAAAACACTGGATTCAGGATTAGCATTCTTATATCAGTAAATTTAACTCAGGTGAAATGTCAACTGAAATACAAGTAACTTAAAGGACGTTTGGGATACCCATCCTCTAAGGATTAGTGGAACTATCTACTATGTAGTATAGTACGCTATTATATTGTGTCTATAGTAAAGTAAACTATTAAAATAGTGTTAAGGCATTGCCCATATTCACCTTAACACATTTTTATATATCCTCATAGTCTATACAGTACCATAATTCCTCCGTAAACTGGAGGGCTATCAGAGTGCACTCCATAGATATGGTACAAACCAAACTCGTAGAAGGAGGGATAGGACATGTGAACACAACACTCGAGGAAATGTCAGGGTAGATATACTAATTACACTCCCAACTGGTGGCAACGCATAGTAGCTACTACTGCCTACCTCAGACACACTCCTAAATCAAAGGTGCAAACCAATCGAATCGCATAAGCAATAGAATGGTATCGAAGAAATGTGCCCGATAGAGGGAATGACCCCACTTGGCCCATTATAGCTTCTGTTTTAGCAACATCAAGCTGACTCACGGGAGTCAGGGCTACGCTAATACCTCTTATAGAATCGTCGCTAAACCATCCTGCTTCGTTCTGGAATCTCCACCATGTACACAGTTGTTAAAGTGGTTTTCGGTATTGGTAGATATTATGACAATATCCGATCCCGGTCTCTTTCAGAACCAACTGTTTATTTCACACCCTGGTCATTTCATTTCAATAGTTTATACTTCATATCAAAATATCATATTCATTTCAAAGACATATCAATTTGATATCATTATCCATTAAAAAAAATTCATTTCCAAAATCGTAACACTTTCAAAATTATAACACTTTTGAAATCATAACATTTTGAAATCATAACACTTCAACTTAAACAGTTTAGATATTGAAAATAGTATATATATTAAAATAGTTATAATTAAAATAGTTTATATATTAAAATAGATTATATATTAAAATAATCTATATATTAAAATAGTTGTAAATTAAAATAGTTTATATGTATTTAAAGAGATTATACTGAAATGGCTTCCAAATTAGAAATATTTCATCCAATTCCACCAATCGATTCAAATCAACTTAAATTCTAGAATTCAATTTAATCAATCCCAGTTCAACACTTTCAATTTAAAAGATTATAGATTCAATACAAATTCTCAATAAACCATTTCAGTTTTTATTGATTTCATATTTGGGTTTGAACTATCTCTTCAATTCCAATAAGATTCAAAGATTAAATATTTAAACATTTTCAATATAAGTTTCATTTAGATTTCAACATTTAACTCTAATTTTATTCAAATTGTAAAATATCCACTTAGTCATTTTAATAACAATAAAATCTCAATTTATAAATTCAATATTAAATATTCAGTCCCAATTTTATTTAAAATTGAGAATATTCATTTAATCACTTCTTATCAAATCAAGTTACCAATCATATCATTCAAAATCTCAAAATTAATAAGTTTAAATCAATTCTTATTTAAAACCAATTGTTAACCAATTTAAATTCCAAGTCAACATTAACTTATCTTCCTAACCTTTATTATTTAAGTTATAAAACAATATTCTTAAAATATTATAATAAATTTTAAATAAATACTTAAACATATTATAAACCAATTAAATTAAATCTTAGTATTAAATGTATTTTGTATTAAACTTTATTCTATATATTTAAAAAAATAAAATTATAAGAAAAATCTTTAAAATAATATTTTCAAAACTAACTTATAAATTTAAAATTTCAAAAAAAAATATAATTTTCAAATCTAAATTTTATACATATATAAAAATAGCATTTATATATTATATTTTAAAAAATCAATATTCATTAAAACCCATATATTTTCTTTCAAACCTTGAAAATAATTTCTAAAAATATACCAGCGGTGTTCGTATATAATTATCTATCCTATGGTCAAATGATACGGATATTTATCATTTCACTCCGCAATTCAAATATTTATGGGTACATATCATTTCAACCCGCAATTCTAAAATTTCAAAATCAATGAAAATCGCTTGGGTTTATTATTTCAACCCATAACGATTTTCCCTTAATCTATAATATCATCTGCGTCTCAACTAACAGGGAACTTGTAGAGTGAGAATAAATATAATAATAATGTAACATATCAACAATAGGCATATATCATCAATAACAAATTTAATCATAATATAAATAACAAGTTATGTTGTCATATGTCACAGGTGCATAGTTACAAATAATGGCATACCATATAGAAATTATATATTTAACAGTTCAAAATTTAAGAGCATATTTCAATTGTTATTTAAAGGTGAATTAAATTTATTGAATATAAAAATGTTAATCGTGAATGGTTGCTCACCTTTCGAGGCTAGAGACACAACAATAATAAGATGCGATGAATCCAAGCACAATTCCAAAGCAAAGCACGACGGACCCGAATCGATGAACAAAGTTGATTACTAGAGATCGACGTCAAGGGTAGGTAGAGATTGATAGAAACAACATATATACATATTTATTTGAATTATATATATCTACATATATAAAAAAATCAACACTAAATTCTTAAAACCCATATCAAAGTAAAATCTTCATTATTATATTACTTTTATCTAAATCAATGTTTATGAAAACACATCTTAACATCAAAATATCTACATATCTATTTAAAAATAAATGTCCTATTCAAACATATATTCAAAATAAATTCTTTATATTAACATTTCAAAAATCAATATTTTTAAAATCCATATATTTCCTTCAAAATTCTTCAAACACATTTTTAGCATTAATCATAAACATAAGTAAACATATATGTATATATACCTACTTTCCAAAATATTAATGTAAGATATATATTCATTTCAAAATTATCAACATAAGAATATTATATATATATACACACACACACACATTTCAAAATACTAATATACCCATAAATATAAACACATTGTATATACCTATGTAAAGCTACAGTAAATATATAAACTATATATATGTATACTATTCCTTCGTATACAAAGTAGGTAAAATGAAAGAAAACAATATACTTTAATTTTTTTATAAACAGAGGAGGGGAACAGTGCACGTGTTGTGTGCTCGGAGACCATGGTGGTGACAACTAGGTGCGGTGGCAGAGCTGATGAACGGTAGGGCGAACCACGGTGAAACTGTTGTGGTGGGGTGGTGACTGGAAGTAGGCAGGCACGGTAGAAAGGAGCTGTGGCTTGGGTGATTTGCTCGGCAATTGGAGGTTAGACGCAGATTAAGAAGGCTTGCGTGGGTTAAACAGTGATGGATTGGCTATGTAGCGAGTTCAAGATGCTGGCATGGGATGGTCCGAGGGGAGCCAGTTGCAAGCAGGATGGCGGAGGTTGGCATTCGATGAAGCGGTAGGCTGCTGCCATTCAATTGGAGGGGTGGTGGCGTTGGATGCTGTGAGATGATGGTTAAGCGGATGCTTCAGGCGTTCGGTGACTTGCTGTGGAAAAATGGAGGGGAGTTAGCCAGTCAGATGAGGAGAGGGGGTGCGCATAAGCATGGAGGCCATGGCGGAAGCAAAACTGAATAGAGAGAGAGGGGAGGTAAGGTTTCTCAGGCGGGGATGGGTCCGCGGTCACATGTATTTTGGTGGGTTGACTGTTGTCGAGTTTGGCGTGGCGTGCATGTGTGAGATCTAAAGCAGAGGAGGGTTTGTGGTGGATTGTAAGGCTACGGAGCAAGGCTGAAAGTCGGAAGAAGGAAAAGGTGACAGACGAACAGGTGGAGGGGAGATAAATGAATGCGGCTCTAAATATATATTATATTTTTCCTTCCTTTCAAGTGAAAGTTTCAAAACCAAAGTCTACGAGTGCGACGCAGTGGAAAGGAGGCTTGGGTTATGGTAAAAAGACCCAGGTTCGATTGCTACCATGTGCTTCCCTATCCTATATAAATTTACCCGGGGGTATGGGGGCTTGGATTAGCGGACAGCTTTACTATACCCTCCTCAGGAGTTTACCGGCTCGTTGGGTTCTCCTAAAAAAAAGTTTCAAAACCAAAACGAGAAGGGAGAAATGAACTAGTGGGAAACAAATCAATGAATATATTTTGAAAACACAGGAATAGTAAAAGCCAAAAGCTGAATTTCAGGAAATTAATTAAAGCATATGGCTATTGGCTTATACAGTAGATAAATGAAAGGTCGTGGAAACCTAAAAGACTCAAAACGGGTAACGATACAACTAACTGTTTTGCAATTTTCATTGTATACCGGATATCGAAATACACAGATGAATATACTATGAAGATCAACACGACAAGACGAACAGAATGGTACATAAATATGAGCGATACGACCATCCTATCAAAATTCGAATTTTGGTGCCAAAACTGCTGCTAATTCGACGAAAATAAGATAAATGGAGCTAAAACAGTCCAAATTTGATGAAACGAAGGATGACGTCTCATTCAGAAAATATTAAACATTTTTCTTATATAAAAATATCCAGATTTTTAAAATATTTTATTTTCATCAAATTTAACTTAGTTAAATTCAAATTGGAAATTACACAATAGAACTAACATTCATATTTACCAGTGAAAATATACCATTTTCTATATTTAGATAGACGCATTCCAAATATCATTTTTTCATTTCCAACTTTTATTGTTTAAATTTTCACCAAAATTCAGTTAATTTTGTTGCAAAATCATTAAAATTTACGGTCGTTACATTCTCCTGCAGTCAAAATTTGCTTGAGACGCTTAAGTAGAATTTCATTATAAAATCATTAAAATTCAGTTCATCTTAGAGTGGTGCTTGAGACTCTTAGGCAGAATCAGCTAAAGGCAAAGTTTACTAAGTGTTATTTTTGGAAGAAAGAGGTAAAGTTTCTTGGTCACATAGTTTCAGAGAAGGATTGTTAGCCGATCCACATAACATCGAAGACGTAAATATTTGGAAGAAACCAGAGACGGTGACTGAGATCAGAAGTTTTCTTGGACTTTCTGGTTACTACCAGAGATTCATTAAGGATTTCTCATGGATAGCAGCACCCTTAACTAAGCTAACCAGGAAGGAAGCAATGTTTGTTTGGTCCGACAATTGAGGAAGCATTCTTTAAGTTAAAGCATTTGTTGACCAATGTAATCGTGCTAGTAGTTCCAGACGGAAACCAAAGATTGGTGGTGTATATTGATGCGTGTGGAACTAGATTAAGAGCGGTGTTGATGTAGAATGGTAAAGTCATTGCCTATGCATCTAGGCAGCTTAGACAACATGAAGTTAGATATCCTGTTCATGATTTATAGTTAGCTACTGTGATCATCGCATTGAAGATTTGAAGACATTATCTCTTAGGGGAGAGATTTGAGTTATATACCAATCATAAGTCTTTACGGTATTTATTCTCTTAGAAGGAATTGAATATGAGACAGTAGAGGTGGTTGGAGTTCTTGGTTGCATATGATTCTGGTATAGAATATGCACCAGGCAAAGGTAATAAAGTGGATGATGCTCTTAGCAGGAAACATCAGAACGTGGTGTTAGCCATGTTGGCGAAGTGGAAGGATTTAGAAGCTTTAGTCAGTTGTGATGTGCAGTTAAGGTCGACTGCTAGTTCTAGTCGGAGTTCAGCCAGGTTGTCTTATTTAGAAGTTCGACCAGTATTGATTGGGAAAATTGCTTCTAAGCGAAAGGAGGATTCAGTATTAGCTGAAAGGATCAGAAGACTGGAGGATGAACAGAGATCGATGACTTAAAGGATTTTAACCTTGATCAGAAAGGATGGCTAAGAAAGAAGGGATGGCTGTGCGTTCCGAATGTGGAGGGCTTGAAGAGGGAAGTTCTTAGAGAATGTAATCGATCCAAGTCTACGATTCATCCTAGAGGAACCAAGATGTATCAGGATATAAAGAGGAGCTTCTATTGGGAAGGCAGGAAGAGGGATGTTGGCTTGTGGGTTAGGCAGTGTGTAAACTATCAATAAGTGAAAGCTGAACATCAGAAGCCTAGTGGGTTGCTTCAACCTTTAGAGATTCCAATTTGGAAATGAGATTAAATATCTATGGATTTCATAGACAGGTTGCCAAGGTCTAACAGAGGTAATGAAAGTATATGGATTATAGTGGATAAATTGATCAAGAGTGCCCATTTCATTCCAGTTAAGTCAAGCAGAACAACGTCTGTTTTAGCTAAGTTGTTCCTGAAGAACATAGTTAGACCGCATGAAGTTCCTAGTAGTATATTCAATGACAGAGATGCTTTGTTCACTAGTGAATTCTGAAAGAGTCCATAGGAGGTGATGGGTACTAAGCTTGATATGAAAACTGTGTATCACCCTTAGACAGATGGGCAGACAGAAAGAGTCAACAAAGTACTTAAGGATCTACTAAGAGCTCATGTATTAGACTTTGGAGGATCTTGAGAGGATCACCGACATTTGGTTGAATTTTTCCTATAATAATACTTATCAGACAAATATAGGAATGACGCCGTTTGAGGCTTTGTATGGAAGTTGCAAATCACCAGCATGTGGGTTAGAGACTGGAGGCATACTAGTCTTAAGTCTAGATTTGGTTAGAGAGGAGTCTAAAAAGATTGAGTTAATCCGTGAAAGGATGAAGGAAGCTCAGTCAAGATGGAAGAGTTGCGTAGATTAGAGGCGTAAGGATTTAGAATTTTCAGTTGGAGATAAGGTTTTCATTAAGGTATCATCAATGAAGGGTGTGATACAATTTAGAAAGTAAGGAAAGTTATCCCCGAGATATGTAGATCCATTCCAGATTATAGAAAGGATTGGAAAGCTCACATACAGAAAAAAGTTGCTGATATATGTACAATTGAAGATGTGTCTTTTGGATTTTGAATTGTTGTGATTTTTTTAAATCTCTTCACAAATAGAAATGTCCCTTCAAACACTATATAATGGAGAATGGAAAACGAATTCATATAGCTACTTTCTCTATATTCTTCTTATTCCAAATCGTCATTATATATTTCACAAATCCACTTTCTATACTATTCAAATTCACTCAAATTCCTCCACTTTACTACATTCATTCTCTACAAACCACTCACTAATTTGAAAGTATTCTCTCATTAATTCAAAAATCAAAGTGTTATTAAAGAGGATGTTCTGTATCCAAAGTACAACTATTTGTATTTGGAATCAGCAACTCTCTGTTATTATTCATGTAGGAGTGCTTGTTGCCCGTTCAAATAAAGTAGTTGTGCTTGTTCCCCATTCAAATCACGTTGGTGTACTTATTGCCCAATTAAATCAAGTAGGTAATATTGTTTTCCAATTAAATCAAGAGAGTCTACCATGAGCTTGGAAAGTCGGTATGGTGTATCTCGCAGCTTTGAAATTGAAATTATATTTTGGTTTGCTTGCTACCCGATTAAAGTAGTGTACATACACTATAAAAGACGGGATGTAGGATTGTTTAATCCGAACTAGTATAAAACTCCTAGTGTCATCTCCCTTGCTTTTACTTTATTTCTACTATATATGTGTGTATGTAGCTTCCTGTTAAACATATATATGTGTTGATTATACATGTTTGAATTTAAATCTTAAACTAATTTAGAAATTTCCATATAAGTTATAGATCACTATTCACCCTCTTTGGTGTTAAAGTAGCCTTGAGATCCATTCACATTAGTATAACTTTACTACAATATTTCCCACAATGGTGAGTTGGCACTTTTGGTTCAATTGTGACATAGTGTTTTAATATATGATTAGACCCAGTACACATTTTAGTTCAACCTTAGCTTACGATATCATGATAGTATAATATTTTTTTTAGATGACTTGTTGGGTGCAGATGACACGGGTTAAGGTATGGCTTTCGAGTATAAGTGTTGATTTACTAGCATATTAGTATTATACACTTATATGATGCATTTGACTAACCAAACATATGTCTGGTCCCCTCCATCATTTCTTCTTCTTTTAATTATACTTTGGTTGGGTTGATAGAGAGGACTGGGGGTGACTTGGAGGCGTAATGGTACGATGGAGGCTTACATATCTATTAGTTATCTACTATTTTATCGTAGTTATTGCCAACCATTACGATGTTTTTTTACAAGTGCAGAGAAATGAGGTAAGTAAAGTATATTTGATATAGTATTTCTTTGTTCCTTTGGAGTTATTGCATAATTGATTATATTATATTTTGTTCTCCCCACTGTGAGTTTGAAAAAAATGTAGAATGTTGTAGATAACTCTATGTTTTGTTTTATATTTTATCTCGGAATGATCTGTCATTTGCGAGGTCTGCAGCGTCCATGCCATTTTATGCATGAATTGGGGCATCGTAGATGGTGGGTTGTCATAGTTTTATTATAATTGTTAATGTTTTGCCAACATCAATTTGTCCAATCATCTTCACAATATTAGCATGAACGATATATGATGAAGACAATCCGGTAAAATATGCACTGTTTGCATTGATCACTGGCTTACACTTGAAGTAGTGGTTAGGCATTCCATTTTCGAATGAGGTTTTATCACTTGGCACTCGTATATCGTATCAATAAGATTACTTACCTTATCTTAGGTCTCATTTCAAAGTTTTTTACTCTCTCACATGAACCGTGGTACCAAAGATGAGCCAAGTTCCACCGTATATGTTAGGGATACATTTGATTGTCCCAAATTAAGTTTGAAAACGTGTAGGTTGTACCTAAATATTTTTGAGATTATTGTGCATTATATTAAATGCCTAAGTTTGACCAATAGATAATTGGATAGTTTGGAAATGGTAGAAAAATTATGTGACTTATTATATCCAATTTTCATGACGCAAGAGGAAGGGTTACAAGTAAAAGTTACAAAGGGTAATTATGACATAAATTGGCGATTAAGAAGCATGATAATAAAGTAATAGAAGCACGAAGCTATCAAAGACATGATGGTATGGAGGATATTGTAAAGTGACATATTCGTGAAGATGTAGATAAGTGTTGATAAAGGAATTAAACTAAGTATATATAAGGGATGAAAGTATTAATGATGCCATTTAACATGAAGTGATAAGCGAAATTGCTTATATGAAGAGCAAGACATCAACAAGAAGAGAAGGTCATACTCAATTAAAAATAAGAATTCATGTCACTTTTTTTAATTCAATGCAAAGATATGACCATGCTACTAATCCCCATACTTAGGGATCATGGCATTGTCTTCATCTAGATAGTCTGTCTTGCCAATTACTAATTGGCGTCAACTTTGATCAAGCAAGCCAAATCACTCGTCAACTGCCATAAATTGAGGCTTATCCCCATATAAGAAAGGATTTTTCTACACCTTTCCTATGTCTAGCTCATTTTTTTCACTTGTAATTTTCAAGATCACATGAGAGCTTGAAAATATAAATAATGTCCAATGAGTAAGAAGATGCCTTGTAGTTTTTCCATAAGATACAATGAACAAAATAAATTGCAAATAAGTCTGGAACTCATATTTAGTCTATCCATTTGACTATTTGTCAGTATTTCTTCGATTTTGGGCATATGTGTTAATAATCCAATAGCTTTTTCAAGATGATTTGAATGTTGGACCAAAATTGATTTAATATTTAGCGCTTTTGCTTTACTGATGAATTTAAATGTATTTTTAGAAAACACCCAATGTACCCCTAATTTTAGGAAAAAGATGGAAAAATGGAAAATATTTTTGTAAGCATACCAATCATAGAATTTTTCGAATCCAATCATTTTTGAAAAATATGTATGATTTTTATTTATTTAAAATAATTTAAATTTCACAATCTCTTATAGATTTTATTAAATAAAAAAGCTATCGAGTTTATAGATGTTATCGAGTTTACAATCTATCAAGTTTATGGAAGCTAATGAAGCTATCGAGTTTATAGAAGCCACTGAAGCTACCGAGTTTATAGATGATATGAATTCGTAAAAGCTATTAAGTTTATAGAAGCTATCTAGTTTGTAAATGCAATCAAGTTTATATAGGCCATGGAGTTTATAAAGTTATCGAGCTTACAGAAGCCATTGAGTTTATAAAAGCTATTGAGTTTATAAATGATATTGAGTTTATATAATGCTATCAAGTCAATAAAGAGGCAATGTTATCGAGTTTAAATAATGTTTTTGAGTTTATAGAAGCTATTGAGTTTATAGATGCTATCAAGTTTATAAAAGCTATCGAGTTTGTAGAATGCTACCAAGTCTATAAAAGGAGATGCTATCAGGTTTATAGAATTCTACCGAGCCTATAAAAGGAGATGTTATCTATCTATAAAGTGGAGATACTATCATATTTATAGAATGCTATCGAGTATATAAATACTATCAAGTTTATTGAAGTTATCAAATTTATAGAGCTATCGAGTTTATAGAATGCTATCAAGTCTATAAAAGGAGATGCCATCGAGTTTATTGAATTTTATCGACTTTATAGATGTTATCGAGATTGTAGAATATAGCCTATGATTTTCGTTTGATGATAATAAACATATATATATTCGTTTAAATGTATTTGTCATTGTACTATTTTGTTTTCCCACATAATTAAATAAATGTTTGTTGTATAAAATAAATAACTCAGAATTCATATTTAAACAAATATTTTATTTAAATAAATTTTTATTACAAATTTAAATAGTACAAATTTGAGCCCTTACTACATTTACGCATTTTCAATTACGACTACATTTACAACACAATTTTCAGTTTACAATTTTCACCTCACTACATATCCACTCTCATTCGTATTTGATCTTTAACTCTGTTCCAGCTTGTATCCATCATCTGAACTATCTGAAAAATAAACACTAAATCGGTAAAATAGAAAGAAAAAAATTTCAGCGCATAATGAATTGTGAATTTTTAAAATATTAGTCGCCATGGTTATTTGGGTTGTTCGTCATCACTTATTTGTTAATTCATCTTACACGAACAACTTGTGACATGCACAGTGTATCACTGCACATGCCATAAGGCCGTGCACACCGATATACTTGCTTGTTAAAATTGTAGGAACAGGTGAGCACAAGGTCAAACCCAAGTAAAAACTGGATTCAACTCAAGTTCAATATGCAATGCAACAATTCAAACATCACATGAAACTGCACAAGGGCTAAGAACAGAGAGAGCATCAACATGACTTGCTCATAAATTTGATTGGACAAAGTGCATCATACAAATATACATACTTCAATGGAACCATACCATTCAAATTCGAGGCAAGAACAAGACAACACGAATTCAAACCAAATTCGAACAATACAAAACTGAGGTGAACACAGACAAATTTAAAATGGGTCAAGACTTGGAACAAGTGGAAGAAACCATAAAAGCACAGTGATGCAACATGAAGGATTGATGCCGGAGAATACAAAAGAACCAAATATAAGCAGTTGTGAATACAAGCTCGAGCACACAAGAAAACATGTATCAAGACAACCAGACTGCAAATGTATATGCATACAAACCAACATGAAAACATGGAAACTGGACCAGGTAAATGAAATGACTCGAATCATCAGGTAGTTTAACTCGAAGCAAATCAGGAAACACAGACCAGAGGCACACATGTATACAACATGTACACCAGACTATACACTGAAGTGCAATCACACCAGACAGGTTACAAGACTAGTAAACGAAATGACTCAACGATACTGCACAGTCAACTTGAAGAAATGCAAGGAAGCAAGCAAGCAATGTAACCTAGACCAAAATCATACATGGAAGCAAGCGCTCGAGAAATCTAACAATTAAGCATTCATGTGTACACATTTACAAATATGCAGTGACAAAGTTTCGGTTACAAAGGCATGTACAAATATGAGGAACCAAATATGCACGTGTGGACATTGTAGACACAGAAACATGACCACAATACAACATCAGTAACAACAACAAGCTAAAGGACTCAAATGAAACTAGACAAGACCAGTGGATGAGTGAAGCCTCAACCAAGACACAGTGTAGATCAATTTTAATGCAAAGCAAACCGAGTTCGAATGTCAGTTCACATGGATGTGCAGACAAGCTACATGAAATAGAGAATGCAAAACTGAAATGCAATAAGACTTCAAATGGCAAATGAACTAGATCAAATTCAACTTCAAAATGCACAAGAACCAGGCTCACAACGACCATGAACCAGCATCAACCACTTGAATCAGACATGGTTTCAGAGACATGTACACAAAGCAGACCAATCGAGTCAAGACAATATAACTCAAACAATATGACCAGAACAGACTTAATTGGATGAACTCGAAGCAATGTAAGGCTACCAACCTAGATAAATGAAATGCAACGTGAAGTCAATATATCAAAACATGTACACAGTGAAGACTCAATACAATAACAAGACAATCAAACAAAGAAATATGCTCGAATGTACATGGATATGCAAGCATGTAGCACATGCAGACACGCAACAGAGAATACAAAGCTCAACTTCAACATAAACTGGCACGTATATACATATGCAACAGAGTGGACAGCAAGGCACTAAAACAATCACACACATATTTACATACATATATGTATGTATATATGTATGTAGACCATCACTACTTGAAGCATGCAAGAGACTCTAGATCAATATAATGAAATAACAAGATCCACTTCAAATCAAAATATATCTCCAATTCAAGTATCGAGGGAAATAACTGAACAGGTCAAAACATTATCACAAATTCAAAATGCCGAAGCTATAGTGCCAGTAAAAAATGGATCAAAGAAATAAACGGAGCGAATTCAAACTCATAGAGCAACACGTATGAAATGGACAAGTCAAAAATTATCACATCGTTCAAGCAATAACCAAATGGTAGAGTAGAACATCACGAAAAATTCAAACATATTCTACGAATAAGATTATAGGGTTTTAATCCCTATAAATTCCCATTATCATCATCGGCATTAGGCATTGAGTTTGAAAACAAATTAAGCCAAGCATAATCACAAATTAAAAAGAGAAAATCGTACACCGGTTTTATTGATTCGAACTCGTCAATTGAAGCAACCGCATGCACTCAAGCTAGGGATCGATTGACGAAGCAAACCAGAATTGAATTCATCACTTCAATCGATTGATATAAAGGCGGCGTCTTCAAGTACAGAACCCTAATCTTTGAAGAGGAACAAAGAAAGAATGACCGAAGACTTTACATGAGAAAAATAAAAAGGAGAAACTTCTCTTTAGTTATAATTTAAAGTGGGCTGATCTTGAATTTTATATTGTGCTTCACTTTTATATAATAGGGTTTTTTTTTTTTTTTCATTTGTAACTTTCCTTTTAAATTTGTGTAGTCATCTAGTTGTGTAACTAGGCATAAACTATCGGATGTAGTTTGAGAATTCGCAACTTAATGGCTGAGTTGTGATAGGATTTTGAGCTTAGAGTTAGGTTAGTCAAGTTAACGGGTGTCATAATTTTATGTGCATTTGTAAGCGTCTGACTACTTAATTTCTAGTAGAAACCTCGAGGGCAGCACATAGGCAGGTTATTGCCGAAGCTGGGTAAATCTGTATGTGATCTCTACTGCATTACTTTCTGTTATTGTTTTTTAATTTCCGCGTTGCATTTTAATTTTATTAGTACACGCTATTCACCCCCCCCCCTCTAGGGTGAAAACGATCCTAAAAGTGGTACCAGAGCTAAGAAAAAAACCAATTTTTTGTTTTAGAAATCTAGTTTTTTTTAAATGGCTTCTTTTAATAATGCTTTTGCTAAAGGTCAGTCTATAGTTAGACCACCCATGTTCAATGGTGAACATGCTTATTGGAAAAATAGAATGAAATTTTTTCTGAAAGCCATAGATGCATGGAATATTGTTGAAACGGGATATAGGATACCAACAATAATGGTAGATAATTAAAAAAGTTGAAAAACCTATGGATCAGCGGATAGATCTTAAAATTAAATTGCAAAATATTAATGCTAAGGCTATGAATTCTATTGTTTGTTCATTGGAACAAATTAAATTTAATCGTGTCTCACATTATTTAACTACATAGAAAATTTAGCATATGCTTAAAGTGACTCATGAAGGAACCTTCTAAGTTAAAGAATCACGTCTTTCCATGATTAGTAGCGAGTACGAGAGCTTCACAATGACAAAGGATGAAAGTATCAAAGAAATGTATGGATGACTTTCTAATCTAGTATACAAATCAAAATCCTTTGGAAAACTATACACAGAACTGGAAATAGTCCGAAAAATCCTCAAAATTCTTCCATGAAATTCTAAAGCAAAAATGACTGCCATTCAAGAATCAAAAGATTTAAAACAAGTTGCAATTGAAGAACTCATTGGAAATCTCACCACTTATGAGGCAGAAATCAAATTCAAGGAAGAACGTGAAGGAAGAGATACTTGAAAGAAATCAATAGCTCTGAAAGGAACAACGAAAAGTGACGATGATGATGGTGCAGCTGAACTGGCATTAATAATTAAGAAATTCAAAAGGGGAACTGCAAATATGGAAATCCAGCTCAAAATCAACAACTGAAAAGAAGAATCGTTAAAATTCTACACAACTCAGAAGAGTATCATTTGTCACAACTGCAATAAACATGGTCATATCAAGCGCAATCGTCCTTAAAATCGACTCAGCAAAGGAAAGAAACCAAAAAGGAGAAGTTTTGCAACTACTTTGGATGAAAGTGATAAAAGCACTAGCAGTGAAAGTGAAAAAGCAAATCTTTATTGTTCAGGAGAAACAAGTGACAGCGATGATGATGAGCGAAGCGAGGTATCAAAACTTACTCACTCGCAATTACTTATATATTTTCATGAAATAAATGGCTGTTTTGAACGACTTTGGGAGAAGTACGCTAAATTGAATCACAAAGAGATAGTTTGATAGAATTAAAAAACCAACTTGATTAATTGGCTCGAAAATATAAAAATAAAATCCCTAAGTGTGATGAGTGTCCATCATTAGAAGAGGAAATAAAAAAAAATCAGAAACTAGAATTAAATCGCTTAAAAATGAAATTATGATTTTGAAAGAAAGTGAAAATACTAGAAGAGAAATTTTACAAAAAAGTGCACGTTATTATTGAATAAAAATGAATCTCTCGAGCCACAAGTCCAACAATTGTCTACAACTTTAGAAAAATTATCCAAAAGAGAAAGATCACTAGATATGCTATTAGGGAAACAAACTGTTAATACTGTTAGACATGGACTTTGGTATACTCAATCTGAAAGATTTAGAAGTGAAAGTAATCATGTCAACTCCAAGTGCACGATTTGTTGAAAAATTGGACACAATCAAAACAATTGCTGGCTTAAACCAAACACGTGAAAACCATAACAATTTGGGTTCCTACAGGCATGAATATAAAATCTCTTAAAATCAAACAAATCCGTGTGCCAAAATAAACAAACATAAATTGTTTTGAGTCGACGCAAATATTTTCTTCGAAATCATTTGTCATTAACAATCATGGACCTATAAAAACAAATAGATCACAAAAATCTTTCCTCGTGTAGGTGTGATGGCAGGCTAAAAAAACAGCAAGAGTCGTACCTGGATTCTGGCTGTTCTAGGCACATGACGGATGACAAATCAAAATTCCTTATCCTAGAGAAGTACAAAGGTGGCAGATCAAAATGGGCCACAAATGATGTATTATATATTGAAAATCTGCACCATAATCAAATTTCAATCAGCCAGTGGTCAACATAGAAAATTTGAGCACCACAATTAAATTTGACAAGGATGAAAAAGGTAAGGAAGTTGATCAAAATAAATATCGAGGTATATCTGATCACTTCTTCGTCTTACTGCTTCTAAACATTATGTTCTCTGCTTGCTTTTCTACACGGTTTCAACCAAATCCAAAAGAATCTTATTTTAAAAGCTGAAAAAGGATTATAAGGTATCAGTTGCATACCCCACGGTTTAATTGATGTGCATGTAAATGTGCATATATTTACATCCATATTTTATCTATTTTTATTTAAATAAATGTCATATTTGCGTATTTTAACATGTTTAAAACCAAAATTCAATTATTTTCAAATCATCATATATTCATTTACATACAGGGGGAAAATAGCCATTTTTGTGCATGTGTTAATTTGGAACTTTTTACTTGGACGTTTTTCATAATTTTTATAGGAATTTGGATGCATATGGAAGGGAGTTTTATGAAGATATATGCATGCACAAATGAATACAAAGGAAGGATGATGGTAATAATTCAAGCTCGTGATCATGGAGGACCCCGCACACTTACCTAAATCTACAATTAGAACCTAATGAACAACTAAGTGGAGGTTAAAGCTTCATACATACATAATGATGGATTAATTAGAGGCTAATGGTTACTTGGAGGCCTCACTTCCTAAATGACATTTTGAAAAGCACCCTAAAAATTGAATTAGGGTTTTATGCATGTATAAATAGCCCTTTTATGTACATGTAAAGAGTTTCTACTCTTTCAAATTAGTTAGGAAATTAAGAAAGCAAATTGCAGTGTCAAAGTTTCATGAAATAAAAATAGCTTCCTAACCTCTTTCTCTTTTCTTTTCAACATGCTTTTATATACTTTTATGCTCATTTTTATTCTTATGCTTGCTCTCATTTCATGTTTATAGCTTCGATTTACATTCATGCAAGTAGCGTAGCTTTAATTTTTATGCAAGTTGTTAGTAGTTAATCTCTTTTTCTTCCTTTGCTTAGTTTCATTTCTTTGCTTTTTAATGTTGAAATTTACAAGTGTTGATATGATAACACATATGAGTAGCTAAATTCCTTCAATTTAGGGGTAACGAAGCTCTTAAATATTATGTAAATTCAACATTTCTATGATTTATGGTCTCTTTTATTTATGCTTCATGAAAGTGGATTTTGATGTCAGTATATACAAGTGGGTTTGATAGCTTATGTTGCATTTGCAAATGAGCTATTCTTATTCAACATGAACACAATTTATATCATCATTTGCTAATTGATTTTTGATTTTGAAATGGAAGTGAAAACTAAATTTGATGGTCTATATTACTAATTACAATAGTAAATAGATCATACTTAAAATAGTTTTTTCTTCGGTTTCAATTTCATGAGAATTTATAAGTGATTTATTTGTTGTATTATAGTTTGATGGTTTTAAAGTTATGTTAATTAATAACATAAAAAACCATACTTATGATAAATGCAACAATTATTTACTTAATATCAAAACTAGACATCATAAATTATTTGTTTGTTGATTTATAAAAATATGAGAGTGGATTTGTCTCTAAATTGTTCTCTAATCTCATAGTTTTTAATCTTATTTTAATTCTAGCTTTAGCTTCATTTTGCTTGTAGTTAACAATTTCCTCTTCATTTGGTATAATTTCATTAAATTGATTTTTAAAATCTAACAATTCTCTACGGATCGACTCATACTTGCAATGTACTAACTTTTATATGTCGTGCGTTTGCGATAACTTTTAGAATTTGGCCGACGAACAAGTTTTTGGCACCGTCGCCGGGGAATTGCTTTGATTTTATTTTCTATTCTTAGACTTATTTTTTTTGATTTTTTTGTATTTTCATTTTGTTTGCATTGCATTTAAAAAAAATTGTGTGTGTGTGTGATTTTTGTTTGCATTTTGTTTGTGTGCATCTCTTGTTTTCTATTTGCATTTGCATATTAAAAAAAGACCATACACAGTTTAAAAAATTATTTCAATTTCACAATCATTTACATTGTTTTAATTTTATAATTTTTGATCCACTATTACATTGCTGTGTTCTTTTTACTGTTACATTGGCTACTGTACTGCTGTTGCACTTCATCATAGTTCATCCTGCTCAACTTCTCTATAACTTCATTCAACCACTATCCAATTTCCACTGCACCAACGCCCCAACTACTTGCACTCCAATAACTCAACCTCACTCCATCATCTTGCAACTCCTTCATTCTCTACTTCCCAATTCTACATCACACTGTTCACTAGATAGTGAACCATCAACCGCAATACTTCAATACATACAACCTGATCCTACACATCACCACATTTCAAACTGCTCATTCAAACTGTGCAACATCGCAGTTCATACAACAGACCACCAACATCTGCCTTTACCTCAACCCACCTTCCAGACTGCACAACAGCACCACGAGCACATTACAAACATCGACAACGAAGCCAACCGCTTCATTCAACACTATACTACAAAGCTGCTGTCACTGTCATCATATACCATTCAACCGATCATCATAGCCCATCCACACATTCAATTTCTTACAATAGCCATCGGAAATAACCTGATCATAACATTCCCCTTTACTGCCATTTCAAACTCCACTATCTCCTCCTCTTACTTCTGCCCATACCCATCATCTTACTTCTGTACACTCCCACAATTCCCATAACCATACATACATGCACATTTCAACATCACTTGATCAACTACACTGACATATCAACGAAACAGTATCATTCCTCCTTACATCGGCCACTTCAAACAACAACTTCATCCAACCAAACATCAATATTTCCTAAAATAGCAACACATATCAACTCATCTCAAGTCTACATTGTCTACACTGCCAGTACTGACCATCAACATTTCCTCATAACAACCCTTCTTCACTTCCGTACCACTTACAACAAAAATCCTCCTCCATAATCATAAATCAGTCCATCCCCTACAAGCACTTCAAACTCCTTTATCGTCTCTACAGACCAATATTCCTGCCATCTCTTACAACTCCAGGACTTACAACTGTTGCTCAATATAAAAAAAAACTGCATTTACCAACCACGACGCAGTATAACATACCTCATCACTACAGAAACCGTCACGATCATCTACAACTACAAGAAAATCACCGACTTCACCTTGCTCTGAAAACATCAAACCCACCTCACCTCTGCAACTTTCTGCATACAACCGTAACCCCCCTTCACTAAGAGTCAACCCACAACTTTCACCCAATCCTTCAATTCGAACACGAGATCTCTACCATCATGCATAAAACCGACAACCAAAATTGCTTCATCCCTAAAAAATCCACAGAAAACCCACGAAACCACCTAAACCCACGACGCCTGAACCTCCTTCGCCAACTAACGAAGCGCGCCCCTGAAATCGAAATGACCAGAAGTCGAAATCCCGATAAATCTCAAAATTTCTCTAGCCGTGCAATCGTGATTTATATTTTGTTTTTCAAGAGAAAAAAGAGAATTTGTATTCTTATCTATAAAGTGGTGTTCGGGCTGTGAATTTATCATATTTGCAATGTTTTCATTATGTGACCGTGAATCAAAGACTGAGGCTGGAGGTTTGAGGGTTAGACCGGTCGAACCCTCAAGAACCTTACATACTTTTTAAAAAATTAATACATTTAGATGCAACGTATCAACCATAAGTACACAATAAATCAACATCTTCAATAAATATATACAATATTAATTCATAATCCACACATTAATTCAAATATGAAAAATTAAACAAAATTTATTACACTAGCTGCACTAATTACGAACATAAAACGGACGGATATTTGAAAACATATTTTGAAATGAAGAAATTACGCATATAAGAGGGTTCAGCCGCGTTCAAATGAAGGGTTAAACTGCCAATTCAAAGGTCGAATCAAGGTTCTTGCATGAAGGAGGTTTGATTGAGTTTCCGGCATTTGACCCCCACGGCTTGGGGTTATTCGCGGTTCAACCGCGGCAGGGTCGGGTTATGAAAACTATGCATATTTGGTTTGGGTCTATCTTGGGCCATTTCATTTTATTAGCTTTGTAAAGACTTTTTTTTCTTTTCTTTTTTCTATTGTTTTGTTTGACTATTGTTTCTCTTTTCAAAATAAAAAAACAAAAATAACGGATTTCAAGAAAGTTGTTTTTAATTGTTCAATTATCATTTTTTTAGTTTCTTCATTGTTATATAAAGCGCGCGCGGGCGCGCGCGTGCACACACACACATATATATGTGTGTGTGTGTGTGTGCCCATATATATATATATATATATATATGTTAAATAATAAAAGAAACAAATCTTTTGTTTTATTTTCCTTTGTTTTATTTCTTTTGACTTTGGTTTTTTAATTTTTCTTTGTTTTAGTTGCTTATTTGATATTAATTTTTTTTATATATCTCATTTTTAACTTCTCTCTCAGGTTGTCAAAGCAGAAAAAACAAAAGTGCTTGCCCAAAAAATAAATTGCTTAGCTTGCTTCTTATAAAAAAAGGCGCTAAATAAAATAAATTGCTAATAAATTATGCATGCTTTGGTATCGTACCATTTTTTTTTATTTTTTTTAATTGCATTGTTGGTTGCTTGCATTTGCATTAAAAAAAAATTCAAAATCCAAAAATGAAAATAACTTCATTTTAGTTGCATTGTAAATTAACGTTTAGTTTTTGTTTTTCATTCATCTCATCTTATTTTTATTTTCTAAGGACAATACCCCAATTCACATAAGGTGGGGGATTTCATCACTCATTCCTTAGCTCACAAATCGCATTCATCACAGAATTTGACTAATAATAAAGGTTAAACATTCGACTTAAGGATGCCATGAGCTCATCTAGGGATTAATTGTAACTTCACAACTGTTTTCTTTGAATAATTTTATTTCTTGGTATCTAGGCTGCGACAGAGTAATAACCAATTATAAAAATTACGGTGGTTCGTAAATATTATACTGCTTGTTCCTTTGAAGGTGCTTAAACCTTCGGTTGCATTGCTACGGTGATTCGTGGTGCACCGATCATGCCCGTTACCTGGTTGAGATATATTTTTGTTGATTTAAGACAAAGTGTGATTATACAATTTTGGGTTAGGAGCCACTAAGATTAGAAAAATGTAATTAAGTCCTTTGCATTCATTTAGTAGCATTAGTTCATGCATATTTTAAAAAAAATCCAAAATCCAAAAAAAATTGTAAATTTTGCTTAATTTAGTTTTTAAATACCAAAAAAAAAAAAATCTTTCCTTTCCTTTGATATTTTTCAATCAAAAATAAAAATAAAAAAATAAAAAATCTTTTCGGAAAGAAAAAATTTAAATTAAAAAAAAAATCAAATTCCCATTTTCTAAAAAAAAACAATTTTTTTCCTTTTGGTATTGAAAATGAAAACTTAAAAAAATACAAAAACAAAAACATACAAAAATATATTTGAAAAGACAATAACAAAACAAAATTCAAACTTTTCTTTTGAAAATAAATTTCACTTGGTAAATATTTTTCTTCATAAAAAAACACAAAAACAATTTTTCACTTTATTTTTCAAATCTTGTTTCATTCTCTAAACTCGATTCTAACTTCTTTCTCTTCTCTACTTTCACTTGTGCATGAGTACTTGGACTCGTGACACAACAACAAATCGATGGACTCGCAACTCAACAACTAATCGTTTAACTCGAACGAACGATCCTCCCGAAATGGTGAACGAGAACGCCCCTCAAACTCATATGGATAGAATCTTTCCCAATAGAGTTTCTATTCCATCTTGCATCATATTACCCACCCCTACTGGTAACCTTTTCGAAATTCACTCGAACCATATTACTACACTTTCGAAATTTGGCAATTTTGAACACGATGACCCATACATTTTCTTGACTAAATTCGAACAAGTTTGTGCAACCAATAAACTCCACCAATTTTCCGATGATGGAATCAAACATCGATTAATCTCATTCGCTCTTATGGATTACGTTGAAAAATGGTTGTGCAGCTTACCATCGTACTCGATTAAAACTTGAGAAGAATTCTTAAAAGTTTTCTTAAAAAAATTCTACCCCTTGGAAAAAACAAGTAGAATTCGGAACGAAGTTGTAAATTTTCATCAATTCAAGGGAGAACCATTCAAAAATATTTTGAAAGATTCAAAGAGCTTTTGATAAAACGTCGACACCATAACTTCGAAAGATGGGCGATTTGCTAAATCTTATACGTTGGACTCGAAAATAGCTCACAAACCATGCTTGAATCAATGTGCCAGGGAAAATTTCTTGCCCAATATCGCGATGATGCTTGGAAATTTCTTGAAAACCTCGCCGAAAAGTCATCCCAAAGGAACGTTTGAACGAAAAATCAATTTACTCACGATCGAGTGCACACTCGATAGGATCTTCTTTTGCTTTGGAAGCTAAAATCAACGCAATGATTAAAAAATTCGATAATGTTTTCTCATCGAATCAAATGAACTAAGCTTTCTAAACGATGTGTTATAAATGTAACGATTCTAATCATATAGCCGATCAGTGCCCCAATTCTGTCGAATAAATCAATGCTTTCAATAAAGCCAAAAACGACCCATTTTCTCCAATGTACAATCCTGGTTGGAGAAATCATCTGAATTTTGCTTGGAACAAAAACAATCCCAACACGAATATGGTTCGTCCTAATTTTCAAGCATTCCCGAACAATGCTTCAAATCCTCCCTTTCAACCCAATCATTTTCAACCAAACGTTGCAAGTCCGTCTCATAATCAACCGCAAAAATTAATTTTCAACCAAATTCTGCTCATCCTCCCAAGACGATAAACATTTAAGTTCACTTGAGAAAACTCTTAAAATGTTGGCTAAAGCAACTACTCAAAGCCTTCAATCAAATGGTAATTTGCAAAATTTATTGACATCATATATGCAAAACACAAACCAATCAATTACAAAACTTGAAATGCAAATGAGTCAATTAGCCATGTCTAAAAGTGAATGTGAACGTGGAACATTCCCAAACCAGCCCATTCCAAATCCCAAAAATCAAAACGTAAATTCAAATCATGCCTATGATGTTCAAGATAGCAATGTCACCCAATTGAATGCTATCACAACTCTACGTTTCGGTACAAATCGATAATCAAGTCATTAATCCACACGACTTACCGGAAACCTCTCTCGACACTTCTAAAACAACAAACAAATCAGAATAGAACTTGGAGTCAAACGTTGAATCGAATGCCTATCAAAATTCTTCTTCTACTCGAGCAGACCCGCCTACCGAGTATCATGTTCCATTTCCACACCGTCTTCAACCCAAGAAACACTTAGACCAAATGGAAAAGGTGTTGAAATTTTTTAAACAAGTGAAAGAGAACATCCCGCTTCTTGACATCATTCAGCTAGTCCCCACTTACGCAAAATTTCTTAAGGACTTGTGCACCAAAAAAGACACACCGGCTGCCTAAAAAAGTCTTCTTAGCCGCCAGTTTGAGTGAAGTCTTGTCACAATCCATGCCCGTCAAATACAAAGATCCTGGCTGCCCTAGATTTTGTGTATATTGGAGACAATATGATTAACAAATGCTTGATAGACTTAGATGCAAGTGTCAATTTGGTTCCATACTCCGCATACGAACAATTAGGCTTAGGTGACCTCAAACCTACAAAGGTCACACATCAATTCGACGATCGTTCCATTAAGAATCTCGTAGAAGAAATCGAGGACGTGCTCATTCGAGTATGGCAATTCATATTCCCTGTTGATTTTATCGTTCTCGAAACACAGCCCATGACAAATCCCGCAAGTCCAATTCAATTGATTTTAGGTCGATCATTCTTAGCCACCTTAAATGCCTTAATCAATTATCTTAACGGTTCGATGAAAATCTCTTTTGGAAACATGACTTTGGATCTTAATATTTTCAATCTTGAAAGCCAATCAAATAAACCTCATGGCCAATCGTTTGAAGTTAGTGTCATTCACGAAAACTTCGAAAACGAGACACTTGACCTTAATGACGAACACGAAACTAAGTATAAAAAATAGTTTCATGAAATTGCCAACGAGATTGAATATACTCTTTCCTTTGAATCGCTTCCAGTTGAGCCCGAATCTCAACCCAATTCTTCAATCGATCAACTTCCGAAGTTAGACCTCAAACCACTTCTCGATCACCTTAAGTACGCATACTTAGGTGATAATGAAACGTTGCCCGTCATAATTTCTGCAACTCTCTCTCTCTCTCTCTTGATCAACAAACCTCCTTATATTATTTCAAAAACTGAGAAGTAATTGAGTGGTCCTTTACCGATATTAAGGGAATTAGCCCTGCTATTGTCCAACATGACATTCACTTAATTGACGAAGCCTAACCCACTCGTGATGCATAATGGAGGCTTAACCCAAAATGAAAGATGTGGTTCGCGGCAAAATTCTTAAGCTTCCCGATAACGGTATCATATAACCCATCTTCGATAGTCCATGAATTAGCCCAATTCATGTCATGCCTAAAAAGTCCAGACTTACCGTTACAACAAACGACGCTAACGAACTCATTCCTACTCGGACTCAAACTAGTTGGCGTGTTTGCATTGACTATCGAAAACTAAATGCTACAACACGTAAAGATCACCTCCCTCTTCCTTTCATTGACCAAATGCTCGAATATTTAGCCGGCCACTAATTCTACTACTTCCTCGATGGTTATTTTGGCTATAACCAAATTCCAATCGCTCCCGAAGATTAAGAGAAAACAACATTCACATGTCCATTTGGTACCTTTACTAATCGATGTATGTCATTCGAACATTGTAATGCTCGTGCTACTTTCCAACTATGCATGGTTGGCATCTTTTCTGACATGATTGAACGCTTTCTAGAAATTTTTATATACTATTTCTCGATCTTTGGTAATTCTTTTTCTGAATGTTTACATCATCTCAAGTTGGTTCTAAATCGATGTAAAGAAAAACATTTGTCTTTGAATTGGGAAAAATGACATTTTATGGTCTAATAAGGCATAGTCCTTGGACATAGTATCTCAAATAAAGGCATTGAGGTAGATAAAGTGAAAGTTGACGTAATTGCAAACCTGCTCATTCCCAAATATGTTAAGAACATTCGATCATTTTTAGGAAACCGTGACATTTACCGACCCTTTGTGAAAGACTTTAGAAAAATCGCTCGTCCTTTAACAACTCTTCTTGAAAAAGACGTTACTTTCGATTTTAACGCTGATTTTATCACTTCTTTCGAATATCTCAAAAAAGAACTCATTTCAGCTCCAATCATTTGCGCACCAAATTGGGATCTCTCATTTGAAATAATGTGTGACACTTCTAACTTTGTGGTTAGTGCTATCTTAGGATAACGCATCAACAAAATCCTTCATGTCATTTACTATGCAAGTATGACTTTGAGTGATGCTCAACTCAACTACACAATAATCGAAAAAGAACTTCTAACTGTCATTTTTGCACTTGAAAAGTTTCGAACTTACTTGAACGGGTCACACATTACTGTATACGCGGACCATTCTACGCTTTGATATCTCTTCGCTAAAAAAGATGCTAAATCTTGCTTAATTCATTGGATCCTTTTATTACAAGAGTTTGATGTTACAAGCAAGGATAAAAAAGGATCCGATAAGTCATAGCCGATCACTTATCTCATCTTCCGGACGCACCATCTTCTTTGCCAGTCAATGAAAACTTCCTCGATGAACAACTTCTTTCAATTTCTATCGATCCATGGTATGTTGATATAGTGAACTACTTAGTCACTAAAGAAACTCTCTCATCTTGGTCCAAACTGGACAAATACAAATTTATGTCCCAAATGAAATATTTCTATTAGGACGATCCATACTTCTTCAAATATTGCCCCAACCAAATCATCCAACGTTGCATTTCGGATCATGAGATCAGGAGTGTTCTTTCGTTTCGCCACAATCAAGCGCATGGTGGACATTTCGGTCCTTGAAAAATTGCGAAAAAATGCTTCGGTGTCGTTTCTATTGGCCTTCTCTTTTCAAAGACTCATTCGAATTTTGCAAAACTTGCGATCGATGTCAAATGATTGGACGAATTTATCAATGAGATATGATGCCTCTAAACTCCATTCATATGATCGAAATCCTTGATGTTTGGGGTATCGACTTTATGGGACCTTTTTTCAATTCTTTTGGAAACTTGTATATCTTTCTCGCGATTGCGTCTCAAAATGGGTTGAATCCGTTCCTTTCAAAACCAATGACCGTAGAATTGTTGTGAGATTTCACAAAGAAAACATCTTTTCAAGGTTCGGTACACATCGCACAATAATCGGTGATAACAGAACCCATTTTTGCAATCGTTCTTTTGAAACTTTAATGAAGAAATGCTGGATAACCCACAAGTCGTCCACTCCATATCATTCTCAAACTTGCGGGCAAGTTGGTGTTTCAAACCGTTAAATAAAACAAATCTTGGAGAAAACTTTCAATAAAAATTGAAAAGATTGGTCCGAGAAATTGACCGACGCGCTTTTGGGCCTACCGTACTACTTTTAAAACTAACCTTGGGATGTCCCCATTTCGTTTAGTTTACGGAAAAGCTTGTCATTTATCCATTGAAATCGAACACAAAGCGTTGTAGGCAATAAAGAACTTAAACTTTGATCTCGGAAATGCCGGCGAAAATCGAAAACCACAACATAATGAACTAGAAGAACTTAGGAACGACGCATATGAAAACGAAAAATTTACAAAGCAAGAACAAAAGTTTTTCATGACAAGTCAATCCTAAGAAAAGGTTTTCGCCTAACCAAAAGGTTCTTTTATACGACTCTAGACTTCATTTATTCCTTAGAAAACTTAAATCGAGATGGACTAGACCATTTGTGGTACGAATTGTTTTTCGACACGGTGCCATAGAAATACAAAACCCTAGGGATGGATCAATTCAAAGTAAACGGTCATCGTTTAAAACCTTTCTTGGAATTGCCACAAAACCAAGAGGAGGAGCTCATGATTCTTCATGAGCCAAGCTATTTTTATTAAGAATGTTAACCCTCTTTTGTAAATATGTACATATTTTTCCCCGTTACACTCATTATATCGTGCATTGACTGTGGGACCACAGTCAAAATTAAGTGTGGGAGGAGTCTCATTTTCATTTTTTAAATTTTCATGGCATTTTTGAATTTTCATTCTCTTTTAATCAAAAAAAAATCAAAATTTCTAAATCTCAAAAACATTTTTTTTACCATTCAGACTTATTTTTGAAGAATCACTATAAGATAAGTGTAACTTTTGGTTAATAAATTGAAATTTTTGAAAATTTATTTATCTTAACAAAAATAAAAATGAAGTTTGATTACAAATAACAATGGTTTAACTAGTATATAGGAAGGTTCATATGTGTTAATTATAAAGTATATTCTAATGGAAAATCTTGTTTTAAAAAGTGGTAGATTTAAAGGATGTAACATTTTTATCTTCTAAGTCAAATGGTGATAAGATGATTTTGCAAAACTCTCTCTTTCTAAAAAAATAGAAAAAAACACAGAAAAATATATAAGTAAGAAAAACATTTGTATATATGTACATATTTTTAACACCTAGAGTCATGTGTTCACACTCGTATATTCACCCGCGATGCTCTGTACTCTTCTCATGTAAGACCGAAAAGTAGTGCACGATCGGTATATCCGGCCTTAGTTTATCTGAATTAGGTATATGCATATAAAAATTCTTTTTAATAATGCCCACAGTCGATAAGTGTTTACACTTGTGTGTTCACTCATCACGCTCTGTATCCCCCTCATATTAGTCCGCAAGGCAGTGCACGAGTAATATATCTGGTCTCAGTTGACCTGTGTTAGGCATTTGTAAATATTGTTAATATCAATAAAATTTTCAAATAAGAGAGAGCAAGCAATTGAAATCTAGGCAATATTTTTACTTATTTGATTTAACTTGTTATTAAAAAGAAATGAGAATACCACTTTGACAAACTTTGATGATCAATTTAGGATCCATTTCATAATTACATTGTGTTATCAACCAAAACAACTAGCCAAACTATAGTCTATATGTTATGACAACTTAATTTTTGTTGGAAATTTTGACAAGTAAAAGGACTTAAATATCTTGATAACGATTAGAACTTATATTTAACTTATTAGTGTCAATTTGAAAGTAAATCCTTTATTTGTAAATACTTTCAAATAAATATTTTCAAAAACTTGCATTCATCCTATTGTAAATAAATCTTGCATTTTGTAAATGTTTTCGTTTTATACTTGGATTTTGTGGGAAGTATTCGTTGAAAATCCTCATGAGACAACACTCGTCCTACTGAGGACACCCAGAGGTTTAACGAATTGTTGCATACGCTCAATGCAATCGTGCTTCCTATGAAAATAGATTTATCTTAGTTTTCCTTTATTCGAGGACGAATAAAAAGATAAGTGTGGGGGGTATTTGATGTGCACGTAAATGTGCATATATTTACATTCATATTTTATCTATTTTTATTTAAATAAATATCATATTTGGGTATTTTAACATGTTTAAAACCAACATTCAATTATTTTAAAATCATCATACATTCATCTACATACAGGGGCAAAATAGTCATTTTTTTCATGCGTTAATTTTGGAACTTTTTACTTGGACATTTTTTTTAATTTTTATAGGAATTTGGATGCATATGGAAGAGGGTTCTATGAAGATACATGCATGCCCAAATGAATAAAAACGAATGATGATGGAAATAATTCAAGCTTATGATCATGGAGGACCACACCCACATTCTAAATCTGCAATTAGAAGCTAATGGACAAGTAAGTGGAGGTTAAATTTTCATGCATACATAATGATGGATTAATTAGGGGCTAATAGTTACTTGGAGGCCACACTTCCTAAATGGCATTTTGGAAAGCACCCAAAAAATTGAATTAGGATTTTATACATGTATAAATAGACCTCTTATGTACATGTAAAGGGATTCTACTCTTTCAAATTAGTTAGGAAATTAAGAAAGCAAGTTATATTGTCAAAGTTTCATGAAACAAAAATGACTTCCTAGCCTTCTCTTTTCTTCTCTACATGCTTTTATATACTTTTATGCTCATTTTTATTCTTATGCTTTCTTTCATTTCATGTTTATAGCTTAGATTTACATTCATGCAAGTAGCATAGTTATAATTTTTATGTAAGTAGTTAGTAGTTAATCTCTTTTTCTTCCTCTTCTTAGTTTCATTTCTTTTCTTTTTAATGTTGAAATTTATAAGTGTTGATATGATAACGCATATGAGTAGCTAAACCCCTTCAATTTAGGGGTATGAAGCTCTCAAATATTCTGTAAATTCAACATTTCTATGATTTATGGTCTCTTTTATTTATGCTTCATGAAAGTGGATTATGATGTATGTTAATACAAGTGGGTTTGATAGCTTATGATGCATCTGCAAATGAGCTATTCTTATTCAACATAAGCACAATTTACATCATCATTTGCAAATTGATTTTTAATTTTGAAATGCAAGTGAAAACAAAATTTGATGATCTATATTACTAATTACAATAGTAAATAGATCATACTTAAAATAGCTTTTGCTTTGGTTTCAGTTTCATGAGAATTTATAAGTGACTTATTTGTTATATTATAGTGTGATGGTTTAAATTATGTTAATTAATAACATAAATAAACCATACTTATGATAAATGCAACAATCATTTCACTTAATATCAAAACTAGAGATCACAAATTATTTGTTTTTTGATTTACAAAAATATGAGAGTGGATTTGCCTCTAGATTGTTCTCTAGTGTCATAGTTTTTAATCTCATTTTAATTCCAGCTTTAGCTTTATTTTGCTTGTAGTTAACAATTTTCTCTCCATTTGGTATAATTTGATTGAATTGATTTTTTAAATCTAACAATTCCCTATGGATCGACCCATACTTGCCACCTACTTACTTTTGTACGCCGTGCGCTTGCGGTAATTTTATTATAAATTCGATCTGCTAATTTTCCAACTCGATAGAATTTGGCTGATGAACATTGGTTTATGGTATCCAGCTAATGATAACTTTTAGTTAAAAGGGTATTTAAATGCAGATTATGCTGGTAGTCTAGTTGATAGAAAAAGTACTAGTGGAACGTATTTTATGTTGAGACATTCGTTTAGTTGCAACACAATTCAAAGAAAATATCTACATAATTTTCATTTCAACTAATTTCCAATTGGCATACATTTTTACAAAACCCCTTCTAGAATATAGTTTTTGTCGACTGCGTCTTAATTTAGGTATTTAGAAATTTGATTTTATATTTTTGGATTTGATCTTAAGTGCCTACGTTAACTAATCCGATTTCCTATTGATTACCGAAAAGATAAATACTGATTGAAAAAGTGACGAGTGTTGATATTAATCATATATTATGACTTGAGACGGTATATTTAGTAAATTTATTTTAAAATTTAAATAAAATTTGTAATAATTCTGGTTGGTAAAAAACTCCACGACCATATCTGTGTCTATCATATTTTTAACGACCATCTCATCAAAATCCAATATAGTATGTCAAAATGTGATTTTAAATAGGAAATTATTCATTTTTTTAGTAAATTTGCAATAAAATCATCTATAAGTATTCACTCTCATTTAAAAGTCCCCACGGTTATACATGGGTGAACTTCTTGGAATCTTTGATTACGTGCTTTTATGCTCATTTAAAAGTCTTATGGTTATGCATCTATGGAACATATATCAAAATTGATTATTAAATAGGGCAAGTTAATTCTAACACTATTTAAAAGTCCTCATGGTTTTGCGTGGTTAGAAGATGCTCGAAATTCTTTTTTTCAAATTGAGGAATACTACGAATCTCACTTAAAATTCCAAACGGTTATGTATGCTTAGTAAGTATTCAACAATTTCCTATCATAAATATACCACAAATGGACACGACTATATGATTTTCTCTGCCAACATCACCCCTATCACTCTAAAGTGGAATATGCGCCTAACCGAGTGTTTATGATTTTTTTTTTGATTTTTTTATTGAAATTTAATATTAATACACGATTAGGTATTAATGTCTATCACTTTATCTTTATTTTTTAACACTTACTCTTTTGCTGATAACAAAAGGAGGAGAGAGAAGTTAAGATTTTGGCAAATAAGTTCAAAGTTTTTATTTGCATATTCTCATATAGGTTCATTGCATTTTTTATCATTTTTTATTTGCATATTTTTATTTATTTTCATGCATATGTGAAGGGGGTGCATTGTTGTAGAGGGAGTATTCAAATAGGGGGAGCTCATGGAATTCATCAAGCCCAAATATATTTAATAGAGTCAAAATCTTAATATATGTTTGTTATCATTGAGAAGGGGAGATGATAGAATACAATCGCCTATGATTTTTGTTTGATGATAATAAACACACACACACACATATATATATACACACACACACATATATATATATAAATAAATATTCATTTAAATGTATTTGTTATTGTGCTATTTTATTTTTCTATATAATTAAATAAATATTCGTTGAATAAAATAAATAACTCAGAATTCATATTTAAACAAATATTTTATTCAAATAATTTTTTATTACAAATTCAAATAGTACAAATTTGAGCTCTCACTACCTTTACACATTTTCAATTACAACTATATTTACAACACGATTTTTAGTTTTCAATTTTCACCTCACTGCATATTCACTCTCACTCGTATTTGATCTCCAACTCTGTTCTAGCCTGCATCGAGCATCTGAACTATCTACAAAATAACCACTAACACGGTAAAATTGAAAAAGAAATATTTTTGCAGTGCACAATGAAGAGTGTGTTTTGAAAATATAATTGTCTCAGGTATTTGGGTTGTTCGTTATCATTTATTTTTTAATTCATCCTACACGAACAACTTGTGACATGCATAGTGTATCACTGTATATACCATAAGGCCGTGCACACCGATATACACTTGCTTGCCAAATTGCAGGAACATGTGAGCACAAGGTCAAACCCAAGTATGGATTCAACTCAAGTTCATTATGTAAAACACCAATTCAAACATCAAATTAAACCGCACAAGGGCTAAGGACAAAGAGAATATCAACATGAAACTCAACTAGACAAACTACATCATACACGTATACATACTTCAATGGAACAAGATAATTCAAAGTCGAGGCAAGAACAAGAAAATATGAATTCAAATCAAACTCGAACAATACAAAACTGAGGTGAACACAGACCAAATTTCAAATGGGTCAAGACTTGGATCAATTGGCAGAAACCACACAAGCATGGTGATGCAACATGAAGAATTGATGCTAGAGAATACAAGAGAACCAAATATAAGTAGTCATGAACACAAGCTCGAACACACATGAAAACATGTATCAAGACAACCAGATTGCAAATGTATATGCATATAAACCAACATGAAAACATGGAACTAGAACCAGACTAGGTAAATGGAATGACTGGAAGCATCAGGTAGTTTAACCCGAAGCAACTCAGGAAACACAGACCAGAGGCACACATGTATGCAACATGTACACCAAACTGTACACTGAAGTGCAATCTCGCCAGACACGTAACAAGACCAGCAAGCGAAATGACTCAAAGAAACTGCACAATCAACTTGAAGCAATGTAAGGAAGCAAGCAAGTAACCTAACCTAGACTAGAATCATACATGGAACCAAGCATGAGAAATATGACAATAGAGCATGCACGTGTAGACATTTACAAATATACAGTGACAAAGTTTCAGTTACACAGGCATGTACAAATATGTGGAACCAAATATGCATGTGTGGACATTGTAGACACTAAAACAAGACCACAATACAACATCAGTAACAACACAAGCTTCAGGAAATCAAATGAAACCAGCAAGACCAGTGCACAAGTGAAGCCTCAACCAAGACACAGCGCAGAACAATTTTAACTCGAAGCAAACCAAGTTCGAATGTCAGTTCACATGGCTATGCAGACAAGCTACGTGAAACAAAGAATACAAATTTGAAATGCAACAAGACTTCAAATGGCAAAAGAACTAGACCAGATTCTACTTTAAAATGCACAAGAACTAGGATCATAACAACCAAGAGCTAGCATCAACCACTTGAATCAGACATGGTTTCAGAGATATGTACACAAAGCAGACCAATGGAGTCAAGACATTATAACTCAAACAATATGACCAGACCATACTTAATTGGATGAACTCAAAGCAATGCAAGGCTACTAACCCAGATAAATGAAATGCAAAATGGAATCAACATATCAAGACATATACACAGTGAAGACTCCATACGATAACAAGACAACCAGACAAAGAAATATGCTCGAATGTACATGGATATGCAAGAATGTAGCACATGAAGACGTGCAACAGAGAATACAAAGCTTAACTTCAACATGAACTAGCACTGTACATACATATGCAACAGAGTGGACAACAAGGCACCAAAGCAATCACACATATACATACATACATACATACATACATACATACATACATACATACATGCATACAAGTATGTATGTATATATGTATGGAGACCATCACTACTCAAAGCATGTGAGAGACTCCGGATCAATAAAATGAAATAACAAGATCTACTTCAAATCAAAACGACAGTAGTAGTTCGAATGAAGTCAAAATATATCCCCAATTCAAGTATCAAGCGAAATAACTAAACAAGTCAAAACATTATCACAAATTCAAAATCTTAAGTCATAGTGTCAGCAAAGAATGAAACCAGAGAAATAAATGGAGAAAATTCAAACTCATGGAGCAACATGTATGAAATGAACAAGTCAAAAATTATCACATCGTTGAAGCAATAATAGAATGGCCAAGCAGAGCATCATGAAAAATTCAAACATATTATACGAACGAGATTATAAGGTTTTAATCCCTATAAATTCCCTATCATCATCGGCATTAGACATTTAGTTCGAAAGCAAATTAAGCCGAGCATAATCACAAATTAAAAGAGAAAATCGCATACCAGTTTTATTGATTCAAACTCGAAAATTAAAGCAACCGCATGCACTTAAGGTAGGAATCGATTGAGAAGCAAAAATAGAATTGAATTCATCAATTCAATCGATTGATACCAAGGCATTGGCTTCAAGTACATAACCCTAATCTTTGAAGAGGAACAAAGAAAGAACGGCCGAAGACTTCACACGAGAAAAATAAAAGGGGAAACTTCTCTTTAGTTATAATTTAAAGTGGGCCGGTCTTGAATTTTATATTGGGCTTCACTTTTATATAATAGGGTTTTGTTTTTGTTGTTTTTATTTTTCATTTGTAACTTTCCTTTTAAATTTGTGTAATCCTCTAGTTATGTAAGTAGGTACAAACTATGGGGCGTAATTTGAGAATTCGCAACTCAGCGGCTGAGTTGTGGTAGGGTTTGAGATTAGATTTAGGTTAGTCAAGTTAGCGGGTGTTGCAAGTTTACGTGTGTTTGTAAGCGTCTGAATACTTAATTTCTAGTAGAAACCTTGAGGGCAGCACATAGGCAGGTTTTTGTCGAAGTTGGGTAAATTTTTGTGTGATCTTTACTGCATGACTTTATGTTATTGATTTTTATTTCTGCACTAATTTTTTATTTTATTAGTACACCCTATTTACTCCACCCCTCTAGGGTGATAACGATCTTACAGAGATTATAGAAGCTTTCATGTTTGTAGAGTTATCGAGTTTATTGAATGATATCGAGTTTATCGATGTTATCGAGTTTCTAGAATGCTATCTATTTTATAGAAATCATAGAGTTTATAAAATCTATTAAGTCTAGAAAAGGAGTTGCTATTGAGTTCATCAAAGGGAAATGTTATCGAGTTTATAAAACCTACCAATTTATAGGTGCTATCAAGTTTATATAAGCTATCGAGTTTAAAGAAGTCGATGAAGTTATCAAGTTTATATATGCTATCAAATTTATAGAAGCTATCGAGCTTATAGAAGCAGATGAAGCTATCAAGTTTATAGCTGTTATCGAATTTGTAGAAGTTGTCTAGTTTGTTGATGTTATCAAGTTTATAATAGCTATTAAGTTAATTGATGCAGATGAAGCTATTGATTTTATGGATGCTATCGAGTTTATAGAAATTATTGAGTTTATAAAATGATATAAAGTGTATAGAAGGAGATGTTATCAAACCTGTAGAATACCACAAGTTTATAGATGCAATCAAGTTTAAGAATGCCAACGAGTTTATAGATGTTATCGAGTTTTTAGATGATATCAAGTCTATTATCCTAATGACATTCCCATATCTTTGTTAAGGTAAGATATATCATTTTTTCAATGGGTGCTTCCCCTAGACCTCCAAGACCTAATTGATCGGGTCGACTACCACCTGAAGGGGCATTGCTCCCGCACCCCCACCTAGGGGGATTACCATCCCTTCGGTAAGGCAAATATGTGTAGTGAAAAACATTTGCTTTGAAAGCATTACTCACTTTCAATCTTGTTATTTTTCTTCTTATGCTTTCTTCCATGTATTTGTGTTATGTCTATTTTATTTTATGCTTTTTTTATATTTTAGTTTGAGTCTCAGTTTACTAGTTTCTCTTTTTTAATGTATATGTGTTGTTTTATTTTTGCACGTTTCACATTAATTTTATAAGTTTACATCAATTACTAACATTGATGAAAATACTTAAAATAATTTAGAAAATGAGATGAGCCACTGAAGAAAAACTCGAACACTTCTAATATCGGTTGGTGGACACTATCCAAGAAAAATGCTACTAGGGACTCTTGAATAAATGAAGTACTACAAATTATAGCTATATTGAACATAATTTGATATAAAATTCTAATTTTTCTTTAAGTACAGGTGTGGTACATTTTTTTGGCAAGGAACCTTCGAAAATGAAGGATTGCAATCATTTACTCGAGAAGAACCCGACCTTTATACATTCAAGATTACGGCTTATTAGCTTTCTTAATGGAGTACGAAATTATTAACTCAAAATATTAAGTTATAAATACCTTCAATAGAAAAGGAATGATTTGTCTTCGGCTTAGAAATAATAATTTATGACTCATCAAGATTAACTAGATAAATGACTATTTTTTATCATGTACACCTCTGGCCTCCTTATTTAAATATGGTTGCCAGGCCTTCTTTATTATAGATGGATTCTTATAACAAGGGTTATGGATTTCTTTATCATGCTACTTATGATAATTTTATCGAAAATGGAGTTTTGGTCTTCGATATGAAGATATGGATCTAAAATTCTTATCATGAAATTAATGAACTTATCAACTATATGAGTTTTCAGCCTTCTTAATTACGTCGATGTTTAGCGTTCTCTATTAAAATATGGTATTTCCCACACTATGGTCTTCAAGACTCCTTAGATAAATATGACTTTAGTTTACCTTATTCTACAGATCTCTAGAAAGGTTAGTACTTTACTTCCTTAAATCTCAAAAAATATATTAAACGGTTAGTTTTCGTATTTACAAAACAAAATATATATTTAGTAATGAGGAAATTAGTTTAAAGGAAAAGGTTTAATAAAATTTAAATCTAACGGACGTTAAAATTAAACTTCCATCTCAAGGACAAGCGCCAAAATTTCTCGAACGTTCCTGCTTTTTTAGTTTCATTTCTTCTGTAAACAAAATTTCTTCTTCATCAAACAACGGCAACCCAAATCGAAATTAATTTTCTTCCTCAAACTGATTTACAAGCGCAATCGACTTCAGAATCTAAGTTGATGAACGTAAATCAAAATATTTCAATAAATTCTGAACATATAAACGATGAACCTACGATTTCAAAAAGTAGGGTTTCGAATACTACGCGTACAGCAGTAAAGAGAAGGCGAAAAACTATTTCATCCACGGCTGTCGATTCGAATGATATTGATGAAGATACAAAGAGGACGAAAAAATCTAGGGCATGTAAAACTATGAATGAAGACGACACGAAGAAACAACAGCTTAGTAATGAAAACGTCAACAGAAAAAGAAAGATAAAGGTATAACAGCTGATTATTTTTTTTTAAAAAAAAAGATAATTTTACAATGATAGTTCAATTATCATTAAATTCGTTATTGAATGATAGATCAATACATCATTTGATTTGTTGCATGTATAATATTGAAATATGAGATGATGGATGAACATAGCATTTAGTCTTTGACAAATGATAGACAATAATAGGATGAATATTTATAGATGTAGAAAAATATAGCATTGAAAAAATGCTAGACAAACATATCATGATAGAATGATGGTTGAATATATCTTTTTATTTATTGTATTTGTTATGATGGTATGACAAATGGTTATATATTGAATGATTGTTCAGTATATCATTAGATTTACTGTATTAATAATTATTGAATGATAGTTTAATATATCATTAGATTTACTGTATTGAGAATTATTGAATGATAGTTTGATATATCATTATATTTACTGTATTGATAGTTATTGAATGATAGTTCAATATATCATTAGATTTACTGTATTGATAGTTATTGAATGATGGTTCAATATATCATTTGATTTACTGTTTTGATAGTTATTGAATGATGGTTCAATATATCATTTGATTTACTGTTTTGATGGTTATTGAATGATAGCTCAATATATCATTTGATTTACTGTATTAGATTTAGTAGTAAATTACGCAATCATAGTTGAAAAAATTGATAGATAAAAATAAGAAAGCATTTAAAAAATGAGACATGAAAATAACATTATAGTTTGTTAAATACCAAATTATTCATCCACAGTTTTTTTACAGGGATCAAAAGGTAGAACATTGAAGAAAGCAAAAATAACAGATGGAAAAAAACCAAAGAAAGTATCTCAGAAAAAAATAATGTATAGATGTAGCTTACTTCCAATGATAAAAAATTTCACGAAAATTAAGGAAAAAGGAGGTTATCTTGTAGATCAATTGAACTATTTAAAACAAACACCTTTCGGAAAATTTATGCTAGTGTTTTTTAAAGAAATTTTAACCGTAGCTGATTTTACAAAATCATCAAAAACCTTAGATAATATCATAGAAACATTTTCTATCAACGACGAAGCTTTTAAAGTGGGGAATATTTTTTTTAAAAACGTGAAGGTGTTTCAATTCCCTTTTGATTACCTTTGTATGGAATAAATATTTTTCCATTACCTAAAATGAGTTTACAAATCCTACCAGACAATTTTAAAGATTTTGTACTAAGAAATTTTGGAATAATAGAGCACATCACAAAGGATCTTACAATTGCAAAGATAAATAATGTGTTGGAAACACAACAATTTCAACATGAAAATGATTTTCCAAAACTGCTTATTATTCTTACAATGATAACCTTCTTCTTTCCTGATAACCAAAGATACTTACCATGGGGATATATTCCCTATATCCTTGATCAAAACAAAATGAACTCAGTATCTTGGCCAGGTTCAATTCATCATTCATTTATTAGAGCATTGACGGCTTTCAAAACAAAGCCAAGAAACATGCAGGGTTGTTCAATGCTCCCATTTGTAAGTACAAACATTCTAAATTTACGTTAATGCATCTATCTCTATAAATTAAATTATACACATTATATGTTTTAACAAGCAATATTTCATTTGTTGTTTTTCCTATGTAAGCATGTGAATTTGATATCTCCATTAGCATCATACTGTTCTACCTTACCTAGATTTGGGAAATGGAATATCATAAACTTGAAAAAGGTCATTTCAAGAGAAGCTTTAATGAACATGGACTGTAGAAAGGTATTATTTATCACACCAGTATAAGAAATATATAATGCTAGATATATATATATATATATATATATATATATCATAACATAGTGTATGTCAATAGTTTTCATTTTGTTATTATACAATCATAATTTAAATGATAGTTACATATATCAGTTCTGCACAAGTACAATTTTCTATAGGTGCTAGTAAAGAATAATAGTCAAATATACCATCACTTGAAAAATGACAATTATATATAAAATTAGTTCATTCATTGTATGTTACCTCATTCAGTACTATTTATGTTATTACATAGATTTTTGTTGAAAAAAGAAACCTGACTGAAGATGAAAAAGCACATCTTCAACAAAAAAGCCAACAAAAATTTGTCCAGCAGGATGCCAATGAGAATATTGGGATGCACAAAATAGAAATTTTGGAAGAGACATCTAAAAAGCAAGCTGACTCAATCCAGCAGTACACTGAAGATTTGGAAAATAAATTAAAGAAAAGTGAAAAAGAATTAGAAAAGGAGAAACAGAAAAGAATACAAGCAGAAGGCACTATCATACAATTGAGAAAAGAAATCAAGATTTTGAGATCGAAAGCAAAAGTAGAAATAGAACCACCATCATTTGATCTCAATATAACTTGGGAAATTAAAAAGGTGCAGCAAGAGAAAGAACAACATGATCAAAACAAACCTTCTGAGGCAACAGAAAAATCACCAACAGTGCACGAAAAAACATAAAAGAAACCAAGCTCTTTAGTTTTGAGGGTTAAAATGCGCCAACGAAGGAGTGAAATTGATTCTGATTGCCATTATGAAATTATTCACAGAAAAACAAAGAAAAATATGGACAATGAAAACAAAAGCAGCAAGTTGAAACCAAGGAAGGTCAGAAAGGAAATACAAATAAACAGAAATAGAGGAACAAAATGAAGAATCAGATTATGAACATGAATCTGAAATTGAAACAGATGAACAAGTCACAATAATTGAAAATGAAGAAATTATTGATGTTGATGGATACTCGCAATCAAGTAAAACCTACAAGAGTAAAGATATCACAAAAAGCATTATTCTATTATTATTGAATGAAGAACAACAAAACAATTTTTTTTACTTTCTTCAAATTTAACGAAAATGAGAAGTAAGAATTCTGATATTTTTTCTTTCATTATATTTGTAATTAAATAAAATTGAAGAAAAATCAACTTGTCAATTATTGATTTTCAATTAAAGCAGTGTAGCATATGAAAAAGATGAAGGACACAAAGGAGGAATCACAATAGTTAAATCTATGCTGGAAGCTGTTCTGTTTGAGAGGGTTACAGATGGACAGATATGCATAAAATTAAAATTATAATAGTAAAAAACTATACATAAATATATAAAATGAAAGAAAGATAACAAAAACTAGCATTCAACTTTTCAAAATGCATATGAGTGAAATGAATGAGAGAGTGGCAGCTAAAAGTAGAATTAGTATTTTTGAAATGCAGATAACGGTATAGAATGGGAGAATGATTGATAAAACTGTCATACATAGTTTTTTAAGTGCATATAAGTGTATAGGATGAGAGAATGATAGTTAAACTAGCATTCAAAGTTTCAAACTGCGTATAAATGTATTGAATGAAAGAATGGAAGTTAAAAATAACATGATATTTGTAAAGGGCATATAAATATATAGAATGTCCAAGATGACTGTTTAAACGATCGTTTGCATTTTTCACTGCATATAATGCAGTAAACATGTAAATGAAAGCGAATACTACCATTAATATTTCTGGTCCAAAAAAAAATATCCCACAAAACTTACAGCCTTCTTTGTTTGGTTTAACAACTTATTGATTGGTTTTATTACAATCAAGAGATGTATGAACACAGTTACTACTTCACCACAATGGTGATGGTAAGTACAAACTTTTCATTATAAATGTTAAAAAATAATATGAAGTATTCAAATACATATGAATGTGCAGAATGCTTTAGTACATGACCAGCAAACTGTTATCAAAGACATGGTCATACCAACAATAGACGTCATTGTCAAAGATGAATTTACAAAGAAATTTTTCTTCCCTCTACATTATGCAAACCATTGGAGCTTGTTGATGCTAAACTATGAAACCATGCAGTGGAGTCATTATGATCCAACCAAACCGAAAACTAGATCAACAAGGACTTCAAATCCCAGCTATAACCAAGCCATCATTCTTGTAAGAAAAGTATAATTTTGAAATCACTCTAAGATTAATATACAACACTAATTTTTCTTATTGCCGAAAGACAAAATTGAGATGATGTTCAACAATAAATGGGCAGAACTAGGAATACTGAACATAGAATTTCACAAACCTAAAGTACTGCAGCCTAAAAGCCCACCACAGGATTCTGATTCGTAAGTGACTAATTTATTCATTTCTTCTCTGGTTTAAACTATCATTTCTATTTTTAAATTGCAGCAGAATGCATTAAATATGCAAAATAACAATTAAAACTAGCATTTCTAATGGACATTTATTGAACAAAAAGATTATGTATAAAGTGCACATTCCACACGTAGCAATGATGCATCTATGATTGCAATGATTAATACAGTGATCAAAATATAAAGCAATATTTTAGAATTCTAGAGTAAAAATGCAATATTATTTTAGCATTAGGTATTACTGTAATATTAGCTAATATTCCTATATATGAAACAGACTTGATTGTGCGTTTTTTGTCATGGTAAACATGAAAAAACTGGACAAGGATCAGATGCCAGAAAAATATCCAAAGGAAATGCTTAGAAACCTAAGAGTTGTAGTGGTGTATAGCATACTCAATGATCCACAATACAGTTGGTCAGTGGAGAAACTCTGCAAAGATTCTACATAAGAATAGCTACTGCATTTTAACTTCTTAGAACTTTGAATATATTTCAACTGAACCACTTCTGCTAATTGAACTGAGACGGTGTCTATCTGAAATGGAGTCTGAGATGGAGTCTGAGATGCAGTTTTA
The DNA here is from genome assembly GCA_030765085.1 of Allium cepa. Classification (NCBI taxonomy): domain Eukaryota; kingdom Viridiplantae; phylum Streptophyta; class Magnoliopsida; order Asparagales; family Amaryllidaceae; genus Allium; species Allium cepa. The sequence continues at coordinate 178,617,078 of CM060930.1, forward strand.
TATGTTTTCCAATGCTTGTATTTTTTTCTCAGTGTATAAACTGCTCAGATGAATTTGAACTTCTTGATTTGAATTTGATTCGATTATAGTTGTCTGTTTTTAATGCATGAACTACAATGTTTAAACTATGGATATATTCGAGTGTCATTTTTATGTGTTTTTTGATACTTTTACTGTATTTATGATGTGCCAAATAATGTTTTATACTGAAATGCTAGATAGAACAAGCATTACGCGAACATACATTTCTCAGTGATTGAACTGTGATAAATAATGTGTGAATGTAGCCATATAGCATTTGTATATGATTTCCAATGTTTGAACTCCATTTCAAGTATGATGACTACTGTTTACACTGTAACGCTAGTTATAATTAGCATTTAACTGAAATGATAAGCAGCAACAGGCGGTTATGGAGATGGCAGGTGCTGCGGTAGAAAGATAGAGATGGTGGTTTTTTTGGAAATTATGAAGGCAGAGGCAGTAGGTTGTTGTATGGTGATAATGAAAGTGTTGATGTATGAAGAAAATGGGGGAGATGGCAGCAATTTGGCAGTGGTAGTTTGAGTGTGGAATGTATAGCAGCATCCAAGTAAAGATGTAGTTTAAAATGAAGTAGCAAGCAATAGTGGTAATTTAAGTAGTAAAGTGTAGTATGATGTTGGGGTGGTGATGAAGTATGCAGGGTGGAAGAAGTGATTGGTATGGGGATGACTGGTATGCACAGTTGTGACAGAAGTAAAGAGATTAGTTTGCACAGTAAGTGAAGTAGTTGTTGAAGGCACTGTTTGCTGTGTACCAGTGTATATTGTTTTCTGTTATTTTTTGAAACAGAGAGATGCAGTCTACATAATGAAGACATCCCATTTACAAATTAGTGTTAATTCTTTTTTTCTAACTGCTGTTTCTAACAATAATGAAAGATACTCAATTACAGTATATAAGAAATATGGGAGCAGAAGTTCCCCAATATCATATAAACAGTACATAATCATATTGGCAAATCATTACAAACCACTTAAATAATCTCATAAGCTAATCATATAAACAGAATATCATCATCATCAAATCTTTTATTCTTACTCAACAGCTAACTCAGTTCCATACAATGACAGATGATGGGTTTCAATGACAGAGAGATGCATACATGATTAAAATGAAATGCTAGTTACAACTGGCATTGGACTAAAATGATAAATACATATAACATTGAGTAGAAATTTTAATACCAAAATGCAGAGAAACGGCAGATATTAGAAATTAAAAAAATTAACCAAAACAATTCACAGTTTATTTTCTAATGATTTCCCAAAGTCTGACTTCATTTTTCTGTAAGCTTTAGCAGCTGTACACTTAAAAACTTCTCAATTACAGTAACAAAACAAATAAATTTTGTTAACTTTTTAAAGAACGGAGACAATTCTTTTTGTTATGACCAACTTCATTACATTGACCGCATCTGTTTCTTTTACTTTGAAAATAACCAAATCCACCACGCCTCTTTGTAGATGGTCTTCCAGCACCACAAATTTCTTTAGAAGGCCTAATCAAAACATCGTTTTCAGCAGTAATTAGCTTATCAAAATCTGGAATTGGATTGATAGCATTAGCATACAAAGATCTGAAAGCATTAACAGTAAAATAGTCCTCCACAAAATCATAAACTGATAATCTACACTTCTTAATGCACTTAATTGCATGGACACATGGAAAACTAGTAACTCTCCATTGATTACAACTCCATAAACGATTTTTAAGATCAACAACCTGTGACTTAGGAGATTTAACTACAAACACGAATTCTGAAGACTTATAAACATCCCAACCAAAGCCATCATCTATTAACTTTGATAAACGTTCCTCCATAACAGGACAAAGATATGTGTCCATAGACAACATTCCTCTCTTCGTCTCGTCATTTGCTCCATAACTTTCACTCGAATACCATCCAAACAAGAAGTTATAGGCATACTCTATCTTCCAAAATCCATGAGTTGAAACTTTCTACAGCGTTTGAAGAATACTCACCATAACGCTTTCCTTGAAAAAACAAATCTGCCCAATGGTCAAAAGGTTTATCTCTTAAAAAAAATCTGCGGATGTACCCCCAATTTTTTTAAATTTAGAAAGATAACGCTCAAAATCATACACATTAGAAGCTCTAGCACAAAGTTTGAACAACTCCACAATAGATGAATTACCTTTAGCCGCCTTGACAATAGCACCAAAATTATGTTCCATGTGAAGTAAAAAATAGTTATGATATGAAGAAATATTTTAGGAACACCTAAAATGAGACCCCATTGACGATCAGACATAAAAACTAAAGACCGATCTTCATTAAGCATCCTTTCAGATGGGATAAAAACCAAGACCAATTAGATTCATTTTCATGTGAAACAGTACCCATAACAAGAGGAGAGAAACCTATAAATTAAATAATTAATGACAGCTCGGTACTAGGAAACATGAATTATATTAAACATCAAAACCTGTATTAAATGTTAATAATTTCTATTATGCACAATTAAAGTAGATTCAAAATGATATATGAATATAACATATGTTATTTTAAAGTCTTTTAGTTACTGCTGCATAAAATTTTATCTCTTGTTTTTGTAAACATTTCTACCATAAACATTTCTAGTGTAACCAGGTCAATCATCGAATGAAATAAAGCCAACAATTCTTGTGTAAACATTGCTACATTATAATTATGTATAACTTTGAACAATGGTAGCTTAATATATCAGTACTAGAAAAACAAATAACTAAATAAAACAAAACTAAAATGAAACTCATACCTTGGTTACCATTTTTAGATGTAGCAGCAAACAAAACATCCGGTCTTCCCTTCAAAGCAACTGCATCCAAAAAATATTAATGGCCGACAGTGTTTAAATCCAAGTAGACAAGCACCAGAACCAATATAAACTCTCTCAAACTGAATGGTTGAAGCATTAACTTCCATGGCCACATAACTACCAGGATTATACTTTTGCAATGCCTCTAAATACCAATGTAAGTCATTATATGACATAGCATCATCCCCATATATTTCTTTCAAAACCAACTGTTTTCCGCTATAAGTATAATAATATGAAAGAGTAGAATTGTACTCTCTTCTAAATTCCTTCATAATATCTTTTGTCTTCTTCATAGGAGCATCTCGAATTTGATCAACAATCAAAGATTTAACAAATCTACTTGAAATATTTACTTTATTAACATCTCTAAGACCGACTTCATACGAATGATCAAAATTGTAAGTTCTAATAAAAAACCGAAAGAGTAGACCAGGATCCGAAGAAGCATTAACATAAAACTTACAACCATCCTTCAACTAAGAGCAATTAACCGAAATTATATCTGGAGAATTCCTTACAAAAATCAAATCATAACCATTTTTTATTTGATATGCCATTAAAAACTCTCGAAAATCCTCAGCTCCATTAAACCAAAAACCAAGAAAATCCACAATAGTTGTTTGAGAACCTTTCTTCAACATATCTTTCAAATAATAAGAAGAATCGGCTTGTGAATCGCTATTTGAACCAGAATTACTACCAATTGAAGTGTTTTGAGCACTTGCATTGCCTAAACCACACCCACCAATATCAGCGTCCATAAAACAAACATTTTCCTTAATAGTAAACTTAAAATATTGACTCTTCTTGAAAATTAGAAAACACAGAATACTAATCAAATCTGAATCAGTATCAACAATTATATTCTTATTCTTAAGAATTTAAGATATCTCAATAGAAAATGTACTAAGATATGGCCAAACTTCACAGATTTCAGTCTTAACACTAAACAAAGAAGAGCCCATCGTGAGTCGAGTAGAATAACAATTCTCATTATGTTCAAAAATAACTAGCAAACTATTTGCTTCATTATTGTAGATACCAGTACTGCAAAAGAAATTACAAAACCAATTAACAAACTTACTTAATGTTATCAATACAGCAACAACAGAAAAATGTTAAATTAACATAACATAACAAATAGTAATAAAATTAAGAGATAAATGAAAGAAATATAAATTAATTAAAAAGAAAACAATATATAAACATAGCACAATCAAATTTAAAAAATGTATATGAATACAGCAGCAAAGAGTGCTATATAAATATAGCATAACGCAATATACTACATATGAAATTCACTAGAATGATAGATCAACACTGAAAAAGTTGAAAAAACCTTAAACTATGATGAAGAAACAGAATGATACACAATAAAATCTTACATTGCCATTGAAACAAATCCAAAGTAGAAACTCAAATTTGGAAGAAGACAAACTATGCAACATAGAAAGACAAAAATATACTTAATATTCGAACGATATTATATCAGAGGAAGACAAGAAGAATATCGAAACAAATAAAAGCAATATTCTTGAATCTAAGGAAATTGTTTGATAAAGATCCAGAGCAAGATCAAGATCGACGATAAAGAAACACGATGTAGATCGATGACAATCGAGAAGATCAAATACAAAACGCGTCCTTGAATCGAGAAGATTGATGAACTAAGATTAGTAATATCAGAATAAAGGCGGAGAAGAAAAACAGAGGAAAAATTAAATTTTACATAATTTGTCCTTAGAACGAAAAAATAAAGCCCGCGTCCTTCAGACGAAAAAAATAATCCGCGTCCGTAGGCCCAAAAAGAGAAGTAAGAACTTCCTCCGGCCCATTTTCCTGTTTAGTAATAATAATTTTTATAGATGATAGCTTCCAATTTATACAATTTTTATACTTTTGAAAACAAGTTTTTACATTTTGAAAGCATTTTTCCTTGAGATCATTACTTACACCATGACAATTAAAAAGATTCTTAGAGAGAAGTGGTCTATGTCTAAAAAAGCTCTTGGTTCATGAATCATGACTTCTGAGACTCCTAGGCAAGGTATACCTTTTCACTAAGGAGAAATCCATAGAACCATCATTCGTGTCTTATAAGTAAAATTATTAGATAATTATATTGGTTAAGGTTCTTACAAAACTGCAAGGAATGTTTTTTTTATTTTCAAAAAGACACATAAGCCATAAGCCATTCTTATGAAGGTCAAATGAAGTAGCCATTCGTAAAGATATAGACTAAGAATGTCATAAAATATCTCCGAGATCTATCAAAACCAGCATTGAACGCTTTCGTTTGTATTAATAATTTATTTTTTAAATGGCTTTATAAAATTTCTGCATTCCATGGCTAACTTTGTGATGAAATAACTATTAGTAAAAAGTTAACTCTTGTTTGAGAAACTATTAGTTCACCATATAGTCTCTTTATCTAAGATTTAATTTTATACCACGAGATATTCAAAGTCCTTTCTCAGTTACGGCCGCTTCTAGCCGTGAGTTGAATTTACTGACGGTGGTTGATAATCAAACAAAGGTGCCAGATAATGATTATATACTGCTATGGTATTTTTGTTTTGGTATGGTTATATGCTACTTGGTTATTATTCTATGTTTTTTTTCTTTCTGAATGTTGGAATATAAACTTGATTTATTAGTTTCTAAAGAATTCTTGTATTATGTTTATAGGGGGTGAGAGTTCTAGAATTATGTTTTCTTTGTAATCAAGCAAAAGTGTTTCTAGAATTATGTTTTTTTTGTAACCAAGTAAAAGTATTTCTAGAATTATGCTTTCTTTGTAATCAAGCAAAAGTAATTCTAGAGTGATCTATTAGGGACAATAAATAGAGGAGCTCTCCCCTCATTTGTAATCAAGCAATCTAGTAAAGGAAAAATAATATCAAAGCATTATTTGTGAGAACAAGTTTCTTCTCTCAAGTCTCCAACCTTTTTTTTAATATATATTTCAACAAAGTGGTATCAGAGCCAGGTTTAGGGATGACTTCCAACAATATGTTGCAAGCTCAACTTCCTCGTTTGACGGGAAAGAATTACAATCAATGGAGCATTCAAATGAAGGTCTTGTATGGCTCTCAAGATCTTTGGAAGATTGTTGAAAATGGATATGAAGAACCGGAGAATCAAGCAACACTTTCAACATAAAAATTGAATACTTTGAAAGAGCTTCGAAAGAAGGACAAGAAGACTCTTTATTTTATCTATCAAGCGGTGGATGAAGCAATTTTCGAAAGGATCTCTTCGGCATCAACATCAAAGGAGGCATGGGACATCCTCAACAAGGCGTACAAAGGTGAAGAAAAGGTAAAGATGGTAAGACTTCAAGATCTAAAATGCGAGTTTGATTCAAAATGAAAGAAAGTGAATCGGTGGAGGAATTTTATAATAGAACTATTTCTATTGCTAATCAACTTCGAATCAATGGTGAAAAAATTTCGGATAAAAGAATTATTGAAAAAATTCTTCGAAGCATGACAAGGAAATTTGAGCATGTTATTGTTGCTATTGAAGAATCAAAAGATTTGAATACTTTCTCTCTTGAAGAATTGTTGAGCTCACTACAATCTCATGAGCTTTGCATCAAACAATTTGATTTCTCTCCTTCCAAGCAAGCTTTTCAAATTCGAGACACCAACCGTGGTGGATTTAGAGGAAGAGGTGGAAGATCAGCCTATGGTAGAGGACAGGAAAGAGGCCAAATTCAAAGTGAAAATTCAAGCCCATCTCAAGGAGGAAGAGGAAGAGGTCGTGGAGGATACAGTGGAAGAGGAAGAGGTAACTCTTATAATATTCAATGTCATTATTGTCATAAATATGGCCATATGAAAAAGGATTGTTTTAAAAGAATTAATGATGAAAAAGATAATTTTAATTTTCTACATGAGAATTTGGAGACGAAAGTATGCTTCTTGCTTGTAATGTTCAAGAAGCTTCTTTTGATGATATATGGTATATTGATAGTGGTTGTAGTAACCACATGACTAGAAATAAAAGTTGCTTTATGAATTTTGATGAAAGTGTCCAATGAGAAGTCAAGACAGGTGATAGAAAAAGGCTCATTGTCAAAGGCAGTGGCGATATTCCGATACGGACAAAGCAAGGTACAAATTATATTTCTAATGTTTATTATGTTCCCAATCTTAAATACAATCTTTTGAGTGTTGGGCAACTTTTAAAGAAGGGACATAATGTGAATTTCAAAAATGATTTATGTGAGATCAAAGACAAAACCTGTGTTCTTATTGCAAAAGTGAAGATGACACCAACAAAAATGTTTCCATTGAAAACGAAGCATTTCCATGTTTTGCTAATATTGTTAATGACAAGTCAGGGTTTGGCATCTTCGTTATAATCACTTTAGTTTTAGCACTCTATCCAAGATTTGCAAAGATCATATGGTGAGAGGCATCCCAAATATTAGCAAACAAGATCAAGTATGTGAAAGTTGTTTTTTTGGCAAGCACCATCGAGATCCATTTCCAAAAGAATAGGCATGGTGAGCAAAGAATCCTTTGGAGCTAGTGCATTCGGATTTATGTGGACCTATGCGCACAAACTCTCTTGGAGGTAATCGGTATTTTCTCACTTTTATTGATGACTATAGTCGCAAGATGTGGATTTACTTTCTCAAAGAAAAATCTCAAGTATTTGAAGTATTCAAGAATTTTAAAGCACTTGTGGAGAAGCAAAGTGGTTTTTCTATAAAGACACCCCAATCCGATCGTGATAGAGAATATATGGCAGAAGAATTCGAAAATTTATTAAAGGATCATGGCATTCATCATCAATTAACGGTCCGCTCAACCCCTCAACAAAATGGGGTGGCCGAAAGAAAGAACCGTATCATCATGGAACTTGTTCGAAGTATGTTGAAGACAAAAGGATTGCCTAAAATATTTTGGGCCGAAGCTGTAGCATGTGCATGCTATGTTCTCAATCGTGCAGCAACTAAAAGTGTTCAAGGAAAGACTCCACAAGAAGCATTTTGCAGTCACAAGCCATGTGTCTCCCACTTTCAAATTTTTGAAAGCATTTGTTACTCTCATGTGCCGGATGCAAAGAGAGGAAAACTTGATGAAAAATCTGAAAAGTGCATCTTTGTTGGCTATAGTGAAAGATCCAAGGCATATAAATTATATAACCCCATCACAAAGAAGACTATTATTAGTCGTGATGTAATTTTCAATGAGGAAGAAGCATGGGAATGGAAAAATGAGAAAAAGAGTACAAGTATCTTTCTTGATAATGATGAATTTGAGCCAATTGAAGAAGAAGGATCGACTCCACCTACTCCGCCATCTAATTCTCCTCCAAGCTCATCATCTTCAAGTTCAGAATCAACACCTAGAAGGACAAGACCTCTTGCGGAGATTTATAAAGAAACAAGAAAAATTTTAGAAGATGAATTTGTTGATTTTTCTTTATATGCAACTGCGGGTCCAGTTGATTTTGAAGAAGCCGCCAAGGAAGACAAATGGAGACACCCATGGATCAAGAAATTGATGCAATTGAAAGGAACCAAACATGGAAGTTGGTTGAAGTACCTGAAGGGAAGAAACCCACTGAAGTCAAATGGGTTTACAAAACAAAGTTGAATGCACAAGGTGAAGTTGAAAAACATAAGGGACGGTTAGTTGTGAAAGGCTACAAGCAAAAGTATGGTGTTGATTACAAAGAAGTTTTTCCTCCCGTGGCATGCCTTGAAACAATTCGTTTGGTAATTTCATTGGCCACTCAAAATAAGTGGCAAGTTTATCAGATGGATGTTAAATTTGCTTTCTTGAATGGAGTACTACAATAAGAGGTGTACATTGATCAACCTTTTGGCTATGTGATAAAGGATGAAGAGCATAAAGTCTATCGGTTGAAGAAGGCATTGTATGGCCTTAAGCAAGCCCCTCGTGCATGGTATAGTCGCATAGATGACTATTTCGTGAAGATGGGATTCAAGAGGTGTCCATTTGAGCATACTCTTTACATAAAGGAGAACAAAGGTAACATTCTCATCATTGGTTTATATGTGGATGATTTGATTTTTACGGGAAATAATCTTGATAATATTAAAGAATTTAAGAGAATATGATGCAAGAATTTGAGATGACCAACTTGGGTCTACTTCATTACTTTGGTATTGAAGTAAAGCAAGATAATGATGGTATATTTATCTCTCAAGAAAAGTATGCAAAAGATTTGATGAAGAAGTTTAGAATGAAAGAGGCAAAGCCAATTAGCACTCCAGTTGAAGTTGGCTTGAAACTAAGTAATGCTGACAACTCTAAATATGTTGATCCAACAGTGTTTAGAAGTCTTGTTGGGAGTTTGATGTATTTGAGATATGTGCGTGGAACACTTGGGAGTAGAATTTATTGTCAAAAGATAAATGATTCTAAGGTGCTTGGATATTGTGATAGTGATTGGGCCGGAAGTGTTGATGATAGTAAAAGTACTTCGGGAAATGTTTTCTATTTTGGATCAAGTGCAATCACATGGATGTCAAAGAAACAACAAGTTGTGGCTCTCTCAACCGCCGAGGCAGAATATATTTCACTATCTTTAGCTAGTTGTCAAGCTTTATGGATTAAATGGGTGCTAGAAGAACTTAAGCATACTCCAAAAGAAAATCCACTTATATATTGCGATAGCAATTATGCTATAGCACTCACTGAAAATCCAGTTTATCATGGGAGGAGCAAGCATATAAGAATCAAGTATCATTTCATTTGAGACTTGGTTGGGAAAGGAGAAGTAGTTGTCAAGCATTGCAAGAAGCAAGATCAAATTGCCGATATTTTAACAAAGCATTTGAAGTTGGAGATTTTTAAGGAGTTAAAGAAGAAACTTGGTATGCATAAAAGTTTAGCTCAAAGGGGGGCAAATCAAGTTTAAAGGGGGGTGTTGGAATATAAACGTGATTTATTGGTTTCTAAAGAATTCTTGTATTATGTTTAAAGGGAGGTGAGAGTTCTCGAATTATGTTTTCTTTGTAATCAAGTAAAAGCGTTTCTAGAATTACGTTTTCTTTGTAACCAAGTAAAAGTATTTCTAGAATTATGTTTTCTTTGTAATCAAGCAGAAGTAATTCTAGAATGATCTATTAGGGACTATAAATAGAGGAGCTCTCCCCTCATTTGTAATCAAGCAATCTAGAAAAGGAAAAATAATATCAAAGCATTATTTGTGAGAACAAGTTTCTTCTCTCAAGTCTCCAACCTTTTTTTAATATACATTTCAACACTGTAAACATTGCAATTTTATTTGGGATGAAAATTACATTTATTTTCAATATTCTTAACTTAAGATAGTATCTAAAGTAGATTCATTATTCATATTGTTTTCCACTTCCGTAGTATAGTTTTGAGGCGAGAATTCTACATTGGGTTGGCATATATATTGGCTTGGAATGATAAGTGAATGCGTGCTTTAAAAAAAATACACTTCAGACTATGTAAAAAGAGGCTGAAAATGTACTGCTGCAAGCAAGCACTAGGTGGAGGTGTGATTAAGCGGACTTGGGAATTGAATCACTCGCTAAATGTAGGCTATAAACGTCAGCCTGAAGTGCTGTGACTGTTTGCAACTGGGAGGCTAGCCGAAGCTTGAAAGGGACAAATGAGAGAGATCATGCAGTAGAGAGACTTGAGCAAGCAAAGATGAGATTGTAATAACAGAAACTGCTACTGTCCCTCCTCAGATGTCACTTTTTACACTTCCTATTCAAATTTTCAACTATTCATGATGTTTGTTGTACCATGGCTGATATTATTCTTTAGCCTATTAAACTCATGTAGAAAACCGAGGCATTTATAGCCTATATGTACCTATTTCATAATACCCCTATCCAATACATGCTCTACTAGGAAATTAACCAGTCATTTCATATATAGCCAACTTATTTCCTAATATCAAAATTTTGATTACCAATAATTTTAGTTGGACACATGGTCAATAAGTTCACTTGACATTCCCACGTGTATGACACACCCACACACGCATGAAAACTAGCACATGTACATGCACACATGCGCAAAGCTTGTATAAGAATATCAGAATTTGAATTCTATCGTGTGAACATCAATATATACATAAAGCTTGCATAAGTGATTATGTCACCTCGTGATTACTGTGTAATTATTTTATCCAGGAATTTTATAATGCTTTCTACCATTAGTAGTAAATTTTTTAAACGAATATATAATACAACTATCATCGCAAGCGTAACCTACCATTGAATATGTTTTCATCATATAAAGTTAGGTAATTTCCTCCTTGCATGGAATTGTTTGCAATAGGACATACTGAAAGAATATGAGATGCAACAGTAACCCTAGTGTATGATATAATCTCTGAGATACGGGTGTGGTAACCCTTTTGTATAATACCCACACCGTTTGTTTTCTGTCTTTTATTTGTTGGGCCAAGATCAGTTTCAGCCGATCATTATTTCTTTAAATACAATACGCTGTACTTCTCAGTTATTTAGATTATCATTCAATAAAATCACTCTTCCTTTTTACAAATAATTCTGCCGTGTCAAATTTCATCTGCAAGTTAAATTTTCAACTTGGTATCAGAGCCATCATCGCCTAACGACAGCTCATCTGGCTTATTGGATCTGAATTATCATCAGATATAATATCATCATCTAATATTCAGTTTACTCATCAAAAAATTATCATCGTATGAGTATAAATCAGTACCATACCTGAAGATCATAGATCTTGGTTGCAACTGAGCAGATAAAAAAAGCAAACCAAAAAAAAGTACATCAAAAAAAAACTTATCATCAGAGTCAAGAAAATCGTCAAGAAATCATAAAGAAAGCTGTTACCTCGCCAAGAACTCATCAGTCAAACCTCATCACTTGAATTATGGCTGTAACTAACATGTTTCTTTCTTTGTCTGAATTTCTCCTGACTCTGTAAGTATTCTTGATTCATTTTTTGATCATATACCCTTCAAGATATCATGGCAGGAGATAATGACAGTTCTGCCACATCAAGTACTTCATCTAACTCACATCAGAATGCCACTGAAAGCCTCATAAGAACTGTGATAAGCCCAAGCTGATTACTACACATCTTGAAGAAGATAACTATCTTCTTTGGAAACTTCAAGTGGAGACTGCCATTAGAGGCTATGGTCTCGAAGAGTTTCTTCTTGGCACCATTACTGTTCCACACAGGTTCATAACTGACCAAGAAAATAAAACTGTCAGTAATGATGAATTTATGAAACATCAGAGACAAGACAGCTTAATCTGTTCATGGTTGCTATTATCTATAAGCATTAAGCTACTGACACAAGTAATTGGAAGCAAGACAACAAATGGAATCTGGTCAATAGTAGTGAGAATCTTTAATTCTCAATCTGCTACCAAGATCATGCATCATAAGGGACAATTACATAGTATCAAGAAAGATAATCTGACCAAGGGAAAGTATCTAACAAGGATAAAAATATTATATGATCTTCTTGAAGCAGCAGGTCACAAAATTCCCACCTTTGAACAAGTGTTAATCATATCAAGTGGGTTAAGTGAAGAATATGAAGCTGTAGTGGCTGTCATATCATCACAAAGACGGGTACCCTCTGAGGATGTGCACTATATCCTTCTTGCTCATGAAGGAAGAATTGAGTACAAGAAACCCAATGACATAGATATGTCAGCCAAATATGCCTCAAATTCCAAAAATAAAAGCTAGTACAGCAACAAGTCAGAATAAATCAACATAGAAACAGTTAACCCACAAGAGGAAGAGGCAGAGGAAGATGGAGCAACAACAATAAACCAAAATGTCAAATCTGTGGAAAAAAATAGGTCACACTACTGCTAAATGTTACTTCAGATTAAACTTGAAATATGTACCAAGACAGAATGCAAACAATCAGAGGAATGGCAATCCAAGTGCAAACTTAGCACAGGTTCAACAAGATCAAAGTGGGCAGTCAGATTTGTGTAGAAATCAGATTAGCAAACCAGAACACATTCAAGATGAAGCATGGTATCCCGATTTTGGAGCAACCAATCATCTAACAAGCAATCTTCACAACTTTAATCTTGGAAATAAAGAGTATAAAGGTAAACAATCAATTTGCATAGGGAATGGTAAGTGTATTAGAATAACTTACACTGGTAAGACTTGTATTAATTAAAGGTGTCAGGCAGTTATTCTTGAATAATTTGTTAAGAGTTCCAAAGATAAAAAAGAATCTCATCAGTGTTTCTCAATTTGCAAGAGATAACAATGTTTACTTTGAGTTTTTTTCCTAAGTACTGTTTATTAAAAGATATTTTGACCAATGAAACTCTTTTGCAGGGTGATACTGATAATGGCTTTACAGATTCAATTTTGTTAACTCCATCAGTACTGTAAAACAGCAAAATAATTGTGATTTGACTGAGGTGAATCAAATAGAAGAGAATAGGAGTAACTTTGATCTATGGCACTACAAACTGGGGCGCCCAAATGCAACTGTTGTTAAACAAATACTTAGTGAAAATAAAGTTCCTTTTGAAAATATTTCTGACCCATATATTTGTACTTATTGCCAAATGGGAAAAAGTCATAAATTAGCCTTTAATGATTCTTTTACTGAGTACTCTAATCCTATTGAATTAGTTGTTGCAGATATTTAGGGTCCTGCTCCAGTGTGTTCTGATTATGGTTATAGATATTACATATCTTTATTGCTGCACATTCTAGATACAGTTGGATTTATTTACTGAAAGCTAAATCTGAAACAAGCAATGCAGTGCTGCACTTTATTGCTTTAGTTGAAAATCAGATAGGTCATCATGAAAAAATTATGCAAACTGATGGGGGCTCTGAATTCAAGCCACTCATTAATTTCTTTAACAATAAGGGGATAATACATAGAACTACATGTCCTTACACATCTGAACAAAATTGGTTGATAGAAAGGAAGCATAGACATATAGTGGAACTAGGACTTACACTTTTAGCACAGGCACATCTACCACTAAAATTCTGGCCAGACACTTTTAATACAGTTGTATACTTAATCAATAGATTGCCAACAAGATTGCTAAAAGGTGAAAGCCCCATGGAAAAGCTGTTTGGCACTAAACCTGACTTCATGCTTTAAAGCCATTTGGATGTCTATGCTTTCCTAACTTAAGATAGTACAATGCCGATAGATTAGATTTTAGATCGAAACCATGTACTTTTTTGGGTTATCCTAACAATCAAAAAGGGTACAAATGTCTGGACAATAAGGGAAACTCTTTATTAGCAGGAATGTAGTCTTTAATGAACATGTATTTCCTTTTAGCAACTTAGACATGGAGACAACCAAAAAGGTGTACAATCCAAAGACATCTATACCTGATTTACCTGTGTATTCCAAAATCTGGCAACAGGAGACTGAGAGGACTGTAGGTACTAGTGATTCACAACTTACTATGTCAGACCAGACAAGCCATGAACTAGTATATGGATCCAGCTATCTCAGTCGGTCTCCTACCTATACAAATAATCAAAGCCAACAAATCAGTCAGTCTACAGATATTCAATTGAATCAAGATAGAAGCAATGATAATGAGACACACACTGAAGCTACACAGGCTAGGTCAGGTCATCCAATGATCACAAGATCTAAGAGTGGTATATTCAAAAGAAAAATTTACACAGCTGTCCGAACAACAGAAGAACTAGAGAACTTTGAACAAGCTATAAAGGACAATAATTGGAGAACAACCATGGATGAAGAGTACAATGCTCTTATAAAAAATAAAACTTGGGACTTAGTCAGTTTTCCACAGAACAAAAACATTGTTGGCTGCAAGTGGACATATAAGTTAAAGAAAAATGAAAATGAGACAATTAACAGATATAAGGCCATACCTGTGGCCAAAGGGTATACTCAATGGTATGGATTTGATTTCAATGAAACATTTTCTCCTGTGGTTAAACCTACTACTATTAGAATAACCTTCACTGTTTCTCTACATAAACAGTGGAAAATCAGATGGTTGGATGTCAATAATGCATTCGTAAATGGAACATTGCAAGAGGAAATCTAAATGGAATAGCCACAAGGTTAAAATCAAAGGCTTAATCATGTGTGCAAATTAAACAAGGCAATATATGGTCTTAAGCAGGCCCAAAGGGTCTGATTTGAGAAACTAAAGACCACACTTGTCAGATTAGGTTATCAGCCTACAAAATATGACAATTATTTATTCATTAGAATTAATAAAGAATCTATTATATATATCCTAATTTATGTTGATGACTTACTAATTACATAGAATGAGGAGGCAGCAATCAGTGAGCTTGTCCAGTATATAGACAAGTAATTTTCTATCAAAGATCTTGGAGATCCAAACTATTTTTTAGGCATAAAAGTTATCAGAAAATCAAAATCAGAAATTATTCTAAGCCTGAGAAAGTATATGAATGAAATACCGTACAAATCAAACATGGAAGAAGCCAAGTTCCACCAACACCTATGATATTTAATCATCAACTCTCAAAACACAGGGGAGAACCAATACTTAACATCAAACAATACAGAAGTGCCGTGGGAGCATTACAATACACAACCATAACTAGATCTGATATATCATTCAGTGTTAATAAGTTGTCTCAATTCTTGCATGAACCTCTTAACGAGAACTGGAAGGCTATAAAGAGGATATTAAGATATCTGAAAGGAACTACAACTTATGATTTGTTTCTAAAGGCATGCAAAAATCTTAATGTGACAGGATTTTTCTAATGCTGACTGGGCAACAGATCATGATGATAGAAAATCAATTTCTGGCATATACATTGGAGATAATCCAGTCTCATGGTGTTCAAAAAAGCAATCAACCATATCTAGATCCAGCACAGAAGCTAAATATAGAAGTGTGGCTATTGCAACAACAGTAATTATGTGGATTCAATCTTTACTTGGTGAACTAAAGATCAAATCTGATATCAAACAAGTGTTATGGTGTGATAACCAAAGCATTGAATACATGTCCGCCAACCCAGTTTTATACTAAAAAACAAAGCACATAGAGATTGACATCTATTTTGTTCGAGAACAGATTCTTAAGGGTCAATTACTTGTTAATCACATACCTGGGACTTACCAGAGCACAGACGTACTTACTTGGGCTCTGACTTACAGAAACTTCATAAGATTTAGAGAGGATCTAAACGTGAAGGACATCATCAGACATGGTATAGATATTGACCATACCTCTTTCGAACCAGTCGCGAACATCAAATCTCGAATCAAAGATCGTGTAGAGAAAGGAGCTCTCTCGAATTAGTCTCAAAGGCCAAAGATCCAAATTAAATGTCTCAGCATCCAAGATCTCAAACCAGAATTGTACGGGAAGAGAGGGAGAACAAAGTTTATCATAATCCAACATCAATAATCAAGTTTTCGCTTCCTCTCAAGTAAGTAGGAAACTCAAGTTTCTCACTTTCTCTCAAAATTTCATATCGAAGAGAAGAATGGTGTGCGAGCAACATGCCCTAGATTCGGGTTTGAGGGGGGAGTGAAAGAATATGAGATGCGGCAATAACCCTAGTGTATGATAAAATCTATGAGATACGGGTGCGGTAACCCTTTTGTATAATACCTGCACCGTTTGTTTTCTATCTTTTATTCGTTGAGCCAAGATCAGTTTCAGCCCATCATTATTTCTTTAAATACAATATGTTGTACTTCTCTGTTATTTAGATTATCATTCAATAAAATCACTCTTCCTTTTTTACAAATAATTCTGCTGTGTCAAATTTCATCTGCAAGTCAGATTTCAACTACATATAATAGTTTTTGCTGACCCTTAAGTGTAATTTATAGCTTTCCTCAATCTCAACTATAGGAATTAGCGAGCGAAGCTAGTATGGTTTAGTCATGGTTATTAACCCTTTTGAACTAAAACAAAACAAGCAATGTGTTAATGTTTTTTCGAAATCACCATATCTGAAATGAACTTTTTGCGATATCTAGGAAACTTCGAACAAACTTAGACATTAAAATTTAATCAAATTTAAAATTATTCCTCTATTTTATATTGACTGTAAAAGTATTAATTTTTATTTAGAATTCTGAAATCAGTTTCATGTTGGTCATTATAAACAAATGCGAAGTGGAAGAAAATAGTATGATGATTTATAACAATTAGAGTTTTGATAAAATGATTCTTTGTTATTTTCAGAAGAAAACTGGCACAAAATGATATCTCTAGCAGTACATACTTTGGTCATCATTTATAATAAAAAATTGTATTAAAGTGGACTGCTAACAAAGGCCTAATAGTCTATAACCGTTAGATGTGCAGATCCTTCTATCTGACCGTTGAGCATAATTACACTATCTTATGTTATATTTAGCAATGCCATATGAAGCCTTTATTATCTCTTATTATTACCCTACCACACAAAATATTTTATGTTTGCACCAAACACAGATATGCTTGCATGCGCGCCGAAATACAGAAATCTGTACATGTGGACATACATGTATGTATGTCTATGTGTATGTATATGTGTGGGTACGTATGTGAGTATGCATGACCCATTCCATTGGGAATGTATACGTTGTCACAGGATGGCTGAATCAAATTTATGCATCGATCAAATGAGCAGTGTAGCGTCCCACCTTTTCGCACGCTTTAAATCGACGATAAACCACACACGTCAGACTTAAACCATACAAAATGGCGGATTGTTATGGGGTAAATAAGAAAAAAGCAGGGAAAGAAAAAACAAAATAGAATCTTGCAGCCGAACGATATAATATAATAATTAAATATACAATTCATGAAACTATTTTATAAATATTTGATTATATTTATACAATACATATCATAGTTGCACATACAGTGAATAATAATCAATGCAGCGGAATACAGTGTGTAGTGGAAAAATATAATATGTATAATAATAATAATGAGATCTTCGTCTTCGTCCTCCAGAAATAAAGTTTTCGATTCCTGAAATGCTCGGACTGACCCAAGCGAATTGAAAAAAAAAACACTCGAGTCAGAACTAAAAGATCTTATGTAAGTTAAATCAACAAGAATAAATATAAGTGCAGTAACTTAAGAGATGCTCGGGATTCACATCTCCTAAGGATCCGTTAAACTATTTACTGTGTAATAATATTTCGCTATTATAATAATGTCTATTGTAAAATAAACTTACTTTTTAATAGCATTAACGGGTTACCCATATAGCTCTTAACACGTAATAGTCCCCAAAGTCTATCCAATATCATAGTCCCTCCTGATCGGGAAGCCACTAGAGGATACCACACGGGCTACGGGAGAAAACCAAACTTGTACAAGGTGCGATAGGGTAGGTGACACGGCATAGCTAGGCAATGCCAGGGTAGATATACCAATTGCTATCCGCACTGGTGGTAACGCATAGCACGCAGCTACCGCCCACCTCGAGCCACACCCCCAAATAAAAAAAATCAAAAGTGGCCACCGAATCAATCCAAAAGTCAAAGTATAATATCGAAGGGATGTGTCCGATCAAAGGTGCTTCCTCATTGGCCCGAGAATCGCTCTTGTTTTAGCCACCTTATGCCAACTCACGGGTGTCGGGTCCACGTATTTACCTCTAAGGAAACGCCGTCACCATCCTACTTCATTCTGGAATCCCCACCGCGTACACGGTTGTTAAAGTGGTTTTCGGAGTTGACAGAGAGTATGACAAATTCCGATCTCGGTCTCTTTAACAACCAAGCGTTATTATAACACCGCGGTCAATTTAAAATAATCATACTACAAACAGAATATAACATCTCTTTCAAAACATATAAATATGATATCATTTCTGTTTTAAAAACCCAAATCAATATTATTTTCAAATATATCCTTTTCTGAAACCATAACATTTTCAAAGTTCTAATATTTCGAAACCAAAACTTTTCGAAACCAAAACTTGAAATATAGCCTTTCATAACATAAAACTTTGAATCATAACTTTTAAACCTATTACACCACTTAAATGGTTTAAATATTAAATTACTTTATATAATAAAATAGCTTCTTCACCTTCACAAATCAATTCCAAATATAGATTTAAATCCGCAAATAAACTAATATAATTTCCATATATTCCAAAGCTTTAATTATCCCACCATTTCGAAACTTATTCTTTGATAATATCATATACATCAATTTCAACTACTATTATTTAGATTTGAAATATTTACTAAATAAATCAAATATCATTTTAGTAAAACCTTTAGACTTCAAATGACTGGATATTCTTTCAATTAACTTAACTTGATAATATTCATTTAAATCCATTGATATTCATTTAAATCCTCTAAACAAAAATCAAGTTATTAATTCATACCCTTCAAAACTCAATTTATTTACATTTCAAATCAATTTTTTCGAGGATAATTCTTAAATACTTTAATTTAAATCACATTCACATTCATCTCCCAACCTTAATTTTATTTGAGTCATTATAAACTCTATATACTATAGGATTTAAATAGATACTTAACCATTTTATGTAAAAGAAATCAAATTTTATTATTAAACTCATTTTTATTAATCAATTTTATACATAGCTTAAATTCAGGAATTTAACTATATATATATATATATAATAATATTTATACAACTGTAACGACCCTGGATTTTGGCCCCGGTTATTTTAATAAATGTTTAATCTACTTAGATATAAAATGTGAACTGATCATATTTAAATGAATACGATTTTGGAAATATTGCCATCTATTTATATAAACTGTATTTTAAAAAGGAGATTGATTTGGAAATTGAAATAAGTATTTCAATAATATGCCCAATAAAAATCTATCTCATATAATTACCTAAGATACTTTACGTTGTTTATATTTAGTATAAAATAATATATATAGATAATAATGTTTGAAATTATAAAATAAGTTTCTTAACAATAATATTAATAAATTTAACTCATATAATTAATTTAAAATGCTATATATTGTTAATATTTGTTAAATGAATACATATGCTTGATAATGTTTAAAGTTTAAAATCTAATCCTAGCAATATAAAATAATAAATGTAAAATGTAAGCCAAACATATGAATGTAATTTAAAAATTGTTAGTTAGAATATAAGATATAAATATAAGTCAGTAAACTTATGAAATATAATTTAAATGTTGAAGGATAAAATACAAAATAAAAATAAAAATAATAGCCATATGAATAAGTTTATAAATAAAATATGGAAGTAAGCAATGAAGTAAAAGAATAAAACACATGGCAATGTAATATGAAATGAACAAAGTTATATATATATATAGTTGTACTCACCATGTAACGACCCAGAATTTTAATTAATTAAAATTTGAATATTTAATTAATTTTAAATATTAATAAGTGAAATTTATAAGTTGAATAAATTTTATTTCGAATAATTGGATTTAATTGAATAATTAAATCGATAATTTAATAGTGAAAATATAGAAATAATAGAAAATTAAGTTAAATATGATTGAAAATGATTTGTAAAATTTTATTTTATCATATTGAAGTTAGAATGATATTTTAGAACTTTTAAAATTGAATTAAGAGTTTATTTGTGAAAATTGAATATTTTAATATTTAATCGACTAGTGAAATTAGTCAATTTTTGAACAGTCTCCAAATTGGACGAAACTAGTTTCATTGGATCCGTAATAGTTAGTTATTATCGGATTTCAATTATCGTAGCAATCGGAGTTATCGTTTGATCGTAGCAGCTCGAAACGCATCGAAATTGTTTTAATATTAATTTCGCGAGTTAAAATAGCAATTTTTCAAAAAGTCTCGGATTTCGCCGAAACCAGTTTCATCGGATCCGTAATGTGATATTATTGTAAGGTTTCAAATTTCGTGTCAATCGGATTTACCGTTTGTCCGGTGCAAGCTAAAACGCCTAGAAAATCGTTTAATCGGTTTAATTTTAAATCGAACGTTTATTGCCATAACTCGCACAAATGACCGGATTAGCTCCCGAAACACGTTCCATTGTGTCAACCTTAGAAACGCCAACTGGCACGCTTCGTTTGGAGTTCGGAAATTCCGGGTGAATAGTAAATTGAAAAAATTTCTATAAACCCCCCCCTCCCTCTTCATTTTTGCAAAATAATAAACCTAACCCTAATTCTCTAAGGCCAGCCGCCGGCTACAAATGAAAGGCCAGAAGTTCATTTTGATTTTTCTCAAAAATCTTCAAATCTATCAACTTTTACAACAAAGTTTCAACTGCAAAGTTGAAGATCATCACGAGATCGTCATATCCAACGGCTATGATCGCGAATAGGTTAATGGATTGGCGGCAAATCGAGGTGGAAGGGGGGCCGAACGCGCACGTTTTTAACCTGAATAGGAGGCCGAGCTTCATGCTCTTTAGGCCGAGCGTGGCTTTTGCGAAGGGGGTCAGGATGGTGGCGGAGTGATGACGTTTCGATGCTCGTGGTGGCCGAATTTTTAAACCCTAATATCAAAGCTATGGGTTCTCTTGCGTGTTTTGTTTACTGGGAGTGAACGTGAGTTTGGGGAAGGATGTAGCGCACGGTCATGATGCAGGGGATGGAGATCTAATGGCTATGATTAGGTTAAGAAAATAATTAAAATAGAAATTGTTGTAAATTTTAATTATAAAAATCGTGTAACTTCAAATATGCATAACCTTTTCATACGAGGTCGAAAACGCGCGAAACCAGTTGCGTTGGAATCGTATGGACGAGCACTATGCTATGAAATTCGATTGGAGTCATATGGAGTTAGTGAGAATTTCGGGTAAAATTAAACGCGCGTTTAATTTTATTCGAAATAAATCGCTAAAACGAAATTGAAATCAAGGTGAGAACTTCTCACTCAATCGAATCAGTTTCGATTTTTATTTTAAATAGTTAGATTTAAAATATTTGAATGCATGTTTGAATGATGATTGTCATCTGTTGATTGTTAAAATAGACATTATGCGCCGTTAGTAAGCGGATGTTATTTATTAAAAACATATACCGCGAATATTTCATAAACAGTGAAATTGGTATTATCTATGTACTTGGATTTGATTTCCCGCAGTATATAGCGGATGAGACCCTATTGCACCGTCTATTAAGCGGATAATATTTTAAATCCCATATACTGCGATAATTTCGTACTGGAATGGAATTGGTATTGTGCTAACATCTTTGGATGCAGGAAAACAGGTTGGAGGGATCCAACTGGATTCCTCAACGGTATTTATTTGATTATGGATATTTTGATATTCATTGATTATCATATCGATATATGATATCGTTGTTGTCGTGATTGACTATTTGGTATGTAGCATCACTGGGCCAAATTTTGGAATTTTAAAAGGATTTTAAAGTGATTTTTGAAAGTATACGTTTATAAAATATTTTTGGAATCGATCCATTTTAAATAAATAAACGTTATAATTTTATTGTTATAAAAATTATGATTTTTGAGAAATATAGTAAAAAGTTGATTTTTGAAAATATGGGGTTAAAGATTTTATAAAATAGTTTAAATTGGGATTTTTGAATTTATTGTGAAAAGTTTAAAAATAGGATTTATAAAATTTTATTATTTTATAAATCAAAATGATGAAATTATAAAGGACTTTGAAGACGTTTTGAAATAATAGTATAAATTGATTTATATAAGAGATTTATAAATTGATAATTTGTAAATTAAAATGTTAGAATTTTAAAACGAGTTTTTATAAGTGTTAGAATGAATTGTGAATGAATTTCATAAATGAATGAAATTTATAGAATTATAAACGGTGAAGTTATAAATGGAATTTTATAAGCAGTAGGTTTATAAAATTTGTAAAGTTATTTGAAGAATAGATTTGGTTAAATAAATGAATCTTATATGTTATAAGATTTATAATTTGGAAAGTCTTTAAAAGAACGATTTTGTAAAATAATCGTTTTATAAGCATTTAACTTATAATATGAACTTTTAGTATATAATTGAGTTATGAATTGAATATAGGTTAATAAAGGAATTTATAAACGTTGTTTTATAAATCCGCAAACGACTTATTTTGATAAGTAAATTGTTATAACTTATTTATGGAGTTATATTCACGTTTAGTGAATAATCCTTTAAAATAAAATGAATAGAAAGGACGAAATTGGTTAATAAATATATTCACGTTTTTGAATAGTGAATAATATGTTAAA
This sequence comes from Allium cepa, assembly GCA_030765085.1. Lineage (NCBI taxonomy): Eukaryota > Viridiplantae > Streptophyta > Magnoliopsida > Asparagales > Amaryllidaceae > Allium > Allium cepa. Next base: position 178,640,134 of record CM060930.1, read on the forward strand.
GAAAATGTTTTGAATGTGATGTTTTAAATAAAATTAAACCGATCTAACGATGTTTTTAAAATGTTCTGGGTCAGAATGGGAAGCCAGTTGCTTATTTCAGCGAAAAGTTGTCAGGGGCAAAGATGAGATACAGTACATATGACGTTGAGTTTTATGCTGTTGTGCAAGCTGTCAAGCATTGGAGGCATTATCTGTTTCAGAAGGAATTTGTTCTTTATACTAATCATGAAGCATTGAAGCATTTACAGGGGCAGGATAAAATTTCAGCAAGACATGCATCATGGATTGCATATTTACAGCAGTTTACTTTTGTCGTTAAGCACAAATCAGGGGTGACAAATCGGGTAGCTGATGCTTTGAGTAGGAGGAGTCATTTATTAACGACAATGAAGGTTGAAGTGACGGGGTTTGAATTACTGCCAGAAATGATTAATGAAGATCCTTACTTTGTGAAATATGTTGAGAAAGTGAAGGGTGAGAGTACCGATGAATTTACGTTGGTTGATGGTTTTCTGTTTAAAGGGAATCGTTTGTGTATTCCAGACTGTAGCTTGAGGTTGAAAATTGTCAAAGAGTTACACGAGGAAGGGCATGTGGGCCGTGATCGTACTTTGCAATTGATTTCACAATCTTACTTTTGGCCGTCGATGAGAAAAGAAGTGGAAAGATTTGTGGAGCGATGTCATATTTGCCAAGTTTCAAAGGGAACAGCGACGAATGCAGGGTTGTATATGCCATTACCTGTACCGTCTAAGCCATGGGTTGATATTAGCATGGATTTCATTTTGGGTTTGCCTAGAACTCAAAGGGGAAATGATTCGATATTTGTTGTAGTGGACAGGTTCTCGAAGATGGCACATTTTGTTGCTTGCAAGAAGACGGCGGATGCTGTTCGTGTTGCTCAGTTGTTTTTCAAGGAGATCTATCGACTTCATGGATTGCCAGAGACTATTGTGTCGGATAGAGATACTCGTTTTCTGAGTCACTTTTGGTTGAGTTTGTGGAAAATGGTAGGAACGAAGTTGAATTTTAGCAGTGCTTATCATCCACAAACAGACGGACAGACGGAAGTTGTTAACAGGTCATTGGGAAATTTGTTGCGATGTCTTGTACAGGATAATTTGAGAAGTTGGGACATGAAGCTATGCCAGGCAGAATTTGCTCATAATCATGCAGTGAATCGAAGCACAAGATTCAGTCCATTTCAGATTGTTTATTCAAATTTACCCAGGGGACCGTTGGATTTGGCAGTAGTACCACAGTTGAAGGGAACAGTTAAACGAGCTGTTGATTTTGTTGATGAGCTGACTGAATGTCATAAAATCGTTCAGGAACGATTGGAGAAATCGAATGAGAAGTATAAGAAGTCTGCAGATTTGAAGAGACGAAATATTGAATTTAACGAAGGTGATTTGGTTTATGCTGTTTTAACCAAGGATCGTTTTCCAGTGGGAACATACAATAAATTGAAAGCGCGGAAAATTGGTCCAGTTGAAGTTTTGAAGAAAAGCAATGAGAATGCTTATCGACTAAAGTTACCAGATGATGTTTATACTTCTGATGTTTTTAACGTCAAACATTTAATTCCATATCATGGGGGTGAGATTGTTGAGGAAGAATTTACAAATTCGAGGTCGAATTTTTCTCAACCAGGGGAGGATGATGTAGCACGACCTATAGAAGTCCAGAAGTTAAACCATTCACAAGTTAATGAAGCTTCAGTTCAATCTCCTAAGTCGTGTACGAGTCAACAAGGGAAGGCAACACGAGTTAACTTCGCTCTAGGTCGTGTGGAGGAAGCTACGGAGCTAACTCGTTTGAGAACTTTAAGTCGTTGCCGACTTAAGGAACAAGGCTCACGACCTAAGGAGGAGATCCTAAGTCGTCCGCGACTTAACAAAGTAAAGGGGGACGAGTCAGAGAAGCTACGATCTAAAGATCCACGAGAAAAGAAGCTACGAGTTGATGGGAGCATAAGTCGTTCATGCTTGATGAGTCACAAACGAGTTAACGACACGGGTCTAAGTCGTTCACGACTTAACAGAACAGAAGTTGTTGAAGGCTTAAGTCGTCTCCGAGCTAACTGGTTGACAGAGGGAAAAAAGGAGTCGAGTTAACGACCTAAAGTCTTAGGTCGGCAGCGACCTAAAGGAAGGTGTTGTATATGTGCTTTGTTGTACCGGTGTTAGGTCATGAGTCGGTGAAGCTGTGGGTCGTGTTGTATTTTAGGTCGTTACCGACCTATGGGTTGTGTTGGGTGCTAAGTCGCGAATCTTTGAGTCGTTATATGTTAAGTCGGTAATGAGTTAAGTCGTGTACATATGTTGTATTGCTTTAACTCGGTCATGTATGTTAGGTCGTACTTGGTTAAGTCGGCCATGTGTGAGTCGGTCATGTTGTGCTATGTTGTAATGGGTTTAGGTCGCCACTGTGGTAAGTCGGCAACGACCTAGGATGAGTCGTAGGTCGGCAACGACTTAGGGACTGGGTCGAAAACTCTATAAATAGGGGCGTGTGTTGTACATTTGTGGTGGTTGATTTTTGAATAAAATTCTCTTTTGTTAGCTTTGTGCTTTCATACCAATTGGTAGTTGAGTGTAATCTCCTATCTCCTCTTTCGGTTAATCGAGTGCGCTCGATTCAACGATCGTAGAAGCCGATTCACGGAATCTAGTGCGCTAGATCAACGTGCGAAGAATCGTAGATCTTTGAACACGGTATAGTGCGCTATCAACGTGTTTGAGATAGCTAGAGTTCGGTATCTTTGGATCAACGAACTTGGGCATTTTGGTATCTTCAACTCACCGATTGCTACATTCCATCGATTGAAGTTTTGTTTCGAATTATCCGCTGCGTCAGTTTATTGGTATCAGAGCCATACTTAGCCAATCATAGCTAAGTTGATTCTTGGAGCCAAGTTTTTGAAGTTTGAAGTTGTTCATCGTGTTCATATTGAAGTTGCATCAAGTTTGGAGTGTTTGATCCATTTCAATTTGAATCGAGGAGTTGGATATTGTTTGGATTTTGACTTGGATTTTTGCGCGCCAAGATTTGAAGTGTGGAGCCGTGCCAACTTAACCATAAGTCGTTGCACATTGAGCCGAATCAAGTCATAGCCGAGACATTGTTGAGCCGTGATTTGTTGAAGTCTTGTGATTGAATTGTTGAAGTTTTGTGAAGTTTTCAATCATGCCACCAAGAAGAGCTAATCGTCATCAAAACGTTGAAGCTTTGTATCGTAGAGAAGAAGCCGAGCTTATGGAACAACGTATTAATGAAAAGTTTGATGAAGGCATTGGAAAATTGGAGAAATTGATGAATGATTTGAATCAAAGGAGGAGATCACCAAACTCGAACCATGGAGGAAACCGAGTTTCACCATCGGTTACGGAAGCGAGGAGGGTATCACCACATTCTTGTAGAGATAGAAGAGAAACATCAATTTCATCACGAAGAGATCATCATGACTATGCACATGAAGAGAGAAGAAATCAACATGAATTTGACAATGAAACATATAGAGATGAAGAGAGACATAGTCAAAGAAGCATGCATGAACGAAGGGATGATAATGGTCGAGATCGATGTAGACGTACTTTTGATTTTGTTGAAGAGGGTGATAGAGCTAGTATTCATTATCGAGATCGAGACCTAGTTCGAAATTCTAATTGGGATGTTGAAGAGGATCGTCGATGGGAATCGGGTATGAAGATGGAAATTCCAGAATTTAAAGGAGGGATGGTAGCTGAAGAATTTCTTGATTGGTTATCTAATGTTGAAGAGATCTTTGATTTCAAGGAGGTTCCTGAGCATAGAAGGGTGAAGTTGGTTGCTACTAGGTTGAGGGGGAGAGCTTTGGCATGGTGGCAACAAACTAAACTTACTAGGGAGAGAATGGGAAAGTCAAAGATAGAATCGTGGGATAAGATGAAAAAGTTGATGAGATCTACTTTCTTACCTTACAACTACCAATCACTTATGTACCAGAGGTTGCAGAATCTGAGGCAAGGGACAAAGTCTGTTAGTGATTATGCTGATGAATTTTACCAACTCATTGCCAGGAATGATATTATGGAAACGGAAGAACAGCTAACTGCTAGATTCATTGGGGGATTGAGAATGCAGATCCAGGATATGGTTAATATGTTCGATCCTAGATCCGTTGCAGAGGCACATCAGAAAGCGTTGGCTTGGGAGAAACAAGGAAGGCGTGGAGGTGGTGTGTTTACTAATTCCAATAATCAAGCAAGGGGTGTTGGTGGAAGTTCTAATGTTCCTAAACCTGTTTCAAAGCCAGTGGTGAAGGAGGCTGAGAAGGCGAAGGTTGGCAGTGGGTTCAAGTGTTATAATTGTCAGGAGTTGGGTCACAAAAGCAATGAATGTCCGAAGCCGAAGAAGAGAACCATGGTTGCAGAAGTTGAGGAGGATGATGGTGAGGAGGCAGAATGTTCAAATATACTTTATATTGAGGAGGAAGAAGAATTGTTTGGAGATGAAGGTTGTAATCTTATGTTGAGGAGAAGTTGTTTGACACCAAAGCAAGAGGAGGATTGTAGTTGGTTGAGAAGCAATATTTTTCAGTCGACATGCACTATTCTGGGGAAAGTTTGCAAGTTCGTTATTGATGCGGGAAGTTGTGATAATATTATTTCTACAGAAGCAGTAAGAAAGTTGAACTTGAAGACCGAGAAGCATCCTAAACCGTACAAGTTAGCATGGTTAAGGAAGGGTGGTGAAGTGAAAGTGTGTCGAAGGGCTTGTGTTAATTTTTCTATTGGGAAGAAGTACAAAGATGAAATTTGGTGTGATGTAGTGGACATGGATGTTTGTCACTTGTTGTTGGGCAGACCGTGGCAGTTTGATAGAGCAGTACAACATGATGGTCGTGCCAACAGTTACAGTTTCATGTTCGAGGGTACTAAAATCACTTTGGTTCCTAAGAAGCAACAGCAGAAGGAGAGCAAGCTAGAAGAGATTGAGGAATTGAAAACTCTGTTGACTTTGAAGGAGTTTGTCAAGGAAGTGGAGGAAGAACCTGAAGTGTTTTTGTTGATTGGAAGAGAGAGTAGTGAAGAAGTTGAAATTCCAGAAGCAGCAAAGCCAATTTTGAAAGAATTTGAAGATGTGTTTCCAGAGGAGTTGCCTAAGGAGTTACCACCACTTAGAGACATTCAACATCAGATTGATCTTGTGCCGGGAGCAGTGTTACCACATCGACCACACTACCGAATGGGTCCGAAGGAACATGAGGAGTTACGAAGGCAGGTGGAAGAGTTGTTGGAACAGGGACGTGTTCAGGAAAGCTTGAGTCCTTGTGCCGTGCCAGCATTATTAGTACCAAAGAAGGATGGAACATGGAGGATGTGCACAGATAGTAGAGCTTTGAATAAGATCACTGTCCGATATAGATTTCCTATGCCAAGGTTGGATGATTTGTTGGATCAGTTGAGTGGGGCAACTATATTTTCGAAGATTGATTTGAAGAGTGGTTATCATCAAATTCGAATCAGACCTGGAGATGAATGGAAGACTGCTTTCAAGACAAGAGAGGGGTTATACGAATGGTTGGTTATGCCGTTTGGTTTGTCTAATGCACCTAGTACATTCATGCGGGTGATGAATCAAATCTTTAGACCATTCATTGGGAAGTTCGTCGTGGTTTATTTCGATGATATTTTGATATACAGCAGGAGTACGGAGGAGCATGTTCTACATTTGAGGCAAGTATTGATTATTCTTCGTGAGGAACAATTTTATGCTGCTACAAAGAAATGTGTGTTTATGACGCATACTGTTTTATTTCTTGGGTATGTTGTTTCAGGAGAAGGTATTCAAGTTGACCAGAGTAAAGTTGAAGCAGTCAGGAATTGGCCACAGCCAAAGACGATTACGGAAGTGAGAAGTTTTCATGGGCTAGCGTCATTCTACCGAAGATTCATTCCACACTTCAGTAGCGTGATGGCTCCAGTTACTGATTGCATGAAGGGGAAACAGTTTGTATGGTCAGAGGAAGCGGGAGTTGCTTTTGAGAAGATCAAGGAATTGTTGACGTCTGCACCAATTCTTGTTCTACCTAATTTTCAGTTATTGTTTGAATTGCATACTGATGCTTCGAAGGTTGGTATTGGAGGAGTTCTGAGTCAGAATGGGAAGCCAGTTGCTTATTTCAGCGAAAAGTTGTCAGGGGCAAAGATGAGATACAGTACATATGACGTTGAGTTTTATGCTGTTGTGCAAGCTGTCAAGCATTGGAGGCATTATCTGTTTCAGAAGGAATTTGTTCTTTATACTGATCATGAAGCATTGAAGCATTTACAGGGGCAGGATAAAATTTCAGCAAGACATGCATCATGGATTGCATATTTACAGCAGTTTACTTTTGTCGTTAAGCACAAATCAGGGGTGACAAATCGGGTAGCTGATGCTTTGAGTAGGAGGAGTCATTTATTAACGACAATGAAGGTTGAAGTGACGGGGTTTGAATTACTGCCAGAAATGATTAATGAAGATCCTTACTTTGTGAAATATGTTGAGAAAGTGAAGGGTGAGAGTACCGATGAATTTACGTTGGTTGATGGTTTTCTGTTTAAAGGGAATCGTTTGTGTATTCCAGACTGTAGCTTGAGGTTGAAAATTGTCAAAGAGTTACACGAGGAAGGGCATGTGGGCCGTGATCGTACTTTGCAATTGATTTCACAATCTTACTTTTGGCCGTCGATGAGAAAAGAAGTGGAAAGATTTGTGGAGCGATGTCATATTTGCCAAGTTTCAAAGGGAACAGCGACGAATGCAGGGTTGTATATGCCATTACCTGTACCGTCTAAGCCATGGGTTGATATTAGCATGGATTTCATTTTGGGTTTGCCTAGAACTCAAAGGGGAAATGATTCGATATTTGTTGTAGTGGACAGGTTCTCGAAGATGGCACATTTTGTTGCTTGCAAGAAGACGGCGGATGCTGTTCGTGTTGCTCAGTTGTTTTTCAAGGAGATCTATCGACTTCATGGATTGCCAGAGACTATTGTGTCGGATAGAGATACTCGTTTTCTGAGTCACTTTTGGTTGAGTTTGTGGAAAATGGTAGGAACGAAGTTGAATTTTAGCAGTGCTTATCATCCACAAACTGACGGACAGACGGAAGTTGTTAACAGGTCATTGGGAAATTTGTTGCGATGTCTTGTACAGGATAATTTGAGAAGTTGGGACATGAAGCTATGCCAGGCAGAATTTGCTCATAATCATGCAGTGAATCGAAGCACAGGATTCAGTCCATTTCAGATTGTTTATTCAAATTTACCCAGGGGACCGTTGGATTTGGCAGTAGTACCACAGTTGAAGGGAACAGTTAAACGAGCTGTTGATTTTGTTGATGAGCTGACTGAATGTCATAAAATCGTTCAGGAACGATTGGAGAAATCGAATGAGAAGTATAAGAAGTCTGTAGATTTGAAGAGACGAAATATTGAATTTAACGAAGGTGATTTGGTTTATGCTGTTTTAACCAAGGATCGTTTTCCAGTGGGAACATACAATAAATTGAAAGCGCGGAAAATTGGTCCAGTTGAAGTTTTGAAGAAAAGCAATGAGAATGCTTATCCACTAAAGTTACCAGATGATGTTTATACTTCTGATGTTTTTAACGTCAAACATTTAATTCCATATCATGGGGGTGAGATTGTTGAGGAAGAATTTACAAATTCGAGGTCGAATTTTTCTCAACCAGGGGAGGATGATGTAGCACGACCTATAGAAGTCCAGAAGTTAAACCATTCACAAGTTAATGAAGCTTCAGTTCAATCTCCTAAGTCGTGTACGAGTCAACAAGGGAAGGCAACACGAGTTAACTTCGCTCTAGGTCGTGTGGAGGAAGCTACGGAGCTAACTCGTTTGAGAACTTTAAGTCGTTGCCGACTTAAGGAACAAGGCTCACGACCTAAGGAGGAGATCCTAAGTCGTCCGCGACTTAACAAAGTAAAGGGGGACGAGTCAGAGAAGCTACGATCTAAAGATCCACGAGAAAAGAAGCTGCGAGTTGATGGGAGCATAAGTCGTTCATGCTTGATGAGTCACAAACGAGTTAACGACACGGGTCTAAGTCGTTCACGACTTAACAGAACAGAAGTTGTTGAAGGCTTAAGTCGTCTCCGAGCTAACTGGTTGACAGAGGGAAAAAAGGAGTCGAGTTAACGACCTAAAGTCTTAGGTCGGCAGCGACCTAAAGGAAGGTGTTGTATATGTGCTTTGTTGTACCGGTGTTAGGTCATGAGTCGGTGAAGCTGTGGGTCGTGTTGTATTTTAGGTCGTTACCGACCTATGGGTTGTGTTGGGTGCTAAGTCGCGAATCTTTGAGTCGTTATATGTTAAGTCGGTAATGAGTTAAGTCGTGTACATATGTTGTATTGCTTTAACTCGGTCATGTATGTTAGGTCGTACTTGGTTAAGTCGGCCATGTGTGAGTCGGTCATGTTGTGCTATGTTGTAATGGGTTTAGGTCGCCACTGTGGTAAGTCGGCAACGACCTAGGATGAGTCGTAGGTCGGCAACGACTTAGGGACTGGGTCGAAAACTCTATAAATAGGGGCGTGTGTTGTACATTTGTGGTGGTTGATTTTTGAATAAAATTCTCTTTTGTTAGCTTTGTGCTTTCATACCAATTGGTAGTTGAGTGTAATCTCCTATCTCCTCTTTCGGTTAATCGAGTGCGCTCGATTCAACGATCGTAGAAGCCGATTCACGGAATCTAGTGCGCTAGATCAACGTGCGAAGAATCGTAGATCTTTGAACACGGTATAGTGCGCTATCAACGTGTTTGAGATAGCTAGAGTTCGGTATCTTTGGATCAACGAACTTGGGCATTTTGGTATCTTCAACTCACCGATTGCTACATTCCATCGATTGAAGTTTTGTTTCGAATTATCCGCTGCGTCAATTACATACCGTACTTTTACACTTTTTCCCTGCGGGATGCCTCATTACTTGATGAGATGTATATTTGTGATATATATACTGTCATTTTTTTTCGGATCGAGCCGCGCAAATGAGACTATGGCGAATTTTTCCAAAAATTTAAGGCGTTAGAAAAAATTTGGGAATTTTTGAAATTTTTTGAAAACTATAACTTTGATTTGGAATTGAAAGTTAAACAATAGTAGTTGTTTTTGAAAAGATAACTAAGTATGATTTGAAAACTTAGTAAAGTTATTGTAAGAGGTTTAACTATGGATTTTGGGAAAGTTAATAGATTCTGTAACTTTTCTTACTTAATAATTTCGAGGACGAAATTCTTTTAAGGGGGGAAGTATGTAACTACCCAGAATTTTAATTAATTAAAATTTGAATATTTAATTAATTTTTAAATATTAATAAGTGAAATTTATAAGTCGAATAAATTTTATTTTGAATAATTGGATTTAATTGAATAATTAAATCGATAATTTAATAGTGAAAATATAGAAATAATTGAAAATTAAGTTAAATATGATTGAAAATGATTTGTAAAATTTTATTTTATCATATTGAAGTTAGAATGATATTTTAGAACTTTTAAAATTGAATTAAGAGTTTATTTGTGAAAATTGAATATTTTAATATTTAATCGACTAGTGAAATTAGTCAATTTTTGAACAGTCTCAGAATTGGACGAAACTAGTTTCATTGGATCCGTAATAGTTAGTTATTACCTTATTTCAATTATCGTAGCAATCGGAGTTATCGTTTGATCGTAACAGCTCGAAACGCATCGAAATTGTTATAATATTAATTTGGCGGGTTAAAATAGCCATTTTTCAAAAAGTCTCGGATTTGGACGAAACTAGTTTCATCGGATCCATAATGTGATATTATTATAAGGTTTCAAATTTCGTGTCAATCGGATTTACCGTTTGTCCGGTGCAAGCTAAAACGCCTAGAAAATCGTTTAACCATTTTAATTTTAAATCGAACGTTTATTGCCATAACTCGCACAGATGACCGAATTAGCTCCCGAAACACGTTCCATTGTGTCCGGAACGCGGGGTAAACCTTAGAAACGCCAACCGGCACGCTTCGTTTGGAGTTCGGAAATTCCGGGTGAATAGTAAATTGAAAAATTTTCTACAAACCCCCCCCTTCATTTTTGCAAAATAATAAACCTAACCCTAATTCTCTAAGGCCAGCCGCCGGCTACAAATGAAAGGCTAGAAATTCATTTTGATTTTTCTCAAAATTCTTCAAATCTATCAACTTTTACAGCAAAGTTTCAACTGCAAAGTTGAAGATCATCACGAGATCGTCATATCCAACGGCTATGATCGCGAATGGGTTAATGGATTGGCGGCAAATCGAGGTGGAAGGGGGGCCGAACGCGCATATTTTTCAACCTGTATAGGAGGTCGAGCTTCATGCTCTTTAGGCCGAGCATGGCTTTTGCGAAGGGGGTCAGGATGGTGGCGGAGTGATGATGTTTCGATGCTCGTGGTGGCCGAATTTTTAAACCCTAATATCAAAGCTATGGGTTCTCTTGCGTGTTTTGTTTACTGGGAGTGAACGTGAGTTTGGGGAAGGATGTAGCGCACGGTCATGATGCAGGGGATGGAGATCTAATGGCTATGATTAGGTTAAGAAAATAATTAAAATACAAATTGTTGTAAATTTTAATTATAAAAATCGTATAACTTCAAATATGCATAACTTTTTCATACGAGGTCGAAAACGCGCGAAACTAGTTGCGTTGGAATTGTATGGACGAGCACTACGCTATGGAATTGGATTGGAGTCGTTTGGAGTTAGTGAGAATTTCGGGTAAAATTAAACGCGCGTTTAATTTTATTCGAAATAAATTGCTAAAACCAAATTGAAATCCAGGTGAGAACTTCTCACTCAATCGAATCGGTTTCGATTTTTATTTTAAATAGTTAGATTTAAAATATTTGAATGCATGTTTGAATGATGATTGTTATCTATTAATTGTTAAAATAGACATTATGCGCCGTTAGTAAGTGGATGTTGTTTATTAAAAACATATACCGCGAATATTTCATAAACAGTGAAATTGGTATTATTTATGTACTTGGATTTGATTTCCCGCAGTATATAGAGGATGAGACCCTATTGCGCCGTCTATTAAGCGGATAATATTTTAAATCCCATATACCGCGATAATTTCGTACTGGAACGGAATTGGTATTGTGCTAACATCTTTGGATGCAGGAAAACAGGTTGGAGGGATCCAACTGGATTCCTCAACAGTATTTATTTGATTATGGATATTTTGATATTCGTTGATTATCATATCGATATATGATATCGTTGTTGTCGTGATTGACTATTTGGTATGTAGCATCACTGGGCCAAATTTTGGAATTTTAAAAGTATTTTAAAGTGATTTTTTAAGTATACGTTTATAAAATATTTTTGGAATTGATCCATTTTAAATAAATAAACGTTATAATTTTAATGTTATAAAAATTATGATTTTTGAGAAATATAGTAAAAAGTTGGTTTTTGAAAATATGGGGTTAAAGATTTTATAAAATAGTTTAAATTGGGATTTTTGAATTTATTGTGAAAAGTTTAAAAATAGGATTTATAAAATTTAATTATTTTATAAATCAAAATGATGAAATTATAAAGGACTTTGAAGACGTTTTGAAATAATAGTATAAATTGATTTATATAAGAGATTTATAAATTGATAATTTGTAAATTAAAATGTTAGAATTTTAAAACGAGTTTTTATAAGTGTTAGAATGAATTGTGAATGAATTTTATAAATGAATGAAATTTATAGAATTATAAACGGTGAAGTTATAAATGGAATTTTATAAGCAGTAGGTTTATAAAATTTGTAAAGTTATTTGAAGAATAGATTTGGTTAAATAAATGAATCTTATAAGTTATAAGATTTATAATTTGGAAAGTCTTTAAAAGAACGATTTTGTAAAATAATCGTTTTATAAGCATTTAACTTATAATATGAACTTTTAGTATATAATTGAGTTATGAATTGAATATAGGTTAATAAAGGAATTTATAAACGTTGTTTTATAAATCCGCAAACGACTTATTTTGATAAGTAAATTGTTATAACTTATTTATGGAGTTATATTCACGTTTTAGACAGTGAATAATCCTTTAAAATAAAATGAATAGAAAGGATGAAATTGGTTAACAAATATATTCACGTTTTTGAATAGTGAATAATATGTTAAAGAAAATGTTTTGAATGTGATGTTTTAAATAGAATTAAACCGATCTAACGATGTTTTTAAGATGTGTTGAGATTCGAAACCATAGATTTCAACATTTATTGTTGAAATAGACGTTTTCGAGAAATAGAAGGAAATGGTGGACTATAACACTGTTGTTATAGTAAATGATTTCCGAAAGGAAATGTTTTGTATAGTATTGGGATTTATATATCTATTTTAATTTCGAATCCCTATACTAGTGATTTTGGGTTGTCGTAACGATGTTTTACGCAACATTCGTTTTGGCCCAAATAAATATGTTTAAGAGAATGATTTCCTTAAAGAATGAAATATATACTTAATCTCGATTTAAGTATATTGAATATTTTCAAGTGTCGAAAATAAATGGATTTGTGAATTACTTATTAATAAATAAGTATGGAAATGTTTTTCCAATGTGAAATGAAACGTTTTGAGAATTTATCTTTTTGAAGATAAATTGAAATGAATAATTAAAATCGTATATGCATGGATATTTTGAAATATAAATTCACTATGGAATTTATAAAAAGGAAGTGGAATTTGTTAAAAAAATAAATATTGATTTATTTTTGAGGTATTGAAATTTTATATCTTGTAAAGATATTTTTGGGAAATAAATTATTTGGAAAATTATTTGGAATCTGGTGATGTCGTGCATATCCATTGATAGTTCAATAACCGACTATCAATATTTAACTTTGAAAGGTATTTGTTGTGATTTGCTGAATTTGAATGCTACACTATTTTTTTAAATTATTGCGCTCGTTATTCGGATTACCCATTCCGAATAGTGATACGACGTAATGGATAGCATTGATGACTGGTGTTGAAGACCGGATATTTTTGAAAGCGAAAGGACAACTCGTCGATTGTCTTTGCACAGAGTAGCTACGGTATAGAGACCCCCTATGTGATGGGAAGTCCGGACGTGATTAGAGATTATCCGGATTGCAAGGACTTCTTTGTAAGTGCCTTCGGTTCTGTTCAAGCCCGGAACAGACTTGTATGGATTGTATGTCTGACATTACAAATTGAGATATAAAGATGATTTCTTTCAAATATATTTCTATTGGTGGCGGAGAATTTATTCTCTTAGCTTAACACTCTTCTCTGAGACGTACGAGCTCAGAGGTTATGTAGTTGATGGTTATCAGCGATATATTCCCAATTTGGTAATGTGACATGCTGAGTGTTGCTGTGAAATGATCATTGTGTTGATGATTTGTGATAGGATCATTTGTTTGATCGTTTATCTTTGTGATCATTTCTATGATCATTTGTTGACCCAAAGCACAGCTTTTGTATAAAGCGTGGCTTTGTGGACGAGACTTCGTCGAGCCTCACACCCCGGAATGGTCAAAACCGGAAAGATGCGGCAAGATTATGAGGGGTAGCTCCCTTTAGGGTATGTGCATTTCCTTCTGGAAAAGGGTGGTATCATGGTATGGAGCCCAAATACTTACTCATGTTGAAATTTTTTATTTATGATTGTGTGATGTTGATGACGAGCGCTCGGTTAAAGGTCCCAAAGGACCGGGGGATGGCATACTCGTGTCAGTAGTTACCCAGTTAGGGGTAACCCGACCTTGTGTTGGTAGAGATCCGGTTTGGTTCTCGGGGACGTCCTTCCAGAGGCGTTCTCATGTGGCAATGGGAAGTTCCTTGGCCTGACCATTCGTTGGAAATCCAAAGAAACAATACGATCTTGCAAGGTATTAGTTGTAGAACCTATCATTCACTTATGGTGGCGCCCCACTGTTTGGATGGTAGCTATAGTAGGCACAGTTCGGAATGTCTATGCTGGCTAAGATTTATATTCTACTTTCGAAATGATTTTTTCTCTACACTATGCGCTAGTAATAAAATCAAATGTTCTTTTAATGCGTATCAAGCATCTTTGACTATCATAAGGAGAAATCTCCTCCGATTCTGCGTTTGCATTGTGTGTGTGTGCGGAGGCCTTATGGTAGTCTCATTTTTAAAAGCATTGCGAATTGACTTTAAAAATATTCCTTTATTTTGATTTTTAAAGATAAATAAACTGTTTTGAGTTCTCACACCAGTCACATGACTGACTCGGAGTTTATTGTTTTCCTTCCTAAACTCTGGGTGTCCACCAATTTCCACACGGGCATTCAAGAGTTAAGGTTTATCAGGATATTCAGGAGTTGCTGGAGGCAAGCTGGATGCATGGCGTATTACTAGTATATAGTATTTCTATTTCCGCTGCATTGTTTGTTGTTGTTTGTTGTTGTACACTCTGATGTAATGAAATAAAATGTAATATAATGTAATAACTGATATAGTTCTTTGTTTAAAGATTATTCATTTATTATTATATGTTGTTCCGCTGCGATTGTGAGATTCTGATATTGTTCTGTTGTTTTCTGTTCTGTTCCGTTCTATTTATTTTCTTTTCTCTCTTTTTTCTATCTTCTTATCTCTTCTTCTACCTTTTTCTTTTTTCTTAAACATTGAGAATTCGTATTTCTGTTCATCTTGAGTTAATCTATGGAGATTAGTGTATATTCAATGAGTACAGATTTGCGGTTTCTCACACACCAAAAATCAAAGTCAGGCTGCAACTAAAACAATAACTAAACTATATAAATATGAACAAGCTTCTGTAATAAGACAAGCTTTGAATGAACATACTCACCAAACTAATCAGGGTGAAAATTTTAAGAGACAAAATATTATAAGTACAAATGTGATAATAAAACAAGACAAAAATAAATTAAAGAAGCCATAAAACAAATCTTTTCAGCCTACAATGTTTGCCAGCAAACATTACTAATGTGCTAGCATAAATAAATAAATAAAAAAAGAACATTTTTGCACAGACCAGAATCTGCAGGGTATCAAATATGAAAACATCTCTAAATCAAAGTACTGTGTAATTTCTGTGCAAGGCAAACTCTGACCTGCAAGTATATATTTTAGACAAACATATGTTTATAGAGTTCGAACTAAAGTTAATAAGACAGATATATATATATATATATATATATAAACAAGCTTCATACACAAGCCATAATTGTACCTGCCATAAGTACAATCTTCATACAATATATATATCTACAACAAGTATGATGATAATTATGTAAACTAATTAAGAAACAAGTATTTAAATTTCTATCATCTTAGCCTATCTTTTGTCTATTCAATATATTTTGAAAATCTTATCTTTTCAGGAACAACATCTGGTCAAAGAGAACAATAGCACCAGTTAGAACCCCATACACACCTAGTACCTTCTATTTATAAGTGTGTCTTTCTTTTTAGTTCGTCAGAATGAAAAAAAAAGTAAGAAGCTAACCTGTTAAAAAAAAAAGGGAACAAACATCATCTTTTATTTTCAAACAAGTTATCAGGGCAGTGGGGTGTTCAGGAATTGATCTGCAGCTTTCCAATAAATTGTTTTCTGTTCAACATATATTGTGGTGAGTAAACAAAATCTAAAGCTTTGTGTTTAAATTTAAAAGCAGTAAAATGATTTCTTATAAGGTATTTGTCTCTGTTTGATCTTGAACATGATTCTGTATATTGTGTCTCACTGTGTATGCATATGGGTTGATTCCATTCAAAAATCAAATTCTTGCTTTCAACTGAATCATGGTAGGTTTTCATATTGTTTTATCAAATAAGATGTTGAAGCTTCAAGCAAGTAGATGTTGATTTAAATATGCTAATGAAGCATTCCTACTGTAAAACAGTTTTACAAGAAACCAAAAGATATATTGATAGAATTCAACTGCTATAAAAATCTAATCCAGGTTTATAAATTGAAAGCTTGATGAAATTTATGATTTTTAAAATGAAAATGAGGATTTGTACATTGCTAGTTCATGAGCAGTTCGATTGTGAATAAAAACTGCAATTTTATCAATTTCTCAAAATTTAATCAATGATAAATAATGAAACTTGAATCGAAGTAAGTTTATACATCCATTAACTCGGGAAAAATACGAATTAATTTTTCTATTGAGTGAAAACTGAGTGCGTGACTGAAGTAGGGTTGTACACGGAGTTCGTTCTTCTCTATAAAACAATCGCGTACGGTACCTACGTGCGATCGAGTGGCTCGAGATCTTGTGGAATGGTGGTTTAACGTGATGACGTCGTATGGGTAAAATCTTGGGCACTGCAGGTGGATGGAGAGGCGGTGGCGAGGCCGTTCGTTTTGTCAGAAGTGAGTTTGGTTTTCGAGCAAAAGGCATTATTTTGATTTCGAGTGTTTGGGAATGTTTTGGGTTTAGATCTCGTGTTGTCGCGAGATTTGGGGCTTGTTGGGCAGAATGGCGTTCACAGGTGGCGTGCCGTGCTGCCGTGCATGTGCACGGTGGCGTTGGAGTGGTGGTTGTCGTGTCAGTGATGTCGTGGACTGTAATCTCGTGTCGTGCTCGAGTCTACCATTGTTTCTCTCGAGTTGAACTCGGGTTGAATGCGAGAGTAAAAAAAAACCTGATGATAATTTATATCTAAGCTTAAACAAACTTTTTGAAAGTTTTTTTTTAAAAAAAATATGAAGAAGAAGAGAGTTACTGGGTTTATGTCTCGGGAGGTTTATTGTTTATCTCGAAGTAATACTCGGGTTTAAGAAGGGGAGTCTCGGGTTTAACAGGTTGCAGCTTTGCATTAGTGATTTTGTTAAGTAAAGTTTGTTCCATAAAACTTTTGTATGGTGAAGACGTTGGAATTAGCTATGATGATTTTACTTAATATATATAACGATGTTTTGAAACACTTAATTATTATTTTAATTAAGCACTTAATCTAGTGGTGTAGTAAAAAAAAATTCATTTTCAAGTTGAGAAAAATTTCTTTTAAATGTTAATTAAGATGAACCATTAATACTAATTAATTATTTTTGAAAAGTGGTTGAGAGTAATTACTATATAATCAGAGATCGAGTTATAATTAAGAAAGGGGTAAATTTGAAATTAATTACGTAAAGTCAATTTATGAATGATTAATAGTTACTTAATCGAGTAATTTAATTAAGAATAAATAAATGGTTAAGTAAGTAATTAGCAGCAATTAAATGGGAATTTAAGTTTGATTAATAATTAAGACTATTCGTTAAAATGATTAATTAAAGTAATTGATTACAAATAATTATGTGATAAATGCTGTGTAATAGTGTGAAAATAAAGAAATTATGTAATTAAGATTTAAGGATTAATAAAGAAATAAATAATTAAAACAATTTGAAATGAAATAAGTAATTAATTGTAAGTAAATCAATAATTAATTAAATAGAATTAAGTGATTAACTCTCAGGTAATTAATTCAAAAATTGAATTAATTACAAACAAGATTTAAAGGTGACTGCTTATGGACTGTTGTGATTGAATATCTGATTGTGATATTTATGTGATGATATTCTGTTATGCTCTGTGATATGTTATGTTATATCTATGATGCTTGTATACCTTTTATCTGTGATAAATGCTATGTTAATTCAACTGATGAATTTAAATTATTTAAACTGTTAAGTTAAGTAGACAACTTGGCCCTTAAAATGGCGTTTGGATTCGATGAGACCGGGATCGGAAGAATCAATTTTGATTCTCCGAAAACCACATCAATCCAATTTAAACGTTAAGTCGTGAATTCTGAAATGAAGATCGAGATGGTGTTTTCAGAATGCAAGGGTTATCGTCGTTGACTCTGAGGGTGATTCCAAAACGACTGTAACGAGATAATGCCTTCGGTTTCGTTCGAACCCGGAACGAACTTGTATGGATTGAACGCTTTCAACACATCGTCAGGCGGGCGATGGGCATTCTAAGTGAAATGTTCTTTAAAGGTAATCGCAGACTCAAGCCTCATCAACCGGGAATGGCTAAAACAGGGGAGATGCAGCAAGGTTAGGTGGGTTATACCCAAGCAGGACAAGATATTTCCCCTACCTAGATGTCCCTTTTTATTTCGGCTTAGTGGGTGGTTGGTCGCGCCAACCACGGGGTTTATCTTGTTCGGGACTGTTCAGTAAAGAATGGTTCCGGCCTTGTGTTGTAGGGGGTCGGGAGTGATCCTCGGTACGGTGATCTAGGCCCTGTACTGTGACGGGCGGTACCCCAGTAGCCCTGCCATTGTTGGAAATCCATTTTCCCTACGAGACTCTACGGTTTTGATTTGTATTACCCACTTTTGTGGCTAGTAGATGGAATTTAGTGAATGTAACAATTTCAGCTATTTTCTATTTACTTGAAAACCCTAGACACTTTTATAATATCACTGGATTTCCTATGAAATGTTTTGGTTAGCGTAAGGTAAAAACTTACCCGTATTTATTTGTGGGGAGTCTTACGTGATACCTTTATTTTCAAATGTTTTTAAAAGTTAAACAACTTTAACCGTTTACTCATACCAGACCCATGTCTGACCGGGAGTTTATATTTTGTGTTGTCATAAACTCTTGGATACTCAAATTTTTATGAGTAGCCAAGTGATAGGTTATGGACTTTGATTTCTGGAGGAGCTTGGAGCAGGAGATTCCAGACGTATATAGCTATATATATGTAGTCCGCTGTGTTAGTTGAGATGTACTGTACCTCTGATGTATATAGTGATAGGTGTATGTGTATGACTGACATGTATGTTAATATTTAATAACTCTGATATATGTAAAAACTATGAAATATTTATGTGATATATTATATTTTGTTCCGTTCCGCTGTGAGATTTAGATGTTGTTAGTCTTTCTTTCTCTTTCTTTTCTATCTCTATCCCTTTCTTCTTAATGATGATACGTCTTTCTGGTAGTAGAAGGACAGGTCGTCACAGTTGGTATCAGAGCATAGGTTAGTGATAAACTTGGTTCTGGTAAGAAGTGACTCATAGAATAGAGTTTGTAGAACTCTAAAATGAGTTTGAGTGCATTAATAGATATGAGCACGTACTTGTTAGTGAATATAAAATTGTTTTTATATTTTGTTGATTTATCAGTTGTGTGTTTATGTATTCTGGTCGGTGTGTGGGATGCCATTTCATCGATAGGGATTTCTAAACTCTTAAACAAGATAGACCGACACAGTATTGTTTTTAAAGGTAGGGTAAATGAAATAATTTTACCCAAAATTATATTTTGATATAAAAGAAATATTTTTCTGAAATAAATATATATACTTGGATATTTGATTGTTAATAGTACAATCAAATAAAATTTTAAATGTGAGTAGTTTATAACCAAATAAAATTATTTAAGAATGATTTTAAATAGAAAGGAATATAACTGAAATATGATTTAAACTATAATTTAAGTCCCGGAATTTGAAAAGTGTTTAAATGAACAAAAAGGATTTGGGAATTTAAAAATCTTGGTATGTTTGAAATGTTTTTCCAAAGAGTTGAAGGAAATAATGGAATTTTGTTTTGGAAAATATTATTGAATGGAAATTGTTTGGGAGGAAATGGTGGAAGTAAGGAAGCACTGAACTCACTTCAGTCGCTGGAAAATAATCCTGATGGTGATGGCCACATCATCAGTATTCATTTTCGAGTTTCTAAAGTGATGGATTGCTACCAGGATAGTTGGTTATGATATTGTTGGGCTTGTTGAGTATACAAGTTGTTTTAGAAATTTTCAAAAGGGGAAATTTTGTTTGGGTGAAAATAAGTGTTTGAAATTTGGAAATTTGATTTGATATATCAAGTGGATAAGTGTAGTTATCCTTTCAAATGGTTTTGGAAATGAAAAACTGGGCAATTGAATTCTAGGAAAGTCTATTTAAATAATGTAAAAGGTAATGAATCAACTATTTAACTTATACGCTAAAGTTGATAAGAAGAAAATTGGAATTTTAATCCGGGAATTAAAAATTTAATTTAAGTAAATGAAAATAGGGAACATATTGGAGCTTAACCTGAGATAAGTTAAATGGAATTGCAGTTCAAAATGAACTAAGTTGGCTATAAAATTTGAAGGTAAAATGATTGTAATTGTGAGGTGGAAATTTATACCTTAAAGTACTAAGTGTTATATATATATAAATAATCTGGAATTGTGATTATAAGATGAAATGACCCAATTGAGTAATATAAGCTGTTAAGTAGATAAATAAATTTTGAGCTCATATATTGAGAAATAAAATTTTAAGATTTGAAAGTAGCTAAATTCAACTGAAGCTGAGTTAAAATAAAATTGAATTTAAATGAATTCAATCGAGTTACTGATAAAATTGAATGAAATAAAATTCTTATGGAAATAAGTAATGTTGAATTGAATTAAAATAGAACCGGCGTGAGTGAAAACAAGTCTAATTCAAGCATAAATTAAATGACTTTATTATAAACTCAATAATAAATTGTTCATGTAAATTTAAGAATGGATAAAAGAATAAACTAATCAGTAAATAATTGGGATTTGATTAAAGGAAAATCAAATCAAAGATTTGAATGGAAATTGGTGGAATAGAATAAACTTAAGTTATTGGGTGGAACAGTTTGAAGTAAATAAATAACTTAAGTAAAGTGTGAGATGATTATTTAAAATATTGGCTGTTGAATTTTAATAAAATGGTTTGGAATCAAACCTGTTGAAATAAAGGAAATGCAATGAAAAGATTGTGAATAAACTAAATGTGATGGAGTCAAGTGTAAATTGAGTTGAAATCAATTTAAGAATTGTTATAAAGCTTAAGTAATCATTTATTCATAATGATATTGTTAAATTGCATAAGAAAACGGGATGTTTGAAGTAAATGGGAATTAGATAAAATTCTATGAATTATTGGAAGTAAAATAGGATGATTTTGAATATGAGTTTATTTTGCTTAAGCAAGTAAGTTGTAAATCATTTAATTGAAGGGAATGATTTAAGACTTGATTGGAAATAATTGTACTAAGTGTTGAAACAATACATATGTGCTTATGAAAATATGTAATGCTAAACTATATAAAAAATATATTAAAACTTTGGCAACACAACAATATCAAGTTGGAGATTGAAATAAATTAAGGGATGAAATTAATTTACAACAATGATAGAAATCAGTTATAAATGAAAAATAGTCAATAAAATTAAAGATTCAGAGTTAAAGAAAATTTGAATTCACATGGGATTAGAAATTCAAATTGGAAATAAGTAGAATAAGAAGATATAAAGCTTAAAGTGGTAGGGTAATAATGTGAGAGATATATAATGCTTAAAATTAAACTTAAGAAATGAAGAGAGAAATCTTAAGTAAAATTGATACTGAGAAAATTACTCCAAGTGAATAGAATCAGAATAATGTGAATAAAAGAAAATTGATATAGTTGATAATCAATGAATATAAATACGTAGGATGTACGTATATGATTTTATTCACGTAGCAATTAGATCCAGATTCGAGCACAGAATTTCGAGATAGTTATATCGATCCGAGTTAGGATTTTTTCACTCGATTTTCGACGACGAACCATGGATATGGATTTTGATTGATGCTGGAAATTCTCTATCATAGTTGTGACTATGTAAGGAAAATAACAGTTTCTGATCAAGAAACCAGTTCTGAGTCCGCACTAGAAAGTCGGGTGGACGATACTAGTTCAGAAGTGAAATTGTGTGATCGAGCGAGCAATCGGATTTGATATTGCATACAAATGGTATATGTACATCGTACGGGCCTGATTAAAATAAATATTGAGATTCTGTAAACAAGTCAATAAATTTGGAAAGAGTTAATATTGTAGATTTCAGAATTGAATTGCCAGAATGGATATCTGGAATTTATTGTGTATCCCATATATCCCATCTTAGAAATTTGTTCATGGTTCATCATTAGTTGTTGAACCAGTAGTTCAGGAATTTGGAAGTTGAGTCGAATTTAAATGTGGTCAGGAATCCAGTTTGGATTGTTGATCACCGAGAGACAAACCCTCGATAATTTTAGGAAAGCTTATCCGGATTCGTGTTCGGATAATTAGTGTTGTTTGTTAGGATAGACTGTTTGATTGTTTGCTAATATATAATTAATATTTATGTTTGAATGATTGGCATAACAGCTTTTAAATTATCTTTGTTTTAAATTTCGGGGACGAAATTCTTTTAAGGGGGGAGGAATGTAACGACCCTGGATTTTGGCCCTGGTTATTTTAATAAATGTTTAATCTACTTAGATATAAAATGTGAATTGATCATATTTAAATGAATACGATTTTGGAAATATTGCCATCTATTTATATAAACTGTATTTTAAAAAGGAGATTGATTTGGAAATTGAAATAAGTATTTCAATAATATGCCCAATAAAAATCTACATTATATAATTACTTAAGATACTTTACATTGTTTATATTTAGTATAAAATAATATATATAGATAATAATGTTTGAAATTCTAAAATAAGTTTCTTAACAATATTATTAATAAATTTAACTCATATAATTAATTTAAAATGCTATATATTGTTAATATTTGTTAAATGAATACATATGCTTGATAATGTTTAAAGTTTAAAATCTAATCCTAGCAATATAAAATGATAAATGTAAAATGTAAGCCAAATATATGAATGTAATTTAAAAATTGATAGTTAGAATATAAGATATAAATATAAGTCAGTAAACTTATGAAATATAATTTAAATGTTGAAGGCTAAAATACAAAATAAAAATAAAAATAATAGCCAAATGATAAGTTTATAAATAAAATATGGAAGTAAGCAATGAAGTAAAAGAATAAAACACTTAGCAATGTAATATGAATGAACAAAGTTATATATATATATAGTTTTGCTCACCAAAAATCAAAGTCAGGCTGCAACTAAAATAATAACTAAACTATATAAATATGAACAAGCTTCTGTAATAAGACAAACTTTGAATGAACATACTCACCATACTAATCAGGGTGAAAATTTTAAGAGACAAAATATTATAAGTACAAATGTGATAATAAAACAAGACAAAATCAATTAAAGAAGCCACAAAACAAATCTTTTCAGCCTACAATGTTTGCCAGCAAACATTACTAATGTGCTAGCATATAAAAAAAAAACATTTTTGCACAGACCAGAATCTGCAGGGTATCAAATATGAAAACATCTCTAAATCAAAGTACTGTGTAATTTCTGTGCAAGGCAAACTTTGACCTGCAAGTATATATTTTAGACAAACATATGTTTATAAAGTTCGAACTAAAGATAATAAGACAGATATATATATATATATATATATATATATATATATATATATATATAAACAAGCTTCATACACAAGCCATAATTGTACCTGCCATAAGTACAATCATCATACAATATATATATCTACAACAGGTATGATGATAATTATGTAAACTAATTAAGAAACAAGTATTTAAATTTCTATCATCTCAGCCTATCTTTTGTCTATTCAATATATTTTGAAAATCTTATCTTTTCAGGAACAACATCCGGTCAAAGAGAACAATAGTACCAGTTAGAACCCCATACACACCTAGTGCCTTCTATTTATAAGTGTGTCTTTCTTTTTAGTTCGTCAGAATGAAAAAAAAAAGTAAGAAGCTAACCTGTTAAAAAAAAGGGGAACAAACATCATCTTTTATTTTCAAACAAGTTATCAAGGCAGTGGGGTGTTCAGGAATTTATCTGCAGCTTTCCAATAAATTGTTTTATGTTCAACATATATTGTGGTGAGTAAAAAAAATCTAAAGCTTTGTGTTTAAATTTAAAAGCAGTAAAATGATTTCTTATAAGGTATTTGTCTCTGTTTGATCTTGAACATGATTCTGTATATTGTGTCTCACTGTGTATGCATATGGGTTGATTCCATTCAAAAATCAAATTCTTGCTTTCAACTGAATCATGGTAGGTTTTCATATTGTTTTATCAAATAAGATGTTGAAGCTTCAAGCAAGTAGATGTTGATTTAAATATGCTAATGAAGCATTCCTACTGTAAAACAGTTTTACAAGAAACCAAAAGATATATTGATAGAATTCAACTGCTATAAAAATCTAATCCAGGTTTATAAATTGAAAGCTTGATGACATTTATGATTTTTAAAATGAAAATGAGGATTTGTACATTGCTAGTTCATGAGCAGTTCGATTGTGAATAAAAACTGCAATTTTATCAATTTCTCAAAATTTAATCAATGATAAATAATGAAACTTGAATCGAAGTAAGTTTATACATCCATTAACTCGGGAAAAATACGAATTAATTTTTCTATTGAGTGAAAACTGAGTGCGTGACTGAAGTAGGGTTGTACACGGAGTTCGTTCTTCTCTATAAAACAATCGCGTACGGTACCTACGTGCGATCGAGTGGCTCGAGATCTTGTGGAATGGTGGTTTAACGTGATGACGTCGTATGGGTAAAATCTTGGGCACTGCAGGTGGATGGAGAGGCGGTGGCGAGGCCGTTCGTTTTGTCAGAAGTGAGTTTGGTTTTCGAGCAAAAGGCATTATTTTGATTTCGAGTGTTTGGGAATGTTTTGGGTTTAGATCTCGTGTTGTCACGAGATTTGAGGCTTGTTGGGCAGAATGGCGTTCACAGGTGGCGTGCCGTGCTGCCGTGCATATGCACGGTGGCGTTGGAGCGGTGGTTGTCGTGTCTGTGATGTCGTGGACTGTAATCTCGTGTCGTGCTCGAGTCTACCATTGTTTCTCTCGAGTTGAACTCGGGTTGAATGCGAGAGTAAAAAAAAACCTGATGATAATTTATATCTAAGCTTAAACAAACTTTTTGAAAGTTTTTTTTTAAAAAAAAAATATGAAGAAGAAGAGAGTTACTGGGTTTATGTCTCGGGAGGTTTATTGTTTATCTCGAAGTAATACTCAGGTTTAAGAAGGGGAGTCTCGGGTTTAACAGGTTGCAGCTTTGCATTAGTGATTTTGTTAAGTAAAGTTTGTTCCATAAAACTTTTGTATGGTGAAGACGTTGGAATTAGCTATGATGATTTTACTTAATATATATAACGATGTTTTGAAACACTTAATTATTATTTTAATTAAGCACTTAATCTAGTGGTGTAGTAAAAAAAAATTGATTTTCAAGTTGAGAAAAATTTCTTTTAAATGTTAATTAAGATGAATCATTAATCCTAATTAATTATTTTTGAAAAGTGGTTGAGAGTAATTACTATATAATCAGAGATCGAGTTATAATTAAGAAAGGGGTAAATTTGAAATTAATTACGTAAAGTCAATTTATGAATGATTAATAGTTACTTAATCGAGTAATTTAATTAAGAATAAATAAATGGTTAAGTAAGTAATTAGCAGTAATTAAATGGGAATTTAAGTTTGATTAATAATTAAGACTATTCATTAAAATGATTAATTAAAGTAATTAATTACAAATAATTATGTGATAAATGTTGTTTAATAGTGTGAAAATAAAGAAATTATGTAATTAAGATTTAAGGATTAATAAAGAAATAAATAATTAAAACAATTTGAAATGAAATAAGTAATTAATTGTAAGTAAATCAATAATTAATTAAATAGAATTAAGTGATTAACTCTCAGGTAATTAATTCAAAAATTGAATTAATTACAAACAAGATTTAAAGGTGACTGCTTATGGACTGTTGTGATTGAATATCTGATTGTGATATTTATGTGATGATATTCTGTGATGCTCTGTGATATGTTATGTTATATCTATGATGCTTGTATACGTTTTATCTGTGATAAATGCTATGTTAATTCAACTGATGAATTTAAATTATTTAAACTGTTAAGTTAAGTAGACAACTTGGCCCTTAAAATGGCATTTGGATTCGATGAGACCGGGATCAGAAGAATCAATTTTGATTCTCCGAAAACCACATCAATCCAATTTAAACGTTAAGTCGTGAATTCTGAAATGAAGATCGAGATGGTGTTTTCAGAATGCAAGGGTTATCGTCGTTGACTCTGAGGGTGATTCCAAAACGACTGTAACGAGATAATGCCTTCGGTTTCGTTCGAACCCGGAACGAACTTGTATGGATTGAACGCTTTCAACACATCGTCAGGCGGGCGATGGGCATTCTAAGTGAAATGTTCTTTAAAGGTAATCGCAGACTCAAGCCTCATCAACCGGGAATGGCTAAAACAGAGGAGATGCAGCAAGGTTAGGTGGGTCATGCCCAAGCAGGACAAGATATTTCCCCTACCTAGATGTCCCTTTTTATTTCGGCTTAGTGGGTGGTTGGTCGCGCCAACCACGGGGTTTATCTTGTTCGGGACTGTTCAGTAAAGAATGGTTCCGGCCTTGTGTTGTAGGGGGTCGGGAGTGATCCTCGGTACGGTGATCTAGGCCCCGTACTGTGATGGGCGGTACCCCAGTAGCCCTGCCATTGTTGGAAATCCATTTTCCCTACGAGACTCTACGGTTTTGATTTGTATTACCCACTTTTGTGGCTAGTAGCTGGAATTTAATGAATGTAAAAATTTCGGCTATTTTCTATTTACTTGAAAACCCTAGACACTTTTATGGTGGTTTAACGTGATGACGTCGTATATGTAAAATCTTGGGCACTGCAGGTGGATGGAGAGGCCGTGGCGAGGCCGTTTGTTTTGTCAGAAGTGAGTTTGGTTTTCGAGCAAATGGCATTATTTTGATTTCGAGTGTTTGGGAATGTTTTGGGTTTAGATCTCATGTTGTCGCGAGATTTGGGGCTTGTTGGGCAGAATGGCGTTCACAGGTGGCGTGCCGTGCTGCCGTGCATGTGCACGGTGGCGTTGGAGCGGTGGTTGTCGTGTCAGTGATGTCGTGGACTGTAATCTCGTGTCGTGCTCGAGTCTACCATTGTTTCTCTCGAGTTGAACTCGGGTTGAATGCGAGAGTAAAAAAAACCTGATGATAATTTATATCTAAGCTTAAACAAACTTCTGAAATTTTTTTAAAAAAAAAAATATGAAGAAGAAGAGAGTTACTGGGTTTATGTCTCGGGAGGTTTATTGTTTATCACGAAGTAATACTCGGGTTTAAGAAGGGGAGTCTCGGGTTTAACAGGTTGTAGCTTTGCATTAGTGATTTTGTTAAGTAAAGTTTGTTCCATAAAATTTTTGTACGGTGAAGACGTTGGATTTAGGCTATGATGATTTTACTTAATATATATAACGATGTTTTGAAACACTTAATTATTGTTTTATTTAAGCACTTAATCTAGTGGTGTAGTAAAAAAAAATGATTTTCAAGTTGAGAAAAATTTCTTTTAAATGTTAATTAAGATGAATCATTAATACTAATTAATTATTTTTGAAAAGTGGTTGAGAGTAATTACTATATAATCAGAGATCGAGTTATAATTAAGAAAGGGGTAAATTTGAAATCAATTTATGAATGATTAATAGTTACTTAATCGAGTAATTTAATTAAGAATAAATAAATGGTTAAGTAAGTAATTAGCAGTAATTAAATGGGAATTTAAGTTTGATTAATAATTAAGACTATTCATTAAAATGATTAATTAAAGTAATTAATTACAAATAAATATGTGATAAATGCTGTGTAATAGTGTGAAAATAAAGAAATTATGTAATTAAGATTTAAGGATTAATAAAGAAATAAATAATTAAAACAATTTGAAATGAAATAAGTAATTAATTGTAAGTAAATCAATAATTGATTAAATAGAATTAAGTGATTAACTCTCAGGTAATTAATTCTAAAATTGAATTAATTACAAACAAGATTTAAAGGTGACTGCTTATGGACTGTTGTGATTGAATATCTAATTGTGATATTTATGTGATGATATTCTGTGATGCTTTGTGATATGTTATGTTATATCTATGATGCTTGTATACGTTTTATATGTGATAAATGCTATGTTAATTCAATTGATGAATTTAAATTATTTAAACTGTTAAGTTAAGTAGACAACTTGGCCCTTAAAATGGCGTTTGGATTCGTTGAGACCGGGATCGGAAGAATCAATTTTGATTCTCTGAAAACCACATCTATCCAATTTAAACGTTAAGTCGTGAATTCTGAAATGAAGATCGAGATGGTGTTTTCAAAATGCAAGGGTTATCGTCGTTGACTCTGAGGGTGATTCCAAATCGAGTGTAACGAGATAATGCCTTCGGTTTCGTTCGAACCCGGAACGAACTTGTATGGATTGAACGCTTTCAACACATCGTCATGCGGGCGATGAGCGTTCTAAGTGAAATGTTCTTTAAAGGTAATCACAGACTCAAGCCTCATCAACCGGGAATGGCTAAAACAGGGGAGATACAGCAAGGTTAGGTGGGTTATGCCCAAGCAGGACAAGATATTTCCCCTACCTAGATGTCCCTTTTTATTTCGGCTTAGGGGGTGGTTGGTCGCGCCAACCACGGGGTTTATCTTGTTCGGGACTGTTCAATAAGGAATGGTTCTGGCCTTGTGTTGTAGGGGGTCGGGAGTGATCCTCGGTACGGTGATCTAGGCCCCGTACTGTGACGGGCGGTACCCCAGTAGCCCTGCCATTGTTGGAAATCCATTTTCCCTACGAGACCCTACGGTTTTGATTTGTATTACCCACTTTTGTGGCTAGTAGTTGGAATTTAATGAATGTAACAATTTCGGCTATTTTCTATTTACTTGAAAATCCTAGACACTATTATAATATCACTGGATTTCCTATGAAATGTTTTGGTTAGCGTAAGGTAAAATCTTACCCGTATTTATTTGTGGGGAGTCTTACGTGATACCTTTGTTTTCAAATGTTTTTAAAAGTTAAACAACTTTAACCGTTTACTCATACCAGACCCATGTCTGACCCGGAGTTTATATTTTGTGTTTTCATAAACTCTTGGGTACTCAAATTTTTATGAGTAGCCAAGTGATAGGTTATGGACTTTGATTTCTGGAGAAGCTTGGAGCAGGAGATTCCAGACGTATATAGCTATATATATGTAGTCCGCTGTGTTAGTTGAGATGTACAGTACCTCTGATGTATATAGTGATAGGTGTATGTGTATGACTGACATGTATGTTAATATTTAATAACTCTAATATATGTAAAAACTATGAAATATTTATGTGATATATTATATTTTGTTCCGTTCCGCTGTGAGATTTAGATGTTGTTAGTCTTTCTTTCTCTTTCTTTTCTATCTCTATCCCTTTTTTCTTAATGATGATACGTCTTTCTGGTAGTAGAAGGGCGGGTCGTCACAACAACAACAAAAATTAATATTTATTAAACCGCATATTCCTTTCCAAAACCATAGAAAATTATTTCAAAATATTTTTATATATATAGACCGCGGTGCCTGTATAAAATTTTCTATTATATGGTCAAGTGATACGGATATCTATCATTTCAATCCGTAATTTAAAATAAAAATTGCGGTTATATATCATTTCAAACCGCAATCCCGTATGAAATAAAAATGCATAATAACTATCAGATTAGGATGACATAAACAAAACATCAATTCATCCATCATAAAAATCATACATCCTCACAATCATCATCCAAAACAATCAATCAATATCCATGTATAATTGATAATATATAACAGGTAACTAACTGGCAGTTATATTCAATAATAAATTAAATAACAATTTAATTTAAATAAATGCAATAACTGAGATGATGATAAAAAAATTATACGAAAAAGTCGTAAATAAATGCATAATCCCCATAAAATTTAATCTAACAAACATAAGAAATTTTAGAAGTTGTGGGTGGGCTAAAACACTCACCTTTTGAATTTAAATTGAATTTAAATTCAATTTAAAACCAAAAATTTGATAGTCTCAGAATTCGTCCAAGCCAGTGCCAATATGTTTGGAATTTCAATACGACCTAATAAAAAAACTGCGCGTGAATTGATGTTCGTGTGTAAAAGATATAGCGATACTTGTGTTTGAATTTCAATTTTAAAAAAAAGAACACATATACCCCCACACCCTCTCGCCACGTCATCATCTCTCTTCGCACAACACCGAAACACATGCACCCTAATATACAACGCCTACACAGATAGCCACCGCCATCGCTCCAACCACGAACGCACACAGCACGGTAGGCCGCTCCACCTCGTAACTCTCCAGAACGCTGCGCCACACCCAAATACCTCGGCCACCACTCGACCCCCTAGCCTCTCGATCGACGATAAATTATTGTAGCCGCCACATATAGCATGAAACCCAAATCAATTTTTGTCCACGATTTAACGGTCGGATCGACGAACGAACCATATAGATGCGATCCCCTTCGTCCCCTCTTCAAAACCCAGAAACGATTTGACGATCCGACACCGTTCATCGACGCGCGATGAACGGCCGAGAATTGCTTCGAAAAACGAACAGTACCAAAAGATTACGCTCATTGAGAGCTTCAATATATATATTTTTCAAATTTTTCTGAGAAGTTTGAAATTTTGGCTTTGATTTTTGAATTGGGTTTGTATTTGGGAATTAGGGTTTGCAGCCATTGGAGAGAGGAGCTAATAGAATGTACATAAATGAGGAATAGATGTAGGCTAGGGTTTATAACATGTTATAAATAGACGAAGTTGAAAATAGTATAGATGGATAAGATAGATATACGCGTTAACGACAAAATAGCCTTAAAAAGCCCGTTTCTACTCCGGAACCAATTTGGGTTGACCCATATATCAAAATAGATGTTTTAAAATATTTTAAACTCAATGGAAAAGGTTTCAAGTTCAAATTCCCTCATATGAAGAAGTTATGCTAAAATCAATATTTTTTCAAATTGATTTCAATTTCATTAATTTCAAGGCGTTTCGAGTCCGTACAATCAAACGACCCGTCTGATCGTTACGAAACTTGAAATCCTACAATAATTCACCGTTACGGGTCCGATGAAACTGGTTTCGTCGAAATCCGAGTCAGTGGCCAAAATGGCTATTTTTCCATTAATAAAATAAATTAATAAATTAAATCACTTTTCAATTTCAATGTCAGGACCCGATTCTTCGTCTGTCGAAAATTCAACATCGATACTCACTTTATCGACTGCCGAGAAATCGAAGGACGGAAAACCGAACACTGAGGGTTTAAGAAAAGGAAAGAGACAGAAGAAGAGAGAAAGAAGATATAGAAAATAGAGAGAAAAGAGAATAAGAGAATAGAACGGAATAGAAAAACAATAGAACAACATCAGAATCTCACAATCGCAGCGGAACAACATATAATAATAAATGAATAATCTTTAAACAAAGAACTATATCAGTTATTACATTTTATACAATACATTACATTACATCATATCATCAGAGTGTACAACAACAACAACATAAAACAATGCATCGGAAAAAAGAAATACTATATACTAGTAATACGCCATGCCACCCAGCTTGCCTCCAGCAACTCCAGAATATCCTGATATCCTGATAAACCTAACTCTTGACTGCCCGTGTGGAAATTGGTGGGCACCCAGAGTTTAGGAAGGAAAACAATAAACTCCGAGTCAGTCATGTGACTGGTGTGAGAACTCAAAACAGTTTATTTATCTTTAAAATCAAAATAGAGGAATATTTTTAAAGTCAATTCGCAATGCTTTTAAAAATGAGACTACCATAAGGCCTCCCGCACACACACACAATGCAAACGCAGAATCGGAGGAGATTTCTCCTTATGATAGTCAAAGATGCTTGATACGCATTAAAAAGAACATTTGATATTATTACTAGTGCATAGTGTAGGAAAAATTTATTTCGAAAGTAGAATATAAATCTTAGCCAGCATAGACATTTCGAACTATGCCTACTATAACTACCATCCAAACAGTGGGGCGCCACCATAAGTGAATGATAGGTTCTACAACTAATACCGTACAAGATCGTATTGTTTCTTTAGATTTCCAACGAATGATCAGGCCAAGGAACTTCCCATTGCCACATGAGAATGCCTCTGGATGGACATCCCCGAGAACCAAACCGGATCTCTACCAACACAAGGCCGGGTTACCCCTAACTGAGTAACAAGTGACCGAATATGCCATCCCCCGGTCCTTTGGGACCTTTCACCGAGCGCTCGCAATCAATTCACACAATCATAAAGTGTTTTCAACATGAGTAAGTATCTGGGCTCCATACCATGATACCACCCTTTTCCAGAAGGAAATGCACATACCCTAAAGGGCGCTACCCCTCATAACCTTGCCGCATCTTTCCTGTTTTGACCATTCCCGAGGTGTGAGGCTCGACGAAGTCACGTCCACAAAACATACTTTATACAAAAGCCATGCTTTGGGTCAACAAATAATCATAGAAATGATCACCAGGATAGACGATCAAACAAATGATCCTATCACAAATAATCAACACAATGATCATTTCACAGTAACACTCAGCATGTCACATTACCAAATTGGGAATATATCGCTGATAACATTCAACTACATAACCTCTGAGCTCGTACGTCTCAGAGAAGGGTGTTAAGCTAAAAGAATAAATTCTCCGCCACCAACAGAAATATATTTGAAAGAAATCTGCTTTATATCTCAATTTGTAATGTCAGACATACAATCCATACAAGTCTGTTTCGGGCTCGAACAGAACCGAAGGCACTTACAAAGAAGTCCTTGCAATCCGGATATTCACAATCCTGATCGGATTTCCCATCACTTAGGGAGAACTCAATACCGGAGCAACTCGGTGCAGAGTCAATCGACAGGTCATCCTATCGCTCTCGCAAATACCCGGTCTTCAACACTGATCTTCAAATGCAATTCATAATGACGTATCACATATTCGAAATGGGTTATACGACCCCATGGTCCTTTCCCGGTTAACCCGAATAGTGAGCGCTTATTCAAAAATAAGTGTGGCATTAAAATTCCAACAAATCACATCAATTACCCATTCAAAGGGAAATATTGATAGTCGGTTATTGAACTATCAATGGATATGCACAACATCACCAGATTCCAAATAATTTTCCAAATTATTTATTTCCCAAAAATATCTTTACAAGATATATAATTTCAATATGTCAAAAATAAATCAATATTTATTTTTAAACAAATCTCCACTTTCTTTTATAAATTCCATAATGAATTTATATTTCACAATATCTATGAATATACGATTTTAATTATTCATTTTAAATTTATCTTCAAAAAGATAAATTCTCAAAATATTCACTTTATATTGGAAAACATTTCCATACTTATTTATTCATAAGTAATTCACAAATTTTATTTATTTTCAACCTTTGGAAAATATTCAATATACTTAAATCAAGATTAAGTATATATTTCATTCTTTAAGGAAATCGTTCTCTTAAACATATTTATTTGGGCCAAAACGAATGTTGCGTAAAACATCGTTACGACAACCCAAAATCACTAGTATAGGAATTTGAAATTAAAATAGATATATAAATCCCAATACTATACAAAACATTTCCTTTCAGAAATCATTTACTATAACAACAGTGTTATAGTCCACCATTCCCTTTTATTTCTCGAAAACGTCTATTTCAACAATAAATGTCGAAATCTATGGTTTCGAATCTCAACCCAATTAAAAACATCGATCGTTTTAATTCAATTTAAAATATCACATTCAAAACAATTTCTTTAACATATTATTCACTATTCAAAAACGTGAATATACTACGTTAACCAATTTCATCATTTCTATTCATTTTATTTTAAAGGATTATTCATAGTCAAAAATGTGAATATAACTCCATTAATAGGTTTCAACAATTTGCTTATCAAAATAAGTCGTTTGCGAATTTATAAAACAACGTTTATAAACTCCTTTATTATTTATTTTATAACAACTTCCTTTTATAAATTCCTTTATTAACCTATTCAATTTATAACTCAATGATATACTAAAAGTTCATATTATAAGTGAAATACTTATAATTTATTTGTTTGCAAAAATCGTTCCTTTGAACTTCATAATTATAAATCTTATAACTTATAAGATTCAATTATTTATCCAAATCTATTCTTTCAATAACTTTATGAATTTTATAAACCTACTGCTTATAAAATTCCATTTATAACTTCACCGTTTATTAATTCTATAAATTTCGTTCATTTATGAAATTCATTCACAATTCATTCTAACACTTATAAAAACTCGTTTTATAATTCAAATATTTTAATTTACAAATTATCAATTTATAAATCTTATATAAATAAAATTATATTATTCTTTTAAAACATCTTTAATCTCCTTTATAATTTCATCATTCTGATTTATAAAATAATTAAATTTCATAAATCCTATATTTTCAACTCTTTATAATAATTTCAAAAATCCCGATTAAACTATTTTATAAAATCATTAGCCTCATATTTTCAAAAATCAACTTTTAACCGTATTTCTCAAAATCATGATTTTTTTTATAACTTTAAAAATTATATCGTTTATTTATTTAAAATGGATCAATTCCAAAAATATTTTATAAACATATACTTTCAAAAATCTCTTTAAAATCCATTTTAAAATTTCAAATTTGGTCCAATGATGCTACATACCAAATAGTCAATCACGACAACAACGATATCATATATCGATATGATAATCCATCAAATATCAAAATATCTGAAATTAAATAAAAACTATTGAGGAATCCAGTTGGATCCCTCCAACCTGTTTTCCTGCATCCACAAACATTAGCACAATACCAATTCCGCTCCAGTACGGAATTATCGCGGTATATGGGATTTAAAATATTATCCGCTTAATAACGGCGCAATAGGGTCTCATCCGTTAAAAAATGCGGGAAATCAACTACTCCAATATATACATATGCCAATATATATATATATTGCTATTATATATAATACCAATTTCACTGTTTATGAAATATTCGCGGTATATGTTTTTAATACATAACATCCGCTTACTAAAGGCGCATAATGTCTATTTTAACAATCAATAGATAACAATCATCATTCAAACATGCATTCAAATATTTTAAATCTAACTATTTAAAATAAAATTGAAACTGATTCGATTGAGTGAGAAGTTCTCACCTTGATTTCAATTTCGCTTTAGCGATTTATTTCGAATAAAATTAAACGGACGTTTACTTTTACCCGAAATTCTCACTAACTCCAAACGACTCCAATCCAATTCCATCGCGTAGTGCTCGTCCATACGATTCCAACGCAACTGGTTTCGCGCGTTTTCGACCTCGTATGAAAAAGTTATACAGTTTTAAAGATTACACGAATTTTATTTATAAATTTACAACTATATTTAACTATATTTTTAACCTAGTTCCATCTGAACCGTTGATTCCCATCCATCAGATCCTGGCCGTGCTATCCATCTTCTCCCCCACGTTATTCCTCTTCTAGTAACGCACGAAATAAAGGAACCCAAAGCCATGACTTAGGGTTTGAAACCACGGCCACCACAACGCCTTCCGCATCGATCAACAACTTTCAACTCGAAGCCCCACGCGAGCACTATACTCGGCCGCCCTATGGTGGAGCTTGGCTACAGTTCTAGCCTTGAAAAACGTGCCCAACCGAACGCCTATCGGCCAAGATTTCTCCCTCCATGTCGCTCCGATGATTATCATCACCGTATGGATACGAAGAGCTCGACTAGCTCTACAAATCTCCAGTTGATAAGTTTTCCTAATTGCTGATGGATCATGAGAGATTGAGAGGAGAAAGACATTGATTTTCGGCCGTTCGTTTTGATGGTGGCGGCTACGTATAGAAATTAGGGTTTTATTATTATTATTATTTTTTGTTTATGAAGGGAGGTAAGGGTCTATTTATAGGAAATTTTTCAAACACTATTCAATCCGGAAATTCCGAACTCTGATTTACGCGCCGTAACCAGCGTTTCTAGGGTTTAACCCGCGTTCCGGACACAATGGAACAGGTTTCGAAAGCTAATTCGGATATCTGTGCGAGTTATGGCTATAAACGTTCAATTTAAATTAAACCGATTTAAACGATTTTATAGGCGTTTTAATTTGTACCGGACAAACGGTAAATCCAATTGACACGAAATTTGAAACCTTATAATAATATCACATTACGGATCCGATGAAACTGGTTTCGTCGAAATCCGAGACTATTTGAAAAATGGCTATTTTAACTCGCCAAATTAATATTAAAAATAATTCGATGCGTTTCGAGCTGCCACGATCAAACGATAACTCCGATTGCTACGAAAATTGAAATCCGGTAATAACTAACTATTACGGATCCAATGGAACAAGTTTCGTCCAATTCTAAGACTGTTCAAAAATTGACTATTTTCAATAGTCGATTTAATATTAAAATATTCAATTTTCACAAATAAACTTTAAATTCAATTTTAAAAGTTCTAAAATATCATTCTAACTCCAACATGATAAAATAAAATTTTACAAATCATTTTCAATCATATTTAACCCAATTTTCAATTATTTCCATAATTTAACATATTAAATTATCGATTTAATTATCCAATTAAATCCAATTAGTCAAAATAAAATTTATTTGACTTATAAATTTCACTTATTAATATTTAAAATTAATTAAATATTCAAATTTTAATTAATAAAAATCCTGGGTCGTTACATTCAATTTTACAATCGACAATATTCATCGATTTTAACTTTCTTAATCATTTATACTAGTTTAACCAAATTTAAATGTCCATTTGGATAAATCTATACATTTTAGTGTTAACTTTCAATTTCACTATATTCAAGAATTATAAATTGAATTTTCCAATAATTCCAATTAATTTATTTTTCACTCTATTATTTTTTCTATAAACATAGTTAATATTTGTTTTACATTCATTACATTAGTGATCCCATTCCATCCTTTATTTATCGACTATCATATCTCCATTTACTATATTTTGGTCAATTCGCACTTCCATCATTATATTAGTAATCACTAAAGTAACGATTATTATCAACCATAAACATTAAAATTACTTAATGGACATTGATTGTATAAATTTTCAACTTATTACGCATTACTTCATCAGTTAACATAACTTTGAATTCATTTCTTAATTTACTAATTTCAATCAATCATAACTTTACAATCTGTTTCAATTAATAGGGTGTGCACTAATTTAGTTATTGCATTAATTCTTATTATTATAACATTAAGGTTTCTTTACTCTAATTGATTTTCAGTTTTATTATTAAACGAAATAAACAGATAACTTATACAAGTGTTACCATGTCTTAAATTACACTCATGAATTCCCTATTATCAAGCAACCGTTACAGTCCTTAAATACTTATGCTTTTATTTAATTACCATTATTATTATTATTCCATTAGCTAATCAGGTATTTACATTCGATTCTTTCATTTCAATTTATCCCTTTATTAAGTTTTACATAAATAAATATTTTATTTCCAAATATTACCTTAATTAACATTAACGTAATATTTTATTTAGATTTATAATTGATTCCACTCCAATTTCTATTTTCTAATATACTCTAATTTAACAACTTCTAAACAATGTAATACCTCCCACATAAATGTAATTTTTGTTTATATTTATTTAAAATTGATTTTCTCATTTCAATTAATAGACTAAATAATGGGCAACACATAATTATTGCCTTCGTTTACTTTTACTACATTTAAGTTTATTGTTTACATACCCAAGGGCAACAATTAACCCTATTTTTATTGGGGTTTCACTTCTATTGTCAAAATAAATGTTAATTATCAAGGCTACACTTGTTTCCTTATATTCAATCCAAAGACTGGTATAACATTTTACACATTTTAAATTATTGTAATTTCATTCAGTTTATCAATAATTAGCTTTAATCATTATTGTTACGTTTTATTTTACTTATTATTTTACAACAAGTGCTACCATTAGTTCATGCACTAATTCATTCCATTTATTATACATTTTTTTATATTAGTAAGTCAACATTTAAATTATTAATTTACCTTTTATATCCCATTATAAATTAATGCACACATTAATTTAGATTTTAAATCAAATTAATCATTACATCTTGGTAACATTCTTTTATTACAATAGGAACAAAATTAACGTTTACATTGTTTCTCTGATTGGAATTACATCCAAGTTATTAACAATTAACTTACAATTATACTGTTACATTCAAGTTATTAAAAATTAACATATCAAATCTTATCCAAGTTATTATTTCCATTAATAATTCACTAAAAAATTTATTTCCTTCAAATTAAGTTACCAAAATCTTATTAACTTAAGAAATTAAATTGCCGAATTTTATCGGGTCGTTACAAGCAGTCTGTGCCGAAAATAGTTTCTAATATTAAACACATAAAATTAAATTAAAACAAAGCTTTTATGTGTAAAGATCAATAGTATACTCAAATGTGTTCCTTCATCACGATCATCAGCAATTGAACTAGAGAAATATAGTACAATCTTCCCAAGCTGCTCCTCAAAAGGATTCCTCCAATGAGTAAAAATGCTTCGAATATCATCCTTGTATCATACGCACCTAAGATATAAACCCCTGGCTCTAAATATTTCATGGTTAACTATTTGTATCCTGAATATAAAAATAAACATGGTTAACAAAATAATAGACCGTAAAATATTTGCTCTTCATGTTATTCCCTGAATATAAAAATAAAGTTACATAGAAGAAGATATCAAAGGCAAGGTTGCATTGTTGAATTTACGCGATTCAAATATTTTTCAAAGAAGACAAGAAAATAATTGATTGATTCATTCAATCAATTAATTATGCTATATATAGAAAGATAAAGAGAAAGAATATATGCGATTTCTTTTAGAGAAAGAAAACTTATTAATTGCTAATCAATTAATTAGTCAGATCTGTTATATGAAGATATACAAGTTTATATATGCAGATTGATTTAAGCAATGAAAATTTATGTCCACCATTTTCCTCTTCTTCAATAAACCCTAATTTCTACAGTCAATCAATTAGGAGTTTTGAGTGTAAATAAGTGTTTGGATAAATTGATTATTCAATTTATAATTATAGGTTAGTCTCTCCGCTACTACCTATAATTTTGTAATCTCTCTTTTGTACTCTCTTTCTTCAGTGAAATAAAGAATAGTTGTTGGTTCCGTAGATTTACGCGATCTAGCCGAACCATGTTAAATCTTTGTGTTCTTTTTTCTTATATTTTTCTTTGTTTGGTGATTATTTTTCATTGAATTAGTGGTTGATAATTAATCGACAAGCTAGACTCTTCTTTTGATTGTTTCTGCGCTTTAGCATTCCGCTGCAGTTTTGGAGTTAGTGCAAATTAATTAAATTTCTGCATAATAGTTTGGTATCGGAGCTAGATGTCTTGTTCTAGATTAGTTATGAATGACAAATTCTTTTAGCAGCGTTATGAAAAATTATGTCTTCACCAGATATGTTAGAAAATGAGGTTTAGGGACATGGAAGGTGAAGACTAATGACGGTGTTCTACAGCAACAACTTCAAATGAAGAAATAAAAGCCAAAAGCAAATTGGAGGTAGAGATATGCATGGTTCCCACTTCAAGGGTCCTAGAAGGGTGCTTGCTATTATTGTAAGAAGAAGGGGAATTTCATATGGGATTGTCCAGCTCTTAGAAAGAAGAGAGAGAAGAAGGAGAAAGCTTCAGTTTTGCCAGCAGTTAGATCAGATGCGGATAGAAGTGATAGTAATACATCATTATTTTCAGCCAGCATTTCACCTTTATAGCATAATAGTTTGATGAATGATTCTGGAGCCTTTTTTCATATGACGCCAGATAGGAGTTGTTTTGTCAGTTACAAGAAAATTGATGGTGGAGCAGTTCATATGGAAAATGATACATCTTATCATGTTGCGGACATTGAAAGTGTGAGGTTTAGGATGTATGATGGTGTGGTTAGGACTATCACGGATGTTAGACATGTTCCAATGCTGCGTAGAGGTTTGTCATCAATTGGAGCGTTGAGTAGACTTGATATGAGGATAATAATAGATGAAGCGAATTTTGAGAGTGGCGAAGAGCTCCTTGTTAGTGATGAAAAGGGTGCGAGTTAATGATATTTATGTGCTTCATGGAGAGACGGTCTTAGAAGAGTCGGTAGTTTCTACTGATTCTAGTATTTCAGATTCTACTCAGTTATGACATCTTCGTTTGGGTCATGTTGATAAGGAGAGTCTTGAAGTATTAAAGAAGCGTGAATTAATTGGTGGTGTTTGTAAATAAAAGCCTAGCTCTTGTGGAGATTGTTCTTTTGGAAAGAAGAAGCATGTCATATTTGATGTTGGAAGACCTAAAGCTATAGAGTTTCTAAAGTGTGTTTATTCTTATGTGCGGGAACCTACCCCAATTGCATCTTTAGGTGGAGCCAGTTACTTCATCTTATTTTTGGATGATTTTTCACGTAAGGTCTGGATCTATTTCTTAAAGGCCAAAAATGAAATATTTGTCCAGTTTTGTAATTAGAAGACCTTGGTAGAGAAACAATCGAGGAAGCGTTTGAAGGTTCTTAAAATTGAAAATAGTAGTGAATTTATGTCAGAAGAATTCACTAACTATTGTGTGTCTGAGCATATAATCAGAGATTTTTCTATTTTCGTTGAGTCACATTGTTGGAGTGGCGGAGAGTATGTGTCGGATATTGTGGAAGAGAGCCATAAGCTTGAGAATGACTACTGGTCTAGAAGTGGGATTTTGGGCAGAAGCGGTATCTATGACAGTATTTCTCATCAACCGCACACCTTCTATTACCATAAATATGAAGATACCAGAAGAAATATGGAAAAGAGAGCCAATTGATTTTTCATTCCTTAAGGTGTTTGGCTGTTCGAAGATGAGGGACATGATAAGTTGAAGCCTGGCGAAAGCAAACACATTTTGTTAGCCTTAGGAAATGAGTGAAGATGTATAGGTTGTGGTGTAAAATAACTAGAAGAATTGTGACTAGCAGGCATGCGATATTTGATAAGAGGTCTTTGTTGAAGGTGGAGTCTCTATCAAGTGATGACATTGGGAGGACAGAAAATTGCCAAACACATTTGGAGTCATCAGGTTGTTTCCATATTCGAATAGATATTGGTATTTCCGATGATACCATGGTTGATGAGAAGATTACAAAGGTTTAGATTTTAGATGGAGCTCACTTGTTGCAAAGGCCTTTTGGTTCAGTTGGCCCTATTTGTAACCATATTTGTAGCGATGATTCTTCATCTTATGCTTTAAATGTTGTGTAG
The DNA here is from genome assembly GCA_030765085.1 of Allium cepa. Taxonomy (NCBI): domain Eukaryota; kingdom Viridiplantae; phylum Streptophyta; class Magnoliopsida; order Asparagales; family Amaryllidaceae; genus Allium; species Allium cepa. Next base: position 178,681,402 of record CM060930.1, read on the forward strand.
CTTGTTGGTGGGTCTGCTAATATTGACTTAAGAAAGTCTAGTAAAATTCTTGTGGAGAAGATTGGAGTAGATAATGTTGATTACGTCCCCAGTCAATATAGGATGAAGAAGTTGAAGCATGTTGTTATGTCTCCATTGGTCTCTCAAAGATTTGTATCTACAGCTTCATCTCCTACATCAGATTTGTTGAAGAATTTTGGTATTTGCTCATATGCATTTTGTTTATTGATGTGCATACTATATTTCTTGTGTTTGGGAAAGATTTGAAAGCTATGTTTGGGCAATATTGCCCAAACTAGTTCACATTAAGCTTGTTGACGTAGACCCAACAATTTGTCGAGATGTGGTATGCAGAGAGATTGTTATATTTGAATCAAGGTTGAGTGTTGAATTTAGACGATTCAAATATTTTCCAAAGAAAATAATCAATTGATTCATTCAATCAATTAATTAGGCTATATATGAAAAGATAAAGAGGAAGGATACATGTGGTTTTTTTAAAGAAAGAAAACTAATTAATTGTTAATGAATTAATTAGTCAGATCTGTTAAATGAAGATAGACAAGTTTATACATAGAGATTGATTTAAGCAATGAACATTTATGGAAACATGGATTTTTTTTTTGTCATTTATGTGAATTGCAATCAAATAAGTAACTTGAAAATGTTGTCACATAACCTGGAAATTAATTTTCTTCATCTCCAAGCATTCTTCATTTCATGTCTATATAAATGAAGAAAGTTGATCTTCATATGTGAGAGAGCATCCACCGTTATCCTATTTTTCAATAAATCCTAATTTTTACACTCAATCAATTAGGGGTTTTGAGTGTAAACAAGTCATTGGATAAATTGATTATTCAATTTACAATTATAGGTTAGTCACACCACTACTACATATAATTTTGTAATCTATCTCTTTTATACTCTGTTTCTTCAGTGAAATAAAGAATATTTATTGGGTCCGTGGACGTAGACGATCTAGCCGAACCACGTTAAATCTCTGTGTTCTCTGCTTTTGTGTTTTCCTTTGTTTGGTGAATATTTTTCATTGAATTGATGGTTGATAATTGATCGATAAGTTAGATCATTTTTCTAATTGTTTCTGCTCTTTAACATTCTGCTGTAGTTTTGGAGTTAGTGCAAATTAATTAAATTTTTGCGCAACATGTTTGTCATGAATGTACATGTTGCATAACAAATTTTATGTACATGCATGTTCCTACTTTCACAAAAAAACAACAATTCAAAATCTTTAATGAACGTAAGAAACTTCTGAAATACTCGCAATGGAGATCATCATAACAGTTGTGAAACAAAATTTATGCTTGAATTTTATCTAGAAAAATTGTACACGAAGTGTATATGGAAAAGAATAATATGAAAAACTAGCTACTGCCTCCAAAACTTAATAAGATACGATTTGGAACATGATGAGTAAAGAACCAATTAAAATGATCATAAAAAGACAATAAAGTTGTATTTGTGCACCTGGAAGAAAATTGAAGTACTTCCCAGTATCCAGGCTTTCTCATAACCAAAACTTTTGCAAGCTACGAAATGTTCCTGCATTTATCATAATTAGTGATGCAAAATCAGATCTACAAGCTATATTTCACATATCCATATGTTTAAAATTCCATTTAAAAGCTACCGACTTGGATGTAGGTTGAAGCAAAGAGGGATGGGACCTTCATTTTTTCACCAACAAGTTTGGCATGCACAGTCTGTACAAGTTTGACATCCTTGTTTAAAAAGTAGTCTTTAAGATAACCATTGCTTCAAAAGATCAGTAAAGTAGTCATTATATCTGAGAAACTTAAAGCATGATATAGTCTATACATTGCTTGATTATCACTATGGAGCCATTTGAGTTACATTGTATATTGATATTCCTCAGCATCTTTTCCAATTCCATGTACATGGTTAAATAACTTAAATTGATTAGCACACCATTCCAACATTATAATACAGACAATGTCAAATTTGATATCGCATCCAGGTTTTCCTGTCATGTGGCATGTCACGTTGGATGATGACAGTAAGAATACCACTGATTTACTATTCATAGTCTATACTTTCAACTTTCATTCTACTAGTATAAGCAATATCGATTGTGATTTTCTTATGTAGGTTTGTCTGTGAAACTAAGCGGATACACAGCGAAAGGCTAAACAGCAGAACCAAGGCGATGCAAGTTGTTTCCTGACACCGATATAGGGATACAACAAAGAATGGCGAAACATAAATGTGGCATCGAAATTGTATTAATGCTGAATCAGGACAGGGTAGACATAATTAAGTTTTGTATGATTTGCTACCTCAAAATTTTTGATCATACATCCAGGCGGAGCCCACATGCCCCAGTATTTTGATATTAAAAAAAAGTAATAAGTAAAATACACAGCAATAGACGCGCTTTGTCACAAACGAAGAAAGGGAGAAAAAACAAAAACAAAAGAATGAACTGAAAAAGCATCGCTGCTCCTTCAATCTTCATCAAGCACGGCGGATTTCTTCTTCTCCATCAGATAAGACCGAACGAAAACGCGCTATCCTCTCCCTTCTCAACTTCAACTGAGATATCTTTTGTGAAAGCAAAACACTAGATTAGAAATTTTGTAAAATGTGCAACCTTATTTTGTTTTTTCTTTGATTTCCTGTGAAAGTGCATATTCTAGAGATTAAGCTAGATAGTTTAATTTGATTAATTTAGACAAATCAGTATAGTGAAATGGGTTGATTGACCAATGCATAAAATTATTCATTATTTTAGTTGCTGATCTTTTTAAAATTGTTCACTGGTTGTTGGTTAACCTAGACAATTCTCCTTCTAGACAAATAAGTTTATTGATCTCAAAATTGTTCATTGTTTTAGGTTGCAAAATGCATAAAATTATTTTTTTTAGAACAGAAAACGAATGTTATCATTTTCAAAATAATAATAATCACAAACTTGGTCTAAACTAATTCGACCGCTCAATGATTTTTTTTGTAGTTGTTAGATTGTCTAATTATTGTTAATCCTCTGTTCAGATTTACATAAATATTAAACGAGCTGATGATACTATTTCCGACAATGTAGGATCTTCTTCCAACATTGTAGATAATGATATTCAAAATGAAGCTATTCCAAAAATAGTGATTCGAAATCGCGTTCATGCTGATTTGTTAAATCGTCCTTCTGATCCAAGTTTACGAAACTGAATTTCAGACTTTGACCTAAATGATCAAGATATAGTTCGAAGAGCTAATTTACAGAAAGGTCTATGTCAACCTTCTTTATTAGTATTTCCACAAACTATCACTGAAGTAAAAGCCCGTTGCTTTAATCCAAATTGGTTTAGTCAATTTGGCAGTTGGTTAGAATATAGTGTAAAAGAAGATTTAATTTTTGGTTTGAAGTGTTATCTATTTCCTCCAGAGTCGGTGAACATAATATGACTGATATTTTACAATGGGTGGGTAAAAAGTTAAAAAAATTGTAGAAGGTTTCAAGAACACGCTCAATTAGAAGCACATAACACTACGTGTATGAAAGCTGAAAATTAATAATTCAAGTCAGACACATTGAACCACTAATTGAAATGCAAACATAAAAATGTCGAATTGACTATCGAGTTCGACTAAATGCTATCATAGATTGCATTCGATATCTTTTGCGTAAATGGCCAGCTTTTCGTGGTCATGATGAATCTGAAAACTCTATGAATAAGGAATTTTTTTTGAACTTCTACAATGGCTTACAAACCAAAACACATCTATTGTTGTTGTTTAGGAAAATATTCCACAAAATTTCAAAATGACATCACCCGATATACAAAAGGATGTTATAAACTCAATTGCTATCGAAGTTGTCAGTGCTATATTGAAGCATCTTGATGGTGACCTATTTGCAATTTTAATTAATGAAGCATGTGATAACACAATTATAGAGAAAATGTCTACAGTTACACGATTTGTCGATAAAAATAGTTATGTCATTGAACGATTTATGGGCATGATACATGTTCCTAATACAATTACAATTTCACTTAGAACATCACTTGAAGCTTTGTTTTTTCCAAACACAAGTTGAGCTTTACAAAGTTGCATGGTCAGGGCTACGATGGGGCAAATAATATGCAAGGAATGTTTAATGGTCTCAAAACACTTATATTGAGAGAGAACAATTCTGCATTTTATGTGCATTGTTTTGCACACCAACTTCAGTTAGCACTTGTTCGTGTTGCGAAAGATATAAACCACATTGCTGAAATTTTTTACTTAGTTAATAATTTGGTGAATCTTGTTGGAGTGTCATGTAAGCGTCGATATATCCTACGAGAAAAAGAAGCAGAAAAGGTATTCAACCAACTGCAGAGTGGAGAATTATGTAGTGGCCGATGATTGAATCAAGAGAGAAGTTTGAAACAATCGGAAGGCACATGTTGGGGTTCACATTATAGAACCTTAATTAATTTGATGTTATGTTCTCCTTTGTAATAGATGTACTCACAGATTTGGTGGAAGATGTCTCTAGATATAAAAAGGAGAACCTTTAAATTTGATAAAAGTGATGCAAAATTTTAATTTCGTATTCACATTATATTTGATGAAAAATGTACTTGGAATCACCAATGATCTTTCAAAAGCACTTCAACGAAAAGATCAAGATATCGTCAATGCTATAACTTTGGTGAAATTATCTAAGGAATGGCTATAAAAAATGAGAAATGATGGATGAAATAACTTATTTGTTGAAGTAAGTTCTTTTAGCACGAAGCAAAATATTCTTATTCCAAATATGGAGGATAATTACCTTCTTTTAGGTAGATCAAGACGGGGGCCAAAGATAACAAACTTGTATCATTATTAAGTTGATTTGTTTTACGTTTGTTTGGATAAACAGCTTGTTGAGCTTAGTAATCGTTTTGATGAGGTTAACATGGAATTGCTTCTATGCATGGCTTCTTTGAATCATAATGATTCATTTGCTTCTTTTGATGTCATGAAACTGGTTCGTCTATCTGAACTTTATCCAAACGATTTTTCCGAAGCAGAATGTAAGGGTCTTTACAATCAGTTAGAGATTTATGTGATGGATGTGACATCTAATAATGAATTGATAGAAGTGAAAAGCATTGGTGATTTAGCTATGAAGATGGCATTGACGAGAAAGCATATTGTCTGTAATTTAGTTGATAAACTCATCATGTTATCCTCAATTCTACCAGTATCATCCGCTACAGTTGAAAGGACTTTTTCAGCCATGAATATTGTTGAAACGGATCTTCGAAATCGAATAGGGGGATGAATGACCGAATGATAGTTGTGTCACTTATATTGAAAGAGATGCCTTTGGTATCATTGGCAATGATGCAATTATCAATCGTTTTTAAAATAAGAGAACTCATAGGGAACAACTTTAAGATATGCATCATGCCTACAAACTACTTGTTATTCTGTATTGAAACAGGTAGATGAGTTTCTGTCTTGTACACGGATGCTAAGATATAATTAGAAAAAGAATATGCTTGAGTTATACAATGATTTAATTTTGTAATATGTAGTGATACACAAAAGTTGCATTCATTTACTTATTATTACTGATTGCTTATTGATTGTCCATGCTGAGTGTAACTTGGTGTGCGGGTCTATATATATAATATTAAAATGCAAGTAATTATACTTTTAATTGTCTTAAAGACGATATTGCTATAGCCTGCAGCTCTACTTCCTCCAAACTTTTAGTTTGGATGGTGGATTAAAAACTCTACTGTATCTACACAACTTATAGCGGCATATGCATGCTGTAAACTGATTCATAATATACTATACATGTTAATCAACATTTATGTAACTGCTACGACAGTTATAACGGAATTTTTTATGCCTAATTAAAATTTATGGCAGAAAATTTTTGTTATGCCTAATTAAAATTTACAGTCTATATGCGTTATGAAAGATTACTATTTTATTTATTTTATTTACATGTCATGTCTTTATTTTTTTTATTCTATGAACTTATCGTAGACATACTACATGTATATCAAATACACATGTTCATGTTTGTGATACTTCATTGATGAATTTGATGGAGTATGTTGAACCGTTTTAGTCCCGTTATACTTAAGATTGCATACATCTATATGTATCGATCCTAAGAATTCACCAACCCTTATGTCGCTCCTATTGAATGGGTGCTTTGATCTTAATCATTTGATACACAAATTCACCGGTACCATATGATTAAAGAATTATTTTTCTTTGGCTTAGTCTATAATCTTAAACCAATTGTAAAATTTAAAATACTTCTTTATTTTCCAATGCATCACTTTTCTTATGAAAACAAATATAATTATTAAAGTTTTATCTTACCATGAATATTCATAATATTCATTTAGAAATAAATTTATGTTTATTTTCAGTCAATATTAAAACAGTTTTTATTTCATAACTTTTATTTGGCATATTTATGAAAATATTTTTCTATAACTCGATGCATCCACTGAAAAGTGTTATACGGTATGCTCATATTATTTCCACCAATATTATATTAGCGTATGAAATACGAAGCACCATTCAAACACTTATTATAGAATTTTATTTCATACACTGTAACTAGTTTACAATCAACTTTTTTAGATCATATATGTTAAACGTGGAGAAATTTTTTTTATTGGAAACAAATTTTTATATGAAAATATATTCAGAATAGAAATCATATTTCTCATTCCATATTAAGTATATTTTAGTATTATATACAATTCAAGTTTCCAATGTCTCTTCTTGAAGTAGATGTGACCATTCATTCTCTTCCTTCCAACTATGCCATAAGTTACATCCACTCTCGTACATTCACTTTCCTTTCCAAATAGTCAAATCATTAAGAAAGAAGCCTTTACAAGATCGTAATGAACTCTTTACAAAAATGCATTTAGACATCCATAACATTTAAGACTATCAAATAAGTTACACTTTACGTAAACTGATCAAATAGACATAAATTGATCAAGTTCCGAGGTACATCATGTATCTCTTGGTCTAGTGCTACACCTAACACAGCAAGACCCTTATTGCAATTAAGCGCATAAATGCATGATCTCACATCTTTTTTTTACTTGCTCATATAAATTGAACTAATTTCATCAAGGTTTCATACATCACAGACTCTGACTGTTCACTATATAACATTTATATATGATCAAATATGAATAATTCCTGTATTGCTTAAGAGTTCAAAACTCATAAAAGGGAACACATAGTTACAAGCAAATAAACCTTTATTTACCAAGGTACAAATGTTTTAATACTTATTCAATTTGGCTCTTGCATGAGTCTTGAATTGACAACATGCCAAAAGATTTATTGGTAATGTATATTTTATTTTTCTTCTGTCACTGTTATGATTCAATTAATTTTTTTATTTTAACTGAAAAACATTTTATCGATTATATCAATTGCATAAATTTATCGAAGTAGAATATTTCAAGTTTAATATCATATATTCTTACAGTATTAGAAAGGCCGAATATATTCATTCAATTTTCTTATAAGGCTCCTACTAGTATTTTAAGTTTCTTAAAACCCTAAGATGAAACATACTTTCGATTTCCCTAGAGGGTGTTGAGACTCGCATGCCTTAAGATTCTGACCTTGAAGAAAGCTTGACAAACTATTGACCTCATGCGATGAATAACGCCTTGTCGGTTGTATCATAAACAACTCCTAACCAATAGTCTTTTCCATAATCTCATCTTGACCTTGAGGAAGGCTGAATAAATCAAGAAAGCTTATTCACTCGATCCACCATTTTGCAACAACCTAAGAATAATGCACATATCCCGAGGAAAGCTCATTAAACATGTGCACATATCTTACCTCATCTAATCAATATATTAATAGTACTACACATAACGTCTCTAGCTTGAAGAAAGCTTAACAACAAAAGAGTACGCAAATAATCTATTAATATATAATTAATCTAGTGCAACGTTTATATTAAAGATTCATAATCTTTAATATATATTTAGTTTAGTGATATCGAGTTATGGATTAATGTATTTCTTATGAAATACCCTCTTGATTCACGTGTCGGATACATTTCAAAATGGCGGTATACGTACCATACATATGTATTTATTCTGTAAATCTAGTTAGGGTTTCTAATAGTTTTATTCTTTTTAATTAAGTCATATTTAAATTAATTTTAATTTTATCAATTAAATCATATTTATCTAATACTTTATTTTATTTTATTTTATTTTATTTTAAACATTTTAAAATCTAATATAAACTATTACAATTATAGTGATTCTACACACACACATATCATTATTCTTAATTAATTTAATTAATTTAAGTAACTAAAATATAACTAATTCTAAAAGTTTATTATTTTTATTCACTTAATCATGTTAAAATAAATTTACATATATCATATTATATATTTCAATTTAATTAATTAACCTTTAATAATTTATTAATTTAATTAATCTATTTAATTAATATAAAATTAATCAGGTCATTTTTATAACAATTTAAAAAAAGATTTATAACATTTATAAACTTTGTTACATATTTTAAAATTAACCTTTTGAATTTAAACTATTATTTTTACTTTTGAAACATATTTTGGCTAAGGCCAAAAATCAATTGAGGCATTTATATTAGGGATAACCTTCAGGCTTACTTCATCAATCGGGCTTGGACCAGTAACCCAAAAGGGAGAGCACCTGATTACCTTACAATTCAACCTTAGACACTACCTTTCTAGATACCTTACTTAATAGGTTGGCTTTAAGTTAGCACTGATACTGCTGATTTAGATCACATAGGCTATTGGACTCTAATACCTTTTAAAAAATTAGGCCAGGTTGTAGTAGGTAAATAAGGTAGATTTGAAAATATTTCCTATTTTTGGATATATTGGACCTATGAAGTCCAAAGAGATGAACTAGATCCAATATAGATTAATTGAATAAAATCTAATTTTACTTAGTTCTCTAATTAATTGATTAATGAATTTTAATGAATCAATAATTAGGATAACTTATAATTATACCATTAGATACTCATATGTGTATAATGTGCGAATGCAATATATAATGTGTATATGGGTAATGTCTACGTATATAGATGTCAGGATTTGCGTCTATAACGTATATATTCACCATTTATATATACATTTGATGATTTTCTCATAAAAATGTTTAATATATTTATAATACATAAATCCAATTTTTAAAAATTGAAATTATTTATGTATATATATCATAAAATATCCAATCTAAAGATGACTAAGTCATCAAATTATGAATTCAAAATTTGTATTTAAAATATCTAAGTAAGCATTAGTAATACATTTTAAATTTCGAAACAAAATACTAAAATATTAGCTAATATATCTTTAATTTATGTACATTTATATAAATAATTATTACATTCGAAATTAATTATATATATATTTAATTTATTTATCTAAAAATACACAACTCAATTTCAATATGTATAAACAATATATATAATAACATAAATATTCAAAATTATTTATATATGAAAATATTATTTAGCCAGCAATTTTTTATTTATTTATATTGATATATATATATTTTTAATTATTGTTTTTTTAAATACATAACATTGTTTTACTATGTATAATCAATAGTGGAAATTAGCCACAAGGGCCTCTTTAGCAAGTGGAATTAGTTTCTAGGATACACAACTGAAATAATTACTTTCAATGACAAAACACAAAATAATTAGTTTTTAGGACCTAAAACCTATGTAATTATGTCCTTTAAAGTAATTGGACTGCTGACTTTGTCCTTGAAAGTAATTATTCTACTGACTTTTGCCTTGAAAGTAATTTCTTTGAATGTCTGTCCTAGAAACTAATTGGACTGCAAAGTTTGTCCTTCTGGTGAAATGCCCCTAATCAATATATATATTATAAAATAAATATTTATAGTTATATATATATATATATATCTTATTTGGTCAGTAAAATTTTTTTTTTAAAAATAATACTAATATCCTTTAAAGAATATATTTATAATATAGTATAAAGTAATAATTCATACATATTATAATTATTTATAAATTATGCTTTTGGCTAGAGAATATTTTTATTATTTTTAAATATTACTAAAACATATTTTAAATAATCTAATTATATATGTGTATACATCTATATTAAAAACTAGATTAAAGTATTTTTGGTTTAAAAATATTAAATATGTATTTACTATTAATAAAAAAATATTTAAAATATTTAATAATTATTATATACATGTATAAAATGATTTATGGTCGAATGAAATATTCGTATTATTATTATTTTTAATTTAGAATTTTGATTTTAAAATAAAAGGTTCATGGAGATCAATTGTTTAAATTTATCGAATTATTAATATTTAAAGGGGATAATTATCACATACATAAAATGGTTATAAGAGAATTAGCACCACTGCTTATAATATATGAAAATAAAATTACCTCAATAGAGCTTGCCTTAAAACCACAACTTGATCTATCAATCTCCTAGATTTTGAATTAGCGCCATTATATTACTACCAATTAATACTTCACCACTAGATCTAGTTATATTTTTGAATGGATGTAAATTAGATTTGAAAATTTGACTTATGGGACAAGGAAGTGAATGCCATGAATGGGAAGAGAGGAGCTAAAAAGTTAAAAGAAAGTGGAGGCTACTGATTTAAATATACGGTGAGATCTAGGAATAAATATATTGCACCAATATCTCTTGCCAATTCAAAACCAAATAGCCCATTTTGTTCCCTCTTTCTTGCCTCATGGATTAAAGTCCATAATGGAACAAAAACCCTACCTAACCTATTAAAAATTTATTAATTTAAATTATATTAATATCGTATATCTTTACACATATACAACTCATATACGCATCCAATAAATTACTAATGGCACCCTAAACATTTTTAGACGCAGCTCCATTTTTCTAAACATACAACTAGGGATAATAAATAAAATAATAATTAATATTTCATAAGTATTAATTATTTTAATTAATTTGTAACTATTATAAATCAATTAAATCAAGCGGTGTTTTGGAGACTGAATAGATTTGGTCGTGCGACTCACAAGTGAGAATTTAGCCAGCAACTAGTATATAAACAATTTAAATGATAATGTTCATACATCATCTTATCTCGTGGTGTGACGGTTTGACTTAATTCACCACTTATAAATCTCATTGGTAAATCTAAATTTATAATTTTAGTGGTAACTTTTAATAACAATTATTTTACACCAATTCTCTTCGTCAACACTATATTACATTAGGACTTATGGAATTCAATTTTGGTCAAAATTTCAATATTTTCCACATTCAATTCGGTTAATTTACAAACAAAGTCCTTAGTTCAATAATAATATTTATCATTAATCATTCTACTTTGGCTAGAGATTTTGACTTTGAGTTGACTTGAGTTGACCGTGATACTAACTCATACAACTAAGGAAATGAATTCTCTATTGAAAAGTGTTTCACATCTAATGTTCAATTTAGACCCAACTATAGTCATTCGATGGATAATTTACCACAATTGGACTATAGTCAAGTAGAGTTTTCACATTGAAATTCAACTATATTCTCAAGTCAAGAGAATTGTGTGATATCTTCACTTAAGATTTCCTATTTGACCTAGTTATTATTAACCAAAAGGAAACTCTTGGACGATTCATTCCATGGTATCTAATAACCATCAGTACATATCCCTTCGGCACCCCTAGTAGCCATGAGTAATACACTACCCAATATTTAGAGAGTGTTATGTGCTATGGACTCAACAGACATATTGATATCCTTTCTCGAAACATCTTGATCGAAAATATTTAAAACAATATGTTATTATACAATGTGATAAATTTATCATTATTTCAACATTTTTAACTACTATCGCATAACATAATATTTAAGGATTTCTAATCAATATACCTAAATTAATAACCTAATTAATTATACACTGTATAACAAGGTATATTTTAGAAATCAAATAACTTTGTTATGAACATCATTAGCTATCGAGTTAGATATATGTAACAAATTACATAATTACCCCTATGACATACTCCTAACTCTATTAGTTACTTAGATATGGATAGAATCTACTATCTGATTTAAGTAAAGATGGCTCCTAGAAAAGTAAAAGAAAAACCAATTACATATAGAGCGATTGTTGAAGGAGTTAATGAAGGTTTCCAACATAAGGTGGAGAAGAATCCCCTTACTCTTCTAGAGGTTTCTAGTGCACTAGAGATAGTAAAGAAGTTGGAGTTGGATCGCCTGACGGAAGACATGAATAAAAAGATGAGAGAGAGAGAGAGAGCTAGTAAATCCATTATGGAGAAGATGAAAAAAGTTTTTCTTTGATGTCCCAACCGCCCTAAAGGTGTAGAAAGAGCCATAAAAATTCATCGTCCTCAGACTCCGATGAAGAAAGTTCATCTTCATCAGATCAGAATCGAAGAGATGCCAAGAAAAAGATAATGTGGATGGATGCAGATGCATCAAGGAAAGAAGCAGTGGATGTTGGAACTGCAGTCCCATGACCAAGAATGATCGGCACCGATCACTCCTAACAACTCGTTTTCGATCATTCTAATAGGGTTTCTTTAAGTGACCTCGAGGACGAAATGCAAGAGAATGCTAATACTGGTGGAGAAAGACGAGCTATTAGGGCTTGGGATGATGTATTCAGATAAAGCTACAGAGCCAGCTTGGAGAGGACATAGTCCAACTAGATGCTAGAGTGGATCAGGATGAGTGATTTCTCCAATGATAGGAGAAACTAGACATCATGCAACTAACCAAGAATGCTTACATAGTCAAACACTCGGGGTGTTCCTAATAGTCATCGTCCAACCACCCAAAGCAATGAAGAATATATTGCCAATATGGTTAGAAGACTATTGAGTGAGGGCCATAACAAGTAGAATGAACAATGGGGTTCATCGTCAAGTCAGACCCTATTCACAAAAAAATCCTTGAAGATAGTTATCTAAAGAAGTTTGTGATGCCATCTATGCCAACCTACAATAGAAAGACTAATCCGAGGCTGCATTTGCTGAAGTCCGAATGGCATATGGATAGTGCTTGTACAGCGGACGCTATTAGATTTAGGTTCTTTCTTATATTTTTGGATTGAGTAGAAATGATGTGGTTTACTTGGCTTGTGCCGAAGTTTGTATCATCAATTAATCGGCTAGCTAAAGTTTATGAAGCAATTCCAGGTCCATGTTGTGCAATCAAAAGATGTTATATTGTTATCTAACATGCATCAGAGTACTAGAGAGACTCTAAAGAACTTTTTAAAGATATGTAATGTTGCAGTCACATAGGTAAGCAGCCCTAAAGAGGAGATTGGGTTGAAGGCACTAATAAATGAGGTTCATCCAAGGGAATACTTTGGCAGATGGCTCAAAAGAAATCAACCATCTCCTATGGACGAGTTTATTCGTAAAACTTCACAGTTTCTACCCTTGGAAGAGGCAAATTTCGCTGCTGGATTTGCTGATGATGGTCAGGAAGGACCAAGTTGTGCAATACCGAGTGACATTGCTATCAAATAGAATAGAGATAGTGCTAGAAACGTTGTGGTGAATATTAAGAACAGTAGTAATGCTAAAAAAATAACTAAGGCACTAGTGGAAAAAAGCAAGACACCACGAAGCGTACGAGGCACACCAAACCATGAGATTATACTTTGCTAACCGATATGGTTGAGAACATATAGCTTGCTAAGGTACAAAGCGTTATAAGAAGCGGCCCACAATGGTGGCTACCAAACTGGAAAGACGATCTGGGAAGTAATGTCGCTTGCATGAGACCCATGGGCATGATACCAAAGAATGTAGGCATTTGAGGATGTCATTGAAGATTTGATTCAAAAAAATAAATTATAGTAGTGTGTGAGGAACCTATAGGTTAGTAGACAAAACAATAATCAATATCAAGGGAAGCATACCCAAGGGAATTAGGATGGGTCCAGTGGAGAAGGACAAAGACAGCAGATTAAGGGAATTGTGACCAAGGTTTTAAATATCGGATTTCGGTCACGTTTCGTCTCGGAATTTTTACACAAGTTATCTCGTATCGGGAGAGATCTCGGACGAGATGAGTATGTATCAGGTGTACATCTCGGATTAACATCTCAGGTCTTATAATGAATCTCGGGAATATCTCAGATGTACTTATGTGTTTAAAATTGATGTGTCAAACATTTATTTAACGATTATAACTTTCTTAGCAAAATAAAAATGGTAACATACTTGATTTACATGGAAAAAGAAATATTTTAAGAAGAGTAGTAGCTTGATTAGCTTAATTGATTTGGTAATGATTGAATAATATCCTTTTATTTGAACGTAATAAAGAAGTGAAACCTTTCGCTATGACTCATTAAGATAAAAAGTAAAGAATATGTTAAAGAAGTTGGTAAATTGTAATTGGATTGAGTAGTTTCTTTTGAATCAATATGAAAATAAAAATTATTATGGAAAATAAGAAAAATCTATAACTTCGGGTGAGATCTCGGATTGAGATTTCGATCCATATATCGGGTGAGATTTGAATATCTCGGACGAGATGAGTGTCGAGAGAGATATGGAGGAGATTTGATGTCTCGTCTCGTTTAAGTGTGAAAATAAGATCTCAGGCGAGATCTCGGACGAGATATAGGAGATTTAAAACCATGATTGTGACTAATATAATTTAAGAGGTTCACACCCTATGGAGAAACGCTGGAACGAAATGGAGTGCTATGGCAGCGCATTGAGGCATGTGCCTTAAGAAACTTTTTTTCCCATAGATGTTGGGACTCCAACAAAGCAACATAGAATTATAATCGAAGAAATTGTGTTTCGAAATAGAGATGTAATGGGGTTGAAGTGCCAACGCTTGACCCTATGGTTATTACGATCACGATTGGGTTAGCTATACTGTAGCGAGTCCTTACTGACCATGGGAGCTTGGTAAAATTCTTGTTCAAACAAACCTTTGACAAGGTGCGTCTTGATGAGATGGATTTAAGACCTTATAAATCCCACACTCAAGGATTTATTGAAGAGGCTAAGGAGCCGCTAGGTTGCCAAGGATTGTTGGTTGAGTTGGACAAGGTGACTGAAAGGTTGTGCAGGTACATATGCTTGTTTTTGTAGATGGCTTTTCAAGCTTTATTTGGCTTGTTGGATATGGGCCAACATGCAGCGTGTTAAATGGACGAAGTTCAAAAAAATTACCATTTTGGACCTTACTGGGCCTATCAAGTCTGATTTGATTTGGATTTGATCTAAATAGATTTTAAATAATTTTTTTTTTATAAAATGATTTAGTTTGATATTATATATTCATTATATAATGCGTACATGCGCATCATACATGCTGGTACGTGTACATGCACGTGCAACATATATATAAAATGCATGGTTTAACATGCTTGTTCTAAGTGCTTGAATTTATACCACAATGGACATGTTAGTGCTTTCATGCACATATGTGTTGCCAAATATATTTATATATGTATATGTATTAATAAGATATAAAATTATTTTCATATGTCAATAAATATATACTTACACCTATAATGATGTAAATAAATATTATTTACATAAACATATTTATACACATAAAACAATATTTATAAATATAAATAATTTAAATTTCAAATTTTTGAACTAGATCTAGATATGAAAATATCTTTCAATTTCAAATTTAAATTTAATTTTGTAAATAAATTATATTTTATTAATATATATTTATGTATGGAAATAAGAATTTTTAAACATATATGTATATAAATTAATATTTAACAATCATTTATAATATAAAATGATGTTATATAGTTAAGTATGTAAATGAATTATATATGTGTATGTATGTATATTATTTCAAGCAAATTAGATTTGAAAAATCAAATTTTTTTCATTTATTAAAATCCATGTAGATTTTGTTTTTTGAATCAAAAACTAATTTTTGTATGAAATAACTAAATTTTATTTTTTCATAAAAATAAGTTTTAAAATATATAATTTTTATGTATATTAATTATATATATATATGTATTTAAATGTAATAAAATTAATTTAATGTATTGAATTCTAACAAATATATACAGTATTTTTAAAGTAATAATCTATTTACGGTTTAACAACAAATTTACATATATTATATACAGATGTTATGTTATTTTCAAATCGACTTTTATTTAAAAAACACTTTTTAAATTAAGTTTCACTCAAATTTTTTAAAAATTTCTAGTCGAAAGCATGTCTTCATATATAAAAATAATAATTTATTATAATAGTATGTTTATATATTTGCATTTCCTAGATTGACAGCATACGTATATAAAGATTCATGATATATGCATCTAATCTGACTATATACAAATCAAAATAAATGATAAATAAATATATATAAATATAAATTGGAGTACTACCTTAAATATAGCCTAACAATAACACATTAAATGCTGAATCTACTGAATTCCTTGGATCTGATATCAATCTCTTTTAGAAAGTGCTACCAGAATGAGACTACGCACCTGTTTCTATTTGACTCGAACTTATGTCTTAAGCTTGAAAATGATGGAGGAGGTATATTGGTGCTTGCAATAAGAGGTGGGAAGAGGAAGAGCCAAAATTCAAGTCACAAAAGTGAGGGGTAAAGGGGTTTAAATAATAGAGAAAGGAGAAAATGTGGATCCAAATACACTCTTTTCTCTATTGATTCAAACCCCACAAATATCAAAACCTACCCCTCCTCCCTTGTGACACGATCGGCCATACCATCAGCTCTTATGGGCCTCCATTCTATTCCAAACCAGATCAGACAATTCATATTTAAATTGAAATTAAACGTACATCGATATTATATGTCGATCGTGTGTATACAACGTTTATATACGCACTATTTACAATATCGATCAAAAAAATCAAATAAATTTTTTTAATTAATATTTCATAAATTTTAATTGATTTAATTAATTTATAACAATTACAACTTAATTAAATCAGGTAGTAGGTCGACTATTCAACATTTTGGTTCTGTGACTCATAGTGTAAATTCGACGAGCGATAAATATCAAACAATTCAAATATTAGCATTCACACATCGCCTTGTCTAGTGGTGTGATATTATAAGCAAATTTATAGGTAACTTATTTTAGGAAAAATCCAATTTTACTTATTTTAAGCGGTTCTCACTAGTGACAATTATTACACCAATTCTCTTCATCAAAACTATATCGCATTAGGATTCATAGAATTTGATAACGGTCAAAATTCTAATATCGTCTATATTCGACTTGTATAGTCCAATCATAAAGTCTTTGGCTCAATAACAACAATTATTATTAACCGAACAAGTCTAGCCATAGACTTTGACTTTGAGTTGGCTTTAGTTGACTATGATACTAACCGCATATAAGTAAGGAGACGAATTCTCTATTAAATAGTGTTTCACTTCCAATGGTTCAACTCAACCCAACTATAGCGGTCGATGAATGTCAGGCCATAATTTAACTATAAACAAAGTGGAGTTTCCATATTGAAGTTCAATGGTATTCTCAAGTTAAGAGAACCATGTAATATTTTAACATCAATATTTCTATTTGACCTTAGTCATATTAACCAACAAAAACTATCGAGTAAGCCATCCAGAGATATCCAATGACTATCAATTTGTAACCCCTTAATTCGCCCAGCAGGCATGAGTAATACACTGCGCAAAATTTAGAGAGCGCTACACACTTTAATCTCAATGAACGTAATGATATCTAGTCTCGATACATCTTAACTAGGAATTTTAAAAACGATGTGTTTATTATATTATGATAAATTGTTCATGACTACAACACATTGTAGTTACTATCATAAAACACACCATTTATGGATTTTCTATTAAATATACTTAAATTAAATAATTAGTTGATATAACACATTGTAACAAGTAAATAATAGTTAGAAAGACACCTTTTATTTCAAATGAGGTTTAATAACAGAGTTCATAAGTTATAATAAATTACAGAATTTCCCTTAGGGCATACCCACTTGTACTTGGGGCTAATTATGGAATTTTAATCTCATCCCTCGATCAGTTTGGCGAGAACCGACCGAGAAAGTCTTTTTTTGAATGATCTACTATATAATCCTTTGTATATAGTCTTTGTATCACGACCTCTTTCTTCTCAATGAATTCTCTGATTATGTTGAACTTTCGAATAACCTATCATAATTTCTTTTGTTATTTAGTTTCCTTTTCGATCCGCATTGCTACATTGTTGTCACAGAAAAATTTCGTTGGTTTTCCGTGTAAGGAATCACTCCTAATTCACTTAAAAACTCTCACATGTAAACCACTTCCTTAGCTGCTTCATTAAGGGCGTGTACCCGGCCTCTATCATGGAATTAACTACCTTTTCATATTCAAAATTTTACTAACTTATGGCATTGCCGTTTATAGTAAAGACATATCCCGACACTAATAACACAATTGTTTCCAGTCTGGATGGAATTAGGAATTGCTACAGGAGAAAACATTTCATTATAATCAACACCTTGAATCTGACAAAATCTTTCGCTACTAGCCTAGTTTTGTAAGACTACACTTGTCCATTAACATTTAGTTTTTTTTAAAAATCCATTTGTAGCAGATGGGCTTAATCCCTTTGGTTATGTTAGTCAAAGCCCATACTTTGTTTTTATACAAGGAATCCATCTCAGATTTTATAGCTCCATGCCAAAATGCAAAGTCTCTATTCTGCAGTTCTTGCTGGAATGGTAGGGGAGTGTCATCATGTAAGATGTAGTCCTTTTTATTTCCATCCATTAGAAAATTATCACCCTAGTGCATGAGATTTCCTACTATACCTTATGTTGTGCATTTTCGTGTACGGGTGAATTTGATTCTCCCACAACTTCAATCTCCATGTTAGTTTCTTGCATCTTATCCAAGTTTACAGCTTCGTAGTTAATTTCTTTTGACAGTAATTCCTTTCTAAAATGATAGCATGTGTGGAAAAATAAATTTCCGTTCCTTTATGTTGTAAAAAATATATCCCCTAGAGTTTTTATTATATCCTACAAACTTCACAAGGTTGATCTTGCCTCAAGTTTGTTAGGGCCAAAATTCTTCATGTAGATTGGACAACACCAAACCTTCAAATAATTAAGGTAAGGTTTCTTACCATGTCACATCTCATATGGCGTCTTAGGCACATATTTCATGAGTATCAAATTCTACATATGCACTGCAGTTTTTAGCGCATATCCCCAATATGATAGTAGTAACCCAGCCTTACTCATCAATGTACGAACCATATCTAACAGGGTTCGGTAAATTCACTTTGAAATGTCGTTATGTTGCGAAGTATATGTGGAATAACTTGATGTGAGTAAGTAATATATCCAGTCTCAGACAATTTATATACATAAATAATACCACAAATAAAGTCTTTTACATAAATGCAATTATTTAATATTAAAACTAATCCATTTTGCAAAGATAAATGATAATCTCCAACCTCCATTGCATCTACCAGAGATCCATTAGCAACTTGAAGCCTTCTTTCTGCCTACAGCACATGACGTTTGTTCCTAAGTATGTGTAACAAATTGCAGACGTGAGTTCTAGATCAAATATTTAAAACCCAAATTAATCTATTTACTACAAAACAAATTTAAATCGTGAATATACCTACAGGAGCAGCATAACTATTACGTCTCTTCTCTTTGAAAATCTTAAAGTACTCTAGGTAGTTCCGTTTCTAATAACCCTTCTTACGATAGTGATGACATTCACCCTTGTCAGTTGGAGCAGTCTTCTTATTCCTTTTATTAACCCTTTTTCGCTTCATGAAATTCTAATATGATGTGTGTTCCCCTTAACCATGAGTACTACGTCCTGATCCTTAGAAGAAATCTCGGCTAACCCCAATATATTAAAAGGCTCCACGAAGCTTACGTTCATATTATAGCTTAATATGAATAGCTCAAAGTAAGGAGTAAGAGGACCTAGGATCAGATCCACTTACAACTCGCTGCCTAGTATCATGTCCAACTAAGAAAGTCTATCAATATAATCTTTCATCATAAGAACGTAATCATCCACTTTCATGACCTTTGTCATTTTCGTATTGAAAAGTTTCTTCGTAAGTTCAAATCTTGCGGAATAAGACTAT
This sequence comes from Allium cepa, assembly GCA_030765085.1. Classification (NCBI taxonomy): domain Eukaryota; kingdom Viridiplantae; phylum Streptophyta; class Magnoliopsida; order Asparagales; family Amaryllidaceae; genus Allium; species Allium cepa. Next base: position 178,701,606 of record CM060930.1, read on the forward strand.
TCCCTAGACAAAGCTTTGAAGCTATCAAAAATATAGTGGACCCTCATGTTCATATGTTGCCTCTGCAACGGTTTGTCTAACATTGGACATCATCCAAACTTAGGCTATCTCAAGGTCTACGACCCATTTATTATAGGTTACTTAATTCGGAGTCCGCATTACCACCAGGTTTTTTGCTTTAGAGGTTCAGATATTGATGATCATAGACATATGTATGTTAGTGATGTGTTTATTGCCCTTAACCAGTTTCTGTAGTTAGGTCTGGTGAGTTTGTCATTTTTAGGAAACAACTTCTGTGTAGAAATTTCTGCATATTTTAACTTAGCAGCTTAGGAATTCATTCATACTAGATGTTCTTAGAATGTTAATAAGGTTAAACATTACATTTCATTTTACTATTAAGCTTCCACTAGTCTTTTATGTTCCTTAAACACTAGGATAAAACATAGAAGTCTCTCAACTTCACCAGTGGGTGTTAGGACTCGTTTATCTTGGGATTTCAACCTCGAGCTTATTCAACAAGTCATAGGCCCACAAACGATGGATAATTCCTTATCGGCTGTATAATACAGAACTCCTAATATTGTGGTTTTTGTTCTAATCTCATCTTTATCTTGATGAAAGCTCAACATATAAAAAGATATTATTAACTCATTCCTACCATTTCTCGAAGGCCTAAGTATAATTCATATACCTTGAGAAAAGCTCAAAAAATGTGCAGTTATCTTACCTTGACTATTCAATATACAAATAGTACGATGCATAACATTCCTAGCTTGAGGAAAGGTAAATAACTAAGGAGTATGCAAGTAATCTATTGATATATAAATTGTAGAGGACAACTTTATATTATATTAAAGATTCATAATCTATTATATATTCAATTGAGTGGTATTAATTTATGAAATAATGTATTTCATATGAAATACTCTCGTGATTCAAGTGTCAGACACATATGAAATAACGGTATACATACTATACGTATGTATTTATCCGTTAAGTCCATTTTAGGTTTCTTACTATTCCATCATTTATTATACATTCATACTCTATAAGCTTTAATTGTTATATTACTTTTATTATTTAATTAACTTATATAATTGTCTTATGTACAACATTATTAATATTTTTAATTAAAATTATTAAAGTGATTAATATTTTTAAATAATTTTATATTATTCAATAAACATTTTATATTGAATATGTGTGCTAGAAAATTTATAGATATGCATACACATCTTTATATATATATATATATACATATATATATATGGATTTTAATTAATTATTAATTATGAAAATTTCATATATGTAACCTTAAAAAATTTAAGATAATGTTACATGTATCATTATATATATATATTATATATGTATTATAATTTATTTTATATTTAATTGATTTATTTTATTTAATAATCTAGTTCATAATTTTCAAATTTTCCAAATTAAATTATTAATTTTTAGAATAAATTTGAAAACTATATTATAACATTGATAATATTTTTCTTTCAAAATTTTATTTTCATTTCAAAACATATTTGAAAATTAGCCTAAGGCCTAATTTCAAATTGGGCATTTTCTATTAATGATAATCTTTAGGCTCATTTCCTATTTCAGGCCAGGCCCATAGCCAAGTAGGGTAGAGAACCAAGTCTAGACACTACTTTTCTAGACATCCTACTAAATATGTAAGCTAACCTAGTACTCCATAACATGAGAAATTTAAAACACATATGCTATTGGGCACCAATATCATTGTTGGATGTGGGCTAGCATGCAAATGGTAAAATGAGTAAATTTCATAAAATATTACCAGTTTGGATCTTATTAGGCCTATGAAATCCAATTTGTTTAGATTTGGTGACGACCCGTAATTTTTGAGTCTTCAAATTTGAATATTTAATTTATTTAGATATTCTAATTTTAATTTAATTATAATAAAACCCGTGTTTCAAATTTAGACTCTATTTTTAATGACATATTTTTAATTTATTTTTGAGATTTTTCAATAATTTTAATTTGGAAATAATTAAAAAAAAATTACGTTTTTTATGGCAAACGTTAGTACTTTTGAACTTTATAAAATCAAAGAAACAGTGTATTTTATTGTTGTTTTATGATTATCACATATTGTTGTTGGCGATCGTATTTTTATTTCTTTCATTCATGGCTCGTACTCGAACGCGATATTGTGTAGCAGAGTACCGTTTTTCAAACTTGGGTTTGAAGTAATTGAGTTTGTTTGCTTACATATTCATATACGTGCATAGAAACAGTCTTACACATATCTTCTCATTGTCCTTCACATGCACATACTCTTGTTTGTTGACTTTGGGTTTGATTACTTGAGATATATTTTTATGTATGAACGAATGTTCATAGGAAGGGGCATATGCAACACATAACACCATACCTTTTGCCATGCACACACATTCGCCATACCTGCTTGTCCCTCCTTACACTTACTTTAAAATTTTATTTTCCGTAGCTCTAAGTATTGGAGCTTATATATATGAACACTCACACATATAAGGAGGGGAAAAACATAAAAATATACGTACACATTGACTGGAAACAAAAGGAGGCATGCACGCATGGAGAAAAAGAAATTGAAGGTGGCACTGTTATTGCATGCAAGACGACGTGTGCATGCATACTAGAGGGGAGAGGAGGACACGCATGAGAATAAAAGCGAGGACAAGTGGACGTGTACAGGCATGGATAGTTGGAAACATTAATGGAAGAATAGGTGCAGGCATTTCAAGGTGAAAGTGGAGAGGGAAGAAGGCTGGCCTGGGCATGCATGTTGCAATGGGCCTTACTAGGCTTTGAAATGGGAATTGGGTGAGAATAATTATTGTTTAGTAATTTAGTTATTTTGATTTCTAAATGAAAATGTATTAACTTTGAAATTGAATAACTACTTCATATGAAGTCTGTTTAATCTGCAATCTTCGACATTAGATTCTTATAAATGAGTAGAATACAATAATGTAAACCGTAGATATATTTGGTGAAGTATAAAATATTGATAAAACATTAGTTATTGAATTTAATTACTAATAACATAGTTAAATGATTATGATTCATTCACGACATTCTATTTAGTAGAATAAATCCATGCTCCATCATTGCAAAGTAAAAAGAATATTTTGACATTGATTAAATATGTAGATTAATTATTGTTCGATAAATTAATTTTTTAACTATTGATTATTAATTTTTGATAATAATGAGTTATTATTATTGTTTATTTGGTTGTTTGATTTGTGCTCAGACATTTTATGAGCAAAAAATTTCCATAGGAATGGGTTGGGTAGATAAGAACACCATGTGATTAAAATTTCATATTTTGACTACAAGGTATTCAAGGAAAATATTAGATTAAGAAATAGTTATAATAAAAGATGTTTATTATAATTTTGAAGATATTTCTCTTTCAAATGAAATTGTTTCTTTGGAAAGAAATAGAAATACTTTTGGAAATAAATATTTATAAAAGTGTTTTCCTATTTTGATATAAAAAATACTATGGGAATAAACGTTGGTTTAAATATTTTGGATCAAAAAGGACTTAAAAAGCTACTGTTTCAAAAATTAAATGCTGATGGTTTTAAAGTTGATTTCAAAAAGATTTTTGGGAAGAATAAATAATATTATGATTGAAATTATTTGTGAGATACTATTATTGTGAAATATGAATTTGTTAGTGAAATTATATTCACATTTACTGCTTTGGATTTTTGGGTATTGTCCATTCAATGGGATCAGTGATCACTTGGTATCTGCAATTTTTCTACTTTCATGCAGCGACTGGCAATTGACATGATTATATGCCCAAGAGAGGTATTGTCCTAAGGGTTGTTTATTATTTTAGTAAGCATTTGCCTTTGGCGGCATTCACTGTAATGACCCATAAATTCATCACTTATAAAAATATGATTGAATCAAAAAATCAGTTTAAATGACAAAATAATGGTTTTTAAATCAAATTTAAAATCTCTTAATTTAAAGATAATAATAGAAGATATTATTTTCAAACTTTGTTTACAAATATATGCATAGTAAATAAGAAGTGAAAGTACGATCGGAAATCAAAATTGAAATTCATAACGACTCAATGTATAAAGTTGTAGAACATTGTGTATTCCATGTGACTTCTAAATGAACACATACATCTACCCACCTAAGAAAACATGTGCATATGTACATGAATACTTATCTATACACGTATATACACATATACTAAATATATAAACATATAAACAACTCCTTCTCACTTAAGCAACCAACCCTTACCATAAACATTGATGTGACATGGTCGAGCTAGGAGGTGGCAGGGTTGAGCTAAGGTGGTGGTGGAAGGAGGTAGCCATGCATAGGGTAATGATGAAAGGAGGTGGAGGATGTGGTGGAAGAGTAAGAATCTAAGCTAATTATCACATATTATCACCATCAAATGTCAAATCAAAGAGGCACATGGCCTTGCCCTTATATGATGTAACCCACACCCATACCTAAAGGAGGAGGTGGCCCACATGGTGATGGAAGGAGGAGGTTGCATGATGATGTGTGGTGAGTAAGAAGGTGATGTGTACACTCTTCCATTTGCTTATAAATACCACTTCACTTTTTCACTTCATTCATTCATCTTCTTCTTTACTTTTCTAAAGGCTTTCTCCACATTTTGATGGTTTCCATCTAAAAAAATATAAAGAAAATTGCAGCAAATTATATCTAAATTTATATAGTACATATATGTATACATATAGCACTTCAAAACTCACATAAACCCTTCCTCTTTCTCTTCAAACCCACAACCATCCACCCTAGCTGAGCCTACCACCCTCACAAACCAAGGCTGTGGGCCCCTACCCCCTTCACAAAGCTAGGATGGGACCTATAGGAGCTTCGGGATGACTGTTCATGAGCTTCGATTTGTGTTAGAGAAGCCAATCCATTTTCTAGTCAATCGTTTTATTCCAAAGTGAGAAAAATCTATTTAATATATATGTGTGTGTGTGTGTGTGTGTGTGTGTGTGTGTGTGTGTGTGTGTGTACGTGTCTGTGTGATGATTTGAAATGATTGTTGTTAATGCTTATTTATATGTTGTTTAATCAACGAAAGAAACCATGTTTTCATCTCATGGATTTTCAAATAAGTCCACAACAAGTTTTCAAAAATATCGCAATTTTGCAGTTTAACGGCCAAAGTTTAAAAATGATTTAAAATGGATCTTTTGAATGTTTAAAATTATAATCTAATAAATCTTTCAAAATGTTTTAAAAGAGATTTGAGTTATATATATATATATTTCCAAATGACATGAAAGTCGTTTTAATCAATATAGCTTTTAAAACACCTTTGGTAGTACTCTTTGCAGCACTTTTTTAATAACTTTCAAAATATGATTTCAAACTTCACAATTATTTTTCAAAATTTGATAAATGTTTTCGAATAAATAGGTTTTATAAAAATTAATTAAAGGTTTTATAATTTATTTAAAAGATTTTAAGTAAATTAATTTGAAGAAAAGCTGTTATAAGCAGATAATTCAATCTTGGCTCTAATAAGCTGATGTGTACACCTGATTTTTCTATTCATGAGATCTAGTAGAGGTGCTTAAACTAAGAAGATGTTTAGGTTCAACTAGTGCCCAGACTCATTTGGCCTTCCCAAATGAGGGATAGATACAGTCGAAAACGAGTTAAGCATAAAAGATTACACTTTTCAAATTTAAACAACTTGGATCGTATAGAAATAATCTTATTATACTTGGTGTTAAATTCCAAGGTGGGAACTCATACTATTTTTGGAATTTAAAAGGTGATTTCGCCATTATTCGGCCCATAGTACCTATTAAATACGAAAATTAAAACTGAGTAAAAGTAGTACAATTTCTATTTGACCCTATTTTACTTAATAGTGTTTTCTAAAATGATTTATGAAAATAATTTAGTAAATTTTCATAAGGAGGTCTAATGAATTCTGTATATACTGAAAAGAAAAGGCTTTCAAAAAGATAAAAATCTCTAAAAGATATCTTTTGATAAAAAGAAAACAAATAAATGGAATATTTATTATCTACCCACTTAACATGTTTTTATTGATGATGGGTTCGTTGAAACTAGAGTTAAATTTAGGTAATCCTTATCCGAAACAACTATGAACCAATTTACACATTCGAAAGTGACGAAGATAAATTGAAATCCATGATAGGGGATCTTCATTTGAGAAGGACTGCTTGTTGATAACCTCTGGGTAGCTCCTGAGATAAATAAATAGCGGTGGTCCATTAGTTTTGAAAATCTCCAAAACATAAGGACTATTTGCTACTAATCCTAGGGAAAATCCCCGACATGATGTAGTAGGAAAGTACCTTCGGTTTGTCCTATTCTTAGACAACTAGTATGGACGAATGTGTGGCGTTGCATTTCTAGATCATACTGATTGATCTCTATACACGTAGCATCTGTTTGGCGACGGAGAAGGCAATTTCTCTCAGCTTAACACCATTTTCTGAGACGTACGGCTCAAAAGTTATATGTTTGTAGAAACCGGTTGTGTGATTGTGAAATGGCAAAGTGGCATTCAAAGGGGAAGATGTTCTATATAAAAGTTAGTCGTTACCTCAAAGCCTGACACGTGGGTAATAGTGAAATAAGGGATGCTTTTAGGCTAAAATGGTTCGCAACCAATCAGGGTATGAAATCACCTTCTAGATCTATGAAATTTTTACTCGCGTTAACGTCGGGTTTAAATTATATGGTGTATGCTTGGGATCCTGGATAAGTCGCTAACGGCCAGGTGATGTTATACTCGATGCTATTCGTGTAATATTCGGTTAGACTGGCCTTAATTCGCATGAGGACCAACATAGAGGCCTCGGGTGCATTGCTCTAGAATTACACTATAGGGGAGGTAGTCCCTTACCTTGCTATTTAGTTAGAAATCCAATATCCATAAGTGTCGTATGGACTTAGTTGTGTGAATACTTAAATGTGAGATGCAAGCATTTCAAATAAGATTCATAAGTTTATTTGAAAATATTTCCAAAGGAGTATCATTAAAAATAATATTTCAAAAAATTGGGTATCAAAGATTTTGATAATCATAAGGTAAAACACCGTTCTGTGTTTATGTGTGGCGTGGTTTAAGAGATACCCTTTTTTTCTTCAAAACCCATATTTTGAATTTCTCACACCAACCCCATGACTGACCCTGAGTATATTTTTCTTTTCCCTTAAACTTTGGGTGCTTGATTTTGGGCCGTCAAGTAGTCAGGCGGCTTGGAGCATTTTGGAAGGAGCCTAGAGTATGAAGACTAGAGGGACCTTTGTGTATAGTTATCCATTCTCAATTTTCCGTTGTATCGTGTATCATTTATATTGCATCAGCCAGACAATATAAGGATATGCAGTTATAAATATTCTAGGTCGGGTTAGTATTTATCATAAGTCTAATTAATCACTTAGAGTGATTATATGTACTTTTCATATGTATAATTATGTTTTTTAATACGATGTGTGATTCTGTTGTTATTCTATTTTCTACCTTCATTTCTTATAAATCCATGATTACCTGCCTTTCTGGCACTTGAACTTGCGGAACGTGAATACCGTGGATGTATTAGTGTCAATCTTCAAGGGTTAAAAAGGTGGATCATCATAGTTGGTATCAGAGCTTAGGTTAGCGAGTACCTAAGCCTTGATGGGGTCAACTCATTAGAGATAGGGTTAGTAATACCCTAAAATGAGTTTAGTTAATGAGAGAGCGTATCCATATATACATCTAACCTAACCATGTATGAATCAAAATAAGTGACAAATAAATCTTTGTAAATGCAAATTTTAGCATTACCTCAACTATAGCCCAATAATAATAACTTGAATGCTGAATCTACCGAACTCCTTGGAAGTAAATCCAATCTTTTCCATAAAGCGCTACTAAACCAAGAGATGTGCACACATAATTTCTATTTGACTTGAACTTGTGTTCTAAGCTTAAAAACGACGAAGGAGGGTTTATAGGTGCTTGAGGACAGACGTGGAAATCGAGAGAGCCAAAAATTAAGCTATAAAAGTGAAGGGTAAAGGAGTTTAAATAATAGAGAAAGGAGAGAGTAAAATGTAGATTCGAATCCACTCTTTTCTTTACTGGTTCAAACGCCAGAAATATCAAAACGAACCCCTCCCCTTTATGCCTTGGTTGGACATACCGTCAGCCTTATGGGCCTCTTTCTACTTTTATATACCACATTTACAACACCGATCAACACAAATCAAATAATTTTTTATTAATATTTCACAAAAATTAGTTAATTTAATTAGTTAATTTAATTAATTAATAACAATTATAATTTAATCAAATCATATGAGAGTTAGAGTATTCAACATTTTAGTTGAGTGACTCTTAGGTGTAAACTCGGTTAGCGATCAATACCGAAAAATTCGAAGATTCACGTTCATACGTCATCTTAGCTAGTGGTGTGACAATATTGTCAAATTTATAACTGGCATAGTTTCAGCAAAATCTAACTTTACTTATTTTAAACAGTCCCCATTAGTAACAATCATTTACACCAACTCTCTTCGTCAAAACTATATCACAATAGGACTTATGGAATTCGGTAATGGTTAAAATTCCAAAGTCATCCACATTCAACATATATAGCCCAAACATACAGTCCTTGGTTCAATAATAACAATTATTATTAACCAAATTGCTTTGGCCAGAGACAATGACTTTAAGTTTACTTGAGCTAACCGTGATACTAACCTCATATAACCGAGGAGATGAATTTTCTGTTAAATAATATTTCACTTCCAATGTTTCATACCCAACTATAGTCATTTAATGGACGTCATGTCATGACTTAAATATAATCAAAACGGAATTATCACATTGAAGTTCATCAGTATTCTCAAGTCAAGAGAACCGTGTAATATTGTCACGTTGATATTCTGTTTGACCTTGGTTATATTAACCAATAGAAAACTATCGAGTGACTGTGAGTCATTCCATAGTTATCCAATAACTATCAGTATGTAACTGCTTGGTGCCTCCAATAGCCATGAGTAATACATTTCCCAACATTTGGAGAGTGGTATGCATTGTAGCTTCAGCGGACATATCGATATCCCGTATGGATACATTTTGACTTGGAATATTTAGAATAATGTGTTTATTATGTAGTGATAAATTGCTCATGATTACAACACATTGTAATTACTATAAAAAACACACAATTTATGAATTTTCTATTAAATACACTTAAATTAAATAATTAGTTAATATAACATATTATAACAAGTATATTATAGAAATAAAAACACCTTTTATTTGGAATAAGATTTTATTACACGGTTAATAATTTACAATAACCCCTAGCTGTATTGATCTCCTACTTGCACTTAGGGACAATTATGGAATTTCAATGCCATCCCTTCGATCATTTCGATGAGAACTAACCAAGCTAATTCCCTCGTGAATGGATCTACTATGTTCTCTTTCGTATCTACTTTTTGTATCAATACCTCTTCCTTCACAACGACTTCCCTAAAGGTGGAACTTTCGAAGAATGTGTTAAGATTTATTGTATTCTCTAGGCTCTTTTGTGATATGCATCGTCACATGTTGTCACAAAACAATGCCATTGGATTCTTCGTGTCAGGTGATAGAGTTAGGGTATGTCTAGGGGTAATTATGTAATTTGTTACGTGTATCTAACTCGATAACCAATCTTGTTCGAAATAAAAGTTGTTTTCAATGTCATATATTAATTAGTTAATTTAATTAAAAATATTTTTAATAGAAATTCCATAAATGGTACTTTTGTGATAGTAATTACAAAGTGTTGTGACTGTAAGTAATTTATCATAATGAAAATAAATATACCATTTTAAATTTTCATAATCAAGATGCATCGAGACTGGATATTGGTGTTTTGTTTGAGACTGGAGTATGTAATGGTCTTCAAATATTGGGTAATACATTACTCATGGCTACTGAGGGCACCTAAAGGCTACATACTGATGGTTATTGGATAATTATGGAATAACTCACTCGATAGTTTTTCTGTTGGTTAATATAACTGAGGTCAAACAAAAAATATCGATGTGACTGACTTACACATTTCACTTGACCTGAGAATACCATGGATCTTTAATAAAAAAGCTCCACTATGATTATAGTCAAATCATGGCATGTTGTTCTACTATAGTTGGGTCGAGTGGAAATATTGGAAGTGAAGCACTATTTAAGCGAGGATTCGTCTCCTCGTTATATGTGGTTAATATCATGGTCAACTCAAGTCAAAGTCTCTGGCCAGAGCATTTAGGTCAATAATAATTGTTATTATTGAATCAAGGACTTTGTCTTTGTACCATAAAGCTGACTATGACAATATTGAATTTTGACAATTTTCAAATTCAGTAGGTCTAAAGTGGTATAGTTTTGACGAAGAGAATTGGTGTGAATAAATGACACAACCGGATAACGCTTCATAAAATAAAATTGGAGTTTATCGAAACCAAGTGAGCAATAATTTGGCCAAAATGTCATAGCACCTGATATGTGAACATTAAAGTTCGAATAGTCCAATATTAATTGCTGATCGAATTTACATCCGACGAGTCACACAATCGATATAATGATTTCTCTTTAGACCAATTGATTTAATTAGTCTATAATTATTATAAATTAATTATTACTTATGATATATTGATTATAAAATTTTGAATATGATTTACGGAATAAATATTATCATATTTATTTATCATAGTTATAAATATATGAATCGATATGCAATATCGACAGGCAACGGATTTCAATAGTTATATTTATTTAGACTTAAATGGGCTATTAGCCCATAATGTTGGGGAGCTACTTTCGACAGCAAACATGAAATATAGGGGCAGCTAACAAGGGTAGAAGGTTTGGAGATGGATTGTTGAGATTTGGTGAGAAATAGTATAAGATGTAATCAACATTTCTCTCTATTTCAACCACTATAGAAAGGCATGTAACCCTAACTTCTGCCTTCTATCTCTATTTTGCTGGATGATCCATGCCTCCAAGAGATCCATTAATACTCAAATCGAATCAATTCAAAGCTACATCTATCTGATAGCAAAGAATCTTCGATTCAAGGATTAACAATCTATCGAATTTAGAAGACTTCTAAGGAAAGATATTCATCATAGCAAGGTGTACTTCAAGGCATAGGTTTTGGTATGATCTTATTATTTCATATGACTTTAATTAATATAAAATATTATACTCCCTATTTATATATATCATAATTATATTATTAGTCGGGTGAGATTCATATATGTATGAATGTTGTCATATATTGAATGATTATATGTATGTATGTATAATAAAATATATATTTTTATATAGATCATATGTATACAAAGCCAAATAAATTTATTTTAATTTTTATAATTTTATTAATAAATTATATTTATATTAATATGTTATGTTACATAAATTAAAAGACTTGTAATTAATTATGCTATCATATCATGTTAAAATTGATCTTATAATTTTATATAGCAAATTTATACTAAATATAATTTTGGGAAATAATAAAATATCTTTTTAATAACTATTTGCTAATTTTAATATTATTTAAATCAAAATATATGTTGATTCATACAAAATAATATATGTTTTGAAAATTGTATTTTAAATTTTACAAAAATTCTTCATTGCCATATTATTTCTGGGTGGAAATCCCAAAACCAAAAAATTTAAAAAAGTCATTTAATTTTATGGTCAACATAAATAAATATAATTTTGGCTCAAAAAATTATGGAATTTTTTTCCTGGCCTTATAATATCATATTTGAAATTAAAAATTAAAAATTTGAATATTATTTTAATCCTTTTCGGCTAATGTATATATATATATATGATTTAACAATGTAAAATTATAATAAAATATTTTATGTGTTGTATATTGGATCTGGAATGCTGTAAAAATAATCTTTAATTTTATTTACTTTTCATAATTTATATAATCATATAAATATATATACACACATACACACATATATATATATATATGTATGTATGTATGTTTGTATGTGTGTATATATATAAGTACACATATTTTAGATGTTATAAATATAATTATTTATATATATATATATATATATTAATTTCTTACTATAAAATATACGTCTATATTATACTTAAATAACTTCGCCTATGATATATATATATATATATATATATATATATATATAATGCGCACACACACACACACACACATATATTTATATAGTCGTTTATTTAATTAATATCTAACTCAATATATACTATTAACATTTTACATTTATGCAACGTATATTATTTATATATAAGTAAATATTTGTATTTAATATTTATTTAAATAACATGTTTATATATACGTACATATATTTAGACATCATATAATACACATAAAATAAGATAATATGTATGTTGCAATGCAAATTCCAACATTTATATACGGGCATGTTATACCTTGCATGGATTATTGTGTTACACATGCACACACATACATGTATGTATATGATATATGTGTGTGTGTACCATTATATTTAATTAAACTTGGATAAATTGAATTCTATTCATTATTTATAAATTTAAGTGAAATAAAAGATTTTATTTAAATGAAATTTAAAATTGTTCTAAATAAATTAGACTTTATAGACCTAATAAAGATCCATTATGGTAATTTTTTTAAATTGACTCATAACTTCTACTACGGGCTTGCCCAATTCCAACTATAGTATCAGAGCCCAATAAACTATGCGGTCTAAATTAGTCATGTTAGGGTTAACTATTAAGTTCACAGCTCAAAGGTTCTCCTTAATAGAAACAGTCCAATGGGCATTGTGCTAATTTTTCAAAATTGTTTGAAAATTGAAATATAAGACTAAATTTAAAAATCAAATTTAAAATAATATATACAAATATCATAAAAGTTATGTATAACAAAAAAATTGAAAATGTTTGAAAACAAATATTAACTTCAAAATTTTAAATTTTATTAATAAGATTAATAAAATAAATTACTTAAATAAGTTAATTAATTAATAAATGTAATCTGTGTATTATATAATATGAAATCAATTATGTTTAATGTAAATAAGATTAATATAATTTAATTAAAATTGTTTAATCAAAATAAATTAATTAAAGGTTAATTAATTGAATAAATTAATTGAAGGTTAATTAAATAAATTAATTAAAAGGTTAACTATTTAATTAAACTGTTAATTAATTAATTAATACACACACAGATGTATATGTATATGTATATGTATATGTATATGTATATGTATATGTATATGTATATTTATATGTATATGTATATGTATATGTATATGTACATGTGTCATACTATAAAGGTTATAGTATGTAATAAATATTTAATATAAATGTTATATTAAAATAATATAAAATTGATTTAAATGTTAGTTAATTAAAATTATTTAAATAAGATTTAATTATAATAATATTATACATAAGACTATTATATAAGTAATATAGATTATAAAAGTTATATAATAATAAAACATATATATAATATGAATGTATAAGCTAAAGGTGGAACACCAAAGAAACCCAAATTGACTTAAGGAATAAAAACATATGTAAATGTATGTGTACCGTGATTTTCGATGTATCTGACATTTGAATCAGGAGGGTATTTCATAAGAAATATATTATTCCATAAGTCGATATCATTCGATACAATATATTAAAAATTATGAATCTTCAGTATAATATTGTCCTTTACCATTATATATATTAATAAATTCCTTCGTATACGTCAGGAGTTCACTGATGAAAAGGGGCAGTATCTCAATTGTACCGCGTCATTGAAGCATTCATTGACTTGCATGCTTCTTAGTTGTTGAGTAGATTCAAGCTATGAATGTTATGTGTAGATTATAAATATATTGAATAGACGAGGTAAGATAACTATATGTATTTATTAAGCAGACTCAAGGTACATATATTATACTTAGGTCGTCGCGATATGGTATGTACGAGTGAATAATTCGCTTCGATTTGTTGAGCAGACTCAAGGTTGGATCATGATTAGGACAAGGTACCAAAGGGTTAGGATTGTATATGATGGAATCGATAAGGAATTATCCATCGTCCGTGGAGCTATGACTTATTGAGCAGGTAGGAATTCCAAGATGGATGAGTCCTAACACGCACTAGTGAAGTCAAAAGACTTCTACGTTTTGCTTAGGTTTTGATTAGCATAAAAAACTAGTGGGAGCCTAATTCGAAAAATGAAATGATAACATTTATTATTTCTAATATTGGAAGAATATATGCTATATAATGTTATAGCAGTCTACAATGATAACATAATTACTAATAAATGCTTCTTGCATGTTAATGTGGTCTGTACTGATCCAAGTGTCTAATTTTACAATTACTTAATACGTTCGCAGTATGGTCGCTCACATTTTTATTTAGTTAAGACCATTAATTGCATCCAATGAGTTTTGAACTCAAAAGCGATATAGACTATAAATATTTGATCCATATACCATCACATATGTGTTTTATGGTGAGCAGTCACTGTTCGTAATGTATGTTTCTTCGATCAATGTAATTCATTCGAAATAAGCCAATAAACCATACTATGAAATCGAGTATTCAATTTGATTGATTACAAAAGCATCTTATTGTGTTAAATGTAACATTAAACCAAAACTACAATATAAATCTAAGAACTCGATTGCTGAAATATCAATTTGATCGGTTTATGTAAAGTGCAACATATTTGATGTCCTTAAATGTTGAGGATCAAATGCATTTTTGTAAAGAGTTCGTTATGATATTGTAGTAAGAATTTTATTCTGAATGGTTTGACCATTTAGAAAAGAAAACAAATGTACAAGAGTAGATGTGATTTAAGGTATAGTTGGGATGAAAAGAATGAATATTCACTTCCGCTTCATAAAGAAACATCAGAAACGAGATTTGTAAAATAATAATTAATACTTAATATTGAAATAAGAAATATGATTTCTATTTCGAAATATATTTTCGTATAGAAATTGTTCCTATGAGATTTATTTCTTTAAGTTCAAGATATTTGATCAAAAACTCTCTGTTGTAAAGTAATTGTAGTATACGAAATAAATAATCTATACTAAGTGAATAATTGACATTCAAATTTAGTACGCAATTATAGTAATGAAATAAATAGTGGGATATGCCATATAGCACTTATTGATTCCATCAAGTTACAAATCGTAAGACGCGCCGAATATTATTTACGAAATAATGACTATTTTTTGGCGCCGACTAAAAAAGACAGGTATATTCAGTGTGAATATTACGAATATTCATAATGAAATACACCTATACTATGTACTTGTTTTCATAATAAAAGTGAAGCATTAGAAAATATATAAGAATCTAAAATTATTTATAATTACTTTAGAATTATAGGCTAAGTCATAGTTTTGATAAATAATATTAATATATGGTTATGAATCATATGAAATTGGTTGGCTATATCTCAAATAATCAAGGTTTATGCACCCATTTAGTGGAAGCATCATAAGAGTGGATGAACTCTTCGGATTGATATATTTAGATGCATGCAATCGAAGGTTTATCCATACCAAAACGGTTCCACATACTAATATATATTCATCGATGATTTATCACTAACGTTGAATTGTGATACCCGTGTAGTAAGTTTATGATAAGATCATAGAATATAAAACGAAACCACGCAGTAAAATAAAATGATTCGATTTGATCGAACAGGTGAGTATATCGAAAGGAGTTCCGAACGTACCTAAAAATGAATAAAGATTCAATTTCAAAGGTCACTTCTCCTTGTGGTACATAATGATATATCAATAAGGAGTAACCAAACTTGGTTGGTCATAGCATGATTAATTGTGAGTGAAGTTGAGTTAACTTCTTTCTACAAGGTCATGTACTTAAGAGTAGTACACAAGGCTAATATTATTTCGTCTAAATTATAGTTTACAAAATCAAACAAGATAAGAGTTTATAAGAAACCCAAATATATCCTTGGTAAAGGAGTTGGTAGGTTTTGTGAGTTGAAAGTCTACACGTAATAATTATTCGTGAGGGATCTTTTATGAATCTCCCTAAAAGGAGTTTGGAAAGGACTATTATTGGATGACATATTTATGTTTCGAACATAAGTTCCGTAAACTAAAACTAAATCAGTTTTAAATAAAAGGCAATTCATAAAGGGTTTATGCATACATGTCCCATTGCATTGAAAAACAATTATTGTTTCAAGAAATACCAACTTCACAGTGAAGGGATTTCTTTGAGGAATTAATGGTAGTAAAATGGAACTGGATACAATCCAAGGATAAACCGACTACTACGAGATGAAATGAAACTAAATAACCTAAAAAAACATATAGTATTAGGGTGTCCAATAAGTATTCTCGCATATTGAATAGTAACTATGAGTTTCTTATCAATGTCGAAAGTATAAACTCCTTGGTTGTTTAATTAAACCATTAAGAGTAGATTCTATAATATGATATGATGCACAAGTACAAAATAGATTCCAAGTATACTATCATAATATTATTTTGATAGTTGTATCCAAAGAGATATGACCTATTGGCCGTAAATCTGTCTTTATGAGAAAGAAAAATATCGTTGGCATGTAATGAGCTACATTGATAAGAATATTACCATAAATTTCAATCATTGAAATTAACATGATAGATATACCATTCGATGTATCAAGTTCATTTGAATTTACTCATAAAATTATCACTTGATATGACTTTATATTTTGGTACATATGTATCGAAATAGAAAATTCAAAATAATGATTAAGAGTAAGCTGTTTACGAATAATAACCAAAATATCTCGAAGTCAGTGAGAGCGATATTGAGTTTTTAAGCATTGGATATTGAAAGGGAGTGCGGATTAAGGATCTTAAGGCTAAATTAAAACTAGAGAGGGGTGAATAGTGTTTAATGGATTCTAAACCTTATATGGACTAATTTAAAATTATGATATAAACAAATGCATAACTTAATCGCAACAATCACTGATTCAAACATAGATGTAGAAAGTAAATAAAAAGCAGTAAAGGGAAAGAACACACCGGATTTTATACTGGTTCGGAGTTACCCTACATCCAGTCATATAGCAAGGCAAACCACCTCATATAGATTTTTATTATACCAATGTCGAGATTACAATCCTCAATTTCTAAAGGCCTTGAGGTACTCTCATATCCCACGAGTTCGGGGCAAACTCTCTTGATTTACGGGACTCAAGATCACCCAATTGATTTCCAGGCACAACCACACCTTATAGAGAGACTCGATGAGCTTTTGATTACAAATTGATCCTATAACTCAGAATAGCACTTAGATCTTCGAGAGAGGATAGAAAATCAAACAAGAATGAGATTCTAAATTGATTCACTTGAAAATTCTGCAGAATTTCGGCACGATCTTAAAAATATGAAAATTTTAGAATATGGATTTGTGGAGAAGAAGAAGTGAAGAAAATTAGTTTGTTAAAAAATTCATTTGTGAAGGCTAATTATAAAGCACCAACGGTCACAACCATTCGTGAAGATATTTAAACAAATAGACACTTTTTTTGAAAATTGAAGCTTTTGAATTCAACGGCCACCGTGTCGACATGGGGTATCCCATGATGTCGACATCCCTATGTTAAAAACAATTGTAAAATTTGTTTCTGGAAATGAAGTTTAAAACAAGAGATTATTTTAAAACAAAAAAAAAATTAAAGCTAAAACATCTTTTTGAAAATCATTTGAAAAGATAATTTTAAGGCTAAAATATTTTGAAAAGCAGTTTTGAAAATCATTTTGAATAACCATTTTGAACTAGTTTTGCAAGCTTCTTCCTGCAAAATATCTCATCATATCAGGACTCGAGAACTTGTACAAAACCAGGATGTTCATGTGTTTGTAAGCCACTTGTCGTAGGTTTGTAAGCGACTTGTCGTAGGTTTGTAAGCCACTAAGAAGGTGGAAATGAGTTCCATCCTAAATGAAATTCGTAATGAATATTTCCATGCTATTATGAAGTTGTAACAAAAAATAGACACACATCTTGTAATCTTGATCTTGATACTCATGGGTCTTCAAACTTGACTTCTTCATTCATGATCTTTATACTGTACAGTCTTCAACAATCAGTACCTGCCTTATATATCCTGCATAACAACAGTCATATATATCTAGACAATAGTGTTAGTATATAAGTTATAATAAAATAAGTTACAAAGGTTGTTGTCATCAAAACCACTATCTCCAGTTCCTAACAATCTCCCCCTTTTTGATGATGACAACCTTGTAAAATATACTTACCACTTCGATTACACAATAACTCCCTCTTACACCAATAAATCCCCCTTACTCCAAGCCTACTATTTTATATAACTTCTTCCCCTTTGTCATCAATAAAAAATAACATATAAACCTTGAACTTAATAGAAACAGGGATGCACAAACATATGACATACAACTATGTATGACTAAAATAAAGCATCCTAAGTTAAATGGAATTCATGATTTTATAAACCAAAGATTGTGTTTAGAAAACATTAATTAAGATAACACTTACAAATTAACAAACCATTATACAATCAAGAAAACCAAAAAAATGCTTAACGAGGACCCTGAACTATTGGTGATTTATGGACCGAACAATTTGGATAGTGGGTTTCCATGTTGTTCGACCAAGTTCCCATTAGCGTCAAAAAGGACCTCTCCAACGAAAATCACGCCATCATCTTCATCCATATGAACATTCGGATTCGGCAGATGTTCTTCTTCTTTATCCTCATGTGATTCTTCTGGAGGCTCTTCTTCTTCTTCAGAATCCGTGGTTTGTGATGATTCTTCAATAACAATGGGATTGGCATGATTATCCGTAAGAAATTTTTGTAAATTTATAAGGATTCTGCCCTGCCTATCTTGTTCTCTAGCCATTCGCAGTTGACTCATTTGAATCTCTGTCATCATTTGAACCAAATCTTTCATCTTCTCTTGCAATTTGATGACTCATACGTGTGTGGATCGTTGAAAAGGACCATAATGAGGAGAAGTGGGTGAAGAAGGTTCATTATTAGAAGGGGAAGCCATTAGTTTATTGTTTTAGAAGTTTTTTACAGAGAATAGAATAGAGAAAAAGAGTAAAAATCGAAAATATAAATATATAACGTAATAACTAATTTTAGAGAGAAATTTAAATTTGAAAATCACGGCTAGTATGTCGACATAGGGGGATGGGTCATGTCGACATGCCTAGTTTAAATTTTTTTTAATTTTTTTTATATTAATTATTAACTATACTCGTATTATTTATAACTTATATTTCAGTTAATGAACATGTACCTAATTCTCTTCTAAATTTAGTAAAGTTTTGTTCATTTAATGATTTGGTTAATATATCAACAATTTGATTAATATATTCTAGAGTTATGACTTCTTTACTTATATTATCTCTAAAACAATGATGTCTAATATCAATATGTTTTGTTTTAGCATGATGAGTTGGATTCTTAGCTAGATTTATTACATTAGTATTATCACAGTAAATTGGTGATTTAGTTATAGTTAATCCAAAATCTTTTAAAGTTTGTTGCATATATATAACTTGAGAACAAGCCAAAGCGGCAGATATATATTCTACTTCAGTTGTTGATATGGATACAGTGTTTTGCTTCTTACTAAACCAGGAAACCAGAGAATGTCCTATAAAGTGACAAGTTCCACTTGTTCATTTTCGGTCTGATTTACAACCAGCGTAATCATCATCACAATATGAAATTAAATAAAATACGTCATTTTTAGGGTAAAATAAACCATAATCTAAAGTATGTTTTACATATCTTAAAATTCTTTTAACAGCTTTTTAAATGAATTTCTTTAGGTTGAGACTGGTATCTTGCACAGCGACAGATACTATGCATGATATCAGGACGACTTGCTGTTATATAAAGCGGTGAACCAATCATTCCCCTATATAATTTTTGATCAACATCTTTTGATTTATCTTCTTTACTTAAAGCTACATCAGTTGTCACTGGAGTTGGTTTCCCACTAGAAGTGATCAATCCAATTTATTAATTAAATCCTTAGCAAATTTTTCTTGACTAATGAAAATTTCTTTATCTAATTGTTTGATTTGAAGTCCTAAGGAGAAACTTAGTTCTCCTATATGACTCACTTCAAATTCTTTAGTCATTATATCTGAAAATTCTTTATTCATTATGTTATTAGTTGATCCAAATGTTATATCATCTACATATATTTGTACTAATTGAATATCATTTTTGTTACTTTTAGTAAAAAGATTTGTATCTATTTTACCAATTTCAAAACCATATTGCAGTAAATAAGATCTTAGTCTTTCATACCAGGCTCTAGGATCATGTTTCAGACCATATAAAGCTTTCTTTAATTTATGTACATGATTTGAAAATTTATTATCTTCAAAAAATGGAGGTCGTTCAACATAAACATCTTCTTTTATAAAACCATTTAGATATCACTTTTAACATCCATTTGATATAACTTGAAATTATTGTAGTTTGCGAAATCAAGTAGAATCCTGATAGCTTCTAGTCTTGCTACGGGTGCAAAGATTTCATCATAATCAATTCCTTTTTCTTGACAATAACCTTGCGCGACTAAACGAGCTTTATTTCCCATGACCTCACCAAGTTCATTCATTTTATTTCATAAACCCATT
Organism: Allium cepa; assembly: GCA_030765085.1. Lineage (NCBI taxonomy): Eukaryota > Viridiplantae > Streptophyta > Magnoliopsida > Asparagales > Amaryllidaceae > Allium > Allium cepa. Next base: position 178,722,382 of record CM060930.1, read on the forward strand.
TTGTTCCAATTATACTTTTATCCTCAGGTATAGGAACAAGTTTCCAAACATCATTTCTGGTGAACTAATTCAATTCTTCTTGCATAGCAAGAATCCATGAATCATCAGATGATGCTTCCTTTGAATTTTCAGGTTTAATAGTTGATATAAAAGCTACATTACTCATACAATTTTGTTGATTTCTTGTTTTAACTATAGATTCGATATTTCCTAGTATGTTTTCTATAGTATGATCTTTTAATAGCCTAATTTTTTTATTAGGTTGAATGATTTCACAATTAGTTTCATTAGGTCCATTATTTAAAGTTACAAAATATTCTTCATCTTCTATTTGTACAGTATCTTTAAAATTTTCATCAAAATATACATGCATTATTTCTTTAATAGTGTTAATTCTTAAATTATGCACTCTAAATGCTTTACTTCTATTTAGAATATCCGATGAAGATACCTTTGTCGGATTTAGGTTCAAATTTATCTAAATTATCTTTTTTTTATTAAGAATAAAACACTTGCTACCAAAAACTTTAAAATAAGCTACTATGGGTTTCTTATTGTAAAGTAATTCATATGGTGTTTTATTAGTTAATGGTCTAATTAAAATCCTATTTAATATATAACAACCTATAACGACTGCTTCAACCCAAAAGTTTTTAGGTAAGTTACTATCAGAAAGCATTGTTCTAGCACATTCTTGAATCGTTCTATTTTTATGTTCTCCACTTTGTTTTGTTATAGAGTTCTTGGAAAAGAGAAATTATGAGTAATTCCTTTTTTATTACAGAAATTCTCAAAATTTTCATTTTCAAATTCTTCACTGTGATCACAACGAATAGTTTTTATTTTAAAGAAAGTTGATTTTGAGTTCTTTTAGCAAAATTTTAAAACAATTCAAAAGCATCACTTTTAAGTTTAAGAAAATATATCTAGAATAATCATCTACAATTACCAAACATATTTATTGTGATTAGTTAATTGAACTTGAGATGGACCAAATAAATCTAAATGAATTAATTCTAGAGGTTTAGAAGTAGAAATCATATCTTTTTACTAAATGAACTTTTCTTAAGTTTTTCTAATTGGCAAGCATCACATATACTATCTACTTTAATGTTTAATTTGGAAAGACATCTAACTAAGTCAAGTTTTGATAATGTAGATAACAGTTGAAATTTAAATGACCAAAGCTTTTATCACAAATCCAAGGGTCATTTATGTTAGCCAAAAGACATAAGTTATCATTTGAATCTTTCATACTAAAGATGTAAATGTTTTTCTTCCTAATTCCTCTAAAAACAATTTTAATGACCTGCAAACCCGCACCCCTTGAGTCGACACTATTCTCCGTTATATCAACTCAAAGTGAACGGAAATATAAACCAGTAGGGTTAAAGAAGAATGAGGTAGAAGAAGAAATAGAAACAATATCAGAATCTCACAATCGCAGCGGAACAATATATAATAGATAAAATGACTAATCTTTAAAAAAAGAACTATATTTGTTTTATACATTATGTCATCAGAGCACATCAAAAACAAAACAATTAATGGACAGTTATATTAACGCGTCCTCACAAAACTGACTATGCAGTTATTCAAACATAGCGGAATATACATCAAATATGCGTGATACGTCTCGCCATCCAACTCGTCTCCTGAGCTCCCCAACATCCTTTCCTGTATTCTATAATACTCGGTCTGACCCGAGTATTATAGTTAAATAACACCCGAGTGAGCCTGGAAAACTAGTGTGAGAAAACACACTCAATTGGATTATTAAAGTTTTCAAAATCCTTTTGAAATCAAAGGTATCTCATAAGACCACGCCACAAATAAACATGCCGGGTTTTTACCTTACGATAACCAAAACATTTTCTTATCAAATCCTTTGATATTATAGAATTATCTATATACAAATACTTATTCAAATAGCCGAAATTTTTACATTATTAAACTCCAGCAATACTAGGTTCTACAAACACAACCGTAAAGGCACGTAGGGAGAATGGATTTCCATCAATGGCAGGGCTACTAGGGTACCGCCCGTCATAGTACGTGGTCTAGGTAACCGTACCGAGGATCCACCTTTGGTCCCCTGCTACACAAGACCGGCGCTACCCCTTACTGGATAGTCCGTATAAGATCACCCCACGGTTGGGATCAGCAACCGCCCACACAGCCGAAAAAAGAGAGACCTCTAGACAGGGATGATAGTTCTATATTTATGATTTAAAATCTTATTTAAATTCTGAAATATTAATTTCATATTTAATTTTAAAATTCCCCCTTTATTTCGCCCATACCATTTTAAATACTGAATTTAAAATAAATTCTTCAATTTTTAAACAATACTACTTAAGTTCTCAAAATCCATTTATTTCCATTTATTAAAAATATTTTTCCCCATACTTGGAATTTATTCGATAGGATTTCAAAAATCAACTTTTATCCTTTTCCAAAGTCCTTGTTTTAATTTATCCATTTCTCTAAATTATTTTACTTAAAATTCTCTACTTTAATTTCCTTCCACAAATCCAATTTTTATATTTCTGATATCTTAAAGTACCAAAAATATATTAGGCCAAACCATAGCATTAAATAATTTCCATTACCAATATAATCAATCACAGATTATCAATAAATCATATCGCAGCATATGAAATGAATTCAAACATTTGAGTAATCCAATTGGATCCCTCCAACCTGTTTCCCTGCATCCACGGATGTTAGCACAATATAAAATACCAATTCCACTTCGAGGTGGAATATCGTGGTATATAGGGTCATCCGCTATTATACGGGGTGCGTAGGGTCTCATCCGCTATATAATGTGAGAAATCAATCACTCCAATATATATATATATATATATATATATATATATATTATACCACATCCAAACTGATATTAAATTATCAATCCAAGAAAAAACCAATGATTTAAATTTAACTAATTAAATTAAAAAAAAAGTAATCCGGATGAGTGAGATTAACTCACCTTTGATTTTATTATTGCTATCCACACCAAACCGGCTTGTATCCTTCATGATTTTTAACCTTGTATAAATATTTATATAGTCTATTAATACTCGAACAAATCGAAAAATCAATTTCCTTTTAAATAAATTAATCAACTAATAATTTAGTTTAAACTAATTTTCCCTTTAAAATATCTTTTAGTAAATAAATAATTTAAATAAGTTTATTAATCACATTAATAAATTATTTTTAATCTAAACTAGTAAATTAAAATGGATATAGGTATATTTATTTCCTTTTAAAACTACCTATATATATGCTTATAAAAATAATTTATAGATCTAGAAAAACAAATTTTATATAACTTCAACTCTTAAAAATTTCTGTTATATATATATATATATATATATATATATATATATATATCTTCAAATCAAAACCACAAATATAATTTTACCAAAATAAACTATAGATTTCAAAAATGAACTTCCAATACTTGAAATTTCCTATTTTTTTCTCTCTAGTGTGTGTGTGTGTGTGTGTGTCTATATATATATATATATATATATATATATATATATATATATATATATATATATATATATATATTTCTGTAAATGACAAAACAGAACTTCCTTAATGTTCAAATAAAAATCTGATTTCTTTCAACATTTTCCCATTTTCCTTTAAAAGAAAGATTTTACCTTACTGCAAAATTATATATCTATATATATTAAACTAAATTTAAATCAAACTATATAACACCTCACTAAAAACCCTCTAACAGAGACTCGAATGCATGCAAACGCTAGGCAACATCGCTGTCGCTTCTCGAACCCTAGCCAGCCTTCTTTGAACTCGCGGCCAACCCTTCCTCCACGTGCACGAAAACGCATGCCCTGATCGTCTTTGACCCACAGCCACCAATCATGTCGCAGCACACCCATGAATCCACCCAACACCTCAAATTCGAAATCGCCGCTATCGACCTTCCAGTCGCTGCTCGACATCGCGATGTCGAGCACGAGTTTCCCAAATCGCGGCGACGTCGCAACAACTACCTTCCTTTCTCAGAGTTGAATTCGATCGGCCATGGATTAAATTTTGAAGGAGAAATTGATTTTCCTATTAAAATACTCGGCTGTTTGATTTAGAATGAAAAATGTTTACGTTTTTTTAAAATGAATTCGATTTACCCTCAAAACGCTCGGCTATGATTTGAAGAAGGAGATGCGTGTCTCAGGGAGGGACAAGTGTTGGAAAGGCAGGCTACATGTTGCATCAGATTAATTTACTTTTGACTGGTCACCATATAAAAATTTAATTTAAATTTGAATATAAACGTCTCGAAAAACGAGCTAAAAATCTCGACCTTCTATCGAGGCATGCCGCTAGGCGTTTATAATGTTAAAACCCTATTCCGAATGCAAAGGAAATGGTTTCGAGTCCTGAATCGATCGTATGGAGAAGATAGCTTTTTGGACCAGTTATTGTATTGAATTTCAATATAGATTTCATCGTGTTTACCTACCGTACCGTGACACGTTATCTCCAAACGCTATGAAATTTAAAATCCGATAATAATACACTATTACGGATCCAATGGAACTAGTTTCGTCGAAATCCGAGACTGTGCCTCGAAAGACTATTTTTAAATGTTGATTTAAACGATATATTTTTAAAACTGAACAAATCAGCTTAAATTTAATTTCAAAAGTTCTACTACCTTCAGTATTATCAATATGAATTTTACAAGCCTTCAAATTATTTTTAACCGGCTTAAAATTTCAGATTCAACAATTTACCCAATTTCCAATTATTTAATTTAACAATTTAATTGCCAAATAAATAGTGATATTTGAAATACAAGTTAAACTAACTTTCAAATATTTAAAATCAATTAAATATTTTAATTTCAAATACCCATAAATTCAGGATTGTCACATTCCTCCCCCTTCAAAGAATTTCATCCCCGAAATTACTAGTTAAGAAGAAGGATCCATAACCCATTCATTGTTTTCTCAATCCAAATAGTTTTGACAACTTTCCAAAACCAAACAGTTTCAACTTTCCAAAAAAAATTATTAAAGACACAATCACTTTTACTAACTTTCTAAACTCATCCATAGGTTCCAAACAATATTATTTACACAACCATTTCAAATTTTAGTTTAAAACCAAATTTTAAATTATCAAGATTTCTTCAAAAAATTCTAACTTCTTAAATTTTTGAAAAATTTCGCCAGCGTCTCCTTTGCGTGGCTAGATCGGTACAACTACAAAATGCCTCTACGGGCCCCCAAATTCAAAAGAAAGAAAAAGCCAAGTGGCTAGATCAGAAAACCATCAAATTTCATATAGAAATTTAAATACATACCCTTATCGAGCAAATTTCATTTATCTTCTGAAATCAAAAATCCCAATTCCCTTTTTCTTTTAAACACATGTATATCCTACTTAGCAATAATGTCCAATTACAACATTCAAAATCATTTTACACATTTCTTTATAAAAGTTTCAATATTTGTTTTACTTAAGTTGTATGATGCATTTATATTATCCTTACGCTGTACCAACTCTGATCGCTCACTCGATCACACAATTTCACTTTCGAACTAGTATCTTTCATCCGACTTCCAAGTGTGGATTCAGATTTGGTTTCTTGACCTAAACCTATCATTCTCCTTGTATAGCCACATACGATGATAGAGAATTTTCAGAGTCAATCAAAAATCCATATTTAGGGTTCGTCATCGAAAATAGAGTGAAAAATCCCAACTCGGATCGATATAACTATCTCGAAATTATGTGCTCCAATCTGGATCAAATTGCTATGTGAATAAAATAATGTACATATATCCTATGTATTAACCTCCAATTGATTATTAGCTATATATATTTTCTCTTATTCACATCTATTTTGATTTCCATCCACTTATTCACAATCACCATTCCACAACTTCCAGTTTAACCTTTACCCAATTATTGACTTTGCATATTTCTAATACCAAATTTACTTAAGAATTTTTCCATTTATTACTTAAGTTAAATGCGAATATTCTATATACTCCTTATATTTACTTTCACTTCACCACTTAAGCTTTTGTACCTATTTTTATTCAACTCAAATTTTTAATTCCATTCTGAATTCAATTTCCCTTTCATTTTTAAATATTGAATTCCATTCATTTCAAACCATATTTAATTTGTCATTTCTTCAATTAGTTTCACTTACTAATTCATTTTAAATTCCAAACAATTTTTATTTCCAAACCGCAATTATTCTTAGTCCACTTCGAACTAATTCTTCAACTTCACCTTACTTTACACAAATTAAATTAAATATCATCTCAATATTCAATTTTAATCATATCTACTTACAAATGCAAATTCGTTTGTCTATCCACAAATTTTATTTCCAACTTATAACTTTTTATTTATTTAAGTAACCAGTTCACTTAGTCTCCTTGGATTTTTCTTTAAAATTTACATTTCGATTCTGTTTAAATTTTAAACTTCTATAAGTTTTCCTAGTTTAATTACATTTGATAACTTCTTTTAATTCACTTCAATTAATTAGCTTAGCTTCCAACTTATTTTGGTTTCACACTTACTTTTACTCCTCTTTAAGTTAAATTTTCCTATTCAAGAAAATTTCAAATTTTGCTAGTTATCAAACCCATTTGTATTTCCATAAACATTTTAAATAAGGTTCCAGAGTTTAGACAATTGCTTAAGTATTCCAAAATCATTTTGAAATCAATTATATCCAAAATCTTTTGGTATTAGATTATCTCTAGAATTTTAAACCAACCTAGTTTTGCAAACAACTCCAATTTAAAACATTTTGGTAGCAATTCCTCCTTTGAAAACTCGAAAATGAACATCGATCATGCTGCAGTCATCATCGAAGTTATTTTCCAGCGACTGAAGAGAGTTCAGTGCTTTTATCCCTTCAAAAACATTTTTAAATATTTATTAAATTCCAAATCTCACCAGATTTCAAATCCAGTTCAAAAATGTTTCTCAAACAATATCACCATTATTCATTCAAAACCTTTGAAAATCATTTTCAAACATTACTTTGGAATTTCATTTCATTTCCAACTATAAACTATATTTATAATTCACATTTACAACTCCATTTTGTTATTTATTTCTCATCCTCTGGTTATAATTTCATTTTTATTTAATTCTTACAACAATAATGATATTAACTTAATATTATCACTTCCTAACAACCAAGCAACCATATACTATAATAATTTACAAAAATTATTTCTTTTATACAAAAATAATTTGGGTAAACTTGTTTCATTTACCCTATTTTAAAACAATATTGTGTTGGTTTATCTTGTTTAAGAGTTTAGAAACCCCTATCGATGACATGGTGTCCCACATATCAACCAAAATCCATAAACACTCAACCGATAAGTCAACACAACATAAAAACAATTTTTATATTCACTAACAAATATGCGCTCATATCTATTAATACACTCAAACTCATTCTAGAGTACTACGGACTCTATTCTAATGAGTAATCCCCACCAGAGGGAAGGTTCTCGCTTCACCTTCAGCTCTGATACCACTGTAATAACCCGCAACCCGTACCCCTTGAGTCGACGCTATTCTCCATCATTTCAACTCAAAGTGAACAGAAATATGAACCATTAGGGTTAAAAAAGGAGGTAGAAGAAGAACTAGAAACAATATTAGAATCTCACAATCGCAGCGGAACAATATATAATAGATAAATGACTAATCTTTAAGCAAAGAACTATATCTGTTTTATACATTACATCATCATAGTACATCAAAATCAAAACAAATTAATGAACAGTTATATTAACCCGTCCTCACGAAACTGACTATGCAGTTATTCAGACACGGCGGAATATACATCAAATACATATGATACGTCTCGCCATCCAGCTCGTCTCCTGAGCTCCACAGCATCATTTCCTGTATTCTACAATACTCGGTCCGACCTAAGCATTATAGTTAAATAACACCCGAGTCAGTCCGAAAAACCAACGTGAGAAAACACACTCAATTGGATTATTAAAGTTTTCAAAATCCTTTTGAAATCAAAGGTATCTCGTAAGACCATGCCACAAATAAACATGCCAGGTTTTTACCTTACGATAACCAAAACATTTTCTTATCAAATTCTCTAATATTATAGTATTGTCTACTTGCAAATACTTATTCAAATAGCCGAAATTTTTACATTATTAAATTCCAGCAATACTAGGTTCTATAAACAAAACTGTAAAAGCACGTAGGGAGAATGGATTTCCATCAATGGCACGGCTACTGTGGTACCGTCCGTCATAATACGTGGTCTAGATCACCGTACCGAGGATCCACCTTTGATCCCCTGCTACACAAGATCGGAACTACCGCTTATTGGATAGTCCAAATAAGATCCCCCACGGATGGGATCAGCAATCGCCCATACAGCCCAAAAAAGGGACCTTTAGACAGGGATGACCTTACCCTAATTGGTTGCTCACCACTTAGCCTTGCTGCATCTTCCCTTTTTTAGCCATTCCCAGTTGATGAGGCTCGAGGCTATGCATTGCCTTTTTAGCACACATTCGCTTAGAATGCTCACCGCCCCCTTGACGATGTTCTCAAAGCATTCATCCATACAAGTTCGTTCCGAGTCGGAATGGAACCGAAGGCACTATTCCTACTACGTCCATTTTGGAAACGTCCTCAGGATTAGTAGCGATTAGCCCTTGCACTTCACTGCCCCATCCTCGACTCCAAGCTCTTGTCTTCCTCACGAAAACGTTCAAACCGGATCGAAGTGGTTTTCAGAAAATTAATCATGATCCCGATCCCGGTCTCTTCGAAACAATCAGCGCATTGGCCAATGTAGTCGGTTATTTAACTATCAAATAACATTCACAAATAACCATCATGCATTAATAATTTTCCCTTTCAAAATATCTTCGCAAAATATTTTTCTACACTTCAACCGTTTGAAAACAGTTTCAAACTACTTTTCTCTCGTGGAATAAATTTCCAAATATTGTTTATATCCTCTGAAAACCACCAAGTCTAAATATTTTAGATTTTAAAATAATTTAATTCACTTTATTCTAAAAATATACTTTAAAACATTTATACTAAAACTAGTTAAATGCTTTATTCAAAAATATATACTTTAAAAATATTTAAAATAAAAACTACTTAAAACACTTTATTTAAAATACTAGTTATGAAACTTAATAATAAATTTTTATGTAAAGCTTAAGCCAAAACTAATTTTTAAAATAAAAGTTATTCCATAAGGTATAAATATTTAATAATTAACTTTAAATCAAAATACTAGATAAATCTTTAAAATTCTTTACTTATATAAATAATCTTAATAAATATTCCCTTTTAAAATTTTAAAACCATTAGATAATAAATATTTATTTTTTAAAAAATTTAAAACAAATAAATAATAATTTCTTAAAAAACAACCTTTTAAAACCAACTTTAAACCTCTAACTTATGCTTGAAAATCTTAATTTGAAAATATTTACTTGGCATTTCAAGGAAATACACTTTCCATTTCCACACCTTTAAAAATAAACCACTATTTATTTTTAAATAAATCACCCTTCCTTTTAAATTCCTGTGACGACTCGGATTTTGCCCGCTCGAAAATCGACATCCATACTTCAAATCGTACTCGAATGCCGTAGATTCGACCGTTCAAATTTCGATTCGCCGGAGCTTATAACAATCATTAAGTAAACAACACAGCGGAATAAAAGAATAATACATTGATATACAGCTTTGATACAATATCTGATACAACAGATGATCCAATAGATATCAATATACATCAGAGATATGCTACAATAAATAGCAGCAGAAAGAAAATAGATAACATCTAGCAGCGGAACAAATAACTCTAAGATAGTCTTCAAGGAAGAACTCCAGAAACTGCAACTCCATTTCCAAGAATCAATCCAGCAATAGCTCGAACTCCCAATAACATATCACCAAGCTCAGCAAGACTGGTGTGGTCCAAAGACTGAACCAACTCCAGATAATCCACTATATCTAACTATCTGTAAAACCCAACTCTAGACTGCTCGTGTAGAAAATAATGAGCACCCAGAGTTTAGGAAAGAAAACAATAAACTCTGGATCAGTCGTGGGACTGGTGTGAGCAACAAAAACAGTTTATCTTTTAATACATTCAACAAAAGATTTTCAAAGTCAATTCGCAATGCTTTTGAAAAATGAGACTACTATAAGGCCTCCCGCACACACACACAATGCAAACGCAGAATCGGAGGAGATTTCTCCTTATGATAGTCAAAGATGCTTGATACGCATTAAAAAGAAGCATTTGATATTATTACTAGTGTATAGTGTAGGAAAAATTCATTTCGAAAGTAGAATATAAATCTTAGCCAACATACGACCATTATCGTATGCCTACTATAGCTACCATCCAAACAGTGTTGCGACACCATAAGTGAATGATAGGTTCTACAACTAATACCGTACAAGTTTCGTATTATTTCTTTGGATTTCCAACAAATGGTCAGGCCAAGGAACTTCCCATTGCCACATGAGAATGCCTCTGGAAAGACATCCCCGAGAACCAAACCGGAACTCTGCCAACACAAGGCCGGGTTACCCCTAACTGGGTAACTACTGACACGAGCACGCCATTCCCCGATCGTAAACGACCTTTCTCACGGGATCCCGATAACCAACAACCACAAAGTAATAAATTTGTAGTAACCACATAGGTTAAATATCTGGGCTCCATACCATGATACCACCTCTATCCAGAAGGAAATGTACATACCCTAAAGGGTGCTACCCCTCATAACCTTGCCGCATCTTTCCTGTTTTGACCATTTCCGGGGTGTGAGGCTCGACGAAGTCACGTCCACAAAAACATACTTTATACAAAAGCCATGCTTTGGGTCAACAAATGATCAACACAATGATCACCAAGATAGACGATCAAATAAACGATCCTATCACAATAATCAACACAATGATCATTTCAGCAACACTCAGCATGTCACATTACCAAATTGGGAATATATCGCTGATAACTTCAACTATATAACCTCTGAGCTCGTACGTCTCAGAGAAGGGTGTTAAGCTAAAAGAATAAATTCTCCGCCACCAACAGAAATATATTTGAAAGAAATCGGCTTTATATCTTAATTTGTAATGTCAGACATACAATCCATACAAGTCTGTTCTGGGTTCGAACAAAACCGAAGGCACTTACAAAGAAGTCCTTGCAACCCGGATATTCACAATCCTGATCGGATTTTCCCATCACTTAGGGAGTTTCTATACCGGCGCGACTCGGTGCAGAAACAATCGATAGGTCATCTTATCGCTTTCACAAATACCCGGTCTTCATCACCGGTCTTCAAATGCTATCCATAACGACGTATCACATATTCGGAATGGGTTATACGACACAAAGGTCCTTTCCCGGTTAAACCGAATAGTGAGCGAAAATATTTTCAAAACATATGGATATGAGATTTCAATTAAGTCACAACTTAATAATTCAAACTTTCTTTCAAATGGTTTAACAAATTACCATTTTCAATCTTTAAACAAAAAGATTTATTTTCACAACCTTTAACGGTTTAAACAATTTTCACATTTAAATCTTTTAAACAAAAGATTCATTCACATATTTTCCAAATCAATTTTCATTTCAATTGATTTAACTCGTTAAATCTTTAAATCAAAGATTTAACTTATAGCCTTCAAAACAATTTCATTTCAATTTGATTTAAACAAATCATCAATTTAAATCTGTTAAAAATAAACAGATTTAATTCATAGCTTTCAAAAGAATTCATTCATAACTTAGGAAAATCATTTCTCTATTCAATCTTGCAATTCTCCTAATTAACTGGAATCTCAGTTCTTATCTAAAAGTGTTTATCATTTGAAAACAACAGTTTTCATTTTGGAAATCTGATTCATTTATACGAGTTGAAATCCTTGAGTTAAATTCAAATTCCCAAAAATAATACTTTAAAAATGGTTTAACTCATAATGACTAGTATAATATCATTAATCCATAATTTCAAATTACAGAATTCAATTTCAAGTATTGAATTTAAATTTAAATCAACTTATTTAAATTCCAAAACTTAATCAAGTAATTTAAAAATAATAAATTCTATTTTGAAATTCCATTTTGAAATTCCATTCCAAAAGCTTTTCACATTTATTCCGATTCCATTTCCAAAACATTTGAATTTAAAAATTCAAATTTAACTATTTCAAAAATCTGCGACTTAATCGATTTCCTCGTGAAATCCATAATTGTGTGTGTATGGTGTGGTTCAGGGGTTCAACACAATAGTGCAACATCATTCAATCATTATAGATCAAAACACAGAATATAGTTGATAAGCGATATAAAGTATAACGCTTATCTTCCATTACAATTCACAGATAGTATACAAATGTAAATAAATATACACAGCTCAATCTACAGAACAAAATATCACAAATCAGATAGGATCATCAATTCAAGGCATTTCATACAATATAATCATTCATAAGTAAGGTCAAGCATTCAATAATCATTTATAAACAGGGTTGTTTAATCCTAATTAATTCAATTTATCTCCAATTAAATTAATTACTTATGAATTTATTATCCAATTCTGATTTATTAATTCCAAATCATTTGATATAAATAAATTTATCAAACACTTAAATTTATTAAAGTATTCTTAATCAATCATATAAATTAAATTAACCTTTGAACCAATTATATAGTTAATTAACTGTAATTAATAAAAATATCCAAAATTTATCACTATAAGTGATTAATCCTTAATTACTTTCATGAAGTAATTTCATTTCGATAATGTATAATTGATTATCTAAATTAATTAATCTAACTAATTATCAAGATTTATCGCATTAATTTAATTACTTAATAATCTCTAGTTAATTATCTTTATTAACTACTAATATTTCTTTAATCACTTTCTTAAGAAATTATCTTAGATTAATTATTATTAATCATCCCTAATTATAAATTAATCTAAATTTTAAATTTAAAATGAAATAAATCATTCTTTCATTACCATATTAATTAAATTATTTCAATTACCTTAATTATTTCTAAGATAATAAATTTCTTTATTAATGATTTCATTAATCATTTAAGTGTAATTTAAACATTACACTTTTAAATTCAAATTCCATTTGAATATAAGATTTAAGACGAATATGTATTTAAATATTAACCAATTTAAATATCAATTTATAAACCTTAAAATAATGTAAAGAACATTTATTATTTTCATAGGAAACTTATATAAGGAAAGCCTTTAAATTTATTTACTTAAATTTTAAGTTTTTAAATCACATTACCTTTTAACTTGCAATTTCAAGTTTAAAAACGAACATTTAACCTTTCATTTAAAATTCTTTTATATCAGAACTTTATCAAAAATCAAATTTAAATCTTTGTTTGGAAACAAATTTACTTTTTTAAAAAGCTATTCTAATTTAAACTTGTTTAAAACACATTCAGGTTTAAAACAAGTTTAAACTCCAAATTTCATTTTAAAACTTTAAATTCAAATGCTGTTTAAAACTGGTTCAAATTTTTAAACTTAAATTTCAAAACATTGCTCACATCCTGCCTTAAAAGTTTGAACTAAACTTACAAAACTTGAAACAATCAGGCTTAGCAAACCTGAATGCTTCACTGTCTCGAACTAACCCACCAAACATTTGACAGGTTTTCATCAAAACCTGTGGCAATGCAAAAGCAACCCCACGCCTACCATTTACTTCGAGTTTCCCCTCCCCTTGCTCCGAGTCAAACACTTTAAAGCCCCGAGTGAAACCCGAGAAAGAAAAAAAAAAAAAAAAACTCTCCAGTCCTTCAACATGCACGGTGCACGTGCACCGTGCCGCCTCCGGTCCCTTGCCAGTCATCGTGGCAAGTCGACGATCCATCCCACATCAGATTCCGATCATCATAAATCCCATCGTTCGCTTGAAATTGAAATTCGACTGCAAGGTCGAAACCTGGAAACGGTAGACCCAACACATCCCAAACCTGGAAAACGCGTCGTCCTCCACACTCTGACCACCTGACGTTATGCGACTCCGGCCACGTGTTCCCTGACCATCGACGCTCCCCTCCCCCAGATCTCGTACCACTCGATCTCCTAGAGAGGTCGCGGTGGCTTCACAAATCTCAGCGACAAAAAAACCAATTCAAACCCTAAAGTTGCTTCGATACAACAATATACCCAATTGAAAAATTATTTGATAATTTTCCTAAGATAAATGATGTTCACACTAGCTTCAACACGATTTTCAACATTTATAATTGATTTAATGATTCGAAAATGGGAAAAATGCAACTTCGGTTCACCTACACACTGCCCTTAAAATCCCACTCTAAAAATCACTTCACCCATCTTAAAAATCATCATTTTCAGCATGGATTCTAGTTAGATATCTGAATCTATGATCAGAGAAGTTCGAAAATTTGCAAATCTTGAGTTTGTTCAGCATATTGGGTTTCTAGAGAAAATCTGTAAGTTGTTTTAATCTGAACTAAATTTTTAGACTTATTTTACAGTGATATAAACATCTTTTGTTTGAATCTGAAGTTCAATCATAAATCAGAAAGAGGGTAAATGATTTTTGAATCAAACAGTTTGAGTTTGAACTAAGAACAGATGTGTTTCAAACAACAGCCTGCATACTTATTTTCAATCTTCCTATCTATATATATATATATATATATATATATATATATATATATATATATATGCAGACACATACATTCCTCAGTTACACTTGCACAAATTCAAGCCCTTAAATTTTTTTTGAAGAAAAAATGTTACTCACCTGGTTTTTCCAGAATAAAAAGAGTACTGCAATTTTAGAAACAAGCTTTGAATTTCCAGTTGCCAACCTTCTACTTTGATCTCTGGATTTAGTTAAATTGTTGTTTTGTTCAAAGCAAAATTTTGGTTTAAGTTTGAGATGTTTTACTTCAGTTTTCCTTAGACAAGAATGAACGAATTTAAAATGAGAAGTGGATGTATATAAATTGAATATACAGGGTGATCATTTGTTTATACAAAGCAGGTACAAGATTTTCTTTACTTGTATTTTTTAAATCTTTGGCCAGAGATATTGGTATGGAGGCTGGTGATACTTGTTGTGCTAGCATTTAATGCCAAGATATGTGTCTCCATACCTACCTCATTCTATCCTCTTTCTTGCTTCAGCTGAAGTGATCTTGTGTTGGAGGTGATACTATATACATAGATATTATTATTTGTACAAGTTAATGTTATCTTGTTTGTTATGTTATGTACAGTTCTCACTTTACTTGTTCATGCATATTTGTACTTTGTTTTTTTATAAGCTTATGCCTTAATTCTTTTATTTATATTTTTGTTTTCCATGCTTGCTTTGTTTTCATTTACAAGTGTACATACTTGTATGTATTTTTGTTTTGTAATACTTCCTATATATGTTTACTTATTGTTTTTGTTTTATATATAATTGTTCTTATTTTTATTCATAGCTTAAATATGAATTATTTTACTTTACAAAATAAGTGAACTTCTATTTTTATTTTACTCTTATTACTTTTGTAGCCTACTCCATTTGTATTATCTTGTATTGATTTATTAATATGAGATTAAGATATATATATATATATATATATATATTTACTTTATATTGTTATATCTTATATTTTATTTACTTCTTATTTATTGTCTTGTATTTATTATATATATTTTAACCATCAATAATAAATTAACAATTCACTTATTTATTCATTTCGTACTTGTGTCAATGTATATACTTTAATATTTATTTTTCAAACCATTAATATAAGATTTAAACTCAAATCAAAATATATATATATACACACAAGATTTTAAAATTTCAAATTGACTCATATATACCCAAATATACATACATACATATATATATATATATTCACATATATACATATATATATAATATAAAAAAAAAATTAAATGATTTATATAGAATATATTTGAACTCGGGGAAACTCACATCACTATTTATAATTAATTTTATAAATTTTTATTCAAAATTTCATTTAATTATTAATTTAAATTAAATAAAAATTCAGGATCGTTACAGACTTCCCTCCTTAAAAGAATTTCGTCCTCGAAATTCGCAGGCACGAAAACAATACAGAGATAGACGAAAGATAGAAGAAATATCTTTTCAGATCAAACTGGATATCGATTCTGGATTTGGCTCATCAAATCAGAATATCAACAATAGATACAAGAAATTATAATAGAATTTCAAATTCGGTTTTAAACGATGTCGTTTTATCGATACAATTCAATTTATTCTTCATATTCTACTAATCAATTTAACTCAAATTAAAATTTCAATTTATTTAAAATTTTCAATTCCAAATTTCCAATTCATATTCATTAAGGTTTAAAATCAAAACTGATAGGAAACCAATGAAGATACGAAATAAAAATTTCCTACAACGATTCCTAGAGCCACCATCACACCGAAACTTCTTTCTGGAGCTGTCGCGAAGTAAATCAAAAGAATTTAAAACGAATCAAAGAAATTTGATAAGAAAGATTGTTTCCACTGTTGTTACAGAGTATTGACCAATTATAGTCGTATTCCCCTGTCCTCTATCTCGTTCTCTTCTTGCACTCATACTCACTATCAGTGGATGGTAAAAGAATTTACTGAGGCGTTAAAATGGATATCTTAAGGATTACTCATTCTAGGATTTACTTCACCCTATCTCTAATGAGTTACTTAATGTGTTATACTCCTGAGCTAAAGTTTCACCTTAGCTCTGATACCAAATGTGACGACTCGGATTTTGCCCGCTCGAAAATCGACATCCATACTTCAAATCGTACTCGAATGCCGTAGATTCGACCGTTCAAATTTCGATTCGCCGGAGCTTATAACAATCATTAAGTAAACAACACAGCGGAATAAAAGAATAATACATTGATATACAGCTTTGATACAATATCTGATACAACAGATGATCCAATAGATATCAATATACATCAGAGATATGCTACAATAAATAGCAGCAGAAAGAAAATAGATAACATCTAGCAGCGGAACAAATAACTCTAAGATAGTCTTCAAGGAAGAACTCCAGAAACTGCAACTCCATTTCCAAGAATCAATCCAGCAATAGCTCGAACTCCCAATAACATATCACCAAGCTCAGCAAGACTGGTGTGGTCCAAAGACTGAACCAACTCCAGATAATCCACTATATCTAACTATCTGTAAAACCCAACTCTAGACTGCTCGTGTAGAAAATAATGAGCACCCAGAGTTTAGGAAAGAAAACAATAAACTCTGGATCAGTCGTGGGACTGGTGTGAGCAACAAAAACAGTTTATCTTTTAATACATTCAACAAAAGATTTTCAAAGTCAATTCGCAATGCTTTTGAAAAATGAGACTACCATAAGGCCTCCCGCACACACACACAATGCAAACGCAGAATCGGAGGAGATTTCTCCTTATGATAGTCAAAGATGCTTGATACGCATTAAAAAGAAGCATTTGATATTATTACTAGTGTATAGTGTAGGAAAAATTCATTTCGAAAGTAGAATATAAATCTTAGCCAACATACGACCATTATCGTATGCCTACTATAGCTACCATCCAAACAGTGTTGCGACACCATAAGTGAATGATAGGTTCTACAACTAATACCGTACAAGTTTCGTATTGTTTCTTTGGATTTCCAACAAATGGTCAGGCCAAGGAACTTCCCATTGCCACATGAGAATGCCTCTGGAAAGACATCCCCGAGAACCAAACCGGAACTCTGCCAACACAAGGCCGGGTTAACCCTAACTGGGTAACTACTGACACGAGCACGCCATTCCCCGATCGTAAACGACCTTTCTCACGGGATCCCGATAACCAACAACCACAAAGTAATAAATTTGTAGTAACCACATAGGTTAAATATCTGGGCTCCATACCATGATACCACCTCTATCCAGAAGGAAATGTACATACCCTAAAGGGTGCTACCCCTCATAACCTTGCCGCATCTTTCCTGTTTTGACCATTTCCGGGGTGTGAGGCTCGACGAAGTCACGTCCACAAAAACATACTTTATACAAAAGCCATGCTTTGGGTCAACAAATGATCAACACAATGATCACCAAGATAGACGATCAAATAAACGATCCTATCACAATAATCAACACAATGATCATTTCAGCAACACTCAGCATGTCACATTACCAAATTGGGAATATATCGCTGATAACTTCAACTATATAACCTCTGAGCTCGTACGTCTCAGAGAAGGGTGTTAAGCTAAAAGAATAAATTCTCCGCCACCAACAGAAATATATTTGAAAGAAATCGGCTTTATATCTTAATTTGTAATGTCAGACATACAATCCATACAAGTCTGTTCTGGGTTCGAACAAAACCGAAGGCACTTACAAAGAAGTCCTTGCAACCCGGATATTCACAATCCTGATCGGATTTTCCCATCACTTAGGGAGTTTCTATACCGGCGCGACTCGGTGCAGAAACAATCGATAGGTCATCCTATCGCTTTCACAAATACCCGGTCTTCATCACCGGTCTTCAAATGCTATCCATAACGACGTATCACATATTCGGAATGGGTTATACGACACAAAGGTCCTTTCCCGGTTAAACCGAATAGTGAGCGAAAATATTTTCAAAACATATGGATATGGGATTTCAATTAAGTCACAACTTAATAATTCAAACTTTCTTTCAAATGGTTTAACAAATTACCATTTTCAATCTTTAAACAAAAAGATTTATTTTCACAACCTTTAACGGTTTAAACAATTTTCACATTTAAATCTTTTAAACAAAAGATTCATTCACATATTTTCCAAATCAATTTTCATTTCAATTGATTTAACTCGTTAAATCTTTAAATCAAAGATTTAACTTATAGCCTTCAAAACAATTTCATTTCAATTTGATTTAAACAAATCATCAATTTAAATCTGTTAAAAATAAACATATTTAATTCATAGCTTTCAAAAGAATTCATTCATAACTTAGGAAAATCATTTCTCTATTCAATCTTGCAATTCTCCTAATTAACTGGAATCTCAGTTCTTATCTAAAAGTGTTTATCATTTGAAAACAACAGTTTTCATTTTGGAAATCTGATTCATTTATACGAGTTGAAATCCTTGAGTTAAATTCAAATTCCCAAAAATAATACTTTAAAAATGGTTTAACTCATAATGACTAGTATAATATCATTAATCCCTAATTTCAAATTACAGAATTCAATTTCAAGTATTGAATTTAAATTTAAATCAACTTATTTAAATTCCAAAACTTAATCAAGTAATTTAAAAATAATAAATTCTATTTTGAAATTCCATTTTGAAATTCCATTCCAAAAGCTTTTCACATTTATTCCGATTCCATTTCCAAAACATTTGAATTTAAAAATTCAAATTTAACTATTTCAAAAATCTGCGACTTAATCGATTTCCTCGTGAAATCCATAATTGTGTGTGTATGGTGTGGTTCAGGGGTTCAACACAATAGTGCAACATCATTCAATCATTATAGATCAAAACACAGAATATAGTTGATAAGCGATATAAAGTATAACGCTTATCTTCCATTACAATTCACAGATAGTATACAAATGTAAATAAATATACACAGCTCAATCTACAGAACAAAATATCACAAATCAGATAGGATCATCAATTCAAGGCATTTCATACAATATAATCATTCATAAGTAAGGTCAAGCATTCAATAATCATTTATAAACAGGGTTGTTTAATCCTAATTAATTCAATTTATCTCCAATTAAATTAATTACTTATGAATTTATTATCCAATTCTGATTTATTAATTCCAAATCATTTGATATAAATAAATTTATCAAACACTTAAATTTATTAAATTATTCTTAATCAATCATATAAATTAAATTAACCTTTGAACCAATTATATAGTTAATTAACTGTAATTAATAAAAATATCCAAAATTTATCACTATAAGTGATTAATCCTTAATTACTTTCATGAAGTAATTTCATTTCGATAATGTATAATTGATTATCTAAATTAATTAATCTAACTAATTATCAAGATTTATCGCATTAATTTAATTACTTAATAATCTCTAGTTAATTATCTTTATTAACTACTAATATTTCTTTAATCACTTTCTTAAGAAATTATCTTAGATTAATTATTATTAATCATCCCTAATTATAAATTAATCTAAATTTTAAATTTAAAATGAAATAAATCATTCTTTCATTACCATATTAATTAAATTATTTCAATTACCTTAATTATTTCTAAGATAATAAATTTCTTTATTAATGATTTCATTAATCATTTAAGTGTAATTTAAACATTACACTTTTAAATTCAAATTCCATTTGAATATAAGATTTAAGACGAATATGTATTTAAATATTAACCAATTTAAATATCAATTTATAAACCTTAAAATAATGTAAAGAACATTTATTATTTTCATAGGAAACTTATATAAGGAAAGCCTTTAAATTTATTTACTTAAATTTTAAGTTTTTAAATCACATTACCTTTTAACTTGCAATTTCAAGTTTAAAAACGAACATTTAACCTTTCATTTAAAATTCTTTTATATCAGAACTTTATCAAAAATCAAATTTAAATCTTTGTTTGGAAACAAATTTACTTTTTTAAAAAGCTATTCTAATTTATACTTGTTTAAAACACATTCAGGTTTAAAACAAGTTTAAACTCCAAATTTCATTTTAAAACTTTAAATTCAAATGCTGTTTAAAACTGGTTCAAATTTTTAAACTTAAATTTCAAAACATTGCTCACATCCTGCCTTAAAAGTTTGAACTAAACTTACAAAACTTGAAACAATCAGGCTTAGCAAACCTGAATGCTTCACTGTCTCGAACTAACCCACCAAACATTTGACAGGTTTTCATCAAAACCTGTGGCAATGCAAAAGCAACCCCACGCCTACCATTTACTTCGAGTTTCCCCTCCCCTTGCTCCGAGTCAAACACTTTAAAGCCCCGAGTGAAACCCGAGAAAGAAAAAAAAAAAACTCTCCAGTCCTTCAACATGCACGGTGCACGTGCACCATGTCGCCTTCGCCTCCGGTCCCTTGCCAGTCATCGTGGCAAGTCGACGATCCATCCCACATCAGATTCCGATCATCGTAAATCCCATCGTTCGCTTGAAATTGAAATTCGACTGCAAGGTCGAAACCTGGAAACGGTAGACCCAACACATCCCAAACCTGGAAAACGCGTCGTCCTCCACGCTCCGACCACCTGACGTTATGCGACTCCGGCCACGTGTTCCCTGACCATCGACGCTCCCCTCCCCCAGATCTCGTACCACTCGATCTCCTAGAGAGGTCGCGGTGGCTTCACAAATCTCAGCGACAAAAAAAACCCATTCAAACCCTAAAGTTGCTTCGATACAACAATATACCCAATTGAAAAATTATTTGATAATTTTCCTAAGATAAATGATGTTCACACTAGCTTCAACACGATTTTCAACATTTATAATTGATTTAATGATTCGAAAATGGGAAAAATGCAACTTCGGTTCACCTACACACTGCCCTTAAAATCCTACTCTAAAAATCACTTCACCCATCTTAAAAATCATCATTTTCAGCATGGATTCTAGTTAGATATCTGAATCTATGATCAGAGAAGTACGAAAATTTGCAAATCTTGAGTTTGTTCAGCATATTGGGTTTCTAGAGAAAATCTGTAAGTTGTTTTAATCTGAACTAAATTTTTAGACTTATTTTACAATGATATAAACATCTTTTGTTTGAATCTGAAGTTCAATCATAAATCAGAAAGAGGGTAAATGATTTTTGAATCAAACAGTTTGAGTTTGAACTAAGAACAGATGTGTTTCAAACAACAGCCTGCATACTTATTTTCAATCTTCCTATATATATATATATATATATATATATATATATATATATATATATATATATATATATATATGCACACACATACATTCCTCAGTTACACTTGCACAAATTCAAGCCCTTAAATTTTTTTTGAAGAAAAAATGTTACTCACCTGGTTTTTCCAGAATAAAAAGAGTACTGCAATTTTAGAAACAAGCTTTGAATTTCCAGTTGCCAACCTTCTACTTTGATCTCTGGATTTAGTTAAATTGTTGTTTTGTTCAAAGCAAAATTTTGGTTTAAGTTTGAGATGTTTTACTTCAGTTTTCCTTAGACAAGAATGAACGAATTTAAAATGAGAAGTGGATGTATATAAATTGAATATACAGGGTGATCATTTGTTTATACAAAGCAGGTACAAGATTTTCTTTACTTGTATTTTTTAAATCTTTGGCCAGAGATATTGGTATGGAGGCTGGTGATACTTGTTGTGCTAGCATTTAATGCCAAGATATGTGTCTCCATACCTACCTCATTCTATCCTCTTTCTTGCTTCAGCTGAAGTGATCTTGTGTTGGAGGTGATACTATATACATAGATATTATTATTTGTACAAGTTAATGTTATCTTGTTTGTTATGTTATGTACAGTTCTCACTTTACTTGTTCATGCATATTTGTACTTTGTTTTTTTATAAGCTTATGCCTTAATTCTTTTATTTATATTTTTGTTTTCCATGCTTGCTTTGTTTTCATTTACAAGTGTACATACTTGTATGTATTTTTGTTTTGTAATACTTCCTATATATGTTTACTTATTGTTTTTGTTTTATATATAATTGTTCTTATTTTTATTCATAGCTTAAATATGAATTATTTTACTTTACAAAATAAGTGAACTTCTATTTTTATTTTACTCTTATTACTTTTGTAGCCTACTCCATTTGTATTATCTTGTATTGATTTATTAATATGAGATTAAGATATATATATATATATATATATATTTACTTTATATTGTTATATCTTATATTTTATTTACTTCTTATTTATTGTCTTGTATTTATTATATATATTTTAACCATCAATAATAAATTAACAATTCACTTATTTATTCATTTCGTACTTGTGTCAATGTATATACTTTAATATTTATTTTTCAAACCATTAATATAAGATTTAAATTCAAATCAAAATATATATATATATACACACAAGATTTTAAAATTTCAAATTGACTCATATATACCCAAATATATATATATATATTCACATATATACATATATATATATAATATAAAAAAAAATTAAATGATTTATATAGAATATATTTGAACTCGGGGAAACTCACATCACTATTTATAATTAATTTTATAAATTTTTATTCAAAATTTCATTTAATTATTAATTTAAATTAAATAAAAATTCAGGATCGTTATAATTCCCATCCTGAATTTATACTTCCAAATTATCCTCTGATAAATATTTCACTTTATTTATAAACCTTGTTTATAAATAAAACAATCTCATTCTTATTTTAAAACACAATTTCAAATTCTAAATCAATTTCAAAATCGATTTTCAAAATTTACCATTTAAAATAAATTCCTTTACTTGCCCAATTTATTTTAAAACCCATTAATTCCATATTTACTTCTATGTTTACGATTTAAAATCTTATTTAAATTCTAAAATATTAATTTCGTACTTGATTTAAAATTCTCCCTTTATTTCTCCCAAACCATTTTAAATCCTGAATTTAATATAAATTCTTTAATTTTTAAACAATACCACTTAAGTTCTCAAAATCCATTTATTTCCATTTATTAAAAAAAATCCCCATACTTGGAATTTATTCGATAGGATTTTAAAAATCAACTTTTATCCTTTTCCAAATTCCTTCTTTTAATTTATCCAATTCTCTAAATTATTTTACTTAAAATTCTCTACTCTAATTTCCTTCCAAAATCCAATTTTTATATTTCTGATATCTTAAAATACCAAAAATATATTCGGCCAAACTATAGCATTAAATAATTTCCATTACCAATATAATCAATCACAAATTATCAATAAATCATATCGCAGCATATGAAATAAATTCAAACATTTGAGGAATCCAGTTGGATCCCTCCAACCTGTTTCCCTACATCCACAGATGTTAGCACAAAATAAAATACCAATTCCACTTCAAGGTGGAATATCGCGGTATATGGGGTCATCCGCTATTATGCGGGACGCATAGGGTCTCATCCGCTATTATGCAGGGCGCATAGAGTCTCATCCGCTATATAATGCGGGAAATCAATCACACCATTATATACACACACACACACACACACACACACACACACACACTACTATATATAATATACCACATCCAAACTGATATTAAATTATCAATCCAAGCAAACAACCAATGACTTACATTTAACTATTTAAATTTAAAAAAAGTAATCCAGATGAGTGGCTCACCTTTGATTTTATTGTTGCAATCCACACCAAACCGGCTTGTTTCCTTCATGATTTTTAACCATGTATAAATATTTATACAGTCTATTAATACTCGAAAAAATCGAAAAATCAATTTCCTTTTAAATAAATTAATCAACAAATAATTTAGTTAAATTAATTTTCCCTTTAAAATATCTTTTAGTAACTAAATAATTTAAATAAGTTTATTAACCAAATTAATCACCTTAATAAATTATTTATAATCTAAACTAGTAAATTAAAATGGATATAGGTATATTTATTTCCTTTTGAAACTACCTATATATATATATATATATGCTTATAAAAATAATTTATAGATCTAAAAAAAACAAATTTTATATAACTTCAACTCTTAAAAATTTCTCATATATATATATATATATATATATATATATATCTTCAAATCGAAACCACAAATATATTTTTATCAAAATAAACTATAGATTTCAAAAATGAACCTCCAATAATTTAGATTTCCTTTTTTTCTCTAATCTATGAATGTATATATATATCTTTCTGTAAATGACAAAACAGAACTTCCTTACAATTCAAATAAAAATCTGATTTCTTTCAACATTTTCCCCTTTTCCTTTAAAAGAAAGATTTTACCTTACTGTAAAATTATATATCTATATATATTAAACTAAATTTAAATCAAACTATATAATACCTCACTGAAAACCCTCTAACAGAGACTCGAATGTATGCAAACGCTATACAACATCGCTGTCGCTCCTCATACCCTAGCCAGCCTTCTTCGAACTCACGGGGAACCCTACCTCCACGCGCACGAAAATGCATGCCCTGATCATCTTTGACCCACAGTGTCGGCCGTGCCGTAGCATACCCTTGAACCCACCCAACACCTCAAACTTGAACTCAACGCTGTCCTCCTTCCAATCGCAACTAGGCATCGCGATGTCGAGCACGAGTTTCCCAAATCACGGCGATGTCGCGACAGCTCTCTTCCTTTCTCTGAGTTGAATTCGATCAGCCATGGATTAAATTTTGAAGGAGAAATTGATTTTCCTTTAAAAATACTCGGTTGTTTGATTTAGAACGAAAAATGATTTCATTTTTTTTAAATGAATTCGGTTTACCCTCAAAACGCTCGGTTATGATTTGAAGAAGGAGACGCATGTCTCAGGGAGGGACAAGTGTTAGAAAGGTAGGTTACATGTTGAATCATATTAATTTGCTTTTGACTGGTCACCACATAAAAATTTAATTTAAATTTGAATTTAAACATCTCGAAAAACGAGCCAAAAATCTCGACCTCCTATCGAGGCATCCCGCGAGGCGTTTATAATTTTAAATCCCTATTCCGAACACAAAGGAAAAGGTTTCAAGTCCTAACTCGATCGTATGAAGAAGATAGCATTTTGGACCAGTTATTGTATTGAATTTCAATATAGATTTCAGTGTATTTACCTACCATACGGTCACATGTCATCTCCAAATACTATAAAATTTAAAATTTGATATTAATACACAATTACGGATCTAATGGAACTAGTTTAATCAAAATCTCAGACCGTGCCTCGATAGGCTATTTTTAAATATCGATTTAAACGATATATTTTTAAAACTGAACAAATCACCTTAAATTCAATTTCAAAAGTTCTGCTACCTTTAGTACTATCAATATGAATTTTACAAGTCTTTAAATTATTTTTAACTGGCTTAAAATTTCAGATTCAACAATTTACCCAATTTTCAATTATTTAATTTAATAAATTAATTGCCAAATAAATAGTGATATTTGAAATTCAAGTTAAACTAACTTTCAAATATTTAAAATCAATTAAATATTTCAATTTCAAACACCCAAAAATTCTGGGTTATCACATTCCTCCCCCCTTAAAAGAATTTCGTTCCCGAAATTACTAGCTAAGAAGAATGATCCATAACCCGATCATTATTTTCCCAATCCAAATAGTTTTTGACAACTTCCCAAAACCTAACAGTTTTAACTTTCCAAAACAATTTTTATTAAAGACATAGTCACTTTTACTAAATTCCTAAATTCATCCATAGGTTCCAAACAATATTACTTACACAACCATTTCAAATTTTAATTTAAAACCAAATCTAAACCTTCTCCTTTCATGTGTTAAGCATAGCACATAGAAATTTCAATTAGATAAATTCATAACGGAAAACCCGTCAGAAAGATTGAGAAATAGAACCTTTGATTTTAAATTATCAAGATTTCTTCAAAAAAATTCTAACTCCTTAAATTTTTGAAAAATTTCGCCAGCGTCTTCTTTGCACGGCTAGATTGGTACAGCTACAAAATACCTCTACGGGTCCCCCAAATTCAAAAGAAAACAAAACTCCTAGTGGCTAGCTCAGAAAACCATCAAATTTCATACAGAAATTTAAATACATACCTTTGTCGAGCAAATTTCATTTATCCTCTGAAATTAAAAATCCCAATTCCTTTTTCTTTTAAAACCTGTATATCCTACTTAGGAATAATGTCCAATTACAACATTCAAAATCATTTTACACATTTCTTTACAGAAGTTCCAGTATTTGTTTTACTTAAGTTGTATGATGCATATATATTATCCATACGCTATACCAACTCTGATCACTCGGTCATTCTCACAATTTCACTTCCGAACTGGTATCGTCCACCCGACTTCCTAGTGGAGACTCAGATCTGGTTTCTTGATTAGAAACCATCATTCTCCTTGCATAGCCACATACTATGATAGAGAATTTCCAGAATCAATCAAAAATCCATATTCAGGGTTCGCCGTCGAAAATCGAGTGAAAAATCCCAACTCGGATCGATATAACTATCTCGAAATTCTGTGCTCGAATCTAGATCAAATCTCTATGCGAATAAAATAGTAGACGTATATACTACGTATTAATCTCCAATTGATTATTAGTCGTATAAATTTTCTCTTATTCACATCTATTTTGGTTTCTGACCACTTATTCACAATCACCATTCCACAACTTTTAGTTTAACCTTCACTTTATTATTAACTTTGTATATTTCTAACACCAAATTTACTTAAGAATTTTTCCGTTTTATTACTTAAATTGAATGGAAATATTCTATATACGCCTTATATTTAATTTCACTTCAACACTTGAGCTTTTGTACCTATTTTTACTCAACTCAAATTTTTAATTCCATTCTGAATTCAATTTACCTTTCATTTTTAAATATTGAATTCAATTCATTTCAGACCATATTTAATTTTTCATTTCTTCAATTAGTTTCACTTACTATTTAATTTTAAATTCCAAACAATTTTTATTTCCAAACCTCAATTATTCTTAGTCCACTTCGAACTAATTCTTCAACTTCACCTTACTTTACACAAATTAAATTAAATATCATCTCAATATTCAATTTCAATCCCATCTACTTACAAATGCAAATTTAAGTAACTAGTTCACTTAATCTCCTTGGACTTTTCTTCAAATTTTATTACATTTCGATTCAAATTAAATTTTAAACTTCTATAAGTTTTCCTAGTTTAATTACATTTTCTAACTTCTTTTAATTCACTTCAATTAATAAGCTTACCTTCCAACTTATTTGGGTTTCACACTTACTTTTACTCCTCTTTAAGTTAAATTTTCCTATTCTAGAAAATTTCAAATTTTACAAGTTATCAAATCCATTTATATTTCCATAAACATTTTAAATAAGATTCCAGAGTTTAAAAAATTTCATAAGTATTCCAAAATCATTTTGAAATCAATTATATCCAAAATCTTTTGGTATTAAATTATCTCTAGAATTTTTAAAACCAACCCAATTTTATAAACAACTCTTATTTAAAATATTTGGTAGCAATTCCTCCTTTGGAAACTCGAAAATCAACATCGATGATGCTGCAGTCGCCACCGAAGTTATTTTTCAACGACCAAAAAGACTTCAGTGCTTTTATCCCTTCAAATACATTTTCAAATATTTTAAATTCCAAATCTCACCAGATTTCAAATCCAATTCAAAAATATTTCTCAAACGATATCACCATTATTCCTCCAAAACCTTTGAAAATCATTTTCAAACATTACTCTGGAATTTCATTTCATTTCCAACTATAAACTATATTTATAATTCACATTTACAACTCCATTTTGTTATTTATTTCTCATCCTCTGGTTATAATTTCATTTTCTTATTTAATTCTTACAACAATAATGATAATAACTTAATATTAGCACTTCCTAACAACCAAGCAACCATATACAATAATAATTTACAAAAATTATTTCTTTAAACAAAAATAATTTGGGTAAAATTATTTTATTTACCCTATTTTAAAATAATATTGTGTCGGTTTATCTTGTTTAAGAGTTTAAAAACTCCTATCGATGACATGGTGTCCTACATATCAACCAGAATTCATAAACACATATCGTCACCTAAGCTCCACAGCATCCTTTTCTGTATTCCATAATATTCGGTTTGACCCGAGCATTATAGTTAAATAACACCCGAGTCAGTCTGGAAAACCAACGTGAGAAAACACACTCAATTGGATTATTAAAATTTTCGAAATCCTTTTGAAATCAATGGTATCTTGTAAGACCACGCCAGAAATAAACATGTCGGGTTTTGACCTTACGATAACCAAAGAATTTTCTTATCAAATCCTTTGATATTATAGTAGTGTATGTATACAAATACTTATTCAAACAGCCGAAATTGTTACATTATTAAATTCGAGCAATACTAGGTTCTACAAATAAAACCGTAAACGCACGTAGGGTGAATGGATTTCCATCAATGGAAGGACGGGTGGGGTACCGTCCGTCACAGTACGTGGTCTAGTTCATCATACCGAGGATCCACCTTTGATCCCCTGCCGCACAAGACCGGAGCTACCCCTTACGGGATAGTCCGAATAAGAACACTCCGTGGTTGGGATCAGCAACCGCCCACACAGCCAAAAAAAGGACCTCTAGACAGAGATGACCTTACCCTAATTGGTTTCTAGCCATTTAGCGTTGTTGCACCTCCCATGTTCTAGCCATTCCCCGTTGATGAGGCTCGAGGCTATGCGTTACCTTTTTAGCATACATTCACTTAGAATGCTCACCGTCCTCCTAACGATGTTCTGAAAGCATTCATCCATGTAAGTCTGTTCTGGGTTCGAACGAAACCGAAGGCACTATTCCTACTACATCCATTTTGGAATCACCCTTAGGATTAGTAGCGATTAGCCCTTGCACTTCACTGTTCCATGTTCGACTCCAAAGCACTTGTCTTCCTCGCGAAAACATTCAAACCGGATCGAAGTGGTTTTTGGAAAATTAATCCCGATCTCGGTCTCTTCGAAACGATCAACGCATTGGCTAATGTTGATAATCGGTTATTTAACTATCAAATAACATTCACAAGCAACCATCAGGCACTAATAATTTTCCAAATTATTTATTTCAAAATATCTTTGTAAGATATTTTTCTACATTTCAACCCTTTGAAAACAGTTTCAAATCACTTTTCTCTCGTGGAATAAATTTCCAAATATTATTTATATCCACCGAAAATCACCAGGTCTAAATATTTTATATATTTTTAATAATTTGAATCACTTTATTCTAAAAATATACTTTAAAACATTTAAATTAAACTACTTAAACAATTTATTCAAAAATATGCAATTTAAAAATATTTAAAATAAAAACTACTTAAAACACTTTATTTAAAATACTAGTTATGAAACTTAATAATAACTTTTTATGTAAAGCTTAAGCCAAAATTAATTTTTAAAATAAAAGTTATTCTATAAGGTATAAATATTTAATAATTAACTTTAAATCATAATACTAGATAAATCTTGAAAATTCCTTACTTATATAAATAACCTTAATAAATATTCCCTTTTGAAATTTTAAATACCACTAAATAATAAATATTTATTTTTAAAAATTTGAAAACAATTAAATAACAATTTCTTATAAAAACACTCTTTAAAAACAACTTTAAACCTCTAACTTATACTTGAAAATCTTAATTTGAAAATATATACTTGGCTTTTTAGGAAAATACACTTTCCATTTCCACATCTTTAAAAATAAACCACTATTTATTTTTAAACAAATCACCCTTCCTTATAAATTCCCATCCTGAATTTATACTTCCAAATTATCCTCTGATAAATATTTCACTTTATTTATAAACCTTCTTTATAAATTTCACAATCTCAGTCTTCTTTTAAAACACAGTTTTAAATTCTAAATCAATTTCCAATTCAATTTTCAAAATTTACTCCATTTTAAAATAAATTCCTTTACTTACCTAATTTATTTTAAAACCCATTAATTCCATATTTATGTCTATATTTATGATTTAAAAGCTTATTTAAATTATGAAATATTAATTTCGTACTTAATTTTAAAATCCCCCCTTTATTTCTACCAAATCATTTTAAATCCTGAGTTTAAAATAAATTCTTCAATTTTAGAACAATACTACTTAAGTTCTCAAAATCCATTTATTTCCATTTATTAAAAGTCTTTTTCCCCATACTTGGAATTTATTCGATAGGATTTCAAATATCAACTTTTATCCTTTTTAAAATTCCTTCTTTCAATTTATCCAATTCTCTAAATTATTTTACTTAAAATTCTCTACTTTAATTTCCTTCCAAAAATCCAATTTTATATTTCTGATATCTTAAAATACCAAAAATATCTTCGGTCAAACCATAACGTTAAATAATTTCCATTACTAATATAATCAATCACAGATTATCAATAAATCATAACGTAGCATATAAAATAAATTCAAACATTTGAGAAATCCAGTTGGATCCCTCCAACCTGTTTCCCTGCATCCACAGATGTTAGCACAATATAAAATACTAATTCCACTTCGAGGTGGAATATCGCGGTATATGGAGTCATCCGCTATTATGCGGGGCGCATAGGGTCTCACCCGCTATTATGTGGGCGCATAGGGTCTCATCCGCTATATAATGCGGGAAATCAATCACTCCATTATATATATATATACATACGCACACAACTATATATAATATACCACATCCAAACTGATATTAAATTATCAATCGAAGCAAACAACCAATGATTTAAATTTAACTTTAAAAAAAGTAATCGAATGAGTGAGATTAACTCACCTTTGACCAAACTGGCTTGTTTCCTTCGCGGTTTTAACCTTCTATAAATATTTATACAGTCAATTAATACGCGAACAAATCGAAAAATCAATTTCCTTTTAAATAAGTTAATCGACTAATAATTTAGTTTAAACTAATTTTCCATTTAAAATATCTTTTAGTAACTAAATAATTTAAATAAGTTTATTAACCACATCAATCACCTTAATAAATTATTTTTTATATAAACTATTAAATTAAAATGGATATAGGTATATTTATTTCCTTTTGAAGTAACCTATATATATATATATGCTTATAAAAATAATTTATAGATCTACAAAAACAAAATTTATATAACTTCAACTCTTAAAAATTTCTATTATATATATATATATATATATATATATATATATATATATATATTTCAAAAATGAACTTCCAACTTCCTTACCGTTCACATAAAAATCTGATTTCTTTCAACATTTTCCCCTTTTCCTTTAAAAGAAAGATTTTACCTTACTGTAAAATTATATATGTATATATATTAAACTAAATTTAAATCAAACTATATAATACTTCACTGAAAACCCTCTAATAGAGACTCGAATGCATGCAAACGCTAGACAATATCGTTGTCGCTCCTCGAACCCTAGCCAGCCTTCTTCGAACTCACGGCCAACCCTACCTCCACGCACACAAAAATGCCTGCCCTGATCGTCATTGACCCACAGCCACCAGCCGTGCCGCAGCACACCCTTGAATCTACTCAACACCTCAAATTCGAACTCGCCGCTGTCTACCTTCTAGTCGCAGCTGGGCGTCATGATGTAGAGCACAAGTTTCTCAAATCACGGCGATGTCGCGACAGCTCTCTTCCTTTCTCTGAGTTGAATTCAATCGGCCATGGATTAAATTCTGAAGGAGAAATTGATTTTCCTTTTAAAATACTCGGCTGTTTGATTTAGAACGAAAAAGGGTTTCGTTTTTTTTAAAATGAAATCGATTTACCCTCAAAATGCTTGGTTATGATTTGAAGAAGGAGACGCATGTCTTAGGGAGGGACAAGTGTTAGAAAGGCAGGCTACGTGTTGAATCGTATTAATTTTCTTTTGACTGGTCATCATATAAAAATTTAATTTAAATTTGAATTTAAACGTCTCGAAAAACGAGCCAAAAATCTCAACCTCCTATCGAGGCATGCCGCTAGGCGTTTATAATGTTAAACCCCTATTCCAAATGCAAAGGAAAAGGTTTCAAGTCCTAACTCGATCGTATCGAGATGATAGCTCTTTGGACCAGTTATTGTATTGAATTTCAATATAGATTTCAGCACTACCTACCGTACGGTCACACGTCATCTCCAAACACTATGAAATTTGAAATCCATAATAATACACTATTACGGATCCAACGGAACCAGTTTTGTCGAAATCCAAGACTGTGCCTCGAAAGGCTATTTTTAAATATCGATTTAAACGATATATTTTTAAAACTGAACAAATCACCTTAAATTCCATTTCAAAAGTTCTACTACCTTCGGTATTATCAATATGAATTTTACAAGCCTTCAAATTATTTTTAACTGGCTTAAAATTTTAGATTCAACAATTTACCCAATTTCCAATTATTTAATTTAATAATTTAATTTCCAAATAAATAGTGATATTTGAAATTCAAGTTAAACTAACTTTCAAATATTTAAAATCAATTAAATATTTCAATTTCAAAAACCCAGAAATTCCGGATTGTCACAATAATATTTGACTTATTATCTTCGATGAGACTCTTACCTTTTCCAAATTTAATTTTAAATCCTTTATCACGTAGTTGACTTATACTAAGCAAATTATGTTTTAAATTCCTAATTAGCAAAATTTCAGAAATAAGAGGAGTTTAAGAATTACCGACATTGCCGATGCCAATCACATATTCTTTTGAGTTATCTCCAAAGTTGACCAATCCACCATCTTGATATATAATGTCATTGAGTATCTTTGGATTTCTAGTCATATGTAAGTACCCGTTTATCTTTCCCAATCTGCACAGTTTGTCCATTGGTTGTTGATTCTTCGAAAGCCATGTAACATGTATGTTCCTGCATAGCAAACCAATTCGGTAGATAACTTGATTTTTCACAAAAACCATATGCAGACTTATGATACTTTGATGAAATGCATAAATTCAAACTAGCATTAACAAAATTTCCTAAAAATGCCATTTTTAACTTTTCAAGTTTCAGAGTATGAAAACTATGAAAATGATACCAATTGAAAGTGAGTGCGGATTAAGGATCTTAAGGCTAAATTAACACTAGAGGGAGGGTGAATAGTGTTCAATGGATTCTAAAACTTATATGGAATAATTTAAAAATTATGATATAAACAAATGCAGAACTTAACCACAACACAATCACAGAATCAAATAGAGATGTAGAAAGTAAATAAAAAGCAGTAAAGGGAAATAACACGCTGGATTTTATCCTGGTTCGAAGTTACCCTACATCCAGTCATGTACCAAGGCAAACCACCTCATACAGATTTTTATTATACCAATGTTGAGACTACAATCCTCAACTTCTAAAGGCCTTGAGGTACCCTCCTGTCTCACGAGTCCGAGGCAAACTCACTTGATTTATGAAACTCAAGACCACCCAATTGATTTCCAGGTACAACCACACCTTATATAGAGATTCGATAAACTTTTGATTACAAATTGATCCTATAACTCTGAATAGCACTTAGATCTTCGAGAGAGGACAGAGAATCAAACAAGAATGAGATTCTAATTTGATTCACTTGAGAATTCGGTAGAATTTCGCCACGATCTTAAAAATATGAAAATTTTAGAATATGGATTTGTGGAGAAGAAGTGAAGAAAATAAGAAATTAGTTTGATACAAAATTCGTTTGTGAAGGCTGTTTATAAAGCACCAACGGTCATAACCATTCGTGAAGATATTTAAAAGAATAGACACTTCTTTTGAAAATTGAAACTTTTGAATTCAAAGGCCACCATGCCGACATGGCGTATCCCATGATGTCGACATCACTATGTTAAAAACAATTGTAAAATTTGTTTTTGGAAATAAAGTTTAAAACAAGAGTTTATTTTAAAACAAAAACTAATAATATTTCAAGGCTAAAACATCTTTTTGAAAATCATTTGAAAAGCTAATTTTAAGGCTAAAATATTTTGAAAATAAATTTTTAAAACCATTTTGAAGTAGTTTTGCAAGCTTCTTCTTGTAGAATATCTCATCATATCAGGACTCGAGAACTTGTACAAAACCAAGATGTTCATGGGTTCGTAAGCCACTTATCGTAGGTTTGTAAGCTACTTGTCATGGGTTTGTAAGCCACTAAGAAGGTAGAAATGGGTTACATCTCAAATGAAATTCGAAATGAAGATTTCCATGCTATTATGAAATTTTAACAAAACTAGACACATATCTTAAAATCTTGATCTTGATACTCATGAGTCTTCAAACTTGACTTTTTCATTCTTAATCTTTATATTGTACAGTCTTTAATAATCAGTACCTGCTTTATATATATCCTGCATAACAACATTCATATATATATATCTAGACAATAGTGTTAGTATATAAGTTATAATAAAATAAGTTTCAAAGGTTGTTGTCATCAAAACCACTATCTCCAGTTCCTAACAGATATGATCCAAGAAATGATAGAAAGTATCATTTTATAAGCATTGAAATTGAACAAATATTTTGATAGAGATATCAAATAGTTTGATTATCCCTCAAAATGAGGAGAAGCAGATGTTCATAAGAAAGAACGTTAAATGACACATAGATATTTCTAAACTGTAAGTAAACAACACGTTGCTGATTTTAACAATCGACTTGTATTAAAATCAGCCTTAGTTATTTTGATACTCGATGTTGCATTTGTAAATTATGCCTTTTGCAGTGAGTACAAAAGATATTGGGAATGTCACAAATCAATAAGCAAAGATCCTTTATTAAAAATTTTTAATACGAAACATGCGAGATGACTTACTTATGCATTAGCAATAGGAATCACCATGCATGTTATGTTGTCTACGGTATCATGATTTATTTATGTATTTGACGCATGAAGAAAATGTCAAATCCAAATTGATATCACTAATGGTAGTTCGGAGTGTTCTCATGTATTTTCAAATTATACAGAAACAACGAACTCCTTATGAAAGAGTGTTCAGACTCAAAATTCATAAGCAATATTGAGCATACTATGTCTATAATAAATTCAAGTTAAGAATCTTTAAGTTGGAAATGTTCTAAATAGAAGAGATTGTGACTAATTCATTGACTTGAATTGCGCTACAATAAAAACAACGTATATATCTAATAAATGCACTAATTTAGCCAAGCTGAGGGTAATTCCAAATGTTGAGAATCCCATTACATTATTATATAATAACAATTTCATGATGTAGTTAATAACAAAATTTAGAGTTCAGTAAAAGTCAAGAGACATGCTTCGAATTGTTCCGCATGATAAATATAGTTTATCAGCATTGGAGAGAGTTGATTGACAGAGTAGATAATTGAAAAGTAATAGCATACCATTCATTAAGGGACTGACCCAAGTGGTATAGATAAAATTGATTGGAGAAGTTGGAATAAGATTTCATAGTCGACCCCAAGTGCAAGCGGGAAATGAATAGAGTTAGGGGTATGCCCTAGGGGCAGTTATGTATTTTGTTACATGTATTTAACTCGAAAACTAATCTTGTTTGAAATAAAAGATGTTTTCTTTCTGTTATAAACTTGATATAATTTGTTATATTAATTAATCAATTTAAATAAAAACATATTTAATAAAAAAATCCATAAATAGAACATTTTGTGATAGTACTTACAAAGTGTTGTAACCGTGAGTAGTTTATCACAATGAATATAAATATACCATTTTAAATGTTCCTAGTCAATATGTATCAAGACTAGATATCGTTGTATCTGTTGAGACTAGAGTACTTAACGCTCTCCAAGTGTTAGGTAGTGTAATAATTATGGCTGCTGGGGGCACTTGGAGGCTATGCACTGATGATTATTGGATTACTATGGAACAACTCGTTCGATAGTTTTTTGTTGATTAATATAACTAAGGTCAATCAGAAAATATTGATATGACTGATTCACAAGATTTTCTCGACATTACTATAAATCTTCAATACAGAAGCTCCATTTTTATTATAGTCAAATCATGTCATGGTGTTCCATCAAGCGACTGTATTAGGTCGAGTGAAAGTATTGGAAGTGAAGCACTATTCATGAGAGGATTCATTTCCTTAGTTATATGGAGTTAGTATCACGGTCAACTCAAGTCAACTCAAAGTCTCTGGATTGAGCTTTTTGGTTAATAATAATTGTTATTATTGAATCAACGACTTTGTTTCTAGAGCATAGAGTTGAATATGGACAATGTTGGAATTTTGACCATTACCAAATTCAAGTTAATAAGTCTAAACTAATATAGTTTAGACGAAGAGGATTAGTGTAAATAAATGTCGCAACCGGGTAACGCTTCATAAACTAAAATTTATTTTACTGAAACCAAGTAAGCAACAAATTTGGCCAAATGTCACACTACCTACTTTGTGACGTGTGAACGTTAACATTCAAATAGTTCGATATTAATTGCTGACGGAATTTACACTTGACGAGTCACACAACCGATATGATGATTTCTCTTTAGACCAAATGATTCATGTTATACATTAATTAAATTATTTAATATTTATGTGATGACCCAGAATTTTAGGCAATAACAATTTGATAATCTTCATTTAAAAATTATTTAAATTGATAATACTGATTTAAAAATTGATAGTATTGTATAATATTTTTCCTTTATAAATTTAATTTTAATTGGTAAGTCTATTCTTTTAAAAGTTACTAGTTATTTAGTCTGGCAATATTTATTTATATCTTTTCTAACAATTTAAAATTTGGTATAATTATCTTTCAAAGCTAATAAAAATAGATTCTATTTTTAATATATATTTTAGTACATATATTGTGAATAGAAAAGTCATTTGTTTAATAAAGGATGTGTTTTCAAATTGTAATATATATATATATATATATATATATATGTATGTATGTATATATATGTCATGGTTTGAAGTTGTTTTAAAATTCAATATAATAATTTTCAAAGTTAATATTAAAATGTAATCTAATTTTAGTATATATTTTGTAAATAGAAAGGCTTTAATTTGAATTTAGCTAATAAAACAAGTTTTCAAAATTTAATATATAGTGATTTGGGAAAATATGTTAAATTCAACATAACACTTTTCGAAAGCTATTTAAAGGTCTATCATTTATTTTCAAAACACTTTCAATAAATGTTTAATTATATAAAAAAATATAATGGTTTTAGTTTGAGTAAGATTTAATAAAATTTTATTTTAAACTAAACGATTTACAGATATATAAATAAAGGTTTAAATTATTCTTTCTTTCTAATTATTTTATGAACTAAGTGCAAGTTGCATATTTATAAACAAATTAAAACAAACATGTATAAAAATAGTTGTATATATTCATGGTTTAAAACCTTAATACATAATATATTAATATTATAACATAAGAAATTTATGTAGTAATGGTTTTAAACACTTGGGAGACAATGATAAAACATTTAACGTTTGTAAAGTAATTAGTACTTATATGACACTTGTAAGAAATTAGTTTCATGCAAATAACAATGGCACTATTGTTTAGAGAAGTAAACTGGTCTTTCATTTTTCAGTTAATTTTTTTTCCTTCTCTATGTTTTA
Source organism: Allium cepa (assembly GCA_030765085.1). Taxonomy (NCBI): domain Eukaryota; kingdom Viridiplantae; phylum Streptophyta; class Magnoliopsida; order Asparagales; family Amaryllidaceae; genus Allium; species Allium cepa. The sequence goes on from CM060930.1 coordinate 178,760,735, forward strand.
TTCTTTTAAAAACCGAAGAAGAAAAAATCAAAGAAGAAGAAAATTATAACTACAACAAATAACATCGGCTTCAACCTGGAAACAAATTCAATAATTAGTCAATCAAAAGTAGTTTCAACATCAATTTCAAAATCTTCAAATGCAATCAGATAAGGCAATCAAACAACGAGATCAACAAATTCAAAGATCAACAGCCAGATTAAAATTCAACTAAGCAAAAAGAGTTCGAAATGAAAACAAGCCTGGAAAACAAGTTTTCTGTTCTCCGTCTCTATTCTAGATGCCTGTTGAGTAAACATACATTTTTCTTAAAAACATTTTAAACCTGTGATTTTAATTAAATGCCTATAATAGAAATTGTGTGTAAATATTGTTTGTATATGTATCTGAATGTAGATGCATGCTTGAATATCTGAAGTAGCTGTATGTATATAAAGTTTGGCATTTGTATTTTGTAGGATTGAAATAAACTCTTAAAAATTTTATCTTCTCTTGTATTAAATTTCAGACATTGATTTCTAAAAAGAAAATGTGTATAACAATGTGATTTTAATTATAAAAATGAACTCAGAAAACTATATTATGTTTTTATCTTAAAAATTTATAAAATATAGTAAATATATAAACATGGGTTAAAATTGATCGAGCTAAATTCAATCTTTGGTTATAAAATCTGATTCATATAACAAAATGATGAATTATGATCGGAATATCGTGATTTTTAGTTGGGAAATTGGTGAGTTATTTTGAATTGTTCGATTTGGGTGTATCGGCAGTTGCCGATGATCTAGGATGATCTGAGACTCGGGGTTAGAATTGGAGTTGGCTGAGTTGTCAACGAATGTAGGAAAATTGGTGAAGCAATTTTCCGATGGCTGTGGTGGTCATGCTGAGGCGGACTAAGGTTCGGTGGTCATTTGAGAACGAGGTGGTTCACAAGGCAATGGCGATGGCCATTGGGGATCGGAGTGATTCGCGAGGTAGGATGTTGTTCGTTGGAGTGTGGCGCATCTTCAGGTAGGCCGGCTGATGATTTCGATGAAGGAGGCGACGACGATGGGTGTTTTTCGATCGAGAATTTGGGTTATAGTTTGATTGATTGTCTTGATTTTTATCTACTATCAATTTGGTTGATCGTAGGGGACGAGGAGTTTGGTGTCGTGATGCTCGATTTGTTGATGGCCAGAGAGATGGTTGGAGGAGGCTGGAAGTATTGTGCATGTGCACGGTGCACCTCTGATATTTGGTGAAGTTTGAATTCGAGAAGAGGCTAGATTGCTTGTGGAGGTCTCGTGAGTGTTGCGTGATCAACTTGAAGCAGAGGATGAATGCGAGTGTACCGTGTTTTGTTCGACAAGGGTACGAGTTTGACTCGAGTAACTTTGATTTTGCAAACTATTTTCAATTATAGAAGAAGTGATGCCTGGTTTTTATGTAATTAAGCATGAACAGTTTGAAGTTTCAAAGTTTAAGATATTTTTGTTTTCAAAGGTAATGTTTCTAAGTTTTAAAAGCAAAGTAGATAAGTTTTTAAAATAGATAAGTTTTAGATACAATTAAAGTAGATAAGTTTTTAAAATATGATAATCAAAATTTTAAAATAAATATATGTTAAAATGTATTTAAACTATATTTGGAAGATTTCAAGGACTTAAAGGTTAAAATTAAGATGTTTAAATTTCTTTTAAATTATAATTGATTTCTAAATGTTTTATTTGCAAATAAGGTTTAATGATAAAATTATGTAAATCAATTAAAAATAAAGAGTTTGTCTTTAAGTTATTAAGATTTTGATTAATTTAAAGTAATCAATTTGTGAAGAAAAATAAGGTTAATTAATTATTATTATTAACTTAAGGGTAGTTAATTAATATATGTGATTTGTAAATAAGTAAAGGTTTAATTAAGTTAAATGATTTTCTTAATTAATTAAGGATTTTTAAATATAAGAAGTTAACTAATTATTTAATTAATTTTAAATGATTAGTTGATTGTTTGATTAATTTAAATAATCACTTAATTATAAATTAATTAAGTATAATTACTTGATAAAGTAATTAATGGATAATTACTGAATGTAATTAAGAAAAGATAAATTACTTATGGAAGTAATTAGTGGGAAATTACTTACGGAAGTAATTGAATGTAAGTGATTAAGTGTAAATCACTTGGTGTTATTAATTTAAGGATTAATTAATATAATTGGTTAAAGAGTTAATTAATTAATTAAAGAGTAATTAATTAATTTAAGGATTAAGGTTAATTAATGATGTGATTAATTACTTGTTAAGGTAATTAATTAAGAGAGTAATTAATTAAAGAAAGTAATTAGATGATTATTAATTAATGAAGTAATTAATTAAGAATTATTAATTAATGTAATTAATTAATAATTATTCAATGAAGTAATTAAGGATTAATTAATTAATGTAATTAATTAAAGGATTAATATAACTAATTAAGGAGTTAATTAATTAGGTAAGTGATTACAAAACGGTTAATTACTGTTTATGATTAATTAAGACTAATTAACGAAGGTGGTTAATTAAAGATCAATTATTTAATTAATTAAAAGGTTAACTAATTAATGAAGTAATTAGAGGATCATTAATTAATAATTAATGAAATTAATCAAGGTTGATTAATGAAATTGATTAATTAAAGTAAGATTAATTAATTGTAATTAATTAAGGATTAGTATAATTAATTATGGTTAATTAATTAATGGAAGTAAATGGAGGGTCATTAATTAATGCAATTAATAATAGTAATTAAAGGTTAGTTACTGTAGTTGGTTAAGGATAATTAATTTGTGTAATTAATTAAAAGGATAATTACTTAATGTAATTAAAGGATAATTACTTAATGTAATTAAAGGATAATTAGTCAAGGAAGATTAATTAAGGATGATCATTAAGAGATGATTAATTAATTAATTTGTAATTAATTAAGTTAAATAAGCCGGATTAAAGTAATCCAAGTGATTAAGGTTTGTAATTAATTTAATTAGAGGCTAATTAAATTGATTAAGAGTGAATCAAACCTGCTTATGGATGATTGATTGATACTGGGTGATTGATTGATATTGGATTGATTGATATTGCATAATTTGGATGTGATATCTCTGGTATGAGTTCTGTGCTGCTTTGTGAGATGTTGGTTGACATGAATTATCTATCTGTGATAATGTGAATCATCTATCTGTATATGTTATTCTGAATATAAGTTTAAACCCTTAAACAACTTGGACATTAAAATGGCATTTTGGATTTCGGTGAGACCGAGATCAGGTTTCCAAATTTGGATATCCGAAAACCACATCGATCCAAATTAAACGTTAGGTCATGAATCCAAGTGAAGATCAAGGTGAAGACTCGATGTGTAAGAATTATTAATCGTTAAAAACTCTGAGGGTGATTCCAAGATGAGTTAACGAGGATAGTACTTTTCAGGTTCGAGATGATGATTCAAAGTGCAAGGGCTATGGTCATTAACTTTGAGAATGATTCCAAAATGAGTGTACCGAGATAGTGCCTTTGGTTTCGTTCAAACCCGGAACAAACTTGTATGGATCGAATGCTTTCAAAACATCGTCAGATGGACGATGAGCATTCTAAGATAGATGTGTTCTATAAAGGTAATCTTAGCCTCAAGCCTCATCAACCAGAAATGGCTAAAACAGGGGAGGTGCAGCAAGGTTAAGTGGGTAGCACCCAAGTAGGACGAGATTTACCCCTATCTAGAAGTCCCTTTCTATTTCGGCTTAGTGTGTGGTTGGTCATGCCAACCACAGGGTGGTCTTTCTCGGGACTATCCAGTAAGAGATGGTTCCAGCCTTGTGTTGCAGGGAATTGGGAGTAATCCTCGGTACGGTGATCTAGGCCCCATACTGTGACGGACGATACCCCCAGTAGCCCTACCATTGTATAGAATCCAAACTCCAATAAGTGCCTTACGTTTTGATTGTGCCCAATTATGTTGGAACGTGAGATGTAAGCATTCTAGCTATTTCTGTATTTTACTTGAAAACCCTAGACACTATTATAATATTACTGGATTTCCTATCAAATGTTTTGGCTAGCGTAAGGTAAAAACTTTTTCCATGTTTATGTGTGGGAAGTCTTACGTGATACCTTTCTTTCAAAGGATTTTTAAAGTTAAGCAACTTTAAACCGTTTACTCACACCAGACCCATGTCTGACCGAAGTGTTTATTTTCTGTTTTATTAAACTCTTGGGTACTCAAATTATGTATGAGTAGTCGAGGGATTCGGATTAGCCTTGATGAAATCTGAAGGAGATTTGGAGCAGGAGGCTTCAGCGTGTAGATATATAGAGTTTCCACTGTGATGATGTATTGTATTGATGTACTTGAGTTGTATGATAGACAGAATATTTATAACTGTCTAATTGTGAAGTATAAGTTGTGTACTCTGATATATATGATACTATGTATATTTTATGTGATATATTATATTTCATTCGTTCCGCTGTGAGATTCTTATGTGTTATTGTTATTTCTTCTATATCTTTTCTTCTTTTATCTCTTTCTTTCTTAATTCATGATGCGCCTTTCTGGAAGATGGAAGACGATTCATGACAATTTATGAACCATTGATTATAAAATTTTGAATATGATATGAGAATGAATTTTATTCTATATATTTATAATAGTTATAAATATATCGATCGATATGCGATATCGACAAGCAACTAAAGCAGATTTATTTAGTAACATTTATTTTGACTTAAATGGGCTACTAGACCATGAAGTTGGGAAGCTATATTCGACAGCAAACATGGGATATATGGGCAGATAAAAAGGGGAGAAGGGTTTGTAGATGGATGGTTGTGATTTGGTGGGAAATGGTATAAGACATGATCCGCTTTTCTCTCTATTTCAACCACTACAAAAAGGTGCCTACCCCTAACTTTTGAAGAAGCTTTTTGGCTGCCTTCTGTCTCTATTATGCTGGCTGATCCGTACCTCCAGGAGCTTCATTAATATTCAAATCAAATCAACTTAAAGCTACAACTGATTGACAGCAAAGGATCTACGATTGAAGAATTTGCAATCTGTTGAATTGAAATGAGTTCTAAGAGGGGATATTCATCACAGCAAGGTGTACTTCAAGGCATAGGTTTTGGTATCATCTTATTATTTCATATGACTTGTGGTTAATGTATAATATTCTATTGCTTGTTTAAATTTGTATATATCATAATTATATTGATAGTTAGGTGAGATTCCTATGTATATGAGTGTTGTCACAAATTGTATGGTTATATATATGTATTTATAATAAAAAAATATTTTTTATATAGATCTTAGATATACATAGACAATAAATTTATTTTAATTTTTATTATTTTATTAATTGATTATATTTATATTAATCTATCATATTACATAAATTAAAAGACTTACAATTAATTATGCCATCATATCATGTTAAAATTGTACTTATAATTTTATATGTGCAAATTTATACCAAATATATTTTAGGCAACATCAAAGTATTTTTTGGTCAAAAAATTCTTTTTTCCTCTGCAATGGCGCCTCATCCCTGTCCTCTCCCTTCTTTCCTGTTGCCTGTCTCTTCTGCACTTCCCTTACCGTCCTTCCCCCCTTCTGTTTTGAACTGTCCTTCGTACCTTTCAACCACTCCCACATCTCAATCAATCATCCCCCCTCTGCCACCGCTGCCTGATCCGCCGCCTAATCCATCATCACTCTCCTTACTTGGACCTGTTCCTCCTCCTCTATGTCCACCTGTTCCTCCTCCTCCTCATTCTCAACCACGATGGAATTCCCTGTTCAAGGCCAAGCCACGTAATGTGGGATGTTTTGAGCCAGTCCAGTTCCCGCTGGTTTATGACAAAGGTGTTCTTGTTTCACCAGCTGAAGTTATTGATGCAGGGAACGTGGCTTGGGGTCAATGACTTGTTGGTTTTTTCCTTGATAACCCGCTTCTATATATGGTTGTTCTACACCATCTCAAATGTGCATGGCATCTTAAAGGCTCGATTGAAGTGAAGTCAGACGGTAGTTTGTTCCTCTTCAATCTGTCCTCTGAGGAAGACAGAAGGAAGATTATCCACTACGACCCGATTGTGATGAGGAACAAGCTTTTCATTGTCAAAGAATGGGATCCAACTATTGGTAACAATGTGAGAACTATAAAGTCAGTGCCAGTTTGGTTGAAGCTATCGAATATACCCCTCTACTGCTGGTCTCACGTTGGAATCAATTGGTTAGCGTCACGTATAGGTAAATTTCTTTGTATGGATGAAAAAACTAAAAAACTGGAAAGAATAGGATTTGCAAAGTGTTTGGTTGAAGTTTCAGCATGCTCTGAGTTGCCTGATTCGTTCATGGTCAAGATTTGGATGGCTCTGATCAGCTTGTTTTTGTTGATTATCTTTGGAAGCCACAAATTTGCAGTGATTGTAAAATTTTTGGTTACCTGACGTCGTGTTGCAAAGTGAAAAAGAAAACAAGTGCAAGTACTGATGTGGAAATTCCAGCAGTTTTTGCTGACAAGTACTCAAAAACAGAAGGAAAAGAAAATATTACTGTGGGAAAAGGTGAGCAAACATATGCCAGTGCACAAGGAGGATGGAAGAAAGTTCAGTCAAGAAAAGGCAAGGAACACAAGAATAAGAAAATGAATAGTGGCAATGTAACAAATCTTATTGATAATGAAGTAGTTCATAACTTGGACAGGTCTCGAGTATTGCCTCTGAACCCTGATGCAAATATTGACAGTAGTACTGCTGTGCATACTCTTGTGCATAACATATCAGAAGTTTCTATGCAAACTGCAGGAGGATGTATAGCAGAGCACTTGCAAGAAGTTCCCAAAGTTAACTTGCAAGTAGAAGGATTGCGGGTAGAAGCACATTTGAATGCAAATCCTTTTTCTGCACTTTTGCATGAAACAACTGAGTCTGCAGTAAATGATTTTAATGCAAGCCCTTTTTTGGTTTTCCCTGATGCTCCACCTGCTGGTGATGCCATTCTACCACCAACTTTGCATGTGGTGGATTCCTCAACTTCCTTTGACACTGAAACAAATCATCAAAAACCAAGCTTGGTTACTGAAGCAGTGTTTTATAACCCTCTCTCCTCTAGCCAATCAAAATCTACTATTATCAACTCTCATGCAAAGGTGGTAGCTAATAATACAACAGCACTTGAACAATCTTTCATTAACCATATTGAGAGTTTTTTTTTTGACCTTTTTAAACCAACTTCACTCTCAAACAATCCCTCTACTTCCGTGTTTCTATCAAACTCTCCCGATCCCTCAACCTCTCCCTATTCTTATCTTGGTTCCGTTCCTGGTTGGATTACACCACCCTCCCATCTGAACAAGCAAATTTCAAGTGCCACAAGAATTTCCTCTTTAACAGCCAAATTAAAAGCTGTAAGATCTTCCCCTCCTACAACTAGGAGTAAGGCAAGTGAGAACCACCTATAATTTTGTTTTTCATGTATAAAATTGCATCTTGGAACATCAGAGGAGCTCACAATCGAGCAAAGCTTGATCAAGTTAAGTCATTGATTTTTGAGCACAACATAAAGATTTTTGCGATCCTAGAAACCAAACTATCTTTGCCTTCAACGCAAAAGGAAGCCTCCAACATTAATCCTGCATGGCAATTCCATCATAATCTAGACAGTGCACCGTATGGTAGGATCCTTATTGTTCATGATCCCCTTTCCTACTCTCTCACTCCCATTCTTATTTCTTCCCAGTTTATCCATTTTCATGCCTTTTACCTTCCTCTCAACTTATCTTTCTACTTAACTTTTGTTTATGCTCATAATGCTAAACCAGCGAGGCTTTCTCTCTTAAACACTCTCCCTTCTTTAAGACAGAACTCTCATCCTTGGCTTGTAGTTGGTGATTTCAACTGCTGTTTCAACTTAAATGATAAAGTTGGTGGTCTTCCCTTAATGCCAAGGGATATTGCCCCCCTAAACATCTCCATATCTGATTCTGATCTTTTTCCCATAGTACGTACTGGTGTGCCTTTTTCTCGGAACAATAGAAGTCGGTCTGGACAACGAATTTTCACCAATATAGACTTATCTTTTTGTAATGCTTCTGCTCTTTCCTTATGGTCAGCCATCAATGCTCATCTCCCTTATCCCATCCTTTCTGACCACTCTCCTTTGATTGTATCTCCCATCCTTATGCCTACCAGAGGAAAAAAGTCCTTCAAATTTTTTAATGTTTGGGTTAAAGACCCTGATTTCTTAACAATTGTAACATCACAATGGAATAACACTAATCAAGGAAACCCAATGTTTACCTTGTGCAGGAAATTGAAGACTGTTAGGACTGCACTTCGATAATGGGCATCAAGTAAGTTTGGAAATGGAACTCTTGCATCAAACTCTCTAAAGGACAAGCTTAAGAAAGCTCAAATCTTACTTGATAGGGATCCTAACCCTAACCTTGCCCAGAATGAACCCAACCTCTTTTTTCAGCTTAATCAAGTCTTGGAAATTGAAACTGGTATGTTAAAGCAAATGGTCCATCAAAAGTGGTTCAGAGAAGGAGATAGAAATACTGCTTTTTTTCATGCTTCTTTAAAGAACAAGCAATCTTGTGATCATATCCATTCTCTTTGGGATGATGTGGGAAATTTTCTTACATCCTCTGACGTGATTGACGAATACCTGGTCCAGCACTTTTCTAAGATTTTAGGTAATCAAGACAATTTCATTCCCAACCTCGATATTCTCAATAAGCTGCCTCTTCCCCGCATAAGCACAGTAATGTATAACAAGCTTGTTGCAAAGGTTACTGACAATTGGATAAAGGACTCTCTTTTTGCTCTTAATGCCTCATCGTGTGGGGGACCGGATGGTTTTAATGTAGTCTTCTACAAATCTTGTTGGGAAATAATAAGTACTGATTTCATAGCTGCAATTCATAATTTTTTTAATCATTTCAAACTGCTTGGTGAGGTTAATGCTACTAATCTTGTCCTAATTCCTAAAGTCAGGCCATTTCAAAATGCTTCTTCATTTCAACCAATATCCTATTGCAATGTAATATATAAGTGCATATCTAAGATTCTATCCTCCAGGCTAGTCTTTGTGCTTCCGATATTGTTTCTTCCAATCAGTCTGCTTTTCTACCTTGTAAGAGCATTCTTGACAACATCATGTTGGCTCATGAATTAATCAATGGTTATGGCAAAAGTCAAATCTCCCCAAGAGCAAAGTTGAAGCTTGATATCTCTAAAGCTTATGACAGTCTCCAATGGTCCTCTATTGTTCGAGTTATGGCATTGATGGGCTTTCCAAAAGTTTTTGTTGCATAGCCCTATGTCTGTATATCCACTCCATCTTACTCCTTATGCTACAATGGGAAAACAACCGGTTACTTTAAAGGTAAACAAGGAGTTAGGCACGGAAATCCGATCTCTTCCTATCTCTTCTTACATTTTTATCATTGTAATGGAAGCACTTAACTGTATGTTAGCAATGAAATTCAAGGACAAATCAATATCTTACCATCCAAAGTGTTCTCATCAACAAATTTCCTCTTTTTTTCTGCCGACGATATTGTGATTTTTACTAAACCAAATGAACACTCTATAGCTGGCATTTTTCAGTGTCTTCACTCCTTTTTTCTTGCAACTGGCCTTAGGATAAACCATTCAAAATCTCACATTCTCTTGTTTGGCATTAGTACAGGTGAAAAGGATAGGCTCTTGTCTTTTTCTGGTCTGCTGTCTATGGATAATTCTATGACATATCTTGGCCTTCCTCTTTGTACTTCAAGAGTTTCTAAAGCTCACTACATTAGTCTATATAACAAAATCACCTCTAAGTTAAGCTCTTGGACTACCAGGTTGCTATCCATGGCTGGTAGATTGGTTTTGGTCAAGTCAGTTTGTTTTTCCATCACTGTGTATTGGGCAAGAGCTTTTATACTACCCAAACAGCTTCTTGCAATGATAAGAAATGCCATGCTTAGATTCCTTTGGACTGGATCAATATATAATAGGAAGATTATTCCATTGTCTTTCACTTCCATAGAGAAGCCTCTTAAATTTGGAGGTTTAGGTATCATCAATATCTCAACTTGGAACAAGGCTACTGTCAGTGCCCATGTGGATGCATTGTTGAACAGGAAGGATAGCCTCTGGGTGAATTGGGTCTGGAAATATTGTATTAAGACTGAGGATTTTTGGACTATGAAAGTTGCTCAAAACTAAAGCTGGATTTGGAGAAAATTGCTTGGAATCAGAGGATCTCTTCTTCCTTATGCTAAGTATTCTATTTCCCCTGGTTGCACTGTAAAATTTTGGAATGATCCTTGGTTGTTGATGGTTTGGTGCTATCTACAAAATTGAGTCATCATGATCATATGCAGTCGCTAATTCATGGGAATGCTTGTGCTATTGGGAATATTATTAATGGGAAGTTGTTCACTCCCAGCTCAAGTAATCAGTTTGTCAATGCTTTGTGGAGGAGTCTTCGTGACTATGTGATCCCTATCAGTCATGTCTCTACTTTGCAGTGGAAGGGAAGATCACACAGAATTGGATGGGTTTACAGTCTTCTTTGGCATACTAATTCTCTACCTAATTTTCTCTGGAAAAAGGTGTGTTGGAATACTATATCTATGGCAAGTGATAATTTAATGTTTTGGCGTATTATTCACAAGGCTGTTCTTACCAGAGATAAGTTAATATCAGTCGGTATGGTCATTGATCATCGCTGCCTTTTCTGTAACATGCTTCCTGAAACTGTTGACCATTTATTTTTTGAGTGTGTTTTTCTTTCTGACATGGCGAGCTCTCTCTTCTATAAGATATGTATGGCAAGCTATGCTGGTTCCACTGTGGCTTTATGGGAAGAGTTAAAGAATGCTGCGAGAGGGAGGAATGAGAAAACAGATATTACTTTTTTTGTGCTCAAAATATACTTCAGAACAGTTTGGCTAGAATGCAATTCTAGATGTTTCAACTCTATTGCAGCTTCTGCTCCTGACCTATGGTTCAAAATTATGAATAAGATTGAGACAGGAATTAGGTTCTCTTGTCATGGTTTCTCGCCTCACAGTTGTGGTTTTTGGAATTGACTTCGTAGCTACTTGGTTAAGTTTAGTCTTTTCTTTTGAGAGTTCATTGCCCATTAGCTGGGTGGTTGTGATCTCTTCATTTTGTTTTTCTTTTGTGTGTTTTATGTTTTTTGCATTTTCCCTTTCTTCTGTTTGTGCTGTGACAAAAGTTTTGTTTTTGTCACTTTTATTTTTTCCTTCTTTTTGTCTAATAAAACTGGTAGGGGTCCAGTCAACCTCGCTTGCATTTCAAAAAAAAATATTTTTTTGGTAATTATTTCTAAATTTAATATTATTTAAATTGAAATATAAGTCGAATAATTCATACAAAACAATATACATTTCAAAAATTATATTTTAAATTTTACAAAAATTCTTCATCGCTATATTAACTTTCGAAAAAAACTAAAAAATTCTAAAACAAAATTATCATTTTAAAAAATCATTTAATTATATGGTCAAAATTAATTAAATAATAAAAAAAATTTGCCTTGAAAAATTATGGAATTTTTTCATGACCTTATAATATCATATTTGAATTTCAAAAGGTTTAAAATTTGAAAAATATGTCATGAAAATATTTTTTATATTATTTTAATTCTTTTTAACATATACATATAATTAAATAATATAAAATTATAATATAATATTTTATGTGTTGTTTATTGGATCTGGAATACTATATAAATAAATATTTAATTTTATTTAGTTTTCATAATAAATATAAATATTTAAATATATATATACACGCACACATATTTATAAATACTTAGGATATTATAAGTATGATTATATGTATGTGTGTGTGTGTATATATATATATATTAATTTCTTACTATAAAATATATGTGTATATTATGTTAGGAAAACTTTGTACATAATGTGTGTATGTATAAACATATATATATATAGTCATTTATTATTTTTTTAAGAAAAATGAGTGATCCTCACAAGGAAAAGAGCACCCATCTATGTTTATTCTACACTATAGAGGAGCTGCCAACAAGCCTAGCAGATAGCAGAAAAACCCCGTACAAATAAGAAAAAATAAAGAAAAAACCCATCCAAAAACCTATGCAAACTAAGGTCCAAAATAAAGTACAATAAAGTATACAATAAAAAAACTCAAATCTACTATATCAGCACTAACTCTCTAATCCAATACCAACACCTGCTGCTGCTAAGAATGAACTAAATAGAGATTGTAAGTTGAATGCGCACATACACACATAAGCTGGACTAAAACTGAATGAACTTAAAACCAAGTGCTACTTCAATAAATTCTATTCAAATAAGCAGGCTATGCTAGAGAGATTGGGGTTCTCAGAGGGCCACCTTCCAGTTAAGTATCCAGGGTTCAAATAATACAATTACAGATCTGGAATGTGGTAAACTAGTTGATGCCATTAGAGACATACTATAAGGATGGAGATCTAAATTGCTATCATTTGCGGGTAGAGTTGAATTGGTTCACACTGTTATCACCTCTAAAGTCAGATTTTGGCTGCAATCATTTTAAATACCTGACTGCTCTTTGCCAAAATAAATTCAGTTTGTGCATATTTTATATGGAAAGGGGGAATGCACAAAGTAAAATACTCAGATCTTTGTAGAAAGAAAGAGGAAGGAGGAGTTGGGATCAAAAATTTATATGAGCTTAAGAAAGTCTATGAATTGAAATTAGCTTGGAATGTTCTAACATCTAAAAATCTATGGGCTAGTTGGATGAGATCGAAGTATCTAAAAGACAATTTTTTGGACTATAAAAATTGATAATAATGCCTCTATTACATGGAAAAGTATCCTAAAAACTAGGAATGAACTACAATCTTATCTAGATAAGGAGGTTGCTACTGGAAATAACACAGACTTACGGAAAAATCCCTGGTTGAACTCACAAAGTTTTATTGACAGGCTAGGCTGGGAAGCTTTTTCAGCATATGGAGCTCCTACATGCAAAGTGGCTGAAATTATAGATAACAGTGAATGGCATTGCGACAGGAATTTGCTCAGTTCAAACTACAAAGAGGAAATTCAATGCAGAAACATTAAAACAAATGGAATGGAAGATATTTGGATCTGAAAGAACAGCTCAGATGGTCAGTTCAAATTCAGTGGTATATTGGAGGATTTTAGAACTAAATTCCCTTTGTCTAACTGGACAAAAGTGGTCTGGAGCAGGTCTAACAGTCCAAAAAAGGCTCACACCTTATACAAAGCCATACTCAAAAAATTACCAACTAAAGACAGACTTTATGAATGGGGGATCTTGGAGAATACAATATGTTATTTTTGTAATTCTGTTGAAGAAACTCATGAATACTTATTTTTTGTGAGCGAATATAGCAAAAGTGTGTGGTGTATACAAAAATTAAGATGCTTACAGACTAACACTATTCGGAATCTAGCAGAGGAAGTAAAATACCTGAATGGAGGGAGCAACCTCATGAAGCTGATGCAGGAGATTGGAAAATTTGCCCTCACAACCTCCTTGTGGCACATCTGGAGGGAATGGAACAATCAGGCTTTCAACAATAGACAACAAGATGTTTTAGTCCTTACGAGACAAATAAACAGAGATATTTTCTCATTAATTGATCGGATTTCAAAGAAATTGCTTACCACTGCAGCGACATGAGAAGAACTACAATTGGAGATGTTGAAGGCATCGATCAATCAGCCCAAGCAGTGAACTGGAAGCCGCCATAAGAGAGAGCCATAAAAAAGGAATGTTTTTAGGTTTTTACAATTTGAAGTCTTACATTGCCTTGAAATATCTGCTATAGTTAAGAATCAAATTTTTACAAGGCTTTGGGCCGCATAGCCCAACTGCAATTATAATAGTTAACCCATTTTCAAATAAAAATAAAAATAAGTATATATGTATATATAATAATTTTATATATAAATAAAGTAAACTACACTACCTAATAATAAAGGACATATAACTAAAATATATGAAAGTTTACATACTTATACCAGTCAAGTAAAATACTCTAAAATCAAACTCATACGATTTCCATGATATATAAAAGTTACATAAAATCGATGCATGCCTGTACATGCTAAAATGTACTGGTAAAAAATTACCAAAAACGTGCCATATGTACTTATTTTGAGATTAGTTAGTTATAATAAAAATAATATTAGTACAACAAACATTATATTAACCCTGCATAATATACCATAGGCCTACGACCAATAATAAATTTAAACAATACAAAGTAAAAGGCGAATATAATGAGGTTTTGTGTCCATAATACAATAAACCCAATTTAAGAACACATCACGTTGATAATAAGAATACAAGACGTGTATATTATAACCATACTTCCAAAAAAACATCATGATATACAATATGACCTGCAACCAATGTTAATCTAAAACAATACAAGGCAAAAAAACAAAGCGTGTCCTATAGATTTTAATCACTGACTTAATCCTGTTTATGCACACCTCTAATTAACATCTACAAAGCTGAACTTATACAATTATAAGATATTGATATGAAAAATACAATCATATAAATTTTTCCGCACATCATAAGACAAAACAATTTATCATAAAAACTCCCATTTCCTCAAATCGTTCTCTAAAATATGAAGTAAGTCATTAGAAAAAGAACTGTTAATAACAATATTAGTGTAGTGCAAAAAAATTGAACAAAATTCAGATTTAGCAACCTACTAAAGTTTGCCAGAAAATTAAGAACAAGCTTGAAAGTATATAAGAAATAGCCATTAAAACCTAAACTATGAGAAAAGCTTTTAACATACCAATGAAAATAATTTAAAAGTAAGTAACATATCAACCTCTTGTAAAGTTTGAACTGATATCATAAACATATCAACTAACCACAAGGTTAATAATTATAAACCATAAGTGACAGATCTTTTAATAATAACATGATCTTCAAAACAATACAAAATACAATAGCGCCACATTCAATAAAAACATATACTATGTGATAAAATGTTAAGGTAAATTTTAGAAATTACCTTGGAATCACAAACCTGATAATAAATTTGAAAACGGCTTTCAAAACAATTAAAAAATAAGATTAAAATAAAATAAAAGTCCATAAGTTCCAAAATAAAACCGTTGAATGAAAATATAAGTACTACATTACAATCACCTAGAAATCTAAAAACTACAGAATAAAGTTATTAAATCATAGATGTAAATTTCCCTTTCGAGCTATAAATCCTAATGTTAAAAGGAACACCTCCATCAATCTTTAGATATAATATCATATACTTTACATACCATATGTTAAAATCTAAAAAGCATGTTACTTAATAGACAAAATATTATTCATAATTTATTGGAGAATATAATAATCATGGCACAAATAATATAATGTAGAAAACTAATTACAAAAAATTAACATTCTAATAATGGCAAAACATTAAGAGTACTCCTAGAATGAATATCTAAGTATTTCTATTAGAAAAAAATGATTTCCCAAAAGAATCTATACGGAATTTTTCTTCTTCTAAGAAACTCCTTAAAATTTAATTTTTTATTTAATTTATAACTGGGATTTGAAATCCAGTTTAAACTAAATAAAGATATAGCATATATTAAGTGTTCCAAACTTAAATTAGTATTATTAAAAATATATTGATTTCTATCAAAGCAAATATACCAACATATAATAGTGAAAATAATATCCAATAAAAATCTATTCCGACCCTTATAATGAAATCTAATACATTCCAATACAACTCACTAGTTATATGATTAAGATTTATATTAAAATTGAACAAATTTAAAGTTTTTACAAGGATAAATTTAGTGTTATTACATTTAAAATATTAATTGCATAATATCCTCCTTTTTATTATTACAAAAATAACATTTTTTATCATTAAATATATTTTTCTTTTTTAACATTTTATAGTATTCAACTTCTTATACAAAATTAACCACATATACGCCTTGGCTTTAGGTGGAGCACTAAATTACGAAATGTATTTAAATATTTTCATTTTAATACCTGAAAAATTAATAAACTTGTAAAATGAATTAGATGTGTATTTCTTACTAATATCCCAACACCATCTTATAATAGCTTTATCATTATCTATATTATATAATTCTAATTTAGCACATAATAGTGCAAATTGAGTGAAAGTACCACTAGTTAACATATGATTAAAATTAAATTCCAAAGGAAAATTTAAATTAGGCCTATAAATATCAGAAATTAGTACATATTTAAAATTACAAATTCATACAATTCTTTAAATTCCACTATAAGAGGAACAGTCGATAACTAACAATCATGCCAAAACGTGGTATTATTACCAACATGCACAATATTATTAATTCATAGTTTATATATGTTAAAATTTAAAATTACTGATTTCCAAAAATAAGATATATTATTTGTGTTAGCTGTGCACAAATGAAACAAATTAAAGGTACAGCCATACCACAGATTCAATATTGGTTCTCTCCACAAAATATTTTCACTATCATCCCTAAATTTCCAAATCCATATTCCTAAAAGTGAAATATTTAAGTTATGCAAATTTATAATTCATAGACCTCCTTCATTTTTAGATTTACAAATCATTTCCCAGCTTATAAGACATTTAGAGCTGCTATTTAAATTATCTCCACTTCATAAAAAGGCCCTTCTCAATTTATCAATTTTTTCAATTACCCTGTTAGGGAAACGATAAAATGACACCCAATAAATGGGTAATGCAGATAAATCCGAATTAATAAGAACAATTTTACCCACTCTCGATAAGATTTACCGTTCTAATCGGACAGTTTTTTATTAATTTTATCTATAATCGTATTCCAATCATCATGTTTAGGTTTTTGGGGTCTAATTAAGAAAGCTAAATATTATATAGGAAATTTCATTGTTTTACAATTTAAGGTGTGTATAATTTGATTTTCAATATTATCCATATCATTTAATACTAAAACTGAACTTTTGTCAAAATTAATCTTTAAAACCGAGAGAAGTTCAAAACTATATAAAATAAACCTAAGTGCAATAATATATTTAGGTAAATGAGACATGAAAATCATAGTATCATCTGTAAATTGTAAAATAGAAAGACTATTGTTAGTAATCTCATTACCCATAATATTTAATAATCTATTACCTGTAGCTAATTCAATGATTCTAGAAAAACCATCAACAGCTAGATTAAATAATAAAGGTAATAAAGGATCCCTTTGCCTGAGTCCACGTCTAGATTGATTTTTTCTCCTAATATACCATTAACTATAATACTAGAATTACCCGATTTAAGCAATTACATAATCCAGCCAATCCACCTAGTACTAAAACCCTTAGCTACTAATACGTCTTTAAGAACAACTCAATCAAGAGAATCAAAAGCTTTAGAAAAATCCAATTTAAATGAGCACAAGTGATATTATTCTTGCAATAGTAATTAATATATACTTGGACTACTGTAATACCATCCGTGATATTCCTACCATTTATGAAGGCTGTTTGAGTGCTGTCTATTAGTGCATTCATTCTAGTATTTAATTTGTTAGCTAAAACCTTAGATATGATTTTATAACAAAAATTTAGTAAAGAAATAGGTCGAAAATCTTTTAGTTGATTCGCACTTAATTTTTTATGTAACAAAATTACAATTGCGTGATTAAATGTCCCTAACTATAACGAACCTTCATAAAATTCATTAAACATTTTTGTTATATCTTCTTTAAGCACATTCCAAAAAATTCCATAAAATAAAATTGGAAAGCCATCCAGACCAGGAGCTTTATCATTAGGCATATCTTTTATAGCCTTTACAATTTCTTCCTCCTTAAATGGATCATCTAAACCTACTAAATCTACCCTAGAGTCATCTTTGTAAAGTATATCCCAATTAGCTTTAATCCTACGCCTATTATTAGTACTAATAATATCTCTATAATAATTAGTAAATTCCTTATTTAATTTTACTTGATCAAAAATCTCTACTTCGTTAATTAAAATGGAATTAATGGTATTATTACGCTTTATACCATTAACTTTTTTATGAAATTTTTTAGTATTCATATCTCCTTCATCCATTCATTGAATTCTAGACCTCTGTTTCCACACAATTTCTTCTTGAACAATAATTTTATTTAACTCTTCTTTTAAATTATAAATAACATTTTTTTCTAAAATATTTAAATTTCTTATCTATTCAATTTTATTTTATTTTAGAATATCATTCATTAGCTTTTCCTTTTGATTCCAATGCTACCAAAAACATCTTTATTCCATTTTATTGAGAAATAACCTTAAATCTCTTAGTTTGTCAACCCATACCTTTGCTATATTACATTGAAATCTGAAATTATAGTTTATTATAGAAAGCCATTTATTTACCACTAAATCCTTAAAGTTATTTTCCCATAACCACATCTTTTCAAATCTAAAATTTTTATTTCCAAAATCCACATTGGAACAAGATAAGACAATTGGACAATGGTCTGAGTAAATATTCGGGAGCCCTACAACCTCACACGAAGGATATTTGTCCTCTATTTCATCGCTAATAAAAAACCTGTCTAACAAAGCTATTGGAGGTATTTCTCTATTATTTGACCAAGTAAATTGTCGATTACTTAATTTTATTTCTATTAAATTACAATTAATAATAAAACTATCAAATTTTCCATCGCATCTAAATCACCTTCCCTAGCGGATCTTTCACTCAAAAATCTAGTTACATTGAAATCTCCTCCTATAACATGGACCAAGAGCCAATGTTCTAAAATCTAAATACTCATTCCATAGAACCCTACGAGCTATTTTGGATTAGGTCCGTACACATTTGTAATATTAAGGATAGAGTCATCATTAGTGTTAGAAAATATTAAGTGCATCAAATGTTCTTCAATAATAGATTGTAAAATTCTAATACAATTATCTTTCCACCCCAATGTAAGACCTCTTACACTACCTCTAGCAGAAGGATAAGCCCAATTGTCAAAAAATGACCCCCTAGTCATCTAAAAATACGGTAGTCAGTAATCTCAATTTTAGTTTCTTGAAGTAAAACTACATCGATATTATTATCCTTGAACACAGATTTAATTTTTCTACACTTCCATAAATCATGCAATCCTCTAACATTCCAAATAATCAATTTCATATTTCTAGCGATCTAACCTGTTCTAATTCTTTTTTTGATATAGTCAACATCTACTTGACTATCATCAAAAAATAAACCTGAATTTTAGCTAGGAAATGCATTTCATTAGTAGACAAGTTATTCAACGCACATGCACTATAAGTACTACCCATAAGAAAATTTGTGCCTGAGCTATCTGTAGCTCTAGAATCCACTCTAATAAGATGTGCACTTCATCTAATTGTTTTAGACTCAAACGAACAAGAAGAAGAAATAGAATTACTCTTAATGTTAGCCTTTTTTTCCCTTCTACTTTTCCTGAGTCCAACACCAGAATGAGAGTAAGATCGACCAAAACTGTTACTTGAAACTACAGCTAACCCAACAGTCTTTAGTTCATTTAGGCAGCCAATGTTATTTGAACAAGAAGAATTTGAATCTCTTGCCCATGAAATAATATTTTCTAGCCAACTTTTCAAATCAGTAAACAAGATAATTTGATTATTATTTGAATCCTCAAAATTTCTCATCAAATTCACAAAGTCATCATCACTACCAGCCTCAGCAACAATATCCCCATCCATGTAACTAACTTCTACCTCATCCACAGCCTTGAAGTTTGTGATATCCATGTTCACATCATCTCTAAAACACCTCGCAGTGTTCCTTAATCCCATCCAAAAACTGAGCAACAACAGGGAAAACATCACCTTGAGCCTTAAGCACATAACTAAGATCACCCACAGTTTTTTCCTTAACACCCCTAAACATAATAACATCCTTATCCCATGTTACTTCAACCACACCATAACCTGAACCCCCATCAGACACTTTAACGGGATTACCGTCGACTACACAACCTGTAACGACCTGTAATTTTTATGGTTTTAATAACGTAATTAACTAGAATTTTGTGAAATTTTAAAAAATTGAATTTTGAAATAAAGATTTGATATTTGAAATACATCTATTTAAACATGGCAAATGGTAAATTTTCGTTTGATAATATGGAAGTTTATTTTGTTGTGTGATTTTATTTAAATTTAGATCAGTTAATATTTGGTGATAATAAAATATTTCTCAAACCTGAATATTTTTATATAATAAATTTGAAAATCATCTTCTGAGTGAGACATTATATTTTGTTTCGTCAAATTTGGACTGCTATTGCTCCGTTTATCTTATTTTCGGCATTTTAGCAGCATTTTCGGTACCGATTATCGACTTTTGATATGATGATCGTACCATTGATATCGTATACCGCCATGTTCGTCTCGTCATGGTGATATCCGCAGTATATTTATTTCTGTATTTTGGGACCCGGTACGCGACAGAAACGACAAAAACAGGTGTCGTATCGGTACCGTATCTGTGATCTTTTGTTGTCTATTACGTTTCAAAATTCAACCGTTCCATCCAAGCAATAATAATTTTTTTAATTATTCGTTAAATCAAGGCATTTGACTGTTGCTACTTCATTATTTTCATATATTGTATCTGACTGTTCATTGTTTTGAAACAGCTCAAATTTGCTTTAATAACCGTTCACTTTCATTTGCATTTATAAATCCATTTTTCCATTTTTGTTTCTTTCCAAATGCAAAATTCTTCTTTTCACGACTGTCCTCCTCCTCTACCCTCATTTTCTTTCAGCTCCTTCCCCTCTCATCCTTCACCTCATAAGCTTTCACTAATGTCGAATGCCAACCACCCATCCACCGAAGCTCCTCCCCATGCTGCCGTCAACCTGCCCCTCGGCCTCCATACCAACTCAGAGCCGCGCAAGCCCATGCTGCCAAACAACCGACCCAAGCAACCTCTTTCTTCCCACCTGCTCCTTTCCTGTCCCTCCTCCGAGCCCAAAACCTAGTCACACCACGACGTTAGCCTAATCCAAGCCTCCGCAACCCGTTGTCCCACCCCAGTTCGCAATGATCCCATCACACATGCGTTCTCAATCTGCAACTACCACCTAGCAGCCTCAAGCGCCCGCGCCTCAATCCCATCCCCATGAACCCGCTGCCTGGCCGAGGCAAATGACACCATCCTACCCCTTGCTCTTTGATCTCAACTGCTCACCAACCCATGTCACCTCCATGCTCTTATATATATATTATATATATATATATGTTGTTGTATATATATAAATAGTGTCTGCATATTAGCTGTGTATAGCCTGTATGTATACGTGTATATATTATAGACATATATATTTATATTTATGTTAGTAGATAAAGTTAAGTTTGCAAATGGTCCATAACCTACATGTATATCTATTTTTCTACTGTTAATTTAGATACTGGGTTTTGCATATACTTTGTTAGAGTTTAATTTGAACATGTATTCATTTTGTATATATTTTCTTACTGTTGGATTTAGATATGTATGTTTATTTTATTTTTGTAAATTTTAGTACTGCAGCTGCCGTGTATAATCAGTAGTATATAGTGTATATATATAAGAGTTGTATATATGAATGTCTATAAGTTTTATATGACCTGTTTTGTAGTATATATAAGTCTATATAAGCATACATGTACAATCGGTTAGAATTTAAAATTATGTTATATTATAAAGGAAGTCATATAGTTATGTCAGTTTGTATATATGTGTCTATGCAAGTTATACTTATGTTAGTTTATATATATATATATATATAGTTAGATTTATTTTAAACCTGTTATATATAAATATATATATATATATATTATGTTTTGTTTACCGTATGATGTTATATATATATACATTTGTTTATAATATATATTATATTTTTGAGGAAGCACTATCCATGTTTTGCAGCACAAATGTATTTATAGTGATATGTTCATCTTAGTTTATATGTTATTTAAGTAATGATTTGTCTGGGTTATATACTTAAGTATATATGAGTTTTATATATATAGTAAGTTGTATTGTTATAGTATATAAAGTTATAAAAGCTATATACATAGTTACAGTGTCCATATATGTTTGTTGTTAGATTTATATAATATATGTTTTGTTGTATTCTGGCATATATATATATATATATATATATATATATATATATATATATATTATATATGTCTGTTTTGTTTTAAATGTTATATTATACAAGTTTTTATATATATTGGTTACTGTATGCCTTTGCTTTGCTATGTACAGTAGTGCTAAGTTATATATAATATGTGTATAAGTAAATATGTTATATATAAGTCTGTATTGCCAACATGCCATAGTAGTATTGTTTTAAAGTTTATGATATGTGTATATGTAAAACAATATTGATTTTAAGTATAAACAATGAATTTAAAATGCACATATATATATATATATATATTTAACTTAATATGTATTAGAATTTAGAATATGACTTTATATACATATAAATAGTTATATATATAGTTGTATATGAGTTCACTTATACCATTGATCTTCATCAATCCAGTTTGATTTGATTTCGTCAGTTCCGAGCTATCAGCTCTGCTCATCAAATTTGTGTTCAATCATGCTTTGCTTTGGAATTCGTGCTTAGATTCGTAACTCGTCTCATTCTCATTCATCTTTAGCCTCGAAAGGTGAGCAATCACTCGCAATTAACATTCTTATATTTATTAAATTTGATTTCAATTGAAATGACAATTGACATATGCTGCTAAATTGAACTGTTAATTTTATAATTTCTATATATGATATCCTATCATCTGAAATTGTTCACCTGTAGGATATGACACCATATCCTGTTATTTATATTTTATTTAATTTGTTATTGATGATATATGTCTGTTGTTGATATGTTATATTATTATCATAATTGTTTTCACTCTGCAAGTTCCTTGTTAGTATAGAATTCCCTATGGGTTGAAATGATACATACCCGAACGATCTTCTAGAATGGGAGAAAATCATTATGGGTTGAAATGATAAACCCAAGCGATTTTCATTTAATTGAATTTAGGATTGTGGGTTGAAATGATATATACTCGTAGATATTTAAATCGCAGATTGAAATGATAAATATCTGTATCACTTGACCATTGGATAGAAAATTATATACAGACACCGTCGGTCAATATATGTTTTGAAAATAATTTCCAAGGTTTTGAAAGGAAATATATGGTTTTAAATAAATATTAACTTTAAGATATTATATATAAAAATGTTATTTTACAAAGTTTTAAATTTTTGATTTTAAAATTTTATGCTTGGAAATTTAAAATTTATAAGTTAGTTTTGAAACTATAAAATTTTAAGATTTCGCTTATAATTTTTACTATTTTAAAATATATAAAATCAGTTTTAATATAAAATAAATTTAATAATAAGTTTTAATTCAAAAAAATTTAATTTATTTAGTATATAATATATTTTAAAATATTTATTTAAAATTTTATATTAATATTTTAAAATAGATTTATAACTTTAATAATAAAGGTTGGGAAAATAAAGTAAAATTGACTTGAAATTTAATTGGTGAATAACTGAATTTAAATAGGAATTTATTTCAACTTGTTGATTTTTGAGATTTTGAAAGATACGATTTATAACTTGATTTGATAAAAGGTGATTAAATGAATATTCTCAATTTTAGATCAAAAATGAGATTGAATGTTGTATATTGATTTAAATGTATAAATTTGGTTTTCAACAAATTGTTAGTAAAATGGTTAAGTGAATACTTTCTAATTTTGAAATAAATTTAAAGTTTAATGTGAAATATAAAGGAAATTATATTGTAAATGTACGAACATATAAACTTAAATCTTTAAACTTTAAAATTTGAAATGTTTTAAACTGGGTTGAATTAAATTGAAATTTGGAATGTGGGTTGATTTGAATCAATTTGTGAAATTTGAGGAAACTATTTTTTTACATAAAGTATTTTAATATATATATATATAAACTATTTTAATTTATAACTATTTTAACATATATATTATTTTCAACATCTATACTATCAGGTGGAAACTGTTATGATTACAAAAGTGTTAAAAGTGTTATGATTTCAATGCTATGATTTCAAAGGTGTTATGATTTCAGTGTTATGATTTCGAAAGTGTTGCAAATTTTGAAAGTGTTACATTCTTAAACTGAATATTATTTAAAGTGATTAATGATATCAAATTGATATGGTTTTGAAATGAATATGATATTTTGATATGAAGTAAGAACTATTTGAATTGAAGTGACCACGGTGTGAAATAAGCGTTTGGTTGTTAAAGGGATCAGGATCGGATATTGTCATATTCTCTGCCAATACCGAAAACCACTTTAACAACTGTGTACATGATGGAGATTCCAGAATGAAGTAGGATGGTTTGGTGATGATTCTATATGATATTTACGTAGCCCTGACTCCCGTAGTCAGCTTGATGCGGCTAAAATAGGAGTCATGCCGGGCCAAATGAGGTAATTCCTCAGATCGGACACATTTCTTCGATATCATTCTATTGCTTTTGTGATTTGATTGGGTGCACCTTTGATTTGAGAGTGTGTCACGAGGTGGGCGGTAGTAGCTGCTATGCCTTACCACCAGTCTGCATCCGTAAATGGTATATCTGCCCTGGCATTGCCTCGAGTGCCTTGTCGCATGCCCTATCGTGCCTTCTATGAGTTTATTTTGTATCGTACCTATGGAGTGCTCCCTGATAGCCCACTTGCGAGTGGATTTTACAGTATCTATATAGACTACGGCATTATATAAAATGTGTTAGGGGGATATGGGTAACGCCTTAACGCTATTTTAATAATTTACTTTACTATAGACATATTATAATAGCGTATATTACTACATAGTAGATAGTTCCATGGATCCTTAGAGGATGGAAATCCCAAACATCCTTTGAGTTACTTGAATTTCAGTTGACATTTCACTTGAGTTGAATTTATTAATATGAGAATGTTAATCCAGACTCGAGTGTTTTGTGTTTTGCTTTACGCTCGGGTCAGACTGAGTGTCACAGCGTTTGAGACTCACCTTTGGAGATTGGAGCTTTGTTTGAAGATCTGTCTATCCAGCTTTCGGCTATTTCGGTTTATTCCAGTCACTTATATTCAGACTTGTCCGTTGCTTCCGTACTTGAGACAACTCTTTATTTGAGATTTATATTGTGTTTTGTTTTTAACTCTGATGTTTATATAGTAGCTTCATAAACTACTATTTATCTATTCCGCTGCTTATTGTATATTACTCTATGTCTGTGATTCTGTGATTGATTTATTTATTGTATATGTTGAGTTTTACCAAATAAAAATTGACAATCTGATATTTTGAGCAATTCAAGTCCGACATGTGCAGATGCGAATGGTTCAAAATAGCGGGTCGTTACACAACCATTCACATTTACCCTTCTACATCCAACCAAAACCCCACCATTGTACATATTTGCCCGAGATACATAAGAAATCTCACATGTATCATCTACAGCCTTTAAACATTCGAAGTAGTTTAAGGTATGAATCTCGAAACTATCCATGTTACAATTTTTTCCTCTGAATTTTCTGTTAGGGTTGAATAAAAAAAATATTATCTGACTTTTGAAACTGGTTGGTAGAATTATTTCCTAAATTTGAGACAACCATTGAATTATCAGATTCTAGAGGTTGAATATTTGATTTATACCGCGTTATAACAGGATCTAATAACAAAGGATTGAAGTAATTCGTCTTTTATACTTCCTTGCTTACATCAACAAGAAATTCTAAAGCATCTTCCTCAACTGATACCCCTCTCAAATCATCAACATTCGAAATATCAGCTGAAATAATATCAAAGAGAGAGACCAACCCCATCCGAGACCAAAACAGAATCATCACAATTAACTTTGCGATTTTTCAATTTAGAGTTAAGACGGTTACCATCTAAATTTCCATGTTTCCAAATTTCTTGCTAAAATTTCGAACAATATTTATTGAACTAATCACGTCAAAATGCTTAAATAAGACCTCCAGTAGAATTCTCTTTAGCTCATGCATTTCAGCATGAACAAGAAGCTATGGTCTGTAATCGAATCCTTTTTTGAATTCATATCTGAATATTTCCAACAATTATCTCTTTTATGACCGAAAGATCCACACTGGAAACAGCTAACTGGATCTCTACAATCTTTAGCTAGATGCGAATAATCTCCCCATCTAAAACATATCCTCTTTCCCTTTCTGACATCGACCCAATTCCTCTGATTTACACATCGACTGCTCAAAGAAGGCAAAATCCTAGAATTTTTAACCAACTGAGCATGCATACACTTTCTTAAGGAACAAAAAAAGAAAGAATTGGAAGCAGAGTTACAGAGTGTAGGAGAAAGAGACGAAAATGTTGTCGCCGATTTGGGATAAGTGGTTTGAAGAGAAGAACAAATAAAGAAGGTGGGTAAAACATTTATAGACAATTCTTGAGAGGAGTAAACATTTGGATGATGATTGTATGGGTACAAATTTGACAAAGAAGAAGGCACCATTTGCTCATTTATTTAATTGATTAATTTCGTTAATTTTATAGTCATTTATTTAATTAATATATAATTTAATATATATATATATATATATATGTTATTAAAAATTTACATTTATGCAGATATATCTTATTTATATATATTTACATACATACAAGTAAACAATTGTATTTTAATATTATGTAAATAAATGTTTATACATACAAACATACATATATTTGGACAGCATACAATACATATAAGATGAACTAACACGTCCATTATGATGCAAATCCCAATATTTAGATACGAGCATGTTATACCTTGCATAGATTATTATGTTATACATGCACACACATACATGTATGTATATATTACATACGTGTACCATTATATTTAATTAAAACTGGATTAAATAAAATTCCATTCATTATTTATACATTTAAATGAAATAAAGACGTTTTAAAATTAAATTTATAGATCTTCTAAATAAATTAGACTTCGACGTATAAAACTAAGAACATGATAGTGTCTCCCTGTTCCTTTCTGTATACTTATGCTTCATCTTATTTCTTATAAAAACCAAACTATTTGATTGCTTTATCAAAATACTTATTTCAACTCTTGGAAGTCGGTTTATGTTCATAAATATACTTAATAACTTACATGCTTTGCCCCTACTCTCACAAACCACGAAACCTTTAGGCTACGACATATAAATGGTCTCCTCTAAATCACCATTTAGAAATGTCATCTTTATATCCATCTACTACATTTCATGGCTGTAGAATGCAATAATAGCTAGCATTATTTGAATGAACTTAAGAATTGCTATAGGTAAAAATGTTTTGTCATAATCAACACCTTGAATCTAACGAAATCCTTTCACAACTAGCCAAGCCTTATAAGTCTCCACTTTTCCATTTGCATTCAATTTTTACCTAAAAATCTATTTAAAACTGATGGGTTTACTCTTTCGTTTATGTAACCAAAATCCATACTTTGTTTTCATACATGAAATCCATCTCGGATTTCATACCACCAAGCTAAAGTGCAAAGTCTTTACTCTACAGTGCTTGTTGAAATGATAAAGAAGTGTCATCATCGAAGATGCGGTCCTCTTTTTGGCCATCCACGAGAATACCATAGTATCTCTATGATATGTGAGATTCCCTACTAAATCTTCTAATAGGTTGCATGTTCTCGTATATGGGTGAATTTGGTTCTCCCACTAGTTCGGTCTTCGTGTTAGTTTCTTGGAGCTCATCAAAATCTACAACTTCGCGGTTAATTTCTTTTGATAAAAATTTCTTTTCTAAAAAGACGGCATGTGTGGAAGCTACAAATTTTTGTTCCACTATATTGTACAAAATATATCCTCTAGAGCTCTTTAGATATCTTATAAACTTACATAATGCCGATCTTGCATCAAGTTTGTTGGGGCTGACATTCTTCACATAGGCAAGACAACCCCACACCTTCAAATAACCGAGGTGGGGTTTCTTCCTATGCCACATCTAATATGGCATCTTTGGCACAAATTTCATGGGTATCAAATTCAACATATGCGTAGTAGTTTCTAGTGCAATTCCCAATTGGATAGAGGTAATTCGACCTTACTCATCATGGAACGAACCATATCCAATAAGGTTTGGTTCATTTGCTCTAAAATACCATTGTGTTGTAGAGTATATGATGGAGTAACCTGAGAGATAATCCCATTATCTTTTAAGTATTGTTGGAGCTTTTGCCGATGTACTCAACCATTGATTGGATCAAAGTATTTTAATATTTTGATTCATCTAATTTTTAACCTCGTTTTATATTCAACGAATTTCTCATAGACATTAAATTAGTTCATAAGATACACATATCCTAGTCTTAAGAAATCATTCGTAAAGGTTAAAAAACAAGAAGAATTATCTTTGGCAACTTTAGGCATTGGGACACATACATTAGTATGTATGAGGCCTAAGAGTTCGTTAACTCTTTCATTGCTCCCACTAAAGAGGTGTTTGGTCATTTTTCCATTAGGTATGACTCATAGTATCAAATGATTAAGAATTAAATGATGGTTGAAAACCTTTGGTTTTCAATTTGTGTAGTCATTTCTTACTTATACGATCGAGCTACAATGCCAAAGATAGTTATAGTTTATATCAATATTAGAAGAATTATTCAAAACATAGACATAATTAGTATTAATCGTATAAATGCCATCATCTATAATACCCTCACAGACTTTATTACCATCCAACATAATGTTTATAACATTATTAACGCGGTAAGAAAATTATCCAGCCTTAGGCAATCTAGACATGGAAATAGTACCATAAATAAAGTCTTTTACATAATAGCAATTATTTAAAAATTTAAACTAATCAATTTTGAAAAGATAAATGATAATCCCCAATTGTTCTTGCATCTACTAGAGATCCATCACCAACTTAAAGCCTTGCCACATGACATATGTTCCTAAGTCATGTATACATATGTGCGTTCTAGACTAGTGTCTAAAACCCGAGATAATTTATTGATTGCAAAACAATTTTAAATAATAAATATACATGTAGGAGCACCAGGACTATTTTGTTTCTTCTGTTTGACAATCTTTATGTACTATAGATAGTTTCATTTTTAGTGGACCTTCTAGTGACAATGATGACATTCACCCTTACCAACTAGAGCAATCTTCTTGTTCTTCTTATTAACACTTTTTCTAGTCCTTCGAACCTTTCAAGGATGATGTGTTCCCCTTAACCACGAATACTACACCTGGATCCTTGGACAAAGTCTCGGCCGACCTCAATATATTCAGGAGCTCCATGAGGCTTACATACAATTGGTTCATATTATAGCTTAATATGAACAGCTCAAACTGAGGAGTAACAGACCCTAGGATCAGATCCACTTCTAACTCTTTACCTATTGTCGCATCCAATCAAGGAAGTATATCAATATAGCCTTTCATCACAAGAACATAATCATCCACTATCGTTCCCTTCGTCATTTTCTTATTAAACAGTTTCTTCATAAGTTCGTACCGTGCAAAATGAGACTGTTTCATAAAAAAGCTTTTAGGCTATCAAAAATTTGATGGACACTCGTATTCTTGTGTTGTCTTTGCAATGGTTTGTCTAACGTAGACAACACACAAACTTAGGCTATCTCAAGCCCTACGACGACCTGTTATAAGATATGTGTAATTCAAGATCCACATTACTAGCAGGATATTGCCTTGGAGGTTCGGTTATCGATGACTATAGACGTTTGTATGTTAGTGTTATCTTTATTTCCCTTAACCAGTTTATATAGTTAGGTTCGCTAAGTTTTTAATTTTTAGAAAAGAACTTGGGTGTAGACATTTTCGATAAATTTAAACTTATTAGATTAGGACATCATTCATAGCAGATGTTCTTAGAAAATTAGTAAGGTTAAATAATACATTTCATTTTACTAATAAGATCCCATCAGTCTTTTATGTTTCACAAATCCCTAAGATGAAACATAGAAGCCTTTTGACTTCACTGGTGGGTGTTAGGACTCGTTTATCTTGGAATTTCGACATTAAGTTTGGTTAACGAGTAATTGGCCAACAAACGATGCATAACTTCTTATTGGGTTTTTTATCATATACAACTTCTAACATTGTGGTCTTTGTTCTAATCTCATCTTTACCTTGAGGAAAGATCAAAAAATAAAGAGAAATTATTCGTTGGTACTTAGCATTTTAAGATGGCCTAAATATAATACACATATCTTGAGGAAAGATAAAAAATGTGAAGTTATCTTACCTCGTCCATTCTATGTATTAATAGTACTACATAACATCCCTAGCTCAAGGAAAGCACAGCAACTAAGGAGTATGCAAGTAATCTTTTAATATATATATATATATATATATATATGGTAGGGGACAACTTTTATTATATTAAATCTACCATAATCTTTAATATATTTAATCAAGTGATATCGACTTACAAATAATGTATCACTTATGAAATGCCCTCGAGATTAAAGTGTTGGACACATCTGAAATAATGGTATATGTATTATACGTGTGTATTTATCTCTTAGGTCTCTTTAGGGTTTCCTATTGTTCCACCATTTACTATACATTCATCTTATAAAGTTTTACTGTTATATAATTTTATAATTTAATTAACTTACATAATTTTTTAGTGTATAACATTATATTATTATTAATTTAATTAGTTAATATTTTAATTATTTTACATCATTCAATTAAACATTTTATATTGAATATGTATATTATAACATTTATAGTTATACACATATATCTTTATATGTGTGTATTTTATTATTATTAATTAACATTTAATTAATTTATTTAATAAAATAATTTTATTAATTATTAATTTTGAAAATTTCATTTATCTTACATCACCGTAAATAATTTAAGATAACGTAACATATAATATTATATTAATTATACATGTATTATAATTAATCAACTATTTAATTAATTAATTTAATTTATTAATCTAATTAATACGTTACAATTTTTCAAAATTTAATTATTAATTTTCCAAAGAATTTTTAAATCCATATTATAACATTTATAATAATTTTCTTATTCTAAATTTAACTTTTAAATTTGATATTTTATTTTAATTTCAATATGTATTTTGAAACTTAGCTCAAGGCCTATATTCAAATTAGGTCTTTTCTATTAGGGATAACCTTTTCTCACTTCTCCTTTCGGGCAAGGCCAGTAGCCAGATAGTGCAGGGTACTTGATTACCCTAGCCCAGCCTAAACACTAATTTTCTAGACAACTAGGGTAAGCTTAATTAGTTAGTTCTAACATGGACAATTTAAATGGCATAGGCTATTGAGTTTCAATACCATTGTTGGATCTGAGCCAACACATAGTGGGTTGAACAAACGAATTTCAAAAAGTATAACATTTTGGGTCCTATTAGGTATATAAAGTCTAAATTTAGATCTGATCTAAATAAATTTTAAACAAAATTATTATTTTATTTGTTGATAAAATGATCTAGTTTGATATTATATATTCATTATGTAACATGTGCATGTGTATCATACACACTTGTATGTATGTGTATATGCAACATATACAGTGTGCATGGTTTGGCATACCCGTATCTAAGTGTTGGGATTTACGCTGCAAGGAACATGTTAGCTTCTCTACATATATATATATGATGTCTAACATATTTATATATGTGTAATGTGATATAAAATTATATACGTATTTAAATAAATAAATATGTGTATACTTATAATAATGTAAAAGTATATTATTTACATATATACAATTATTACAAGTAAAATAATATTTATAAATATAAACAATTTAAGTTTCAAATTCAAATTCAAATTTCAAATTAAATCTAGGTATGAAAATATCTTTTTATTTCAAATTTAATTATGTAAATAAATTATATTTTATCAATATATATATATATGGAAATAATATATTTTTAAACATAATATATATATACATATTAAAATTAATATTTAAAAACCATTTATAATATAAAATGACATTATATAATTAAGTATGTAAATAAATAACATATGTCAATATGTATGTATGTATGTATATTATTTTGGCCAAATTAATTTTGACATAATCATATTTTTTGGATCTAACTCCATACGAACTTTGTTTTGTTTTTCTTTCAAATTAAAAATTAATTTCCGCACAGAAATAATTAAAAAAATTCAGGAAAATAAATCTTACAATTTAAATAAATTTTATGAATATCAAAAAAATATTATATTTACCTTATATTAAAATTTACTTAATGTAGTTTTTGATAACAAAAATAATACTTTATTCAAGCAGAGCACTCGGTAAATTAATCTAATGTATTGTATTTGTAAAATTATATATATATATATATTCAAATATTAAAAAACGAATATATACATAATTTTTTTATTTTTGAAAGTATAATATGTATATAATTTAACTATTTGTAAGTTTAAAGATAGATGTTTTGGGAAAACTTTTGTTTTGGGTATCAGATTTGCTTGATTATGTTCAGCATGATAAGGGGTTCTCGCTTTGTGAACAATGACGAAGCTTAGACTCTTACCCTACATGTCCCTAGTGTGAAAGGGTTGGTTGATAGTCGAGAGGCTTGTCGTAAAAGCAGATCTGAGGTACCACATGTAGCCACATCCATGTTGAAAAGCAAGAGTGCCCCCATGTTGAAAAGAAGAAAGGTAGCGGGATGTTTGAAAAGAGCCTACCGGGGCGGGTCCCAAAAACTCGACCGTTGCATTTACATATATTATATAGTTTAAAAATTAACTTTTTGTCTAAATAAACCACTTTTAGATTATTTTTAATTCGATTTGTATAATTTCGGCTTGAAATCATGTTTTCATATATATAATTATATATAATTTTTTAATCTATAGTAAAAATACGTTTATATATACATATCCTAGATTGACAATACACATATATAAGGATTTGCGATATGTACATCTGATCTAACCATATATGAATCGAAAAAATGAAATATATATATATCTCTTTGTGTGTGTGTGTATGCGTATGTGTGTAAATTAGAGTATTACCTCAACTATAGCCTAACAATAACACTTGAATGCTAAATCTACCGAACTCCTTGGAACTAAATATAATCTCTTCCAAAAAGTGCTACCAGACCGAGAGATTTACATACCTTGTTCCCATTTGACTTGAAAAGTTAAACTTGTGTTTTAAGCTTGAAAATTATGAAGGAAGGTGTACTGGCGCTTGTAGATAGAGGTGAGAAGAGGGAGAGCCAAAAATCATGTCACAAAAGTGAGGGGTAAAGGAGTTTAAATAAATAGTCCAAAAACCAGATTAGACATTTAACTTTTAAATAAATAGCCAAAAGCCAACCCCTCCTCACTTATGCGTTGGCGGCCATATCATCAACCTTTATGGGCCTCCATTCTACTTCAAGCCAAATCAGACAATTAACGCTTAAATTAAATCTAAACGTACATCGATATCTTATATCGATACATGTGTTACATCTTTTATATACTAACTATTTACAGTACCGATCAACACAAATCAAATAAACTTTTTGTTATTAATATTTCACAAATATTAATTAGTTTAATTAATTTATAACAATTATAATTTAATTAAATCACGTGGCAGTTAGAGTATTCAACATTTTGGTTGAGTGATTCTTAGGTGTAAATTCGGTTAGCGAATAATACCAAACGACTCGAATATTAACATTCACACGTTACCTTTGCTAGTGGTGTGAAATTATTGCCAAATTTTATAGCTGATATAGTTTCGATAAAAATCCAATTTTACTTATTTTATGCAGTCCCTGGTAGTGACAATTATTTACACCAATTCTTTTTGTCAAACCTATATCACATTAGGACTATGAAATTTGGTAATTGTCAAAATTCCAATAGCGTTGTAACGACCCAGAATTTTAAACAATTTAATTTGGGAATATTTAATTAATTTTAAATATTTGAATGATGGTTTGAATTGAATTTCAAATTATCAGAATGAATTTGGCGATTGAATTTTAGGATTTAATCTATTAAGAGTTGAATAAAAATTTGAATCTTCAATTTTAAGCCAATTAAAAATATTTCAAAGGCTTGTAAATTCATATTGATAATACTGAAGATAATAGAAGCTTCAGAATTGAAATTGAAAGTGAATTGTTCAGTTTTGAAATTTTAATCGTTCGAATCGATATTTAAAAATAGCCGTCCGAGGCGCAGTCTCGGAATTCGACGAAACCAGTTCCATTGGGTCTGTAATATTGAATTATTCTCGGGTTTCAAATTTCGTATTTTTTGGAGTTGATATGTGAGCACACGTTAAGTAAACATGTCGAAAATTTAAATCGAATTCAAATTGAAATTAATATTTTAATTAGTCAACGACACGCACGTTTCGTTCCTGAATTCATGCCTAAACTTACGCCCTAAACCACGCCAAAGCACATTTCCCCCTCGTCCTTAAAATCATCTATGTCTCCATTTAATTTTCAGAAGAAAATAAAAACAAATTAATGGTCGCCCTCAATTTCAAATCACAGAACTCATTCCCAATTCAAGATCGCAAGCCCCTCCTCCCTTTTTCTCTTCCTTCAGAAATGAAATCGTCCTCTCGTTCAAATCTAAAAAAAATAGCCGAACTAAATAAAAAAAAAAAAAAAAAATTGAATCGATCGTTCGATCGAAAAGGGGGAGGGTTCGCGTGCAAGGCGATTGGATCGGCGGTAGCCTCGTCGCGATGGCATCACGATATGGGCGATGCTACTTCGTGGCGGCTAGGGCATAGGTGGGGGCACGGGCTTCTTCGCGGCTGCAGGAGAGTGGGGCAAGTCACATTCGATTGGGAGGCTCGCGATTTGGTGATGTAGCGATTTTGGGTAGGTGGCGAATTGGTGACGCGATGGAAGGTGGTCTGGGAAGTTTTCGAGGTCGCGTCTAGGGGTTTTCATGCTCGCATTACTGTCAAGACCTCGAACAAGCTCAGTGGAGTTGTATTGGCGAGTGCACGAGCAGGCGATGGCGTGCTCGATTGGGGGTTGTCGGGGCTGTAGTGATTGGTAGCCGTGGTTTCAGATTGTTGTGAGGTATTTACAGATTTACTTTTAAATTTAAATTTATATATAAATTAGGGAATTTTGTTTTGGATACAAAAAGGAAATGAATAGAATTATTACAATAAAGGAATTTAGTTTTTAAATTTAAATTTGAGTTAGACAAAATTATTAAAAGCAATCGATTTAAAGATATTAATTTAAAGTAAAGAAATAAATTTTTAGTTCGATAAATTTATTTAAAGAAGAAAAAATTGGTTTAAAGCTAATTTACAGCTAAAATTAAGAAATAAAATTTAATTGCTTGGTTTTATATTCGAATATTAATAAATTGAAGAATTTGTTATTAAAAGAAAAATATTAGTTCAAATTATTATATTAAGAATAAAATTTTAGTTTAAAAATATAATTTTTAGTTAATCAAATTTATTAAAAAGGAATTAGTTAGTTAAAATTAAATCTATAGTTAATTAAATTATTTAAAGGCAATGTATTTTTTTTTTTGAATTAATATTTTGTTAGGTAAATTTTTATAAAAGGAAATTTGTTAGAAATTTAAATTGCTAAGTGAAGTGATTTATTAAGGGAAAATTTGTTAAAATAAATTTTTGGTTAAATAAAGTTTATTTGACTAAAAGAAATTAGCTTAAATAAAATTATTAGTATAAACCCAAAATGGTTAGCCAAATTAAATAAACCTATCAATGGAAATTAAATTTATTAAGTGAAAGATTTATTTAATGAAACTTAATTGAACTTTTACAAGAGGTTATTTTATTGAAATAATTAGTTGGATAAATTTAATTTAAGGGTAAGTTAATTAAATCTATTTAAGAAGAAAATTTAGTTTTAAAAATTCAATTATAGTTAAATAAATTTATTTAAGTAAATTTAGTTGAGATTTAAATGTAAATAGATAAATTTGTTAAGAGTAATCTGTTTAAAAATAAAAAGGAAATTTAGTTTTAATAGGGAATTTCTAGTTAAAATTATTTTAAAAGGAAAAATTTGTTACAAATAAATCTATTAAAGAAGAAACTGATTTAAATAAAACTATCAGTAATTTAACTATTAAAAATGAAATCACCGATGAATTAAAATTATCTAACGAAATTTATTATTCAATCTGTTTGAATATTAATAAATTGTGTATAATATTTATACAAGGTATAAATCAAGAAAATCGAGTCAAGATGGAAATGGATTGCTAATAAAAGCAAAGGTGAGAACTTCTCACTCAAAAGGATTTATTCAAATTTTAAATAGTTAGATTTAAAATTGATAGTTGTGTTGATTGAATGATTGAATGATGATTTCTATATATAGTTATTGGATGTGAATAGACCCTATACGCCGTTACTAAGCGGAGGTTATTTATTACACACATATACCGCGATATTCCACCTCGAAGTGGAATTGGTATTATAATATATATAGAGCAATATATATATATTGGCATATGTATATATTGTAGTTGATTGATTTCTTGCAATTTTTTTTAGCGGATGAGACCCTATTGCGCCGTTAGTAAGCGGATATATTTTATAAAATCCCATATACCGCGATATTCCGTCTTGAAACGGAATGGTATTGTGCTAATGTCTGTGGATGCAGGGAAACAGGTTGGAGGGATCCAACTGGATTCCTCACAAATATTTGTTTGATTTATATATTGTGATATTTGATTGTTTATCATGGATGATATATGATATTTGAAAGTCGTGATTGACTATTGATGTGTTGCATCATCGAATCCAATTTTTGAAGTTAAAACAACGATTTTGATTTCTAAAGTGATTCTTGGAAATATACGTTTATAAAATATTTTTGGAATTGATTCATCTTAAATAAATAAACGTTATAATTTTAATATTATTATGATTTTTGAGAAATACAGTTAAAAGTTGATTTTTGAAAAATATGAGATTAATGATTTTATAAAATAGTTAAAAACTGGGATTTCTGAATTTATTATAAGAAGTTTAAAAATAGGATTTATAAAATTTTTATTTTATAAATCAGAATGATGAAATTATAAAAGAATTTAAAGATGTTTAAAGTAATAATATAAATTGATTTATATTAAAAGATTTATAAATTGATATTTATAAATTTAGAATATCTTGAATTATAAAACGAGCTTTTGTAAGTGATAGAATGATTTGTAAATGGATTTCATAAAGGAATGAAATCTATAGAATTTATGAAATTTGATTATTTTATAAATTAAAAAAAAAGATGAAATTTTAAGGAGTTGAAAGACGTTTTTAAAATAGTAATACAAATTGTTTTATATTAAAAAGATTTATAAATTGATATTTATAAATTAAAAATATTGGAATTATAAAACGAGCTTTTATAAGAGTTAGAATGAATTATGAATGAATTTCACAAATGAATGAAATTTATGGGATTATAACGATGAAGTTATAAATAGAATTTTATAAATAGTAGGTTTATAAAATTTGTAAAGGAAAACAAAATAAAATTCATAAAGTTATTAAAGGAATGGATTTGGATAAATAAATGAATCTTATAAGTTATAAGATTTATAAAAATTTATGAAGTTTAAAGGAACGATTTTATAAACAAATAAATTATAAGTATTTAACTTATAATATGAAATTTTAGTATATCATTGAGATATGAAATTGAATAGATTTATAAAGGAAATTTATAAAAGGAAGTTGTTGTAAAATAAATAGAAATGGAATTTATAAACATTGTCTTATAAATCCGCAACGACTTATTTTGATAAGTGAATTGTGGTAATTTATTATGGAGTTATATTCATGTTTTAGACAGTGAATAATTCTTTAAAATAAAATGAATAGAAGTGATGAAATTTATTAACAAGTATATTCACGTTTTTGAATAGTGAATATTATGTTAAAGAAATTATTTTGGATGTGATGTTTTAAATAGAATTAAAACGATCTAAAGATGTTTTAAAATATATTAACTATCGAAACCATAGATTTCAACATTCATTGTTGAAATAGACGTTTTCGAGAAATAGAAGGAAATGGTAGGTTATAACACTGTTGTTATAATAAATGATTTCCGAAAGGAAATGTTTTGTATAGTATTGGGATTTATATATCTATTTTAATTTCGAATCCCTATACTAGTGATTTTGGGTTGTCGTAACGATGTTTTACGCAACATTCGTTTTGGCCCAAATAAATATGGTTAAGTGAATGATTTCCTTAAAGAATGAAATATATACTTAATTTCGATTAGGGTATATTAAATATTTTCTGAGTATAGAAAATAAAAAGATCTGTGAATTACTTATTTTTAATAAGTATAGAAATGCTTTTCCAATATTAAGTGAATATGTGGAATTTATCTTTTTGAAGATAAATTGAAAATGAATAGTAGAAATTGAAGGGAAATCGTATATTCATAAATATTTTGGAATGTAAATTCAATATGGAATTTATAAATGAAATTTGGAAAATGAGTTTAAAAAAAAAATTTATTTATTTTTGAAGAATGGAGAATGTATATCTTATAAAGATATTTTTGGGAAATAAATAATTGGAAAATTATTTGGAATCTGGTGATGTTGGCATATCTATTGATAGTTCAATAACCGACTATCAATATTTACCTTTAAATAGGTATTTGTTGTGATTTGCTTGAATTTGAATGCCACACTTATTTTTTTTTAAAAATAAGCGCTCACTATTCGGGTTAACCGGGAAAGGACCTTGGGGTCGTATAACCCATTCCGAATATGTGATACGTCGTTATGAATTGCATTCGAAGACCGGTGTTGAAGACCGGATATTTTCGAAAGCGAAAGGGTTTCTTGTTGATTGTCTCTGCACTAGCTGATCCCCGGTATTAAGATCTCCATATGTGATGGGAAATCCGAACGTGATTAGAGATTATTCGGATTGCAAGGACTTCTTTGTAAGTGCCTTCGGTTCTGTTCGAGCCCGGAACAGACTTGTATGGATTGTGTGTCTGACATTACAAATTGAAATATAAAGCCGATTTCTTTCAAATATATTTCTATTGGTGGCGGAGAATTTATTCTTTTAGCTTAACACCCTTCTCTGAGACGTACGAGCTCAGAGGTTATATAGTTGAAGTTATCGGCGATATATTCCCAATTTGGTAATGTGACATGCTGAGTGTTGCTGTGAAATGATCATTGTGTTGATTATTTGTGATAGGATCTTTTATTGGATCGTCTATCCTAGTGATCATTTCTACGATCATTTGTTTGACCCAAAGCATGGCTTTTGTATAAAGTATGTTTTTGTGGACGTGACTTCGTCGAGCCTCACACCCCGGAATGGTCAAAACAGGAAAGATGCGGCAAGGTTATGAGGGGTAGCTCCCTTTAGGGTGTGTGCATTTCCTTCTGGAAAAGGGTGGTGTCATGGTATGGAGCCCAGATGCTTACTCATGTTGAAACACTTTTTATTATGGTGTGATGTTAATTAGAGAGCTCTCGGATAAAGGTCCCAAAGGACCGGGGGATGGCATGCTCGTGTCAGTTGTTACCCAGTTAGGGATAACCCGGCCTTGTGTTGGCAGAGATCCGGTTTGGTTCTCGGGGATGTCCATCCAGAGGCATTCTCATGTGGCAATGGGAAGTTCCTTGGCCTAATCATTCGTTGGAAATCCAATTCCCAATACGAAACTTGTACGGTATTAGTTGTAGAACCTACCATCTAATATGGTAGCTATTAGTAGGCATAATATAATGGTACCTATGCTGGCTAAGATTTATATTCTACTTTCGAAATATTTTCTACACTATGCACTAATAATAATATCAAATGTTTCTTTTTAATGCGTATCAAGCATCTTTGACTATCATAACGAGAAATCTCCTCCAAGTCTGCGTTTGCAT
Source organism: Allium cepa (assembly GCA_030765085.1). NCBI lineage: Eukaryota > Viridiplantae > Streptophyta > Magnoliopsida > Asparagales > Amaryllidaceae > Allium > Allium cepa. The sequence goes on from CM060930.1 coordinate 178,800,802, forward strand.
TGTGTGTGTGGCGGGAGGTCTTATGGTAGTCTCATTTTTAAAAGCATTGCGAATTGATTTTTAAAATATTCTTCTATTTTAATTTTAAAGATAAATAAACTGTTTTGAGTTCTCACACCAGTCTCATGACTGACTCGGAGTTTATTGTTTTCCTTCCTAAACTCTGGGTGCCCACCAATTTTCACACGGGCAGTCAAGAGTTAAGGTTTATCAGGATATTCTGGACATTCTGGAGTTGCTGGAGGCAAGATGTATGGCATGGCGTATTATTATGTATAGTATAGTATTCTTTTTCCGCTGTTTGTTTGATGTTGTATACTCTGATGATATGATGTAATGAAATGTAAAGTATGTGATGTAATAACTGATATAATCCTTTGTTTAAAGATTATTCATTTATCTATTATATGTTGTTCCGCTGCGAATTGTGAGATTCTGATGTTGTTCTGTTGTGTTCTGTTCCGTTCTATCTTCTTTCAGTTCTATTTTCTATTTTCTTTTCCCTCTATTTTCTCTCTTCTTTCCTCTCTTCCTTTTCTTTTCTTCTTTCTTAAACCCATAGCATTTCGGTTTTCGCCTTCGATTTCTCGACAGTCGATAAAGTGAGTATCGATGTTGAATTTTCGAAAGTCGAAAATTTTCGAGACGTTACATTTGGTATCAGAGCTTATGGTTAAGCGACAACCATGGTTCTGTTGGGTATTACTCGTTAGAGATAGAGTCAGCAGTACTCTAGAATGAGTTGAGTGTAATAATAGCTATGAGAGCGTATTTGTTAGTGAATATAAAATTGATTTTGAATCGGGTAAATAAAGTAATTTTGCCCAAAACTATTTTGTATAGAAAAGAAATGATTTTCTATGAATTATTATAGTATATGGTTGCATGATTGTTAGGAAGTGATAATATTGAATTATTAGTATATGGAATTAAATAAAATAAAATGGATTGAATTCAAGTAAATTAACTTGATAATTTATTCATTTGTGAAATAATTTCAAATGAATATGAATATGGAATGTGAATAAAATTGAATAAAGATGGTATGTGAATTGGTGGTAAGAAATAAATTGAAATTCCATTTGTTAGTAATTAACTAAATTCGAGATGAATTGAATATAGAAATTGAAAATTAAAATGAATTAGTGAATGAAACTAATTTAAAGTAGTAATATGAATTGGTAAATGGAAGTTAATCGTTAAAATTCAATATTTAGAATTGTGAATTGATTTCAAGTGAAATTGAAATGTAAAAAAAAATTTAATGAAAGTGAATATGTAACTCCAATAGTGAAGTAAAAGTGTATAAGAACATATGTTGGAAATTTTGTGATAGAATTGGCAAAATAGTTTGAATGTTGGATTTGTATGCTACTGTTATACAGGATATACAGATATTATAAAGGGATTGGATTTTGATTTTTGAAGATAATTTAAATGGCTCGACAAAAAGGTACGTATTTGAATTTCAGTATGAGATTTGATGACTTTCTTCTCTAGCCACTTGGCTTTCTCTTTTCTTTTTGATTCTGAGGGGCCGTGGTGCCATTTTGTAGTCGTACCGAGCTAGCCGCGCAAAGGAGACGCTGGCGAAATTTTTCGAAAATTTAGGGTGTTAGAAAAATTTTGAGAAATTTTGGAAGTTTGAAATTTGAATTTGAATTTAAATTTAAATTGTTAGGAGAACAATGTTGTTTGAAACTTATAATTGAAGTTGGAAAGCTAGTTGAAATGATAGTGAATCTCTAGTAAAAAGATCTGTTTTAGTAAGTTGATAAAACTATTTGGATTGTGAAAAATGATAGACGGGATAAGGGCATTCTTCTTAACTTGTAATTTCGGGACGAAATTCTTTTAAGGAGGGAAGATTGTAACGACCCAGAATTTTAAACAATTTAATTTGGGAATATTTAATTAATTTTAAATATTTGAATGATGGTTTGAATTGAATTTCAAATTATCAGAATGAATTTGGCGATTGAATTTTAGGATTTAATCTATTAAGAGTTGAATAAAAATTTGAATCTTCAATTTTAAGCCAATTAAAAATATTTCAAAGGCTTGTAAAATTCATATTGATAATACTGAAGATAATAGAAACTTCAGAATTGAAATTGAAAGTGAATTGTTCAGTTTTGAAATTTTAATCGTTCGAATCGATATTTAAAAATAGCCGTCCGAGGCGCAGTCTCGGAATTCGATGAAACCAGTTCCATTGGGTCCGTAATATTGAATTATTCTCGGGTTTCAAATTTCGTATTTTTTGGAGTTGATATGTGAGCACACGTTAAGTAAACATGTCGAAAATTTAAATCGAATTCAAATTGAAATTAATATTTTAATTAGTCAACGACACGCACGTTTCGTTCCTGAATTCATGCCTAAACTTACGCCCTAAACCACGCCAAAGCACGTTTCCCCCTTGTCCTTAAAATCATCTATGTCTCCATTTAATTTTCAGAAGAAAATAAAAACAAATTAATGGCCGCCCTCAATTTCAAATCACAGAACTCATTCCCAATTCAAGATCGCAAGCCCCTCCTCCCTTTTTCTCTTCCTTCAGAAATGAAATCGTCCTCTCGTTCAAATCTAAAAAAAATAGCCGAACTAAAAAAAAAAAAATTGAATCGATCGTTCGATCGAAAAGGGGAGGGTTCGCGTGCAAGGCGATTGGATCGGCGGTAGCCTCGTCGCGATGGCATCACGATATGGGCGATGCTACTTCGTGGCGGCTAGGGCATAGGTGGGGGCACGGGCTTCTTCGCGGCTGCAGGAGAGTGGGGCAAGTCACATTCGATTGGGAGGCTCGCGATTTGGTGATGTAACGATTTTGGGTAGGTGGCGAATTGGTGACGCGATGGAAGGTGGTCTGGGAAGTTTTCGAGGTCGCGTCTAGGGGTTTTCATGCTCGCATTACTGTCAAGACCTCGAACAAGCTCAGTGGAGTTGTATTGGCGAGTGCACGAGCAGGCGATGGCGTGCTCGATTGGGGGTTGTCGGGGCTGCAGTGATTGGTAGCCGTGGTTTCAGATTGTTGTGAGGTATTTACAGATTTACTTTTAAATTTAAATTTATATATAAATTAGGGAATTTTGTTTTGGATACAAAAAGGAAATGAATAGAATTATTACAATAAAGGAATTTAGTTTTTAAATTTAAATTTGAGTTAAACAAAATTATTAAAAGCAATCGATTTAAAGATATTAATTTAAAGTAAAGAAATAAATTTTTAGTTCGATAAATTTATTTAAAGAAGAAAAAATTGGTTTAAAGCTAATTTACAGCTAAAATTAAGAAATAAAATTTAATTGCTTGGTTTTATATTCGAATATTAATAAATTGAAGAATTTGTTATTAAAAGAAAAATATTAGTTCAAATTATTATATTAAGAATAAAATTTTAGTTTAAAAATATAATTTTTAGTTAATCAAATTTATTAAAAAGGAATTAGTTAGTTAAAATTAAATCTATAGTTAATTAAATTATTTAAAGGCAATGTATTTTTTTTTTTTGAATTAATATTTTGTTAGGTAAATTTTTATAAAAGGAAATTTGTTAGAAATTTAAATTGCTAAGTGAAGTGATTTATTAAGGGAAAATTTGTTAAAATAAATTTTTGGTTAAATAAAGTTTATTTGACTAAAAGAAATTAGCTTAAATAAAATTATTAGTATAAACCCAAAATGGTTAGCCAAATTAAATAAACCTATCAATGGAAATTAAATTTATTAAGTGAAAGACTTTTTTAATGAAACTTAATTGAACTTTTACAAGAGGTTATTTTATTGAAATAATTAGTTGGATAAATTTAATTTAAGGGTAAGTTAATTAAATCTATTTAAGAAGAAAATTTAGTTTTAAAAATTCAATTATAGTTAAATAAATTTATTTAAGTAAATTTAGTTGAGATTTAAATGTAAATAGATAAATTTGTTAAGAGTAATCTGTTTAAAAATAAAAAGGAAATTTAGTTTTAATAGGGAATTTCTAGTTAAAATTATTTTAAAAGGAAAAATTTGTTACAAATAAATCTATTAAAGAAGAAACTGATTTAAATAAAACTATCAGTAATTTAACTATTAAAAATGAAATCACCGATGAATTAAAATTATCTAACGAAATTTATTATTCAATCTGTTTGAATATTAATAAATTGTGTATAATATTTATACAAGGTATAAATCAAGAAAATCGAGTCAAGATGGAAATGGATTGCTAATAAAAGCAAATGTGAGAACTTCTCACTCAAAAGGATTTATTCAAATTTTAAATAGTTAGATTTAAAATTGATAGTTGTGTTGATTGAATGATTGAATGATGATTTTTATATATAGTTATTGGATGTGAATAGACCATATACGTCGTTAGTAAGCGGAGGTTATTTATTACACACATATACCGCGATATTCCACCTCGAAGTGGAATTGGTATTATATTATATATATAGCAATATATATATATTGGCATATGTATATATTGTAGTTGATTGATTTCCCGCATTTTTTTTAGCGGATGAGACCCTATTGCGCCGTTAGCAAGCGGATATATTTTATAAAATCCCATATACCGCGATATTCCGTCTTGAAACGGAATGGTATTGTGCTAATGTCTGTGGATGCAGGGAAACAGGTTGGAGGGATCCAACTGGATTCCTCACAAATATTTGTTTGATTCATATATTGTGATATTTGATTGTTTATCATGGATGATATATGATATTTGAAAGTCGTGATTGACTATTGATGTGTTGCATCATCGAATCCAATTTTTGAAGTTAAAACAACGATTTTGATTTCTAAAGTGATTCTTGGAAATATACGTTTATAAAATATTTTTGGAATTGATTCATCTTAAATAAATAAACGTTATAATTTTAATATTATTATGATTTTTGAGAAATACAGTTAAAAGTCGATTTTTGAAAAATATGAGATTAATGATTTTATAAAATAGTTAAAAACTGGGATTTCTGAATTTATTATAAGAAGTTTAAAAATAGGATTTATAAAATTTTTATTTTATAAATCAGAATGATGAAATTATAAAAGAATTTAAAGATGTTTAAAGTAATAATATAAATTGATTTATATTAAAAGATTTATAAATTGATATTTATAAATTTAGAATATCTTGAATTATAAAACAAGCTTTTATAAGTGATAGAATGATTTGTAAATGGATTTCATAAAGGAATGAAATCTATAGAATTTATGAAATTTGATTATTTTATAAATTAAAAAAAAGATGAAATTTTAAGGAGTTGAAAGACGTTTTTAAAATAGTAATAAAAATTGTTATATATTAAAAAGATTTATAAATTGATATTTATAAATTAAAAATATTGGAATTATAAAGCGAGCTTTTATAAGAGTTAGAATGAATTATGAATGAATTTCACAAATGAATGAAATTTATGGGATTATAACGATGAAGTTATAAATAGAATTTTATAAATAGTAGGTTTATAAAATTTGTAAAGGAAAACAAAATAAAATTCATAAAGTTATTAAAGGAATGGATTTGGATAAATAAATGAATCTTATAAGTTATAAGATTTATAAAAATTTATGAAGTTTAAAGGAACGATTTTATAAACAAATAAATTATAAGTATTTAACTTATAATATGAAATTTTAGTATATCATTGAGATATGAAATTGAATAGATTTATAAAGGAAATTTATAAAAGGAAGTTGTTGTAAAATAAATAGAAATGGAATTTATAAACATTGTCTTATAAATCCGCAACGACTTATTTTGATAAGTGAATTGTGGTAATTTATTATGGAGTTATATTCATGTTTTAGACAGTGAATAATTCTTTAAAATAAAATGAATAGAAGTGATGAAATTTATTAACAAGTATATTCACGTTTTTGAATAGTGAATATTATGTTAAAGAAATTATTTTGGATGTGATGTTTTAAATAGAATTAAAACGATCTAAAGATGTTTTAAAATATATTAACTATCGAAACCATAGATTTCAACATTCATTGTTGAAATAGACGTTTTCGAGAAATAGAAGGAAATGGTAGATTATAACACTGTTGTTATAATAAATGATTTCCGAAAGGAAATGTTTTGTATAGTATTGGGATTTATATATCTATTTTAATTTCGAATCCCTATACTAGTGATTTTGGGTTGTCGTAACGATGTTTTACGCAACATTCGTTTTGGCCCAAATAAATATGGTTAAGTGAATGATTTCCTTAAAGAATGAAATATATACTTAATTTCGATTAGGGTATATTAAATATTTTCTGAGTATAGAAAATAAAAAGATCTGTGAATTACTTATTTTTAATAAGTATAGAAATGCTTTCCCAATATTAAGTGAATATTTGGAATTTATCTTTTTGAAGATAAATTGAAAATGAATAGTAGAAATTGAAGGGAAATCGTATATTCATAAATATTTTGGAATGTAAATTCAATATGGAATTTATAAATGAAATTTGAAAAATGAGTTTAAAAAAAATAAATATTGATTTATTTTTGAAGAATGGAGAATGTATATCTTATAAAGATATTTTTGGGAAATAAATAATTGGAAAATTATTTGGAATCTGGTGATGTTGGCATATCTATTGATAGTTCAATAACCGACTATCAATATTTACCTTTAAATAGGTATTTGTTGTGATTTGCTTGAATTTGAATGCCACACTTATTTTTTTTTAAAAATAAGCGCTCACTATTCGGGTTAACCGGGAAAGGACCTTGGGGTCGTATAACCCATTCCGAATATGTGATACGTCGTTATGAATTGCATTCGAAGACCGGTGTTGAAGACCGGATATTTTCGAAAGCGAAAGGGTTTATTGTTGATTGTCTCTGCACTGGCTGATCCCCGGTATTGAGATCTCCATATGTGATGGGAAATCCGAACGTGATTAGAGATTATTCGGATTGCAAGGACTTCTTTGTAAGTGCCTTCGGTTCTGTTCGAGCCCGGAACAGACTTGTATGGATTATGTGTCTGACATTACAAATTGAGATATAAAGCCGATTTCTTTCAAATATATTTCTGTTGGTGGCGGAGAATTTATTCTTTTAGCTTAACACCCTTCTCTGAGACGTACGAGCTCAGAGGTTATATAGTTGAAGTTATCAGCGATATATTCCCAATTTGGTAATGTGACATGCTGAGTGTTGCTGTGAAATGATCATTGTGTTGATTATTTGTGATAGGATCTTTTATTGGATCGTCTATCCTAGTGATCATTTCTATGATCATTTGTTTGACCCAAAGCATGGCTTTTGTATAAAGTATGTTTTTGTGGACGTGACTTCGTCGAGCCTCACACCCCGGAATGGTCAAAACAGGAAAGATGCGGCAAGGTTATGAGGGGTAGCTCCCTTTAGGGTGTGTGCATTTCCTTCTGGAAAAGGGTGGTGTCATGGTATGGAGCCCAGATGCTTACTCATGTTGAAACACTTTTTATTATGGTGTGATGTTGATTAAAGAGCTCTCGGATAAAGGTCCCAAAGGACCGGGGGATGGCATGCTCGTGTCAGTAGTTACCCAGTTAGGGGTAACCCGGCCTTGTGTTGGCAGAGATCCGGTTTGGTTCTCGGGGATGTCCATCCAGAGGCATTCTCATGTGGCAATGGGAAGTTCCTTGGCCTGATCATTCGTTGGAAATCCAATTCCCAATACGAAACTTGTACGGTATTAGTTGTAGAACCTGCCATCTAATATGGTAGCTATTAGTAGGCATAATATAATGGTACCTATGCTGGCTAAGATTTATATTCTACTTTCGAAATATTTTCTACACTATGCACTAATAATAATATCAAATGTTTCTTTTTAATGCGTATCAAGCATCTTTGACTATCATAAGGAGAAATCTCCTCCAAGTCTGCGTTTGCATTGTGTGTGTGGCGGGAGGTCTTATGGTAGTCTCATTTTTAAAAGCATTGCGAATTGATTTTTAAAATATTCTTCTATTTTAAATTTAAAGATAAATAAACTGTTTTGAGTTCTCACACCAGTCTCATGACTGACTCGGAGTTTATTGTTTTCCTTCCTAAACTCTGGGTGCCCACCAATTTTCACACGGGCAGTCAAGAGTTAAGGTTTATCAGGATATTCTGGACATTCTGGAGTTGCTGGAGGCAAGATGTATGGCATGGCGTATTATTATGTATAGTATAGTATTCTTTTTCCGTTGTTTGTTTGATGTTGTATACTCTGATGATATGATGTAATGAAATGTAAAGTATGTGATGTAATAACTGATATAATCCTTTGTTTAAAGATTATTCATTTATCTATTATATGTTGTTCCGCTGCGAATTGTGAGATTCTGATGTTGTTCTGTTGTGTTCTGTTCCGTTCTATCTTCTTTCAGTTCTATTTTCTATTTTCTTTTCCCTCTATTTTCTCTCTTCTTTCCTCTCTTCCTTTTCTTTTCTTCTTTCTTAAACCCATAACATTTCGGTTTTCGCCTTCGATTTCTCGACAGTCGATAAAGTGAGTATCGATGTTGAATTTTCGAAAGTCGAAAATTTTCGAGACGTTACAAGTGTCCACATTCAATTTGTATAGTCCAAATTTAAAGTCCTTAGTTCAAAAATAACAATTATTATTAGTCGAATTACTCTAGCTAAATACTTTGAATTCGATTTGACTTCAGTTGACCGTGATACTAACCTCATATAATCGAGGAGACAATTTCTCTGTTGAATAGTATTTTGCTTCTAACGCTTCAACTTGACCTAACTATAGTCGTTTGATAGACGCCATGGCACGATTTAATTATAATCCAAGTAGAGTTTCCACATTAAAGTCCAACGATATTCTCAGGTTAAGAGAACTGTGCATTATTGTCGTATCGATATTTTCTGTTTGACCTTAGCCATATTAACTAACAAAAAACCATCGAGTGAGTCATACCATGGTTTCTAATAACTATCAAAACATAACCCCTTGGTTCCCTTAGTAGTATACATAATACACTGCCCAGCATTTAAAAAGCATTACATACTCTAGTCTCAACGAACGTATCGATATCCAACCTCGAAACATCTTGACTAGAAATGTATAAAACGACGTGTTTATTATATTATGATGAATTGCTCATGATTATAATGTATTGTAATTATTATTACAAAACACACCAATTATATATTTTCTATTAAATATAATTAAATTAATTATTTGATTAATATAACACATTACAAAAAGTATATAACAGAAAGAAAAATACCTTTTATTTCTAACAATATATTATGATAGAGTTAATAATTTACAATAAATTATAAAATGTACTAGTGGCAATTCAAGGTGATCAGAGCACTGGTCGAGCGTGCTACGTTGCTGAACTCAAAGTGGGGAAGCGATGGGAGAAGGGAAAGGATATAAAGAAGCGCCTTTGTACCAAATCTTATGAAGTATAGCATCTACCGCCTAAGCATTGATTCAGATTCAATAACAAATTTCATAAACCAATGGATCCATGAAAAGAGTCATAGGAAGTGAGGGTGCCCCTGGTTGAGCTAAAGATCAACATTTTGATCGATGATTAAGATCATATGAGGGTCCTCAGAAGCGGGTCTTAGCTTGGCTTGAAGATGAGGAAAGAGTAGGTAGGGTTTCTCCGAGCGAACACGGATGTGTTTTCTCGGATGCATTCCGATATGTCTGGAATTTCACTGGTGATAGTGTGCCACATATTAAATGTAGACCCAAGATACCCTCATGTAAAGCAAAAGTGATGCAATATGAAACTAGAGTGATCTACTTTATTAAAGGAAAAAGTGGATAAGCTGAAGGCAAATGGCTTCTTCTGTGATGCACTATTTTCGAAATGGGTACAGATTCCTGTGTTGGTCAAAAAAGTGAATGGGAAGTGGCGGACATGCATCAACTATTCTGACTTGGATAAGGCATGCCCAAACGATTGCTTACTCTTGCCGAAGATCGACCAACTTGTAGATGGAACGACCAAATATGAAATGCTATCCCAACTGTAATCACTCTTTGAATTAGTATGCGATTGAGGAACTTTAACAGATATCTTGACGATAATGAGAGTGGAAGTCGGAATGACAAAAGGGGAACCGTAAAGGATATAAAGAGGTGGGTTGGAACATTCCCTAAGCCTGGTTCTTTCTTTTCATCCTTTAACTTAGATAGGTCAATAGCTTTCCTCTTTGCCATGGATGGCCCAACTCTAGAACCCTTGATATCTGTAATAACCACATCCTCATCGCCCTTCGAAAATTCAAGATCGTCTACGCCTTATTTATTTAAAGCAGTGATTTTTCAGCATTGAACCCTAGAGCTGACCTAGTAGAAGATGTGGGAACAAAGCTTGGCACATAGACGATGATGGACTCAGTGATGGGAGCCCTAGGGCCCAGGCAAGGATCACATCTAGTAGAGGAGCTACAAGCGACTGACCTGAAAGTTGATACAGAGAAAAGAAAAGATTAGAAACATCCCCAAGCGACATTTGAAGTTTCTCAAACACGTGGGAGATCAATGATATACTTTCATGGGAAGATGTCGGGGTCTGAAAGAAGTTTTGATCTGGCCTTCCTAAATGACGGGAGACAATGCTAGGAGCTTAGGAGGAAGTTGTGGCACAAAAAATCTAGGATCCTTAGGGTTGTATGCCCTAAAAACCAAGGTCAACGCTAATGTTGTTGTTGTTCGCTATTGGTGCAGTTATTGTTTCAAGGATGGAATGGTAGGATTAGATACAAGTAGCCCAGGTGTAAGAAATACGACGGCCTTGTAATTGGCGGTTGTCAGATTGACATTCTCTGTTTAGGATAGGAACGAAGCATGCTACCAAATCCTAAGAGCTGGATTTGCAAAGGACCCTAGCAGGTGCCTAGGCAGAAGTTGAAGCTTCAGGGGTTAGTTCAGCCTGACCTTTAGCAGGAGCTTTCAGTTCCTCTTCATCAAAAAGGTCGACCTTGATCTCTACTTCGTCGATTTCATAGGTATACTCTCTCTCGCGTAAGAATCATGTCCTAAGCCAAAGCCAATGTGTAACAACATGTCAATCTAATACCTGTGACAACCAGCACCCCTCAACACCACTGATCCAAAGTCTACTTTGACTTTTAGACTCGCATCGGTGCCAAAGAATATTAGCTACCAGGTTTCATAATATTACAAAGATTGATAATGAACAAATATAAACATATATGATCTAAGATACACTATAATTTCAGAACTCATAGCAGAAGGAACAAAACATAAATACTGAAAATATTCATCTCGGAAAATATCCTAAAATACAATCTCAGAAAATAGTATGCGGTTAAATACAGAATACATAGAAATACTACTCGACGTCTGATAAAAGAGATACTAAGTGCTAATAAGATAAACACTTACATGGAGAGTAAATAAAGAATAACCAACTCGTGTGATGAGCTCGCCTCTCCATGTACTTCGGGCCAAATCAATCGTTGCACTGTCCTCTTATGCTGGGGAAAGAAAGGAAAAAACGGAGGATCAAACAAAAGTCTAATGAATGAGCACGTGTTTAATATGTAGTTATCATGTGCAGTTAACTTTAATTCTACTCCATGTGTCCTAGGATGTCTTAGAAGCGTCCGTGTATTCCTAGGGGTCTATTTCTTAAAGGTTCTTATCCAACGCACACTTATACTATAACTTGTGCAGGCTACTACAAGGATCAAACTATTGATCGAACCTCAATAACTAACGATCAGACATTTCTCCTAAAGCTACTCAATATGGAAACACCGCCAAGAGGCTACTATATATGAAAACGCGGCCACTAGGCTATAAAATATGGAAATACCACCACTATGGCTACTTGGGAATAAATTTCTCACTACTGTGACTACACGTAAACCAACTACGCATCAAGGAGGTGCCCATAATGCCGACTCGTCGGATTGTCTCATCATTTGCATCCGTGTCCCCCTTTCGACCGTAGTACCACCACTTATTGCATGCTTTTGGATCTATCAACAACACAATATCATGCCATGTCAGAATCGTGAATATCAAGGAGTACTATTATATCGAGCCCATAACTTCATCAAGCATCTAGCAGTGCTACGCGTCCACCGTAGAACCTCCTGTGAGTGTCGTTTGTGATATAATCACCTTCATTTGTATAATTGACCCCCCTCGATTAGGTAAAGTACATTTACTATAACGACCCATCGTTTCAAACCACTCAAATCGACAATAATCCACAATGTCAGACTTGAATTGCTCAAAGCAACATATTGTTAATTTATATTTGGAAAAACTTAGCATATGTAGTAAATAAATCAATCATAGAATCACAGATACGGAGTAATATAACAATAAGCAGCAGAAATAGATAAATAGTAATTCATGAAGCTACTATAGAACATCAGAGTCTAAAGCAAAATACAACAGAAATCCAATACATAGAAGTCTCTAATACAGAGGCAAATGAAAAGTCTGAACATAAAACTGGAAATAACTGAAATAACTTAAAGCTGAATAGATATAAGATAGATCTCCAAGCAAAGCTTCAAGCCCCAAAGGTGAGTCTCAAATGCTATGACACTCAGTCTAACTCGAGCGTAAAGCAAAACACAAAACGCTCGAGTCAGGATTAACATTCTTACGCAAGTAAATCAACTCAAGTGAAATGTCAAGTGAAATGCAAATAACTTAAAGGATGTTTAGGATTTCCATCCTTTAAGGATCCGTGAAACTATCTACATACATAGTACAATATGCTATATAGATAATGTCTATCAGTAAAGTAAAATATTAAAATAGCGTTAAGGCGTTACCCATATCCCCCTTAACACATTTTTATATAAATATCATAGCCTATACAGATACTGTAAGCTCCACCAAACCAGTGGGATACTTAGTGAGCACTCCATAGGTAAGATACAAGCCAAACTCATTGTGGGGGCGATAAGGCATATGACAAGGCACGTGAGGCAATGCCCAGGGTAGGATACTACCATTTTGTGGATCCGGACTGGCGGTAACACATAGCAGCTACTACCACCCACCTCGAGACAAACTCCCATAATCAAAGGTGCATCCAATCAAATTACAAAGTAATAGAATGGTTTCGAAGAAGCATACTCGATCGGAGGTGCGATCTCACTTGACCCGAGTGGCTCCTGTTCTAGTCATATCAAGCTGACCTGAGGGGGTCAGGGCTACCTTCATACCTCATACAGTTGTTCGTCAAGCCATCCTACTTCGTTCTGGATTCTCCACCATATGCATAGTTGTTAAAGTGGTTTTCGGTATTGGCAGAGAGCATAACAATATTCAATCCCGGTCTCTTTGACAACCAAACGTTTATTTCACACCGTGTTCATTTTCATTTCAAACAATTCATACTTCATATCAAAATATCATATTCATTTCAAATTCATATCACTTTCGAAATCATATTCACTTTCAAAATCATTATTCACTATAAATCATATTCATTTCCAAAATCATAACCACAAAATAGGTTAAACCATCACATCGAAGTATTCACATTTAATCCATTAAATCTAAATCATAACAGTTCCAACTTAAACGGTTTGAATATTGAAAGTAGTTTATATATTGGAATAATTATACATTAAAAATAGTTTATATTTAAAAATAGGCTATAGATTAAAATAGTTTATATATTAACAATAGTTTATATTAAAAAGAGTTTATATCGGAAATAATTTCAAATTAGAATTGTTTCTACCAATTTCACAAATCAATTCAAATCAATTTTATTACAAAATTCAATTTAAATCAATCTAATTCAATAATTTCAATTACAAACGTTAAAGGTTCAATTCAAATTCTCATTAAACCATTTTTAAATTATATCAATTTAAAATCCAGGTTTGAACTAAAATTTTAAACCACTTCCAATTCAATAGGTTTCAGAATTTAAATATTCAAACATTTACAATAACTAAATTTGATAAATTTAATTTATATTTAATAAATTCAACTTTAATTTTATTTAATTTTGAAAATATTCACTTAATCATTTTTAATAATATTTAAATGAAATTTCAAATTACAAATTTAAATCAATGTTAAATATTCTATTTCAATTTTATTCAAATTTGAAAATATTAATTTAATCACCTTTAATCAAAATCCAGTTATTAAGTTATAAAAATCATATCTTAAAATCTCAAAATTAATAAGTTTCAAATCAATTTTTATTTAAATACAATTCTTAAACAAATCAATTTCAAATCAATTTCAATTTATCTTTTCAACCTTAATTTATTAAAGTTATTACAAAATTTATTTTCAAAATATTAATATAATTTTAAATAAATACTTAAACATATTATGTATATACTAATTAAATTAACTTTTTATTAAATTTATTATATTAATTTTATTAAATTAAATCTTATTATTAAATTTATTTTATATTGAATCTTATTATATATATATTTAAAAATAATAAAATTATAAGTAAAATTTAAAATTTACATTTTTGAATACTTATCTTATAAATTTAAAATTTAAAAATATATAATTTTTAAAATCTAGATTTACACACATATTAAAATAAAATCCTTATATTATATTTCAAAAATCAATATTTATTAAAACACATATATTTTCCTTTTCAAAAATTGGGAAATCATTTAAAAATAGACCAAAGGTGTCCGTGTATAGTTTTCTAACCTATGGTAAAGTGATACAGATATTTATCATTTCAATTCGCAATAATTAAAATTTACGGGTATATATTATTTCAACCCGCAATCCCAAATTTCAAAATCAATAAAATCGCTTGGGTTTATCATTTCAACCCATAATGATTTTTTCTAATCTATCAGATCATTCGGGTATGTATCATTTCAATCCATAGTGATTTTCCTAACTAACAAGGAACTTGTAATATGAGAACAATATAATAATAATATAAAATGACATAGCATATCAATGGTAAATATGATCATAATTAACAATTTAAATATGATATATATATATTCAACAGGTCATGTTGTCAATATTATCAATTAACATAGGCGAACAAATTCAAATAATAACATATCATATTTAACGATTTAATCGCTAATCAATTCAAATTTAACAACATATTTCAATCAACATTTCATGTGAAATAAATTTACCAAATATAAGAATGTCAATCGTAAGTGATCGCTCACCTTTCGAGGCTATGAAATAAATGATGGCGAAGATGGTGACACGGATATGCACACGGATACGGACACGAGCAAAACAAAGCAAATGACTGCTGAAATACAGACAACGAGCACACAGGGTAAAGCAAAGCGAACAAACCGAGCAAATGACTTATATCTGAGAATTATATATATATATATGTATGTATGTATGTATTCCTCTTCTCTCTTTCTTTTTTTTATAAAAAGAGGAGAAGGCTGCTTGGTGGAGAGGTGGAGCCAAGGTGTGCGGAGCTGTTATTGCGTGGAGAGGGGTGTCGAGGCGATAAAGAGGGTTGGCTGCAAGGGTTGGTGGCTATCGGCGGGTTTGGTGCAAGGCTGGAGAGTCAGGTGGAGGTTGTCGAAGGGAGGGATGGCGGCGGTTTGGAGGGAGGTCCTGTGGGTTGAAGGGCTGTGGCAAGGAAATGGACTTTCAGGAGATTGCGTGGAGGAGATCGGAAGGCGGAAGGCGTTCGGTGTGGGTGGAAGGCTAGGAAAGCTCTATTGTGTGGTCAGGGATGATAAGTTATGGTGTGGCTGTCGTCTGTTGGTGAAGTGGGCGTGGAAGGAAGGGGACAGCGGAGCAAAGAGGTTAGGCGGCTATTGGCAACTCTTGGTGGGTGTGGTGTGGGAAGGATTGGAGATGTGGGTTCAAAGAAGGTTCGGCTGTGGGTGTTGCGTGTCGGCTGAGAGAGGGGAGGAGATGCGACGAGTTGGTTGTGAGGCTGAGGAGGCTACTGGCGATTGCACGTGAGGGTGGATGGTCTGGGGATGGGGTTGAGGCAATCGGAGTTGTCATATTCGAAGGAATACAAGAGAAGCAGGTTTAAGAGGAAATATATATGTGCAACTTTTTATATGTTGCTTATTTATATATAATTTTTTTTCAAGCACAGAAAAAAATCAATGAACGGAAGAGGAAGAATGAAACTAATGAACCATCATATATCAAACCAATGGGAATATTGGAAGTCAAATTATTAAATTTCTAGGAATATTAAAAGTTATGGCTCTTAGATTTCTCACGGAGGACAATTAAATAGACATAGAACCCAAAGGCTCAAAATGTGTATTGATACGGCTAATCGTTTCCCGGATTTCGCTGCATACCAGACACCGAAATGCAAAAATGAATATACTGTAGAGATTAGCAGACAAGATGAATAGAATGATATACATATATAAGTGACACGACCCACTATCAAAACTCCATATTCGCTGCCAAAACTGCTGCTAAATTGCCGAGAATAAGATAAACGGAGCTAGAGCAGTCCAAATTTGGCGAAACGAAATATGACGTCTAACTCAGAAAATGATTTACATTTTTATTATGTAAAAATATTCAGATTTCAAAAATATTTTATTTTCAACAAATTTAACTAATTTTGAATTTTAAATGAAAATCTGCCACTTGTTATGCTTCAATAGACGCCTACCAAATATCAAAATTTCATTTTTAAAGTTTTATTGTTTATTTTCAAGAAAAATTTAGTTAATTACGTTATTTAAATCATTAAAATTTTCAGGTCGTTACATTTACCCAATTCCGTATGTCCCAGTGTCATCTCATTGGGAACTAGCTTCCTTACTGCTTTAACATCTACACATATGTATACAATACACTTATGCATATAATTAATAATTTTAATAGTCTTTTTAGCAACATGGGCCTTAGGCCAAGGTTCATATTTTGCATTTCGAACCTCAACGGCCGCTAAACCCTATCGGTCGACTGCTCAGGGTGAATAGTCGACCGATCACGTAGTTGATTTTTGATTATTCGATTGTAATTTTTGATAAATTACTCAAATTCTACATTGTACAGTGAACACTAAATAGTAATCGATCTATATTTCTAGTTCATAGATTTATACAAATTTAATTACAGTTGTTCAATTAAGGTTTAGCAAAGATTCAATAATATAGGGGTTTAGCTTAGGTTAAAACCATATTTATCAGTTTACACCGATTTCAGTTTCTAATCAGATTTAGGTTTTACGATTTAGGGTTTAAATGTAATTTCTAACGTCCTCAATTAGATATAACATGTTAAAACTAATTGTAAATGATCAAGTTACTAAATTTGTTCCCACTTCCTCTGATCCAAGCTCTAACAACATACTCATTCAGAGAATTGTCACTTGTTAGCTTTCCCCCTCCTAGATGCGATTTCTAGCATGCTTTTGCCTAGATTTTAATTTATGTTATAGGAAATTTTATGAGTGGACAGAAGGAATTCTGGCAGAGTTTTAGTATGTTGTTGATTTCTAATGAAATTACGGTTTGTCTAGGGCGTTAATTTAAAGGGGTTAAAGACTAATTTAGATCGTTGGATTTGGCCTGGAGAATCTTTGCTCTCACCTTGAACATTCATTAAAAACTTGGCAATGAAGGAAAATATTCCGGATGATCACGGTTGTTCAATCGACGCTCCAGAGCCTCAATTTTATGTGTCAACCGGTCGAGAATCCATGGTTAGCGGCTGACCGCTACAAGTCGACTCTTACCAGTCGACCCCGAATCTTAGGGGTAGACTGCTTATAGTGTAAATTTTGGTAAGTTTATATTTTTAAATTTATTCTATTTTCAAATTTTCAAACGTCCGTAACTTCTCTGTACTAGCTCCAATTTCAAAGTGTTATACATGAAAATGGTCAAAAAAATCACTATGAACGCAACAGTGCAAGTTTTGCAACCAAATTTGGATGCATTTGAAATTTTTATAGCCCTTTTTTAATTTAATTTCCCTATAAATTTTTTTTGCTATTTTCAGGGTATTACATTCTCCCTCATTAAAATAATTTCATCCTCAAAATTTTCAAGACGGAAAAAATGTAACTCGAACATAATAAGTAATAACTATAAAAATCTACTCATCCAAATGGATGGATAATCATTGTCCTTAGTAATTATAATGCAATATGTATATATTTGCAAGCATGGAATACACGTGAACCATACTAAGGCAAAGAGTAGGTGGTCTCCTTATGTAGTTGACCTCCTATCATGCAAGTGCTCATGCCATGAATCTAAAATATATGCAACATCCTAAGTAAGTATACTTGCAATTCTTAATGTAGGCGCAACCATTCAATCCATATGCAACATCAACATGCATAATGCTCAGTAAGATAAGAAATAATCAAGAATGCATGTGCACAATATATAACAAGCTAAACAACCAACAAGAGATAATTTCGGCAATTATGAATGTGTACTATCCATAGGATATATTGTCCTGAACGTGTAAAATGAACAATCTAAATAATACATCCACTAGCATTCGTCATCCATAACAAGTCATCATGATACGTTTACAATCATTCCTATAATCCAATGGTCTCTATCTAAAGGGTTTACCAAATTAAGTCCTAATGTATAAGTAACCTATACTTAATAAATTTAAATTAGAAATGTACTAGAAAAGGTTGTAGGTGGATCGCTTGGATCTTCTCCTAGGGTTTCCATGTACTCTCCGCTAGATCGTATCCTCATTGGACATTAACAAGTTTGATTTCTTTGTTGCGGAGTCGCTTGGTACCATGCTCAAGAATACAAGTGAGTGCATGATGAACAAGTGACTTCCTCTCCACCTCCACCTCCTCTAACTGACTCAGCTCGACCACGGTGGTTGAATCATGTAAACATTTTCACAAGTGCGACACATGAAATATATCATATACTGCCGCCAACTTCTCAGAAAGCTCTACTTTATATGCCAACTTCCCCATCCACTCTGTAGTAGGAAAAGGTCATACGAACCACAATGCTAACTTCCTCAAACCGCCAAACCTCATGACGTGCCTAAGCGGTGAGACCTTCATAAACATCATGTCGTCTAATGCGAACTCTAACTATGTACGTCTCTTGCCAGCATAAGACTTCTATTTATCTTGCATGGTTTTCATTCTTCTACGGATCAAGTCTACTTTCTCCGATGTCTCCTCACCATATTTCGACTCAAGAATAATCCTAACTGTAGTGTCCGACCAGCATGATGATGATCTACAAGGTCTACCGCCTAAAATGGTGCCATCCAAATACTCGCCTGCTGGCTGTTATTATAGGTTAATTCCACCAATGGCAAATGATCCTCCCAAGAGTCTCCAAAATCCATGATACACATCCGAAGCAAGTCCTCCAAAACTTAATTCACCCTCTCCGTCCGTCCATCCGTTTATGGACGATAAGCGGTACTCAAGCTTAACTCGATGCCTAAAGTCTCGTGTAGACTCCTCCAAAACTCGCTGGTGAAGTGCAGATCTCGGTCATTATATATGCTAGTAGGGACTCCATGTATCCTAACCATGGTTTTAAATCTCTTATATATCGCCCGAGATCTCCTCCGAGATCTTCTTTTCACATTAAACGAGACGAGACATCAATTCTCCACCATATCTCCCTCGACACTCATCTCGTCCGAGATATTCAAATCTCGCCCGATATATGGATCAAAATCTCAATCCGAAATCTCACCCGAAATTATACATTTTCCTTATTTTCCATAATATTTTTTATTTTCATATTGTTTCAAAAGAAACTACTTAATCCAATTATAATGTACCAACTTCATGAACATATTCTTTACTTTTTCTCTTAACGAGTTATAGTGAAAGGTTTCACTTCTTTATTATGTTCAAATAAAAGGATATTATTCAATCATTACCAAATCAATTAAGCTAATCAAGCTACTACTCTTCTAAAAATATTCATTTTTCCATGTAAATCAAGTATGTTACCATTTTTATTTTTACTAAGAAAGTTATAACCGTTAAATAAATTTTTGACAACAATTTTAGACACATAACTACATCGAGATATACCCGAGATGCATTATAAGGCCCGAGATGTCAATCCGAGATGTACACCGATATGTACTCATCTCGTCCGAGATCCCCCCCCCCCCGATACGAGATAATCTGTGTAAAAATTCCGAGACGAAACGTGACCGAAATCTGATATTTAAAACCTTGATCCTAACACCCTCCCTCATGTATAAAATCGCTAAAGTTGCTGCCGTCCTTATACTCTTAATCAGTATAAAATGAGCGCATTTAATCAGCCAATCGACTATAATCCAAATACTCTCATTCCCACTCCTACTCCTCGGTAATCCATCGATAAAGTCTATGGAGATACTCTTCCACTTCCATTGAGGAATATCCAACAACTTTATCAACTCTCCTCGGTTCTTCTGCTCCGTCTTTACCCTCTGACAAGTGATACATCGAGCCACATACTCCGCCACATGCTTCTTCATACCCGACCAATGAAAGACTCTCTTCATATCACAGTACATCTTATCTCTGCCAGGACAAATGATATCCTCAAATGATGAGACTTCGTTAATACTTGGTCAATCAACTCCATATTTGAGTAACATAAAACCTACCATCCCTCCATAGCCTTCCCTTATAATCAATGGTATATTGCCTCAAATGACTCGACTGCTCTCCTCCATCAAGCTTCTCAAAAATATCTACTAGTCCTTTATCTTGCTTATGACTGCATCCAATACGCTCCATAAGTGACGGCTATACATCCAAAGCTGCTAACAATCCCGGGGTAATATCTGATGATGGTCGGAAATCAAAATTAGAAATGAACTCCAAATGCCTCCACTTTAAGAACAAAAGACTTAGTACTGCATGTTGTCCACTCAAGGCATTAGCCACTACATTGCCCTTGCTTGAAGTATTTGAGATATCGAAATTGTATGACGCCAAAATCTCTATCCACCTCTACTTCCCTAAATTCAAGTCCTTATGGAAGAATAAATACTTTAAAGACTTGTAATCTATATATAGCTCAAATTACTCTCTTAAAAAATAACGCCTTCATGACTTGAGTGTAAAGACAATTGCCGCTAACTCAAAATCATAGGTAGGGTAGTTTCTCTCATGGACCTCCAACTATCGACTAGCATATCACATCATACTTCCTTATTGCATCAAGATTACGCCCAACCCCTTACCACATGCGTCGGCATATACCGTGAATGTCTTCGTACCATCAGGCAATACCAAAACAGATGCACCAGTCAACGCCTTCTTTAGCTTAATAAAACCATGCTCACACTTCGCATCCCACAAGAAAACTAGATTCTTCTTGGTGAGGCAACTCTTTCGAATTCATGTCCTAACGGTTTGAATTTTGATTTTATTGTAATCCTATTGTAATTGCAAAAGTAATCAGTAACAAAGATAACAGTGAACATAGGCTAGTGAATTTCGCCGAACCACTTTAAAATTGGGTGTTTCTCTCTCTCACTCTCTCTCTCTCTCTCTCGATTCTTAGACTTATAGTTTGTCTTTAGATTAGGGTTTTCGTCCTCTTTATAGAGCAAACAGAAATAAAATATCATTTTATATTTTGATTAATTATTTACAATTACAATTATTTTCAACTATAAAAACATAACATTTTATTTAAATATTTTCTTATTAGTATGTTTCAAATTAATTACTTAATTGATTATATCATAATATAATAATGTGTGTGTATATATATAAACACACCTTTATTACGAATAATATTAATTATAGAGTTAGATATATGTAACAAATTACATAATTTCCACTAGAGCATATCACCAACTCTTTCAACTTTACTATCAAATTCCTTCCCAAAATGCACTTCAACATCACTATTATCCTTTTTGTGTTAGTCTTCTTCCAATGCCTTCATCCTCTCTTTATCCCATTTTAGCATACTGCAAAAATTCAATCGGTGGCCTAGTTTTTCACAATAATACCAGATGCAATCCCTTCCATGTTGGTCTATTTGATCGTCTTCTATAGTTGGATGGTAACTCTTTTTTGCTGGACGTACTTTTTCAATCGGATTTCAATATTTTCTTTTTCCCTTAACATTTTCTTCCATTAAGCTCATCCTTTCCATCTCTGCATTGAGCATGCTACTAGCCACTGAACTCATCGAAACAACGAGTTTTTTAATGCAACCATAGGTGTTTCCAAACTTTTCGGTAATGAACTCATCAAGGCTTATGTCCATCGTCAACATTGTAATTCACGGCTGCCAATTGATTCACGGCTGCTCATTAAGATGCTCTCCAATTGACCACCAACCTTAGGTTTTACTAATCTTCTCATAAGAAGTGCTTCGTTCAGTTTAGAGTTCTTTGCATAAATTCCTTCCAAATGACATATGCAGATGTTTCATTAGCAATAATATGAAACAACGTATTCTCCAGAAAGCATCAAACAACCACCACAGTCTTATTCAAAATTTCTCATTTTTCTTCGGCTATACCAATAGGTTTCCCCTTTCGTTCTTCAATAGTCGATGAAGATCATTAAGATATGAAAAATCCTCCATGTTTGCCATACATAACCCCTAATTTCTTCTATAAAAGTTTTCAACACCCACTTTTCCATAACCAAACTCTTTAAGAAAAATTTGTGTAGTATATCCCAAGAATCCCTGCAAAATTATATTTGAGAAGAGATAAGAAGAGAAGAAATAAATACACAAACAATTTTCTTCAAGTAATTTTTATTTAATCATCAAAATTTACAAAGAAAAACCCCAAAAAATTAAGAAGAAATCTCAATCTCAAAACCCTAGAATAATAGCTCTCATGTTAATATCTATCCATATAGCCTTCCATTTATAATTGCCACTAATATGCATTAGAGATATACTTCCAAGAAATAAAATATTATTTTACAAAATCAAATTATATAAGGAAATTATTATCTATATATTCATTTATTCTCATTCCTGAAATGACTCTAAAATTTTATCTCATCAACTAACATACAAACCAAATCTTTCCTGAAATCAAACCATAATACTTTTCATAATTATTAAATTAATCAATCAAATAATTATCCAACTAACCGATCAATCAATTAATTAATACATAAGTTAAATACCGTGGTGTACATTTTCAACAAATACCACATTCATTTCTTCACTGAACATATAATCACCGAACATTTCCATCTTTTCTTTCCATCCCTTCCATCTTTGACGTGCGACCTTGCATTGCCGATCTTCTTTCCATCAATCTCCCTTCTCGTCCTCAACTTCTCTCACAAAACCTATTTTCAAAAAATCCTATCTGATGGAGAATAATTATTCTACGGAGGAAAGTGAATGGGAAATATCAAACCATTCAATGGTTCATCATTTGTGTATAAAGGAAAATAAGTTATTTTTATTTATTTATTTTTTTGTCATTTTTTTAATTTATTTACATTGAAATTTTCAATATGAAAGTTTATAGGATGGTGGCCTCTTTGAATACGCTATTGGTATTAAGGAGAAAACGGTATTAAATTATAAGGTATTTTTTTGGTACTGAGCATATTTCTTAGTGCTGTAGCACCGCTCTTGACCATCTTCCCTACCCAAAAGAGTCTGACGTTGGTAAGCCATAGACCGCAGTGTATTGGAGCTTCCAACGTTGAGAAACTGAAAAGGCACCAAAAACATAAAACGTGTTGCTAAAAGTACACAAATTCTGTCTTCCTAATACCATAGAAGAAAATAATTAACGAAATAATTTTTTTGTTCTCTATAATACCAAAGTCGCTTCACACGACAATCAATCAAAGCGTAAAATTGTTATGCACGGCGAACAACGCCGAACAACACCATATTTAGGGCCATCAATCATCGAACTATTGTTGTTTAGTGGTTGATCGTGGTGGAAAATGATGTTGGTCGGCGGTTGTTCATTGTGCAAAAAAGAATCGAAAATGAACCTTTGATAGCCAATTAAAATGTCAGGTATTATAAAAGTACATCATAAAATTTAATGGAATAGAAAAATGATATCCATTAGCAACACACTGCATAAATGCGTCACAAAAAACTTCCTTCCACTACCCTGAATTCCGACCCACATCATAAACCCTAATGACTCTCTCGGCCTACTTCAAATCCTCCACCACCAAAACCCTAAGTCTCCTCAACCAACGCCTCCTTTCCTTTGCCTCCATCGAGGAAGCGGCAGCGGAGCGCCGCCGCCGAAAGCGGCAGCTCCGCATGGAACCGCCTCTCCACTCCCTCCGTCAGTCACCCGGCCCTTCCCGTCCTCCACCTCCAAACGAAAGCAACATCAACCACCTCCTTCCCGATTCCACCGCGCGTCTGGTCGGACTCAGGCTCAGTCTTCATAACCGCATCCAATCGCTGATCAGATCCGGTAAAGTTGATCTGGCGAGGGAGAGAGCGAAGGAGGCGATGCGGGTGGGTAAGGTAAGGCCGACTGTCTTCACGTGCAACGCGGTCATGCAGGCGTGTTTAAAGGAGGGGTGGGTCGATGAGGTGGATGCCTTGTTTGGCTTTTTTGTTAGGCAAATGGGAGTTTTGCCGAATGTTGTGAGTTATAATGTCTTGATTAAAGCACATTGTGATGCTGGTAAGGAATGTTTTTTCTTTTTGGTTCATACCGCAGTTTAGAAAATTTGCATTTCTTTCTTTACAATGTTATGATATTGATATGATATAAGAATCATGCTCAAGTGTTTGGGTCAAAAACATTTTCCAAATGGTTGTCGAAGCTCTGTGATAATTTGTTCTTTGGCGAGCAATTGGTGTTAACCAAATTGGGTTACTCCCATTTATAGCTGGGTTCAGTATCCACATTCAAATTCTAAACGAGAAAATAGTAGTTTTTTTTCACCCTAGAAACGATTTTAACATGAAGTATAATTGATGTTAGCAACTCAGAGAATGTTTAACAAAACCATATCTTTCATTGAAATTGATTTTGTTGCTACAATTTGACTTTTTTATTTTATTTAAAGGTAGTAATAAGTTTAAATATCAACACTTGACTATCAAATAGTTTTATGTTTTTACTATTCCTTTTGAAATTACTTTAAAACTATAACTTAATACTACTCATAAGTATTTGTAAAATAAGTTTTTGCTAGACAAGCTATTAGCCTTTTTCTATGGAACATAAACACCAGTGAATATCTTTACTGAATTGGCTGAGTATCGTGTAGAAATCACCATTAACATTTATTAACTGACATATGATTAAATACAGGCCGTGTAGATACTGCCTTAAATATTTACCGTGAAATACTCGACAACGCACCATTCACTCCATCAGCTGTCACTTACCGCTACCTTACAAACGGATTAGTTCACGCCAATCGAATTCAAGATGCAATGGATATATTAAGAGAAATGCATCACAGAGGACATGCAGCCGACTCCTTAGTCTACAACATACTGATACAAGGGTTTATAAACATAGGCAATATGGATAAAGCTTACGAGCTTTTCGATGAACTCAAAGAACAATGCACAGTATATGATGGCATTGTCCATGTAACATTCATGGAGGCTTACTGGAAACAAGGCAAAGACAAAGAAGCAATGGAAAACTACCAATCGCTTCTCGATAAAAATTTCAACTTGAGCCCTACTACTGTAAATGCACTACTGACTACACTGTTAAAACACGACAAGAAGAAAGAGGCCAATAGGCTGTTTCAGATTGTCATAGATAAGCACAATCATCCTACGTTAGTGGCATTGAATAGTGAAACATACAATATCATGGTGAATAAAAAATTCGAGGAGGGAAAGCTCGATGAGGCTATTGAGGTTTTTCATACAGTTGGTAGGAAACCCTTAAACAAGGATGCTGGTTGCTACAACAACATAATTGGAAAACTGTTCGAAAATGGTTTAAATTCAGAAGCAGAGAGGTTATTCAACGAAATGCCTAAAAAAGCGGTGTATCCAGATGCTGCTTCATATGAACTAATGGTGGATGCTTGTTATAGACAAGAGAGAGTTGATGATGCCTTAAAATATTTTGATAAAATGTTGAGTACTGGCGATGAAGGCTACAGTTCGGTGAAAGTAAACACGAATTTCTACAATAAAATGTTTGATAATTTGGTGAAATTTGGCTATGTTTCTCACGCTATGGATATCTTTCGGGTGATGAAGGAGAAAGAAATGAAACCGGAAATAAGGGAAGAGTATAAACCAGTGCCTGATGCTTTTACATTTGAGACCTTGGTTACTGGATTGTGTAAGGTAAGCGATTTTGATAGAGCTAGGGATCTTGTTGAAGAAATGTTGAGCAGGAAGATTGAAGTTTCGAGTCAGTTTTATGAATTTGTTATCGAATCATTTCAAAGTTCTGGAAGAGTTGATGATATAAATAAGCTGTTTCATGTGTATGCAGGCAATGATTTTGCTTCACAATCACGGCAGTTATCAGCTTAATATATTTTTGTACACTATTTATTTAACTTGATTTTTGATCTATGATATTGGAACTTGTTTACATTTGTATTTTTGGTTTTAAGATATTTTTTTAAACGTTAATATATGACTTTTATGAACTTGAACATAATATTGTCAGAAGGTCATAACTTGCTTCGCGAAATTCATGATTCGTTCTTGTTGAATGTCTAGTTCCATTCAGAATGTTCTTTTCCAACAACTTTTGTCATATGTGTAAGGAATAAATAAAGAAGAAAACCATTAATACAAGAAGAAGAAAGAATAAAGAACTCCGAAATTTCAAATTTGAATTTGTGTACAGTTATACTGTGTTTAGGATGCTTTTATTTAGAATCGAATTTATAACTTCAACGACACTCTGAACAATTTTTGTGTGATGATAATTTCTTGTTACGTGAACTTGCCAGTGTTACATGTAAACATGTCCCTCATTGACGCATACTAAAAATTAAAGAAAAACATTTAGCAGACTTGAAAATACAAAAGTACCCTGTTGTTAGCATTGGAGGATGCGTTCTCCAATGTTGTTCGTCACACATATCATTGACGTATACAATTTAAACCAGAATTTTTAGGACAACTTTTTTTTTTCTTCCAAAAAATGAAGTAGACTATAATGCAAAATACACAAGTAAAAATCCAATCTGTGAATGTAAAAATATATACTTTCGTTCTTTTAGAAATACCAAAGTAAAGATCCACAGTTAATTTTCAAACATACTAGTGCAAACATGTGCTATGTATAGGATTGCTTTTTTTTTCAAATCTAGTTGAGTGTATTTTTCACGATTAACTAGAGCAAAAACATTATTTTCAAGATATATTTTACATATAAATATTATTTATATTTTGAGAATTCAAAATTAATTATTCAGAAAATACATTTGTATGTCATTGTGTATGTCTGTACAACTATATTTATGCACCATACAAAAGAAGACTAAAATAATTACGTAATACACTTATAAATAATTATGTAGATGCACACATCAAATTTTAAACTATAAGGCTAAAATATTGATTTGATAGATCATTATTAATAAAATAACACATACAGAATGACTCAATTCAAGTAACTGTGCACATATATAAAAAATATAAAAAAGAACTGCATCACGCATACGATACTGCTGTACAATAATGGAAAAAATTATAAATTAGTCTACATGTGATCAGCAGACCTAAAAGGAAAAAAGACAAACGCTCAAAAAATTTAAGCTATTAAACATTTTATAGTAAAATTAAAATCTTAGGAATATCCAATGATAATATATAATTATATAGTTTACTCTTCCAAGTGTTATTTCATATCCAACAATTTCAGTTGCTAGAAAAACTAATTTTGCTAGTCAGAAAGACGAAACTGCAGTACAAAGATTGATATTAAAATATAAAGAGTTGAAAACACTAAACTAACAACACTGGAATTTCCCAAATCCTTAAATTGGATTGTTCTCCCATTTTTCCTTTACCATTTTCTTTTTTTTGTTAGTATCAATGAAAAAGAACTAGAAATAATAATTGCCGGATCAAGTAAAACCGGTAGAAAGTTATTAAATATTCAAAAGGGGATTTTCACTCAAATTGTTTCTTTGTGCAGAGTAATAAGTTGTAAGAACGACACTCTTGAAAACTTAGTTCGAAGGACAATTTATAGAAAAAAGATAAATGAAGTTATCGTTTTCATTCATAAACAAATAATACTAAATGAATTAATCATTTTTCTGTATAACTCGAAAGGATAGATAAATTTATCGTTGTCCAGTAAATTGTTTCTAAAAATAATTATTCATAAATGTTATTCTTAAACTTGTTACTCTAGAATGAGAAGCTCTTCAACCTAATTTCCACTATTCAAAATTTATAAATTTCATCACAATTTTATAGGAAGGGGGGGATTAATTTAAAAGACAAAAATTTATATATTTTTAGGCTCAAGGACACGACCTCAATATTTTAACCATAATGACAAACATTGTCCTAAAAATTAAGCATATGGACAAACATTCCTTCAAAATTATTTATAAGGACAAACATTCTTTCAAAACTGCTATCGAACTAAAAACTGATACCTAAAAACTGCTACCGATAACTACAAACTGATGCTTAAAAACTGCTATCAATAACTAAAAACTGATGCCTTAATAAAATTGTCCTTCACGTAAAAATACTGAAGGTTCGTCTTTGAGGTTAAAATGCTAAAAAAATTTGTCATTGACAACAATTTATTGTTATGGGAAAGTCTACAACAAAAAGTAATAGAGTTGGTGTGTGGGTTTTTGAGGAATATACATATCTAGCCAAGGTTTAACATGACTAGCGTGTAGATTATAATCTAGAATTTATGTATCTATTTAGAGGTTTAGTGTTTGTGGATAACGCAAAGCCCAAAACTCTTACTTTTCAGCCCACGCATCTGTTTATGGATCCTCTGATACAATCTTTTACACGTCATTTAAACAACACAAAATCAGACGCTCGACTTTGATGAGGCAGCTATAACTGCATTCGCATGTGAGTCTTCTGTAATCATTCGCATGTGAAGCTTAAAAACGGATGTCAGATCTGTGTAAACGAAAAACGTAATAACATTCCAGAAAGCATTATGCTTGTCGATTTGTAAATGTCGCCATCTACACATAACTCCTACTTGTGCAAAGGCAGTTGCGATTTATGAAATTAGCCATGCTAATTTTGGGATTTAGGCCATGAAGAGCGAATGCCCATCATCTGAAGGTGGATGGTGTTTCACAGATCTCGCTGATTTGTTGACGAACTGGTCGGCATAAGAATTGTTAATATGAAAAGCGGTTTCGTCTTATACGTGTAATATATGTATGTATATATATGTGTGTCTATACATATGTATGTATGTATGTATGTATGTATAAAACAAGTGATATTCTGAGCTATACATACCCCCACACACCATGTAGAAGGTAATTTAAGAAGAAAGAATTATATTTTAATAGCATTTTGGAAATCAAGGTCATTGAAGCACTTGAATATGTACGTTTTCTCAAACATTGTTCATTTTTTTCCACAAACAAAGTTTATGTTTTTACTTCTTTTATTTTGTTTATTCAAAATACTTTGTAAAAGATCAGGTTAAATCAAAATATATAGAAAAGTAGCTCACTTTGGCATTAGTTGCTTTATTAGTTACCATATCAATTCAATTTGTTAACGAATTTATCCATTGCATTGACGTCTTAAATTTAGTTTGATTGAATTTAAATTAGTGACAACTCGCACTAAATCGATTTTAGCTCAACTATTAAAGATTATGCATAATTTTCTCAAATGATAATGTTGTTCCCATTATATGGTTCTTATCCAATCATCTGCTAAAAATGTAATACCATCAAAAAGGAATAAGTACAAAATATAGATCCTTTCCATTTATTCTTAGAAAATAAAGATCAATGTTAGTTTGTTTCATCTACTGAATTTATCTATTTTACCAAACCATTTTTTTTTGACATATTATCATGTAAAAATAAAACAAAATAATCTCTACTATTAATAATGAGAATTCAACCAACTATTTTCAATCCTGTCTTTTTTTATTTCCGAAAATACCCTTTTACTCGACCTCTATCCTTTCGTCTTCATTCTGCTTCACATCTCGCATCTACCATCGTTTGAAAAAACTATTTACCAAATCGTTACTTAGCTCATAGTCGACGATGAGCGGTACACACAAAACATATGCTCTCCCTCATCGCCGAACCTATCAGCAGCAAGAAATTACAATTGCTGCATCGTGTCATGCTTCTCAATTGAACGATCGTCATAGTTTGCAATCGACAACTGCTGCTCCGAATCCTTAACTTACTTGGCTTATTCATTTGTTCAAACTTCGGTATCATTAGTCCCTTCAGTCAAGATTAATATTTTTTTTTGCTATCATTTATGAGCATGAATCTATCTAATTGCTTAACTTCCCCTAATCTATAGCAAAATAAATTAAACTTCCCATATTATATATCCATATGTAAACTGTTTAGTTAAATATCTATATGTAGGTAGTTTAACAACCATATTCTGTTATGCGTGATGTTTATCAAATTATCATATTT
This sequence comes from Allium cepa, assembly GCA_030765085.1. NCBI lineage: Eukaryota > Viridiplantae > Streptophyta > Magnoliopsida > Asparagales > Amaryllidaceae > Allium > Allium cepa. The sequence goes on from CM060930.1 coordinate 178,831,285, forward strand.
TAATTGGAAGGGATATTATCCTTCTTTCTTTCTCTATTGTAATTTTTTTTATGAACTTTGTATGAGTTGCAGATATTCACTGTTGTTGATAAATTTGTATTGTACTTTCATTCCAAAGAAGCAGCTATAAATTGAGCACATTATTGCTACACAACGATTTGCACACCAAAAACACTATAGGCATATAACAATAACATACTACTTTTGTTTCATTCTATTTTATGTTCACCTTCTATTTTTGTACTGCAATTCGTCTTATTTTGCAAATCATAAATTTGTGATATATGTCTCAGATTTTTTATTTAGTTAATTCTGAATAGCAGCTTTATTGATAACTAAAAAAGTCCAATACACAAATCAACAACATATAGGTGGTACCCATAATCTTTGCAGCATCAACCATATATGATAAACTAAATATAGCTAGATATTAGATGCATTTACGTGCGATTTATACTTCTAAAAAGGAATTTTCGGATATAGAATCTACAAATCTATAGTCCTTTTAGTATAAAGTTATAACTCTTTGTATCAATACCCCTTTACCATTTCAAAATCTCATACCTTGGTTTAGTATAAAATTTCATACCTTAATTTGAGATTCAATCAATGTAAAAGATACTAAAATTCCTTCAAAAACATAATTAGAATCTTCAACAAAAGGAAAAAAATTAGTACCCATGTTATTTTGTCTATTTTAGATTTTGATGAAGATTGAAAAAATTAAGATTAAAATTAAGATAAGTTTTTTAGACATAAAATTAAATATTTAGGGTCTGGAGATGAAAATATAAATTTTATGGCGCAATGCACATGAACTGGAAATTAAGAAGAAAGAGAATGATACATTATATAAATGACAATTTAGTAATTTTAATAAGATTTTATAAGAGGAGAATGTGTAGTTTGATTCTTCCTCAATAAAAACTTTTTAATTTAAAAGTTGACTCTTTTCATTCTCCTTGGTCGAATGATTCACCATTTAACAATTCATTATAAATATTGTTGCTCTTTCTATCAACGTAAAAAATTATTACTTTTATTAATCTTATTTAGTAAAATTACAATTAACTCAATTCATAAATAAAAAGTAATGATATGAATCCATATTTGTTACCAATAATGCATGTAGTTTTTTATCTTTAGCACAACATTCAAACACTGTGGATAATTTTGAAATCTAACGCCCTAAAAGATAGAGAGGGAGAAAAAAAGATTTTTAAACAACAATCAAAATGCTTTAGCATGATTAGATTAATTTATATCAACCACTAAACCATGCTCATAAGCATTGTGCCTTTTGTGCAATATTGAACCATCATGGATAATCTTGAAATAAAATACCTTGAAAGAAAGAGATAAAACATCGAACCACCATAAGAAATTAATATATGGTCATGATAAAAAAAAAGTTAGAGGCAAATAATATAAGATTAAGACTTATGAAACATAAAACCATATTTTATCATAATATAGAAACATACTCATAAGTAATAATTTTGCAATATTAGTAGGATAATAAAGAAATTATTAACGTGTCTAAATAGATGTTAAGCAATCAACGACATAAGTAGAATAAATCCTTTCATCCCGTCGTACATTGGATAAATAAATTAGAATATAATAAAATTAATTAATAAAGGTATAAATTAAAGTTTGGATTGACGTAAAGAATGATATTACAATAACATAGAATGAAGACGAATGAGAAAGATATGAAATTAAAATAATGGAGAAATGAATTTGAAATGGTGTAAAAGTAATACATAGAGTAGTAAAATAGACAGTAATTCAAAAAAATTAGGAAAATAATAAGTAGGATGAATATGTAAAGGTTAAGTTTTTTTTGATAATATGTAAAAAAAATGTACTAGGAAAGAGACCGGAAGATAAAACGAAGTGTGTTGGTTACAAAGTAATTATGACGTTGTAATTGATGTAAGGATGAAAAATATGCAAAACAAAAAATTTAATTGTCAAAAAATAGGATTTAACTCTCTAACTTATGAGAAAAAAAAGAAGAATGGTTAAACATTAAAGTACTTATACTATAAAATGGATGGCTAGTATTTGTTTGAACCAAAAATGTCACACAACCAAAAAAAGTAAGTAAAGAATAAAAAACGAAGAAATAAATGGAAAATGAGCCAGAAAATAACACACAACAGTTTATAATGGTTCGACAAACAAGACCTACGTCTACTTAATGATTTATTGCGTATATTCTGACTTGGAGGCAGAAGTTCTTATGAATCGGTACAACTCCTGTGCAGTTAATGCGCTTGGTAGATTCAAAGTAGTGGAGGTGCAAAAAGTCATAGCGGGGATACAGCGAGAATATAGAGGGATATAGCGGATGGCTCTAAAATAGCATATAAAACTCGTACTTAATGTTTTTACAAATATATAAATGGTAATTAAATGAAAAATTATCATTCAATTGAATTATAAATAATACGTAAATAATTTTTTTTTTGCATAGCCAGTGGGGTTAAAAATAGACCCCTACCATTTTATTGATATACCAAGAGAGTTGTACAAAGATGAGAAACCAATGCCACCAAAAGGTAGCAAGAAACGAGGAAACAAGAAAACTAAGAAGACACAGGCATATCAAACAACAAAGGAAAGGAAGGAAAAAAAAAACAGAGGAACACAATAAGTCACCAACATCAAGATAGGTCGGACAGAAAATCAGGCTCAAAGACATGGATAGAAGCAGCACTTCCATATCTCAAACTCTCCATAACGCTAGTTTTCATTTGCGTGACAGTCTTTCTTTTTCCATTGAAAATAATTGCATTTCTCTCCTCCCAGATTATCATTAAGAAAACTTTCAAGGTGAACAACATAACAAAGGTAGATTCAACTTTCCATCTTGTTGCCTTGAAAATGAGATCCTATTCTATCTCACTAACCAAACTAACCCTCCTAGAAGTTACGACAGAGTTAATCCAACACCATAACATGCCGACGAAAGAACACCTAAAAAAAAAGATGAAGAGTATCCTCTTCCTCAGGCTGACAGAAAACACAAGCAGTATCGATGTTAAGGCCTCTCTGACGCAGTTTAGTTCGTTTTCAATGAATTACTGAAAATCTTCCATAGGAGAAGAATTTTCCGCTCATTATTATGATTAAGCCAAATTCACTTGTGCCAACTTAGAGTAACTCTGTTAGTTTGAATAATTAGCTGTTTGTACATGTCACCAATCCTGAACCTGTCACTACAATATGACCATGATATACCATCTTCAGGTGACACTAAGACATGACAACCACTCAAAACATTCCATAGTTGTCTGAAAATCTGGTTACAAGTGTACGGCAGCACAGAAACACCGTCAGAGATGTAATTATGAGCATAAGCATCATGAGTTATACCAGTTTGGACTTGTTGATTATATGTTAGAAAACGACTCAAGATTATTCATTCCTTCACCCATGGGTCTCGCCAGAAGGAAATACAACCATGAAACCAATTTTAGCTTTAGCAAAAGCGAGGAAAACAGATATGAGATTGAAAATGCAACGCCTTATCCAACTACAAGATTGAGGAATTGCCATTGTCCAGAATTTTTTATTTCCAACAATATACTTGTGTGACCATTTAACCCATATACTGTCCTTATGATTCAAGAAATCGTCAATGTGTGTGACCAAGGCCGCACGATTCCAAAGGATCATATTTTTAATTCCAAGACCTCCTTTAGACTTTGGAAGTTCAAGCTTGGTGAAAGCACAAGGAGTAAGTTTTCTAGAGTTTACTGATCCATGCCATAAAAAGCTTGACATAGCACTCCTTATCATTCTGATCAACTTGGTAGGAAGAATGAAGGATCTAGACCAGTAGACAGTCATGGAGAAGATAATGGCTTTAATAAGGGTAAGCCTACCTGCCTGACTAAGGAACCTGTTAGTCCAAAGAGAAAGTCTAGCAGTTATTCGTTCATACAAAGGAATACATTGAGCAATCGAGATTCTTGAAGTAGCCAAAGGGATACCTAAGTACATGGATGTATCAACCCGATGTGTGATGGATGTGAAGTTAGAAATCTGAGAGATCATGTCATTACTTACACCAGCTATCATAAGATCTGACTTAGTTAAGTTAATTGCCAAACCAGTGATTTTGTAAAATATATTGAGGCTCTTCATAATAGAACTAACTGTCATTATAATTGGCTTAAAAAAGACTAGTAAGTCATCGGCAAACATCAACGAGGTGATAAAGGGATCCCTACATTTCGGGTGGACCATGAACCTACCATCTTGAACATGCTGGAGCAGAATTTGAGTTAGAACTTCCATAACAAGAATGAATAAATACGCAGACAAAGGATCTCCCTGCCTAATACCCTGTTTGCTTTGGAAATATCCTTTGTTGCTGTTATTAACCATTATAGAAAACCAAGGAGTGGAGATGCAAGTTTCAATCCATGCCACAAAGTGTTTAGGGAAATTCATTAACCCCATTATTCTAATAATTGAATTACATTGCAATGTGTCAAAGGCTTTGGAAATGTCAAGCTTAAACATAGCTCTGGGAGAGACATGTTTGGTGTTGTAGCCCTTCAGTAATTCATGAGACATCAAAACAATATCAAGAATGCTTCTACCAGATAGAAAGGCTGTTTGATTGGAAGATATAACCTTTGGAAGAACTAACTTTAGCCTATTTGCTATAACCTTAGAGATGCATTTGTATATTGTATTACAGCATGATATAGGTCTAAATTCAGAGACACCGCAAGCATTTTTCACTTTAGGAATCAGGGCTATATTAGTTGCATTAATAGAACCAATCATTTTGCATTTGTTGAAGAAAGTATGAACGGCCTTCAAAAAGATTGGGCCAACAATTTCCTAGCATGTAGTAAAGAAAAAGGCATTGAAGCCATCAAGACCTCCAGAGGAGTTAGAATTGAGAGAGAAGAAAGCCACTTTAATTTCAGTGTCAGTAACAGCTGAACATAGGAAAGCATTGTCTTCAGATAAAATTCTGGGAATGTTAATTGTGTCTAGATACTCAAGCTTAGGACTGAATTGATTACTATTGCCAAGCAAATTGCTGAAATATTCAAGAAACATGTTAGCAATTAAGGGTTGGTCAGAGATATACTCACCGTTATCATCGATGAGAGTGCTTATTAGCTCTCGAGACTGCTTAACTTTTAGGGAAGAATGGTAGGAGGAGTTTCTATCACCGTCCTTGAACCATTGCAGTCTCGTTTTCTGCTTTATCATTGAGTCTTCAAGCTTTAAGGCCTCAAAGAGTTGTGATGATAAGGAATCTTCCTACATTGCTAAGTCCTTGTTTAACGTATCAGTCATCATGGTCTCTTGAACTTGGTGGAGTTGTTGCGAGAGATAGGAGGACGTCAAGTTCCCATTACCAAATTTGCTGGCAGACCACTCTTTCAAGTCAGATCTAACCTGTCTAAGTTTACACTACAAGATATACATTGGGTTACCGAATAATATTGTGGACCAAGCCTTACTAACAATTTGAACAAAATCAGGGTGAAGAGCCCAGGCATTAAAAAAATTTAAAATGAGATTTTCTTTTTCTCACAGCAGCACCGAAAGAAAGAATTTGGGGAGAGTGATCAGATAGACCTGGCATCAGAAGGAGATTAAACATATTGGGCCATTTGGAAAGAGCAGCTTGATTAGAAAAGGAGAAGTCAATTTTGGAGAAAGTGCGCAACATAGATCTACTAGAGTTATTCCATGAGTATGGGGCACCCACAGTAGTGATCTCAATAAGACTAGAATGGGATATTGAACAACTCAAGGGCCTAATATTTCAAATGGATAAGGGATTGCCACCAAGATGGTGAGATAGAAGGAAGGAGCAGTTGAAGTCTCCAGTTACTAACCATGGATGTGTTTCTTGTCTGAAGGAAGGAAGGAGATTCATAAATGATTGTCTTGCATTTACAGTGTTTAGACCATATATAACAGTAAGGTAAAAAGAAGAGGAAAAAGATAAATGGAGACAGTGGAAATGAATAAGTTGAGAAGTTGTAATGATAGTAGATAAAGTAAAGATAGCGGGATTATATAATACAAGAATTCTACCATAAGGAGCTTCAGAAAGGTTATGAATCATCATCCACGAGGGGTTAATGAATCGAGCTGCCTTGGAAGAGAGAGTAGCATCAAGTTTGGTTTCCAGAATTGCAAGAAGACTTAGAGAATGAGTAGAGATGATTTTTTACACTGATTTAATTTTATTTCCGAGTGGGCACCTCTAATATTCCATGCTCCAATCTTGTCTAACATTGATCAACAAATTGTTTATTACGTAGTTTCTTTTTGGAACCCCTGGTTAGAGGGGTTATTTGGGCATTTGATTCAGGATACGATGATGTAGTAATTGTTCCACCGCTTGGGTTAAGGTCTAAAGAAGCGGGGAGTTTAGATTTGGATCCTTTGCTGTTTTTAGCTAGAGAATTACTAGATGGCTGCATCACAACCAGATTAGGATTACTGGATGAGGGATTTGAAGTGGAGAGGATAAGAGATGGAGGAGGGGATTTCCACGCATTAGGAGCATGGATCTAAGAATAAGGAAATTCAGATTCGAGGAGAGATGCAGAATCAGTTGATGTTGCAGTTATAGAAGATACAGCACCACAATTGGTATCCAAAATGTTGTGCACGTGCACAGAGGGAACGTACACAAACTTGACTTGAGACGTTGAAGAATTCAAATTAGCTTCAGTTGACATTTCAATGTTGGAGGTAGATGGTGTCAATGACAGAGAACTATGGGTGGGAGTTGGAATATCAGCAAAATTGGTTTTGCATGGTGTATCTGTAATGTTTGTTTCGGGGCTAGTAGATGGAGTTTGGTGTGAAGAAATAAGTTGTTTAGGTTCAGTAAGTTTTTCAACTGTGGCACCAGTTGGACAATGCTTACCAGAGCAATTCACTATTGGAACAACACAAGAAATATTTCTCAATTCCATATTTCTGTGAGCATTTACTTCTGTATCATTTTCTTCTGGTTCAATCTCATACAATTCAGCAAGGACTTGAAAACCATTATTACACTGCAAGCTAGAGTGATCAATCCCAGTGATTAACTCACCATCTTCAGCATCAAGAATAGGAATATCATTTTCAATTTCTCCTTCCTCTAGAACAACATTACATGGTTTCATTTTTTTATCATTATTAATGACTACATGATCATCCATAACATGGTCATTTTTCACTAAGGGTTTAATCTCTGTCTTTTATTATTATTCACAACTCTCCATTTTTGTTTCCTCTGCCTCATAATTTTACGCCCTACCTTACTATTTTCCTTCAACTCATTATCATTGGCATCGATTGAACTATTTATTATTTCATTCTTCTCATTAACCATAGTAGAGAAATTATTATCACAGTTCGACACTGAATGTCCAAATACACAACATCTAGTACAAATATCAGGTTTCCAATGATATTCAATATGAATATATTGGGTTCCACCATCAAGAAGCTGCACTGGGAAGGAATCAACGAGCCCACGATCTGGTTTAATCTCTATTAAACACTTTGCATAGGATAGCCTTTCCAACTTCTCTGTCGACTCGTCCATACAAACAAGTTTACCCAGTCTGTTAGCTAACCAATTAATCCCAATACGTGACCAAGAAAACATAGGAATATTCGAAAATTTTACCCACACTGGCACAGAAGAAATACTTTCGCAGGCATTACCTACATATGGATCCCACTGCTTGACAATAAACAGTTTGTTACGCATTACTATTAGGTCACCTTGCAGGATTCTGGTCCTATCATCATCACATGCCAGATGAAATAAGAAAAGGAATCCATTGGAACGGACTTTGATAGAACCTTTCAGCTTCCAATATTTTTTCAGAAAATTAATAACAGTGGTATAAGACAGCGGTTTATCAAGGAAAAATCCAACCAGATAAATACTCCATTCTTGAGTGCCAGCATCAATCACACTGGTAGGTGGAATCATAATACCATTTGAGAACTCAGGGGACATCTCAACTGGTATGTACTTCCCTGCGTTACTCGGCTTACGCTTAAAAAGGGAAGTCCATTGCAGTTGAGAATGATGATGCAGAAAAGCTGGAAGAGGAGAGGAGGAGGTAAGTGGAACAGAAGAAGAAGATGGGACAAGGTGGGAAGGCACAGAAGAGAGAGGAGGAACAGAAGTAGATGATGGGTTAAGAAAGGAAGGCACAGCGGCCAGAGGCGGAGGGGGTGTCAGGAGAAGGACGGTGATGGTTTGATGGAGAAGACAGGTGAGGTAAGGTGGTGGAAGCAGGAAGGACGGGTGAGATAGGAGGAAGGACAGATACAGAGGTATGGTACTTTAAATAAACAAAAAACTGTTATATAACATAATTGAATTTAGTAGAATATTAGAGTATTTTCATTTCTGAAAATATATTAAAAATTAAATCAAATAAATTAATTTCACAATTTTATAATGTATAAATGCAATTTTTCAATTCATTTTATTAAAAAAGATATAGCGTGAATAGCAGAATATAGCGGAAATAACGAGATATAGCGGAAATAGCGGGGATTAAAGTGGAAAGGCTATATTCTGGGGCTATATGGAAAAATCGTAGCGGTAGAAATCCGCTATGAGATATAGCGGGTTTGTAGCGGGGTAATAGCGAGGCATTAACTACACAGTACAACTCTGACATTTAATTATAGGAAATTAAGAGTAAGAAGAACAAGAGGCAAATGATTTGAAGAAATGAGCCATGCCCTTCTATATATAGTGGTAAGAAGCTAAAATCTTGCCCAAAAGATCTCTACCTCATTTTCCAAGCCGTAGACCGATTCTTTAAGAAAGTAGTGCATTTTCTTAGGAATTTGCATGGGTCGGTACGACTCTAAGTGCTTGCGTCAGTACTAACCCGAAAGATGGACAATGTGGTCATCCTGAACTCTTCGCTTTGGCTCATCTTATGGTTAGCTTCGTGATTCTATAGTTGTTGGCACCAATGTTAACTTGTTTCTGATTCTAAATGATGGATCCATGGAAGAATAGAGTTGTTGATTCAAGTGTTCATGAAGATCAATAGAGAATTGCATTAGAACAATAAAACAACATTGAGGTTAGGCTTTTAACATCATGTAGGGCACATAGGTAGAAGATGAGCGAATATGGGGGTGAAAACATGGATCGGTACCGACCTAAGGAGTGGGGTCGGTACCGACTTACAACTTAGATGGATTCCTATTTCTTTTGGCTTGAATTAGCTATGCTTTTGTCACGTGGCTCATTTTATGCTTAGTTTCTGGACTCGGGGGCTATCTCTCTGGGCTTCCTGCCTTGATAACTCCAAGTTCGACTTATCTAGTTTGTCCGAATATTACCTAGTCAAAAGGCTGGATAATTGTCCACTCTGTGTTTCGAATGGTCGTTATCCTTTATGTCTATCATTTCCATGAAGAGTTATGTCTTGTTTTACCAGCATCTTGGATTATAAATTTGGAATGCACTATCGTAATCTTTCATTTCGAGCTTGCCAATTCTATACTGAACGTCCAATCTGATTCCCGAACATCCTATTTCCCCGTCTTTGGTATGTTGCTTCAGCGTTCATTAACCCATACAGCATGACCAGATATCAATACAGTCCCAAGTTGGTAATAAAACTAGTATATGGGACATGCATCGGAATCTGGTTGTATCCAAAGTATGCATCCACAAAATGAAAGCAATTCATGTATGGCTGTTGAATCCACCAACTGGTCAATTCTTGGAAGCGAGAAGCGGTCCTTTGGGCATGCCTTATTTAATTCAGAATAATCGATGCACATCCTCCATTTCCCGTTAGCCTTCTTCATCGAGACAGATTTGATACTCATTCCGGGTATAAGACTTCGCGAATAAAGCCAATGTCCTTCAGCTTCTTCACTTCTTCCTTGAGTGCAGCCAATCTCTTCGGACCCAAAATGCGACATTTTTGTTTCACAAGAACGCGTTTGGGATTTATATTTAATGCATGGCTCGCTATATCCAACAAGATCCCATACATATCCGGATGTGTCAAAGCGAATAAATCCAAGTTTGCCCACAGAAAGCAAATTAATTCCTTCATCATCCTAACACCAAGCTGCGATCCGACTTTCAAGATTTGTGCTAGATCACCCTGACTGATCGGGATATTAATCATTAGCTCGGCTGGAGCTGCTCTTCCAACCATTGCCTTTTTTCGTGGGTCCATATCCTTATGGAACTGAATGTGCCTGCCCGAGCCAGGGCTCTGGCATTAGTTGTTGTGCGTCTATGTCCTTCATGCAGAGAGTCCCCTCCGCACCTTTTCCTTTCTCTCTTTACCTTGCCTCTCTTAGCTCGGCGATGTAACATTCGCAGTCAGTCACCTGATCTCACTGGACAACCTCTATGCCATTCTCTATAGGAAACTTCATCGTCAAGCACTAAGGAGCTACAGCCGCTCTGAATTCAGCTAGGGTCGGTCGGTCCAAAAATACATTGTAAGCTGAGTAAATATCTCCAGCAAAAAAGGCACAACCCGTACTTGCATGTGGTTGCCCTTACCAAGTCCCACTAGTAATTCTACATATCCAATTGGCTAAGTAGTCATCCCGTTGAACCCCTATAATCGTGATTTATAAGGTTTCAAATCCTTCGCCTCCAAGAGCATTTGATCATAAGCTTTTTTGAATAGAATTTTGACCGAACTCTCACTGTCAGCCAGCACCTTACGTATAATAGCAAGGCCAATCGTGGCCGTGTTAACAAACGGGTCAATCGTTGGGGCATCCATCCCATCGGTATCTTTGTTCTTGCAAAAAATGTCGTCAGTCATAGTTCTGCATTGTTTTGCCTGAGTTCCATCCTCAACTGCAAGGCAGCTCTAATCCACAACATGCTTTACAACACCAAAATATTTGTCCATTTCAGCTAGACTTTTATCGACTGGGTGCGGCCCACCGATGATGGTATTAATCGCTAAACGCCTTTCAGGCCACCTAGGTTCATTAGCACTAGGATCGGCTTACCCCGGTTGGGAAGATGACCCAGGGGATTAGGTTTCTTGCCTGCCATCCTATGGGGCTTTCATATATTATTGCAGTTTCTACTTACATGTCTGCTCCTCAATCATGTCTCGTAGGTGTCTTCACTCATTAGTATTGTGACCGTGGGTCTCGTGGAAACTGCAGAACTTTTTAGACTTTCTCTCCTTCTCGGTTGATTCTCACAGAGCCGGCTTTCTGTGCTATTCGGTTCCTTGAATTGCTAAATAAATATTCTCTATCGAGTTGTTAAGTTTGATATAGCTGTCGTACTTAGGAGTCCTAGTACTATTCCTGGTATCCGGCTTTCGCTTCTTCGCCCCATCATTATTCGGCTTCCGACTATCATCCTTACTGCCAACAATCACATCTACATTTCCAAAATTTCCTCCCGATTTCTTTACAATATCTTTGCTTTGTACTACTCCAGCTGAACTCCCAACCTCGGTTCTCCGTGGACATTTGCGTGCTTCTTCCAAGCGTAAGTACTCGTCTGCCTTTCTATATAAAACATCCATCGTTGGTAGGGATTTCCTTTCCAACCATTCCCTAAAGTCTGTATTAGACTGAATCCCCTTGATTAGCGTCATCAGCATTATGTTGTCCTTGGGATCTATAACTTCTGTCATGGTTGCGTGGAACCGATTTAAGAAATCCTTCAACAAATCACCATCAGCTTGGAAGAGGTTTGATAGAGACATCACATGTTTCCGACGTGAAGTACGTAAGCGAAATTGCTCTATAAACTTTTGTGACAACTCAGTAAAAGACGATAAGGACCTCGGTGGAAGTCGAGTGAACCATATTGTATAGCTTCTCCTTCTAGGAAAATTGGAAAACAACGCCATTTCATGGCATTGGAAGCTCTGGCAGAATCTATATGCCACCCATATCTCATCAAATGATGTCTAGGATCTGTTGTTTGTTCATACAACGGCATAATCGGCATTATAAACCTTTAGGAATATGTCTTGCGTAGGATGTTCTCAGTAAATGGATTTGGACTAGGAGAGGTACCTCACTTATCATTGGTTTTGAAGCGATTTTCACTTACAAGTCTCTTGACCAAATCTTCTAAGTACTCAGGTTCCATGGATTTGAACGAGACAGTAGTCGAGATACGTCCCAAGTGTTCGGCCCGGTGAACGCACTTGGTTTGGATCTCGACACCTAAGCTCCCCAGCCTTCGAAGGACCTACTCGTCCAATAGTTCCCCCTATTTGACTTCCATGAGCTGTATCATCATCCGCAGCACAATTTTCTAGATTATAATCATCAATAGCATGTCTAGAAGTCAAATCCACACTACCTTCCAGATGACAAGCCTGGGGCCCACTATCATCTGGGTTGGTACTGACCATCCTCTTGGGTCGATACCAATCCACAAACTCATGCCCCGAGTTTGTCTTCCTTTTTGGTACAAAGTTCCAATTGTGTTTTGAGTCTTTCTACTTTTTGTCTCATATCATATAAGCACCGCTCAGGCTCATATCATCAGGGCAGTGGTTAAGATTCTAAGTTCGGCTGCCAGTCTAGCCGAGACAGAGGCAGCCAGAATAGGAGTAGTTATGACCGAGATTATCCATCATGTAATTCTACTTCCAAACTTCATTCTAGATCTAGGTCTCCTCCTCCAAGAGGTCCAGACTGGCTTCCTGATCACTGGAATGACTTGCCACCAGGAAACACTTTTCGTACACTTCCTCTACCTACTAATCTGATACAACATCTGGCACCGTCTTATCCTAGTCGTTCTTTAGATTGTAGGCACCAAAAGAGTGGTTCTGAGACTTCCCATCATAGACCTAACAAGGAAAATGCTGAAGCTCCAATCGTCATTGTGGGGGCAAGAAATCGCGGCCAGCGCCCGATTGACCGAACTGAAAAAACAATTTCCTAATATTTGCTTCGATGGGCTCAGTTCATGCCCAACTTGAAGAGAATTCTGCCTGATGTCCAAGACATGACCATTGCTTATGATAGTGATGTTCATAACTAGTGTAACGAATGGTCGCGAGTGGCTGAGAAGATATCCAAGGTATCAAGGGAAAGGCAACTCAAAATTGAGAAGCAGAAACTGATCGAGGACGATAACAAAAAAATCATAGCTCATCTTGATACCGAGGTCGAGAACTTAAGGAAGTCTTAAGCCAAAGCTGAGAAGAAATCCAAGGATGCCATCAGAGCACTTGAAGAAGAGAGAACTAGGCATCGATACAAGACAGAGAAAGCATTCAGTCAGAATCATGATCTTGTGTTGGAGAGAGATGCCGCTGACATGAATGTTGCCGAACTGAAAACCAAGCTCGAACCCGAAATGAAAGAAAAGGGTGAGACCCACCAATAGGCTCAGGGCTACTACAAAGAGTTGCTTACTGCTTGGGGCAAAAGAAAAAGGCGGTTAAGCGTGCTAAAGATGTGGATGCACTTGTAAGAAGAGAGGTTGAGGCCGCAGAGCAGTGGGTGATGGAATGATTCGAACCAATGCTAAACAAGTACAACACTAACATGCTCAAATTCCATAATTTTTAGTGGTTCAACTATGATTACCCCAGAATCATGGCTCAAGCTTGGGAACAAGTCACTGTTGAAGAGAAAGAATACCTGAAGGGTAGTGAGGTGGAACTAGACTAGCTTGAGAAAGAGGTCCTGGTAGAAGACGAGCCTAAGGTGTTGAAAAAGGGCAAACTTCAGAGCTAGATGCGATAGTGCAAAAAGATTTAGGTGAAGGCTTCAGATCATTGCCTCAAGATGCTACTGTTGGGGGCACCCCTGGGCTCTAAACTACTCCTGATCCATCCACCATTCTAGGCTACGATCCAGAGAATTTCCATATGCATAAGCCTACTATCCTTTCTTCCAACCTGATGGGGAATTCTGATAGAACTCTGGCCCACACAGAACCCTAAACAGAAGAAAGCGTCTCATCGACTTCCCCAGTACTTAAAAGGGTTGACATGTCGCCGATCGACGTCATTAATCTATCCTTTTGTCTCTTAAGTTTTAGGTCAACCATGAATCATCCTACATCCCAATGAGGACTCTCGTCCGTGAAAAGAAGTACCTGCAACAAAATCAGTAACTGTTACAATTCCAACAATAATCCCAACCATCGCGGTTGAAGAGACTCCTAGCCTTGATGAGTAAATAATTGATGCTTTACTGGACGAGAGGACATGTGGAACCAAGTATCATTGGCGTTTCTCAGACCCTGTCGGGTCACACCATGAGTTCGATTGAGTAGGAGCTGGTCCTGGCCAAAAAGGTTAAGTTAGAAAAAATAGAGAACATTCCTCCCCCTTTATCCATAGCCCTGCCCGGTCAGCCTATCCATGTTCCAGTCTCTATTCCTCCACCCGGAAACACTGAAAGCATGCCTGCTGGATATGGCAGAGCACTCCATCTGAGGGTAAAGGAAGTGGTGAAAGAGTAAGGAAACAACCGGAAGGATCCAACACACCTTCTTCTGCGGTGAAGAAAGAGAAAAAGGAAAAAAAGAAGCCCAAAAGGTGATTGTCCATCTTATTTGCGCCTTTTTTTGTATAACAATGCTTTAGCTTTTCCTAATTTCCTTCTTTTGCTTTGTTTGGTCAGTGTAGCGCGGATTCAGCCTCCTCTTTTGCTTTTTTTTTGGTTTAGGCATAAATAAACTTGTACTTACCTTTCCAAGATCCATTTTGAAAGTTAATGACAAAGACTTTCTATTTCATCAGATCTTTATGTGAATTCACCTAAGCTGTTTTAGAAATGCACTTTCAATTAATGCATATGATCCATTTCTTTTAGTGATTATTATCAAACTAAATCCGTAGCATGTTCTGTAATTTACCAGCCTTTCGTCTTTCTTGTGAAAATAAAGTAATTGTTGAAGTGCCAAACTCTGGGCATTATGTGGGGTCATCTACAGAACAGTAGTTCGGGTATCCTTTTCTTGGATAATATCCAATTGCATCTAGCTTTGGGTACTAGTTTGATTAACTACTTAAGTCGTAATACGTACATCCTCATCCAGGATGTTCACTTCCAATCATGCCTAACTCTAGTCGTCGATCCAAAGTTCAAAGGTAGGATCCCACCTTAAGTCTAGTATGGACCATTCATTTTTCCTACATCGGGCAAAAATGTGAAGGGTTGATGGTCTTATCATGCAATTCTGGTTTAACTCATGCCCTCAATCCAAGGACAAGAGTTGGGCAAGTGAATGGTCGTATACTTTTTCTTGGATTTACACTCCTGACCTTACATCAGGGGAGAGAGTTAGTGTACGGATGGTCATGTCACATTCGGTTTGAGTATATACTCCTGCCTCCAATCCAAGGACAAGAGTTTGTTGGTATCCATCTTTGGATACCGAGAAGAACTTCAAGGGTTCAATCATGAACCACAGAAGTTTGGTTGGAACCTATCTTCGGGTACCTGCACACTTGCATGTAGATTCATTCGAGTCGGTCAAGTCAGAACTCTTAGGCAATGCAAAGACAGACTGGGAAGCCATTTATTAAAAAAGGGAAATGAAAGTGTAACGATCCATAAATTTTAATAATTTTTAATAACGTAATTAACTGAAATTTTGTGAAATTTAAATAATTTAATTTGGAAATAAAAATTTAATATTTGGAATATGTCTAATTAAACATAGCAAATAGTAAATTTTCATCATGAAATATGGAAGTTTATTTTATTGTGTAATTTTAAATCGGTTAAAAATTGATGATAATAAATTTTTTCCAAACCTGAATATTTTTACATAATAAATTTGTAAATCATCTTC
Source organism: Allium cepa (assembly GCA_030765085.1). Classification (NCBI taxonomy): domain Eukaryota; kingdom Viridiplantae; phylum Streptophyta; class Magnoliopsida; order Asparagales; family Amaryllidaceae; genus Allium; species Allium cepa. The sequence goes on from CM060930.1 coordinate 178,847,099, forward strand.
TGATTGAGATGTCATATTTCGTTTCTCCAAATTTGGACTTCTATTGCCCCATTTATCTTAATTCCGGTGTTTAGCTGCATTTTCGAAATCGATTATTGACTTTTGATAGAATGATCGTACCACTGATATCTGTATACTGTTTTGATCGGCTCATCATGCTGATCTCCGCAGTATTTTATTTATGCATTTCGGAGTTCGGTGCGTGGAAAAATCAGCGAAATGGTTATTCGTATCGGTAACCGTTTTGAGCCTGTTGGTTTCCATATGTATTCGTTTGCCACCTTATTATATCAACAGTCTATTATACCAATAGTCTCTAGCATTTATATTTCTTGAATTCAGCTGTTGTGTCTTGTCCCTTCGTTGTCCACTTTAGCCGGCTTCCAACTTTTCAATATTTCGGTGCCCTGTTACTTTGAGATTTTATTATAAAAATTTATTTTAGTGCTAGCTAGTCATCTTCTTCTCCTGTAACTTTCTTTCGCCTATCTCCTTAGTCTAAAATAAAAGTGAGTAATGTTTGCCTAGAAATCCAAAGCCGATCCACTCCTTCCTCCCATCATCCTACCTCTCAGCCTTCCCATCCTAACCACCTACCCAATGCCTTACTAACAACAGCCGCCAAACCCTGAACTCGAGCTCCTCCCCTCGCCGTGAGCCACCTCAGCCGATCCCGCCTTCCACCCTATCGTGCCACATGGCCACCTGACATCCTCCTCCCCCTCTCTTCTCCAACAACCCAACCCAAACAACTCGGCTTCCATCTCTTCCTCGTCTTTGAATTTGTTGAAGGTAACGTGTTTATAGTATTTTAAAATATGGTTTATAGTATATATATTGGTTAGTATGATTTTATTTTGTAGCTGATATTTTATTTTTACATATATATTAGTTTCTATATATCATGTGTCTTTTACATATATATATATATTTATATAAGGGGCTATTTAATCCATTGGTACATTTATATATAAGTTTATAAACTATATATATGATTGGTCTATTTTATATGTAAAAGCTTACATAGGCTGTATGATATGATATATATAAAAGTGTGTACATTTGAAAAGAAAGAAAGATATGTATGTTGTATATATTAATTTTATTCAAGTTCGGTCTGTTATATATAAGTTTATATGGATTATATGTTAAGTTAGTTTATATATATATATATATATATATATATATGGTTGGTGTAGGTTAATACTGTTTATATATTAGTATTATGTATTATATAATGTATTAGTATATATAAGATCATATATATATATAAACTTGTATATATCTTTGGATTCTTGGTTTATAAGTACATTGGTATACTGATATGTATGTACAAGCTCATATTGATTCTTTGATAAATATTGATTTTAATATAATAAGTATGTTTCACTACATATATATTTACAGTAATATATTTACAAGGTATATTATAAGTCATACATATAATATATATTAGTTATACAGGTTTATTTATAGTGTATATATTCTATGTTATATATAAGTATATGCCTTATATATGTTTAGTTTATAGTAAGTTATTACATATCAGCTTATGTTTAGTTATATATATGGTTTGTATACACTGTTTATTATTCAACTGTTTGTTATAAAATGAAAGCAGTAGTATATATATTGTTATAATATAATATATAGGTTATATAGATATTTTTATGTTATTCCTTTATATAAAGCCATTTTGATAACGTGTGCATAAGCTATATACTAGTCTATATATATTTATACATGAGTTTAGTTTCTATATATTTTTAGAGATTTTATGTGTTTAAATTTAACATTGATTTAAAATTACATATATATAGTTATATACAGTTATATATATGTTCACTTATAACTGATTTTCATCAAGTCAGCTTTGATTTGATTTCGTCTATTCCTATTATTAGCTTTGTTCATCGAATCATGTCCATCTAGCGTTGCTTTGAAATTCATAGCTCATTTCTTTGTCTATCTATATAGCCTCGAAAGGTGAGAAATCGCTCACGATTAACGTTCTTACATTTATTAAATTTGATTTCAATTGAAACGACAATTGAAATATGCTACTGTTAGTTATTTACATTACTATATATATGCTATTATTTGTATCTGTTCACCTGCATCTGACACTATTATTTGTTATTTATATTGAAGATATATGCCAATCATATTCATATCTGTTATCACTATGCAAGTTCCCTGTTAGTATAGAATTCCCTACGGGTCGAAATGATACATACCCGAACGATCTTGTAGAATAAGAAAAAATCATTATGGGTTGAAATGATAAACCCAAGCGATTTTCATTGAATTGGGATTACGGGTTAAAATGATATATACCCGTATATATTTAAATTACGGATTGAAATGATAAATATCTGTATCTTTTGATCATATGATAGAAAATACATACAGACACCGTTGGTGTATATATATATATATTTTGAAATGATTTCCTAGGTTAAAAAAAGATATATATATATATATGGTTTTATTTAAATATTCATTTTAATATTATATATAAATATTATTTTATATATAGTTAAATTCTTGATTTTTAAAATTATATATTTTGAAAATTTTAAAATTATAAGTTAGTTTTGAAATTATAATTTATAAGAATTTACTTATAATTTTACTATTTTAAAATATGTATAAATTAGTTTTAATATAAAATAAGTTTAGGGGAAATTAATTTAAAGGACAAAAATTTGTATATTTTTTGCCTCAAGGACACGACCTCAATATTTTTACCATAAGAACAAACATTCTTCTAAAAATTATTCATAAGGACAAACATTTTTCAAAATTATTCATAAGGACAACAAAACTGCTACCGAACTAAAACTGATACCTAAAAAATGCTACCGATAACTACAAACTGAAACCTAAAAACTGCTATCAATAACTAAAAACTGATACCTACAGAAAGTTGTCCTTCAGGATAAAATATTGAAGGTCTGCCCTTGAGGCTAAAAAACTGTGAAATTTTGTCCTTGAAAATAATTTCCTGATAAGTTTAATAATAATATATAATTTAATAAAGTTTGTTAATATAAAATATGTTTAAGTATTTATTTAAATTTATATTTAAAAATGGATTTTTTAAATGATTTTTATAATTAAGGTTGAGAAGATAAATTTGAATTTATTTGAAATTGTATTTGATTAAAAAATTTATATTTAAATTTGAGATTCTTAAAGGATATGATTTTATAACCTAATTTTGGTTTAAGGTGATTAATGAATATTTCAAGTTTAAATAAATTGAAGGAAATATTTAGTTTATTGTAATTTGGGGTTTTTAATGATATTGGGTTTATTAAGTGAATATTTCAAAACTAAATAATAATGAAGTTAAATTAAGATATATATATATATATATATATGAAATTATCAAATTTAGTTTTAAAATATTAAATATATAAAGCTTTGAATTATATTGAAATTGAAATGGTTTATTTTGTATTCCAAATCTGTATTTGAAATCGATAAAATTTGAAATGATTTATTGAGAAACTGAATTAAATTGAAATCGATGTATTGAGATTGAATTAAATTTTGAATTTTGGAACTCATGTTAATTTGAATTGATTTGTGAAATTTGAGGAAGCTATTTTATTTTACATAAAGTATTTTTAAATTATATTTAAAACTATTTAGATATTTTACTTTAGAATTTTTTTAATATAAACTATTTTAATATTCTAATTATTTTATTTTATATAAACTATTTCAAATTATAACTATTACATATACAAACTATTTAATATATAAACTATTTTATTTATAAACTATTTTATTTTATATATATATACTATTTTCTATATCTAAATGGTTTGAGTGGGAAGTTATGTCTCAAAGTATTATGACTTCGAAGTATTATGATTTTAAAGTATTATGATTTCCAAAGTGTTATAATTTTGAAGTTTTGTCATTTTGAAAGTGTTGTAACTTTAAAAAGTGCTATGATTTGGAAATGGATATCTCTTAAGTGAATAATGATTTCGTATCGATATGGTTTTTGGAATGATACGATATTTTGGTTTTGAAGTATAAACTATTTTGAAATGGCCACGGTGTTATAATAAGGTTTGGTTGTTAAAGAGACCAGGATCGGTTATTGTCATACTCTTTGCCAATGCCGAAAACCACTTTAACAACCGTGTATGCGGTGGAGATTTCAGAATGAAGTAGGATGGTAGCGACGATCCTTTATGCGGTATATACGTGGATCTGACTCCCATAAGTTAGCATAGGGTGGCTAAAATAGGAGGAATTGATGGGCCAAGTGAGGTAGCTCCTCCGACCGGACACACTTCTTCGATTGCCATTCTGTTACTTTAGGATTGATTTGGTGCGCGCCTTGAATTGAGAGTGTCGATCGAGGCAGGCAGTAGTTGCGGCTATGCGTTACCACCAGCCCGAAAGTGTAATTGGTATATCTACCCTGGCATTGCCTAGTTGTGCCGTGTCACCTATCATATCGAGACCACTACGAGTTTGTTTTGTACCATGCCTATGGATTGCCCTCTGACGACGTCCAGTACGGGGGAGATTACGGTATTGTATAGACTATGCGAATATAAAATGTGTTAAGGGGGATATGGGTAACGCCTTAATGCTATTTAATAGTTTACTTTACTATAGACATATTATAATAGCGTATTGTACTACATAGTAGATAGTTCCATGGATCCTTAGAGTATGGCCATCCCAAACATCCTTTGAGTTACTTGTATTTTAGTTGATATTTCACTTGAGTTGGATTTATTGATATAAGAATGTTAATCCTGACTCAAGTGTTTTGTGTTTTTGCTTTACGCTCGGGTCAGACTGAGTGTCTTAGCATTCGAGATTCACCTTTGGAGTTGGAGCTTGGGATGGAGATCCATCTATCTATTCAGCTTGCGGTTATTCAGTTGACTCCTTTGCTATATTCTGATCTTGACTATTGTATTGATACTTCAATGTATTCATGACTTCTGTAGTATTTTTATTTCTACTCTGTTATTTATATAGTAGCTTCATGAACTACTATTCATTTGTTTCCCCTCCTTATTGTTATATTACTCTGTGTTTATGATTCTGTGATTGATTTATTTACTGTATATGCTGAGTTTTGCCAAATATAAATTAACAATCTGTTATTTTGAACAATTCAAGTCCGACATGTGTGGATGCGAATGACACGAAATATCTGGATTTTATAGGCTTGTCTTATTACATGCCTTCATTCAATTACGTACCAATTTATTCCTAAGTGAAATAGCATCATAAATGCTCGCTATTCCATGCCTTCGAGTGAGATCCCATCAACTTTTGCAGGCCTAAAAGTTCCATATCTAATCTTATGTTCTATCGCGTACGGACCTTCCTATGTCGGGCCTAAGTTTTCAAGTCCTAGGAAGATTCATTTAAGGACCAGATCGCCAATCTCAAAAGTCCGATTCCTGAACTTGGCATTGTGATACCGGTCGACTCGGTTGCAGTGCACAGGTGCTCTTAAGTCAGCTTCGTTTCGTTTCTCATCAATCATGTCAAGAGTCTCTAGAAGGAGTTGCTCATTCATCTGTGGATTGCAATGAATTATCCAATGAGAAGGTACTCTAGTTCAACCCAAATCATAGTTTTTGATCTGTAGGCTAGTGAGAAGGGAGAATCACCAGTTACCAACTTATAGGCCAATCGATAAGCCCTAAGTACTAATGGAAGTTCATCGACCCACTTTTCCTTAGTCTTTTCCAATCGCTTCTTAAGAATGAACTTAATAATCTTTTTATAGCTTCAACTTGTCTATTCGTCTAGAGGTGTACCACCACAACAAATCTTTTATCTTTGTGATGTCAGCAATAGAAATCCTTAAACTCGATGTTGTCGAATTGGGTTTCGTTATCTGTACGATCATTCGTGGAAATCCGAAACAATAGATAATATTTTGTACTATAAAGTTGATCACTTTCGTCATGGTAATTGTGAGTGATGGCTCCGCCTCAGCCCATTTGGTGAAGTAATCAACTACGTTGATGGTGTATTTTGTGCCACACTTAGACAACAACAACATACCAATAATATCACTCCCCTAGACTACAAACGGCCAAGGATTGACCATTTGAGTATTCTCGCTGGTGGGGATCTTGAAATCTTAGCAAATCTCTGGCACTTATCGCACTTTCTAGGATAATCAGCTACTCTCGGTTGATAGTTGGACAGAAGTGCCCATAGTGGAAAATCTTCTTCGTTAGGATTTGCCCCCTAGTGTGGTCATCACAGGCCTGCTTATGAACTTCTCTAAGGAATTGTTTGGCCTCATTATGAGTGACACACCGAAGCATTGGGATAAAGAAACCCTTTCTGTACAGAAATCCTTCCTGCGTGATATATCTCGGAGCTTGGTGAAGGAGTTTTCATCGCTCATTCCTCTTGTCCAGAAGGATTCCTCCCTGCAAGTAGTCTTTTATCAGAGTCATCCATTACTCTCTTTCAGATTCAGCCTCTAAGATCCAATCTAACATCCATCTGATTGATGTTCAGTGCTGAATATATTTCCATTAGAACCAAGCCCATAAGCTGCGAATCTCCGGAACTAGCCAGCTTAGTCAGTGTGTCAACCATCGCATTTTCCTTTCTAGGAACATACGTTATGTTATAGTACTCATTACCACTAAGCTTCTTAAGGACTTGGTTTAGATAAGAGGCTAGCCTTACTCCTTTTGCCTGTAACTCTTTCCGCATTTGACACACCGGTAGCGGAGAATCGTAGAAAACATGTCAAGTCTTTATCTCCGGTTCTTTGGCAATCTTGCGCCCCACAATCAATGCTTCATACTCCGCTTCGTTGTTCATTGTAGGAAAATCAAGTCTCACGGAATAACAGATTGAACATTCCTCGGGAGTGACAAGTACAACTCCGACACCGGAACAACGTTCGTTTGATGCACCATCTGTGTACATCTTCCACCTAGCATTTTGGGCCCTTCGGAGTATCGTCTTGTGCAGTGAATTCAACTATGCAATCCGCTAAAGATTAACCATGGATAGCCCTCCATGGGTGATAGGTTACATCATATCGGCTCAATTCAACGTTCCATTTTAACAGCCTTTCGGAGTCTCTGGTCGTTGCAAGACTTGTTGCAAAGGGTGGTTGGTGAGAAATTTGATTGGATGAGCTTGAAATTAAGGGTGGAGCTTCCTTGAAGCAATCAACAGATAGTATGCAAGCTTTTCCAACTTCGGGTAATTTCTTTCTGCTCCCATCAATCGCTTAATGATGTAATAGACTGGTCGTTGGATGCGGGAGTCTTCTCGTATGAGTGCGGTGATCAAAGCATGCACCGACACTACCGGATAAATAAATAAGTCCTCATCATCCACTGGCTTCTAGAGGATGGTAGGTCTCTCTAAGTGATCAACCAGAGCCTGGAATGTGTCTGTGCGATCCTGCATCCAAATGAAAGTTCTTTTCCCTTCAAAATTTTACCTATCTTAATCAGTTTAAGAAAGAGATGCACTTATCGGTGGATTTGGAGATGAATCGCCTTAAGGCGGTCACCTTTCCATTTAAACTCTAGACCTCCTTGACTGTCTTCAGGGCCTTCATGTCCCTTAATGCCTTTATCTTCTACGGATTAGCTTCAATTCCATGGGAACTCACAAGGAAGCAAAGAACTTCCTTACGCAATGCCAAAAGAGCATTTCAAAGGGTTGAGCTTCATCCCGTATTTTCGAAGAATCCCAAACCTTACCGCCAGATTGTTAATATTGTTTTCTGAACGCCGTGACTTCACGAGCATGTCATCAATATAGACCTCCATTGAATGTCCAATCACATCCTGAATATCCTATTTACCAGTCTCTGGTAGGTTACTCCAGCGTTCTTTAACCTAAACAACATGACCAGAGAGCAATACAGTCCCACGTTAGTAATAAAGCTGGTATATTCTTGGTCCATGACATGCATCAGAATCTGGTTGTATTCAAAGTACACATCCATAAATGAAAGAAATTCATGTCCGGCTGTTGAGTCCACTAACTAATCAATCCTTGGAAGTGGAAAGTTGACCTTTAGGCATGCCTTATTCAAGTCAGAATAATCGATGCATGTCCTCCATTTTCGGTTAGCCTTCTTCACTAAGACTGGATTGGGTCCCATTCAAGGTATAAGGCATTGCGGATAAAGCCATTATCCTTTAGCTTATCCAATTCTTCCTTGAGTGCAGTAGATCTCTCCGGACTGACGTTGTGGCATTTCTGTTTCACAGGAATGCATTTGCGATTTATATTTAATGCATAGCTTGCTATCTATGATGAGATCCCGCACACATTCAGGTGTGTTTAGGCAAACACAACTAGGTTTTTCTAGAGAAAATCAACCAACTCCATCATCCTGAAAACAATCTGCGATCCGACTTCTTGGATCCGTGCCGGCTCATCCCGACTGACCGGTATATTAATCGTTGGCTCGGTTGGAGCTGCTCTTCAATCCAGTGGCTCTTTTTGTGGGTCCATATCATTGTAGAACCGGTGGAGTTGCTCGAGCCAGTGCTCAAGCATCGGTTGCTATGCGTCTAAGTCCTTGATGCAGAGAGTCCCCTTCGCACATTTTCCTTTCTCTCTTCGCCTTGCCTCTTTTAGCTTAGCGACGTAACATTCGCGGCCAGTCACATGATCTATCTGGACAATAACTACGCCATTCTTTATAGGAAACTTCATCGTCGAGCACCAAGGAGTTGTAGCGCTCTTAATTCATATAGGGCTGGTCGGCCCAAAAATGCATTGTAAGCTGAGTAAATATGCAACATAAAAAAAGGCACAACCCGCACTTATTTGTGGTTTTCCTCATCAAGTACCATCAATAATTCTACATGTCTAATCGGCTAAGTAGCCGTCCCGTTGAACCCCTATATTCTAGATTTACAAGGTTTTAAACCCTTCACGTCTAAGAGAATTTGACCATAAGCTTTTTTTAAATAAAATGTTGATTGAACTTCCACAGTCAACCAACACCTGTCATACGATAGCAGGGCCAATCGTGGCTGTTATAACCAACGGGTCAATCGTCGGGGCTTCCACCCCATTAACATCTCTGTTTCGGAAAGCAATGCCGTCAGTCATCGTTCCACATTGTTCTGTTGGAGTTCTATCCTCAACTACAAGGAAATTCTAATCCACAACATGTTTTTTAGCACCAACATATTTATCCATTTCAGCTTGACGTTTGCCAACTGGGTGCGGCCCACCGATAGTGATATCACTAAATGCCTTTCAGGCCGTCGAGGTTCATTGGTACCAAGACTGACCTATCCCTGTTAGGAAGATGACTCAGGGGGTTATAATTTCCTTACCTGCCATCCTAAGGGGCTCTCACACATTTGTAATTTCTTCGTGCGTGTTAGCTCATTAATCATGTGTCGTAGGTGTCTGCACTCATTAGTATTCTGACTGTGGTCTCATGAAATCTGCAAAACTTGCTAGACTTTCTCTTCTTCTCCGTAGACTCTCTCGGAGCCAGCTTTTGGTACTATTCATAACTTGAGTTGCCAGATAGATAATTTCTATCTAGCTGTTCAGTTCAGTATAGCTGTCATACTTAGGACTCCTAGTACTATTCCTATTATCCGGCTTTCCGTATTTTGCCCCATCACCATTCCGCTTCCAACTATCGTCCTCATTGCCAACATTCACTTCTATATTTCCAGAATTTTCTCTCGATTGCTTTATAACAACGTTGCTTTGTAATACTCCAGCTGAACTCCTAGCCTTAGTTCTCCAGGGATGCTTGCATACTTCTTCCAAGCGTAACTACTCGTTGGCCTTTCTATAGTAAACATTCCTCATCGGTGGGTTTTCCTTTCCAACCATTCCCCAAAATCAGTATCAGGATGATTCCCCCATGATTAGCACTATCAGCACTATGTCATCTTTAGGATCTGTAACTTTCGTAATGGCTGTATGGAACCGATTCAATAAATCCTTCAATGATTCACCATCGCCTTGGAAGTAGTTTGATAGGGACATTGCATGTTTGAAATGTGAAGTTATGCAAGCAAAATTACTCTATAAACTTTTAAGACAACTCATCGAAAGACGATATGACCTCGGTGGAAGTCGAGTAAACCTCATCATAGCCACTCTTTCTAGGAAAATAGGAAAATAATGGCATTTCACGGCATCAGAAGCTCTGGTAGAATCCATATGCCACTCATATCTCATCAAATGCTGCATAGGATCCGTTGTTCCTCCATACAACGACATAGTCGGCATTGCTAACCTTCAGGATATCTCTTGTGTAGGATGTTCTCAATACATGGATTTCGATTAGGAGAGGTACCCCACTCATCATTGGTTCTAAAGCGATTTTCACTTACAAGTCTCTTGATCAAATCTTCTAGGTGCTCTTGGTCCATAGGGTCGATTAAATAGCGGTAGCTGATATCTGCCCCAAGTGTTCAGTCTGGCAAACGCTTTCGGTTTCGCTCTCAATACCTAGGCTCCCTAACCTTCGGAGGGACCATTCGTTCAGCAATCCCCCGTGTTTGATTCCCGTGAGATGTAACAAAGCTGCATCATGATTTTTTAAATTCCGATCATCAACAGCATGTCCAAAAGTCAAATCCACACCATCTTCCAAATGACGAGCTCGGGACCACCATCTTCCGGGCCGGTACCAACCCGTCCTCTTGGTTCGGTACAAATCCACAAACCCATGCCTCGAATTTGTATTCTTTCCTAATATAAAGTTCCAACTATGTTCTGAGTCTTTTTCTGCTTTTAGTCTCTCTGTCTTTGATCGGATGATGAAGAACTTTCATACTTTGAGCTGGAATCCCTCCTACTACTTCATGGCTACTTCGAGTTAATTCATTCAACAATCTTAAGCTCTAATGCGTCTACCGATTCATTTGATTGTGACTTGCCTGGAACATATCCTCCATCTGCTTCATCATCTAATCCATCTCCATTTTGGTCATGACTTGAACTGTATTCTAGATCTTCGGTTGCTTCGATGGAGCAGCATCATCCACATGCTGAGCATTTTGATTCAGCTTAAGTCGTAGCTTTAGAATTGGTGGAACGGTCTCTTCTTGATGGGACCATTGCAAATAGCTTCTCTTATAGTATGGAAAAGCTGAATAGTAGAAAACAAGGTAGGAAAATTGAATATATCTCTTGGAATTAAGAAATCGAATAGTAGATGATGGATCCAAGTAGCCTGAGAGTAGAGGTTCTCAGTGAAAGCACCAAAATGTTTGCACTAAAAATGGCATAGACACCCAAAAGAATAAGGAGAGAATAAAAATTGAAGAAATAAATGGAAAATAAGCCAGAAAAGAACACATAACAGTTTATAGTGATTCGGCAAAGCAAGGCCTATGTCCACTTAATGATTTTATTGCTTATATTCCGACTTGAAGGTAGAAGTTCTTACAAGTCAGTACAACTCCAACACTTGATTATAATAAATTAAGAGTAAGAAGTACAAGAGACAAATGATCCATACCGTCTTATTTATAAAGGTAGGAAGCTAAAATCTTGCCCAAAAGATTTGTACCTCATCTTCCATGCCATTGACTGATTCTCCAAGAAAGTATGGCGCCACCTCATGTATGGGTCAATACGACTCCAAGGGCTTGGGTCGGTACCAACCCGAAAGATGGCCAATTTGGTCATTCTAAACTCTTCGTTTTGGCTCATTCTATGGTTAGCTTTGTGTTTCCATAGTTGTTTGCATAATGCTAGCTTGTTTCCTAGTCCAAATGATGAGTCTATGGAAGAATAAAGTTGTTGATTCAAGTGTTCATGGAGATCGATAGAGAATTACATTGGAACAAAAAACATGAGGTTAGGCTTCTAACATCATGTAAGACATGTAGGCAGAAGAAGGGCGAATACGCTTTGTAAATATGGATCAGTACCTACCCAAGAAGTGTGGTCGGTACCGACTCACGACTTAGATGGATTCCTGTTTCTTTTGGCTTGGATTTGCTATGCTTTTGTCCCATGGCTGTGATGACCCAGAATTTTTTGGCAATATCAATTTAATAATCTGTGTTAAAATTAAATTGATGTGATAATTTTTGTTAATTTGAATTGATTTAATAATCTTCTTCTTAATAAATATTTAATCGGTAGATTTTATCTTTTAAAGCTAAATAAATTGTTATCTATTTATAATGTATATATATTTGTATATATATTGTAAATAGATAAGCTTTGTTTTAAATTTAATAAATAAAGCATGTTTTCAAATTCTAATATTTTTGGTAATTTGGTAATTTGTATTTATTTAATATAAGCTTTTCAAAAGCTATTTAATAAATAACTATATGGTCTTAAATTGTTAAGATAAATTATTTAAATTGATTTTAGCATAAGTCTAAATTTAAATAAGATTAACAAAAAGGTTTGTTTTATTTTATTTTTAAGTATAGCTTGATAAATTTGGTTTGAATAGTGTATAAAGTTTAAAATACAAATTAATACATTAAGTATTAATTCATTTAGAAAGATAAGTAAATTAAAATAAAGAGACAATTTTTTTATAAATTATTTAAAGTTGATAAATGAGTTATTTTTAAACAACAATAATAATGTATTATTTTTACAAATGGATTTAATAAAAATAGCATTGTTATTTCAAATTATATTTGTATATATATATAACTTTATTTTTAAAATTGAATTTTTGAATTTGATTTGGATTTGAATTTAAAGTTTTGAAATTTGAAAAGTATAGATATTTTAAATTGTTTTGGATTTTTAAATATTTGTATAAACTTTTATTTATGAATATAATTGTTTTATTTCTTTTAAAATTATCTATATATATATATAATTATAAACTAATTTATTAAGCATAATCTTATATTAAAACTTTAATTACATGTAACTAATAAATTAAAAGACATGTGTTAGTTAATAAAGTAAGGTTAATGACAAATGTTAGAATTTGAGACAAGTGTCGTTTTTAAAAAATTTAATTTTTTTTTATTTTTAATAAACCAAATCTTTCATTTATGTAAACCCCTTTGTTTTCTTAACTACATTTCTTTTCTATTTTCTTATTCAAAGCCAAGAAGAAATTAAAAAAATCCCCTCAAAACTAAAATCTGTAACCAGAAATCAAACTGCAATCTATTTTCTAAAATCAATACCCTGTGTGAATTTCTCAAGCAAAATCAGTAATCCCTCCACAAATTAGAAATCCATCTATAATCCTTGAAACCATTTCACAAATCAAAATCCTTATTTCAAAATGCAAAGCCTATATTTTCTTCAATCTAGAGTTTTTTCTGCATGCAAATCTGAGTTCTAAAGCAACTGCATTCTTCAAATCAAGGCAACTCAGTTTTTAACAAATACGCAAAAGCATTTCAGCATTTCTGTGCAAAGTTTTCAAAGCAAGCATTCCAGTTTAAAAATAAGTAAGCAACTCAGTCTCTATCAAATAAGCAAAAAGGATCCCAATTTTTCAAAGCTGTCATCGAATCAAAATGGAAGCTCTGCCTTCATTTTAATCTGGTGAGTAACTTTAATTTTAAAAAATGAAGTATAAAATCTGGTTGCATGGTAGTGTTGTTGAAATAAATATGATTGTGTGAATTTGTTGTGTATATATAAAAGTATGATGTATGCATGTTTTTGTATATCTATAACTACTCTGTTTATAGTTCGAGATTTCTGTTTTTGATTTAAATTCATTTTCTCTGGAACCAATTGTTGTTAGGACTTGGTTTACAAACAAAAGATGTTAGATTTAACATAGATTAAGGTTTAAAAATTTAATTAAGTTAAATTAAAGCTTGATTACCTCTGGAAAAAAAAACAACCGTGCGTGTCAATATAAGTGAGAACTCAAACTGTGTAATTTATAAATTCAGCATTATAAATTGAATTCATAAACAAAAACATGATTTTTAAAACTAAAATCATAATTTCTAATGATGGGATGAGTGTGCAGTTCTGGGATGAACTGGAAATGGAAATGTGAGGCTTCTGATGATATATGTGGTCTGGGAAGAAGGGGTTCTATCTGGTGGTAGTCTGATGATCATAGGGTAGGGAAAAAATGCCAGAATGCTGATCAGAGCTTTGTGGTGATGGTGGTTGATTTTTGAAATCTGTAACCCTAATTTTTAACTTGGCTAGCTGATTTGGTCGGCACGGCCTGTAGGAGTGATCTAGTTCAACGAGTTTTTGGAGGATGATAGCATGGTATTTGACGAACATGTGGCCGGAGTCGCTGCTATTCTGGTGGCCGGAGTTGTGGGAACGAGGTGTTTTTCAAGTTTGTGGAGGATTCCTGTTCTTGTTTCCAGGTTTGGTGTTGGGGTCTCGAATTCGTTTTCGAGAGTTGGAGTTCGATTTAATGATCATGGTGTGGTGATTGAGTGTTGGCCGTTGTGGGGAGAACATCAGAGATGGTAGGAGGCGATCAAAGTCACCATGCATGTGCACGGTGCACTGCAAATTTCTAGTGAAGTGTGTTTTGTTTGGGGTTTGTGGCCTCGCGTTTGACTCAAAGTAGTGATGAGTTTTACTCAAGAATAGGATGGGTTGGACTCGAAGTAATACAGGTTGCCTCGGGTAATATTAATGTTACAGGTTTTAAAGAACCTGTTTGTTCTGTTTTTTTTAAAATTTAAAATGGATTTAAAAACTGAGTTTAATATGAAAGAAAAGTTTAAATCAAAGTTTTTAAAACTGATTCAAGTTTAAATCTCAGTTTTTAAAAATAAAGTTTATAAATTTGAATTGTTTTAACTACTTTAAAAATGTTTAAGTAGTTTGAATTTTTGAAAATGAAGTTTTAAAATTTAAGTAGAGTTTTTAAATCTAAGTTTAATCTGGAATCAAAGTTTAATCTGCATTCCAGTTTTGAAATAAAAAGAAGTTTTTAAATTGGAAATGATTTAAACAACTTTGAATGTTTAAAATGTATTTTAAATTGATTTGAACTTAAAATGAATTTGGTTTTTAAATTCTTTTAAACTTCTTTACAAGTTAAATATTTCTTAACTTGTGAAATAAAAGGGTTTTTGAATTGTTTTACACAACACCAGAAAGGCAATTTTCTCACGTTTATAAGCGTGACAAAACTAATTTGTTACGGTTATAACCGTGAAAATGGGTACCGTGGGCAAATTCAGTCACACTTTTGCTCAGGGTTATAACCGTGATAAAAATAGTAATTTCTCACGCTTATAACCGTGACAAATTTAGATATTATCACACTTATAACCGTAACAGAACAGTATTTACTCACGGTTATAATCGTGATAAAATGGTTATTACTAACGTTTATAACCGTGGGAAATTTAGATAGTATCACACTTATAACCGTGACAGAACAATAGACATTTATAACCATTACCAAAAAGGAAACTCTAACACTTATAACCATGACAAATGCAAATTATATCACAGTTATAACCATTACGAAAGGTTATTTTCTAACACTTATAACCGTGATAACGAAAACAATATCAAACAAACTATATAGCATCAATATTTTATTACAGCTATAAATAATCTATAAAAAAAAATATAGTATTAACATTAAAAAAACATACGATCAATAATTAGAACAACACCAAACAACAGTTATATCCATTCTAAGATAATGCAAGTTATGGGTAAAAACAGTATGAACAATGACATGCATACAGACACAACAGCAGACACTCGAAAACAAAAACAAGTTAGTTTCTAGGTGAATGAAATATAAGTAATACAACCTTTGACATAACAAGATTTTAGCAATACCAAATTTGTATTTGGATTCATTTTCTTTAAACATAGTTGCTCTTATATTTGCTGAGTACCCTTTTGGTTTTTTAAATACAGATACTTGTATTATGCTACCTAAACCCTAATTCACTATGAACATGATAATGTATTATACTCAATTTGAAACATATATGTTTAGGAGTATGAACCTAGAAATCTTTAGTGAAGCATATGCGTAGTTCCTGTACAGACCCACTCTTACAAATAATTTCTGGTATAGCGCCAAATGCCTTCTTAATGGCTGCAATGATTTCTCCAACTAGATATTTCTCAGCATTTGATGCCATGAAACCCAATTTTATAAACACATCCTGCAGGCATATAATAGGAGAAGACATGCATTACACTTACATATTTCAAACACAAAAAGAAATAAACAAAAAAAATGATTGACATTTGTAATGGTAATAGACGAGAATGATAATGATCAATAAACGAAATACAAAATATCTATTACAATCCGATTTCAAATGCAGTTATTAAAAATAAGTAGTTAATCATAAAGTTATAGCTAAATATGCTGACTGCAGCTGTATAGATGATTATTCACATATTTAGCTTTCTTTGTGAATGAGCAAGATTCACCAAAGTTGTTCCATATTTCATTCAACGAAGACATTTCATTCAATGAAGACGCTACGTAAGATAAAGTTTTCTCAGTCCACTTAATTGCTTTTTAATAATTGCAAACATTAAATGAACATTGAAAAATAATCATAACAACACATCATAGTGCTATATATTACTGCATAATGGAAAACCTAACATTGATAGGAGAGTTGAAGTTTCTTACTCCTCCATATGATACGCAACTACTCCAATTCATTGTACACCAAAGGGTCGGAGGGGCATATAGATTTTGACTGCAGAAAACACTGAAGCGAATACATTTTACCACAAAGCCAGTTTCATTTGCAATAGGAATGAGGAGAGAAAAAAACCTTCACTTACCTTTAACAACATGGATAGCATGGTAGTGTTGTAATAATTAAGATCATCACAAAAAAGAAGGTAAATATGATCCTATACTAAACACTATACTATTGTTTTGAACATATGAATCTACACCTTAGATGGCATATAAACTGGAAAGTTTATTCATTGTTAATTGAAAACCTACGAAACAATTCTACAAGCTTAGGTACAAGATATTAGTTTGAAATTGGATAGGTACATTTACATGTTGATAATTCAATAACAAATGAATTTAGCAGCTAATAGTAGTTTGGAATTGAATAGGTACATTTACATGTTGTTAGTCAAAGTATGACAGTTGCATGAATTTAATCGCAGCACGATCGTATGCCCTATAAATGCAAAAAATAAGTAAGAAAAGAATAAGAAAACTATTAATTCATACTCCACAACATAATATTGAACATGAAATCTAACCTTGCAGTTGCATGAGCTGTATCAAACCCTCCCAAATAAACCTGCTTACCACAATCCCTATGTAAATCAACATAAAATATTCATTTAGCATAAGATCCAAGAAAATTACATAAAAAAATCACATGGACATCATTCCAATGAAATGTAGTAACAATTATCAGACTATACAATAGTCTTACTATAGTTCACCATTCTTATTTATATATGTTCATACAGAAATTTCACAACCTTATAAACTGGGTTAAAAGCTTATCATAAGCTCGGTTAAAAACTGAGTATAAGCTGGGTTAAAAACTGGGTTAAAAGTTGAGCATAAGCTTAGTTAAAAACCGAGCATAAGCTAAGTTAAAAACCGAGCCTTACTCAGTTAAAACTGAAACATTGCTCATTTAAACTGAGAGAGTTTGCTTAATTGAAAACTGAGTGTTTAATTGAGCGTTTTCTCAGCTAAAACCTGAGCTATGCTTAGTTGAAAACTAATCGAGTTTAATCGGTTAAAAACTGAGCATATGCTCTGTTAAAAACTGAGGCATGCTTAGTTAAAAACTGAGCACATGATCAGTTAAAAAATGATCGAGTTTGCTCAGTTAAAAACCAAGCATATTGCTCTGTTAAAAACTGAGCATTATTTCATTTTTGCAATATTTTTCTTCATCGGTAAAATGACCAAACTCCAATATGCTTAGTTAAAGGAAATTTTTGCTTTGCTACTAGTACCTATCCCACTCCCTGAAATAAGAATACGGTCATTCAAATATTTGTCATAAAAAGATGAATTTTTTTAGATTTCAACCTTTTAAAGTCAAAAATTGGAGCAAAGAATTAATCACCTGTGAAATTCCCATTAACAAATGCATGTAACATGTGACCAAGAGATTCTACATGAACATTAATCTGTGTCCCATTCATCAAAATTGGTTCATCACTATTAATATCAATGCTGTCAAATTTGATTAAAAAATATCAGTACACATTAAAAAGAAGAATAATCCTTTACATGATTGTAAAAAAAGATAAGTTAATAAGACAAACCTAGTCGTATACCATAGATAGTCACTAGCATCAGTAGTAGTGCTTATCTGCTCCAGTAATCCAGCCTAAGTGAAAGCTGAGCTTTTTGATATACCTACAGGTTCATTCACAAAACTCCAACTTGACTTCAATTCTTCTGAAGACAAATGTACAGATTCGCCTACTCCTACGTATCTCTCGTTCAAACGAGTAGTATGAGAATTTATCTGTGTTGGGCAAGTGAATGTCAATACATAGGTGCAGAAAGATGTAGTCAAGATTAAATCGATATGTTAATTCAGACGAACAAATAATTACCTGAGCTGTATTGAATGCCACATTTTGACAGTCAGGAAGTATATTGACCGACCATCCTGGTATTTTATAAGATTTTCCATTGAATGTCACTGTTACATCAGAAGATCCAATATATGCTAGAAATGCTACACATTCGCTTTCAGTTTTATATACATGGGACTACATAAGGTTAAAAAGAAAAGTGTCAAAAATATTTCATACCTCACATAGATGATTAATGATACGCAAAGATTGAAATAATACCTCTAGATTGCAATATTTTTCTTCAAGATGGAGTATAATAAGACCTAATTCGTCCTCTTTATCCGGCAAGCAAATAATCACCAAACTCCAATGCATACTGATCACAACAACAATGAACTATGAACAATTTTTATATAAGAACCACATTTCTGTTACTTAGTATCATGCACCTAAACAATAACGAACCTCCTGATCGAAATTCTTTCAAATTCAAACACCAAAAGTTGGAATAAAAGAGAAAACGCAAGCCCAAGGTAATCTACTTACATGAAATAACTAGTTTGATTTCTTCTTATATAGATCAGGTGCAACAAATCAACTTCAGTGCTAACAATTTACCAGAACAAACAGATGGGATCAGGTGCTAACGATAGATAAAGTTGAAAGTATTCATTGGTAGTTAACTACATTAACACATATAACTAAGCTTCCCTCCTACAAACATACAATAATTAGTAACGATAACTCCAGGTTACTAGGATCAAGCAAACCAAAAGTTAGAGACATCATACTTTCATGCTAATAGAAATACAAGTTTTTTAACCAAAACACTCGCCGTACCTACACATCCAACTTCTATGATTCCTCGAAATAAGCTTTAAACATCTTCGTTTCCTAGCTCCATCCGTTTCCATTCATGCTTCCCATCTAAGAAAAAAAAAACATTTGAAATATCTTTCAGGATTTCCATCAAGCACTTTGTGAATAACCCTAGCTTTATTAAGTATAAACATGTGAATAATAAGACGAGAACCTGTGTAATACGCTCCCAACAACTTTATGCAACCAGGTTTATGCTTATAAAAAATACTACATTTAATATCACATTTACTACACACAGGTTTATGCTTATTTAAAAAAAATACTACATTTAATATCACATTTACTACAAACAAGTTAACATTCATTGTAAAATAAATTATTGGCGGCTTCCATTACCACTCCAAAAATTTCCTTCCATCGCCTGTAAAAACAAACAAACCGTTTTCTCAAATTAAGCACAGAACCATATTTCGCATTTACTTGGGAAACCGCTTATAGCTAAGGTATTTTCTTTGGCCCATGCTAAAAATTCATGGTATTTCCATTTCATCAGGCATTTTCTAAACTATTTTATTTACTATATTAGCAAATGAATCAAACATCATTTCAGAATGAGAGCGGAGTGTTGTAAAACGGAAACGATAACGTTGTGAAGTTAGATTTAAGTTTGGTGAAAAAGAATCAAGGGAGAAAATGACAAAAGTAGCAAGTAGAATAAGTGATAATGTGAGAGATTGAAAGAGGGCAGTTGCCACATTCCTCAACAGCAGGGACATGTTTTAAGACCTTCAATGATCATCAAGCTACCTGTTCGGGACGATTGAATATGAGTTTGTTGTCTGAGTAATACTATATTGAATTGCAACCGTGTCATTTTGATGAACATGGCGGTGAGTATTAAAAGAGTAATGGGGTTAGTGGAGTCCCAATATGTGGTGATACATAAGTGGGACTGGTGCGCGAAATTTCTCCACAAGTCAGCTTTTGATCTGTGGTTATAGAGCTGCACTACGAATGTAGCAAATGCATCTAATTTCACTGATATATCAAAACCATAAATTTGAATTTGACATACAAAACATTTATATGAAAGAAGAAATCAAGATAACACTAAGAAAAGAGTCCTATAAGCTGCTGTACAAATCAAGGCCTTCAATTACATCATGAATGAACTTTTGAACTATTTGAACATGGAGCAATATGACAATGTAGTGACACTTTTACGTATGTACTTAAAAGCTCAAAGATTGAAAGCACAAAATGATGTTGCCACTTGCTTGTTGCTAAGCTCAATTTATTATTGATGGAAACTGCCAGTACAACTCTAAACTAAAATGAATAAGAAACTGATTTTAAATTTCACAAACCTATACTGACAACTCACAGCAATCCAGTGGCTGCTACTTCTACGAAATATTTGAATGTTCATTCCATATACATAAACAAATTTTATAACAAAGGAATAAGACAGCTTAGCTTGTCTTCTACACATATCTTTCCAAATTTTATAACAAAAGAATAAAACTACTTTTTCCTACCATTCTTTCTTAAGGATAAAAGAAGCATCGTATAACATAAGCAAACCAAAAACATCTCCTAAAGAAAGAATCATAAAACTTTTAATCAAAGGATATCACGCGTTTTCATACCTAACCATCTGAGCTTTGATAAACCTCCAAGTGAAACTTTAAGATCTTCCTTTCCAGTGCCAGCCGTTTCAGAGCCACCTTCGTATCATCGATTCTTCGCATTTTGAGTTTGTTTTCTAAAGCCACAGTCTTTTCTTCAGACTTGAATTTCTTTTGATAATCATGAAGACCCAATTTCTGGGGTTCTGCCTCCACTAATGGAAACTTTCTCTTTGTAGACTTTCTCTTCCATACTCTATCAGCGATCACTTTCATTTTCAAGTCATGTTCAATTGTAAAAGACTTCACAGTATGAAAATATTTCTTCTTCAAACTTCTAA
Source organism: Allium cepa (assembly GCA_030765085.1). NCBI lineage: Eukaryota > Viridiplantae > Streptophyta > Magnoliopsida > Asparagales > Amaryllidaceae > Allium > Allium cepa. The sequence continues at coordinate 178,868,361 of CM060930.1, forward strand.
TTTTTATGGATACCTTCTTACCCCTGGACCTCTTAGTGAAGCTTAGCCTACCCTTCAATAAATCACAGAATAGTTCCATTGAGGAAGGACCTACTTCAAACGACACGAGGCGGAGGCGAAGGAGGCGATAAACCTAGAATATAGAGGCAGAGGTGAGTAATCTTAAAATGGTAACGAGGTGGAGGGGGAAGCTATAGGTGGAGGTAGCGATAACGGAGGTGGTGAAAACCCTAGATTTAATTTTTGATTTACATAATGAATAACGATAGTGGAAAATGATATTGGAAGTGTGGGGAATGATTTAGAAGCGTGAGAAACGGGATGCGTACCAACAATAAACAAAATGACACTCCTATCCATATTGCTGTTAATTATTTACCAAACTACCAGATTTAGTAACAGTTATAACCGTGATAAATGGTTGTAGCGGAAATAACTGTTACAAATTTAAAGCGGAAACATGTTACAAAATGAGCTGTTGGTGTAGTGTTAAACTTTGTTAAGTTAATTTGTATACATTTTAAATCTTAAATTTAAAAGGAAATTTGGAAAGCAAATTGTTTTTAAATGCTTTGTTAATAATAATTTGATCATTAATAAGAGAAAATGTTTTTATCTTTAAGTAAATAAAGATTTAATCTTTGAATTATTAAGTTAATTAAAATGGATAATTTATTTTATTTAACTAATTAATGATTTGGATTAATTAAATAAGTAATTAAAGGTTTAAATTAATTAATTAAAGTTTAAGATTAATTAATTAAGAATAATTAATTAAGAATAATTAATTTGTAATTAAGGATTATTAATTAGATAAAATTAGATTCTAATTAATTAATTAATCAAGTAATTAAGGATTAATTAAGTTATAGTTAACACTTAATTAATTAGATAATTAGAGGTTAATTAATTGGTTATTAAGGATAAATTAATTTGTAATTAATAATGATAAATTTAAGTTTAATTACTTAAGGAAAGTAATAAAAGAATTAATAATAGTTAATGAAGGTCATTAAATTAAGATTATTTAATAATTAATTAATGTGATTAATTTTAATAATTAATTAGATTAATTAATTAATGATAATCATTTGTAAAATTGTTTAAGTGTAATTACTTAATGGAAGTAATTAAGGAATTAATTACTTAATGTAATTAATGGAGTTTAATGTGATTAGTTTAAATTAATTAATTAAGTTTAATTAATTTTAATCACTTGATGATTTGATAATAATTAATTAATGTAATTAATGAAGTATAATTACTTAGTGAAGTAATTAATGATAATTACTGGATGTAATTAGTGAAAGATGGTTTAATAGTGGAAGTAATTTGGATTAAATCACTTTGTATAATTAATCAAGGGATTAACTAAAGATAATTAATTAAGGAGTAATTAATTTATTCGATGGAGCAATGAAAGGTGGTTAATTACTGAACGTGATTAATCCAGGATGATTAATAATTATGGTTTAATTAAAGATTAATTACTTATTGTAATTAATTTAAATAAGATAATTAATTAAATGTAATTATGGATCATTAATTAATATAATTAATGATGTAACTAAGGATTGATTAATTAAGATTAATTAATCAATAATAAGTGATTGAAGGTAATTAATTAATGTAATTAATTAAGGATTAATGTAATTAATTATAGTTAATTAATTAATGAAGTAATTAAAGGTTAATTACTATAAGTGGTTTAGAATAATTAATTTGTGAAATTAATTAAAGGATAATTACTTGAATTAATTACAGGGTAATTAATCAAGGGTGATTAATTATGGTGGATAATTAGAGAATAATTAATTAATTGATTTGTAATTAATTAATGGTTAAGTAAGTAAGATTTATATTGATGTAAGTAATTAAATTTAATTCACTTTAAATTAATTGGAGATGGAAGTAATTAAGTTAACTCATTTTAAATTAATTATGGATGATGGGATTAAGTAAATCATTGCTTATGTATGGATGAATGATAATTGATTCCTTTGAATGGTTTAAGATCTCATATATGAGATAAGTAATGATGTGTGATATGGATGCTTTGGTTGCATTGTGATGATAATATGAATTATCTGTTTGTGATGATAATATGGATTATTTGTTTGTGATGATAATATGGATTATCTGTTTGTGATGATAATGTAGATTATCTTGTGGTATGTGAATTATCTATTTGTGTGTATATAGATAATGAAATTGAATTGTTTTAAACATTAAAACAACTTGGCCTTAAAAGGTACGCTTTGGATTTCGATGAGAACGGGATCGGGTTTCCAGATTTGGATATCCGAAAACCACATCGATCCAAATTAACGATAGGTCGTGAATCTCAAGTGAAGAGTGAAGACTCGAGGTGTAAGGACTATTAGTCGTTGAAACTCTGAGGGTGATTCCAATACGAGTTTAACTGGGTAGTACTTTCAGATTCGAGATGAAGATTCAGAGTGCAAGGGTTATCGTCGTTAACGATGAGGGTGATTCCTAAATGAGTGTAATGAGATAATGCCTTCGGTTTCGTTCGAACCCGGAACGAACTTGTATCGATTGAATGCTTTCAGAACATCGTCAAGTGGACGATGAGCATTCTAAGATAGATGTGTTCTATAAAGGTAATCGTAGCTTCAAGCCTCATCAACCGGGAATGGCTAAAACAAGGGAGGTGCAGCAAGGCTAAGTGGGTCATGCCCAAGTAGGACGAGATTTTCCCCTGTCTAGAGGTCCCTTTTTATTCGGTTTAGTGGGCAGTTGGATATGCGCGTCAATTGCGGGGTTGTCACGTTCGGGACTGTCCATTAAGGGATGGTTCCGGCCTTGTGTTGCAGGGGATTGGGAGTAATCCTCGGTACATCGATATAGGCTACGTACTGTGATGGGCGGTACCTCAGTAGCTCTGCCATTGTATGGAATCCAAAATCCAATAAGTGCCATCGGTATTGATTGTACTACCCACTTTTGTGGCTAGTAGCCGGAATTTAATCATGTAACAATTTCAGCTATTTCTAATTTATTTGAAAACCCTAGACCTATCATAATATCACTGGATTTCCTATCAAATGTTTTGGTTAACGTAAGGTAAAAACTTTTCCATGTTTATGTGTGGGAAGTCTTACATGATACCTTTCTTTCCAAAGGTTTTTCAAAGTTAAGCAACCTTAATGTGATAACCTGAATGTTGGAAGTGTCTGTAACTAGCAATTAACTGGGTTAAATAATAGAAATACTAAATTATAAATTGAACAAATGAATCTGATAATAGATATTTATATCTGGATAAATATTGGTAATCTCCTAATACAATTACTTAAAATTTATATTTTGAATTTGTGTTTAATATATATTTTTGTGTGATTTTAAATTTGAATTAATATTAATTTATATAAATAAATGGATTAAAATTCTAATTTGAATTTGAATTTGGTCTGAATTTGAAACTTGAATTTAAAATTTAAATGAATACCTCAGTAAAATAATTTGGATTTTAAAATAATATATATAGGTAATTTATTTAATGTATATTTGGTGTAAAACATTTTCTTTAAAATTAGAAAGATATAATTTAAAAATTGTATAAAAACATAAATAAATAAAAACAAGTATAATCTAAGTACATATAATACATAAATATATTAACATAAGGAGTATTAATAATTATTTCTTTAAAACATTTGAAAAGAAAAAAACAAAAAAAATTGTAATAAATAAACGAGTTAAAGATTTAAGCACAAAATACTTATATTCTAACAAGTGTAGTAAACTTAATTCATGAAATTACAAGTGTTTGCTTAAATTAACATGTGTAGGCTAACAATTAACAAGTGGCACAACTTAAAATTTCTTTTACAATTTAATTATAAATAAAAAGAAAGAGAAAACTGGTTGTTATTTTTTTTTCGGTTCAAAGTTTAAAGCTTTTACTCATCTTTAAACTCAAATCTGGAAAGAAGAACCCGAGGAGAACTCAAACCTATAAACAGAGAAGATCAAACCATTTCAACAAGATCAAAGCAAAATTAAAATCTGGAACCAAAACTAAGCTTGCCAACAACTTCAAACCATAAGAAAATATAGAGGAGCAATAAAATTTTCAGAATCCAGGACCTGTAGCAGATCATGCAGTCAAATTCCAGATTACAGCAAAAACTTCCAAACTCCTCTCTTCAACCGTGTTTCCTCTATTCCATTTTCCAAATGTCTGTGAATAAAATTCTGATTTAGGCTTAAATTGATTTAATACATGATACATGTGATAATCATGTATAGTAATGGGGAAAATAAGATTTGCCTGAATGTTTTGAACTGGATATAGTTGAAACTTCCTGTATATTGTGTGCATGACTGAGTAGATAAATATATATCTTCCTCTGTTAACTTCAGGGAAAAATCACCTAAATAAATTCATTTCTCTTCATAAATTAAATATTGGATCATCATCATTGAAGATGAAATGGTTAAATGAATGTAACTTTATTTTTAAGAATAAAATCCAGAAGAAATACTTAGTAAATATTCTGGAAAATAGAAATTTCTATGGAAATCAATTTAAAGTCAAAAAATAAAAGATCTGAAATATAAGTTTTGATTATAAAAACAGATTAGTATTGGAAAATGATGATTTATGATAACAAATTCTCGATTTTTAAGATTGTAATTCGTGTGGATTTCGGAAATGACCGATTTTGGGTTTTAAGAGATTTCTGTTTATTCGAATATGTGGGGAACTCGAGATTTTGACTGAAGCTTGTTCGTGGGTATAGGCGCATAGGAATATTTGTCGGGGATTTTTTTTAATGAGTTATGGTGGTCGAGAGGAGCCGGAGTAGGGTTTCAGAGGCAATTTTGGGTGTGGTCGGACCTGGGAATAACGCGACGACGTGGGGAAGAATTAAAGGTGCGGTCGTGGGAAATAAGTAGGAGTGAATGGCGACGAAGCTTCAGGCGAAGTTTGGGGTTGATCGGTAGAACGTGGTGGATGGTCGAGGCGGCCATGGTGGAATGACATTTTCAAATGAATGCTGCAAAGTTCGATTTTTCGAACAAGGTCAGAATTTCTCGATTCAGGAGGAATAACGCATGGAAGTGTATGAGTGTGTTTTGCGTGAGTAGTGGAAGATCGTAATCGATGATCGCCGTTGGCGTACACGTGCACACGAGCATGCACGTTCCGGTCCAGGTTTTGTTTTTAGGTAGAGGTAGGCATTGGAACTGTTTGAAGGAGTTGCAGGGGAAATAGGATATGGGCCGGTTTGGCTTAAGGTGAAGGGTGGTGGGGTAATGCAAAAGAGAAGTTTAAGTGGGCCGAAGCATGTTTGTGGGCCATGTAAAATACGGTATTGGAATGTGATGCTAGTTATAATAAAATAAGTTAACAGATTTTTTTTTAAGTTTTAAACTTAAAATGAAATCTAGTTTAAATTATTTCTTAAATCTAATTCTTACAAAATAAATGTTCTTTCTTTTATTTAAGAAATGGTAGGGTTTGTTAACTTAAATGTATCAAGTTAAGTTCTTAAATTATTCTTAACTTAATTTTAAATATGGGTTAAGTAAATGATAAAAATGAAGTGTTTAAATTCATGGGTTAATTAAGTAATTTGTAAGATTAAAAGATTATCTTAAAATAAATTATGATCTTGGATAATTAATGATTAATTAAATTAATGAAGTAATTAAGGGAAATTAATCAATTATTGATTAAAGATTAATTAATTAAGAATAATAAATCCATTAAAGATTATTTAACTAAAATTAGAAATTAATTAATGCAAGTAATTAGAGATTAATTATTTTTATTTAATGGGAGTGATTAAAGATTAATTGCTTGGTGTAATTAATTAAGAATTGATCAATTAAGTATTGATTAATTTAAGATTGATTTATTTGGGAAATGAATCAAGGTTTTGTTAATTAATGAGTGTGATTAATTAAAGGATAATTAATCAATGTAAGTGATTCTTGAGTAATTCATTTGAGTAATTAATTAGGGATAATGTAATTAATGTGAATGGGTGGAAGTTAAATTAATTTGGGTAATTAATTAAAAGGAAATTATGGATGTGCAGTAATTAATGAATAATTACTTGATGGAAGAAATTAAGTGATAATTTACTCAGTGTAATTAAAGGAATAATTAATAAAATTAATCAAGAAGTTGGTTTAGTCTATAGAGTAATTAAGGAAAGTTAATTTCTGATTGTGATTTATTCAAGGTTGATTAACAAAGGTAATTAAGATTAAAAGTTGATTATTAGATGAAATTTAAGAATAATTAACTAATGAAAGTATCTAGAGGATCATTAATTAATATAAATAATGGAGGTGTTCAATCTTGCTTATTAATGATTGAATGATGATGAGTGCTTTGAATTGGTTGATATCTCTGATATGAATTGCTTTGTGATATGATATGTTGGATGGACGGTGGTAGTGTGATTATCTATCAATTATGAATTGCTGTATATATATGTTATCCGATAATTAAAATTGAGTTGTATTTAATTGGATAACTTGGGTTAGATGACATTGGATTCGAAGAGACCGGAGTCGGGTATTAGTGAATACCCGAAATCACTTCGATTCTTTATAGATTGATATGTGAAATTAATAAGCTAGAATGGAATGATTTGAGTGAAATGGACTATTTAATCTAAGCTTTGGTACTTAGAAATTTGTGAGTGAAATAAGTAATTTCTATAACAAATTTGTGAATCTGTAATTGATACAAGTTACCCGGGTTATATATATAAGTTGTATATTTTTGTCATCCATGTTATATGGATTTACTCACGCTGGTTTTCAGCCTGACCCGGGTGTTACTTTGATGTATTGCTCGGGTCAGATCGAGTATTACGGATTTTCAGGTAAGGACGTTCCGGAACTCAGGAGGCGAGCTGGAGAGCAGGGACGTATGGAGAGTTTTCCGCTATGATATGTTATTGTATAACTAGGACATGATTGTTTTAAACTGTCCAGTGATTGGTAATGGTTGTAACTCTGATGTATAAAATATAAGTGTACTGATACAGTTCTTCTTTGTAAAACTGTTATTTATGTGATATTATATTTTGATCCGCTGCGAATGTGAGGTTTCTGTGTTTGGTATTTTTGTTTTCTTCTATCTCTTCTTCTTTTCCCTAACTATCTAGAATTTTCGGGACGAAATTTTCCGGGTCGTTACATTTGGTATCAGAGCTAAAGGTTAAGCGAGAACCTTGGCTCTGGTGGGATTACTCATTAAAGATAGGGTCAATGGTATCCTATAATGAGTTGAGTGTGTGTGTGTGTGTGTGTGTGTATATATGTATGTATGTATGAGTGCGTACTTGTATTTTTCTTATATAAAGATTTTAAATGATTTTATAAGAATATATTTTGATATATAAAGCAATATTTCTTTCTAATAAATATTAAGGAAATTGGTTGTTAAAGTATTGAAAATAAATTAAGTGGTAATAGAAATACAACCAAATTGGATAAAGATAAGTTTGAAATGGATTAAAACTGAAATTTAAATCTTGAATTTGGGGATGAATTTTCAGAATTCCAGTTGCAATAATCTTGGTCATTATTATAAATGGTTATTGTGTTTAATAACGGGATGATTGTTTTCCAATAAACAATAGAATGTTTTAAGGAAGTAACCATTTAATGAGAGTAACTTGTAAATTTGAAAGGATGTAAATTAAAGTGGGTTTCAAATTGTGAAGTTTTGAATTCTAAATTTAAACATTTGAATTGGTTTCAAAATACTAAAGGAAATAATATTATTCAAACTATTTTGGATATGATCTTGTTCTAAAATAAGAGATGTTATTTAATATATTTGAATGAAAGGGTCCTATTTCAAACAAGGGTTGTTTGAAATTTTAAAGGAATTTGTTTTGAATTAAAACCAAGGGTGGTTTGAATTTGGAATTTGAATTGAATTAGTTCAAATTGAATTTGGTTTGAATTAGTTGGATTTGTAATTAAAGATGAGTAAGCTTTTGAACTTATAAATGGTTAACTGGAATTTAACTTGGAAAGTTAAATGGTTAATTTGAATAGGGAATTTGTGTGATCTCAAATTGGGTTTGAGATCCGAAAATTGGAAATGGATGGATGTTTTAAAATAATTTAGATGATACCATCCTGTTGTTATTAATAATCTGAAATTGGATTTGTTTAAATAAATGAAGAAATGGGGTATGGCATTATTAAAATAAAATGGAATTTTGAAATTTGGACTCAGAATTAAATTGTTTAAAAAAAACTTCAAATAAAGGATAATTTGGTCTAAGAGGTTAAACCAACACTTGAAATTTAACTCGAATTTATATAATTCGAGATGATTTAAAGTAAGACTGATTTTGAAATTAGTTCAAATTGAAATTTGATTTAAAATAATTTGGATTTGTGATTTAAGTTGAATAGTTTAAATTCAAATGGAATATGATTCGAATTTGGAAAGAGTCAACGATAATTCAACTTGAATTGGGATTTAATTCACACTGGAGTTGAAATAAATTGAAAATTTAAATTGGCTCAATCTGAAATTTAATTGAATTAATTGGAATTATGATGGAAGATGGATAAGTTTAAAAATTCAAATGAAAATTTGAATTGGATAATTTGAAATGAAATTAAAGTTGAATGAGTTCAAATTCAAATAGGAAGTTGATTTGAATATTGGAATGAGAATGGAAGTTAACTTAATTTGAATTGAAATTGAAAGATAATTGAAAATTGGCAATTGATTGGAATTGGGATCAATTCAAATTGGAATTGAATCAATTTAAATAGAAATGGAAATTTAAATTGAATTGAAATTGAGTCAATTCAAGAGAAGGTGGAAATTTAAACGGAATTGATGGGAAATGGAAGTTAGAAATTGAACAGTTTGACTCTGGACTATTTTCAAAATGAATTATTTAATATAAATCTAACTATACAACTTTTTTTTAAAAACTAAGACTATCTTATAATTGTTTTACAATTATTTTTGGAACTATTTAACTATTTTTCAACTGTTTTACAAATTAATTACTATTTTACAACTATTTTGCAAATATTTAAAATTCTATAACTATTTGACTATTTTCCAACTATTTTACAATTACTTAACTATTTTATAGCTATTTTACAACCAAATAATTATTTTTCAATGACTTATCTATTTTTAAACTTTTCAAATTATTTTCTAAATTTAAGCTGGACAGAGTTCAAACTGTTTATGATTGAATATCTATTTGAAATAAGAATTGAGGTAATAATCCATATGGATTAAGGAAATTGTGGATAGATGAATAGAATCAAAGGAAATGCGAATAGAAGGAGAAATTGATTTAGTTGATAATCAGTGAAGATAAATACGTAGGATGTACGTATATTATTCTATTCGCATAGTGATTTGATCCAGATTCGAGCACAGAATTTCAAGGTAGTTATATCGATCCGAATTGGAATTTTCCACTCAATTTTTAAAGGCGACCTGGATATGGATCGATGATTGGTTCTGGATATTCTCTATCATAGTTATGACTATGTAAGGAGAATGACGGTTTCTGATCAAGAAACCAGATTTGAGCCCGCACTAGAAAGTTGGGTGGACGATACTAGTTCGGAAGTGAAATTGTGTGATCGAGTGAGCGATCAGCTTGGTATAGCGTATGGATGATAAGTGTACATCGTACGGATTTGAATGAAATTAATGTTGAAAGAATAATCAAATTCGAATATTTGATTTTGAATAAACAAAGTTAAATATCTTTGTTATATAAGATAAATCTCCCATTGTTGGATCGATTACTGGAAGAAAAGGATTTTTGAAAGTATTTTAAGTATAAAAGGAATTTTATACAAGCTTGAAATGATCCAAAATTTTAAAAATTATATATATATATATATATATATATATATATATATATATATATAGACACACACACACACACATACATACATACATACATACATACATACATACATACATACATACATACATACATACATACATATATATATAAAGGACCTTATGAGGAATTTGGAAAAGGTTTTGGGAACCTTTGGATTTGTAAAGGCTTTTGATTTTTGGGTAAAATCAATATTGAAATTTGGAAAGCCTAGTTTGAGAATTATCGATTTTGGGATAATCAATTTTGTGTAAAGAAGCTTTGTATGAGATCATACTAGGTGTATGATTTGAAAGATAATATATGTGTATAGTATAAAGTGTTTTGATGATGGCTCTGGGAAAAAGGCGCTCCCTTGAAATGAACTTCTCAAGAGTGCCACCGGGTGGTGCTGCCTTGAGCCCCAAGGGGGGTTCTAAAGTTGATCCTGTGAGGAGACCGGACAAAACTAGTTCCTGGGGATTATGAGTAGTGTGTGCCATAGCGAAAGTCGTGTGTGCCGTTGAGAGCCAACAGTTTGCGTTTGATTTTATATCGGTAGACTGCGACCTGTGGTAACATAGCGAAAGTCGTGTGTGCCGCTGAGAGCCAACAGTCTACGTTTGATTTTATATCGGTAGACTGCGACCTATGTAGGAGTGGAGAAGTTTCATTTTGACAGCGAAAATCGTGTGTGTGCCGTTGAGAGCCAATAGTTACGTGGACTTTTGCTATGATGACAATGTAACCCTAGAATGTAACTGCGATCTGTTGTGGGTTCCATGGCGTAATCGAGGTGCGTGGAGTGCCTACAGTTACATGGACTTTTGCTGCGATGGCAATGTAACCCAGGATGTAACCGCGACCATGGATGGGGGCGATGATTTCCAGAGCATTTTCACCAAAAGATATTTCCTCTATTTTTAAAATGTTTTCTATATTTTCAATAAAATTATTTCTAAATATTTTCACTGGGTGTTGAAAATGGTCTGCTAAGTACTTATAGATTTTCAGTCATATGCCTGATCAACATATGACCGAATTTATGTGAGAACAAGGATGGACTGTTGGAGACATCGAGTTATAAAATTATTTTTATAAAAACTATTTTTGTAATACTATATATATTTTAAAATGTTTTAAAAATGATCAATGAAAATTTATCTGATTTTAAGCATTTTAATAATTCTGGTATCGTTCCTTTTCGAGGACGAAAAGATTCAAAGGGGGGAGGAATGTGATAACCTGAATGTTGGAAGTGCCTGCAACTGGTAATTAACTGGGTTAAATAATAGAAATACTAAATTATAAATTGAACAAATGAATCTGATAATAAATATTTATATCTGGATAAATATTGGTAATTTCCTAATATAATTACTTAAAATTTATATTTTGAATTTGTGTTCAATATATATTTTTGAGTGATTTTAAATTTGAATTAATATTGATTTATAGAAATAAATGGATTAAATTCTAATTTGAACTTGGTCTGAATTTGAAACTTGAATTTAAAATTTAAATGAATACCTCAGTAAAATAATTTGGATTTTAAAATAATATATATAGGTAATTTATTTAATGTACATTTGGTGTAAAACATTTTCTTTAAAATTAGAAAGATATAATTTAAAAATTGTATAAAAACATAAATAAATAAAAACAAGTATAATCTAAGTACATATAATACATAAATATATTAACATAAGGAGTATTAATAATTATTTATTTAAAACATTTGAAAAAAGAAAAAGAAAAATGAGTAATAAATAAATGAGTTAAAGATTTAAGCACAAAATACTTATATTCCAACAAGTGTAGTAAACTTAATTCATGAAATTACAAGTGTTTGCTTAAATTAACATGTGTAGGCTAACAATTAACAAGTGGCTCAACTTAAAATTTCTTTACAATTTAATTATAAATAAAAAGAAAGAGACAACCGGTTGTTATTTTTTTTTCAGTTCAAAGTTTAAAACTTTTACTCATCTTCAAACTCATATCTGGAAAGAAGAACCCGAGAAGAACATAAACCTATAAACAGAGAAGATCAAACCATTTCAACAAGATCAAAGCAAAACAAAAATCTGGAACCAAAATTAAGCTTGCTAACAACTTCAAACCAGAAGAAAATAAAGAGGTGCAATAAAATTTTCAGAATCCAGGACCTGTAGCAGATCATGCAGTCAAATTCCAGATTACAGCAAAAACTTCCAAACTCCTCTCTTCAACTGAATCTAGTGTGAGTAAAATACTCTGTTTCCTCTGTTCCATTTTCCAAATGTCTGTGAATAAAATTCTAATTTAGGCTTAAATTGATTTAATACATGATGCATGTGATAATCTTGTATAGTAATGGGGTAAACAAGATTTGCCTGAATGTTTTGAACTGGATATAGTTGAAACTTCCTGTATATTTTGTGCATGACTGAGCAGATAAATATATATCTTCCTCTGTTAACTTCAGGGAAAAATCACCTAAATAAATCCATTTCTCTTCATAAATTAAATATTGGATCATCATCATTGATGATGAAATGGTTAAATGAATGTAACTTTATTTTTAAGAATAAAATCCAGAAGAAATACTTAGTAAATATTCTGGAAAATAGAAATTTCTGTAGAAATCAATTTAAAGTTAGAAAATCAAAGATCTGAAATATAAGTTTTGATTGTAAAAACAGATTAGTATTGGAAAATGATGATTTATGATAACAAATTCTCGATTTTTAAGATTGTAATTCGTGTGGAATTTGGGAAATGATCGATTTTGGGTTTTAAGAGATTTCTGTTGATTCGAATATGTGGGGAACTCGAGATTTTGACTGAAGCTTGTTCGTGGGTATAGGTGCATAGGGAAATTTGTCGGGGATTTTTTAATGAGCTATGGTGGTCGAGAGGAGCCGGAGTAGGGTTTCAGAGGCAATTTTGGGTGTGGTCAGACTTGGGAATAACGCGGCAACGTGGGGAAGAATTGAAGGTGCGGTCGTGGGAAATAAGTAGGAGTGAATGGCGACGAAGCTTCAGGCGAAGTTTGGGGTTGATCGGTAGAACGTAGTGGATGGTCGAGGCGGCCGTGGTGGAATGACATTTTTAAATGAATGCTGCAAAGTTCGATTTTTCGAACAAGGTCAGAATTTCTCGATTCAGGAGGAATAGCGCATGGAAGTGTATGAGTGTGTTTTGCGTGAGTAGTGGATGATCGGAATCGATGATCGCCGTTGTCGTACACGTGCACACGAGCGTGCACGTTCTGGTCCAGGTTTTGTTTTTGGGTAGAGGCAGGGATTGGAACTGTTTAAAGGAGTTGCAGGGAAATAGGATATGGGCCGGTTTGGGCTTAAGGTAAAGGGAGGTGGGGTAATGCAAAAGAGAAGTTTAAGTGGGTCGAAGCATGTTTGTGGGCCATGTAAAATACGGTATTGGAATGTGATGCTAGTTATAATAAAGTAAGTTAACAATTTTTTTTAAGTTTTAAACTTAAAATGAAATCTAGTTTAAATTATTTCTTAAATCTAATTCTTATAAAATAAATGTTCTTTTTTTTATTTAAGAAATGGTAGGGTTTGTTAACTTAAATGTATCAAGTTAAGTTCTTAAATTATTCTTAACTTAATTTTAAATATGGGTTAAGTAAATGATAAAAATGAAGTGTTTAAATTCATAGGTTAATTAAGCAATTTGTAAGATTAATAGCTTATCTTAAAATAAATTATGATATTGGATAATTAATGATTAATTAAATTAATGAAGTAATTAAGGGAAATTAGTCAATTATTGATTAAAGATTGATTAATTAGGAATAATAAATCCATTAAAGATTATTTAACTAAAAATTAGAGATTAATTAATGCAAGTAATTAGAGATTAATTATTTTATTTAATAGGAGTGATTAAAGTTTAATTACTCGGTGTAATTAATTAAGAATTGATCAATTAAGTATTGATTAATTTAAGATTGATTTATTTGGGAAATGAATCAAGGTTTTGTTAATTAATGAGTGTTATTAATTAAATGATAATTAATCAATGTAAGTGATTCTCGAGTAATTAATTTGAGTAATTAATTAGGGATAATGTAATTAATATGAATGGTGGAAGTTAAATTAATTTAGGTAATTAATTAAAAGGAAATTATGGATGTGGAGTAACTAATGGATAATTACTTGGTGGAAGAAATTAAGTGATAATTTACTCAATGTAATTAAAGGATTAATTAATAAAATTAATCAAGAAGTTGGTTTAATTGATAGAGTAATTAAGGAAAGTTAATTTCTGATTGTGATTTATTCAAGGTTGATTAACAAAGGTAATTAAGATTAAAAGTTGATTATTAGATGAAATTTAAGAATAATTAACTAATGAAAGTATCCAGAGGATCATTAATTAATATAAATAATGGAGGCGTTCAATCTTGCTTATTAATGATTGAATGATGATGATTGCTTTGAATTGGTTGATATCTCTGATATGAATTGCTTTGTGATATGATATGTTGGATGGACGGTGGTAGTTTGATTATCTATCAATTATGAATTGCTGTATATACATGTTATCCGATAATTAAAATTGAGTTGTATTTAGTTGGATAGCTTGGGTTAGATGACATTGGATTCGAAGAGACCGGAGTCAGGTATTAGTGAATACCCAAAATCACTTCAATTTTTTATAGATTGATATGTGAAATTAATAAGCTAGAATGGAATGATTTGAGTGAAATGGACTATTTAATCTAAGCTTTGGTACTTAGAGATTTGTGAGTGAAATAAGTAATTTCTATAACAAATTTGTGAATCTGTAATTGATACAAGTTACTCGGGTTATATATATAAGTTGTATAATTTTGTCATCCATGTTATATGGATTTACTCATGCTGGTTTCCAGCCTGACCCAGGTGTTACTTTGATGTAATGCTCGGGGTCAGACCGAATATTACAGATTTTCAGGTAAGGACGTTCTGAAACTCAAGAGGCGAGCTGGAGAGCAGGCACGTATGGAGAGTTTTCCGCTGTGATATGTTATTGTATAACTAGGACATGATTGTTTTAAACTGTCTAGTGATCGGTAATGGTTGTAAATCTGATGTATAAAATATAAGCGTACTGATACAGTTCTTCTTTGTAAAACTGTTATTTATGTGATATTATATTTTGATCCGCTGCGACTGTGAGGTTTCTGTTTTTGGTGTTTCTGTTTTTTTTTTCTTCTATCTCCTCTTCTTTTCCCTAACTATCTGGAATTTTCGGGGCGAAATTTTCCGGGTCGTTACACTTAACCTGTTACTCACACCAGACCCATGTCTGACCCGGAGTTTATCTTCTGTTTTTCTTAAACTCTTGGGTACTCAAAATTTTACGAGTAGCCAAGGAATTCAGGTTAGCTTTGACGAATTGTGGAGGAGCAATGGAGCAGGAGGCTTCAGCGTTGTAGATATTTATATTGTTCCGCTATGTTTGGTATCTCTGAGTTATTTGTTGATGTTGTATTGAGTTGTAATAACTAGACAGGTGTTATAACTGTCTAGTATGTGACGTATAAGCTGTATAACTCTGACAGATGATGTATAATATGTAATATTTATGTGATTAATATAATTTATTCGTTTCGCTGTTGAGATTCTGATGTTATTCTTTCTTCTTCTCTTCCTTTCTCTTTTCTAACCCTTTCTTTCTTATTAATGATGCGTCATTCTGTAGTGAAAATGGTGGGTCGTTACAGTGGTATCGGAGCGCTAGGTTGAGTGAATACAGCTTTGGAGTGATTTCTTCTTGAGAGAGCGTATTTGTATTTTTAATATATATATATATATATATATATCTACCTATCTGTTGGGTTACCTATTCACGTTTTCCAATATAAATTATAAAGGTAGATGTGGTAGTGGTGTGTATCACAACTACCAATGGTTGGAGTTTTGAGTGTTTGAGGTTGGAAGTGTATCTGCCGAGACTGTAGACCTAATACCGTCTCAAGTGAGTTGTGCAGTGGTGTAAAGATTTCATTGATCTTTGAAGGAAACCTGTTAAGGTTCGGAGTTCATCTTTGAAGTTTGATGAGTTGAATTTGGATTTGTCGGTTGAGCAGAAGCGAGTGATGGTATCTTGATACCTCAGGAAGTAGTAACTGCGTGATGAGATGCATTGACTATGGATTATCTCCGAAGATGTTTTCTTTGGAACAAGTTTTAGGGTAGTATGTCTACTTCGGTGTTGTGGCTGAGTTCAGCATGGTGTTTCTGTTTGCTTTAAGGTCCAAGTTTCACGAAGAATTTTGGATTATGAAGTCTTTGGCATCTGTGTCAGCAATGCAGCTCGGAGTATTCCGGGTGCCAGCAAGAAAGTTTCTAGCTGAGCAGTTTTTCTGAAGGTGGAGTTTAGAAGCAGCAGAGTGGATCCATTTTTCGATGGATTGGCAAGACCAGCATAAGTTGTTCTGATTGGTAAAGAGAGAACAATTTCTTTGGAAATTGATCTGGGTTGATCGCAAAAGTGACTTGCGATAGTTGAATTTTCTCTTGGGTTATCTTTTGCTTGAGGCATCTGGAGTTTGAGTTTTCGTATAGACTAGAATTCCAGGAGTAGAACCGTGGTTCAGTTTAGTTGAAGGATGGTTACTAGAGATTGAGGTTGGTGAAGCAACTCAGGTTTCGAAGGAATTTCTGAGTTTTTCTTTTATGGATCTGATGAACCATATTTCTGGGATGTGTTGTCTAGTTTGTGCTTGTGTTCTTCATTAGCATTTTCTTCTACTTTGGATCATAGTTGTGCAGCCGAAGCAGTTTGGGAGCGTTTCTGTTTATTTTTCCGGATAAGGAGAAGTAAGTTTAGTCTTCTGATATTTGTGGAGTGGAGTTTGTTCTTGGTTTTGGATTGATCGTGAGAAGATCATTTTGTTGAGTTGATTGGTTTAGTTTGTTTCTAGAGGCATCAGCAAGGGTTGAGCTGATCAGGAAGGATGCAGGCAGCCCAGGATCGTCCGAAGTATTTTGAGGATAAGAGACGGAGCAATTTGGATTCTGGAGTCGGAGATTTGGTTTTGGATAAGTTTTCTTTGATCTAAGGAGCTATAAAGTTTTGGGTAAGACTGGAAAGCTAGCTCCAAGGTGTTTTGGATCTTTCTATGTTCTTGTGAGGATGAGTGTTTGGTTTATAGGATTGAATTGCCAGTTTGGATAACTTGGATTCAGTATGTTTCACGTATCTCTGAGAGTGTACGTGTATGATATATCTCTGGTTGTAGAACCAATAGTTCAGGAGGTTTGGTTGTTGGGTCGGACTCGTCTGTGGTCTGATATCCTGTTTAGTTTTGTAGATCTAGATGAGTAGGAGCTCTGTAGCTTCGTAGTTTTGGTTGTTTGGATTCTGTAGAGCGAGTATTCCGGTATATATACTTGGGAAACTCGAGGAAATTCTATCCAGAATTCTATCTGGATAGTTAGATTTGTTTGATTGGGTGAATTGGTTGTTATTGTTGTTAACATATGATTGATGATACATGCTTGTGCTTTAAAATTAAATCTTTAAGGTGATTATTAAATTATCTTTGTTTTAAATTTCGGGGAGGAGATTCTTTTAAGGGGGAAGGAATGTAATGACCCGGAATTTTCGGCAATATCAATTTAATAATCCGTGTTAAAAATTAAATTGATTTGATAATTTTTGTTAATAAATTTGAATTGATTTAATAATCTTCTTCTTAATAAATATTTAATTAGTAGATTTTATCTTTTAAAGCTAAATAAATTGTTATCTATTTATCATGTATATATATATTTGTATATATATTGTAAATAGATAAGCTTTGTTTCAAATTTAATAAACAAAGCATGTTTTCAAATTCTAATATTTTTGGTAATTTGGAAATTTATATTTATTTAATATAAGCTTTTCAAAAGCTATTTAATAAATAACTATATGTTTTTAACTTGTTAAGATAAATTTTTTAAATTGATTTTAGCATAAGTTTAAATTTAAACAAGACTAACAAAAAGGTTTGTTTTATTTTATTTTTAAATATAGCTTGATAAATTTGATTTGAATAGTGTATATAAGTTTAAAATACAAATCAATATATGAAGTATTAATTCATTTAAAAAGATAAGTAAATTACAATAAAGAGACAATTTCTTTTATGAATTATTTAAAGTTGATAAATGAGTTATTTTTAAACAATAATAATAATGTATTGTTTTTATAAATGGATTTAATAAAAATAGCATTGTTATTTCAAATTGAATTTGTATATATAACTTGATTTTTAAAATTGAATTTTTGAATTTGATTTGGATTTGAATTTAAAGTTTTGAAATTTGAAAAGTATAGATATTTTAAATTGTTTTGGATTTTCAAATATTTATATAAACTTTTATTTATGAATATAATTGTTTTATTTATTTTAAAATTATCTAAATATATATATATAATTTTAATTATAAACTAATTTATTAAGCATAATCTTTTATTAAAACTTTAAGTACATGTAACTAATAAATTAAAAGACACGTGTTAGTTAATAAAGCAAGGTTAATGACAAATGTTAGAATTTGAGAGAAGTGTCATTTTTAAAACCTTTAATTTTCTTTATTTTTAATAAACCACATCTTTCATTTATATAAACCCCTTTGTTTTCTTAACTACATTTCTTTTCTATTTTCTTATTCAAAGCCAAGAAGAAATTAAAAAAATCCCCTCAAAACTAAAATCTGTAACCAGAAATCAAACTGCAATCTATTTTCTAAAATCAAAACCCCGTGTGAATTTCTCAAGCAAAATCAGTAATCCCTCCACAAACCAGAAATCCATCTATAATCGCTGAAACCATTTCACAAACCAAAATCCTCATTTCAAAATGCAAAGCCTATATTTTCTTCAATCTGGAGTTTTTTCTACATGCAAATCTGAGTTCTAAAGCAACTGCATTCTTCAAATCAAGGCAACTCGGTTTTTAACAAATAAGCAAAAGCATTTCAGCATTTCTATGCAAAGTTTTCAAAGCAAGCATTCCAGTTTAAAAATAAGTAAGCAACTCAGTCTCTATCAAATAAGCAAAAAGGATCCCAGTTTTTCAAAGCTATTATCGAATCAAAATGGAAGCTCTGCCTTCATTTTAATCTGGCGAGTAACTTTATTTTTAAAAATTTAAGTATAAAATCTGGTTGCATGTTAGTGTTGTTGAAATGAATACGATTGTATGAATTTGTTGTGCATATATAAAAGTATGATGTATGCATGTTTTTGTATATCTGTAACTACTCTGTTTATAGTTCCAAATTTCTGTTTTTGATTTAAATTCATTTTCTCTGGAAACCAATTGTTGTTAGGACTTGGTTTACAAACAAAAGATGTTTGATTTAACATAGATTAAGGTTTAAAAATTTAATTTAGTTAAATTCAAGCCTGATTACCTCTGGAAAACAAAAAAACAACTGTGCATGTCAATATAGTGAAAACTCAAACTGTGTAATTTATAAATTCAGTATTATAAATTGAATTCATAAAAAAAAACATGATTTTTAAAACTAAAATCATAATTTTTAATGATGGTATGAGTGTGCAGTTCTAGGATGAACTGGAAATGGAAATGTGAGGTTTTCTGATGATCTATGTGGTCTGGGAGGAAGGGGTTCTACCTGGTGGCAGTCTGATGATCAGAGGGTAGGGAAAAATGCCAGAATGTTGATCAGAGCTTTGTGGTGATGGTGGTTGATTTTTGAAATTAGTAACCCTAGTTTTTAACTAGGCTAGTTGATTTGGTCGGCACGGCCTGTAGGAGTGATCGTGTTCAACGAGTTTTTGGAGGATGATAGCATGGTAGTTGACGACCATGTGGCGGAGTCGCTGCTATTCTGGTGCCGGAGTTGTGGGAACGAGGTGTTTTTCAGGTTTGTGGAGGATTCATGTTCTTGTTTCCAGGTTTGGGGTTGGGGTCTCGTATTCGTTTTCGAGAGTTGGAGTTCATCTGATAATCATGGTGTGGTGATTGAGTCTTGGCCATTGTGGGAAGACCATCGGAGATGGTCGGAGGCGATCAAAGTCGCCGTGCATGTGCACGGTGCACTGTAAATTTCTGGTGAAGTGTGTTTTGTTTGGGGTTTGTGGTCTCGAGTTTGACTCGAAGTAGTGATGAGTTTTACTCGAGAATAGGATGGGCTGGACTCGAAGTAATATAGGTTGCCTCGGGTAATAATAATGTTACAGGTTTTAAAGAACCCGTTTGTTCTATTTTTTTTAAAAATTTAAAATGGATTTAAAAACCGAGTTTAAAATGAAAGTAAAGTTTAAATCAAAGTTTTTAAAACTGATTAATTTTAAATCTCAGTTTAAAAAAAAATAAAGTTTATGAATTTGAATTTTTTTAACTACTTTAAAATTGTTTAAGTAGTTTGAATTTTAAAAATGAGATTTTAAAATGTAAGTAGAGTTTTTAGATCTAAGTTTAATCTGGAATCAAAATTTAATCTGCATTCCAGTTTTGAAATAAAAAGAAGTTTTTAAAGTAGAAATGATTTAAACAACTTTGAATGCTTAAAATGTATTTTAAATCGATTTGAATTTAAAATGAATTTGGTTTTTAAATTCTTTTAAACTTCTTTGTAAGTTAAATATTTCTTTAACTTGTGAATAAAAGGGTTTTTGAATTGTTTTAAACTTTGTTAAGTTAATTTGTATACATTTTAAACCTTAAATTTAAAAGGAAATTTGGAAAGCAAATTGTTTTTAAATGCTTTATTAATGATAATTTTATAACTAATAAGAGAAAACGTTTTTATCTTTAAATAAATAAAGATTTAATGTTTGAATTATTAAGTTAATTGAAATGGATAATTTATTTTATTTAATTAATTAATGATTTGGATTAATTAAATAAGTAATTAAAGGTTTAAATTAATTAATTAAGGATTAAGATTAATTAATTAAGAATAATTAATTTGTAAATAAGGATTATTAATTAGATAAAATTAGATTATAATTAATTAATTTATCAAGTAATTAAGGATTAATTAAGTTATAGTTAACACTTAATTAATTAAATAATTAGAGGTTAATCAATTGGTTATTAAGGATAAATTAATTTGTAATTAATAATGATTAATTTAAGTTTAATTAGTTAAGGAAAGTAATTAAATAATTAATAATACTTAATGAAGGTCATTAACTTAGGATTATTTAATAATTAATTAATGTGATTAATTTTAATAATTAATTAGATTAATTAATTAATGATAATCATTTGTGAAATTGTTTAAGTATATTACTTAATGGAAGTAATTAAGGAATTAATTACTTAATGTAATCAATGAATTTAATGTGATTAGTTTAAATTAATTAATTAAGTTTAATTAATTTTAATCACTTGATGATTTTATAATAATTACTTAATGTAATTAATAAAGTATAATTACTTAGTGAAGTAATTAATGATAATTACTGGATGTAATTAGTGAAAGATGGTTTAGTAGTGGAAGTAATTTGGATTAAATTACTTTGTACAATTAATCAAGGGATTAATTAAAGATAATTAATTAAGGAGTAATTAATTTATTCAATGGAGTAATTAAGGGTAGTTAATTTATGAACGTGATTAATCCAGGGTGATTAATAATTGTGGTTTAATTAAAGATTAATTAAGTATTGTAATTAATTTAAATAAGATAATTAATTAAGTGTAATTAAGGATCATTAACTAATATAATTAAGATGTAATTAAGGATTGATTAATTAAGATTAATTAATCAATAATAAGTGATTAAAGTTAATTAATTAATGTAATTAATTAAGGATTAATGTAATTAATTATAGTTAATTAATTAATGAAGTAATTAAAGCTTAATTACTATAAGTGGTTTAGAATAATTAATTTGTGAAATTAATTAAAGGATATTTACTTGAATTAATTAAAGGGTAATTAATCAAGGGTGATTAATTAGGGTGGATAATTAGAGAATAATTAATTAATTGATTTGTAATTAATTAATGGTTATGTAAGTAAGATTTATATTAATGTAAGTAATTAATTTAATTCACTTTAAATTAATTGGAGATGGAAGTAATTAATTTAATTCATTTTAAATTAATTATAGATGATGGGATTAAGTACATCATTGCTTATGTATGGATGAATGATAATTGATTCCTTTGAATGGTTTAAGATCTCAGATATGAGATAAGTGATGATGTGTGATATGGATGCTTTGGTTGCATTGTGATGATAATATGAATTATCTGTTTATGATGATAATATGGATTATATGTTTGTGATGATAATATGGATTATCTGTTTGTGATGATAATGTAGATTATCTATTGTGGTATGTGAATTATCTATCTGTGTGTATATAGATAATGAAATTGAATTATTTTAAACTTTAAAACAACTTGGCCTTAAAAGATACGCTTTGGATTTTGATGAGACCGGGATCGGGTTTCCAGATTTGGATATCCGAAAACCACATCGATCCAAATTAAAGATAGGTCGTGAATCTCAAGTGAAGAGTGAAGACTCGAGGTGTAAGGACTATTCGTCGTTAAAACTCTGAGGGTGATTCCAATACGAGTTTAACTGGGTAGTACTTTCAGATTCGAGATGAAGATTCAGAGTGCAAGGGTTATCGTCGTTAACTATGAGGGTGATTCCAAAATGAGTGTAACGAGATAATGCCTTCCGTTTCGTTTGAACTCGGAACGAACTTGTATGGATTGAATGCTTTCAGAACATCGTCAGATGGACGATGAGCATTCTAAGATAGATGTGTTCTATAAAGGTAATCGTAGCTTCAAGCCTCATCAACCGGGAATGGCTAAAACAGGGGAGGTGCAGCAAGGCTAAGTGGGTCATGCCCAAGTAGGACGAGATTTTTCCCTGTTTAGAGGTCCATTTTTATTCGGCTTAGTGGGCAGTTGGATATGCGCACCAACTGTGGGTTGTCATGTTCGAGACTGTCCACTAAGGGATGGTTCCGGCCTTCTGCTGCAGGGGATTGGGAGTAATCCTCGGTATGTTGATCTAGGCCACGTACTGTGACGGGCGGTACCCCAGTAGCCCTGCCATTGTATGGAATCCAAAATCCAATAAGTGCCATCGGTTTTGATTGTATTACCCACTTTTGTGGCTAGTAGCTGGAATTTGATCATATAACAATTTCAGCTATTTCTTATTTATTTGAAAACCCTAGACCTATTATAATATCACTGGATTTCCTATCAAATGTTTTGGTTAGCGTATGGTAAAAACTTTTCCATGTTTATGTGAGGGAAGTCTTACGTGATACCTTTCTTTTTAAAGGTTTTTCAAAGTTAAGCAACCATAACCTGTTACTCACACCAGACCCATGTCTGACCCGGAGTTTATCTTCTGTTTTTCTTAAACTCTTGGGTACTCAAATTTTTACAAGTAGCCAAGGGATTCAGGTTAGCTTTGACGAATTATGGAGGAGCAATGGAGCAGGAGACTTCAGCGTTGTAGATATTTATAGTGTTCCGCTATGTTTGGTATCTCTGAGTTATTTGTTGATGTTGTATTGAGTTGTAATAACTAGACAGGTGTTATAATGTCTAGTATGTGATGTATAAGCTGTATAACTCTGATAGATGATGTATACTATGTAATATTTATGTGATTAATATAATTTATTAGTTCCGCTGTTGAGATTCTGATGTTGTTCTTTCTTCTTCTCTTTCTTTCTCTTTTCTATCCCTTTCTTTCTTATTAATGATGCGTCATTCTGTGGAGAGTGACGGGTCGTTACAATGGCTCTATTTGTGCTTGGTTTTTATACTTTAAGGCTATCTCACTGGGCTTCCTACCTTGATAACTTTGAGTCCGATTTGTCCAATTTGTCTGAATAATGCTTGGTCAAAAGGCTGAATAACAGTATTACAAAAAAAAAATATTTGATGGATACATATATAATATGTCGTACATTATATGTGATTGATACAAACAATTATAATAACCAAATCCTCTATAATTTCTTTCAAAATAGACCGTGTTTTACAATAACCAAAACTTGTATAATTTCTCCAAAATAATAGTGTTTCAATGTACTGTTCATTGAACGTGGATATTCTTATTACCAATTGCAATGAATTTTACGAGAAAATGAGATATAATGGTTACAAATTAAAGGAATAATATCATCAAACAACAAAAACTATAATCACTTGAGTTTAGAAATTTACCTTTGTGCACAACCATAAAAAATCAAACTATTAATTGACTTCCTCTCTATTCTCGTATCCCTTGATACATGTCAAATGTCCTACCAACGAAATCTCTTACAGTTATATGAACTCAAGCATCAACCGTACATGTACATCTTTAATGATTTTGTGAGAAAATCGGATTAAGGATCTTAAGGTTAGAATAAACACTAGAGGAGGGTGAATAGTGTTTTAGAGAATTGTTAAATCTTTTTGAGTTTTTGTTAATTTGAACACAAATGTATGCAATATTCAGACACAGATATGATCATAGAATTAAACACAGATGCAAATATAAAGTAAAAGCAGTAATGGAAAGAACACATCAGATTTTATACTGGTTCGGAGTTACCCTACATTCAGTCCCGCACACAAGTACGGATTACCTTTCAAAAACAATCTTTACAATTACACCCTCGATTTCAAGGCAACAAGGCACACCCTCCAGAATCACAATCCTCTCGTTAGAGATACTTGATTTCTCGGGCAACAAGTTCACCCAATTGATTTCCAAGGCTACAATCACACCTTATCTTGCTTGGTTGATTTTCCAGGGCACAATCACACCTTTTTTCGTGTAATTCATTACAAAGAAGCCTATAACTCTGAATAGCACTGAGAATCTTGTTGAGATAGCGATAGAGAATCAAATCAGAGAAAATCTAGTTAGGTTCAATGTTTATTTCGGCGGAGTAATGGTAAGAATATGTATACAGAAATATGGAAGAAGAAGAGGAGTGAAATCAGGATAGATATTTTTGATGCTTTTAAAAGGAAGGTTTTGAAATCATTTTGAAAACATGATATAATTTTGAAAAACCATTTTGAATGAAAAGTTAGTGGATACAAAATAATGTTCCAGTAGATTTTTCGTAGGTTCCATCCTACTTAGGGTTCCATCCCTTTAACAGGCTCGATGTGGATTCCATTCCACGAATAAATTGGATTTTATGATGCCAGTGCTTTTCTAGGAGTTTTAACAAAATTTCTAATTAAAAAGTAAATTACTTGAAATCTTAAACTCTTGATATTCTTGATATTCTTGTTACTCATGAGTCTTCAATTTTGATATCTTGAATCTCTATACTGTACAGTCTTCATTCTTGGTACCTGCATGGTTAAATCCTGCATATACATATATATATCTAAACTTATACTGTTAGTATTTATATTTTATAATCATTTTAAGGTTGTTGTCATCAAAACCATCATCTCACAGACTAACAATCTCCCCCTTTTTGACGATGACAACTTTTTTTTATAAAATATTACTTCTATCCTAATAACCCCCCCTTAATCTATGCCTAAATATCCTATTTTATACTTCTCCCCCTTTGTCATCAAAAAAACAACTCTAAACTATATAACACCAAACTATATAACTCCCCCTTATTCTTGGACTAAAATACCTGCATTAATAAAATTATACAATGGTATATGGAATTAAGAGATAATTATTGATAGTCACAATAATGAATCAAAGATTATATACATATCAATGTATAGTTATACATGTTTTGTACAACAAACATCAATCCACACTAAATATCAATCAATATCAAACCAAGCCAAAGCAAATGAAATCAAATCAATCAAAGTAAACAATTCAAACAAAGAAACCAAATAAAATCAAACGTTACGACGAACTTCCACCTATCCTTCTTCTCTAAAGATAGGATCTGCCTTAATAGCATCCTAATTTTCATTGTCATTGGGGAGAGAGACTTGAGGATGCACTTCGTTATCATCCTTGTGTAGGGAGGAAATCATCCATCGTATTGCATCGAAATGCCTTTCTTGCTCCTTGATCATATGCATTGACTCAATTCTAAGTGTCACTGGCTACGAAGAATGAACGAGAGAATATTCTTGAATGAATTAAGAGTTTCTTCCAGATTTTCGGGTAAGTTATGAATTGGATTATCCGTATTTGAAATTATGGGAAAAATGAGAGATAGAGAAGATAAGAAATAATATCCAGTGATGAATTCTGGAAGAAATAGGTATTTATAGGTGTAAGAATTCGTTTGAAATAAATAGACATATGGTAGTTATTCAAATTTCAAATTGAAAATGAATTATCATTTTTGACTAGTACATGTCGACATGGTCATAGGGGTTATGTCGACACGGTGTAGTGAAATTTGATGATCTATTTTGATTTTGTGAATAATTGTGTGTGTGTGTATATTTATATAATATACTAACATTTATTCTGGAGATAAGACAAGCTAGATAACAGAAAGAAATTCCATTTCATTTCATACTAAGAGGATACAACGATTAATCATAAACAACTACACGATCATTCAAATCAAAATAAACTAAAACAAATACAACAAGGTACGAAAAGGTAGAACTAGTTAGAGGATGATGATGATGAAGAAAGTACAAGTTCTTGTTGACTTTGAAAATGAACTTGTTCATCTTGGATGAAATTTTGTCCAACTTCTTACTAACGGATCGTTTAAGAATCCGTTGATTCTCAACAATAGTCTTTTGGTTTTTGAGAAGGTTTTTGTTAGATGGATTAGGAGGATAGTTGATGCTTTCCAAAGAGGTTTCGCCTTCTTTTTCTTCAATTTCCATTTAATCTCCTTCTCCTTCTTCTTCCTCTTCCTCTTCTTAATCCTCATAAGCCAAACGCTCTTCCTTTTCGGCAAGTCTCATAAGGTTGAAAAACAAATGGAATTTTCATAAGCGAAATGTTGGAATGATTGAAAAATTTTCTAGAAATAAATTCTTCGCCTTTGAAATCCACTCCAAAATAGTTAAAAATCCGAGTGAGGTAAATTCCATGATACAAAGTGTTCTCACCCATTTCAAGATTTTTAGCACGAAGTTCATCCAAAATAACTTGCTCCAATTAATGTCATAATTTCCAAAAATAGCAAAAAGTGTTTTGCAAACTTTTGAAGTAGGATTGTTAAAATTCCTCGATCTTGGGGTCAAAGTATGTTGCAAAAGAAGATTGACAATTCTCGCTTTTGGTCGAAAATTTCGATTTTTGAATTCAAAATTATCATTCCCTTCGAAAATGTGATGAAGTGTCTCACGATAATTTTCATCGATTTTAAAATTAGAAAGATTCATTCCCGTACTATTACAATTGAGAATGGTACCCAAAAGATCACAATTCAAAACAATTCTAGTGCCTTTGACACTATTCCGAATTTCATCCTCTTTTCCATTATAAAATCCACGGTTTAAATTTGCATAGAAAATTTTGACAAGGTTTGGATAGCAAACAAAATCATTTTAAGAAGCATCTACAAGACTAAGAATTTAATTGTTTGCGAAAAGAGAATCAATTTCATAAGAAGAAAAATCTTGGAAGATAGCAAACTTTCCGGGATGGACTTTGGCATAATTAGCATAATTGATGTATGCTTTTATTGCCTCCGGATCATTGAAGAGTTTCTCTTTTGTCTTTCTGGAAATTCTCATGGTGGAGGGGTTGCTTGAAGAAGCCATTAAAGTAGAGAGTAGAGAGCTTGAAGTTTTGAAGAGAGGGTTTGAATTTGAAAATGAGAGTGAAAAGATATGATAAAAGATAGTGAATAAATAGATTCTCAAAGGACATGTTCTCTTGTCAAAAATGTCTTTTCAGAGAATCGAAAGAAGTGAAAAGGTGGAGGGAAATTCAACCATTTGAATTCAAATATTGAATTTCAAATTCTGGTACCCATGTGGACATCATGGTGGGGACCGTGTCGACATGTGTCTATGAATTTTTGTGATTTATTTTCCTAAGTACTCTGATATATATATATATATATATATAGACACACACACACACACTTATCATATTTAATGTATATATATCTGGAATATTATTAGAATTATAGTATTTTCAATAAATTATTATACCATGAAAATAATAATAAAAATAATTATAAAAATGATAAAATAATACTAAAAATTTTAAAATTCAAATAACACACCAATTCAAAATCAATCAATCAAGCAATAAAACATCTAATTCTAAGCATGCAATTTCAACCATTTATATTGTAAATGTGTACCTTTTTCTGAGTCCATTTCTCTAATTTCGTCAGAATCGTGAATTGCCGTAAAACATAAATTTGAATTGTCTGTCTTTTGATCATCATCGCTTGAGGACGCGTCTGAGTCATCTAGAGTAGCAGTAAATGCACGCTTCCGTTTCTTTACCGAATCATTGTTCATAGGAGGATTTTGCCTATCTGGATAAGGACAGTCTCTTTTTATATGGCTTGATTCATCACAGTTGAAACATTTGACATTATTTGGCATTACATTCTGATTTCCAGAGTTCTTATAGTTGTTTCTTTTAAGATTGTTCAACTTTCTGTATTTCAGGAATTTCCCAAAATTTCTGTTCATAAAGGCTATCGCTTCATCATTATCACAGTTCGAGTCTGATCCATCGGTCAATGCATTGAATGCCATTGATTTCTTTTCAGATGCTTTGCCTTCTCTTCTTCCAATCATTTGGACTTCAAACAACATTAGATTTCTAATTAATTTTTCTATCTTTAAGGCACTGATGTCATTTGCCTCTTCGATCACAAGTGTCTTTTGATCCCATTCTGGAGTAATAGAATTTAAAAAATTTCCGACTTGATCTTCTTCAGAAAATTCCTTTCCCAAGGATTTTAAAGAATGCACAATATCCTGAAATCTTCTACAAATGAACTAGTGACAGGGATACTAGTGTTAGTAACAATACCAATGTTGGTATCCATTTTGAAATTTTTTTCAAAAATCAAATCATGAAACTTTAAAAACCTTGCTCTGATACCAAATGTGAGAAAAGCGGATTAAGGATCTTAAGGCTAGAATAAACATTAGAGGGGGGGGGTGAATAGTGTTTTAGAGAATTATTTAATCTTTTTGAGTTTTTGTTAATTTGAACATAGATGTATGCAAGATTCAGACATAGATATGATCACAGAATCAAAAACAGATGCAAATATAAAGTTAAAGCAGTAAAGGAAAGAACACATTGGATTTTATACTGGTTCGGAGTTACCCTACATCCAGTCCCGCACACAAGTACAGATTTATTTTCAAAAACAATCTTTACAATTACACCCTCAATTTCAACGCAACGAGGTACACCCTCTAGAATCACAATCCTCTTGGTAGAGATACTTGATTTCCCGGGCAACAAGTTCACCCAATTGATTTCCAAGGCTACAATCACACCTTATCTTGTTGATTGATTTCCAAGGCCACAATCACACCTTTTCTTGTTTAATTGATTACAAAGAAGCCTATAACTCTGAATAGCACTGAGAATCTTGTTGAAATAGTGATAGAGAATCAAACCAGAGATAATCTAGTAAGTTTCAATGTTGATTTCGGTACATAGAGTAATGGTAAGAATATGTATATAGAAATATGGAAGAAGAAGAGGAGTGGAAAACCAGAAAAACTGAACTAAAATTCGTTGAAACTAACCCCTATTTATAGAAGAACAACAACCATCCATTCGTGAAGAGTTATGACGAATAGACACTTCTTTTGAAATTTAAATTTTGAACTCAACTGACACCTTGTCGACATGGGGTACTTGAGTATGTCGACATCCCAAAGGGATTTTTGGTGTTTTGATTTTCTTTGAAAATAACCTTTATCTTATATTAAAACTATTTTAAACTTTATAAATATACTTGACTATAATTAAAATACATAAGTAAATATAAAGAATTATATATATATATATAGAATTTTACTGTAATTTTATATTTAAATCTAAATATATAAATATTAAAAAATTAAATATGCTTTTATTTTAAAAGATAGTTTAAAACCAAGGACAATTTGATTTTGAATTTCAAGATTATTTTGAGGCTAAAAGTATATGAAACCAGGATAGATGATTTTGACGCTTTTAAAAGGAAGGTTTTGAAATCATTTTGAAAATAGGATATAATTTTGAAAAATCATTTTGAATAAAAAGTTACTGGATACAAAATAATGTTCCACTAGATTTTTCGTAGGTTCCATCCTACTTAGGGTTCCATCCCTTTAACAGGCTCGAAGTGGATTCCATTCCACGAATAAATTGGATTTTAAGATGCCATTGTTTTCTAGGAGTTTTAACAAAATTTCTAATTAAAAAGTAAATAACTTGAAATCTTGAACTCTTGATAATCTTGATATTCTTGTTACTCATGAGTCTTCAATCTTGATATCTTGAATCTCTATACTGTACAGTCTTCATTCTTGGCACCTGCATGGTTAAATCCTGCATACACACATATATCTTAACTTATACTGTTAGTATTTATATTTTATAATCATTTTAAGGTTTTTTTTCATCAAAACCATCATCTCACAAACTAACAATCTCCCCTTTTTTGATGATGACAACTTTTGTTTATAAAATATTACTTTTATCCTAATCACTCCCCCTTAATCTATCCCTAACTGCCCTATTTTATACTTCTCCCCCTTTGTCATAAAAAAACTAACTCTAAACTATATAACACCAAACTATATAACTCCCCCTCATTCTTGGACTAAAATACCTGCATTAATAAACTTATACAATGGAAAATGGAATTAAGAGATAATTATATTGATAGTCACAATAATGAATCAAAGATTATATACATATCAATGTATAATTATACATGTTTTGTATAACAAACATCAATCCACACTAAATATCAATATCAAACCAAGCCAAAGCAAATGAAACCAAATCAATCAAAGTAAACAAATCAAAAAAAGAAACCAAATAAAATCAAACGTTACGAGGAACTTCCACCCATCCTTCTTCTCCAAAGATAGGTCGCCTTAATAGCATCCTAATTTTCATTGTCGTTGGTGAGAGAGACTTGAGGATGCGCTTCGTTATCATTCTTGTGTGGGGAGGAAATCATCCATCGTATTGCATCGAAATGCCTTTCTTGCTCCTTTATTATCTGCATTTGACTCAATTCTAAGTGTCACTGGTTATGAAGAATGAACGAGAGAATATTCTTGAACGAATTAAGAGTTTCTTCAAGATTTTCGGGTAAGTTATGAATTGGATTAGCCATATTTGAAATTATGGGAAGAATGAGAGATAGAGAAGATAAGAAATAATATTCAGTGATGAATTCTGGAAGAAATATGTATTTATAGGTGTAGGAATTCATTTGAAATAAATAGACATATGGTAGTTATTCAAATTTCAAATTCAAAATGAATTATCATTTCTGACCAGTACATGTCGACATGGTCATAGGGGGTATGTCGACATGGTGTAGTGAAATTTGATGATCTATTTTGATTTTGTGAATAATTGTGTGTGTGTGTGTGTATATATTTATATAATATACTAACATTTATTATGGACATAAGACAAGCTAGATAACAGAAAGAAATTCCATTTCATTTCATACTAAGTCGATACAACGATTAATCATAAAGAACTACACGATCATTCAAATCAAAATTAACTAAAACAAATACAACAAGGTACGAAAAGGTAGAACTAGTTAGAGGATGATCATGATGAAGAAAGTCCAAGTTTCTTGTTGACTTTGTAAATGAACTTGTTCATCTTGGATGAAATCTTATCCAACTTCTTACTAACGGATCGTTTAAGAATCCGCTGATTCTCAACAATCGTCTTTTGGTTTTTGAGAAGGTTTTTGTTGGATGAATTAGGAGGATAGTCGATGCTTTCCAAAGAGGTTTCACCTTCTTCTTCTTCTTCTTCAATTTCCATTTCATCTCCTCCTTCTTCTTCTTCCTCTTCCTCTTCTTAATCCTCATAAGCCAAACGCTCTTCCTTTTCGACAAGAGTATCATAAGGTTGAAAAACAAATGGAATTTTCATAACCGAAATGTTGGAATGATTGAAAACTTTTCTAAAAATAAATTCTTCGCCTTTGAAATCCACTCCAAAATAATTAAAAATTCGAGTGAGGTAAATTCCATGATACAAAGTGTTCTCACCCATTTCAAGATTTTTAGGACGAAGTTCATCCAAAATAAGTTGCTCCAATTAATGTCATAATTTCCAAAAATAGAAAAAAGTGCTTTGTAAACTTTTGAAGTAGGATTGTTAAAATTCCTCGATCTTGGGGTCAAAGTATGTTGCAAAAGAAGATTGACAATTCTTGCTTTTGGTCGAAAATTTCGATTTTTGAATTCAAAATTATCATTCCCTTCGAAAATGTGATGAAGTGTCTCACGATCATTTTCATCGATTTTAAAATTAGAAAGATCCATTCCCGTACTATTGCAATTGAGAATGGTACCCAAATGATCACAATTCAAAACAATTCTAGTGCCTTTGACACTACTCCAAATTTCATCCTCTTTTCCACTATAAAATCCACGGTCTAAATTTGCATAGAAAATTTTGACAAGGTTTGGATAGCAAACAAAATCATTTTAAGAAGCATCTACAAGACTAAGAATTTAATTGTTTGCGAAAAGAGAATCAATTTCATAAGAAGAAAAATCTTGAAAGATAGCAAACTCTCCGGGATGGACTTTGGCATAATGAGCATAATTGATGTATGCTTTTATTGCCTCCGGATCATTGAAGAGTTTCTCTTTTGTCTTTCTGGAAATTCTCATGGTGGAGGGGTTGCTTGAAGAAGCTATTAAAGTAGAGAGTAGAGAGCTTGAAGTTTTGAAGAGAGGGTTTGAATTTGAAAATGAGAGTGAAAAGACATGATAAAAGATAGTGAATAAATAGATTCTCAAAGGACATGTTCTCTGGTCAAAAGATGCCTTTTCAGAGAATCGAATGAAGTGAAAAGGTGGAGGGAAATTCAACCATTTGAATTCAAATTTTGAATTTCAAATTCTGGTACCCATGTGGACATCATGGTGGGGACCGTGTCGACATGTGTCTATGGATTTTTGTGATTTATTTTCCTAAGTACTCTAATATATATATATATATATATATATATATATATACTTATTATATTTAATGTATATATATCTGGAATATTATTAGAATTATAGTATTTTCAATAAATTATTATACTATGAAAATAATAATAAAAATGATAATAAAAATGATAAAATAATAGTAAAAATTTTAAAATTCAAATAACACACCAATTCAAAATCAATCAATCAAGCAATCAAACATCTAATTCTAAGCATGCAATTTCAACCAATTATATTGTAAATGTGTACCTTTTTCTGAGTCCATTTCTCTAATTTCGTCAGAATCGTGAACTGCCGTGAAACATAAATTTGAATTATCTGTCTTCTGATCATCATTGCTTGAGGACGAGTCTGAGTCATCTAGAGTAGCAGTAAATGCACGATTCCGTTTCTTTACCGAATCATTGTTCACAGGAGGATTTTTCCTATCTGGATAAGGATAGTCTCTTTTCATATGGCTTGATTCATCACAGTTGAAACATTTGACATTATTTGGCATTACATTCCGATTTCTAGAGTTCTTATAGTTGTTTCTCTTGAGATTATTCAACTTTCTGTATTTCAAAATTTTCCTAAAATTTCTGTTCATAAAGGCTATCACTTCATCATTATCACTGTTTGAGTCTGATCCATCGGTCAATGCATTGAATGCCATTGATTTCTTTTCAGACGCTTTGCTTTCTCTTCTCCCAATCATTCGGACTTCAAATGACATTAGATTTCCAATTAGTTCTTCTATCTTTAAGGCACTGATGTCATTTGCCTTTTCGATCGCAAGTGTCTTTTGATCCCATTCTGGAGTAATAGAATTTAAAAAAATTCTGACTTGATCTTCTTCAGAAAATTCCTTTTCCAAGGATATTAAAGAATGCACAATATCCTGAAATCTTCTACAAATGAACTATTGGCAGGGATACTAGTTTCAGTAACAATACCAATGTTGGTATCCATTTTGAATTTTTTTTCAAAAATCAGATCATGAAACTTTAAAAACCTTGCTCTGATACCAAATGTGAGAAAAGCGGATTAAGGATCTTAAGGCTAGAATAAACACTAGAGGGGGGGTGAGTAGTGTTTTAGAGAATTATTAAATCTTTTTGAGTTTTTGTTAATTTGAACACAAATGTATGCAAGGTTCAGACATAGATATGATCACAGAATCAAACACAGATGCAAATATAAAGTAAAATAAGTAAAGGAAAGAACACACTGAATTTTATACTGGTTCGGAGTTACCCTACATCCAGTCCCGCATACAAGTACATATTTCTTTTCAAAAAAAAATCTTTACAATTACACCCTCAATTTAAAGGCAACGAGGTACACCCTCCAGAATCACAATCCTCTGGGTAGAGATATTTGATTTCTCGGGCAACAAGTTCACCCAATTGATTTCCAAGGATACAATCACACCTTATCTTGTTGATTGATTTCCAAGGCCACAATCACACCTTTTCTTGTTTAATTGATTACAAAGAAGCATATAACTCTGAATAGAACTTAGAATCTTGTTGAGATAGTGATAGAGAATCAAACCAGAGATAATCTAGTAAGATTCAATATTGATTTCGGTACGTAGAGTAATGGTAAGAATATGTATATAGAAATCTGGAAGAAGAAGAGGAGTGAAAAACCAGAAAAACTGAACTAAAATTCGTTGAAACTAACCCCTATTTATAGAAGAACAACAACCATCCATTCGTGAAGAGTTATGACGAATAGACACTTCTTTTGAAATTTAAATTTTGAACTCAACTGACACCATGTCGACATGGGGTACTTGAGTATGTCGACATCCCAAAGGGATTTTTGGTGTTTTGATTTTCTTTGAAAATAACCTTTATCTTATATTAAAACTATTTTAAACTTTATAAATATACTTGACTATAATTCAAATACATAAGTAAATATAAAGAATATATATATATATATATATATATATATATATATATATATAGAATTTTACATTTAAATCTAAATATATAAATATTAAAAAAATTAAATATGCTTTTATTTTAAAAGATAGTTTAAAACCAAGGATAATTTGATTTTGAATTTCAAGATTATTTTGAGGCTAAAAGTAATTGAAACCAGGATAGATGTTTTTGACGCTTTTAAAAGGAAGGTTTTGAAATCATTTTGAAAACATGATATAATTTTGAAAAATCATTTTGAATAAATAGTTACTGGATACAAAACAATGTTCCACTAGATTTTTCGTAGGTTCCATCCTACTTAGGGTTCTATCCCTTTAACAGGCTCGAAGTGGATTCCATTCCACGAATAAATTGAATTTTAAGATGCCAGTGTTTTCTAGGAGTTTTAACAAAATTTCTAATTAAAAAGTAAATTACTTTAAATCTTGAACTCTTGATAATCTTGATATTCTTGTTACTCATGAGTCTTCAATCTTGATATCTTGAATCTCTATACTGTACAGTCTTCATTCTTTGTACCTGCATGGTTAAATCCTGCATATACATATATATCTTAACTTATACTGTTATTATTTATATTTTATAATCATTTTAAGGTTGTTGTCATCAAAACCATCATCTCACGGACTAACATATTCTAGCTGCTCACTAGAAAATGTGCAAATAATATGGTGTGGGTTACATAACATGATATAATAAAGGTGCATAAAATATGTGATAAGTAAAATTAAAAGCAATCTTAATGTATCACATAATCAAAAGTTATTTGAACTTGTGTTGTTGATTTTCCCACTATATTGAATTTTAGTGAAAGTAATCTAATTGCAATTATTTCTCTAATTAGTTTAAATTCAAATTAAATGAAATTGGTAACTATTTATTATTTTTGTCGGCTGCATGTAAATATCACTTGATATGAATCTTGATATTTGAAGTATGTTTACGTATAAACGTCTACATTTTCAATCCAAACTTATCTATAATAATCCACAGTAAACTTTAAAATATCATAACTTCAAATTAACTCTTTAAAAAATAACAGATAATTACCCCACATGTAAGATCATTAAAAATTGAATAACGATCATCCTTTGATTTAACAAATTAAATACAACTGAAGTTATTTGACTTTACATTGTGATAAACCAGTTATAATATACAAAATAAATATAGGAAATAATGTTTATATTCTTACCCAACAAATAAAAATAAAATGAAATTTGATTTATGTACAAAGTTTGAGATACAAAATAGTTAATTTTACCTATAGCATATTTTGAAAACAACAAAAGATTTTATGATGTCCACTTATTTATAAATCAAGTAACCTCTACAAAATATAAAAAGGAAAAAAACTTGTGATGACCCACATTTCAGAAGGTTTAAATCGACAATGTCCAATTCAAACAATCCAAAACCAGATAATCAATGGGGTTAATTAAGAAAAAAAGAAGAAAAAAACACAATCTCGCAGCGAAATGATAAAATATAGTAATCAAATAAATAGTTCATGAAGCTATTTATACTATACATTTGATTGTAATTTATGCAACATTAATCAGATTATATATACAACAGAATAATAGAGTAATGCAGTAGAACAACATGATGCAGGGACTAATAATAGCATGAATATACCAAATCTTCGTCTTCGTCTTCTAGAAAATGATCTTCAATGCGCTGAAGTACTCAGGGTTGACCCAAACATAATGAAAAGACAAAACGCTTGAGTCAGGACTAAAATATCCTTATGCGAGTCAAATCGATATCACATAATATGAGTGTAATAGCGTCAGAGATGTTTACGGGATTTCGCATTTCCTATCCAGTGTATAACATGCATGCAATAACTCAAGAGATGTTATGAGATTTTTCTTCTCTTAAGGATCCGTTAAAATATTTATATATAGTAGAATACGCTACATATGTAATGTCTAATCAGTAAACAATTTTTTTTCCTAGCATTAAGGCTTTACATTAATCCCCCTTAACGCGTTTTTAAGCATTGTCATACAGTTTGCATATAACGCCTCAGTAGCACGTCGGGGGATAGGGATGCACCATGATACAACAATAATAAACCAAAATTGCAGTGGTCTTGCATAGGGATAAAAGCATGACAAGGCATGTGAGGCAATGCCCAAAGTAGTATACTTCTAGTTCGGGTCACAGGGCTAGTAGTAACGCATCGTAGCCACGATCGCCTACCGCGCACATCAATCCAATATCGAGTCAAAGGGAGGTTATCCCAAATCAAGGTGCACCAATCGAAACCAACAACAAGAGTAACAGTATGGAATCCAAAGAATATTGAAGAACGGATGTCCGCTATGAGTAGCTAGCCTGCTTTGCTCTGTCAAGCCGTCATGTCTTAGTCATTTCAAATTTGGCACAAGTGCCGGGTTCTATCCATCATCGTTCTCTTTCTTCATATCCAACAAACGACGTCAAATCCAACCACTTCATTCTGGAGTCTCCTCCACATATATAGTTGTTAAAGTGGTTCCAATATTAACAGAGAGTATGCGAATAAGAAGCCCTTGTCTCTTCAACAACCAAACATCATTTTACACACCGGTTGTACTTTTACATTTCGAAAACGATTCATACTTGATATCAAAATATCATATTGGCTTCAAAGCTCTTTTTCACTTCAAAATATCATATTTAGTTCGATATTTCATTTTTACTTCGAAATTCAATTTGAATCACAATTTAGGTTATAACTTCATTTTAACGAAATTTGCATTTAAATCTACGATCTAAATATAAGCAGTTCTCACTTTGACAAGTTTGAATTTTTAGAAAATAGTTTGAAATAAATAGTTTTAAAAATAATTTAAATAGTTTGATATAAAATGGTTTGAGTATTGAAAATGGTTTATATAGTAAAATAGTTTGAAAAATCAAACTAATTTGAATATTTAAAAAGAAAGATTTTAAGCAGTTTATATTTAAAATAATTTATTTTGAAAATAATTTCAAATCACACTGTCTCTTTTCATTTCAAAAAATCTGGACCCAAGTCCAAATTCCAATCAAACTGGTTCACTTTCGATAATTCCAATTCAATTCGTTATCAATCTCATTTCAATCTAAATCGACTCAATTTCGATTTCAATTCAAATTAACTTTGACTCCAATTTCAATTCAAATCGATTTCGATTTCAAATTAATTAATTTCAATTCTAATTTTAATTAATTTCAATTCAATTTTCAAATTTAAGCCATTCCAATTTATATCAATTTCGAGTTCAATTTCCGAAAATAGATTTAAATCACTTAATTAACATTAAACGTCAATATTCAAATTTTAAATTCAAATCATTAAAATAATTCAATTCCGAGCCTGAAGTATGGATTTATATCGCTGTTACCTATATAACTTCGAAGATCAAGTGAAAGTTCAAACCATTTAAAAAAAAATCAACTTCAATAATTCAAGTTACATGTCGATTTTTACTTCACTTTTCAAAATAAAATTTTAAAACAATTCCTTTTCCAATTTCGATTTCAACCTTTCAAGACTCGAATTTGAAACTAATTCAATTCTTATAAACTCAATTTTTTTATTTCTTTAAATCTAAATCAATAAATAGATTCAAATTCAAATTTTTAATACCATTTAATTTACCCAATCAGGTGTCCATATATAATTTTCTATCCTACGACCAAGTGATCAATTATTTAAATCTTTAATTTCAAGGATGGATATATATATCATTTTAACCCAAATCAAAGTGTCATAGGTATGCATTATTTCAACCTATCTCTTAATTATTCGAAATATTCCAATAATAGTTTATATACTGTCAAATAATTTATAGGCGATACAAGGTGCATATAAAACAAATGAACATCCAATCTTCCACAATATTAACCAAATTGCTATCCATCGCAATCAATCATCAAAAAGACAAATATCACAATAATTGACTGGTTATCAACATCAGGGGTCTAATTAGCAATTTAATTTCAATTCCAAATTGAACCGTCAATTTAAATATCAATTAAATTATCAATAACGGTTAATAAAATTAAATTACTTCATGATATTAATTTAACTAACATAAAAGGTATTTTAATCATTCCTGAGTGTTATAAAGACTCACACTTTTTATTTGAAACTAAAAATATTCAGCTTTAACTAAATTCCAATTTGACTCCATGCTGTAGAAGACGTTGATACGAATCCAATGCAAAAGACGGCACTCAAATCCAACCTCATATGAATAATATATGAATGAATTAACGCAAAAGCGGGCTGTTGTTCCTCTTCTTCCCAATCGCGATAGAGGTTTTTTTTCTCGAACGAACGCCGTGTCCTCCATCACCAAGACAATCGCCATCATCGACCTGGTCGGCCATCGCTGTCGTGCTCCGGTCCCCTCTCACGCATGTGCTCAATCCTTCGCCTCCACGGCCATCGCGTCCAGCCAAAGCTCTGCCTAGCCCCACCCCTACGTGAGCTCGCACTACAGCATACCTCCCTGAATCATGAGCAAGAAAACCCAGCATACAATCGACAAACGCTGCCTCTCTCACGCGCCATCATTTTTTTTTATTTTTTTGTTTGTTAAAGTTTGAAAGGGTACGAGGGAGACATATTTGTAGATGGGGCGTACGAATGTCGAGGAGAAGTAAGTATATATATTATCATAATAAGAAAATATCGAACTCGATTGGTCTGCAAAATTTCAAACTTCAAACGAAGCGTACCGTCTGGCACTCTATATACTATACCCCTATTCCGAACACAACGGAATTAGTCTCGATGCCTAATTCGATCACATGCAGAAGATAGCTTTTCAAATCAAATTATTTTAATTAAATTCCTTAAATTGATTTATACACATTTCAGCTCGCATGACCAAACAACAAGTCCGATAGCTACGAAACTTGATATCCTATAATAATTCACTATTACAAATCTGATGAAATTGGTTTCATTGAAATCCGAGACAACGGCCAAAATGGTTATTCATTAATAAAAACAAGAAATTTCCAAAATCAATTTATTCACTTTTAAATTCAAAGTTAAAAGTTAACAATCTTCATTCTTGTTTAAATAAAATTTAATCAACTTCCGACATCATTTTCATTCATACTATATTTAAAATTTAATTATTTAAATAAATTCCAATATTAAATTTAAAAAATTTAATTATCAAATAAATTACATTAATAATCG
Source organism: Allium cepa (assembly GCA_030765085.1). Lineage (NCBI taxonomy): Eukaryota > Viridiplantae > Streptophyta > Magnoliopsida > Asparagales > Amaryllidaceae > Allium > Allium cepa. Next base: position 178,908,458 of record CM060930.1, read on the forward strand.
TTAAGCTTCAAATGAATTTTAGTTATCAATAATTATTTCATTTTCGTCTAAATAATTCAGCATTTATTATTTAACTCCAGTTATTGATTATAAACACATTCAAATACATAGAATTTCATTCAATACTTGTTACTGCCTAAATCTTCTAAATTGGCTTTTCAAAATTTTATTGAAGTGCGTATGAAATAACTGCATTAATAAATCATTAAATTTTTATTTTTAACATTTTTATTCAATAATCATATTAAATTTAATAATTTAAAATAGTTAAAAATATAGGTCGTACATTCTCCCCCACTAAAAAATTTTCGTCCTCATAAAGGGTTAAGTAAGGAATTTAACAATCGATATATTTTATTCAAAATAATCAACTTATAAAACATAAAATCTTATTTGAAAACTTTTACCAAGCTTCCACTATGCCACTTCGATCGGCTTACAGAAATTACATTTAATTATAAAACAAGTTACAATAGTTTTAAAACCTCAAAAAATTTCTAACACCCAGAGTTACGGAAAATTTCGGCAGCGTCTCCTTTGCGCGACTCGATCGAATTTTTTTACGATATAATATATATACCAAATATATCAAATATACATCTCATCTCAATGATGAGGCGTCCCTTTGGAAAAAATATAAAAACGCAGTATGTAATTTGAGATATGTACCTTATTATTATTAATACGAGCGAGTTTGCTCATATTAAGAAAGCAAAAGCAAATGAAATATACGTATACGCCCAAATGGTCTTCCTATGTCCCTATTTCAACTTAGAATATTAGTTACATATATGAGATATGGAAGCATGTATGAGTTTAATAGACTATATGACATGATTTTTGAATCCAACTCATAAGCAATAGCACCAATACACAACATACACCAATTATATGCAATCAAAATAGCTAAAACAATGATTTACAACAAAAGAAACCATCCAACAATTAACATTTATCCACATAATTCATAACTATATGAATACATTATTCAATGTCATTTATACACTTCATTTCTTTTAACATCTAAATTTTATTAGCATTTAATTGGTTTGCTTCAAATATTAACATCTATTTAATTCACATTTAATTTATTCAATTCAATTTATTAAATTCCAATTGTTTCACTTTTTTTAACATATTTCATGATTCATTTATGGACCATTTTATAAAATTGTACCGTTTAACTTTGTTTATGTTAAATTTTATTTATTACCACTTAGTATATTCTTTTTAACACTAATATCATTTATGTACAATTTATGTTTATTATAAATATTTTATATAACACAACTCATATTTATGATTATTACTTCATATCTTAAGTTCATATTAATTCATTAATTCACTTCATTAGTTCATTTCGTTTATTTAAATTCATATTAATAATTTGACTTAAGAAAATTTTATTTTATGAAATGATTCACTTCATTAGTTTATTATTAACATAAGTGAATTTTATTTTATAACACGAATTCATATTTATAAATTTTCTTTTTATCACAACCAATTTCACTCAACTTTGATTTAGTTAACTTTCTTCGTATTATTCATTTTATTAATCCACTTTACTAATTTATCGGTTCACTTCAAATCCAATTCAATACATTTAACCTTTATTAAATTAAACTTTATTTCATTTAACGCATTACTCGGTTTATTCAACATAATTTAAGTTAACATTTCCTTTTCTTTTCTTATCATTCACATTCAAATAATTTAAAATTTGTTTTTAGCTTAATATTTCTCAAATCTATAAATTGTTCAAACTTATTTACTTAAATTTCGTTTTATATTTTATCCAATTCATTTCAAATATAATTCTCTTTTAGTTAAGCTTCATTGAGTTAAGTTCCATTTTATTTACTTCATTTCATTAACTCAATTTATTTTACATTTCCAAGATTAATTCTTTTATTTCATATCTCAATTTCAAATTTTCTTTTGTTTGCTCAATGAAAATGTTCAGCCGTTTTAAAATTCGGTCTTATTTTCCTGTTCAAATTTATAAGTTATAAACTTATTCCTTATCTATACTATTTTCAATTTATAAATTCAAAAACTATTTTCATATATTTATCAAATCATACTTGGAAATAATTTTTCTCACAATCAAAACTTTTTTTAACCGGAAATAAATTTCTTTTGGTAGCAATCCTCACTCAGAAACTCGAAAATGAATACTAACGATGTTGCACTCATCCCCAAAATTATTTTCCAGCGACTAAAGCGAGTTCAATGCTTTTATTTGTTTCAAAAATCATTTCAAAATACATTTCTAGTCAAAACTCTTTCAATTATATTATTATTAATTTTGAAGGATTTGAAAACAATTTTGAAAATCAATGGGATTTAAATACTAAAATTCTCACCTTTTAAATCCTTTATATTTATAAGCTATATTATAAATACATTTACACGATTTCATTACCTTATTATGAAAACATTTCATTAATTTACATATTTGTTATTGTAAATAATTCTTATTTTAATTAGATTTCAGTTTAATTTAATTACCTAATGCTTCATGAAATAGAGTTCATAAAGTATTTGTTTTTAGTTTAACTCAAATAATAATCGATGATAACTAATATTATCATCTCCTAACAAACAACATTCATTGAAAATTATCATTTTATATATAAAAAATATAATTTAGGTAAAATTATTTCATTTACCCGGTTTTAAAATAATATTACGTCGACTTGTATCGTTTAAGTATTTAGAAACCCCTATCGATAACATGGCATCTCACGCACCGACCGGAATTCATAAACAATTCAACGTATAAATAAACATAATATAAAATTTTATAACGCTAACAAGTATGTGCTCTCATATATATACACACTCAAATAACTCATTCTAGGGTATTACTACCCTATCTCTAATAGGTCAAACTCTACGAAGCTAATGTTATCGCTAAACCAAAGCTCTAATACCAACTATGGTGACCCGCATTTCGGAAGGTTTAAATCGACAATAGTCCATGCATGTCCAATTCAAACAATCCGAAACAAAGATAATCAAAGGGGTTAATTAATAAAAATAAGAAAAGAAGAAGAAAATAAACACATAATCTCGCAGCGGAATGACAAAATATAATAATCAAATAAACAGTTCATGAAGCTGTTTATACTATACATTTGATTATAATTTATACAACATTAATCAGAGTTATATATACAACAGAATAATAGAGTGATGTAGCAGAACAACATGATGCAGGGACTAATAATAGAATAATATACCAAATCTTCGTCTTTGTCCTCCAGAAAATGATCTTCAACGCTAAAATACTTAGGGTTGACCCGAGCGTAATGAAAAGACAAAACATTCGAGCCAGGACTAAAATATCCTTATATGAGTCAAATCGGTATCACATAACATGAGTGTAATAGCGTCAGAGATGTTTATGAGATTTCACATCTCCTATCCAGTGTATAATGTGCATGTAATAACTCAAGAGATGTTACGGGATTTTCCATCTCTTAAGAATCCGTTAAAATTTTTATATATATTAGAATATGTTATATATGTAATGTCTAATCAGCAAAATAATTATTTTTCTTAACGTTAAGGCTTTACATTAATCCCCCTTAACATGTTTTTAAGCATTCTCGTATAGTTTGCATATAACGCCCCAGTAGCACGTCGATGGATAGGGATGCGCCATGATACAACAACACTAAACCAAAATCATAGTGGTCTCGTATAGGGCTAAAAGCATGAAAAGGCACGTGAGGCAATGTCCAAAGTAGAATACTACCAGTTCGGGTGGTAGGGCTGATGGTAATGCACCGTAGCCACGAACGCCCACCATGTACATCCATCCCATATCGATCCAGAGGGAGGTGATCCAAAATTAAGGTGCACCAATCGAAACCAACAACAAGGGTAACAGTATGGACCTAGCCTAAAGAATATCGAAGAATGGATGTCCGCTAGGGATAGCTAGCCCGCTTGTCCATGTCAAGCTGTCCTATTTTAGTTATTTCAAATTTGGCACAAGTGCCAAGTCTATCCATCATCATTCTCTTTCTTCATATCCAGCAAATGATGCCAAATCCAACCACTTCATTCTAGAGTCTCCTCCACGTACACAGTTGTTAAAGTGGTTCCAATATTAACAGAGAGTACGATAATAAAAGGCCCTAGTCTCTTCAACAACCAAACATTGTTTTACACACCGGTTGGCACTTTTACATTTAAAAAACGGTTCATACTTGATATCAAAATATCATATTTTCTTCAAAACTCTTTTTCGCTTAAAAATATCATATTCAGTTTGATATTTCATTTTTTACTTCGAAATTCAATTTGAATCACAATTTAGGTTATAAGTTCATTTTGACCAAATTTGCATTTAAATATACAATTTAAATATAAACAGTTCCCGCTTTGACAAGTTTGAATTTTTAGAAAATAGTATGAAATAAATAGTTTTAAAAATAATTAAACAGTTTGGTATAAAATGGTTTGAGTTTGAAAATGGTTTATATAGTAAAATAGTTTGAAAAATTAAAACAATTTGAATATTTAAAAAGAAAGATTTTAAGCAGTTTATATTTAAAGTAATTTCATATCAAACTGTCTCTTCCCATTTCAGCAAATCTAGACCTAAGTCCCAATTCAAATCAAACTGGTTCAATTTTGATTATTCCAATTCAAATCATTATTGATCTCATTTCAATTTAAATCTGCTCAATTTCGATTTCAATTTGAATCAACTTCGATTCCAATTTCACTTCAAACCAATTTTATTTTTGATTTCAGATTATTTAATTTTAATTTCAATTCCAATTTGAAATAATTTCAATTCAATTTCCAAATTTAAACCATACCAATTTATATCAATTTCGAGTTCAATTTCTGAATATAGATCCAAATCACTTAACTATCATTAAATGTCAATATTCAAGTTTTAATTCAAATCTTTAAAATAATTCAATTCCGAGTCCAAATTTAAAATATCAATTTAATCTTTAATTTCAAGGATGGATATATATCATTTCGATCCAAATCAAAGTGTCATAGGTATGTATCATTTCAATATATTTCTTGATTTATTCGAAATAATTCCAATAATAGTTTATATACTGTCAAATAATTTATAGGCGATACAAGATGTATATAAAATAAATAAATGTTCAATCTTCTACAATATCAACCAAATTAGCATCTATCACAATCAGTCATCCTAACAGACAAATATCAAAACAATTGACTTGTTATCAACATCGGGGGTCTAATAGGCGATTTAATTTCAATTTCTAATTCAACTATCAATTTAAATATTGGTTAAATTATCAACTACGGTCAATAAATTAAATTACTTTATGACATCAATTTAACTTACATAAAAATTATTTTAATCATTTGTGAGCGTTGTAAACACTCCTACTTTTTATTTGAAACTGAAAATATTTTAGCTTCAAATAAATTCCAATTTGGCTCTATGCTGTTGACGACATCGGCACGAATCCAACCTTGTACGAACAACATATGAATGAATTAACATAACAAATAATTAAATTAAATTAATATTTAATTAACCTAATTCTTATCTTAATCATGCCGGCCGCTGTTCCTCTTCTTCTCAATCGCGACAGAAGTTTTTTTTCTTTCTAAATCGAACGAACGACGCGTCCTCCATCACCAGGCCAATCGCCATCGTCGACCTGGCCGGTCGTCGCCGCCGTGCCTCCGGGCCTCTCGTGCGCGCTCATCCCTCTACCTCTATAGCCATTGTGCCCAGCCAAAGCTCCACCAAGCCCCTCCCCTATGCGCGCTCGTGCTGCTGCGTACCTCCCTGAATCGAGAGCAAAAAAACCCAGCGTACCCTTGACAAATGCATCCTCTCTCACGCCCCATCATTTTTTTCCTTTTACATCGGTTAAAGTTTGAAATGAGAGGAGTAGGGTACGGGGGAGACAAATTTCTAGGCAGGGCATACGAATGTCCAGGAGAAGTAAGTATATATATATATATAATTATTATTATAAGAATAACTCGTTGGCCCGTAAAATTCGAAACTCCAAACGAAGTGTAGCGCCTGACATTCTATATGTTATACCCCTATTCTGAACGCAATGAAACTAGTCTCGAGGCATAATTCGATTGTATGCAAAAGATAACTTTTCAAATCAAATTATTTTAATTAAATTCCTTTAATTGATTTCTACGCATTTCATACTTGCATGGCCAAATGATAAGTCCAATCGCTACGAAACTTGAAATTCTATAATAATTTACTATTACAGATCCTATGAAAGTGGTTTCGTCGAAATCCGAGACAGTGGCTAAAATGGCCATTTTTACACATTAATTAAAACAAATTTCCAAAATCAATTTCTTCGCTTTTAAATTAAATTTCAAAAGTTAGCAATCTTTATTCTTGTTAAAATAAAATTTAAATCAACTTCCGACATCATTTTCATTCACATTAAATTTAGAATTTAATTTTTTAAATAAATTCCAATATTAAATTTAAACAATTTAATTATCCAATAAATTACATTAGTAATCATTAAGTTTCAAATGAATTTTATTTACTAATAATTATTTTATTTTCATCTAAATAATTCAACATTTATTATTCAACTCCGGTTATTGATTATAAATACATTCAAATACATAGAATTTCATTCAATACTCGTTATTGCCTAAATCTTCGAAATTGGTTTCTTAAAATTTTAATCATATTAAATAACTACATTAATAAATCATTTAATTTTAATTTTTATTCAATAATCATATTAAATTTAATAATTCAAAATAGTTAAAAATATGGGTCGTTACATTACCTTTTTTTTCCTAAAATTATCATATCATAAATAAACTCAACCAAAAGCTGTCAACATGCCTGACAGGTAACCAAAACGAAATCCCAAAGAAAACAACACCGAAAACCCATAACATAGGATAAAACGAAATAAACAAAATGGAACCAATAGATGCTAACGAGAAGCAGAGGTAAAATCTCTAGCCTAGCCACACTACACACCCGATGAGCAACTGGATACCACCGCGCATCCAACGTCGTAATCGAGCTCCGGCAAGGCCACCGCCCAACTACGATGTTGAGGGACCATCAATCAAAGAAAAGCAAGCTCGTCCGCCTCCCCTTCAATATAAACGGAAGAAAAGACCAATACCACCAAAACTGAAAGACAGACAGAAGGAAGAGGATAAAGATTTCCTTGAAGCAAACTCCAAACAGCATAAGAACAGCGGGAAAAGAACCACCCCAGATTATCAAGAGCCTGTAAGCAATATTCACACTGTTAGAAAAAAACAGGGGGGGGAGAGGGATGGGGGTAGGACGGACCTGAAGGAGGCTAGTAAGCCAGAACTAGCACTCCCTGGGTCGGCAATCATCCAATTCCCGCTCTATTGGAAGATTGAGAGCAGTATATAGATAAAAGGTTCACTAAGTGACCAGAGCGAGCACTGACCGAACCTATGAATGGTCGGCCCCGAAAAGCTAAGAAAACATCATCTCTTACCCGCCGAACAACGGAAAGAGGATCCATTGGAACTTCTTCAAAAATAGCCTTATTCCGTGCACACCAGACATGCCAACAAATCAGACAAGGAATCAAGCGAAAGAAAACTCAATTTGCATAATCCTATGAACTACAATTAAAAATGAAAGAAAACTCAATTGAGATAAAAAAAACCCAAAGCAAAAATATGAAATGAGTAATTTAGAACAAAAGCGATGAATTCAACATCTAAATAAATGAAAAAGACATAATAAAATTAATTCACATTTTTTAGTTCATCTCAATGAAATCAAATAAAACAATAAATCGTACACTGAATTAAATAAAAAGACAAACAAAACAAATTAAACATTTTAATTGATATTAATCGATTTAATGGTTTCTTTGGAAGTCTTTAAATAATATTTCCATAAAAATAGTAACATTGAAAGTAAAATAGAAACACAATCACTATAAAATATGTATATATTCACCAATAATTTAAGATAAAGGCAAAGTGAAAAACTGTTAGTGAACTATTGAATTCTAATAAAATAAAAGAAAAAAATCTATCAAAGTTTTTTTTGCAACGAATCTTTAATTTGGTTTCGATAGAGAAGGTTGAACATGAGAGCGAAACTATTGAATATGGGACATAATTGAGAAAATACAAAAAAATTTATATTGAAAATGAAGGAAAGAGGAAAGGAACTATTGTTAGAATATAAATGAATAATAAATGCAATGTTGTTGTATGCGGAAATAAGAGTGTTACAAAGTGAACATATGAAACAAAGAGTTATGTGCTGTAAAAATAAGATTTTATTCTCAAAATGACATTTACAAATGCAGTAACCTACTACAAATAAATAACCAAACTCATAATCTTACAAATAAAAAATTATAAGAAGGCATAACTTTAGGAACAAAACTAAAAGGAAAGATTAACAATTTTAAATAAAAATAATAAATTAATATCTAGTTAAATGTATAGACAAATAGCATAATACGATTCAAACCCTTAAATCGAGCTTGATTGATCCAGTCAGCTAAGTTTTTTAGGGGCTTTTTAGATCGGTAACATTGAAAGAAAGGTAGAAATACAATGTAATACATTAATAACATCAGAAATAATTTAAGATGATTGCAAAGTTAAGAACTATTGGTGAACTGAATCAAATTCTAGTTAGAATAAATTTTTTTAAAGGACCAATCAAAACTTGTGTACTGGAGTTACCATGGAAATAAAGTCAAAATATCTTACTTGTAACCAAAGAATGATGACTGGAGTAATTTTTTGAAAGATTGATATCTCTTAACCTGATTTTTCCAACCATGATCTGTAAAAAAGACCATTTCTTGAAGATTAAGAAATGTTTTATTTTATATATTAATTTCTTTTAGTGCCAACACCAAGTCAACTCTAGTTCATATTAACCAACATAAAATCAAACAAAAAAAATTACATATCTAAAAGCATGAAGCATATAGTAAAACATGAAAGATGGAATTCTACGATTACAACCAAATGAGAAAATATTTCACTTGGATTCAAAGGGAATTAGGGAAAAAACATAGGATATGATAATATTTATAGATCAAAAATTTTATTTTGGATAAGAAGTTGAAAAAATAAGTATGAAGAGAAAATGAGCTTGAAACATTTTTGAACAACTGAAATAGAAGATGATTTATTTTAGATAATAAGTTGAGAAAATGAAAGTAAGAAGAGAAAATAAGCGTGTAACATTTCTGCATACCTAAAATAGAAAATGAAAGGGTATATCGTTATTAACATACAATGGAAATTAAGTTGGATCTTAGAATGGTAAATAATCATTAGAGGAGTAAATGAAACTTTTTCTCTCAAATCAACCAATGAAGAGGACTATGAGTACAAATGAATAAGAAGCAAGAATATATACGATTTCATATTTTTTTTTTATATAATTGAATAGTTAATCAAAACCTTTCAAGTTAAAAATAACTTAGTGTTAATAATTAATTAAGGATATTGTTTGGTGGACAACACAAAGAGATAACTGGTAACAATTGATGATTCATTATGTGATTTAAACTTAGTTATAGGGGATCTGAGATCTTTAAATGCGTTTTATTATCAAATATGAACAATCACAATTTTAATCCATAGATAATCTATGGAAAAATATCAATCACATGGATAATAAAAGAAAATAAAGGGTAAGAAAGATCATATATAGTATCTCAATCGTTAATTAGATTTATGTTCACTTTATAGTTTTTATTTCTATTCTCACTAAATTCTAGTTAATTACGTATTAGTATCCTAAAATGCAATGAAAAATAATGACGATAGATTTTGATAGAGTTTTATTAACTATCAAAAAGGATTCCAGAAGTTCTAGCATTGTGGGAGTATTTATAGATGAAGATGATCTTTTCCCAATTCGAAATCGAAAAGGCATATGCTAAAAATATCTCTCGTAAGTCGTTTGTGATTGTGGCTATCCAAAAATATAGATTGGTTGACTAGTTCATCAAGCTTAAATAGTGGCTCAACATGGAGTTAGAGAGACTCATTAGGGTGTTGGAGATGATCATTAGGGTGTAAGAGAGGCTAAGCAAGGAGTTGGAGTGAAATTGGTAATGAGGCACGGGATCCAAGGGTGCAAGGGAGATTCAACTACTCCCCAAGTGGTTTAGCTAGGGTGGTCGAACCACTTTGGTTCTTCCATCTTGGACTCTTTTCTATTGTGTTTTTTTTCCTTCTCCCACTCAAGCCCATTCGCACACTTGATTAGTTCTTTAATATGATTTCTCAACCCTATTCATGATCATTAAAATTTGTTATACTTCATTCTTTCTTTCGAGTATTAGTTTCTGCATAAGAGGCAAGGTAGGGGTTGATGAACCTCTTTCAAAATCACGATGTCTCCTTCATTTCAACTTCGATTTGGAATCGGTTTTGACCAGCGTTCACAAATGTATTAAGGCGTCTCTGACAATATTTTAACATCTGATTCTTTACTGCTGAAAGTTTGCATACAACACTTTCCTCCAATGTACGATTTCCTATAAAAGAAAAGCATACTTTATAAAGAACAAACATTCACATTAGGCGTCAGTCCATACAACCATCCAAATCGATCACCAGTGTGAAATCCTTTCAATTGGATAAAACATAATCAAGGAATCAAAGTAGTCACCCAATCATATCAAGTCACTAAACATAAGTCCAATTGTGGTTTCGGTAAAAAGAATTTATCCTTCCGATTGAATCAATGGTGAACTATAATCTTTAGTTGGCAACAAACGTTTGGAGCTCCATTTAGAAGTTATACGAAGGAACTATCACATAGTATACTTCAAGTTCCAAAGCACCCGACTTGATTAATCTATTATCAATAGTTATAGTATTTTATATCAAATTTTCCTAGGAGTAAAACAACGATTACACTTGCAAATTAGGGGTTGAACTTGTCTAAAAAAGTTAATAACTCATGGTCATGCTTAGATGTTAGCACAAGAATCATTATCTAAACAATTTCATGAACTTTCACATATATTGCAGTTACAATAATCATTTGCAAACAAGTGTTCAAGTACTTTGCAGTTTAAAAAAATCATTTCTTGACATTTGAATCAAAGGTGAGTTTGCCACACCTGAATGTCATAGGCTTCAAGTGGTTTTCTAGTAATATTACTTGTATATCAGTTCACTTTCAATCTTTATCCAATAACTGATTATAATTTTTTTTTTATCTCTATGTGTAATGTGTAATGTCAATAACATGTAATTTTGGTCCGTACACCATACATTTCTTGGTCATATTACTTACATACCTGCATTTTATGGTGTTTCATCTCCTAAATGCATTGTTATGGTTTTTTATCATTTTTTATTTTATCAAATATCATTACAAATCATTCATGACTGTAAGGTGTTATTGCATCACCCCCGGTTGGGACGTACGCTATTAATTGCCTGTTACATGCCAGAAACCTATTATCACTGTGTAAATTGGCTTGTAAAACAGTAACATATCATCTACGCATTCATATGTCATATCATATTTAAACATAAAGTTGTAATACCTTTATAATGCATAATTCTACAATCTCGATTAGCATCCCCATCATATCATATCTAATCGGTTCGTCCATTTTCACCATCTTCACTTAGAGCATGCCTATATAGCATCATTTCTATGCATGCCTGAATAAGATCCATTAAGAGGTGTTGAAAATATCTACCTCATACCCTTGTTTGGTACACAATAGCTTAATCAAGAACTTACTTTTCGCAAGTTGTCAAAGCATATGCGGTACCCATCGTTATGTTAAGTGGTGAAACGTGAACATAAGCAGGTTCCTCTCACCCATTCACCATCCGTTGAACAATATAACCAGTGGATACCTGTTTTCATGTTAGCATCTTCTCTTAAATTTATAATGAGTTGAAGTCCCTTGTCTAGCCATTGAGCTTGATCGCACATGGATTTAGTTTTGTTACACATACATTGTTGCATGTTGATTACAGTCCATCGTCGTGCCAAACCATAGGGTTTAATTGTAAGCAGACTTCAAAGAGATGGTCCTTCATCATGTCGAACCATTGGGATCAACTGCAAGCGGATCGGTTAGGGAGATAATGCATCAAGACATCAGACTCGATCATAAGCAAATCAATATAGCAGATCGTGATATCTTATTTTTAAGACAAAATATGAGGCTGCAAGAAGGTTTGTGTGGATAGTTTTAATGCCATTACAGGAAATACAAGGGTCCGTTTTTGGAGAAAGTCATCGTATATAAAAGATACGACACCGATCAGTACTACAAGTTGCGTCTGATCACAAGGATGAGACAAAATGTTTCAATTTCTATAGCAAAGTCGCAAACGACTACGAAGGAACCGTACGCATCATCCAAATACAAATGTTATGGCCATCTCACATACGCTCGCACCGATACCTCTGCCACATCACCGATCCACATGAGTGGTTACCTTATTTACATTTTTACATGCATGAATCATTAGAACCACTTGTTCCCCATCAACAATGTGAATCAATTCCATACAGCAAATCCATGCTGTCGTGCAACACTATATAAAGGGGGATCTTCTATGAAGGTATCCACCTTCAAAAACAAAAACCCTAAAGGTTTGTTGAAATTCAGTACAAAATCATCTTATTATATAAGCTTAGAAATTACCTTTTAATGGAGGAAAATGGAAGTCTGCTTTTTCTTTAAATTCTTTGCAAAATGTGGATGCAAGGAAAATTTGCAAAGTGGATGTAAGAGAGTGCACACTTTACAAACCACTTAAATGCTATTATCACTTTCTTTTGTTGCGTGCTCTTTCCCCACATTTCAGTTGTATTTTATTGGTGTGTTTACATTATATATCATTTGGTCACTTCTTGGAAATGCATTTAGATAATATGGGAGACGCTTTCTATAGCAGTCGCCTGGTAATGCATATTATGTAGTCCATATATTTACTTGCAATGTTTAGTTATTAATGTAACCAAAGAATGTACTAACAATTTGGCGCTAAAAGAGATTCCAACCTCCAATCTATTCTATTATATAAGAATGATAATGTAGAACTCCTAGTATTCTTATCTCTCATTCACTCTCAGACTGAATGGTGCATTCTTCTTAATTTTTTGTACAAATTTCCTTTTAGATCCTTAAAAATTTTCAATATTCCAAAAAATTACCATGATTAACATAGCAATTAATGCTATCATTATTCCTTTTATAAAATGCTCTTATGTATATTTGTTTCTTTTGATAGACCCATAATTATTATTTCTTTTTAATCCAACAGCGATCTCTTTCTCTTATCCATGTTATCATTATAATTTTTTTATTCCTCATTTGTTACGTATAATTGTTTTTAAATTCATTGCATTTAAATTATTTTCATTATGTTATCTCTTTTCATATATCAATTTCATACGTATACTACAATTCAAAAAACCTTGCTTAGATCTATCAAGCCAGATTTAAAGGTTTGATTCTTATTTTATTATCTTTATTTTCATTTTATTTAAGGTTGAATTTTTTGTTTTAGCTCTAATATATTATTTCAGATCATTACTTCAATTTTTTTCCCAAAAATTATCTTCTTCTTATGTTTGTTACAATTTGTATGGATATGAATATGATTTCTTTTATTTTTAGAAGGTTATTAGATTTATTAATACATAGATATCATATAGTCTTTGTTATTTTGTAAAATCTATAATACATGAAGCTTGACTAATCTTTATTCCTAAGTTTCCTATTTTTATCGATGTTCACCTTATTTGTATTCGTTTAGTACGATTATGATTTTCATTCCATTCATTCATTTTGTAGGGAATAATTGGCTTACTAACATATAGTTATAAAGTAATATTTTTTATTTTGAAATATAAGTACATACAAAAATAAGTTGGGAAAAATCTTATACTTTCTTATTATTTTGGTCTCAATTTGTATCATTATCAACCTAGTTTTCTTCGTATTCTACAGTAGGTTATTGATTGATACATTGATGTCATAGAGCTTTTTTACAAAAGCCTTGATTTGTGCTTCATTAGTATGGTCATGAATTTTATTTTCTTTTTATATTTTGAATAGCATAATTAGTCCGCTAACACATGTATACCAAACAATCTTAAATTATACACAATTTGAGACAAAGTTGATGTTTCTCCATTTTCAAACATATGTATTCAAGGAAATCAAGTTGGGAAAATATTATCTATGAAGTAAAAGAATGAAAAATAATAAATTTTTATGTCATGTTCGAAAAGAAATATAAATGTATAAATATAACTTTTATTCAGTCTACCGTATGTAACTTTACGTTGAAAATTTAGTTCTAAAAGGGTATTAAGTGAACTTAATTTTTAATTAAATATTTTTTTACACAAAACCTGGATTCATTTTTGAAATATGAGATATTATCCTTTTAATTATCCTACGGTTTAATATATTTTCCTATAATAATGCTTCATTGACCAAGAAATGTACATAAATAGAACACATTTTTCCTATTTAATGCATGGTTAACACTAAATTCTTGGAGACCTTATGGAACATATTAGCAATTAACTTTTACTTTCTACAAAGATTATTCGATGTTATATTGTTTTGATTTTATTTTGTAGTTTGGAGATGTTTATAAATCATTACAAATTGAAGATGTGTTATTAATAATGTTTAAAGTAAACTAACTTCAAATGGAAACAATTATATTTAAAAGGAATAAATTGATAATATTCATTCACTTTAGATTCAAGCTAATTTGAGAATTATTACAATTAATTCTCTTTTATGGGACTTTATTATTAGAGAACAGTTACATACTAATCTTCATAATCATAATAGTAACTTTTAGTTAATATAATATTTTATTTTTATGATGGATTAAGACTAGTTTTTAATTTACTTAATTGTACATCTCTAAAGTATCCTTTTATTATACATGTTGTGTAGCTCTCATTCATATTATTTATATATAAGGACCCGTAAATTTTAATAGTTTTAAAAATATATTTAACTGGAAATTTTGTGAAAATTTTAATAATAATATTTGGAAATAAAAATTTTATATTTGGAATACGTATTTAAAAACATAGCAAATGGTAAAATTTTAATTAATTATATGAAAGTTTATTTTATTGTGTGGTCCTATTTAAAATTAAATCAGTTAGAATTTGATGGTAATAAAATAATTTTCAAACTTGAATATTCTTACACAATAAATTTCTAAATCGTCTTCTGAGTGAGACGTCATATTTTGTTTTTCCAAATTTGGATTTCTATTGCTCCATTTATCTTATTTCTAGCAAAATAGCAGCATTTTCGGTACCGATTATCAACTTTTGATCAGATGATCGTGCCACTGATATTTGTATACTGTTCTGATCGTCTCGTCGTGCTGATCTCAGCGCTATAATTATTTCTGTATTTTGAGAACCGGTACGCGACGGAAACAATAAAATGTTCATTGTAATGGTACCATAATTTTTGACTCTACAATTTCCTTTGGTTTCAAATTTTGAAACGTATTGTTCAATCAAGCAACAAGTTGCTTTAACTTTGTAACGACCCGCCATTCATCTCCACAGAATGACGCATCATTAATAAGAAAGAAAGGGATAGAAAAGAGAAAGAAAGAGAAGAAAGAAGAGAAAACACATCAGAATCTAAACAGCGGAACGAATAAATAATATTAATAACATAAGTGTTACATAGTATCATATACAACAACTATCAGAGTACACAGATAATACAACACATACTAGACAGTTATAAACACCTGTCTAGAAATTACAACTTAGTACAACTCAGAGACAACATGGAGATACCAAACACAGCGGAACACTATACATATCTACAGGTAGAAGCCTCCTGCTCCAGTGCTCATCCACAATTC
Source organism: Allium cepa (assembly GCA_030765085.1). NCBI lineage: Eukaryota > Viridiplantae > Streptophyta > Magnoliopsida > Asparagales > Amaryllidaceae > Allium > Allium cepa. The sequence goes on from CM060930.1 coordinate 178,924,364, forward strand.
GTCAAAGCTAACCTGAACCTCTTTGCTACTCGTAAAAATTTGAGTACCCAAGAGTTTAAAAAACAAAGATATACTCCGGGTCAGACATGGGTTTGGTGTCAATAACAGGTTAAAGTTACTTTAACTTTGAAAAACCTTTGAAAAGAAAAGGTATCACGTAAGATTTCCCACACATAAACATGGAAAAGCTTTTACCTTACGCTAACCAAAATATTTGATGGGAAATCCAGTGATATTATAATAGGTCTAGGGTTTTCAAGTAAATATGAAATAGCCGAAATTATTACATCGATTAAATTCCAGCTACTAGCCACAAAAGTGGGTAATACAATCAAAACCATTGGCACTTATTGGATTTTGGATTCCATACAATAACAGGGCTACCGGGGTACCGCCCGTCACAGTACGTGGCCTAGATCACCGTACCGAGGATCACTCCCAATCCCCTGCAACACAAGGCCGGAACCATTCCTTACTGAACAGTTCCAAACAAGACAACCTCGCAGTTGGCGCGCGATTCCAACCGCCCACATAACCGAAATAAAAAGAGACCTCTAGACAGGGGAAAATCTCGTCCTACTTGGCCATGACCCACTTAGCCTTGCTGCACCTCCTCTGTTTTAGCCACTCCCGGTTGATGAGGCTTGAGGCTACGATTACCTTTATAGGACACATTTATCTTAGAATGCTCAACGTCCACTTGACGATGTTCTGAAAGCATTCAATCCATACAAGTTCGTTCCGGGTTCGAACGAAACCGAAGGAATTATCTCGTTACACTCGTTTTGGAATCACCCTTAGAGTTAACGACAATAACCTTTGCACTCTGAATCTTCATCTAGAATCTAAAAGTACTATTTCCGTCAAACTCATCTCGGAATCATCCTTAGAGTTATACTGATGAATAGTCCTTACACCTCGAGTCTTCACTCTTTACTTGAGATTCACGACCTATCGTTAATTTGGATCGATGTGGTTTTCAGATATCCAAATTTGGAAACCCGGTCTCATCAAAATCCAAAGCGTGTCTTTTAAGTCCAAGTTGTTTTAGAGTTTAAAACAATTCAATACAATTATCTATATACACACAGATAGATAATTCACAGATTCACAACAGATAATCCATATTATCATTATCAAAGATAATCCATATCATCATCACAATGCAACCAATGCATCCGTATCACTCAACACTACTTATCTCATTTCTGAGATTCCAACCATTCAAAGCAACCAATATCATCCATCCATACATAAGCAATGATCTATAATCATACCATTTATAATAATTTAAAATGAATTAAATTAATTACTTCCATCTCTAATTAATTTAAAATGAATTAAATTAATTACTTATATCAATATAAATCTTGCTCACATATTCAATAATTAATTACAAATTAATTAATTATCCTTTAGTTATCCGCCTTAATTAATCACCCTTGATTAATTATACTTTAATTACATTCAAGTAATTATTCTTTAATTAATTCATAAATTAATTACTCTTAAACAAAACAGTAATTAATCTTTAATTACTTCATTAATGAATTACTATAATTAATTACATTAAACCTTAATTAATTACAATTAATTAATTACAATTAATTAATTACACTTAATTACTTATTATTGATTAATTAATCTTAATTAATCAATTTTAATTACATCATTAATTATATTAATTAATGATCCTAAATTATATTTAATTAATTATCTTATTTAAATTAATTACATTCAGTAATTAATCTCAATTATACCATAGTTATTAATCACTTTTGATTAATCACATTTAGTAATTAACTACCTTTAATTACTTATAAAATTAATTACTCCTTAAATAATTTGTTTAATTAATCCCTTGATTAATTATACAAAGTAATTTAATCCAAATTACTTTCACAATTAAACCATCTTCCACTAATTACATCCAGTAATTATCATTAATTACATCAAGTAATTATTAACAAATCATCCAGTGATTAAAATTAATTAAACTTAATTAATTCATCTAAACTAATCACATTAAACTCAATTAATTACATTAAGTAATTAATTCCTTAATTAGTTCCATTAAGTAATTAAACTTAAATAAATTTCACAATTGATTATCATTTAATTAATTAATCTAATTAATTATTTAAATTAATCATATTAATTAATTATTAAATAATCTTAAGCTAATGACCATCATTAACAATTAAAAATTCTTTAATTACTTTCCTAAAGTAATTAAATTACACTAAACATTATTAAAATTTTAAATTAATAAATCTTTAATAACCAATTAATTAACCTTTAATTATAATTAATTAAGTGTTAACTTTAACTTAATTACCTGATTAATTAATTCTTAATTATTGGTTAAAATCTAATTTAAAAATCCTTAATTACAAATTAATTATTCCTAATTAATCTTAACCATTCGTTAATTAGTTTAAACCTTTAGTTACTTATTTAGTTAACCCAAATGATTAATTTATCAAATAAATTAATTAACCATTAAATTTCCTTATAAATTTAATGGATTGCAAATATTTAAATTCTAATTTACTTTAAGATAAAACTTTGTTCTTATTAATGATCAAGTTATCATTTCCAAAGTATTTTAAATCAATTTACTTTCAAATTTCATTTTAAATTTAAAAGTTTAAATAGAATACTATTTTCTTTAACAAGGTTTAAAACACATCCCTGAAACTTTTTCGTTTCACAAGCTAAAGATATACTTATTTAAATAAGTAGTTTAAAAGGATTTAAAATCAAATTCCTATTTAAATTCAAATCAATTTGAATTACACCTTAAACATTTCAAATTTTTTAAATCATTTTAAATTTAAAAACTTCCTTTCATTTCAAAACTAAAAAGCATATTAAAATTTGAATTTAGATTAATCTTTAAATTTTAAAATTCTACTTCCATTTTTAAACTTTATTTTAAAATTCAAACTACTTAAACATTTTTTTAAAAACATTTAACAATTCAAGTTTAAAATCTTAATTTATTTTAAAACTGAGATTTAAACTTAATTCTGAATTCCAGATTTTAAATCTGGATTTAAAATTTAGTTTAAACCTTTTCTTTCATCTTTAAACTTCAGTTTGAAATTTTTAAACAAACATTTTAAAATTTTAGTTTTAACTCATTAAAGTTGTTCAAAATAATTTAAACTTATAAAACTTCCTTAAATTTCAAACTAGGATACAAAAGTTATTAGGATTCATATTTCAAAATCCGATTTAAACTTAATTTAAAAACCACTTTCAAATTCCAAAATCTGTTTTTAAAAAAATTATACAACATAACAGGTTGCAGCTAAAACCTGATGCCATAACTATACTCGAGCCAGTGCAAATTTTGCTTCGAGCAACATAACTACTTACTTCGAGTAAAAACCCAAGTGACCTTCTTACTCAAAAACAACCATCATCAGCATCAAAGTGCACCGTGCATATGCACGGTGCCGTTGATCATCTCAGGCCATCTCCAGTGGCCTTCCCACATCGTCCTACACTCAAACGACATACCACGATCATCAGATCGAACACCAACTCTCGAAATCGAGTTCGAGACTTCAACCCCAAACCTGGAACAGAAAACAGTTATCAACTCCAAAACCTGTCAACACTTCATCGACGGCCTTCCGACCACCAGAGAGCCGCCACCACCAGCCACAGCTAATCTGGATACAGTTTCCTCGAGTTTCCCAAGTATATATATACCGGAATACTTGCTCTACATAATCCAAACAGTCAATACTACTAAGCTATAGAGCTCCTACTCATCTAGATCTACTAAACTAGACAGTATACCAGACTACAAACGAGTCTGATTCAATAACCAAACCTCCTGAACAGCTGGTTCCAAGACCAGAGATAGATCATACACGTACTCCCTCAGAGATACGTGAAACACATCGAATCCCCGTTATCAAAACTGGCAATTCAATTCTGAAAACCAAACACTTATCTTCAAAAGAACACAGAGATCCAAAATATTTCGGGGCTAGCTTCCTAGAATTACCAAAACTTATAACTCCTTCAATCGGAGAAAACTTAACCAAAACAGATCTCCCACTCTGGAATCCAATATCCTTCGTGTCTTGATCACAGAACTCTTCTGACGATCCTGGGCTGCCAATATCTTTCTTGATCAGCTCAACCCTTGCTGATGCCTCTAGAAACAAACTAGACCAAAAACAACCCAACCCAATGATCTCCTTAAGATTAACCAAAACCAAGAACACAACTCTACTCCATAACCAGCAGAAGACTGAAGTTACTTCTCCTTATCCCGAAAAAACAATAGAAAGACTCCCAAACTGCTTCTGCTGCACAACTGTAATCCGAAGTAGAAGAAAATGCTGATGAAGAACATGAGCACAAACTTGACATCACTTCCCAGAAATACAGTTCAACAGATCCATAAAGAAAACTCAGAAGTTCCTCCAAAAATCTGAGCTGCTTCATCAAAATCCATCTCTAGGAACCATCCTTCAACTAAGCTGAACCACCAGTTCCACTCCTGGAATACTAGTCGATAAGAAAACTCAATCTCCAGATGCGGACAAACCTCTGACTTCCCTGAAGACATCCAGAAAATCTCTTATAACACAAAAGAACACTCGACTATCGCAAGTCACTTTTGCGATCAACCCAGATAAATTTCCAAAGAAAAACTGTTCTCTCTTTACCAAACAGAAGAACTTATGCTGGTCTAGCCAATCCATTGAAGAAACGGATCCACTCTGTTGCTTTTGAACTCCATCTTCAGAAAAAACTACTCAGCCCGAAAACTTCCTGCCAGAACACTCCGAGCTGCACTGTTGACACCGATGCCAAACTTCCTGATCCAAAGCTCTTCAAGAAACTCGGACTTCAAAGCTAACAGAAACAACACATCATGCTGAACCCAACCACAACATTGAAGCAGATCTACTTCCTTAAACTTGTTCCAAAGAAACATCTTCGGTGACAATTCATAGTCACTGCATCTCATTACGCAGCTACTACTTCCTGAGGTATCAAAATGCCATCACTTGCTTCAGCCCATTCGACAGATCCAAACTCAACTCACCAAACTCTGCACTTCAAAGATGGAATCCGAACCTTAACAGGTTTCCTTCAAAGATCGATGAAATCTCTACACTCTACATAACTTACTCGAGACAGTATTCGGTCTACAGTCTCGACAGATACACTTCCAACCTCAAACATAAACTCCAAAAAATGGTAGTTGTCGTGTTACACACACCACTACCTCATCTACCTTTATAATCTATATTGGAAAAACCCAAACAGGTATACCAACAGATAGGTAGAAATAGATAAATATATATATAAAATTACAAATACGCTCTCTTAAGAAAGAAATCACTCCAGAGCCTAGGTATTCGCTCAACATAGTGCTCTGATACCACTGTAACGACCCGCCATTCATCTCCACAGAATGACGCATCATTAATAAGAAAGAAAGGGATAGAAAAGAGAAAGAAGGAGAAGAAAGAAGAGAAAACACATCAGAATCTAAATAGCAGAACGAATAAATTATATTAATAACATAAGTATTACATAGTATCATATACAACAACTATCAGAGTACATAGATAATACAACACATACTAGATAGTTATAAACACCTGTCTAGATATTACAACTCAATACAACTCAAAGACAACACAGAGATACCAAACACAGCGGAACACTATACATATCTACACGCAGAAGCCTCCTGCTCCATTGCTCATCCACAATTTGTCAAAGCTAAGCTGAACCCCTTGGCTACTCGTAAAAATTTGAGTACCCAAGAGTTTAAAAAACAAAGATATACTCCGGGTCAGACATGGGTTTGGTGTAAATAACAGGTTAAAGTTACTTTAAATTTGAAAAACCTTTGAAAAGAAAAGGTATCACGTAAGACTTCCCACACATAAACATGGAAAAGGTTTTACCTTACGCTAACCAAAACATTTGATAGGAAATCCAGTGATATTATAATAGGTCTAGGGTTTTCAAGTAAATATGAAATAGCCGAAATTGTTACATCTATTAAATTCCAGCTACTAGCCACAAAAGTGGGTAATACAATCAAAACCGTTGGCACTTATTGGATTTTGGATTCCATACAATGGCAGGGCTACCGGGGTACCGCCCGTCACAGTACGTGGCCTAGATCACCGTACCCAAGATCACTCCCAATGCCCTGCAACACAAGGTCGGAACCATTCCTTACTGAACAGTTCCGAACAAGACAACCCCGCAGTTGGCGTGCGATTCCAACCGCCCACACAGCCGAAATAAAAAGGGACCTCTAGACCGGGGAAAATCTCATCCTACTTGGGAATGACCCACTTAGCTTTGCTGCACCTCCCCTGTTTTAGCCATTCCCGGTTGATGAGGTTTGAGGCTACGATTACCTTTATAGGACACATTTATCTTAGAATGCTCATCGTCCACTTGACGATGTTCTGAAAGCATTCAATCCTTACAAGTTCGTTCCGGGTTCGAACGAAACCGAAGGCATTATCTCGTTACACTCGTTTTGGAATCACCCTCAGAGTTAAAGACAATAACCCTTGCACTCTGAATCTTCATCTCGAATCTGAAAGTACTATTTCCATCAAACTCATCTCGGAATCACCCACAGAGTTATACTAACGAATAGTCCTTACACCTCGTGTCTTCACTCTTTACTTGAGATTCATGACCTACCGTTAATTTCGATCGATGTGGTTTTCAGATATCCAAATTTGGAAACCCGATCCTGGTCTCATCGAAATCCAAAGCATGTCTTTTAAGTCCAAGTTGTTTTAGAGTTTAAAACAATTCAATACAATTATCTATATACACACTGATAGATAATTCATAGATTTACAATAGATAATCATCACATCAGATAATCCATATTATCATTATCAAAGATAATCCATATCATCATAATAATGCAACCAATGCATCCATATCACTCAACATTACTTATCTCATTTCTAAGATTCCAACCATTCAAAACAAACAATATCATCCATACATACATAAGCGATGATCTATAATCATACCATCTATAATTAATTTAAAATGAATCAAATTAATTACTTCCATCTCTAATTAATTTAAAATGAATTAAATTAATTACTTACATCAATATAAATCTTGCTTACATATTCAATAATTAATTACAAATTAATTAATTATCCTCTAGTTATCCACCTTAATTAATCACCCTTGATTAATTATACTTTAATTACATTCAAGTAATTATTATTTAATTAATTCCATAAATTAATTACTCTTAACCAAAATAGTAATTAATCTTCTTTTTTTGGCAAGGCCAGCCGGTTTTATAGTGGACCATCCACTTTTATTACGAACGTAATAAAATTTGTAGTACAGGAGTAAGGTAGAAGCACCTTAACTACTAAAACGAAAAAAAAAAGAAAATACAGCACAGGAGTGTGACAGCATGCCACATCTACTATAAATAACGTATAAGACTAAGTCTCCTCCGAAGAGGAAGAATCACCAACGACATCATCAACCTGGGAGGAACCCAAAGAGACATTCCCAAGAAGACCAAAAAGGGGAGAAACAAGACTGCAAGTGAAGGATCATAAATCAGAGGTGTAAATAAAAGATCGATCCTAAGTAGTATCAGCCAGCAGGATAGAATTTAAGTCAGCATACAAACCATCCAAGTCAAGGACCAAGGAATCACCAGATGGTCGATAATATAAACAACGAAAGTCCATAAGATCATCGGAGACAAATCTGAAATAAGAGTTATCGACCGGGCTAAAACGCATATCAGAACGACGATCAACCAACAACTTTCAGACTCAACCCAAACAACAGTCAAAGGAGGCAGAGCAAGATCCAAAACAACAGTGGAATCCGCAGAAACATCAGCAGGAACAATGGATGTAGAAGGGGAAGCTGGCCGTGCAGGAGAAACCAGCGGACCAGGGTCAGAATCTGGATCTACAGGAGGAGGAGCAACCGATGATTTGGGAACCCATTTCCTGAGCGGAGGCCGAGACAGAGGGATCTTGGTAGCAGAAGAGGAAACAGCAGAATGCGAGCAGGAGGAATCTAAGTGGCCAAATGAGTTACAGGAAGTACAAATGTCAGGGGCCCATCCATAGCGAACACGGACTTCCACCACATGGCCAATAGCTAGCTGAACTGGAATGGAGGATGGGAGCGGCTTATAGGGAGAAATCTCAATCAGAGCCTTAGCATAGACCAGCTTATCACACGCAAACGGTATTAGAGTTAAAACACTTCAATTTACCAACATTGCAAGCAAGCCAATTCAAACCAAGCAGAGGTTGTAGAGCAGAAGGAATCTGAGAAAAGTAAACCCATATGGGGACAGAAAGAACTTGTTCACGGGCTCTAGCAACAGTTGGAGACCAGCGAGTTATAATAAATGGTTTTCCATTAAAAAAGAAAGGCGCAGCCTCAAGAACACGTCTGCGTTCCTCAAAGGAGGAGAACAACAAAAAGTACATGGAGTCAACAAACTTAACACGAAGATCACCGCGCAGCCACCAGGCCCTACGATAAACAGCAGACGGATCAAGAAGGCGATGTTTTGGATCCAAAAAGAAACCAACTAAATGGTCTGACCAAAAGTCCATTCCAGCTTGCATAACGTTCGGAGGAGGAATCATCACTCAGTTTTCCTCAACAATGTCAAACTCAACTGAGACATAATCACCTGCGTTACGGGGCAGAGATGTAAATAGAGAAGTCCAAGGTTTAGGGCCAGATGGGGAAGGGACAGCAGTAGCCACATCACCAAATGAGGCCGCAAGAGGACCAGCAGGGGAAGAGGCCGAATGCAATGCACCATCAGTACTCACAACACTGATTATAGGAACAACTTTGTCAACAGCATTTGGTCGAACAACTGTTGTGCGCCGATCACAACACAACAAATCAGCAGAAACATGTCGATACCCACAATCCAACACACCAATATCATCACCAATAGCTACTGAATCAACACCAGATACAATACCATCTGCTTCGATAACACCTGCGGCAACAAATTCACGCAAAGGCGCAGGTCCACAACAGTCAACACCATCTGAAGAATCCAAAAAATCACGTCGCAAGCTAGGGTTAACATTGGATACAGAGGACGAGATCTTGGCAGCTGGGAGAGGGGGAAATTCAGAGACAGAGAATACAGGAGGCATCGGAGACAGCTTGAAAATTCTACCAGATCGTGTAGAGGAGGGAAGAGAGGATGGAGCATCGGGGAGAGAGGGAAGAAGAGGATGATGGCTGGGCATGTGGTGGAAGAATGGGAGAAGAAGGATGGAAGAAACGGTCGCGAGACAACTAACGAGAAGGCAGGACGCGAAAAAACAGCAGGCCGCCATTAACAATTACTTTTGAAATAGGCCATTAATCTTTAATTACTTCATTAATTAATTACTATAATTTATTACATTAAACCTTAATTAATTACAATTAATTAATTACACTTAACTACTTATTATTGATTAATTAATCTTAATTAATCAATTTTAATTACATCATTAATTATATTAATTAATGATCCTAAATTATATTTAATTAATTATCTTATTTAAATTAATTACATTCAGTAATTAATCTCAATTATACCATAGTTATTAATCACCTTTGATTAATCACATTCAGTAATTAACTACCCTTAATTACTTATCAAATTAATTACTCCTTAATTTATTTATTTAATTAATCCCTTGATTAATTATACAAAGTAATTTAATCCAAATTACTTTCACAATTAAACCATCTTCCACTAATTACATCCAGTAATTATCATTAATACATCAAGTAATTATTAACAAATCATCCAGTGATTAAAATTAATTAAACTTAATCAATTCATCTAAACTAATCACATTAAACTCAATTAATTACATTAAGTAATTAATTCCTTAATTACTCCCATTAAGTAGTTAAAGTTAAATAAATTTCATAATTGATTATCATTTAATTAATTAAATTAATTATTCAAATTAATCACATTAATTAATTTTTAAATAATCTTAAGTTAATGACCATCATCAACAATTAAAATTCTTTAATTACTTTCCTAAAGTAATTAACTTACATTAATCATTATTAAATTTTCAAATTAATAAATCTTTAACAACAAATTAATCAACCTTTAATTATTTAATTAATTAAGTGTTAACTGTAACTTAATTAGTTGATTAATTAATTCTTAATTATTGATTAAAATCTAATTTAAAAATCCTTAATTACAAATTAATTATTCCTAATTAATTAATCTTAACCATTCATTAATTAGTTTAAACCTTTAATTACTTATTTAATTAACCCAAATGATTAATTTATCAAATAAATTAATTAACCCTTAAATTTCCTTATAAATTTAATGGATTACAAATCTTTAAATTTTAATTTACTTTAAGATAAAACTTTGTTCTTATTAGTGATCAAATTATCATTTCTAAAGTATTTTAAATCAATTTACTTTAAATTTACTTTCAAATTTCATTTTAAATTTAAAAGTTTAAATCGAATACAATTTTCTTTAACAAGGTTTAAAACACATTCCTAAAACCTTTTCGTTTCACAAGCTAAAGATATACTTATTTAAATAAGTAGTTTAAAAGGATTTAAAACCAAATTCCTATTTAAATTCAAATCAATTTGAATTACACCTTAAACATTTCAAATTGTTTAAATCATTTTAAATTTTAAAACTTCTTTTCATTTCAAAACTAAAAAGCATATTCAAATTTGAATTTAGATTAATCTTTAAATTTTAAAATTCTACTTCCATTTTTAAACTTTATTTTTAAAATTCAAACTACTTAAACATTTTTTTAAAACATTTAACAATTCAAGTTTAAAATCTTAATTTATTATAAAACTGAGATTTAAACTTAATTCTGAATTCCAGATTTTAAATTTGGATTTAAAATTTAGTTTAAACCTTTGCTTTCATCTTTCAACTTCAGTTTGAAATTTTTAAACAAACATTTTAAAATTTTACTTTTAACTATTAAAGTTGTTCAAAATAATTTAAACATATAAAACTTCCTTAAGTTTCAAACTAGGATACAAAAGTTATTAGGATTCATATTTCAAAATCCGATTTAAACTTAATTAAAAAACTGCTTTCAAATTCCAAAATCTGTTTTTAAAAAAATGTACAACATAATAGGTTTTAGTTAAAACCTGATGCCATAACTATACTCGAGCCAGTGCAAATTTTGCTTCGAGTCCACAAGCAAAATCTTCGAGCAACATAACTACTTACTTCGAGTAAAAACCCAGGTGACCTTCTTACTCAAAAATAACCATCATCAGCATCAAAGTGCACTGTGACGCCCCACCTCTATACCCACGCTAGCCAAGAACATTACGGAGAATGCTGTCAACTAGCACGGAGAATAAGGCTGTTGAGGAGCGACCATCCGTGTAATTTCTTTGCGCGAGCATCGATATGTCAGATAGTATAGCATGTAATTCTTTTCAAGTGGAAATCCGACATGCCGACACAAACTCAAAGCTACTACACAGTGGCTATAATATCTTCGGAAACAAATATAGAAGTAAACATAACATAAATCAATCACAGACAATTCATATCACAAAGGCGGAAATAGATATGAATATAACACATGAAAGTGTTCATCAGAGTAGTGGTCAAATAAGATCCACAACATCAAAAAAGAATAGATATGAGTGCTAAGACAAAAGAATATGTATACATCAAGAAGTCTATTTCTCAAATGCATACAACAATAAACTACTAATCTAGAGTAGTCAACTAAAAGATCAGATGAAAGTCCGATAAGGAGTCAAGCAGAAGCACCTGCAATATCTCAGTCTGACCCGAGTATTATTTAAGAAGAAAATAATAAACGGATCAGTCTAGCTATAAATATCAGATGAAGTGATATATAATAAGAGGTATGAAATAAACATATAATAATCACAATGCCAAGCTGTGATAAATAAGTAATTGAAAATCAACAAGAGATTAATCAATATCACAATAATCTACTCAAGATAAAAAGGAATGTCATACTCCTAATTTCATTCACCAAGCCACAATAAATGACATATATAGCAATGCCAATCGTAAGAGTTGGTGAAACATAAATTCCAGAATTCAACACACGAAATCCAGAAATCACAATAAAAAGGAACAACGACGTCGTACAGCGGGACATCCGATGAACCAAATCACAATAAAAAGGATGGCCAATCCCACAAACTGGACATCGACGCACCTAGAAAGACACGCCCCACGTACAGTCGAACATCGACGCACCTAGAAAGATACGCCCCATGCTCAAGCATCGACGCACCAAGAAAGATACGCCCCATGCACAAATAAACATCGATGCACCTAGAAAGATACATCCCATGCATAAATAAACATCGATGCACCAAGAAAGATACACCCCATGTAATGTATAACATCGGTGCACCTAGAAAGATACACCCCATGCAAAGTCGAACATCGACGCACCTAGAAAGATACGCCCCATGCATAGACGAACATCGACGCACCTAGAAAGATACGCCCCATGTCCCGACTTATTGAGCCGATTGCTCCACGAAGTAAACAAACATCGATGCACCTAGAAAGATACACCCCATGCATAAATAAACATTGACGCACCTAGAAAGGTACGACCCATGTATAAATAAACATCGATGCACCTAGAAAGGTACACCCCATGCATAATAAAACATTGACGCACCTAAAAAGGTACGACCCATGTGAGAAATGAGACGAAGCTCAATAAAATGAGGAACAGTCCTCCACATAAACAAAGAGACATCGCACATTGCTAGTCTAAACCACAAAGATGATCGTCATGATCAACGAGAAGTGTCAATTACAATAAGCTAGTAAATATACGAGCTTAGCTTCATGTCCCACAACCACTAGCTTAACTTAAATATTTACGAACAAATTGTAGATCTCCACTAGAAAATTGTCACAAGAGATTCAATCGAACAAGTCCAAGAATTAACCGACAAAGTAAACGCAAGCGTTTCATACCACTTGTTTTACTAAGTCGTTTAATTAGATTTCTCATACGAGTGAGGTAAAGGTTTGTATATACTAATAGATTGGAAATCGGTTTGAGAAAACGAGCTTTGTAATAAAATAGTGTTGAAATCATTTGAAGAAAGAGTTTTGATATTTACTACTAGTATAGAAAACCTTTATATTTTTAAAGTGACAAATCACAAAGAAGATTGTAGGAACAATCAATCACTAAGATTCACATTCGAAAACGTGAATAAAATCCAATGAAATCGATACCGAATCCATCGAAATGGATATTCCAAGAATTCCCAAAGAAAATAAGTCATCAAAGTCGAGAATAAATGACAACAACAAAAGGGAGACAACACGAATCGATTAAAGTTGGAAATTCAGACGAATTAGCAATATATGCTAATCTGGCAAATAGTAGCAGGTCGGTCGACCGGACCACCTGAGTCGGTCGACCGAACCAGAGGTTGGAAGTGCTCGGGGCACCAGGCCGGTCGACTGGCCTAGGGGGCTCGGTCGGCCGAAGCCTGTAACCAGCACTTTCAAACAGAGGCAGGAAGTGCCTGGACTACAGGTCGGTCGACCAGCCCAGGGGGCTCGGTCGGCCGAACCTGTATACTTGCACTTCCTACCCTATTACAAAGGGGGTTCAAATCCTGACCAAATTGCAATCGCACGAGCAACGGCGCTAAGGGTTTATGCCAATCGACTACCCGGCCCTATATGCTCCTCGATGCATCACCAAAAACATGTTCAAACATCAAAGTTAGGATTTTTAACGAATTGAACTCAAAACACTAAAAATTGGAATATTCACAAAAGCAATCCAAATCAAAATCAAATGCACATGAATAAGTGTTAGGAATTCATACCTAACAATAGAAGAGAATTATAAGCATAGATGTGAGATTAAAAATCTCACCTTTGAATCCAAAAACAATGAATGAGAAGCTTGAAAGCAAATGGAAATCAACCACACTTCAATCTCACACTAGAAGCTTGAATCTAAGCTTAAAAGAAGAACATTCCCTAAGTTAGGTTTAGGAAATTTCTGAAATTCAATGGAGAAAGAGTTGGAGAAGATGAAGGAGATGCTTACCAATGGGTTCTCATAGATTTTGGAGCAAGAACTTGGATTTTGCTATGGAACTAGGGCTTGGAGTTTTAATTTCCACTCCTCTCCAGCATTGTTGCTAAAGCTTGAAGGGTTAGGAAAATAGAAAGGAAGTAAATGAAGAGGAGAGGGTTGGGACTGAATACATAAGTGGGGATTAATGGGCTCAGCCCAAACCAAAGCCCTAAGTGAAAAGTGGCAAAAATCAACTTTCTCCAAACATATCGAAGCTTATACTCAAAAAGGTCGCAAACGGCATTTTGAACTCAATGAGGGTGGTCTCGAGTCCCAAATCGACTGTTTGCAAAAAGTAGCTTTTCGGACTAAAATCCGACTAACGATAAAATATTTAAATATAAAAATCGATAAATATGCGGGTTGTTACAGACTCCTCTCCTTAAAGAAATCGCGTCCTCGCAATACTTAAGAAGAAAATAAGAAGTAACAACCATAGAAGCATATCAACATAAAAGAGAATTGAAATAAGAAGTTCACCATAAAGAGCACGAAAGAGTTAGCAAGAACGGGATCGCTCAATGAATTCTCTGGATTCTCTAGAGCAATCCTTAGGATCTGAGAACCATTGAACTCTCATAAGAAGAACATCTTTATTTCGAAGGCGCTCAACCTCCAAAGCAATGATGCGAATAGAATGTTGCTCAAAAGTCAAATTTGGTGAAACTTCAATCCCTCAATAACACCGGGCTCAAGAATAAAAACCGAAAACATAAAAGCATTTCCATAGTTAAAAGACGTGGAAAACGTCAAGAATAGCAGAAAGTTGAGCCGGTGCAACGGCGTAGTACAAATACGGTACGCCCGAGAAACTAGAAACTTGAATAATTTGGAACACCGACGTAGTACAAAGACGGTACGTCCAATGAACCAAAAAGCCAGGTCATTGATGTAGTGCAAACGGTACGTCCAATGAATCCAAAAAGAAAAGACATTGATGTAGTACAAACGGTACATCCAATGAATCAAATAACAAAGACATTGATGAAGTACAAACGGTACATCCAATGAATCAAATAAGACGGAACATCGACGTAGTATAATAACAGTACATCCGATGAACCGAACACCATAAAAGAACACCGGGCACTAGTCCATAAAAGGAATGAGATAAAGCTCAATAAAACGAAGTATACCAAAACGTCAGATGAACTTGATAAAAAGATAATTCCATTCAGACATCATCAAAGAATCAACCACTTGTTGCTTACGACAAAGCGCATTGGCAACACGATTTCCCTTCTCGGGAATAAAAGAATATCAAGATCATAAGATGCTAGGAACTCGAGTCAACATGAAGTTCCTTATGAGAAAATAAATATTCCAAGGATTTATGATCGAGGTAGAGAACAAATTTCTCATCCAAATGTGATGATGCCAAATTCCAAAAGTAAAAACAATAGCCGCGAGCACTAGATCATGAGTGGCATATCTAGTCCCGATAAGCTATAATGATTTAGAAGCACAAGTGATAGCACGTTCTCCTTTGCAAGAGAACGGCATACAAACCAATATGACTAGTATCGGTACAAATAGCAAAGCCTTGGTTCCCCTTCAGGAATCACAAGAATAAGAGTATCGAAAAGAAAGAATTTCTTTTAAATAATCTTCTTCCCCAAAAACTAAAACTTTCAAAATTACAATTATATTTATGTAAAAATCTTTTTAGAAAAATTTACATTTTACAAGTCAATATATCGTGTTTGATTGTCTCATCAAAGCGTTTAGGAAATTCCTATCGATAACGTTGATCAAGCGCATCGACCAAAATTCTTAAAGCACTCAATGGGCAATACAATCACAAAATCATCTTCTTTATGATAAGTAAGTTTTTTTTTCAAAAACTTCTAAGTATATTCTTTGTTCGTTTTAAGAACAAAAATCCAGTTATACTTATAAATAAATCTTATGAAAAAGATTTGCAAAATTTTAAATTGCTATTTTCATCCAAAAATCAATATATAAAAGAATGGTCTCATCGAAATATTCCTAGAATATTCGATATATCAAATGGATGAAATAAGCTGGATAAATTGAATGACAAAATAAGTCATTCATAAGAATCGTAACGAGTGCGGAATGCGGTAAATGGAATGCGAACTCCCACAACTCGTAGCCAAATGAAAATCGGTGGCAAGGTCGAATTGAAAAGACCTTAGCACCACACAAAAGATTTCTTAGGAGATGATCCTAAGACAAGCTCAAAATACCGGAAAATTTTTCACAAATTATTTAGGTAAGAGAAATAATACTTTCCTCACCATAAGGGCTTAAAGAAGAAAATAATGCCATTAAGTTGGAATCAAAATCATAAAGGAAAAATAGAAATCTGCTTAACAGATTGAAAATGTCGAAGATGAATAGTCCTCTCGAGAAAATAGGATATAGGCTTCATTAATGATTAAGCCAATCCTATCGCACAAATCAATTCCGGAGCCTAAGTAAAAATATCGGCTCGGAAAGAAAAACCTCATAAAATAATTTCGACATCAATAAAGACAAATTGAGTGTTGCGGATCTACCATCCGGATTCGCGATCCTCAAAGAAGTCATCAAGCCCAAAATATTCAAAGAAAAAGAATCGACAAGTTCTTTTGGTATAAAATAGTGAGATGAAACCCATATAAAAAAGAACTCAAATAAGAAGACCACAAAATAAATGTAATCAAGGATTAAATGAGAAATACCTTGACCACGAGAAGTGTTACCAGGAGCTTGCACTACATTGAGCTCTCCCTCCTTCTTACTTTGAAGTACGGGACATGCAGTAATATGGTGATCCGAATTTTTGCAATAGCGACAAAAGAGGGGTCTCGGACACTCCCTTGCATAGTGGTTCGTGGAACCACAATTGTAGCATTGTCCACGACTAGAGGTAGGTGCTTTTGCTACCGGGGTTTCTTGCCTCCCTTTCTTGTTGGGATTGGGGCCTTTGAATTTGATAGGCCTCTTCAAGTTATTGTCGAAGTTCTGTTGGGCACGCACAACTTCAACATCACCTTCATTATCGGCCTCTTCAAGACGAAGAGCGATATCAATAAGCTGATCAAATGAAACCTCAAGTTTCAAAAGTAATGGCTTCTTAAGATTCTTATTCAAGCCATAGACAAATCTCTGATTTTTCTTCAATGGGGTATTAATGTACTCAACCCCGTATTTGGACAGAGATTCGAAAGATGCGACATAGTCTGTCACAGAAGATTCACCTTGAACAAGGTCTATGAAATGCCGGGCCAAAGTTACTTTTTCAGCCTCCGGCATAAATTTCAATTCGAATCTTTCCCGGAATTGCTCCCAAGTGAGATCCACTTCAACGATTTCAGAAATTAAAAGCTCATACAAATCTAATGCTCTTTCTTGGAGCATGCTAGAAGCCACTTGGACTCGATGAAGGTCAATAAGGTTCATGCGAGAAAAGATGCGATCGCATGATTTGAGCCAAGCTTGAATTTCAATAACACTCTCGGATCCCCTAAATGTGCTTCCATCCAAATCGGTGTAGTCTCTGCACAAGCGTGCAAAACCGGATCTAGGATGAGTAAGCTCTGGATTGGGTCCTGCAGCTTGAGCATTCTTAACAAGATCTAGGAGCTGCTGGGCAGACATGAATACTCCATCCTGAGGAGTAGCACTAGATTGACCAGCGCTGGGGCGGCCTGGTCTAATCATTTCTCTTCCTTAAGAAAGAAAGAAGGAAGAAGAAGAAGGTTATTCACAAATGAATATCAAGCAATCTTGATAGATAAAATAAGGAATCATAAACAAAATAGGATGAATCGGTACGAAGACTCGAATTAAATCCTAAAGCACGACTCCTAAGATGGAGTTAGGACAATGATCCTTGTTAAATTATTCTACATTGTTCCGAAGTTTGGCTCTGATACCAAGCTGTGACGTCCCACCTCTATACCCACGCTAGCCAAGAACATTACGGAGAATGCTGTCAACTAGCACGGAGAATAAGGCTGTTGAGGAGCGACCATCCGTGTAATTGCTTTGCGCGAGCATCGATATGTCAGATAGTATAGCATGCAATTCTTTTCAAGTGGAAATCCGATATGCCGACACAAACTCAAAGCTACTACACAGTGGCTATAATATCTTCGGAAACAAATATAGAAGTAAACATAACATAAATCAGTCACAGACAATTCATATCACAAAGGCGGAAATAGATATAAATATAACACATGAAAGTGTTCATCAGAGTAGTGGTCAAATAAGATCCACAACATCACAAAAGAATAGATACAAGTGCTAAGACAAAAGAATATGTATACATCAAGGAGTCTATTTCTCAAATGCATACAACAATAAACTACTAATCTAGAGTAGTCAACCAAAAGATCAGATGAAAGTCCGATAAGGAGTCAAGCAGAAGCACCTGCAATATCTCAGTCCGACCCGAGTATTATTTAAGAAGAAAATAATAAACGGATCAGTCTAGCTATAAATATCAGATGAAGTGATATATAATAAGAGGTATGGCATAAACATATAATAATCACAATGCCAAGCTGTGATAAATAAGTAATTGAAAATCAACAAGAGATTAATCAATATCACAATAATCTACTCAAGATAAAAAGGAATGTCATACTCCTAATTTCATTCACCAAGCCACAATAAATGACATATATAGCAATGCCAATCGTAAGAGTTGGTGAAACATAAATTCCAGAATTCAACACATGAAATCCAGAAATCACAATAAAAAGGAACAACGACGTCGTACAGCGGGACATCCGATGAACCAAATCACAATAAAAAGGATGGCCAATCCCACAAACTGGACATCGACGCACCTAGAAAGACACGCCCCATGTACAGTCGAACATCGACGCACCTAGAAAGATACGCCCCATGCTCTAGCATCGACGCACCAAGAAAGATACGCCCCATGCACAAATAAACATCGATGCACCTAGAAAGATACACCCCATGTAATGTCTAACATCGGTGCACCTAGAAAGATACACCCCATGCAAAGTCGAACATCGACGCACCTAGAAAGATACGCCCCATGCATAGACGAACATCGACGCACCTAGAAAGATACGCCCCATGTCCCGACTTATTGAGCCGATTGCTCCACGAAGTAAACAAACATCGATGCACCTAGAAAGATACACCCCATGCATAAATAAACATCGACGCACCTAGAAAGGTACGACCCATGTATAAATAAACATCGATGCACCAAGAAAGGTACACCCCATGCATAATAAAACATTGACGCACCTAAAAAGGTACGACCCATGTGAGAAATGAGACGAAGCTCAATAAAATGAGGAACAGTCCTCCACATAAACAAAGAGACATCGCACATTGCTAGTCTAAACCACAAAGATGATCGTCATGATCAACGAGAAGTGTCAATTACAATAAGCTAGTAATATATGAGCTTAGCTTCATGTCCCACAACCACTAGCTTAACTTAGATATTTACGAACAAATTGTAGATCTCCACTAGAAAATTGTCACAAGAGATTCAATCGAACAAGTCCAAGAATTAACCGACAAAGTAAACGTAAGCGTTTCATACCACTTGTTTTACTAAGTCGTTTAATTAGATTTCTCATACGAGTGAGGTAAAGGTTTGTATATACTAATAGATTGGAAATCGGTTTGAGAAAACGAGCTTTGTAATAAAATAGTGTTGAAATCATTTGAAGAAAGAGTTTTGATATTTACTACTAGTATAGAAAACCTTTATATTTTTAAAGTGACAAATCACAAAGAAGATTGTAGGAACAATCAATCACTAAGATTCACATTCGAAAACGCGAATAAAATCCAATGAAATCGATACCGAATCCATCGAAATGGATATTCCAAGAATTCCCAAAGAAAATAAGTCATCAAAGTCGAGAATAAATGACAACAACAAAAGGGAGACAACACGAATCGATTAAAGTTGGAAATTCAGACGAATTAGCAATATAGGCTAATCAGGCAAATAGTAGCAGGTCGGTCGACCGGACCCCCTGAGTCGGTCGACCGAACCAGAGGTTGGAAGTGCTCGGGGCACCAGGTCGGTCGACCGGCCCAGGGGGTTCGGTCGGCCGAAGCCTGTAACCAGCACTTCCAAACAGAGGCAGGAAGTGCCTGGACTACAGGTCGGTCGATCGGCCCAGGGGGCTCGGTCGGTCGACCGGCCCAGGGGGCTCGGTCGGCCGAACCTGTATACTTGCACTTCCTACCCTATTACAAGGGGGTGCAAATCCTGACCAAATTGCAATCGCACGAGCAACGGCGCTAAGGGTTTATGCCATTCGACTACCTGGCCCTATATGCTCCTCGATGCATCACCAAAAACATGTTCAAACATCAAAGTTAGGATTTTTAACGAATTGAACGCAAAACACTAAAAATTGGAATATTCACAAAAGCAATCCAAATCAAAATCAAATGCACATGAATAAGTGTTAGGAATTCATACCTAACAATAGAAGAGAATTATAAGCATAGACGTGAGATTAAAAATCTCACCTTTGAATCCAAAAACAATGAATGAGAAGCTTGAAAGCAAATGGAAATCAACCACACTTCAATCTCACACTAGAAGCTTGAATCTAAGCTTAAAAGAAGAACATTTCCTAAGTTAGGTTTAGGAAATTTCTGAAATTCAATGGAGAAAGAGTTGGAGAAGATGAAGGAGATGCTTACCAATGGGTTCTCATAGATTTTGGAGCAAGAACTTGGATTTTGCTATGGAACTAGGGCTTGGAGTTTTAATTTCCACTCCTCTCCACCATTGTTGCTAAAACTTGAAGGGTTAGGAAAATAGAAAGGAAGTAAATGAAGAGGAGAGGGTTGAGACTGAATACATAAGTGGAGATTAATGGGCTCAGCCCAAACCAAAGCCCTAAGTGAAAAAGTGGCAAAAATCAACTTTCTCCAAACATATCGAAGCTTATACTCAAAAAGGTCGCAAACGGCATTTTGAACTCAATGGGGGTGGTCTCGAGTCCCAAATCGACTGTTTGCAAAAAGTAGCTTTTCGGACTAAAATCCGACTAATGATAAAATATTTAAATAAAATATTTAAATATAAAAATCGATAAATATGCGGGTTGTTACATGCACCGTGCATATGCACAGTGCCGTCGATCATCTTCGGCCACCTCCAGTGGCCTTCCCACATCATCCTACACTCAAACGACACACCACGACCATCAGATCGAACACCAACTCTCGAAATCGAGTTCGAGACTTCAACCCCAAACCTGGAATAGAAAACACGTATCAACTCCAAAACCTGTCAACACTTCATCCACGGCCTTCCGACCACCAGAGAGCCACCACCACCGGCCACAGCCTCGTCTACGACCAAGCTTTTAACACCTAAAACCAAGTTGAACTCGATCACCCCTACAGGCCGTGCCGACCCAAACAAGTTGCCTAGTTAAAAGTAGGGTTCCAAATAAGAAATCAACACCGCTGTTGCCATAGTGATTTGCATCACCATCAATTATTTTTCCAAGCTTCACTGATTACTCCTCTACCCACAAGATGAATCCCGACCCTTCAATATCAATAGATCACCAGAAATCACAAGTTTTCCACTTTCTGTTCATCACAGAACTGCACCCTTATCCCATCATTTTAAATTATGAATTAAGCTTCAAAAATTATGTTTAAGGATAAGAATACGGTTTGCATGCTTGAGTTTATAAATTAATATGTTTGCATTTTACTTATATTAAGTTTGTTCAGTTTTTCCCCCTTGAATCCTAGTGATGTTGACAACCTATTTAACTTAAATGAATTTTAACTAAATCTTTGATTGAACACACAAGTTTCCTTTGAAACTTAAATTTTTAACAGTGACTAAACTAAAAGATTTGAATTTAAATTATAAACCAGAATTTAAATCTGGGAACAGAGATGTCCCAGATATTCAGATGCACACTTCATACAACAGTAATTCATCAATAATATCTACACAACACATACTTATAAATATACACAATTGCAATAATTTCTACAGTAATAACATGCAACCATAATTTACTTTAAGTTTAAAAGTTACTCACCAGACAGAAATGAGGGTAGAGCTTCTAGATATTTGAAAAAAGCCTTTGAATTCTTTTAACTGAAATGCTATTTTTTTTTTAAAAAGCTTGCACTTGAATTGCTTGAATACTTTGCACGGCAAATGCTAGAATGCTTGCTTCTTTAAATTTTGAAACTGCATGCATGCTACTACAGGATTTCCTTTAATTCCAGGTTGAAGAATGCAGATGCCTTTAAAAACAGGTTTGCTTTGAATTTGCAGGTATCAAAGATTTGTTTTCATACTTGAAGATGTGCGGGTTAATTTTGATTTACAGGGAAATGATTTGGTTTCTAGCTTGAGGAGTTTGATATGGAAATGAAATTACAGGCTTATGAAAGTTGTAGATGGTTTGCATGTTACAGATTTACACGATTTTGAAGATGATTCAGATTTTAGTTTCAAAGGAAGTGTGTGTGTTTTTCTTTCAGATTTTAGTAGCATCATAGATTTTGAAAAAGAATAAAATGAAAGAGGATTTGTTTATATACAAAAACTGAAACAAAAATAAAAGAAAAGGCTAATTTTTAAAATGCCACTTGTCTTCCAATTTTAACATTTGTCAAATAGGTATGTTAATTTGTTAACACATGTTCTTTTAATTTATAAAATGTTTACATTTGTCTTTTGAAGTTAATTAGTTATAACTAAATGTTAATTATTTATTTAGTTAATATGTTAATATGAGATAAATGTGAATCTTTGTTTAATTAATTAGTTAATATCTATTTATTACATGTAGATAATTTTAAAATGAATAAATCTAATTTTATTTATAAAATAAAGTTTATACAAACATTTTAAAATCCAAAAACAAATTAAAAATATTTATACTTTAAGTTTCAAAGCTTTAAATTCAAATCCAAATCAAATTCTAAAATTCAATTTTGAAAAACAATTATTTTTATTAAAAATCTATTTGTTAAAAACAATGTATTATTATATTTTGAAAATAACAAATTTGATAACTATATATAATTTATAAAAGAAATTGTTTCTTTACTAATAAATTACTTATTTTATCACATTGTATTTAAAAGGAAATCAAAACAAACCTTATTGTAAATTTTATTTAAATTTAAACTTAAGTTAAAACATATTTTAAACCATTTAAACATTTACCTTATGTATTAAAAAAATCATATAGTTATTTATTATATACTTTTAAAAAGCTTATATCAAATAAATCAAATTCCCAATTATCAAAAATATATATATTAGAAAACAAGATTTATTTATTTATTAAATTAAAACAATATTTATTTACAATATATACATGTCCTATATATATTACAAATAGAAAACAATTATTAGCTTTTAAAAGATAAAATCTATCAATTAAATATTTATTTTATTGGATCGTTAAATTAATTAAAATCTTATCTCAAAGATTATAAAATCATTTTAATTTTTAATTCAGATTATTAAATTGATATTGCTTAAACTTCCGGGTCACCACAAACTATCTGTCTCAACCTAGTGTCTGGCTTCTACATTTGAAATGAATTACATATATTTCTATACGTTTCTTTACAGCTTGGATCCTGCTCTAACCTCTCACACGTTGCTTGTACCTCTTCTTTTTATACACGTTTATATTTTTTTTAGTTTTATTCGTTTTATTTTCTCTCAGAACTCATTCCTCTGTTGAACCTGTTCTCTTCCCTTCTCCTATCTCTCCCTCCCTCCGAGCGCACACAGCCACTCTCTCCCCTCGAAAAATATATACAACTGTGCCTCCTCCACCCAATGGCCGCAAGTTCCATCGTCACCTCCTTTCCCTCTCCCCATTCCTCGCCTCAGCCTACCCAACCAATCCGTGCTTTCCCTGGCTAGGCGCAACTCCA
Organism: Allium cepa; assembly: GCA_030765085.1. Taxonomy (NCBI): domain Eukaryota; kingdom Viridiplantae; phylum Streptophyta; class Magnoliopsida; order Asparagales; family Amaryllidaceae; genus Allium; species Allium cepa. The sequence goes on from CM060930.1 coordinate 178,948,447, forward strand.
CCCTCCACCTGACAACCTCCTTCCACCACACAGCCTTCGACCATACCCGGTGTGCCGCATGCACCCCTCACCATTCAACAGCTGCATCTTCACCGTTCGCCCAAGCCTACCATTTTTCCATCGGGCAAACTACATCTCGCGCAGGCAAACTCCATAACCGAGCCTCGCCTTTCCTTTTGAAGGCGTCGCACCACCTAGCGGCACCGCTTCACCTCGAGTCTGGTCAGCCTCCGCTTTGTCCATGTTAGGTAATATGTATATCGGTTATTATATATCTATATGTATTACAAGTTCACATTTGCATGTATAGTTTACAAACTCATCAAGTTTCATATATATTAATCTATGAAAATCTGGTGGTATATTACATAGGTTAGTGTATTTTAGGTATGATCTGTTTTAGTAGCATGCGTATATAAATATTACAAAGTAAGTTATAAATTTTGCATGTAAGTATGGGTAGAAGTCTGCATAAGTAGGGTTAGTTATATGAATTATATGATATATGTTAGTATATATTAGTAAATATCCTATTATAATACATATTGTTTCTTATTATGTTATAGTGTGTATATATATATCATTTATTCAATATATAAGTGCTTACAATGGTTGAATGAAGTTGCATTTATATGATAATATGTATACTTTCGTGTCTATCTATTTTCAAAATATTGAGATATAAGTATATATGTTTATATTATAGTTTGTATACATTAGATGTGTGTATATATATATATATATATATAATAAAAGTAGTATATAAATAGAAGCACAGATACCTTGATATTCTTGCACAGCACATAAAGCTGATATATGCATAGGTAATATATATTTTTAAGCATTGAGGAACTATATTTTAAACACTGTAATACATATGTGTTTCCAGATTTGTATATGAGTTTTATAAATTTTTAAGTTGCAATTAGTATACGTATATTAACTATCAGTTTACAATATATATTATGTTGTTATATATATGTATGTATATTTTATTAACACATATTTCTAAATTGTATAATATAAAGTAAAATGTGTTTGCATATTGTTTTGTTGGGTCTATAGTACCAGGTTATTCCATAGATACGTCAGTTATATATTTATTATATATATATTCTTATGCAGGTTTTGATTTTTAAACTTATGTGTATGTTATGTTTGGGTTATTGATTTATGTTGTAATGATACAATTGTATATATTTATAGTACTATAATTGAATTCTAGGTACCAATTAAAATATAATACATATATGTATATATTTAATTTTTTGAACATGGGTGTTTTATTTTAATATATGTGTTTCGTTTTAAGACAATGATTTTAAAATACATATATATCTAAATTTAAAATGTATATGAATTTAGAATATGATTTATATAGTAAATAGCTATATATTGATATAAGTTCACTTATATCATTTATCATCATCAATTCAATTCTGATTTGATTTTGTCGATTCCTCATTATCAGCTTTGATCGTCGAATTCGTGCCAATTTTGCTTTGCTTTGATTCGTAATTCAATTTCAGTGTCCATATCAGTGTGCATATTTATGTCATCTTCAGTACTCTCTAGCATCGAAATGTGAGAAATCACTCACGGTTAGCGTTCTTCTATTTATTAAATTTGATTTCAATTGAAATGACAATTGAAATATGCTGCTGTTAGTTATTTTAAATTGTGGTATATATGCTATTATTATGTAATTGTTCACCTGTGGGATATGACACCATATCATGTTATTTATATTGTATTGTTATTTATGACATATGCCTGTTGTTATTATTATCGTAACTATCATCACTTGGCAAGTTCCTTATTAGTATAAAATTCACTATAGGTTGAAATGATACATATTCGAACGGACTTTAGAATAGGAGAAAATCATTATGGGTTGAAATGATAGACCCAAGCAATTTTCATTTGCATTGAATTTGGGATTGCGGGTTGAAATGATATATACCCGTATATATTAAATTGCGGATTGAAATGATAGATATCCGTATTACTTGACCATATGATAGAGAATTATACAGGAATCGTTGGTCTATATGTAAATATTTGAAAATAATTTCTATGGTTTTGAAAGGGAATATATACAGTTTATTTAATATTGAAATATTTTATATAAATATATGTTTAAATATAAAGTAGACTCGATAATAAACTTAAATTTAATAAAGTTCAACTTGATTAATATAATATGTTAAGTATTATATTTTTTTAAATAGATTTTTAATGGTTTGTATAAAGTAAGGAAGAAAAAGTTGAATTGATCGAAATTAAATTTAATTAAGAAATTTACTTAATTAAATCGATTTGAAGCTATTGAATTTGAAACTTTAAAATATGATCTTGTAACTTGATTTTGATTTAAGTAATTTAATGGATATTTCATGTCTAAAGAAATCGAAGGCAACCCATAGAAAATGTAATTTAAGGTCATATAAATAATATTGAATTTACTAAGTGAATATTTCAAAACTAAATAATAGTGAAGTCAAATTGGAAGATAAATGAAATTATCAAATTTAGTCTTTGAAATGTTTTTAAAGCTTCGAAATATGTTGACTTTGAATTACATTGAAATTTAAATGGTTTATTTGTGGTTTAAATCTGTGTTTGAAATCGATAAAATTTGAATTTGTTTGGTCAGAAACTAAATCGAATGGAAATCGATAAATTGAGATTGAATTAAAAATTGAATGGTAAAGTCGAGTTGATTTTGAAGCGATTTATGAGGTTTGAGGAAATTACAAATACTTTACTTTATAAATTAATTAATATATACATATATATACATACTATTTTAGGAAATGTACATATTTTGAAACGAAATGATATTTTGGTTCGAATTATAAACGTTTTGAAATGACCACGGTGTTATAGTGTATATTTCTACATTGTAGATAGTTCCACAGATCCTTAGAGGATGGTTATCCCAAACATCCTTTAAGTTATTTATATTTCAGTTGATATTTCACTTGAGTTGGATTTATTGATTTAATAATGTTAATCCTGACTCGAGTGTTTTTGTATTTTTCTTTAAGCTTGGGTCAGGCTGAGTATTTCAGCATTTGAGACTCACCTTTAGAGTTCAGAGCTTTGCTTGGAGATCAAACTATCGGTTCAGCTTTTCCGGTTGATTTGTTCAGAGAGGTCATCAATTTGTATTGGAGACTTCACTGTATTTGAGATATTCTGCTGTATTTTATTTCTGACTCTGATGTTTATATAATAGCTTCATGAACTACTATTTATCTATTCCGTTCAATAGTTTTACATTACTCTGTATCCGTGATTGATTTATTTACTGTATATGTTGAGTTTTGCCAAATTTAAGCTAACAATCTGATATTTTGAGCAATTCAAGTCTGCCATGTGCTGATGCTAATGGTTGAAAATATCGGGTCATTACAGTTGGTATTAGAGCTTTGGCTCTAGACAAACTTAGCATATATAGTAAATTTATTCGTAGAATCACTTTCCTCCGAGATTGAATTTCTTCCTCTTTGATTTGGTTTTTCCTTTGCACTTTGGAACATTTCCTGCGGTTCCAAAATCCATTATCTTCTCTCCCTATTCATGTTTCTTGATTCTGGAGTATCCCATAACTCCACTTCGAATGATCTCTATAAAAATTGACGATCCCGCCGACCTTTGAATGATTTGTAAAGGGGATGATTTGTAAAGGGGATGATTTGTAAAGGGGTGAAACTCCTTTACAATTGGCACTGACACACGAGATATTTCTATACCCTCGGTTTAGATGATGTTATCTCTTGCTATACCGAATTCTATCTCTGGCAATCGAATGTCGATATGCCTGAGAATTTCGCCTCGGTCATATTCCTGATGTCATGGTTGATCCCGTTAAGGTCGCCAGCGATTTATATAAGTATATCCATCTTTTATTTTATAATTTAATTATCTCATCTTCGTTCGAGCCTATCTTCGAATAAGAATTCTATTTGATTAGAGCCCCTCTAATTTGATTTCTATCTTTTTTTTAAATCCATTCTTGAATCATCCTTTGAAAATCGAGTTTGTTTGTATTTTAAAAATTGTTTTATATATCGAAAGTATTATTTTGATAAGTATGATTATATTCGATATATAAAAGAGAAAATGTTTTCGATAAGGATTATGTACCTTTTAAAAAAACGAGAATTTGAAGTTTCATAAGGATTTGAAATTTTAAAAATTAAACAAGAAATTAATTTATATAAAAATGATTTATAACTGAAGGATTAAATTTGAGATTCAAGAATTGTATTCCGGCATTTTGAAATTGGTTTTAAGATTTTGAAAATATATAATGATATGATTTAAAAGAATTTTCTGGATAAGAAATGTTTCAATGACTTCAAATAAGTTCCAATGATTTCGAAAAAATTTCAAAGAAATTTTTTAGAAAATAAAAGTCCAGAGCTCACTTATGTCGCTGGAGAGTAATTTCGGTGATGTGTGCACGCATCATTGACATTGATTTTCGAGTTTCAGAGTGGGGGAGATTCCACTTTAATAGCTTTGCTATGCGAGTGATTTTTTGAAACCAATTTTGATTTCATATTCCGAAGTATGATTTGATATTCGAAAGATATATGTATACATATTTGAAATGATTTGAAGTGAGCTGGTGTTTAGTCCTCGAGTTCCTGATTTGAACCTATATATTGGAATTGATTGATTGGTTGATGATTTCCAACTCCTGGATTTAAAATTTGATTTCCCCGACTATTTGGAATCTTCGAACACTTCCAAATCAAGATTTAATGTTTAAAGCTAGGTAATTTTGAAAAGTATAAATTATTTGATAAAGTATATAAGTTTAGTTTTGAATGTTTAAGTATGAAGTAATATGATTTAAACAATTTTGAAACTGTTTTGTTAAGTAAATGAATAAGGCTATTTTGTATTATACTAATAAGAAATGTTTTGAACAAAATTTAGTTTTAAATAATTTGCAAAAGGTAAATTGGATCTTTCAAATAGAAATAAATAGTTTAAAGGTTTAAAAGCGGTGGTTATAAATTTTGGGTATAATTGATTTTGAGAAAAATATTTGGTTTCGAAAATAGATTGGAATTTAAAACCCAGTATTTATATGATGATTTTGGAAATGAATTTGGTTGACCTAAATTATGTTGATTTGGAAACTAGGATTATTTTCTAAACCTATTATTTTGGAAACTTTGAAACTGAAGATATTAAATCTGGAAGAAATAATTTGGTGAAATTATATATGATTTTGAAACTGAATTGATATTGAAAGGAATTGAAACTGAGAACCTTGTTTTACTAATACTTGATTTGGGAGTTATCAAACTTATATAAAATTTATCTATATAAGTATGAAGTTGATTTGAAAACTATTGATTTGGAAGGGTACTCAATTTGAAAAGCGAAATCTTATATAATCGAAGTCTGTATAAGTATGATTTGATATACTATTGATTTTGAAAAGTGTTCGATTTGAAAATGGAATCTGATATATAATGGACTTTATATAAGTATGATATTTGAAAGTGATTTGAAAAGGTATTATATGATACATATTTTCGAAGTAAATATATAGAAAGTGCCTTCTGTTTGATATTCGCTTTGTGACCACATTGTGAATTCATTCTATTGTTACTATTCTCTCTGATTTTGGTTTTCCGGATGTGATAGTTGAGTGTCCTTCCATGGCGTTCCCCATGGTGTTTTGTTGTGGCAGCGTAATCCATAAGGCAGAGATTGCTTAAAGGGTACGGATGTTTCCTGAGGGATCTAGGCATAACCATTGTGTATCCGCGGTCTACCGACTGTGTTGTCATGGCATAATCCGCAAGGCAGAGATTGCTAAAGGGTACGGATGTTTCCTGAGGGATCCAGGTGTAACCATTGTGTATCCATGGTCCACGGGTTTTGGTTATCATGGCGTAATTCACAAGGCAGTGACTGCTTAAAGGTACAGATGTTTCCTGGGAGATCCAAGCGTAACCATTATGTATCTATGATCCATGACTTGATTGATTTGTTTGGATTGTACTCCATATCGGTTTTGAAGGGTTTTCAAGTATTTTCACTGGATGTTGAAATAGGTCTACTAAGTACTTGAAAAATTATAGCTTTGCGTCCAATCAACGCATGACCAGAGTCTACAAGAACGATGATAAACTTGTTGAAACATCGAGTTATAAACGTATTTTCGAAAGGAAAAAATTGGTTTCAACATAAAAGTTTTTTTTATAAAAGTATTTTTTTATAAAGGTATTTTATTGTAAAATTATTTCCAACATGAAAATTTTGTATTAATATTTAAAATAGAAATTCTTATGTTTCTATATTAACTATGTGTGCCCGATACTATTCTTTTGAATCTACCCTATCTGCTCGGCTTTATTTATTCATCTAAATTCTATTTTTCGAATCTACCTTCTTTTCCTCTTTGAATATATCCTTTTAAAATATTATTTATTTATATACTACATGGTTTAATACAAAATTATTAGTGTTATAAATATGTTAGAAGTTATTAATTAAACAAGACATATTTAAAGTAAACGATTATTGATTTATTAATAATATTTGAAAGAGTCCTGAGATAAATTAATAAATTTATGAATTATAGATTTAATGTTTTCAATAGCTTCTTTGTAAATATGACTAATGATGTAAATAATTGTTTTCAAATAGTTTCATATATTAATGAAGGTGTTATTTAAACATATAAATGGTACTTATAAAGGAAGCAAGAAATTTTACAAATGGGTTTGAAAAATATTAAAGTATAAAAGATAATTGAATTGCAAATGAAGTTTCAAATGAATATTTCAAGTAAAATTTACATAGTTTTAAATAAATTGTTTATCCTTATCTTTCAATTTATTTTCTTCTGCTTATTTCTATTCTCCTACCACCTTCCTTTTCCGGGACGAAAAGTTTTGAGTGGGGGAGAGTGTAACGACCCGTAAATTTTAATAGTTTTAAAAATATATTTGACTAGAAGTTTTGTAAAAATTTTAATAATTATATTTTGAAATAAAATTTTTATATTTGGAATATGTATTTAAAAACATAGCAAATGGTAAAATTTTAATTTATTATATGGAAGTTTATTTTATTGTGTAATCCTATTTTAATTTGAATTAGTTAGAATTTGATGGTAATAAAATATTTTTCAAACTTGAATATTCTTACACAATAAATTTCTAAATCGTCTTTGGAGTGAGATGTCATCTTTCGTTTTTTCAAATTTGGACTTCTATTGCTCCATTTGTCTTATTTCTGACAAAATAGCAGCATTTTCGGTACCGATTATCGACTTTTGATCGGACGATCGTACCATTGATATCTGTATACCGTTTTGATCGTCTCGTCGTGCTGATCTCAGGGGTATATTTGATTCAATATTTTGAGGACCGGTACGCAACGGAAATAATGAAATGTTCATTGTAATGGTACCATAATTTTTGACTCTACAATTTTCTTTGGTTTCAAATTTTGAAACGTATTGTCCAATCAAGCAATAAATTGCTTTATTTATCTACGTCAATCTAGTATCCTGTTGTTACGTTTGAAATGAATTAAATATATTTCTATATGTTTCTTTACAGCTTGGAACCTGCTCCAACCACTCACACGTTGCCTATACCTCTTCCTTTTATACACGTTTATACTTTTTTTTATTTTATTCTTTTTATTTTCTCTCAGAACTCATTCCTCTATTGATGTTCTCTTCCCTTCTCCTATCTCTCCCTCCCTCCGAGCAAACACAGCCACTCTCTCCCTTCGGAAAATATATACAACCGCACCTCCTCCACCCAATGGCCGCAAGTTCCATCGCCACCTCCTTTCCCTCTCCCCAATCCACGCCTTAGCCTTCCCAGCCAATCCGTGCCTTCCCTGGCTAGCCGCAACTCCACCCTCCATCTGACAACCCCCTTCCACCATGCAGCCTTCGACCAAAACCGATGTGCCCCTTGCACCCCTCACCATTCAACAGCCGCATCTTCACTGTTCGCCCAGGCTACCATTTTTCCACCGAGCAAACAACATCTCGCGCAAGCAAACTCCCTAACCGAGCCTCGCCTTGCCTTCCGAAGGCACCGCACCACCTAGCGACACCGCTTCACCTCGAGTTTGGTCATCCTCCGCTTTGTCTATGTTAGGTAATATGTATATCGGTTATTATTTATCTATATGTATTACAAGTTTACATTTGCATGCACAGTTTACAAACTCATCAAGTTTTATATGTATTAATCTATGGAAATCTATAAGTATATTATATAGGTTATTGGATTTCAGATATATTTTGTTTTAGTAGCGTGTGTATATAAATATTATAAAGTAAGTTGTAAATTTTGCATGTAAGTACGGGTAGAAGTCTGCATAAGTTGGGTTAGTTATATGAATTATATGAGATATGTTAGTATATATAAGTAAATATTCTATATATAATACATATATATTGTTTCTTATATATATATATATATATATATAATTTGTGCAATATATAAGTGCTTACAATGGTTGAATGAAGTTACATTTATATGATAGTATGTATACTTTCGTGTCTATCTATTTTCAAAATATTGAGATATAAGTATATATGTTTATATTACAGTTTGTATACATTAGATGTATGTGTGTGTGTGTATATATAATAAAAGCAGTATATAGATAGAAGCATAAATACCTTGATATTCTTGCACAGCGCATAAAGTTAATATATGCATAGGTAATATATATTGTTAAGCAGTGAGGAACTATATTTTAAACGCTGTAATACATATGTGGTTTCAGATTTGTATATGATTTTTATAAATTTTTAAGTTGCAGTTGGTATATGTATATTAATTGTCAGTTTACAATATATATTATGTTGTTATATATATATGTATATTTTATTAACACATATTTCTAAATTGTATAATATAAAGTAAAATGTGGTTGCATATTGTGTCGGGTGGTCTATAGTACCAGGTTATTCCATAGATACGTTAGTGTTATATATATATATATATATATATATATATATATATATATGTATATGTATGTATGTATGTATGTATTATATATATTTTTATGCAGGTTTTGATTTTTAAACTTATGTGTATGTTATGTTTGGGTTATTGATTTATGTTGTAATGATGCAATTGTATATATTTAAAGTACTATAATTGAATTTTAGGTACTGTTTAAAATATAATACGTATATGTATATATTTAATTTTGTGAACATGGGTGTTTTATTTTAATATATGTGTTTTGTTTTAAGACAATGATTTTAAAATACATATATATCTAAATTTAAAATGTATTTGAATTTAGAATATGATTTATATAGTAAATAGTTATATACTGATATAAGTTCACTTATATCATTTATCATCATCAGTCCAGTTCTGAATTGATTTCGTCGATTCCTCATTATCAGCTTTGATCGTCGAATTCGTGTCGATTTTGCTTTGATTTGATTCCTAACTCAATTTCAGTGTCTATATCAGTGTGCATATCTGTGTCATCTTCAGTACTCTCTAGCCTCGAAAGGTGGGAAATCACTCACGATTAACGTTCTTATATTTATTAAATTTGATTTCAGTTGAAACGACAATTGAAATATGCCGCTGTTAGTTATTTTAAATTGTGGTATATATGCTATTATTATGTATCTGTTCACCTGTGGGTTATGACACCATATCCTGTTATTTAAATTATATTGTTATTTATGATATATGTGACGACCCGAACTCGATGCCCAACAAACGACATCGAAAACTATATCGCTAAAGCTTGCAACAACATCAGATGATAAACAACACTGTGGAAACTAAAGATGATAACATTGATATACAATATAGATACAATGTCAAATACAACATTTGATAACAATAACCCAACACCATCAGAGATTGTATACAATAGAACACCACAGCGGAAATATATCAACATTTGTAAAGTCTTCAAGAGAACGCAATACTGCAAGTCCAAACCAAAACTCCTAAGCCAAAGCTCTTGATTTTCAAGCAAGAACCCTCTATCATCCTGAACTTGTAGCAAATGCGATCCGAAAATGCGATTTCCAAACCACAACATTCGAAGATCCAAAGACTGAAGAAGACTTCCAAATGCTACCAAACCAAAGACTTCTAAATCTATTGAATCTACACCTATTATTTGAATATCTGAAAAACCCAACTCTAGACTGCCCGTGTGGAAAATTGTAGGCACCCAAAGTTTAGGAAGGGAACAATGAATCACGTGTCAGTCATGGGACTGGTGTGAGCAAATGAAAATAGTTTATCTTTAAAACATACAACAAAAAGAATTTAAAATTGAAATCCGCGCTGCTTTTTGAAAAATGAAACTACCATAAGGCCTTCCGCCGCACACACCATGAAAATGCAGAATTGAAGCAGATTTCTCCTTATGATAGTTAAAAATACTTTATACAAAAAACCATTTTGATATTATTATTAGTGCATAGTGCATAAAAACATTTCGAAAGTATAGTATTAATGTTAGCCAGCATAAACATTTCGAACTATGCCTACTATAGCTACTATCTAAACCGTGGTGACCACCATAAGTAAATGGCATGTTATACAACTAAAACCATACAAGACGCGTATTGGTGATTGGATTTCCAACAAATGGTCAGGCTAAGGAACTTCCTATTTCTATATGGGAACGCCTCTGGAGGGACGCTTCGAGAACCTACCCGGATCTCTACCAACACAAGGCCGATTTACTACCCGCCCAGGAGTAACACCTAAAGATATGCCATCCCCGGTCGTTTACAACTTTATCTGAGGATCCTCAACCACAAAGCAACATCATACAGTAATAAATTTACAGTGTCCACATGAGTTAAGTATCTGGGCTCCATATTATGATACCACCCTTTTCCAGAAGAAATAGACATACCCTAGAGGCACGACCCCTGCAACCTTGCTGCATCTTTCCTGTTTCGACCATTTTCGGGGTGTGAGGTCCTGATGCAGTCTCGTCCACAAAGCTACGCTTTTTCACAAAGCCATGATTCGATCAACAAATGATCAGCAACACTTCGTATGCCACATTACCAAGTTGGGAATGTATCACTAGTAACCATCAACTACATAAACTTTGAGCTCGTACGTCTCAGAGAAGGTGTTAAGCTAAGAGAATAAATCTCCGCCACTAAACAGAAATATATTTAATAGAAACCATCTTTACATCTCAAAGCAATGTCATACACACATCTATACAAGTCTGTTCCGGATTCGAACAGAACCAAAGGCACTTCCAAAGAAGCCCTTGCAATCCGGGTATTCACAATCCAGATCGGACCCCCATCACATATGGAGATCTCTATACCATAGCTACTCAGTGCACAGTCATTCGACGGGTTATCCTTTCGCTCTCGAAAATACACCATCGGTGTTCAAATGCTATCCATAATGTCGTATCATTATTTGGAATGGGTTATATGACACAAGGTCCTCTTCTGGCTAAACCGAATAATGAGCACAACATTTAAAAACTTATGGATATTGGGATTTCAGTTAAGTTACAACTTGAAAACCCAAAACCTTTCTTTTCAAATGGTTTAAACAAGTTACCATTTCCAAATCTTTAAACACAAAGTTCACCCATCTTTCGCAAAGATTATTTCATAGCTTTTCAAAACAATTTTCCTTTCAAATTGGATTAACCCATCCAATCTTTAAATCAAAGATTTAATTCATAGCTTTCAAACCATTTCCAAAGAATCATTCATAATTTGGAAAACCATTTTCATTTCAAACTTGAAATCCCTCTAACACAAATTGTAAATGCTTTCCTTATATAAAAGCTTTTATTATTTGAAAACAAATAGTTTTTGTTTCAGAAAAATCCAATTTCATTTATACAAGTTAAAGCCCTTAGGATAGATTCAAATTCCCAAAACAATACCTTTAAAATGGTTTAGAACCATATAAACACATTTATAACTTGTATAACCTTTTTAAACCATAGTTTCCAAATATAGAATTCAATTTCAAATCTTGAATTTAAATTCAAATCAAATTATTTAAATTTCAAAACTTAATCAAGTTATTCAAAATAACTTTTATTTTCAAAATTCCCTTTTCAAAAGTTTTTCATAATTAACCCAATACCATTTCCAAAACCTATTGGATTCAAAATTCAATTTTTAAAACCATTTAAAAAATCCGTGACTTAACCAATTTCCTTGTGCAATCCATATTTGTGTGTGTATAGTGTAGTCTAGGGGTTTTACACAATAGTGCAACATCATCAATTATCACAGATTCAAGCATAGTAATTATAGATAAGCGGTATATCTCTTTAACGCTTATCTTCCATACACAGATTCACAGATAAATAATATACATTTATCACAGATAATATAAATTACATTCATCATAGCTTGAATTAAAACAATTCTTATCACAAGGCATCACACATTAGAGATATCAAACAATTTCAAAGCAACTCATACAATTCAAACATCCATAAGTAAGATTAATTATTCATCTGATTAATTTAATCAGATTAATCCCTAATCCTGATTGATTAACGTTAGTTAATTACAATTTATGTTAATTAATTATCCTTTAATTATTTATTAGTTACCTTTAATTAATAAATTAATCAACCCTTAATTATTAAAGAATTATTTAATTACCCTTAATTAATTATCCTTAATAAATTAATTAATAAATTAATTAACCCTTAGTTAATCACCATTTAATTAATTATCCTTAATTAATTATAAACAGTAATTATCCCTAATTACTTAATTAACTTTAACCATTAATTAATTACTTTTAACTAAGTAATCATCTTTAAGTAATTAATTACTTCTAATTACTTATTTATTAATTAATCTTCTAATCAATTAATTATTCTTAATTACGAAATTAATTAACCTTAATCAATCTTTGATTAAATAATTATCCTTAAAAATTTCTTACATTAAATAATTATCTTTAATAACTTAAATTAAGTAACCACTTAAGACTTTAATCAAATAAAAAAAACAATCCCTTCATCTTAAATTTATTTCTTTAAATATTAAAGGTTATTTTTAAGCATATTTAAAACACCTTTTAAACATAATAAATTTTAAAATAATTTGTATTTAAAAACTTTAATTGATACGAAAATACCCACAAATTGTATAAAAGAATTTGTTTACAAAATTTATTAAAACTTAATTAAACTTTGTAAACTTGATTAAAATTTTAAACTTAAAAACTATTTTACATAAAACCCGGGCCAAACCTTAGTTCCCCGAGAAAAACTTAGGGCTTCCCCCTAGACTTCATCTGCTTCAAGTTATTCTCGCGAGAAACTCGAGCACAAACCCGAGCGTTCGTTTTCTTCTCCAACACTTTAACCACCCAGACACATTCATGACTGCGTGCACGTGCACGACCACCAGTCCGGTGATCGACCATCACCGACCCCCTCACCAATTCACCGACGACGCCGTTGTCCCTTCCAAACACCCAGATCATTGGAATATGTTGAGAATCAAAATCGAACAAAATCAAGCTTCCACCGAAATCAACTTTATCACCTGAAAATGGTTCGTGCCATCGCCTCTGGTTGTTGTAGACCCTGCAACCATGTCCAGAGATTCGCCAGAACCCCCTCTCCTTATTCCCCCAAGTCCGATGACTGTGAACTCACTGTCGATGCTGCAGTAACCACAGAAACTCAACCAACCCCAAAAGAAAATTAAACCCTAGTTCGACGTCCACCCGCCGCCACGTTCATCTATAAGTGCCTCCATTATTTTTCCATGAATCCCCTACTCACCAGCCAGCTCTGACAGGAAGATTGATCCATGGAATGCCGCCGATCGACGGAACAAAACCCATTTTCTGTTCAATTCTAAATTTCCCACGAATACCAAATTTAAAAATCATAATATTACCGTTAAAATTCGTCATTTTCAAATGTGAATTCAATTCTATAATCCAAAAGTAATGATTCAATACTTGACTCTTTGCCTAAAGTGATTCTTTACTATAAATACTATTTTTTTGGAATAATTATTGAATATAAACACCTGAAATAAATTTTAAAAACAATATTACAGTCTTATGATCATTTTCTATTTGTAAATCATGATTTAAAATTGATTGAATAAGGTGCAGTTCGAATTTTTCTTAGTGAACTTAAGTTTGAGCTTCAATAGAGTATAACACATGTATGTATATACATATATTCAGGCATGCAAACACATAGGACAGTTAAGCATTTTGAACAGCAACTCAAAGAATTCATCACAACATCAATTCATAGATTCAAGGTTCTGAATTAAGGGTTTGCTCACTTGTGTAGGAAAAACAGAGGCCTGATAATGTTGAATTTTTTTGCTTGCTTAAGCTTTGAAGTTGTTCATGATATTTGATTCTTGTTTTGATGTGATCGCTGATTGTAGAAGTTTCAAGTTGCCTGATCTTTACTTTGCTTGATCCTGTTTTGCTTGCTGTCCAGGTTTGCTTGATTTCTTTTTTTTATCTGATGATCTTCAGGCCTGAAAGCTTGATTTTCCAGGCATTTGTTTGTTGTTTCAGATTCAAAATGTACAAGGTTGTTGCTTGTAGAGTTTCTTAATGCTTTGCTTTGATATTTTTCCAGTCTTTTGAAAATTCTGAGATGATTTCCTTTTTTTTCTTTCTTGGTCAGGTTTTGGTTTTGGTATTGAGACAATTTGGAAACAGCCTTCTCATTTTATTAACCAAATTTTTTAATATATTTTAGTTTTTTTTAAAGAAATTAAGTTATGACACTTGTTATCACATAAAAATTCTTAATTAACACTTGTTAATTTTTACCATTTTCCCTTTACAAATGTACAATTTATAGTCTCATTAATTTACAAATGTCCTAAGTGAACTAAATTGTTTTTATATCCTTAATTTAAATTATTTTGTAAATTTTGTTTTGAACCTTATTTTTAATAAATTTATAGATCATGTTTTATATATATACAATTTAAAAGAGAATGGTTTAATACTAATGTATATATTTATACTTTCAAGGAATTGATTTTATAAATCTAATTATACTTTAAATAAATAATCACGATGATGTAAAATATAGAATTTAACTTTAAACAACTTTTAAACTTTTACTATATTTTAAACATCACAAATAATATTTTAAATATAACTTTATATCATACTTCCTATTTAAATAAATACATTTTCTGTATTAATCATTTATATAATCTTTTAAAGCAAAAGATGATTTTATAATTTAACTACACATGAATAAATAAATTAGAATTTCATTCTTAATTAGTCTTTTGAAAAATTTATCACATTAAATTCAAAATATGATTTTTAAATCAAAATGCATATTTAATACAGTTAGAAACAAGTTCTTATTAACTTAAAAATAAAATGTTAAATCCAGTTTATTTCAAATAAATTTATTTTTGAGTTTCCAAATTCAAATTTCAGTTAAAAATCAATATATATATATATAACTAATATTTTATTTTATTTTAGAAAAACTCAATATAATTCACGGTCTAATTTCAAAAATTAAATTAATTATCAATTTAAATTTAGCTAAAATCTGAGAATGTTACGATGTATGCCTGTTGTTATTATTATCGTAATTGTCATCACTCTGCAAGTTCCCTGTTAGTATAGAATTCACTATGGGTTGAAACGATACATACCCGAATGGATTTTAGAATAAGAGAAAATCGTTATGGGTTGAAATGATAGTCCCAAGCGATTTTCATTTGCATTGAATTTGGGATTGCGGGTTAAAACTATATATACCCATATATATTAAATTGCGGATTGAAATGATAAATATCCGTATTACTTGACCATAGGATAGAGAATTATGCAGGCATTGTAGGTCTATATGTAAATATTTGGAAATGATTTCTATGGTTTTGAAAAGGAATATATACGTTTATTTAATATTGAAATATTTTATATAAATATATGTTTAAATATAAAGTTTGACTTGATTAATATAATATGTTAAGTATTATATTTTTTTAAATAGATTTTTAATGATTTGTATAAGGTAAGGAAGATAAAGTTGAATTGATCGAAATTGAATTTAATTAAGAAATTTGCTTAATTAAATCGATTTGAATCTATTGAATTTGAAACTTTAAAATATGATCTTGTAACTTGATTTTGATTTAAGTAATTTAGTGGATATTTCACGTCTAAAGAAATTGAAGGTAACCCAAAGAAAATGTAATTTAAGGTCATATAAATAATATTGAATTTACTAAGTGAATATTTCAAAACTAAATAATAGTGAAGTCAAATTGGAAGATAAATGCAATTATCAAATTTAGTCTTTGAAATGTTGAATATTAAAGCTTCGAAATATATTGACTTTGAATTACATTGAAATTTAAATGGTTTATTTGTCGTTCAAATCTGTATTTGAAATCGATAAAATTTGAATTTGTTTGGTCAGAAACTAAATCGAATGGAAATCGATAAATTGAGATTGAATTAAAAATTGAATGGGAAAGTCGAGTTGATTTTGAAGCGATTTGTGAGTTTTGAGGAAATTTTAAATACTTTACTTTATAAATTATTTAATATATATATATATACACACACACACACACACACACACTATTGTGGGAAAATGTATATATTTTGAAAAGAAATGATATTTTGGTTTGAATTATAAACGATTTGAAATGACCACGGTGTTATAATGTATATTCCTACATTGTAGATAGTTCCAGAGATCCTTATATGATGGTTATCCCAAACATCCTTTAAGTTATTTGTATTTCAGTTGATATTTCACTTGAGTTTGATTTATTGATATAAGAATGTTAATCCTGACTCGAGTGTTTTGTGTTTTGCTTTACGCTCGGGTCAGACTGAGTAATTTAGCATTTCAGACTCACCTTTGGAGTTTAGAGCTTCGCTTCGAGATCCAACTATCGGTTCATCTTTCAACTTTTCCAGTTGATTTGTTCAGAGAGGTCATCAGTTTGTATTGGAGACTTCAATGTATTTGAGATATTCTACTGTATTTTATTTCTGACTCTGATGTTTATATAATAGCTTTATGAACTACTATTTATCTATTCCGCTGCATTATTTTTACATTATTCTTTGTCTGTGATTATGTGATTGAATTATTTACTGTATATGTTGAGTTTTCCCAAATTTAAATTAACAATATGATATTTTGAGTAATTCAAGTCCAGCATGTGCTGATGTGAATGGTTGAAAATATCAGGTCATTACAGTTGGTAACAGAGCTTTGGCTCTAGGAAAACTTAGCATATATAGTAAATTTATTCGCAGAATCACTTTCGTTCGAACTTGAATTTCTTCCTCTTTGATTTGGTTTTTCCTTTGGACTTTGGAACGTTCCCTACGGTTCCAAAATCCATTATCCGCTCTCCCAATTCGTGTTTCTTGATTCTGAGTATCCCATAACTCCACTTTGAATGATCTTTATAAAAGTTGACGATCCCGCCGACCTTTGAATGGTCTGTAAATGGGATGATTTGTAAAGGGGCGAAACTCCTTTACAATTGGCATTGATTCACCAGATATTTCTATACCCTCGGTTTAGATGCTGCTATCTCTTGCTATACCGAATTCTATCTCTGGCGATCGAATGTCGATATGCCTGAGAATTCCGCCTCGATCATATTCCCGAAGTCACAGTTGATTCCGTTAAGGTCGCCCATGATTTATATAAGTATATCCATCTTCTATTTTGTATTTTAATTATCTCATCTTCGTTCGAGCCTATCTTTGAATAAGAATTCTATTTGATTAGAGTAACTCTATCTTTGTTTTGAAATCCATTCTTGAATCATCTTTTGAAAATCGGGTTTGTTCGTATTTTAGAAATTGTTTTATATATCGAAAGTATTTTTTGATAAGTATGATTATATTCTATATATAAAAGAGAAAATGTTTTCAATAAGGATTATATACCTTTAAAAAAAAGAGAATTTGAAGTTTCAAAAGGATTTGAAATTTTGAAAATTATATAAAAAAATTAATTTGTATAAAAATGATTTATAATTGAAGGATTAAATTTGAAATTCGAGAATTGAATTTCGGCATTTTGAAATTAGTTTTAAGATTTTGAAAATGTATAATGATATGATTTAAAAGAGTTTTCCAAATAAGAAATGTTTCAATGACTAAAATAAGTTCCAATGATTTCGAAGAAATTTCAAAGAAGTTTTTTAGAAAATAGAAGTCCAGAACTCACTTATATCGCTAGAGAATAATTTCGATGATAAGTGCACGCATCATCGACATTGATTTTCAAGTTTCAGAGTGGGGGAGAGGCCACTTTAGTAGCTTTGCTATGCGAGTTATTTTGTGAAACTAATTTTGATTCCAAATTTCGAAGTATTATTTGATAATCGAAAGATATATGTATACATATTTGAAACGATTTGAAGTGAGCCGGTGTTTAGTCCTCGAGTTTTGGATTGACCCTATATATTGAAATTAATTGATTGGTTGATGATTTCTAACTCTTGGATTTAAAATTTGATTTCTTCGAATAATTAGAATGTTCGATCACTTCCAAATCAAGGTTTAATGTTTAAAGCTAGGTAATTTTGAAAAGTACAAATTATTTGATAAAGTATATAAGTTTAGTTTTGAATGTTTAAGTATGAAGTAATATGATTTAAACAAGTTTGAAACTGTTTTGTTAAGTAATTGAATAAGGCTATTTTGAATTATACTAGTAAGAAATGTTTTGAATAAAATTTAGTTTTAAATAATTTGCAAAAGGTAAATTGGATCTTTCCAATAGAAATAAATAGTTTAAAGGTTTAAAAGGAATGGTTATAAATTTTGGGTATAATTGATTTTGAGAAAAATATTTGGTTTCGAAAATAGATTGGAATTTAAAACCCGTATTTATATGATGATTTTGGAAATGAATTTGGTTGACCTAAATTATGTTGATTTGGAAACTAGGATTATTTTCATAACCTATTATTTTGGAAATTTTGAAACTGAAGATATTAAATTTGGAAGAAATAATTTGATGAAATTATATATGATTTTGAAACTAAAATGATATTGAAAGGAATTAAAATTGAGAACCTTGTTTTACTAAATATTTGATTTGGGAGTTATTGAAATTATATAAAATTGATCTATATAAGTATGAAGTTGATTTGGAAACTATTTGATTTGGAAACTATTGATTTGGAAACTATTGATTTGGAAACTATTGATTTGGAAACTATATAAGTATAAAATTGATCTATAAAATTGATCTATATAAGTATGAAGTTGATCTTATATAATTGAAATCTGTATAAGCATAATTTGATATATTATTGATTTTGGAAAGTATTCGATTTGAAAATGGAATCGATATATAATGGACTTTATATAAGTATGATATTTGAAAGTGATTTGAAAAGGTACTATATGATACATATCTTCGAAGTAAAGATATGGAAAATTCCTTCTGCTTGATGTCCGCTTCGTGACCACATTGTGGATTCATTATATCGATATTATTCCCTCTGATTTTGGTTTTTCAGATGTGATACTCGAGTGTCCTTCCATGGTGTTACCCATGGTCATTTTGTTGTGGTAGCATAATCCGCAAGGCAGAGATTGCTTAAAGGGTACGGATGTTTCCTGAGGGATCCAGACGTCACCATTGTGTATCCGTGGTCTACCGGTTTTGTTGTCGTGGCGTAATCCGCAAGGCAGAGATTGCTTAAAGGGTACAGATATTTCCTGGGGGATCCAGGTGTAACTATTGTATATCCACGGTCCATGTGTTTTGGTTATCATGGCGTAATTCGCAAGGCAGTGATTGCTTAAAGGTACGGATGTTTCCTGGGGAATTCAGGCATAACCATTGTGTATCTGCGATTCATGATTCGGTTGATTTTTTGGATTGTACTTTCGATATCGGTTTCGAAGGTCTTTCAAGTATTTTCACCGGGTGTTGAAACAGGTCTACTAAGTACTTGAAGAATTCTAGCTTTGCGCCTGATCGATGCATGGCCAGAGTCTACAAGAACGAGGATAAACTTATTGAAACATCGAGTTATAAAAGTATTTTCGAAAGGAAAAAATTGGTTTTGATATAAAAGTATTTTATTATAAAATTATTTCATTATAAAATTATTTCCAATAATGAAATTTTGTATTAATATTTAAAATAGAAATTTTTATGGTTCTAAATTAACTATTTATGTCCGATACTATTCTTTTGA
Source organism: Allium cepa (assembly GCA_030765085.1). Lineage (NCBI taxonomy): Eukaryota > Viridiplantae > Streptophyta > Magnoliopsida > Asparagales > Amaryllidaceae > Allium > Allium cepa. The sequence goes on from CM060930.1 coordinate 178,968,671, forward strand.
ATCTACCTTATCTGCTTAGCTTTATTTATTCACCAAAATTCTGTTTTTCGAATCTACCTGCTTTTCCTCTTTGAATATATCCTTTTATATTATTGTTTATTTATATACTACATGGTTTAATAGAAAATTATTAGTTTTATAAATATGTTAGAAGTTATTAATTAAGTAAGACATATTTAAAGTAAACGATTATTGATTTATTAATAATATTTGAAAGTATTCTGAGATAAATTAATAAATTTATGAATTATAGATTTAATGTTTTCAATAATATTTGAAAGTATTCTGAGATAAATTGATAAATTTATGAATTATAGATTTAATGTTTTCAATAGCTTCTATGTAAATATAACTAATGATGTAAATAATTGTTTTCAAATAGTATCATATATTAATAAAGGTGCTATTTAAACATATAAATGGTACTTATAAAGGAAGCAAGAAATTTTACAAATGGTTTGAAAAATATTAAAGTATAAAAGATAACTGAATTGCAAATGAAGTTTCAAATGAATATTTCAAGTAAAATTTATGTAGTTTTAAATTAATTGTTTATCCTTATATTTCAATCTATTTTCTTCTGCTTGTTTCTATTCTCCTACCACCTTCCTTTTCAGAGACGAAAAGTTTTGGCTGGGAGAGAGTGTAACAAGCCGTTAATTTTAATAGTTTTAAAAATATATTTAACAGGAAATTTTGTGAAAATTTTAATAATAATATTTGTAAATAAAATTTTTAGATTTGGAATACGTATTTAAAAACATAGCAAATGGTAAATTTTCAATTAATTATATGGAAGTTTAATTTAAATCAGTTAGAATTTGATGGTAATAAAATATTTTTCAAACTTGAATATTCTTACACAATAAATTTCTAAATCGTCTTCTGAGTGAGACGTCATCTTTCGTTTTTCCAAATTTGAATTTCTATTGCTCCATTTATCTTATTTTTGGTAAAATAGCAGCATTTACGGTACCGATTATCGACTTTTGATCGGATGATCATATCATTGATATCTGTATAACTTTTAATCGTCTCGTCATGCTAATCTCAGCAGTATATTCATTTCTGTATTTTTAGGACCGGTACGCGATGGAAACAATAAAATTATCCTTGTAATGGTACCATAATTTTTGACTCTACAATTTCCTTTGGTTTCAAATTTTGAAACGTATTGTCCAATCAAGCAATAAATTGCTTTAATTTTCTGTGTCAATCTAGTGTCCTGCTGTTATGTTTGAAATGAATTACATATATTTCTATACGTTTCTTTACAGCTTGGAACCTGCTCCAACCTCTCACATGTTGCCTGTACCTCTTCCTTTAATACACACTACAACATTTTATGGGTTTCATAGCGTTTGAAAAACGCTATAACAGGCTACCATAGCGTTTCAGAGAACGCCGTGGAACAACAAGCTATGGTAGGCCGACAGCATTACATAGCAGGAAGGAAAACGCTATAATAGCTAATAGCGTTTACAAAAGGGCATAGCGTTTGCAACCTACCATAGCGTTTTTTCTCTATTATTAAACTTAAATGCTGTAGGGAATATAATCCTTCATTTAACTTCTATAGCGTTTTCGAGCACATTTTATAGCGTTTCATCAAACCATGTTATAGCGTTACAATGTTTTTCGATAGCATTTCTTGTCATGCTTGTATAGCGTTTTTATTTTCTACTATAGCGTTTTTGATTCTATTATAGCGTTTTTGATGCATAAATCTTACATCTCATATAGAGTTGCGATAGCGTTTGATGAATCAATAGCGTTTTTCAAACGCTATTCTATATAATATTAATTTTCAGCATTTGTTTCAATTTTCTTTTTATTATATTATATATATATTATATATATGCACACAAATAGATATATGTATACACATTACACACACACACACACATATTAAAATGTGGATCCCAAAAATAACAAATCGAGAAGATGACAACAACTATATGTAACAATGATAACGTTGCAGCGAATTCTAATTTGGAAACACACAATCAAACCAGTGGAAAAGTTTCAAATAATTCTGCTAATATTTAAAATACCACAAGACATGGTCGTATGATAATAGTTCAAAATAGTCTAACAAATGAATACAAATACTACAAAACATGGTCACATGATAATAGCTCAAAATAGTCTAACAAATGGACACAAATACTCAGTTATGGAGACGATGATACGGAAATGGCTGCTACAGAAGATTCTTGCAAGGATCTAAACATTGCTCCAGGTTGCTTCAGTGTTAACCAAGTTCCTACATTAAATGACAAAGTAGACAATGACAGTTCCAGGTTGAATATACTAAATTTGTAGACAATAAATGACAAAGTAGACAATGACTTGTAAGCAATGGAGTAAATGACTTGGAGACCTAATATAAAAATCTATCATTATTATTGTCTAACTTTGTTTGCATCATGAATATCATATTAATACATGTACTAACCCACCTACCATTTATGAATTTGCAGATGAAATTGGAAGTACAAAATGGATGTTGATTATGTTTACGCTCCACCCTCTTCCTATTACGCCTTTTATGCTTGTTAGCTGTTAATGTATTTTTTGTTCAACTTTCTTATTATCAAAAGCTAACGAAATCTTATCTTGAATATTTGTATTCTATCTTTGTTAGTTGTGTATTCTTTTTGCGTTGCAACTGTATTTCTGTTCCAATATTTGTTTGTTTCATTTGCATTTATGTTTAATTTGCATTTATGTTTCATTATCTGTTTCATCCACCAAACTGCATTTGTGTGTTCAATTTGTTCCATTATCGGTTTCATTTGTGTGTTTCATTTGCATTCATGTTTGAGGGCATTTTGAAGTTGTTTAAGTTCCATTATCAAATCGTATTTTTGTCTAGTTATACTGTATTTTAAGTTTGATTAAAACTATATTTTAGTTTAATTACACCAATTTGACTTGTTTTTCCTAGTTGTAGTCTTAAATTTGTTTTTTTCTCAGTTCATTATTTTTTTCCCAGTTGTAGTCTTAAAATCTGCTTGCATACATACAGTGTTGCCATCACTGAAACACCATTGCCTACAACACAACCAACCACCATATACAATCATCCCAAACATCAAACACTTCTCCTTAACTTCACCAGCTCAACCACGATTTCATTCACCTTTGCCGAACAACTCCAGCACTGCCTCTGTTACACTTCATTTCGATACACTACAGCACTGCCTCTGCCTTTGTAAAAAAAAAAGTCTGCTGCATTTCGATACACCTCAAACTGTCAAACAAGAAACCACTCAACATACTTCGCATTTCCATCTCTGTCAACCGAGCATACTGCCATTCAACACTTCTAACAACCCACTGACATAAAACAGACTAGCCACACTGTCACTCCCTTCCAACAGCAGCCTCTACATTCCCTCCAGTCACAACCAATCCCTACATCCCCTGCTTCAATATACAAATCCATTCACACTGTTACAACTTCTCATCAAACTGTCGAAACTGCAGTCTTGCCACCATTCATCATCACAGCACAACCTTTGACAACACTTCACCAAGACAGTCCAACAAATACAAACTTCATAACTCCACTGAGCAACGACATCAAACTTCACTACAAACTGTCTTCTACTTCAAATAGTTGCACACTTCGACCATAGTTCAACCTGACCGAACATTGTCTTCCATCAGATCATACTCCATCAACATATTCCCTTCAACCTCTGCAAACTGCCCTGAACTGCAATCGCCAAAACAAACAATAGCCTTCACCACCAGCCGCGATAAAACAATCACTCGACCAACAAAACCCAAACTTACCCTTTCCAATCTCAAAACTGCAAACAGCCAGCCATGCAAACTTAATCGCGACATCAAATCGCGCATCGACAACAATAGAATTTTTTATTTCTTAGTTGTATTAGTTTTTCTCAGTTTATTGTTTTTCCCAGTTGTATTCCATTAACATTTTTTATTTCTTTATGGAAAAAAATGTACAAAGTTAAACTAAAGTAATTGTATTATGGAAAGTGCCAACATGATTAGCTCGGTTGGTTATAGTTTAGAGTGCGAGATTAACCGTCTCGAGTGGAATTCCCATGATTACGGAAGAAGCAGCATATGCACACAGTATGTAATGCATAAGATGATTTTCGTTTAACAATTAACTTCAGAATTCATGGTTAGGCTAGATCAAACATTGAAATAACAATAAACCACTGTACTAAATATCAAATGACATTCAATTTGCGTACAAGTAGGATGAAGAATAATTAACTCAAACATGTTGAAACAACCCAAGATGTATAAATTCTACAATATGACTGAGATTTACTCGTAGTTCTACTTGTCTGCAGCTACATCAACCAGACGGGAAAACAACATGGATCTCAAAGTTTCCGTACCTGGTAGCCAATACCAATCCAGTGCTAAATATACAAGTCTACAGGCAAACGATGAATTTATTATAAAATAAGGGGGGAAACACGCACATGTATGCAAGTGGCGACGCTTTCTGAAACATTTTCTACCACGACGAATTGGATAGTTCGGCCAGGAGTCGGATTTTTGTGCAGAATGAGTTTATATGATAAATCACTGGGAAAATTAGGACGACACATGAAAACAGTAGAATCCTTAAGCATAATCATGCCAAAGAACAAAGTGAACATACCATGAAACTTTAATAAAAAATGGTTTGGTAAGAAATATGAATCTGCCTTTCGAAATTGAACTTCACCTTACCAAATCTATTTCTCTGCTCTCTAACGCTAAGTATTATTTTTGTTTAACTAAACCTACGCTCAAAATTTTTAAAACATAAAAGTTATTTCTTCTATTTTCTAAACCAAATTCAACTATTTTCAAAACACAATGGAAATCATACACACACATATGCACATACATACATACATACATACATACATACATACATACATACATACATACATACATATATATATATATATATATATATATATATATATATATATACATACACACACGTATAATCAAAAATAAAATAACAAAACTTATCATTTTGATCGTATTTAGGACGATGAAAATTTAATTACTCATTTGATCGATCATCTTCTTCCATACTTTCAGTATTTAATACTTTTTATGCAACTTCAAGTTTATTCTAGACAACAATAGAATTTACGACGATGGAATTTTGTTAGAAATTTCTGTGCTCGTAACCAGTCTCATATTCCATTGCCTTTGGTAGTGGCATTGCTGCAGTTATCTGCTTGGACCAAACATGAGACATACAACCCAAATTTGTTACTTAGATTCATTCCCCCCAGGCCCCATCCCTTATTTTTAATAAATGACTTGTTTTGAATATATTATTATACGCCAGTATGTTGTATAAAACTTTATTCAACTGTTGTTGAATTTTCTAAAAGATTTAGGTTACTTTATTTTTATTAGTTTGAATTTGATTTATTGATTGAAGAGTTTTCGATGGTTTAGTTATATTCCTTTTAACTATTATCAATTTAACAGGCACTCAATGGGGCATACCAAATCATGTTTGCATATTCCTGGGTACCTATCAAATATAGAAATTTTCAGAGCAATTATTTTTGGAAATTTGTTTACTTAGAAGCGGTCTCGTATCCCATCGCCCTTACATTGTTATGTCGCTGCGTTAATCGGTAAGTTAAAAGACTTGTAGTCTTGATAGTAGCTAAAATTTATTTGGGACTTGTAGTCTTGTAAGTTCATTCTACATATGCTGATATTGGTTATCATAAAAATAAGTTAAAAAGGAATGATTCCAAACAATATAAGGAATTTTACCAATCGAGGAACGATAAGAAGGCTGAAATTGATTGGTTGTAGCACTAGCAACAGTACCAGTTCTGACCTTGGGTGGTGCAGCAAGGTCCTCCTCCACCCTCCCTTCTATTTTCCCTAAGTTCACCATGTCATGGCTTTATTTCCTCCTTTGCTCCTCTGTTAGTTATATTACAAAGTATGAATTAATATGATAACATATAAAAGTGGTTGTTTTCAGTATAGCAGGATATTAAAAATACCTGCAATAGAAGGATATAGGAGAGTGCTCTGATCCCACTTAGGCATTAAAGGATCTTGATCTGCAGTTGTTTTAACCATGTCAATTGTCACATTAAAAAGGTTCCACATTTTTGCAATGATACACATTAACATCATATATACCATTACAAAAATAAAATTGAAATAGTAGTTGAATCATTATTCTGCAACTCGTACATTACATAATCTAGCAAGCTGACCATGATAATAAAAGTAGCATTGAGAACATGTTTGTTAAAGCAATCAGAAATAGTGCTAATCATAGAGAAACCTTTAAAACTCACTCATGATATAAAGAGCCACATTAGAAAAAAGGAAAAATTGGTCACCATGAAATTAAAATTTATCTCGAGGCCCTGTTGCATTGGTCATATATAGTATCGTCATGTTTTGGTTCCCAAAATCTATTTTTTCTAATTCAAGATCCTTTTTATATAAATGATAACTCAATAAAAAAGAATTTATATTCATGTTACTGAGGTAAGAAATTAGAATTTAATTATTTTTTAGTGCTTTTCAGTTATACCAAAAATGGAAAATCTCATCAATGCTTCATCTTGGAAACCAACTAATGCAATGGTCGAATATAAACCAAAATATTACAAATTTTGTTACTATAGTTGATTGTTAACAGTTTTTTATATTACTCATTGTTTAAAAAAATAAACTCTCTTATTGATTTGTGTCAACAATTACATGTAGTACAGTTGAACACCCGTCAATGTAGAAGATATAAGAATCTCTTATTTATTGATTTATTCAACTTTTTTATGTGCTGTCAATAATTTATTTTGAATCTATTAAGTGCCCTATTGTAGAAGTGAATATCCTTGTACTTTTTTTGATAACCATGGACCAATAGACGGTAGAACAATTGGGATGTTCAACTTACAGATGAGTGATAAAAAAGAATGAAATCGGGTGATGGTTAGAAAGTGGAATAATAAACGGAGGATAAACATGACAGGTCGGAGGCAAAACTGCAGTAGGATTCCACAAAATAATAAAAATTTGCAACCATCAAGCCCAATAGAACAACTTAATTTATTTTTTCATACTTCATATTTTTTTACAAATTAAGCTGTCTAATCAAGTGTATATTTTGTACTAACAGCAAGACTCATGAATATTTCTAATATATGAGTAACCACATGATGGAGCAAAAAATTGATTAGAAGCAGAAAAGAAGGAAACTTGGCATATTAGAGAGATTAATATATCAAGTACTTAGTACTGCCATATGTTAGAAGGAAATATAAAATTTTGGTGAGCTTTCATGAAACAGTCAATGAAAAAAGTGGATACTGCTTGATGTATATAATTTGGTAATAGGGGCCATAGTAGAACCTATGAAGCATGAAGAGGTACTAAGAATTTTTTAACTATTGCTTGAAATCATGAAACGTATTCACTATAACTCATTTTTGAAATACAAAGGATAAAGAATTTGGAAGAACTAAATATAAAGATGCATGCTATCTGATACTTTTTTTGAGCTAATATCCATATTATCAAAATAGAATCCAAATAAAACACTGAAGAGGTCTGAGGCCTTGGTGTAGTGGTAAAAACGCCAGGCTGTTGACGACAAGGTCGGCAGTTCGATCCCTGCCTCTGGCATATTAAACTGTGCGCCATGATGATTCTTGCAGACTTGTGCGCTGCCTACTTTGTAAATATAAGTACCCAGTTTCAAAAAAAAAAAACACTGAAGAGGAACAAATTCTTACTGATCACCAAATACTGAATATGAGAGTAATAGTGGAATTAAGATTGAAATGATATACCTTTCAATTTCTATGCTTCAAAACTTTCGTCTCTAGTACCGTCTTTTCCATTTCTTCACATGTTGCTCTTTGCACATTAAATTTCTTCCCTGGTCCATCATTAATTACAAATTCAGTTTGTTATGTGCATGAAGTTTTTCATTTGACTATTCAAACACAATTCATGAATCAAACTATCATTGAACAAAAAATAACATATGGAAAATGAACTATTAATAAAATTAACTAGTGTACACACACAACCAGAAACTAAAATATAAGTTAGAAATAAACTTACCAAAATAGGATCAAACATAGCAGTTTCAGCTGCAGTGAATTTGCATCCAAACTCTTATGAACCTGATCTCCAATCTTAAAAGTTTTCCTGATTCCAGTTTCCGCAAAACAATTGTATATTAATATGAAGTCGGTAAAAGGTGATAAGCAGTTTAAGGAATTGATTCATCAAACATTTAGCAGCAGCCAACTTGGAGGAGCAATGTAGAGTTGCAGGGAATTACCATGTCAAACTGGTAAAATACATTAATGTTATTATTTGCCTTTTGTTGGCACACAACATCTGATTATTCATTTTGCTTATAAGCTACATATCACAATGGGTAAGAGAGTAATAGTATAGAAACTTATAAATAATGACTGGAATATAATGGCCATGGAATGGTATAACCTCTTTTATGAACAAAGGTCTGAGTGAAGATGGAACTGCTATTTCGAAATCAGCATGTCATTAAAAATACGTATGAAGTAGTTGTAAGCAAAAAAATCCAGAAACGAAAAGGACATAGCTTTATACCTTTAGCAAAAAAACCAAAAATGAAAAACACACCGTTATATATATATATATATATATATATATATATATATATATAAAGTGTAAGATACACATGATCAAATAACTAGTTTACCAAAAAAATAGGCATTGCAATTTTAGTATTGCATCGTGTCATTACAGTTATCAATACATTGCTATCATTGGACAAATAACTCAAATGAGACTGATTGAACAATTGTATTTCTTTATTTGGTTGGAACTACTTCTATTGCATGTTTAGGTATTTCCTTTCCTTACTTTACTGTTGTACAAAAAGGAGATTACCTAAACATGTTTCTCGGTTGTTCAAAGCAGCCCCCTAAGGCAAACAAAGAAGGAACCGAAGAGCTACCCACGCGTAGGTACATGAAGAAGAAATTGACTAAAATCCAACTTAATCAGGCAGACCAATTTTTGGAATGACATCGGAAAAAAAGCGGTGGAGAAAGACCTGGAACTACCGAGCTTGCCGCGAAGAGAAGCCTTCGGAGATACCCAGTCGCAACGATCGTGGTTGTTGACATCATGCTGGTTAAATTATTTCAGGTTTAAATAGTAGATAAGCATTTTGAACATCACTGTCATAAATAATACAAAAAAATTAGAAGGAGCAATAACCGGCATGGTATTGATATACATTCCTTATGGTTGACATGCCATGTTTAATTACAAATACATACTAATCATAACAGAGTGAATGAAAAAAGGTCAGAAACCCAACTAATATATAATTAATCTAATGGAAGCAGCGAGGAAGAAATGGATTAACTTTTGAAAAAATTGGACACGAATGGAAACAAATAATTTCTCCCATTGATGGAAACAAATAATTTCTAGCAATTACTTTGTCAAATCAGCATATTTTTCTATCTTTACCTAATTAATTGTGTGTTCAAAAGCAACATCATTTGGGTGCCATGGGGTTCTATTGTGTATGCATTATAGTATGGATTAACAAAGTTTGTTTCATTATTTACTATTATTTTTAGGTACAAAAGGAATTGGTTTGGTTCTACATTGGTTATGAATTTTTTCGAAGAACCATAATAGCTAGTGTGTATATGAGCAAAAATATGATGGGTGTAATACATGTGGTAAAGGCATTGGTTATAGGAAGTCATATTCCATTAATTAGGCCTCTATTAGTGCTAATGACAATTTGTATTCATCGTTGGTTTTCATGAGTTTGCAAGAACAACTCATGATTAAGCAACCAAATCAATAGATATAAATTTTATATGTTAACGACATCCTCTTAATGTCTACCCAGTAATCTCATCAAATTACAACAATTTATTTCATGGTGGACTATAAAATACATATATCTAAGTATAAAGAGAAGAGGTCTGTTTTATGTTATCAGCATAAAGTAGTTTTTTCTCAGAAACATGGTGTTTTTTATTATTGTTGTTTTATAATGTATGTAAGTCGCTGCACCTATGCTAGTGTATTAGTAAAGTTATGGTAAAAGATAATATAAAAAATCACGTTGCTGCTTACATAGGTACCTATAAATAAAGAAATAAATATACTGATAGATTAGTTACTTTGGTTAAATAAAATGATTTATGACATATAAACTCTACAACATAAAAACAACATACCAAACTGGGAAAATGATGAACATACAAAGAAAGCAAAATGATGAACCCAAGATTCTGGACTTTAAAACCAAAAGCATAATGTTGCCCGCCTATTCAATTCAATGCAAATGCTAGACCAAAAGAATCATGATTTTAAATCAAATATTAGTAAATCTTTGCTTTAATGTTGCTTTCATGCTCTTATAGCTTAGTTGTAATGTTATGCTAATCATTCATTCCTTCTTCTCGTAATTTGAACTTTTTTGTGGGTTTTTAAAAAGCTTGCAACAAAAACAAAATTCTTTATTTCCTTATTTAAGTAAACTAGCAATTTTCTTTCATGTTCTTCTTCTTTTGGATAGGAATTAAAATAATGTTTAAAAATATATATAAAGAATCGGCTACTGTATAAAGTAAAATATAAATTGAATTTTTTTTCTAACAAATTAATTTTTTACTAACTTTACTAATTTCCATATTTAACTTTGCTAACAAATTAAGACTTTACTGATTGATTAATAATTATCTATATGTAAAAAATCCCAATGTTCAACATTCACTGTCAAAATTACTATATTAAATCCCAGATTTCGATTATTGTACTCATCTTATCTGAATTTCAAAATTTTAACTAGAAACATTAACAAAATACCTTTCATAGAATCAAGCTTTCAGCTGATTCAAATCAACATCCACACCCCACACTCGTCGTCTTCCTCTTAAGCACTCAAGCCACCAAAGTTGTATTTATAATCAGCAGGCGAAAGGAGGAGACGACTAGGACGCAACGATAAGGCGTTGAGTGGCGAACATCGATCCTCAAGCGGTGATTCAGATGGGTAAAAGAGAGAAGTCGCGATATTGAGTTAGGTTTTTTTTATCGCTGGTTGCCCCTTGCAGGAGGTTGCGCTATTCAGTGGCCGCCTAGTCCAATAACTGGCCCCGATCAATGGTGGCTAGGGTTTCGCGAGTGCCTGTGTGAATACTGATAACACGAGCAATTAAATTGGCATATGATTTGTTTTACAAAGATGACGAGGTGAATGGAGTGGAAAGGGTAAATGTGCAAGGTTGCTAATAAACGTGAATTTCTATTCCCGCACAAAGTAATTTTTTCCCGCCTTTTATTTATTGAATAGCGTTGAAAATCCCGTGTCTCTGCACTGTATAGCATTGAATAAGGAGGAAAGGCGGAAACGCTATACATTGATGCTATCGAAGGTTGATTTTCTTGTAGTGACACGTTTATATTTTTATTTTGTTCATTTTATTTTCTTCAGATCTCATTCCTCTGTTGAACATGTTCTCTTCCCTTCTCCTATCTCTCCCTTCCTCCGAGCGCACACAGCCACACTCTCTCCTTGGAAAATATATACAACCGTGCCTCCTCCACCCAATGGCCACAATTTCCATCGCCACCTCCTTTCCCTCTCCCAGTCCACGCCTTAGCCTTCCCAGCCAATCCGTGCCTTCCCTGGCTAGCCGCAACTCCACGCTCCACCTGACAACCTCCTTCCACCATGCAGCCTTCGACCAAACCCGGTGTGTCGCCTGCACCCGTCATCATTCAACAGCCGCATCTTCACTGTTCGCCCAGGCCTGCCATTTTTCCAACGAGCAAACTACATCTCGCGCAGGAAAACTCCATAACCGAGCCTCGCCTTGCCTTCCAAAGGCGCCGCACTACCTAGCGGCACTGCTTCACCTCGAGTTTGGTCAGCCTCTGCTTTGTCTATGTTAAGTAATATGTATATCGATTATTATATGTCTATATGTATTACAAGTTTACATTTGCACGTACAGTTTACAAACTCATCAAGTTTTACATATATTAATTTATGAAAATCTAGTAGTATATTACATGGGTTAGTGTATTTTAGATATGATCTATTTTAGTAGCGTATGTATACAAATATTATAAAGTAAGTTATAAATTTTGCATGTAAGTATGGGTAGAAGTCTGCATAAGTTGGGTTTGTTATATGAATTATATGAGATATGTTAGTATATATTAGTAAATATTCTATATATAATACATATATACTGTTTCTTATTATGTTAGTATATATTAGTAAATAATCTAGATATATATATATATCATATATATATATATATATATATATATCATTTGTGTAATATATAGGTGCTTACAATGGTTGAATGAAGTTGCATTATATGATAGTATGTATACTTTCGTGTCTATCTATTTTCAAAATATTGAGATATAAGTATATATGTTTATATTGCAGTTTGTGTACATTAGATGTGTGTCTATATATATATATATATATATATATATATATAAAAAAAAGCAGTATATAGATAGAAGCATAGATACCTTGATATTCTTGCACATCACATAAAGCTGATATATGCATAGGTAATATATGTTGTTAAGAAGTGAGGAACTATATTTTAAACACTGTAATACATATGTGTTTCCGGATTTGTATATGAGTTTTATAAATTTTTAAGTTGCAGCTAGTATATGTATATTAATTGTCAGTTTACAATATATAATATGTTGTTATATATATGTATGTTTTACTAACACATATTTTTGAATTGTATAATATAAAATGTGTTTGCATATTGTTTTGTTGGATCTGTAGTACCATGTTATTCCATAGATACGTCAGTTATATATATATTTATTATATATATTTTTATGCAGGTTTTGATTTTTAAACTTATATGTATGTTATGTTTGGGTTATTGATTTATGTTGTAATGATACAATTGTATATATTTAAAGTACGATAATTGAATTTTAGGTACTGATTAAATTATAATAAGTATATGTTTATATTTAATTTTGTGAACATGGGTGTTTTATAGTAATATATGTGTTTTGTTTTAAGGCAATGATTTTGAAATGCATATATATCTAAATTTAAAATGTATTTGAATTTAGGATATGATTTATATATGTAAATAGTTATATATTGATATAAGTTCACTTATATCATTTATGATCATCAATCCAATTCTGATTTGATTTCATCGATTCCTCGTTATCAGCTTTGATCATCGAATTCGTACCCATTTTTGCTTTGTTTTGATTCGTAATCCAATTTCAGTGTCCGTATTAATGTGTGTATCCGTGTCATTTTCAATACTCTCTAGCCTCAAAAGGCGAGCAATCACTCACGATTAACGTTCTTGTATTTATTAAATTTGATTTCAATTGAAACTACAATTGAAATATGCTGCTGTTAGTTATTTTAAATTGTGGTATATATGCTATTATTATGTAACTGTTCACCTGTGGGATATGACACCATATCCTGTGGTTTATATTATATTGTTATTTATGATATAGGCCTATTATTATTATTATCGTAACTGTCATCACTCTGCAAGTTCCCTGTTAGTATGAAGTTCACTATGGGTTGAAATGATACATACCCGAACAGACTTTAGAATAGTAGAAAATCGTTATGGGTTGAAATGGTAGACCCAAGCGATTTCATTTGCATTGAATTTGGAATTGTGGGTTGAAATGATATATACCCGTATATATTAAATTGCAACTTGAAATGATAAATATTCGTATTACTTGACCATCGTATAGAGAATTATACAGGAATCGTTGGTCTATATGTAAATATTTGAAAACGATTTCTATGGCTTTGAAAGGGAATATATACAGTTTATTTAATATTGAAATATTTATATAAATATATGTTTAAATATAAACTAGACTCGATAATAAACTTAAATTTAATAAAGTTCAAGTTGATCAATATAATATATTTAAGTATTATATTATTTTAAATAGATTTTCAATGTTTGTATAAAGTAAGGAAGATAAAGTTGAATTGATCGAAATTAAATTTAATTAAGAAATTTACTTAATTAAATCGATTTGAAGCTATTGAATTTGGAACTTTAAAATATGATCTTGTAACTTGATTTTGATTTAAGTAATTTAATGGATATTTCATGTCTAAAGAAATCAAAGGTAACCCGTAGAAAATGTAATTTAAGGTCATATAAATAATATTGAATTTACTTAGTGAATATTTTAAAACTAAATAATGGTGAAGTCAAATTGGGAGATAAACGCAATTATCAAATTTATTCTTTGTAATGTTGAATATTAAAGCTTCGAAATATATTGACTTTGAATTAAATTAAAATTTAAATGGTTTATTTGTGGTTCAAATCTATATTTGAAATCGATAAAATTCAATTTATTTGGTCAGAAACTGAATCGAATGGAAATCGATAAATTGAGATTGAATTAAAAATTGAATGGGAAAGTCGAATTGATTTTGAAGCGATTTGTGAGGTTTGAGGAAATTACAGATACTTTACTTTATAAATTATTTAATATATATATATATTATTTTGGGAAATGTATATATTTTGAAAAGAAATTATATTTTGGTTTGAATTATAAATGATTTGAAATGACCACGGTGTTATAATATATATTCCTACATTGTAGATAGTTCCACAGATCCTTAGATGATGGTTATCCCAAACATCCTTTAAGTTATTTGTATTTCAGTTGATAGTTCACTTGAGTTGGATTTATTGATATAAGAATGTTAATCCTGACTCGAGTGTTTTGTGTTTTGCTTTACGCTAGGGTCAGACTGAGTAATTCAGCATTTGAGACTCGCCTTTGGAGTTTAGAGCTTCGCTTCGAGATCCAATTATCAGTTCAACTTTCAGCTTTTCCAGTTGATTTGTTCAGAGAGGTCATCAGTTTGTATTGGAGACTTCACTATATTTGAGATATTCTACTGTATTTTATTTCTGACTCTGATGTTTATGTAGTAGCTTTATGAACTACTATTTATCTATTCCGCGTATTATTTTTACATTACTCCGTGTCTGTGATTATGTGATTGATTTATTTACTGTATATGTTGAGTTTTGCCAAATTTAAATTAACATATGATATTTTGAGTAATTCAAGTTCGTCGTGTGCTGATGCGAATGTTTGAAAATATCGGGTCGTTACATTATACATTTTCAAACAAACTAGGATCATGTTCAAATAGTTGAAATCATCGAAGTTAGAAATATGAATAGTTAACAAGTCAAGTTTTTTTGAAAAGACCTAATATAGTAAAAATAATACAATGGATACTATATACATAATTATTAGTTAAAAAATTATTGCATGTTCTACAAACCTAAATGTTACTCTAGATACAAAAAATATAAGGTCAAATGTGTTAGGAAATCAAATCTACGGTTTCGATGACAACAACTATACAATGGAAATCGAATATGCATATATATTTCTATATACAGGTACTTGCTTGAGCAACATCACTAGAATG
The DNA here is from genome assembly GCA_030765085.1 of Allium cepa. Taxonomy (NCBI): domain Eukaryota; kingdom Viridiplantae; phylum Streptophyta; class Magnoliopsida; order Asparagales; family Amaryllidaceae; genus Allium; species Allium cepa. The sequence goes on from CM060930.1 coordinate 178,984,200, forward strand.
ATAAGAACAAGGCTCAAAGAATTATAAAAGACTACAAGTCGATAGGATCAAAGAAGCAACATAAAAGATGCACAAAAAAGACATGCATAGATTTCAAACGTCTGGGTGCACAAGCGAGACATATGAAAGAATCCTCTGGAACAACAAACAATCGAAACCAGACGTCTGGTGGTTTCATGAAGACGTATGAAAATCTACTATATACAAAAAATATATAGTATTAGACGTCTGATACAAATACCAGATGTCTGATTTCGAACTCGGATTTTAAAATTCAAACTTCAACTGCCGCATTCGAATACACATGTCTGCTTCTCTTCTCTGCAAGTCTTCATCATCAACAGAAGTAACTATAGAGCACTTGTTAATGGATGCAACTAGTCAAGGAACCCATCTACAACTATATATATCATCAAGAATCAAGAAGGAAAGTCACTTTACTTACCTACACTCTCTACTTGCATACTCTAATATATAATCCTGATCTTCAGCAATCTATACTTGTATTTCACTCTTTCATATATTCAGTTCCTCACATACAATACTCTCAAGATATATAGTGGAAGCATTTGTACTTATTAGTCAATATCTGTGTTATACAACACATATTTGACAAGAACAATTTATTGTAACCAAGCCTCTTTCTCCGGTTGAAGCGAGGGTGTTTGATAGTCGAATTCCGAAGGGGAGCTTCGGGACAGGACGTAGGACGGGAGGTCCGAACCAGTATAAAATCCTGTTGTGCTTATTCTATATTTACCTAGATTAGTATTGTCTTAGTCGCATCATATATTTGTTACATATACACGACACGATCCACTCTGTAGACTTACAAAATGGTTATAGATCAACTGCTAATTCACATCTATGCTTTCAGTTTAGAAAATAATGATAGGTTTAGTTCCTTTAATATTTTTAGTTTTAAAGCTAAATGCTTTATGTCAAAAAAAATTCTAACTCGATATAAAGTATGTTTAATTTAGTTAATTTGATAATTTGGCAATGTGTTTATTTTGTAATTCAGCTGTTTGATGTTATAATAGAATCAAATCAAAGTTTCTGAAAATTAATACAATTTTATTTATGGAAAATTAGTTTCGTAAGTTAGCATTGAAGATAATTAATACATAACAAATTCTCTAATCTGTTTTTGTGTTTGTTTAGTACGGTCCAGAATTTCACATCCTTCATAAATTTATAAGGCATATGGGTTACTAACACATGTACATTAAAGAATCTGTAATTAAGTATAATTTGAGATAAAGTTGATGTATTTTCCATTTTGAACTATAAGTATTTAGGAAAATCAATTTGGAAAAATATCATCAACAATATAAAAGAATAGTTAAATAATAAATTTCTATATTGCATTTCGAGAAAAGTATGTTGAAAGTTTAGTTCTAAATAGGTGTTCTATAAACTTAATTTTTATCTAAATATTTTATTTTTTTTATATGCAACCTAGACTTATTTTTTTGTAATATTAAATATTATCCATCTTAATCAACCTAAGGTAATACATTTTTCTACAGAATGCTTCATTGACCATGAATTGTTCATAAGCAGCACATATTTTTCTATTTAATGCATGGTTAACATTGAATACTTGGAGGTCTTATGGAACATTTTAGCAATTATTTTTTATTTTCTATAAAGTTTTCTGATGCTATATTGTTTTGATTTTTTGTGGAGATGTTTATAAATCATTATGAATTGAAAACGGGTTAATAATAATGTTTGCAGGTAAGCTAACTTCAAACAGAAAGAATTGTGTTAGAAAATAATAAATTGTTGCTAATTTCATTTGATTCTGATTCAAACTAATTTGAGGATTATTACAATTAATTCTCTTTATTAATATTTTTAAGGAATAGTTACATACTAAATCCATGTTCATGGACACCGTAAATGTTAATCAAAAAGCGGTTAGCGAGAATTACATCCGGCTCATCATAATAAGTCTGACATAATTGATACATTAGCAGTTTAATGATTAGCTTTCGGACTTAAAAAAATGTAGCATTTTTACAAGATCTATAATCATGTTATATTTTTCTAAGATATGTCGGATGTCATTGTTGTTTTATTTGAAAATTTGAATTTTTTTTGTAAATAATCAATAATACTTCCTATTTAATAATATACCTTAATTGATAATTATGGAAAATGTATTAAAAAACTATACGTTACATAAATACATCCTTTTCAACCTCTAATCCAATTTGTCCACGAACACCACAACCTCTAACCACTAACCTCAAATTATAATTGTTCACTAAATCATCCCAATTCTCATTAATGCTAATCAATTGGTATCCACTTTTAATTCGATGTAACATTTAATTTTTGATCGATTAAAAATAATTTTTAATTTTACTTCATTGTATATTTCAAAAGTATACGTTTATTAAATCATGTTGTGTAGCTCTTATTCAGATTAGTTGAAAAAAAAAGTATAATGTTTAATTAGTTGAAATAATCAACGTTGGAATATGCATAGTTAACCGGTCATGTTTTTTTTATTTTAAGAAGTTTAATATAATAACAATAATACAATGAGTGTTATATATATAATTATTAGTTAACAAATTATCACATGATTTATAAAGCAAAATGATACTATAGATACAAAAGATACAAAATATGACCGCTGATTATATATATTTTCTCATGTCGTATTATGCTATACGCACTAAAGAACACGATGTTTGAAAACTATTACAATATTTTCTCTAATTTAATTAGTATAGTATATTGTCAAAAAGTGTAATAATGAAATGTTGTTTCACAAAGCCAAATTTAAATATATCTTACTTCAAGCATAATTTCTCTACTCTAGGTTTAGAACACTATTATCAAACAAAATTTTATACATATTTAGATTTATATATTAAAAATAGGATAAAAATGTGTTGAACCAATGTAAATTGCATTTGATAATTATTTAAATGATATGCTTAGTAATATAGTGCTTACCAAGTTAGGAACAATTGATAGTTGATGTAATATTTTCTATATAAAGGCATTATGCTCTAAAATACTAATTATATCTATATGTTCGAGGACTATTTAAGTAGATTTATTAATACATTTTTGTTGGTAGTATTCACGAAAAAATTAATCTAAAATTTACATTCCATAAATATGTGCTTTCATCTTCGTATACTACAAATACTAACTTGCGCTCTTTTGTTTGTTTTGTTCATGCTTCCAAATAAACAATAATGGCGAAACTCAACTAAGCATTAAAAAGTTTGAAAATCCTCACTTCCTCCAAAAAACGAACAAAATGCTAGATACCGCACATACCATGGATGTGGACTAACCTACTGACAGTCCATTGACCAAAACTTTGAGCCAACTCATGCTTAATCTTATGAAATGTTTCCAAGTCACATTAAAGATACCGAAAGCGAAATTAAATATATAAAGAGAATTGTGCAGCCACTGATTGATGCACCAGAAGCAACTCAAATTGAGCTTAATATGTCCTGTAATAGCAATCATCCAAAACAACATAATAAGCGAAAATACAAAAGAAATGACTTTATTCCTTTGGAATAAGAAATAGAGGACAGGACATAAAACTGCCCAGTTTCGAGAGTTACCAACACATGGTCTTCATCGTTTAGCAGATGGAAAAGTTGAGAAGATCTCTATAGGGGATTAACAAAAGAAAATCAATTGGAAATGCTCATACGAAAATTAACAAAAGATTTGTAAATTGAAGGGAAATCGTTTCGAACTTGATTTCTATAGGGGATAGTAAACCCTTTTTGGAATGAAATAAATGCATGCACCTCTTCTCCTAATTTCATAACACAAAGATTGGTTCTATCAACACACACCCTAAGGATCATATAATTTTATATAACATAAACATGAATGCCATCAAGTCTTCTGAAGCTATAGGATGTTTGTTTCTTCTTGAACATTCATGGTGTTGCAAACAAATGGTTTCAAATGGTTCTTGGAATGATCTATATGGTTATAGGACCATGAAATATTTTATTGGATTGTTCTTTGCGAAGAAAGTTACCTGCAACGGGCTCGGTATCTTTGATAACTGTAAGAAAAAAGAGGAGAACCTTCAGGACCGTTGTAGACCTTATATGAGGAAGCAACAGAAGTTCCACAAGCAAATGGTAGTCACTTCTAGAATGTGGAAGAAAACTTTATTCCAAGACAATTTGCAGTGGACAAGCTAAAGACCTCTTCCAAAATTTCCAAACAGTTCATGCATTCATGGGAACAAATAAGTCTAGTTGAGAGTTCAATGGTAATTTTGGCCGAAATAATGATGATTTTGGGCAAGGACCAAGTAAAAATTATGGAAAAACCTAGGAGTGACGGGGTCAGTGCTACCTCATTCCCGCTATGACTCAACCCATAGCTCATGTATACGTTATAACTAGAGAGATTGTCACTTGTCATATTCATAATTGATTCAGATGGAACGCCGAGGATGATAAGGCGGGTTTGTATCGTCGTTACCATCTTATGAATAACCATCATACAAATAGCTACAAATAGTTAAAGATTGATATAGAATATCTTATCCAATAAGGTTATTTGTTGACACAACTAAAACTTTACATAACGGTTAGAAACCCCCCCAAAAAAAAAAAAGAATCTGAGAGAGAATCTAATTCCTACTCTCATGCATCTGACTCGAAACCAAACATCCTGATAGAAAAACATTTGTGTTAGTAATACACGAGGGTCCTCACATTACTGTATTAGTAATGAGAGTCGGGTCAAATATTTTGATAGAGTTAGGGCTACTCCCTTAGGACAATTCTGTAGTTTATTGTAAATTAGCAAGTCTGCAATAAATCATCGTTCAAAATAAATTGTGTTTTAATCTTTTATATGTTTATCATATTATGATTTGTTAATTAATCATTTAAGTTAAGTATATTAAATAGAAAATCTTTAATGATATGTTATGCGGTAGTAATTATAATGTGTTGTAATCATGATAAATTTATTACATTAAAAATAACATATTATTTTAAATATTTGTAGGCAAGATGTTTCGAGATAGAATATTGATACATCTGTTGAGACTAGAGTATGTAACACTCTTCAAATATTAGACATTGTATTAATCATGACTGTTGGAGGCATCATGGAATTATGTACTGATAGTTATTGGATAATTACGGAATGACTCATTTAATAGTTTTTATTGGTTAATATTACTAAGCTCAGCCAGAGAATCTCTAAATAACAGTATTATATGGTTCTCTCGACTTAAGAATATTATTGAATTACAATATGGATACTCCACTTTGATTACAGTTAAATCATGGCATGATGTTCATCGAACGACCATAGTTAGGTCCGAGTTGATACATTAGGACTGAAACACTATTCAATAGAAAATTCATCTCCTCAGTTATATGAGATTAGTATTACGGTCAACTATAGTCAACTCAAAGTCAATCTCTGGCTAGAGGAGTATGGTTAATAATTATTATTGAACCAAGAACTTCATGCTTACATGAACCAAGTTAAATGTGGACAATGTTGAAATTTGACCAAAACAATTTCCACAAGTCCTAAAGCGATATAGTGTTGACGAAGAGAAAAATTGTAAATAATCATTACTATCGGGTATCGGTTAAATATTAAAACTGAATTTTACCAAAAAATATGTAAGTGATAAATTCGACCAACCTGTCACACTTTTAGCTTAAGTAATGTGTGAATGCTAATATTCGAAAATTATTCAATATTAACCGTCGATTGAATTGACATCTTTGAATCGCACAACCATAATGGTGAATACTCCGAAATACCACACGATTTAGTTAATTTATAATTATTGTAAATTAATTAATATTTATGGGACATTAATTATTAAATTTTGATTTTTTGGTGCTATTATCATTTAACAAAGTGTGTACATATATTTATGTACTACCGATATACGATATTGATCAATATTTAAATTTGTTATAAATCAATTAATTACTAAATGGGTTTGGGAGGCCCATAGAGCCTCAATCATGATCGACCTAGGGTACAAGGAGAGGAGGTTTTAGTGTTCAAATGAAATTTGAAGTGGCAAACAAAATAATGAGTGCAGGTAAGAGAAAATATCGCCACTTTTTCCTCTTCTTAAATGTCTACATAAACAAATCACTTACCATTGTTTTCACCTACACTCTGTTTTCCATTCCAGCCAAAAATTTAGGGCTCCATAACAATTAATTCCCAAAGAAAAATATAAAAATCAAATTAAAAGAATGGTAATGTTCGTCTTTAGATCGTAGAAAAATTCGTAGGCTGATTCTATTAAATTTCGGAGTTATTCAACCATTTGGGTGTGAAACTTATGCCACATATCCACATAATAAGCAAGCCCTGTTTTGATTGCATATTATATCATATTAGTGTAGACTAGATCTTATAAATGCTTTATAACGAATTTATATATGCATATGTTGTCCGACAAAAATTTATGTATAGATAAATTGTATAAAAAAACACGTGAAAACATTATTATATTATAGAAGTATATTTTGGCCATATTATGATTATTATTATATATAATTTTCAACTTTAAAATTATTTTCAATTAGCTGTAATAATTTCATAATATGACAAAATAATTATATATATGTGTGTGTGTATATATATAATATTTTAATTTGTTTAAATTATATGCTTTCGATTTGAAATAATAATAATAATTTTTAGTGACACACGGACATACACACACAGATACGCACACGCACACGCACGTACACATACATACATACGTATATATACTCAAAATGGATTTCCTTATATACGTATGTATGCATGTACGTATGTATATTAAGCTGAATTCAAAATGGATTTTCTTAAACATATATATATATATAATATGTATATATGTGTGTGTGTATGCATGTATATGTATATATGTGTGTGTTTATATGTATGTGTATGTGTATATATATGTATATGTATGTATATATCTATAGTAAAATGAGAAGTGGTTGCTCTTACCCTAACTTTATCTCAACTTAAAAATATCTGGTTGCGGTTTTGTTGCCAAATCTACCCGCGCCGTATCCATTTGAAGACACGTGCTGAGTTTATCATAGTGGGCCACATATCATTTTATTTTTCTCTGCCCATTAACCCTATAACTTTCTTATATAAATATATCATTGGAACATATGTTATATGATGAGAAATTCATGAATATTTCAATCATCAATTTACTTGCAATCAAATATTCAAATCAAAAACTATTTTGTGAATCATTTTTTAACTTAGTATCAGAGCTAATCACAGCCTAACAGCACTACGATTGGCATCTTAGATCTGAGTTATCATCCGATTAGATATCATCATCTAATTACCAGATCACTCATCAAAGGTTATCTCATCATCTGAGTTATATTAAGAATTTACTCTTGAGAGTCAGTGCCATACCAAAAGATCAGAGATCTGGGTTGCATCTGGACTTTTATAAAGTTTCAAGCAAATTAAGGCAAAATTCATCACAAAATCATCATCAGAGTCAAGAAAATCATCAAAAGGCAGTAAAGAAAGTTGCTACCTCACCAAGAACTCATCAGCTAAGTCTCATCATTTGGATTTTGTCTATAACTAACCTGTTCTCCACTCATATGAACTTTTCTTGACACTGTAAGTCTCTCTGTCTAAATTCTTGATCATTTTTCTTTCAAGTCATCATGGCAGGAGATAATGATAGCTCTGCCACCTCTAACACATCATCCAACCCACATCAAACTACCACTGGTAATCTGATAAAAATGCGATTAGCCCTAGAGTCAATTAATTACTGAACATCTCGAAGAAGATAATTATCTTCTATGGGAAGTTCAAGTGGAGACTGCAATCAAAGGCTATGGTCTTAAAGGATTTCTACTTGGCACTGTTTCAGTACCAACCATGTTCATAATCGACCAAGAAAATTAAACAGTCAATAATGAAGAATTCACTAGACATCAAAGGCAAGGTAGCTTAATCTGCTCATGGCTGTTATCCTCTATAAGTGTCAAGTTACTGCCTCAAGTTATTGGAAGCAAAATTGCCAATGGCATCTGGACAACAGTAGAAAGAATTTTTAATTCTCAATCTGCTGCCAAAGTCATGCTCCATAAGAGACAATTGCACAGTATCAGAAAAGACAATCTATCCATGGGGGAGAATCTAACAAGGATCAAAACAATATGTGACCTTCTGGAGGTAGCAGGACATAAGATTTCAAATACTGAACAAGTTCTAATCATTTTAAATGATTTAAGGGAAGAGTATGAGGCTGTAGTGACTGTAATATCATCTCATAGGATCACGCCCTCAATAGAAGACGTGCATTCAATTCTTCTTGCTCATGAAGGAAGGAGTGACTACAAGAAGTCTAGTGAATCAGATATGTCAATTAATTATGCTTCAAGTTACAAGGGTAAAAGTCAATACAGCAACAAACCAGATCAACATCAACAAAGAAATAATCAACCAGTAAGAGGAAAAGGCAGAGCAAAATGGAATAACAACAACAAACCAAGATGTCAAATCCGTGAAAAATTTGGTCACATAGCCCCAAATGGTTATTTCAGATTAAACTTAAACTATGTGCCAAGGAAGAAAGCAAACAATTAGAGAAATGTCAGCTTGAGTGCAAATACAACACAAATTCAGCAAGACTCAAATGGTCAGTCAAAGAATTGTAGAAATCAAATTACAAAACCAAAACACATTCAAGAAGAAGCATGGTATCCCGATTCAAGAGCAACTAATCATTTAGCAAGCACTCTTGACAATTTTAATCTTGGAAATAAAGAGTACAACGGTAAACAGTCAATTTGCATGCGTAATGGTGAGTCTATTAGAATTACTCATGCTGGTAAAGCTTATATCAAAGGTGTAAGGCAATTGTTCTTAAATAATTTATTACGAGTACCAGAAATAAAAATGAATCTCATTAGTGTCTCTCAACTTGCTAAAGACGACAATGTTTACTTTGAATTCTTTCCTAAGTACTGCTTAGTAAAAGACATACTAACTAAGGAAACTCTTTTGCAGGGTGATGCAGACAAAGGCCTTTATAGACTCAATCTTTTTAACTCCACCAGTATTGTAAATGAACAAAATAGTTGTATCTGTCCGAGATAGAAAAGATTAAAAGTACAATTGATCTGTGGCATTATAAACTTGGGCACATAAATGCAAATGTTGTTGAACAAGTAATTAGTGAAAACAAAATTTCTTTTGACAATATTTCTACACCATATGTTTGTACTTATTGTCAGATGGGTAAAAGTGACAATTTAGCCTTTAAGATTCTACTACTGTATACTCAAATCCACTTGAATTAGTTGCTATAGATATTTGGGGTCCTGCCCCAGTATGTTATGATTATGGTTACAAGTATAACATGTCCTTTATTGATGCTTATTCTAGACATACTTGGAATTATGTCTTGAAAGCTAAGTCTGAAACTTATAATATAGTATTGCATTTTATAATGTTAGTTGAAAAACAAATTGACTTTCAAGTCAAAGTTATGCAAACTGATGGGGGTACAAAATACAAGCCACTCACTAATTTCTTTATTAATAAGATAATAGTTCATAGAACTACATGTCCCTATACATCTAAGCAAAATGGTATCATTGAGAGAAAACGAGACATATTCTGGAGTTGGGATTTACACTTTTAGCTCAGGCACCTCTACCACTAAAATTTGGCCTAATTCATTCAATACAGCTGTGTATTTAATTAAAGATTACCAACAAGGGTGTTAAAACAAGTAAGTCCCATAGAAAATTTATTCGGAGTTAAACTTGACTATCATACTTTAAAAACATTTGGGTGTCTATGTTTTCCTCATCTAAGACAATACAATGCTAATAAATTAGATTTCAAATCAAAAACATGTACTTTCTTAGGCTATTCAACTAATCAGAAAGCGTACAAATGTCTGGATAACAATGGAATTTTTTTATTAGACATATAATGTTTAATGAGAATGTATTCCCTTTCAACGGCTAAGATATGAAGACAATCAAAAAAGATATATAATCCAAGAATGTCTATACCCGATTTACTTATATATTCAAATACTTGGCAATAAAGGAGACCGAGAGGACCGTAGGAGCCAATGGTTCACAACTTGCTATGCCAGATCAGTCAAGCTATGAACCAGCAGATGAACCCAGCTATCTTAATCAGTCTCCTACCTACACAAATGATCAAACTCAACAAATTAGTAATAAATCTGTGGACATTCAAAAAAATCAATATATAAGCAATGCTGATCCAACAAACACAGAGGATTCTCATGTGAGATCAGGTCAACCAATGATCACAAGATCAAAGACTGGTATATTCAAACCAAAACTCTATACTGCTATCAAAACAACAGAAGAGCCAAAAACTTTTGAACAAGCTGTAGAGGAAAAGAATTGGAAAGCGGCTATAGATGAAAAGTACAACTCTCTTATTAAAAATAAAACATAGGAATTGGTCATTCCTCCAAATAACAAAAATATTGTTGGCTGTAAATGGACTTACAAGCTAAAGAAAAATCCAGATGGAACAATTAACAGATATAAAGCTAGACTTGTAGCCAAAAGGTATACACAACAATATGGATTTGATTTCAATGAAACATTTTCTCCTGTAGTAAAGCCAATAAGAGAAGCATTAGAGGGAATCAATATGTAGAAGGTTATCGTATAATGCAACCATTGGTGCTTTAATAAAGAAACACACTTGAAGTATGACATAATTTTTGATGAGATAGATCAAAGTATGTTGGAACCCTTTAAGTTCTCTCACACAGATACAAGTTTTAAATGGAACGTGCAAGAAGAATCCATTTCTGTAGTGTGGAAAACCCATGCATTGGTCCAATCACTTTGTTGTGTATGGCATATTTCGATATGTACAACTCGATATGGTTTTCAAACCATGTTCATGATTCTTCCTCTTTATCTCGAGACATCGTTAAAACAAGGAAAGACCATATCATTGATATTTAATGTTGACAAAGATCAACAAATTGAGATAGATTTTGACCCTTAAATAAATATTAAAAATGAAAATCATTATGACATGGTAGGGAACTCTCAAGTTAGTTGAATTCAGCAAGAGCTTATCGATTTTTATGCACAAACTTGGATATCCATGCTAAATCACACAATGATATGGTAGGGATTATCCTTCCATCATATATCATGTAGACCCTAAGTATTCTATAGTATAAATAAAAATAAGACCGCTCAACTAGATTTGGTATACAACTTTACAAGTAGAAATAGAATGAATGGTGGAAATTAATTTTATCCAAGAAGCAAAATATCTGAACTAGATAGTTAACCCTGTGCTCGAAAAGACACCAAATTGAAAATGGAGAACATATGTAGATTTTGCTGAACTAAATAATGCATGTCCTAAAGATTGTTTTCCTCTCCTCAGATAGACCATTGGTCGATCCAACAGTAAACGTTAGACTACTCTCTTTTCAGATGCATATTCAAAGGATAATCGGATTTCTATATTTGAACTCGACGAAGAACATACTAGCTTTATATCTAATATTGGATTGTACTGTTATAATATAATGTCACTTGGACTAAAAAACGTAGGAAAAACATGCCGAAGGATAGTTAATTGTATGTTCTCTAAAAAAATTGGTCATGATATGGAGGTTTACTTCAATGGTATGTTGGTAAAATCTAAAATGGGAACAAGTCGTGGATAACTTAGCCAAGACTTCTGCAATATTATAAGAAGACACTATGAAGTAAACCCATTACAGTGGTCCTTTGGAATACTATCTTATAAATTCTTATAGTTTTATTGTTATTGCTTAAGGAATTGAAATTAACCTTAAAACGGTCAAAGCCATTATTGCGATGAAACCTTTTAAACTGAAAAGCAAACTATGGGACTAAATGGAAAGTTAGATGTAACGACACTAATTTAATCACTTTAGAATTTAAATATTTAATATATTTTTAAGCAATTAATAAATATTATAACACAAATAAAAATATTTTAAATAATAATTGGTGATGATGAAATGATTTTCAAAATTTGTTTACAAAAATAAATGGTTTAAAGAAAATAGAAAATGTGACCGAAAATCATTTTTTTAATTTTTGAATTTTCAGTGCCTAAAAGTTATCGAAAATGTTATGTACATCATAGTTAACACATAAAATAATATATATACACATTAGTTAAGGATATAAAATGGTAAATATGTGTTTACTTAAGATAATATAAGGAAGACATGACATGGAAAAGAAGCTTAAGGTAAATTTCAACTTAAGGTACATGAAAACCCTTATTATTCATTATGCATTCTAATGTTAGTATTAAAATGTGATGGAATGATAGAAATGTATGTAAGAGGGGGGTGGGGGTAACGTACATGAGAAGAAAAGTTATGATGTGAAGCAAAATGAATGGAGGCTATATAAGGAAGGGTAATTTTGTAATTTGCACGCTATAATTTTTACAAAAACAATTCTCAAATTTACCTTTTCATTTGTATCATTTCACTCTCTTATTTTTTTTAAACGTCCATCTTCCTTTTCAAGCTTTCATGGCTTCCACAGAGTTTTAAAATTTTAAAAAATCACTTCTTTTTACCTTTTACCTTAAGAAAAAAGTTAATACCTTTTTCTTTCTTCTCTACACCTCACATACTTCCCATCAAGACCCATATCTCCTAAAAATCACCCTTGGTCGATCCCTACAACCCATGGCTGAACACTTTATCCCGTTTAAAATCAAAAAAGTCCAAAATTGGAAAAGATAGATCCGGTGTTAGTATAAGGCATAGTGGTTATTAGACTAAGTTTGGTTGCATTTTGATGAGAAAAATCTCACCTTTTTCAATAAAGTTATGACCTTACTTTTATGATGCAAATATATGTTATCACTAGTATTTATATGTGTTTAAAAATGGCCAGTTGTTGCCTTGCTTACCTCTTTAAAAAGTTGACATCTTTGGTAATTAGTAAGTGATTTGAGCTTAGTTGAAAAAGTTTGAATAAGTAACATAGGTGATGTCATCAACATGTTCTGTAGTTGCCACTTACTTTTATTTCTACACTCATACTTATACTATGTGATGGTCAGATAAATAAACGGCATACGAAAGCGTTTTTTGGAAGTGTTCATGTACCGACTATCGTTATATCCGTACTTTGGAAACATACATCTCTTTTGGAATCTTTGGTTTAAAATTTGTGCTTGGGTTTTACAAGGTTAATTAATTACTTTAATATTGATGGTTTAATTTTAATCAATCGTTTTTAATAATGATGATTGAGGCTAATTAATTATTTAAATAATGATGCGATTAAGGTTAATTAATTATTTTTTTAATGATGTTTAAAATTAATTAATCATTTTAACTAATGACGTTTAAGACATAATATTTAATTAATGACGTATTAAATTTAATTAATCAATTTGCTAATGATGTTTAAGGTTAATTAGTCACTTTAATAATAATGTTTTAAATTTAATTAATCATTTTCAATACTGATGTTTAAAATTAATTAATCATTTTAATAATGATGTTTAAAGCTTAATTAATTATTCTAATAATGATGTTTTAAAATTAATAAATTGTCTAAAAAAGGATTATTGAAGTTAATTAATCATTTCAAAAGTGTTATTTAAAGTAATTAATCCGGATTAAAGCTAATTAATTATTAAAATAAAGATGTTTGAAACAATTAACCGTTGATTAAAATTAATTGCTCATTCAAAAAAATGATACCGAAGTAATTAATTTGTATTGAAGTAAATCAATTCGTTTCGATTAAGTTATTTAAATTAATATTTTCAATGCGAAACCCCTGTACAAGTTTGGTTTTAAAAGTAAAAGTTCAATTCGGTTATGGAAATGAAGTTTCTGTAATCCGATATCAGTTATATGGAAAGGATTTAGTCATACTCTTAACAGTAAATGTCGAGGTAGGAACTTGTTCTTATATCGAAGTTAAAAAAATGTCATCAAGGCAATGCCTTGGGGTAACACTACCTCAACTTGCCTGGCTTCATTTTCAACCGAGGGATGACACTTGTTTGGAATCGATGAGTGGTGGTAAGAATATGAAATTTAATTTCCATACATGATCAATTTTAATTAACCCTGATAGTTGATTTATTAACTATGGGTTCAGCTTTCTTCCTTTTGTATCGTCAATTTAAGATGGTTTGTTACTCATTTGAGTGTGACGACCCGAAATTTTAGTCAATATCAATTTAATAATCTGTATTAATAATTAAATTAATTTGATAATTTTTCTTTATAATTTTAACTTAAATTGGTAAATTTAATCTTTTAAAAGTTAATAAATATTTAATCTGGTAATATTGATCAATATCTTTATAACAATTTAAAATTGATGAGAATTATTTTTCAAAGCTAATAAAATTTTATTCTATTTATAATATATATATTTGATATATATTGTGAATAGGAAAATCTTTTGTTTTAAATAAAAGATGAATTTTAAAATTGTAATATATATGTATGTATATGTTATAATTTGGAGCTGTTTTGAAATTTGATCTATTGATAATTTATATATGTATGAATTGTAATTTAAAGCTTTGTTTTAAAATTAATATTTTTCAAAGGTTAATTTAATATTAATTAAATATTTTCAAAATATAAGATTATTTATTTATTTTTAAATATGATAGTTTAAATAGGATTTAATCAAAGTTTTATTTTGTTCTCTTTAAAGTGTTTAAATTAAAATGGTTATAAATATATGTGTAAAGTTATTAATAATCTTTCTTTTTAAAAAAATTATCTCTTAAACAATAAAGATAAATGTTTTAGATAAAAAAAATACATGTATAATAATTATTTGTATTATAATTAGTTTTAGAATATTTTCTTTAAAAAGTAAATTTATATATACATATATAAGTATTTATTAATAAAGTAAATTAAATAAGTAAGCTTATATTAACATTTAAATTAAATGAAAATTTAATTAAAAAAAAATACTTAAGTAACATGTGTAACCATGTTAGCTCATCTTAATAACACATGTAAGAAAATTAAGTACTATAGTGACAAATGTAAGTTTAAATAACAAGTGTCATCATTTTAAAAAAAAATAAAAAAAATAAAATAATTTGAAGAGGAATTTGTTTTCCACTTTCAATTTCAAAACCTTCCTCTTCTCATTTCTTTTCTTTTCTTCCTTCTTTCAAATTTACGGCAAAAACCAGAAATTTACTTTCAAAGCTGAAAACTGAAAAGTAAAATTAAAATCTGAAAAATAAAGCTCTTCATATCAACTAAAGCTGCAACCTTCAAACCTGTAATTCAAATGGATGATCAACTCTGCAAGTTTCAATCTTTAAAACCTCAATTTGTAAGCATGCAAAGCGATCCATTTCAACAACAAGCAAATCAAAAGCTTTTTCAAATTAAATATTCAAGGCCTAGAAAATCTTAAACCTGCTCTGCTTATAGAAAATGGTGAGTAATTTCTTTAAAAACAGTTTGATCTGGTTTTTAACTACCATGCACGTGATGATCTGTGATTTGATCTTGGCGTTGTATAAAAATCTTCCAGTGTTTATATTACTGAATTTATAGATATGTTTATATGTGGAAATAAATCTGTATATACAAACATTATGTTTTCTGTTTTTTTTAAGACCAGGATGAACTTTGAAAAAAAATTCAAATCATCCACTAACATCATTATTTGACTTTGATGATTGAATAAAAGTTGTTTGTTATTGTTTGATGGTAATTTTAAGAATAGTTTCTGAAATTTTTAATTCATAAATAATGTTTAAAATAGGATAATTCAGTGAAACACTGTTGCATGTCAAAAGTCAACTATCATGTTTTCTGATATGGATTTCATGAATGTGTTAAGGGTTAAAAATTATGACTTTTAATATACATATCATAATTTTTAGTTGCGAAATTCTTGTGAATTCTGGGGTTGAACGAATTGGGTGTTTTGGTGGCTTGCCGTTGATCGGCGTGATGATCGGAGGAGATTTCTTGGTCGAAGCTAGTTTTCGTGATGTTGATGAAGGGAAAAATGTTGTAGAATTTTTCCTATGGCTGTATTGTTCGAATTCGATCGTAATAGGGTTTTAGCTCCAGTTGTTGAAGCCGACGTTACTGTGGGATTCTCGTCGTCGATACGTGACCGGAGTCGTTCGCATTTGGGGAGATGGCGCTCGTGGACGAGGTGTTTCGATGGTGAGGTCGGCGAGGTCTATCGGCGTCGTGATGGTCGGCGTTTGGGGGAGGGGGGGTTTGTGGTCGAGATTTGTTGCAGTTTTTCGAGTGTAGGGTCGAATTTTTATTCGACGCTGGGTTTTGGATTCTGGGTTGAAGGAAGGCACGTTGTGGTCATCGGCGACATGGAGATGGCCGGAGAAAGCATCGGAGTCGCTTGGGTTGGTTGCGCACGTATACGCGTGTACGTTGTGCAACTGGAAAATATGGGTTTGAGGAAGACGAGGGTAACTCGAAGTGGTGATCGTGTTTTTATAGTAACGACTCGAAGTGGAGGTAGCTGAGTTTAGTCTCGAGGTAGGCTCATGTCCAGGTAGTGTTCGACTCAAGTTTTAGGTTGTGGGCTTTTCTGTTTATTACTGTATAATGATTTGAAGTTGCAAATTGAACTTGTTGTTGAAAAAAATGAAATCAAACTTTAAATTATAAACAAGTTTTATAAAAGAAACAAAATACAAGGTTAAAACTTGTTGTTTCGGAATAAATGTAAATTAAACTTTTAAAAGTGATAACTGAATTTATTTTCAAATTTAAAATGTTTTAAGATGTTTGCTTTAGAAAGTAATTATCTTATGTAAATTTTGAATTTCAATTTAAAAGAGTGTTTTTAATTTAAATATTGAATCAAAGTTTTAAGTAATGTTTTAAAAACTTAAATTTCAAATTTTATTGAAAATGGATAAGTTTAAATTAGATGATTAAATTGTTTAAATTTTAAATTTGATTTCTTAATGCTTTATTTTCAAGTAAGGTTATTGTTATAATTTTGAAAACCAAATAGAATAATTTGTTTTTAAGTTATTAAAATTTGATTTAATTCAAATAATTAACTAATGAAGATAAATAAGGGAATTTATTTTTGTTATAAACTTAAAAGTACCTAATAAATATAATTTGTTAATAAGTAAAAGTTTAATTAAGGTTAATGTTTTTCTTAATTAATTAAGGGTTTTTAAATATAAGAAGTAAATTAATTATTTAATTAATTTTAAATGATTAGTTAATTGTATATTTAATTTTAAATAATCACTTAATTATGAATTAATTAAGTGTAATTACTTAATGAAGTAATTAATGGTTAATTATTGAATGTAATTAAGAAAAGAGGAAATTACGTATGGAAGTAATTAGTGGAAATTACCCATGGGAGTAATTAAATGGAAGTGATTAATGGATAATCACTTGATGTTATCAATTTAGGAATTGATTAATATAATTGTTTTGAAGTTAATTAATTACGGATAATTAATTAAAGAATTAAGGATCATTTAATGATGGAATTAATTACTTGTCAAGTAATTAATTAAGAGAACAATCATCTAATGGAAGTAATTAGAAGATAATTACTTATGTAAGTAATTAAGGGTTAATTACTTAGTTAATTTTAATTAATTAATTAATGTGATTAATTGATTAATGAATGTGATTAATTTAAGATTAATTACTAAGTGTAGTTAATTAAAATTGAAATTAATTAATAAAGTAATTAATTAAGGATTATTAATTAATTGATTACTTAATGAACTAATTAAAGATTAATTAATTAGAATAATTAATCAAAAGATTAATATAATTAATTAAGAAGTTAATTAATTAAGATAAGTAATTACAAGTTGTTAATTACTGTTTATAATTAATTAAGCCTAATTAATGAGATGATTAATTACAAGTTAATTATTTAATTAATTAAAGGAATTATTAATTAATAAGGATCATTAGTTAATATAATTAATGAATTAATCAAGGTTGATTAATAAAAGTGATTAATTAGAGTATGATTAATTGTAACTAATAAAGGATTAATGTGATTAATCATAGTTGATTAATTAATGGAAGCAAATGAAGGATCATTAATTATTGTAATTAATGATTGTAATTAAAGGTTAATTACTGTATATGGTTAAGGATAATTACTTGAATGTAATTAAAGGATAATTAATCAAGAAAGATTAATTAAGGAAGATCATTTAGAGATGACTAATTTATTTATTTTGAATAAATTAAAAAAGAAGGATTTAGGTAATCCAATTTATTTATAGTTAATCAATTCTGCTTTTGGATGATTGGTTAATATTGATTGATTGATATTGGGTGATTGATATTGGATGTTTGATGGAAAATTTGGGTGTGATATCTCTGATATGTGATATGCTGCTTTGTGAGATGAATGTTTGATATGAATTATCTATTGTGACAATGTGATTCATCTATCTGTTTATGTTATTCCGAATATAAGTTAATTGTTTAAACCCTTAAACAACTTGGACATTAAAATGGCGTTTGGATTCGGTGAAACCGGGATCGGGTTTCCATATTTGGATATCCGAAAACCACATCGATCCAAAATAAACGTTAGGTCGTGAATCCAAGTGGAGCTTAGTGAAGACTCGAAGTGTAAGAACTATTCGTCAGTATAACTCTGGGGGTGATTCCGTGATGAGTTTGACGGAGATAGTACTTTCAGGTTCGAGATGGTGATTCAGAGTGCAAGGGCTATGGTCGTTGACTCTAAGGGTGATTCCAAAATGAGTGCAATGAGATAGTGCCTTCAGTTTCGTTCGAACCCGGAACGAACTTGTATGGATTGAATGCTTTCAGAACATCGTCGGGTGGACGATGAGCATTCTAAGATAGATGTGTTCTATAAAGGTAATCGCAGCCTCAAGCCTTATCAACCGGGAATGGCTAAAACAGGGGAGGTGCAGCAAGACTAGGTGGTTAGCACCCATTTCAGGGTGAGGTCATCCCTGTCCAGATGTCCCTTTTATTTCCACTTTGGTCATGCCAACCACGGGGTGATCTTACTCGGGACTGTTCAGTAAGGCATGGTCCCGGCTTTGTGTTGCAGGGGAGTGGGAGTAATCCTCGGTACAGTGATCTAGGCCACGTACTGTGACGGGCGGTACCCCGTTACTCTCCCATTGATGGATACCCATTCTTCCTACAGTGACAATGTGATTAATTTAAGATTAATTACTAAGTGTAATTAATTAAAATTGTAATTAATTAATAAAGTAATTAATTAAGGATTATTAATTAATTGATTACTTAATGAAGTAATTAAAGATTAATTAATTAGAATAATTAATCAAAAGATTAATATAATTAATTAAGAAGTTAATTAATTATGATGAGTAATTACAAGTTGTTAATTACTGTTTCTGATTAATTAAGCCTAATTATTGAGATGATTAATTACAAGTTAATTATTTAATTAATTAAAGGAATTATTAATTAATAAGGATCATTAGTTAATATAATTAATGAAATTAATCAAGTTTGATTAATAAAAGTAATTAACTAGAGTATGATTTATTGTAATTAATAAAGGATTAATGTGATTAATCATAGTTGATTAATTAATGGAAGCAAATGAAGGATCATTAATTATTGTAATTAATGATAGTAATTAAAGGTTAATTACTGTATATGGTTAAGGATAGTTACTTGAATGTAATTAAAGGATAATTAATCAAGGAAGATTAATTAAGGAAGATCATTAAGAGATGATTAATTTATTTATTTGGAATAAATTAATAAAGAAGGACATAGGTAATCCAATTGATTTAGTGTTAATCAATTCTGCTTTTGGATGATTGGTTAATATTGATTGATTGAAATTGGGTGATTGATATTGGATGACTGATATTGGATGTTTGATGGATAATTTGGGTGTCATATCTCTAATATGTGATATGCTGCTTTGTGAGATGAATGTTTGATATGAATTATCTATTGTGATAATGTGATTCATCTATCTATTTATGTTATTCTGAATATAAGTTAATTGTTTAAACCCTTAAACAACTTGGACATTAAAGTGGCGTTTGGATTCGGTGAGACCAGGATCGGGTTTCCATATTTGGATATCCGAAAACCACATCGATCCAAAATAAACGTTAGGTCGTGAATCCAAGTGGAGCTTAGTGAAGACTTGAAGTGTAAGAACTATTCGTCAATATAACTCTGGGGGTGATTCCGTGATGAGTTTGATGGAAATAGTACTTTCAGGATCGAGATGGTGATTCAGAGTGCACGGGCTATGGTTGTTGACTCTGAGGGTGATTTCAAAATGAGTGCAACGAGATAGTGCCTTCGGTTTCGTTCGAACCCAGAACGAACTTGTATGGATTGAATGCTTTCAGAACATCGTCTGGTGGACGATGAGCATTCTAAGATTGATGTGTTCTATAAAGGTTATCGCAGCCTCAAGCATCATCAACCGCGAATGGCTAAAACAGGGGAGGTGCAGCAAGGCTAGATGGTTAGCACCATTTGAGGGTGAGGTCATCCCTGTCTAGATGTCCCTTTTATTTCGGCTTAGTGGGTGGTTGGTCGCGCCAACCACGGGTGATCTTACTCGGGACTATTCAGTAAGGAATGGTCCCGGCTTTGTATTGCAGGGGATTGGGAGTAATCCTCGGTACAGTGATATAGGCCACGTACTGTGACGGGCAGTACCCCGTCCCCCCCGCCATTGATGGAAACACATTCTTCCTACGAGACCCTACGGTTTTGTTTGTATTACCCACTTTTGTGGCTAGTAGCTAGAATTTAATAATGTAATAATTTTGGCTATTTCTTATTTACTTGAAAACCCTAGACACTATTATAATATCACTGGATTTCCTATCAAATGTTTTGGTTAGCGTAAGGTAAAAACTTTTCCATTTTTATGTGTGGAAAGTCTTACGTGATACCTTTTTCTTTCAAAGGATTTTCTAAAGTTAAGCAATTTTAACACGTTTACTCACACCAGACCCCCGTCTCACCCGAGTGTTTATTTTCTGTTTTATTAAACTCTTGGGTACTCATATTATGTATGAGTAGTCGAGGGATTCAGGATAGCTTGACGAATTCTGTAGGAGTTTTGGAGCAGGAGGCTTCCACGTGTAGATATATTATGGTTCCGTTGTGTTTGTGTGATATCTGTATCTTGTGATATCTTGAGTTGTATAGTTAGACAGATGTTTATAACTGTCTAATATGTGTTGTATAAGTTGTGTACTCTGATGTAATATGATACTATGTAATATTTTATGTGATATATTATATTTCATTCGTTCCGCTGTGAGTATCTGATGTTGTTGAGTTTCTTCTTTCTTATCGTTTCTGCTTCTATCCCTTTCTTTCTTAATTCATGATGCGTTTTTCTGAAGATAGAAAAACGGGTCGTGACATTGAGGGTTGATATCATTTGTCAGAAATGACTAAAACCAAAGCACAAGTGTGGGCCAAGCTATGAAATGTTGTTCCCATTAGGGTATTTTCATATCTACTCTAGGTCGGTTTTCGTTATGTGCACAATATGATGTGAAAAACTCGGATTCTCGATAAAGGTTGGTAGGGTCCGGCTTGGAGGTTTTAGAGAGCCATCGTAGTTCTCAAGTATATTCTATAGATATACATCCAATAAGAGGATGCACCCTCCTAGTCATGTATTGAAAATTTTCCTTTTCCTTTCCTTTGATTCAATTTTTTTGAATTTACCTCTTTATTAGTTACATCGGAAAGTTTTGTGAGCACTTCGCGACGTTTAATTATTTGTATCCATTATTGTGATTGGATGTTGTTATTATGAGAGAAAACTCGTTCCACAGTTGGTGGCATGGTCTCACATATTGTGTTTATTTCCGCCCTTTCATTTATAGTTTTTGCTTGTGCCAGACATATTATCTGACCTGAATTATTTATTTTTCCTAAACTCTTGGGTACTTAATTATATTTCAGTAGTCTAAGAATAGTAGGTTCCCTTTATGATTTTTGAAGTTAATGGACGACCAAGAGGCTCCTTTATCTATCTAGTTATCTATTTCCACTATATGATTATGTTTGTATATTTTATATTAGAAAATGTATAGGTAGAATATATAACTGCCTAGTTTGATAGTTGCAGTACTTTTGTGTAACTCTGATGACTTCATGTTAGGAGTAACCTTATGTACTATATTATTGTTGTATTATATATGCCCATTCCAATGTGAGACTTTTCTGTTATTTTCTAGTCTATTCTTTTATTTTACCCTATCATTACTCATTTTTGGAATGCTTAGGAATGAGACATGAATACCGAGGTTGTGTTAAGTGTCGTTCTCAAGGGTTCGAAAGGTGGGTCATCACAGTTGGTATCAGAGCTTCGGTTGTGCAAACACCTTAGCCTAATTAGGGTGCAACTCACTAGAGATGGGGTAAGTGATGCCCTTGAATGTGTTAATCTTGAGAGAGCATATTTATAATTTTTATAATAATAATACCTATCCTCTAAAGTCTTGTTCTAGATCTATTGGTGTTTGTTTTCCTTAAAACTATTTTTGATCTTAGTCTTTTTTCTGAGGGTACCTATTATCAGTCCAGGTGATAAAAGATAAATACAAGAAGAGGAGGAAAGGGTGGATCTGGGACTAGCATGGCTACAAATGGCAGAGTAACTAGAAATGTGCCAACTATAGCTCCTATAGAGGAAGTGGTAGTGCAGGTTCAGCCTTCTATGAACTTTGCAACTTTGTGCAAGGATTATCCACTTTGGGAAGGGAACCATTCCATAGTACTGAAGATATTCTAGGAGTGCAGACTTGGCTTAGTTCCTGTAAAGGATATGTGGAGATCTTAGGTCGGAAGATGCAGAGAAGCGTCTGCTAGCATCGTGACAACTTCAGAAGTCGGCGATGGGCTGATGGGATTCTGTAACGGCTAATACTCCAAAGGAAGAGTTCTCTTAGGCAAAGTTTAAGGAAGTCTTTGAAGCACAGTTTATCCTAGAAGCCAGAAGGACGTAGTTGTTTAGGAGTTTTCTGGATTTAAAGCAAGGTGATATGATAGTGGCACAGTATGAACACAAGTTTAATGCATTATCCCATTTTGGACTTGGATTGATTGATTAACCGCTAAAAAAGAACGAAATGTTTGTGAATGGGATGCGACCAGAGTTCCAACGAGAAATAACTAATCATCTTATGGATACATTCACCAATATCATCAACATGGCTCTAACATTCGAAGCTCTTGACATTAAGGAGGGAGTCCAGAAGGGTGTAGTGCCTGCAATTAATGCCAAATCTATGTCAATAATTCTTGTTGGAGACAAGTTGAATTTCAAGCTTAAGCTTAAGGGGAAAAAACAATGGGCAGGTAAGAAACCCGAGGGTGGGTTTCTAGTGCAGAAGAAGTAGCTCGACTTGGCAAGAATTTTTTATTTCAAATGCAACAAAATGGGTTACATTTGCACCCAATTGCTCGACTACGATCTGCTACAATTTTCAAGAATAAGGACACGTGAGGAATTAATGCCCTTTTCCTAAGAAGGGGATGGAAGGACAAGCTTTTTATATTGAGGAGATACCATCCACTTCTTCAGGACAGAAGGGGAAGTAGGTGTTGTAAGGTACACTATTAATCCACGATTTTCATATTATAGTATTATTCGACATGGGTGCTTTCCTTGGCTTTACTTCAGTTAATCTCATTAATAGACTTAACTTTAAAACCATCCTTTTGAGTAATACCCTTTGTGCGATGAACCATTTGGGGGTTCGACAAAATCTTAACATTATGTGTCTAAATGTGCCTATTTCTTATTGAAATCATCTTGTTTCTGTTGAATTGTTTGTTCTTAGGTTCATGGGTTTTGGAATGTTTCTGGATTTGTTACCTAAATTTAGAGTAGTATTCAATTGTGATCGAAGGATCATCAGAGTTAGTTATGTTGGTGTAGATATATTTTGCAAAAAATCTATCAAGTTTGTGAGTAGTTTTCTATATTCACTCGAAGTTGCTAAAGAGGAGCTAAGGGATATGCCAGTTGTTCGGGAGTTCAGGGATGTTTTTGATGAAGTGCAAGGTTTAGCTCCCTACCGTGAAGTGGAGTTCCAAATTGATTTTATTCCAAGAACCAGACTAATTGTTTAACCTTGGCAAAGATAGGCTCCAAAAGAAAGGAGACAGTTGAAAGCCAGACATTCGACATATTGCAAAAGGGTTTGATAAGACGTAGTGCTATTATTTAGAGATCGCCAATCGTCTTTCTTCCAAGGCAGACGGTTCTTTAAAATTATACGTAAAATATTGAAAGTTGAATAAAAGGACTATCAAGAATAAATACCCTTTACCATGGATCGATGACATGTATGATCAACTCCATGGCACTCAGATATTTTTCCAATTGAATCTTGCCACCAGTTTTCACCAATTAAGGATAGCAGGGGAGAGTGTGCCCTTAAATTCTTTTTGGACTCTAGATAATTCCTATGAGTGGTTAGTCATGTCATTTGGGCTGACTAATGCATGCATTTTCTTAGTGGATTTAATGAATTGAATGTTTCAAGACGTTCTTAATAAATTTGTCATCGTTTTTATTGACGAAATCTTGTTTATTCAAAGACAGAGGAGGAGCATGAGTACCATCTCCGAGTTGTACTCGATACCTTGAGGAGCCACGTGTTGAAGGCTAAGTTTACTAAGTGCCATTTTTGAAAATCTAGAGTTAGGTTTTTTGGGGCATATTATTTCAAAAGAAGGCATGCCAATTGACCTAGCTAAATTTTTGCAATTTAAGACTGGAAGAACCTGAAAAATGCTACAAGAGTTATAAATTTCTTGGGATTGGCTAGATTCCACCAAAGGTTCATCAAGGATTTCTCCAAGATTGCTTCACATTTGGCAAAGTTAACGAAGAAAGATATTAAGTTCATGTGGACACCGAAGTGTGACCAAACATTCAATGAATTGAAGGAGAAGTTGACTAGCACTCTTATTTTGACTATTCCATATGGGAGTGGAGCTTTAACAATGTACATAAATGCTTGTACTTCTTGTTTAGGAGCAGTTCTGATGCAACATGGGAAGGTTATTGCCTATGTGAGTCGATAGTTGAAGCCACATGAGAAAAATTGTAGTACACATGATTTGGAGCTTCTGGTTATTGCCTTCACACTTAAGATATGGAAACATTATATTCTAGGTGAAAAGTTCGATTTACATAAATCCTTAAAATATCTTTTTACCCAGAAAGATTTGAATTTAAAGCAGCACAGATGGTTGGAGTTCCTCGCTTCTTATGATTTAGGGCTTCTTTACACCTCGAGAAAGGCAAAAGTAATGATCCCGTTTTTAAACCAAATTTAATTTAGTAATTAATATTAATTTTGGAATTAATTTGCGAATTAATTTAAAATTTTCCAAAATAAATAGGATATGTATTTGTTTATATGTATATATATAAATTGTAATTTGAATTTGAAATTCAAAAAATTAATTGGATTTAAAAATAATATATGTGCAATTTTTTATTAATATATGATTTAGTTTTAAAACATTTTCTTTTATGGTTATATAAATATTAAATAAGGAAAGGTATTTAATAAAGATATAATATTTTATTAAAACATATATATATATATATATAAACTAAATATAACATGATATAAAAATTATATAAAAACATAAGAAAGTTACTTAAATATTGTTTTTGACATTTGTAAGATAATAATAACATGCATTAACAAGTGGAAGCTAATATGTCATGCAAAATACAAGTGTAACTATTTTAAACATGAATTAAACAAATAATAATTTTATCATTAAATTGAACAAGTGTCACTTATTTTCTTTTCATTTTTTAATTATTAATGAAAAGGAAACAATATCTATATATACCACTCTACTCCTTCTTTTCTCGTTTCTTTGATAATTTCAAAACTAAAAACTTGTGAAAGCTTAAACCAGAAAACAAAAATCAAAAGCAAAACAATCGTTCCAATTTTCAAACCTGAATTCATCTCAAAACCTAAAGCTAAAAAAAATTTCAACTCAGTTCAAATCAACTTAGTAATCAAGTAAAAATTCAACATCATCTCAAACAAATCAAATTCAAAGATCTAAAGCAAGAAACAAGTTCCTAGTTTCAAATTTAAAACAACTTCCAGTTCTCTGTTTCAAGACAAAGGTGAGTAAACTCCCTTTATAAAATCTTAAAACTGCTATATCTTATTTTTATGAGATAATACTTGAAAGTATGTTTGTGTAGATGAAAAAAATGATTGCATGTATATACATATATGTAGAAAATGGGTGTGCATGTCTGTGTTGCTCTGTTCTAGGTTTATAGGGTTTAAATCTGTTTCAAAATTCAAAATCTCTCTACCTATTCTTTTTTAGGCTTCAATATTTCAACAATATAAGTTTGTATTATCAAGATCCAAGTCTTAAAAATATTTTTAAGTATACTTAATTTGAGATTTTCTGGAAAATTTGAAAAATACAGTAAAAAAACCCAAAACATGAAAAATTCGAATGTCATGATTTCTGGTTTTATATACATCATTAGATTCATATTTAAAAGCCATGAATTTTAAAAGAAGAATCATGATTTTTATGTAAGTATTGATCGTGAATTTTGGGGTTGAAGGGTAATCATGTCTGGAGTGTTTTCTGGCGATCGGCCAAGGGTGGAGCCTCAGGATCGTGGCTGGAGGTTGCAGGGAGGTAGACGAACTTGGGAAAAATAATGGGTGAATTTCCTGATCACTGTGGTGGCCGGGCGACATGGGTTTAGGATTTTTGACCCAGTTTTGATCGACTGGGTTTAAGTGGAAATTGCGGCGTCGACAATGTATCGGACAAGACCGGAGGTGGGGAAAACGGTGCTGGGTCTTCGAGAAAGCTTTGGTTAGAATGGCGAGTATTCTGGTGACCGAAGGTAGCCATGCGACGTGGGTTTGGGATGAACTGTTTAGTTCCAAGTGGAAGACGATGGCTCCATTTTGAGTTCGTCATCAATTCGAGGTTCTGGGTGGTCGTGATGTTCGTGGTTGGAGACTTGTCGATGGTCGGAGCATGGGTCAAAGATGGCCAGAACACATATGCATGTGCACGTCGTGTCAGGTTTTCATGATGGCTGTGTTAGTTTGAGGAGATGATGTTGCCTCGAAGTCGATCTCGGGGAACTAGGTTGTTGGCTCGAGTAAGGGTTCAGATGTGGGTTAGCATGATTAACAGGTTTAAAAATTTAAAACCAAAAACAAAGGAAAAAAAAAGAAAAGGGATGGCACGGGTTGTTGCTTGGGGAAACTGAAGTTTGGCTCGGGGGTGAACTTGGGATAGTCTCGAGTTTATGTTGAGATAGTTTTAAAATTTTGAAATTAAACAAGTTTTATAATAGTTTAAATGAATCAGGTTTTAACAAATTTTCATAAACTTATTCTTTGGTATAATATGTGTTTATTTAAGTTTGGAATTAGTTTAAGGTTTTAAAATAAATTATTTTAAATTAACTAAGTTTAAAATGTATCAAAAATATATATAACCTTTATTTTTAAAGTTTATTTTAAATAAACTTAATAATGTAATTAAGTGGTTAATTAAGAAGACAAAATGTTTTTAAAGGTTAATTAACTTAAGGGTCTAAGTTAACTGGTTAATGATAATTAATCAAAAGGTTTATTAATAAGATTTAAATGATAATTAAAGTAATTAATTAAGATAAATTATTTATCTTTTAATTAATTAAAATCTTAAGTAATTAAAGATTAATTAATTAATGAAAGTAATTAAGGCATAATTACTTAAAGGATAATTACTTAATGTAAGTAATTAAAGAATAATTAATTAATTAATTATAATTAAGATTAATTAATTAATAATGATTAGAGGTTAATTAATTAATAATTAAAGGTTAATTAATTTACGATTAAAGAATAATTAATTTATAATTAAAGAATAATTAATCAGTAATTAAAGGATAATTAATGAAAGTAATTATTTGATTAATTAATTCATAATTAATTAAAATGGTTTGTGATTGATTAATGTTAATCAAGCAGGGTTGGGTGATATATTTATTTATTTATTATAATTAATTAAATTTATGTGATTAATTAATCTTGCTTATAAGTGATAAACCTGAATTGAATGCCTTGGATTATTTGATATATCTGATATGTGATTTGTAATGCCTCGTGATATGAATTGCTTTGGATTGAGCTGTGATATCTGTGATATATTGCTGTGTGAATGTGAACTTATGAATTGAATAAAAATTCTTTACTTAAACAACTTGGCATGGAAGACGACATTTGAATTTCGATGCGATCATGGGTCGGATTCCAAATGATTCCTCGAAAACCACATTGAATCTTAAGGTGAATCTTTTGTTAAAAGATTAATAATGGAAATTTATTGTGAATGTATCCATGTGTTTTTAAAATAAGCGCCCATTATTCGGTTAAGCCGGGGGAGAACATTGAGCCATAAAACTCATTCCGAATAATGATACGACGAAATGGGATTGCATTTGAAAACGGTGGTTGAAGACCGGGCATTTTCGAGAATGAAATGATTGCCTGTTGATTGTCTCTGCACCGAGTTGCTCCGGTATAGAGATTTCCCTATGCGATGGGGAGTCCGGTCGAGATTGGGGATATCAGGATTTGTAAGGACTTTTTCCTTAATTGGATGAAGTGCCTTTGGTTCTATTCAGACCTAGAATGGATTTGTATGGATGTATGTCTGACATTACACTTTGAGATGTAAAGCTGGTTTCTATCAAATACATTTCTGTTTGGTGGCGGAGAATTTATTCTCTTAGGTTAACACCCTTCTCTGAGCGTACGAGCTCAGAGGTTATGTAGTTGATGCTAATTAGTGATATATTCCCAATTTGGTAATGGGCATGCTAAGTGCTGGTCATTGGTTGATCGAAGTATGGCTTTTGGGAAAAGCGTAGCTTTGTGGAACGAGACTTCATCGAACCTCACACCCTGGAAATGGTCGAAACAGGAAGGATGCGGCAAGATTATGGGGGTCACGCCCCTCAGGGTATGTGCATTTCCTTTTGGATAAAAAAGTGGTATTCTGGTATGGAGTCCAGATATTTTACTTATATGGTTGTTGGTTGTTGTGGGGCCCCGGATAAAGGTCGGTTACGACCGGGGATGGCATACTCGTGACAGTTAGTTACCTAATTACAGAGGTAACTCGGCCTTGTGTTGGAAGATATCCGGTTAGGTTCTCGGGGTGTCTCTCCAGAGGCATACCTATTGGAAAGGAAGTTCCTTAGCCTTGGCCATTTGTTGGAAATCCAATCGCTCAATGCGAGCCATGTACAGTTTTAGTTGTAGAACCTGCCATTTAACATGGTAGCTATAGTAGGCATACTATAATGGTACATATGCTGGCTAAGATTAATATTATACTTTCAAAATGTTTTCGCACTATGCATAATAATATTAAAAGGATTTTCATGTATCAAGCATGTTTGACTATCATTAGGAGAAACCTTCCCCATGTGTGCGATTGCATTGAGCGTGTGCCGGGAGACCTTATGGTTGTTTCATTTTCCAAAAGCATGAACGGATTTCTTTTTGTATTTTATTTTATTCAAGCAACTGTTTTATGTTTTCTCACACCAATCCCATCACTGTCCCGGAATTTATCGTTCCCTTTCCTAAACTCTAGGTGCTAATAATTTTCCACGCTTGCAGTCTTGAGTCAGGATATCAGTAGTTTCTAGAACTAGCTTGGATGTAGATCTGGATCTGGAAGTCTTTGAAGTCTTTGTTTTGGAAGCTTTTGGTCTTTGAAGCCTTTTGGTTTGGAGGTTTGGAGCTTTGAAGCTTTGGAATGAAGATACAGTTTGTTGGATTTTCGCTCTCGCACTCTTTTTCTTGTAGACCCTATTGAAGTTATTTTTCTGCTGTATTTTGTGTTGTACATATTGTGCTCTGATGTTGGTGGTCATTTGTTATCAGATTGTTGTATCAATTTTGTATCCATTTGGTGTATCAATGAAATCATCATTTTGTTTCCGCTGTGTTGTTATTCATCTAATGTGTTATAAGCTCCAGTGAACTGGACTTCAACGTTTGAATCTCCGGCATTTGAATACGGGTGATGTATTGGATGTCGATTTTTGAACGCTGGATTTCGGGTCGTCACACAAATGTTATGGCAGATGCATTGAGCAGGAATGTTGCGATGCTTGCGAATTTAGAAATCAAGCCAGTATTGATGGAGAGGATTACGGCCAGTTAAGAAGCAGATCCTATTTTGGCTCGACTCAAGAAGGATGCCTAAGAATGTATTGTTTTAGTTTTGAGATTGATCCTCAAGGTATATTGAGGATGAACGGGCATATCTATGTTCTGAATGTTAATGGACTTAGAAGAGAAATATTAGCTGAGGCCATAGTTCAAGGTTATCTTTCAATCCAAGAGTGATCAAGATGTTCAAGGATAGGAAGCGAGTCTTCTGGTGGAAGAGGGTGAAGAGAGATGTTTCGATCTTTATGAGTTAGTATGCAAACTGCCAGCAGATTAAGAGTGACCAACGGAAGTCAGGTGGATTGCTTCAACCGCTTGAGATCTTGAAGTGGTAGTAGGAGTAGATCTCTATGTAATTTATTGATGGACTTCCTAGTTTAGGAAGAGGGAATGAAGGTATTTGGGTTATAGTCG
Source organism: Allium cepa (assembly GCA_030765085.1). Classification (NCBI taxonomy): domain Eukaryota; kingdom Viridiplantae; phylum Streptophyta; class Magnoliopsida; order Asparagales; family Amaryllidaceae; genus Allium; species Allium cepa. The sequence continues at coordinate 179,014,926 of CM060930.1, forward strand.
ATCGGTTGACCAAGTGTGCTTATTTCATTTCGGTTAAGCTGACTAGGACTGTTAAAAGTCTGACGAGTTTGTATGTGAAGGAGAATGTGTGGCTCCATGGTATTCTTTGTAGTATTGTAAGTGACCGAGACCCAATATTAACTAGCAGGTTCTGGAAGGGACTGCAAACTGCCTTAGGGATCGAGCTGAATCTAAGTACAGCTTCCCCAGACAGATAGAGTGAACATGACCCTGGAGGACTTCTTGCGAGCATGCATTCTCGATTTTGGAGGTTCTTAGGAAAACCATTTACCCTTGGCTGAGTTCACTTACAAAAATAGCTATCAGGTAAGCATCGGCATGGCCCCTTGCGAAGCTCTTTGTAGTCGTCTCTGTAGTTCACCTTCAAATTGGGCCGAGTCTGGTGATAAAATTATCCTTGGGTTTGACAGGATCCTAGAAGCAAGTGAGAAGGTAGCTGATATCAGAAGGAAGCGCATGATCGGCAAAAGTGTTATGTGAATCGAAGGCGCGGGATCTTGAGTTCTCAGTAGTAAATTCAATGTTTGTGAAGGTATCTCCGTTAAAGAGAGTTGTGAGATTTGGGAAGTCAAGGAAGCCAGCACCTCGATTTATTGACCCTTTTCCCATTCTGGACAGGATTGGTAGACTTTCTTATAGAGTGAAGTTAGCAGATAGACTATCGGATGTACACAATGTATTTCATGTGTCCTATTTATGTAAGTACGTATACGACCCTTCAGCGATTGTGAAACCGGCTCAACAAGAGGATTTGAAAGTTTAAACTAAGCTAACCATTCTTAGGTGGCCTATTCGTATCATTGCTCGAGATATAAAGCAATTGAGGATGAAGGAAGTAAATCTTGTTAAGGTCCAGTGGAGTGAGGATAATAAGGATTATACTTGGGAAATCGAGGATTATGTTAGGGATTCGTATCTCGAGTTTTTGTCGTAGTTTTTTGTTTACTATAGTGTCTTTTAGTGTACTCACCATTTATGGTGGAGTCACCTTCTTTGTACCTGTTTCATTTAATGATATCATTTGGGTATATTTTGGTACCTATTGTTGTGCATGATAGATTTCGTGGATGAATTTTCCTATATGAAGGAGAGGATATAACGACTCATAATTTAATCACTTTAAAAAATGTGAATATTTCATATATTTTTAAATAATAATTAATAAATATTATAACACTAATAAAACTTTTTTAAATAATAATTGGTGATGGTGAAATAATTTTCAAAATTTGTTTACAAAAATAAGTAGTTTAAAGAAAAATAGAAAATGTGACCAGAAATCATTTTCCAAATTTTGATTGTTCAGTATCTAAAAATTGTCGGAAACATTATGTACATCATAGTTAACATATACACGCATATAAAAATTATATATAATGGTTAAGGATATAAAATGGTAAATATGTCTTTATTTAAGATAATATAAGGAAGATGTGACATGGAATACAAGCTTAACTGTAAATTTCAACTTAAGGTACATGAAAACCCTTATTATCCATTATTCTTTCAAATGTTAGTACTAAGATGTGATGGAATGGTGGAAATATGTGTAAGAGGGGGAGTAACGTGTGTGAGAAAAAAAGGAAGGAAGAGAAGTGATGATGTGGAGCAAAATGAAAGGAGGGTATGTAAAGAATGGTATTTTTATAATTTGCATATTACACTTTTTTTTTAAAACAATTCTCAAATTTACCTTTCATTTTTATCATTTCTTTCTCTTATTTTCTAAACATCCATCTTTCTTTTCAAACTTCCATGACTTACACAAAGTTTTAAAACTAAAAAAATCACTTCTTTTAACCTTTTCCCTTAAGAAAAATTGTAAAAACCTCGTGCTTTCTTCTCTACACTTCACATACTTCCGACCAAGACCCATATCTCCTCAAAATCATCCTTGGCCTCCCCTATAGCCTATGGTCGAACCACTCTATCCCATGTAGGGTCCAAAAATCCAAACTGTAGAGAAGGAAAAGATAGACCTTGTGTTACTACAAGGCGTAGTGGTTATTCAACTATGTTTGGTTGCATTTTGGTGAGCAAATTTCACCTTTTTCAATAAAGTTGTGAACTTTGTTTTTATAATGCAAATATATGTTATCACTTATGTTAATATGTATTTAAAAGTGACCAGTTCTTGGCTTGCTTACCACTTTAAAAATTGACATCTTTGGTAATTAGTAAGGGATTTGAGCTTAGTTGAATAAGTTCAAATAAGTACATAGGTGATGCCATCTACATATTCTACATTTGTCATTTACTTTTGTTTCTATGCTCACACTTATACTATGTGATGCTTGGTTAAATAAATGGCATGGAGAGCGTTTTCAAGAATGTCCGTATAGCGACTATTGCTATATCAGCACTTTTGAAACCAACATCACTTTTGGAATCTTTAGTTTAAAATTTGTGCTTGGGTTTCACAAGGTTAATTAATTACTTTAATAATGATGGATTAATTTTAATTAGTCGTTTTTACTAATGATGATTAAGTTTAATTAATTATTTAAATAATGATGTGAATAAGAATAATTAATCATTTTACTAATGAGGTTTAAAATTAGTTAATCATTTTAAGTAATGATATTTAAGGATAATTAAATATTTAGTTAATGATGTATTAAAGTTAGTTAATCATTTTACTAATGATGTTTTAATATTAATTAATCATTTTAATAATTACATTTTATTTAATTAATCATTTTAAACAATGATGTTTAAAATTAATTAATCATTTTAATATTGATGTTTAAAGGTTAATTAATTATTCTAATAATGATGTTTTAAAGTTAATAAATCATTTAAACAACAATGGTCAACATTAATTAATTATTTTAAATAGTATTGTTTGAAGTAATTAATCAAGGTTAAGGTTAATGAATTATTTTAAATAGTACTTAATTAATTATTTTAAGTAGTGTTATTTTAAATACTCGGATTCTCGGTAAAGGTTGGCGGGGTCTGGCTTAGAGGTTTCCGAGAGCCATTGCAGTCCTCAAGTATATTCTACAGGTACATTTTCGGTAAGAGGGTACACCTTCCTAGTTATTTACTAGAAAATTACCATTTCCTTTCCTTTGATTTCAAATTTTTAAATTTACCTCCTTTTGCATCAGGAAGTTTTGTAAGAACTTTAAAATGTTGAATTATTTGTATCCACTGCTGTGATTGGATGTTGTTATTGTGAGGGAAAACTCGCTCCATAGGTGGTGGCATGATCTTATATATTATGTTTATGTCCACCCTTTTGTTTAGATTTTTTTCTCGTACCAAACTTATCATATGACATGAGTTGTTAGTTTTCTCTAAACTCTTAAGTACTTAATTATATTTAAATAGTCCGAGAGTAGCAGATTCCCTTGGGCTTTTTAAAGGCGCTGGACGAGTAAGAGACTCCTTTATCTATATAGTTATTTATTTCTGTTGTATGATTATGTATGAATATTTTGTATCATAAAGTATATAGTTAGAATGTATAATTTCCTAGTTTAATTGTTGTAGTACTTTTATGTAACTCTAATAGCTTCATGATAGAAGTAACCTGATGTACTATATTATTGTTGTATTATATGTGACCGTTCCAATGTAAGACTCTGTTCCGATCTATTCTTTTATGTTACCTTACGACAATTTATTTTTGAATTCTTAGGTGGTAGCACATGAACATCGAGGTTGTGTTAAGTGTCTTTCTCAAAGGTCAGAAAGGTCGGTCGTCACATTAGCCACTTTAAATGGATTCATAGTCAATCAACGAATAAATGCATTCCTTTTTCGATAAAATCTAGAAGAAGAATAAGAATTTTCAGTGGATACAGGAATGTTATAAGCTTTTGATTAAACATTGGTACTGTTATGAGTACATCTGCACGACTAATTATTAAAGGAAAGGTTACCATAAAGTGATGAAAGAATACCGTTGGACACCATGAGGTACTAAAAAATGATTACTTACAAGAAGATCTAATGGCCACAAGACCAGTATGGAGAAATTATTTGAATATGACCATCCAATGCTTCAAATGGTTGTCCTATATGTGAATAAGGGAGCACACGGGTCCCTACGGATTCTGGTTTAGAATCGAATGAAATTTATAACATAGAAACTTAAAAACATAAGAAACATTACAATGTAAGAAGTTTTCGATTTAATGAAATAATTACGAGAATGAGTAAGAACCTCAGTGGAAATCGTAAAATGAAATAAACACATATGTGTACCTATGTATGCATGTATGTTATTGTTAAGTATATTGAGTATTATATATATTTATTTAATGCACGTGTACTTTCTCTCTTTAAGCCAATAATTCCTTTCCTCATCCAAATGTACTATATTCCTCTGTTTCTTGCATGCACCATCAACCTAACATCCATAACCAATCTCTATAAAAGGCATAGCTCCATCATGCAACAACTATTGAAAAAATAAAAAAAAATATAAAGAGAAGAAGTGAAACGTAGAGGAATAAAAATTGAAAAATTCAATAAAGTATTGCCCATATTTATGCAGACCGTTTATTTGGTTGATCAACAAATTAATATGACTTACAAGATATAATAATTATTAGAAAATAATCTGGTTAGAGTTAGCAATGAGAGATATGAGAGGAACAGAAGTGATTGATATAGGATCTACTCTAAGTGTTCCAATCAGTGGGGCTACTCTCTGATGAACTTTCAATGTTCTTGGAGAGTATATTGATAACTTAGCTCCTCGTCATTGCTTAATAGTTTTCTATTGAGCTATAACATATAGATTTACTCAAATTGGATCGGTGATTGACTTCTAGGTTTCATCATAATGGTTACTTCCAGTTGAGCAAGTCAATAGTTGAAATCACACAATCTGCCATCTTGGGTGCACCACTCCACTGCTTTGCCTGGAATAGGGAAATTGTATTACTCTCATACAAATTAATTTTCATGGTTTAGGATGCTCCTATTTAGCTTGACACTACTATGAGAATCTACTTTTCTTTCTTTTTCTCTGTCTACTAAGAAGTTTTGGTTCGTTCGGTTGTCTCTGTCCTACCATGGATTTAACGGTAGTTCGAGCGGTTGAACTATTCGAATATCTCCAGATCTATGCTTATTTCAAATATTCTAAGCATTTCGTTGCTTGGTGCTCCCTTTCTTGTCTATTGGTGCCTAAGTGACCACCGTAAACTTTCCTTGTTTGAATCTCACTATTAATGTAAAGGCTATGGCATCTTAACTACTACTAAATGGAAGGATATTTTCAACGTCTAACTAAAAAAATTATATACTTGTAAATGCCTGTGACAAAGTTAATATTATTTCTTTCTCATTCCTTATATTGAATTTTCCATTTTTTGTTGATAAATAATTATCTACAAAAGTTATTTTAATGAACATGTCACAGCTGAATACTCTTTTTCTTTAAATTTAAAGATGGGAAACTAGCCAAATATTTTTTAGTAGGAATTTGTTTTAGTCGAACTAACTGATTTAGGGAACCATTTTGATTTTTATCATTCAAACTCCAACCGATCGAATGTTAACTAATCCAACATCAGCTAATCAAATCTCAGTCGAACTAACTTGAATTGAGTAAAAACTACAATCCATGAGTAGTCAATATTAACCTAATTTTGCTCTTAAATGGTGGAATTAAGAAATTTCACCCGAAATGACTTTTAGGGGGTACTTTAGGGAGTTTTCAATACCTAGTGCCTTCATACTTCTATAAATACCCCTTAATATCCAACATTTGTGGGATCTACTAGATATATGCCAAGCACCAAATAAAATTTCATAGCAATTTCTCCATATTTTCTGATTTGAATGTATTACGATTGGCTGTGTTCAAGATAAGTAACAACAATAAAGATATTACAAAAGATGTAGGTTATAGATTGCCAAACCACTATATATTCTATTGTTTCGTTTAATTTTCCTACACTATTCTTCCATTGTTTCATCTGTTATTGCTTATTAGTACATATTGTCTATGATTTTTGATTTGAATTAGGTTTGATATTTCTTATCTTTTATCCATTGTTTGATAGTATGACATACTAGAACGCAATTTTTCACTAATAAAAGATCCAACTCATTTGAAAATTAGCTCTAAGACCACTTTTTAAGTCTTAGGCTTTACCATATCTCTTATTCATGGTGTTTGGTCATTTTTTAGCCAAATAGTTTTTGTGCTTTCACCCACCAACTAGAAAGTAGGGATCAAAGAAGACGCTATTGGAAGGAGAACATTCAATGCACGTGAGCAATTAGGCCGAAACATTTGTATCTCACAAAGGATGAAGTCGAAGCCATGATTACAATGGAAGCCTCCTTGTTAAATACAACCCAATTCAAAGCTGCAACAGCTGTTTTATGCTAACACCAAGAACGGATTGTTCATGTAGCTGCTGTGTCCAGAATCAACAAGAAATGAAATTCTACAGGAAATTAAAGAAGAACCCAACAATAAAATTGGAATACGCTTATGTTAAGGTGAAAAGCTCACGGTCAACCCAGTTGGTGAAGGAAAGTCAGACGATAAAGGAAAGAGAAAGACGGACAATAGGATTGGAGTGAAAATGATTCAAGGGAAGTCAGGGCAACGTTCCCCGCATTAAGGTTACCAATACTAAAAAAATATCGCACAACTTGAGACTTTATGGATTACAATGAACCCTGGGTAAGTGAGCTAATTAAAAGTAAGAAAAATTCAGATAGATACTGCATCTTTCACAGGCTAGGTGATATACCAAACAAAGAAAACACTTAAAATATCCAATTGAAAAGCACACCAAAGAGAAAGGGTTATTACGGTACATCAAAATCCACCAACTATTGATTAAAGTCCTCTTATGCATCCGTCACAACAATCAATGCCATAGATAGTAACTTCTCAAGATGACTTTAGCTGAGGAGATGCCTAGATATTCTTTGCTTAAAGGTACAAAGGAATGCCTTTTAGACTCTTTTCATTAGAATAAGGTTTGAGATGTAACTTGGAACACTTGCACATACATGGGATCTACAAATAGATCTCATAGGAATGCTCTAGGTAGAAAGTATAAGGGATGCACTTATTCAGACCCATTAAATTTGAATTTATTTCATGTACTTTATTACAACATGACAACTTTGTTGATGTGATTAAATTAATAGCTTTGGTTTTAGAACTAATAATTTTTTGTGTATGTGATATTCCAACATTATAGTTTTAATGTATGAAATCGTTTTACATGATTTTCCTCTTTAAAAGTAACCCAACAGAGTTCTAGATGCAAGAATGAACTCCACTTCGCCGGTCCTCATGGAATAAGCTCCCCAGAATCGAGGAAAGGCAGTGAAACCATCCTGTGTGCTTAATCAAGTAAAGCGATGGAGTGCACCCACATATTTGAAGGATCCATGGACAAATTTCTATACCATTTGTTAAAACTTTCACAAATCCCTTCCTTTCGGTGAGCAACAAGACAAGTTTATTGTATGCTTCTTAGTCCTCAAACCATGAGTCGACGAGTGGTTAAATGGTTTCTTAGATGCTTTTTGACCTAGAAGCCATGCCTTCCTTTTTCCATCAAATGAATGAATGGCCTAATCGAATGCCTCTGGAATTGAAAACCCTTCACAGATAGTAATGGACATAGGTATGGTTTGAAGATTAAGCACTCTGTCTAAACTCCATTGGAGATAGTGGAGTATAATCTCTAAACAAAACTATACCAAAGATAACGAAGTATAGACTAATTAAATTTTGGCAGAGATAAAGGAGTATCATAGATAGCAGAGTAAAACGTAACTTTCCTCCTCAAAATGCATGGTACTCCCCCCATATCTCCCTTGCATTATCTAGCTAGCATCAATACCTTACCTCTACGAAGGGCATTTCTCCAAGATGGAGCATCTGTTGAAAAAATGAGAAAGAAATTATAAAGAGGAAAGGAGAAATGCACAAAAGAAAGAAAGTGAAAAAGAAAATAAAGTACAGCCCATATCTATGCCTAACCATTTATTTGTTTTGGTACAACTATTTGACTATCGAACCAAATATTTGACTGGGTAGGATTTAGTTATACTCAAACCAACATCAACTGATCTAACACCAACCGATCCAACCTTAACAGAAACAACATGGTCCAATCCAAAAACTACATTCCATAACTTAGTCAATATTGACCTGTTCTTACTCCACAAAAGGTAAATCTTAATATATTTTTCCCAAAACAATATTTGAGGGATATTTTGAATATTTTTCATCACCAAGAGTCTTGATGATACTACTATAAATATTATCTAACATCCTACACCTATTGGATCAATTGGATAATTGCCGAAACTTTACCGGATTTAATTCCAAGCCAATCTCTTCATATTTTCTAATTAAATGTATTACAATTGATTGTACTCAAGATAAATAACAAACAAATAAAGATCAAAGTAGGTTTAGGCTAGAGATTGTCGATCCACTGTAAATTTTGGTTTATCGTTTAATTTTATGCATTATTATTTCATACTTAATCTTTTTTTTCAAGCATATATTGCATGTGATTAATGATCTGAATTAAGTCAGAACTTGATTTTTCTTATCTATTATTTGTTATTTGGATAAGTGTTAGAATTTTTTTATTAGAGATCCAAATCCTCATAAAAACAACGCTAGGATCATATTCAGGGTCCTTGACTCTACCGTATCTCTTTCGACGTGTTTGGTCCTTCTTGATCGAGAAAAATATATTTGTACATAGTTGATTAGACACTTAATTTTATCCAAATTGGTTGATGGAGAATATAAATTTATATATATATAGTAGTTTGATCCAATGATAGATTGAAAAAAACAGTCTATTACATAAGTAAAAGGCTAGGTGGACGCCAAGTGAGATATCCACAAGTAGAGAACTAGATTATTGCCTATTGGTCACATCAAGGAAGCTTATCTTGTATTTTTAAGCTCATCCAATGAAAGTCTTTTTTATTACATGCTTCTACTGTAAGTCTTACTTAGTATACAACATACTACAAATCAACATATATTCGGTGGTTTAAATCATATTACAAAGGATTCGAACCTATGAGCTCATTGATTGAAGTTAGAGCTCATAACCTCTACAACAGTGGTGATAAACTCATCCCATAAAAATTCTTTTGGACTGACCAAACAGAATGATATTTTGAAGGATAGGTAATATCAACATGACTAGTAAAACCGACCATTGAGTCAACCTAATATGACATTAGTTATATAATAGGAAAGTCAATTAAGGTCTGGATGTTCATAGATTTTTTTGGTAGAATGCTTTGGTTGAGATAATGAAGCAAAGAAAAATGATAAAGGAGGAAAGCCAATATAGAAGTTGTTTATCTATAGAGCTTCTACCAAACAAGGGTACGAGGAATGATATGTTATAACCATCTTTGGTAGCGCTACATCTTTAGTGAATTGATGAAGTTTGCAACAAAAAACAACGTGTCTAAATATAAATCTCTTATCATGAGAATGAAAATGACAGTGAGCCTAGCACCATGCCAAAAAATGGCATTGGATGATAGATATGCTCCATTGTCTGAAAGCATATCTATCTATCATTAAATCTGCCATCATCTCATTGCACATTAGACCACATATATTCGTCGTCTCATATGAACTAACGCAATAAAAAAGTCATATATTGTCAGATGTTATAATATCATTCCCTGAATTACCTATTAGACAGCATATAAGTGTTGACTAATATTGTAGAGTATAACAGTCTATGATTATTGTTTGATGATAATAAATATTTTATTTAGAACTTCATATTTATTCAAACAAATATTTTATTTCATTTTAATTTCAATAATACACATTGAGCTTCCTATTAGATTGCGGAATAGGGATCTTAAGGCTAAATTAACACTAGAGGGGGATAGTGTTTTCTAATTTATACGAATCTTTTGAAATTATACTTAGAATTTTGCAATTATTAACCACAGAAACAATCATAGAATCAAAACACAGATAAAAGTAAACGAAGTAAAAGTAAAAGAAAAGAGCACATCGGGATTTTATACTGGTTCGAAATAACCAACATCCAGTGTCGTACAATTCCTTATACGGATTACTTTTCAACTACTAAATGCAAATACAATCTCGATTTCAAGGCTACGAGACGAACCCTCCAGAATCCCGACCTTTGGGTAAAGTCAATTGAATTCTGGCTACAAGCACACGTACTAGATTTACGGGCTACTAAGCACATCCAATTTATTTACAGACTCATCTTCAATCTTGATTACAAATGATCATATTACTCTTGAATAACACTTTAATCTTGATTGGAGTGAGAGAGATGATAGAAATCAGAGAGCAGATGATAGAGAATCAAACTAATGTTGATTGAGTTTGATTCTAATTGAAATTCGGCAGAGTATGGTTATATTTTTGTTTAGAAAATGAAAGTGGATAAGGAGGAGAGAAGAAGAACTAAAATTAATTATCAAATTTGTTGGGAAGACAGGTATTTGTAGAGAAATAATGGTTGTGTCCATTCGTGAATACATACGACGAATAACCACTTCTTTTGAAATTTGATTTTCGAAAATCACGGCTAGTATATAGGCATATAAGGTTAGAGTATGTCGACGTACTCTTTGTAATTATGAAAAACACTTTAAAAAATTGTTTTGGAAATGTATTGCTTGTAAAATAATTAAATATTTTGTAACATGCTTAAATATAATTTATACGCTTTTAAATCATAATAAAACTTGAGTAAAATTATATGATAAGATTTTTAAAACATAAACCAATATAAATCATAATTTAATAAAAACAATAACTTAGTAAAATATCAAAAAGTTAAAATAATATTTATAAGCATTAGAAATTGAAAACTATTTACCAATTGTTTTGAAAAGTATATTTATAAACCTATTTAAAAATAGAGAGAGATGAGACAGAGATCAAGTATTATCAGAATTTTAGCATAAATCTACAACTCTATAACTTATGTGGAATATCTTAAAATCTTGAACTCTTCAATACTCATGAGTCTTCATTCTCTAGATCTTGAGTCTCTATATCGACATCTTGACTTGATACTGTATAGTCTTCTTAAATAATTATCTGTCTAATATCCTACGCTATATAATATATACCTTGATAAAACATTAGTATTTATATTTGATATGATTTCCTAAAATTTTTGTCATTAAAACCAATATCTCAGGTACTAACAATCTCCTCTTTTTATGATATTGATAAGTTTTTATATAAAATATAATATAGTCCCCTCTTAATCTATGCCTAATACATAAAATTCCCCCTTAATCTATGCTTAGTATTTTATTTTTTTCTCCTCCTTTGCCATCAATAAAAATAGCTAACTATAACTATAATTCTATCCTTTACTCTTAATAGTAAATCTAACTCCCCTTAAGTAAACACTATATACACATAATGATATAAATATATATAGAAACGATAAGTGATATAAAATATAAAACGACAATAATATGTATAAGAATGATAAGCTAAGCATAAGTCATTAGTAGTAATCAAACCATACTATATATTCATTCAGTCATCATATTTACAAACCAATCAATCCATATACACAATAAAATCAAATTAAAGTTAAACACACACTATTCTTAAATTAAACGAAGAAGAAGTCCTATTATAATGAGAATTCTTAATGATACGAGACTTATGAATAGGACAATGAGGATAATGAAGATAAAGTTTCCCTATTGTTCGAGGAGATTTTCGTCGCGGTCGAAGCATACTTCTCCCACGCAATGAACTTCGTCGTCATCCTCTATATGTTCTTCCTCATCTTCTATATGTTCTTCCTCATCTTCTTCTTCCTTTTCTTCTTCTTTTTCATCTTTGTTGCTTTGAAAAGGATCATGGCTTGCCAAATTTGTGGAATCACCTTTGATAACTATTGGATTCATAGGGTGATCCAATAGATATTTTAGCAAATTACGTGGAATTCTACTCTATTTCTCTAGTTCCTTTTAATACGGAGTTATATGACTTGAATTTCAGCCAACATCTCTATAACATTCTTTATTTCTCCCTCCAATTTGATGACTTTGGCCATAGTAGTGGTTTGGAAGGGTCCGAGGGTAGGAGAATGGAAGGAAAATGTTGAATTTTGGTTGGGTATTGAAGAGGATGCCACGGTTTATTTAATTCAGAAGTTTAGAACCGAGAAAATGCAGAAAAATGGATAAGAAAGTCGAATTATGGTGTTTATATAACCACAAAATAAAATTTTATAGGAAAAATTTTAAAAATGATTTTTACCGTTAAATTTTGACGTATAGGTCTCATGTATGTCGATATACATGTAAAATTTTTGTTTATTTTATTTTTCTTGTAGATTATGTAATTTTATGTTACTATTTTTAATTTTTTATAAAGAACATATTCTTAATTCCTTCTTAACTTAGTAAAGGATGTTTAATTCAATGGTTTAGTTAATATATCACCTGTAGTCAGTATTTATAAATTTCAGTGATACTATTTCTTTATTTACATTATCTCTTAGAAAATGATGTCTCATATCAATATGTTTAGTTCTAGCATGATGAGTTGGATTTCTAGATAGACCAATCCACTCATATTATCGTAGTATATTGGTGATTTAGTAGAATTGTAATGGTAGTTATAATTTAATATTGTAAATTAAAATAAAATTGGATATTTTATATTAAAATTGGAGATTTTAAATTGTTTATTTGGAATAAACAATGAATTTAGGAATTAAATTGTGAAAATAAAATTTGGAGCTTTATTTTATTTTGTTTGGATTGAAAATTAAATTGTGGAAATTAAATTTTAATAGTAGTAGTAGTCTTGCTATTACCGCAGTACCAGCTTCTGTTCATGAATTTCTTTTGTAGTTTTTCTTTGTTCGAAATCAGTTCATATTGCTACATTGAAAGCATGTAACTTTTGATTCCGACAACAAAATACTGCAGGGTTTCTTTCATTTGGTAGTTGCATGTTGATCTTGGTCTTCGTAAATTTTGGTTGAAAAATATTGTCATTTGGATGTTCAAAATAGTAGTAGAAAATCAATTCAAACCCATATTTTTGCCTATAATAATCTGTGAACATACTAATGCTGTTGAAATATATTCTTCTTTTTTCGTAGTTAGGGAGATGGTATTTTTCTTTTCACCAAACCAGGAAACCAAAGATTGTCCCAGAAAGTGACAAGTTCCACTTGTAGTTTTTCGTTCTGCTTTACAAGTAGCATAATCATCATCACTATATGAAATTAGTTCAATGGAGCCATCTTTTGGATAAAAAAGTCCATTGTCTAATGAGTTGTTAACATATCTTAAAATTCATTTTACATATTCTAAATGAGTTTCTTTAGGTTGGGATTGATATCTTGCACAGAGACAAACACTATGCATTATATCAAGTCTACTAGTAGTTATATAGAGTAGTGATCCGATCCTTCCTCTATACAATTTTTGATCTATGTCTTTTGAGTTTTCTTCTTTATTTAACTTTTCATTAGTTGCCATTAGAGTTGGTTAACGAATAGTATTTGAAATACAAAAATTTCTTAACTAAGCTTTTAACATATTTTTCTTGGCTAATAAAAATTTCATTACTTAGTTGTTTAATTTGTAATCCTAGAAAATAATTTAGTTCTCCAATATGACTCATTTCAAACTCCTTAGCCATTATTTCTAAAAATTCCTTATTTAAATTTTCGATGGTAGATCCAAAAATAATATCATCTACATATATTTGTATTAATTGAATATCGTTTTTATTTCTTTTAATAAGCAGAGTACTATCTGCTTTGCCTATTTCAAAGTTTGATTGTAATAAATAGGATTTAAGTCTATCATACCAAGCTTTGAAAGGCTGTTAGACGACGGATTTTCTATTGACTAGAAAACCGTCAAAAAATATAATCGTTATAAAAACTTCAAGCGTGAGTACAAGTCGATCCGCAGGGAAATAATTAAATCCTAATAATACTCGATCAAATTAGACCAAGTCTTTAAAATTGTTTTAAAATAGAAAATTGTAGAAATTAACCTAGAGTAAAAAGTGAATAAAACTGATATTAAGGAGCAATTTAGAGGCAAACTTACTTCCGAACATTTACATAAATCAATAGAAAATTCATTTATAATCTCTCATTAAAATAATTAGTGGAAATAATTGATGTGTTTAATATAAATATGGTTTATTTGTGTTATTAGTTAGCACAACTTAAACCATCAAACTCTAATACACCATTCAAACCCACTTATCAACTCTCATGAAAATGATATGAAATTAAAAATAAAATCTATTTTAAGCAGATCTATTTACTATGAATTAGTAACATAGATCATCAAATTTTGATTCTAGTTTGACTTTCATTATCAAAATCATTTAGGCAAATGATTAAATAATTTATGTTTACAATGGAATAAGCATAGCCTATTTGAGAAGTCAATATAGACTATCAAATACACTAAAAAAGAGATATAAACCAACATCGTTCAAAGTTTCCATTAAGCACAAAAGAGTGATCATAAATGAAATTATTATGTTAATTGAATATGTTTCATTAGAGCTTCATTACCCCTAAATTGAAGGAGTTTAGCTACTAATATTTGAATATGGGTTAACAAAAATGATTTCAACATTAAAAAAAACAAGGAAAAATGAGAGCTAATTAAAAGAAAAGAGAGTTAACTACTTGCAAATAAAACTAAACTAATTACAAGAATTAAATCTATGCTACTAACATGAAATAAGAGAAGCATATACTAAGTAGGAGAGCATGGGAAAAAAATAGCATGAAAAAAAAACATAAAATAAGAATTTCATGAAAGTAAAGAATAAGGCCATGAAGCCAATAAAGATATATTTATTTATCTTTTATTTGTGGCTACAATATTGCATGAAAAGAAGAAGAAGATTACATGAAACATAAAGGGTATATATACATTCTTAAAACCCTATTTCATATTTTAAGGGACTACCTAAAATGTCCTTGAGAAAGTGTAACCTCCAAGTAATCATTAGGGAAATAATTAATCCCCACTAACATGCCTTTAAGCTTCCATTAACATGTGCACATGCTTTTGATTATGGACCATATATTAGTGGATATGTTGGCTCCTTCATGTTGCATGAATTCTTTTATTTCCTTTCTTCATTAGCTTTCAGCATGTGTGCATGCACTCACCCAAAAAACCTCTTCATATATGCACTGCATTTCCTATAAATAAAAAATAAAAATGTGAAATAAATTTTCCCAAATTAAATTATACACAAAATTACTATTTTAACCTCCAAATAAAGATGAATAAATAATGATTTGAAAACAATTTAAATTTTGGTTTAAACATGTAAAACACTCAAATATGCTCATTTATTTAATTAAAAGAAGATTAAATATGGAAGTAAAAATATACACTTTTATATGCTCATCAAATACCTCCACACTAATCGTTTATTTGTCCTCGAATAAACTAAAACTAAAATAAATCCGTTTTCGTAGGAAACATGATCGCGTTGAGCATATGCAACCAGCCATTAAACCTCTAGGTGTCTCTAGTAGTACAAGTGTTGTCTCGTGAGAGTTTTCAGCGGATACTACCCATAAAATCCAGATGCGATATGCAAAGTCTAATGCGACTACATGAAGCAAGTTTTCAACAATATATACAAATGAGGAATTTACTCTTAAATTGACACAAGTAAGTTAAATATAAGTTTTGATCATTATTAAGAAATTTTAGTCCTTTTACTCATCAAAACTTCCAACAAAATTTAAGTTATCATCACAATTAGTCTCTAGATTAGCTAGTTGTTTCAGTTGATAACATAGTGCAACTATGAAATGAATCCTTTAGTTGATTATCAAAGTTTTGTAAAGTGATTTTATTTCTTTTGAATAACAAGTCAAGTCAAATAAGTGAAGATAGTGCTTGGGTTTCGATTGCTTTCTCTCTCTCTCTTTTAGAAAAGTATTAACAATATACTTATTTACACACTAACTCAGATAAACTGAGGCCAGATACCCCGATCATGCACGGTCTTTCGGGCCTATATGAGAAGAGTACAAAGCATGGCAAGTGTACACACTTCCGTATGAACACATGACTCTAGTTGTTTATTATTATAATTTTAATTTTATTTACATACACATAACTCAGATGAACTGAGGCTATATATATTGATCATGCACTGCCTTTCGGGCTTATGTGAGAATGGTACAGAGCATGTCGAGTGTACATACTTACGTGTGAACACATGACTCTAGGTGTTTCTTATTGGTATAAATTATGTTTTTTTTGAAAAGAGAGAGTTATCAAAAATCATCTTAGCACCACTTAACTTCGAAGATTAAAAATGTTATCATCTTTATTTTAAATTAACCACTCTTTTAAACGAAGATTACAATTAGGATATACTTCATAATTATCATCTATGAACCTTCCTATATACTAGTTAAACCATATTTACTTGTAATCAAATTTTTATTTTTATTTTTGTTGAGGCAAATACTTTTTCAAAAATTTCAATTTAATAACCAAAACGTATACTTATCATATCGTGTTCCTCCAAAAGTAAATCAATATTGCTAAAATGAAAATTTTGTTTTGGAATTTTTTTTTTATTATTTGGAAAGAGAATGAAAAAATAAATCATGAAAATTCAAAATAAACATGAGACTCCCACCAAACTTGATTTTGACCGTGCCCCCACAATAAATACATGATATAATGAATGTAATGGAGAAAATATGTACATATTTAAAAGAGAGGGTTAAAATTTCTTACTAGACGTAGTGCAGCTCATGAAGAATCATGAGATCCTCCTCTCAATCACTCGCCAACTCCAATTAAAATTTAAACGATGACCATTTACTTTAAAAATCAATAAATCCCTAAGGTTTTTTATTTTTATGGCACCGCGTGGAAAAATAGTACGTAAAACATATGATCCAGTCCACCTTGATTTTAATTTCTCAAGGAACAAATGAATTCGAGAGTTATACAAAGAAATTTTGATTTGGCAAAAATATTTTCCTTAGGATTGACTTATCATGAAAAACTTTTGTTCTTTCTTTGTAAATTTTCTCGTTTTCATAAGCGTCATTCCTAACCGCTAATTCACTGGTTTGCAACTTCCTATTTTCGCCAGCCTTTTCAAGATCAAAATTTATGTTCTTAATTGCCCACAGCACTTTGTTCGAGTTCAATAGGTAATTGGCATGCTTTACCATATATAAGCGTAGAAGGAGACATCCCAAGATTGGTTTTATATGTAGTTTTGTAAGCCCAAAGCGCATCTGTAAATTTTAGAACTAATCTTTTCGATTTTTATTTATAGTTTTCTCCAAATTTTGCTTGATTTGGGGATCCGAAACTTCAACTTGGCCATAAGTTTGAGGATGATAAGGAGTGGATAACTTATGGATTATCGAGTATTTCTTCATTAGAGTTTCAAATGATCGATTGCCGAAATGGGTTCCATTGTCATTTATTATCATGCCAGGTGTTCCAAACTTGGAAAAGATGTTTTCTTTTATGAATTTCACAACAACTTTATGGTCATTTGTTTTACAAGGAATGGTTTTAACCCATTTAGAGACGTAATCAATAAGAAGAATGTAAGATTCGCAAAAAGAGTTAGGAAATGGTCCCATAAAATCAATACCCCAAATGTCAAAGATTTCGATCATAAGAATGGGGTTCACAACATCATGTTTCATTGAGAAATTTTTCCTAAAATTTGGTAGCGATCACAAGTACTACAAAACATAAATGCATCTTTGAAAAGCGTAGAACAATAAAAACCACATTGAAGTACATTTTCTGCTGTTTTCATAGGACCAAAGTGACCACCACAAGCTTGGTCATGATAAAACGAAAGAACGTCTTGATTTTGCAATCTAAAATGCAACGTCAAATGATTTGGTCGGAGCATTACCTAAATAACTATAGATCCCAATAGAAATACTTAACTTGGAAAAGAAATTTATATTTATTTCGATCAAAATGAAGGAGTTTCCTTACTGACTAAATAGTTCACTATATCGGCATACCATGGATCGACAGGAACGGAAAGGAGTTGTTAATCAGGAAAGTTCTCATCGATCGGTAAAGAAGGTGGTGCGTTTGGAAGACACAACAAATGATTAGCAATGACATTATCGGATCCTTTTTGGTCTTTGATCGCAAGGTAAAATTCCTGAAGTAATGGGATCCAACGGATCAAGCAAGGCTTAGCGTCCTTTTTAGTGAAAAGGTACCTAAGAGCGAAGTATTCAGTGTAAACAGTAATGTGTGACCCAATCAAATAAGGCTAGAATTTTTCAAGCGTAAAGACTACTGCTAGAAGCTCTTTTTTAGTCGTTGTGTAATTGAGTTGAGCATTGCTAAGAGTCATGCTAGCGTAATAGATGGCACGAAGAATTTTTTTGATGCGTTGTTTTAAGATAGCACCAACCGCAATGTTAGACGAATCATACATTACTTCGAAAGGAAGATCCTAATTGGGTGAATAAATGATGGGAGCAGAAGTGAGTTCATTTTTAAGTCGTTTGAAAGTAGATTAGAATTAAAGTCAAATGGAACGTCTTTTCTATGAAGACTCGTTATAGGTCAAGCGATTTTGCTAAAGTCCCTCACAAAGCGTCGATAAAAATCAGTGTGTCCAAGAAATGAACAAATATCCTTGTTAGATTGGTAATGACTAGATTCACAATTACGTTAACTTTATCTTTATCTACCTCAATTCCTTTAACATGCCGGAGGCCAATGTCACTTTTGACCATGAAGTGACATTTTTTCCAATTTAGCGTTAAGCGTCTGTCCTTGCATCTATTCAGATTCAACTCAAGATGTGTAAGCACTCGAAAAAAGAGTTCCAAAGATGGAAAAATCATCTATAAACGCTTCCAGAAAGCATTCGATCATGTCGAAAAAGATGCTGACCATGCATCTTTGAAAAGCAGCAGAAGCATTGCAAAGGCCCAATGGCATACGTCGATATGAAAAGGTGCCAAAGGGAGACATGAAAGTCATTTTCTCTTGATTTTCAGGAGCGATTGGAATTTGGTTATAACTAGAATAACCATCAAGAAAGAAATAGAATTCATGGCCCGCTAATCATTCAAGCATTTAGTTGATGAAAGGAAGCATTTAATTTTTGATAATTGATGCAAACATGCCAACCTATTGGAGCACAAGTTGGAATGAGTTCGTTAGCATTGTTCTTGATAACAGCAAGTCAAGAATTTTTAGGCACGATATGAATTGGGCTAACTGGTGAACTATTAGAGATTGGATAGATGATTATATTATCGAGGAGTTCAAGAATTTCATCACGAAACACATCCTTCATTTTTGGGTTAAGCCTTCATTACGCGTCACGAACAGGCTTGGCATCATCATTTAAATGGATACGATGTTGAACGAGAGCGGGACTAATTCCCTTTATGTCACTGATCGACCATCCAATTGTTTCTTTGTTTTTCGATAGAATTGAAAGAAGGAAAGCTTCATGATCAAGAGAGAGATTTGAAGAGATTATGACAGGAAAAGTTTCGTTGTCACCTAAGTATGCATACTGAAGGTGATCAGGAAGAGGTTTGACTTTCAACCCGGGGGTTGCTTAATCAAAGAATTTGATTGAAGTTCCGATTCAACCATAAGGGTTCAAATGGAAGTGCATTTTCAATTTCATTACACCCATCTCGAAACTGTTGCTGGTATTCAATCTCGTGTTGGTTTCTAAGGTCAATTGTTTCGTTAACAAAATTTTCTTGAATGGAGCTAACTTCCAACATTTGGTTACGTGATTCATTTGATCGATTCTCTAAGTTGAAAATGTTAAGATCCAAAATGTTTCCAAAAGAAATTTTCATCGAACCATTTCGACAATTGGTTAAAGCATTTGAAGTTGACAAGAAAGGTCGGCTTAAAATCAATGGAATTTGACTCATCGGATTGTTAATGGGTTGTGTTTAAAGGACGATGAAATCAACGGAGAATATGAATTGACCAATTTTGATGAGTACATCCTCAATTCCTCCCGCGGGTTTCTTTATCGAACAATTGGCAAATTGAAGAGTTACTTTCATCAATTTTAATTCACCTAAACCAAGTTGTTAGTAAACCGAATAAGGAATCAAACTGACACTCACACCCAAGTCCAATAAGCACTTATTAATAGTTTAGTCTCCTATCGTGCACGAAATCGTCGGACATCCATGATATTTGTATTTAATGGGGATTGAATGAGACAATACTTTGCCATGACCAGCAGCTAAGAAAACTTTCTTGGGTACATGAGTATGTCATTTTTGAGCACACAAGTCGTTGAGAAACTTAGCGTATGTTGTGACTTGTTGAAAGATATCAAGAAGAGGGATGTTCACTTTCACTTGTTTGCACTCTATTTCCTACAAATAAATAAAATTGCGTAAATAAATTTTCTCAAATTAAATCATACAAAAATTACCATTTTACCCCCAAAATGAAGATGAATAAACAATGATTTGAAAACAATTTAGATATTGGTCTAGACATGTAAAATACCCTAATTTGCTCATTTATTTATTTAAAAGAAGATTAGATGTGGAAGTTAAAATATACACTTTTCATTATATTAGGTCTACTAGCAGTTATATAGAGTAGTGATCCAATAATTCCTCTATATAGTTTGTGATCTTTTGAATTTTCTTATTTATTTAACTTTTCATTAGTTGCCATTGGAGTTGGTTTACCAATTGCATTTGACATACCAAATTTCTTAACTAGGTCTTTAGCGTTGTGATATCCCGGAAATTTTGACAATATCAATTTAATAATCTTTATATAAAAATTAAATTGATTTGATGATAATTGATTGATAATATATGATTTGGTTTAATAATCTGATTAAATAAATATTTAATTGATCTTTTAAAAGGTTAAAATAAACGTTTCTATATAATGTGTATACATATATATTTGTATATATATATTATAGATAATCTTTGTTTGGAATTTAATAAATAAATAAAGTTTTTTTTTAAATTCTAATAATGTATTTAGTAATTGGGAAATTATGTTTTAAATTAATTTTAAATATCTCAAATTTATTTAAATTAATAATTTTATGGTTTGTAAATATTTAAAATAAAAGTAAAATTGTTTAAAGTTATATCTTAGTTAAATTTTTAAATTTAAATAAAAAGTTTGTTTTATTTTTTTAATATTATTTGATTAATATGATTTGGAAATATTTTATATAAGTTTAAAATACAAATAGCATATGGTTTAAATTTATTTATTAATAAAAGTGATTTATAATCTCTTTATAAATCATTTAAAATTTGTTAAATTGATTATTTTCAAGCCATATTAATAAATGTATCATTTTTCCATAAATATAAAAAGAATTAAAATAAGAAAATAGAATTTTCATTTTAAATTGAATAAATTGATTTTTATTTGGAATTCAAAGAATTAATTTAAATTTGGAATTGATTTTGAAATTCAAATTTATAGATTCTTTATAATATTTGAATAATTTTTAATTTATATTTTGTTATATTTACATTTTCTTTAAAATAAGAAATTTACATGAGTATATAAATTAAAGAAGAATCATTTATTAACATTTAAATATATAACTAAATTATATAAAAGACAAGTGTAACCTATTTAGTAATCTAAGCTACATGTGTTTATTTAAAAATAAGGAAACATGACAAGTGTCATTGTTTTTATCTTTGTTTTATTTTTATTAAAGTATTTTCAGCCCTTAAACCAATTTTTTTATTTTCCCTCATTCTCTTTTCAAAACCAAAGATAAATCAATCAAGAGAAAAATCTGAAAACTCAAAATTGCCTCAAAGCAAATCTAAAAAATTTCACTCCTCAAAATTTCAATTGCAAACCAATCCTGTAACAAGAATTCCAAACATGCAATTTTAAATTTCAACAAAAATCAAGTCTGCATTTGTTTTTACAACATGAAGATCAACTGCAGTGCACCTCTGGAATTAATCATCAGCCTAGTAAATAAAAGGGGCCCGCGTGCATATAATTTTGGGTCAAAATTTCGAATGCAAGCAACTTGGAAATTTGAGCAATCTCAAGTCTGCATTCTTATCAAAATTAAAAGATCATAGAACCTGCAGCATTTAATCAAAAAGGATAGGATTCAAAGCTTTTCAAAAAAATAATAAGGAGGCTGCCTCTATTAAAAATCAGGTGAGTAACATTTTTGTTAAATAATTTAAGTTTAACATGGTTGCATGATTTATTTCTGTGATGAGTATGACTTATGATAAGTAAGTTTATGTATGTATATCTATGAATTATCTGTAGATATTGGGATGAGATGTATGCATGTTTGCTAATATCTTTGACCCTCTGCTTCTAGTTTAATCTCAGTTTTTTTTATTTTTAATTTATACCCCTATCTCTGGATCTTGCCATTGTTATGATTTAAGTTACAAACAAAATTGTTTGTTGATCATAAATCTGAGAATAAAAATTTAATAAGGTAAATTAAATTCAAAACCTTCTCTGGAAATCAAAATGACCTGGAAACATGATTTTGTTTAAAAACATAAATTCCTTAATTTATTAATTTAAGATTATGATCTGAAATCCTATATGGAAACAAGATTTTTAAATCAGAAAACACAATTTATAGCTTAAGATTTTGGGGGCAGTTCACTTTTATTTGGAAAAGGTGAATTTGGGAAATTCTGTTGATTTTGGAATTTTGGGGGTTTGAAGTTTCTTCCGTTTGTAGTTGAGTGATCAGGCATTTCACAAAAATTATCAAATTGGGGAATAAATTTTTGGATTAGCAGCGGTGAGGGTTTTCGTTCTATAACCCTAGTTTTTAAACATGTTAGAAAGTAGGATCGTTCTCTCTCTCTGTTTGACCGAGTGTGAAGCCACTTTGGGGAAACGTAGCTGGGTCCATGACAAGGTTGTGGATGGAGTATCGACTCAAATGATGGTCGGAGGGGGAAGAACTCGCCGTTGACAGGTTTGGGGTTTTGGGGTGCACAGTATTTCCAGGTTTTAAAAAGGGAGGCTGGTCTTTGATTTTGGGCAATTGGAGATATTCTGATGATTTGGTGTTCAAGTTGGATTCAAGAGTTGTTGGTGGATGAGGATGATCATCGTTGATGATCGGAAATTGTCCATGGGCTATGTGCATGTGCACAGAGGTCATTTGGAGGTGGTTTTGATTTCTGAAAAATTGTGGAGGAAGTGTTCTCGAGTAATACTCGTGTTGCTTGAGGGTGTGACTCGAAGTCAGGTGGTTGATAACTCGAAGTAAATGGGTTCCTGGCTCGAGTAATTTTGTTAGTTTCAGATTTGTTTTCTGTAACCTGACAGTTTCAGGTTTATTTTTGAACTAAATTTAAAAAGAAAGAAAAGCCAAATTTAAACAAGAGTTGAAGGAAGTTTGTATATGAATTCAAAATGAATTTAAATTCTTGTTTCAAAATAAATAAACTTTATAAAATGAAATGTTTAACAATTGAAACTTGTTAACAGTATTTATAATGAGGTTTTAAAATCTAAAAAAAAATTAGAACAAGATTTAAATTTAAGTTACAAATCTGAATGGTAAAATCTGAATTCAAATATGAATTTGAATCTTAGGATTTGGAAGAAAATCAATTTATAAATTCTGATGTTATAATCAAGTTTGAATATTTTAGTATTTATAACATGTGTTTTTATAAATCTGAAATGAAATTTAAAACAGGATTTTAAATTTAAATTTTTGAATGTGAATCTGAAACATGATTTGAATTCTAGTTGAAATGAAATAAGATTTTGAATTTAAATGTTTCAAAATCATTTGAATATATTTAAAATATAATTTAAATTTATTTAAATTGATTATGGTTAAACTATTTCTTTTTAAATTTATCTTAAGTAATTCTTTAAAATGAAATAAAAGGGTTTAAATTCTTAAACATTGTTTAAGTTTAAATTTGATTTCATTTTTAATTTAAAATGGGGTTTAGATGAAATTTTAAAAGCAAACTATTTTCTTAAGTACTTTGATAATGATGATTTAATCATTAATGAGATTTATGTTTATGTTAAGTTAATTAGAACTTAATAATTTATAATTCATTAATTGATTAAGGTAATTAAGTTTTGTAATTAATTAATTTAATTAATTAATAATTTAGGCTTAATTAATTAAATAATTAAGGATTTTATTTAATTGAAGGATTAGTAAGTTAATTAAGATTGGTTTAATTTTAATTAAGAACTCAATTAATTAAATATGATTTGATTTAATTAATGATTTGAATTTATTAATCAGGTAATTAATAATTAATTAAGTTTTTGATTATCACTTGATTAAGTTAATAATTAGAGATTAATTAATGAGTTTTATAGATAATTAAATTTGTAATTAATCTTGATTAATTTCGGTTAATTACATTAGAAAAGTAATTAAAGATTTGTTATTAGTTAATGAAGGTCATTAACCCAGGATTATTTAATAATTAATTAATATGATTAATTTTAATGAATAATTGAATTAGTTAATTTAAAGATAATCATTTGAATTGTTTAAGTGAAATTACTTAATGAAAGTGATTAAGAATATTAATTACTGATTGTAATTAATTAGGTTTATTTTGATTAATTAAGTTAATTAATTAAGTTTAATTAATTTAAATTAATCACTGGTTGATTTGAGAAGAAATTACCAATGTAATTAAAAACAAATAATTACTTAGTGAAGTAATTAAGAAGATAAATTACTTGATGTAATTTAATTGAAGGATACTTGGATATTGGACTAGTTTTGGAATTCAATTACTTTGTGTACTTAATATGTAATTAGTATGTCGAATAATTACTTAAAGTAAGTAATTAATAATTAATTGCTTAGTATAATTAATTTGGCTTTTGATAATTGAGTTATTTAAAGATAATTAAGCGATGAAATTGATTAAGTTAATTACTTAATGTGATTAATCAAGAGTGATTAATCAATATGGATAATTGATAATTAATTTAAATAGGATAATTATAAATAAAATAATTTGGGATCATTAATTTAAATAATTAATGATGTAATTAAGGATTGATTCATAAGAACAATTAATCAATGAAGGAATTAATTAATGTAATTAATTAAGGATTAATGTAATTAATTATAATTAGTTAATTAATGAAGTAATTACAGGTTAATTACTGAATTTGGTTTGGAATAATTAATTTGTGAAATTAATTAGAGGTTAATTACTTGAATGTAATTAAAGATAATTAATCAAGATGATTAATTAGGGTAATTTGTTGAGGGTAATTAATTAACTGATTTATAATTAATTAAGGAATATGTAAGCAAGATTTATATGGATGAGTATTAATGTAATTTATTTTAAATTAATTAAGGAAGAAGTAATTAATTTAATTCATTTTAAATTAATTATAGAATGATGATAAATAAACCATTGCTTGTGAATGTTGATTGATACTGATTACCCTGAATGGTTGAGATCTCAGTTATGAGATAAGCGATGTTGTGTGATTTGGATGCTATGGTTGCATTGAGTTGATGATATGAATTATCTGTTTGGAATGATAATATGGATTATCTGCTGTGATGATAATGATGATTACCTATTGTAATGTTGTGTATATAGATAATATTGAATTGAATTGTTTTAAAACTTTAAAACAACTTGGACCTAAAAGACACGTTTTGGATTTCGATGAGAGCGGGATCGGGTTTCCATATCTGGATATCCGAAAACCACATCGATCCAAATTACGATAGGTCGTGAATCTCAAGTGAAGATGTAGATTCAGAGTGCAAGGGTTATCGTCGTTAACTCTGAGGGTGATTCCAAAATGAGTGTAACGAGATAATGCCTTTGGTTTCGTTCGAACCCGGAACGAACTTGTATGGATTGAATGCTTTATGCTTTCAGAACATCGTCAGGTGGACGATGAGCATTCTAAGAGATGTGTTCTCTAAAGGTAATCGTAGCCTCAAGCCTCATCAACCAGGAATGGCTAAAACAGGGGAGGTGCAGCAAGGCTTCGTGGGTAGCCCCCACTCGAGAGTGAGATTTACCCCTGTCTAAAAGTCCCTTTATATTCGGCTGTGTGGGCAGTTGGTTGCAAACAACTGCTGGGTTGTCTTGTTCGGAACTGTTCAGTAAGGAATGGTTCCGGCCTTTTATTGTAGGGGAGTTAGGGTGGCTCCTCAGTACGGTGATCTAGGCCACGTACTGTGACGAGCGGTACCCCAGTAGCCCTGCCATTGTATGGAACCCAAAATCCAATATACCAACGGATTTGATTATATTACCCACTTTTGTGGCTAGTAGCTAGAATTTAATAAATGTAACAATTTCGGCTATTTCTTATTTACTTGAAAACCCTAGACACTATTATAATATCACCGGATTTCCTATCAGATTTTTTGGTTAGCGTAAGGTAAAAACTTTTCCATGTTTATGTGTGGGAAGTCTTACGTGATACCTTTTCTTTTCAAAAGGTTTTAAAGGTTAAGCAACCTTAACCTGTTATTCACACCAGACCCATGTCTGACCCAGAGTTTATCTTTGTTTCATAAACTCTTGGGTACTCAATTTTTACGAGTAGCCAAGGGATTCGAGTTAGCTTTGACGAATAATGGAGGAGCAATGGAGCAGGAGGCTTCTGCGTTAGATATATAGTTTCCGTTGTGTATTCTCTGTGTTGTGTTGTATTAAGCTGTAAATACTAGACTAGTGTTTATAACTGTCTAGTATATATGTTGTGTATGTTGTGTATCTCTGGATGATATTGTATATTATGTAAATGCTTATGTTATTAATATAATTTATTCCTTCTGCTGTTGATATTCTAGTGTTGTTTCTTCTTTCTCTTCTTTCTTTTCTCTTTCTATCCCTTTCTTTCTTAATTCATGATACGTCTTTCTGGTTAGTGGAAGACGGGCCGTGACAATTGGTATCAGAGCATTAGGTTGAGTGAATACCTAGGCTCTGGAGTGGTGTCTATCTTGAGAGAGCGTATTTGTAAATTTTTAATATATTTATATATATTTATTTTATTTCTACCTGTCTGTTGGGTTACCTGTTCGGGTTTTCCAATATAGGTCATAAAGGTAGATTGAGGTAGTAGCGTGTCTGTAATGCGACTACCATTGGTTGGAGTTTGTATGTTTGAGGTTGGAAGTGCATCTGTCGAGACTGTAGACCTAATATCATCTCGAGTGAGCTTTGCAGTAGTGTAAGGACTTCATCGATCTCTGAAGGTAACCTGTTAAGATTCGGAGTTCATCTTTGAAGATGGATGAGTAGAGTTTGGATCTGTTGGCTGAGCAGAAGCGAGTGATGGTATCTTGATACCACAGGAAGTAGTAGCTGCGTGATGAGATGCAGTGACTATGGATATTTCCGAAGATGATTTCTTGGGAACAATTTTAAGGAAGTAGGTCTGCTTCGGTGTTGTGGCTGAGTTCAGCAGGGTGTTTCTGTTTGGTTTGAAGTCCGAGTTTCTCGAAGAGCTTTGGATTGGAAATTCTTTGGCATAGGTGTCAGCAGTGCGGCTCGGAGTGTTCTGTGTGTCGGCAGAGTTTTCTGGCTTAGCAGTTTACTGGAGGTGGAGTTCATAAGCAGTAGAGTAGATTCCATTTCTTCAAGTGAATGGCAAGACCAGCATACGCTGTTCTGATTGGTAAAGATAGAACAGTTTTCTTTGGATTTTAGTTGATTTTGATTCCAAAATGAGTGTAACGAGATAATGCCTTCGGTTTCGTTCGACCCCGGAACGAACTTGTATGGATTGGATGCTTTCAGAACATCGTCAGGTGGACGATGAGCATTCTAAGAGATGTTTTCTCTAAAGGTAATCGTAGCCTCAAGCCTCATCAACCGGGAATGGCTAAAACAGGGGAGGTACAGCAAGGCTTCGTGGGTTGTCCCCACTTGAGAGTGAGATTTACCCCTGTCTAGAAGTCCCTTTATATTCGGCTGTGTAGGCAGTTGGTTGCAAACAACTGCGGGGTTGTCTTGTTCGGAACTATTCAGTAAGGAATGGTTCCGGCCTTATGTTGCATGGGAGTTAGGGTGGCTCCTCGGTACGGTGATCTAGGCCACGTAATGTGACGGGCGATACCCCAGTAGCCCTGCCATTGTATGGAATCCAAAATCCAATAAGTACCAACAGATTTGATTGTATTACCCACTTTTGTGGCTAGTAGCTGGAATATAATAGATGTAACAATTTCGGCTATTTCTTAGTTACTTGAAAACCCTAGACATTATTATAATATCACCGGATTTCTTATCAAATGTTTTGGTTAGCGTAAGGTAAAAACTTTTTCATGTTTATGTGTGGGAAGTCTTACATGATACCTTTTCTTTTCAAAATGTTTTTAAAAGTTAACCTTAACTTGTTACTCACACCATACCCATGTCTGACCCGGAGTTTATCTTTGTTTCTTAAACTCTTGGGTACTGAATTTTTATGAGTAGCCAAGGGATTCAGGTTAGCTTTGACGAATAATGGAGGAGCAATGGAGCAGGAGGCTTCTGCGTTAGATATATAGTTTCCGTTGTGTATTCTCTGTGTTGTGTTGTATTAAGCTGTAAATACTAGACAGGTGTTTATAACTGTCTAGTATATATGTTGCGTATGCAGTGTATCTCTGACTGATATTGTATATTATGTAAATACTTATGTTATTAATATAATTTATTCGTTCTGCTATTGAGATTCTAGTGTTGTTTCTTCTTTCTCTTCTTTCTTTTCTCTTTCTATCCCTTTCTTTCTTAATTCATGATACGTCTTTCTGGTTAGTGGAAGACGGGACGTGACAAGCGTATTTTTCTTGGCTAATAAAAATTTCATTACTTAATTGTTTGATTTGTAAACCTGAAAATAATTTAGTTCTCCCATATGACTTATTTCAAATTTCTTAGTCATTATTTTTGAAATTCTTTTTTTAAATTTCCATCGGTAGATCCAAAAATAATATCATATACATATATTTGTATTAATTGAATATTGTTTTTATTTCTTTTAATAAATAGAGTACTATCGGCTTTGTCTATTTCAATGTTTGATTGTAATAAATAGGATTAAATCTATCATAGCAAGCTCTGAGAGCCGGTTTTAGACCATATTAAATTTGTCTTTAATTTGTAATGATTAGGTAATTTTTCATCTTCAAAAAGTGGAGGTTGTTCTACATATGCATCTTCTTTAATAAATCCATTTAGAAATGCATTTTTAACATCCATTTGATATAACTTTAAATTATTATGGTTACCGAAAGGAAGTAAGATTCTAATAGCCTCTAATCTTGCTATGGGTGCAAATGTTTAATCAAAGTCTATACCCACTTCTTGACAACTTTATGCAATTAATCGAGCTCTATTTCTTACAACCTCTTTTTGTTTATTCATTTTATTCAAATGTAGTTCCTATTGTAGACTTACCCTCAGGTCTTGGGGCCAATTCGCACATATCATTTCTAGTGAATTAATTCAATTCCTCTTGCATAGCAAGAATCCATGAATCATTAGTTGATGCTTTCTTTGGATTTTCAGATTCAACGGTCGAAATAAAAGCAATATTATTATTTTGTTTAATAGGTTTCTAGTTTTAACAACAGATTCAATATTTCCAAGTATATTTCCAATAGGGTGATCTCTTAAGTATCTAGTTCTTTTATTTAGATATGAATTTTCAGAATTATTATTATTATTCTCATTACTTCTAATTTTATTTGGGTTATCAATATTTTCTTCTTCATCAATATTTTGACTATAATTTTTAAAATTTTCATCAAATGTGACATGTAATGTCTCTTCAATAATATTAATTCGAGCATTAAAAACTCTATAAGCTTTACTTCTATTTGAATATCCAATGAAAATTCCTTTATCCGATTTAGCTTCAAATTTATCTAAATTATCTTTAGTATTCCAAATAAAACATTTACCACCAAATGCTCTAAAATATGATACTTCAGGTTTCTTATTATGAAATAGTTCATAAGGAATTTTTTAGTTAATAGTCATATTAAAATTCTAATTAATATACAACATGTAGTACTAACCGCCTCGGCCCAAAAATTCTTAGGTAAATTACTATCATTTAGCATAGTTCTAGCACGCTCTTGAATCATTCTATTTTTATGTTCTACCACTCCATTTTATTGTGGTGTTCTTAGAAATGAAAATTATGGTTTATACCTTTCCTGTTACAGAAATTCTCAAAATTATCATTCCAAATTCTCCACCATAACCACTTCGAACGGTTTTAATTTTCTGGACATTTGATTTTGATTTCGTTTAGCAAAGATCTTAAACATTTCAAAAGCTTCACTTTTAAGTTTTAAGAAAATCGTCCACATAAACTTAGAATAGTCATCTACGATTACATATACTTGTTTACTATGATTCATAGATTGCATTTGAGAAGGACCAAAAAGATCTAAGTGAAGAAGTTCAAGGGGATGAGAAGTAGAAATCATAACTTTTGATTAAAATGAACTTTTTCCAAGTTGCCTAATTGATACACATCGCATAAATGATTAACTTTGAAGTTTATTTGGCAAGACCTCAAACTAATTCATTTTTAGCAATTTTAGAAATAAGTTTGAGATTCAAATGACCAATTGCCAAATCCAAGGGTCACTTATCTTAGCCAAAAGATATAAGTTATCATTTGAGGTTTTCATACTTAATATATAAATGTTTCATTCCATAATATCTTCAAAGATAATGTTTGAATCATTATTTTCAATGCGACATTTATCTTTTACGGATTTATTTTAATACCTTTATCATGCAATTGACTAATACTTAATAGATTATGTTTTATATTCCTATCTAACACAACACTGGAAATAATAGGAGTTTTAGAATTACCGACATTGCCAAGCCAATCGAATATCCTTTAGAATAATTTCCAAAATTGATCGATCCTCCATCTTTGTAAACATTATCTTTCAAAATCTTCGAATTTACAATTATGTGTCCTGAACAACCACTATCCAATATCCATCTGTCCGTTTTGATATGTAGTGTCTGATTATTAGAAGTCTGCTCACTAAAAGCCATGTAATACATCTGTTCCTGCAATTCATTCCTTTTCAATAGATCACGTGATTTTTCCTAATGAATAGACACAAATCTGCGAAAAATTGTTATGATGATTTTACAAGTTATCTTTTTGAAAATAGCGTTTAAAGAATTATTACATAAAAACGTTTCAAAAATCAAATTATGAATACTTTGAAAACCAGTGATCTGAAATTAAATGTTAGATTGCGGAATAGAGATTTTATGGCTAAATTAACACAAGAGGAGGGTGAATAGTGTTTTCAAATTTATATGAATCTTTTTGAAATCTTTTGAAATTATATGTAGAATTATGCAAATATTAATCACATAAACAATCACAGAATCAAAACACAGATAAAAGTAAATGCTGTAAAAGTAAAAGGAAAGAACACACTAGGATTTTATACCGGTTCGGAGTTAACCTACATCTAGTCCCATATAATTCCTTGTATGGATTTCTTTTAATCAGTAAATGGAAATACAATCTCAATTTCAACGCTACGAGACACACCAAGAATCCCAACCTCTAGGTTGAGTCACTTGATTTATGCGCACAAGCACACCCATGAGATTTATGAGCTACTAAGCACACCAATTGATTTATAGGCTACAGTTTCACCCACAAGTGCAGTGATTGATTTGATAAAGTTTTACAGACTCATATCTTCAATCTTAATCACAAATGATCATATATGTCTTGAATAGCACTTTGATCTTGATTGGAGTGAGAGAGATGATAGAAACCAGAGAGCAAATGATAGAGAATCAAACTAATGTTGATTGAATTTGATTCTAGTTGAAGTTCAGAAGTATATGGTTATATTTTGTTTAGAAAATGAAAGAGGATGAGGATGAGAGAAGAAGAATGAAAATTAATTACTAAATTCATTGGGTAGACAGGTATTTATAGAGGAATGGTGATCAAGTCCGTTCGTGAAAAGATAGGACAAATAGACACTTCCTTTGAAATTTGATTTTTGAAAATCTTAGCTAGTATGTCGACATATAGGGGTAGAGTATGTCGACATACTCTTGGTAATTTTGGAAAACACTTTAAAATATTGTTTTGAAAACGTATTATTTTGTAAAATAATTTGATACTTTGAAAACATGCTTAAGTATAATTTGTACACTTTTTAATCATAATATAACATAAATAAAATTATATGGCAAGATTTTTGAACAATAAACCGATATAAGTCATAATTTAATAGTAGCATATCAAAAACTTAAAATTATATTCATAAGCATAAGAAACTGCAAACTATTTAAAAATTGTTTTGAAAAGTATATTTAATAACTTATTTAACAATAGAGAGAGAGAGAGATGAGAGAGAGACAAGTGTTATTAGAATTTTAACATAAATCTATGACTCTATAACTTATCTGAAATATCTTGGAATGTTGAACTCTTCAATACTCATGAATCTTCATTCTCTAGCTCTTGAGTCTCTAATATCAACATTTTGACTTGATACTGTCTGTCTAATATCATGCATTTGTATACTATATATCTTAATAAAGCATTATTTTATATGGTTTCCTAAAGTTGTTGTCATCAAAACCAATATCTCATGTATTAGCACTTCCACTATATTTCACACTTTCATACGTAACATTATTTTCACACCCTCATATACAATATATTTTTTACTCTCACTCAAACACTCGAATTTTATGTCTTCTTGCTTCTGCTTCAGTCTTCTACCTTGCCTATCAACAAACAACAACATGGTAAAAAGCAAAATGGAACAAAATGATATTTGCAAAAATAAGAATGTAATTTAATATGATGTTGCCTCTGTTATTTGGGTTGTTTGTTTTCATACTTTAAAACTGGAATCAAATTGCACAAACACAACGTATGGAATGTACAATGTATCACTGAACATGCCATAAGGTCATATGCACAAAACATGCTTGTGTAAATAAACTTCAAGGACAAATGCAAAGGTTAAGCCTGCATGCTCAACGTAGTGCAAGTGCACATAAGGTCAAGCCCAGGAAAGCTCGGCCTCAACTCAAGTGTATCACATAGTCTACATAGATGAAGCCATGTTTCAGACTCAACTTAGGTGCGGTCAGAATAAGAATGCAAATTCAACAAATACACATTGCTAAGATATACAAATATAAACAATCAATCCAAATCCAATATGTGATATAATAAATATCAATTCAAGATGTGCACATATGTTTCAGATGCAAAGGAAAACTATATGTCAAGACCAAGCACATTAAAACAAGTTTTAACGACCCAAAATTTTAGACACTTTGTATTTAAATATCTAAATTATTTAAATATTTGAATCTTGGATTAAATGTTATTAAAGTGATTTAATAAGCTTTTTAACCCCTTTTAGTTCATAAGTAATGATGGTAAATGTAACGTTCCTAATTTTTAAGCTAAATTTATTTGGAAATTTATATAAAATTTTGGTTAAGTTATGAATTAATAGAGGATTAATTTGAATATTTGGTAATTAATATGTATATAAATTAAATTTAAAAAAATCTTAGAAAATAAAATTGTATTTGGATTTTCCAAAATTAAATAAGATGTATCTTTATTTATATAAATGGATTTTTAATTTGGAATTTGATTCTAAATATCTTATAAATATTGGATTTATTAAACTTTATGTTTCAAGGAACTAATATATATGGGTATACAGTTATTTGGTAGTAATGGATAAACTGATTTCAAATCATGTGTTATAAAATTGTATAAGTATAAGTAATATAAAATGTAAACCAAAATTTATGAAAACTTTAAATATATGTAATATATACTTTTGGAAAATTAAAATGAGATTTGATAAAGACTAATTTTCCTTTATATATTTAAAAGTATATAGTTAGTGTGTGTATATATATATATAATATATAGCTTCGATGTGTATATATCTTTTTAAATATGAGCATAAAAATTAAAATACACATGAGATAAATTAATTCACAAATTTATAAAGGATTTAAACAAAATTTATAAATTTTTATA
Organism: Allium cepa; assembly: GCA_030765085.1. Lineage (NCBI taxonomy): Eukaryota > Viridiplantae > Streptophyta > Magnoliopsida > Asparagales > Amaryllidaceae > Allium > Allium cepa. Next base: position 179,049,021 of record CM060930.1, read on the forward strand.
AAGTAAGGGCATAAAACATAAAAATACATACTTATGACATTTGTAAATTAATAGAAACATGTATACAACAAATGTAGCTTAATTACATTATATAAATACAAGTGTCACATTTTTGAAAATAAGATAAACAAGTGGCAAAATTATTCTTCTTTTTGAAATTAAAATTATAAACAAAAATTGATGAGTTAAGAAGAAATCAGTTTGAAACTTTTCAAACCTAGAAACAAGAAATCAATTCAAAGATCAAGTTCTTAAACTTGGAAATCAAATACTACCAGTTTCAAATCTGAAACAAAATGAAAGAAAGACCATGCAAATTTGAATTCAAGCAAAAAAAATTCAAAGCAATCAGATAAGCAACCAGATCAAAGTTAGCAATAGCTTCCCAGATTTTCAAAAGACTTAATGCAAACAAAACTTCAAAACATGAAGCAAAAGTTCAACTCAGGAAAATTCAAACAACTTCAAGATTCAATTCAAAATTTGGAGCTAGCAAAATAAATAAAAAATCACAGCCTGGAGGCCTGAAAGCAAAATCAAACTCGAGAAAATCATTTGCAGTTTTTCCAGATTTTTGTCCTCTGTCCATTTTTACAGGTGAGCAAACAAATTTTTTTAACCAGTTTCTTTTGATTTTCATGCCTGTGACGACAATGATTTGGAAATACTGTATGAATGTCTTTATATCTACAAGTTCATATGTGTTTCTATGTGTGAATTGAGGTGTGCATGTTTGTATATGCACCTCTGTTGTTCTTCAAGAAATCAACCTTCAAGAAAAAAAATCATATCTGGAATTATAAATCGATTTAGGCAATGATTCCTAAATGAAAGTTGATCATAATAGGATAATCCCAATTTTAAAATAATTTCAACTGTTTATATTTAGAAAAATTCAGAAAAATAAGAAATGACAGGAATGATATCTTAACTCAAAAAATTAATGTTCGGGTTTTGGATTTTAATTATAGAAATGAAATCATATTTCAAAATGACGATTTTTGATAATCATATCAGAATTTTTAAGCTCGATTTTGATAAGAAAATTTGAGTTGATCGGGATTAACATTTTCGTCAAATTCCGACGATGGACGATGTTATCGTCGACGTGGTTAAGGCTGAAGGTGGTTCATGTAGCAAGGAACATAGGAAAAATCTTGATTTGATTTATAAAGCACTATGGCAGGGGGTTTCATCGATGTAGGGTTTGAGTAACAGTATGGGTTTGTCGACGTTTTGGCATCCACGTTTGATCGGAGAGTACCGGACCTAGGGAAGATTGTGCATGGAAGTCTTGCGCGTCTTTAGGAATGATGGCGAGGTGGATGAGGACCCGAAGTGTCGTCGGCAGGTCGATTTTGTGACCAGGGTTCATTCCAGAATGGGGTTGTTTTAGCTCGATTTTGATTCACTATCAGTTTCGACGAACTCGAAGCTCAGGGGTGTCGGGGGAATGATCGTCGACTTGTGGGTATCCTCAGCGATGACCGGAGCGGCGTCGATCTCCAGTGCATGTGCACGTGGGGTCGGAGTTGCATCAGTTAACCGAATTTGGGAAGAAGAAGAAGAAGAATGTCTCGAAGTGGTGCTCGGGGGGATGACGTATTGGCTCGAGTAAATTTGCTACGGGCTCGGGTAATTGCAAAAGTACTGTAACGGTTTGAAAGTAAAAAAGTAAAGTTTAAAAAAAGAAAAAGAAAAAGGAAAAGAAGAAACTATATTTTGCTCGGGAAAAATGGAATTAGGCTCAGGTAAAAATAAGTTTGGCTCGGGTTTTTGTTAAAAACTTGTTAATTCCAAGAGTTTTCAAATAAGTGTTGAACAATTTTAAAGTTTATTAGATTAAATAAGTTTTAAAACTTTATTCTTAAACAAATTTCTTTAAAATAAAAGTTTAAATAAATTTTGATCAATAAAAGTTGTATAGCCATTTAACTTAAAATTATTTAAGTTTGGTTTTCTAAAATTTATTTTGAAAATAAAATTTTAATAGTTTAAATTAACAATTTGATTTAAGAGTTAATGATTTATCCTAAACAATGTTGTGGACTTGAAATTAACTTGAAGGTATTAGGTTAACTTGTATGTTGATGACAATCCATTTTTAAGATTATTTAAAATAAGATTTTAAAGATAAAAATGGTTTATTTTGAGATTTTGATTTTGATTATCAGTTAACTTAAAAAGGGTTAAGTTAAATTTTATGAAATTAATTAAGATAAATGTGTTATCTTAAAAGATTATTAATTTTAATATTTAGTGATAATTACTTAATCAGAGTTTAATTGAGTATAAATTAAAGATTGATTAATTTGTTGAGAGTTAAATTAACTTATGATTAATAATTAATTAATCAAGTGATAATTAATTCGTAATTCATTAATATAAGTGATTAGGAGAATCACTTATTATAATTAATTAAGAATAATTAATTAAAGGTTAATTTATTTAATGAATAATGATAATTAATTGAGGAGTAATTAATTAATAAAAGAATAATTAAAGATTATTATTTAATGATTAAGGGTTAATCGATTTATTAATTAAGGTTAATTAATAAATGATTAAAGATTAATTAAAATGATTTGTAATTAATTAATGTTAATAAACCAGGGTTAGTAATTTATTAATCCAGTTTAAATTAAGATATAATCAGGATTGAGTAATTAATTTAATTGAATTAATTTAGGATTAAACAAGTAATTTGTCCTGCTTATAAATGGATGTTTGAATTGTATGAGATGTCTTGTATTATTTAATATCTTATAATGTGTGCTATTATGTGATATGAATTGTATGTTTAAGCTGTGATCTGTGACTCATTTATCTGTGATGCATTTATATATCTATCTGTGAATCTGTGAATGATGATAAGTGTTATAGGATTATACCGCTTATCAAATATTATTGTGCTTAAATCTGTAATGATTGATGTTGTTGCACTATTGGGTAAAACTCCTGGACCACACTTATATACACACAAATATGGAGTGCACGAGGAAATTGGTTGAGTCACAGATTTTTGAAATGGTTTTAAAAGTGAATTTTGAATTCAAATAATTTTGGAAATGGAATTGGGTTAAATATGAAAAGCTTTTGAAAGAAGTTTTGAAGATAAAAGTTATTTTTGAATAATTTAATAAGAGTTTTGAAATTTAAATAATTTGATTTGAATTTGAATTCAATATTTGAAATTGAATTCTATGATTTGGAAATTATGGTTTAAAAAAAAGTTATACAAGTTATAAAGTGTTTATAAGGGTTTTTAACCATTTTTATAGTGTTGTTTTGGGAATTTGAATTTAACCCAAAGATTTTAACTTGTATAAATGAAATCGGATTTTTCCGAAATGAAAAATATTTGTTTTCAAATAATAAAAGCTTTCATATAAGGAAGGAATTTCCAATTTGTGTAAAAGGGATTTCAAATTTGAAATGAAAATGGTTTTCCAAGTTATGAATGAATCTTTGGAAACGGGTTTTGAGAGCTATAAGTTAAATCTTTGATTTAAAGATTGAATGAGTTAATCCAATTGAAATGGAAATTGTTTTGGAATCCATGAATGGATCTTTGTGAAACTGGGTGAACTTTGTGAAATGAATCTTTTTGTTAAAAGATTTGAAAATGGTAATTTGTTTAAACCATTTGGAAAGAAAGTTTTGGATTTTAAAGTTATGACTTAACTGAAGTCCCATATCCATATGTTTTTAAAATATTGCGCTCATTATTCGGTTTAGCCGGGAGAGGACCTTGTGTCATATAACCCACTACGAATAATGATACGACGTATATGGATAACATTTGAAGACCGGTGTTGAAGACTGGGTATATACGAGAACGATAGGATAACCTATCGAATGACTCTCCACTGAGTAGCTACGGTATAGAGTTCTCCTTATGTGGTAGGGAGTCTGATTAGGATTGTGAATATTCGGATTGCAAGGGTTTCTTTGGAAGTGCCTTCGGTGTTGTTCGAACCCGGAACAGACTTGTATGGATGTGTGTATGACATTACACTTTGAGATGTAAAGCTGGTTTCTATCAAATACATTTCTGTTTGGTGGCGGAGATTCATTCTCTTAGCTTAACACCCTTCTCTGAGACGTACGAGCTCAGAGGTTATTTAGTTGATGGTTACTAGTGATACATTCCCAATTTGGTAATGTGGCATACGAAGTGCTGCTAATCATTTGTTGATCAAAGCATGGCTTTGTGAAAAAGCGTAGCTTTGTGGACGAGACTGCATCAGGACCTCACACCCCGGAAATGGTCGAAACAAGAAAGATGCAGCATGGTTTCAGGGGTTTCACCCCTAGGGTATGTCCATTCCTTATGGAAAAGGGTGGTATCATGGTATGGAGCCCAGATACTTAACTCATGTGGACACTGTAAATTTATTACTGTGTGATGGTTGTGGTTGAGAGCTTTCGGATAAAGGTCACAAACGACCGGGGGTGGCATATCTTAGGTCTTACTCCTGGGAAGGGAGTAAACCGGCCTTATGTTGGCAGAGAACTGAAGGATGGTTCTCGGGACATCCCTCCAGAGGCGTACCCATGTGGCAATGTGAAGTTCCTTGGTCTGACCATTTGTTGGAAATCCAATCATCCAATACGATCTCTTTACGATTGCAGTTGTATTACCTGCCACCTCAGGTGGTAGCTATAGTAGACATAGTATAATGGTACCTATGCTGGCTAAGATTAATATTATACTTTTGAAATGTTTTCCACTATGCACTAATAATAATATCAAAATGGTTTTCGCGTATCAAAGCATTTTTGACTGTCATAAGGAGAAATCTCCTTCAAGTGTGCATTTACATTGTGTGCATGGAGGGAGGCCTTATGGCAGTTTCTTTTTCCAAAAAGCATTGCGGATTTCAATTTTAAAAGCTTTTGTTGTTTGTTTTATAGATAAAACTGTTTTATTTGCTCATACTAGTCTCATGACTGTCCTGGAGTTTATTTTTTCCCTTCCTAAACATTGGATGCCCATAATTTTCCACACGGACAGTCTAGAGTTGGGTTTTTCAAATAGTAGATGTAGATTCGATATCTTTGAAGCCTTTGGATCTTGGCGATCACATTTGCTTCATCCTGGAGTTATCTAGTTTGCTTGTTGTATCGTGATGATGGTTCGAGCTATCTTTAGTTTGGAGTCGCAGTTGCATTATGGAGTTGGATTCTTTTGGAGATTCTAGTGGAGTTATCTTTCCGCTGTCAATGGTTGCAAAGCCTAGACCATTTAGCTGTGTTTTATTTCCGTTGTTATTTTTGTATCTTTGATGTTAATATCATTTGTGTCAAATTGTTGTATATTATTGGATATTGTATTCATTGTTGTATCAATGATATTATTCATTTTTCTTCCGCTGTGCTGTTGTACTTAATGTGTTATAAGCTCCGGCGAACTAGATTCGGCGTTTGAATCTACGGCATTTGAATACTGGTGAAGTATTCGGTGCCGATTTTTGAAGGTCGAGTCAGGGTCGTTATAATTGGTATCAGAGCAGAAGGTTGAAACTTTAGCTCAGGAGTACAACACATTAAGTAACTCATTAGAGAGAGGGTGAAGTATACCCTAGAAGGAGTATATCCCTAAGATATCTTTCCGTGGGCCTCAGTAAATTCTCTTACTATCCACTGATAGTGAGTATGAGTGAAAGAAGAGGACGAGATAGGGGACAGGGAAGTACGACATCAATACCCTACAACAGCGGAACCAACTTTCTCTATCAATTTTCTTTTGATCTTCATCCGATCTCAAATCATTTGAAGGCTTCTTGGCAGTTCGAGGAAGAAGCTTGATATATTTGCAAGGGACATAAACTCCAGATGGGTCGGAATTGTTTGTTTGGATGAATTGGTTGCTTTGGTTGCTATGGTTGATAGTTATACTTTGGTTTCTATACTAAAAAGTTTTGGGATTGCATCCATAAACCTGTCTATTCTTTGGGTCCAGGTATATTTTACGAATGGTTAGTTTTCCTTCAAACTAACCATTCCCCGTATATCTTCGTAGATCTGGTGGCCCGAGTATCTTGTAAAATATGGAATGAGTTTGTTCTCATATTTATTGATGATATTCTGATTTGGTATGCCGAATGTAAAATAGATATTTAGTTTGATCTGGAAAGATATTTCTCTATCTTTCTATATTCTTTTGTTGTCTTCCTACTTTCAAATTTCGAGGACGAAATTTTCTAAAGAGGGGAATCTGTAACATTCCTGATTTTTAAGCTAAATTTATTTGGAAATTTATATAAAATTTTGGTTAAGTTATGAATTAATAGAGGATTAATTTGAATATTTGTGAATTAATATGTATATAAATTATATTTTAAAAAAAAATCTCAGAAAATAAAATTGTATATGGATTTTCCAAAATTAAATAAGCTGTATCTTTATTTATATAAATGGATTTTTAATTTGGAATTTGATTATAAATATCTTATAAATAAATATTGGATTTATTAAATTTTATGTTTCAAGGAACTAATATATATGGGTATACAGTTATTTGATAGTAATGGATAAATTGATTTCAAATCACATGTTATAAAATTGTATAAGTATAAGTAATATAAAATGTAAACTAGAATTTATGAAAACTGTAAATATATGTAGTATATACTTTTGGAAAATAAAAATGAGATTTGATAAAGTCTATTTTTCCTTTATATATATCAAAGTATATAGTTAGTGTATATATATATATATAATATATATAGCTTTGATGTGTATATATCTTTTTAAATATGAGCATAAGAATTAAAATACACATGAGATGAATTAATTCACAAATTTATTAATAAACAAAATTTATAAATTTTTATAAAGTAAGGATATAAACATAAAAATACATACTTATGACATTTGTAAATTAATAGAAACATGTATACAACAAATGTAGCTTAATTACATTATACAAATACAAGTGTCACATTTTTCAAAATAAGATTAACAAGTGGAAAAATTATTCTTCTTTTTGAAATTAAAATTATATACAAAAATTGATGAGTTAAGAAGAAATCAGTTTGAAACTTTTCAAACCTGGAAACAAGAAATCAATTCAAAGATCAAGTTCTTAAACCTGGAAATCAAATACTTCCAGTTTCAAATCTGAAGCAAAATGAAAGAAAGGCCAGGCAAATTTAAAATCAAGCAAAACAAATTCAAAGCAATCAGATAAGCAACCAGATCAAAGTTAGCAGTAGCTTCCTAGATTTTCAAAAGACTTAATGCAAACAAAACTTCAAAACATGAAGCAAAAATTCAACTCAGGAAAATTCAAACAACTTCAATATTTTATTCAAAATCTGGAGCTAGCAAAACAAATAAAAAATTACATCATGGAGGCCTAAAAGCAAAATCAAACTCAAGAAAATCATTTCCAGATTTTTGTCCTCTGTCCATTTTTACAGGCGAGCAAACTTAAATTTTTAACCAGTTTCTTTTGATTTTCATGCCTGTGATGATAATGATTTGGAAATATTGTATGAATGTGTTTATATCTACAATTTCATATGTGTTTCTATGTGTGAATTGAGGTGTGCATGTTTGTATATGCACCTCTGTTGTTCTTCAGGAAATCAACCTTCAAGAAAAAAAATCATATCTGGAATTATAAATCGATTTAGTAATGGTTCCTAAATGAAAGTTGATCATAATAGTATAATCCCAATTTTAAAAACAATTTCAATAGTTTATATTTAGAAAAATTCAGAAAAATAAGAAATGACAGGAATGATCATATCTTAACTCAAAAATTAAATGTCCGGGTTTTGGATTTTAATTATAGAAATGAAATCGTATTCCAAAATGACGATTTTTGATAATCATATCAGAATTTTTAAGCTCGATTTTGATGAGAAAATTTGAGTTGATCGGAATTGACATTTTCTTCAAATTCCGGCGATGGGCGACGTTATCGTCGACGTGGTTAAGGCTGAAGGTGGTTCGTGTGGCAAGGAACTTAGGAAAAATATTGATTTAATTTATGAAGCACTATGGAAGCGGGGTTTCATCGATGTAGGGTTTGAGTAACAATATGGATTTGTTGACATTTTGGCATCCACAGTTGATCGGAGAGTAACAGACCTAGGGGAGACTGTGCGTGGAAGTCTTGCGCGTCTTTAGGAATGATGGCGAGGTGGATGAGGACCGGAAGTGTCGTCGGCAGGTCGATTTTATGACCAAGGTTCATTCCAAAATTGGGTTGTTTTAGCTCGATTTTGATTCACTATCAGTTTCGACGAACTCGGAGGTCAGGGGAGTTGGGGGAATGATCGTCGACTTGTGGGTATCCTCAGCGATGACCGGAGCGGCGTCGGTCTCCGGTGCATGTGCACGTGGGGTCAGAGTTGTATCAGTTAATCGAATTTGGGAAGAAGAAGAAGAAGAATGTCTCGAAGTGGTGCTCGGGGAGATGATGTATTGGCTCGAGTAAATTTGCTATGGGCTCGGGTAATTGCAAAAGTACTCTAACGGTTTGAAAGTTAAACCAGTAAAGTTTAAAAAAAAGAAAAAGGAAAAGAAGAAACTGTATTTTGCTTGGAAAAAATGGAATTAGGCTCAGGTAAAAATAAGTTTGGCACGGGTTTTTGTTAAAAACTTGTTGATTCCAAGAGTTTTCGAATAAATGTTGAACAAGTTTAAAGTTTATTAGATTAAATAAGTTTTAAAACTTTATTCTTAAACATCTTTCTTTATAATAAAAGTTTAATTAAACTTTGATCAATAAAAGTTGTATAGCTATTTAACTTAAAATTATTTAAGTTTGATCTTCTATAATTTATTTTGAAAATAAAATTTTAATAGTTTAAATTAAGAATTTGATTTAAGAGTTAATGGTTTATCCTAAACAATGTTGCTGACTTAAAATTAACTTGAAAGTATTAAATTAACTCGTATGTTGATGATAATCCATTTTTAAGATTATTTAAAATAAGATTTTAAAGATAAAAATGGTTTATTTTTAGATTATGATTTTGATTATCAATTAACTTAAAAAGGTTTAAGTTAAATTTTATGAAATTAATTAAGATAAATATGTTATCTAAAAGATTATTAATTTTAATATTTAGTGATAATTAATTAATCATAGTTTAACTGAGTATAAATTAAAGATTGATTAATTTGTTGAGAGCTAAATTAACTTATGATTAATAATTAATTAATCAAGTGATAATTAATTCGTAATTCATTAATATAAGTGATTAGGATAATCACTTATTGTAATTAATTAAGAATAATTAATTAAAGGTAAATTTATTTAATGAATAATGATAATTAATTGAGGAGTAATTAATTAATAAAAGATTAATTATTTATTGATTAAGGGTTAACTGATTTATTAATTAAGGTTAATTAATAAATGATTAAAGATTAATTAAAATGATTTGTAATTAATTTGTGTTAATAAACCAGCGTTAGTAATTTATTAATCTAGTTTAAATTAAGATATAATCAGGATTAAGTAATTAATTTAATTGAATTAATTTAGGACTAAACAAGTAATTAGTCCTGCTTACAAATGATTATCGAATGCTTGGATGTTTGAATTGTATGAGATGTCTTGTATTGTTTAATATCTTTTGATGTGTACTATTATGTGATATGAATGTATGTTTAAGCTGTGATCTGTGACTCATTTATCTGTGATGCATTTATATATCTATCTGTGAATCTGTGAATGATGATAAGCGTTATAGGATTATCCGCTTATCAAATATTATTGTGCTTGAATCTGTGATGATTGATGTTGTTGCACTATTGGGTAAAACCCCTGGACTACACTTATACACACACAAATATGGATTGCATGAGTAAATTGGTTAAGTCATAGATTTTTGAAATGGTTTAAAAAGTGAATTTTGCATTCAAATAATTTTGGAAATGGAATTGGGTTAAATATGAAAAGCTTTTGAAACGAGGTTTTGAAGATAAAAGTTATTTTTGAATAACTTAATAAGAGTTTTGAAATTTAAATAATTTGATTTGAATTTGAATTCAATATTTGAAATTGAATTCTATGATTTGGAAATTATGGTTTTAAAAAAGTTATACAAGTTATAAAAGTGTTCATATGGGTTTTTAACAATTTTTGAAGTGTTGTTTTGGGAATTTGAATTTAACCCAAAGATAAAAACTTGTATAAATGAAATCAGATTTTGCCGAAATGAAAACTATTTGTTTTCAAATAATAAAAGCTTTCATATAAGGAAGGAATTTCCAATTTGTGTAAAAGGGATTTCAAATTTGAAATGAAAATGGTTTTCCAAGTTATGAATGAATCTTTGGAAACGGGTATTGAAAGCTATAAGTTAAATCTTTGATTTAAAGATTGAATGAGTTAATCCAATTGAAATGGAAATTGTTTTGGAATCCGTGAATGGTCTTTGTGAAACTAGGTGAACTTTGTGAAATGAATCTTTTTGTTAAAATATTTGAAAATGGTAATTTGTTTAATCCATTTGGAAAGAAAGTTTTGGATTTTAAAGTTGTGACTTAACTGAAGTCCCATATCCATATGTTTTTAAACTATTGCGCTCATTATTTGGTTTAGCCAGGAGAGGACCTTGTGTCATATAACCCATTCCGAATAATGTATGACGTATATGGATAGCATTTGAAGACCGGTGTTGAAGACCGGGTATTTACGAGAATGATAGGATAACCTATCGAATGACTCTGCACTGAGTAGCTATGTTATAGAGTTCTCCTTATGTGATAGGGAGTCCGATCGGGATTGTGAATGTCCAGATTGCAATGGCTTCTTTGGAAGTGCCTTCGGTTCTGTTCGAACCCGGAACAGACTTGTATGGATGTGTGTCTCACATTACACTTTGAGATGTAAAGCTGGTTTCTACCAAATACATTTCTGTTTGGTGGCGGAGATTCATTCTCTTAGCTTAACACCCTTCTCTGAGACGAACGAGCTCAGAGGTTATGTAGTTGATGGTTACTAGTGATACATTCCCAATTTGGTAATGTGGCATACGAAATGCTGTTGATCATTTGTTGATCAAAGCATGGCGTTGTGAAAAAGCGTAGCTTTGTGGACGAGACTGCATCAGGACCTCACACCCCGGAAATGGTCGAAACACGAAAGATGCAGTAAGGTTTCAGGGGTCGCATCCCTAGGGTATGTCCATTCCTTCTGGAAAAGGGTGGTATCATGGTATGGAGCCCAGATACTTAACTCATGTGGACACTGTAAATTTATTACTGTGTGATGGTTGTGGTTTAGAGCTCTCGGATAAAGGTTGCAAACGACCGAGGGTGGCATATCTTAGGTCTTACTCCCGGGATGGGAGTAAACCGGCCTTGTGTTGGTAGAGAACTAAGGGATGGTTCTCGAGGCGTCCCTCTAGAGGTGTACCCATGTGGCAATGGGAAGTTCATTGGCCTGACCATTTGTTGGAAATCCAGTCATCCAATATGAGTCCTTTACGATTGCAGTTGTATTACCTGCCACCTCAGGTGGTAGCTATAGTAGGCATAGTACAATGGTAACTATGCTGGCTAAGATTAATATTATACTTTCGAAATGTTTTCCACTATGCACTAATAATAATATCAAAATGGTTTTCGCGTATCAAGCATTTTTGATTGTCATAAGGAGAAATCTCCTCCAAGTGTGCGTTTGCATTGTGTGTGTGGCGGGAGACCTTATGGCAGTTTCATTTTCGAAAAAGCATTGCGGATTTCAATTTTAAAAGCTTCTGTTGTTTGTTTTAAAGATAAAACTGTTTTGTTTGCTCATACCAGTCCAATGAATGACTCGGAGTTTATCGTTCCCTTCCTAAACTCTGGGTTCCCACAATTTTCCATGCGGGCAGTCTAGAGTTGAGTTTTTGAGATAGTAGATGTAGATTCGATATTTTGAAGCCTTTGGGTTTTGGCGATCACATTTGCTTCATTCTGGAGTTATCTAGTTTGCTTATTATATCGTGATGATGGTTCGAGCTATCTTTAGTTTGGAGTCGCAGTTGCATTATGGATTTAGATTCTTTTGGAGATTCTAGTGGAGTTATCTTTCCACGGTCGATGGTTGCAAAGCCTAGACCATTCAGCTGTGTTTTATTTCCGCTGTTACTTTTGTATCTCTGATGTTAATATCATTTGTATCAAATTGTGGTATATAGTTCGATATTGTATTCATTGTTACATCAATGATATATTTATTTTTTCTTCTGTTGTGTTGTTGTTGTACTTTATGTGTTATAAGCTCCGGCGAACCAGGTTCGGCATTTGAATCTGCGGCATTTGAATACTGGTGAAGTATTCGGTGTCGATTTTCGAAGGTCGAGTCAGGGTCGTTATAGTAAACTTGGTTTGGAAATTTGTTTACAAAAATATATACTTCGAAAAAAATATTGATAATATGCCCGAAATTTGTTTTATCGACAAATAGCTATTGTCTCAATGGAAGTTATTCAAACTTTTTGCACATGTCTAATTAGTCACTAAGGAGTTAATTATCAACTAAAAATATTTTCATATTTATTGCTTACTAAATAGGAAATGAGAAAAAATGGAAATCTTTAACTTTTAAGCCAATATCTAATGAATGTATTAACCACTAATTAAACACTCTCCTCTTCATACAAGCATGGAAAGTTCTAGAAAGTTCTGATAGGATAAGAGATGATATTATAGCAAGGGTATAATAGTAATTATCCTAAAAGAGAAAAGACATAGAGTAAAATGAAGCACAAAAGGAAATGCTTAAGTGTTAAGCAAATGATAATGTAGATGTGACGGAGGTAAGCCTTCCTGGGGGGTGAGAGTAAGATTATTCTTCACCATTTGAAACCTATAAATAGAGGAGATGTTATCACTTAATAATCATAAAAATATTCCTAAGCTTGAGATGAAGTTGGGGGTTGAAAATATTAGAAGTGTTTAAGCACTAATCCACTAATTACTCTTTAACTTTTTCAAAAGTTAACCAAAATATTCTCTAATCTCTATTAAATTTTTTCTCTGGGCCTAAGACATCATGGGAAGCACGATTAGCAAGTAATAAGTAGGAGGAGGCAAGAGGAAGAGGGGGATACATGATGGGACATGAGCATGGAGGAGGAAGAAGAAGGTGGTGGCTTTGGTTAGGAAGTGCTAAAGGTTGGACTTTTAGGCTTGTGTTGATGAAAGAAGGTGGTTCTTTGGTTCTTGTGGTTTTGTGGTTGGGTTAAGCATGTATCTAAGTGAGTTATCTCACCATAGCTTAAGTATATATTGTGTATATATATGTTGTGTGCAAATTATAAAGTTAAAGTGACATTAACTAAGTAAAGTTATAAACTTTGGACCCTCTTGCTTATGAAAGCAATGATAACTTATATCGCATAACCTTACTTCTATTACCCTCTTAAACATGTTTCGTGTCCTTGACTTGATTTTTAAATGGTTTTTCAACTTGTATGTTAAATTGAAGTAAGTTTGAAAGTGTTTGAAACGAGAATAGTCATTATAAGTGCACTTTGAAATCCCTTGTTTTCGGGAATTTTTATAAACGAACAAAAAGATATTCTTAGGGATTTCATTCTATGGTATTTAAGAAACCTAATGGTAGTACTTACTATAAAATTGTCAAGTCTAAATCACTTGTTTAAGCGGTTAAAATTAGTCACAAATATAATGCTTTTCAATGTTGCTTTAATAGGGATTTTTAATCGCAGTTATAAATGCTGTAGTATGGCATTTATTGTTTTAAGTTGTTTAAAATGTGACGTTTTGGCTAGTTGTAACAACCCACATATTTTACGATTATATATTTAAATATTTTATTTAATTATAGCATTTATAGGTAAACTAAAGTCTGAAATGCTACTTTTTACAAACAGTCGAATTAGGACTCGAGACCACTTCCATTGAGTCCAAAATGGCGTTTGCGACCTTTTTGAGTATAAACATTGATTTGTTTGGAGTTGATTAAAATTTTGATATTTTCGTTTGGGGCTTTGGGTTTGGGTTTCAGCCAACTGAGAGAACCCAACTTCTCTACATAATAACTCCCACTCCACTCCTCCTATCTTCATTCATTTTCATGTCCTAACACTCAAGCTAAAAGAAAAAATGGAGGAAGAGAAAAGAAAACAAAATTCCTAAGCCCTAGTTTCTCCTAGGAAATTCAAATTCAAGTTCTAGAAATCAAAGAGAAGCTTAGGTAAGCATCCTCTTCATCTTCTCCATCTCAATCTCTCTTCAATTTTCAGAAATTCCTAAACCCTAACTTAGGGAATTCATTTCATTTTGTAATAGATTGAAAATTCTAGAGGTGTTATTGAAGAGAAATCAATCTTTGCTTGTTTTAGAGCTTCTCATTTCTATATTTGGGTTTAAAGATGAGTTTTAGAACTCGCATCTATGTTTATAGCTTTCATTGTTGTTAGGTATGAATTCCTAACATCTATTCATGTTCATTTGCTTTTGATTTGAATTGATTTGGTGAATTTTTTAAATTTTGGTGTTTTGAAGCCAAAATCTTTAAAGATCCTATCTTGGATATTTGAACATGTTACTTGGGCTGTATCAAAGAGTCTACAAGGCTGGGTTGTCGCTTGGCATAAATCCCTAGTCTTTGTTCCTCGTCCAATCGATCCCGAATTGTTTTGGCCATCATGGCCTAGGTAAATTGTTGCCTGAAACAGGCAACCAGACGTCTGGAGGTATGATCCAAATGTCTGGTTATGCATTCTGGAGAAAAAGAACATACGGAAGAAAATAAAAATGGCAAAGACTAATTTCAGACGTCTGAATTTATGTATCAGACATCTGGATGGTCTCAGACGTCTGGAATGCCAAATCAGACGTATAGGATGTTTTTTGGAATATTTCCAGAAACCAAATCCAGGCATTTGGATTAACCCCCAAACGTTTGGAATCGTTCATTTTTGCCTATTTGCCTATTTTTTGAGTAATTTTTCAATGTTTATCGATTTATGTTGATCCGATTAGTTGCTATCACTTTTATCGACTTTGATGACTTCTTTTCTGGATTTGGTATCGATTTCTTTGGATTTAATTCACGTGTTCGTATGTGAATTTTTGATGATTGATTGTTTCCACAATCATTTCTATGGTTTGTCACATTAAAGTGCAAAGGTTTTTATACTAGTAGTAAATACTCTAACTCTTTCACAAACGATTTCAACGTTATTTTTAATACAAAACTCCTTTTTAAACCGTTCTTCAATTTATTAGTATATACTAACCTTTACCTCATTCGTATAAGAAATCTAATTAAGCGACTTAGCAAAATAAGTGGTATGAAACGCTTGCGTTTTCTTTGTCGGTTAATTCTTGGACTTGTTCGATTGAAATCTCTTGGTAATTTTTGAGTGGAAATCTACAATCTGTTCGTAAATATTTAAGTTAAACTAGTGGTTATGGGACATGAAGCTAAACTCATTTATTTACTAGCTTAGTGTAATTTACACTTATCAATCAATGATGATCATTTTGTGATTCAGACGAGCGATGTGCGATGTCTCTTTGTTGGTGTGGGGGACTAAACCCCGTTTGTGGAGTTTCGACTCAAAAATTGGTGGGGTAGCAACCCATGGTCTTTGGACCGTTTGTGGAGCCTTTTCTCAAATTTGATGGTTAGCGCCCACGAAATAGCGTTCTGTTTGTCATGCACGTTTTGATGAGTTTTCACGCTCCCGTTTGTGATAGGCCTCCCTCTTTGTGTTTTCTAGATTTCTAATGGATGATTTCTAGAATTTTGTTTCACCAATTTTCTGATTTACATTGATAAATTTTATCAATATTTGTGGTTTGGTGAATATGTTAAAGGATATGACATTCTTTTTGGTGTTTGAGAATATTCGAGATATTGTATGATTTTTGTTGTTATCTAATGTATACTTGTCACGGTATGACATTTTTATTATCATACGTTTTTGCCATATCTCTTATCCTATCTCATTTTATATGATATTTATAGCTAGACTAATCCGATTATTTTTTTCTTCTTAAATAATACTCGGGTCAGACTGAGGTGTTACATGTGCTTCCACTTGACTTCTTAGCTGGGACTAACTTTTGACTTTTGCCTAACTACGTAGTTTAGTAGCTTTTGCTTTTATATATTCGAGATAGAGACTCCTTGGTGTATACATATTCTTTTGTCGAGCACTTGTACCTATTCTTTTGTGATGTAGTGGATCTTATATGATCACTACTTTGATGTACACTCTTATGTGTTGTATTCATATCTATTTCCACCTTAGTGATATAAATATCTGTGACTAATTTGTGTTATGCTTATTTTATATTTGTTTCCAACCACATAGTCACTGTATAGTAGCTTTGAGTTTGTATCGGTATGTCGGATTCCCTATTGAAATGAAAGTGATATTTTATGTGGCATATCGGTACTCGTACAAAGCAATTACATAGATGGTTGCTCCTTTACAGCCTTATTCTTCGTACTAGTCAATGGCATTACTTTGTAGTATTCTTGGCTAGTGTGAGTATAGAGGTGGGGCGTCATAGCTTGGTATCATAGCCAAACTTCGGAACAATACCAAATATTATAGCAAGGATCATTATCCTAAGTCCCTCTTGGGAATCGTGCTTAGGAATTAATTCGAGTCATTGGACCCGTTTTATCCTATTTTCTTTTATGATGCCTTATTTTATCAATCAAGTTTGTTTGATATTCATTCTAAGAATAACTTTTTATTCTTCTTTCTTTCTTTCTTAAAGAAGAGAAATGGTTAGACCAGGCCGTCCCAGCGCCGGTCAATCCAGTGCTACTCCTTGGGACGGAGTATTTATGTCTGTCCAACGGCTTTTAGATCTTGTAAAGAATGCTCAAGCTGCCGGACCATTCCAGAGCCTACTCACCCTAAATCTGGGTTTGCACGCTTGTGCAGTTATTATACCAATTTGGATGGAAAGCCATTCAATGGTTCTGAAAGCGTTATAGAAGTTCAAGCTTGACTTAGATCATGCGACCGCATCTTTTCTCGCACAAATCTTGTTGATCTCTATCGATTTCAAGTGGCTTCTAGCATGCTCCAAGAAAGAGCATTAGATTGGTATGAGCTTTTGGTTTTTGAGATTATTGAAGCGGATCTTACTTGGAAGCAATTCCAGGAAAGATTTGAGTTAAAGTTTATGCCAGAATCTGAAAAAGTAACTTTGGCCCGACGCTTTATTGACCTTATTCAAGGTGAATCTTCTGTGACAGATTATGTCTCATCTTTTGAATCTCTCTCTAAATATGGGGTCGAGATATTAATTCCCCATTGAAGAAAAATCAAAGGTTTGTTTATGGATTAAATAAGAACCTCAAAAAGCCATTACTTCTGAAATTAGAGGTTTCTTTCGATTAGCTTGTTGATATCGCTTTTCGACTTGAAGAGGCCGATAAAGAAAGTGATGTTGAAGTTGTAGGTGCCAAGCAGAACTTCAACAACAAAAAGAAGAGGCCTATGAATTTCAAGCCTAATCCCAACAAAAAAGGGAAATAAGCAACTTCAGCAACAAAAACTCCAACTTCTAGTCATGGGGAGTGCTACAATTGTGGTTCTAAGGACAATTATGCAAATAAGTGTTTGAAGTCCCTTACTTGTTGCTATTGCAAAAGCTCAGGTCGTACTATATCTTCATGTCCCAAACTTCAAAGAAAGAAGGAGGAAAAGATAAATGTTTTACAAGCCCCTAGTAACACTTCTCATGGTCAAGGTATTTCTCATTCTATCCTTGATGGGATTATTATGTTTCATGATCTCCGTATTCGAGTTCTTTTTGACACGGGTGCGTCCTACTCTTTTGTATCAAAAGAACTTGCTGATACCTTTTCTTTAAATGTTATGGGCTTGATGACTTCTTTGAGAATTGCGAACCAGGTTGGTGGATCTGCGACACTCGATTTACTTTGTAAAGATGTCGAGATTATTTTATGAGATTATTATTTCCAATCCAATTTTCATATTATGCGCTACTTAGGCTTCGGAATGATTTTGGGAATGGATTGGCTTAACCGTTATGAAGCCCACAACCTATGTCCTAAGAGGACTATACATCTTCAACATTCTTAATCTGTTAAGCAAATTTCTATTGTTCTTAAAGATTCAGATTCTAATTCGGTGGCATCCTTATATTCTCTAAATCCACATGATAACGATAATGATGATGAGGAAGATGTTATTTCCCTCATTCACGTTGTTCGCGAATTTCACGATATGTTTGAGCCTGTTTTAGGATTACCCCCTAAGCGAGCAATCGAGTTCAAAATTAATCCAATTCCTAGAGCTCTACCTATCACTCGTCCTCCTTATCGTATGTCTAATAAGGAAAATGAGGAAATGTGTAAATAATTATCTGAATTGAAAGCGAAGCAATTTATTCATTTCAGTTCCTCTCCTTGGGAGCTTCAGCTATTTTTGTGAAGAAATCCGATGGTACATTCAGGCTTTGCGTTGACAACCGCAAGCTTAATGATCTCACCGTCAAGAATAAATATCATTTACCTCGGATTGATGATCTATTCGATCAACTTAGCGGTGCTAGACTTAGCAACCGGTTTTCATCAGCTTCATATTACAGAGGATAGCATTCCTTTGACATCGTTCCATACTCGTTATGGATCTTATGAATGGCTTGTTATGCCATTTGGTTTAACAAATGCTCCAGCTTATTTCATCGACCTTATGAATCGAGTTTTCAAATACTTCCTCAATCGATTTGTTCTCATCTTTATAGATGATATTCTCGTTTATTCTAAAACCGAGGAAGAGCATGAAAAAATCTTCAGATTGTGTTGGAAACTCTTAGGAGAAATCAATTGAATGCAAAAATTTCTAAGTGCCACTTTTGGCAATCCTGTGTGAAATTTTCAGGACATATCATTTCTAAATCTAGAATTTTCGTGGATCCTTCATAGATTGAAATAATTCAAAATTGGAAGAAACCGGAGAGTGTTATGGAAATTCCTAGCTTTCTTGGATTGGCAGGCTATTACCGTCGGTTTATAAAAGACTTTTCTAAAGTTTCTACACCTTTTACTAGTTTGACAAAGAAGGGAGTTAAGTACATTTGGTCAGACAAATGTGAAGATTCTTTTCAGAAATTAAAAGAACTCATTTCCGATGCTCCTATTCTTGTGATTCTCGAAGGAAACCAAGACTTTATTGTTTATATTGATGCTAGTCGTGTTGGTTTGGGAGTCGTTCTCATGCAAAGGGAACATGTTATTGCGTATGCTTCTAGGCAATTAAAGCCTGCCGAGACTAGATATGCCACTCATGATTTAGAGCTTGCAGCTATTGTTTTCGCACTTAGAATTTGGTGTTATTATCTTTTGGGAGAGAAATTTGTTCTCTACACTGATCATAAATCTTTGAAGTATTTATTTTCTCAAAAAGAGCTTAATTTGCGCCAACAATGTTGGCTCGAGTTACATGCATCTTATGATCTTGATATTCTTTATATTCTTAGAAACGGAATCGTGTTGCCGATGCCCTTAGTCGTAAGCAACAAGCAGTTGTTTCTGTGATGATATCCGAATGGAATGATCTCGAGACTTTTTCCACTTGTGAAATTCGAGATCGTGAATCCGATTCATGATCATCACTTGTTTTATGTAGCATGAGGCTCATCCTTCTCTTTTAGACCACATCCTTGAAGCTCAAAAGCATGATCCCGAGTTGGTTTATCTTAGCCAAAGTTGTCGGGATAGAAACACCGATGGTTTAAAAGACTTTGAAATCGATGCTCGTGGCGGCATTCGAAAATTTGGTAGACTTATTGTAACAAATATTAGTGATCTTCGTAAATACGTTTTAAAAGATTCTCATCGTTCTTAATTTACCATTCGTCCCGGTAGTAGTAAATTGTACGCCGATATGTAGCGACTTTATCATTGGGATGGAATGAAATCCAATATTTCTAACTTCATTAAGCGTTGCATAAATTGCCAACTCATAAAAGCCGAGCATCAAAGTCCCGATGGGTTATTGCAACCTTTAGACATTCTTGTTTTGAAGTGGGATCAAGTCTACAGAGACTTTGTTGACGATCTTCCCCATTATCGTTCGGGTCATGATAGTTTGTGGGTGATAGTTGATAGACTTACAAAATCTGCCCGTTTTATTCTTGTTCGGTCTAACCGGACTGTACCTCTCTTGGCCAAACTTTATGTTAGAGAAATCGTTAAATTGCATAGAGTTTCTACTTCTACTGTTAGCGATCGTGATCCATTATTTACTAGTGGATTTTGAAAGAGTCTTCAAAAAGCTTTGGGAACGAAGCTTAATTTCAGCACCGCTTATCATCCTCAGTCTGATGGACAAACCGAGCGTGTGAATCAAACTCTTGAAGATCTTCTTCTTGCATTTGTTCTTGATTTTGGTAGAAGTTGGAAAGATCGTATTTCTCTTGTTGAGTTTTCCTATAATAATAGCTTTCAATCTAGTATTGGTATGGCACCTTTCGAGGCACTCTACGGAAGGCCATGCCGATCTCCTTCTTGTTGGCTTGAGGAAGGTGAGAAGCTGGTTTTAGGTCCAGATTTTATTTGCGGTTCCACGGAAAAGATTGACCTTATTCGTCATATGATGAAAGAAGTTCAAAGTAGACAAAAATCCTATGCCAATAACCGAAGAAAGAATTTAAAATTTTCTGTAGGAGATTTGACGTTTATTCATGTTTCACCTATGAAGGGTGTTATGCGTTTCAGTCGATCGAGAAAATTAGCACCCCGATATATTGGTCCATTTCCCATCACTGAGCGTATTGGTCCTGTGGCTTATCGCCTTTTATTACCGGCTCAATTTTCTGATTTCATGATGTTTTCCATGCACCTCAAATACGGAAATGCCTTAGAGATTCCGATTCTATTCTTTAGCCCAGTGTTATTAAAGAAATTGAAGTTTCATCTAATTCGACTTATGAGCAACATCATATTCGCATCATTGCTACGGAGGTTAAACGCCTTCGAAATAAAGATGTTCCTCTTGTGAAAATTCAATGGTCCTCAAATCCTAAGGACTGCTCTTGGGAATCCAGAGAATTCATCGAGCGAACACATCCGGACCTACTCTCTCGTGCTCCTTAAGGTGAATTTCTTACTTCAAAATTTTCTTTTGCGCGATATGCTTTTATGGTTGTTACTCTTTATTTCCTTCTTAAGTATTTGCAAGGACGCAATTTCTTTAAGGAGGGGAGTCTATAATAACCTGCATATTTTATGATTATATATTTGAATATTTTATTTAAATATAGCATTGATAGTCAGATTAAAGTCCAAAATGCTACTTTTTACAAACAGTCGAATTAGGACTCGAGACCACTTCCATTGAGTCTAGAATGGCGTTTGCGACCTTTTTTAGTATAAACATCGATGTGTTTGGAGTTGATTAGAATTTTGATATTTTCGTTTGGAGATTTGGGTTTGGGTTTCAGCCCACTAAGAGAACCCAACTCCTCTACATAATAACTCCCACTCCACTCCTCCTCTCTTCATTCATTTTCATTTCCTAACACTTAAGATAAAAGAAAAAAATGGAGGAAGAGAAAAGAAATAAAATTCCTAAGCCCTAGTTTCTCCTAAGAAATTCAAATTCAAGTTCTAGGAATCAAAGAGAAGCTTAGGTAAGCATCCTTTTCATCATCTCCATCTCAATATCTCTTCAATTTTTATAAATTCCTAAACCTTAACTTAGGACATTCATTTCATTTGGTAATAGATTGAAGATTCTAGAGGTGTTTTTGAAGAGAAATCAATCTTTGCTTGTTTTAGAGCTTCTCATTTCTATATTTGGGTTTTAAGGTGGGTTTTTGAACTCACATCTATGTCTATAGTTTTCACTGTTGTTAGGTATGAATTCCTAACATCTATTCATGTTCATTTTCTTTTTATTTGAATTGATTTGGTGAATTTTTCAAATTTTTGTGTTTTGATGCCAAAATCTTTAAAGGTCCTATCTTGGATATTTGGACATGTTATTTAGGGTGCATCGAAGAGCCTATAAGGCTGGGTTGTCGCGTGGCATAAATCCCTAGTCTTCGTTGATCATCCGATCGATCTCGAATCGTTTTGGCCATCATGGCCTAGCTAAATTGTTGCCTGGAAAAGCAACCAGACGTCTGGAGGTATGGTCCACACGTCTGGTTATGCATTCTAGAGAAAAAGAACATATTGAAGAAAATAAAAATGGTAGAGACTAATTTCAGACGTCTTAATTTATGTATCAGACATCTGGATGGTCTCAGACGTTTGGAATGCCAAATCAGACGTTTGGGAAGTTTTCTGAAATATTTCCAAAAACCAAATCAGACTTTTGGATTAACCCCCGGACATCTGGAATTGTTCAGTTTTGCCTATTTGCCTATTTTTTGAGTAAATTTCCAATGTTTACCAATTTATGTCGATCCGATTAGTTTTTATCACTTCAATCGATTTTGATGACTTCTTTTCTGGATTTTTGAGAATATCCATTTTGATGGATTTGTTATCGATTTCTTTGGATTTAATTCACGTCTTCGTATGTGAATTTTTGGTGATTGATTGTTTCGACAATCATTTCTATGGTTTGTCATTTTAAAATGCAAAGGTTTCTATACTAGTAGTAAATACTCTAACTCTTTCAAAAAAACGATTTCAACATTATTTTTAATATAAAACTCCTTTTTAAAACCTTTTTTCAATTTATTAGCATATACAAACCTTTACCTCATTCATATGAGAAATCTAATTAAACGACTTAGCAAAACAAGTGGTATGCAACGCTTGCGTTTTCTTTGTCGGTTAATTCTTGAACTTGTTCGATTGAAATCTCGTGACAATTTTCGTGTGGAAATCTACAATCTGTTCGTAAATATTTAAGCCAGTGGTTATGGGACATGAATGTAAACTCGTTTATTTACTAGCTTAGTGTAATTTACATTATCGATCAATGTTGATCATTTTGTGATTTAGACTAGCGATGTACGATGTCTCTTTCTTTGTGTGGGGGACTAAACCCCGTTTGTGGAGTTTAGACTAAAAAATTGGTGGGGTTGCGACCCATGGTCTTTGGATCGTTTATGGAGCCTTGGCTCAAATTTGATGATTAGCGACCGTTGAATAGCGTTCTGTTTGTGATGCATGTGTTGATGAGCTTTCATGCTCCCGTTTGTGATTGGCCTCCCCCTTTGTGTTTTCTGGATTTCTAATGGATGATTTCTAGAATTTGTGTTTCACCAATTTTTGTGATTTACATTGATAAGTTTTATCAATATTTGTAGTTTGGTGAATATGTTAAATAATATGACATTCTTTTTTATGTTTGAAAATATTCGAGATATTGTATGATTTTTGTTGTTATCTAATGTATACTTGTCACAGTATGGCATTAGTGTTATCATACGTTTTTTCATATCTCTTATCCTGTCTCATTTTATATGATAATTATAGCTTGATTGCTCCAATTGTTATTTTCTTCTTAAATAGTACTCAGGTCAGACTGAGGTGTTATAAGTGCTTCCACTTAACTTCTTAGTTGGGACTAGCTTTTGACTTTTGGCTAACTACTTAGTTTAGTAGCTTTTTCTTTTATACATTCGAGATAGAGACTCCTTGATGTATACATATTCTTTTGTCAAGCACTTGTACCTATTCTTTTATGATGTAGTGGATCTTATATGATCACTACTTTGATGTACGCTCTTATGTATTGTATTCAAATCTGTTTCTGCCTTAGTGATATGAATACATGTGACCGATTTGTGTTATGCTTATTTTCTATTTATTTCTAAAGACCACATAGCCACTGTATAGTAGCTTTGAGTTTGTATCGGTATGTCGGATTTCCTCTTGAAATGAAAGTGACATTTTATTTGTCATATCGGTACCCGCACACAGCAATTACACACAGATGGTCGCTCCTCAACAGTCTTATTCTTCATACTAGTCAATGGCATTACTTCATAGTGTCCTTGGCTAGTGTGAGTATGGAGGTGGGGCGTCACACTAGTTTTCTATAATTTATATGGTTTCTAATTTCTTTTAAAAAAATCTTTTGATTGAATTTCTTATCAAATGTATTTGAGTACAAAAAAAGAATAGAAGTTTAAACATAGTCTTAATGATTATTTACGAATTTTGGAAGTAAACTTGTGATATCCCGGAATTTTAGACAATATCAATTTAATAATCTTTATATAAAATTAAATTGATATTGACAATATTGATTAATAAAATATATTTTGGTTTAATAATCAGATTTAATAAATTTGTGATTGTCTTTTAAATGCTAAAATAAATGTTTAAATTATAATGTATATATATTTGTATATATATTATAGTTTATCTTTGTTTTGAGATGCAATTAATAAATGAAGTTTGTTTTTAAATTTTAATAAAATATTGAGTAATTAAGAAATTATGTCTTAATTAATATTAAGTTTTTAAAAATCTATTTAATTAATAACTATAGGGTTTGATAATAAGGGAAATTGTTTAAAATTGTCTTAGTTTAATTTTTAAATTTAAGTAAAAATTGATTTTATTTCTTTTTAAAATATTATTTGATTAAATATGATTTGAGTATATTTTATATAAGTTTAAAATATAATTTAACATATGATTTAAATTCATTTAAATATAAAGGTGATTTATAATTTCTTTATAAATCATATAAAATTGTAAATTGTTATTTTAAATCATATTAATAAATATTCCATTTTTCAAAAATATAAAGAGGAATTAAAATAGGAAAATAGAATCTTCATTTTTAAATTGATTTTGGTTTTATTTCAAAGAATTAATTTGAGTTGGCAATTTTATTTTGAAATTCAAATTTATTGATTCTTTAGAATATTTTTTAAGTTTTAAATTATAAATTGTTTTATTTACATGTACTTTAACAAGAAAATTCATGCATATTCATTCTAACATAAATTAAATTTAAGAAAACCCTTTTACAAACATTTAAATATATAACTTAATTTAATTAAAACAAGTGTAATCAAATTAGCAATCTAAGCAACATGTGTTAGTTGTAAATCAAGCAATGTGACATGTGTCATTGTTTTCTTTTATCTTTTCTTTATTTTGATAAATTAATTTCTGCCTTATAAACATTCTCAATTTTTCCCTTATCCTCTTTTCAAAATCAAAAGAAAATCAAAAATATACTTCACTTAAAAACTTGAAAACTCAAAGCTTCTCAAAAACAGATCTGTAATACACTCCTCATTCAAAACTAAGATCAAATTTTTCTCAAATCAAAAACCTTCATTGCAAACTTTGAAATCTGTAACTCCTCTCAAAAAAAACTAGAATCTGAAATTCACTTCCCAAAAAAATAACAAATTAAGTTTAAACCTGTAATCAGAACATCAAACTGTATTTTCCATCTCTGGAAATCATCCGCATTCATCAACATGCAATTTTAGAGTTACTACAGAATCAAATGTCTGCATTTCATCTCTGGAATGGCCTGCATGCATGAAGTAGATAATCAGAAGCAACATAAAGTTTCAGTCCAAAGCAATTCAAGTTCAAATTTTTTTTTCAATAAACATGATGCTCTGCTCAGGAAAATTGGTGAGTAACTCCTAAATTTTTCTTTAACAAAATAAAGTATTTAATAAATCATAAAACCTGCTCAGTTTTTATATTTGTGATTTTGAAATCTGAGATAAGGTTTTAAACACAAGATTTAGTTGCTGTAAGATGGTGGAGTTGTTGGTGCTCAGGTCATTCCTGCATTTGCCCGAAGTAATGTATGAATTGACTCGAAGTAAATTAGTATTTGACTCGGGTAGTTTACTTTGGTGCAGTAACTTATTTCTGTAACCAGATTCTGCTTCAGGTTTTAAATTTTTAAACTAAATTTAAAAAATAAGCAAGGCTAGTTTAAAATCTGAGCCTAAAGTAAGATTAAACTTTGAATTCAAATAGATTTGAATTCCAGATTTGAATAAATTGCAGTAATAAAATAAAGTATTTAATTAAATAATTAAATCTGCACAGTTTCTGATATTAAGTGATTTTTAAAAATCTGGAAATAAGATTTAAAACAAGATTTAAATTTCTAAGTCAAAACTGAATTTGGAACCTGAATTCAAATTAGAAGTTGAATTTGAATAAAAATAAATTATAAGTTTAAATGTTATTATCAAATGGAATATTTTAGAATTTTATAACTTATGAAATGAAAATAAAAATAGAGTTTTAAATTTAAATCTTTGAATCTAAAACTAAAAAAAACATGATTTAAATTTTGGTTATAATAAGATTTGAATTTATATGTTTCAATATTATTTGAAATATTTAAGGTATTTTAAATTTATTTAAATTGAATATAGGCTGAAGCTAAATGATTTTTCTAAAATTTGTTTTAAGAGGTAAGTGATTCTTTAAAATGAGAATTAAAGAGTTTTTAAATATTTAAAATCTTGTTTAAGTTTAAATTTAATTTCATTTTAATTTTAATTTTAAAATAGAATTTATAAAAATATAAAAGCAAATTTGTATTTAAATTACCTTAATAATGATAATTTAATCATTAATGAGATTAATGATTTTTATTGTTTGAAACTTAATTATCTGATCAAGGTAATTAAGATTTTAATTAATTAATTTAATTAATTAATAATAAGGTTAATTAATTAAATAATTAAGGACTTTATTTAATTAATTAAAATTTCTAAGTAAGTTAATTAAATTTGATTAAAGTGTGATTTAGAAATTAATTTAAATAAGATTTGATTAATTTAATTAATGAATTGAAATTGTTAATCAAGTAGTTAATAATTAATTAAGTTTTAATTATCACTTGATTAATTTAAGATTAATTAATGAGTTTCTTTAAATAAATTAAGAATTAATATTGATTAATTCAATTAATTACTTTAAAAAAATAATTAAAGATTTGTTACTAGTTAATGAAGGTCATTAACTTGATATTATTTTATAATTAATTAATGTAATTAATTTTAATAATTAATTTGATTAATTAATTTAAGATAATCATTTGATAATTATTTAAGTATAATTACTTAGTGAAAGTAATTAAGGAAATTAATTACTAATTGTAATTAATTAATTTTATTTTGATTAATTAAGTTAATTAATTAAGTTTAATTAATTTAAATTAATCATTGATTGATTTGAGAAGTAATTACAAATGTAATTAAAATTGGAAAATTACTTAGTGAAGTAATTAAGGAAATAAATTACTGGATATAATTTAATGGAGGAGTTTTGAAAATTAATTACTTAGTGTAATTAATATTGAATTTATATGTTGAATAATTACTTATTAATATTGAATTTATATGTTGAATAATTACTTAATGTAACTAATTTAGGTTATGATAATTAAGTTATTTGAGAATGGTTAAGAGAAGTAATTAATTTAAGTTAATTACTTAATGTGATTAATCAAGTATGATTAACCAATGGAGATAATTGATAATTAATTTAATTAAGTTATTTAAAATAATTTGAGATCATTAATTTAAATAATTAATGATATAATTAAGGATTGATTAATTAAGAACAATTAATCAATAAGAATTAATTAATGTAATTAATCAAGGATTAATGTAATTAATTATGATTAATTAATTGATGAAGTAATTACAGGTTAATTACAGGGATTGGTTTGGATTAATTAATTTGTGAAATTAATTAGAGATTTATTTCTTGAATGTAATTAAAGAATAATTAATCAAGATGATTAATTAGGGTAATTTGTTAAGAGTAATTAATTGATATGTAAGCAAGATTTATATGGATAAGTAATTAATTTAATTTATTTTTAATTAATTTAAGGAAGAAGTAATTAATTTAATTCATTTTAAATTAATTATAGGATGGTGATTTGATAAATCTTTGCTTATGAATGATGATTGATATTTATTATCCTTGATGGTTGAAATCTCAGTTATGAGATAAATGTTGTTGTGTGATTTAGATGCTATGGTTGCATTGAGTTGATAATATGATTTATCTGTTGAGTTGATAATATAGATTATCTGATGAGATGATAATATTGATTATCTATTGTGATGTTGTAAATTATCTATCTGTGTGTATATAGATAATATTGAATTGAATTGTTTTAAACCTTTAAAACAACTTGGCCCTAAAAGACACGCTTTGGATTTCGATGAGACCGGGATCGGGTTTCCATAATTGGATATTCGAAAACCACATTGATTCCAAATAACGTTAGGTCGTGAATCCAAATGGAGCTTTGTGAAGACTCGAGGTGTAAGGGCTATACGTCAGTATAACTCTGTGGGTGATTCCGTAATGAGTTGACGGAATAGTGCTTATAGATTCGAGATGGTGGTTTAGAGTGCAAGGGTTTTGTCGTTAACTCTGAGGGTGATTCCAAAATGAGTGTAACGAGATAATGCCTTCGGTTTTGTTCGAACCCGGAACGAACTTGTATGGATTGAATGCTTTCAGAACATCGTCAGGTGGACGATGAGCATTCTAAGTGATGTGTCCTATAAAGGTAATCGTAGCCTCAAGCCTCATCAACCGGGGATGGCTAAAATAGGGGAGGTGCAGCAAGGCTTCGTGGGTAGCTCCCACTGGAGAGCGAGATTGATCCCTGTCTAGAAGTCCCTTTATATTCGGCTGTGTGGGCAGTTGGTTGCAAACAACTGCGGGGTTGTCTTGTTCGGAACTGTTCAGTAAGGAATGGGTCCGGCCTTGTGTTGTAGGGGAGTGGGAGTACTCCTCGGTACGGTGATCTAGGCCACGTACTGTGACGGGCGGTACCCCAGTAACCCTGCCATTATATGGAATCCAAAATCCAATAAGTGCCAACGGTTTTGATTGTATTGCCCATTTTTGTGGCTAGTAGCTCGAATTTAATCATGTAACAATTTCGGCTATTTCTTATTTACTTGAAAACCCTAGACACTATTATAGTATCATCGGATTTCCTATCAAATGTTTTGGTTAGCGTAAGGTAAAAACTTTTCCATGTTTATGTGTGGGAAGTCTTACGTGATACCTTTTCTTTTCAAAGGTTTTTAAAATTAAGCAACCTTAACCTGTTACTCACACCAGACCCATGTCTGACCCGGAGTTTATTTTTGTTTTTCATAAACTCTTGGGTACTCAAATTTTTACGAGTAGCCAAGGGATTCAGGTTAGCTTTGACGAATAATGGAGGAGCAATGGAGCAGGAGGCTTCCGCGTTAGATATAGTTTTTCGCTGTGTTTTCTCTGTGTTGTGGTTGTATTGAGTTGTAAATACTAGAAAGGTGTTTATAACTGTCTAGTATATGTGATGTGTATGCTGTGTATCTCTGATTGGTATTGTATATTATGTAAATACTTATTTTAGTAATATAATTTATTCGTTCCGCTGTTGAGATTCTTGTGTTGTTTCTTCTTTCTCTTCTTTCTTTTCTTCTTCTATCCCTTTCTTTCTTAATTCATGATGCGATTTTCTGGGAGTAGAAAATCGGGTCGTGACAGTTGGTATCAGAGCGTTAGGTTGAGTGAATACCTAGGCTCTGGAGTGGTGTCTTTCTTGAGAGAGCGTATTTGTAATTTTTTTTATATAACTATATATATATATATTTTTCTACCTATCTGTTGGGTTACCTGTTCGGGTTTCCCAATGTATGTTATAAATGTAGAATGTGGTGGTGGTGTGTGTAACACAACTACGATTGGTTGGAGTTTGTATGTTTGGTTGGAAGTGTATCTGTCGAGACTGTAGACCTAATACCGTCTCGGGTGAGTTTTGAAGTGGTGTAGGACTTCATTGATCTCTGAAGGTAACCTGTTAAGATTCGGAGTTATCTTTGAAGTTGGATGAGTAGAGTTTTGATCTGTTGACTGAGCAGAAGTGAGTGATGATATCTTGATACCTCAAGGAATAGTAGCTGCGTGATGAGATGCAGTGACTATGGATGTTTCCGAAGATGTTTTCTTTGGAACAAGTTTAAGAAAGTGAGTCTGCTTCGGTGTTGTGGCCGAGTTCAGCAGGAAGCTTCTGTTTGGTTTGAAGTTCGAGTTTTTCGAAGAGTTTTGGATTGAGAATTCTTTGGCATTGGTGTCAGCAGTGCAGATAGGAATGTTCTGTGTGTCGGCAGAGTTTTCTGGAGATGGAGTTCAGAAGCAGCTGAGTGAATCCATTTCTTTGATGAGTTAGCTAGACCAGCATAAGTTGTTCTGATTGGTAAAGAGAGAACAGTTTTCTTTGGATTTTAGTTCGAGTTGATCGCAAAAGTGACTTGCGATAGTTGAGTGTTCTCTTGGATTGTTGGAGATTGTTCTGAATATTTTCAAAGAAGCCAGAGTTTGTCTTCATCTAGAGATTCAGTGGTACCGGTGGTTCAACTAATTGAAGGTTGATTCCTTTGAGATGGAGTTTATTGAAGAAACTCAGGTTTTGAGGAACTTCTGAGTTTTCTCTTAGTTATCTGAAGTCTTCTTGGTTTTGCTGTCCAGTTAACTTGTGTTCTTCATCAGCATTCTTTTCTACTCCAGATCAGAGTTGTGCAACGGAAGCAGTTTGGGAGTGCATCTGCTTTTCTTTTCCGGATAGGAGAAGTTGTTTTCTACTGATGGTTGTGAGTGGAGTTGTTCTTGATCTTGATTGATCGTGGAGGATCATTCTGGTGGATTGGATTTGGTCTAGTTTGTTTCTTGAGACATCAGCAAGGATTGAGCTGATCAGGTAAGAGATAACCGTCGAAGATCTGATTTTGGATAAGTTCTCAGTTTTTTTTAGGAGCTATAAATTTTGGTAAGGTTGGGTAAACTAGCTCCGAGATATTTTGGATTTCTTATGTGTTCTGTTTTGGATAAGTGTTTGATTTTTAGATTGAATTGCCAGCTTGGACAACAGGAATTCGATGTGTTTCACGTATCTCTGAGGGAGTACGTGTATATCTATTTCTGGTTTTGGAATCAGCTGTTCTGAGAGATTTTGGTTATTGAGTCAGACTTGTCTATAGTCTGATGTCTTGTTCAGTTATAGATATAGATGAGCAGGAGTTCTGCAGCTCATTAGTGTTGATTGTTTGGGGTTTTATAGAGCGAGTAACCCAGTGTTTACTTGGGAAACACGAGGAAACTCTATCCAGAATTTTGTGTGGATAGTTAATTTTGTTTGATTGGTTGAATTGATTGCTATAGATGTTAGCATATGTTTGATATATGCTTGGTTTTAAAATTTAAATCTTAAATAGGTTATTAAATTACTTTTATTTTAAATTTCGGGGACGAAATTCTTTTAAGGGGGAAGGAATGTGATATCCCGGAATTTTAGACAATATCAATTTAATAATCTTTATATAAAATTAAATTGATATCGATAATATTGATTAATAAAATATATTTTGGTTTAATAATCAGATTTAATAAATTTGTGATTGTCTTTTAAATGCTAAAATAAATGTTTGAATTATAATGTATATATATTTGTATATATATTATAGTTTATCTTTGTTTTGAGATGCAATTAATAAATGAAGTTTGTTTTTAAATTTTAATAAAATATTGAGTAATTAAGAAATTATGTTTTAATTAATATTAAGTTTTTAAAAATCTATTTAATTAATAACTATAGGGTTTGATAATAAGGGAAATTGTTTAAAATTGTCTTAGTTTAATTTTTAAATTTAAGTAAAAATTGATTTTATTTCTTTTTAAAATATTATTTGATTAAATATGATTTGAGTATATTTTATATAAGTTTAAAATATAAGATAACATATGATTTAAATTCATTTAAATATAAAGGTGATTTATAATTTCTTTATAAATCATATAAAATTGTAAATTGTTATTTTAAATCATATTAATAAATATTCTATTTTTCAAAAATATAAAGAGGAATTAAAATAGGAAAATAGAATCTTCATTTTTAAATTGATTTTGGTTTTATTTCAAAGAATTAATTCGATTTGGCAATTTTATTTTGAAATTCAAATTTATTGATTCTTTAGAATATTTTGTAAGTTTTAAATTATAAATTGTTTTATTTACATGTACTTTAACAAGAAAATTCATGCATATTCATTCTAACATAAATTAAATTTAAGAAAACCCTTTTATAAACATTTAAATATAAACTTAATTTAATTAAAACAAGTGTAATCAAATTAGCAATCTAAGCAACATGTGTTAGTAGTAAATTAAGCAATGTTACATGTGTCATTGTTTTCTTTCATCTTTTCTTTATTTTGATAAATTAATTTCAGCCTTATAAACATTCTCAATTTTTCCCCTTATCCTCTTTTCAAAATAAAAAGAAAATCAAAAATATACTTCACTTAAAAACTTGAAAACTCAAAGCTTCTCAAAAACAAATCTGTAATACACTCCTCATTCAAAACTAAGATCAAATTTTTCTCAAATCAAAAACCTGCATTGCAAACTTTGAAATCTGTAACTCCTCTAAAAAAAACTAGAATCTGAAATTCACTTCCCAAACAAAATTACAAATTAAGATTAAACCTGTAACCAGAACATCAAACTGTATTTTCCATCTCTGGAAATCATCTGCATTCATCAACATGCAATTTTAGAGTTACTACAGAATCAAATGTCTGCATTTCATCTCTGGAATGGCCTGCATGCATGAAGTAGATAATCAGAAGCAACATAAAGTTTTAGTCCTAAGCAATTCAAGTTCAAATTTTTTTTTCAATAAACATGATGCTCTGCTCAGGAAAATTGGTGAGTAACTCCTAAATTTTTCTTTAACAAAATAAAGTATTTAATAAATCATAAAACCTGCACAGTTTTTATATTTGTGATTTTTAAATCTGAGATAAGGTTTTAAACACAAGATTTAGTTGCTGTAAGATGGTGGAGTTGTTGGTGCTCGGGTCATTCCTGCATTTGCCCGAAGTAATGTATGAATTGACTCGAAGTAAATTAGTATTTGACTCGAGTAGTGTACTTTGGTGCAGTAACTTATTTCTGTAACCAGATTCTGCTTCAGGTTTTAAATTTTAAAACTAAATTTAAAAAATAAGCAAGGCTAGTTTAAAATTTGAGCCTAAAGTAAGATTAAACTTTGAATTCGAATAGATTTGAATTCCAAATTCGAATAAATTACAGTAATAAAATAAAGTATTTAATTAAATAATTAAATCTGCACAGTTTCTGATATTAAGTGATTTTTAAAAATCTGGAAATAAGATTTAAAACAAGATTTAAATTTCTAAGTAAAAACTGAATTTGGAACCTGAATTCAAATTAGAAGTTGAATTTGAATAAAAATAAATTATAAGTTTAAATGTTATTATCAAATGGAATATTTTAGAATTTTATAACTTATGAAATGAAATTAAAAATAGAGTTTTAAATTTAAATCTTTGAATCTAAAACTAAATAAAAACATGATTTGAATTTTGGTTATAATAAGATTTGAATTTATATGTTTCAATATTATTTGAAATATTTAAGGTATTTTAAATTTATTTAAATTGAATATAGGCTGAAGCTAAATGATTTTTCTAAAATTTGTTTTAAGAGGTAAGTGATTCTTTAAAATGAGAATTGAAGAGTTTTTAAATATTTAAAATCTTGTTTAAGTTTAAATTTAATTTCATTTTAATTTTAATTTTAAAATGGAATTTATAAAAATATAAAAGCAAATTTGTCTTTAAATTACCTTAATAATGATAATTTAATCATTAATGAGATTAATGATTTTTATTGTTTGAAACTTAATTATTTGATCAAGGTAATTAAGATTTTAATTAATTAATTAATTTAATTAATTAATAATAAGGTTAATTAATTAAATAATTAAGGACTTTATTTAATTAATTAAAATTTCTAAGTAAGTTAATTAAATTTGATTAAAGTGTGATTTAGAAATTAATTTAAATAAGATTTGAATAATTTAATTAATGAATTGAAATTGTTAATCAAGTAATTAATAATTAATTAAGTTTTAAATATCACTTGATTAATTTAAGATTAATTAATGAGTTTCTTTAAATAAATTAAGAATTAATATTGATTAATTCAATTAATTACTTTAAAAAAATAATTAAAGATTTGTTACTAGTTAATGAAGGTCATTAACTTGATATTATTTTATAATTAATTAATGTAATTAATTTTAATAATTAATTTGATTAATTAATTTAAGATAATCATTTGATAATTATTTAAGTATAATTACTTAGTGAAAGTAATTAAGGTAATTAATTACTAATTGTAATTAATTAATTTTATTTTGATTAATTAAGTTAATTAATTAAGTTTAATTAATTTAAATTAATCATTGATTGATTTGAGAAGTAATTACAAATGTAATTGAAAATGAAAATTACTTAGTGAAGTAATTAAGGAAATAAATTACTGGATATAATTTAATGGAGGAGTTTTGGAAATTAATTACTTAGTGTAATTAATATTGAATTTATATGTTGAATAATTACTTAATGTAACTAATTTAGGTTTTGATAATTAAGTTATTTGAGAATGGTTAAGAGAAGTAATTAATTTAAGTTAATTACTTAATGTGATTAATCAAGTATGATTAACCAATGGAGATAATTGATAATTAATTTAATTGAGTTATTTAAAATAATTTGAGATCATTAATTTAAATAATTAATGATATAATTAAGGATTGATTAATTAAGAACAATTAATCAATAAGAATTAATTAATGTAATTAATCAAGGATTAATGTAATTAATTATGATTAATTAATTGATGAAGTAATTACAGGTTAATTACAGGGATTGGTTTGGATTAATTAATTTGTGAAATTAATTAGAGATTTATTTCTTGAATGTAATTAAAGAATAATTAATCAAGATGATTAATTAGGGTAATTTGTTAAGAGTAATTAATTGATATGTAAGCAAGATTTATATGGATAAGTAATTAATTTAATTTATTTTTAATTAATTTAAGGAAGAAGTAATTAATTTAATTCATTTTAAATTAATTATAGGATGGTGATTTGATAAATCTTTGCTTATGAATGATGATTGATATTTATTATCCTGGATGGTTGAAATCTCAGTTATGAGATAAATGTTGTTGTGTGATTTAGATGCTATAGTTGCATTGAGTTGAGTTGATAATATAGATTATCTGATGAGATGATAATATTGATTATCTATTGTGATGTTGTAAATTATCTATCTGTGTGTATATAGATAATATTGAATTGAATTGTTTTAAACCTTTAAATCAACTTGGCCCTAAAAGACACGCTTTGGATTTCGATGAGACCGGGATCGGGTTTCCATATTTGGATATCCGAAAACCACATCGATTCCAAATAACGTTAGGTCGTGAATCCAAATGGAGCTTTGTGAAGACTCGAGGTGTAAGGGCTATACATCAGTATAACTATATGGGTGATTCCGTAATGAGTTGACGGAATAGTGCTTATAGATTCGAGATGGTGGTTTAGAGTGCAAGGGTTATTGTCGTTAACTCTGAGGGTGATTCCAAAATGAGTGTAACGAGATAATGCCTTCGGTTTCGTTCGAACCCGGAACGAACTTGTATGGATTGAATGCTTTCAGAACATCGTCAGGTGGACAATGAGCTTTCTAAGTGATGTGTCCTATAAAGGTAATCGTAGCCTCAAGCCTCATCAACCGGGGATGGCTAAAATAGAGGAGGTGCAGCAAGGCTTCGTGGGTAGCTCCCACTGGAGAGCGAGATTGATCCCTGTCTAGAAGTCCCTTTATATTCAGCTGTGTGGGCAGTTGGTTGCAAACAACTGCGGGGTTGTCTTGTTCGGAACTGTTCAGTAAGGAATGGGTCCGGCCTTGTGTTGTAGGGGAGTGGGAGTACTCCTCGGTACCGTGATCTAGGCCACGTACTGTGACGGACGGTACCCCAGTATCCCTGCCATTGTATGGAATCCAAAATCCAATAAGTGCCAACGGTTTTGATTGTATTACCTACTTTTGTGGCTAGTAGCTGGAATTTAATCATGTAACAATTTCGGCTATTTCTTATTTACTTGAAAACCCTAGACACTATTATAATATCATCGGATTTCCTATCAAATGTTTTGGTTAGCGTAAGGTAAAAACTTTTCCATGTTTATGTGTGGAAAGTCTTACGTGATACCTTTTCTTTTCAAAGGTTTTTAAAGTTAAGCAACCTTAACCTGTTACTCACACCAGACCCATGTCTGACCCGGAGTTTATTTTTGTTTTTCATAAACTCTTGGGTACTCAAATTTTTACGAGTAGCCAAGGGATTCAGGTTAGCTTTGACGAGTAATGGAGGAGCAATGGAGCAGGAGGCTTCCGCGTTAGATATAGTTTTCCGCTGTGTTTTCTCTGTGTTGTGGTTGTATTGAGTTGTAAATACTAGACAGGTGTTTATAACTGTCTAGTATATGTGATGTGTATGCTGTGTATCTCTGATTGGTATTGTATATTATGTAAATACTTATGTTATTAATATAATTTATTCGTTCCGCTGTTGAGATTCTTGTGTTGTTTCTTCTTTCTCTTCTTTCTTTTCTTCTTCTATCCCTTTCTTTCTTAATTCATGATGCGATTTTCTGGGAGTAGAAAATCGGGTCGTGACAAAACTGCTACAAAAATGTAGAACATATTTTTAATCAAACTTCTAAATTAGTTATTTTCACGTAATATTTTACATAAATATTTAAAACCTATTTAAAAGTATTTCTTAAGTATTATTTTATATATTTAAGTTTTGACAATGGTGATTGACTAGGCTTAACACTAATAAGCCGACGAGTAAACTTGTCGGTTTATGAGATCCAAGACTAAGGTGTCTAGGCAAGGCTTGGAGCAACCAGTGCCCAAACTTATCTAGCTTTAGTCTTGAACAAGGAATAGTGTAAAATGAAATAGCAAAAACCTTTTAATCTTGTTGTTTACCTGCTTTTTTTAAAAAAGGTAATTAAATTTGCTTAACTCTAAAAGCCAACGAAGTATATTTATCTATTTTTGAGAGTTAAAGATTGATGTCAGTAGGGATGGAGCAATAGAGCTCTAACCTACCGGGTTTCTCTCTTGAACGAGGAATAGTTAAGTCGAGAATGTCGGAAACGAGTTAAGTATACGGACATTGATTTGTATAAGCAATTGTTTTAACTAAAAAATCGTTTAGTCAACTATCGGACTTAACTTATTATTGAACCTAGATTTGTAAAACAAAGGTTTATAAAGATAGTAACAAGTAGGAAAATGGTTTGGATTTTTTATGACAATGTGCTAATCGCATTCATCTTTAACCCTTTTTGATTATACTTAGGGATGTAAATAGACCTTTAAAAGAATGTTTTAAAGATAAGCATAAGTGAAAGCTTTTAGGTTTGTTGTAACAATGTTTAAATAACATTCATCTTTAACCCTTTTTGATTACACTTATGAGTGCAAATAGACCTTTAAAAGAATGTTTTAAAGATAAGCATAAGTGAAATGGCTTTGGATTTTTTGTGACAATGTTTGAGTAACGTAAGTCTTAAACCTTCTTCAATGGATTTGTTAAAGTACCTAGTTTCTTAAAATGGGTATTTTAAAGTATAGGAAAAAAGCAAAGGTTTAAAGTAAGAAATCTTGTTAATGATTTTTGAATATACTTATGCCATTTGAGATAAGTATATGAATACTTTTTGAAGTATTGAAAGAGTATAAATGAATAGTAGAAATTCATAAACAATTTTTATTAGGTAGAAGAAGTTTTACTAATAAAAGAGGTATTAATTAATAAAAGGTTAATTAAACAAAAAAGGGAGCAAGAAGTCGCTTATGTGACTTGATCATGCATCGCGTGACTTGATCGTGCTTTGTTGCTTTCCTTGTTTATGGAAAACATTTAATCATATACTTAACACTAAAAACTGATAAAGTAGGCTTGCCTATCTTTGAGAAGTAACACAGATGTTTATATAAGAATATGAGCAATAGTGCTCTAACCTACCGGCTTCACTCTTGATCGAGGGATAATGGTAGAGGAAAATATTGGAAACGTGATAAGTATACGAGAATTGGTTTCCATATGCGATCATTCTCATTTTCATCGAATGACCAATTCGTCGATTCGGTCTTGGAGAGACCGGGATCGGTAAGTGTTTTACTTATCGAAAATCATTTCAAGGCTGAGATACCTGTTCTATCTCTTGGAAGTAGATTGGTTCTAGGTAAGAGAATCTATATGGAGATTCGAGATCTGTTTAAGATGCTCGAACACATGTAGTTGATCGTGATCTATTCAGGATGTGGGAATCTATGTGTGATTCTGAGATCTGTGGAGATATGGGAATCCATGTGTGGTTTCAAGATCTATTCGAAATGTGAGGATCCAATTTGGGATTGTCTTCTATTAGAGTGATGAAGACTCATGTGAAAGATTTTGTACATGACCTTGACGTCGAAAATGGCTAAAAATAGAGCAGGAGTATAGCTTGGGGTTTTTCTAACCCACGACAGGATATTATCACTCCAGATCTAGAGTATGCTTATTGATGTTGTGCACCGGAGGATGGTATTCGAGATTGCATACTTGATTGTACTGAAGGGATCTTCATGGAAAATCCATTATGTGAACTTTCCTTATAGAATTTGATTGTACTCCTAATATGTTATTGAATGTAACCAATGTAACCATTCCAGCTATGTGGGATTATTTCTTTTGTGGGGATAATCATCATGGCATTCCATACGGTCTCAAAAGTATTGTTACATTTTATACGCATAATTTTAAGTTTCTCATAGTGGAATTATTTCTAACACTTGGTTTTTGTTTTCCCTGAATTCCTCGCATGCTCTTTCGTGTAGCTTGAGAAAGACAGGCTTTCATTATTGTTTATTGGTGCTCAAGAAGACGAGCTGGATGTTTCACCTATCATTGTATTCTTATTTCCGCTGCATTACTATATTGTACTTTTTAGCATTTGTAAAGGCAGATTGTTATAACTGTCCAGGCTGATAATGATACTTAGGTTTTGTAACTCCAAGATTTCTGTATTGAAGTAACCCTTTGTCTTGTTCCTTTAATATTATATATTATCATTTCTCTATGAGATTCTGATATTTTGTTCTCTTCTTCCTTGTTCTATTCCTTTTTCTTTTTTTGTTTCACCTTAACAATTCGTCCTTCCGGCACTTGAATGCTCGATGCACGAATACCATGGATGTATTAGTGTCGACATTTGAGAGTCAAAAAGGTATATCATTACATGTGGTATCAGAACTGAAGATTAAGCGAGAACCTTGGCTTTGGTGGGTATGACTCTTTAAGAGATAGGGTAATGGAATGCCCTAGCATGAGTTGAGTGTATTATACATATGAGAGCGTATTTGCATTTGCCATAAACGTATGCCTTAATGGTAATTATAACTGTGAAAATTATAGATCTTATATAAGGTAATTTATATAAGTGAATTGTCAGAATATAGTCTAATTAATGTAGGGGTTAATGACGTGTATCTATTATCCCTCGTTAGTTAGTTTAGTTATGCTCGGCCAGTTTATGGGCATTAACTATCATTTGTTGATTGTTTATTTGTGCTCGACTAGTTTATGGGCACTTTTACCTTTTTACTGCATGGGCTGGGAAAACGGTGAAAAATAGGAACATCGAAATGAACACCCTATGAATTTAGTTTCACAATTTGACTATAGACGTTTGGTGATAATGTTGGGTTAAAAGTTTAATTTGGTAACATATGTTTATTTTAATCTGAGGAAGATAAGATATTTTGTAAAATAAAAATTTGTGAAAGGATTTTAAATAAGAAAGTGATTTTTATATAAGTATAGTTTATAAAATATGATTTATAAACAAGAGGATTTAATTGATATTTTGAAAACTTAAATCCCAGTTTATTTGAAACTATTTTTCAAGATTTTGGAAAAATAATAATAGTAGTATTATTTGAAAGTAAGTATTTAGGTAATTAGTTTATGAAATTGAGATCTAGTATATAGTAGTATTTACGAACTATTTGATATTATTTTGAAATGATTTTGTTTAAGTTCGAAAGGCATAAGTTGGATGTACTGAACCTACTCCTGTCGCTTGAAAATAATTCTAGTGATGACTTCAACATCACCAGCATTCATTTTCGGGTTTCTAAGTGGGGGATGCTGCAGAATTGTTTTAGTAAAATAGATTTCGATTTCAATTTCGAAAGTATGATCTGATATACAAAAGATATATGTATGTATTATTATTTCAAAATGATTTGAAATAAAACCTGGGTGTTTAGTTCTAATGTTTTTCTTTGGAAAGAGATTTGATATGAACATATGTAGAAAAGTTTTATATATAGGGTGCTCGAGTGGTATTGGCATAGGCCGAAATAAATGTTGGAAATTTTCATGTTTTCCTTTTTTGGGTAAAGTATGTTTAATAAATTATTGAATTTTTTTATATATTTTATGGACACATGTAGCCTATGCATTAGGATTGTATGGTGTGTGCATCATATTATGATATGTTGTTAGTAGTTTTCAATTGTCAAAATGAATTGGAATTTTCGATGATTTTGGACAGTCGAAAACTTTCGAATTGTTATAGAATTTAAAACTAAGCGCTTTGTGAAAATATAAAGATGGGTTTATATAACACTTTTATTAAGAAGTTAGTAAGTTGAAACAAGTTTAATTGGTTAAACTTACTTGTTAAGTAAAATAAATTTGATGTTATATATTTACTCTTAGGATGTCATGGGGTATTATACAAATATAAACTTAAGTTGTACAAATATTTATAAACTTGAAGTTATGTTTAGTGAAATGGTTCATAAATGATTTTAGTATTAAATAACATATTATTCGTATAAAAGAAAGTGATAAAAGGAATTGATGTAGTTAAAAAAAGCAATAAGATAAATACGTAAGTTGCGCGTAGATCGTTTTCGAATGACTATTCTTGATCTAGTATTCAAGTACATGCCGGTCTGAACAAGGATTTTTCAGTCGATTCATGACGGTGAACATTAATATGATTTTTTGATACGATCCTTAAGTTTTCTAACATTGTATGTGGCTATGTAAGGAGAATAGAGATTTCTAATCAAGAAACCTGATTAGAGTCAGAACTAGAGAGGTCGAGTGATCAATATTAATTGAAAAGTGAAATTTTTGTGATCGAGCAAGTGATTGGAACTGATATTGCGTACGGATGTCCATATGCATCATACGGGTTTTAGTATTTTCAAACTATATTTTTTTGGCTTATGGATTATAGGTGATGAATCTTTGGTTTGTTGTGATGTAGCATGAATTATCGACTAAGTAATTACCTAAGGTTGTTGAGCGTAAGGTACACTTAGTAGATTGTTTATTATCCTTAGCAATGAAAGGATTTTGAACTTCAGCAAACCATCGGGTTTTTTACTAGTAATTGAATATTGTTAAGTATTGCTATGTGATTGTTTCTTTTGTTTCCGTGTTGGAATTTTGAGGTTGAAATATTCTAAGCAGGGGAGAATGTAACTACTTGGAATTTCGGACACTTCGTATTTAAATATTTGAACTATTTAAATATTTAGATCTTAAATCAAATGTTGTTAAAATGATTTAATAAGCTTTTTAAACCCCTTTTAGGTCATAATTAATGATGGTAAACTTGTTTTGAAAAAATTGTTATAAAAATATATACTTTGGAAAAATATCGATAATATGGCCGAAAATCGTTTTATCGATAAACAGCTATTTTCTCCAAGGAAGTTGTTCAAAATATTGACACGTCTAATTAATCACTAAGGATTTACTTAGCAACTAAATATATTTTCATATTTAGAGCTAACTAAATAGAAAAATGAGCAAATAAGGAAAATGAGCAAAAATGGAAATAATTATCTCTTACGCTAATATCTAATGAACACATTAGCCACTAATTAAACACTTTCCACTTCATAGAAGCAAGGAAAGTTCTCGAAATTTCTATTAGGATAGGAGACGAAATTATGGTAAGGGTATAATAGTAATTAGCCTAAAGGAGGAGTGACATAAAGTAAAAGTAAGCATAAATGGAAATGCTTAAGTGTTAAGCAAATGATATAGTAGATGTGATGGGAGATAAGCCTTCGAAGTCTGGTGAGAGTAAGCTTATGCTTCATCATTTGAAACCTATAAATAGAGGGGAGATGTTCACTTTATAATCATAAATAAATTCCTAAGCTTGAGATGAAGTAGGAGGGTTGAAATGGTGTAAGTGTTTAAGCACTAATCCACTGATTACTCTCTAACCTTTACAAAAATTAACCAAATCTTCTCTAATCTCTTTTAAACTTTGGATTTGGGCCTAAGACATCATGGGAAGCATGATTAGCAAGTAATAAGTGGGAGAAGGTAAGAGGAAGAAGGGGATCCATGATGGGCCATGAGCATGGAGGAGGAATATGAAGGCGGTGGCATTGGTTAGGAAGTGCTAAAGGTTGGACTTTTAGGCTTGTATTGATGGAAAGAGGTGGTTCTTTGGTTCTTGTGGCTTTGTGGTTGGTTTAGGAATGGATCTATATGAGTTATCTCACTATCTCTTAAGTATATATTGTGTGTGTGTGTGTGTATATGTTATGTGCAAACTATAAAGTTAAAGTGACATTAACTAAGTAAAGTTATAAACTTTGGACCCTCTTGCTTATGAAAGCAAATGATAACTGTTTATTGCATAACCTCACTTCTATTACCCTCTTAAACATGTGACATGGCCTTGACCTGATATTTAAATGGTTGTTTAACTCGTATGTTAAATTGAAGTAAGTTTGAAAGTGTTAGAAACAAGAATAGTTGTTATAAATGAACTTTGGAATCCCTTGTTTATGGGAATTCTTACAAATAAACAGAGAGATATTCTTAGGGATTTCATTCTATGGATTTTAACTATCCTAATGGTAGTAGTTATTATAAAAGTTTCAAGGCCTAAATCATTTTCTTTAAGTGGTTAAAATTAGTTGCAACGATGGTGCTTTTCAATATTGTTTTAACAAGGACTTTAATAGCACATATAAATGTTGAAGTAAGTCATTTATTGTTTTAAGTGTTTAAAATGCGATGTTTTAGCTATCTTTTCATGATTTAAATGGTTTCTAATTTCTTTTCTTTATAGAATCTTTTAATGGAAGTTGTTATGAAATGTATTTGAGTACAAAAAAAGAATAGAAGTTTAAATATAGTCTTAATGATTAATTATGAATTTTGGAAATATAGTGCTACAAAATGTAAAACATTTTTTTAATCAGACTTCTAAATTAGCTATTTTCAAATAATATTTTACATACATATCTAAAACCTATTTACAAGTATTTCTAAAGTATTACTTTATGTATATAAGTTTTAGCAAAGGTGATTGACCAGCTTTACACTAATAAGCCGATGAGTAAACTTGTCAGTTTGTGAGATCCAAGAATGAGATGTCTAGGCAAGGCTTGGAGCAATCAGTGCCCAAACTTACTTGGCTTTAGTCTTGAACGAGGAACAATGTAAGTTGAAATGTTGGAAATGTATTAATCTTGTTTTTTACTTACTTCTTTAAAAAAGGTAATTAACTTTGCTTAACTCTAAAAGCCGATGAAGTAGATTTATTTATTTCTAAGAGTAAAAGATTGATGTCGCTTAGGGACGGAGTAATAGAGCTCAAACCTACTGGGCTTACCTCTTGAACGTGGAATAGTTAAGTTGAGAATGTCAAAAACGAGTGAAATATACGAACATTGACTTGTATAAGCAACTGTTTTAACTAGATAATCGATTAGTCAACTATCAAACTTAACCTATTATTGAACTAGATCTTTAAAACTAAGGTTTGTAAAGACTGTAACAAGTAGGAAAATGGTTTGGGTTTGTTGTGACAATGCGTTAATCACATTCATCTTTAACCCTTTTTTATTATACTTAGGGATGTAATAGATCTTTAAAAGAATGTTTAAAGATATGCATAAGTGAAATGGTTTTGGGTTTGTTGTGACAATGTTTTAATAACATTCATATTTAACCCTTTTTATTACACTTATGAATGTAAATAGATCTTTAAAAGAATGTTTTAATGATAAGCATAAGTGAAATGGATTTTGGCTTGTTGTGACCGTGTTTAAGTGACATTAGTCTTAAACTTTATTGAATGGATTTGCGAAAGTACCTAGGTCCTTAAAATGAAAATT
Organism: Allium cepa; assembly: GCA_030765085.1. Lineage (NCBI taxonomy): Eukaryota > Viridiplantae > Streptophyta > Magnoliopsida > Asparagales > Amaryllidaceae > Allium > Allium cepa. The sequence continues at coordinate 179,093,097 of CM060930.1, forward strand.
TTAAAGTATAGGAAAAAGAGCAAAGGTACAAAGTAAGAAATCTTGTTAATTATTTGTGAATATTTTTCTGCCATTTGAGATAAGTATATGAATACGTTTTGAAGTATTGAAAGAGTATTAATGAGTAGTAGAAATTCATAAACAATTTTTCATTAGGTAAAAGAAGTTTTACTAATAAAAGAGGTTTCAATTAATAAAAGGTTAATTAAAAAAAGAAGCAAGAAGTTGCTTATGTGACTTGATCGTGCATTGTGTGACTTGATTCTTTGTTTTTGGAAAACATTTAATCATATACTTAGCACTAAAAGACGATGAAGTAGGCATATCTATCTTTGAGAATTAAGACTGATGTGCATATAGGGATTTGGGCAATGGAGCTCTAACCTACCTTCTTCACTCGTGATTGAGGGATACCGTGAGAGGAAATTATTGGAAACGTGATAAGTATATGAGACTTGGTCTCCATATGCGATCGCTCTCATTTTCATTGAATGACCAGATTCGATTCAGTCTTGGAGAGACCAGAATCGTAAGTGTTTTACTTATCGAAAACCATTTCAAGGCTGAGATACATGTCCTATTCATGGAAGTAGATTGGTTCCAGATACGGGAATATATATGGAGATTCGAGATCTGTTTAAGATTCTCGAACACATGTAGTTGTTCATGATCTATTCAGGATATGGAAATCCATGAGCGATTCCAAGATCCGTTGAGACATGGGAATCCATATGTGGTTTCGAGATCTACACAAGATGCGAGGATCAAATTTTGGATTCATGTTCTGTTCGAGTGAGGAAGACACATGTGAAAGATGCTAAACGTAACCTCGACATCGGAAATGGCAAAAACAAAGTAGGAGCATAGTTTGGGGTTTTGCTAACCCACGACAGGATATTATTATTCCAGATCTAGAGTATACTTATCGATGTTGTGTGCAGGAGTGATGGTATTCAGGATCACTTATATAGATGTGGATTGGTTATGCTTACCTTATGGTATATTCTATCTAGAGATATACGATGCTCGGAAGTAGTTTTTAACCCTTATGCAGAAGATTGGATTTCGGCTTGACGGAAGGGATCTTCATGGAAAATTCATTATGAGAAATTTCCTTATTGGATTTGATTGTACTCCCAATATGCTATGGAATGTTACGTATGTAACCATTCCAGTTATATTATAATATCCATATTCTATACCCTAGACATTATCTGTTATATCACCTTATATACCTATCAGATGGTGGTTCTTTTGAGGGGATAATCGTTATGGCATTCCATGCGGTCTCAAAAGTACTGTTATATGTTGTACATATATTTCTTGAGGTTCTCATACTAGACTTATGTTTGACGCTTGGTTTTTATTTTTCCTAAATTTCTCACATGCCCTTTTGAGTAGCTTGAGAAAGGCAGGTTTTCGTTGTTATTCATTGGAGCTTAAGAAGACGGGCTGGATGTTTCACCTATCATAGTATTCTTATTTCTGTTGCATTACTATATTGTACATATCAACATTTGTGGGAACAGGTTGTTTTAACTGTCCAGGCTGATGATGGTATTTAGGTTTTGTAACTCCGAGATTTATGTTCTAGGTAATCCTTTATATTGTTCGTTGACATTATATATTACCGTTCCGCTGTGAGATTCTAATACTGTGCTCTCTTCTTCCTTGTTTATTCCTTTTCCATTTTTTATTTCTTCCTAACAATTTGTCCTTTTGGCACTTGGATGCTCGGCACATGAATTCGTGGATGTATTAGTGTCAACGTTTAGGAGTCGGAAAGGCATGTCGTTACACAAGTCCAGACTCAAGGAACAAGGCCAAATCATAAATGAGTTAGTGAATCAGCCAGTTCAAGTGCAACTATTTCGTCCAGACATGAAATACATTAGGATAAAAGAAACCAGGGTCGCACACATAAAGACAATACAGGGTTGGAGTGCACACAATGTATGATTCAGAAAAGCAAGTAGAAAGGTGCACACAGATGAGGACAGTGCACACAAGGTAGAATATCAGAAGTACATAGATTAAAGTGAGTGCACAAACATACAACAAACAATATAAGTGCAAATTCAAGGCAAATGCACTCAAGCCCATAGACATGTGAAGCAGTAAATAAGAAACAAACGCAAGCAACGAATTTATTTTCAAGCATTGTTCCAGTTCACCATCGTCACAAAAACAACAGGCACTACTACAACAGGCTAGCATAAGAATGTACAAACGCACAAATATACATATGTATGCATATGTACATACATGTATATACGTACATAGTGAATAGAAAGGCAACTTCGAGATGCACACAATAGCAATGAAGATCAGGCATCACAATACAATGATCATTAACTTGTCTAGGATACAGCTACAATAGAGCATCAAAATAGATAAGGCACACTCTTCAACAAAAACAAGCACATAGACTAGCAAAGTCACGCATAGACAAGCACACTAACATACATATGTACATGTATGTATATACATGTATACATGTGCACAGTTGCAACATCAAACTCTAAGAGCACACTAATAAGACATGTAGGCAGTTCAACAGAGATACCAAATAGCAAGCAAATACTTTTGAAAAATCCATGGTCGAGTACACAACAGAGATAAAAAAAACCATTATCCATCAGATAATTCAAACCAGCCATTCAACAGAGATAAAAACTCATCTATATAACCCAACAAAGATAATGTAAACAAATGGGGATAAAAACTCAAGAAGCACACAAATTATTGCAATGATCAAGTTAGAATTAAAACTAGTAGTTCAACATAGATAAAAACTACAGGAAGCACACAAACTAGCAATTCAAATTGAAGTACATATTCAAAAATATAAGAAATTGATTCCTATATGTACCCATATCACAATTGATAGAAAAAATCAAGTCAAATTCGAGCATAAAATTAAAAAAGGGGGAAACTATTAAACATACCAAATCGATAACAATCTACTCGACGTAGAAGCAACCAAAAGCAATCCAACCAAAAGCAAATCCAAGCAATCAAAAGCAAATCCCAGTAAATCGACGGCTTCGAATAAAGGCAGAAACGACCAATAACAACCAAGAATCATCATATTTCTCATCACAGTTTCACAAATAGAAATTAGGTTTTGAGATTGGGTTCCGTGAGATTAGGTTTTGAGAGTGAGAGAGTATCGGGTTGAGAGGGAAACGAGCTATAAGAGGGAAGACAATTATAAAAGGAGAGGAAAAACAATTATAAGAGGGAAACCAAAATAATGATATGGAGGCAAAACTAAAGTTTTTGATAACTTCAATCAAATAAAAAATAAATATTGTCTAAAAACAAACATTGCCTTATCACTGTTGCGTCGCACAACAGATGATTTTTCCATATATTGCATGACAAAGTGGGATAACAGAAATTTATCATATGTTGTGTGATCGTCGTTGTCTGATTCACTTTGTGGCATAACGTAGGAATTAAAAATAATCAAGCATGGAGTGGTTCACCATTGTTTGTAAATCAAGTCCTTAACAAGTACTAAACCAAATCTTAACTAGATTCATATGTGAATTTAATATAGGAATTTATAAAAGATTGTTGACAATTCTCTACAAAACAATTTCCAGTGAAAATATGCATGAGCTAAAGCATAAATAAAATTTGCAAGCATAAAGAAGCTTGAGAATTCCAGTTTATTAAGGTAGAACATAGAGAAACCAAGCATATTCATTTAAGATCAAATTTTGATTATGACTAGAGAACGGGCAACTCAATGGTTAAATAGTGAAGACATGACAACTTCGAATACTAAGTAAGATAGTAGCAATTCTATGCAAGCTGATGCATTTTTTGAGAAAATGAATGATGAAACCTATACTTGGATGAGTCCTTCCATCTGGTACTCGACAAAAGGGTTACTACCATTTGATTTAAGTGAATCCCATCACATAAAGTACAACATGCCTCACGTAATTCTAATAGATTGGACATTGTATAAGTGACTGTTACACTCAATTTTCATAAAGAAGGAAGAAGAAGTTAAAAGATAAAAACTATCGAGTATAATATATTTTTTAATGGAAGGCTATCAAATTTATTAAGGAAGAATGCTATCGGGTATATATAAGAATGTTATCGAGTCTATAGAAGAATATCGAGTTTATAATAGAAGGTTGTCGAATTTATACAAGAGGAATGCCATCGAGTATATAGAATAATGTTATCGAGGGTATAGAAGAATATTATTGAGTTTATAAAAGAAGGCTATCGAATTTGTAGAAAAAGGATGTTATAGAGTATGTAGAGGAATGCTATTGATTTATGAAAGAAGGCTATCAAGCTTAAACAAGAAAATGTTATCTAGAAAAAAAGGGATATCTAGTGTATAAAGAAGGGATATTGAATTTATACAAGAAGGATGCCATCGATTTATTAGGGAATGCTATCAAGTTCATATAAGGAGGATGTTATAGAGTCTATAAGGGAATGCAACTGAGTTTTAGTAGAAAGATATGATCGAGTCTATAGAAAAAAGGGATATTGAGTGTAGCAGAAGTTTTATCTTGTTTGTAGAAGAAGTGCTATCGAGTTCGTGGCAGAAGAGCTACCGGGCTTGAAGCTGAAGAGCTATCAAGTTTGTAGCAGAAACGCTATCAAGTTTATACTAGAAGTGCTATCCAACTCCACATAACTTCCTTAAATTGTCTACATGTCAATGTCTTATTGGACTATTAATGCCACATCAGCAATATAGGAAGAATTGAAGTGAAAGAGAATTTACCTTAGAGGTGTCATGCCTCATGCTAATAGCATGCCATCTCACTAGTCGGCAAGATGATCCTAGCCATCTAAAACTACTACTCACCATGTGTCAATAGTCCAATGATGTTATTTTTTAAAGATTTTCCATTTGTAATTGTCAAAATCTATGCAAAACGACACTGGGATCTCTAAGTACCACAAATAGGGACTCCTAAGGGTGGTACAAAGAAAGAAAAAGAGCATATCTTTCAAAATCTCTTATGGTACTCACGATAGAGGAATAAAATATAATAATAACTTATACATGTGCAAGATTACATAATAATACCATAACATGTTAAAGATAATATGATCCATCATCATATACATAGCACTCCAAATATATAGAGTTTAGATGATACAAAATCCCAAAATAATATGTCCCATAATATTGGATAGATAATCATAGTAATAGATAACTATAGCCATGTAATCTGCTCCAACTATCAACGTCCTCCTAGTCTTTAGTACGTGCAAACTCCAAGAACAAAAAAAAACAAAAAAATAGAGAGTGGATCAGACATAAAGTTTGGTGAAAAGAAAATATCACTACCAGTTATGATATTGGATACACTAATGTAACAAGATTAATATACTAAGTGGTACTCTAGCATAAACAACATATGTAAACCAATGTACATATAATAAGGAGAAAAAGCCCTAGAGTAATTTTGAATCTTAACCCTCCTTTTCTCTTGCATCCAACAAGTTAGCACAATCAAGAATAGTACTAATATTGTTGTTAAACTAAAAGAAGGCACAACACCCTAAAGTTGAATAAATCTAGATCTAGCAAGTATGAAAATGGTATAAACAAGAACAAACACACAATTTTTTATAGTGGTTTGGCAAAAATTCTGACCTAAATCCACTCAATCCTTTCCATTGATGGTTTTCTCTCAAGAATACAATAATTATAATCAAAATCCGACCACAATCTAGTAGATCTCGAATTTTCTAGGGTTTCTAAGAGAAGAAGAGTGAGAGAGAGATCCAAAAGTCCAAGAGATAGTAAAAATTGGCTTTCTGGTTGTAGGGGGTCTGTATTTAAAGAAAAAACCCCACACAAATCTTGTTATCCAAGCTTGAACACATTTAAATCTCTAGATCTGAGAATTTGGCATGAAGAATAGGTCGCATGCACAAAAATCGACACAGCCAATCATGTTGGTACCGACATGATCGTGTCAATACGGATATAATTCTGTTAATCTGAACCCCATCTTTCCTTCATAACTCGAGCTTCGGATATATCGCCAATCATGTCAGCATCGACATGATTTTCAAAAACTTCATCAAACTTCATATCTTTCTTTATATTATAATTCTTGATGTTCTCCAAGTCTTTGGATACATTCCTTCATCATTCTTTAATCCAATCCACATGTTTGATTATGTTTCAAATTGTGGAAAATTATAGTAACATTTGCTCACCGCAAAGTATGGCTTATGAATATACGGTGTCCTTTAATTAAGAACGAACTTCGAGATAGAAAAATCATCATCGTTTTCACTCTTTGGTTATCTGTTGGGCTAACTGCAGTGAATCATCCAGTTCCTTTTGATTCACTTGTAAATCAAATGTCGTTCTAGACCATCATAGAAAAGGACTCTACTCCTTGCTTAAGTATTAGTCTTATATCATAATCATTTTGCGTTTACTTGGAACTTATCATCCTATATATCCATATCGCCCCATCTATGAGATTTAATAATCTTAGTTTAATCAGGTATCATACTAGCTTGTATCATCAATTATAGTAGTGTATTGCCCCTGATTAGGGCATTACTTATATATTATCTAGTATCGCCTAACATTCGATTATAAGTAATCCTAACTGAATCGAGGTATTAACATTCTTTAATCATTCAGTAATCACTATTGAATCATCAAAGGCATTCTAATACTAAAGTTTTAATTCTTTGAATCATCAAAAGCAAAAAGCAAAAAATCTAATTCGATCAAGGACTAATCTTTGACTCCACCCAAAGCATGACTGAGGATCGATCGAAATCCCGCACATGTGTAAGTAGCCTAGTTGTAATCCTTTATATCTTATTTAAAGAAACCAAAGTATGGAAATTAATCCTGAATCCAATCTATCTCGATCACCGGATAATCATTCTCGACCCAGATCTATGGCCGGGTGTAGATACATCCGCCATATATGGCAGTTGCTCTGATTGCACCAGTACCGTTTGATCCCTTACATACTGTTGTAGCCTATTACTCCGAACCTGATCCTCTATCAATTCATGCAATGTCTGCACTCGTTTTTTTATGCCCATCTAGCTCATGAATAGGCAATACTTTCTAGAACTCATTTCCCAATCCATGTGTTCTCTCCTCGTGGGTTTACTATAGGGAATCTGCCCCTGGTATCCAAGTAAATCGTCTTTGAGGTCTCCGTTAATTCAGTGTAAGAGGAAACTTTAGCTCACTCCACTATTGCTTCGGTCCTCCGAAGCTATCATCGGCTTTTTGTTTCCTGTTGTCCTTCCTATATCCTATCTTGGATGGTCCTTTATCATCTACAATGTTTATTTCAGCATATTCCTTTGCTTCTACATCCTCGTAGCGCATATATCTATCAGTTTGGTATTAGAAACCTGCAAGATCCACTAGAGGATCTCTATCTAATGCAATCTTGAAATTAGTTTTATTTGAAATCCTAGAAACCACCGCTATTAGAATTAGAGATGGTTCTTGTTTCTACACCGCAGCGGCTTCTATGTTGAATCTAGTTAGATAACTCCGTAGGGTCACACTGGCCCTTTGTTTCACACTTGAAATCATCTTCTTCAGTCATGTTGTATGAACTATGAATTGTTTCATGAACCTATCCACTAATTTAGTCCACATGCCGATGGAGCCATTCTCTAGCTATCGAAACAAAATTGCCGCTAAATCAATCAAATATAATGGGAAACACCACCCCGTTACCTCATTTGAAGCACCCATCACTCCTGTATGCTAGATATATTTCTTCAAGTGAATGGTCAGATTTGTCCTTCCATTGTACATCTCTAATGCCGGTAGTTTAAAATCAGGTGAATTCCTTGCATATCGGATGTTTAAGGTAAATGAGTTTCTATTTACATCCACCAAACTACGATCTGGGGGCTACCTCTCAAAGCCTGTCTTTTATATTGGCAATCCTTTCATTGTCATTCAAAGGAAATATATGGGGAACCGTGCGCCCTTGCTTGGGATTTTCACCTTGCCCCTACTTCTACGGGGTATTTACGGTCCTAACCTATATGGTTATACATTCGCATTCTAGTCTTGATTCTCGAGATCAAGACAATCCTCAGTAGTGATCCATCATGCCTGTAACGATCCCGGTTTTGATTTAAATTTAAATTGGTAATTAATTTAATTTTAGAATTAAATTGTGAATTTATTGGTGAATTAATTTAAAGGTTTTCAGAATAAAAATATATATGTATATATAAAATTATTTATTGTGTATGATTAAATTTTAAAAATCGTTTTTCTTTAAAAAGTTATAAAATTAATATATATGATTATTTATTAGTAGTGTGTAATCAAGCTTAAATCTTTTTCTTTAAAAATTGTGAAGGTATAAAATATAAAATGAGATTTAATAAAAGATTTAAATTACTTTTCTTTTATGTACTTGAAAAAAAATAGTTAGTATATATGCAAAGCCTAATATGAATATACCTTTTGAAAGTGTAAGTATAAGATTTGAAAATATAATGTATATGTTAATATAAAACTAGACAAGGGTTTAACATAAAATAGTTGTTTATAAATTAAGCAACATATTTAAACATAGGGTTAAAACATAAGTCTATAAATTAATCAAAATTAAGGGTTTAAACACAATTTTATCATATATGACAAATGTAAAATATATGAAATATGAATTTAACAAGTGTAACTTAATAGTACAAGTGGCAAAATGATTTCATTTAAGAAAATTTAAACATAGATATAAGATTAAGAAAATAAAGTAGCCGGGCTACTTATTTCTCTCAAATTTTCTTATCTTTTTCTCTAATCTTCATTTTCAAACCTGAGAAAAAACACAGACCAAATAAAAATTAAAACAAAAGAAATCAGAAAACAAAATTTGAAACCAAAGCATTACAGTTCAAAAAAAATCAAAACTCAGATCAACATCAGGGCAGTTTCTAGATTTAAAAATTTAAACATGTTCTCTATTTCAAAGCAATCAAAACCTGAGAAGATCAAACCAAGGTAAAGAAGATCAAACCTGGAAGTTACAAACCTGAAGAAAATGTAAAGAAGATTAGGCAAACAACAAAATCAAAGATCAAGTAAAGAAATATAAGGATCAGATTCAAGTAAGCAATGTTTTAGATCAGTTCATCAAAAGAAAGATTCAACCAAAATACTGTCTCTGTTTCAAAACAATCAGGTGAGCAAACTGACGCCCTAAAAAGTTTAGAGCTGTTTTATATCTGATGATTGTGATAAGTACTTGAATATTGTTGTGAAAAGTATTGTTTATGCTTGCAATGTGGTATGTATGTGTGCGCGCGCGCATGTCTGGAAACTAGAAAATAAGCCTCTATTCTTTGTATCAGGCATCTAAATCAAGAAAAAAATTCAATACCTCTTTATACATTAAATTTTAGGTTGTAAAATCTAAAAGAAAATTGTTTGTAATAACAAAAACCTATTTATAAAAATATAAATAGGTATAATCAACAAATAGATTGCTGAAAGAAAACGAAATTACAATGAAGCTTTTTAAAACTGAAAAAATATATGTTCTTAAATTCTTGTTTTGATTTAATAACCGGATTCACACTTGAAAACAATGAATTTTAATGCAAATCTCAATATTTTTAGTTCATTAATTCGTGAGAAAAAACGAGATGATCGAAAATTGATTTATGGCCAAATTCTAGCGATTGATGGGTCTGGGATCATCGGGGTTGGTGGATAAGGAGGTTTAGAGGATGCTAATCATTAGAAAAATAGTCGTTGGTTTTTTAGGAGGCTATGGCGGTGATGCGACGTCGATCTAGGGTTTAATACCCAGTGTTGGTTGAGGTGTTTACTGAGGAGTTTCCAACATCAACGATCAATCGAAGGAGATCGCGTCGGAAGGAAATGTTGCCTGGGCTCTAGCGAACATTTGCATGGAAGGGCTGAATTTCAGATGGCCGGAGGTGGCTAGTCGAGTCAAATTTTGGACGATGGGTTTTGTGCCAGTAGGTAGCTTAGTTGTTCGATTTCGATTGCGAGTGTATCTTAAGGTTTTGATGGTCGGAATCGTGAGAAGAGATCGAAGGCGATATGTTGGCGTCGGTGAAGTGGGCCAGAGTGTGGGTAATCGTGTGTACACATGCACGCGTATCTGGAAATATCTAAGGTAGGAGGAAGAATAATGCAAGGTGGAAAGAATAAGAGGCAACTCGGGTTTCGACTCGAGGAATTGATGGCATAGCTCGTGTTTACCTGCGGGATTAATAACAAGTGCCAAAACGAAAAGTATTTGTTTTCAAATGATAATCACTTTCATATAACGAAAGAACTTCTAGTTTGTGTTGAAACTATTTCAAGTTTGAAATGGAATTGTTTTGAAAGCTATGAATGAATCATTGTTAAAGATTGGTGAACTTTGCTTTTAATTTGAAGAGAATCTTAAAGGTGTATCTTTTGTATAAAAGATTTGGAATTGAAAGGGTTTTGAAAGCTATAGATTAATCTTTGTGAAAGATTGGTGAACCTCGGTTTCAAATTGAAGTGGATTTTTAAACGGTGGATCTTTTTGTTTAAAAAATATTTGAAAATGGTAATTTGTTTAAACCATTAGAAAGAAAAGTTTTGGTTAATAAGTTTTGACTCAACTGAGTTCCCATTATCTATATGGTTTTAAAATATTGCGCTCATTATTTGGTTTAGCCGGAAGAGGACTTTGTTTGAAGACCGGGTATTTTCGAAAGCGAAAGGATAACCCGTCGAATGTACACTTTGAGATGTACACTTTGAAATACTGCACCGAATGGCCCCGGTATAGAGATTTGATCACCCTTTGTGATGAGGAGTCTGGACGTGATTATGGATTATCCGGATTACAAGGGCTTCTTTTGAAGTGCCTTCGGTTCTGTTCGAACCCAGAACAGACTTGTATGGATGTATGTCTGATGTTACACTTTGAGATGTAAAGCTGGTTTCTATCAAGTACATTTCTGTTTGGTGACGGAGAATTTATTCTCTTAGCTTAACACCCTTCTCTGAGAAGTACAAGCTCATAGGTTATGTAGTTGATGGTTACTAGTGATACATTTCAAATTTGGTAATGTGTCATACGAAGTGCTGCTGATCATGTGTTGATCGAAGCATGGCTTTTGTGAAAAGCGTAGCTTTGTGAACGAGACTTTTTCGAGCCTCACAACCCGGAATGGTCGAAACAGGAAAGATGCAGCAAGGTTATTTGGGGGTAGCACCCCCTGAGGGTATGTCCATTTCCTTCTGGATAGAGGTGATTTCATGGTATGGAGCCCTTATACTTAACCTATGTGGTTGCTGCAAATTTATTGCTTTGTGGTTGTTGGTTGAGAGCTCTCGGATAAAGGTTGGTTACGACTGGGGGTGGCATATTCGTGTAGTAGTTACCTAGTTACAGAGAGAATCCGACCTTATGTTGGTAGAGATCCAGTTAGATTCTTAGGGCGTCCCTCCAGATGCATACCCATGTGTCCTAGGAAGTTCCTTTGCCTGACCATTGTTGGAAATCCAATCACCAATACGCGCCCTCTATGGTTTTAATTGTAGAACCTGCCATCTAACATGGTAGCTATAATAGGAATACTATAATGGTACGTATGCTGGCTAAGATTAATATTATACTTGCAAATGTTTTCTGCACTATGCACTAATGATAATATCAAGTGGTTTTCGCGTATTAAGCATGTTTGACTATCATAAGGAGAAATCTCCCCGAAGTGTGATTGCATTGCGTGTGTGTTGAGAGGCCTTATGGTAGTTTCAGTTTCCAAAAGCATTGCGGATTTCTTCTTAAATCCTTTTGTTTGTTTTTATTCAAAGAAACTGTTTTTGTTTGCTCATACCAGTCTCATGACTGACCTGGAGTTTATTGTTCCCTTCCTAAACTCTGGGTGCCCACAATTTTCCACACGGGCAGTCTAGAGTTGGGATTTTCAGATAATCAAATAGTAGGTGTAGATTCGATAGCCTTCGAAGTCTTTGGTCTTTGAAGCCGTTTGGATATGGAAATAGCATTTGCTTCTCTTCAGCATTCAGGTTGACCTTTCTTAACAACGTGATGGTGGTTCAAGCTTATGGTTTGGATATAACTGCTTTTGGATTTGAGACTTTGGAGCTTTGGATATGGAGTTTGCAGTTCTGGATTCTATCTTTCTTTCTATTCTTTAGAAGACCATTTGGTGATATTATTCTGCTGTTGTGTCTTGTATCTCTGATAGTACTGATATGAATTGTATCATTGTGTTGCATCAAAATTTTGTGTATCAATGATAGATATTCATTTCATTTCCGCTGTATTGTTATACTTAATGTGTTATAAGCTCCGGCGAATCGGATTCAACGTTTGAATCTGTGGCATTCGAATACGAGTTGAAGTATGGATATCGATTTTCGAACGCGAAAATTCGGGTCGTGAGAATGCCCAAGGTTCGAATCAATTATGCCCCTTGACTAAACATGTCAGTATCGACATGATCCGTCTCGGTACAGACATGATTTATCTCGATACAGACATGATGGTGTGGTGGGGGATGGTTCTAGCTTTCTCTACACCGATTCTTCACACATCTTCTTTGCCTTTTGGCCTCTGTAACTACTTCAGCTATCCTCTGCTACTTAGTTCTTTTGGAAAATCCATTAAGCATCTCCTCTTGTCGACCATTAATCTTGTATGCAACTCCTTCGACCTTTCCATCTCTTCTCTGGTTATATAGATTGATGGACCTAAATCTATGGACACGTCCTAGCTTCCCCTATGTCCTTATTGGCTTCCTTCAGCAATAGCTCTTTATGTAGATGGTCTCTCCTTCTTCTCTAATTCAAGAATCAAGTTCTCAAATCTAAGTCTTTTTCCATGAAAGCACAAAAATGTTGAACCGAAAGTTGGCAATACCCCAATGTTGATTCGATCTTGATCTAGTAATTATGAAAATGGTAGAAAAAAGCACAATGCAAATTTTTTTAAAGTGGTTCAGCAATTACTCCAACCTACCTCTACTTAATCCTTGTTATTAATGATTTTCTCTCCAAAATACAAAGATTACAATCAAAATTCGAGCATAATCTAGTATATCTCAGATTTGCTAGGGTATCTAAGAGAAAAAGATAGAGAGATCAAAAAGTCCAGAAGAGAGTTAAAAGTCCATGTCTAGCTATAGTTGCCTAGGTATTTATAGGAAAATCCCAACATAAATCTCACTATCTAGGCTTGAATATGTCTAAATCTCAGGATTCGAGATGTACAAGTCACCATGCAAAAAAATTGAGGTAGCCAATCATGTCAGTACTGGCATGATTTTGTTAATGCGAACCCCATCATTTCTTCAAAACTCACTTTCTTCCTTTAATCTTTGCCAGTCCAAGTCCCATCATCTTGTCGGTACCGAACAAATCGTCGATATTGACACGATTTTATTGATAATTTTTTTTGTCAAACTTCATATGTTTTTTCATATCATCGTTCTTGATGTTCTCTAAGTCTCTGGATACAGTCCTTCGTCATTCTTTATTCCAATCCGAATCTGTTCTGAAACTATGGAAAAATTTCCAGTAACAATAGTAGATGCCACATAAGGACATATAAAAGCCCACGTGTGTATGATAACGAGCTTAAGCTCCAAAGTAATGATGCATCATCTCTATAAATGTATCTAAAACATATAATAATACATTATAATGCCCTTCCATCGAACTACTATACATTAGAGAAAACAAAGTGGTTATCGCCACATCACTGTAAACACCCTACCTCTATACCTATACTATCAAAGAGTATTACAAAGTAATGCTGTCAAAGAATATGGAGAATGCTGCTATATGGCATACACACATGAATATTTCCTTGGAGTAATATTGGTACTTATTAAAACATAAAATAAATATCTCACTTATATGTATGCAGTATCATTACAAAGTAATAAACACGAATGCTTTCGGGATAGAACAATACATAACATACCATGAATAGTAGAGAACACGGTGTCAGAATCGCAGCAATAACATATAACATATTGTATATCATACAAGAAGATTAATACATTTCAAATGTCACTATCCCAATATAATATGACAAACAATCGATATACAACTTGGTGTCAAATATATACATTGAATCAATATCGTATAGGTATCAAATAAAAATCCTAACGTAGTACTCCTCTAAGCCCAATAAAACAAATGTTGGTCATGTCACCTCTAAACTTGAAATGTCTCGGACTTACCCAAGTATTACAAAATAACACAAAGGTCAGACTCGGTCTAATCAAATACCCCAAACAGGGTAATACAGTGTAAATAGAGAATAATAATATGATAACTCAACCAAGGGTACTCAAATCATCAGACAATATTAATATATGTAAATAAGTTTAGAAATGTATCTTTGAAATATCTATATGGTACAATAAACAATCGTCAAGGCATCCCATCTCAAAAATGAATCAAAATCATATGAAATAATCAGAACTGATATCAAAAGATATCATCGCCTATTTAGAATCACATCAAATTAGAAATTACATAATCAGCACTTATAAGTGAACCATACATATCTCAAAATCATCATAAATACCAGAAATATCAATAGATGAGATATCACCAAGTATAATTAGGCTAGCATGAAGCATGGCCCAAATATATCCCTCGATCTCGATAAAAATCGTCATTAATACTTATATATATTCAATAGGATAGACTGCCTATCAAATACCAAGAATCCACTATACACTAGACAGATATCACAGGTATAATCTCATCTTCTCGTATATGAACTATCTAAAAGTTTCATGATGGGAAATGGCTATACAACATAACCAGTGTCCCAATTAGAGCCATCTACATAACAACTTGTGAGTCATCAACCCATATCAATAATACAATGGGGTGTATCAATCGTATATGCCTATCTACTACTCTGTCAGTACCAAAAGGGAGACTGATAACATTAAGTAAGCTCTAGACACAAAGTCACTATAGTCTTTAGTTACCTCACAGTCATTGTGACACATATCCACCAATGTGCCCATCAATAGGAGGACTCTGAAGTCACGACAATACAAATTGCCCTTATAGGTAACAGACTACTGGCCTATGTGACATAGAGCGGAAGCACAAAGCTAAAAGCACTATGCAATATATATATGGTGTCACTGATCTGGTAAGTGACCCGACAATCAGGCTGCGAGGGAGGATTCTAGCTATATGGTCCTCACCAACAAACATAATAGGAGTATGTCGAAATAGTGACATATAGAACCAATACATATAGACGAAAAATCATGGTCATAATCAGACATGGAGCTAAACTCATTAAATATAAGCACCAGGCAATATATCACTACATGTATCACCTCATTCTATCTACTCAATTTCCGTCACGTGAGTGTCATCTACTTACAATGAATAACTAAATAAATATTACAATAGCATCCCCTACCACTGATATTTAAATGTTTATTCACTGCTCATAAACAATACTCATCACTACATTAATTCATGTAATGAGTCCAAAGAATAACCGGAGAAATATTACCAAAAGTTGTATACCAGACGGGACTATAACTCCGTTTATTCAGATTTCTCATCATACAGAATTCTACGTCATAAAATCATACAGAAAGACGTTGTCAATGTATCATATCAGATCATCAACCAAATCAATATCAAAGATGAATCACTCATAACATCAAAATCAGTATCGAGAAGATAAGAAATCAGAATACTTAGAAATCATGTATAAATATTTATTTGCACACATTAATAATTTCATGAATAATTAAATTATTATGGAAATGCACTTTGAAATAAGAAAGACATCAATCAAATATTATTTCATATTCTCCATAACACAATAGTCTTTATTTAATAAACTAAATCAAATATAAACTTTACTTCTTCAATAAATTTATAGTTCAAATATAAATATAATAATTATCTATTCATATATATTGCTTTTGAAACCCCAAAATAGTTTACAAAGCTAATCATTTAATATAATAACTATTCCTTAATTTTTTATAATAAAATATAATTTTTAAATAATTTTAAAATCCAATTCAATTTAATATATTTATATTTAAATAAATACATTTTTCCAAATCTTGTATTATATTATAGAATTTCGTAATAATACTTTGGAAGTACTTTAATAATTTGCTTATTTCAAAATAATTTATACACACATGCATCCTTTAAATAAAGGATTCAATTTCCTTTGGCAAATTACTAACTCTTAAAATAATAATGAGCTATATTCGCAAATTTAAATGAAACATTGATTCGCAAACTCATTCTAATTGTTTACTTTATTTATATTTTTAGTATATTTAATTTATTATATTTACCTTAGTTTATTTTATATTTTATATACATGCAATTATATATGTATTGCATTTAAGTATGTATATATATATATATATAACAAATACCCATACAAAGTCACACAATAACAACGCATAAAAGTAGTACACACAAACACAGTAGCATCACACACATATGAATACATATACACACCCCATACAAATTAACTCACATATACACAACATTCACATACACACATGCACACATGCACAAGCAAAACACCTCACACACAAACAGAGACATACCCTCTCACGCCCTAACATTGCAATCCACATACATACAAACATGGCCACACATATATGCATAAACACATGCATAGCCACATTCAGACTCACGTACACAAACACAACGCATTCACTTATATATACACAACATACACATAAACACACAGATTTACACACCCTTACGCAAGACAAACATAGACAGTCAACGATGCATTAGTCATCCATGACTGATCCACTGGTCGACTAATGCCTAGAGCAATTACGCTCCAAACTATATGTGACTTGATCGATCCTATCTCTCTCATCGCCTCCATTTTCAAAGGAAGCATCATGTACATTCAAATGTCATATCAAATTCCTATATATGTGTATGTATATGTGTGTGTGTGTATAATTATATGTTAGGCATGGATTGGGTGAGTGGAAAACACTACTCTTAAGCTTCCCGTACGACATTTGCTCCCTATTTATGCATCTAGATCTCTAATTCATGATCGATCCACTAACCTCCTTATTGCCATAGATGTCTATTGGTTTTGAGATAAATATACTTGAATTTGGTGATTTATAACAATTTATTGGATTTTATTATAGTTGTTGAATAACAAGAGTTTTTGATATGTTGATGATTTTCTCAAAAACCACATAAAATGAATACTTTGGTTAATTAAGAGTAGGAGATGAAATATTCATAGAAAGAAAAGTCTGTAAATGGAAATTTCATGGTGTTTGGAGTTTGGGCTTCGGATTGCTGGGATTGGGTTAAGGAAATATTTGAAATGAACAAATTTATATATCTTTTCTTTTACTTATAAATCAAATTTCTATTTAATTGAAATAAATACAATTTCCATTTTAGAATCACTTTTCCAGACCAATATTATATTCAAATTACATCACTTTTATAGAATATTATTTCACATGTCAACTTATTTAAATTTTAAATATCACATTTTACATAATTTAAACCCTTTTATCAAATAATTTCAAAACCAATTTATCAAATAAATCACCAAATTCCAATTTAATTAAATTACTATTATTAACTTCAATAAATTATTACTTAAAAATCAAATCGTTACAGTCAGCTTGATTATCAATATAGATGAGTATCCACATCTCTCTCCATCATCATGTTCGGTGAAAACTGTGGCTGATCCACAGTATCCTCAACGAAAAATAATAACGCTTAAGCTGTAGCAATAAGCCTCGGGTGTAGATAGTACCGTATCACACCAAACTCCAGTTTTCATGACTTTAATACACTGAGGACTTCATACCGAATTCATATTTAGGGCTGAAATCGCCTAGGAATCATGCAAAACACACCCAACTAGTAGTCTCCCGCATAAGTCATCTTGGTATCTTGATCCATGATTCACATCCTGGTCGTACTTCCGATCACCTCCCAATCACCTCATTTCACCACCCAATCATCGTATATCCTAACACGTGCCACTAAAACCTCGATCTCGATCCATGCTTGCTCGACACCAAAGAACACCAAAACATTGATCTGTCGTTCCATCAGACCCTATGAGCCTCGTCCAAACTTTATAGTCCCATCCAAATGTTAAAATACCTGAAGGAACATCCAGATCCCAATTAATTGCTAATTAGTAGACCGATCCATCTAGGTGCATCGACCGATCGGTTATAGCCAAAAATGGCTATAACGTATAGCCGACTTTTGGGATCCTACCAATGGATCGACCTCTTTTATGGTCAACTAGTTGGACCACACCAGTCGACTGTATAAGGCGTAAAATTGCCTACTCCCTTTTGGCCATAAAAACATACATTCTCTTCTTCGATGGTCGACCGGTGCCCCCGGTCAGTCAACCGTTCACCTATAGAAATGTAGGTTTGAACCATGATCGATAAATTTCATTCAGGAAGTTTATCCCAAAACTCAAACCCCACTTGACCATCGTCCTGTCTTCCCTCACCCTGTCACTAGGCTTTTGGCATTGCAATTTTTCGCCCACCATCGACATCTTACCCTCGAGTTTGAATTATCGATGACCCTCTATGGGATGAATATAACATAAAGGAAATTCAACGAACTGTCCTAGAATTTGAACACATTATAAAACATATAAATGTAAGGTACTCAGCTATCCATATGATTGAACCATAAATTAAATGACCCACTATTTTCCATATATATGACCGATAACAAATACTGTCAAAATACGCTCACACACTAAACCTCGGACTTTAAAAACATAGTAGACTATGGGGTTTATAATTTTCAAATTCTAAAATAGATATGGGCAGAATGAGAAAAAAACTTCACAATAGGATACAAATAAAAAATTTAAATGAGTCCCGTCTATATGTAAATATCACAATAGACCGTACACGGCTCAATAAATAAACAAACATAATAACTTTATCCATCTACAAATCAATCCTTTACTTAATTATTAAGGAATACATGGAAAAAATCTTAAATAAACAACGTACAAATGTAAATTAAAATCTAAGATCCTTCCCTTTCCTTTTGTTTTTTTTCACCTGCCAACTTTGCAAATATATGTGTATAAAAAGAAAAAGGTGCGAACTATATTTAGACCACGCCTTATCCTATGCACTATGGCTATAGGCTCGGTAGTTATTACATATGGAAAAGCTGCCTATGAACCCCTTTTGGGGGATCAAGCCCACGTAGTTTTATTTCTTTTTCTTCTTCTACATCCAAATACTTGTCAACGGATAGAAACCATATCAAACTGCAACTAATGTATACGATACAGACAGAAAGTAGATTCCTACTCATCCATCACAAAAAATCATTGTGTTGGGAAATAACAATAATAGTACACCACCATTAACATAAATAGCAATCAATACCAATACCAATCATCAAGCAAGAAAATAACAATAGAACAAACATACTTACATACATACTAATCATCAATTATAGTACTACATCACCAACGTAAGTACAATTCATCAAATGTGTACTAATCGCTCCACGGTATTAACACAACATCAATCATCAAGTGTTCACTAATCCAATCAATATAAGTAACACAACATCTACCATCAAATAACCACATTTAACTACCCGTCGTCTAGCAGCAATAGTGGCAGAATATCGAAACTCATCAAAATGCAATATCATTATCAAACATCAACTGTATGTAATAATTATAATTGATAATTAATCACACGTTTTACAACCATCCAAATAATACATTTACGACGATTGTTATCTTAAGTATAAAATTTCTTAATTATTGTTTATTATAAAAGCTCCATTTGTTTATTGCATCTCAAAACAAAAATATTTCTTTAAAAACAATAACATACTTCCAAAATGTTTTATGATAATTCTATTTCTTCAAATATCTCAAAACTTTGTTTTTTTATATCTAAAATAGTAATTTATGTTAAATTATATCATCGTTTTATGCCAAAATAATAATATATAGTCAAAATCACCATAAAAATTTCCAAAACCAAGTCACTATTATTTTTCTCTGCCCTAAACTCCTTTTCATTTTTATTCATCTCAAAGTTACAATAATTTACCCAAAATATTTTTTGGCAACATATCTTTATTGTGCTTATTATTCCAAAAATATCTTTATTTTTTTTACTCAAACAACAACAACAATAATATTATTTTCTTCTATAAAATCCATATAAATCAATAATATTCATTTATCTAAACCGATACTATTTTCCTCAATATTCATATTATTATTTATGAAATTTCGATTTATTTTATAAATAACAATAAACTTCTCAAATCTCAATTGGAAATAGAATTTTTGTTAACCTTATTAAATTCTTACTTAATTATAGTAAAATCTGCTAAAACGTTGTTATTTACAGAAACTAGTCAAATATCAATAAATAATCTCATTCTTATTTATTTATCCACAATTTCTAAAGTTGCACAATTTCATCCAATTTTTATTAATTAATTATTGTCCATTCAAATTCAAAATTAATTAAAATTAAACATCAGACAATACAAAATCGACAACAAATATACAAAGGCACAACACATCCAAAACATCATACTAACTAAACAATCATCATCATACATCAATAAATACTAATTTTCTTTAATATATATATACCTTTAATATTTTTAACTTTAATTAATTAAAATAAATAAACAATACCAACACACTTTTGCAAACAGCCTTAAAACTTAGCAACCCAAGTGCCAAATCGTTTAGAATTTTGCCATGAGTTCAAGAAAGAAAATGCAAGTGAATCGAAGTTCGTATGTGAAAGATATGGAGGTTAGAAGTTTCAGTGTTCATTTTGCAAATAAATAAAATATGGGGTTCAAATCAAAAAATTACATTATCATCATCAAACCCATTAACATGTCGAACACCAAATTACGGCCATTAATTGTTGCTTGACCATGCCATATACTTTGACAACTACCCTTTGTCAGTGAGTGTCGTCTTCCATCCATTCGACCTAATGCTTCCATCGTATAATTAGGGTTTAGAAAACCTAATTCAAAATTTTCCCATCTTTGGCCAAATTGGCCAGTGTGACCACCACCAATCCCTCGTCATTGCTAGCACCATCAATTCCAGCCATTAATATTACAATTTATCGTTAAAATAGCAAACATCTAACTTTACTCCTCCCAATTCACCGTCAGGAACTTCGACCATGATTTCTAGTTGACTTGAGCACTTCATGATGGACGACCACTTGTTATTGGTTCATTATATCGAGGGCATCGGAACGATATATAATTGATGGGATTAAACACTTTGAGTTTTGAAATAATTTGTAAATTAGCAAAAATCATCTGCCATTAAAAAGAAATAAAGAAATATTTTGGATTATAGAAGAGAGACTATGTGATGGCCATTCTCTAGTATTTCTAAGCATCATTTATATAAACAATGAGGCGGGTTTAGTTATGTGTAATTGTTTGTCCCAAAAGTGGCTACGTACTTCATTTCAACACTATAACGCCTAAATTTTCCGAATCGTAGACCAAAGTCCATCAAAATTACACACCAAAGTGACCATCTTGGAAAAAGCTTAGAAATAGTTGTAAACATGATAGCCAATTCATCCTTTGATTAAAAATGCATTTTTAATTAATTTGATATCAACAATGTCAAATTTGCGGGTCATTACATTCCCCTTTAAGAGAGTTGTACCCTTGTAATATCCCAAAATACGACCCTCATCCAAACTAACGAAGTATCATTACGAGTTTAATCACAAAATATGGAGAAATGTATCAATCATGAACTAAATACTTACAAACTAGCATACAACGATCACATAACTTCAACCACGACTGAATCAAATTCATCAATAGAAATAAGTTTGAATTTCTATAAACATACTATAGTAACACATACAGTGCGTCAATCATGCCAATATATATTATAGCATTTAAAATTACACTCCATCAACATGGTTGTAACAATCTCAATCATTTATTGACTCATATCACGCATCACAACAATTCAACCATAATTAACGTAATAAAATCCACAATAAAGCATAGATTGATCCAAACATGCATGTACAAATAAATAAATATACATCAACAATCATAATACTCATTAAAATAAAGCATATACACTCAAAATTGGTAACATTGCATGAACTAATGACATAGGTGCGTTAATCCATATACTGATTACACGTCCATCATAGTGTATCCTCAAAACTGTCAATGAACTTCTCATAGTCCTATCCTCAGGCTATGTAACAACCCTAAATTTGAGATATAATAATTAAACAACGAATTGATTAAATGATAAATAACTTTGTGAATCATCAGAATTTAGCTATGAGAGTTGCACTATTGTGTCCATGGTAATTTTTTGGTCGATTTCCATATACAGCTTGTCAAAATCCAAGCTAGAATGAAGAAGATACGAATTAAACAAGAAAACGAAGAAGAAAAATATAGGTCAGGTCCACCCTAGGATCGACCTTCCCCATAGCTGACCAATAGGTCGACCCCTAGCTTATGATGGTCGATAGGTGGGTCGACCCACCAAAGCATTTGGACGAGCTCTCTTCCAGATGAAGGAATGACGTGTCTTTCTATTTTAACTCAATCCTATGTGTTTGTGCTGACATCCGACTTTTCCCAACGAGCCTATGACGTGGTTGCACCAGATTTAATCTTCAAATCCAATGGCCTAAGATCCCCAAGTGACATTATAAATAAGACCCTAGGCCTAGCTATTTTTCTCATTCAGATTCTCTTCATCCGGGTTCATTGCTTGTGGCTTGACCCTAAAAGGAATATCATTCCAAGGAGAAGGTCTTTTTAATTAAAATATTTTAAACCCTAGAAGTGGATCTGAGAAGGCCAAGGAAAATAGGTAAGGACCACAGGTGAGTGTTTAAGTAATTATTTTAGATTTTTAAGCAATTTAAAATAATAGGGTTCTCAATAGTTGTATTTTTCTGCAATTTTGAGAAAATTTCTATATAATTTATTTACAATTAGTTTTTGAAGTTCTTTTCAGTCTATTTTATTCAGCTATTTTTATTCAGTAATTTTATTTAGTTTAGTGCAATTATTTGCAGTTATTTACAGTTATTTACTGTCATTTACATTTTGTTTACATCTATTCTACGTTGGGATTTAGCCTATAAATGTTAGCTTCTTTTTATTCCTTTTTACACGAATAGAATAAATACAAGAGAGTAATTCGCTAATATGGGCTAAAATACAAGAACACTAAATTTACAAAAATTAGATGTAAAATAAGGACTGTAATAAAAAGAAGATAGACCGAAATAGACAAATTTTAGACATTTGCAAGCATAGTTATAGCACGTAATCATAGCTAAAAAGAGAAAATAAAAGAAATAGTAGAAGAAAATTATTTTTAAACTTAGACCTTGGGTTAAGTTAATAAGCAAAATTATAACACACAGGTTATAACTAGAGATAACAAAAGAGGCTTATTTTAAAACTTATAATTAAGTTGATAAGCAAGTATGGCAGAGATAACAGAAGAGGCTTATTTTAAGACTTAAATTAAGTTAATAAGGAAAAAGAGCAGAAATAATAGAAGAGGCTTATTTTAAAACTTACAGTAAGTTAATAAGTAAAGATAGAAGTAGGAGTCGTACCGATAGCATTCCCCATTAGTCATGAACTGATGTTCTCAAAATAAATTAGGTGAGGCTGGGGCACGCTTATGCTGAAATAATGGTAAATAAGTGATCAATAGATAGAAGCTCAAATTGGGGAATTTGGACAAGGGGCGCAACTAGATTTTGTTTGTTAGGACCCATATCTAGCAGCATTTCCTTATCATTCAGGAACTGATGGTCTCACAATAGATTAGGTGAGACTGGGACACACTTATGCTGAAGCAGGTAAATAAAAGGTCAAAAGTTGAAGCAACAGATAGTGCGAGCCGATGATGCCTAAGCGTGCGGCCTCGAAGCAAGGATATAAGTCGTTATTGAGTTCCAAAGTGCTAAGCAGGTGTCTTTTGCTGTGGGACGCACAGGATGGGACTAGCCCATAATGGCACAATATAGAAGGCCGATCAAAGGGTATAATTAGAAATTCAGCCTAACTAAACTAGGATTGGGATTTCAGCCTAATCAAAAAGCAGTTTTAGAAAAGTGCAAACAATCCAATCAAAACTATCTAAGCAAAGCAAACAGTTAAAGAGTATTTTATTCCAGTTTTATCTTTTCTTTTATTTCCTTTCATACTAGAACTGTTGCAAAGTCTATTATCTTTATCATGCTTAAAAATACTAGTAATTACTTTTATTCACCAGATTTTAGTCTGACCCACTCCTCTATTTCCCTTTTCCCCCAGAGGCCAGCAGAATCGAGGGCAGTAGATTTTACATTTACTTGGAGATATTTTCGGTATTCTTTATGTATTCTTCTTCTTTTCAGCTTTCATTTCGTTTGAGTTTGGATGTACCAGTACTTTGTAAGAGGGATGATTTTTATTTTATATACTCTGATGATGTGACTGAGATAGTATATTTCACGAGACATATGTATTTGGTTTTTAAGACATATTATGTATTTGGTTTATGACTTATTTTATGGAGTAATGAAGTTTAATTTTAAATATTTCCGTTGTTATTATTTATTTATCTTGAGAATCTTAGTCCCTGTAAAACTTTAGCTACACCTGTGACATCCCGGATATTTGACAGTATTATTTTAATCAATATTTAATTAAATTAATTAAAATACAGCTTATTATTTTAAAACAAATATAATTGTTATAGGCTTAAGAAGCTATGATATTAACATAAGTATAGAAATAAATAATTTTAAGAAATTCAATGTTGATAGTTTAACCTTAACAAAGAAATAAAATAAGTATGGATGGGAAAATAAATATCTTAAAGGTTATAGTCATGTAAAATATAAAATTAACACATAAGTAAATTCTAGAACACATATATGTTGGAATACAAGTGATATGAGATGAACCAGTCAAACCTGCATATGAATGTACTTATAAAATAAAGATAAGTATAAGCTTATAAAAGAAGACAATGTTAATAAATGCTAGCCCAAAAGATATCACTTCAGCCTCCATACATATATACATAAAAATCTTGCCTGGACAAAAACTGAAGAGAGACAAAATATCTCTGTCCAAGTTTGTACCAGTAAACAAGCCTTGTACACTTTATTTCTATATATATATCATCTTCTTTGTCCATTCGTTCATGATCTTTGTAAACCAGAGAATATTCTCACAACTGAAATTAGAGACTCAACACATCTTTCTTTCAACCTGTGAATTTACCCTTAAAACAAATCCACAAAACTTTCAAAAATTGTAAGACAAATTCAAAGAATTCAAGCAAAGCAACTCCCTGTAATCAGTCTCTGAGATTTCTTCTTCAAGATTCAGATTTTCAAGGATTAGCCACCTCAAAATAGAAACAAAGAGATTCAAAGCTCAAGTTCAGTTTTTTCTAGTTTCAAACACAGATTGCAAAAGCATTGTTCTCCTCAAAACTGTGAGTAAACACCTTACTTAAGTATGATTAGATCAGTGCTCATGATTCATGGATGATATGCTGTTTTACATGTGTATTTTAGATAAGTAGCTCTGAGTGAGCTATATGTGTTGGGTCTGTGTGTATTGAGCATGAATTTCTCTTCTCTGTTTAGTTACAGGGTCGATGAAAAAAAAAATATACGTTTATCTAGTAACTGATGGACTTAGAGTTTAAAACAAAATAAATTTGTATAATCATCATTTAAGTTTACAATTATGTTTTAAATATTTTTAGATTGTAAAATACTGTAAACCAAATAAATACAGTAAGATTTCGAAAGAAAGTGATAAAATCAACTTCTTTGTTTTGTGGATTCAGGCTTGTAGTTCGAATAAACTCTGGAAAACTCGATTTTTAAAAACTAAAATCACGAGTTTTAGATTAGTTTTGGGTTTGCAATTCGGTTTTGTTTAGTTTTTGGGTTTCGAGTTAATCCCGGTGTCTGGTGGAACTTTGGAGGTCAGGATTCTGGTTGGAGCTAGATTGGCGAACGGCGATGCAAAGAAAAATGGTGGAGGTGGTTCACGATCGCTGTGGCAACGAAGTTTGTTCAATTTGGGTTTAAAACCCTAGTTTTTAATTGGGTTGAGTTTTGTCTCAGTTCGACTTCCTCAATGGATCGAGTGAAGCGAGACTTTGGATGATGGAAGCTGGTGGGTTGTCGAAGATATGTCCGAAGTCGTAGAGGGTCTGGTCATCGGAGTTGGCCGAGTCAGTGTAGTTTTCTCTGATCGGAAAGTTGGTTCAGGGGCTTAACCGGTTCGATTTCGAGTGGGTTGTTTTTTTCTTCGAGGTTCGAGTTGACAGGGGGAATGTCGGTGGAGTTACCGATGGGATGAAGGTCGTGACGTCGGCCGAAGATGGCCGGAGCGTTCGTACATGTGCACGTATACGTGCACAGATCTGCTCGTTCGAATAAGCTTGGAAGGAGTAATACTAGGAAAAGAACAAGGGAAGGGAATTAAAGAGAGTGGGCCGGAGATAAAGCTAGTGGGAGATAGCGGGCCGGGCTTATTTGGAAGTAAGGGATATTATAGAAGAGAAGTCGGGTCTGAAGTCTTTTGGGCCTGCTTGTTTTAAGTTAAAGATAATGAAACAAGTAAGTTCAAAGTAAAAGTATTTTTCAAGAGTTCAAACAAGTTTTCAAATTAAGGTATGGTTCAAGTTTATAAACAAGTTTAAAATTTTAAATTATAAAGCCTAATGTTTTTGAAAAGAAATGTTTTGGGTTTGAATAATTATTAGATTTAACTTGAATCTCTAAGTGATTTCAAATGTAATTCAATGATGTAATTGATTCGAATTGGCGAAGGCTAATAAAGTTGTATTATTAGTTAAGGACTAATTACTTAATGTAATTAAAGAGGATGATAAAGATGATGATTTATCTTAAAAGTAATTAAGATTTGATAATCAAATGAAGTAACTAAAATATGATTGACTAAGTGATTAATTAATTAATAATTAAGGATTAAGAGGTTAATTAGTTTGTAATTAAGAATTATTAATTAGATAATTTGAGAGAATTAATTAATAATTAGTGGTTAATTAATTTAGTAATTAATTAATAAATTAGTGATTAATTAATCAAGTAATTAAGTTGTAATTAGTGACTCATTAATTACTTAATGGAAGGTTTAATTACTTAAGATTAATTAATTAAGGAAACTAATCATGGATTAGTTAAATAATGAATACGATTAGTTCAGGGCTGATCGATAAATGAAGTGATTATAAGACAATTAAATTGAGTAATTAATTAAGGATCAATATAACTAATATGGAAGGGTAAAGGGATATTAATTTGTTAATTACTTGTTGTAATTAAAGGATGATTAATTGAGATGGAAAATTAAAGGATCATTAATTAATTGATTTGTAATTAATTAATGATCAAGTAGAGGTAATCCAAGTGATAAAAAAATTAGCAACTAGTTTAATCAGAGATAAATTAAATTAATTTTGGAAGTGATCAATCTTGCTTATGAATAATTGAATGATGTTAAATGCCTTGAATTGATTGATATTTCTGATATGAAATGTTTGGTGATATGATATGTTTGGATGGACATTGATAATGTGGTCATTTTGTGATGATGAATTGTTGTGTAAAAGTGACATCCAAGTATTTAAAGATAAGTTGTATTCACTTGAAAACTTGGGATAAGATGACATTTGGTTCGAAGAGACCGGAGTCGGGTATTAGTTAATACCCGAAACCACTTCGATTTCTTTATAAACTGATACGTGAATCAATAGGGTGTAACAGAATGATTTAAATGAATCGGACCATATAATCTAAGTCCTAGCACTTAATTGCTTTGTGAAATAAGTGATGTCTATAGTACCTTATGAAGTTGGAAATTGTTATACGTACCCCGGGTTTTTATGAGTGCATACTTTTGTATTCTATGTTAGATGGGTTTACTCACGCTGGTTTCCAGCCTGACCAGGGTGTTACTTTGGTGTAATGCTCGGGTCAGACCGAGTATTACAGATTTTCAGGTAGGACGTTCTGGAGCTCAGGAGGCGAGCTGGATGGCGATATCGTATAGAGTATATCCGCTGTATTTATATTATTGTTAAGCTGAGACATGATAATTGTATGTATTCAGTGGCTGTATATATATGTGAAACTCTGATGTATATTAAATGTAATCGATAGATATAGTATTCTTTTGTAAACTATTATTATTTATTGTTATATTTTATCTGCTGCGATTGTGAGATGTTTGGTGTTTCTGTTCTTCTTCTTCTATCTCTTTCTTCTTTTTCATAACTATCTGGTATTTTCGGCTTCGAAAATTCCGGGTCGTTACATTTGGTATCAGAGCTGAAGGTTAAGCGAGAACCTTGGCTCTGGTGGGGATTACTCATTAAATAGGGTCTGAAGTACTCTAGAATGAGTTGAGTATATGTATGTATGAGCGCGTACTTATTATTTTCTTATATAAAGGTTTTAAATGGTTTTATATAAAAGTATATTTTGATATATAAAGCAATATTCTCTTCTAATGAAATATTTAGGTGATTGGGTGTTAAATTATTAGAATTAAGTTAAGTAGGAATATAATACAACCAAATTAAATTAATTAAAAATGAAATTCTAGAATTAGAACTCAGAAATTAAAATTGTTTGAAACTTTAAATGAACAAAGTTAAATTTGGTTTAAAAAGGTTAAACCAATCTTTGAGAATATAGCTTGAATTATATAATTCGAGATGGTTTAAATTTGAAGTTGGAATTGAACTCATTCAAATTGAATCCGATTTGAATTAATTGGATTTGGAATGGAAGATGTATAAGTTCAAAAAGTTAATGGAAGATTTGAATTGGATTGAATTGAAATGATTGAAATTGAAGTGGGTTCAATTGAATGGATGCTAGTCCAAAGTAATTAGAATAATTTTGGAATTGTAATTTAAGTGGAATTGGTTTAAAATAAAAAAGGAATTTGAAATATAGATTGTAAATGTAATTTATTAATTGAAATAAACTTTATAAATAAATGAGATTATAAGTTGAAATAGAATTCCAGAGAATATTTGAAAATAAAGTGAGATGAAATTCCAGAGTAATGTGTAAATATGAATTGGATGGATTGGGAATTCAGAACTTTTGGGAAATTTAAAATTCCTTTGGATTTGAAAGTGGTTTCCAAAGGTTTTGGAGAAAAAATAGCATTATTTCAAAAATATTTTGTGTTGAACTTGAAATATGGAAGATTTGAAATTAAAAATGTTTGGAAATGTTTTTAAAGAGATAAAAGCATTGAACTCTTTCGGTCACTGGGAAATAGCGTCGGTGATGACTGCAACATTATCGATGTTTATTTTCGAGTTTCTAAAAGAGAAATTGCTACCAAATTGTTTTAAATTGGAATTGTTTGTGAACTGAGTTTGGTTTTGAAATTCAAAAGGGATAATTGAATTCGCCAACGAATTTTGGATATAGTTGAATTCTAAGGTGATATTGAAATTTTGGAAATTTGTTTAAACTCTGGAACCTTGATTAAATGTTTATGGAATAATAAAATATTGACTAAATAAAATGTATAATTCCGAGTTAAAAGCAAAATGTGAATGTAATTGATTTTAAATAGTAATGGTAAAATTGAAATTATAATTAAAGATATACAAGTTTAAAGATCAAATAGAATTTAATTTGAATCGGAAAAGAAATCATGATTGATTCAACTTGAATTGGAATTAAATCAATTTCAATGGAAATTGAAGATTATTTAAATTGAATTGTTGGGGAAGTGAACAGTTTTGACTCTGGGCTATTTTCAATATAAATTGTCTTAATATGAACTTATTTTTCTAAGCTATTAAATATATACAACCTTTCTTTCTTAAAGCCAAGTTATTTTATACTTATTTTACAATTATTTTGGAACAATTTAACATTTTTTTCAACTGTTTTCTAAACTTATTACTATATTTTAACTATGTTACAAATTAATTACTAATTTGCAATTATTAAGATTTCTATAACTATTTAACTATTTTCCAACTATTTTATAATTAGTTAACTATTTTACAATTATTTTGCTAACTAATAATTATTTTTCAACTAGTTAAAATTTTCAAGCTATTTTTCTAAATTGGTCGGAGTTCAAACTTTTATTGATTAAGTACCCAACTGAGATAAGGATTGAAGTAATAATCCAAAGGGGGATTAATGTAAAGGTGAATAAGGAATATGAAATGGTTCTTTTGAACTGAAAGAATATTTTGAGAAATATGAAATGAATAAAGATGGAAATTGGGTATTTCTATGGTTTTTGAGACGTGTTTGGAGTATAAAAGGTGTTTTATATAAGAAGGTAAGGATCCAAAGTTTTAAAAATTTATATATATATATATATCTGAATATATATAAAGGATCTTTTGAGGATTTCGGGAAAGGCTTTTGATTTTTGGAAAAAATCAATATTGAGTTTTGGAAAGCCTATTTTGAGAATTACCGATTTTGGGATAATCGATTTTGTGTAAAGGAGCTTTGTATAATATCATACTAGGTATATGATTTGAAGATACTATATATGTATAGTATAAAATGTTTTGATGATGACTCTGGGGAAAAAGGCGCTCCCTTGAAATGGACTTCTCAGGAGTGCCACCGGGTGGTGCTGCCTTGAGCCCCAAGGGGGGGTTCTAAAGTTGATCCTGTGAGGAGTCCGGACAAAACTAGTTTCTGAGGATTATGAGTTGAGTTTACCATAGCGTAAGTCGTGTGTGCCGCGGAGAGCCAACAGTTACATGGACTTTTGTTGTGACTGCAACGTAACCCAGGATGTAACTGCGACCTATGGTAACATTGCGAAAGTCGTGTGTGCCGCTGAGAGCCAACAGTCTGCGTTTGAGTTTATCTCGGTAGACTGCGACCTATGTAGGGGTGGAGAAGTTTCATTTCGACAGCGAAAGTCAGAGTGCCGCGGAGAGCCTGCAGTTACATGGACTTTTGCTGCGATGGCAACGTAACCCTGGATGTAACTGTGATCTGTTGTGTGGGTTCCATGGCGTAATCGAGAGTGCCGCGGAAAGCCTGCAGTTACATGGACTTTTGTTGCGAATGCAACGTAACCCTGGTATGTAACTGTGACCATGGAATGGGGGTGATGATTTCCAGAGCATCCTCAGCAAAGATATTTCCTCTATTTCAAAATAACTGTTTTCTATATTTTCAATAAAATTATTTTTCAAGTATTTTCACTGGGTGTTGAAAACGGGTTTACCAAGTACTTATAGATTTTCAGTTTTACGCCTGATCAACGTATGACTGAATTTCTGAGAGAACAAGGATGGACTGGTTGAGACATCGAGTTATAAGAAATATTTTTATAAAAAGCTATTTTAATTGAATTATGTGAATTTAAGGGCATTTCTAAATTTTAAAATAAAGGGGAAATCTAAACTGAAATTATAAAGTAAAATTGGACTCGGGAAATTTAAATGAAGCGATTCTTTGTAATAAAATCGAATATTGAATTAAAAGTGGAAGTAAGCTAATTAACAAAATAATTATTTGATTGAGTATGTTAATAAAATTTAACTCGGTTAACTAAAATGGATTGTAAGTTGATAATGAAGTTTGGAAATGAATTGGAATTATAAATAGAATTCGACTTGGGTTTGATAATGAATTAAATAAGAAGAAATGGTATAAAGATAAAATTATGTTGGGTTGAAAAAGTAATGGTTTGAATTGCAACTAAAATTCAAGTGATGTCATATGAATAATATCTAATGGAAGTGAATCATAATAGTCATGGATTGGATTACAAACAAAACCCAAGTGAAAAGGAATAAATTGAGGATGGCTTGGTGTAAATAAAATAAATTCGCAAATGAATTAAGTGAATTAAATAATAAATGAATGAAGTCTGATTTAAGTAAAAACTAAATCAAAAGTTGTAATTGGAATTAGACTATCATACTGGACTTAAGTTCGGTGGCATATGTGCTTGGATATTATTTTGATGAATTGTGATGATGGATCAAAATGAAATAAATGGGCTAACTAAATTAAATGGAATTTGATTTGATGAGAATCAAATTGAATGGAAGTAAACTTAAGTTTGTTGTTGAAATAAATTAAAGTAAATTAACTTAAGTTTAAAATTTATGGAAGCTTGACTTCGAATAAGGATAAATGCCCATTAAGTAAAAGCTTGGATTAAATTAATTTGGAAATGGTCATTATG
This sequence comes from Allium cepa, assembly GCA_030765085.1. Classification (NCBI taxonomy): domain Eukaryota; kingdom Viridiplantae; phylum Streptophyta; class Magnoliopsida; order Asparagales; family Amaryllidaceae; genus Allium; species Allium cepa. The sequence goes on from CM060930.1 coordinate 179,125,429, forward strand.
AATGTGCCAAGCTAAATAGTTTGAATGAAATCAATGCGGCAATGAAATGAAATGCGTATGTATGGTTGATGAATAAATTAGAAATATTATGCAGAATTTTAAAGAAGTTTTAAAATGATCAAAGAAATTTATCTGATTTTCAGCATTATAATAAGTCTAACTTCGTTCCTTTTCGAGGACGAAAAGTTGTAAGGGGGGAGGGATGTGACATCCCGGATATTTGACAGTATTATTTTAATCAATATTTAATTACATTAATTAAAATACAGCTTATTATTTTAAAACAAATATAATTGTTATAGGCTTAAGAAGCTATGATATTAACATAAGTATAGAAGTAAATAATTTAAGAAATTCAATGTTGATAGTTTAACCTTAACAAAGAAATAAAATAAGTATGGATGCGAAAATAAATATCTTAAAGGTTGTAGTCATGTAAAATATAAAATTAACACATAAGTAAATTCTAGAACACATATATGTTGGAATACAAGTGATATGAGATGAACCAGTCAAACCTGCATATGAATGTACTTATAAAATAAAGATAAGTATAAGCTTATAAAAGAAGACAATGTTAATAAATGCTAGCCCAAAAGATATCACTTCAGCCTCCATACATATATACATAAAAATCTTGCCTGGACAAAAACTGAAGAGAGACAAAATTCTCTGTCCAAGTTTGTACCAGTAAACAAGCCCTGTACACTTTGTTTCTATATATATCATCTTCTTTGCCCATTCGTTCATGAGCTTTGTAAACCAGAGAATAATCTCACAACTGAAGTTAGAGACTCAACACATCTTTCTTTCAACCTGTGAATTTACCCTTAAAACAAATCCACAAAACTTTAAAAAATTGTAAGACAAATTCAAAGAATTCAAGCAAAGCAACTCCCTGTAATCAGTCTCTGAGATTTCTTCTTCAAGATTCAGATTTTCAAGGATTAGCCACCTCAAAATAGAAACAAAGAGATTCAAAGCTCAAGTTCAGTTTTTTCTAGTTTCAAACACAGATTGCAAAAGCATTGTTCTCCTCAAACCTGTGAGTAAACACCTTACTTAAGTATGATTAGATCAGTGCTCATGATTCATGGATGATATGCTGTTTTACATGTGTATTTTAGATAAGTAGCTCTGAGTGAGCTATATGTGTTGGGTCTGTGTGTATTGAGCATGAATTTCTCTTCTCTGTTTAGTTACAGGGTCGATGAAAATATATATATATATATATATATATATATGTGTGTGTGTGTGTGTGTGTGTGTGTGTGTGTGTTTATCTAGTAACTGATGGACTTAGAGTTTAAAACAAAATAAATTTGTATAATCATCATTTAAGTTTACAATTATGTTTTAAATATTTTTAGATTGTAAAATACTGTAAACCAAATAAATACAGTAAGATTTCGAAAGAAAGTGATAAAATCAACTTCTTTGTTTTGTGGATTCAGGCTTGTAGTTCGAATAAACTCTGGAAAACTCGATTTTTAAAAACTAAAATCACAAGTTTTAGATTAGTTTTGGGTTTGCAATTCGGTTTTGTTTAGCTTTTGGGTTTCGAGTAAATCCCGGTGTCTGGTGGAACATTGGAGGTCAGGATTCTGGTTGGAGCTAGATTGGCGAACGGCGAAGCAAAGAAAAATGGTGGAGGTGGTTCACGATCGCTGTGGCAACGAAGTTTTTTCGATTTGGGTTTAAAACCCTAGTTTTTAATTTGGTTGAGTTTTGTCTCAGTTTGACTTCCTCAATGGATCGAGTGAAGTGAGACTTTGGATGATGGAAGCTGGTGGGTTGTCGAAGATATGGCCGAAGTCGTAGAGGGTCTGGTCATCGGAGTTGGCCGAGTCAGTGTAGTTTTCTCTGATCGGAAAGTTGGTTCAGGGGCTTAACCGGTTCGATTTCGAGTGGGTTGTTTTTTTTTCGAGGTTTCGAGTTGACAGGGGGAATGTCGGTGGAGTTACCGATGGGATGAAGGTCGTGACGTCGGCCGAAGATGGCCGGAGCGTTCGTACATGTGCACGTATGCGTGCACAGATCTGCTCGTTCGAATAGGCTTGGAAGGAGTAATACTGGGAAAAGAACAAGGGAAGGGAATTAAAGAGAGTGGGCCGGAGATAAAGATAGTGGGAGATAGCGGGCCGGGCTTATTTGGAAGTAAGGGATATTATAGAAGAGAAGTCGGGTCTGAAGTCTTTTGGGCTTGCTTGTTTTAAGTTAAACTTAATGAAATAAGTAAGTTCAAAGTAAAAGTATTTTTCAAGAGTTCAGACAAGTTTTCAAATTAAGGTATGGTTCAAGTTTATAAACAAGTTTAAAATTTTAAATTATAAAGCCTAATGTTTTTGAAAAGAAACGTTTTGGGTTTGAATAATTATTAGATTTAACTTGAATCTCTAAGTGATTTCAAATGTAATTCAATGATGTAATTGATTCGAATTGGCGAAGGCTAATAAAGTTCTTCTTCTTCTATCTCTTTCTTCTTTTTCATAACTATCTGGGATTTTCGGCTTCGAAAATTCCGGGTCGTTACAATACCTATTATGCACCGTATCCTTCAGTGTGTCCTTTTGGGTATTCTAAGGGGTATGTGATGTTTCAAGCTAACTAGTGTATAATCTCATACCTATACCATCCAAAATATCATATGCACCTACTCATGGTCACATCCTTAAAAATAGTATGTTCCTAGTCATGGCTACATTATAAAAATAATATGGTTATCTAGTGATACCACAGCTGCGTCAATTCTCGATCCTCAAACCCATATCATATGGTCTCTTCCAAATTACCACCATCAATAGTCAATAAATACTCACCATCATAAGAGTATTGTACATTAGGATATATGATAACTCATATGATCACGTCCTAGAATGAAGATTGCTCAATGTCTCAGTTTCTCAGTGCTCGATCCATGCTACTCCAAAAGCTATGAACTAGACTCCGCATCCTAGAAGTCTATGGCAAGACATATCTCACATTTGAAGAATCTAAGGCACTTCCTAGCCAAGATAACTGTCTTTAGATGCATCTTCTTTACTAGCACACATCGAAACCTCCAGGTATCAAAAATCTCTGAGCACACTTCACATCCATAGCAGGGCGCATCCTAGCTCCACTTTACAAGTTCTCGTCCTAGAACTTATCCTTGTGGGTCATCATCGTAACTTCAATTATTGAGTTGCTAAGTCTGAAACATTAACATCAGACCCCATCTTTTTCAATCTTCAGATCACAACGAAGAAATTTGATTCAAAAATCCTCTTATTGTGATTTGTTCATTGATGACAATGATACGCCACCTGAAATACAAAATACAGATCTATTGGCGAGGAGATTTTCAATATATCTTCAAAAAAGAACATTTGCCAAAAAAAATTAGTTTCAAGTCAAGGCTTCCATCTATATTTAAAACCAAAATCTTTTTCTTTCTAAAATATCACCACCATTTTATCGCATAATTTCCCTAAAATATTTTTACCATTTTATGTCAATTTTAAAATAAGTTTTGAGAAATCATTGCTTTGTAAAAATTCAAAATGGAAACTCTTTGTTTAAAATATTTTTAGAAGACGGTAATTGTTTTAAAAAATATATTGAAACGCATTTTTTACTAAATATATAAAGAACCTTTCCAACAGTTATCTTGATTTCTCGATTGTACTTATCATGTCGTTAATCACCAAAATTCTCTAGTCCCTATTCTCATCTTTAAGGAACATCATCGAATCTCTTAATTATTCTGAATATCTAGTTTTCTTTAGCATAGAAAACTATGTTATCACACTACAACCAAATATGTCCCTTAACAATCCTCTAGTTTCCCCAATGTACATTCCACTTAAAGTTAACATTGGATAACCGCGTTATCCTAAATTTATCATGTATAACAAGCAACGTAACCTAGCATACAATAATCACAACAAGCAAGAAAACAAGTAACCAAACAAATAAGCAAGAAAGTAAACAAAAATAATAATAATAACAAATCACTTCAAATCAGGCAATCAACAACAACATAATACGATAAAAGAAAATAATTGAAACAAGCACGACATTAATTAATTAAACAAACAGCCAAATGGTTCAATACAAACAAGGAATAAAACATAACCTAACAAGAAATAAATTAGTGCAAACAATTCAACTATAGTTAACGATTACACAACAAGGTCACCCTCCTAAACATCAAAATGGTAGCCCTGATGTCATATCCCAACTCTCCCGATGGAAAGGAATAACTAGACATCCCCACAACTCATTAGTGAAAGTCGCATACAATGGTTATAAAGGTATCATTGTTATAACTGGTGTTGGACAAAACTCGTCCTATCTTGTCATCTCACACCCCATGTTACGAAGTCTAGTTTTATAGTTCTCGAAAGACATTTCTAAATAAAACATCTTCTTAATAAAATAAATCTTAACAACCACCTCCAAAGTTTGCTATTTAATCAAATATTTTATCTTTTCAACCATTTACTTCCAAATCAAACCATCCTTATCTTAATGAATATTCTTCCAAAGTACTGTAAAAACTAGAAACTTTATAATGCAACCTTTCTTAATAATAAAGGTTTTCTAAAACATCATTTATCAAAGAGTACACTTTAAGTAAAAATTCTTACAACCAAAATAAATTTTCAAATAAAAAGTCTCTAAAAAACAAAGAAACTCTTCGAATAAAACATTTCCCTCAAACAAATATTTTCTCGCTTTCTTCACTCACAAAGATACTTCTCAAATAAAAATACTTTCCTCAAGCTATTTTCAAATATTTCCACCATTATTCCACCATATTATTTTCAAATACTTTTATCAAAATATGATTCTTTAGAATAAAATATCCTTTTATGAAAATAACCCTTCTATAAGTATATTTAAAGTATATCATCTCTAAATCACGATATACTTATAATAAATAATGCTTTGTCAAAGTAACTTTAAAAATAAATACCCATGAACCTTGTAACACTTATTTTAAAATATTATTCAACAAAAATATTCCACGACATCTCTCAATAAAATATCTTTAGTGTATTCTAAATCATAATTGCAGAATATCTTACAACGTATATCTTTTTTAAAGAATGTTCCCAAGTAAAAACAAAATTTTAACTAAGATCTTCTCATTAAAATATTTTTATAAAAAAGAAAATATTTTAAACTTGAACATCCTTTCAAAAACATAGTTTCAAATCAAAAATTTATTATTAAAACATTTCCCGTTTCTTAGATAAGAATTTTCCACATTTAATGGAGCATTTCTAAATCATAATACTATCATATAAATACATTCCAAATGATGTTTTAAAAACAGTCAAATACCTCACACTAAAATGTTTGCCCTAAAGAATGAATTCAACTTTCAATATCAAATTAAAGCACCTTTGTACTAAAATGCTTCCAAATAATATAATTTCACAATATTCACATTTTCTTTACGAAAATATCTTTATTAAAGTATTGTATTTTCCTAAATAAAAACTTTATTCTCACCAAAAATTTCAGCAAATCCCTTTATGTACGTAAATAAACGTTTTTGCCTTTTTAATAAAATGTCTTTGAAATAAAAATGCATATTTTATAAAATTTTCAAACAAAAATTAAAAAATAGCAATTCTATCTTATTAATGTAAGTTTTTAATTATAATTTAATTACATGTGTGTGTCCCTCTAGTTATAACCAACACTTAAGTCCTCATATAAGTGTTCATCCAACCTGAATCCTACTTTATTTAATTCTCATGCAAAGTTTATCATAAATAAACATTATTAAGGTGAGGTAATGGTGGTTAAATAGATGAAACCATAAACACAAAGCCTAAGTTCATCAATTAAAATTCCCTCTTATTTTATATTCTAACAAAACTAAGGTGTAAATCATCATACACTATATGGCTAAACCTACCTACAAAGAATCACTAAACCTAAGCTTTGATACTAAGTGAGATGACCTAATATCTCCAAAATCTAAGATCAGTGATAAACATCGACAAAATAGGTACGCACACTAACCTCAAACATTAAAAAACAATAGACCATGGGTGTTATAATTTTAAATTATAAATTATATATGCATAGAAAGAGGAAAAAAACCACATCGCATAATAAAAATAAAAATTAGTCCCAGTAATATATACAGATCCCAATAGACCATAGAAGGCTCAATAAAAAAAACAGAATAATCTTATTTGCCTACACATCATTCCTTTTTTTTAATTCATTTAATTCATAAGAAATACAACAGCAATATACATTTTAAATAAATAACATGTAAATGTAATATACAACCAAAACTCCGTCCCTTTCCTGTTTCTTTCCTTCACTTATCAACTTTGCAAATATATGTATATAAAATGGAAAAGGTGTCAATTATATTTGTAATATGTCTTATACTATACACTGTAACCATAGGCGAAAATTATTTCATAGGAAAAAACTGCCTATGTACCCCTTTGGAGATCAAGCCCACATAATACTATTTCCTACTCTTCTCCTATATCCAAATAATTGTTAACACATAACGACTACAACATCCATAAAAGCAAGGTATACAATACGCATAGGAAATAGTATTCCTTCACATCCATTATAACAAATCATCATATAGGGCAACAACAATAATAATACACAACCATCAAACTTTAGCAACACTCACTTCCAATCTCAATCATTAAGTAAGCAAATAATAACAACATAAACATACTTACATTCATACTAATCATTAATTCTAATAATACATCACAAATGTACGTATAAGTCATCAATTGCGTACCAATCATCCCACGGTAGTAACACATCATTAATCATAAAGTGTGTACTAATCTAATCAATATTAGAAATACAACTCCAATAATCAAATAACTATATTACCTACCCATCATCTAGTAGCAATAATGGTAGAATATCAAACACTCCTTAAAATGCAATATCGTCATCAAACATCAAACATGTGCGATTATTAGAATCGACAATTAATCACATTGTCTACGACCATCATAATATTATATTTATGACCATTATTCTCTTTAGCATAAAATTCTTTATTATTGTTTATTATAAAAGCTCTATTTATTTATTTCATCTCAAGATAATAATAATGATTTAAAAGCGATAATATACTTCTAAATTCTTTTAGCATAATTTTAGTTCTTAGAACGCCTCAAAACATAGTATTTTAGATTAGAATTAGTAATTTACATCAAATTACTTTTTAGAACAATAATATTGTCATTTTACACCAAAATAATAATATGTACTAAAATCACTGTAAAAGTTTCTAAAACCAACTCACTACTATTTTTCTCAAATACAATAATATTCTACTTTTAAGAGCACCAACTCCTTTCCATTTCTATTCATCTCAAAATAGTAATAATTTAACCCAAGATACATTTTGCAACGTATGTTTATTATCTTTATTATTATTATTTTGAAAATACCTTTTATTATATTACTTAAACAAAAACAAACTCTAGGTCTTCAAAAAATAAAAATGATAATATTTTCTTATATAAAAAGCATAAAGTTAATTATAATGTCATTTATCCAAAATAACACTATTTTCAAAAAATTTATATTATTATTTGTGAAATTTTGCTTTATTTTTTACATAGTAATAAATTTCCCAAATCTTATTCTAAAATAAAATTTTAATTTTAATTTATAAATTTCCCTATAAATTCATAAATAATAACCTTATTAAATTCCTTACTTTAATTTTAGTAAAGTTCATTAAATCATCGTTATTTACAGATACCAGTCAAATCTATAATAATCCCATTCTTATTTATTTACCAATATTTTCTAAAGTTGCACACTTTAATCCAACCTCTATTGATTAATTATCTTTTGTTCAAATTCACAATTAATTATAATAAAACACATCTAACAATGCAAAATCGACAACGAACGTCCAAACCAAGGCACAACACATACAAAACATCATATTAACCAAATAATCATCATAACATGTCAATAAATATTAATTTTCATCAATATATATATATATGGATTTAATAGTTTAAAACTTTAGTTAGTTAAAATAAATAAATCATACTGACATACTTTGGTATAAACATCCTCAAAACTCGGTAACCCAAGCAATTGATCATCCAAAATTTCTCCACGAGCCCACAAGAAGAAACCTCGTGTAAATCAAAGTTTGTATGTGAAAGACATGGATGTTAGATGTTTCAGGGTTTATTTTGCAAATAAATAAAATGTGATGTTTAAATTTAAAAAAAAAATTGCCATCATCAAACCCATTAACATGTTGATCACCAAACTTTCACCATCGATTATCGCTTAACCATTTCGCAATAGCTCCTTCGACAACCACATTTTCTAGTACATGTCGTCCATGACCCACTCTCTAGAAACCCTAATTAGAAATTTCTCGTCACCTCTAGCCAAATTGGACAACACCGCCGCCACACCAATCACCTTATCATCACAAGCGCCCCTAATTCAAGCCATCAATTTCACAATTTGTCGTCCTCCTCCTAATTCGCTATCAACACCTTTGACCATGATTTCTGGTTGACTCGAGCACTTTACGACAAACGACGACTTGTGATTAGTTTGGCTTATCAAGGGATTCTAAACGATGCATAATTTGATGGGTATCGAACATTCTGAATTTTGAAATAATTTGTAACTAGCGAAAATCATCCGTTATTAAAATGCCATTACAAGAAATTTTTGGGATTTAGGTAGAGAGATTGATGTGATGACTGCTTTCTAGGGTGTCTAAGCATCATTTATACAGAAAACGAGGGGGGGTTCGATTATGTTTAACCGTTTGATCTAAACGTGGCTACATACTTTATTTTAGCACTGTAATGCCTCTATTTTGTAAACCGTACGCCTAAATCCATCAAAACTATGTACCAAACTAACATCTTGGGAAGACCTTTATAATGGTTGAAAACGCAATGCCTAATTTATTCTTCAATTAAAAATCCATTTTTAATTAATTTAATATTATAAGTGTCAAATTTGCAGGTCGTTACAATAAACCGACCACAGTCATTCCCAAACAAAGAATACTGACAAGAAATGTTATCATCCATCGATCTCATTAATGTTACCACAATTATTTAATTAAATGGCTTAAGTTCATTATTTCATTTCAATATTTATCAACACGCTCAAGGTAATTTTAATCAAAAACCCATTACTCAACTATTCAATAAGAAGCAAAGCATCCAAGGCTTGGCCCTAACCTAACATAGCAATTAACATGTATAAAAGCAAGGTGTAACAATTTGCACTTTAGGACTCACCGATTCAAGGCCCAAAGCAGCATTTGAACTCGCGTCGTGCTAAGAAGTATGACTCAATAGGTTAAAAAGTCACATGGTACATGGACTAATAAAAATCTAAAGCATTCCACAGTTTTAAATCTTACTGCAGAATGAAATAAAATATAAGTGCTATAATAATCCAAATTAGATAGCAGTCTCAACAAAATGTATTCCATACAGCATAGTCTCAATATCGCCAAAAGGAGCCTGACGTGGATAAAACCTCCAAATAACTCCATAATAAAAGACCGTATTATACATAATATGATACATAAGAGAATGGTTATAAATAGCTAAGACTCTAAGTGTCATGTCACCATATCCATGTACCTTTCCATACCAACTCACTTGCTACTTTATCCTCTTGTAATAGATATAATAGAGAAAAAAGAGGAGGGGGACAAACAAAGTCTGTGAGTGAATTATATCACTAGTGGCATGGTGTCAACAAGTAACTAAAGTTCGGTTATATTCAACATTTAGGGTGTTCCTTAGTGCGTGTTATATATGAAGAGCTGGTTATTTCACATTTATAGGTTAACTATCCTAAATGTTCAATTTGCATATATGAGAGCTCCACCCACTGGTGGAGCATAATGAAACTGAATAGTCCCTAAAACCATCTCTAATGTATGGTCCCAATAATAGACTACCTAACTATTCATTGGGTTAACATCCTTAGTTGTAATTACTTGGGTTATACCTGTCTAAATATATGTCTAATTAATGCTCGGCCCACTCATTGAATCAATGCCTGATGATACTTGCCATCTACATGCTGGCGCTCCTAACTGAATTTACATCCAATGCCTAACCCATTCATCGAATCACTGTTAGGCAATACGTTCCATCTATGTATTGGTGCATCTCCTCACTAGTCCACTAGCTATGTCATATATCATTACACAAGTAGTAATCAAGGGTTGATCCACCCTCATCTCAGATTCACTGATCATTTTTTGATGAATGTCTTCATCCACTCTTTCCAGCTTTCATCGATTGGTGATTAGGAATGGGTATGAACTACAATAATTTCTAGTTATGCTATAACCGCATGCCAAGCTGAATTTCATGTTCTAACTTCATGAAGCAAGAGCCTAGGAATTTACCAATCGGTGGTACATTTCCATCGCGCTGCCCAGCTCCATTCAGTTGCACACACTTTTGAGAAACAAAGAAGTAGGAAAAAGTTTCCTCAGTCTCTTCCTACTTGGCCAATAGCAGGTCCAAGTTCAATTCGGGTTTCCTGTAGTGACCCAAACGTCCAGATTTTCTATTTAGATGTTTGATCACTTATTATTTAAAAAAATAATACTCTCCAGGTATTTAGACGTCCGGATCTCCTCCTTAGATGTTGGACTATGGTTTCGTATGCTTAGTTAGAGAATTCAGATGTCTGAATGTGGTTTATTTTGAAATTTTTCCTTTTTTTTCGACAATTCTACATATTCATATTTTTTAAAATTAAATTCAAATGTCTGCTAAAAAAATTCAAACATCTGAGCTTGGTTTTTCTAGGTTTTCAAGATTTATTTTCCTTGTTTATTTTGCTTATCTTCTCCATTGATACGAGTATGGATTTCAAGGTTTGGCTTCACAATTTCTTTTATATATTCAATTATTTCATACCCAACTTCAAGTCATTTATTCTAACATTTGTACATAGATTTTTTAGTTCATTACCTATGTATACTTCAAAGAGTTATATACATATATTCAAATCAGTTATTGCATGTATTTAAATATAAATTGAATCGCATCCAAATAAATTCCAATGCATTTATTTTATTTATATAAAAATAATCAATTCAAATTGATCGTTTTATCAAGTCTATAAATGTTTGAGTTGTTTCAGTCCAAATCATGCTTCATTTATCAAAATCAATCAAAATATTTTAAACAATTTAGATCTATAGGGTTAGAGATGGTTTACTTTTAATTTATCAATTCAAATCATTTCCTAGGGTTTTCCAAATCATTTCAATCTACAAATTTATAAGAAACAAAATGGTTCAAGAATAAAAAATCATATTTGTATTGCTAAGAAGGTATATAATTGAAAATCAATTACTTATTTCCAGCATAACGCATTTCGTAGATAGAATCCACTCACTTTGTTTGTAAAAACTTTTCACTTGACATGAATCTACTACTCTCCCTAGTTGGTGATTTGCAACTTTCTTCTTGTTTTGTTCTAATTTGATTTCTTCTCTTTTTTTATTTTTATTTTTTGTTTGTGAATTTCTGAAGATGGAAGATGTTTTGTTTTTGTGAAATATTTGAAAACATGAAAGGAAATACATATGTACAGAGTGGAGGCTAGGATTTAGAGTGAACATACATTAGGCTTGGGTATTAATTTACAGTTGAATTTAGGGTTTGCCGAGTGAGGTCCGAAATCCATATTTATGGAAATTCCACTGATCATATTTTCTGCAATTTTAGACCTGTTTTATCAAATTTAATAAATTATATATGTTTCTTAAATATAAACAAAATTCTGAATACAATGGAATATGTCCTATGGCCTAGTTCCATAGTTCTTGGGAAAAATTATATTTTTTCTCTTTAATGTAAAAATATGTTTTTGTCCTTATTATTATTTTAATTTACTTGTTAAAAAATTTTGTGTTGTTATTAAAGGAAATCTTATTAAGTAGAAATTACCTGCCACCTCCTACTAGCTAGTAGATTTTCCCAAAACTAGCTTGGAATCAAGTCTTTTAAATCCCTGGTTCAGAATTTTTAAAATCGACTCTCTATGGGTACTAAAATTTCTCGCCCTAATTCCATATTATGGCGTCTATGAGAAACAATCATGCTTTCAACAATCAAAAACAATATCAATTACAAGAACAGATCAAGAATGCAATACAACATCAAAACAGCCACTTTCCTCATAATCTCTCCTCTAATCTTGGACTATTCTCATCATCACCACATAAAGAAAATCCCCCTGATACAGAGGGAGATGGATTTACAATAGTCAAAAATCGAAAAAGGGTTTCAACCCCAAGATTCAACAATCAGAAAGCGTCTACGCAATATTACAATAAGAATACATTTCAAAATTTTCTAAAAAAAAGCCTTGCAGGGTTCAATAAAAAAAGTAATTTAGGCCAGCGGCTTTCTTTCTCATCTCAAGAAAATGTTGCACATTCTAGATTTCAAAAAAAAGTAATTTCGACCAATGGTCATCAATTCCCTCTCAAGAAATTACTGCAAGTTTTCAATCTTAGGCATAACTATTGAAAAAGTCTTCTACATGGGCAGATATGGTTAAACGTGAGGGGCTAAATTCAGATTTCAATCTGGAATTTTTGGTCCATTGAATCTGAACAATAAGAAATGATAGTGGTGTAGGAGGCAGTCAGTAGAAAACTGAGATTAAATGGAGTAAATCGATTCTTGTTTATATCTTTGGAAACTGATCGGCTTATCATCATTTCAAGTCGTTTATTACAAGAACCTAGAATCCAATAAGTAATTTTGGTATATATGCATGAAATAATGGATACTTTATCATTAGATTTTCAAACCCCTGTGTAAATGGAAGGCCATATTTCATTATGAAAATTGATACTTAAAAGTGGTCAAAAAGGTGAAAACGGACAAAGCATTATTGTCTGCAATCCCTATATGGATTAGGCTCCCTGAATTGCATTAAAAATTATAAGATAAGGAAGCCTTTAGTGTTATTGCAAGTATTTCAGGAGTAACATTAAAGCTAGATAAGCCAACTACAAAGGAAACTCATCTAAATTATGCTAGAATTCTAGTAGAAATTATTTCGGATGTGGAGCTACCTGAAGAAGTAGTTATAAGTATGCATGATGGACAAATCGTTGCCCAAAAAATCGAGTATGAATGGATTCCCCCAAGATGTAAAATATGTAAATGTTTTGGGCACAATCTTGAAAATTGCATAGTCAGAAAAACAACATCAAGACTCAAGAATCTATGATACTGTTGAAGAAACAGATGGAAATAGTGTACATAGTGAAAGTAATGAAATGAATGCAAACAAATTCTCAAAGGATAATTCAAATGATAATGCTTCAACTAATAAGAAGAATAGTCCAGAGTCTCTAGAGAACAACTCTGAAATATGCAATAAGATATTGAAGGAATCAGAGAAAGGAAATACTCAAAACAAATTCTACGAACCAATGGTTGAAATCCAGGTTGACGTTGACATTTTATCGAAAATTCTATTTTATATGAGAAAAATCGTCCAACCCCAAATAATGATACCATGAAACTTTAAAGCAATACCATCAAAGAATGAGAAGACATTGTTTTCGAATGAAAGGTTAAAAATGGTACCACATCAGATACAGATGAACAATAAAACATATCAGAAAGTGTGGTTCAGAAAGCGGTTAAACTATTATCTAGTTCTTCTCTGGCTAACGAAAAAAGAAAAAAAAAGAAAAATAAAGAATTTGCAAGACATGATATCAAAATCCAGTGAAGAGAGTAAAGAGCAATACTAATTTAAAGAGAAAGACATTGTTAAAAATCCAAGATGGGAAGATTGGCTCAAAATTCAAGATAAAATGCAGCTGGAACAAAGACTTCTAAATTTGTGGAAGTTAGAGAGAATTCCATGAACATAAAGGATGAAAATTCCAGCTACTCACTGTAGCTAATAGTTATATCCTTTGAGTATCCATTAAAGTGAAATTTTATTTTAACAATATGTAAATAATTCCTTAGAATGTTGGGGATTAAAATCCCTAGAAAGAATATTAGATTTACTTAACTTGCTTATGTCTAATAAACCAAATATTATAGGGATATTACAACATAAACATGATAACCTTAAGATAGAAGATTAAAGGTTTAGATGCTTAAGCTATTGGAACCTTATTAATAATAATTCTATTGAGGCAATAGTAGGATTATGGTATTTTGGGACTCAAATATTTGGGAGTTAAAACAATATTTTATAAATTTACAATATATACGTTGTAAATTTATAAATAAAGAAGGTTTTCAGTTTGAAATTTCATTTATATATGCTTCTACTAATGAAGATATAAGAAATATTCTATGGAATCATTTAGAGCAATTAAACTATAATACAAAATATGCCTTGGATAATAATTGGGGATTTCAATATAACAATGCACTCTTTTGAAAAAAAAGGGATTGCCTGTTCCTTTTAAAATAAAATATAAGTCCTCATAAATTTATTTTAAAAACTAGTTTGATAGAACCTATTATGATGGGTAATGAATATACTTGGAAATTAGGTGAATTTAGAAATGCACACTGAAAATTAGACGGAGTTTTAATCAACCAAAAATTTGTAAATTGTCTATAGATTTTTAGTGTTTCACTTTACCACAAGCTTCTAGTGACCACACTACTATACAAATTCTTTATTCTTAGAAAATATCAATTATAAAAATAAACCATTTAGATTTATGAATGGTTGGACATTAGAAAGCAATTGTAAGAAAGTAATAATAAATTGTATAGTTATGCCTACACAGGGTGCAAGTCAATAAAAATTTAATAAATTTCTTAAAATATAAAGGAAATATGAAAATTTGGAACAAAAATCAAAATAAGGATAACATTAAACAAATCAATAATGAATATGAGAGCATCCAAAATAAGGTAGACTTTGATGGCTCAGACAAATCACTTGTGAATAAAAAATTTCAAATGCTAGACAATTTAAGTAAAGCCTTACATGTGCAAGCTATCAACATGAGAGAAAAAAAGCTTAAATTGACTGGCTTACTAATGGGGATGAGTCTAGCAAGTTTTTCTATGCTAAAATGTCCAGTTAGAAATACATTAATGACATAAGAAAGCTGTTAGACGATAAAGAGGCTATAGTTAATGATGTCTCACAAATAGAGAGAAAGGCCATAAGTTATTTTACCAAATTGTATAACTCGGATTCTGTTGGGGAGAATCCCTTCAGATGGTCGTCTAAGGGAATAAAAAACCCAATACAGCGAAAAACTACTGGATCGTGATTGTAGTGAGATGGAACAAATAGAGATAAACACTAGAACAGATAGTCATAGATCAATGCAATGCAAAAAAAAATAACACCGGTATTTATAATGGTTCCACTACCGCGAGGCAGTGTATGTCCACTTAAGAAGAGGAGATTTTATTAATTACTGAAAAATTAGAGTTACAAGATTGATTCACTTTTGGAAGCTATACTAAGAAGAATTTACAATACAGATAAAATTCTGTAGAGTTTCAGCTCTCTAGGATGGCTCTGAAATTGGCTGAAATTAACTCTCAATTTTGGCAGCCATTTTTGTCCAGAAGATCTCTATTTATCGAGTGAAGAAATGAGAAGGGGTAGCTGCTATATAGCAGCCTTAGGGTTTGGTTCGGCATGCATTTGGTCTGGCACAATTTGGTTCGACGGTCCTGGTTCGACATGCATCACTTGGTATTCGGTGCGGTATCACTTGGACCGGCATGATTTGGTTTGGCATAGATTGGCATCTCTACTTCAGTTTGGAGTGGCATGCTCTAACACTGAACGAGATATTTCATTCGGCATCACCAAATCACTGAACGAATACTTCGGTTTGGAAAAACACGAACGAACACTTTGGTTCTCCATTTCACCTTCACCAAATACCGAACGACTTCTCCTTCATATCACCGGACCAGATCACCTCTACCGCTTCAACCATCAGCTAACTACCAAACGAAGTTCCTCATTCGGTTTCCACCCTACACCGCTCCAAAAAAATGCCGCTTCACTTTCAAACCAACAGCCTCCACCACCGAACCAAATATTTGGTTCGGTCACCTCTCTACCGCTCCAACTGGAGCGGTAGCAGCTACCACCAGACGAGGTTTCTCGTTCGGTCTTCCCACTCCACCGAGTGATTTTGCTTCTGCGGCTTCAAGCGATGAATTAGGTATCAAATTCCAACAATCTCCACCTTGATATTAAATTCCATACAAGCCTTCGAACTCTATCTACACCTTCATGCTTCAAGCGATGGATACTTACCCAATGAACTTTGACAATGACATCATCCATTACACTCTGTCAACGAACTCGTGCAAGGCCACTGCCCATCAACAAAGTATTCGAAGTACCCAGTCCGTGTAGAACCTATCAATCTCCACCATGAAAAAAAAACATCTCCATGAGCCATCTTAACTATCCCCGCATGCCACCTCGTGGCACCTAGCACTTCATTAAGTGAATCAAGTCCGAGTAATTCTCGATCTAAGCAACAGGCAATGACTTGGTAAACATGTCTGATGCATTCTCCTTTGTGTGAACTTTCTAGAGATGAACGAGCTTCTCTTCACTCATTGATACAAGGAATGTCTCTCTCACCTATATACGCTTCGTCCTTGAGTTGAATGTCAAATTTTCAACGAAGTAAATTGCACTCTGACTATCACAGTACACATACATGTGTTCATATACGAAGCCCAAATCATACAAAGTCTCCTCAAATAAAGTGTCTCATTAGCTGCTTCAACCGCAACTATGAGCTCTACATCTGTAGTAGACAAAGCCACAATCGTCTGCAACCTCACTTTTCAACTAATCATTGTCCCACCAATGATGAACACGTATCCGGAGGTTGAATTCCTTCGATCTCTATCATCGACATAGTCGGAATCACAAAATCCAACCAAGTTGAAATCTCTTCCTCTGCCGCCAAAGACAAGTCCAAGGTTTGGAGTTTCTCTAAGGTATCTAACGATACACTTCACTGCTTCCCAATGCGTCTTCCCTAGATTCGCCATGAACCTACTAACCAATCCAACCGCCCGTGCAATGTTAGGCCTAGTGTAGACCATGGAATACATCAAGCCGCCAACTGCAATTTTATATGGGACCTTCAACATATAATCATTGCCCTTTTCTGAAATCGAAGAGCCTTTACTAGAAAGCTGTATGTGCAAAGGCATGGGTACGCTGCTTGGCTTTGCCCCTTCCATGCTAAACAGAGAAAGCACCTTTCGAATGTACTCCTTTTGAGTGAGGCTCAAAAGTCCTAGCTTTCTATCCCTTTGGATTTTCATGCCCAAAATTTTCTTTGCTTCTTCAAGGTCCTTCATTTCAAATTCCGCTTTTAGCTTTCACTTTAAAATATCGATTTTAGCCTTATCCTTAGAAGCAATCAACATATCACCACGTACAAGAGTAGGTACACCCATCTATTATTCTTTAAATGCTTGAAGTACACACAAGCGTCTTTGATGCTATGATCAAAACCAAGTGAAAGCATACAAGAGTCAAACCTCTTGTACCATTGTCCAGGCGACTCTTAGTCCATACAATGACTTCTTCAATTTGCAAACCCAATTTTCTTTCCCATCTACAACAAATCCTTTTGGTTGCTTCGCGTAAATGGTCTCCTCCAAGTCTTCATGTAAGAAAGTGGTATTCACATCCAGTTGCTCCAGCTCTAAGTCATGAGCTGCGATGATAGCGAGCAAAATGCAGATGGACGTATGCCTCGATACTGAAGAGAATATTTCATCATACTCTAATCCTTTTCTTTGTGAAAACCCTTCAGCAACTATTCTTGCCTTGTATCGCCCATCATCCTTCACCTTGAATACCTATTTACAACCTATGGCTCAGCTTCCTGAAGGAAGTGGTACCAAATCCTAAGTCTTGCTCTTCTTCAACGACTCTTACTCCTCCTCCATAGAGCACATTCACTTCGAACGGTCATATGACTTCAAAGTATCATCAAGGTCAAGTGGCTCTTCATGAGCCATATGTAGGGCATAGTCAAACTAATCAGTAAGGCTAAGGTTCGCAAACTACCAATCACCATACCTCTCGGGTGGCCAAGTAGTCTTACGACTGATCC
The DNA here is from genome assembly GCA_030765085.1 of Allium cepa. NCBI lineage: Eukaryota > Viridiplantae > Streptophyta > Magnoliopsida > Asparagales > Amaryllidaceae > Allium > Allium cepa. The sequence continues at coordinate 179,143,582 of CM060930.1, forward strand.
GAGTAGGTACTGTTTCACCTAAACTCCTTTCAGCTCCACCTTGAACTGAACATCCTCTAGATTCAAGCACATCACCAGCACTACTAAAAGGTACATGTGGACTGTCCTGTGATGTTTCATCAACTGTGTTTACCGCGATAGTACCAACAACAACTCTACTATTTGGATGGAACATGGGAACTTCTTTCGTCTCCTTAGGCCTATCAGAATCGTCTGATGTGGTAGGTAGCTTCTCCTTCAGATTGAACATACTAGACTCATCAAAAGTAACATGTCTGGAATGAAAAATCTTCTGATCAACAAGGGTCCAAATTTTATACCCTTTGACATCATCGGTGTATCCCATTAGTACTCCCTTGTATGCTCTAGCCTCCAACTTGTCATCACCAGTATGGTGAACGTACACAGGATAACCAAAAATTCGGAAGTAACCAAGATACACTGCTTTACCTCTCCATTTCTCCTCTGGAATCTTTCCATCTATGGCTAAGCATGGAATTCGATTTTTGATATGTGCCGCAGTTGATAATACCTCATCCCAAAATGTTCTAGACAAGCCCGCCATCAATCTCAAACAACGAGCCTTCTCCGGTAGAGTCATGTTCATTCTTTCTGCAACCCCATTGGATTGCAGATCTCCAGGTGTAGTGAAATATCTCTAAATGTCATTCTTTCTACAGAAGTCGAGGAACTCCCTAGAGACAAATTCACCGCCATTATCAGATCTCAACACCTTCAATGTAGAATCGGATTTATTCTCAACAAGCGCTTTTCAGTCTTTGAACTTTTCAAAACTCTCTGATTTGGCCTTCATCACATACACCATTACTTTCCTAGGAAAGTCATCAATGAAAGAGATAAAATACTTTGCTCCTCCAAGAGAAGGAGTAGCAACCGGTCCCCAAACATTTGTATGCACGTACTAAAGTACTCGCCTTGATCTATGGAGTCCAACTCCAAAAGATACTTTAGTTTGCTTTCCCAATACACATTCCTGGAAAAAGTCCATCCTGTCGGAGCTTTCTCCTTTGATCGTCTTATGTCTCCGATGCAACTCTAAGCCCTTCTCTGAAATATGACCCAACTGAAGATGCCAAAGCTTTGTGGCAATCAAGCACGAGAACTGTCTACTCCAATGCACGACTCTATAATAACTGTGGTTCCTTTCAACAAATACGGGTTTCATAACACATCTCCTTCCATAAGAACTAGTGCACCGCTCGAAACCTTAAGACTATTATTCACGATAGTTACCTTGCATCCCAAAGATGCAATTGCCTTTAAGAGATTAAGGACTTATGAAGACCTGGAACATATTAGACACCTATCAAAGTGCGTATCACTCCGTCAAACATCCTGATCCTCACTGTACTTTCACCCATTGCTCTACAGCTAGCTTCATTACCCATAAAAATAGAGCTTCCCTCTCATCCAACGAAAGAACTGAAGTAATTCTTATTAGGACTCAAACAGAAAGACGCCCCCGAGTCCAGCGCCCAATGGTGTGAGACATCCGACACTATTGCAGACAAACATCGTTAGATACAGACTCTCCACTGCAAATGATGAAGATCCGTCTTCTTCCTTCTTTCAATCTGCACAATCCTTTTTCCAATGACCAGGTTGCTTTCAGATAAAGTACGTCCATTCCTTAGACTTTCCTCTCCTGCCATTACCGGGCTTCCTGGACTTGGAACGCCCTCTAAAGTGCCAATTCTTCTTATCTTCTCTACATCTTTCAACAAATAGGCCGTGACTACTACTTCCACCTATACTTCCTTCACTTATCTCCTTCATCTGATCTCTCAAGCCCTCAGATAGAAGGTCTGACTTCACATCTTCCACTGTTAATATGTCTCTAGCAAAGATAAGGCTATTAGCGAAACCTGTATATCGCTACGAAAGAGAACATAAAAGAATCATTGTCATTTGCTCCGCATGCATCTTCAAGTCAACAGTCTTCATCTTCATCATGAGATCATCAAATAAATTAAGATGTTCCTTCAATGAAGTATCATCTCTCATCCATATGGTGAAAAATGTCTTCAGTAATTTTCAGATGATTAGTCAGAGATTTCTTCAAGTAGAGATTTTCTAGTTTGGTCCAAATGCCCCTGCAGTGATGGCACTGCTAATATTTGAGATAACATTCTCTCCCGTAGCTAGTTGTAAAGTAGTAAACGTCCATTTCTCCATCTCCTTCCTTTCTATGACTATGATGTCAGCCGTAAACTCCTCAAGGGAAAACACTACTGGATCGACTTCATTTCTCATTAGAACAGCATTCATCCTCCATTGCCACTTCTTGAAGTCTTTATCCCCATTCCATTTTTCTATTGCCAACTGTGATCCTGACGTGATATACATCCCTCTAGTGTAGGGTCTTGTAACAACTGAAGTCGCTTTATCTCCTGCCATAGCGTCTAACACTTCTCAATCAACCTTGCAGCTCTGATACCAAACTGTTGGGGAAAATCCCTTCAGACGATCTGTCTAAGGGAATAAAAATCCCAACGTAGAAGAAAACAACTGGAGCGTGAATGTAGTGAGATAGAACAAACAAAGATAAACACCAAAATAGACAGTCACAGACAATGCAATGCAAAAAATAAATAATACAAGTATTTATAGTGGTTCCACTATCACGAGGCAATGTACGTCCACTTAGGGAGAGGAGATTTTATTAATCATTGAAAAATTAGAGTTACAAGATTAACTCTCTTTTGGAGGCTATACACAAGAATAATTTACAATGCAGACAAAATTCTGTTGAGTTTCAGCTCTCTAGGATGGCTCTGAAATTGGCTGAAATTAGCTCTCAATTTCGGCTTCCATTGTTGTCCAAAAGCTCCTCCATTTATCGAGTGAAGAAATAAGGAGGGTAGCTGATATATAGCATCCCTTGGGCTAGTTCGGCAAGCATCTGGTCTGAAACAATTTGGTTCGACGGTCCTGGTTCGGCATGCATCACTTGTTATTTGGTGTGGTCTCACTTAGACCGACATGATTTGGTCTGGCATAAATTGGCATTTGGTTCGGCATCTCTACTTCAGTTTGGACCAGCATGCTCTAACATCGAACAAGATATTTCATTCGACATCACCAAATCACCGAACGAACACTTTGGTTCGGCAAAACACTAAATGAAATATGTGGTTCGGTATTCTCCATTTCACCTTCACCAAATACTGAACGACTTCTCCTTCATATCATCGAACAATATCTCATCTGTCGCTTCAATCATCAGCCAACTACCAAACGAAATTCCTCGTTCGGTCTCTACCCTACACCGCTCCAAAACAATGCCGCTTCACTTCCAAACAAATAGCCTCCACCATCGAACCAAATATCTGGTCTAGTCACCTCTCTATCGCTCCAACTGGAGCGGTAGCAGCTACCATTGGATGAGATCTCTCATTCGGTCTTCCCACTCCATCAAACGATCTTAGCTTCAGTGACTTCAAGCAATGAATTAGGTATCAAATTCCAATAGATTCATATAAGAAGACTTCCCTAAATTTGCTACAAAGTTCGTGCTTAATGGAAATGGTGAGAAAATGCTTCTTGCCCTAATTTGTTTAGAGGAAATTAAAACGTATAATTTATAATACAAACGTAGATAAAATTGTAGGGCCAGATGGATTTGGGGCAAAATTTTATAACACACATTGGGATGATATTAAGCAAAATTTATTTGATGCAATGAATGAATTTTTCATGAATGGAAAGTAAATGAAATGTCTACATTATACATTCATTATCCTTGTCCAAGGATTAGGGGATTACAGACTTATAGCATATTGTAATTTTGTTTATAAAATTATTGCTACTATTTTAAGTAATAGAATAAAAATATTTATAAAGTATTTGATCCCTAAAAACAAAAGTGCTTTCATACCACGTAGGTATATTATGGAAAATATCCTATTAGCACATGAGATTATTCGAAATTACAATAAGGGTTGTAAAAATAAAGCATGCATCAAAATACATTTGCATAAAGCATTTGACAAAATAAATAAGCATTTCATAATTTATATGATGTCATAATTGGGCTTTCATGAGAAATTTGCAAATTAACCGAGGAATGCATCAATACCACACATATTCAATATTAGTAAATGGTTCTCCTTATGGTTTTATACATTAAAACACAAGAATAAGACAATGAGATCCATTATCTTCTTACCTATTCTCCATTGATATGGAATGATTTTCTATACAAATGGAAATTGAGTAGTTAAATGGAAATTTAAAACCTACAAATAGAATTAGTCATGTTACATCACATTTATTATATGCTGATGATCTTTTATTATTTTTGAAATGCAGACATATGAAGTGCTAATTTTGTTAAAAGGATCTTAGAAAATATGAAAGAATACGCAGGAATGCAAGTGAGAGTAAAAGCAAGGCGTATTTTTGCAAAAACTATTCAAGAAAAAAGGAAAATCTTCAAATTCTAAAAATTCAGGAAGGTAATCTGCCTGTTAAATATTTCGGCCTTCCTCTTAGTATGAACAAGATTACAGATAAAGACTGTATGAGATTAAACGATATTATTGAAGACAAACTAGAAGGTTGGTGAAGTAAGCTATTGTCAATTGCTGATAGATTAGAGCTTGCACATACTATCATCACAACCATTATCATATATTGGATACATACACACAAGATACCACTAAAAGCATTACAAAAAATAGAAATAATGTGTGCAAACTTTGTTTGGAGTGGCAAATATCATAAAATCTCATGGGGGAAGGTTTTCAAAACAAAAGAGAATAGGGGACTTGTTTTAAGAAATTTTAAAGACTTAATAAAAGAATGCAATCTGAAGTTCTTTTGGAAATTTATTGAAGGGAACTCTTTATGGGCAAAGTGGATGAAAGAGAAATATGTCAAAAACAAAAACTTTTGGAGTATATCAATAGAAAACCGTTACTCTCATACTTGGAAAAGTATTCTTAAATGCAGAGAAATAGGCATTAAATTGATAGATAGAAAATTCAAGGATGGCAAAGGCGCTAGCCATTGATTTGATCCATGGATAAAAAGTAAATCTCTGATCAATTTATTACGCTGGTATAATCTGCAATAGTTTGGAGGAATAAATTTAAAAGTGGATAACATCATTCAAAACCATAAATGGAACACAAACCCACAACCTGCTGCATTAATATTCAAATCAGCAATAGAAAACATTGAAATAGACTCAAGCCTAGAAAAAGACAGTTGGAGTTGGAAAGTATCAACAAAGGGAAAATTTTATTTTAAAAGAACTTGGGAATACATTAAGGTGTAGAAGATGAAATGGATTGGTCCAAAATAATTTGGAATAGGGCTAGTTGCCCAAAAATTGCTTTCTGCTCTTACTTTGCAATTTAGAATAGGCTGCCTACAAGAGCCAGATGTAAAAAGTGGAATAAAAAAGGGGAAATAAAATACCTTTTATGCAAAAATGAGGCTGAAAGTATGGAGCATTTATTTTTGGATTGCATTTACACAAGATATATATGGTACATAGCAAAAGAGAAAGGTCAACTAGTCAATTTGAGCCAATCCATAACTAAGATCAAGCATTCAACATATTTAGCAAAAGTTCAAAAGAAAATCTAAGGAATTTGATAAAGCGTGTATACTGCTAACTACTGTTATCTATCACATTTGGAAAGAAAGGAATGTCAGATTGAAACAAAAGGAAACAACAAGTATATTATTGTGGAAAATCATTGAAATAGAATATCGAATACTATTCAAAGAGCTAGGAAAAAGTCATCAGATCCAAACAACGAAAATCCAACCATTCATGATCTAGATAATTATGAAGAAAGGGTCGAGGCATACTTATAAAGTGGGAAAGTCAACTTAGACATTTCCCTGGCAAACCATTTCACCACAGTGGCAATCACCGGATGAAACAACTAAAAGGCCAAAGTGGAACCAATCTCGAAAGCACATCAACTAGAGGCGGCCAATTACATACCCGAACCAAAAGAAACTCCTGCAAGGGAAATTTACACACATTAGATATATGTAAATCTAATAAAGTACTTATAATAGAATTATACCTGATTTGAGGAGGAACTATCGTACTACCAATTTATGCCTGACGGGATTTGGTTCCTGCATCAAGAAATAATTTTGCAACTAGATATTAATAATGGAGACTGAATGATGGCCTTTACAGAAGTAAACTTAATAACTTCATCTATCACTTATTTGTTTGGTACAAAGGCAAAAATAGTAAGCTACATGACCAAGTGAAGTCAACCGCAAAAGAATACGAAATGTTAGGCAACTTCAAAAGCAACTCATCAGATTCACTAATCGGGAGAATAGAGCATAATAAGAGTAAAAGCTACAAGCTTCATGAGCTAGCGAAGTCAATTTCAAATGAAGGTGATTCACAGATCTATGCTAACTTTCCACAGTTGCTAAATAAGAGAATTGACCATAGCAAGGTTTAAAGCGATAAACTTCGGGAGCAAATGAAGTCAACTACTGACGAATGGGAATTATCGAATCACTCCAAATCTTTCTCCTTGGATCTACAAATTGGGGGAATAAACTCGTCAAAGCAAGGAAGTGGAAGCCTCCATGAGCTAATATTTCTCATTAACTTGAGAGACGGAGTAAATCTTCACTGAAGCCAACCCTTATTTTCTAGGGTTGAGTGTTTCATTTCCAGAGAGAATGATAGAACGAAGTAAATAAGCTAGGTTTTGATATGTTTAATATCGTTGTATAAATACGGGTAACAATTCTTTGTACCTGGTCTCTTCTTCTTTTAGGCCTTGGGACATTATTTTATTTACCATCTTTCAAAAAAAATCTCTATGGTTACTGTAGAGGACACTGTTGCTTGAATTTGGTGTATTTTTGTGGATTTTAGAAGAAGGAATGGAAGAATTATAAAGAGAGGAAGCGGAGCTAGGGTTTAGAAGGAGGAAGGAGGAAGCAAAAAGGAACTACAAAGAAGTGAGGATTAAACTTCAGAAATTAGATTTTTTTAAGTGCTTCCTATTTTATTTATAAGTTTCCCGCTTTCCATCTCAATCTATCTCTCTTTCATTGGTTTTCTGATTCATATAAGCTTTATATGTTTTTCAAACATAATGACATTCCAAAAACAATAGAACTATTTTTGGTTTCTAGTTCCATCTTCTTAAAGTATCTGCCTTTTACATCAAAAACAACTCTTATCTCATTTAACCTAGTTTTGATTCATTAAAACGATTTAATCAAGTCATTACTCTTGTCATAAAATCTAACTTATTAGATTCTCCCCCTTAAAAGAATTTCTCCATCAAAATTCTTAAGAGCGGAACATTGTAACTCTCTTCCTAGTCATCACCAGCATACATCCTTAACAAGAAAAAACAATTAAACAAGTTCCATTAAATCCTATATGTGTGTGCTATAAGAAAACAAGTGATATTTAGTAGAGAAATTCATACCAGTCAATAGCTTTAGATGGAAAGCTCAAACTTCTTCTTCTGGTTCCCAAGTGTTATCGCTGGTGTTGTCACTCCATTAAACATGCACAAGCTTGACAGCTTTCCTCATTATTCGCTTCATACTACTCCCAATAAAATAGATAGGCTCTCTAGGTCTAGTTTCTTCTAGTTCAACATTCTTATCTTCAAGTTATCCCGGCTCTATGATGACACTTGAATCAGGCTCGCATTTGTGAAAATGAGATATAAGTACGACACTATTCACCGTGATCATCTATTCGGTAAGTGTTACTCGATATGAAAACTTACATATGCTCTCAATAATAGGGGAAGGCCAAATAAATCTCAGTGCCAACTTACCCAAACTACCTTACCAAAGCATGTTTTTCGACGGAGAAACATTCACAACGATAAAATCCTCTTTCATCAACTCCAAATCGCTGTGTATTCCATCGACAACTCTTTTATCAATATTGATGATATCATATTCTTCCAAATTAAATCGATTTTCTTTACAGTCTCTTGATCTATATCTGGCCTAGGTACCTATTGAATAATTATTTTCCACCAACGTGATAACGATTTGCATGGTCTTCTATAGAAGACTTCCAATTGCATCATGCCAACATTATATTGAAAACTACTATTATATATGAATTCTACTAAAGGCAAGTGATATTTTCAAGATCCCACAAAGTCTAATAAGACCCCAATAAATTTTCGAGTAATCCATTTGCTTATTGGTTTGCGGATGGATGCGGTACTCAAGTTAAATTCTGTGTGCAAAGCAAGTTGCAAATCTGCCAATACTCAAAAGTGAATCATATATCACTATCGCTAATAATACAATTTGGAATTCCATGTAATCTCATAGTTTCTTTCACCTACAAAGTGGCTAGAGACATCGCAGTTCTTGTAGACTTAACTAGTACAAAGTGAGCATTCTTGGTAAAACAATAAACAATGACCCAAATTCTTTCATTATCCCTTCTATTCCTTTGTAACCCATCAATAAATACATTGAAATTTTTGTCCATTTTCCATTCCAAACATCCAGAGGTATTAGCAAGCCACTTGGCTTCTTTTTATCCACGTCAACTTTTGGGCAAATCAAGAATATCACAATAAATTCTTAGACATCACGCTTCATACTTTTCAAGTAAAATGAATACTTCATTTCATTATAGATTTTTTCACCACCGAGATAAATGGTCATCCTAAAATGTTGGCATTCATGAATTACTTCATCCCTAAACCCATCAACATCTGGCATGCTCAACCTCCTGTCCCTAATAGCCAACCATTTCGGTTAGTACTAAACTAGGTAATATCACTAGAATCCACTCTATTATCAAGTTGCATAAAAAAATTTGGCAACATAGCATCATTATTTTGACAAGATCCAGTCTTCTCAATTTGAGTAGGCATTACTCTATTTTTGTTAAACACCTAGCCTCAAGTTCACATGTGGGTCAAATCCCATGATAAATAGCAAGCTTTGTCGCTCACCCCTAAACAAAATGCCTTATACTAAGCTTATATGCCACTGCATTCCCTTTTCCAAGAGTGTATAATATACCAAAATCATACGTGGCAAGGAATTCCAACCATCTTTATTGATAATGGCTAAAAGCCATTTATGATAAGAGATATCTCAACAATTATGATCTATGAACAATCAAACTTTTCATGTAATAAGAAATGCCTCTAAGTGTTCAATGAAAACACAATCACCACCAACTTCAAATCATGAGCCAAATAATTTATCTCATTTGGTTTTAGTTGCCAACATGCACATGCTGAAACCTTTCTTTTTAGCATGAATAGCCCTAAGACCTATTCCACATGCATCTGTGTATACAACAACTAACTTTGCTCCTTCCAAAATAACAAGGACTGGTGGGCAAGTCAACAACTCTTTCAACTTAGCAAAAGCATGATTTTAATGGAAATCCCAAACAATTAGTTGATTCTTTTTGGTCATGTGTGTAAGCGGAGTAGCTATCTTCGAGAAGTCCTTAATAAACTTCTAATAGTATCTGACCAATCTAAGAAAGTTACGAATTTCGATGGAAGTTCTTGATGCCTTTAAATCTTGCACCATGGCTTCCTTACATAGATCCATCGATATCCCAAATTTGGAGACAACGTGACCCAAGAATCGCACCTCTCGCATGCAAAAGTGGCACTTATAAAAAATTTGCTTTTAACCGATGTCGCCTTAAAACAACGAACGCCACTCTAAGATGTGACTTGTGCTCTTCTTTTTTTCTCAAATATACCTAGATGCCATCCACGAACATGACCAAAAATTTATTAAGTTGCTCCTGGAAACTCGGCTCATCAAATCAATAAAATATTCTAAGTCTTTACTTATCCCAAATGGCATAACCTTCCGCTCAGAGGATCGGTTTGGAGTCCTAAAATTGGTCGTTAGAAAGTTGTCCACTTTTACCCATAATTAATGGAATCTCACTAAAAGACCTACTTGCGAGAACATCTTTGCCCGACCAAGTTGATTGAACAAGTTTCTATGCGCAATGGATACTCTTCTTTAGGGTTAGCTTATTCAAATATCTATAATCAATGTAAACTCTTAATGAACCTTCAATCTTTGCAGCAAACATGCCGATGCCTTAATCTAAAGTAGTTCTTTTAATAAAGCCCTTTCTTTGCAACTCTTTGATATATGCTTCCAAGTTCCTTCTCTCTTTCGCTGCCATGAGCCTAACTGAAACAACCACTATCTTATCATCTCCCTTGAGATCGATACAAAACTAAATCTCTAAACCAATAACCTCCTTAAACGCATTGGAAAAATCTTAGATAATAGGATCTGATGATACCTCATCGTGAGATTTGATACAAAACAAACGCATCACAAGAAATAGATACAGAATAAACACATCAAAAGAAAATCTGAAACCATTTTTCTTTAATGGGATATTTTGGGAAACCATATTCAAACAATTAGGGTTGTCAATGGATATCCAAAAAATTCAAAATCTTTCCGCATCGGTATCCAAAAGTGAATAAATATTAAATATTCGGAAAAAAGAACGCGATGCGAATATGAAGACATCTGCAATCGGAAATTATCTATTAGGTTTTTTTTCAATATTATAATTTAAATTATGTATAGGTTAGTACAATAAAAGATATTTATTTACTGTTTTATAACGTTAGAAGTTTGTATTATACACACTAAATGCATATTAACGAGTCATAACTGTTTATTATCATCATATTTGTTTAGTTTTAACAATTTAATAATCAATGAGATTTTAAAAAGTTTATGTTAAGCTAAAAAAATTTGTTTACGTTTCTTGATGTATCAGTCGTTAGTGGATAGGATAATTATCCGATATTCATCTATATTTGCAGATATGGACATCCAAAATTCGAAATGATTTTGGATATAGATATGACACTATTTGTATTTGAAAGTATCAATTAATAGGCCTACAAACAAGTCAACCCTCCCTAATGAGATTTGGCATAGCAAGAGGTTTACAAACAAATCAAGGGACCATGTGCAAGCTATAAACCAGATGACTAGATATAAGACAATATAGACTCCCTATATTAAAAACAACTTAAATAGGCATATCATAAGTAGAAGTCAAACCTTCCAGGACGATGTTCTTTCCCAACTCTTGACACATTTGTCAACCCAGCTTGAAGTCGCTTCAATAGCATAAACCTTCGTCGGAGCTCCTCTAGAAAGTATTGGGCATTCCCATTCATAATGCCCAATTTGGTCGCAATTAAAACATTTGTGCTTTGTGAGATCCAACTTGCAGTCTTTGGATATATGCCATTTGAAGTTGCACTTCAACATATGATCACTCACCCTTTGGTTGCTAATTGTTTCCTCTATGTCCCTTTCTCTTTAGTTTGAACTTTGGATTCTCCTCTAATTTTGTTGCCACCTCAATAACCCCTTATAACCCTAATAGACAAGTGCCATCTCAACCAGATTTTCAAAAGTCACCCACATAGCATTTGACGAAGAACTTGACTTGTATAGACAGTGTTTAAATGCTTGCAAATTTGAAAGCCTACTTCAATGGAGTGTTGATAAAATCCATTTTAAACATAGGTACAACATTAAATTTGTTCACGTATTTCCAAATGGGTAGATTGCCTCAATAAAGGTTGATAAATTCTTCAAATTTATTTCCCTTTCAGGCCTTTAAACTGAACGAAATCTAAACTAATGCTTAAAACCATCCTAAGTGATTTAACCTCATTAACTAACACTTTCCACCATCTTAAAGCTTTCACATAGAGGAGCCATGAAGCGAGCCTATGCCTTATTATGCCACCAAGTGCCATATTGTTGAATATACAATCACAAGATTTGATCCAAGCTTGAGTCTCGAAAAAAGCCTCTGTACCCATATACGGTTTCGTCGCCCAAGCCTACAAATCCTTGCATGTTCTTAAGAAGTCCAACACCTGTATCGTGGGAAAACCACAACCACACTAGTGTTAGCCATAAAATCTGTTCGAGAGAAGACGTATGAAAGAAGGTTAATAGGACTGAGGTTTCGATGAAGAAACAGGCCTAGGATTAGTAAGGGACATAAAAGGTTGCTTCAAAGGCATTGGGCAGGTGAGTCGAAGGCACCAACTACTCACATAGCGCAAAGGCTTTCGACCTAGATGGAAATAGGCATACCCTTCCGCCACTTCCAGTCTTTCAATGTAGACAAATAGGAAAGGACAACTTTGGAACCCCCTTTCGAAGCCAATGGATAGTACCTTCTCGCTTACATGCCGAACCTTTTGAAGTCAAAGGTTTCATCCCTGTTACAACCTTTTCGAAAGAATATACAAGACTTTTGAACCGGTCAAGTCCCATAATTCTAAGGGAGGGTTCTGCCTCAGTTCATAAGCACGCATTCAGGGGCTACTCAACATCATCGAAACCATTCGCATTTGAATCACTTCGAAACTGATCTAATTGACCTATCAACAGTGTCGAAAGATTCAAACTTACTTCTAATAAAAACAAAGAAGGAGAAGATGCATTTAGAAGACCTTTCGATAATGTCGAAAGGTGCTGTGAAGAAAGCAGTACTCGAAGGTCAACAAAGGTGAAAGAATGATATAGGCCTCTTTTGACTCAGTCGAAAGGTCTGGGAAAAGATAAAGGAGGCGAAAGAGTAAACCAAGAAGCACAAATAACACCTTTTGAAAACATCAAAAATTTCATGGCTTTTTGACCAAGTCGAAAGGCTTGAAGCATCATATAAAAGGGGTCCTTCTGACCCAGTCGATAGTAAGGGCGCCGAAGGAGGCCAAACTACATCTATAAATAAGACCCGAGGGGTCCAGTTTTGAGGATCAGATTCTGGAATCTTGAATTCAGTTTCTTTACTCTACTTTCTTAGTGAAAATTGTACTCTTAAAAACTCTAAATTAGATTATGAAAAAAGCTTTATATCTTGTAACTCATTTTGGTTTATGAAGAAGAGGGGAGATGGGTTGATCATTAAGGAAATTGGCGATGAGGAAGATTATACAGATTGTTAGCTAGACTAATGGTAAATTGCATATGATTCTAACCTTTTCTCATGATTTCTTTTTATCTATCTTTGTATGAGATAGACTTAGGTGTTTCCAATCGATACACATCATCATCGGAACCTGTACTCACACTAGAGGCTAAAGAGATGATGGAGTGTCAACCATGTTTTGCTCACTAAACCTGGAAATGCCTAGATCAGTCTTATATAAGGAAAACTAAGTGGATAGTAGGCAGTAATAAGCTAGGATTGTTCCGAAAGGGAAAATCCCTCTCAACCTAATCGAAAGAGGTATTTTTGAAACAAATCATAGTTTATAATTGGCTAGCAATCATAGTGGAACTGATTCGAAGGGGATCAACCCCAAAACATATTAGTGGCCCTTTCGAAGAGAATCCATAGAAAAATAACGAAACCATAAAGTCGAAAGCAATTAAGTCATACTAATGAAATAAGAACTCCTTTTGACATAGTTGGAAGGTTCTGAATGATACATTTTGATGTAATCGAAAGGTATTTAGAGTATGAATGGCAAGCTGCATTCGACCCACTTAGAGGATAAGTCTCAATCAGATGTGGTTCTCAAAACTACATGTCAAAGCTAACTCCTTGATGCCTTTTAACTAAGCCAACCTAGTCGAAGGCCTCGAACAGATTTATTAACTCTTTGACTAAGCCAAGTTGGTTGAAAGTTTGAGATAGCTTTATCAATCCCTTCAATTAAGTCAACTTGGTCAAAGGGTAGAGCATACACTTTAAACCCTTTCGACAATGTCAATCCTTTCAAAAGGCATGCTTTCTAATAAGTAGATCTTCTCAATAACTTGGTCTCATTTGAATTGAATCACCATATAAGTAGCATTGGGGATGTTGACAAGATTTCTTATTAATAATTTTGGTGATAGGAGAGCCTGAATCTCCGACCTTGTCACTGTATACAGACTAATTGTGGTTCATTTCTCTTGCATAGGAAAAATGAGGTCAAAGACTTTGAGTGGAATTGTGGAGGAAGCAATACACTTTGCCACCACAGAGGAAGACATAGCTCCATCATTTAACCTGGATGGGGTCATTCCAGGGTAGACTTCATTGCCAACACGACAAGATGAAAATGTAGCAAAAATCAAGCGCTTGGAACAACAATTTCAAGAAACGCAGGAGTTGCTGAAGATGGCCTAATCTTAAAAATCTTCAAAGACACCAAGGTAGACGCAAGGAGAAGAGGTGGTCTCTCCTGGGAGGAATCTAAAGAAAAATTCCAAAGAATGCAAAGAAAGAGTGGACTTGACCTCCTTGAAAAAGAAGGAACGTCCCTAAACAAAAGCCAATCATCAGGAAAGAGTTGTCAACAAATCATTGGAACGGTCTGGTTGTTCAACATCTAAAGAGTACTGTCCAAATCAGAAGAATTACAGCAATGTCGAAGCTTTACTAAAAGATGTTGCTGAGAAGGCTATCAAAGATGCTATGAATTCCAAGGGAAAATGAATTATGGACGAAAACATCAATGATAGTGAGAGGGTGCCACCTTTCACCGACAAGGTCATGGCTGCGGTAACACCTCCATGTGTCAAAATCTCGTCCATGAAATATCATGGGGTTACAGACCCTGATGATCATCTTATGGCTTTTGAAAGCTAGATGGATTTGTATAATTCTTCTGGGGAAGCCAGATGCTGACTGTTCACTGTTATTCTCCAAGGAATGGCAGCCAAATTCTATAGGTAATACAGAGAAAAGACCATCTACTCCTGGAAGCAATTTTTTACGAGTCTCGGCACAATTTTGCATCTGCAAGCATCCTACTATTGATTATACAGTCTTGGAAAATATAAAGCAAAGGCAGGGAGAGTCTTTGGGGGACTACTTGAGAAGGTTCAACGCTGAAGCTTTAAAGGCCAAGGATATGAATGATCGTGGTAAGCTCATAATTGTGCATTCTGGCTTGATTGAGAATACCCCTTTCTATGAGCAGCTCTTTGTAAATGGCTGCAAAAATCTATGGGACTTGCACTTTCAAGATGACAAGTTCATCCGGATGGATGAGCTTTACTATGCCAAGAAGAAAACCTCCCCAGAAGGAAGGAGGAAGGTTTGATCTGGACCGTGGCCATAAAAGGACCAGATGGGAAGAACCAGTTGCTAACACGGTTGCTTTAAACAAGCTATTGTCTTACACATATGCTATAGCTAAGGAAAGAGTCAACTTTCCAACCTCTTTCAAAGCTAAGAATAATCCAAAGTAGAAGAAAAAAGGGGATTACTACACTTATCACAAAGCTAATAGCCATAAAACCAATGAGTGCAGAGTTATGGTGGAATAATCCAAAAATTGACCCGAGAAGGCCATCTAAAAGAATATGTTCAAGACCAGCATAAAGCCAAGTGGACAGAAAATGCTCCGCAGAAGCGCTCAGGAAACGCTGTGAATGTGATAGAGGATAAGGACCACTAAGCTTAAGCCAACCAATCAACAGGATTGATGTGAACCATGGTGGGCCACATGCAGCAGGAAGTAGTAAGGCAGCCTGAAGCAGATATATAAAGGAGGCCAAAGAGGGGATCTATTCTGTTCAAGAAGAGCGTCCAACGAAAAACCCACGCCTTAACATCCAGATGCCTAATTTAGTGGTCACTCCGTAAGAGCTACACAAAGGGACCTATCATCCTCATAATGACCCCCTCATGATTACTGCATAAACTAGGCTATTTATTGTCTTCAAGATTCTGGTCAACACAGGTAGCATGGTCAATGTGATCTTCAAACATGCCTTCGATCAGATGAACATCCCTGAGAACAAATTAAAGCCGAGCATAGAGCCTATATTTGGATTCAACAAAAAAGGATCGGCTCTAATGGGACAAATAAAGCTACTTGTACAGATGGGAGTGTCGCCAACTTGTCGAACAGTCGAAAGTATTTTTGTGATAATCGATCAACCTTCCTACTACAACGCCTTCTTCGGCAGACCGGCCTCGGATGAGATCGATGATTTTGTCTCCTCGAATGACCTCATGGTAAAATTCCTAGCAAAGCGAGGCTAGGGATCTATAGGAAGGGAACTATTTAGCTCCTAAGAAATGTACTTTGCTACACTTGACCAATACAAAAGGGAGTATTTTGCTTACTTTGGTTCTTCTGCTATTTACAGCCTTCGGATGATGGATTTCCACATCCAACATTAGAAGCAAAGATTAACATTAAAAAGTCTAACAAAAGTATGTATCAAAGGTACATCTTTGCCGAAAGCAAGAGAAAGAGAATATATGCTAACTCAACTGAGTAGGGTCCTATAGTCACAAAATTTGACTGCCGTGGCGAAACAGAGAGGATAAAACCCATAGAGAATCTTGAGGAAGCCCACATAGATCCAGATGATGTTTACAAAATAGTTAAGGTGGGAAAGGATCTTGATAGTGAGTTAAAGAAAGACTTGATTCAGTTCCTCGAGGTTAACAAGGATGTGTTTGCTTGGTCCCATTCCGATATGGTGGGAATTGATCTGACTGCCATATGTCATGCCCTTAATATCCATTAGTCTAGCTAATGATCTTTCTGGTCCTCCCCGTCGCCAAAATCCATTATGAACAAGCTATCTCCATTTTTATTTATTATTCAAAATGAGTTTAAAAAATTGATCTTTCTCCACAGTTCATGTAACGTTTTCGATTTTTCGTTGTCGAAAAACCGAATAGTTATGGGTTTAAGAAAAAGAAAAGAGGGAGAAGAAGAGAAGATGATAGAGAGAAAAGAAAATAGAAAGAACAGAAAGAAAATAGAACGGAACAGAAAACAACAGAACAACAACAGAATCTCACAATTTGCAGCGGAACAACATATAATAAATAAATGAATAATCTTTAAAAAAAGAACTATATCAGTTATTACATTTTATACATTACACTTCATCATATCATCAGAGTGTACAACAACAACAACAAACAATAGTGCAGCGGAAAAAGAAATACTATATACTAATAATACGCCATGCCATCCAGCTTGCCTCCAGCAACTCCAGAATATCCAGAATATCCTGATAAACCTTAACTCTTGACTGACCGTGTAGAAATTGGTGGGCACCCAGAGTTTAGGAAGGAAAACAATAAACTCCGAGTCAGTCATGAGACTGGTGTGAGAACTCAAAACAGTTTATTTATCTTTAAAATCAAAATAGAGGAATATTTTTAAAGTCAATTCGCAATGCTTTTAAAAATGAAACTACCATAAGGCCTCCCGCACACACACACAATGCAAACGCAGAATCGGAGGAGATTTCTCCTTATGATAGTCAAAGATGCTTGATACGCATTAAAAAGAACATTTTATATTATTACTAGTGCATAGTGTAGAAAAAATTCATTTCGAAAGTAGAATATAAATCTTAGCCAACATACGACCATTATCGTATGCCTACTATAGCTACCATCCAAACAGTGGTGACCACCATAAGTAAATGGCAGGTTCTACAACTAATACCATACAAGTTTCGTATTGGGAATTGGATTTCCAACGAATGATCAGGCCAAGGAACTTCCCATTGCCACATGAGAATGCCTCTGGATGGACATCCCCGAGAACCAAACCGGATCTCTACCAACACAAGGCCGGGTTACCCCTAACTGAGTAACAACTGACCGAATATGCCATCCCCCGGTCCTTTGGGACCTTTCACCGAGCGCTCGTAATCAATTCACACAATCATAACAAAGTGTTTTCAACATGAGTAAGTATCTGGGCTCCATACCATGATACCACCCTTTTCCAGAAGGAAATGCACACATCCTAAAGGGCGCTACCCCTCATAACCTTGCTGCTTCTTTCCTGTTTTGACCATTCACGGGGTGTGAGGCTCGACGAAGTCACGTCCACAAAAACATACTTTATACAAAAGCCATGCTTTGGGTCAACAAATGATCATAGAAATGATCACCAAGATAGACGATCAAATAAACGATCCTATCACAAATAATCAACACAATGATCATTTCACAACAACACTCAGCATGTCACATTACCAAATTGGGAATATATCGCTGATAACATTCAACTACATAACCTCTAAGCTCGTACGTCTCAGAGAAGGGTGTTAAGCTAAAAGAATAAATTCTCCGCCACCAACAGAAATATATTTGAAAGAAATCGGCTTTATATCTCAATTTGTAATGTCAGACATACAATCCATACAAGTCTGTTCCGGGCTCGAACAAACCGAAGGCACTTACAAAGAAGTCCTTGCAATCCGGATATTCACAATCCTGATCGGATTCACCATCACATATGGAGAACTCAATACCGGAGCAACTCGGTGCAGAGTCAATCGACAGGTCATCCTATCGCTCTCGCAAATATCCGGTCTTCAACACCGATCTTCAATGCAATTCATAACGACGTATCACATATTCGGAATGGGTTATACGACCCCATGGTCCTTTCCCGGTTAACCCGAATAGTGAGCGCTTATTCAAAAATAAGTGTGGCATTCAAATTCGAACAATCACCTCAATTACCCATTCAAAGGGAAATATTGATAGTCGGTTATTGAACTATCAATGGATATGCACACATCACCAGTTTCCAAATAATTTTCCAAATTATTTATTTTCCAAAATATCTTTACTAGATATATAATTTCACACTTCAAAAATAAATCAATATTTATTTTTAAACAAATTCTTCTTTTCATTTATAAATTCCCTAATGAATTTATATTTCAAAATATCTATGAATATTCGATTTCAATTATTCATTTCAATTTATCTTCAAAAGGATAAATTCTAATTATTCACTTCATATTGGAAAACATTTCCATACTTATTTAATAAGTAATTCACAAATTTTATTTTCAACACTTGGAAAATATTCAATATACTTGAATCGAGATTAAGTATATATTTCATTCTTTAAGGAAATCATTCTCTTAAACATATTTATTTGGGCCAAAACGAATGTTGCGTAAAACAACGTTACGACAACCCAAAATCACTAGTATAGGGATTCGAAATTAAAATAGATATATAAATCCCAATACTATACAAAACATTTCCTTTTGGAAATCATTTACTATAACAACAGTGTTATAGTCCACCATTTCCTCCTATTTCTCGAAAACGTTTATTTCAACAATGAATGTTGAAATCTATGGTTTCGAATCTCAACACATTTAAAAACATCGTTAGATCGTTTTAATTCTATTTAAAACATCACATTCTAAACATTTTCTTTAACATAATATTCACTATTCAAAAACGTGAATATACTACGTTAACACATTTTCATCCTTTTATACATTTCATTTTAAAGGATTATTCACAGTTAAAAATGTGAATATAACTCCATTAATAGGTTTCAACAATTTACTTATCAAAATAAGTCGTTTACGAATTTATGAAACAACGTTTATAAACTCCTTTATTATTTATTTTATAACAACTTCCTTTTATAAATTTTCTTTATTAACCTATTCGATTTATAACTCAATTATAAACTAAAGGTTCATATTATAAGTTAAATATTTATAAAACGATTATTTTACAAAATCGTTCTTTTAAAGACTTTCCAATTTATAAATCTTATAACTTATAAGATTGTTTATTTATCCAAAATTCATTCTTTCAATAACTTTATAAATTTTATAAACCTACTGTTTATAAAATTTCATTTATAACTTCACCGTTTATAATTCTATAAATTTCGTTCATTTATGAAATTCATTCACAATTCATTCTAACACTTATAAAAACTCGTTTTATAACTCAAATATTTTTAATTTACAAATTATCAATCTATAAATCTCTTATATAAATCAATTTATATTATTCTTTTAAAACGTCTTTAATCCCCTTTATTATTTCACCATTTTGATTCATAAAATAATTAAATTTTATGAATCCTATATTTAAACTTTTCATAATAAATTCAAAAATCCCGATTAACTATTTTATAAAATCATTAGCATCATATTCTCAAAAATCAGTTTTAACTATATTTCTCAAAAATCATAATTTTTATAATATTAAAATTATAACGTTTATTTATTTAAAATGAATCAATTCCAAAAATATTTTATAAACGTATACTTTTCAAAAATCACTAAAAAAAATCATTTTAAAGTTCCAAAACTTGGTCCAATGATGGTGCACACCAAATAGTCAATCACGACAACAACGATATCATATATCGATATAATAATCCATCAAATATCAAAATATCTAAATTCAAATAAATACTGTTGAGGAATCCAGTTGGATCCCTCCAACCTGTTTTCCTGCATCCACAAACATTAGCACAATACCAATTTCGCTCCAGTACGAAATTATCGCGGTATATAGGATTTAAAATATTATCCGCTTAATAGACGGCGCAATAGGGTCTCATCCGCTAAACAAAAAATGCGGGAAATCAATAACTCCAATATATACATATGCCAATATATATATATATTGCTACTATATATAATACCAATTTCACTGTTTATGAAATATTCGCGGTATATGTTTTTAATAAATAACATCCGCTTACTAACGGCGCATAATGTCTATTTTAACAATCAATAGATAACAATCATCATTCAAACATGCATTCAAATATTTTAAATCTAACTATTTAAAATAAAATCGAAACTGATTCGATTGAGTGAGAAGTTCTCACCTTGATTTCAATTTCGTTTTAGCGATTTATTTCGAATAAAATTAAACGGACGTTTAATTTTACCCAAAATTCTCACTAACTCCAAATGACTCCAATCGAATTTCGTCGCGTAGTGCTCGTCCATACGATTCCAACGCAACTGGTTTCGCGCATTTTCGACCTCGTATGAAAAAGTTATACATATTTGAAGTTACACGATTTTTTATATAAATAATTTACAACTTAAATTAATTTCCTTTTTAACCTACACAAGATTGTGGCCGTCCAATGCAGATCTAACGCGCCTCAAACTTCATCTCCCTCACGTTCATTCTGCACGCGCGTACAGGTATTAGGCCGAACCCATGAAGCACGAACTAGGGTTTCGATTTGCTCCGCCTATACTCGACTAAACTTCATCAAACCACTTCCATTCGAACGCCCTTCGCAAGAGCTACCTCCACCATGCACCACTTGAAGTTCGGCCTCATCATGTGCCTAGGGTTGCGTGCGCAACTGGCCACGGTCGGCCCCCCATATCTCCCAATTTATAGCTCCAATCCACATCTTAACCGTTGATCTTGTAGTTCTCTTCATGCTCTACCTCTTTGTAGTTGGAAGTTTCGTCTAATTGCTGATGGATTTGGAGAAATCGAGGGAGGAACGTGGGTGTTTTCTGGCTATTGGTGAAAGGGGTGGCGGCTAGGGTTATATTTTCTTTTTTTTTTCTTTTTTTATGAAGAGAAGGGTGCTATTTATAGAGTTTTGAACGACACTATTCATCCCGGAAATTCCGAACTCCGATTCACGCGCCGTAACCAGCGTTTCTAGGGTTTACCCCGCGTTTCGAACACAATGGAACAGGTTTCGAAAGCTAATTCGGACATCTGTGCGAGTTATGGCAATAAACGTTCAATTTAAATTAAATCGATTTAAACGATTTTCTAGGCGTTTTAATTTGTACCGGACAAACGGTAAATCCAATTGACACGAAATTTGAAACCTTACAATAATATCACATTACGGATCCGATGAAACTGGTTTCGTCGAAATCCGAGACTTTTTGAAAAATGGCTATTTTAACTCGCCAAATTAATATTAAAAATAAATTCGATGCGTTTCGAGCTGCCACGATCAAACGATAGCTCCGATTGACACGAAAATTGAAATCCGGTAATAACTAACTATTACGGATCCAATGGAACTAGTTTCGTTCAATTCTGAGACTGTTTAAAAATTGACTATTTTCACTAGTCGATTTAAATATTAAAATATTCAATTTTCACAAATTAACTTTTAATTCGATTTTAAAAGTTCTAAAATATCGTTCTAACTTCAATATGATAAAATAAAATTTTACAAATCATTTTCAATCATATTTAACTCGATTTTCAATTATTTCCATAATTTAACACATTAAATTATCGATTTAATTATCCAATTAAATCCAATAATTCGAAATAAAATTTATTCGACTTATAAATTTCACTTATAAATATTTAAAATTAATTAAATATTCAAATTTTAATTACTAAAAATTCTGGGTCGTTACAATCTTCCCCCCTTAAAAGAATTTCGTCCTCGAAATTATTAAGTAACAAAAGTTACAGAATCTATTAATTTTCCAAAAATTCATAATTAAATTTCTTACAAAACTTTACTAAGTTTTCAAATCATACTTAGTTATCTTTTCAAAAACAACTACTATTGTTTAACTTTCAATTCCAAATAAAAGTTAAAGTTTTCAAAAATTTCTTAATTTTCTCAAATTTTTTCTAACGCCTTAAATTTTCGGAAAAATTCACCATAGTCTCCTTTGCGCGGCTCGATCCGAAAAAAAATGACAGTATATATATATCACAAATATACATCTCATCAAGTAATGAGGCATCCCGAAGGGAAAAAGTATAAAAGTACGATATTTAATCCGAGATATGTACCTTATATTTTATTAGCAAGCATATACGGCTAATATAGCGCGAAAGCGAGCTCCAAATGCGAAGCAAACGCGATCCGCACCTACTAAACACTCAACAAACAACATGAGAACATGCATATAGATAATAGTATCGATATACATCATATAGCAACATAATAACTATATATGTCAACATAGAAAATGCAGTAAAAGCAATATATTCAACCATCAACCAACTAACATTCATAACCAATAAATATTCATTCATATTCCCATTAATATTCAATGAAATAGGTTTTCAATTTAATCACATTTGATTCATTAACAGTGGATGTCCTTACTAACATTCATTTTCAATTAGTTTATATTCACTAATTCATATTCAAGTTTGTACACTTCCAAATCAAATTCAATTCTATTTAAGATTCACTTAACTTCCAATGGAATTCCAATTACTTTAGCTTTCAATTTCATTAATTCTTAATGAATTATATACAATCAATCAACTAACAACCATATAACAATCAATGTATATTGATTACAACCAAATTCCTTTGCTTATCAATTGGTTTAATTAATTGATTTTCATTCAACTATTCAACTTCCAATAACATTAGATTTTAAATGAATTAACACTTACACTTACATTATTTCATATCAATTTAATTTAATTGATTAACATTCCATTCACTCATTCAATTCAATTTCTAAAGTTGAATTTCATTTACTTAACTTAAGTTCACATTCATTTAACTTTATTGATTTACTTTGACACCAATATCAACTTCATTCAGCATCACTTAAGTTATATTCCATTTAACTTTAAATTCACTTTTACTTACAACTCATATTCATATATATATATCTATATAGTTTCACTTCTTATATATATAAGTTTATTTCACAATTGTAAATCACTTTAATTATAATTCAATTCTTATAATTCTTTTGCTTATACAATTATTCTTTTATTTAGATTATTCAAATAACTAAACAATCAACTTATATACACTTTAATAACTCTGAAAAATTATTTCTTTATATATAAAATATAATCAAGGTAAAATTATTTCATTTACCCAATTTAAAACAATACCGTGTCGAATTGTTCTATACAAATGTTTATAAACCCCTTCGGCATAGTTGTACAGACCGTGCTGACGAAAGTTCATATGCCACTCAATAAACCAATCATCACAATATAAAACAATTTTATATTTTCACTAACATATACGCTCTCATAGCTATTATTACACTCAAATCATTCTAGAGTACTACTGACTCTATCTCTAATGAGTAATACCCAACAGAACCATGGTTGTCGCTTAACCATATGCTCTGATACCAAATGTAACGCCCCGATTTTTCATTGCCGAAAAACCGAATAGTTATGGGTTTAAGAAAAAGAAAAGAGGGAGAAGAAGATAAGATGATAGAGAGAAAAGAAAATAGAAAGAACAGAAAGAAAATAGAACGGAACAGAAAACAACAGAACAACAACAGAATCTCACAATTCGCAGCGGAACAACATATAATAAATAAATGAATAATCTTTAAACAAAGAACTATATCAGTTATTACATTTTATACATTACATTTCATCATATCATCAGAGTGTACAACAACAACAACAAACAATAGTGCAGCGGAAAAAGAAATACTATATACTAATAATACGCCATGCCATCCAGCTTGCCTCCAGCAACTCCAGAATATCCAGAATATCCTGATAAACCTTAACTCTTGACTGCCCGTGTAGAAATTGGTGGGCATCCAGAGTTTAGGAAGGAAAAAAATAAACTCCGAGTCGGTCATGAGACTGGTGTGAGAACTCAAAACAGTTTATTTATCTTTAAAATCAAAATAGAGGAATATTTTTAAAATCAATTCGCAATGCTTTTAAAAATGAGACTACCATAAGGCCTCCCGCACACACACACAATGCAAACGCAGAATCGAAGGAGATTTCTCCTTATGATAGTCAAAGATGCTTGATACGCATTAAAAAGAACATTTTATATTATTACTAGTGCATAGTGTAGAAAAAATTCATTTCGAAAGTAGAATATAAATCTTAGCCAACATACGACCATTATCGTATGCCTACTATAGCTACCATCCAAACAGTGGTGACCACCATAAGTAAATGGTAGGTTCTACAACTAATACCGTACAAGTTTCGTATTGGGAATTGGATTTCCAACGAATGATCAGGCCAAGGAACTTCCCATTGCCACATGAGAATGCCTCTGGATGGACATCCCCGAGAACCAAACCGGATCTCTACCAACACAAGGCCGGGTTACCCCTAACTGAGTAACAACTGACCGAATATGCCATCCCCCGGTCCTTTGGGATCTTTCACCGAGCGCTCGTAATCAATTCACACAATCATAACAAAGTGTTTTCAACATGAGTAAGTATCTGGGCTCCATACCATGATACCACCCTTTTCCAGAAGGAAATGCACACATCCTAAAGGGCGCTACCCCTCATAACCTTGCTGCTTCTTTCCTGTTTTAACCATTCACGGGGTGTGAGGCTCGACGAAGTCACGTCCACAAAAACATACTTTATACAAAAGCCATGCTTTGGGTCAACAAATGATCATAGAAATGATCACCAAGATAGACGATCAAATAAACGATCCTATCACAAATAATCAACACAATGATCATTTCACAGCAACACTCAGCATGTCACATTACCAAATTGGGAATATATCGCTGATAACATTCAACTACATAACCTCTAAGCTCGTACGTCTCAGAGAAGGGTGTTAAGCTAAAAGAATAAATTCTCCGCCACCAACAGAAATATATTTGAAAGAAATCGGCTTTATATCTCAATTTGTAATGTCAGACATACAATCCATACAAGTCTGTTCCGGGCTCGAACAAAACCGAAGGCACTTACAAAGAAGTCCTTGCAATCCGGATATTCACAATCCTGATCGGATTCACCATCACATATGGAGAACTCAATACCGGAGCAACTCGGTGCAGAGTCAATCGACAGGTCATCCTATCGCTCTCGCAAATATCCGGTCTTCAACACCGATCTTCAATGCAATTCATAACGACGTATCACATATTCGGAATGGGTTATACGACCCCATGGTCCTTTCCCGGTTAACCCGAATAGTGAGCGCTTATTCAAAAATAAGTGTGGCATTCAAATTCAAACAATCACCTCAATTACCCATTCAAAGGGAAATATTGATAGTCGGTTATTGAACTATCAATGGATATGCACACATCACCAGTTTCCAAATAATTTTCCAAATTATTTATTTTCCAAAATATCTTTACTAGATATATAATTTCACACTTCAAAAATAAATCAATATTTATTTTTAAACAAATTCTTCTTTTCATTTATAAATTCCCTAATGAATTTATATTTCAAAATATCTATGAATATTCGATTTCAATTATTCATTTCAATTTATCTTCAAAAAGATAAATTCTAATTATTCACTTCATATTGGAAAACATTTCCATACTTATTTAATAAGTAATTCACAAATTTTATTTTCAACACTTGGAAAATATTCAATATACTTGAATCGAGATTAAGTATATATTTCATTCTTTAAGGAAATCATTCTCTTAAACAAATTTATTTGGGCCAAAACGAATGTTGCGTAAAACATCGTTACGACAACCCAAAATCACTAGTATAGGGATTCGAAATTAAACTAGATATATAAATCCCAATACTATACAAAACATTTCCTTTCGGAAATCATTTACTATAACAACAGTGTTATAGTCCACCATTTCCTCCTATTTCTCGAAAACGTTTATTTCAACAATGAATGTTGAAATCTATGGTTTCGAATCTCAACACATTTAAAAACATCGTTAGATCGTTTTAATTCTATTTAAAACATCACATTCTAAACATTTTCTTTAACATAATATTCACTATTCAAAAACGTGAATATACTACGTTAACACATTTTCATCCTTTTATACATTTCATTTTAAAGGATTATTCACAGTTAAAAATGTGAATATAACTCCATTAATAGGTTTCAACAATTTACTTATCAAAATAAGTCGTTTACGAATTTATGAAACAACGTTTATAAACTCCTTTTTTATTTATTTTATAACAACTTCCTTTTATAAATTTTCTTTATTAATCTATTCGATTTATAACTCAATTATAAACTAAAGGTTCATATTATAAGTTAAATATTTATAAAACGATTATTTGACAAAATCGTTCTTTTAAAGACTTTCCAATTTATAAATCTTATAACTTATAAGATTGTTTATTTATCCTAAATTCATTCTTTCAATAACTTTATAAATTTTATAAACCTACTGTTTATAAAATTTCATTTATAACTTCACCGTTTATAATTCTATAAATTTCATTCATTTATGAAATTCATTCACAATTCATTCTAACACTTATAAAAACTCGTTTTATAACTCAAATATTTTTAATTTACAAATTATCAATCTATAAATCTCTTATATAAATCAATTTATATTATTCTTTTAAAACGTCTTTAATCTCCTTTATTATTTCACCATTTTGATTCATAAAATAATTAAATTTTATAAATCCTATATTTAAACTTTTCATAATAAATTCAAAAATCCCGATTAACTATTTTATAAAATCTTTAGCATCATATTCTCAAAAATCAGTTTTAACTATATTTCTCAAAAATCATAATTTTTATAACATTAAAATTATAACGTTTATTTATTTAAAATGAATCAATTCCAAAAATATTTTATAAACGTATACTTTTCAAAAATCACTAAAAAAATCATTTTAAAGTTCCAAAACTTGGTCCAATGATGCTACACACCAAATAGTCAATCACGACAACAACGATATCATATATCGATATGATAATCCATCAAATATCAAAATATCTGAATTCAAATAAATACTGTTGAGGAATCCAGTTGGATCCCTCCAACCTGTTTTCCTGCATCCATAAACATTAGCACAATACCAATTTCGCTCCAGTACGAAATTATCGCGGTATATGGGATTTAAAATATTATCCGCTTAATAGACGGCGCAATAGGGTCTCATCCGCTAAACAAAAAATGCGGGAAATCAATAACTCTAATATATACATATGCCAATATATATATATTGCTACTATATATAATACCAATTTCACTGTTTATGAAATATTCGCGGTATATGTTTTTAATAAATAACATCCGCTTACTAACGGTGCATAATGTCTATTTTAACAATCAATAGATAACAATCATCATTCAAACATGCATTCAAATATTTTAAATCTAACTATTTAAAATAAAATCGAAACTGATTCGATTGAGTGAGAAGTTCTCACCTTGATTTCAATTTCGTTTTAGCGATTTATTTCGAATAAAATTAAACGGACGTTTAATTTTACCCAAAATTCTCACTAACTCCAAATGACTCCAATCCAATTTCATCGCGTAGTGCTCGTCCATACGATTCCAACGCAACTGGTTTCGCGCGTTTTCGACCTCGTATGAAAAAGTTATACATATTTGAAGTTACACGATTTTTTATATAAATAATTTACCACTTAAATTAATTTCCTTTTTAACCTACACAAGATCTTGGCCGTCCAATGCAGATCCAACGCGCCTCAAACTTCATCTCCCTCACGTTCATTTTGCACGCGCGTACAGGTATTAGGCCGAACCCATGAAGCACGAACTAGGGTTTCGATTTGCTCCGCCTATACTCGACTAAACTTCATCAAACCACTTCCATTCGAACACCCTTCGCAAGAGCTACCTCCACCATGCACCACTTGAAGTTCGGCCTCATCATGTGCCTAGGGTTGCGTGCGCAACTGGCCACGGTCGGCCCCCCATATCTCCCAATTTATAGCTCCAATCCACATCTTAACCGTTGATCTTGTAGTTCTCTTCATGCTCTACCTCTTTGTAGTTGGAAGTTTCGTTTAATTGCTGATGGATTTGGAGAAATCGAGGGAGGAACGTGGGTGTTTTCTGGCCATTGGTGAAAGGGGTGGCGGCTAGGGTTATATTTTCTTTTTTTTTCTTTTTTTATGAAGAGAAGGGTGCTATTTATAGAGTTTTGAACGACACTATTCATCCCGGAAATTCCGAACTCCGATTCACGCGCCGTAACCAGCGTTTCTAGGGTTTACCCCGCGTTTCGGACACAATGGAACAGGTTTCGAAAGCTAATTCGGACATCTGTGCGAGTTATGGCAATAAACGTTCAATTTAAATTAAATCGATTTAAACGATTTTCTAGGCGTTTTAATTTGTACCGGACAAACGGTAAATCCAATTGACACGAAATTTGAAACCTTACAATAATATCACATTACGGATCCGATGAAACTGGTTTCGTCAAAATCCGAGACTTTTTGAAAAATGGCTATTTTAACTCGCCAAATTAATATTAAAAATAAATTCGATGCGTTTCGAGCTGCCACGATCAAACGATAGCTCCGATTAACACGAAAATTGAAATCCGATAATAACTAACTATTACGGATCCAATGGAATTAGTTTCGTTCAATTCTGAGACTGTTCAAAAATTGACTATTTTCACTAGTCGATTTAAATATTAAAATATTCAATTTTCACAAATTAACTTTTAATTCGATTTTAAAAGTTCTAAAATATCGTTCTAACTTCAATATGATAAAATAAAATTTTACAAATCATTTTCAATCATATTTAACTCGATTTTCAATTATTTCCATAATTTAACACATTAAATTATCGATTTAATTATCCAATTAAATCCAATAATTCGAAATAAAATTTATTCGACTTATAAATATTTAAAATTAATTAAATATTCAAATTTTAATTACTAAAAATTCTGGGTCGTTACAGTTCGATTTAGGGTTTCCTCTAAGTATAATTTTTGCGAAGAAAGTATAGTAAAGAAAATGAATTCAATCTTTCAAAATTCGCTCCCCCAAACTAGATTTCTTGGGTCTTATTAATAGATGCAGGTCGGCCCCCTTCCGCGCTTTTGCTTTCGACTGGGTCGAAAGGTCCCCGTTTTATATGCCGCCTCAAAACTTTCGACTTGATCGAAAGGTGATGAACCTTTCGACGTCGTTGGAAAGTGTTCTCTTCTACCTCTTGGTTATCACTTCGTTTCCTTGCTTTCGATCGAGTCGAAAGGTCCCTTCATTACAGGCTGTTTTGAACCCTTCGACCCAGCGAATGCCATGCTTCCTTTCAATGTAGTCGAAGGCTATGCTTCTTTTCAATGTTGTCGGAGGCTATGCTTCCTTTCAGCGTTGCCGAAAGGTGTCCCTATTCTTCTTTCCATACTCTTGCAGTTCCTTCACTCTCTCTTAACCTTTCGACCTGGTCGAAAGCTATGCCTTCTTTTGACATTGTCGAAATGTCGTTTATTATTCTTTTGCCTTTGCTGTTTTCTAAGTATTGCTTTCTTCATAGCCCCTTTTGAAATTGTTGAAAAGTGTCTTGGATGGATCTTTGACCGGTTCAAAAGGTTAGAAAGGCTTGTTATGTCTTCGAAAAGGTTACTATAGGGGAAGCCTTTGATTTTGGAAGGTTTAACATGTAGTTGGGAGAGAACTATCGATTTCCTTCGAGAGGGGTTCCAAAGTCAACATTTCTTTGTTCATCTGTGTCGAGTGGTGGTTGTGGTGGAAGGGCCTATCTGTTTCCATTTGGGTCGAAGTCCCTTTGCACTGTATGAGTAGTTGGTGCCTTCATCTCCTTCGATACTTGCTCAATGCCTTCGAAACATCCTTTTTATGTCCTTCGTGATGACGTGGCTCTTCATTGAAACCTGAACCATATTAACTTTCTTTCATATTTCTGCTATCAAGTAGATTTTATAGTTAACATTTTGCGCCCCCCCCCCCCCCCCCGTATGAAAGAAACTTTTGTTCGTTAGGATAAAGGTTTCATAGCTTTCTTTTACTTTTACTGCAAAATTTAAAGTTAACGGTATTCGCTGTTGTTACTATCACACTTACATGAATGTTTAGTGTTAGATCAGCAAATTATTGCCCTCATTTTCTTGGTAAGCGTCATTTGAAATTAATAAAACCCAACTTTCAACTTTGGCATTAAGAAGGCCAGTTTGAAATTTTCTGTTGTCTGTAATAGACTCAACTGAATCATATAAACCATGAAACCCATCCAGATTAGGGTATTAACTTGTGAAGTTTGGAAGCTGATAAGGTGACATTCAGAATTTGGATATCAATATCAGAAAATAGTTCCCTATGTGGCACTTTTAAACCCAGATTTGGGTTTTTATAGAAAATTAAACAGGAATTAGTAAGTATTATTTTCCTATCAAGTTTTGAGCCTAGACGAGGGCACATGTCAGACAATTATATTTGCAGGAGAATCTTCAGCCCAGATTAGGTCATATATTGTGCAAGCAGACTTCCATAGTAGTTGTTGCTAAGATAGAAATTCTTTGCCTAGATTAGGGCAAATATTGGACAACTAGAGGTTCATGGAAATTACCTTTAGAATAGAAGCCACAAACTCAGATTACAGTTTTCAATAATCCATTTCAATTTACATATATTCCGAATACAGGTTTGAACCTCAAATAAACCATTTCAAATTCCTTATATTTCAAAGCTTTAAATAATCATAATTTCAAAACTAAATTTTATAACTTCATATGTACCTTAATTTAATTTCCTTTTTATTCAATTTCAAAATATTTACTTAGCAAATCCAATATCTATTAAATAAACCCCAAATTTCAATTAACTTAATATGTCCTTCAGTTTATTTAAACTTGAAATATTCATTTAAATCACCTTAACCAAAATCAAGATACAAAATCATATCCTTTACAAATCTCGAATTCCATAAGTCCAAATTGGTTTAATTAAATAAATTTCTAGCGATAAATACAATTTCAAATCAATTTCAAATCTATCTTCTCAACCTTAATTTTATTAAAATCATTATAAACTCTATATTGAATATAATTTAAATACTTAACCATATTACCTTCAATAAAATCAAACTTTATTATTAAACTCGTTCTACATTGAGATAATTTATAAATAGCTTAAAATTAAGAATAAAATAATATTTATATAATATCTAAAATCAATATTTATATAAAACCATATATTTCTTTACAAAACCATAAAAATCATTTCAAAAATATTCTTATATATATGGACCATGGTGTCTATATATAATTTTCTATCCGATGGTCAAGTGATACGGATGTTTATCATTTCAATCCGCAATTTAATATTTTACGGTTGTATATCATTTCAACCAGCAATCCCGAATTAATAATAATCCATAACAAACTTGCAGTTATAATAATATAAATTAAACATCCATTCAACCAATATCAACAATCAACATCCACCACAATCATCATCCAAAACAGTCCATAAATATCAATATAGAAATCGATAATAAATAACAGGTATTTAATTGGAAGTTTATATGCAATGATAAATTAAATAAAAATTTAATTCAAATAAATTCAATTTAATCGAGATGATGATTAAAAATTTACCAAGCAATCATAAATAAATACCTAATCACATCGTGAATTAAATTTAACAAATATAAGAAATTTTAGAAGTTGTGGGTGGGTTAAAACACTCACCTTTTGAATTTAAATTAAATTCAAATCCAATTTAAACCCAAATTCAAACAGTCTCAAAATACGTCCAATTCAGCGTCACAATGTTCAGAATCTCAGTGATCCCATCAGAGAAAACTGTGTGCGAATCCGAATTCGTATATGAAAGTTATTTACGTTAGGAGATTACATGATTTTAAATTTTGAAAATAAAATAAAAAACACTCGACCATGTCATCAGAGAGGCGTGCATCGATAGCATCCGTACGAAACCCTGCTCACGATTCCAGTAGCCACGCACCAAGCCGCCACGACTTCAACAATTAAACGCGCCGCCTCGATCGAATAGAGCCAGATCCACGACTACCATTGAACCCAAAAGGCTGAGCCGCCCTACTCCCAACGCGCCGCCACCTCCGGTGGCTTCCGGTTCACCCGTCACCGTATAAGTATCATGGCCAATCATGGCGAAAACGAGAAACTTCAGGCCCAAGCAACCATGTCGATCTTCATGCCTCGCCGCCCTCTACCCGTTGCCATCACCTGATCGTCACAAGGATGTCGATCCACCACCAAACAAGAAGCTATCCAATGAATGGCCGTGACAAATTCATTAATTCCCGGACCAACGATAATCCGATTCGAGAAATGAGTTGCAAATCTGGGTTATGCTCATCGAGGGCTTCAGATTGATATTTGAATTTTTGATTTTGAATTTTATTTGAAAAATCAATTGGAATTTTGGTTTTGTCTGCCATTGACTGAGGAGGAGCAACTGAAATTGTACGTACAGAATAATGAACATAAGAAATAGGCTAGGGTTTATAACGAGGTATATATGCAAAGCTGAAATTAGAATGGACCAGATTGATTTGGATTGAAAGTTGAATGACAAATGGCCCGAAAAGCCCGTTCTGACTCCGGAACGAAAATAAGTCAATCCATATATCAAAATAGATGTTTTCAAATATTTTAAAATCAATGGAACAGGTTTAAGTCCTAATTCCATCATATGAAGAAGTTATGCTAAAATCAAGTTATTTCAAATTGATTTCAATTTCGAGGCGTTTCGAACCCGTACGATCAAACGACAAGTCCGATCGCTATAAAACTTGAAATCCTACAATAATTCACCATTACGGATCCGATGAAAATGGTTGCGTCAAAATCTGAGTCAATGGCCAAAATGGCTATTTTCCGGCTAATTAAATAAATTAATAATTAATTGGTTAAATTACCTTTCAAATTTCAAATCTACACTAGACTAATTTTATCATTTTTGACTTCTAAAGCCGCTACAATAATTTAAACAACTTATATATCAATTTAAAGTTAATAAATTTACCAATTACAGTATTAAGTTTCAATTTCATTAAATTCATTAACTATCAATTGAAATGCCAATAAATCCATTCATTTGTTTTCTAAATCTTGTTATTGAATCAATTAACTTACCATCTTAAAAGTGACATCAACATTGGTTTATATACTAACACCTCAAAAAATTTCCAATTTCATCTTAATTCCAGTTAGTGTAGTATTTAATTTCATTTACAATAAATTCATTTATTAAAATTTGAATTCCAATAAATTATAATTAATTCCAAATAAATTTGATTTGATTCAATTACAATCTTTACATTAAGTCCATTAGTACTCTATAAATCTAGTTATTATTGTTTACCTTTCATTTACCTAACATTTAAATGAAATTGATTTCCAATTAATTTCATTGACAAATTAATTAGGTAATTTATAACAATTTTTATCATAACCTTAAATTTACACTTAAGTTAATTTTATATTCAACTAATTATCGTAATCACTTACATAATACTGAATTTATTCAATTACCATTAATTATACTAATTCATTTATTTATACAACACTTTCCTTTGTTTGCTTATTTTCAATTTTATAACCAAGTGCAACAATTTACACTATTTCATTCTTGGGGTTTCACTCCGATTGTCAATGATTAGTTTTAATTACCATTGCTGCATTTCATTTTTAACATTCACTTCATTATAAATTATAAAGTTTTTTTGTTTCTTTCTAAATTTAATTACAAAAATCTTATTAAACTAACCGATTTAATTATCGAAATTTATGGGTCATTACACTTTTGTTGTTTTTTCAGAGTTGTAATAGTCATAGATATTGTCGTTGAGTCTGTTGAGGACGAAGTTCTTGCACAAGTAAGCCTGTACTGTCTAGTTCTGCAACTCCTTTGATTTCTCTATCCAGTTCTGTTCTGATCTAATCAACGTTTGCTTCATTGGGTTTGTCCGGAAGTTGCGATTTGTCTTTTATTAGTACAGTGACCACCTTCCTCATCGTCCGAAAGAACTCGATCTTCTGCCTCTAATGCTTGAAATGGAGACCCTCGAACCTGAAGGGTGCAATAGACACCATGGGGACTTGGTATATTGACGTCGGGGTAGCATCATTCAAATTTGCAGTAGAAGTTATTATTGTTGGCGTCGTCTTTAATTTGTTGGAAACAAATGATCTTCGACTGAGTCATGTACTAGGTCACTGTCTTGAAGATGTTTCGGTGTTCTGCTTATGGGTGCAAAGCGGGATAAAACAGTCTCTTCTTTTTGATTTGATATCAATTCATTTACACATACCACAATAGTCTCATCTAAAAGCTAATTAACCATTTAAAATAAAATAACGGACAAAAAACACATAACAAATTTTGTCCAAAAATATAAGTGATACACCACAACTAGCCCAAGCACCTGTACTTTCTCAAAATAATTCATGTACCTGTACTTTCTCAAAATAATCACACAAGTTCTATAACCATGAATTTTCATACTTTCCGTTCCTTTAATGAACTTAAACACATTTTTTTAATAAACAAACATATTATAACATGTATATTTCAAATGCGTAAACAAGTACAAGGTTCAAACATTAAATTCTCCATTTTAAATCAATGTATATCCAATTTCTAATTGATTTACAATAAATTCATTTGCATTCCATTCATACCCACATTCAATATATTCAAATTCATTTTATTAATCTCCGAATCATTCCATGTAAATCGATTGTCGAACAATTCAGCTAAGGTTCATGCACTTGAATTCATATTAATTTCACTTCCAATTTATATACATCTTTTCCATTCACTTCCATTTAATTCACATAGTGTTATTCACTTCATTTTATATGAACGATACTTCATTCCTTGCCAATTCATTTATAAACCATTTCATAAAATTATTTCTAAGGTTTATAATAAGCATTCCATACCGCTACTTAAGTTCATATTCATCTTTATAACTTAAGTTCATACCCAATCTTATCTCATCCATACTCCATAATCACATTCAATTCATTTACTCTTAAATTTAATTCATTTCTTGTTATCAAATAATTAACCATTTTAACTTGCTCATACTTTTCCACCTTCTCAGTTTAATAAGTTATACAAACTTATTTGTTTGCCGTTCCCTGAATTTCCACTTAAGTCTACTCACATTCTATGTTTATAACATACAGTTATATAATCACTCCACAATTCATGTTTATATTCAATTTACTTAATTCCAATTCACCCTCCATTTATAATTCCAACTTTTTAATTTACGTTTCTTTATCATAATATCAAACCAAATTCATTTTGGTTTTACCATTTCATTTCACAATTCACAAGTTCAAGAAATTATTTCCTTAAGACCATATATTGCTTTTTTGAGTCCATTCACATCTTATAATCATAACTCTGAATTATATATATTCACTTTATAGCTTAAATGTATCCATTCCATTCAATAATCATAACTTATAGTTGTATAATCATTTTACAATTCAAACTTTATATTCAATTCAATTCAAATCCAATTCAATTTACTTTAACTTAGCTTAGGTTAAATTTCATTCTATATTATTCTTGTTAACTTACTCAACTTAAACTTTAATTCCAGGATTAAAATTCACATTTTCCTTTCTTATCTATATCAACTCCAAATTAAGTTTAATAACTGATTTCCTCCAGACTTCACAAATCATTTAAATCGAAATCTCAGAATTCAACCACTCGGTGTTTTTATTTCAAATCATTTTGAAATCATAAATATGCATATATCACTTTTGTATATCAAATCATACTTCCAGTATTTAAAAAAAACTTGATTTTCCCAAACCAATTTCCTTTTTGGAATTTCTAAAACAACACTTGTTTACCAAACAAGTCCAAAGCAAATAATCATAGTCAATCATTACTGTAACAATCCGTCACTTAGAAACTCGAAAATAAACATTGATGATGCGGCCATCGTCACCAGAATTATTTTCCCGTGACTGAAGTGAGTTTAGTGCTTTCTTATTTCTCAAATCCATCTAAAACAAATTCTATTCCTAATCCATTCTTCTTCACAAATCACTTGGGAAAACATTTCCAAAATCTTTAAGATTTAAAAATTCGCGAATACTTAGTTCAAATTCATTTAAAACATTTTCCAAAATTCCAGGATTTACATTTTCAAATTCTGGTTTAAACCCAATTCTAGTTACAACTCATTTGTATATATCATACTCATATACTTTTTAAATTGGTTGTATAACACATTCCAAATTTTATAATCTTGTTTTGATTATAATATTAACATCCAAACACTCCAAATATACTATCATAATTTCATGAAATTATTTCTTTATATCCAAATATAGTTTGGGTAAAATTATTTCATTTACCCTCTTCAAAACAAAACTGTGTCGATTTATCATGTTTAAGAGTTTAGAAACCTCTATCGATACAGTTGTACTTCCTGTACCGTCCAGAATTCATAAACACTCAATTGATAAGTCAACACAATATAAACATTTTATATTCACTAACAAATACGTGTTCTTATCTATTAATACACTCAAACTCATTATATGTACTACTGACCCTATCTCTAATCTGTAATCCCTACCAAAGCCTAAGTATATCGCCAACCTAAGCTCTGATACCACGTGTGACGTCCCGACTTTTCAACCCTAAAAAATAGACATTAATACGTTCATTGTATAGAACCCCGAACAATCGAGTACCGTAAAGACAGATTGTTAGGGGAAAAGAAAGAAGGTGCAAGGAAGAAGAAACTAAACAAATACAGAATCTCGCGGCGGACTAAATAATATATAATATTAATAGCTCTTTAGACAATCAAAACTGTAATATACATATCACAAATCAGAGTATACAAATAAATAATTACTAGCCTGAACATTTATAACAGCATGTCCTCACAATTGATGATAATTTCAAACAAACACTGTAGCAGAATAAAACAAGTGCGAGAACAGTCTCCAGCTCATCTTCTAAGCTCCAAAGAAGTCCAAATCTATATCCTGAAATATGCTCGGTCTGACCGGAGCATCATTGTAAAATAGTAACATACGGATCTGCCCGGTAAACCAGCATGATAAAACACAATCAAATTAATTTATTAAGTTATAAAATCCTTTCATAATAAAGGTATCGTAAGACCTCGCCATACATAAATACGAACGAGTTTTGACCTTATGATAACCAAAACATTTCTATAGAAAATCCAGTGATATTATAATAATGTCTAACGATCAAGATAATATTAATCAAGTAGCTATGATGCTCGTGCTGTGTACATCATAACAATGCTATATATAAAATCAAAACTCGATAAGGCTTATTCACTAACTGTGTAAGATTTCTATGGAGGTTCCCTCAGTACTTCGAGAATGATCTTCTTGCACAAGGATCAGAGTTATCCTTCCAAAGCATCATACCCGTCTTGCTGGGGTATTACAGGAAAAACATAACTGGTCATGCTAAGACCGAGTGCATCGCTTTAGCATGCCAAAAAAAATAACCGAATATAAACATATTGGTAGAAAAGGAGTCAAGTACGCCCTATGGGTTTACTAACCCTACAGGCCATGCCTCATATCTCTGGTTTTAGTCATATCCGCTGATGAGGCTACGTCCGGCGTTCTAGCTGATGCACCACACCAAAATAGATCACGGAGTTCCATATGGATTCCCACACCACAATGGCCTTAGAATCGCATACAGATTCCAACATCTCAAATAGATCTTGGAATCTCACATAGATTCCCACATTCTAACGAGTCACGAAACCACATATGGATTTCAACATCCAAAATATAGCGCATCTCCTCCATTTAGCCGTATATGGTTTTCGGAGCAGGTCATGGGTTCCGAGTCATCTCTTACGAGTACACTCTCCATTTCCTAGGTGCTACAATAACCATTCGCCGATTTCCAGAATGCTCAAAACTGGTTCTTTAGGTAATAATCAGACAATATATAAGATCGGGGATCGCCCTCTAACTGTTTAAGTGGACGGATCCCATTATCATATATCCTAGAAGAATAAAAAGTTTATACGTACAGTATAGCACTTTGAACGGTAATTGTACCATATAATTCCTGCGTTTCCCTTATATATTTACAGAGTTAAAATCCATCGGTGTTAAGTAGGAAATCTTTTCCTACCACCAAATTTAAGAAGGATTACATATTTAGACCACGATTTTATAGTTGGTTATTAAATTATCAAATAAACAAACATTCAACCACAAATCACATTGCCCACTAAAATCGCTAAGCCTCATTTAATTTGAATTTGATAAATTTGAATTCCTCATTTAAAACAGCTATATAATTATTTCATTCGAATAAGCATTTCAAAAATCCCTTCTTTTAAATACTTGAAAAGTCTATATATATATATATATATATATAATAGATATGGAAGTACCATTCGGTATCGACGATGGATCGCAGCTCGATGGTTACGTCTCCATCCCAGAGAAACCAAACATAGCTTAAGCAATCTCCGCCTCTCGATTTCCGCTATGTAATAAATCATAAATCACAATTTGCACAATGGTTACGTCGCTATTCCAGCGAAAAGATCCCAAACTGTCGGCATTCTCTGCCCTCGAATTACGCTATGAAAATACACCATTACTTTCCAAAAAAAAATTCTTTCATAAATATTCCAAAATATATATATATAACTTCTTTATAAATTTCACGGTTTAACTTAGAAAAATATCCTTTCACCAATTTCAAACCATTTAAAAACTTCCTTTTTCAACTCCAAACCACCTTCATGTTTATAAACCCCTTTAACCAATTTCTCAGTAAATCCCAAAACATTTATAAAATCTCCCTATTTAAATTCCAAATCTTTTCAGATTTTATAAACTCCTTTAACCCATTCCTTTATGCAAAGGATTTATTTTAAACAATTTCTTTAATATAATTATAATAAACAAGATTTTCACATCACAAAAATATCTTAACCAATTTTCATAATATAAAATACTTTTAAAAACATTATTAATAATATAATCATTTAACCTTTAACATTTTAAAATTTAATAAAATCAACTAAATCAACATTTAAATAAACTTAATCGACTTTTGAATTGTGTTATTACTAAAATAAATTTCAAGCTCTAAATGACTAATAATAATAAATAATTTATTATCTTTAAACAAATCGATTAAAAAATTAATTTTAAAACATAATTACCTTTACTAAACAAATGATTTTTACAAAACATTTGTAAATAAAAATTTAAAACAAAACAGTTTGTAAAATAATTATTATATAAAATCTTTACTTCAAATTATAAAATTTGAAGTTAAACAGAAACTATAACCTTTCCAAAAATATACCGAGGCTCAGAACTTCCAATAGTACTCATCAACTACCATCCAAATCAAATTTAACTATCAAAGTTCAATTACAAGCATTTATATAACAGCCATATATCTAAGTCAAACCCACATTTAACAATGATTTATTAGCACATTAACCTTTTCTCAATATAAATCCATCTGCATAGAGCAGTGTCTAAATTAATAAAATAGCAGAATAAAAATTTGATTCTGCTAACTGATTATCATCACAATCAAACTCTTCCATTTATTATTCACCAGTGTTTATTTGACCAAAAAGATTGCACCAATATATTTCAATCCAAATTACGTTACAATTTCATAATGTAATCCCAAACACGGTCCATCTACCAATTTTACATATATATGATTCAATTCTGGAAATAAGCTTAAAAATAA
Organism: Allium cepa; assembly: GCA_030765085.1. NCBI lineage: Eukaryota > Viridiplantae > Streptophyta > Magnoliopsida > Asparagales > Amaryllidaceae > Allium > Allium cepa. Next base: position 179,183,798 of record CM060930.1, read on the forward strand.
ACATAAACGGTTTTTGATAGCAATTCTAGTTGCTATATCATCACCCTAGATCCGGTTCAACCAATCTAATTGCATTTCAAGATGCTATGTCTTCATCCTAAATTAATTTCAAACATTACCAATTTCAACAACCACCAATTTCAACAATCCCAACAGCATAAATAAATTTTATTCGCTATAAAACATTACTGATTTACCAAATGAGTGAATTTATGTAACAATCCGCATATTTAACGATTTTATATTTAAATGTTTTATTTAAATATAGCGTCGTTAGTTGGATTTTTGGGTCCGAAAAGCTACTTTTTGCAAACGGTCGAATTGGGGCTTGATACCACTTCCATTGAGTCCAAAATGGTGTTTGCGATCTTTTTGAGTATAAATTTTGATATGTTTGGAGTAAGTTGAATTTTGCTGCTTTTTCTAATTGGGTTTTAGGTTTGGGTTCAGCCCATTTGCTAGTTTAATAACCTAACTCAGTCTCTCTCTTCCTCATTCACTCATTTTCACCTCCAAACTTAAGCTAAAACTGAAAATGGGGGGAAAGCAAGAGGAATTAGAAATTCCATAGTTCTTCTTGCAAACGTGAATTCTTGCTCCAAATTCAAAGAGAAGCTATTGGTAAGCCTCCTCTTCATCTTCTCCAACTCTTTTCCTCTTTAATTTCAGAAAGTTTCCTAAACCTAACTTAGGAAATACTTGTTTTGATCTTAGATTGAAGCTTGTTGGGTTGAAGTAGAGATTGGTTGGTCTTCTCCTTGTGATTGAGCTTCTTCTTCTTTGTTTTGGGTTAAAGGTGAGATTTTTATCTCACATCTATGACTATAATTATCTTTGGTTGTTAGGTATGAATTCCTAACACTTATTCATGTGCATTTGCTTTTGGTTTGGGTTGAATTGGTGAATATTCCAAATTTTAGTGTTTTGGGTTCAAATCTTTAAAATCCTAACTTTGATGTTTTGATCATGTTTTGGTGATGCATCGAGGATCATATAGGGCCGGGTTGCCTATTGGCATAAACCCTTAGAGCCAATGTTCGTCCACTTGCATTTTGGAAGAGTTTGCTCTTCATTTGAATAGGCTGAAAAACAGCCCAGACATGGCTTAGTCGACTGAATTCTCTGTTCAGTCGACTGAACCTGGAAACAGAAAGTTCCCAGGCATGGTTTAGTCGACTGAATTCTCGGTTCAGTCGACTGAACCTGGAAACAGAAAGTTCCCAGGCATGGTTTAGTCGACTGAATTCTCTGTTCAGTCGATTGAACCTGGAAACAGAAAGTTTCCAGGCAGAATTCAGTCAACCGAAAATCTCTGTTTAGTCAACTGAATTTGTTGTTTAGTCAACTGAATTCTCTGTTTAGTCAACTGAATTTTCTATTTCAGCCCACTTTGCCTTTTGGGATTGAATTTCCAATTTGAATCGATTCGTGATGATCCTATTTGTTGTTAGCATTTATTTTGACTTTGATGATTCCTTTTTAATTTCAATCCATGGGTTTTATAAAATAATCTTTTAAATCGTAGTAAAAGCTTGCTTCTCTAATTTATAAATTCTATTTAAACGCACACACACAATTTCGTACTTCGAGCGGAGTGGAAAGGAGATTAAATGGTTAAGTAAAACACGGACCATGAATCCGTGCGTTTATCTTTCCGATTAATCCCTGACCTATTCGATTGATTGTTTTGACCTTTTGGTCTGGTTTACCAATGAGACGAGGTAAACTTTGTACTGCTTTGAGTGTGAAATTAACTAACGGATAGTAAACCGTTTAGTGCGAACGAGTGGTTATGGGACTCACATTACCACTTTTCGGATTCCTTCTCGAGAGTTGTGACACATTCTGCCAGTTAGTGGTGTCCAGTATTGGGCCTTCGGACCTTCACCACTACGGTTTGTTGCATTCGGGTGTGTTGCCTTCGGGTTTGCACCTTCAGGATTGTTGCCTTCGGGTATGTTGCCTTCGGGTATGTTGCCTTCGGGTTTGTACCTTCGGGTTTGTTGCCCTATTATATCTCTTTCGGAGTTGGTCTTTATGAGCCGCTCGAGTGATATTTGGGTTTGGAGCCTTCGGGCTTATGGATCCTTGTTTATACAGTACTGAGCTCGAACAATCTTTTGTTTTCGTTGATATGTATATTCCCTAGGTATCGCTCTTCGGTGTTGGTCTTTTTGAGCCGCACGATATATTGCCGTTACCATGTGGAACTTGTGTTACCTTCAATGGTATTTGTTATTGCCTTTTTGGCTTGTTTTGGGATATTCATATCCTTTGTTTATATGAATTGCCAATGAGATGAGGCTTGTTCAGTTATGATTCATATTTTGTTAGATGATTGTGTTATCTCCTATAGAGATATTTTTTTATATTTTGTGATCTTGCAGGTTATTGTTGTTCAGTTTATCCAACTGATTTGTTTAGCCAGACTGACCCGTGTATTTTATACTCGGGTCAGACCGAGTTGTTTCAGGTTATGTGCTTTTGGACTTAGCCTATTTTGCTTCCGCATGGACTATTCAGCTTGTTCCTTTTTGTTAAAGCTTTTTGTGTTGTCCTTTTTGTTGTAACTCTGATATATGTATTCTTTTGGATTCATCTGTATATTGTGGTTTGCTATACCACTTGACATGTATTAGTTTGTATACTATGTTATGTATCTGTATATGTGTATATGATGATCTACTGTCCTATGATGTTTATTACATTTGAGTTGTTATATTCTGTTCTGATAGATCCTCCAACCACATATGGTTTTGTTTTAAGTATTCATTGGATATGTCGATCTGCTTCGTATGATTATTGTCGATGTATTTAATAGATAGTTAGAACAAGGCTATAGATGGTCGCTCCTATCCAGCCTTATTCTCCGTGTTAGTTGACGGCATTACCCTGTAGTGTCCTTGGCAAGCGTGGGTATAGAGGTGGGGCGTCACAGCGTGGTATCAAAGCAAGGTTCAGAACAAAATATGATAAACACAGAATAGATGCACATATTCCGGTACATCAAAGTGTATAAGTGATAGAAATCTTTGAATCATCCTGTCTCTCTATTCCTTCTACCATCAAAGGTTAGATAGAAATTGGGAATATGTCTAGGAATGCATTTCATTCTGTAGTATTCCGCAATTGTATTAATGACATCTATCTTGTGAATAATCTTGTTCTTATCTTAGTTTTCAGCGTAAAGCTGGAAGAGGCATAGGACGACGTTCGGATGCTGGGCAATCTAGTGGCTCACATCCGGATGGCATTTATATGTCTGCTGATCAGTTTTTGGAATTGTTTAGGAGCACTCAGCCTCCAGTTCCTCCTCGAGTATCTCCACCTCACAAGTCTGCCTTTGCACGTCAGTGCAGTGATTTTTCTCATCTTGGAGGAAAGCCGTTTAAGGGCTCCGAATCTGTTCTTGAAGTCCAAGCTTGGCTTTGCACGTGCGAGCGTATCTTCTCTCGCATGGATCTTTCTGATCGTGATAGAGTTCTTGTAACTTCTAGCTTATTACAAGGGCATGCTCTTGATTGGTATGAGCTTCTTGTAGCCGAAATTGATGAGTCTACTCTTTCTTGGACTCAGTTTCGGGGACGATTCGAACTCAAGTTCGTTCTTGAATCTGAAAAAGTTTTATTGGCCCGTCGCTTGCTTGAGTTGAAGCAAGGGAAATCTTTTGTTTCTGAGTATGTTGCATCATTTGAGTTCTTTTCGATACGGGTGCATCACATTCTTTCGTAGCTCGTTGACGATTTATTCTTGGATGTTTCTTGTTTGGTTACTTCTTTAAGGATTGCGAATCCTATTGGGGGATCCGCGACCCTTAGCATGCTTTGTTATGATGTTGAAGTTGTTTTATGTGGCTTTTCTTTTCGTGTGAATCTGCATGTTATTTCTTGTCTGGGATTTGATATGATTTTGGGAATGGACTGGCTAGTGAGATATGATGCCAGGATTATTTATTCAGAGAGAATTTTGTATCTTCGACATCCGGATTCGCCTACTCAGCTATTACTTGATTACGGAATGTGGATAATTTCTAAATGGCTTTATATTCTCTTGATTCGCAAGATGATGATGATATATCTCGTATTTCTATTGCTTGTGACTTTTCTGATGTATTTGAGCCTGTTTCGGGTTTGCCACCTAAGCGGGCAATAGAGTTCCGCATTGATCTCATTCCAGGCGGGCAGCCAGTTAGTCGTCCTCCCACGAGGATGTCTACAAAGGAAAATGAGGAACTCAAGAAGCAGCTTTTAGAGCTTGAGTCCAAGCAGTTGATTCAGTCCAGTTTTTCTCCGTGGGGATCCGCGGTCGTCTTCGTGAAGAAATCCAATGGAACTCTTGGGCTTTGCATAGACAATCGCAAGCTTAACGAGTTAACCATCAGGAATAGGTATCCATTGCCTAGGATCGATGATATGTTTGATCTATTGAGTGGTGCTAAGGTCTTTTCTCAACTTGACCTCGCCATAGGTTTTCATCAGTTACGAGTCGCGGAGGATAGCATACCGCTTATCGCTTTTCGCACTCGTTATGGTTCCATTGAGTGGCTCGTTATGCCATTCGGTTTGACGAATGCTCCTGCTTTCTTTGTCGATCTCATGAATCGAGTATTCCGGGAATATCTCGATAAGTTCGTCCTTGTGTTCATTGATGATATCCTTATTTATTCTAAGTCTGAAGCTGAGCATGCTAATCACTTGAGAATTGTCTTGAGTACTCTCCGTCATCATCAGCTTAGAGCCAAATTCTCCAAGTGCCACTTTTGGGAGAATAAGGTTAAGTTCTTAGGCCATGTTGTATCTTCTGATGGCATTTCTATCGATTCCACAAAGATCGAAGCCATCCAGAATTGGAAGAGGCCTGAGAATGTCCATGAGATTCGTAATTTCCTTGGATTGACGGGTTATTACCGTCGGTTCATTAAGGATTTTTTCATTGTTGTGCTTCCTCTCACCAGCCTTACTCGGAAAGGCATTCGTTTTATTTGGTCCGACAAGTGTGAAGCTTCCTTTCTGTCATTAAAGGAACTTCTCACTAATGCTCCTATTTTGGTGGTTCGCAAAGGGAATCATGATCTTGTTCTCTACACCGATGCTTGTGGTAGTGGTCTCGGTGCTGTTCTTATGCAAAAGGATCGGGTAGTTGCTTATGCTTCTAGGTAACTGTGTCCGAATGAAGTTCGCTATACCACTCATGATCTTGAGTTAGCTGTCGTTTTCTTCGCCTTAAAGATTTGGCGATATTATTTATTGGGCGAGCGCTTCATTCTCTATACCGATCATAAATCCTTGAAGTATTTGTTCACTCATAAAGAACTCAATATGAGGCAACAGCGTTGGCTCGAGTTTCTTGCCTCTTATGACTTTGATATCCAGTATACCCCTGGAAAGGGTAATCGTGCTGCTGATGCGCTTAGTCGCAAACGTTCGGCTGTTGATTTTATGATGCTTGCCGAATGAGATATTCTTAAGACTCTATCTTTTTGTGAAATTCGTGATCGAGGTTCATCTTCTGATTCTCCTATTCTATTACTTAGTTTGGGAGCTCGACCCATTTTGTTGGATCGTATTGCCGATGCTCAGCGGCGTGATCCTGATTTGTTGCATCTTATTTAGTTTTGTGAGTCTGGATCCTATGATGAGGCGTTGCGCGATTTCAGCATTGATTCTCATGGGTGTCTTTGCAAGAAGAACCGTCTTTTTGTGTCTTCTGATTTTGTGCTTAGGCATGACATTCTTGATGATTGTCACCGTTCTAAGTATACCATTCATCCTGGTAGTAGTAAGATGTATGCCGATATGCATCGTCTTTATTATTGGGAAGGCATGAAACGCGATGTGGCGAGTTATGTGAGTAATTGCATAACTTGTCAACGTATTAAGGTCGAACATCAGCGTCCTTGGGGTCTTCTTCAGCCTCTAGAGATTCCATTGTGGAAATGGGATCAGATTTCTATGGGTTTCATTGATGGCCTACCTCGTTCGAGATCGGGCCATTCTAGTATCTGGGTTATCGTTGATCGCCTCACTAAATCTGCTCATTTTGTTCCTATTAAGTCTAATAGGACTGCTTCGCATTTGGCTAAGTTGTATGTCAAGGAAATCGTGAGACTTCACGGTGTTCCTAGTTCTATTGTGAGTGACAGTGACCCTTTATTCACGAGTCATTTTTGGCAGAGTCTTCAGCGAGCTTTGGGAACAAAACTTAATTTTAGTACAGCTTATCATCCACAGTCTGACGGACAGACTGAACGGGTGAATCGTATCTTAGAAGATCTTCTCCGTATTTGTATTTTTGATTTTTGTGGTAGTTGGAAGGATCACTACCTCTTGTAGAGTTCTCCTACAATAATAGTTTTCAGTCTAGTATCGATATGGCTCCTCTCGAAGCTTTATATGGAAGGCCATGTCGATCACCTTCTTGTTGGTTGGAATCTGGGGAGAAGCTTATTCTTGGTCCAGATTTTGTTCGTGACTCTTCTAAAAAGATTGACCTTATTCGTTTGAGAGTGAAAGAGGCACAGAGCCGCCAGAAATCCTACGTGGACAACCATAGGAAGCCTCTCGAATTCTCGATTGGTGATCTTGTCTTTATTCGTGTTTCTCCTTTGAAGGGGGTTATGCATTTCAGTACGACTAGGAAATTGGCTCCTCGCTTTATAGGACCATTTTCTATTACTGAACGTATTGGCCCTGTGGCTTATAGAGTTTCGCTTCCTGCTCATTTATCTGGCATTCATGACGTGTTTCACATCTCTCAACTTCGGAAGTGTCTTCGGGAGTAGGATTCTGTTATCGATTCTCCTGATTTGCAAGAGCTTGAGATCTCACCAGACTTATCTATTGTACATCAGCCTATTCGCGTACTTGACACGGAGGTGCGACACCTTCGGAACAAGGACGTGCCGCTCGTTAAAGTTCAATGGTCCGCTATCCCCAATGACTGTACTTGGGAAACCAGAGAGTATATCGAGCGATCTAATCCGGGTTTTCTATCTTAGCTTGGCAATGGTGAGAATATCTTTTCATCTCAAGCTTATTTCATTTTCTTTTTGGGATGACGTATGTATGCAGTTGTTATAAATATCGTCTCTGGGAATTACGATGACGCAATTTTGTAAGGAGGAGAGATCTGTAACAACCCGCATTTTAACGATTTTACATTTAAATGTTTTATTTAAATATAGCATCGTTAGTCGAATTTTTGGGTCCGAAAAGCTACATTTTGCAAACGGTCGAATTGGGGCTTGATACCACATCCATTGAGTCCAAAATGGCATTTGCGATCTTTTTGAGTATAAACTTTAATATATTTGGAGTAAGTTGAATTTTGCTACTTTTTCTAATTGGGTTTTGGGTTTGGGTTCAGCCCATTTGCTAGTTTAATAACCTAACTCAGTCCCTCTCTTCCCCATTCACTCATTTTCACCTCCAAACTTAAGCTAAAACTGAAAATGGGGGAAAGGAAGAGGAATTAGAAATTCCAAGCCCTAGTTCTTCTTGCAAACTTGAATTCTTGCTCCAAATTCAAAGAGAAGCTATTGGTAAGCCTCCTCTTCATCTTCTCCAACTCTTTTCCTCTTCAATTTCAGAAAGTTTCCTAAACCTAACTTAGAAAATACTTGTTTTGATCTTAGATTGAAGCTTGTTGGGTTGAAGTAGAGATTGGTTGGTCTTCTCCTTGTAATTGAGCTTCTTCTTCTTTGTTTTGGGTTAAAGGTGAGATTTTTATCTCACGTCTATGACTATAATTATCTTTGGTTGTTAGGTATGAATTCCTAACACTTATTCATGTGCATTTGCTTTTGGTTTGGGTTGAATTAGTGAATATTCCAATTTTTAGTGTTGTGGGTTCAAATCTTTAAAATCCTAACTTTGATGTTTTGATCATGTTTTGGTGATGCATCGAGGAGCATATAGGGTCGGGTTGCCTATTGGCATAAACCCTTAGAGCCAATGTTCGTCCGCTTGCATTTTGGAAGAGTTTGCTTTTCATTTGAATAGGCTGAAAAACAGCCCAGGCATGGTTTAGTTGACTGAATTCTCTATTCAGTCGACTGAACCTGGAAACAGAAAGTTCCCAGGCATGGTTTAGTCGACTGAATTCTCTGTTCAGTCGACTGAATCTGGAAACAGAAAGTTCCGAGGCATGGTTTAGTCGACTGAATTCTCTGTTCAGTCGACTGAACCTGGAAACAGAAAGTTCCGAGGCATGGTTTAGTCGACTGAATTCTCTGTTCAGTCGACTGAACCTGGAAACAGAAAGTTTCCAGGTAGAATTCAGTCAACTGAAAATCTCTGTTTAGTCAACTGAATTTGTTGTTTAGTCAACTGAATTCTCTGTTTAGTCAACTGAATTTGCTATTTCAGCCCACTTTGCCTTCTGAGATTGAATTTCCAATTTGAATCGATTCGTGATGATCCTATTTGTTGTTAGCATTTATTTTGACTTTGATGATTCCTTTTTAATTTCAATCCACGGGTTTTATAAGATAATCTTTTAAATCGTAGTAAAAGCTTGCTTCTCTAATTTATAAATTCTATTTAAACGCACACACACAATTTCGCACTTCGAGCGGAGTGGAAAGGAGATTAAATGGTTAAGTAAAACACGGACCATGAATCCATGCGTTTATCTTTCCGATTAATCCCCGACCTATTCGATTGATTGTTTTGACCTTTTGGCCTGGTTTACCAATGAGATGAGGTAAACTTTGTACTGCTTTGAGTGTGAAATTAACTAACGGATAGTAAACCGTTTAGTGCGAACGAGTGGTTATGGGACTCACGTTACCACTTTTCGGATTCTTTTTCGAGAGTTGTGACACATTCTGCCAGTTAGTGGTGTCCAGTACTGGGCCTTCGGACCTTCACAACTACGGTTTGTTGCCTTCGGGTGTGTTGCCTTCGGGTTTGCACCTTCAGGTTTGTTGCCTTCGGGTATGTTGCCTTCGGGTTTGTACCTTCGGGTTTGTGCATTCGGGTTTGTGCCTTCGGGTTTGTTGCCCTATTGTATCGCTTTCGGAGTTGGTCTTTATGAGCCGCTCGAGTGATATTTGGGTTTGGAGCCTTCGGGCTTATGGATCCTTGTTTATACAGTACTGAGCTCGAGCAATCTTTTGTTTTCGTTGATATGTATATTCCCTAGGTATCGCTCTTCGGTGTTGGTCTTTTTGAGCCGCACGATATATTGTTGTTACCTTGTGGAACTTGTGTTACCTTCAATGGTATTTGTTATTGCCTTTTTGGCCTCCTTTGTTTATTTGAATTTCCAATGAGATGAGGCTTGTTCTGTTATGATTCATATTTTGTTAGATGATTGTGTTATCTCCTATAGAGATATTTGTTATATTTTGTGATCTTGCAGGTTATTGTTGTTCAGTTTATCTAACTGATTTGTTTAGCCTGATTGACCCATGTATTTTATACTCGGGTCAGACCGAGTTGTTTCAGGTTATGTGCTTTTGGACTTAGCCTATTTTGCTTCCGCATGGACTATTCAGCTTGTTCCTTTTTGTTAAAGCTTTTTGTGTTGTCCTTTTTGTTGTAACTCTGATATATGTATTCTTTTGGATTCATCTGTATATTGTGGTTTGCTATACCACTTGACATGTATTAGTTTGTATACTCTGTTATGTATCTGTATATGTGTATATGATGATCTACTGTTCTGTGATGTTTATTACATTTGAGTTGTTATATTCTGTTTTGATAGATCCTCCAACCACCTATGGTTTTGTTTTAAGTATTCATTGGATATGTCGATCTACTTTGTATGATTATTGTCGTTGTATTTAATAGATAGTTAGAACAAGGCTATAGATGGTCGCTCCTATCCAGCCTTATTCTCCGTGTTAGTTGACGGCATTACCCTGTAGTGTCCTTGGCTAGCGTGGGTATAGAGGTGGGGCGTCACAGTTTAACTCACCTTGAGTTTTAATTACCAAGTGTACAGATTTTGAATTAAATCGATCAACATCCGATTTAATCCGAAATTCCAGCTGACTCTGAAAAATTCCAACCAAATTTCATTGTGAAGCCCTCGTCACCACAATCGCAACGCAATTTTTTTCGTCTAATTTCGACCTCGCATGGAAAAGTTATGCAGTTTATAAGATTACATGAATTTAATAATTTAATTTATATTTTCTTTTATTATTAAACCTTGCTGCACAATCTTGGCCATAGGTCCTGCCATCAGAAAATTAGGGTCGTGCTTTCCTCTCTCCTTCGTACGCGACCCAGGCTAGAAGAAAACCCAACACGCGCGTTCGATCTTTGATGATCGCTCCGTCCACACGTCGTCGTGCCACGATCCATTACCACCACATGACAGCTCACAACCCCATGCACCTCCGCCTTTGACTCCGTGAAACTCGACGACCCCTATCATGCGAAATCTTAGTTCGAACGTACGGCGATGACGTGCAGATCTTCCCTCGATTGTCATGCTACACGACAAATCCTCCATTGGATTTATATAGCACATCGAGCTCTACAATAATACAGTTGGAAGATTTGGATAATATTAGCTGGATGAGGAGATCGAAAGGAGGGAAATTTGGAACTATTTCGGCCATAGAATTTTAAAGACGATAGTCGTATATTAGGTTTAGGGTTTATAGAGGTTGAGTGTGTATATATATAAAATACACTACTTAAAAACCCCATTCGCACTTGACTTTTCCGATCTCAAAACGAAGCGTGCCACCTGGCGTTCCTAATGTAACACCCCTATTCCAAATGCGACAGAACATGTTTCGAAAATCAATTCCAAAGTATATGGGAGATACGCTTTAACAACTTATTTAAATTAAATTCCTTAAATTAATTTCTGTGCGTTTTCAGCTCCTACGAGCAAACGATAAGTTTGATTGCTACGAAATTTGAAATCCTACATACCCTATTATGGATCCAATGAGGTTTCATTGAATTCCGAGATTGTGCCCCGGAAGGCTATTTTATTGTGTCGATTAAATCGAACGATTTTCAAAATCGACGAAATTAGGTGAAATTCCAATTTTAAAACTTGTCAACTCAATTATAATTCAAATAGAGTTTATATCCATACTAGAAATCATTGTGATTCATAAAAAATCACAAATTCGCATATTTACCTAATTTTAAATATTAAATTATTATTTATTAAATCCATTTAATCGCTATATTTGAAATTTTAACCATATAACTAATTCAACCAAAATCTCCATATTCAAAATAAATTAACATTTCAAATTCACCACTTAAAAATAAATTGAACGTTCAAAACTAAAAAACCAAAATTCCGGGCCGTTACATTCCTCCCCCCTAAAAGAATTTTATCCTCCTAAATTTCTAAGGTAGGAAAAATTCTCCAAACCCATTTAGTTTAAATTCTGTTATTACTATTTCCTAAATCCTTTAGTTCCACCCAGACCCACTAATTCCTATTTATTCATCAAATTCCATTATTTTAAGCTATAATTTCAAGTCAAATTTAGTTAACAAAAAAATTTAAAAAAATTCTAACACCTTAATTTATGAAAATTATTGACAGAGTCTCCCCTATACGGAGAGCCTTTTACAATATCACAAATGTGAAAGATATAATATACATCGAACCACACGGTCAGAAACACAATATACATCAATATTTATTTCAATTTCGTTTTTATTGCATAATCGTACCTTATATAAGCGTTATTAAGTGAGTTCGCTTAATTTATATGAAATCATGCAACCAAAATCTATACTAACAGCTTCATGTACCTGCACTTTCTCGAAATAATCACATAAGTACTATAACCATTAAATTTTAATAACATTCCATTCCTTAAATGAACTTAAACACATGTTTTTCATAAAACATATATATTATAACATGTATATTTCTAATGCGTAAACAAGTTCAAGGTTCAAACATTCAATTATCCATTTAAATTAATGTATATCCAATTTCTAATTGATTTACAATAAATTCATATGCATTCCAAACATATCCACATTCAATATATTCAAATCCATTTTATTAATCTCGGAATCATTCTATGTAAATCGATTGTCGAACAATTCAGCTCAGCTTCATGCACTTGCATTCACTTCCAATTTATATTTTATCTTTTCCATTCACTTCCATTTGATTCACATAGGGTTATTCACTTCATTTTATATGAACGACATTTCACTCCATGCTAATTCATTTATAAACCATTTCATAAAATTATTTCTAAGATTTATTATAAACATTCCTTACCGCTACTTAAGTTCATATTCAGCTTTATAACTTAAGTTCACACCCAATATTATCTCATCCATACTCCAAAATAACATTCAATTCATTTACTCTTAAACTCAATCCACTTCTTGTTATCAAATACTTAACCATTTTAACTTCGTCATACTTTTCCACTTTCTCGGTTTAATAAGTTATACAAACTTATTTATTCACCATTACCTAAATTTCCACTTAAGTCTACTCATATTCTATATTTATAACATATAGTTATATAATCACTCCACAATTCATGTTTATATTCAATTTACTCAATTCCAATTCACCCTCCATTTATAATTGAAACTTTTGAATTTCCATTTCTTTACCATAATATTAAACCGCTTTCATTTTGGTTTTACCATTCATTTCCCAATTCAAAAATTCAAGAACTTATTTACTTAAAACCATATATTGCTTTCTTGAGTCCATTCATATCTTATAATCATAACCCTAAATTATACATATTCACTTTATAGCTTAAGTGTTTCAATTCCACTCAATAATCATAACTTATAGTTATATAATCATTTTACAATTCAAACTTTATATTAAATTCAATTCAAATCCAAATCAATTTATTTTGACTTATCTTAGGCTAAATTTCAATCCATATTATTCTTTTTAACTTACTCAACTTAAACTTTAATTTCAGGATTAAAATTCACATTTTCCTTTCTTATTTATATCAACTCTAAATTATAAGTTTAATAACTGATTTTCTTCTGACTTCACAAATTATTTAAATGTAAATCCCAGAATTCAACCACCCAATTTTTTATTTCCAAATCATTTTGAAATCATAAGTATACATATATCACTTTTGTATATCAAATCATACTTCCGGAATTTTAAAAACAACTTAGTTTGCCCAAAACAATTTCCTTTTTGGAATTTCTAAAATAAAACTTGTTTACCAAACATGTCCAAAGAAAATAATCATAGCCAATCACTACGGTAGCAATCTGTCACTTAGAAACTTCAAAATGAACACTGATGATGCGGCCGTCATCACAAGATTATTTTCCAGCGATTGAAGTGGGTTCAGTGCTTTCTTATTTCCAAAATACATTTAAAACAATTTCTATTCCTAAAAATCTCCAAAATAATACTCCATTCTTCTTCACAAATCATGTTGGAAAACATTTCCAAAATCTCTAAGATTTAAAAATTCCTAAATACTTAGTTCAAATTCATTTAAAACATTTTTTGAAATTCGGGGTTTACATTTTCAAATTCTAGTTTAAACCCAATTCTACTTATAACTCTTTTGTATATATCATACTTATATACTTTTTAAATTGGTTATATAATCCCTTCCAAATTTTATAATCTTGTTTTGATTATAATATTAACAGCCAAACTCCAAATATACTATAATAATTTCATGAAATTATTTCTTTATATCAAAATATATTTTGGGGTAAAATTATTTCATTTACCCTCTTCAAAATAATACTGTGTCGATTTTCCTTGTTTAAGGGTTTAGAAACCCATATCGATACAGTTATACTTTCTGTACCGACCAAAATTCATAAACACTCAACCGATAAGTCAACACAATATAAAATATTTTATATTGACTAACAAATACGCGCTCATATATATTAATACACTCAAACTCATTGAAGGGTACTGTTGGCCCTATCTCTAATGTGTAATCCCCACCAAAGCCTAGGTATATCTCCAACCTAAGCTCTGATACGACGACCCGACTTTTTGACCCTTGAAAATCGACATCAATATGTTCACTGTATAGTATGCCCGAATAATCGAGTGCCGGAAAGACAGATTGTTAGGGAAAAAGAAAGAAGGTTGAAGAAAGATGAAACTAAACAAATACAGAATCTCGCAGCGGACTGAATAATATATAATATCAATAGCTCTTTACACAATCAAAACTATAATATACATATCACAAATTAGAGTACACAAATCCATAATTACCAGCCTAGACAGTTATAACAGTCTGGCCTCATAATTGCTGAAAATTTCAAACAAACACTGTAGCGGAATAAAACAAGTAGAGAATACGTCTCGGTCTCCAACTCGTCTCCTGAGCTCCAAAGAAGTCCAAATCTATATCCTAAAATATGCTCGGTCTGGCCCAAGCATTATTATAAAATAATAACTTATGGATTAGTCTAGTAAATGAGCGTGAGAAAACACACTCAATTTGATTTATCAAGTTATAAAAGCCTTTCAAAATAAAGGTATCGTAAGACCTCACCATAGATAAATACGACAGGTTTTTACCTTACGATAACCAAAACATTTTTATAGAAAATCCAATGATATTATAATAATGTCTAACAGCCAAAATATTAATAATCAAATAGCTTTGATGCTCGTGCTGTGTACATCACAACAATACTATATATAAAACTGAAACTCGATAAGGCTTGTTCACTAATTGTGTGGGATTTCCATGGAGGTGCCCTTAGTACTTCGAGAATGGTCCTCCTACACAAGGATCAGAGTTATCCTTCCGAAGCATCATACCCGTCTAGCTGGGATTGTGTAGGATTTCCATGGAGGTGCCCTTAGTACTTCGAGAATGGTCCTCCTACACAAGGATCAGAGTTATCCTTCCGAAGCATCATACCCGTCTAGCTGGGATTGTGTAGGATTTCCATGGAGGTGCCCTCAGTACTTCAAGAATGGTCCTCCTACAAAGGATCAGAGTTATCCTTCCGAAGCATCATACCTGTCTTGCTAGGATATTATAGAAAAAACATAACTGGTCTTGCTAAAACCGAGTGCATCGCTCTAGCAATGCAAAAAAATAACCGAATATAACCATATTGCTTGAAAATGAGTCGAGTACACTCTATGGATTTTCCAACCCTACAGGCCATGCCTCATATCTCTGGTTTTAGTCATATCCGTTGGTGAGGCTACGTCTGGTGTTCTAGCTGATGCACCGTAGAAATCCTGTAGCACTGAAATATCACCAACTGAAAGTGACAAAAATATCTTTGATCTATGGCATTACAAAGTAGGTCATCCTGATGCAAGTATTGTAAAGGAGATTCTTGTAGAAAATAAAATCTTCTTTGATAATTTTAGGTTACCATATGTTTGCAATTATGATCAAATGGGAAAAGGCCATAAATTGGTTTTTGCAGATTTTTTAACTGAATACAAGATGTCTTTAGAATTGGTTGCAACTGATCTCTGAGGTCTAGTGTTAACGATAAAAATGGCTTTAACGCTAACACCCAGTGTAAGTCGTGATGAAGTGAAAGCACCACCTGTTTGTTATCAAAGTAAACAAAAAATAGCAGAAAAGTAAAAGAGACAGAGATTTTTATAGTGGTTCGGCTTCTAGTAAGCCTACATCCACTTTACATTCTTCATTATCTTCTTTGTACACACTTTTACAAGATTGCAGCACTTTTACAGCATGATCTCTCGATTACAACACCTTTACAACACAATCTTACAATTACAACACGAACGGAGAAAGAAGTTAGAACGTTGATGGTGAATTGCTCTTCGAATCTCTCTTGGATGAAGTAGATCTCTTGATGAATAATCTTCGATGGTTGAAGTGTTGGAGGAGTGGAGAAAACTGCAGAGTATCGGCGTCTTGGAATCCGAAAAAGTCCCCCTCTAGTTGGAGTTCATGCCGTATTTATAGGTGATTTGCTGGAGTTAGGTCGGCACGCGCGACTTAAGGTAGGTCGTAGGTCGTGGCATAGGGGTTGGCGACCTAAGAAGAGGCAGGAGATGGTGTTGCGACATAGGAAGCTACGGCTTAAGGAATTACGACCTACTGGGTGAAGGCATGGAACGACCTAATGAGGGGCCGCGACCTAAGGAATGAAGGCATCAGAAATCATTAGGTCGTGGGTGACATAGGGGTTAAGGTTTTGGAGTTGCCTCGGTTTGGATAGGTCGTGAGCGACTTAGTAGGAGAGGCAGGAAAATGCTTAGGTCGCAAGCGACCTATCTTCGAAGGGGCAATGCGCGACCTAAAAGAGTGGCGATCTAAGGGTATTGCGACCTAACTGAGTAGTTATTAGGTCGTTTAATCAATAGGTCGTAAGGACGTTGAATGTTATAGGTCGCTTCCCTGCTAACTTGTTAGGTCGCTAAATGTTGTAGGTCGCTGCATACTTGAGTCGTTGGGTCGCACCGGGTCTTGTACCATCTTAGGTCGTTGTGATGTAGGTCGCTTGACCTTTGTTCTGTTAACCCGCTGGAGTTTTTAGGTCGCGGGGCTACTGTAGCTTCTGAAATGGTTGAGTCGCTTTAACTCGTTGGGTATTCCATGCCCTAGGTCGCATACCGTTTTGGACGGGACGCTGCCCCGCACCAGTCGAACACCGTAGCGGTGGCGTTGCCCCCGCTCCCCCACCTTGGGGGTTGGCACCCCCCTAGACCCCCCTCCGTAGGGGATCTTAGATGAGAAATCGTTCAACAGAACTTGCTTTGTTGAGATGCTGAGTTGACCAATCTTTGAGACGAGCTATCTTGCTTTTCTCGGTCGATCTTTTGATATCACGGCCTTGCTAAAAGGGTGGGATAACATCTAGCTTCCACTAGTTCACATTATGGCTACAAGTATTATATATTATTTGTTGGTACACAAGAAGCAACACGGTAAGATTTCCATCAATTCACTACAATTTTCTACTATTTGAGGTTGAGGATAAGGTCATTTTTCGAGGGTGTGGTAATGATACCACCCAACGTGGTGCACCCGAGCTCCATCCAAAAATATTCTTCCTGTCTTTATGTTTTAAATCTTCAAATCATTTTCTTGCATGTACATAACAACATATAGAGCACTGCCAGTTAAGGTTTTACCTCTTTACTATTTAGTAATTAATTCGATTGTATATTAGGAAGGTGCAAGGTTGCCAACTCCAGTTATAAATATGCATACCATTTTATTATTACTTCACTTCACTCTAGTTTCACAATTCATTCCAAAAAGGAAAGTTAAGTAAGTACGTTTGTAAGAGTTAGTGTAAGTGAGGGCGTGCATGTTATTAATGTTGCTTCTCCTACTATTTGTCCATGGTCTACTCTAATTTGTTTCCACGTTAAAATCATCATGTTCAATTATTATTATTTTTTAATTTTCACTTTCATTATTGTAATTTAGTACTGCAGCCAAAATTCCTAACAATTATGATTATTATTTTTTAAGAATATCAACAATGATTAATGATAACTTATAAGAGCAATTTGATCCAAAGTGTCATAGACATCTCTTTTATAGTGACAACAGACACGTATAATATAATACAACACATTTATGTAACTTATAAATGGAATGGGTCAACCCATTTATGAATCTTTGTTGAACGAGTTATAAATAGGTTGATCCATTTTTAAAAAGGTTACAAACGGGTAACCCATTTATCCATTCATTGAAAACTTAAAATTCAAAAATATAAACTTTGAAGATTAGAATTTTTTTTGTTTGGATGCTTCATCTTGTGAACGCATATTGTATTTCTCCATGGTGACTAGCAGTTGTACTGAGAAATAACATGCTACATTTCAGAACTCCACCTAGGTAGAAGCCACTGTTTTTTTTTTTTTTTTTCAGTAATTTTTTTATACTAACTCGAAATCGGGCGAGACATCAACCGATGAACTACCATTTAAATTACGGACAATATGAAATACTCGGATGTTTCATCCTGCGAACGCACACTATAGTTCTCCTTGGTGACTAGCGGTTATACTCCGAAAATAACATACTACATCTCATATCTGAACTCCGTTTAGGCAGAAGCCGCTAATTTTTTTTTTTTTTTTTTTTTTTGCTGCAGACTGCAGTAGTTTCTTCGTACTAATTCAGAATCAGTCAAGACTTCGACCGATGAACGTCTTTCCAAATTACATACAATATGGAGCATTCAGATAATTCCGCTTAAGAACGCATACTATAGTTCTCTAATGATGACTACTGATAAGTTATGGAGCACCATATGTGGTCTTAGCGGTTTAGCACTCCGCATTGCCTTAAGCATCATAACTTGTCAATAAACATTGTTTTATGATGAAGTTAAATTAATCGCTTTCAACATTATATAAGAATTCTATTAAATTCTCACATTGTTGATAAAGATATCTAACTGGCAGTAGTAGAAATGTAGTTTTTAACATTTTAAACTGTTGTTTTTGTTTGCTTCCATAACGTTTTATCAAACATTATTCAGTATATTTAAACACGAACCAGTTTTCCAGAATCATTTGCACCATTTGCAGCTAAAGAATAAGGTGGGTTATACATTTTACCAAATATATTATTCAAACAAATTGTAAAACCAGTAGACATATGCCAAGAATCACCATATGGTCACTGACTTTCACTTGCCAAAAGAGATACCTCCATACACTAAATTTTATTTGGGCTAAAAATGGACAAATGTTAACTTCACTGTACAAGTCATCAAAAATGGATAAATGTTTTTGATCAGTAAATATGGTAGTTATGCCAATTTGAATGTCCTAAAGGATGTACACTTTGTGCAATTGTTACCAAAGAATTTGAATCGAGTATGAAACTGAAAATGGCTGGTCACAATATACAAGTACAAGAGAACTTGGATTTTTGTACCCTAGTGAACTTTATGTTGGCACTAAGCTAACAATTACCAATAAGTTGTTGTTGCAGTTTCATTCTTATGTTGCCATGCGATAAAAATTTACATGTTATAATTCAGGAGTTGACAGAAGAAGTTGGTGTGAACAATGGAGATTTCTACAGCTACTTTTGAATCTTTTATTACAAAAGACGGCTTTATAGTTACTAAAAAAAAAAGTGCATACTGATAACCTAATCATAAACATCACAAACTATTTAGTTTATCGACTACAAATGCCTTCAACATTAAAGTAGAACTATTACTGAGACTATTTCCCTGACGACTTAAGAGGATAGTTAGGTCTTTACTTACTGGAAAGGCGCAGCAGGAAACGTAAAAGAGGGGGAAATAAACTGACAGTGGAAACAAAATTAGGTTAAAAACATGGCGTGGTCGGCAGGATTCGAACCTGCGCGGGCAGAGCCCACATGATTTCTAGTCATGCCCGATAACCACTCCGGCACGACCACCTTGTTGTTGCAAGCTCAAAATCTTTTGTAATTATAACTGTAATGTATTACTCCAACAACATATACGTTAAATGGATCATCGGATACAAAAATTCTATTACGAAATAACTACCATACCCAAATCAAATGCTGTTCAAAGTTGCGAAGCAGAAATAACTAGTTGAGAACCCCTGTTTTACCATCGTTGTTTCTATTTGAGAACGCATGGTTTTCCTGCTTAGTAGGTTTCAACAAGTTAAGACTAAGAGAAGCAACATAAAATAGAAAAACAATTTTTTAATACGACCATTAAATTCAAATGTTTTTATGCGACATTCAAACGCTATCAAACTTTGAATCAGTAAAAAAGGAAAAATAAAAATATTAAGATAGGCTTATTTATACAAAAAAAAAAAATATCTACAGATTTCTTTTCCTAGTACCTATTGATGATAATATTTGTAAATACTTTTGTATTTAATTATTCTATCCAGTCTAATTTTTTTTTTAAATATATTAAATCAGGCTGATTAGCTAACGATGGAACTAAATAAAAGTAACTTAACTAAGCTTAGGCTGTTTTTATCCAAGCTAATAAATACATAGGATGGATTTAATTAGTCAAAAGATTAATGAGTTGATGATAAAATTAAATTAAATAATCTAAGTAGTTAACAGAGATGCCAGAAGTAGGTACCATACTCTCAACAATGGAAAAAACTTATATATACGTGGAATTCAAGCATATTCTACACTATGGCAACGCATTCTCAATCTAGTATCATTTTGTGTCTTATTTCCTGTCAAATAAGCTCTCTCTTTATTCTTTTCTTTTTAAATCTCTATTTCAACGCAAGGAGAGAACGCAATAGAATATATACACAACATACAAGCAGCAACAAATTCAAATAATGTAGCATATACACTAACTATTACATAAAGCATGACACACCAGAAGAACATAATCTATTACTGTTTACTCTGAAATAAATCCTTCTTATGCAGTATCAAGAAGAAACGAAGGTCGTGGCTCAATATAGTCCAATGACTGGCCAGGGAGTCAGGCCACCAGTAGACGGTAACATAGGAGACCTCATGATGGGCACGCGCCTTACAATCACTTCATTCAGACGCGCAGCTTGCACCAAGAGTTTAGATGCCGCTTTCTGCGCAATTTGCATGTTATATTAGTAGACAGATTATAAGCAGAGAAGTAAAAGCAGTTCACATGCAAATGCTAAAATAGGAAGCAAAATAAAACTAGCATTGAAGTCATCGTGTTTCGTCAACTCCTTATAGGTAGTCAAAACTATTTACAAGTAACTTATTTCAATTTTAGTGTTTAGTAACTCTTATAAGTAGAAGAAGCTGACAAGTAGTACTTTGATGAACAACTATTTGTTGTTTACGACTTTAACTATTCAAAATTTGTTTTAAGAAGTTTAAAAATAAGTTGTTGCAAAACGGGCGTATATAACTGCAAACTGTCATTTAGGTTTTGTTTGGTTTTAACTTAGAAAGTGCTTAATGCAACTAAGCATTTATTGAAATAAGATAATTTGTAATAACTAATAAGCATTTATCATTTTTCATTGTGCAGTATAGAAGTTCATAATGTTTGTTACATTATGAACACAATCAATAAGCATAATATATAGTGGTAAATAAACAACACAATCAATAAGCATAATATATAGTGGTAAATAAACACACTTAAAACTAATTTGTGAACAAACAGAAAAGTGTGTTTCTGTTGATATAATAGGCGTAGTATTTCAGCAAACAATGAAAGAAAGTACTTTTGCTGTGGATATGATGCTTAATAACGTTTGTTTCATGGGATCACTATCCATAAGTAACAAATCTTTGTGATGTATTCATGCCAAATCAATGTGGTGTACAGTAGCAAAAACTTTAGAAAAATATATATAGTGGATTCAGTGTTTCATTTCTCACAATGACACTGTCTGTATTTTAACTAGCTCTCTTAATCCATTCTTAAATAAAGTAATAATATATGGATTGTTAGAAAAGATCTCCACAAAATTGATAAACTGTATAAATATTTTGGGAAACAATTTTCCAGACCAAAATATGCAACTAGCTTTTCATAGGAAGAAGTTATATACATGGCGGTTCGATGGTATCAATTAACAATTTACGCACATGGAATTTTAGTAAGGTAAGGGTTTGGTTGAACGGTCACGGAAACAATAACCTATTTTTGACTGTATGAATATAGAATTTTTAAGACCTAATTTCAAAATCAAATATACACTTTGGGAACATGGATAGAACGAAATGGCACAATGTTTCAATGTGCACCCACAACCCTTATCACATCCATGTGATGATAGAGTATATCGATATAACCTACAATAACGCTGTACTGATTATTTAAAAAAAAAATTTGAATTTATTGAAAGCATAAATTTTGAGGTAGGATATGGATTATCATAACATAGCATGGAGATAGGGAGGCAACTATCAAACAATGTAGTAAATTATAAGCCAACTAAATGGTTACATGTATTAATATTCTGTATTACTAATAGCATATGTAGTAAAACTTTGTTCTGTGTTTATGCCAAATCAATGTGGTGTACAGAAGCGAGCCTTTAGAAAATACAAATAATGGATTCTGTTCCCTGAGACTCTCTGCGTAAATTTCCTAGTTTTTTTGATCCATTCTTGGATAAAACTATGATATGGGAGAAAAGAAAAAATCTCCACAAAATTGATAGATTTTGTGTACATATTTCAGGAATCAAATTTCCAGATTAAACATGTAACTGGCTTTACACAGATTTTTTTTTTTTTTTAATCATATAAGCGGTCTGTTCTCAGCAATTAGCAATTTATGCGCATGAGATTTTGGTGAATGAAAGGCTTGGTTGAACACTCCCTAGTTTTGACTGTATGAATCTAGAACTTTAAAACCTAATTTTGAATTCAAATATGTACTTTACGCACATGGTGAACACAAAGCTACACAATGTTTCAGCATGCACCCACGATTTGATCATATCCATGTAATGATTGAAGACATCGGTATATCTTAGAATTTCTAAGACTGTATCGATTATTTAAAAAAAATAGAATTTATAGAAAGCATAGATTTTGAGGTAGAATATGGATTTATTGTAACTTGAAAAGAGAGACAACCGTCAAAATGAATTCGGATCAATTTTGGATGAGAAGGTGCCTTTTCAAATAAAAGCCGAGTAAATGGTTTACTTGTCTACATGACATATTCTACATTATTCTAAGCATGCACTTTCATATGATCGTATCCTCGTTACAACAATGCATGATTTACAGAAATTGACTGAAAAACATGCTTCAAATTGAAAACTTAAATCAACTATTGATAGTAGTATATTTTGGCATTTTGCGCAGTGATTTATCATACATAACTAAAAAGGAGGAGGAAAAAAAAAAATCTAATACCTGGTTTTCCTAGAAGACCATTATAAACATGATTCTCCTTTATGCAAGAGCCACGGATAAAAAATACAAAATTTAAGACTCATGTTATCGAAATGAGTAGGGATATGTACGACGTTAGCTTTTATATATTCTTAAAAATGGGGTGTACATATGTGTGTGTGTGTATGTATATATATATATATGTATATGTATATATATGTATATGTATATATATGTATATGTATATATATGTATATGTATAATGGAAGTTAGATCGGTGATTGTTCACATGCATGTGTTTTGAAACTTGGAATACATGTGATATGTGCTTTAATAATTTCTCACACATACCCAAAAACAACTCTCTCTTCGAATGGATGTACTTACAAGATAAGCCTAATAATAGCAATATTTCTTGACATATCACCTTATGTCAATTGTGATACACACGCAAGCACGCACACGCACGCTTGTGTGCATGCATGTATGTGTGTGTATGATGATCAATTGGGTTATCAAAATTAACCTCCAATGTTTCTTTTATTAGACTTACCCCTGTCTTATTCCCATGTTTAGAACAAAATCTTATCAAAATCAGACTAAAACTTGAAATAAAGGCAAAACATAATTGAAATTATTAAAAAAAGGCGTAAGCCAACCACAATAAATGCACTGAAGGTTTATGTATAATAACTTAATCAACATGGGATTATATAGATTATATCAAAATGTCCTAATAATAACTTGAATGCCTGGTGAGTAATATGATGTATCTAACTGCAACAATATGTTTAGTAAGTTGCAGTGCTTTGGAATAGATGAAGTTACAAAAAAAGCCAGACGATAACAATATTTTTTGACAGATCATCCTATGTCTATTGGGTTATCAAAACTGACCTCCAATATTAGACTTAACCTCATTTTATTCACGTATTTAAACCAAAATCTAAACAAAATTTGACCAATAAAACTAGGAGGAACAAAAAACTAGAAAATGTTAGAGGAAAAAAAATGCAAGTCAACCAAAATAAACCAACTGAAGGTTACCTTTTAACAACTTAATTAGCATGGGGTTATATCAAAATTTGGCAATAATAACTTTGAATGCATGGTAACATAATGTACTTAACAGCAGTACATGATTAGATAAGTTAGTTACAGTGCAATTAACTACAAAATCAATGATTTCAATATGGGATTCAAATCGTAAATCGTAAAGTTTAAATTTTGGATCGAAACGGGATTTGAATCGTGAATCGTAGATCCAAATGAGATTCAAATAAAGTGTAGAACAATAGAGCATAGAATAATATAATAATAAAGTGAAAATTAGCCACAAGAGCCTCTTTAGCACGTGCAACTATTTTCTAGGACACACAACTGAAATAATTACTTTCAATGACAAAATGCAAAATAATTAGTTTCTAAGGCCTAAAAACCTATGAAATTATGTCCTTGAAAGTAGTTGGACTGCTGACTTTGTCCTTAAAAGTAATTATTTTGCTGACTTTGACCTTGAAATTAATTTTTGTGCATGTGTGTCCTAGAAATTAATTGGACTGCAAAGTTTGTCCTTCTAGTGAAATGTCCCACACTACATCACATATATATTAAAGAGTAGGGCAGGGCTGCTTTAATCTTGAAACTACGTGTACAGTACTGGTACTTCTGCAATTTTTGTTCAAACGTGACTTTTATGCTTAGGATAGCCATAATAAAATAAAGCTGAAATATAAGTCAAAAGCCAAACATAGCTAGATAACAGTACTTTGTTACTGTAGCAGTAGTTCATACATTATCACCTTGTGCCCAAAGAATGCAGAAAAAACGAGAGAAAAAATTCAAAATAGAAGCAGAAATTAGAAAGAAAAGAGAACAGAAAATAAAATACGAAAAATAAAACCTCTCCTTTTTTATCTCGGATGCATCAACCGAGTTGTTCGACTTGGTATGCTTTATCTCTCCTTTTTTTGCCTTAGAAATTTTTGTTGGATGCTTGTTTGTGATAGATCATTTTTATACTGCTGTAAATGATTTTTCTAGAGATTCTTCTCAAATTTGAAAAGGCTGCGATGCTTCATCTTCAAAGGAATAATGATTCTTTTTCAATTTCGAAGAAAATGAGGTTTTGATTTTTCAAAAAATATTCAATTCGAAGTTTAAACTGAAATCGCATTCTCATTTAGGGCATCGATATTTTCGATATGATAATGGATCGTACGATTTTTGCTAACTGCGATTCAAACTGAATATTGGATCGATAAGGTTGCAATTCAATTTGAATCACGATCTAGATCGTACGATTTTGCGATTTTTGAAATCAATGTACAAAACACACATCAATATCACCAATATAGGTAGGTCTGTCAACGGATACTTTTAGCTGTGGATAGTATCATATCCGCATCCACATCCGAAATAATTTTCGGATATCGAATATCCGCGGATACAGACGGATATGGGATAATTATCCGTTAACGACCGGTAAATCAAGAAATATAAATATAAATTTTAAGTTTAACATAATATTTTTTCAATCCAATTGATTATAAAAGTGTTAAATATAAACAAATATGATAAAAACAAATAGTTTTGAGCGGTCAATAAACATTAAGTGCATATAATATAAACTACTAATTTAATAAAACAATAAATAAATATCTTTTGTTATACTGAAATACACATAATTTATAGTATAATCTTGGCAAAGACCGGATGGATAATTTTCGGATGCGGATGTCTTCGTATCCGCATCCACATCCATTTTTTTGGATGTCTAGATATTTATCCGCTTTTCGGATACGGATGCGGATGGATTTCGGATTTTTGAGTATCCATTGACACCCTAAATATGACATGTTGATTAATTACCAAAAAAGAAAAAGATGTTGTGTACCGCATGATTGTATGATATAAATGCAAAATTAATGCTGCCTAACCTAAATTGATTGAAAGTGTAATTAAGATAACTAATACCTTGTCCTCAAAACTGATCTTAAGTGGGACTGTCCTCCTTTTATGCTTCATGTTATACAATTTCCTTCTTACCATTAGAATTCCAATAAAAGCCGCCGCAATTGAAATAGTCCAAACTGGTTTAATTCTGCAAGCAAAAACTCTTAAAATATCCAAAGGCAACTTCCACCAAATCAATGTTTTCTCTCCATCATTATTAACTGAAACATCATTAGTATTCATTAATACAGATGCATCAATATTTGGTTCTTCGGAATTTTCATTGGTTCTGTCACATTCATTGACATCAACTAATTGTTTAGAATCATCTTCTTGTATCTTTTGAGCGCTAAATTGAGGGTCGGAATCAATTGCATGAATTTCTTCGATTTTTGAACCAATATTACTTGATGGTTCTTCCAATTTTGAAGTTTCTTCATTAAAACATTCTGCAACTTCCTCGGCACTTGTTTCTAATTTTACCTCATCAACATGAAATGGGTGTCTATTTGAAGTTTCCTCAAAACCTAAACCTAAACCTAAATTAAATTCATCATAATTAATTTCAAACGAATCCCCTTTTGAAATTCCTTCCATATCCACTTCGGAATCCAATTCGTTAACAACAAAATAGCCTCCTTTATCGAAGTTATTACTACTAGATTCGATTTCTTCAAGCCCTAATGTTTTATTACCATCATCGTCATTGAAGGGGGCTCCTTTTTCAGTTTCATACCCAAACTCCTTCGAATCCTTCTCAGAAAATCCAAAATCTTCGTTACCCAAATAATCATGAAGAAACTGTGAGGTATCTAGTGAGAAATAATCCGAATGAATGATTTCATTGGTATCGATTAGAGAGTTTGTTTCAGAATCCGAGACGAGTTCCCAGTCTTGCAAATTACCGTGCTGGTCCATCAACAATACTGGAAAAAAGATTGAATTTTCTGGGTTTGATTGGTTGTTAGAAAGCAGAAATGAAGATATAATGAAAAGGGAAAGGGAAAAGTAAAGTGATGCTTATCAGAGAAGATGCCGAGAGGGAAAGAAATGAAAAAGAGAAAAAAAGTGGGAATCAACAAAAGTTTGAGTGGAGTTGGAATGATGGGAGGCGAATGGATTGAGGAGATATGTTGGCCGGTTCACTAGAATTTCTTTCTCCCTAATACGGTGCTTTAACTCTAGCCATGTATTTTTTTCCTCGAATTTAACACACATTCACACTTAAAAGCAAGTGGCCAACAAAATTTGGTGCAGACCACCATTTTCCATCACTGACTTAAGCTGCTTTATTTTCACGAAAACCTTATTAACCAACCCGTGCAACTCCACACACAGTATTAAACTTGAAAATCCAATCAAAATAATACATCATAACCAATGTTGTAAAATTCAGTCTAGGCATCCGTCTGGACGGGACCTAAAAATGAAAAGGGCTTTGAGAATGTTAAATCCTAGTGGCTTTGACAAATTCCAAATGATTTTGAAACAAAGGAGTAATTTTTCTTAAAAATATTTTAAGGTATAGATATTTTAAAATAAAGTTTGAGAGTAAGGTTTTCTTGGGATAGTTCGGGAATAAGATTTGATCTGTTTTGCGGTGATCAGAATAACCTTCTAATTGACAATCAAATATTTGTTTAAACAGGTATGATGGTGCACTTAGTAAATTATCCTCTTTGTCATTGTACAATCGAAACAAGTTCAAACCTGAATGAATCCAAAGCAAGTTGATGATTTTGTTAAAAATTATTTGCCTACAAGTAATTGTTTCCATAATAAATTTGGAAAAGAAGAGATATTTTTTTATTAGCTAGTTTGAGTGTCTCAGGAATGACTGAAAAATAGTAAGAGATGTATTCAGATGTTAAACACTTCTCTTGAGTATTGCCCTTCTTAGTAAAGGGGTACATTGTACCATTTGGTAGCACCCAGTCCCTTGACATCATTTTGGAGTTACTTGGGCTATACATATGTTGTCAAAAGGTTTTGGAAATAAAAATCCGGTATTGTGTTTTTGGATACCTTAAAAGGAGAAGTTTTCAAAATAAAATGATATTTTGAAGATGGATTAATAAATGAAGTTTTAATTATGTTAAATTTAATAAGGGGATTTAATAAACTTTGTTTATTTATACCTTGTCTTTTGATTTTAAAATATAGGATGTAAGGAATTATTTGATGTTATTAGGCTGACTAATAGATATTTTACCTTAGTAGTGTCTAAGAAAAAGAAGAATTTAGGATGGAGTTTGGATATTAGCATCCTACTCTTCTTAGCTACCTACTAGACCAATAGGGTAAAGAGGTTGATTTAGTCGATTTAGTTTCAACACTTAAACTATTATTGGTCTACATCTAAAAGTTAAAATTAATTAGAATTAAAAATCTAATGTTTGTATATACTCTTAGGACGAAGAAGAGTGTTATATAAGTTAATAAATTTTAAAATTGATTCTTATGAAGCACGGTAGGAGGGTAGAAAGTAGTTAAATAGTAAGAATCGTTAGATCAGTGAATGAAGATCATTTCTCTTTTTCACATAGTTCTCGATCCTAGATTTGAGGATATGTTTGGAGGGTTTTATACCATTTCGAATAAGGATATATCACTCAATATTTGACGGCGAGCATTGGTGAGGTTTCTTGCGTGTAACCAAAAGTTGTCTATCATAGTTTATGACTATACAAAGAGAACAGAGGTTTCTATTTTAAAGGCCTGATCAATGTCCGCACTAGGAAGTCGGGTGAGCGATACTAGTTCGGAAGTGAAGTTATGCGTTTGGGTGAGATGATCAAATCAGATTTTATATAGAAATGATCTATGTACATTATATAGACTGATGAATAGTTTAAGTGTTTGTGGGAATTAAGTTGTGGTACAATTTTGGGGACGGAATTCTTTTAAGGGGGAAGAGTGTAACGACCTAAAATTTTATCACTTTGATTTGTGAATATTTTATAAATAAACTATAACTCTTTTAATAACAAATGATGGTAAAATAGATTTTTAATGATCCAGGATTTTTCCACTTTGAAATAGGCTATTTAAATATATTTTATATAATCAATGAATGTATCTTTATTAGTAAGTAAACATGTTTTAATGATTTAATAATGATGATAAAATAGTTTTCAAAATTCGTTTACCAATATAGATGGTTCAAATAAAAATAGAAATTGTGACCCAAGAACGTTTTTTGAAATTTCGATTTTCGACACCAGTAAGCCGTTGGGAACATTGTGCACACTTGATGCAACATGCACACCTTTACACGTGTAAGGATTAGTATTAATTAAGCATATTTATGTGTGTTAACTTATATACATATTTATACATAAGCATGGATGTGACAAATTATGTTATAAAGGGCATATGTATACATCTAAACACACTTATATGCATACAAATCACATTCATATCTTTAGTAGACACACATGAAAGCACTAGCATGATTCAAGGCATGAAAGGGGATGATAATGTGTACAAGTGATGGGAGGGAGGCATGGAGTGCATGCATATGTATATATTTAATTATAAGCACTTTATATTTTCAAAATATGTTCCTAAGCCTATAAATACTCCTTCCATTTCATAATTTTCATTTTACAATCCTCTTCTCTATTTTCAAATTCCTAAAATCTTGAAAATATATTTTTATGGCTTCTTTTCATAAAATTTGAAGAAAGAAAAATCACTTCTTTTTACTCAAGATCTCTTCTTTAGTCCACTAAACCACTTCTACATATACTACAGCCTCTTCTCTTTCAAGTTGCAAGCCCATCCACCCTAAAACATCCATGGTTGAGCCCAAATTCTCCAAGGCCGAGCCTATTTTGGGTGTAGGCATCCAACGACTTCATTTTTGAAAAGTACTAGCTTGTATTCAAGTTCGGTAGAAGTTTGCCTTATTTAGTGAAAGTTTGTTGAGTAAAATCTACGATTTTAATACTCAAGCTACTAACTTTTTAAAGTTGTAAAATTTATGAGCTAAAATGTTGCTTATGTATGTGGTAATGTTATATGTTGTGTATGCGTGCATATTTGTTGATTTGGTGTTGATTGCTGATGCCAAAGTTTGAGTAGAAGATAAAGATTATAACTTGAATATTAGAAAGGTTAGTATTGTGAAGTAATACATTGTTTATGATGGTGCTATAATGTTATGATGTGATATTATGTTGGAATGTTGTACGTGGGATCATGACACAAAGGTAGCGATTTGCTAACCAAAAGCAACGTAGAAATCCGCTTTTTGTCAAAAATTTGATTTTTCTTTCAAAGTGAAAAGTTTTCAAGTTTAAAACATTGTTTTGGTTTCAAAGGTTTATTTTCATATTTCAAAGAGGATAAGAGTTCAAAATGGGAAGTTTTAAAAGTTAGAAAAGGAAGTTTCAAGTTTTTGAAAATTACGGGTCCGTATAGCGATAGTCGCTATATGCGCAACTTGAAAAATCTAACTATTTTTCTAATCTAAACTTGTTTTAATTTAAAATTAATTTAGAAAATATTTTCTAACTTTAATTTAGTAATTAGAGAATAATTATTTAATTAATTTTTTATTTAATGATTATTTAATTGGTTAATTAATTAATAAAGGTAATTAGTACTTAATCATTTGTTAATATTTGTTTTTAAACTTAAATGCTAATCAATTAAGTTAATCGTGATTTGTTACTTAATTAAATTTAACTATTAATTAACTATTTATTTAAGATAATTAATATTTAATTTTTATTTTTATTTTAATTAGGGGATTTATTTAATTAATCTTTGATTAAAGTTAATTATGTTCTAATAAGGTTTAATTACAGTTTAATTACTTTTTGTTAGAGTTCAATTACTATCAAACAAGGATTTGATTCTCATTTAAAAGGGTTTTAATTTATTTTAAAATTGCTTGAGTTTAAGTAATAAGTTTTGTATAAAACTGTTTTCTTTTCGAATTTTTTTTAAATCAAGGGATTTCCATGTCTCTTACCTTTAAGTAACTTCATATGGTTAGGAAAACTTAATGACATCTATTAGCAGAACAAAACACCATTCTGTTATTATAATTAACTTGGACATTTACTTAAGTTGATTGATTGTTATGTGTTGATCCCTTATATACATGTTGTTATGTGATGCCATGCTAAAATGGATAAGTAAAACCAAATTATAAGCACCCTTGTAGTCATTACACCTCCATTTGATTTCGTAAGGATAAATATTTCATTTTTTTTGAAATGGTTTCAAAGTTATTTCAATTTGAACAAGATATTTAAAGGATGAGTTGGCAAATGGTTTTGCTAAAGATGTTTAACTAATGGGAATGGTTTTCCATGTTAGATTTCAAAAATAAAGGAGATTTATAAAATGGTTTTTCTTATTAAAGAAAGCTAATCTGATTTAGAGTTATTTAAAAAGTTATTTAAACGGGAAAGGTTTGTAAAGAACTTATATAAATGATTTTCAATATTTATAAAAGGGTTTTATAAATGAATTTGGAAGTTGGAAAGTATTTTGAAATCAATTTGGATTCAAGTAAAAGAGATTTCATAAATGAAATAGATATTAAAAGAAGTATTAGAAAATTTTGAGTCTGGATTTCTCTAAACTATCCTTTTAAAAATGGTGGTATGTAACATCCTTTCCACACTTAATACCGATGGAATTGTGTTTTGGGTTGTCCTTATCTCCAATTTAAACAGCATTTGTTTAATCCTTCTTAACATGATTTGGAAGTAAGAAATTATTCGCAAATGTTTTGTAAATATACTTATGTCATAGAGATAAGTATATGAATGTTTTAGACAAACGTTTTGAAAGAGATTTATTAAATAAAAATTTGTTTTGAGGCTTAGTGGTTGCTGTGGATAAATAAATCTCAAATGGAATTGATTGTTGTTTGTTTATTTGATAGTTAAATAAACAACTATCAAACATGAACCTAAAACATAATTTTGGAAATATCTAGGAGAAACACGTAGGTTATGTGGCATAGTCATCCCCGACGATGCTGTACTATGCGTATAAATCTCGTTTCGCTCTCCTAGGACAAATGACAAGATAATCCGTCCACAATTAGATGGTGGTCTCTGTTCTTATCTTTGACTGTTTATTTCCTAAAGAACCAGGATTGAGTTTACTGGAAATTATCGAAAGTTGTTTCGAAGAGACCATGATCGGATCTGTTATCCAAAAACCATTTGATCCAACTCAAGCGTTTCGAAGTGAAGAAATCTTAAAGATGATGGAATTGAAGATGGAGTTCTCGAGCGTTTCGTTTAGTCCCAAAACGAACTTGTATTGATGAATTCTGGTATTACATTATTGCCTGGAGGGCATTGTTAGCATTCCAAGTAGGAAGTGCTATATAAAAGGTAAAACGTAGCCTCAAGTCTCATCAACCGGAAATAATTCAAACAAGGAAGATGCAGTAGGGCTAAGTGGGTCGCTTCCATTAGGGTATCATCATTCCTATCAAGAGTCATTATATGGAATCCATTCTCTAATAAGCACCATACGGACTTAGTTGTGCCCAGCTCTGTTGAAACATGTGATGCAAGCATTTCAGCTATATTCATATTTTACTCCGAACCCTAAACATTATTATAGTATCAATAGATTTTATATACAAATGTTTTGGTTATCATAAGGTAAAAAACCCTCCATGTTTATGTGCAACATGGTCCTATGTGATGCCTTTGATTTAAAGGTTTTTATGAGGTTAAAGATTTATGCTTTAATCACACCAGATCTTTGTCTGATCCGGGGTTTATTTTCTCTTTTTCTAAACTCTTAGGTGCTTAAATTTAAATAGGAAGCCAAATAGTTCATGTTTTCCCGTAGATTTATCTTGGAGGAGTTTGTATGATGAGGCTTCATGATAGCTAATTATTACCTTGTTTTCCATTGTATTATATGTAAATTGTATTTTTTCGGTAGGAACAGGCTGTTATAACTGTTCTAGGTAGAATTTGCATTGGTATGACTCTGATGTAACATTTTGAAATGACTTTGTAATATATTATATTGAGTAATATATATTGTTCCGTTGCATTGTGAGATTCTATGTTGTTTAGTTCTTCTCTTCTACCTTTTCTTTCTTTTTCTTTGACCCTTAATAGCTCGTCTTTTGGGGGTAAGAAAGGAGGATCGTTACATCTATGATCATATCATGCTCAACCATTAAGTAAAAGAAATTGAAGACAATTTTTTATTTTAAAATCATTTTAATGCATGAAACATATTTTTAGACACATAAATATATACATATACATATTTATACTATATATATAAGCAAATATACTTTTGGCAAGATTTGATAAAATAAATATTTTTTAAATGTTATATGTGTGTGTGTGCGCGCGCCTCTGTGTGCATGTATGTATATGTATATGTATATGTATATACACACACTACGCAAAATTGTATAAAAAAATTAATTTTAAATAAGTTTTCAGTTAATGTACATGCATACATATGTATATGTATGTGTGTGTATGCGCCTGTGTTTTGTGTAAATATAAAAAAAAGTTTGCAATTTCTTATTTAAAATTATATATGTATATATATATATATTAAAATATCCATTTGGAATATCTATAAAAAAATAATTTTTTGGAATCCGATTAATGTGTTAAAATATTATATATATATATATAATTATAATTACTTTTCCAAATCAAGAATGTTTAAGTTTATATTTTGAATTATTCAAGCTTTTAATTTCGGTTGAAATTTAACCAAAATTTTTTTTAGTGCTTGCAACCGAAGTATTTAAAAAACTATTTTTTTATAAGTCAATATACTTAAATTTGAATTTTAAAACTTGTATATACACAAATGAGAGAGGAGCTAGATGATTATCTACCTTAGCATTCTTATTTCCACTGTATTACTATATTTCATATATCAGCATTATGAGAACAGGCGGTTATAAATGTCCAGACTGATGTTAGTGCTTAGGTTTTGTAACTCTGACATTCCTGTGTTTAAAGTAACCATGATATTATATATTATCGTTCTGTTGTGAGACTATGATATTGTGTTTTTTCTTTCTTATTCTATTGTATTTTTTATTTTACCCTAAATTTCTATTTTTCGGCACTTGGATGTTTAGAACATGAATACCATGGATGCCTTTAGTATCGACATTAGAGGGTCGAAAAGTCAAGTCGTTATAACACACACACACTAATAGCCAAAATAAAAAATTCATATGTGTATAATAATTTTCTTATACGAAGTGAAATCATTTTAATTATTATATATTTCATATATGTTTCAAATATGTGTTTATAACTTATTATTAAAGCTAAAATTTTAAAATATTTTTAATAGTTTAAGTAACATGTATATTTCGGTGTCATACTTATATTATGAATAAGAACATAATAAAATATTAGATGCAAACTAAAATAAATTAATAAAGTAATTTTTATTTTAAGTAAATAAATTTCTTTTAAATATTAATAATAAATAAATATTTTAATTGGACTGATTAGTTAAAATATTTTAAATCTTTTTTATTAATCAGAATACTAAATATGATTTAGCATAATCAAAATATTATTAACACAAACACAAAATAAAGATCTTGTGCAATTTGATAGAAGGATTTTGTAAATTCGCCCTCTTAACTCCAATGCCAATGCACCCGATCCAACCGAATCATTAACCCGGAATTGACTCTATACATCAAGCATGTCCATAATTAATTCCAAATACATCAAAAGTCTAGTGGTGTTAAACAAAATTAACTATATGCATAGAATATACAATACCGAAACCCTACGCCGTCACCGTCGTCATCATCATAATCATCGGTTAAGTTAGAAAAAACATCATTTGCATAACCTAAACGAGAAAGAGCAATAACATGAAAAGCAACTAATTTAGCCATAAGCTGGGTAATTTGGGTTATGACTGTTGTTGGTGATCTCCATAAATCTCACATACGATTTGGCTATAAACTAATGCCATGCATGAAAAAGAAGCTAGGTAATATATGATAGAGTTAATGGTATGCACTAAGATCAATTATGTACTTTGTTACATATATCTAACTCGATAGTCAATCTTGTTTGAAACAAAGGGTATTTTCTTTCTATTATATACTTGATATGATGTGTTATATTAATTACATAATTTAACTAAAAGTATATTTAATAGAAAATTCATAAATGGTATTTTTGTGATAGAAGTTACAAAGTGTTGTAACTATTAATAATTTACCACAATAAAAATAAATATATCATTTTAAATGTTCCTAGTCGAGATGTATCGAGACTGAAAATCGACACATCCGTTAAGACTAGAGTGCGTAATATTCTGGAAATGTTGGTCAGTTTATTACTCATAGCTGCTACGACAACAAAAGTATTACGTACTGATAGTTTTTGGATAACTGTGGAGTGACTCATTCACTAATTTTCTGTTGGCTAATATAACTAAGGTCAAACAAAAAATATCGATGTGACAAAATTACACAGTTCTCTTGACTTGAAAATACTATTGATCTTTAATGTGGAAGCTCTACTTTAAATATAGTTA
The DNA here is from genome assembly GCA_030765085.1 of Allium cepa. Classification (NCBI taxonomy): domain Eukaryota; kingdom Viridiplantae; phylum Streptophyta; class Magnoliopsida; order Asparagales; family Amaryllidaceae; genus Allium; species Allium cepa. Next base: position 179,219,028 of record CM060930.1, read on the forward strand.
AATCATGGCACGACATCCATCGGACGACTATAGTTAGGTCGAGTGGAAGCATTGGAAGTGAAACACTATTCAAGAGATGATTCATCTTCTCAGTTGTATAAGGTTTGTATCACGGTCGACTGAAATCAACTCAAAGTCAAAGTCTTCGGCCAGAGCATTTCGGTTAATAATAATTGTTGTTATTGAACCCAAGAACTTTGTGTTTGAACTACAGAGTTGAATATGGACAATATTGAAACTTTGACCATTACCAAATTCCATAAGTCCAAAGTGATATAGTTTTGACAAAGAGAATTGGTGTAACTATTAGTCACAATTGGGTAATGCTTAATAAAGTAAAATTGGTTTTTACCAAAACCAAGTAAGCGGTAAATTTGGCCAAAATGCCACACTGCTTGCTAAGTGACGTGTGAACATTATATTCCAATCGTTCAATATTAATCGCTGATCAGATTTACACCTAAAAAGTCACATGACTGAATCGTTGAATATTCACTGACCACATGATGCAGTTAGTTTATAATTGTTATCAATTAATTAAATTAACTAATAATTATGAAATACTAATTATAAAAATTTATTTTGATTTGATGAACAAATATCATAAATGTATTTATAATAGTTGTAAATATACTAATCGAAGTACGATCTAGATACGCATTTAAATTGGATTTAAATGCAACATATCTTGTTTGGGCTTTAAATGGGTTTAAAGCTCATATAAGGGAGGGTTGGTTCGGCTATAATGGAGAATAATGGATAGCCATATGATGGTTAAAGGCGCTAGGGCCGAATGGATAAGAGGAAAGAAAGAGTAAGAGAGAAATGTGGACCTTGCCTAACTTCTGTCTACATTTTTTTTCTCTATAAAACCATCTCTACCCACTTTCTTTTTAAAAAATTTTGAGTCTTCTAGCCCTCTTAGATCTATTCAAATTCTTCACCCTCCGCCACCATTGTCCAAGCACAAATCAAATAAAATTAAACACTATTAGCCGTTGGTCTGCAATTCAGAAGATAGCACATTCAGAATTGGAATTTGATTCAGGGGTTTGTTTCAACGCTTTAAGGTGTAATACTTTGGCATTGTGAAAGGTAAGTATCTGATCTATGATTATATCTTAATATTTAGATAATTTATATACCATACATTGTTTTATTAGTTAGGTGACGATTCTAGTATATTAGTATAGCGTCACATTCAAGATGGTTATTTGTTTATATGCTTATATATATGTAAATAGATAAAAAAAAGTTTGATATATATATATATACCATGATGCTCACGACTTAAGATAAAAAAGAAATTTATTTTTTATTATTAAATGAATTTAGTATACATTATTTAAATAACATAAACTCTATAATTGAAATACAAAACTTTATACTACACGAAATAGGTTTTAAAATTCCATATAAATAGTTTTATAACTAATGTGATATCGGCATAAAAAATAATTGTTAATATACATATATATATATTAATAAATAATATTTAATTCAAATCTGTTAAATAAATCTTTAAATAATTAATTATATCATATAATTATAATTTAAATTTTGTAAAATTATTTGTACACGTAATATACTTCGAATGTAAAAAAATAATTTATATATATATATTAATTAAAAATTAATATAAATGCTGAAAGTTAAAATTTAATTTTATATTTGCTTTTAAATTACAAAATATATTTTGAAATATATAAAAGCTGAAATATCATCTATTTTTTTAAATATTAAAAACACAATTACAAATTTGAAACATATTTTTATATATAATATTATTATTTTATTTCAAATCGAAAATTTTAAATTAAATTTTAGAAAATAAAGTAAATAAAAATCTAACTTTTCCCTGAGCAGTATTAGGTAAGTATACATATATCTTTTAATATATATGTATTATATGTATATATATATTTCATATATTTATATATATATATATATGCATATATTATTAAACTATTTATATGAATATATATGTGTGTGTTACACACAAAAAATACAAAATTAGTTTTGTTTTAAAACTAAATAAATAATTAAATTTTATAATATACTTTAAATGTTTTGTATACATAATTTTATACAATCATATATATATACATACATACATGTATTTTATAAATTCCATATATACATACATACATGTATTTTATAAATTCCATATATATATATATAATCATTCAAAATAAAGTATAAATTTACACACACACACACATAACACATATATTTGTAATATTTTATATACAAAAATTAAAGTATAAAAACATACATTTGGGTGATCTATTTGTATACTACATAGCTAACATGTCCGCTGCACTGTAGATCTTAACATTTATACACGGATGTGTTACATTTTGCATGGTTTGTTATATTACACATGCGCACACATATATATGTGTATATAATACATGCATATGTTATGCTAATACATAAAATAAAATTATATTTTAAATTTAAATAAAATAATGATTTTATTTAAAAGAAATTTGAAAATGTTCTAAATGAATTAGACTTCGTAGGCCCAATAAAGATCCAAAACTGTAAAAATATTTGAAATTCATCGTTTCTTCTACTATGGACTGGCCAGTTCCAACAATGGTATTGGAGCCCCATAACCTATATGGTTAAAATTAATCATGTTGGAGTTAACTATTAAGCTCATAGCCTAGATAGTATGGTATCAAGAAAGGTAGTGTCGAAGGATTGAATTTGGGTAACACAACAAGAATAACGTCAAATTCTGAAGTAGAAAGCCATCGATAGCCATCGATAACCAACGGAATAGCCTACGCGCTTCCGACTCTTTTCGATGGAATCAACCATGGCTTTCCGACGGCTTCCTACGGCTATTAGCGATAGTTGTCCGACGATTGACGGTGTACACGTGGCCACGACCCTTACCAATATTCTATCGATAGTCCCCACCCTCCGTTTGAATATTATGACCAGATATCCATCTCTATCCGTCGAAAGCCGTCGGTAATCTGGGTGTTTTTTTCTTCCCAACAGCCATTAGATTCTCATACAATCCATGTATATCAATATATATCATAGATCCATTTTTCGGGTATATATATAAGCTAAAATCGCATTTATACCAACAACAATATTAACAACGAATCAAGTTCAAACAATCCAACAAACATAAAATCAAACATCCAACATCTCCACAAAATGTACCAAGCATATCCAAATAACATCAAACATCCAACATCTCTACAAAATGTATCAAACATACCCAAGTCAACATAAAACTTCCAACCTCTCATCAATGTGTATCAAACATAACAAAACATGTCATACTCACCATCTCCAGGTGCATGTATACAATGTTCAAACACAAAATAGCGTACCTATCAAGACTCGTCCTCGCCTTCGGAAGCACCCGACGACGAAAGGAATGTCCAATGCTACTGCACATACACTGCTAAGCGCTGTTTCAACTATGCCATCTCCATAGCTCGAAGACGGTCTTTGACGCAGCGGATTAATCAAAACAAACTTCAATTGATGAAATGTAGCAATCGGTGATTTGAAAATACTGCAATGCCCAAATTCGTTGATCCAAAGATACCGAATTCTAGCTATCTCAAACACGTTGATAGCGCACTATACCGTGTTCAAAGATCTACGATTCTTCGCACGTTGATCTAGCGCACTAGATTCCGTGAATCGGCTTCTACGATCGTTGAATCGAGCGCACTCGATTAACCGAAAGAGGAGATAGGAGATTACACTCAACTACCAATTGGAGAAGAAAGCACAAAGCAATCAACAAGAAATTTTATTTCAAAAATCAACCTCTCAAAATGTACAACACACGCGTATTTATAGGAGTTACAATACCATAAACTGACAACACTTAGGTCGGCACCGACTTATGATCCAGCTTAGGTCGGCAGCGACCTAACGACCCAGACACACGACCTATACAAACATATATACAGACCGACTCAATCAAACGCGACTTAAGATAGGTCGTCAACGACCTAACCTTTACAACATCAAACGACTTAAGAATATGGCGACTCAACATATTACAGCACAGTACACCACCTATACTAGGTCGTTGCCGACTTATCGGACAACACAGAATTACCATCACGCGACCTAAACGAGACCGACTTAAGAACATAACAACTCAACATCATATACGATTCAATGAATTACAACACCACACCTTCGACCGACTCATCTTCATGCCGACCTACGACTTACGACTCATCTTGGTTAAGTCGGCACGTCATAACTCGGGACTCTTTAGGTCGCAGATGACCTAAAGTGGCTTCATTAACTCGCAGTTTATCCTCCTTAGGTCGGGGTCGACCTAAAATATGCTTTGGTTCCTGTAACTCGTTGCCTTTTATCTCATTAAGTCGTAAACGACTTAGAGTGTCTCTGTTAGCTCGTGAGCAGTGTTCTTTAGGTTGGCAACGACTTAAAACTTCCCAACGACCTAACTCCCAAACTTCTTCCACACGACCTAGAGCGATGTTAACTCGTGGCCGACCCAAATTCCTTTCTTTAGGTCGTTGCTCTTCATCCTTAAGTCGTATCTCTACTTCACGAGTCCCGTTAGGTCGTAGATCACTATTGTTAGGTCGTGAATGACCTAAAATTTCTCTCTTAGGTCGTGAGCGACCTAAGACTTGTGAATTTCCAGAAATTTCAGATTGTGCTGCATCATCCTCCCCTGGTTGAGAAAAATTCGACCTCGAATTTGTAAATTCCTTCACCTCAGATTGTTCATCCCCATAATATGGTATAAGGTGCTTAACATTGAACACGTCAGAAATGTATACGTCCTCCGGTAGCTTCAACTTATAAGCATTCTCATTGATCCGTTTCACAACTTCTACAGGTCCAAATTTTCTGGATTTCAACTTATTATAAGTGCCCACTGGAAAACGATCCCTTGTTAACACAGCATACACCAAATCGCCTTCGTTAAATTCAACATTTCGTCGCTTCAAATCTGCAGACTTCTTATACTTCTCATTCGACTTTTCCAATCGTTCCTGAACGATCTTGTGGCATTCCGTCAACCCTTCAACAAAATCAGCAGCTCGTTTAACTGTCTCTTTCGATTGTGGTACCACCGCTAAGTCCAACGGTCCCCTGGGTAAATTTGAATAAACAATCTGAAATGGACTGAATCCCGTACTGCGATTCATGGCATGATTATGAGCAAATTCTGCTTGGCATAATTTCATATCCCAACTTCTCAAATTATCCTGTACAAGACATCGCAACAAATTTCCCAATGACCTGTTTACAACTTCTGTCTGTCCATCAGTTTGCGGATGATAAGCACTACTGAATTTCAGCTTTGTTCCCACCATTTTCCACAAACTTACCCAAAAGTGACTCAGAAAATGAGTATCTCTATCCGACACAATAGACTCTGGTAATCCATGAAGTCGATAGATCTCCTTGAAAAATAACTGAGCAACACGAATAGCATCCGTCGTCTTCTTGCAAGCAATAAAATGTGCCATTTTAGAAAATCTGTCCACCACAACAAATATAGAATCATTTCCCCGTTGAGTTCTAGGCAAACCCAAAACGAAATCCATGCTAATATCAACCCACGGCTTAGATGGTACAGGCAACGGCATATACAACCCTGCATTCGTCGCTGTTCCCTTTGACACCTGGCAAATATGGCATCTCTCCACGAATCTTTCAACCTCTTTCCTCATCGACGGCCAAAAGTAAGACTGTGAAATCATTTGCAAGGTACGATCACGGCCAACATGTCCTTCCTCGTGCAACTCCTTGATAATTTTCAATCTCAAACTACAATCTGGAATACATAATTGATTTCCTTTGAACAAGAATCCATCAACCATCAGAAATTCATCCGAACTTCCATCCTTAACTTTCTCAACAAACTTTGCAAAGTAAGGATCCTCCCCAAACAATTCTGGCAACATTTCAAACCCTGTCACTTCAACCTTCATTGTCGTTAATAAATGACTCCTCCTACTCAAAGCATCAGCTACCCGGTTCGTCACCCCCGATTTGTGTTTAACAACAAAGGTAAACTGCTGTAAATATGCTATCCACGATGCATGTCTCGCTGAAATCTTATCCTGCCCCTGTAAATGCTTCAAAGCTTCATGATCAGTGTACAAAACAAATTCCTTCTGAAACAGATAATGCCTCCAATGCTTAACAGCTTGTACAACAGCATAAAATTTGACGTCATATGTACTGTATCTCATCTTTGCCCCTGACAACTTTTCACGAAATATGCAATAGGTCTCCCTTGTTGACTCAACACTCCTCCAATCCCACCCTTTGATGCATCAGTGTGTAGCTCAAACAACAACTGAAAATTAGGTAAAACAAGAATTGGCGCTGTCGTCAACAGTTCTTTGATTCGTTCAAAAGCAACTCCCGCTTCCTCTGACCATACAAACTGTTTCCCCTTCATGCAATCAGTAACTGGAGCCATCACGCTACTGAAGTGTGGAATAAATCTCCGGTAGAATGACGCTAGCCCATGAAAACTTCTTACTTCCGTAATTGTCTTTGGCCGTGGCCAATTCCTGACTGCTTCAACGTTATTCTGATCAACTTGAATACCTTCCTCCGAAACAACATACCCCAGAAATAAAACACTTCTTGTCATAAACACACATTTCTTCGTAGCAGCATAAAATTGTTCCTCACGAAGAATAATCAACACTTCGCTCAAATGTAGAACATGCTCCTCCATACTCCTGCTATATATCAGAATATCATCGAAATAAACCACCACGAACTTCCCAATGAATGGTCTAAAGATTTGATTCATCACCCGCATGAATGTACTAGGTGCATTTGATAAACCAAATGGCATAACCAACCATTCGTATAACCCCTCTCTTGTCTTAAACGCTGTCTTCCACTCGTCTCCAGGTCTAATTCGAATCTGGTGATAACCACTCTTCAAATCAATCTTCGAAAAGATAGTTGCCCCACTCAACTGATCCAACAAATCATCCAACCTCGGCATAGGAAATCTGTAACGAACAGTAATCTTGTTCAAAGCTCTACTATCGGTACACATTCTCCATGTTCCATCCTTCTTCGGCACCAACAAAGCTGGCACAGCACAAGGACTCAAGCTTTCCTGAACACGTCCCTGTTCTAACAACTCTTCCACCTGCCTTCGTAACTCTTCATGTTCCTTCGGACTCATTCGGTAATGTGGTCTATGTGGTAATACGGCTCCTGGAACAAGATCGATTTGATGTTGAATGTCTCTCAATGGTGGTAACTCCTTAGGCAACTCCTCTGGAAATACATCTTCAAACTCTTTCAAAACCGGCTTTGTTTCTTCAGGAATTTCAACCTCTTCACTGCTCTCTCGCCCAATCAACAAATAGACTTCAGCCTCCTCTTCAACTTCTTTAACAAACTCCTTCAAAGTCAACAGAGTTTTCAATTCCTCAATCTCCTCTAGCTTGCTCTCCTTCTGTTGTTGCTTCTTGGGAACCAAAGTGATTTTAGTACCCTCGAACATGAAACTGTAGCTATTGGCACGACCATCATGTTGAACTGATCTATCAAACTGCCACGGTCTGCCCAACAACAGATGACATACGTCCATGTCTACAACGTCACACCAAATTTCATCTTTGTACTTCTTCCCAATAGAAAAATTCACACAAGCCCTTCGACACACCTTCACTTCACCACCCTTCCTTAACCATGCTAGCTTGTACGGTTTAGGATGTTTCTCAGTTTTCAAGTTCAACTTCTTCACAGCCTCGGTAGAAATAATATTATCGCAACTTCCAGCATCAATAATGAACTTGCAAACTTTTCCTAGAATAGTGCATGTCGACTGAAATATGTTACTTCTCAACCAACTACAATCCTCCTCTTGCTTTGGTGTAAGACATGACCTCCTCATCATAAGATTACAACCTTCATCTCCAGATAATTCTTCTTCCTCCTCAACATAAGGGGTATTTGAACATTCTGCCTCCTCACCATCATCCTCAATCTCAACAACCATTGCTCTCTTCTTCGGCTTCGGACATTCATTGCTTTTATGACCCAACTCCTGGCAATTGTAACATTTGAAACCACTGTTAACCTTCGTCTTCTCAGCCTCCTTCACCACTGGCTTATTGACAGGTTTAGGTACATTAGAACCTCCACTAACACCCCTTGCTTGATTATTGGAATTAGTAAACACACCACCTCCACGTCTTCCTTGCTTCTCCCAAGCCAACGCTTTCTGATGTGCATCTGCCACTGATCTAGGATCAAACATATTAACCATATCCTGAATCTGCATTCTCAATCCCCCAATGAATCTAGCAGTTAACTGTTCTTCCGTTTCCATGATATCATTCCTGGCAATGAGTTGGTAAAATTCGTCAGCATAATCACTAACAGACTTCGTCCCTTGCCTCAGATTCTGCAATCTCTGGTACATAAGTGATTGATAGTTGTATGGTAAGAATGTAGCTCGCATCAGTTTCTTCATCTTCTCCCAAGATTCTATCTTTGACTTCCCCATTCGTTCACGAGTAAGTTTAGTTTGCTGCCACCATGCCAAAGCTCTTCCCCTCAGCCTTGTAGCAACTAACTTCACCCTTCGATTCTCCGGAACCTCCATGAAATCAAAGATTTCCTCCACATTAGATAACCAATCTAAGAATTCTTCAGCTACCATCCCTCCTTTAAACTCCAGAATCTCCATCTTCATTCCCGATTCCCAACATCGATCATCATCAATAACCCGATACTGACGTTGTCCCTGATCTCGGTCTCTGAAGTGAATACTTCCCCTCTCACCATCAAACTCCTCATCAAAGTCTGACGCATATCTTTGTCTTTCACGCTCTCCAGCATCTCTACCACCACTCCTACTACCAACATCCCGTCTATCATGATCATCAACATTCCTCCTACTTCGTTCATCAATACTCCTAGGCTCTTGACTTTCTCTCCTCTCCCGTTCTGAATGTGATGACACTCTACTACCCCCACGGATGGATTCAGGTGAATTTCTTCTTCTACTTTGATTCATATCAATCATAAGCTTCTCCAACCTACCAATGCCTTCATCAATCTTCTCATGCATACGTTGCTCCATTTGATCGGCTTCTTCTCTTCGATACAAAGCTTCAACATTTTGATGGCGGTTAGCTCTCCTTGGCGGCATGATTGCATCAACACAACACTTCAACAAAACAACAATAAGTCACGGCTCAACCTTCAAACAACTTCACTAGGCTCGGCTACTTTCCAAGTATACACGGCCTAACTTCAAATTCAAACACTTCTCCAAATCTAGATCCAAAATGAGATAGATTAAAAGTTCTCCTCTCGTTGCAACTTCAAGATGAACACGATGAACAACTTCAAACTTCAACTTCAAATACTTGGCTCCAAGACTCAACTTAGCTATGATTGGCTAAGTATGGCTCTGATACCAAAACTGATGCAGCGGATTAATCAAAACAAACTTCAATTGATGAAATGTAGCAATCGGTGATTTGAAAATACTGCAATGCCCAAATTCGTTGATCCAAAGATACCGAATTCTAGCTATCTCAAACACGTTGATAGCGCACTATACCGTGTTCAAAGATCTACGATTCTTCGCACGTTGATCTAGCGCACTAGATTCCGTGAATCGGCTTCTACGATCTTTGAATCGAGCGCACTCGATTAACCGAAAGAGGAGATAGGAGATTACACTCAACTACCAATTGGAGAAGAAAGCACAAAGCAATCAACAAGAAATTTTATTTCAAAAATCAACCTCTCAAAATGTACAACACACGCGTATTTATAGGAGTTACAATACCATAAACTGACAACACTTAGGTCGGCACCGACTTATGATCCAGCTTAGGTCGGCAGCGACCTAACGACCCAGACACACGACCTATACAAACATATATACAGACCGACTCAATCAAACGCGACTTAAGATAGGTCGTCAACGACCTAACCTTTACAACATCAAACGACTTAAGAATATGGCACTCAACATATTACAGCACAGTACACCACCTATACTAGGTCGTTGCCGACTTATCGGACAACACAGAATTACCATCACGCGACCTAAACGAGACCGACTTAAGAACATAACAACTCAACATCATATACGACTCAATGAATTACAACACCACACCTTCGACCGACTCATCTTCATGCCGACCTACGACTTACGACTCATCTTGGTTAAGTCGGCACGTCATAACTCGGGACTCTTTAGGTCGCAGATGACCTAAAGTGGCTTCATTAACTCGCAGTTTCTCCTCCTTAGGTCGGGGTCGACCTAAAATATGCTTTGGTTCCTGTAACTCGTTGCCTTTTATCTCGTTAAGTCGTAAACGACTTAGAGTGTCTCTGTTAGCTCGTGAGCAGTGTTCTTTAGGTTGGCAACGACTTAAAACTTCCCAACGACCTAACTCCCAAACTTCTTCCACACGACCTAGAGCGATGTTAACTCGTGGCCGACCCAAATTCCTTTCTTTAGGTCGTTGCTCTTCATCCTTAAGTCGTATCTCTACTTCACGAGTCCCGTTAGGTCGTAGATCACTATTGTTAGGTCGTGAACGACCTAAAATTTCTCTCTTAGGTCGTGAGCGACCTAAGACTTGTGAATTTCCAGAAATTTCAGATTGTGCTGCATCAGTCTTTCTCCTGTAGATGTGCAACCATGGCTCTTAACTCTACAATCTCTGCTTTGTCCTAAGTTTTTCGATACGCTTTCTGGAAGGTCCTAGCCTGCAAATAGAAATAAGTTGTTATAGAACTTACGTAACTTTTATAAAAATTGTGCAAATTTTATAAGATAGTTTATTTTTATGAATTATTGCTTGATTCCCAAAGTCAAAATGCCTACATTGCGATGTCGGTTCCATGATAGAGTCAAAAATAACATCCTCCTTATCACCCATCAACTCATCCCATCCCGTTCCCTCCAGCATCTATGCTCATGCTTCCTGAAATTTTTCCTACAATGCAAAAGAAAACACAATTGAAATTTACACAACATTATTCTAATCCTTTATTACTAACTACTTAGACTGATCAATATTAATAATTTAAAATTCAAAATATGCTTACATACGAAGCGGTTGTTTTATCCTCGTCCTCCCATGCATACATAAGCTTGCCAGCTTCATCTGTCTGCTTGATGGTATGAGTATGAGCAAATACATCCATATATGAGATGGACCTCCACGCGTTCTTTCCTAAAATAATTAATATATATGTATTACCGTTGTAATATCTGTTTATTAATAACTTATAACTTAAAATATACAAATATAATAGTTATTTATAATTGAAATTAATAAATTTACCAGATCCTTACAATGATGCTAGATTGACTTGAAACCACGACGATGTGTGACCGGCTTCTTATTTCTATTCGTGGAGTTTCTCTCTGACTCCGCCTACAAATTTAAATTGGACACAATATTTTACAACTGTAAAACAAATTTAAGTGATATATGATAGACTTACATTAAATTCATCGTTGTTCCACCAAGCAACCAAAGCGCCGATCCAGTTAGGCTTCTTCACTGCTTTCCTAATCCCAAACATGGTGTCTCGGTAATCCTTAGCAATTTTTGAACTTTAATAGCGCTGGCAAAGGGGAATGTTAGCTTTCTAAAAGTATACCGCCCTTGCAAGAAGCGAACAAACGTTTTTTTAAAATATTATATGTTTCAACTCCTTCGTACCATAATGTTTCAGTTCTTCAATCAACGGTTGTAAATAAACATCAATTCCTTATGTCGGATCATCAGAGCCGGAGACGAAGATTGTGAGAAACATATACGGAGTTTTCATACACATCTATGGCTAACATTACGACTCTCCACTGCAAAAGCGGGATATTCCTTATCAAAATGCTTCCATACCCCTCCATCAGTTGGGTGTGTTAACTTACATTCCTCCTATGTTCTCACACTATGTCATCTCATATGATGCACCGTTATGGAAGATGCATATAGCCTTTGAAGGCTAAGAGTTATAGGTAAGTAATGCATATGCTCGTATGGAGCTTCTTTCCCTTCTTTTTTCTTAGTTTGTATCTTTTCTGGTTACATATTCTACAGTTTGTAAGGTTGATGTCTTCTTTTCAAAACAACATGCAACCATTCAAACATGTATCTATGATACGTCAAACTAAAAGCAGATATAAATTTTTTTTACTTCATAATGATTTTTTTCATATTAAATTATTGGGTGGCATATGTCATTTAGTAACTTGTACAACAGCTGTAAATTCGGCTTCCATGAAGTTGTATTTAGATTCCATCGCAATGTATTCTGTAGTTATTAATAATCGAGTGTCGCTTATATAGCCAACCCAAAGGGGCTTCTTAACAACATCCAATGAATCATAGATTTTTTTGCTCCAACATTTGGTTCTTCTTCGATATTAACATCGTTGTTATCAACTTTGTAACATTCCCCTTATTTGAAGGTCCATAACTAACAACAACGGATGGTGTAGTCATCCATAGTTATTAATCCTCGGCGATCAAATACGGGAATGTTAGGTACATTGATATACAAAAACACATGAATATGGAAAAAATTAAACAAGAAACAAATTCCACATGCCATTTCAAAACATTGCAAATTCATTACATAATCCCAGTGCATAGAACACCTTCAAAAATAAATATACTTATTACAAAATATGCCAAGTGGGACATATGAAGATGCCCCCTTGGATGATTAGAGTATATAATAAGGCAATAAAACAAGTTTGCCTTTACAACAAAACACAACGGGAATAAAAAGAACTCTAAGTAGCTAGCATACCTCCTGCACGTCACCAGAAACTTTATTCGTCTAAAAGAATATCTGAAAATCCTAAACCTCAAACTACTCAAAATCAATTGAGCACCCGAGATTTTAAGGGTAAAACAAAAATTCCGAGTAGACATAAAGCCTGGTATGAATAATAATCTACCATCTCAAACCATTTAGATATCCAGTGAGATCACGCCGCTTAGCGGAACGGGTTTTCCCCCTCACTAGTATCTTAAAAACTTTATAAAACCATATACTATGCTCCTGCATCCACAATGGTTAAAGCAATTCGAAATAATATGATTATATACAAACAAGTATATTAAATCTGGATCACACATCCCCATTTGTTCTGATATTTGTCTCAATTATAATTTCTAGGATTACTATTAACCTATTAGTTTTCATGGGCTTACTAATAACCTGTTAAATGTTTATGGACTTCATGTCCAATTTCATAGATTTCATAGGATCATTAAGAAACTATTGGTAACTCCAATATCTTTTTCTAATCCTAGTTTTCATGGGCCGACTAGGAACCTGTTGACTAACTATCAATATCTTAATCCGAATATAGTTTTCATAGGCCAACTATAAACCTATTGGCTCCTACCAATATGAAAGCATAGTTTCATGGGCTGACTATGAACCTATTGACCCCTGCCGATATCTTTTTCTATACACAATTTTTATGGGCTTACTATGAACCTATTGGCCTCAGCCAATACCTTTAATTAAGATTTTAACATTTCTTAAGTCATATTCACTACTGGGTCAACGTAGTTGATTATTCTGCCCTTTCCCAAAGTACAGTTATAGGTTCATAACAATGTGAATAAATATATGAAGAAGCAATCGTAACAATATAATAATACCAACACCTGTAGTTAAATATCCCTGAAATCATTTCATATAAAACTTGTTAATCCCTTTAACCTGTTAATCAAGAAAACCTTCTTCCAAAACTTCATTTCAAAAATCTTTATTTATGCCATGTTTTTTCTTTTAAATGAGATTGGGTTATTTGGATAATAAACCTTAAAACTTCTCTTTTGAAACCCCTGGATAACCTCCTTCGAAAACAAAGAAACTCCTTTTCAAAACACTATGAATATACCTTTCGAAGCCCTTGTTCAATAATCTCTTTCGAAACCAAATATACCGTTCGATGTTATCAAAACATTACTCAAAATCTTTAGAAACATAGCTTCAAAACAAGCGAAAGTACACCTTTCAAAATTATTGGGTTTTACTCTTTAAAACAGCTTTTGGGTTAAATTGCTTACACATGAAAGTATCTCTTTCGAAACCTTTAATAAAATTGTTTTAGGGAAAGTTTGATGGTGTCGGAACCATCTATTCAAAATCTCAAAATCATCGAGTAAAACTTTGAAGGGTAGCATCGAAACCCCTTTTGACACTATTGCCTTCGTAATCCCTAAACCCTTTCGAAATCAATTTGGAAGTGGCTGAGCATAAGTTTAAAAAAGGCACTCTTCGAAAGCATTGATGACTATAATACACTCTAAAGGAAAAGGAAAAGCGATTGAGTTTCGAATGAGTCTGAACCACTACTTTCGAAAGCTTTCTTATATAAATAAAGTAAACCCTTCAAAAGCCTGTACCTTTAAAACATAAAATGGCAACCTCCTTTTAAAGCTATTTAGAAAAACCCCTTTTGAAACATATACTTCGACTATGTCGAATGCTTTAAGTAAAATAAAGCGAGCACTTAACAATTGAAAACAAAATTAAGATTTCGACCCCATCTAAAGTATTGCTTTTGACACCATGACTTCCGCCTTTCCTCTAATCCACTATGTACCATCTATGTAATACCAGGGTGTATTGGTTTCGACTGGGTTGGTTTTGGCTAGGATGATTTCAACTGAGTTAGAGCGGAAGCATTGGAGTCGAAAGACACTACTAAAGGAGGCAGAACCTACTTCTGAATTAAAGGCTGAAATTATGCTACTTTTGGTAATTGCTTTATGATTACCCGCCTATTTGAAATCCTTTAATTGGTTGCCTTAAAACTTATCAAATACTTTACAAAATAACTGCCGGATTTATCATAATTAAATAAGGAAAATCTAGCGTTTAATCCTTTCCATTAAGCAAAACCAATATCGTAGATAACTCCTTCTTTTAAAATAATTTATTTTTTATAGTAAATCAACTAGGAAAAATCCCCAAAAATTATAGAAATTCGCGTTTATCATGTTATGAAACATATTAAAATTTTAGACCCAACTTCTTCCTGAAATAATAAAAATTAATTTTAAACCTAATAATATCATATATTCCTTTAGAAATTCATAGTATATTTTCCATAGCTTGGAAAATTACAAAAATTGAAACATATCTCCAAAATCATGTTATACTTAACATATAATTTTTCCATAGCATTCTAAAATCAATAACAATCAGTTTTTCCCTAAAATTATGCAAATTCACATGTAAATGAATTACTTTAAATCAAACATACAATAGTTTAAGCATATCATCATCCAAAATATCATAAAAACGAATCTAATCTTAAATCCAAAAACGTATGATTAGAAAAACAAAATAGAGATGGAATGAATTATTATTCACCTTAGATATGACAAGGAATTTGAGACTTGTAGAAGATTGGTTCTCCTAGCTTTGCTCCTTAGCTTTGACTTAATTTTCTTCCTCTTTTCCCTTGTTAATAGTTGGCTATATTTTAGGTTTTTGATTTGCATTTGTGGAAAACGAAAAGTGTACGTGAATGGGCAAGAACATCAAATGTATAGCAGTGAGTAATAATAGTGCGGCTATTTACTAATATGCCCGTGTTTAATTAAATATATAAAAGCCAATTTAAGCCCATTTATTTGATTGCTTAAGCATGATCTTCTTATATTTTTTATTAAAATCGCAATCCCCTTATCATCATTAATCTATTTAATTTATCTAATTAAATCTCATGAACAATGTTATCAAAAATTAGGGATGTTACAAACTTCAGCAGTGGGGAACATTGATCGTGCTGCATCTTCAACCACATCTTCTATGAGATTCGTCGTAATAATTTCATTACCAACCTCCTTCTCTGACTGTACATGATTATATGCTACAATTTCTCCATGACGATCCCACACCAAATAATTCGGCACGAAATCGTATTGATATAAATGAACTCTAAACTATTCAGTATCAAATGCTTCAACAATTTGCACCTACTACGTGGACAATGAATTTCTTCATCGTTTTCATTATTACATAAAGCGAATTCGATAAATACGTGTACACATTTTAAAAATATTCACTTATTGAGCCTCTCATTTCCCTTCGTTGTTGATACATCCAGCTCTGATCAATAAAATAGTTAAACATTTTTCCTACTTTAAAACATTTGATAGCAATTAAAAAAGTATTAAACATTTTATGGGTTGACATTTTATTCTTCAATTCAATCATACAGTTTAATGATTTATATATTATATAGTATTTTTTTAATTTTTTAATTCATTCATACATTTTATTATTTCATTAACCTTAATTCATTTTAATTATTTTATATATTTTACGAATTGACATTATGAATATAATATTAAATTTTTAGGTTATTGTTTTCTACTTTGATGGTTGATCATCCTACTACCCATTACAAACACAATAGTAATTACATTTCGCAAATCATTTCATTTTAAACGAGTCAATAAAATTTCAACAACACTTCCCCCTTGTTCCTTATATCTTACACAAATGCATGTATACAGGGAACAAGAAGGAAGTGCTGTCGAAATTTTATGAATCATTTAAAATGAAATAATTTATAAAATGTAATTACTTTATTGTGTTCGCAATTTGTCTTGGACAAATCCAACAGATATTGTAGCAGATGAATACAGATGTCCATTCTGCGACAAAAATGAACATTCATATAACGATCATATACAATACTTGTCAGACGGGGCCAAGAACTCTCTAAGGGATTTATAAAAAAAAAGCACTAATTATTGTTTTTGATATTTTAGAAAACACATATACTAAATCATGCACATCTACCCTAATTAACCCAAGCTAGCTCCAATGCGCATATGCGTTAATTAATCAATGTATATGCACTAATTACTCTATACAAATTAATGCTTCGACATTTAGATGATAATAACTATAATTAACATTCAATAGGGTATAGAAAGCAATCGATTGGGTATTATAAACAACTAGAATAACAAATTAACCCTAATTTAACAAATCAAAATTAATTAGGGTTAGAAATAAAACCTGATTGAAGATTGATGAAGGGCCTAGGCTTGTCAAGAGTGGAGAATGATGAAGTTGGAGATGATTGGGGAGGCACGAGCGTTGGCTGACGATGTGGAGGAAGTGATGGAGTTAGGGATTTTGAGAATTTAGAAGGGAAGGAGATAATGAATCAGGTCTAGGTTTGCTGGCTGTATACACGTTTATTTCCGACGACTTTCGAAGGTCGTCGACAACATATTTATGTCGGTTTCCGACGATTTACCACGACCACAATATTCTATTTACGTAAAAGCCACCGAGATTGTTAGCCATTGGTAGCCGTCAGAAATATCCATCGGCGGCCGTCAGAAGCTTCCACTGCTATTTACTGCGGTTCCAATGGTGCAATCAACTACTCTGCCCTACCTAGCTACCTTCACGGCTCGAACATATATGTGAGCCTAAAGTATGCCCCTAATAGAAAAGACCAAATTTGAATCAGGTTTTAGATTAATTTTCAAAATTGTTTGAAAATTAAAAATATAAGATTTTAAATATAATAGTTAAATTTAATATATATATATATATATATATATATATACATATTATGAATGTTATAATATAATAAAAAAAATTCAAAGTGTTTTTGAAAAATAATCTAAATTAATTTCGTAATTTAAAAAAATTATTAATAAGATTGATAAAATAAATTAATTGAATAAGTTAATTAATTGATAAATGTATACATGTATTATATATAATGATATATGCTATGTTGTTTTATAATGTTTAAATAACATAAGTATATGTGTATGTACGTGAAATAGATTTTGAAATTAATATAATTTAATTAAAACTATTTAACTAAATAATATACGCATATATATATATATATATATATATGGAATATGGTTGTACTATAGAGATTATGGCATATAATTAATACTCAATATAAATTTTATTTTAAGATAATATAAGATTAATTAAAATTAATTAAATAGTATTTAGTTAATATAACATTATACATAAGACTATTATATATGTAATATGAAATATAAAAGTTATATAATGATAAACTTATGTAATATGAATGTATAAATCAAAGGTGGAACATTAAGAAACCTTAAAAGGACTTAAGAAGTAAATATATATACATAAATGTACATATACCATGATTTCTGATGCATCCGACATTTAAATCACGAGGATATTTCCTAAGAAACACATTATTTTATAATTCGATATCACTCGATATAATATAATGAAGATTATGAATCTTTAATATAAAGTTGTCCTATATTATTTATATATTAATAGATTACTGCATATTCTTCAGTTGTTGAGCTTTCCTTAATCCAGGGATGTTAGGTGTAGAACTATTAATATATTGAATAGACGAGGTAAGGTAACTGCACATATTTGTTGAGCTTTCCTCCGAATATGTGTATTGTACTTAGGCCATCATGAAATGGTAGATCCGAGTGAATAGTCCCACTTTACTTGTTGAGCTTTCCTCAAGATAAAGGCGGGATTAGGACAAGGAATTATTGGTTAGGAGTTATATTTGATTCAACTGATAAGGAGTTATCCATCATATATGGATCTATGATTTGTTGAGCTTTCCTCAAAGGTTAGAATCCCAAGGCATACAAGTCCTAACACCCACTAATGAAGTTGAAAGACTTCTATGTTTTACTCAGAGTTTGGTGAAACATAAAAGACTAGTGGGAGCATTATTAGAAAAATAAAATGATAACGTTTAACTAATATTTTAAGAACATATGTTATATAATGTTATACAAATCAAAGTTAATAGATTTGTGCATTTAATACGATTGATAAAACATTTATCAATTAACATATACAAGTGAACTGATTTGAAGATCAACAAATAAAAATATAATATATACCTACTAATAAATGCTTCTTACATGTTAATCGTCATACCGACTTTTCGAGTCATGCAGTACGATGTGTAGACCGATTAAATAGTGAACTAGGAAGTAAAGTTAAAAGGGTCAAACCACAAGCGCAGTGGCCCACTTAGAAAGACGGGTTCGCTGAGCCACAATATAAGTTGTGCAAGATAAATACATACAACATAATAAGCACACACTACAACTCAAAGACAAAGAGCATATCATATATCCTTAAGATGCAACTGCATAAATATACCACGATAAAGTGCAAAGATAATAAGGACAACAAAACTGACCTGCTCAGTTAGAAAAGTCAACTCAATTGAACTAAACCCAAACTGCATTACCATGATGTAAACTGCACATCATTGTAAGCTCACTGCACTATCAGCCATAATTTTTTGACCATACGAATAAAATGAACTATAAATATACAGAGGTAGTGCGCCACTCCAAACAAGTTGAACAGGTTAATTATGCCAACAAAGTCATTTAAACACAAGTCAAGATCAAACAAGGTCAATATGCGTAGTAGTAAGCTAGTTCACCCGAATAGAAATGAACTGCACTATATTATCATATATACAATCCACTTGATCACCCATGTACTAAGTGTAGAAGCAGATCGTTATGTGCAGAACTAAGTAACTAAACAAAATAATGCCAATTTGCACCATATTGTCATATTTATGTTTCATGATCTACTAGGTTATAAGATTTTAGTGCAGAAGAAAGCAATTTTGGTATGACAACCCACACAACACCAATGTTAGCCAAAGTATACTGATGCAAGCCAAACAAGTAGAACCGACCAAATTCTCATAAACTATGTCAACCTTGATAGAAAAGGCGACTTTAGCATGCAAATCTGACCAGTACCTTTTCTATTAAAACCAAGTTCATGGCATCCGGATTGCATCGACATACTTTGAAAGCACAAACCTCATACTGCATCATTGGGATCACAACGTCCCAACCCATCCTAAATCATGTTACATAGCTACTTCGAGCTATGCTACATTTACAACCTTAGATTGAGCGCAATATTATGTCAAAGCAAAACTCGGATGATAGAAACTAATCCCTAGCCTAAATATTCAACTCAATAAGTTTCAACCACGACATATATACACAAACGATTATACTCGAGAAAGGACACGAACATACTTAAAATTAACATCTAAATTGGCAGGTCTATGTCACTGTCCTATATCACAAAATAAAGTTATAAGGATGCACCTCAATCTTGATGTGAAAAGGCGGCTCCACAATCCTAAAGGTTACTTTCCACACACATCAAAGTCCAAGGGAAGATACAATTGTGCAAAACTACTTCATGGCTAAAAACTACTTCATGGCTAAAAACCTAACCTCATTCTTCAAAGGCAAAGGTGGGGGCACAGTCCTCTAGCTACAAGAATTATTTAGAATACACACACACACACACAAAAGGTCACTACCATTAAGAATTACGGCACATTATCCTCTACTAAATCATGCAACTCTCCAACACTACGCTTTACTTATAAAGGACAGTTGATAGAGTTCATCTCCGAATGAGGGGTAGGTTCCTAATGCAGTTTTATCTACACTTGCGCGTGGCTCATCAACCTACTGCTTTACCAAATCGAAGAAGGCATGATTCATTCAAATTTGGCTTTTCCTGCCTTAATTCCATGCATTGCCGCTTCAAAAACCAATCTTCCCACCAATGGAAAACTTCCCGCCCAGTGCCACATCACCAATCCACACGTTCTCAAAGCAAGCAGCAGATGGATGACACATGTAAATATCTAATAGGGAAGAGAACCACGAGAAGTTAACTCCATCAATTCACCAAAAAGCTCAGATATTGTAACATCTCACATTCTAAGGCCCGAAAATAAGCGCTACTAATGCTATAGTCATCAACAGTAATATTTCCCAGTGATAAAATGAAATCCGTTAGTTGTATATATCACATCGAGATCCTATGAACATGAAACATTTCAAAATACATTTCATTAGTAACATTCGTATTTACATCCCATTACATAATCTCACCGATTTAATGTTCAATGAAAATATAATGATTATTACAATTATATTCCAAAAGCGACATATAAAGATTCCCCTTTGGATGATCAGAGTCTAACTACTTGACGATTATAATTATGTCATTACATCCACTTAAATATAGCATGGAATTTAAACAAAACAACGAAAATAAACTCCTAATATTAGCTAGCTTGCCTCCTGCATGTCTCCGGAAGCTTATTCGTCTAACTTAAAAATTCCTACTCCTGGCCTGAAAATCCCTAGTCCCAACCTACTTAAATGAGTACTCCAGAGTTAAGAGGGAAAAACAAAAACTTCGGATTAGACAAAAAGTCTAGTGTGAATAATATTATGCCATCTCGAATCAAAATAGATAATAAGTGAGACGATGCCGCTGAGCAGAACGGGTATTCCCCCCACTAGTATGTTATCCAAATATGTCAATCATAAAGCATGTCCCTACAACCACATTGGTTAGAACATTATAATGTAATCATATGCAGGTATGTAATGTGGATAAGTCTGATTAATCTGTCTTCATTGAGTTTTGCACTCCCACAGTCCACCTTATCTCATTAAATGGACCATCTGATCCTAATATAAGGACCATCTGACTCAAATTAAGTGGACTATCCATCTCAACTCATGTGGAATATCCGTATCACACATTATATGGACTATCTATCTTTGGTCATGTGGACTATCCATACACATAATATTTTTCAAAAGTTATTATGAACCTATCAAGAATCATACGGACTATCTGTCTCATATATCATAAGGCCTATCCATTGCACATATCATAGTTTTCCTAGGATTACTATGAACCTATTAGTTTTCATAGGTTAACCAATAACCTACCTCATCCTATGGTTAGGAGTAAACAAGTGTTCTTTTGATTAGTTCGAGACATCCTAACACAAATGTGATCTATCCGATCTCTTGTAATTCTACTTACTTGGGAGTTTAGCCTAACCATACTCATTATCGGGACAACCTAACTGGTAATTTCTTCCCCTACACCAAAAGATATAATATTTGGTTATGATGGTGTGAGTATGACAATGCAAATCATATAAACACAACTAATCATACAGTAACAAGAACATGTAACATTATTTATTCAAATATGCTCAATTAACAGTCTTGGTAAAATCTGTATAAAAAACTTGGGCTAAAACATCATTTTATTCCCCTAAAAACATTTATCTTTACAAATGATTAATCCCTTAAAATCATTCTTTAAAACAAGGAAAATATAACCCTTTTACCTAGCCATAATCATATGCCAAAATACTATCATCCTTAATTAGCTTCTTTTAATCATTTGGTATCAAAATGTAGTTGCCGAGCCTCAAAAACTTATGGCTCATCAAGCCACTAAATAAAGCTATTTAATTTATAAACATGTGACACATATGCCTCTAAAATAGGACTTTGAGCCTCTATATCGAGTCTTTAAAACATATGGCCATAATGCCGAAGATATACGGTTATCAAGTTTCTATAATACATATGTTATTGTCTTTAAAACATAGCTTTCTTGTTTGCATATCATAAGGCTTTTGAGCCTATAAAACAAAGATATCGAGTTTATAAACATATGGCTACTATGCCGCAAACATATATCAAAAATATAGGAGCCAGAGGTTCCGAGTAAAACACTTAGGGTTATCGAACCCTTAAAAATTTGGAGTATAATGCCCCTAAAACTCGTTGGTGTTGGTTCTTTAAAATCTTAAGGTTGTCGAACCCATAAACAAAAAGGTGCTAAACTTCTTAAAAGAGGGTGTCGAGTATCGAAACTATATGATATTGAGTTTTTACAAACTAGAGATTCCGAATCCCAAAAATTTGGTGTTGAATCTCTATAAGAATTGGTACATCATATATCTATAAAGTGGATATCGCATGATACCTTATATAACTATCAGATAGTTATTCTAGGTATCGGCCTTCATAGATGTCGAGGGTAAGGAGCAGGGATTTCAAACCTCTAGATTTAGCACTATGGAATTTCTATAATTTATTTATTTTTTTAGAGATAAAATCTTTTCACCAACTCTTGCCTCTTGTCAAAATATGATTGGTTTAAAAATTATTTTTCATATTATTTTAAGAAATTTACTAAAAGATTATGTTTTACCTTCCCAAAATAAATAGCAAACCCATGTAATTAACATCATTTATTAATATTAATTAATAGTCTTCCTACCATGAATAATTCATAGAAAGTCAAAACTGTTTGGGAAAAATCTCTAAAAATCACCGAAAATCAAAATTCCTGTCTTCTTTTACATATAAGAATTTCAGGCCAAATACTACTTTAATTATTTTTAATAATTAAAATCCTAAATAAGCTCATTTTCCATCTTAGGAAATTTATAAAATATTCATATAAACTTGAAAAATCATGAAAATAAATGCCCATCTTCAAAATAATGTTTTACAAAACATATTCAAAATTTAATCAAATGGAGATTAAAAATTAGGTTTTTTTACCTTTAAAACCATAAGAATAATTTCTTAATAATTACAATAAATCATCATTCAATCAAACAATGATATAAACCATCCGAGCATAACATATTATCACAACATTTCAAAAATCAAACATAGGTCCAAAAATAGGCATAAATAAATGAGATGGATACTATTATTCACCTTAGATTGGATAGGGGATATTGAGATTTGTCGTTGATTAATTCTCTAAGCTTATTCATTTGAATGTTATAGATTTCCTCTTCTTGTTGATGGCTAGCCTCTTATGTTTGCTTTGGAGTTTATAAAATGAAAATGAGAATGAATGAAGGAGGAAAGAGTTTTAGGAGTAAAATAAAGAACTATTCCCTCTTTCCCCCTCTTATTAATTCCCTTCTGTTATATATTTAAATCAACCTTAGTGATTGACTAATTAAGGCCCGACCTAATTTATTATCAAATCTCATTCTCTTTATTACCCTACATCACATTATGTAATTTAATTTATCTAATTAAATATCCTGAATAATGTTAAATAAAATTAGGGGTTTACAACTATAAATAAAGAGGCACTATAGCAATGTTAATGACCCTTTTTCATTTTCAAAAATTGTAAAAGAGGAATAGATACTCTTGCTGATTTGTCTTATATGAATTTAAATAAGGAATAAAAAGAGAGAAGAAGTTGGCCCATGGATGTAAGATTCTTTACAATCCAAACCACGTAAACCTTTGAGTCGTTTTATTTAACTCGTACATTATATCTTGTATTTTGCGTTTCACTTTGCTTAAGCCATATCAAAAATCAACGTCAAATTAGAATTGACATTTTAACAATCAGTTAATATGCAACTTCTTATTTATAAGTAATTGGCACTATAATTGCTCTATGATTAACTTGGGCGTTGTGAGATGAAAAATCTCACTAATATTTGGCGCTAGAAGGAGTGCCCTTCCTGCCCTCACCTAGTTTCCCTTTAACTGCGTTGATAGTCACGATCACCGTAGATCTGGAAGAAACTTGCATCTATAATCAACTCAACAAAAGAGCACAGATTATTGGTATTTGATACATCGTAACATCATAAAAAGATACACAATTGGATACCTTTTTAATCATTAGCATTCATGATATTACTATGCAATTATTACTGCACTGATGTGTCATATCATGAAATGCGAACCAAAGTTTCACAACGCTTTCTATTTTACCCGCGTTTGTTGCCGTCTATGCATTTAACCTTGTGTTCAAAATTGAATTAGATAAATTCCCTATCTCATGTGTTGGTTATAAGCAATCTCAAAATTTGATTTAAAAGAAATGCTTTTTGTAATGTGGATTAGAACCTTCCTAAAGAAGTGCAGGGAAAAACATTTATCAAACAAAACCGACTGCCCTATTCTTGCACATTATGATATGTTTTGATATAGCCGACATTAACTATAGGTCATCTCCAATGCCCTTCGACCTAACTAATTACGATGTTGGAGATCAAAAATGGCACTCTTAATATTGAGAATGATGATACCGAACAAAGATGTGAGGGGCAAGTATTTCAAAAATACCCATATATGCTAGAAAAACTACATGGCCAAAAAAATGAGGAATATAAGTTCCAAAATTCACCAAGGAGAATCTTCCCACGACCCTTTGAAGTTCACCGCCAATGGTCGTTGGCTAAGCAAAGCGCATGATTAGTAGACAAGAATGGTAATCTCAATGCTGAGAACGGTGAAACTGAACGCAAACACTTGGAATTGCATAAACGCGATCCGTCTCTTGAGTCAAAATGTCTACGTTGGATGTAGGGATATTAGACGGCCCGAACTAGCTATCAAAACGAGACTACATACATATGGTCTGGCTTCTCAACCACATTACTACATTGGACGTAGGAATTCCAACGGCCTGAACCGGTAATAAAAACCAATGGCATGATTAAAAAAGGTTCATATAAGCGACCTAACTTCACAGTCAAAAAATAGCCCGTTCCCAAATAGCTACGCAGACCGTACCAAGCGAACGACAAAGCTTAAATGCTAAAATTAAGTTTAGGAAGCATGAACTGCATAAGAAATGAATACAAAAAATTTCAAGGAAATATAACTCATGGAATGCACTACAACCTACAGATCAAGTACAATTCTAGAAACTTCTTAAAGCTTGCTAGGTAAACACCATAAAGTAAGATCTACTCAAATTTACTTAGTTATACTTATACTTACTGAAGTCTGCACATGATTATATGTTTCATGCAATTGCCCATACTTCACAAGTAAAAATAAATAAAAATAATCACAACACGGACTACATCAAAGGTCAAGTTCAGAAATTATAACTCATAACAAACAAAAAATGTCAAGAGTTAGACTCGAACTTAGAAGAAACATCAACAACAGTTAGGTTTGCGGCCACTTAGAATTAGGCACTGGGTAGAACTTCCCCTAAGATGGGAAGCAAGAGAGTGATCTTTTAACTCAGTAATAACTACCGATGAACGACTAAGGAAAACACCAACACAAATAATTCTAGGGTCATAGTTAGCACCGACCCAGGCATCACCGTAGTCCTCCGCATAAAAAACATAGCAAGCGTGATTGTGTAAAAAGGTTAAGTCGAGGTCGGGCCAAAGTTGAGTGAATACATCGATTGCCTACTTCACAACAATATTTGCCTTGACCCTCTCCTTATGGAGTAGCTTCACCAAGGAATCTTTATCCAAATTACTCAAAGAAGTAGCGGAAGTTCCATACGGTGTAGTAACAGGAACTCGACCAAGGGCCTATATATTGAATCGAGACTCTAAGGAAGAATTATTTTTCAAGAGCATTCATGCTCTCCATAGCCACCTCGTAATCCGTTCAATCTCATCCAAAAGATGCACATTTGCTTTCATAGAAGCACGAGAATAGGAACCGAAAAGTTCCTGCACAATAGATGTAACATGTGAGCTACTACTCCCATTAGACTTTGATTCCTTTTTATAATGATTTTCTAACTCGGTAAACTTGGCCTCATAATAGTTCTTTAATTTATCATTCACTTAAGGACAACTTCAAGTTCTACCCCCGTGGGCATAAGGTTGGCACCAGGCTTAGAAACTGCATCATGAGCCAAAGCCGTAGTAGGGTCATTTTTAGCACTGATTGACTTTGTGATTCCCTTAGACAATTCCTCAACATTCCATTCTAGACCCTTGATCTCATGTACACATGCGATCCTATATTTACCCGTGACATCTCTTAGCAACCCTCCAATTCAGAACGATCCTAAGAGGACTTGAGATTTTTCTCCAACTATTCTATTTATGAACATATTTTAGTAATGCAATTGTATTGCCCAACATTAGCCTACTTAGACTCTTTCAACTCCCATTCCTTTACATCAAATCACATGCGCAGCTCCTTTCGAATTTCATTGGCAAATAATTCTTTCTGCTTAATAAGATCTGCATTTGCGACCTCGATCTCTTTAACCTAAATTTCATAGTCTCCAATGTTGAAGGAAGTAAGTGCAGTCTTCAAATGAGGAATGACCCGAAAAGAATCAATAAGCCATCAAGCAAAAAGTAATAGTAATAAAAAGACCATATGGGAGCATGCGTACAACATGCAAAAATGTATCATTCGAGTAATAACTAAAAAATAAAGAACAAATGCATAAAAAAGAAAGAACCTTATTATTGTTCGCACCTAAATCTATTTTTAAACCACAGTAAGTAGGGATGCTCTAAGGGAAGAAACTCATTTTGACCCCCACTTACATAATACTAAGTCATACAGCGCATCCGGCCCTTTCATGAATAACTTTGAAGACTTTGGATAAAAGTCGTTGAGTATCTTTTCTTAATTGAGAGATATTCTTCTCCAATTCCTTTTCCTTTTTGCACGCCAAGGTCATTCCTGTAAATAGTCCCTCTTTAGCCCACCTTTCTAAAACATTAAATTATTGAACCGAACTACTTTCTTCGCAGGATTTGGTAAAAGATGTTTACCAGTACTTGAAGTTTTTACCTAAAAGAACAAGGCAATAAGTTAAAGCACCAAATAACAAATATATATAATGATGGTTTCGTCAATAAACTTCAACGTTTAAAATTTCCATGCAAGCTAAAATATGTGTAGTAGCATCGCCACAAAAACATTTTCTACAAAAGAGAAAGAAACTTAGCAACTAAAGAGCTAGAAAGTTCAAGTATTTACTTCTGCAGTATCCATAGGTCCTGGTGGGACAGCCTTGGACTGCACTTCGGAAGTAGTCGGATCCTTATCTCCATCAGAATCATATATATGTATATATATATTCAGCCTACGTTCCTTCAAAGAAGGAACTAGGATGGTCATCATGCTCCTGAACCCATTTCCGTCTGTAGTATTCCTGGGCCTATTTGATCAAATCTGGTTTTTTCAAGAAACTCAAATCGACTTCTACATCCTCTGCATCGGGCTTATCCACAAAGAGCAGTTTCTTTACTTGAGTGTAAATACTATAAAGAACACTATTAGTGATTTTGTATAGATATTTTTCTGCTTTGGAAAGCTTCCATTCCAATTTACTTGCCTTCTTCCTCTACCGCATGGCATCTTGTTCCGTATCCTTTACCTTTTTCGAAGATGCCTCCAACTGTACTTTGTAATCCCCTCCCTCTTATTGCTTACTTTAATGTCCAGGTAGGCAACGTCCAAATCCCGTCTCAACAATAAGTTGTCTTGCTTGAACATTGAAATTTCTACCTGAGCAGTAGTAAGAGCCGACTCCAAATTAATAAGCCTACTATGCAACTCCATCCAAAGCCAATGATCTAAAAGCATGTAAAAGCAAGATAACAAAAATGATCTTTATTGCAAAAAGTATTACATATATAAATAGTTGTACAGAGATATGTATATATAAAAGGTGATATGGGCCAAAGCAGTCTAGCCCATTAATGCTAGCAATCCGAATAAACAGAAGAGGCTCATCTCGTCCGTTGATCTTGATCTACGGTAGATTTTCTTTGTGAAAGATGATGCAGATAGATAAATGTGCTTTCGGTCTTTGTTTACTTCATTATACTCTGCCTCAAACAAAGCTAGGATTTTTCTTTTTCTTTCTCTCCTATGTCGGCCGAACAAACTTTGAGATCTTCACGAAATCGATGAAAATTTTTGGCTGATAAGGCCTTGGTCAGAAAGTCCGCCCTTTGATAATAGGATGGAACATGGCTGATGGCCAGTTTGCCGCTTCCTGTTCTCTCTCGAACAAAGTGGAGATCTATCTCCATGTTTTCGTGCGACTATGTTGAACAGGATTCTTGGAAAGAGAGATGGCACTTAGGTTATCACACCAGATAACGGGCTTGCGAGTTGAGCTGAACCCTAATTCCCAAATTAGGGTTTCGATCCAGACGATTTCAGCAGCTGTACTCGCTATACATCTGTACTCAGCTTCAGTGCTGCTTCTGGAGACAGTGTTTTGCTTCTTTGTGCACCAAGAAATTGGATTTGGTCCCAGGTAGACACAGTATCCAGAGATGGATTTTCTGTCGTCGACGTCGTTTGCCCAATCGGAATCACTGTAAGCCTGTAAATTTATATCTTTGCTAGCTTTTAAGAGTAATCCGTATGAATTTGTGCCTTTGAGATATCTGAGAATCCGTTTGACAGCAATCCAATGCTCGTTTAATGGATTCTGCATGTATTGACACACCCTGTTTACACTAAAACATATGTCTGGTCTTGTAATAGTAGCATACTGAAGTGCACCGACAATACTTCTATATTGCTTGACATTATCGATAGGCTCGCCTCTGTCTTTAGACAACTGTTTATTGCTTGTCATGGGGGTAGGTAGTGCCTTTGCTTTGTCCATGTTATGTCTGACCAGGATGTCATTGATGTATTGCTTTTGTGAAAGAAAGAATTCATTGTCAGTCTTTCTTTGGATGTTTATCCCTAAAAAATATTTTAATTCCCCCATGTCCTTGATTGCAAAGTGCTTATCTAGTAGCTCCATGATGTGGCTGATTTCTTGTTGATTGTTTCCTGTAATCAAAATATCATCCACATACACAAGAATATATATACTTGCATGTTTGTCCTTTTTTAAGTAAAGTGAACTATCTGATTTTGTAGCATAAAAACCCAAATGTGTTAGTGTGCTTTTGAGCTTTTCATACCATGCTCTGGAGGCTTGTTTTAACCCATATATGGCTTTGTGCAATTTTCAAACATAACCCTTATTTGTATGATGATTGTATCCTTCTGGTTGTTGCATGTAGACATCTTCACATAATTCACCATTTAAAAAAGCATTGTGGACATCTAATTGTCTTATTCTCCAATTTTTGTGTAGAGCTAAAGTTAGCATAATTCTTATAGTGGTCGGTTTGATTACTGGAGAAAAAGTCTCAGTAAAATCAAAACCAAACTGCTGCGAGTATCCTTTTGCCACCAGTCTGGCTTTATATTTAGATACATTACCATCTGCATCTCTTTTGATTTTATAAGTCCATCTACACCCCACAATATTTTTGTCTTTTGGTGGTTGCACTAGTGTCCATGTCTTGTTTTTGAGTAATGCATTTAATTCTTCATCCATGGCCTTTCTCCATTTTTTGTGTTTGCTTGCCTGATCATAAGAACTTGGCTCCACCTCATTTCCCTGAGCTATGTATAGTTTAGGTTTAAAAATGCCACTTTTAGATCTGGTAATCATAGGGTGTCCTACTTCACCATGTTGATTATGAGAGTCTTCTAATTTATTATCATTGACTGCTGCATCTGTGGCTTGATTGTTGTTAGACATGTTTGCGCTTTGATCATCATTTTGACTGCTGCTTGACATGCTAGCATTCTCTTGATCATTTAAGACAGCTGGTGAGTGATTGTTATTGTCTCCATTGTCTGAACTGTAACCTGATTTGGTGCTAGATATGGATGCATCTTCATCAATATTTTGTAAAGTCTGACTGTTTCTTTCAGTACATTCTGATAGCTCTGGAATATGAAAGCCATGTGTTCTGTTATTGTTGATTTTATGATTCAGTTCTCTTTTCCCTGCAAAAGGAAACACATTTTGATTAAACACAACATGCCTAGAAATGTAAATTCTCCCTTGGTTGTCCATGCACTTGTATCCTTTTTGATTGTGTGCATACCCTAAAAAAGTGCATGGACTTGACCTCAGGCTCAATTTATGTTTATTATATGGTCTAAGATAAGGATAACACAAATACCCAAAAACCTTTAATTGGTCATATTTTGGTTTTACTTTGAAGAGTTTTTCATGTGGGCTGATATTGTTTAACACCTTTGTGGGCATCCTATTAATAAGATGTACTGCAGTGGTAAAAGCATCACTCCAGTATTTTAAAGGTAAGGATGCTTGAGATAAAAGTGTTAAACCAGTTTCCACAATGTGTCTATGTTTCCTCTCAACTAAACCATTTTGTTCTGATGTGTGGGGGCAAGTAGTTCTATGAAGAATTCCTTTTTTGCCAAAAAATTCTTTTAATGGTTTAAATTCTCCCCCACCATCTGTTTGTATAATTTTTACATAACTGTTAATTTGTTTCTCAACCTGAGCAATAAACTGTATTATAGCATGGCTAGTGTCAGATTTAGCTTTGAGAAAATAGATCCAAGTGTGTCTTGTGTGTGCATCTACAAGTGATAGATAATACCTGTGCCCTTGTGCTGATGAGTGTGGTGCTGGTCCCCATAAATCTGCAGTAATTAACTCAAGTGGCTTTCTATATATAGTTTCAGAGATTTGAAAAGGCAATTTATGCATTTTTCCCATTTGACAGTGATCACATAAGGATAAATCAGATCTATTTGGAACAGAAATGTTATTTTGTATTAAGATGAGTTTAACAACATCATAACTGGGATGGCCAAGTTTACAATGCCATTCATGAAACAGTTTTACATTACTATCATTTCTTGAGCTAACATTATTTGACCAAATACTTCCATTAGCAGCATCATTGTTTTGGATATTGCTGAACTTGTATAGGCCATTATCCAGCTTACCCTGTAATAATACTGCCTTACTTGATGAATCTTTAAAAAAACAAATTTTTGGATGAAACTCAAAATACACCTTATTTTCACTGGCAAATTGTGAAACACTAATGAGATTTTTCTTGATACTTAGTACTCTTAATAAATTGTTTAAATAGAGTAACCTTGTACCTTTTATATAGCCAGTACCAACATGTGTTATATTTGCAGCTTCACCATTTCCTATAAGGACAGATTGATTACCTGTGTATGCTTTGTTGCCCAGATTTAGATTTTGCAGATTATTTGTAATATGATTCGTTGCACCAGAGTCTGGAAACCATTCATCTGTGCTGTAATCATCTGTTTTAGGAGTGTCATCAGTAATGTTATCTCCATTTTTTCTGGACTGGTTGCTAGTTTGAGTCATGTTAACATTTGGTTGCTTGTTGGTTTGAGATGTTTGTCCTGTATTGACATCTTCTTTATATCTGAAATAGCATTTGTTTGCCATATGACCAAATTTTTCACAAATCTGACATTTGACTTTATTATTGTATCCACTTCTTCCTCTGCCTCTGCCTCTTTGAACATAGCCTCCTCTCTGACTTTGATTATCTTGTCTTGGTTGATTTGATGCATTTCTTGGATTTCTTTTTTTGATGTGGCTGCATAGTTGACATTATAATCTTCTTGCATTGATTTTCTTTGTTGAATCCTTCCTTCATGAGCAAGCAAGGCTGTATGTATGTATTCAATATCAGGCAGGGTTGGTTGTGTGGCAATATATGTAATTAATGACTCATAATCTTGATCTAATCCATTGGTGATTACTAAAATCTGCTCACTGATGGACACATTGTGACCAACACCCTTTAATTTGTCACATAAATTCTTGATTTTGGCAAGATATTCTCTCATTGGCATGTCACCCTTTTTTGCATTCTGTAACTCCCTTCTATATTGCATGACCTTTGCTGCTGACTGTGAACTGAAAATGCGCTCGATGGCTGACCATATCTCATAAGAGCTGTTACATCCAACCATTTGTGAGAGTAAGCTTTGACTAATTGAAGATAGTAGCCAAGATGATAAAAGATTATCCTGCTTTTGATAATGTTTGTAATCTGGATTGCTAATGGTTCTGCCTTCTCTGTCAGTTATCATAATTGGTCGTGTGACTTTTGTTCCAGCTACGTAATCATGTAAGTCATATCCTTTTAGTGCTATTTCAACTTGATATTTCCACAAATTGTAATTGTCTTCATCTAGAGATGTTGTGACAACTTGACTTTTAGGTTTGATCAAGATCAGATCTGGACTCTGGAGGTTGGGTTGATTGCCTGAAGTGGCTGAAGTCGTTCCATCTTCATCAAATGCCATGGTGATTCAATAATCTTGAAATGCCGGTTTTCTTGATGAGGATGACAGCAATCAGGGATATATATGTGATTTTGGCGTGGCTATCGAAAGATAGCAGCCAAGAAACAAGAAATGGGTTTGTATCTAAACTGCTTGTGATAGGTATATATTACTGTTTCATCAAGAAACGGTAATATGTATGAACAGTAGCGAAGAAATTTGGAATCTGAGGGAAAAATGAAGAAAGAGATCTGATTTCACCTCTGAAATGGATATAGAGCAGATGTTACCGATCTTGATTGATTGAGAGAAGGGTATGCCTCCTCAATGATGATATATTTCTAAGAGGAGCCGATGCGATCTTAAATCTTTTAATAAAATTTGGATTTTGTTTTTGTTTTTGAAGGAATTGCCGTTTGGCACTGTGGCTCTGATACCATAAAAGCAAGATAACAAAAATGATCTTTATTGCAAAATGTATTACATATATAAATAGTTGTACAGAGATATGTATATATAAAAGGTGATATGGGCCAAAGCAGTCTAGCCCATTAATGCTAGCAATTCGAATAAACAGAAGAGGCTCATCTCGTCCGTTGATCTTGATCTACGGTAGATTTGCTTTGTGAAAGATGATGTGGATAGATAAATGTGCTTTCGGTCTTTGTTTACTTCATTATAGCATGACGAGTATAATGAATAATAATGCACCCAAAACCATAACTAGATAAAGGAAATGTTATAATGTGTTAACCTAGAAGCCATAATGGTGCAAGTCAAAGAAGACTTCCGCAGAAGCCAAATTTGAAGCAGGTTATAGAGAAAAGGTAGACATAGTATAGTCATTCATGAGCAAATGACAATTGTCTCTACCAAGTCGAATACTGCACCCATTCCAAGAATAACCAGGAAGTGTGAATAGGGCGGAAGCATGCTAAGATGCTTCAAAGGAGCCGCGGTAGCTGTCAAAGAACTCAAGGGAGAAGGTGAAGGATCGTTCACTCTCAGTTGCTTTTCCACACCCTCATGTGCAAAAAGATCTTCCCATTGTCTTTTCTTTTCACCTTTCTTCTTCTTTGAAGTAAAAGTAATGGCAGGCCTCGACATTGAATATGCATAGTGAAATGAACGAAACTAATACATACAAATCTTTTAACTCTAACAAGCCTAAATGGATAACAAGTAACAAAAAAGTATATGTATATACCATGTGGAACAGAAATGTCAAAATCATAGGTAAAGATGGATCTAGACAAATGATGATATGAGCATAGAAAATTATGCATATGTAGTAAATCTTTGATAAAAAGATGCAAGCCCTTGCGGGAATCATCAGTTAGCCTTGGTACCTTCTCCCTACGATGTGAAAACCACTCCTTTTCCACTTTAGTGAATTCAGGACGATCTGCTAAAAGAGAAGAAGACACAAATCAGTGTAGGAAAGGAAGTTAAAAGAAAAGGAATATGAAGAAAAATGACACATTATTAGGCTATTGGAAGAAGAGATAAAACCATCCAATTTATAAACAAAAAAGAACCAATCTGTCTATCGGTAGGTTTTATGAGGAGTAGAGGAAAAAGGGATTTTATGGCTTAAATAAAGCAAAATCCTATGCACCCCAAAGAGTGGTTCTCCCTTATAGAACAGAAAAAGGCTCTATAGCAAGGAGGAAACCGATTTTCAACATACAAGATATATGTGCAGGTTAGTAGGTAGTAAGAGACCAATAGTCATGGGCTTATCTTCTTATTTCCACAAATCCACAGGTCTTTCGGGTCCCGGCCAAACTCCAAAAAGTGTTGTCACTTTATGTGCACGTAAATGTTCATGTTTTTACTTGTATATTTAATCTAATTTTATTAAATAAATGGGCATGTGGGGAATTTACATGTTTAAGCCAAATTTAAATTATTTTTTCAAATCATCATTTATTCATCTTCATATAGGGGCAAAATGGTCATTTTTGTATATGATTTAATTTGAGAAAATTTACTTGCACATTTTAATGTTATTTTGTAGGAATTTGGATTCAACATGGATGAAGACTTCATGAAAGTATGCATGCACAAGAGAAGAAAACAAAATAATGAAGAAATAAATCAATTCATGCAACATAGAGGACCATACCTACCCACTTACCATGATATACAATTAGGAGCTAGAGCACATATTAGTGGAGATTAAAGTTACATGCACACTTAATGGAGGATTAATTAGAAGCTGATGATAACTTGGTGGCCACACTTCCTCAAAGGCAATTTGGATAGTCCCTTAAAATATGCATTAGGGTTTTAGGCAGTATAAATATCACTTCTGTTTCATGTAATGAAGCTCTTAGCATCCCCTCTTTAGGTAGTTTAGTTGTAAGCACAAATGTGAATATAAACTCTCTTTCTCTCTTTCATGGCTTCTTGGCCTTAATCTCTTATGTAATTTTTTATACAATTTAATTTCATGCTCTTTTAAGTCTTATTCTTTATTTTACGCGATTAGTGTAGTTTTATTTCTTGCAAGTAGAGTAGATTTACTTACATGCAAATTAGTTAGCTTTTTTTCTTCTTCTTTTTCTATGTTGAAATCTACATTTGTTGAAACGATAACAAGTATGAGAAGCTAAACCTCTTCAATTTTGGGGTAATGAAGCTCTCTTAATCATGTATATTCAACATATTTGTTAATTTATGATCTGCTTTTGTGCTTAATGGAATGTTTGATGCGGTAAAAATTTTGTTATATAATTTTAAATTGATAGCCTATGTTGCAGACACCAAATAGGCCATGCTTAAACAAACATAAACACAAATTAGATCTTCATCTACATATTATGTTGGCAATGAAGTGGATTTTAGAATCAAATTTTGATGGTCTATATTATTAATTAATAGTAAATAGATCATGCTTAGAATAGATTTTATTTTTAACTTCATTATCATTTTCATGAGAGTTGACAAGTGGTTTGATGGGTGTGTTAAATTTTGATGGTTTATGTTGGGCTAATTAATAGCACAAATAGACCATACTTATGATAAACATATCAACTAAATTCATTAATGACCAGAAAAGAGAGATCATAATTTCATTATATTGTTTATGTGATCATGAGCCGAAAATTACCTCTAAATTTCCTTCTACTCTCATATTTTTATTCACTTTATTTTGTTATTTTTTATTACATTTTTTTAAGCTTAAACAGCTTTAAACTTTTGGTTAATCTGATCGAGTAGAATTTTAATCACTTCAATTTCCTACAGATCGACCCATGTATTAAAATTGTACATTATGTGCTTGTGGTTATTTCTATTACAATTTTCGACAATTTTCGATCCGATAGAAGATTCGTCGATTCAACATCACCATGGAGCAACAATCAATATCTACCGAGATTCCGATGGCCATCGATGCTTCAAGGCCCGATGCTTAAGTTATCAAAGCGTTTGACGACGATAAAGCTTAAGATCCGCTGCCGCTGGATGAATCTAATGATGTTGTGATCACCGATGCCACCAAACGCAATGACGAGCTTAACTTAAAGGAGAGGATTCGTAGGAGAAACAAGTCAAGACTGAACCTGTAGATGAGGATGTCGACGATCCAAATCTCGTCCCATTACAAGTCATCCCACCGGACGGGTCGATTCTTGAAAACTCCCTCTTACTTTTGAAAGCTTCCCGCCAAAGGCGGTAAAGGATCTAGGAAATGGGTAGGCAGAAGCTCGTACAGTGCCACTCCCGAAAAATCCAAAAAGGAGAGAAGATAAAAGAAATAGCCGTCATTACGGCCCTGTTTGTACATAACTTATATAGCCATTTTCCCTTTTGTTGGTCGTGATTGTATGGGACATGCCCCCATTTTTTGAATAAACTCGTATCACAATGTTGAAGCTCTGCAAATAAAAGTTTTTTATTTTCTAGTTGAACTCTCATGTGAATTTTTCCTTAAGTTGTTTTGAGTTATTACTTTCCATTCAATGTACTTGTAATTTGTTGCTTGTTGATTTATATAACGATCCGTTAATTCTATCCCAAGGCCTCCATGTGGTCGTGGCCCTGAGTTGAACTAACAACGAGACTCGTGAGCTAGTGTTGCGCTGTCGGATTCAGCGGCTTGAGTGATTATGCTCATGCCTCTAGTTTTGGATTAGCGGAGTTTGATGGTGGATGGTTAAACTCTATAGTTAGCAAGTTTACACTCCTCTTCTCGGTTTCAGGCCGGAGTTCATGGAATACTGAACGGTCGAGCGGCACTCATCTATCTGTTTATACTCATATTCGCACTCTGGGGATAAGAGTTTGTTGGTAGGTGGTCGAATCACACCTAACTTGTGTTTATACTCTATTCCGCACTATGGGGATTAGAGTTAGTTAGCGGGTGGTCGAATCGCGCTCAGCTTGTGTTTATGCTCTAGTTCACACTTTGGAAACTTAGAGTTTTTCCAAAAAATGGTCGGATCATGCTTTCCTTAATTGATTGATTTTCCCCCAAGTCCGGCGATTAACTTAATGGGCGATTGGTCGTGTCACGATCTCTTTTGATTCACATCTGTCCCATCGTTTGATAGGATTAAGTTGGTCATTAGATAGTCGAATCACATCCATCCCTCATTGGGCATTACGTCCATCGGGTTGTGAATGTGGACCGTCAAATGAACCACGAAACCATTTTTATTTTGTTTAGTTCGATCATGAACTTATGTACCCGGCTTGCTCCAAACTATGGGAACTTGATTGGACATGTCAATACTAGTTAGTCCCGTATCGTAACTAATATGTACTGCTACAGCAAACACATACATGAGGTAAATTCAAAACTTTATTTATCAAATGGAAAGAAATGACATAATTTGTCTTATTACATATCTATGAAAGTCAAATGCTAAATTAAATCCTGAAATTAAATACAACCGAATGAAAAAGAAATAAACTAAGTGAAATTGCGTCGTAAATGCTTGTTATTCCACGCCCTTGGTAGTATGATGCCATCAATAGTCACAAGGTTGAAAGTTCCTTTTCCAAGCCTCTGTTTAATGATGTATGATCCATTCCAAGTAGGATTCATATATGATGGCCTGGAAAAACCCATTTCTAGATGAGATCATCGATTTCAAAGGTTCTAGGTCGAACTTTGGTGTTGTAGCATCAGGCAACTCGGTATCAGTGCATAGCTGCACTCAAATCAGCTTCTTCACGCTTCTCATCTGCAAATTCTAGAGATTCCAAGAGGAGAACTTATTTGTTATGGGATCGTATTAGGTCACTCGATGAGAAGGAGCTTTGAGCTCAATAGGAATAACGGCTTCAGAACCGTAAGCAAGTGCGAATGGAGTATGGCCAATCACAAGACTTGCAGGCGGTCCTATAAACCCATAGTGCCTTCGGGAGTTCATATACTCACTTTCCTCTGGCCTTCTCCGAATGCTTCTTCAAAATGGGCTTTATGATTTTATTCGTAGCTTCAATTTATCATTGGCTTGACGGTGAGCGACTGCTGCAAATCTCTTTTCAATATGATGCCAACGATAAAAGTCATTGAATTCAACACTTTCGAATTAAGTCCCATAATCTGTTACAATAATTAATAGAAGATCGAAATGACATATGATCTTTCAGACGATGAAGTTAATTACTTTCTTTGTTGTGATTATAGCTAACGGTTCCGCTTCGGTTCATTTGGTGAAGTAATCAACTGTGACGATGGCGTACTTTGCATCACCTTTAGAGATCGGTAGAACCGATAATATCTATACCCCAAATGGAAAATGGCCACGAGCTGACCATCTGTGTAATTTCTATTGGTGAAGCTCTTGGAACATTTGCATATATCTGGCACTTATCGCATCACTTTACATAATCAATAACATCTCGATTAACGGTTGGCCAATAATACCTGTAATGGAGTATTTTATATTGCTAGAGTTTGCCCCCAGTGTGATCGCCACATTCCCCTTCATGAACTTCCTTTAGGAATCATTTTATTTCATCATGAGCAATACATTAAAGTAGGAGAATGGGAAAATCGTTTCCGTACATAACTCTTTCATGTATGATATATCATGAAGCCATAAGAAGGACTTGTCGCTTTTTATTCCTTTGTTTAGAAAGAACTCCCCATAGCAAATAGTCTTTAATCAAGTCATCCACGACTCCTCAGGCTCCATCCCTAATGCCCAGTCGATGTCCATCAGGTTTTTGCTCGGAGCATTTAATACTTTGACTGGAACCGAGCCCATCTGTCGTGCATCCCCAATGCTAGCAAACTTCGCCAATGAATCGGCCTCTCTATTTTAATCTCGATGAATGTGCATAATGTGATAGTACTCAAAGTTAGTAAAAAATCTTGGACTTGGGTATAGTATGGAGCAAGCCATTGTCCTTTATCTTGGTAATCTCCCCTGACCTGGCCTACTAACAATTGTGAGTTGCAAAAGATTTCAAGAGACTTTATCCCCAATTCTCTAGTGAGTTTAAGTCCAGTAATCAAAGCCTCATACTCAACTTTGTTGTTTGTTGTAGGTATCATATCAAATTGATCAATCTTCAGGAATGACAAGCACAATTTTAGCTACAGAACAATGATCATTGGATGCTTTATCCGTATATAACTTCCACCGTATGGTCGAGGTTTCACTGATCTATGCGAAATCATCCTATGCAGTAAATTCCACTATGAAGTCCGCCAGTGCCTGACCCTGGATAGCCCTCTAAGGAAGATAAGTAATATCGAATTGGCTAAGCTCGATATTCCACTTGAGTAACCTTCCAAACGTCTTAGGTTGCTACCGAACCTATCATAACTGCTGGTCGGTGGAACATTGATAGAGTGTGCTTGAAAGTAAGGGTGAAGCATTCATGATGCAGTCAGCAAGTAGTACGCTATTTTCTCTATCTTTGGATAATTCCTTTCAGCCCCTGTTAATCGTTTGCTAACGTAATAGACCGATCTATGGATTCCATTCTTTTCGCAAAGCAAAGCGGCACTTATAACATATAACGACATGGCTAAGTAGATACATAAATCTCCATGATCTACTGGCTTTGATAAGATGGGAGGTCTCTCTAAGTTGAGTTTGCCAGCTGGTCGATTCTTGAAGGGAAAAGCTGTCTTTTGGGTATGCTTTGTTCAAGTCCGAGTAATCAACACATGTTCGTCATTTTCCATTCACCTTTCTCACAAATATAGGATTTGATACCCATTAAGGTAGAGTGCATTGCGAATATCTGTTGTTTTTAAGTCAATCCACCTCCTTTTTAAGAGCGGTAGATCTCTCCTGATCCATGCCACATCTTTTTTATTTGACATGCCTCGGGTCGATATTCAATGCATGACTCACAATGTTAGGAAAGGTCCCACACATGTCAGAATGAGTCCAAGCGAACACGTCGAGATTCACTCAGCAAGTTCTTTCATCATCGAGAGGCTGAGCTGCGATCTGATCTTTAGGACCCATGATGGATCGTCGTGGCTGATTATGATGTCAATCATCAGCTCAGCCGGTGTAGCCTTGGTCTTTTGGGCTCCTCCTCATCATCTTTCAAATCTATATCTCTGTAGAACCAACTGTGTCAATCTTTAGTGGCTTGGATGCGAACTGACTTGTCCACACCCTTACCTCTCTCCTTCCGTTGAGCATCCCATAACTTAACTACATAACAGGCATGTCCGATCACCTGATCATAATGAGTGACTCTAACACTTTTATCCGTCGAGAACTTCAAAGTCAAACACCAAGGAGCAAGAGCTGTCTGAAACTCAGCTAGGGCCGGTCGGCCAGAAAACATTGTATGGAGAGTTAACATTCAAAACAACAAAAGGCAAAATCCACACTCTCCTGTGGTCACCTTCTTCTAATTCTATGGGCAATTCAACATAACCAACAACTTCAATTACAACATCGTTAAAGCCATGAATGTAGGCTTTAGATGGTTTCAAGTCCTTGGCTTCCATCTTTATCTGATTATAAGCATTTTTGGAAATTATATTTATAGAACATCCACAATAAACCAATATCTTTCTCACTAAAGCGGGACCGATCATGGTGGAAATAACCATTGGATCGATCGTTGGTGCCTCCACCTTGTCTGCATCTCTATTTGTAAACACGAAATCATCTGGCATTGTACGTTGTTGTTTTGCTAGAGCTCCATATTCCATACTTGAACAACATTCAAAATCCACATGCATAATCGCACTAGCGTAGTGCTCCATCTCATGCTAACTCTTATCAACCGAATGCGGTCCTCCGACTATTGTATTGATTACTAAACTTCAATCAGTCCATGCAGGCTCCTCAGCCCTATGTGGTGATTGTCCTCGGTTGGGGTCGGATGTTCCCAGCCCGCCATCCCGTGAGGTTTTTACAAACTGTTGTAATTTCCTTCCTCAAATCAGCTTTTTGATAATATCCTGGAGATGCCTGCATTCATTTATGTTATGTCCATAGCATTCATGAAATCGACAATATTTTCCGGTTTGTTTCTACTTCTCTGTTGATTTTTTGGAGTTAGATTCGTGTGTTGCATGGTATTGTAGGTAGGCAAATACATATTCTCCAGGAATGTATTCAGTGGTGTGTAAGTGTCATACATTAGAATTCTAGGCTTTTCTCTTCGGAATCCCTCTTTCGTTCTTGGATCCTATCCCCGCCTTTCTTTTGTTAATTGGGTTTGTTCTGGACATTCACTTGAACTTTTCTAAAGCTATCATCAGACTGCTTTGCTACAATATTACTCTATATTCCCTCTCCACTTTGTCCTACTACATTCTTTCTTCTTATAGCACCTGGCTTCCTCCTTTCTGAAATACTGAGCCGCCTTTGCGTAAAAGCGTTCCAACGTTGCGGGTGGCTTGCCAGCTAACAAATCGTCAAAATTAGACTCCGGATCAACCCCTCTTGTCATGGCGATCAATATTGCATGTTCATTCGGATTATTGATTTCTATAACAACTGTATGGAATCTCTCCAAATAATCTCTCAACGATTCTTCCAGAGCCTAAATCATGCTAGGTAGAGACATTACATCTTTGGGGCGATTTGTGTGAATATAGAACAGCTCCATAAACCTTATTGCCAAATCATCAAATATAGAGATCGACCGCGAGGGTAACCTTGTAAATCACATTGTTTCTATTCTAGAGAGAGTTATAGAAAAAAATCTACACTTGGTTGCATCATCTGCTCATGCGTAATTCATCAGCCATTCATATCTCATGATGTGCTGCCTGGGATCAGTTTTTTCCTCATAGGTAGGCATCGACGGCATGTTGAACCTCCTTGGATACTCTACATGTAGGACATTGTCGGTGAATGAGGTATGACTTCTTGAGATACCTCAGTCATCATTGGTGAAGCCTTGGCTCTCTCTTACTAATTGTCTAACCATAGTCGACAAGTCCGGCGTTTGGGTAGTTGTGCCAAGCGGTGGTCGTGTTCCACCTTATGTGAATGGTCCGGTCGATGTCTACATTCTACGCCTGCTTGGTTTAACATCTTCCCGATGTTATCTCATAAATTCACTTCATCATCATTCCGAGAATGCAACCGGTCAACATTCAACCGAACTCCATCATCCAAACCAACCGCAGCAGCTTCAGCTTGAATCCCAGTGTGCGTAGGTAAGTTCCCTCCTCTAGACGAGGGATCGACATCGATTGGTCCTGGCAGACCACGATTGTCTGCCTATTGACGCCTCAAAATTTCTACGCGATATCCGTCTATGATGCGATGCCTGTGTGAGAAATGCAGAATATGGATCTTAAGGCTAGGATTAACACTAGAGGGGGGTGAATGGTGTTTAAAGGAATTATCAAATCTTTTTGATTTTTTGTTAATTTGAACACAAATGTATGCTATATTCAGACACTGATATGATCATAGAATCAAACACAGATGCAGAAATAAAGTAAAAGCAATAAAGGAAAGAACACACCGGATTTTATACTCGTTTGGAGTTACCTTACATCTCGTCCCGCACACAAGTACGGATTTCCTTTCAAAAGCAATTG
Organism: Allium cepa; assembly: GCA_030765085.1. Taxonomy (NCBI): domain Eukaryota; kingdom Viridiplantae; phylum Streptophyta; class Magnoliopsida; order Asparagales; family Amaryllidaceae; genus Allium; species Allium cepa. The sequence continues at coordinate 179,261,838 of CM060930.1, forward strand.
TACAATTACACCCTCGATTTCAAGGCCACGAGGTACACCACTCCAGATTCACAATCCTCTGGGTAGAGATACTTGATTTCATGGGCAACAAGTTCACCCAATTGATTTTCAAGGAATCACACCTTTTCTCCCTTGATTGATTTCACATGCTACAATCACACCTTTTCTTGCTTAGTTTATTACAAAGAAGCCTGTAACTCTGAATAGCACCAAGATCTTATTGAGATAGTGATAGAGAATCAAACCAGAAATGATCATGTTAGATTCAATGTTGATTTCGGCAGAGTAATGATAAAAATGTGTATAAAAAAAATATGGAAGAAGAAGAGGAGTGAAATTGGAGAAAAATATGAATGAAAATTCGTTTAAAACTGCCCCTGTTTATAGTAGAACAACATCCATGTCCATTCGTGAAAGGATATGATGAATAGACACTTCTTTTGAAATTCAAAATTTTGGAATAAACCGCTACCATGTCGACATGGGGTGCTAGAGGATGTCGAGATGCCTAAGGAAAATTTGGTAATTTCTTTTTCTTTGAAAATAACTTTCATCTTGTATTAAAACTATTTTAAACTTTATAAACATACTTAATTATAGTTAAAATACATAAGTAAATATAGAGAATAATATTTTGGTGTATATATATAAATAAAATTTTACTATAATTTTATATTTAAATCTAAGTATAATTATTAAAAGTTAAATATATATTTTTATTAAAAGATAGTTTAAAACTAAGGATAATTTGATTTTGAAAATAAGGATTATTTTGAAGCTAAAAATATTTAAAACCAGGATAGATTTTTTTGATTTTGGAAGGAAGGTTTTGAAATCATTTTGAAAACAAGATATAATTTTGTAAAATCATTTGAGTAAAAGGTTAGCGGATACAAAATAATATTACACTAGATTTTTCGTAGGTTCCATCCTACTTAGGGCTCCATCCCTTTAATATGCTCGAAGAGGATTCCATTCCACGAATAAATTGGATTTTAAGATGCCAGTGCTTTTCTAGGAGTTTTAACAAAATTCCTAATTAAATTGCTTATTATTGAAATCTTGAACTCTTGATATTCTTGATACTCATGAGTCTTCAATCTTGATATCTTGAATCTCTATACTGTACAGTCTTCGTTCTTGGTACCTGCATGGTTAAATCATACATATACATATATATCTAAACTATAATGTTAGTATTCATATTTTATAACCTTATTCTAAAATTATTGTCATCATAACCATCATCTCAAGGACTAACAATCTCCCCTTTTTTGATGATGACAACCTTTGTTTATAAAATATTACTTCTATCCTAATAACTCCCCCTTAATCTATGCCTAACTATCCTATTTTATACTTCTCCCCCTTTGTCAACAACAAAAGCCTAACTCCAAACTATGGAACTCCCCCTTATTCTTGTACTAAAATACCTGCATGAATATTATATTCAATGAAGTATATAATAGATAGATTAAGATATAATTATACTGATAACTAATCAAAGATCTAAATATCAATGTGTTTTTATACATGTTTTGCATAACAAACATCAATCCACACCAAATATCAATCCATACTAAATCAAAACAAATCAAATCAAATCAATCCAAGCAATCAATTAAAATCAAACAAAGCAATCAAATAAAATCAAACATTATGGGAAACTTCCACCCATCCTTCTTCTCCAAATATTGGGTCTGCCTTAATGACATCCCAATTTTCATTATCATTAGTGAGAGAGACAGGAGGATGTGCTTCATTATCATCTTTATGTAGGGAGGAAATCATCCATCGTATCGCATCAAAATGCTTTTCTTGCTCCTTGATCAATTGCATTTGACTCAACTCTAAGTGTCGTTGGTTACGAAGAATGAAAGAGAGAATATTCTTGAAAGAATTAAGGGTTTTTTCAAGATTTTCGGTTAAATTATGAATTGGATTGACCATTTTTGAGATTGTGAGAAGAAATGTAGATAAAGTAGATGAGAAATTATCTTGAGTGATGAATTCTGAAAGAAATGTGTATTTATAGGTGAGAAATTCGTTTGAAATGAGCAGACATAATTTAGTTATTCAAATTTCAAATTTAAAGTGAAGAGTCATTTCTGACCAGTACATGTCGACATAGTCAAGGGGGGATGTCGACATGGTTCGGTGAATTTTGATGACTTATTTTGGTTTTGTGAATAATTGTGTGTGTGTGTGTGTGTATATATATATTCACATAATATACTAACATTTATTCTGGAGATAAGATAAGCTAGATAACAGAAACGTAATTCAATTTCGTTTCATAATAGAACGATACAATGATTAAACATTAAATACTACACGACCATTCAAATCAAAATAAACTAAAATAAATACAACAAGATATAAAAAGGTAGAATTAGTTAGAGGATGACGAAGATGAAGATAATCCAAGCTTCTTGCTGACTTTGGAGAAAAACTTGTTCATCTTTGATGACGTTTTACCCAATTTCTTACTAATGGGCCGTTTAAGAATCCATTGATTCTTGACAATAGTCTTTTGATTTTTGAGTAAGGTTTCGTTGGTTGGATTAGGAGGATAGTCAATGCTTTCCAAAGATGTTTCACCTTCTTCTTCTTCTATTTCCATTTCATCCCCTTCTTCTTCCTCTTCCTCCTCTTCCATTCCTCATGAGCCAAATGCTCATCCTTTTCGGTAAGAGTCTCATAAGGTTGAAAAATAAGTGTAATTTTCATAAGATAAATGTTTGAGCGATTAAAAACCTTTCTTGAAACAAATTCTTCTCCTTTGAAATCTACTCCAAAATAGTTAACAATCCGAGTGAGATAGATTCCATGGTACAAAGTGTTTTCACCCATTTCAAGATTTTTGGAACGAAATTCATCCAAAATAACTTGCGTCCAATTAATATCATAATTTCCAAAAATAGCAAAAAGTGCTTTGCAAACTTTTGAAGTTGCATTGTTAAAATTTCCCGATCTTGGGATCAAAGTATGTTGTAAAAGAAGATTAACAATTCTAGCTTTTGGTCGAAAGTTTCGATTTTTGAATTCAAAATTATCATTTCCATCAAAAATGTGATAAAATGTCTCACGATCATTTTCATCGATATTAAAACTAGAAAGATCCATTCCCGTGCTTTTGCAATTGAGAATGGTATCCAAAAGATCACAATTTAAAACGATTCTAGTGCCTTTGACACTACTCCAAATTTCATCACATTTCCATTATAAAATCCGCGGTTAAGATTTGCATAAATTTTTTTTAACAAGACTTGGATAACAAACAAAATCATTTTGAGAAGCATCAACAAGACTAAGAACTTGATTGTTTGCAAAAAGAGAATCGATTTCATAAGTAGAGAAATCTTGAAATAGAGCAAACTTTCCAGGATGGACTTTTCCATACTTAGCATAGTTGATATATGCTTTTATAGCCTTCGGATCATTGTAGAGTTGCTCTTTTATCTTTCTGGAAATTCTCATTATGGAGGGGTTGCTTGAAGAAGCCATTAGAGTAGAGAGTAGAGATCTTGAAGTTTTGAGATAAGAGTTTGAATTTGAAAATGAAAGTGAAAAGTTGTGATAAAAGATAGTGAATAAATAGATTCTCAAAGGATATATTCTCTGGTCAAAGGGTTGCTTTTTAGAGAATTGAATGAAGTGAAAAGATGGAGGGAAATTCAATATTTGAATTCAAATTTTGAATTTCAAATTTCTATACCTATGTCGATATCATGGTGGGGACCATGTCGACATGTGTCTTTGAATTTCCATGATAGTTTTTCATAAGTATTTTAATATATATATATATATATATATTACTTTTAATGTCTATACATATATTTGGAAAATTACTAGAATTATAGTATATTCCATAAAATATTATGATACTATTAAAAATAAAAACAATAAAAACAATGATAAAATAATAATATAATAGTAAAAAATAAAAAAATAAAAATTCAAACAACACACCAATTCAAAATCAATCAATCAAGCATCCAATTCTAAGCATGCAATTTCAACTAATTGTATTGTAAACGTGTCCCTTTTTCTGAGTCCGTTTCTTTGAATTCGTCGGAGTCGTGAACTGTCGTGAAACACATATTTGAATTATCTGTCTTCTGATCATCATCGCTTGAGGACGAGTCTGAGTCATCTATAGTAGCAGTAAATACACGTTTTCGTTTCTTTACGGAATCATTGTTTATAGGAAGATTTTGCCTACTGGATACGGACAGTCTCTTTCGATATGGCCTGGTTCGTCACAGTTGAAATATTTAATATTGTTTGGCACTGCATTCTGATTTCCAGAGTTCTTATAGTTGTTTCTATTGAGATTGTTCATCTTTCCGTATTTCAGGAATTTCCAAAAATTCTTGGTTATAAGGGTTATCTCTTCATCATTATCGCTGTTTGAGTCCGATCCATCGGTCAATGCATTGAACGCCATTGATTCCTTTTCAGATGCTTTGCTTTCTCTTCTCTCAATAATTTGGACTTCAAACGACATTATATTTCCAATTAATTCTTCTATCTTTAAGGTATTGATATCATTTGCCTCTTCGATCGCAAATGTCTTTTGATCCCATTCTGGAGTAAGAGAATTTAAGATTTTTCAAACTTGATCTTCTTCCGAGAATTCCTTTCCCAAGGATATTAGAGAATGCACAATGTTCTAAAATCTACTATACATATCTGAAATAGACTCATTAGAATTCATTTAAATAATTGAAACTGGTTCGTGAGCATGGAAATTTTGGTCTATTTAACTTGCTTGTTCCTTCGTGAGTAACTTGCAAATTTTTCCAGATTTCATATGTAGACTTACAAACTGACACTCTATTAAATTCATTTCTATCAAGTGAACAAAATAGAATATTCATAGCTTTAGATTTATTTTGTGCAACAGTCTTTTGCTCAGCAGTCCACTGTGCCAAATTAGTTGTGGGTTCAGAATATTCAATCTGTGTGACATTCCAAGTGTCTAGTCCTATAGATTGTAAATATATTTTCATCCTACATGCCCAATATGCATAGTTACTGCCATTAAAAAATGGTGGCCTGATAGTAGACTGACCTTCTACAAATGAACTAGTGACAGGGATAATAGAACCAGTGTTGGTAGTGTTAATAGTACCAGTGTTGGTAACCATTTTGAAGAAAGTTCAAAATTCAGATTATGAAAACTTTGAAAACCTTGCTCTGATGCCGAATGTGAGAAATGCGGAATATGGATCTTAAGGCTAGGATTAACACTAGAGGAGGGTAAATAGTGTTTAAAGGAATTACTAAATCATTTTGAGTTTTTGTTAATTTGAACACAAATGTATGCTATATTCAGACACAGATATAATCACAGAATCAAACACGGATGCAGAAATAAAGTAAAAGCAATAAAGGAAAGAACACACCAGATTTTATACTGGTTCGGAGTTACCCTACATCCAGTCCTGCACATAAGTACGGATTTCTTTCAAAAGAAATTGTACAATTACACCCTCGATTTCATGGTCACGAGGTACACCACTCCAGATTCACAATCCTCTTGGTAGAGATACTTGATTTCACGAGCAACAAGTTCATCCAATTGATTTTCAAGGCTACAATCACACCTTTTCTCGCTTGATTGATTTCATAGGCTACAATCACACCTTTTCTCGCTTGATTGATTTCATAGGCTACAATCGCACCTTTTCTCGCATAGTTTATTACAAAGAAGCCTATAACTCTGAATAGCACTGAGATCTTGTTAAGATAGTGATAGAGAATCAAACCAGAAATGATCTAGTTAGATTCAATGTTGATTTCGGCAGAGTAATGGTAAAAATGTGTATAAAGAAATGTGGAAGAAGAAGAGGAGTGAAATCAGAGAAAAATATAAATGAAAATTCGTTTAAAACTGCCCTTATTTATAGTAGAACAACAGTCATGTCCATTCGTGAAATGATACGACGAATAGAAACTTCTTTTGAAATTCAAAATTTTTAAATAAACTGCTACCATGTCGACATGGGGTACTAGAGGATGTCGACATACCAAAGAAAATTTTGGTAATTTGTTTTTCTTTGAAAATAACTTTCATCTTGTATTAAAACTATTTTAAACTTTATAAGCATACTTAATTATAGTTAAAATACACAAGTAAATATAGAGAATAATATTTTGGTGTGTATATATATATAATTTTACTATAATTTTATATTTAAATCTATGTACAAATATTAAAATTTAAATATATTTTTATTAAAAGATAGTTTAAAACTAAGGATAATTTGATTTTTAAATAAAGATTATTTTGAGGCTAAAATTATTTAAAACCAGGGTAGATGTTTTTTATTTTTAAAAGGAAGGTTTTGAAATCATTTTAAAAATAAGATATAATTTTGTAAAATCATTTGAATAAAAAGTTAGTGGATACAAAACAATATTCCACTAGATTTTTTGTATGTTCCATCCTACTAAGGGTTCCATCCCTTTAACAGGCTCGAAGTGGATTCCATTCCACGAATAAATTAGATTTTAAGATGCCAATGCTTTTCTAGAGTTTTAACAAAATTCCTAATTAAATTACTTATTATTGAAATCTTGAACTCTTAATGTTCTTGATACTCATGAGTCTTCAATCTTGATATCTTGAATCTCTATACTGTACAGTCTTCATTCTTGGTACCTACATGGTTAAATCCTGTATATACATATATATCTAAACTATAATGTTAGTATTTGTATTTTATAATCTTATTCTAAGGTTGTTGTCATCGAAACCATTATCTCAAGGACTAACGGCCTGGGCCTGTGATACCCATTTGAGGAACTAGAACTCTCTGATGCTGAGTGAGGGGTAGGATCCTTCCTAGCTTTCCCTCGCTATTGCTAATTTAGATGGTCCATTGGGTTGATATTAGCTTGAATCTGCTGATTTAGTTGTCGATGACTATCCACTAGCTCTCTCATCAAATTCTAGAATTCATCTCTTGTAATGGAATCAGCTGGATTTTGGACTTCAACTGGGTCAACATTCACATCCATTGGTTGACTGCTAGGGCCTCCATGTTGGATACTCGCATTCTCATTTCCTTTCACGTTCTGAGAAGTTGATCAAGTGTTCCTCACCATTTGTGATGGCTTTACTTAGATTTTCGAAAATCTGAATAGAACAAGCAAACTTCCTAAAGATGACTATGGATCTCCTTCAGGGAATTTTTGCAATCCAGTAGCAACAAAGGGATCCAAATACACCGAGAATCAAGATTGTCGGTGAAAGCACCAAAATGTATGTACCTAAAATTGGCACAAACATCCAATAGAAGTTTCAAAGAGAAATAAATTAAGAATATAAAATGAAAATAGAGGATAATAGCAAGAAAATAATAGCAGATTGAATGAATAAAATGCACTCAATGATTTATAGTGGTTCGACGGTGTTTGCCTACATCCACTTTGAATAGATTACTTTATTAATCACGTTATAAACCGAGTACAATAGGGGTCAGATGAAAATCCTTAGTTACAGAAGAGTATAAAGCAACAAGCAGCGTAAAAGTCCCAAAAATGAACAATCAAGCCTGTATTTATAGACGAAGATGGTCATATATCTGTTCGAAAACTTGGCAGAAGTACCCTCGAAACTATATGGGTCCGCAAGAGGGATTGCGTGGCCCAATTCCCAAAGAAGAGGGATCAGTACCGATCCCTTCTTTGGTTGAAATTTTGGGAGTGATCCTTATGGTGGCTTGCTTATGCTTAAAATACGTTTAGCCTCCAAATTTCATGCTAATTGGATCAGTAAATCTTAAGATATTCATTGACCTTTATTCCATCAAGGTTTGCTTCTTGTTCGCTACCGATCCCTTCCAAGGGAAGTATACCAATCCCTTCAACTTCATCTTCTTAAGGTGCGATCCCTAGAGTAGGTTCCCTAGGGTCCCAATGTCTTGCTCATAAAATTTCATATGCATTAGACTTGTGCATCTTGAGATATTAATTGTTTTCTATAGGAATGCTCTCACACCTTAAAACATGTCAATCCCTTTATTGGAGCTATTTTATGCCAATCCCTCTAATGTGTTCAACCATATTTCATTCTTCGAACATTCTGCCTTGCATATCTATCAAGTCCATACAACCTTAACTTCATGCTACCATCTGTACTTGACTTCTAAGCCCCATAATCATTACTTCGGAGTCATTGGCCTTGATGACGGTCGAATCTAACTTGTGCAATTAGTTCAATATAGCCAGGTTAAAATGCCGCATAACATACCAATTTATAAGAATATATATATATTGTTTTCGAATTTACAACAAAATAAATAATTAAATTTTATGATATACTTTAAATGTTTTATATACATACTTATATATACATGTATTACATAAATTATATATATAATCATTCAAAATAAAGTATAAATTTATATACATATACATATACATATATTTGTAATATTTTATATGTGTAAATTAAATTATATAATCATACATTTGGATGGTATATTTGTATACTAGATGAGCCAATATGTGCGTTGTAGTATAAATCCAGTAATTATACACGTGTTTGATATACCTTGCACTGTTTGCTGTGTTATACATGCGCATACATATAAATGTGTATATGATACATGTGTATATATAATGTAAAATTAATACACAAAATAAAATTATTTTATAAATTTAAATAAAATAACGATTTTATTTAAAAGAAATTTAGAAATATTCTAAGTGAATTAGACTTCATAGGCCCAATAAAGATCCAAAATAGTAGATTATTTTGAAATTCACCAATTTCTTCCACTGCTTGTTATCCCGGTTCCAATATATGGCCTTATCAAGAAGAATTGAATACTATGCATACCAATAATCTTCTAAGATTCAGATAATATGCTTGCAAAAGAAATTTAAAGTGCTTGGATGACACAATAATTATCTCATATGGCTCGTATATAGAGCAAAAGAAAGAATGCCAAATATATCAACATCAGGTGGACGCTCAAGAGGATACTAAACAAGTGAACTATAAGCATCATGCATCCTAAAAATGTGGCTCGGATCATGCAACGCACAAAGGTGGGTTTATTGCAAGGGTTGTTTATCAAATGTGCTCTAAGGAGCTAACATTCTACTAGGTGAAGGGCGGAATATAATAGCAATTCAAACCACAAGCACAATCTAGTAGAAAGAAATGGGATGGTTCCCTCTAGACTAATATGAATCATACTCAACTCCACCAATTAGGAACTAAGTAACATCTAGTCAACCTTTCTCTATGCCAAGCAACGTGTATAGGTCCAATCCGCCCATCCAAGCCAAACATCTCATGGCAAGATAAAGGGATAGTAAAAAGTAACTGAGCCTATGGTTGGAATGTGCACCACTCTTCTATGTGCTACATAGACAAAGAACCAGATATGTGTAGAGACAGATGACTTTTGGCTAGATAGTATGAAACGACCAAAAGATGAGAGTCTATCATCTACCCTCTCGAACAATATGGTCTATAATCCATGCTACAACTTTCGAATTAGGTTACCCAAGGGTTCATATCTAACTGTTCATGTGCTAGCATAAGCTCATGTTGAACCTTATGAGAGGTATGTGGTTTAATCTGAGAATTCTCATAATGTCTTATCCTAGGAAAGCATGAATTTGGCTCATCAATGGCATTAAAAAAAGGCCATCCATGTTTGTCATGTAATTATAGTACAAAGCGTCAATACATACCAAAATTTAGTCTATCATGCAACTCGTCCTAAAATATAGGTGTTAATTGATGTATAAAGAGAAAACAGTGTAGTTGTGCCCTGGTCAGTACTTCAAAGTTACGTTAGTCTGTATTCGATGCAAAATATCCTAGATGGGTTGTACTCTTTTGGTTTGAGAAGAAGACGAAACTAAAAGGTACGGGAGGAAAGTGTGCATAATGCCCACCACCCATATATCTCTTTGTTTGCCAATGTACTATTTATGTATGTGAGCTTGACAGCTTGATTTACTACAATACTTCCAACAAATTTTGGCAAAAGCTGAGTGTAAACTAATATCCGATCGAATGTGTCGATGAAAGCCATTAGAACTCAATCATTAAACCTATCTCAGTGCCGACCAATATGTAGAAGTCAATTTATTAAAGCCTAGCTAAAATGAGAAAAGTGAAAGGTGTAGGTAAAAAGTGAAAGGTGTAGTAGTGGGTACCATCTCTTTGACGATGTCTGAAGTAGACATCGATTGAGGGATTGTAATTGATTTACAAATTACTTTGTTATTAATGTTTAGAGCATTCCCAACCATGGTCGAGGTTGGGAACTGATCAACCCCCAACAGGGGGTCAATTGCTCTATTTTAGGTCGCCTTGGCAACCCCCCAATGCTAAGGCAACCTAGGGGGTCATCACTTTAGCTGGCTTACTTATAGTCGGCTAAGCTTAGCCAGCTATACGAAAGCCGGTTAAAACTTCCTTGTGGCAATCCATAGCTATTGTAAGTTAACATAGCTGGCTTTATAAAAGCCGGCTATATCAACGCCATGGATTGCAATCCATAGCTTCATGTGGATTGTGATCCACGTAAGCTGCCTTAACCGGCTAAGGCAGTTCGTTTTTTGCCCATTGGGGAGATTGATTTTTCTATGTTAGGAGTTGGTGGGTGTGATGAGGAGGAGAATTGATGTTTAGGGGTTGTATCAGTTGGGAATGTTCTTATGTACATAATTTATGTTATGTGATTTATATATCTTTTAATTGAATGGGAAAAATAGTATTACCATTTTTCTTAATGTGAATATACATATGTATATATGTGTCTATATATATATATATATCCGTGTGTATGTTAAAATTGACATATATTTTAGGTCTATTAGAAAAATAGACTAAATATTCACTTAAATAATTAAATTTAAGATTTCGTAAGTAATTTAAATACTTGGATTTAAATATAAAATAATAGGCAATAATTTAGCTGGGTTGAGTAAATAATTGTAAAAACGTTAAAATGTAAATATTTGAAGCTAAAACTAGAATTTTTCTGTGTAATTTACATTAAATATATTTAGATAAATGAACGACATATTATATTTGTAAATATAGTTTATGCATATTATTTATGTTATATGACTTACATATCTTTGTATTTAATGAAATTTTAATTTTATAACCTTCGTTGATATGAATATGGTATATATATTGAAACTGTCATATTTTAGCATTTATTAGATCAATTAACAAATATTTATTAATTGAATTCATTTAAATAATTTAAATTAAAGATCACTTAATTAATTTGAATCTATCGACTTAATTGTACAATGTTAGATTATATTAAGAAGTGTTTAGTGAATAACGGTATAAATTCAAATTGTAGGTGTTTGACATTAAAAAGAGGGTTTTACAATGCAATGCATGGTACATATATTGATAAATGAATAAAACTATAAATTTGTAATTATTATTTATGTATATAATTTATGATATGTGATTGATATATTTATATATTTGAATGATTTTTTTTAATGAGTTTGTTAATATAAATATGGTTCATATTGATCTGATACGTTAGATAATGAATAATTGTTTGGTGAAACTATTTAAATAGTTTTAAAATTATGTAATTGATTATAATAAATTTGTAAATGAATTAACGAATATTAGTTAGTTGGGTTTATCTAGTTAGTTTATTTTCAGATCGCTTAATTAATTAAATTATATGGACTTATCTAATTAGTTTTATGAATAATTGCGGTAATTTCAAATGTAGATACTTGAAGTGGAAAGTAGAATTTATAATGAAATGTATGATAAAAATTTATTGAAATAAAATAACTACAAATTTTTATTATTGTTTTATGTGATTTATATTTATAGTTGAATGAAAAATTAATTTTACCATTTGGTTATCACGAAAGTGGTATTCATATTTAAATTGTCGTTCTTTAATATTTGTAAGAATAATTAATAAATGTTAACTAAATTTATTTAAATAACTTAAATTTTGGATTGTTTAATTAACCTAAATGCATGGACTTAAATATGAAATATTATGATGCAACCGATATATTATATGTAAATAATTATATAGACCTTAGAATATCTGTACCAAATGTAAAATAATGGAAGAGACTTAGTAATAAATGTAAAGTAATAAATTAAAGAATTTGAAAATAAAATATCCAAAGAGAAAATAAAGAAGAAGAGAGAAAATTCCTAGAATCAACGAGAGAGCGAGAAATTCTTCTATTTTACTATTATTTAATAGGTTGACATTTTAATTAAAACCGTACAGATATTAATTAAATAATATTTAAAATAAATAAATAAAATACATATTTCTAAGTCATACACAAGACCAGGTAAATATTTAGTAAAAAAATAATTTTGTGCATTTATAAATATTAATCTATATTTTAATATATGTATATTTAAATAAGTAATTAATATATATATATATATTAAATAAAAATATATATTTTATTTACATATGTATGTATTATTCTCGGTTTTTTGAAAAACTAATTTTTTATTTATTTTATTTGATATATTAATAATTGATTTAAACATATTCATATGATTATATATATATATATATATATATATATATATATATATATATATATATATAATGCTAATATTTCATAGTTACATTTACAAATATTTATATTTATAGTTTTTTCTACATTTATATTATTAATATATATTTTTTAATTAAAGTTTATATATATATATATATATATATATATATAAATATTTTTTTTTTTTTTGGCAAGGCCAGCCGGTTTTATAGTGGACCGTCCACTTTTTATTACGAACGTAATAAAAATTGAAGTACAGGAGCAAGGTATAAGCACCTTAACTACTAAAGGAAATAGAAAATACAGCACAGGTACATGACAGCAATGTCACGATAACTAAAATAACATATAAACCTAGCACTCCTCCTTGGAGGGAGAATCACCAACAACTGAAGTCACCAAAGAAGAGCTCAAAGGGGCAGACCCAGAAAGACCAGCAAAAGGGCGGAAACGGAGAGCAAGTCTAGGGTCATAAACCACATCATCAGAACAGTAGATAAACGATCGATCCCAGGAAGGGTCAGCAAGCATGATAGAATTAGAAGTTGCATCCAAACCGTCCATATCAAGAACTATAGAATCACCAGATTGTTTGTAGCGTAGACATCGAAGATCTAGTTGATTATCAGAAACAAACCGAAAGAAGGATTCATTTTCCGGGTTATACCTCATATCAGAAATGGGATCAATCCAACACCCTTCAGCCTCATCCCATGCTACCGGAGGTAGCAGCGAGGTAGGGTCAGGAGCAACAAGTGGGATGACAGGAGCAGCACCAGGAACCACAGAACCAGGCGGAGAAACAGGCAAAACAAGGGGCAAAAAAGGATCACTCAGAACTGGCATCGCAGCCACAGGTGCAGGATAAGGGTGAGGGGGCGGGACTTTGGGTACCCAGATCCTACGACGGGGGCGCGGCAATGGTAACTTAGGAGCAGCCGCAGATGCAACAGTATGATGGCAATCACTAGTAAGGTGTCCAAAAGAGTGACAGTAGGTGTCCAAAAGAGTGACATGAGGTGAGTTGCTGCATCTTGTTGTGGTGGCACAGGTTCGATTCCCAGCGGCCACAAGTATGAGACATAAGTGCACGGCCACTTTAAAACCGGCTTAACCAAAGGTCAGGGCGACATAGTCTCCCTGTCCCCAAAGTTTTGTCAAGTACTAGTGGTCCAGTGGTTTACGACATGAGGTGAGTTGCTGCATCTTGTTGTGGTGGCACAGGTTCGATTCCCAGCGGCCACAAGTATGAGACATAAGTGCACGGCCACTTTAAAACCGGCTTAACCAAAGGTCAGGGCGACATAGTCTCCCTGTCCCCAAAGTTTTAGTCAAGTACTAGTGGTCCAGTGGTTTACGACATGAGGTGAGTTGCTGCATCTTGTTGTGGTGGCACAGGTTCGATTCCCAGCGGCCACAAGTATGAGACATAAGTGCACGGCCACTTTAAAACCGGCTTAACCAAAGGTCAGGGCGACATAGTCTCCCTGTCCCCAAAGTTTAGTCAAGTACTAGTGGTCCAGTGGTTTACGACATGAGGTGAGTTGCTGCATCTTGTTGTGGTGGCACAGGTTCGATTCCCAGCGGCCACAAGTATGAGACATAAGTGCACGGCCACTTTAAAACCGGCTTAACCAAAGGTCAGGGCGACATAGTCTCCCTGTCCCCAAAGTTTTTGTCAAGTACTAGTGGTCCAGTGGTTTACGACATGAGGTGAGTTGCTGCATCTTGTTGTGGTGGCACAGGTTCGATTCCCAGCGGCCACAAGTATGAGACATAAGTGCACGGCCACTTTAAAACCGGCTTAACCAAAGGTCAGGGCGACATAGTCTCCCTGTCCCCAAAGTTTTGTCAAGTACTAGTGGTCCAGTGGTTTACGACATGAGGTGAGTTGCTGCATCTTGTTGTGGTGGCACAGGTTCGATTCCCAGCGGCCACAAGTATGAGACATAAGTGCACGGCCACTTTAAAACCGGCTTAACCAAAGGTCAGGGCGACATAGTCTCCCTGTCCCCAAAGTTTTCAGTAAAGATCACCATTTTACAAGTAGAGTGGTGGACTACAAGAAATTGAATCTTTTAAGTTCCAAATAGTTTATTGATACAATTTCTTATAGAACTTTAGTAGTGGAATCTTTCCTTTTGAGTAGAAAAGAGTGAAGATCATTTTGATACTCAATACTGTTCCTTGCGACTGGATAATGGTTGCTTGCGACTGGAGTTTCTTGCGACTGGAGTTTCTTCTGCCCTAATCCGCGTTTCTCCCCCTTTCTGCCGATCCTCCTCGTCTGCACCTCGTTTCTTATGTCCGATTCTTCTCCTCTAGTTTCGATCCCCCCAATTTCTTCGACGACTCGGTCTGGCCGTTTTTTCAAGCCGTTATTGCTAATGTCTGTGCGTCCCCCTGCCCTCCTCTCGCCTTCCGAGTTTCCTCCTTTGCTAGCTTCACCAGTTCGCCCCTCTGTTGTGGTTGCGTGTGAGTCCTTGCGTGCTGTTGTGCCTCCCTCTGTTGCGTGTGCGCAAGTTCTTGGTAGCCAGCTTGAGTTGAGCAGTCCAGTGGGAAAGAATTCCTTGTTTGGTGAACACGTTTCTAGTGGGGTAGTTGGAGTGTCTGACCAAGCTCAGGGGTGTGCTTCTGCTCATATTTCTTGTAGTGGACTTGGCACACCTAGTGTTTGTGTTTATTCCCCTGAGAAATCTGATCCTACTGTCACTGTTATTTGCACTGATGCAAAACTTCCCACTGTTCCTACAGTTGATGAAAGCCGTGATACTAATGCTACGAAACAACCCACAAAATCGTGGTCTTCACTTTTCTCGTCCTTGCCCCGTAATGCTGGTGCCTACATCCCGATTGAATTTGAATTGGTTGAGGTAGATGGAGTGATGATTCCTCCCCCTTGTGTTTTGCAAGCCGGTGTGGAATTTTGGTCTGACTATTTGGTCGGTTTTTTTCTGGATCCGCATTGCCGGCTAACAAATGCGGCGATGGTTCTGCGCAGGGCATGGAAGATTCGTGGAAATTTGCATGTGAAACTAATTGATACGATGTATTACCTTAAGTTTTCCTCTTCTGAGGATCGACGGCTTGTTTTGGAAGCTGAGCCTTCTATCGTTGATGGAAGGCCTTTTATTGTTACCCCCTGGTCTCCTACTGCGGCGTGTGCTCGTGAGCAAGTTTGTTCTATTCCTGTTTGGGTATATTTTTCTCACATTCCCTCAGTCCTTCAGCCTCTTATTGGATTGAATTGGTTAGCTTGTAATGTTGGTAAGCTGAAATGTTTTGACTCTAACACCGTGGAGCGTGATAAGTTGATGTATGCGAAGGCTCTTATCGAAATTTCCCCCTCTAAGCCTCTCCCTACTTCTATTCCCGTATATAAATATTTTATATATGTGACAAAAGTGTGTATATATATACATTTGGATAATATATTTGCATATAGGATGAGCTAACATGTTCATTGCGATGTAAATCCCAATATCTATACACACACATATTATATGTTGCACGGATTGATAGTTACACATGCACACATACACATATGTGTATATGATACCCGTATATGTATTTATATCATAACGTGAATTAAATAAAACTATAACAATTTATAAATTTAAATAAAATAAAAGATTTTATTTGAATAAAATTTGAAAATGTTTTAAATAAATTAGACTTTATAGGCCCAATAAAGATCCAATAGAGTAAAAAAAAAAAATTCACCCATAACTTCCACTGCGGGCGGACCCAATTCCAATAATGTCTGTTTGTAATCACTGCCAAATATCCTAAATGGATTGTACCCTTTTGGTTTGAGAAGAAGCTGAACCTAAAAGGTATGAGAGGAAAGCATGCATAATGCCCAACTACAATCTATCTCTTTGTATGCCAATTTGCTATTATAGGTATGTGAGCTTGACTACTCTGTTATCTATAATACCTCATCAAAATTTGGCAAAGGCCGAGTGCAAACAAATGTTTGCTTGAATGTGTCAATGAAAGCCATTAGAACTTGGTCCGTCAAATCTGTCTCGATGTTGATCAATATGTGGAATTCAATTTGTTAAAGCTCGACTAAAAACGAGAAAAGTGGAAGTTATGATTAGTGGATTGATGTCTCTTTGGCAATGTCTGAAATTGATATCGATCGAGGGACTGTACTGGCCTAACATGCATGAATATAGAAAAAAGACTATTATGTATATGGTGTATTGTACAGTGAATTACGTCATAAAAACGGTAAAGGCACTTAGGCCAACAATGCTAAAAACCAATGCATTTCACATGTCTTATGAATATAGTTTTCTTGATGTGTAGTTACTATATGGTACTACAACAAATTTTTTTACCTTATTATATATAACTGTTCTATAATTATCATTCTATTATTGTTACAACATTTACAACAACATGATATGATAACAATTATGCGGTTATTGATACAGCATAGTATAACAACATTCCACATCAACAACATAAATAATATTCATTGGGTTGTGGAACAGTAGTACTTCAATGACGAACTCCAAGCGGTAACTCGTGCAGAACAAGCTGATTATGATGTGTCGTACATGTGCTACTGTAGTATATATTGATTCGACCTCGGTATCAGTCCGAGCATCGAAGATTTGCCTTCCAATTTTTTGCGAGTGTTGTGGCATTTAACATTTTATGAATTAAATGAAGAGAATTTGAAGGAGGAGAACTAAGGAAAATGATAAGGATGCATATTAAGTAAGTGCTCAAAGTCGGATATTCAATTGAATAGGCGGATAATGGTTCGAACGTTTATTAAAAAAGCATCCACAAAGTCAATCTATAAGCATCCTAACTTGAACGCTTTTAAGTAGATGGCCTTAAATATTAAAATAGGAGAATAAATTTCAACTAGTTCACAATACGGTTGCATAAACTAAACAGCCCACCACTCGCATCCAATTCATGATTTATGTCGGAAGAAAGAGACAGCTTTTCGATATATTTATTAGTTGTGGGTTTATGAACATGGAAGAATAACGTCTTGTTTGCATCAATACACGCAGCAAAGACAAAACCAAAAGTATCGTATCGTATCTTATCTTCCTTCTTCTGTTCACAAATTCTTCTCCATCAATGCGTGCTTTCATATTCACTTCCAAATGCTACTAAGCATCATAATTTGTTGCCTTAATATGACTTGTCCCAAATGAAGGAAACTGCAGACGAGCACAATTAGACGTTCTTAGTAAAGATTTATAATCGTGCATTGGGAAAAAAAAAATATTAAGGTTAAAAAATTTGATCAAATAATGTTATAATATTCAATTAATGGAAAAAAGGAAAATTACAAAGAATGATAATTTAAGTCGAAACTTCATCCAGTTCTGCTTTGGGGTGCAGGTCACAAATTATGACCATCAGCAGCATTATATTGTTTGGGGTTGAAAAGTGGACTTTCATAAAAGATTTTTGGGGCCCATCACCATTATGGCCAAATCCAGTTATTTTGGACCCGAGTCTAAATATCATAAAGAGGGTCAAAATTGCCACTCAATCGTTGCTGGATATTTATTTATTACTCCATGTTTACAGCTATTCTGCACTTCGTCCTGTCTCAACGATGGATTTCTTACAGTTTTTGGATAACATGGAACGTGCTCCGATGTTTGACCACTAAACCGTACAGTAAAAGGTGCTGAGTACAAACAAAGGTAACACTAATGAATTATGACTTTTAAAGCATCGAATTTTTATGACCATGAATACATACTTCAATTTAAATTTTATTTTGTTTTCAATTTCGATTTTAATTTTTATGACCATCGAATTTTTATGACCATGAATACATACTTCAAAGAGATTATGGATCTTCAGTTGTTCTTTCTATAATAAGCAACTTGATACAATCTACTTGATCGGTGTTTAGTTGACATTTTATTTTTACCTGACACCTTGTAGACTAGACTTATCATAACCACATCAGTCTACTACTAGGATATCCGAGGATTTTGTTAGGATCATGCAATATACTCTAGAGGGGGAAAAGGTGAATATGATATTTAAAATGTGTCGTAGATAACGAAAAGTAAATGACATGCAGACATACCCAGCTTCGATCACTAACCTGTTCGTGCGTATTACCACCCTCAAAGTTACAACTAGACTTGTATATTCAATGCTTACATCACATATAAACTCACAATCCCTACTAAACTGAATGTATTAATCGTATGCCCAGTAACATTGTCTCGACTTTATTCTAATTCAAGAATTTTCAAACTACAAATATGTAGCTCAATCCTGAATAAACTATGAGTTCAAATTAAAAAAGGACATAAGAAAACTAAACAACTACCCCTAAATTATTGAATTATATATATCACTTTAAACTTCGACTGGGTTTCCTCCTCATTGTAGATCTATACCAAACGAACTTCCTTCTCAACAAAAACAAAATCCCCACTTCAAAGGTCTTGATCCAGAATCGTGTCTTCTATTTGAAATCAGGATGAACATTGTTGCCTAGAAACTTTTGCCGCATTGAAAAGCACACGATGCCTAGATCTGGTTACCGATTTATCATTTCTTACTTGAGTTGTGCCTTTGGCTAAAGATGCCATGCCAAAACAAATCAATATAAGAATCAAAGCAACCACCGATGATCGACGTTTAAAACAAAAAAATTCATTTAAAAACAAAAACACAGTCCAAGGGTATACACATTAATATATCAAATCAAAAACACCAAAGACCCATCTCAAATGATTTATCACAAAGCTAAAAAATATTTCTATAAAAAATCATCTCTCAAAATCATGTCAAGTGTATAATATCAAATATTCATCTCAAGAAGATTCATTTTCAAATCAAAGAATATTCTAGTTAAGAATCTCATATCAAAATAATTTTTTCATCCAAAACTCATGTTATAAATTTAGCCAAAATATCTCATTTTAAACTATTCACATCATCAATTAATATAGAGAACAAAGAAGAAGAAAAATCCTAAGAAAGCAGAAAACTTAATTTTGAGTTTTTCGAATTTTAGAAAACAAAAGATCTAAAAAAATAAAAGGAAACATATTTTTGGATTCTTCCTTTTTTTAGAACAGTAAAATGAAGAAAAAAATGTCAGCACTCTGCATGTGCATGAAAAATTATGCATGGAATATCAGTCAATTAGTGAAACATACGAAATATCAAAAGTATTCGACTGGAGGAATCATAAATGTTTAAAGTCATACTTGATGCTCTGACAAAAAAGAACACATTACCCTATTATGATGCATTTGTTGTCTACGTTGCCCATAGTGGCGAACAATAATACCACTTGTACTCTCTACGTCAGTGATGGCATATAATGATACCTTTGACACTGGTTTTACATATGGCTTCTTGAACTCTCACCATCAATGTCAAGCGTAAAAATAAACCTTCACTAAACAAGTGAACCGCATACTCCATGACGTCAATCGAATTGGTTTTAACATTCGAATTTCTCAACAAAATCACCTATGTCAAACATAAGCACAAAAAAACCGAAAACATACTGACATATGATTTGTCAGTCATCATTCAAAGTGTAAAATACAGTATCATAATAAGGTCACAATTATATGCAAGTCAAACATAATTCTCATTTTTCAAACATCAACGGTCGTTGTTTGGAAATAATCAATTTGTTTGGAAATTATTATTTGAAAATTTTAAGCCCATAATTTAACTTAGTACCAACATAAAAGTTTCAGATATTCAAAATTTATAATCAATGAAATTGGTTTTAAGTCAAAATGATAAAAAGATTGTTTGCGCCAAAATTGGTCATAAACACCCAATAGTTGATAATTCACAATCACAGATCTTAGAAGAATAATATGCAGAGAATGAAGAATGAAGATCACTCAGAAAATTCAAAAGAATGCACTAAACAATACAGAATTTATGGTGGTTCGACGATCTGGCCTACGTCCACTCTGAACTTGATGACTTATTGATATTCACTTGGTGATTTCAATCAATTACAGCAGATTATAGCTTTGAAATTCGAGTACAACAGTAGCGGTGAAGTGTAGAATTGAATCCGGCAGAGTCTGTACGTCGAATAGCCCAAAGATCCCTTTTCAGTAGGCTTTGGGGCTCTATTTATAGGTGTAGGAGGCTGATATCGAGCTCAAACTTCGAAAGACTCGTTTTGGCACATGAGGTGGCCTACGCGATTAATCCCGTAAAGTTTCGACTCGATCCGTAATCGATACGAACCAATTTCATATCGATCAAGAATTCATCGAATCGAGCCGAAACTTAGCAGGAACCTTCTTCAACTTGTACGTAAGCATCAGTGAAAATTTCGTAGCATTTGGACCTATGGTTCGTGAGATATGATCGATGCAAGATTGTGTTTCGCATAGGCTGTCGTGTTCGAATCCATGCCTTCGCATCCATCTGTTCGCATCGATTGTTGCACGTGTCCAAATTATGACGTGGCACGCGATTTTCGAACCGATCCATGTTTCGTGCCGAGTTGAAGGAGTCTTATTCGCATCCAACATCGGAGTTGAGTTCGTGTCGACCACTTCGTGCTGTTTGCATTGATAGCCACGGTGCTATTCGCATCGGTCGTTTATAAGCGTTCGCATCGATCGATCGTTGTGCAATGGATCGATACGAACAATCAGCGTTCGATGGATGTGAACAAAGCCTTCACCATTGATACGAACAGTGCAAGACTTGGGTGCACTGATGGACCGATACGAACTGTCGATGTCTGGTCGGTATGAATGAGGCCCCTCGAGATCAATACGAATAGCATGGCTCCAGATGGGTTTGAAATGTTTATCGAACATGATCGATTCGAAGCACGATGGATACAGATAGTTCCCCACTGATCGATACGAACCCGATGGATTCGAATAGAACGGCCTAGGATCGACTCGAACCCAATCGATTCAAGCAGATGTTGATCGAGTCGAACTCGATCGACTCGAAATTGTGCTTTCCCCGATGGATTCGAACTAGATGGATTCGAACAAACCAATATGACAACTCTCTAATGGATACGAACGGCTATCCTTCCTAAATTGCATCATCATATCTCCATCATATGAACTCCAACTGACCTGAAATTTAGGATGCTGGCTTTTATTACTTTGCTTGTCACGTCTTGTTAATTGTAGCCTGATCCGAACTTGGACAAAATTCATCGATATCCATAACCAAGCAGGGTATAACCAATCATCAAGACGAACTGTCTTTGGTTTTCGATTAATCTTTTGGTATCACGGCCTTGCTAAAAGGCAGGATAACACTTGCCCCCCAAAACATGCCTTGCGGTAGGAAGGTGTGTTTTGTAATGCCATAAGCTGGATGTTCATATCTCGTCGATGACCTGCAAAGAAATTGATAGTCTTATCTGACCACAAATGACGATCGTTTGGGATCGTACGTCATTTGAGAAGATATGGGACCGTTCGCGGTCGGATGTGCCGTTCGTGGCGAATGGTGACCGTTCGGGGTCGGGGTGCCGT
This sequence comes from Allium cepa, assembly GCA_030765085.1. Lineage (NCBI taxonomy): Eukaryota > Viridiplantae > Streptophyta > Magnoliopsida > Asparagales > Amaryllidaceae > Allium > Allium cepa. The sequence continues at coordinate 179,283,902 of CM060930.1, forward strand.
TCGAGGCGATTTGTGATCGTTCGCGATCGGGTGTCGTTCGTGGTGAATTGTGACCATTCGCGGTCGAGTGCCATTCGTGGCGAGTTGTGATCGTTCACGATCGGGTGCCTTTCGAGACTAATTGTGACCGTTCGCGGACGAGTGCTGTTTGTGGCGAGTTGTGATCGTTCGTGATCGGGTGCCGTTCGAGGCTGATTGTGACCGCTCGTGGTCGAGTGCCGTTCGTGGCGAGTTGTGATCATTCGCGATTGGGTGTTGTTCGAGGCTAATTCTGTGTGCCCGGGGGGGCTTAGTATTATCAATACCAGATTTCACGTTCGAGTGAGTTTCTGGATCATTTGTCAATGCGGTTTATCGCTATCTCAGAGCATGCCTAAGGATCGTTCGCGACCCCATACATGTGTATGTAGCTTAGCCGTTTCAGAATTATCAAAACTAAATATCCATTCAATCGATATTTTCAACAGAAATGTTGGACTAAATCAAATCCAAACATAAGAAGCAAATAAAAAGCAAAACAGTGACGTCAGAGTTGAAAACACCTACATCGATATGATTTATAGTTGTATCAGAGCATGCCTGAGGATCGTTCACAGTCCTGTACATGTGTAAACAAATTAATCGCGTCAGTGTGGAGTTCGCCACTCATCCGTCATTATCTCAATCAATTGATAATAAGCTGACGGCTCGATCCTGAGCCTTCTTCAGTTGGTGCAGGCGGTGGTCACTCTTGTCCCACCGTTGTGGCTCTCCTTCACACATATTGCGATAGAAAACCATTCCGGATATGCCCCTCGACTTTGTATTTCAAGTGTATGCAATCGTTTGTGCTGTGACCATTCAACTCATGGAAAGAGCAGTACTTGTCCGACCTTCTCTCGTTGCTAGTCGGATCTCTCCTCATCGGCTTTCGATAAGGAACCTGTCCCCTGAGTTCACGAGGGAATCCTGGAATCTGTTCTCCTGGCTGAGCTTCCGCTCCTCTGCCAATGCCGTGCTGTACGAATCCACCTGATGAACTGCTTGGTATTGGGTCAACATGCTCTAGGCGAGTGCCCCCTAGCTCTGGTGCCGCCCTAGATGGTCCTGCTCCGTTCTGAATTCCGGTTGCTCCTTGATTCTGCGCTCCAAGTTGTCCAACCTATAGAAACAAATTTTGAATCATTTCTTCTTGTCTTTTCATCATTATCTCTATCTCATCCCTGGTGATGAAGACCGATGTCTCGTTCGCTTCTAAGGAAGCCTCTTAACTCCCTTCATGTTGACTTCTCTGTGGTCTCTGCCTTCTACTTGATTGCCTTGTCATAGCTTTCTAGATCTGAACTCTTAAATCTTCAAATTCAACTTCCAAGCGATAGAATACCTTAATTTTGCTTTCTCAGTGAAAGCACCATATTGTTTGCGCCAAAATTGGTCACAAACACCTAATAGTTGATAATTCACAATCACAGATCTCAGAAGAATAATATGCAGAGAATAAAGAATGAAAAACACTCAGAAAATTCAAAAGAATGCAGTAAACAACACAGAATTTATAGTGGTTCGGTGATTTGGCCTACGTCCACTCTGAACTTGATGACTTTATTGATATTCACTTGGTGATTTCAATCAATTACAGCAGATTATAGCTCTGACATTCGAGTACAACAGTAGTGGTGAAGTGTAGAATTGAATCCGGTAGAGTCTGGACGTCGAATAGCCCAAAGATCCCTTTTCTGTAGGCTTTGGGACTCTATTTATAGGTGTAGGAGGCTGATATCACGCTCAAACTTCGAAGACTCATTTTGGCACATGAGGGGCCCATGCGATCTGTGACGACCGCCTACGGCTCCTGCACTAAACAAGGAGATAGTGCGCTGAAAGGCGTGCCCGGCAGCCATGGACGATCAACAAGGTAAGGTAAACACAGAATAGTCTATCGTATTACTCACAGCGCAGGGATAAAATACAATAGAGAAATATATATAGTGAAGCTTCACTAAATGGAATCTCATCAATACACTACAAAACAATTTGATACAAACATCTGAATAGTCAATACATCAAGCCTCACTACATAACACTCAAAGAATCATACAAGCAGCGGAACATCCAGTACATATAGTAAGAAAAACAATATGCAAAAGCCTCCAGCTCGTCTTCATCATCAACAACGTTGGTCACTAAGAACAGCACCTGTCACCTGCTACCTAGTCTGCCCATCCCAAAATGGATGAATAGCCCAAGGTAATAAGAGTTGAACATAAAACCTTGAGTCAAACAAAAGTCCTAGTGAGCGATAAATCAACTATCAAACATACCAAAAGAGCATAAAGGGTGAAAAGGAATAGGAACCCAACCTCCCACTCCACCTCTTTCTACAGTGATAGCCCCTAGACACACTAAGCAGAAACAAACATAGCAAAGAAGACAATTAAAGTAAAGCAATTATCACTCGAGTCAAGGTCGATGTTTTCCAAGTACAAACCCCCAAGGCCTAAACCAAGATCAGATAAGCACCCACAAAACATCGCTCTTGAGACCGAGTGACGATACAACCAAAGCATCCAAACATCCATGACTCTGGCTATCACTGTTATCATTGCCTCAATATCACCATTAATTGAATGACCGGATCATTCTTTCATCCGTCCGTCAAGGGCTAATGGTAACCCCGGTTCTAAACAAAACTCCGCACGTCGTCGTGACCCGTGCCTAGGACTATCGAATCTGCCCAGAGTACTCGACCATCAACTATTAGTCGATTGGGACTATCGAATCTGCCCAGCGTACTCTTGCTTTGAGCCTGCTAGGACCTTCAACAACGATGAGATCTCAGCCTCCTAGTCATCCTCCTTGACGACTATTCTCATACTAGCTCAAGCGCCTCTTGAGCCAACCATTATCAACAAAATCGAACCATATCACCGAGTTATCAACATGCTTGGGATGATCCTATATGGATTAAACCAAGGCTATCTCACATCATGCTTTGCTTCATCGCATCATAGCAAAGTCCCATCTCAACATCATGCTTTGCCTCATCGCATCGTAGCAAAGTCTTATCTCAACATCATCCTTTGCTTCATCACATCATAGCAAAGTCTCATCTCAACATCATCATCAAATCTATCCATATGAGCTTTATCATCCGCTTAATATGCCACGAGCAGCTTTCCTTATTCAAGAGCCTTTCCACTTAGCTTTTGAATCATCTTCGACCAACTTGTCCAAATCAAATCATCAATCAACTAATTTATAACAATCAATCAGATCAATCATTAATCCAAGTAATCAATCATTCAAATAAGATCTAAATAAACAGTTATAATAATAATGGCAATTTCGTAAATAAAGAGTCCAAATCTAACAAGCATGAATTCTAAGTAATATCTTGATGAATGAACTAGCATAGGTTAACATGTAGTAAAGTGGATATCAAAACTTTATGAACGATCGATCTACATGCAGACTTAAGGAAAATGCATGAAATCACTATCTTTAACACACAAACAAACCACCGATCCAATATACTCCTTTGGGTCCGTGTGAGAGATAACCACCACTCACCGAATCACCTAAACACCTCAAAAGCAACAAACTCCAGATCCGGACAGCGAAGGATCTAGGTTGATCCGTCAAAATTCCGCTTCAAACGATGAAGTCTCTCTTTGAATAATGTAGATCTTCAATTTTGGCTCTTGGATCTTCGATTTGATCTTCAATCTTGGATGGAAGCACTAGATTAGAGAAGAGATAAGAAGTGAAGAAGTGTAGCACTCGAGCTCTCAAAATGGCAGAACTTCGTCGCTTCAAAATCCGGATCCCAAAAAGTGAGATAAGGCCGTATATTTATAGGCCAAACCCTTAAGTCGTTCGCCCCCCTTAAGTCGGTCACGACTTAACAAGGCCCCACGACTTACGACTCAAGCCTCTACGCGACCTAACTTAGACACGACCTAACGACTCATGCCTCTACGCGGCCCAACACAAACACGGCTCAACACACACGCGACCTAACTTGCAAGCCGCGTTCCTTCCTAAGTCGTCTGGATGACTTAACGACCTACCGACTCACGACTCAACGACTCAACAACTGAACACAGGAGACGACCTACCGACCTAACTACACTGCCGACCTAACACAAGAGACGACCTAGCGACCTAACTACATAGCCGACCCAACGACTTAACCTATTACCTTAAGTCGCTCGAATGACCTAACTATAACACGGCATAGCCGACCTAACCTTAACTCGTTCACAACCTATCTCCTATACTTCTATCCCTTAGGTCGTTGAATATTAGATCGGTCAATTCCTTAGGTCGGTCAGTTCCTATAGGTCACTCACCCCCTATAGGTCGGTCACTACTATAGGTCGGTCACCCCTATAGGTCGGTCTCATCCCTTAAGTCGGTCAAATCTCTTAAGTCGCTTACTTTTATAGGTCGGCAAACACCTTAAACCGTTAACCCTTAAGTCGGCAACCACTACCACTAACTTCTCTAAGTCGTTCACATGACTTGGGTTGCTCGGCCGACCTAAACCAACATACGACTTAGACTCAGAACGACTTCAGAAATACTAACGACTTAATGACAACTATTTTACGATTTATCGACACGTAAAATACGGGTCGTTACATTCTCTCCCCCTTAGGAATTTCGCCCCCGAAATTCCAAACAATCAAGAGCAATCATAAACTATTCCGCATGCCTACCATCCACAGCAACCAACAACCCATGCATCCAATTACTAACCTAGCATGCAGAATTCTAAAACTAGAACAAGTTATAAATTCATGAGATGTCACGACACCTTAGGGCCATACCTCGAAGAGTTCAAGATGAGCTGCCTTCATCCTCTCTTCCTCCTCCCATGTACAGTCGTTAACATCATCACTCCATTGTACCTTGAGAAACCTGACTACCTTCCTCCTAAGCTGTTTCGTGTCAGTTTCCAACACACGAAGCGACTTACGAGGTCTTCTAACAACCGGATCAACTTCTAAATCTTCACAACTATCAGTAGAAACCACTGTACTTGGGTCGTGCACATACCTCCGTAGATACGATATATGAAAAACATTGTGCACACTCGCCATCTTTTCCGATAACTCCAATTTATACGCGAGCTTTCCAATTCGCTCGATGATCGGGAATGGTCCAACAAATCTCGGAGTCAATTTTCCTTTCTTCCCGAATCGAATAACATTCTTCAGTGGAGAAAACTTCACAAAAACCATATCACCTACGTCGAATTCCAAATCCTTACGACGCTTATCAGCATAACTTTTCTGAAGGTCTTGGGCTGCCTTCATTCGTTGCCGAATGATCTTTATACAATCTGAAGTCTGTCGAATCATTTCTGGCCCAAGTATTAACTTTTCTCCTGTTTCCAACCAACATGTCGGAGAGTTACACGGTCTTCCGTACAATGCTTCATACGGTGCCATACCAATGCTTGACTGGTAACTGTTATTATACGAAAAATCCACCAAATGAAGTTGATCTTCCCATGATCCTCCGAAGTCCAAAACACATGCTCTGAGGAGATCTTCCAAAACTCGGTTGACTCTCTCGGTCCGACCATCTGTTTGGGGGTGATAAGCTGTACTCAAACACAGCTCGGTTCCCAAAACTTCCTGGAATCTCTTCCAAAATCCACTAGTGAACAATGGGTCTCGATCGCTCACTATGCTTTTCGGAATACCATGGAATCGAACTATCCACTTAACATACAGCTCATCCAATTTCGATGCAGTCCTGGTTGATCGAACAGGAATGAATCTTGCACTCTTAGTCAAACGATCTACGATGACCCAAATCCCTTCATTTCCTGCTCTGGTTCTATGTAGCCCATCGATAAAATCCATCGATATTTGCTCCCACTTCCATGTGGGAACTTCTAATGGTTGAAGTAATCCACTGGGCTTCTTCTGCTCGGCTTTTACCAACTGGCAGTTCATGCATTTGGAAACAAAATTTCCAACATCCCTCTTCATACCTTCCCAGTAATAGGTTCTTTTCATATCCCGATACATCTTATTTCCACCTGGGTGAATTGTTAACTTCGAGTAATGACTCTCCTTCAGAACTTCATTCCTCAATTCATCTATATCGGGGACAACCAGTCGTCCTTGTTTCCGAAGCCAACCCTCTTGATCGATTTCGAATCCTTTATCCTTTTCTGGGTCCAATCCAGATTCCAAATCATGGATAATCTTGACAAGCTTATCGTCTCGCTTTTGGCCCTTGCCAATTCTTTCCACAAGAGTAGGTCTTATCGATAAGTTTGCCAACATCTCAGGTTCCAATTCACATCTAGGCCTGAAGTCAAATCCAGCCAAATACTCAAGACTCTTCCATTCTGAAAACATGGCTCCCAATCCTGCATGTCTTCGACTTAACGCATCTGCCACTGCGTTACCCTTTCCCGGAGTATAGGCTATACCAAAATCATATGATGTTAAAAACTCTAGCCATCGTTGCTGTCGAAGATTCAAATCCTTTTGGGAGAAAAGATACTTCAATGACTTATGGTCTGTAAACAACTCGAATCGAACTCCCAGTAGGTAATGTCTCCACATCTTAAGAGCAAATACAATCGCCGCTAACTCCAAATCATGAGTCGGATAATTCCTTTCATGAGGCTTCAGTTGTCGACTTGCATACGCAACAACTTTATCCTTCTGCATTAACACTGCTCCAAGTCCAGTACCACATGCATCGGTGTAAACCACCATCTCATCATTTCCACTTGGAATAGTCAAAACAGGAGCATTTGTCAGTCGCTCTTTCAGGATTCCGAAAGCTTGTTCACACTTAGCATCCCATCTGAACACTTGGTTCTTTTTCGTCAATCCTGTTAATGGTGCAGCTATCTTGGAAAAGTCTTTGATAAACCGACGATAATATCCTGCTAATCCAAGAAAACTTCTCACATCAAATGCATTCTTAGGTCTAACCCAATCCTGGATTGCTGCCACCTTGGCGGGATCAACTGCTATTCCACTTCCAGAGATAATATGGCCTAAGAACCTCACTTCGCTCTTCCAGAAGTGACACTTCGAAAACTTAGCCCTCAGCTGTTGTTTCCGCAAGATTTCCAAAACAATCCGCAAGTGCGTCTTGTGCTCTTCTTCAGTTCTGGAATAAATCAAAATATCATCCACGAACACAAGTACAAACTTGTTCAACTGATCCCTGAACACTCTATTCATAAGATCCACAAAATATGCTGGTGCATTGGTCAATCCAAACGGCATTACCAGCCACTCATAGAAACCGGATGGTGTCCTGAAAGCAGTCTTCGGCACACTATCCTTTGCCACTCTCAACTGGTGAAATCCCGTTGCCAAGTCCATCTGAGAAAACACCTTAGCTTCGTGAAGCTGATCAAACAAGTCATCTATTCTCGGCAATGGATACTTGTTCTTCTTAGTCACTTTATTCAGCTCACGATAATCCACACACAACCTCAACGATCCATCCGCTTTGGTTGCAAACACAACTGGTGCACCCCATTCGGACACACTACGCCGAATGAATCCTTTCTGTAAAAGGTCATCAACTTGCACCTTCAACTCTTGCTGTTCCCTAGGCGTCATCCGCCTAAGAGGCATCACAACAGGTCTGGCTCCCTCAACTAGATCGATGCGAAACTAGATCTCTTTATGCGGCGGTAACCCTTTGACCTCATCAAAGACATCCTCAAATCCATTCACAATTGGCACCGATGACAGTCCATCCCGTGGAACAACCAGCGAATACATGAAGCTCATGAAGACGCCTTCCTCATGCTTACATCGTATCACAACCTTTCGCCCTTCCACATTCTCGACTGTCACCTCCAACCTTTCACAATCAACCTTTGCTGCATACTTCCTAAGCCAGTTCATACCCAAAATAACTCCAAACCCCGCAAAGTTTAGAACAAAACAATCACAAACAAAAGAGCAATCATGACTCGATACAATCAGACCACGGCATAGCATACACAAACAGGACGAACCCCCAACTGGATTAGTCACAACCAATGGTCTATCCACGATATCCGGTTCCAAACCCAACCGGCCTACAAGTTCCTTACAAACAAAGGAGTGCGACGCCCCAGTATCAAATAACACTCTAACTGGAACACCACAAATGGAAAGGGTACCTTGTACCACCACACTCTTTCCTTTCTCTTCCGCCATAGGAGCTTTTGAAGATGATGGCACAGCCCCCAAAGCATAAGCTTGCACAATCTGCTTGTCCTTCCTCGGTTCCGGACAATTCTTCCTGATATGCCCCAGCTTGTCACAGTTGTGGCACTTTACCGGCACTCTCGGATTCTTACAATCTCTGGAGAGATGACCTTTCTGCTGACAGTTGTAGCATGTCACTTCACCCTTCTGCTTCTTCTGGCCATCCTTACCCTTCTGCTGCTGCTGCTTTCTCTTCTTGTTTCCACCCTGCTGTGGTTTAGATTCCTCCTTAGTCACAGCAACAACAGATCCTTCCTTAGGAAACAGATTCTCATACTTGAGAGCCTTCTCCACAAGCTTCTCAAACGGATCGTCCAAATGATCCACCAACTGCCTTCCAAGCTAAGTGTCCAAGCCTGTCACAAACTTCTCATTCTTCTGATAAGGAGATTCAATATATGACCGAGCATACTTGGACAAGGCTTCAAACTCCGAAACATACTCAAGAACTGGTCTTCCACCTTGCTTGAGTTCCACAAATTTCTTAAACAGAACGGATTTCTGAGCTGTAGAAATGAATAGCTTCAAATCTGACTTGGAATTGCTCCCAAGTAATTTCTTCCTCTGGAGTATCAATGGTGATAGAGTTCCACCAATCAGAAGCTCTTCCCTGAAGCTGTCTTGATGCAAGCTTCCTTTTGGTTACATCCTCGATTCCCAAATCACCAAAGATTCTTCTACAAGCATCTATCCATCTCTGGACTTCAATGGTTGATTCTGTTCCCAAGAAAACCTTTCCTCCAAGAGCAGTATAGTCTTTGCACAACTTAGCAAAATCCATCGGTTTTGGAGCTTGAACTTGAACTCCAACATCTACCGTTGGCCCCGGAGCTGGCATCCTTCTCATGATCGAAGTCATCATGGCCTCAAACATAGCAGCATAATCAGCAGCCCCCTCAGAATCACGGCCTTCCCTAACAGCTGGTCTCCCTCTTCGACTCATTCTTAATATCTATAAAAGAATGATTAGCACACCTTGAGAAACAACTGCATAAGAGGTTCAAATCCTTCTAAGCTACTATATTATATATAGTAATCATCCATCAAAATACCATTACGTCTCTCATACGTAGTTACGTCAACGAGCATTGGCTAAAATCGATTAACCAAAGCTCTGATATCAAATGTGATGACCGCCCACGGCTCCTGCACTAAACAAGGAGATAGTGCGCTGAAAGGCGTGCCCGAAAGCCATGGACGATCATCAAGGTAAGGTAAACACAGAATAGTCTATCGTATTACTCACAGCGCAGGGATAAAATACAATAGAGAAATATATATAGTGAAGCTTCACTAAATGGAATCTCATCAATACACTACAAAACAATTTGATACAAATATCAGAATAGTCAATACATCAAGCCTCACTACATAACACTCAGAGAATCATACAAGCAGCGGAACATCCAGTACATATAGTAAGAAAAACAATATGCAAAAGCCTCCATCTCGTCTTCGTCATCAACAGCGTTGGTCACTAAGAACAGCACCTGTCACCTGCTACCTAGTCTGACCATTCCAAAATGGATGAACAGCCCAAGGTAATAAGAGTTGAACATAAAACCTTGAGTCAGACAAAAGTCCTAGTGAGCGGTAAATCAACTATCAAACATACCAAAAGAGCATAAAGGGTAAAAAGGAATAGGAACCCAACCTCCCACTCCACCTCTTTCTACAGTGATAGCCCCTAGACACACTAAGCAGAAACAAACATAGCAAAGAAGACAATTAAAGTAAAGCAATTATCACTCGAGTCAAGGTCGATGTTTTCCAAGTACAAACCCCCAAGGCCTAAACCAAGATCAGATAAGCACCCACAAAACATCGCTCTTGAGACCGAGTGACGATACAACCAAAGCATCCAAACATCCATGACTCTGGCTATCACTGCTATCATTGCCTCGATATCACCGTTAATTGAATGACCGGCTCATTCTTTCATCCGTCCATCAAGGGCTAATGGTAACCCTGGTTCTAGACAGAACTCCGCACGTCGTCGTGACCCGTGCCTAGGACTATCGAATCTGCCCAGAGTACTCGACCATCAACTATTAGTCGATTGGGACTATCGAATCTGCCCAGCGTACTCTTGCTTTGAGCCTGCTAGAACCTTCAACAACGATGAGATCTCAGCCTCCTAGTCATCCTCCTTGACGACTATTCTCATACTAGCTCAAGCGCCTCTTGAGCCAACCATTATCAACAAACTCGAACCATATCACCGAGTTATCAACATGCTTGGGATGATCCCGTCTGGATTAAACCAAGGCTATCTCACATCATGCTTTGCTTCATCGCATCATAGCAAAGTCCCATCTCAACATCATGCTTTGCCTCATCGCATCATAGCAAAGTCCTATCTCAACATCATCCTTTTCTTCATCACATCATAGCAAAGTCCCATCTCAACATCATCATCAAATCTATCCATATGAGCTTTATCATCCGCTTCATATGCCACGAGCAGCTTTCCTTATTCAAGAGCCTTTCCACTTAGCTTTTGAATCATCTTCGACCAACTTGTCCAAATCAAATCATCAATCAACTAATTTATAACAATCAATCAGATCAATCATTAATCCAAGTAATCAATCATTCAAACAAGATCTAAATAAACAGTTATAATAATAATGGCAATTTCGTAAATAAAGAGTCCAAATCTAACAAGCATGAATTCTAAGTAATATCTTGATGAATGAACTAGCATAGGCTAACATGTAGTAAAGTGGATACCAAAACTTTATGAACGATCGATCTACATGCAGACTTAAGGAAAATGCATGAAATCACTATCTTTAACACACAAACAAATCATCGATCCAATATACTCCTTTGGGTCCGTGTGAGAGATAACCACCACTCACCGAATCACCTAAACACCTCAAAAGCAATAAACTCCTGATCCGGACAGCGAAGGATCTAGCTTGATCCGTCAAAATTCCACTTCAAACGATGAAGTCTCTCTTTGAAGAATGTAGATCTTCAATTTTGGCTCTTGGATCTTCGATTTGATCTTCAATCTTGGATGGAAGGAAGCACTAGATTAGAGAAGAGATAAGAAGTGAAGAAGTGTAGCACTCGAGCTCTCAAAATGGCAGAACTTCGTCGCTTCAAAATCCGGATCCCAAAAAGTGAGATAAGGCCGTATATTTATAGGCCAAACCCTTAAGTCGTTCCCCCCTTAAGTCGGTCACGACTTAACAAGGCCCCACGACTTACGACTCAAGCCTCTACGCGACCTAACTTAGACACGACCTAACGACTCATGCCTCTACGCGGCCCAACACAAACACGGCTCAACACACACACGACCTAACTTGCAAGCCGCGTTCCTTCCTAAGTCGTCTGGACGACTTAACGACCTACCGACTCACGACTCAACGACTCAACAACTGAACACAGGAGACGACCTACCGACCTAACTACACTGCCGACCTAACACAAGAGACGACCTAGCGACCTAACTACATAGCCGACCCAACGACTTAACCTATTACCTTAAGTCGCTCGAACGACCTAACTATAACACGGCATAGCCGACCTAACCTTAACTCGTTCACGACCTATCTCCTATACTTCTATCCCTTAGGTCGTTGAATATTAGATCGGTCAATTCCTTAGGTCGGTCGGTTCCTATAGGTCACTCACCCCCTATAGGTCGGTCACTACTATAGGTCGGTCACCCCTATAGGTCGGTCTCATCCCTTAAGTCGGTCAAATCTCTTAAGTCGCTTACTTCTATAGGTCGGCAAACACCTTAAGCCGTTAACCCTTAAGTCGGTAACCACTACCACTAACTTCTCTAAGTCGTTCACATGACTTGGGTTGCTCGGCCGACCTAAACCAACATATGACTTAGACTCAGAACGACTTCAGCAATACTAACGACTTAATGGCAACTATTTTACGATTTATCGACACGTAAAATACGGGTCGTTACACGATCGATCCCGTAAAGTTTCGACTCGATCTGTGATCGATACAAACAAATTTCGTATCGATCAAGAATTCATCGAATCGAGTCGAAACTTAGCAGGAACCTCCTGAAGCTTGTACGTAAGCTTTTGTGAAAATTTCGTAGCATTTGGGCCTATGGTTCGTGAGATATGATCGATGCAAGATTGTGTTTCGCATAGGCTGTCGTGTTCGAATCCATAGCCTTTGCATCCATCCGCTCGCATCGATTGTTGCACGTGTCCAAATGATGACGTGGCGTGCGATTTTCGAATCGATCCATATTTCGTGCCGAGTTGAAGGAGTCTTATTCGCATCCAACATCGGAGTTGAGTTCATGTCGACCACTTCGTGCTATTTGCATTGATAGGCACGACGCTATTCGCATCGGTCGTTTATAGGCGTTCGCATCGATCGATCGTTGTGCAATGGATCGATACGAACAGTCAGCGTTCGATGGATGCGAACAAAGCCTTCACCATCGATACGAATAGTGTAAGACTGAGGTGCATTGATGGACCGATACGAACTGTCGATGTTTGGTCGGTACGAATGAGGCCCCTCGAGATCAATACGAATAGCATGGCTCCAGATGGATTTGAAATGTTCGTCGAACATGATCGATTCGAAGCACGATGGACACAAATAGTTCCCCGCTGATCGATACGAACCCGATGGATTCGAATAGCACGACCTAGTATTGACTCGAACCCGATCGATTCAAGCAGATGTTGATCGAGTCGAACTCGATCGATTCGAATTTGTGCTTTCCCCGATGGATTCGAACTAGGTGGATTCGAACAAACCAATGTGACAGCTCTCTGATGGATACGAACGGTGTATCTTTCCTAAATTGCATCAATCATATCTCCATCATATGAACTCCAACTGATCTGAAATTTAAGATGCTGGCTTTCATGGCTTTGCTTGTCATGTCTTGTCAATTGTAGCCGATCCGGACTTAGACAAATTTCATCGATATCCATAGCTAAGCAGGGTATAACCAATCATTGGGACGAACAGTCTTTGGTTTTTGGTTAATCTTTTGGTATCACGGCCTTGCTAAAAGGGGGGGTAACAAAGATCAAGAGTTATGTCCAAAATGTTGTAGCTTCTTTGAATAACTTAGAAACGGTTTTCATGCAATATGCCGACTTGATTACTGTTTTTCATGGTTTTATAAAAAGAATCAACAAAAACTCAAAACATGAAAGTTAAAGAGTTATCCGTGTGCTATAAATAACTTTAATAATTTTAAAATCGGAGTAAAATGTTCAAATTATGATTGATTTGCTACAGCTGTGTTAAAACAATTCTGGATTGATTTTTAACCATAGCATTGATATGAAATAATTTTCTCAAGAATTTTAAAATGAACCATCAAAAACTTAAAGAATGAAAATTATAGCATTTTCTATAAGATTTTCAAACATCTACAATTTTATAAATCAGAATACTATAGCAAGCGTTATGGTCAAAATACTAGCCGTGTTAGAGAGTTTTTTAGCAAAGCTAAAGGGGAGGAACTAGCCCCTAAACTTATTTATCAAAAGGAGAGAAAAATTATGGTAACAAGCTACCATAATTAACGGTGGCATAAAATACAAATAAACAAAAACAAAAGCCTATTGATCAATCGTTAAGGCCCACCAAGCCCAAAGGACGAATCAAAGGTGAACAGATTTGCAAAAGCCCAAAGATAATTATGCGAATTAAAATTAAAACCTTTTTTCCGCATGCATAAAGATCCTTTTATTTCTCTCGTCCTAAATCACGGTGATCATTTTCTTTAGCTGCCTGATTAATATTTCCACCCTTCTGCATCGCCATCTCGTGTGTTTGAAAATACCGTACCACTCCAATTTCGAGCTGGAGAAAGGAGAATGCAGACCGTAAGTAAGAAGAAGAGATTTCCACATCTAAGAAGTAAATTAACATTCAAAAAATAAGTGCACATTCGACTCAAAGGCATTGCAACAGAAAACACAACATGAATAGTTCAGAATGCCTTTGTAGTATAGGTTTTCCATTGTAGCTTTGCATTGTTAATCACTTTCCAGAGAAGCAAGTTTTCCTTTGGCTTCGAGTTTGGGATCCATATTCTAGTATGCCATGGGAAAATTGGGTAATCGGTGATCAGCGAGTTGTAAACGTGTTTGATTGAGTGAGGTTTGTCATTCCATTGAGATGTGCTTATGTTAGAGATAGAAATAGAATGTAAATAATTCCATGTCTGTCTAACAACATAGGAGCTGCAGTAAGGAAGGTTTATGTGATTATCAGTGTTATAATTTCAAACCGTGTTATGTTCGTGTATACCATTCTTTCTTCTTAAGTTAGAATTGATGTTACCAGAGAGGATCGTTCCTTTCCTTGCCCATGGAGAATGCCAGAACAATGTGTTTTCAGATATATCAACTTTGAATATAGCGAGAAACCACTTTCGAGCACGTAATAGACTCCTCCAAAACCCTGCAGTTACCAGTTTCAATGAGAGTCCGAAAGCTTTGATTTTTAACTAAGTTCTTTTGTATCCAAACCGTAAGCAGATCTTCGTTTCTTTGATGCATTTTATCAATGTGCTTAGAAACCGCCGCTTTATTCCACAGTTTCAAATTTAGAATGCCAAGGCCACCATATATTTTTGCTCTAGTAATCTTTTTATAGGCGATTGGGATTAGCTTCTTTAAGTAAGGATTGCCAAGCCAAATGAAGTGATTAATAGCACCATTTAGCATATTTATTAGTTTAACTGGGATGATATATATACTTGAATAATAAGTGGTCATAGAGGTGGCAATAAATTTGGCTATCACAATTCTTCCAGCAGTTGACATTTTATTTGCTGGCCAAAAAGATAGCGTACCGGTTATTTTTTCAAAAAGAGGCATACATTGGGATGTTGATATCTTAGAGGAAGTTAAAGGAACTCCTAGATACATGCCACTTTTCCCCATGTAGGGCAAGCCAACCAGAGTAACAAGCTTAGGAATTTTGTTTGGGAGAAGGCCAGCAATATTGATGCCAGATTTATTATGATTTATTTCAAGAGCACTGACCAAGTAGAAAGATCAAAGGACATTTTTAATGTCTGTTATGGATTTTCTATTTGGCATAGAAAAGATAATTATTTCATAAGCAAATAGAAGCGAAACAATAAGAGGATTTTCGCAACCTAGATGTAGATCAATGTCACGGGAAACAGTTTTAAATGTTAGCATAACAGTAAGGCATTCTATAACTGCAATGAAAAAGGTAAGGCAAGATAGGGTCTCCCTGTCCGATTCCTTGGGTGGCCTTGAAGTAACCAAAAGTTTCACCATTAATTGATAAGCTATGATATGGTGTTGAAATGCATGAATAAATCCAAGTAACAAAAGGCAGTGAAAAATTCATTTTTTGTAAGATGATAGTAATTGTAGCCACTGAATAGTATCAAATGCCTTTTGAAGATCAAGCTTAAGGAAACATCTAGGAGAGTTGTTTTTCCTACCATAGCCTTTCATCAGTTCATGATCAAGGATGATATTATCAATTATACTCCTACCAGGTAGAAAAGCATTTTGGTTTTTGGAAATAATAGAGTGCATATCATTTTTCATTCTAGAAGCTATGAGTTTTGCTATGCACTTGTAGACCACATTGCAACATGAAATAGGTCTAAACTGATTTACACTTTCAGGAAAATTAACTTCTGGAATAAGAGCTAGTTTTATGGAGTTAATACCTCTTGGCATATAATTATTTCTAAAGAAATTCTTGACTGCAGTAGTTACCTCATGCTTTACTATATCCCATCCCTGCTTATAGAAGTGAGCATTGAAGCCATCTGCGCCAGCTGAACTGTTGAAATTCATAGAAAAAATTGCAGCTTTTATTTCTTCAGTAGTTATCTCTTGTATACAGTCTTGTTGAAGGGGTACAGAAATACCAAACATTGGTATATGAATAAGAGCATCATAATCAGGTTGCAAAGGAGTAGGATTAGAGAGGGTTGGGGAGAAGTAGTCAAGTAATGCTGCTTTAATTCCTAAGAGTTGTTAACAACAGTGCCATTGATGTCTTTTATTGAATGAATATTCATGTTTGCATTTTTGATTTTTAAAGACTTGTGGAAGATTGCAGTGTTTCTATCGCTATGTGTGTCCAATTGAGTTTTGTATTTTTGCTTCATCATGTTATGTTCAATGACAAGAGCCAGTTCAAGGTCTTTAGAAAGCTTTTTTGCAGTGTTTACTAGTTGACCAATGTGAAGGTTGTTTATCATATCATGCTGGCAAGAAAGAAGATCGGATCTAATTATAGTTGAGAGTTTCTTCCCATCACCAAATTTTGTGGAAGACAAGATCCTTAATGATTTTTTGACTTTGAGGTGCTTGCCCTGCAAAACAAACATAGGGTTGCCATAAATGTTAGTATTCCATCCATTTTCTAGAATTATTGTATATTCTTTGTGATTTTTCCATTAATTAAAAAATGTAAAATGAGGGTAGCTTCTAATAGGAACCGAACCCCATGTGACAAGAAGGGGAGAATGATCAGATAGGGAGGGAGGAGGAACATTGGTATGGAGTGTAGGCCATAGGGAAATGGTTGCCATATTGTAGAATGTTCTATCCAATTGAAGAATATGAAGATCACTACTTCCTTAATCTATATATCAGCTGTATTCACATGTTGCATCTCAACCGTTCATATTGATCAAGGGCCTCAGAATAATCACTGCAGAGCAAATGAATGTTGGGCCGCACTCAAAGCCCAATGTAGCTATATAAAGCATCACTGACTTGTACACATTTTGGTATTGAAATCAAATAAGCATTTGTATCAAGAATATAAAAGACTCTTGTAAACATCATCATCAATTCAACAAAATTTCTGTTACTTCAAATTTTTCATTTCGCTGCAAACTCCAATATGGTATCGGAGCGCTGCAAAGCTTAACAGCCAAAATTCAGAATTGCTAACTCATCAGAAAGAATTCATCATCTGAGTAAGAAGATTTGATTGAGAAAATCAAGTGACGTGTCATAGTTCAAAAGAACCAGACTGCATCAGGCCTTCCTCATCAAATCCGCAAAGAAATCAATCAGAAAGTTCAGAAAGCAATCAGAAAGAAATCAAGAAATTGTCACAAAACTATCAAAATTGCTTTCCAGCAAGACTCATCAGATTAGATCAAGAAAAAGGAGAAACAAATCATCACTTAAGTTTTGCGGTTGCATTTTACCTGGTTGTGAGCAATTCTTGTCTCATAATTCTTTGATTTCTGTCTCTAATTGAATCTTTGTTCTTGATCATTATCTTTTTTTCGTATATAATCTGAAATCATCATGTCTGATGATACAACATCTGCCACATCTGCTAATGCGAGCAATAATCATCAACTCAATGCCACAGTTGAAAAACTTGTTAATACTGTTGTGAGTCCCCAAACCAATCTTGTTACTGTTCGATTGAGTGAAGACAATTATCTTCTCTGGAAACTGCAGATTGAGACTGCAGTCCAAGGATATGGACTTGAAGGTCACATTCTTGGAACCACTTTAGTTCCTCCAAAATATATAACTGTTGAAGAAAACAAAACAATTATTAATGAGGAGTATACAAAATATCATAGGCAAGATAGACTTATTTGTTCTTGGTTATTGTCTTCAATAAATACAAATTTACTGTATCATGTTATTGGATGCAAGACAGCAAATGATATATGGTCAACAATCGAAAAGGTGTTCAATACACAATCTGCTGCCAAAGTAATGTATTACAAGAAACAATTACACAATATGAGGAAGGATAACAACATTATAAGGGAATATCTTTTCAAGATTAAGACAACATGTGATCATTTGGGAGCAGCAAACCATAAAGTATCAGATTCTGAGCAAATTTTAACCATTTTAAATGGATTAAGTGAAGAATATGAATCAGTAGTTGCTGTCATTGCATCTCAAAAGGAGCTACCATCTATAGATGATGTTCACTCCATTCTACTTGCTCATGAGGCCAGAATAGATAATAAAAAACCACAAGATTCAGACCTCAACATCAACTATGCTACTTATTCAAAGAACAAGAACCAAAACAACAACAAGTCAGATCAAGGTACACAGAGAGGAGGAATTTCCAATAGATCAAGAGGAAGGGACAGATGGAATAATACAAATAGACCTAGATGTCAAATTTGTGAAAAAGTAGGTCACGCAGCAGTCAAGTGTTACTTCAGATACTCAAATCAAACAACTGGTCAAAGAAATAATAATCTCAGTGCTAATATGGCTCAGGCAAACTCAGAGACACAAACAAATTGTGATAAAATTCACAGTTCAAATGACACAATAAAGTCAGAAAATACTCAAGATGACTGCTGGTATCCAGATTCTGGTGCAACAAATCACATCACAAATAATCTTGACAATTTAAATCTTGGCAACAGGGAGTACAGAGGTAAACAGTCAATTTCAATGGGAAATGGTAAGTGCATCAATATTACTCATATTGGTAATGCTTATATTAAAGGCAAGAAGCAGTTGTACTTACATAATTTATTAAGAGTTCCTAAAATTAAGAAAAATCTTATCAGTGTATCACAATTTGCAAATGACAATAAGGTTTACTTTGAATTTTATCCTAAATATTGTTTGGTTAGAGACATACTAACAAAGGATATTTTATTACAGGGTGATGCTGAAAATGGACTGTATAAATTCAAATCAGTCAATAACAATGTACATTCAAGCAATCAGAAAGACTGCAATATGTGTGTGGAGAAAAACTCCAAAAGTGTATTTGATGTATGGCATTACAAACTTGGTCACCCAAGTGTGAAAGTTGTGAAACAGGTTCTTAATGAAAACAGAATATCTTTTAATAATATCTCATTACCATATGTTTGTACACACTGTCAATTAGGCAAAAGTCACAAGTTGCCATTTAATGAATCTATAACAATTTACTCAAAACCTTTAGATCTGATTGCCACTGATCTATGGGGACCTGCACCCATATGTTCAGACTTTGGATACAAGTACTACATTTCGTTTGTTGATGCACATACCAGATACACATGGATTTATTTTTTAAAAGCTAAATCTGATACTCATAATGCAATCATAAATTTTATAGTTATGGCTGAAAAACAAACTGGCAATCAAATCAAGGTAATTCAATCTGATGGGGGAACAGAGTTCAAAACCCTCAGTAATTACTTTAAAGAAAAAGGTATAGTACATAGAGTAACATGTCCATATACTTCTGAACAGAATGGGTTAGCTGAAAGAAAGCATAGACATTTAGTTGAAACTGGACTTACTCTATTAGCTCATGCATCATTACCATTAAAATTCTGGCCAGAGGCCTTTAGCACTGTTGTACACCTTATTAATAGGTTACCAACAAAGAAAATTGGTGGAATAAGCCCAGTAGAAAAGTTATATGGGGTAAAACCTGATTATCATGGTTTAAAAACTTTTGGATGTTTATGTTTTCCTTATTTAAGACCATATAATACTAATAAGCTAAGTTTCAGATCCAAACCCTGTACATTTATAGGGTATGCCACTAATCAGAAAGGCTACAAGTGTTTAGATGAAAATGGAAGAATCTTTATTAGTAGGCATGTTGTATTCAGTGAAAATATCTTCCCTTATAGCAATCAAGAGATAAAAACAACAAACAAAGTTCACAATCCAAAGTTTTCAATACCTGACTTACCAATTTATTCTGAGAATGAGATTCAGAATAAGGAAGTAAGGACTACTAGAGATCACTGCACTCAACCCAGTACTTCTAATTAATCCAACTCTGAGATGCCAAGTGATTCTAGTCATGCCATTGAACTTCCTGCACAATCAGAAGAAGAAGATCATCAAAGCAAGACAAGAGAAATATCAAATCAAGTGAATGAAGAAAGTTCACCTCACACTGAAACTCATGATAAACCCAGTCATCCTATGATCACAAGAGCTAAAAGTGGCATTTTCAAGCCCAAAATATACAATGCAAGCTTAACTCTATTTGAGCCACAAACATATGAGGAAGCTGCAAAACACAAAAACTGGGCAGCAGCAATGGATGAAGAATACAAGGCTCTCATAAACAACAATACATGGACACTTGTGTATCCCCCAAACAACAAAAACATAGTTGGATGCAAGTGGACATACATGATAAAGAAAAATCCTGATGGCACAGTTAATAGGTACAAGGCAAGACTTGTTGCAAAGGGCTATACTCAGCAATATGGATTTGACTTTAAAGAGACATTCTCTCCTGTAGTCAAACCAGCAACTATAAGGCTAATTCTTACTATTTCTCTTCACAAAGGGTGGTGCATAAAACAGTTAGATGTCAACAATGCATTTCTGAATGGCATATTACAGGAAGATGTATATATGCAGCAGCCACCAGGATATATTAAGCAACCAAACTATGTGTGCAAACTGAATAAAGCAATATATGGACTTAGACAAGCTCCAAGAGTCTGGTTTGATAGACTAAAAACAGCATTATCAAATATGAAATATCAGTCTATCAAATCAGACAATTCACTATTTGTCAAAATCAATAGTTCACTATCTATGTACATACTTATATATGTTGATGATTTAATTGTTACAGGAAGTAGCAAGGATGAAATAAACAATGTCATCAACTACTTAAATAAAGAATTCTCAATTAAAGATCTGGGTGAGATCAACTACTTCTTGGGAATAGAAGTGCTGAGAAAAGAAAATTCAGAACTAATTCTATGTCAGAAAAAATATATTCAGGAGTTACTTATCAAAACAAAAATGGATGGTGCAAATCCACAACCAACCCCTATGGTCAGCAATCATCAGCTATCTAAAAACAGGGGAGAAGCCATAAATAATGCTAAACAATATAGAAGTGTTGTAGGAGCATTACAATATGCCACTATAACACGACCAGATATTGCTTACAGTGTTAACAAAGTGTCTCAATTTATGCAGGATCCCTTGGATGAACACTGGAAAGCAGTTAAAAGAATTCTAAGATATCTGAAAGGGACCCTAAACTATGGACTATCATTTAAAGCATGCAATAATCTAAATATAACTGGATTTTCAGATGCTGACTGGGCTACAGATCCAGATGATAGAAAGTCTGTAAGTGGATACTGCATATTCATTGGAAGTAATCTTATATCATGGTGTTCCAAGAAGCAAACTACCATATCTAGATCTAGTACTGAAGCAGAGTACAGAAGCATCGCTAACGCTACAGCAGAAATAATCTGGTTGCAGTCCATACTTGATGAATTAAAGATAAAGAACAATACAAAACCAGTACTGTGGTGTGATAATCAAAGTGCAGTGTTTATGACCGCAAATCCAATACTACACTCAAGAACGAAACACATTAAAATTGATATATTCTTCGTTCGAGATCAAGTTCAACAGGAGAAATTACAAATCAATCACATACCTGCCACTTACCAGAGGGCAGATACACTCACCAAGCCCTTAAGTGCAATTTTTTTTATAAAGTTCAGATCTGACCTCCAAGTAAAGCTTATCGAAGACAAATCTTCGAACAAGGAGACAATTTCAAGCAACTCTACTAAGATCCACAAAATCTAAGCAAAGTTCTTACATTTCAGATCCGACGCTCAAATATTTGTCCCAAATCTCAACCATGATGGTCAATTGCAGCAAATTATGAAGATAATGTACTAAATAAAGTGGAACTGAGAATATTCAGCTGATTTCTCACTCTTTTAGCTAAAGACAAGCTTGGTTTTTCGCGATCGCCATCAAACCCTAACCCTAGCCGCTTGGGTTTGAAGGGGGCAATTGAAGAATATGAAGATCGCTACTTCCTTAATCTATATATCAGCTGTATTCACATGTTGCATCTCAATCGTTCATATTGATCAAGGGCCTCAGAATAATCACTGCAGAGCAAATGAATGTTGGGCCGCACTCAAAGCCCAGTGTAGCTATATAAAGCATCACTGACTTGTACACATTTTGGTATTGAAATCAAATAAGCATTTGTATCAAGAATATAAAAGACTCTTGTAAACATCATCATCAATTCAACAAAATTTCTGTTACTTCAAATTTTTCATTTCGCTGCAAACTCCAATATATCCAGATTACAAAGAGTTAATTTCCCTGATCTACTGCAATTATTCCAAGAATATTTTGCACCAGTATTTGGAGTTAAGAAGAGATTAACATTGATGATTGAATAATTTAGAGGGGAGGTGTCCCTTAAGAATAGTGGAGAGCCACTAGTTTTGTCAGATTGTTTAATCATACAGTTCCTATCACCTAGACACAACCAAGGCAATGAGGAGGAGGATAAGGTGGGAATAGTGTCAAAGAGGAGTTGTCTAGCAACAATGGAGTTTTCTGCATAGACAGTGGTTAATAGGAAGTCTATAGATGAGGTAATGTGAGTTATTCTAGAATGAATAAACTGTTTATAGAACAATAGAGGAGCAACAGTGAAGACCAAAGGGTCATATAACATCAAAATTCTAACGTAGGGAGATTTAGCAAGGTCGTGTATAATTTTCCATGAAGGAGTAATTAATTTAGAGGCTTGCAGAGTAAGGATATGGTTTAGTTTTGTCTCACAGATACAAAATAGGTGCAGGTTTTGAGTGGCAATCAGATTTTTAACTTCAAGTTGTTTTACAATGTTGTGGGCTCCTCCGATGTTCCACATTCTGATTTTATCTATCATTTAAATTCTTTCATTTGTTAGTAGACTGCCTAGTAACTACTCCAGAGTTTTTACTGTTTGGTTTTACATGACTTTGAATTAGAGTTTGCTCCATTAAGTATTGAATGCCTTTGTCTATGTTACAAGAGTTGTCTTCGATAGAGTTTAATGAAGAGGTGTTAATTTTTGAAGGAGTGATAGTATCAGATTGAGGGGAAGGAATTATCAAACGGTTGGGGGTTTTAAGTGTGAATATGGAGAGGAAAGAGGTGAAAGCAATTTTGAGGGAGTGAGAGTGTCAGTATCATGCACAACAGTGTGCATGTCTGTTAGCATGCATGATTTGGAAGAAAGAGGGAGAACTGACATACTAAGATCTGGATTTAAAATAGTAGTAATCCGAGAAAGAGTAGTAGTGATGCACTTTAAATTTTGAATTGGAACGTCAGTATCAAAGTTGATGATTGAAATGTTTGTGTTAGATAAGGATGATTCATGCATTTCTTCATTTGCATGTGGAATGTCTTGCATTTGATCTTTTGCTTGTGTTAAGTCTAATAATTCACGTCTACGGGTGCGACGCAGTGGAAAGGAGACTTGAGTTCTGATAAAAAAAACCCAGGTTCGATTCCAACCATGCGCTTCCCTATCTTATATAAATTTACTTGGAGGTATGAGGGCTTGGATCAGCGGACGGCTTTACTATACCCTCCTCAGGAGTTTACCGGTCCACCGGGTTCTCATGGGTATTCAAAAAAAAAAAAGTAATAATTCACCATCTTCTAAAGTGGATAGAGCACTTAATCTATTGTTGCTTATTTTGCTTTCAAAATCTAACTGAAAGGCAGTCTCAACTAGGGTAGAAGAAATCATATTCTCTTGTGATGCATTTTCATCTGTTTTATTCATATTTTCTTGTAGTAATTGACCAGACTCTTTCTCAGGCTCATATATTTCTTCAGAGTCATTAAAGTCGACTGGAATTAATGATTTGTGTGTGACCTTTTGCCATTTTTGCACTAGAGCTTTTGTTAGTTTTGCAGTTTTACCTTAGATGGTTGCTCCGAGTTTCAAATGCATTTGCTCAGGGAATTTTCTGGTTCCTTGGCGTTACAATGGTTTGCATTCATGTCACATTCTGCTGTATCAGTGGTCTCCATGAGTACTCCAAATGAATATGCTGACCATTATCATCACCTAATCGAATCATTTCAGGCAGTTCATTGTCTGGACTGATTTCAATTAGATATTTAGCATATTCAAAGCGCCTCATTTTTTCAATGTTCTCGTCAAAACACACAAGATTACCGATATGGTAGGCCAGCCAGTTTATGCCTAACAATGTCCATGTAAGCAATGGAATATTGTACAATGCACCCAAATAGGAGGACAGTCTTTATTTTGGATTCAACAGTGGCAAAAGAGGGGTTCCACTTTGATATTATCATCGTCTAACCTCTGATGAAGATTGGGTCAGAGCTTAGAATCTTTTCTTTGTCCTCCCCACAATGAAATTTAAAGAAATACCTATTTCCATCAGATAGCACTTTGTAGTCTCCCTTTAATTTCCATAATTTTGATAAATGCGAAGTAACAGCCACATAATTAAAATTCCCCATTGAAAATGTCCACTAAATAGTCAGAACAGACTGACACTTTCATCAATAACTGAATCAGGAGGAGGAAGGGGTGAACTAGTGTATTTAATGTCAAAATTAACCGGAAGATACTTGTCTGCATTTAGAGATTTAGTTTTGAAAAGGCTCGACCAAGTTGTGGAGAGTGAAGGATTTGAAGAAGGTAGAATAGAGGAGGAAATAGAGGTGAGGGGGTGAACTGGAATAAAAGGAAGGGAAGCAGCAGGAAGAGTGGAGGAAGAGGTAGGCAAAAGAGAAGGGTCTGGTGGAAGTGGCGGGACAAGGGGAACTGGTACGGTAGGTATGGAGCGCGAGGAATGAGGAAGGTGATGGTTTGATATAAGAGGAAGGCAGGAAGAGACATGGGGAGGGAAGCCCATTAGAAGCTAAAAAGTTACGGTTTAAATATAATGTTTTTTGTGTTAGAAAGTTTTGCAACATGTTTCAAACACTGTACTGAATTATTTGCAGTTTTTCAATCATTTAAGATCATAATTTGAAAAAATAAAATAAAAAACTTATAAATTTACCTTTTATTTTCTAGAATATATTGAATTTTGCAAATCAAAATTTCAGAGCTTGATTTATGGCAATATTACTGTAGCAGCGTTGGAATACAGATCTCAAAACAAAGAGAGAGAAAATTAGGAAGTATGGTTTTAAAATCATAGAAGTATGGTTTTAAACTCATACATTCACTTAGCTTTGAAGTTGCATCCACGTTCACCATTATTATCCAAAGTATGTGAATCTCCAGGTTATTTTTCTAGGCTAAGGAAAATTGCAATTTTCGCTCATCAAATTATAGAACAACTTGAAATCGCTTCCATCATAGTTGATCTATCTCGTCTTTATACCTACACGTTAGAAGAAGTGAATGGTCTAGAAAAAGATGCAGAACCGCATTTGTTTGCTTTTTAAATTTTTGGTTTCCAAATTTGTTTGTGTAGAAAACCGTTAATATTAACAATTGTACCTTTAGAAATCCAAACGTGTTTGACTTATTTTTCTATGTTCCTATTTTGACAATTATTATTAGTATGTCCAATATTGCCACACTTCATGCATTTGGAAAACATTCTTCTTCCCCAGTGGTGTTACTTGTCATTTATTTACCATCCGACACTTTTTTCAAATCTTAGACTTTTTTTGTTATTTGCAAAGAGTTGATTTTTAATAACATGTTAAACTATTTTTTCTCTAGTGCAAAATTTTCGAAGAATCAACTTGAGTTCGTTACAGTTAGATTTTAAAAGATTATTCTCATTTATTAACTTAGAACAATGACTAATAACATTCAATCTCCTTTCAAAATCGTTCCTTTAAGACCGTGTTTTATTTTTGAGCTCTTTTATTTTGGTCTTAATTTCGAGCATCCCGATTTCAAAAGGTTAGCCTTTTCAAATTGTTTTATTTTCAAAATATTTGATTTTTTTTAATTTCTTTTACCAATACGTGATTTGTATAAATAATTTTAGTTTTCTACATTTGAAAATACATTTTTTAAGAGTTTTGAAATTCCCTTTCATGTCATTCGGTTCTTTTTCAAAATTTGCACATTTTCTACATTTGGAATTTTTGGAAATTTTAAATTTTTTAGTTCTTTTTGTAAAATGTTGTTCTTGCAAACCAAATCAGTTTCATTTTTTTTCAAAAATAGAATTCCATTTTTCAATCTTTTGAATATCGAAGAGAACAAATCTTTTTCGTAGTTTGAACATTTTTCGCAATCAAAATTTTCAATTTTGTTAGAGTTTTCAAGCTCCTTTTTCAATTTATCATTTTTCCAATGCAATTTAGATTTTTCACTTTTTGACTTGTTATTTTTCAGCTCAAAATCGTCAACAGCTTTATTTCATTAATGACAATTGAGGACTAAATATCAAAGTGAAAAATCACTTATCTCATCATCCATTGAGTCTCATCATTGTAATTTGTACTGCCATTGTATGAATCATCTTATATAAATCTTTTCAAACATGATTCTTCTGTTGAAAATAAAGCAATTGAGCAAGGGAGAACATCCTGTTTCCATCAGCTACTGTCATGACATGTGGTACATATTTTCAAAACAAAATTCATAATCTAAAGTAGTAGATGTTGTCTAGACATACTTAATAATTTAATATAACTCAAATAACCAATGATGTCCATGCAATAGGTTAAAACTCTTCTACCTTAGCAGTAACTCATTGGATAGAACTCTCCAACTTATTCTTCTTAAAATAACAAAATCATCTTCTGAATTGTTCACCTTTCCTCTATTTGTAGGTCTACTGGAAGATTAAGTAATTGTAGTTTTCTTTAGTTTTAGAAGCTTTGGTCAGTATATGTAGTTTGCATATTGCAGGTATATGTGTCAGCAGTAGAGTAACATAACAAATTAGCGGGTGATAAAATACGTTAAAAATCTGGGAAAAACATTTTTACAGTATGTAAATCCTTGTAAAGCAAACGAAGCAACTATAAGAAAAGATAAATACGAGAAAACGTAAGTCAATATGGTTACATTGGTCAAAATATTTTTTTGTTCATGGTCAGTTTTTGAAGATTTAAATAGCAAGTATTTTATTACAACAGGCGAAAAGTAGAAATAAATAGGTAATAAGCTGTTTTAAATGCTAGCACCGTAGTCAATACTTGTCATTCAAGGTAATGTGAAAGCTGCATTAATGGTCAAGAACATGGTATATATAATCATTTATCCTTTGTGCACCCAAGTGATATAATACATCAAAAGCATAAAGCATTTAATTCTCCTAATGTGAAAGCTATGTTAATGCTCAACTATATGATACTATAATTATTTGTCTTTTGTGCACCCAAGTGATATAATGCACAAAAAGCATAAAGCATTCAATCCTCCTGTATATTAATTTCAAATATGATTTCTATGTGTGTGTGTAGTCTTATAATGAAAAGTTAAGGTAAAATCTTCTCAAAAATATGAACACGCCCATACTCAAATTATTCAATGGTCGAAAATCTTAGCATTATTACAATTGTAGTTCTAGTTCATTCTAATGTTGGTCTAATTTCCCTCATCGACCTCATCAACAGGCAGCATCTTGCAGACATAGTCCGTATGAACTATCAGCAGTTCTATCGTCATACACCACAATAATCATTGTTATGTAGTTGTGATAACTTTGTGTAAGTGGTTGCAACAAATGATCTATGCATGCACTAAACGGCTAGCAGCCATCCAATATGCACCATAGAATAACTCAACTAACCCGCTAGTCAAGCAGACATAATATTTATTTATAAGGTAACTGTACATTCTTGAGTCATTTTCACAAATATTATAAAGTAAGTATAATGAAATTTGATTATCAAATGTAATTGCACATTGATGTAAACTAATATAAATCGTACTATAGGTAAGCAGATAGTAATAATCTAGTGTTATGCTCGGTTTCTTGAAATATTAACAAATTCGATAGGTAGAAAGCGACATGTCAACCTAAGCAAAGCAAGAATAAAAATGGAATAACGAAGAATACATCATAATACGTATTATTGAATATGAAATTAAAGTAGTTCATGAAATTAAATATGAAATACGAAGACTACATCATAAATATGTCTTGGATCTCCAACTTGTCTTCTTAGCTCAAACGCAAACAAAGAAAATCTGTAATATACTCAGTCTGACCCGATCATTATAATAAATTAATATCCGAGTCAGTTTGAAAAACCAACATAAGAAAACACACCCAACTGAATTTTAAAGCTATAAATAACCTTTGAAATCAAAAGTATCTCATAAGAGCACGCCTCATATGAACACGGATGAGTTTTTACCTTACGATAACCAAAACAATTCTATAGAAAATCTAGTGATATTATAATAATGTCAAAGGTTTTCAAGTAAGTAATTAACATAGCTAAAATTGTTACATCACTTAAATTCCAGCTTAATAGATATACAACTAAAATCGTAAAGGTTCGTATTGGACAATAGATTTCATACTATGACAAGTTAAGAACTACATTTCGATGGTACATCCCTAAATAAAATGCACTATGGTCTGACAAGAACATCTTGTACCCGTGTCACATAGGACTGGCCTACCGCTTGACTAGTAGTACCGAATATGATCACTCATTTTGTTAATGGGCCTCGAACATACAAAAATAAATAGTAGTCGATCTAGATTTGTGACGATCACATCCTTATGGGAGCGACCCACGTGGCCCTGCTGTATGCTCGATTTTTGTCGTTTTTCGGTTGATAAGGCCTGAGGCTGTGTTTTACCTTCATATAGCACTTTCCACTTGGAATGCAAACACAATCCTCCAAGCAACAATACAATGCCAGTATTCATCCATATAGTTGTCCAGAAGATGGACAAACCGAAGATACTACTACCACATCCATTTTGGAACCACCATCAGAATTAGTAGCAAGTAGACCTTGCACTTCAAATAGCTCCATCTTCAAGATGTCTTCACTTCGTAATGCTTGAATTGGATCAAAGTGGTTTTTCAATAACATATCTGATCCTAGTCTCTTCGAAAAACTTTCAAAATTTTCCTATAAACTCAATCTCGGTTCTTTAGGAAATAAACAAACAAAGATAAGAGCGGAGAACACCTCCTAACCGTTAGTGGATTGATTTCCTTATCATTTGTCATAGGAAAACGAAACGAGATTTATATACTCACTACACCATGATCGGAGATGACCGTGCCATATAATTCACGTGTTTCTCCTAGATATTTCCAAAGTTACGTTTTGGGTCCAGATTTGATAGTTGGTTATTTAACTATCAAAAAAACACACATTCAAATCAGGAATTTAATTCCATAGAAAAAACCAACATTGGTTAAGCATAAAAGCAATCACTAGCATCCTTGATTAATCTTTTCGTTAATTAAATTCATCTTGTAAATACTTGTAACAAAATACCTTTATAAAGATTCATTCACAAACCATTATATTTTCAATACTTGAAAAATATCTATATACTTATCTTGATGGTGTAAGTATATTTGCAAAACCGAGAAAGATTCCTTTTTTATGCAATTCTAAAATCATTTATAAATCCCTTAATAAATCTCAACACCCATTTATAAACATTTTAATAAACCTTTAGAAACCATTTATAAGCATCTCTAAAAATCTCTCAGATCATCTATAACTCTTTGTAATCCACAAAACTCCTCTTATAATTTTGTAAACCTATTTCTAAAATTCGTTTAAAAATAGCTAACCATTTATAAAACTCCTTTACCTTGTAAATAATCTTCCTTTGAATCTTCAAACCATTTTATACAACTCTTGTTACAAAACCTAAGTCTGCTTATAAAACTCTACTTATAAGTCTCGACAACATTTATAAATAAATTAAAATCATTCACTTCAAAACACTATTATATAATAACAACTATTAATAATAAACATTATTAAATAAATAATTATTATTAATTCCAAAACATCTTCAAATAATAATTAATAATTTCAAAACATTATTAAATAAACAATAATAATTAATGTTTACCATTATTATAAATAGTAATTATTTATTCCTAAAACATTATTAATAAATCATTGCCATTAATTTCAAGCCATATTGATTATTTAAATGATTAACTTTGCAAAATATTAAAATATTGATAAATAACTTTTAAAATAACTTAAATATAAATAAATAGTCTTTAAACCAATATTAAATATATATAATCTTAAAGCAACATTAAATATAGATAAATAACGTAGAAAAGAAAGATGAAAAGGTTGGAGTAAAATAGAAGTTAAATCCTTTAAAACAAAATATTTTTGAAACCCAGTTTCAGATTAAAAATCATTTCTTGTCTCAAAAACCAATTCCAACGCAAATGACAATTTGTATTATTTTTATGATACTAATTTAAAGTCAATAGCAAATCAACGTTTAATCAATACTGATTGTTATCACTACATGGTTTAAGTTTTGAACATATAGTAATGTCATAACCAATAGTGTCAAACAATCAGGTTTGACATCCAATGATTCATATAAGAGTAATATTTTTTAGAAAAATTCGACAATGATGAGGAATCCCATTGGACCTCTCCAACCTATTTCCCCATAAAACTCATATATATATATATATATATATATATATATATATATATATATAATTCAATAGTGGTGAGGAATCTTGTTGGATCCCTCCAACTTATTCCTCTGCATTACAAATAGTACATAACTATATAACATAGGTCATCCGCTACTTTGCGGGTATATATAAAAGGTCATCCGTTCCAAGGGCGGGATGAAACCAAACATACTGATAAAATAGTAAATCATCCAAACATCCAATCAACAATTTTTATCAACTGTATAACATACTGATAAATCAAAAGGTGAGTTTAACTCATCGAAATTTTTATTGTCGCCGAGGCGTTCTGGTTCGAATTAAATCGAATAGGCGTACAATTTTTAACTCAAACTCCTACGAGCCCCAAATCCATCCAATCCAACTCTATATCATATTTCTCGTTGATACAAGTGTAACGCAACTCGTCGCGCTCGATTCCGCCCTTGTATTAAATAGATATAACATTTATAAGATATACGAATTAAATAATATTTTTATTTGCCTAATACACTTCATAAATACTAATTATCCATTAAAATCATCTTCTCTATCTCTCAGTTCATTCGTTCACAAACCCATGCCGCCTCCGTTTCTTGCCTCGCCATCGCTGCCACGATTGACTAAAAGCTGCCGCGTCGAGCCCATACCCGCCTAGCCTTCCCTCCTTCCAACGCCACCGGCCATGCTACCCAATTCGACACCATCACCTCGAAAATCGAACCCTAAATGCCCACGTTCAACTCGAAAATTATACCACCACAATCGTCCATACACCACCAAACTCCAACCGAAGGTAGCTCTCACCATCCCTTCATCTTCCCTTCAGACTGCATCACCTAAAATCGAGCCTCATTGGAATTCGTAAAAGAAGATTCCACATTCAGCTACAAACTATGGCCACCATGCGACGAAACATGACAATCCCACTACTAAATGAGTCAAGCTCGACGTCATCTACAACTTTGTAGTTTGTGACTTTGCCTGAAAAGGCAAGGTTTGCCCCCGATGGATGAAGGTAGTTCGATGAGGTGATGTATAAAGTTGAAAATTTTGTGAACTCATTTCTCTCCGGTATAAACTCAATTTTATAAGGGGAAAGGGGGTATGTGTTAGAGAACGTGGGAGAGTATGGCTGGTATGGTCTATGGTGATGGGTAGGGTATGGGCAAACATTATTTTATTTAAAATATATGGTAATATACATCTTAAAATCTCGAACTCCAATTGAGGCATGCCGCTCTACGTTTGATACTAAATACCCATATTTCGAACTCAACAGAACTAGTATCGAGACTTAATTCGGTCATATGAAGAAGTTACCTTTTCAAACCCAATCATATTATATTAATTTCTTTAATCAATTTATATGTGTTTCGAACTCTTACATCCACACGATATGTCCGATTGTCACGAAATTTGTCGAGTATAATAATTCACCATTACAGATCCAATGGAACTGGTTTCGTCAAAATCCAAGACATTGCTCCAGAAAGCTATTTTCACATGTTAATTGTAACGATCCCGTTTTTAAGACAAATTTAAAATTGGTTATTGATATAAAATTTTGATTAATTTGTGGATAAATTTAAATTTTTCCAAATTAAATAAGATATGTGCTTGTTTATTTATATAAATAGATTGTAATTTGAAAATTTGAATTTGAAAATTTTCCAAAATAAATAATATATGTTGTTTATATATATTAAAAAATTGTAAATAGAATTTGAATTTGAAATTCAAAATAAATATCTTAGAAATAAATTGGATTTAAAACTCTCTTTTTTAAAACTAATAAAAATTTGTTTTGTATTTATAATATGTTATATATACACATTGTGATTTGAAAGTAATATTTTGAATTTGATATAATAATTTTTCAAAAGACATTTAAGGATTTAATTCTAACATATATATATATATATATATTTATTAGAGTATAATTAATTTTAAATCATATTCTTTAATGTTATAATTATATAAATAAAAAGAAATATGTTTAATAAAAATAAAAAACTTTAATATATATATATATATATATCTTTTGGAAAAAATAATAAGTACAAAATAAAAATAAAGTATATGTTAATATGAAAAGAAATGCATTTATTAAAATGGTAAATATAATATAAAAATTTTATAAACACATTTAAAATCATTTAGTTACATGTGTAACCATATAACGTGAAAACTAACAAGTGTAATCATCTCATCATAAATCAAACAAGTGTTGGCTAATTTCACCATGCAAAATTACAAGTGTTATATTTGCTTTATTTTCTTTTTTAAAAAAAAGAAGGTAAACAAGATATATACGTATATACATCTAACTCTCCTCTTCTGATTTTCTTTCATGGTTTAAAAACTTAAACCAGGAATTAAAGAAAAAAACCAGGGAAAAATAATACAAACTAGAAAAGAAAATCAAAATCAAACAATCTTCACAAGATTTCAAACCTGAATCAAGCAAAGAGCAAATCAAATAAGCAAGCAAAGTTTAAAGCAATCAAACTGAAGCAACATAAAGATTAGATTCAACTCAGTACCAAAACAAAAGCAGATCAAAAGTTCAAGTTCAAAAATCAAGTTTCAAGTTTCGAAAACATTTTCCAGTTTTAAAACATTTCCAGGTTCTCTGCTTTTCAAACAAGTGAGTAAACTCCCTTTTTAAAATCCTAAACCTGTTTGCATGTGACAAATATTTGAAGATATGTTGTGAAATGTGCTTGGATGATTGTGTAAATATGCCTGCTTGTCTGTGTATATAGAGAGATGATAATGTGCATGAATATTTTAACCTCTGTTCTTACTTTACAGGTTTTAAAACCTATTCAAAATTCAAAAATCTAATCCCCTAATCTCTTTTTGGCTTTGATATTCGAATAAAATATGTTTGAATTAACACAATCTTAATTTTAAAAATATTTATAAGATATACTTAGGAAGTAGTTTAACTAGGAGAAGAAAACACAGCAAAATTCTAAAGCATGTAAAAATTTAAGTATTTTAATTTCTTGATTCATTTATATAATATGATTTGTTTTCACAAACTATTATTTTAAAAGAAAAATCATGATTTTTAAGTTTATAAATCATGTGTGCTTGCGAGTTGAACGATGATCGGTATCTGGTCAAATTAAGGCGGTCGCGTGGATTGTTGATAGCGGGGTCATGGCTGGAGGAAGGTCTTGGATGGGTGGTCGCGGGAAAAATACTTGGAGAATTTATAAACCACCGTGTGTGGCTAAACGTTGGCAAACTAGGGTGTATTGTTTGTTGCAGGTCAATGATGTTGACGAGGTAATTTCATCGACAAGGGGTGAATCGGAGGTGATCGATGGAGGAGGAATCGTTGAGGGGTGACGTGACGTAGATTCGGATGTGATGGTGAACTGCCTGGTGGTTGCAGGCGGTGGCGCGAGGCAATTATAGTTAATCAGTTTTGGGTTTATGGTTGCCCGATTTTCTCATTTTCGTTTCCAGGCCTAATCGTCAGAGCTGGGTGATCGAATCGTTAGTATGGGTTGTCGACGACCTGTAGACGTCGGTGAAGTTGATCGGAGCTCTGGCAATCTCGTGTGCGCATGCACGAATCCCTGTGGTATTTGTGTTGTTGCTGGGTAGTTTGAGCTTGGGGAAGTGAAGGTTTTTTCTTGGGGGAGATAAGTGTTTGGCTCGGGGAAATTGAGATTGGGCTCGGGTTGTTTTATATTAAGTTACCGGGTTTTTAAATTTTGAGAAGAAAACATGTTTCAGGCTGTTAAAGTTTTAAAAGAAGCATAACCAGGTTTTTTGAAAAGAATGATTGAGTTTTAAAGATTATCTAAATGAATTAAGTTTCAAAAAGTAAAATATTAACCAAGTTTTGAAGTTATAAAAGAAAACAAATATGTTTTCAAAGGATTGTAAATCAAGTTGCCAAAGTAAAATTATTAAACAAAGATTTTAAACAAGTTTCAAAGGTTAAATGTTAAAGTAAATGTTTTGTTTAAAGTAATCATATATTAGGTAAATTTTGTAATTAAGTTCCTAAGTATTTACAAATGTAATTAATAAAGGATCATTAATCAAGTGATTAAGGAGAATTAACGGAAGTAATTAAAAGAATAATCACTCAAAATAATTAATTAAAAGATTAATTACTTAATGTAAGAATTTATTAATTAATGTAATTAATTAAAAGGTTGATTAATTAATATAAGTAATTAAAGGATTAATTACCTAAAGGATAATTAGTTAATGTAAGTAATTAAAAGATAATTAATAATTAAAGGTTAATTAATAATTAAGGGTTAATCAATTAATAATTAATGGTTAATTAATTAATTAATTAATTAGAGGATGATTAGTTAATGTAAATAATTGAGGGTTAATTATTTAATGATTGAAGGTTGATTTAATTATTAATTAAGGTTGATTAATTAATAATTAAAGGTTAATTAATTTATTATTAAAGGTTAATTAATAAATGATTAAAGGATAATTAATTAAAATGGTTTGCAATTAATCAGAGTTAGGTGATTAATTCATAAGTAATTAATCTATTTGAGTTAATTTAATTTATTATAATCATGTGATTAACTTATCTTGCTTATGGTTGATTGGATTTTATGCCTTGAATTGTTTGATATCTATGACATGTGATGTTCTGTGATATGAATTGTGTGGATTTAGCTGTGAACCGTGATTTATTTATCTGTGATGAATTTACTTATTTATTGGTGAATGAAAGATAAGCGTTATGGGATTATACCGCTTATCGATATTGTTGTACTTAGATGTATGATAATTGTTTATCGTTGCCTGTGAAACCCCTGGACTACACACAACACACACACAAATATGGATTTCATGGGGAACCGGTTAAATCATGGGTTTTTGAATTTAATATTATTTTATTCAAAATGGTAAAAGAATTTCAAAGTTGAATTTTGAATCCTAAATGGTTTGTAAGTGAAATTGGTTTTAATATGAAAGGAGTTTTGATGTTAAAAATTATTTTGAATGGCTTGTTAAAGTTTTGAAATTAAAATAATTTAATTTGAATTTGAATTCAAGATTTTGAAGTTGAATTCTATATACATATATATAGGTCTAAAAGGTTATAGAGGTTATAATATGGATTTTAAACTATTTTTAAACCATTTTAAATGAATTATTTTGGGAAATTAAATTTAACCCAAATAGAACTTGCCGATGATACGTCAGTTCGCTGATTTGTATTTTTAAAGGCTGTAAGTTGAGAAATTTAATCGGATTTTCCCAAAACGAAAATTCTTTGTTTCCAAATGATAATAGCTTTCATATAAAGGAAGGATTTCCAGTTTTTGTTGAAAAGGATTTCAAGTTACGGGTGAATCAAATGGAAATTGTTTTGAAAGTTGTAAATGGATCTTTGTTAAAGATTGGTGAACCTTATTTCAAATTGAAGAGGATCTTAAAGGGTGAATCTTTTGTTTAAAAGATTAAAAGTGGAATTTTTTTTAATCCATTCAAAAGGAAAGGTTTTAGGCTAAAGGTTGCGACTTAACTAAGATCTCAATATATCCATATGTTTTTAAAACAAGCGCTCATTATTCGGTTTAGCCGGGAGAGTACTTTATGTCATAAAACTCATTCTGAATTAATGATACGACGAAATTGATAGCATTTGAAGGCAGTGATGAAGACCGGGTATTTTCGAAAGCGAAAGGATTACCTGTCGAATGTCTTTGCATTGAACAGCCCCGATATAGAGATTCCCTATGTGATGGGGAGTCCGGACGTGATTGGGGATATCCGGATTTGCAAGGACTTCTTTTGAAGTGCCTTCGATTCTATTCATACCCAGGATGGACTTGTATGGATGTATATCTGACGTTATACTTTGAGATGTAAAGCTGGTTTCTATCATATACATTTCTATTTGGTGGTGGAGAATTTATTCTCTTTGCTTAACACCCTTCTCTGAGACGTACAAGCTCAGAGGTTATGTGATTGATGGTGATATATTCCCAACTCGGTAATATGGCATTCTAAGTGTTGATCATTTGTTGATCAAAGCATGACTTTGGTGAAAAGCGTAGCTTTGTGGGACGAGACTTCATCGAACCTCACACCCCGAATATGGTCGAAACAGAAAGGATGCAGCAAGGTTATGAGGGTCACGCCCTTTAGGGTATGTGCATTTCTTTCTGGATAAAAAGTGGTATCATGGTATGGAGCCCAGATATTTAACTTATGTGGTTGTTGCAATTTGTTGGTGAATCCTGAGATAAAGGTCGATGACGACCGGAGGATGGCATACTCTTGATAGTTAGTTACCTATTTACAGAGGTAACCCGGCCTTGTGTTGGCAGAGAGCTGGTTAAGTTCTCGAGGCATCCCTCCATAGGCGCACCCATTCAAAAAGGAAGTTCCTTAGCCTTGATCATTTGTTGGAAATCCAATCACCCAATATGAGCCATGTACGGTTTTAGGTATAGAACCTACCATCTAACATGGTAGTTATAGTAGGCATACTATAATGGTACGTATGCTAGCTAAGATTAATATTATACTTGCAAATGTTTTCTGCACTATGCACTAATAATAATATCAAAAGGATTTTCGCATATCAAGCATGTTTGACCATCATAAGGAGAAATCTCCTCCAAGTGTGCGATTGCATTGTGTGTGTGGTGGGAGGCCTTGTGGTAGTTTCATTTTCCAAAAAAGCATAGCGGATTTCTTTTATTTATTTTGTACAAACAACTGTTTTTGTTTGCTCACATTAGTGACATGAATGACCTGGAGTTTATTGTTCCCTTTCTAAACTCCGGGTGCCTATAATTTTCCACACGAGCAGCCTAGAGTCAGGTTATCAAATAGTCAGCTAGTAGGTGTAGCTTTTGGCAATCTTTGGAGTTTTTGGTTTGGCGATCGCATTATGGACTGAGTTTGCTTCACTTCAGCATGATGGTGGTTCAAGCTATTAGTTTGGAGCTTTGAGATTGAAGATGTTATCTTTCCTCAGCTATTGCTGTTATCTTTCTACTGCTGTGTTTTTCCGCTGTTGTATCTATCTCTGATATTGTTGATCATTTCATTTGTATAATTATTGTATCAAATATTGTGTATCAATAAAATTATTCTTCTGTTTCTGCTATGTTGTATTCACCTAATGTTGTTATAAGCTCCGGCGAAGTAGACTCAACGTTTGAATCCGTGGCATTCGAATACGAGTGATGTATTTGGATGTCGATTTTCGAAGGTCGAGTCAGGGTCGTTAAATTTGGTATCAGAGCTAAAGGTTGAGTAAGAACTTAGCTTTGGAGTATAACACATTAGGAGACTCATTAGAGATAGAGTTATAAATACCCTAAAATGAGTATATTCCCTGAGATATCTTGTCTGTATGCCTCATTCAATTCTCTTACTATTAACTGGTAGTGAGAATGAGTGTAAGAAGAGGATGAGGTAGGGGACAGGAAGTACCACTACAAATGGTCGAGACCCTGTAACAACAAGGAACAACTTTTTCTATCAATCTCCTTTGATCATCATCCGGTATCAATTCTTTGATGGCTTCCTGGCAGCTACAAGAAGAAGCTTTGGTGTGGTGGTGTCCCTACGAATCTTTGTTTACGTTATAGAAAAATAGATTCCTAATTCGTATTCTTTTCATCAGTTTTCTCTCAGCTTTTCATTTTTTAACTTTAATGAATTTTAAATTTTAATTTAAATAAATTGGTTAACAAAATTGAAGCTAAACTAGATTGTGTCAATAAAACGATTTCGATTAGAACCAAATTTGAAAATTTGTTGTAATTTCTTGTGAGGATCAAAGTCTGAAGAGGGACAAGCTAGTGTATACTTGGGAGTATTCCCACCTAAGTTGAGAATCCATTTTCTTTTTTTCTTTGGGGTCTTGATATATTCTACGAATGGTTAGTTGAGTTGAGAATCCCCTGCATATTTCGTAGAACTGGTGACCCGAGTATTTCACGAAATATTAAATAAGTTCGTTTCCGTATTTATTATTGATATTCTGATTTGGTAAGCCAAATATAGAATAGATATTCAGTTTGATCTCATAAGCTATTTCTCTATCTTTCTATGTGTTCATCTGTTCTTTGTTTGTCTCCCTTTCTAGCAAATTTTGGGGACGAAATTTTCTTAAGGAGGCGAATCTGTAACGATCCCGTTTTTAAGTCAAATTTAAAATTGGTTATTAATATAAATTTTGGAATAATTTGTGAAAAAATTTGAATTTTTTCAAATTAAATAAGATATTTACTTGTTTATTTATATAAATAGACTGTAATTTGAAAATTTTCCAAAATAAATAATATATGTTGTTTATATATATATATATATATATATATATATATATTGTACATAGAATTTGAATTTGAAATCAAAATAAATATCTTAGAAATAAATTATATTTAAAACTCTATATTTTAAAATTATTAAAAATTTGTTTAGTATTTATAATATGTATATATATACATTGTGATTTGAAAGTTATATTTTGAGTTTGATATAATAATTTTTCAAAAGCCACTTAAGGATTTAATTCTAATATATATGTATATATTTATTAGAGTATAATTAATTTTAAATCATATTTTTTAAAGTTATAATTATATAAATAAAAAGAAATATGTTTAATAAAAATAAAAAGCTTTAATATATGTATCTTTTGGAAAAAAATAAGTACAAAAATAATATAAAATATATGTTAATATGAAAAGAAATGCATTTGTTAGAATAGTAAATATAATATAATTTTTTTATAAACACATTTAAAATCATTTAATTAAGTGTGTAAACCGTATAACGTGAAAACTAACAAGTGTAGTCATCTCATCATAAATCAAACAAGTGTTAGCTAATTTCACCATGCAAAATTACAAATGTTATATTTACTTTATTTTCTTTATTTTTAAAAAAGAAGGTAAATAAGATACACACACACACACATCTAACTCTCCTCTTCTCATTTTCTTTCATGATTTAAAAACTTAAACCAGGAAATTAAAGGAAAAAACCTTGAGAAAAATAATGCAAACCAAAAAAGAAAATCAAAATAAAAAAATCTTCACAAGATTTCAAACCTGAATCAAGCAAAGAGAAGATTAAATAAGCAAGCAAAGTTTAAAGCAATCAAACTGAAGTAGCATAAAGATTAGATTCAACTCGGTATCAAAACAAAAGCAGATCAAAAGTTCAAATTCAAATATCAAGTTTCAAGTTTCAAAAACATTTTCCAGTTTTAAAACATTTCCAGGTTCTCTACTTTTTAAACAGGTGAGTAAACTCCCTTTTTAAAATCCTAAACCTGTTTACATGTGACAAATATTTGAAGATACGTTGTGAAATGTGCATGGATAATTGTGTAAATATGCATGCTTGTCTGTGTATATAGAGAGATGATGATGTGCATGAATATTTTAACCCCCATTCTTACTTTATAGGTTTCAAAACCTGTTCAAAATTCAAAAATCTAATCTCCTAATCTCTTTTTGGCTTTGATATTCGAATAAAATGTTTTTGAATTAACACAATCTTAATTTTAAAAATATTTTTAAGATATACTTAGGAAGTAGTTTAACCAGGAGAAGAAACACAGCAAAACTCTAAAGCATGTAAAAATTTAAGTATTTTAATTTCTCGATTCATTTATATGACATGATTTGTTTTCACAAACTATGATTTTTTAAAAGAAAAATCATGATTTTTAAGTTTATAAATCATGTGAGCTTGCAAGTTGAACGATGATCGGTATCTAGTCAAATTCAGGCAATCGCGTGGATTGTTAATAGTGGGGTCATGGCTTGAGGAAGGTCGTGGATGGGTGGTCATGGGAAAAATAGTTGGAGAATTTATAAACCACCGTGGGTGGCCAAACGTTGGCAAACTAGGGTTTATAGTTTGTTGTGGGTCGATGATGTTGATGAGGTAATTTCATCGACAAGGGGTGAATCGAAGGTTATCGGTGGAGGGGGAATCATTGAGGGGTGACGTGATGCAGATTCGGGTGTAATGGCGGGGTGCCTGGTGGTGGCAGGCGGCGGCGCGAGGCAATTTCAGTTAATCACTTTTGCGTTTATGGTTGCCCGATTTGCTCGTTTTCGTTTCCAGGCCTAATCATCGGAGCTGGGCGAACGAAGTGTTAGTATGGGTCGTCAGCGACCTGTAGACGTCGGTGAAGTTGATCGGAGCTCTGGCAATATTGTGTGCACGTGCACGAGTCCGTGTGGTATTTGTATTATTGCTGGGTAGTTTGAGCTTGGGAAAGTGAAGGTTTTTTCTTTGGGAAGATAAGTGTTTGGCTTGGGGAAATTGAGGTTGGGCTCGGGTTGTTTTATATTAAGTAACTAGGTTTTTAAAATTTGAGAAGAAAACATGTTTCTGCTTTTTAAAGTTTTAAAAGAAGCATGACCAGGTTTTTTGAAAGCATGATTGAGTTTGAAAGATCATTTAAATGAACTAAGTTTCAAAAAGTGAAATATTAACCAAGTTTTGAATTTATAAAAGAAAATGAATATGTTTTCAAAGGATTGTAAATCAAGTTGCCAAAGAAAAATTATTAAACAAAGATTTTAAACAAATTTCAAAGGTTAAATGTTAAAGTAAATGTTTTGAAATTGATTTGTTTAAAGTAATCATATATTAGGTAAATTTTGTAATCAAGTTCCAAAGTATTTTCAAATGTTATTAATAAAGGATCATTAATCAAGTGATTAAGGTTAATTAATGGAAGTAAATAAAAGAATAATCACTCATAGTAATTAATTAAAAGATTAATTACTTAATGTAAGGATTTATTAATTAATGTAATTAATTAAAAGGTTGATTAATAAATATAAGTAATAAAAAGATTTATTACTAAAGGATAATTACTTAATGTAAGTAATTAAAAGATAATTAATAATTAAAGGTCAATTAATTAAAGGTTAATTAATAATTAAGGGTTAGTCAATTAGTAATTAATGGTTAATTAATTAATTAGAGAAAGATTAATTAATGTAAATAATTGAGGGTTAATTAAGTAATGTAATTAATATAAAGTTAATTAATTTATGTTGTTAATTAAGGGATAAATAATTAATTAAGGATAACTAATTAAAGAATAATTAAAGGTTAATTATTTAATGATTAAATGTTGATTTATTTATTAATTAAGGTTGATTAATTAATAATTAAAGGCTAATTAATTTATTATTAAAGGTTAATTAATAAATGATTAAAGGGAAATTAATTAAAATGGTTTGTAATTAATCAGAGTTAGGTGATTAATTCATAAGTAATTAATCTATTTGAGTTAATTTAATTTATTGTAATCATGTGATTAATTTATCTTGCTTATGGTTGATTGCATTTTATGCCTTGAATTATTTAATATCTCTTATGTGTGATGTTCTGTGATATGAATTATGCGGATTTAGGTGTGAACTGTGATTTGTTTATCTATGATGAATTTACTTGTTTATCTGTGAATGAAAGAAAAGCATTATAAGATTATACCGCTTATCGATATTATTGTGCTTAGATGTCTGATGATTGTTTATCATTTCTTGTGAAACCCTTGGACTACAAACAACACGCACACAAATAAGGATTTCATAGGGAATTGGTTAATTCATGGGTTTTTGAATTTAATATTATTTTATTCAAAATGGTAAAAGAATTTCAAAGTTGAATTTTGAATCCGAAATGGTTTGTAAGTGAAATTGGGTTTAACATGGAAGGAGTTTTGAAGTTAAAAATTATTTTGAATGGCTTGTTAAAGTTTTGAAATTAAAATAATTTAATTTGAATTTGAATTCAAGATTTTAAAGTTGAATTCTATATACATATATATTGGTTTAAAAAGTTATATAGGTCATAATATACATACATACATACATACATATATATATGGATTTTAAACTATTTTTAAACCATTTTAAATGAATTATTTTGGGAAATTAAATTTAACCCAAATAGAACTTGCCGAGGATACGGCGGTTCGCTGATTTATACTTTTAAAGGCTATAACTTGAGAAAATTTAATCGG
This sequence comes from Allium cepa, assembly GCA_030765085.1. Lineage (NCBI taxonomy): Eukaryota > Viridiplantae > Streptophyta > Magnoliopsida > Asparagales > Amaryllidaceae > Allium > Allium cepa. The sequence continues at coordinate 179,326,528 of CM060930.1, forward strand.
ATTTTCCTAAAACGAAAAAATCTTTGTTTCCAAATGATAATAAATTTCATATAAAGGAAAGATTTCCAGTTTTTGTTGAAAAAGATTTCCAGTTATGGGTGAATCAAATTGAAAATTGTTTTGAAAGCTATGAATGAATCTTTGTTAAAGATTGGTGAACCTTATTTCAAATTGAAGAGGATCTTAAAGGGCGAATCTTTTGTTTGAAAGTTTAAAAGTGGAAATTTGTTTAAACCATTCAAAAGGAAAGGTTTTGGGCTAAAGGTTGTAATTTAATTGAGATCTCAATATATCCGTATGTTTTTAAAACAAGCGCTCATTATTCGGCTTAGCCGGGAGAGGACTTTATGTCGTAAAACCCATTCCAAATTAATAATAGGACAAAATGGATAGCATTTGAAGACGGTGGTGAAGACTGGTTATTTTCGAAAGCGAGATATCCCTATGTGATGGGGAGTCCGGACGTGATTGGGGATATTCAGATTTGTAAAGACTTCTTTTGAAGTACCTTCGATTCCATTCAGACCCATGATGGACTTGTATGGATGTATAACTGATGTTACACTTTGAGATGTAAAGCTGGTTTCTACCAAATACATTTCTGTTTGGTGGCGGAGAATTTATTCTCTTAGCTTAACACTCTTCTCTGAGGCGTGCGAGCTCAGAGGTTATGTAGGTGATGGTTACTAGTGATATATTCCCTATTTGGTAGTGTGGCATGCTAAGTGTTCATCATTTATTGATCGAAGCGTAGCTTTTGTGAAAAGCGTGGCTTTGTGGGACGAGACTTCATCGAACCTCACACCTCGAAAATGGTCGAAACAGAAAGGATGCAGCAAGGTTATGCGGATCCTGCCCTTTAGGGTATGTGTATTTCCTTCTGAATAAAAAGTGGTATCATGGTATGGAGCCAAGATATTTAACTTATGTGGTTGTTGCAATTTGTTGGTGAATCCCAGGATAAAGGACGGTGATGACCGCGGGAGGCATACTCATGACAGTTAGTTACCTAGTTACAGTGGTAACCCGACCTTGTGTTGGCAGAGAGCTAGTTAAGTTCTCGGGACGTCCATCCAGAAGTGTACCCATTCGGAAAGGAAGTCCCTTAGCCTTGACCATTTGTTGGAAATCCAATCACCCAATACGAGCCTTGTACGATTTTAGTTATATAATCTGCCATCTAACAGGTAGCTATAGTAGGCATACTATAATGATACATATGCTGGCTAAGATTAATAATATTATACTTGCAAATGTTTTTTGCACTATGCACTAATAATAATATCAAAAGGATTTTTGCGTATCAAGCATGTTTGACTATCATAAGGAGAAATCTCATCCAAGTGTGCGATTGCATTGTGTGTATGGCGGGAGGCCTTATGGTAGTTTTATTTTCCAAAAAAGCATAGCGGATTTCGTTAATTTCTTTTGTACAAACAACTGTTTTTGTTTGCTCACACCAGTCCCATGACTGACCTGGAGTTTATTGTTCCCTTTCTAAACTCTGGGTGCCCACAATTTTCCACACGGGCACCCTAGAGACAGATTATCAGATAGTCGGCTAGTAGGTGTAGCTTTTGGCAATCTTTGGGGTTTTTGGTTTGGCGATCGCATTGTGGACCAAGTTTGCTTCACTTCAGCATGATGGTGGTTCGAGCTTTTGGTTTAGAGCTTTGGGATTGAAGATGTTATCTTTCCTCAACTGTTGCTGTTATTTTTCCGCTGCTGTGTTTCCCCGTTGTTGTATCTATCTCTGATATTGTTGATCATTTCACTTGCATCATTGTTGTATCAAATATTGTGTACCAATAGAATTATTCTTCTGTCTCCGCTGTGTTGTATTCACCTAATGTTGTTATAATCTCCGATGAACCAGACTCAACGTTTGAATCTGCGGGTGATGTATTTGGATGTCGATTTTCGAAGGTCGAGTCAAAGTCATTAAATTAATTAAAATGATTATTATAAAACATAATCGCTTTTAAATTCAAATTCAAAAGTTCACTATCTTCATTCTTGTCCAAATAGAATTTAAATCAACTTTCGAAATCTTTTTTATTCACATAGAATTCAAGATTCGATTATTTAAATAAATTCCAATATTAAATTCACTATCAAACAAATCACTACATTTGAAATTTAAGTTGTTTGGCATATAAAACTATTATTTAAATATTTAAAATTTATTAAATATTTTGATTTCAAATATCTAAAATTCTGGATCATTACATTCTTTCCACCTTAAAAGAATTTCGTCCTTGTAATTAGCCAGAAAGAAAAGCGCCCCAAACCCATTAATTTTCAGAACCAATTAGTAGAAATAGACTTCCATATTCTTTTAAGCCTTTAACTTTCCAAAATCAGTTTGTTGAAACGTCGTTATCACTTTTTCAAAGTTTTTAAATTCATTCATAGTTACTAAATAATACCATTCAAGGTTATAACATAACATCAAACTTTTGTTACCAAAAATTTTCAAAAATTTACTATCTCTTTTATTTACAGAAAATTTCGACAGTGTCTCCTTTGCGCGGTTCGATCAAAAAATGAAAATATAAAATATACATACAACCACTAATACACATCTCATCTTCAAGGATGAGGCATCTTATTGGGAAAAACATAAAAATACGATATGTAATTCGAGTTGTTTACCTTTTATTAACATTAGTAAGCATATATAATCAATATAATGCGAAAGCGAGCTCCAAATGTGAAGCATACGCCATCGCACCTACTAATCACTCAACAACCAATGAGAATAAGTATAAGAAAAGTAGTATCGATGTAGAACATGTACTATTACAATAACTATATGCAAATGTCACATATGTAACAAGAGAAACCATCCAACAACTAATATCCATCCATTTAATTCATAACCGTATCAATTTACGATTTCCAATGTCAACATTTAATCGAATAAAGCCCTACGATGCACATATACCATCCGTACGCAATATCTAATCAGATCGTTCACTCGTTCACACAATTTCACTTCTGAACTGATATCGTTCATACGACCACTCTATTGCGAACTCAGATCTGGTTCCTTGATTAGAAACCGTCATTCTCCTTGCATAGCCATATATACTATGATAGAGAATCATAAAATCAATAAAAAAAATCCATATATAGTGTTCGCTGTTGAGAACCGAGTGAAAAATCCTAATTTGGACCGGTGTAAATTACCTCAAAAATCATGTACTCGAATCTGGATCAAATAGTTATGCGAATAAAATAATATACATACAGCTTACATATTTATTTCAATTGGTTTCTCATTATATTCCATTTTACCTTAATCAAATTCTTTCATTTACACTCATTACTTTTCATTTATTACTTGTTATATTTTTTTCAATACAAATGTCACTCAAGAACCATTCCATCAAATTTTACATAAGTTTATTGTAAACATTTTCTTTAATACTACTATTATTTAAAAATAATTCCATGAAACTATTACTTAAGTTTATATTCAATTTACATATTCATTTCATTTAATTCATTTTAAATTCAATTTCATTTGACTCATTTCATTTGACTCATTTCATTGAATCACTTCATTTAACTTTACTTGAGTCAAATTCCTTTTCAAAATATATTTTATTTAACTTAACTTAAATTTCATTTCTAGTTCAGTTTCAAATTTACTTTTCTTAAAGTTCATATTCCACAAATTTAGAACTTTGCTTTAACTTATTATTCCTCAACTTATAAGTTACAAAAATTGATTTCTTATCATTTCCACAAAATACTCAGATAAAAATTTTCAAAATTTAAACACTCTGTTTTATTTCAACTCTTTTTTGAAATAATACATAATATAATATATCTCTTTTTTTGTAATGAATCATATTTGGGATTTAAATCAAAACTTGTTTTACCAAATCAAAACTCCAATGATAGCAAATCCTCTATTGGAAACCTGAAGATGAATGTCAACGATGCTGCAGTCATCATCCAAATAGTTTTCCAATGACCGAAGGTTGAGTTTAGTGCTTCTTAATACCTTTAAATTACATTTTAAAATATTTTCATTCAAAAATATTTTGCAAAAAGTATTATTAATCTTTTCCAAAACTTTGAAAACAATTTTCAAAATCAACGGGACTTAATTTCTCAAATTCTCAGCTTTTAATCTTTTTTATTTACATATCATATTTATACATTTCCCTTATACATAATTTCACTATGGTTATAAAAAAACCATTTATTAATTGTTTATCGTTGTTTACATTATAATAATAACAACCTTAATTAGAACATAAACAACAACAACGAATGATAATAATCAAACATTATCATTCACTAATACCCAAACACACCCTATATAGTATAATAATTTCAGAAAAATTGTTCCTTTATATATAAAATATAATCTAGGTAAAATTATTTCAATTACCTAATTTCAAAACAATACCATGTCGAATTGTTTTGCTCAAGTGTTTAGAGATCCCTATCAATAACGTTAATTACTCGTATTGACCAGAATCTATAAGCCACTCAACGGAACAATCAACACGATGTAAAACATTTTTATATCACTAACAAATACGCGCTTATACACATATACACAGACACACACTAAAACTCATTCTAGGGTGCTACTGACCCTATCTCTAATGACTAATCCCCACCAATGCCAAGATTCTCACTTAACCACATGTTATGATACCAAAAATGCAATGACCCACTATTTCATACAGTTTAAGTGGAGAATCAACCACATGATCCACTTAAATTGAATGAAAAGGTGGATAGTTAGAGAAAAAAAAGGAATAAAGAAGATAAGAGGGAAACCAAAAACGTCATAGAATCTCATAGAGGAACGAATAATCTATAATATACAACAAATCTTTGTAGAAAGAATTTTTTTGCAATATACATATACCAATTAGAGTAAACTAACTTATTTCAGCTCGAACAGTTATACAGTCTGTCCCTACAATTTTCGACAAATACAAAAAACAGAAAAAATAGTAGAACATAAAGAATTATGTAGATATGTCTTGGATCTCCAGCTCGTCTCCTGAGCTCCAGTGCATCCAAAGAAAATTTCTAATATGCTCGGTCTGACCCGAGCATTATAATAAAATAACATCCGAGTCTGTCTGGACAACCATTATGAGAAAACATACCCAACCAGATTTTAAGTTACAAAAATCCTTTGAATCAAAAGTATCTCGTAAAGCCACGTCGCACATTAGCACGAATGGGTTTTACCTTACGATAACCAAAATGTTTCCTATAGAAAATCCGGTGATATTATAATAATGCCTATAAGGCTCGTATTGGAGAATAGATTCTATATTGTGACAAGATAAGGAACTACCTTCTAATGGTACATCTCTTGATAAAATGCACCGGAGACTGACAAGAACATCTTGTACTCCTACCACACAGGACTGCCCTACCACTTGATTAGTAGTGCCAAATATAACCACCCTTTTGTTAATGGGCCTCGAAGCATATAAGAGTAGATATAATTGATACAAATTTGGGATGACCATACCTTGATGGGAGAGACCCATGTGGGCATGCTGCATGAAGGAACTGGGCCCGCCGGCACTGGAAGAAATGGTTGAATTTCAAAAAATTTACCGTTTTGGACCATTATTGGACCTATGAAGTCTAAATTCATTTAGAACTTTTCTAGGCTTATTTTAAATAAAATAAATAATTTATTTAATTTATAAATAAATTTTTACTTTAATTTAATATGTGTGTAAATTAGAGTATACCAAATATACTCATATGTACATATTTATGTAAATTAGAGTATATCCAATATACTCTTATGTACATATTTATGTGTAATGGAATGATGTATCATATACATTCATGTTGTGAAATATAAGTGTAACATGTAAGAAGTGTATAATTATATAACTAACTATGAGAAATTTTAGAAAAAGAGAACCTTTGATTTTCTTTCTCTTGACATGTATAATAAATTGAGGAAAGAAAAGGCTATACATGTGGAGAGATAAACCCCTAGTTTCTCTCCCTTTTTAACTACATTGAATGACATATTAAATAGCATTACAATAGAATTTGCATATGCCTTTGTTGTCCAAGTTTTTTTAAGTAATAAAATAAACATGTATAATAATTGATAAGTTTACACATGCACATGTTAAAATAAGTTTTCCAATATATATGAGTTTGTCCAAAAAATTAACAATTGTAACAAAGGTTTCAGTTGAGGAAGGGCTTGAAATTAGATTCTATAGTTTCACAAAAAGGTCCAATTTGATTTAAATAAAAATAACATAAACACATGTATATCTATATGTATAAATAATTGCAAGTTATGTATTCATTTTAAAATAACACATATATTTATATATACACACACACAAACATGCATGAAGATTGCGATTTAAGTAACATATATGTTTAAATTTAATGCTAACAAAGTGATTCAATATTTTAATCTTAGGTATGAAATATAAGTCTATAACTTTACATAAATGGCCTTCTTTGAATTCTAAAACAAAAGGAAAAATATACTTTTATGACTAAACCAAGTAAAATTAAATCATTTTGGAAATTAACTATGCAACATAGGAAAATTAGTTTTACTATATTAAACCACTAACAAATATAGTTTATTAATGTTTATATATGCGGATGTTACAAAAGTTTATATAAAACATTACAACATATATTTTCACATCCTATTTTTTAGAATTCTAAAACAACGATAGAAAAAAATATCAGATAAATTTGGCATATACAAATTTGTTGTATGATAAATCAGATCTGACTATACAAAAGGGACACACAACAAATTAGGTAAAGGATTTGAAGTCAATGGATATGTATATAAGGAGAGATTCAAATTTAATCTACATAACGATCATATAATCAAATGAGATGAACAAATGGGGATCTAAGTTATATTACAAGATGAATACACATGATAGAAGAGATATGAATAAATCTAAACCTTTTAAACATGATGAGATATAAGATATATAATATGAATAAATCTAGGCCATTTCAACATAATGAGTACACAAATAAATGTTGTTAGAATTACCAAAAATAAAGCCAATGATTTGCACCTTGAATGATGAATCAAATCTCCTAAATTAAGAAATCAGCCTCCAAATGTTGCAAGATCAAGAGGAATAAACCACTTTTCATAATTGATTTTTTGATTTGATTTTAGAAATAATTGAAGCCATAGAAGATCTCATATTTTCAGCCATTAGAGATGAAGAGAACCAGAAAAGTTACCGAAAGAAGAATGAAAAATGAGAAACTCAATTGTACATATAGAATGTATTAGAGAATATGTTTTATTTTTAAAGAAAGAAACCTTCCCCACTCTTTAATTAAAATTCTCTAATTAATTCTCTTGATTAACTTTCTCTTTTCACTCCTATTTCTTTACGTGGTACGGCTGAAATTAAGTGCCATCAAATGACATAAGATTCCATAGATTAACGCACGTAATTATCTTATATTTAATTACAATAGTATCATATATTCAAAGCGTGCAAATATAACTTTTATAAGTGCATTCAAATAATTACAAATAACTCCCAAACATCAAATAAAATAAATACTAATTAATTTAATTAATTTACAACCTTTTATAAATTAATTAAATCATGTGGTTTTTCAGGGAATTCATCATTACAGTTTTGCAACTCAAAGGTCTAAATTCAGTCAGTGATTAATATTAAATAATTCAAATACCAACGTTCACATGTCACTCAGCAGGTAGTGTAAAGATTTGGCCGAATTCATCGCTTACACATATTTTGGTAAAATCCAATTTTACTTATTATAAGCGGTACCTAATAGTGACAATTATTTACACCAATTCTCTTCATCAAAATTATATCACTTTGGATTTGTGGAATTTGGTAATAGCCAAAATTCCAATATCATCCACATTCAACTTTATATCCATACACAAAGTCTTTGGTTCAAAATAATAATTATTATTAACCAAAATGCTCTGGCTAGAGATTTTGACTTTAAGTTGACTTGAGTTGATCATGATACAAACTCCATATAACTGAGGAGGCGAATCATCTCTTGAATAGTGCTTCACTTCCAATACTTCCACTCGACCCAACTAGAGTCACTCGATGGAACGTTATGCCATGATTTGACTATAGTCAAAGCGGAGCTTTCATATTGAAGACCCATAGTAGTCTCACTGCAACAAAAAGACCCTATTACAACTGTATTTTTACAACTGTCACAAAACGCTAGTTGTAATAGAGGTTTTTTACAACTATTTTTCTCAAAAAGTTGTAATAAATGCCCATTACAACCTTTGTTTTTGATAGTTTTAATAGGTGTCTATTTTAACCACTCTTCTATTCTGCCAGTTGTAATAGGTACCTATCACAACCTTTCTTGTTTGCTAGTTGTAATAGATGTCCGTTTTTAACTTTTCTTTTCGACCAGTCGTAATATATGCCTATTACAACCTTTTTAATTTGCCCATTGTACTAATTAATTAATTAATAATTAACAACTAATTTGGAATATGAAATAATTACTATTAATAAATAATATTAATAAATATTATTCAATAATTAAAAATAAATAAATGATAAAAAGAATTAATTTTCAATAATTAATATCAATAATTAATACTAATAATTAAAAAATAATAATTAATATTAATAATTAAGAAATAATAATTAGTATTAATAATTAAGAAGTAATATTAATATTATAATAAATAATAATTAATATTAATAATTAAGAAGTAATATTAAATACTTAGGTATGGAGAAGTAATAATTAATCAAAATAATTAATAATTAATACTAGATAATTAATAATTAATATTAAATAATTAACAACTAAAAAGTAATAATTAATATTGATTATTAATAATTTGTCATTGTTATTAATAATTAAGAAGTAATAATTAATAATTAAGACTAATATTTAATATTTAATAATTAATTATTAATAAGAAATTTTAGAAAATTGGGAAGCAATATATATTATTTGTATTTAATATTTAATATTTATATTTGATAATAATATTTAATATTTAATATTTAAAATTTCAAAAAATTTGAAATTTTCTAAATTAAATTTTAAAATACTTATAAAGCTTGGAAATTTTTTGAAATTTTCATAAATTAGAAAAAAGAAACTAAATTTTTAATTAAATTTAAAATTTTATATAATATTCAAAATATTTCACTTGCTCACTTTTTGGCCGTAGCTGAATTTTTTTGGCGGTAGCTAAATTTTTTTGGCGGGCTCACCGATATTTTTCACTTAGCCCACGGTTCCTTTAATTAAAATTTTCTTCACCGCTTTCTCAATTCTCCAAATTCCAAGTCATTCCTCTCACTACAGCTCACTCTCTCTCACCCCGTTCTCTCATTCTCCCATTCTCCCTTGCATTCGTATGCATTCCCAGTGTCTTCACCAACGGTCCATGGCACTCGGCTCATGGCACATTTTACGGCGACAGCGATGCTTCCAGCACTGTGTGTACTTTTCTCTAAATCCCCTAAACTCTCCTACATAACGTTTTCCTCAAATTTTAGTTTTTATTTATGCAAAATAGGTGGAGCGTGCGCGTACCGAAAACCGTACAGCCAATGGAATGGAACAGTCACGGCGTTGTTGAGGACGACGTTGAGCACGTCATTGTTTGACAACGGTATGAGCTGTAGTTCTTGCTTATAAATCAAATGCGCGAACGATCCTGTTGGTGCCACAACAGAAGTCCATCAATTATCGTGACGACGACCAACTTTTGCTCGGGCGTTTGATAATGGTGGGTGGTGTAGTCCTCTGTGTGACAATTTTGACCTAGCAATGCCTATGTTTCCGAAGATCGCCGAGTATAGGGTTGGGATAATGCCTGTTGCCTATTGAAGGTAATTTTTACATTTTATTTGTACTCTGCTGATTTTTCAGAATGTAGCAAGATTGGTAAAAGCTATGTTAGGATTCGTTCGGTGAAAACTTACTAACCACAAAAAAATTTCTTCTTTTTTTAGTGGGGAGCTGTTTAAAGTCAATAAATATGGCTGGATAGTTCTGAAATCAAATGTTCAGTTTCCGAAGAACATATTTTAGTGAAAGAAAATGAACTGGTACCTATCAAAATCAATTATTTTAAGGATATTCGAATCAAAGTCAATTTACTTAGAATGGTACAATTTGAAAAGCAGGCATAAAACATGGAGATTTGAATTAAATGGTCACAATCCTGATGTACGGTACAAGTAATGAACATGGAATAAGATTTCATTTACTTTGTTAAGAAAATAGGCATAAAGTCCTATGTTACGTTTTCAAATCATGATATGCTATACTTATAGCTTTTGCAGTGATTGGATCTAGCATATATTAAAAAGATTAAATTGGTCCAACAATATCTCCCAACCTTTTCTTAACCAATATAATCAAATTCAAGTAGTCTTTCAAACTGGTATTACTAATTAATTATTATTTCTAGTTTGCATTGCTGATTAAAATTACTATATTACATACTTATGATCATAAGAAATAGCTATGTAAGAAAGTGATGAAAAATCTAGCTCCGTACTAGATGTATCTGTAATTATTATTATTATTGTTGTTGTTGTTGTTGTTGTTTTTGTTGCATTTCTTTAGATTAAAATGTCACTGTTTTGCATTATGCGCAATTTTGTCCATAGGTACATATATCAACTACTTGTCATATTATTTTCCTTGATTGTAATGGTATGCATATAATTTTGTGTATATACTCTTCTAGTAAATATTCTATTAAGCATAGGGCGATGTATTAACAAATTAATTATTTTATTTTTTTGGAAAACCAAGTTAAACACATATGATGATTTGATTCTGTATAGATTCTGGCAGATGAATGTGGGATTGGCAGAGATTTTGTAGCCAGTTATAACCATGTGATGGTCTCGAGACCTTGACTTCATACGCCACACAAACAATAGCAATTTTACAACAAACAACAATGTATCGACAGGAAGGTGGTGAGCAGCACAATCTAAACAAGAGTAGTAGGTATTGCTGAGCAAAGAAATGCTACTAAGCACTACATAGAAAAAAATATATGAAGCGGATCTGAACAATTAGACTGGTCTGAATATGCAGAGGGAATGAAGGGTAAGATGAATTCAATTGTTGTAATGAAGAGAAGCATGCACCTATATCAACTGATCATTTCTCACTCATGTACTCTACTGGAGAATAACTGAGCGCGAGCAACAAGATAGACAATTAATTGAATGAAGGTACATCATGTTTTGTTTCAGTCAGGGTACTTCTTGTTTTGTTTCCCTTTTGGGAAAGTGTTTATTTAAAATGGTGATATTTATTTATAGATCTCATACCCCTTTTTTGATTCAATGCTTTATACATGAGCATATTTGTGTGTTATTCGTATTAAATGTTGTATCAGAATACTTGGATTAGTAGTTTGTTCTATTGCTACTTGGAAAACCATGTTAACATAAGCATGTTCATCATGTTTTGTCGAGCCTTTTAGTGAACGAGCAATGATACATAGTGAAAGTTGTAATGATTATTCCAGTCAGGATTTAAGCTCATATTTATTTCTATAATCTCATCGCAGTTGTAACGTTTATAATATTTTTTGCATTCTTTTTATCACAACTACCAAACGCAGTTCTAAAAAAATCTTTTACAACTGGCAATATAAGTTGTGAAGAATCTTTTACAACTGCCAAGAGCAGTTGTAAAAAAGTTTTACAACTGTTATAGGCAGTTGTGAAAAATTATTTTACAAGTCTCGAAGACCGTTGTAAAAAAATATGGCTCTATTACAACTTCGAATATAACGAATGGCGGCCGCCCGTTGTAATAGACCTATTACAACTGTTTTTGACAGTTGTGAAAGGGTGTTTTTGTTGTAGATCTCAAGTCGAGTGAACTATGTAAATCAGTCACATCGATATTTTCTATTTTACATTAATTATATTAACCAATAGAAAAATATCAAGTGAGTCGTTCTATAGTTATCTAATAACTCTCAATGCATAACCCCTAGTGCCCCCAGCAATCATGAGTAAAACTCTGCCCAACATTTGGAGAACATCACATACTCTAGTCTTAACGGATACATCGATATCCAGTCTCGATGCATCTTGACTAGGAGCATTTAAAATGGTATATTTATTTTATTGTGATAAATTACTCACGGTTACAACACTTTGTAAAATATGTCATTTATGGATTTTCTATTAAGTATACTTTTAATTAAATTAATTAATTAATATAACCTCATTATATCAAGTATATAATAGGAAGAAATACTTTTATTATGAGCAAGATTGTTCAACAAGTTAGACATATGTAACAAATTACATAACTACCCCTAGGGCATTCCCCTGACTCTATCAATCTCTCACTTGCACTTGGGGTCAAATGTGGAATCTTATTCCCACTTCTCCAATCGATTTCTCAAAACCAGTTGGGTCGGTCCCTTTGTGAACGGGTACGATATTATGTTGCAATTATCTACTCTGTTAATTAACTCTCTCTGAGGGTGATAAACTGCTTTATCACGTGGAACAATTAGGAGTATGTCTCTCGACTTCTAATGAGCTCTAAGTTCTATTATGAACCATATCGTGACATTGTTATCATGTAACAGTGTTATGAGATTCTCAACATTTGGAATTGGCTTAGTTATAAATTTGTGCACTTATAATTTTTGTATACATTATTTTTATTCTGGCAAAATTCAAGGCGGTGTACTTAGCCTTTTCATTGAATCAGCCACGGTCTTTCATTTGGAACATTTCGAACTTAAAGACTTAACTTGAATTTATTATTGACATGCTATACTCAATATCACTTATGATGTTTGAGTCTGAACACTCCCTATAAGAAGTTTTTGTTTCTATAAACAATTATCTTATATTTCATAAATACACGAGAACACTTCAAACAACCATTTAGTGACATCAATTTGGATATGATATTTGCTTCATGTATCAAATACATAAGCAAATCATAATATCATATAAACAAATCATGATATCATAGACAACAAAACATGTATGATAATTCCTTTTGCCAATGCAAAGGAATCAATCTTGCATGTTCCGCATTAAATATTTTAATAAGGTGTCCTTCCACATCATTTAGGACATTCCCGACATCTTTTATATTTACTATAAAACTCATCATTTATTAATCCAATGTTGCATACTAAAACAACTAAGGCTGATTTTAACAAAAGCACATCGTTAAAATCAACAACGCTTGTTTACTTGTAGTTTAGAAATATCAATGTACCTTTTAAAGTTCTTTCTTATAAACACACGCTTCCTCTGCATTTTGATTAAAAATCAAACTATTTGATATTTCTATCAAAATACTAATTCAATCTTGATGCTTATAAAATGATACTTTCGTATCATTTCTTGGATCATATCCAATGATTCACAAACTCATTGTCGCTCCCACTGACTTTGAGACAATTTTGGTTAATATGTGTAAACAACTTACTCTAAATCATTATTTAGAATTTTCTGTTCTAATACATATGTACTAAAACACTAGGACTCGTCAAACGATAATTTTGTGAGTAAATACGAATTGACTTGAATGTGTTGAATATCAAATCTGTTATGCTAATTTCAACAATTGAAATTTGCAAAATTATTCTTATCAACATTGCTCATTTAATTTCAATTGCATTAGTCTTACACATAAAGACAGTCGTGGCCGATGGATCATATCCCTTCAGTTACGACCATTAAAATCTATATTTTAATAGCGTACTTGGAATTCTTTCGAATTTGCACTTCATACCATATAGAGTCAACACTTTTAATGGTTCAACTAAAAAAATCTAGGAATATATATTTTAGACATTAATAAGAACTCATAGTTTCTCTTAGATGTGCGAGAATATTTATTAGACATTCTAATACTATGTGTCTGTTTAGATTAGTTAATTACATTTCATCTTATATAACCAGTTCTATCAATGGATCGTACCTAGTTCCATTTTACTACCAATAATTCCTCAATGAAATTTCTTCATAATGAAGTTGGTATATCTTGAAATAACAATTGTTTCTTAAAGCAATAGAACAGGTATTCATAAACGTTTTATGAATTTCTTTATTTATAAAACTGATTTGGTTTTAGTTTACAGAAATTATGTTCGAAATATAAATATATGATCCAATGACAGTCTTATCAAAATCTTTTTAGGGCGATTCATACAAGATCCCTCATGAACAGTTATTACGTGTAAGCTTTCGACTTGCACAACCTGCCAACTCCTTGGCCTAAGATATGTTGGGATTTCTTATAACCCCTTATCTTGAATTTTTTTGTAAATTGTTATTCAGATGAAATAACATTAACCTTGTGTATTACCCTTAAGTACTTATAGTAAGAAACTAACTCAACTTCACTCACAATTAATCGTACATTGTTCAATAAAGTTCGATTACTCCACATCGGTGCATTATTGTGTATCATGTGGAGGAGTAATTTTGAGATTGAATCTTTATTTATTTTAGGTACGTTCAGAACATTTTTCAATATACTCACTCATTCTATCAAATCAAATCATTTATATTGCATGTTATTTTATTTACTTTTTTTTATATTCTATAAGAATACCATAGACATGCAACATGTGTATCAAATACACATGTCCATGATGATGATAATCAGTGAATATGACGAAGTACGTGGAACCGTTTTGGTATTTATAGAGTTACGATTGCATACATCTACTTGTATCAATCCGAAGAGTTCATCACTCTTATGATACTCCCACTAAATAGGTGCATATCCCTTTATTGTTTGAGATATAATTAACAAGTTTCATATGATTCAAAATCGAATTATTTCTTATAACTACGGTCTAGTCTATAATTCCAAAACAATTGTAAATAATATTAGATAATTTTGTATTTTCCAATGCATCACTTTTGATATAAAAGATTACCACATTATAGTTTTATTTCACAAAGAATATTCATGATATTCATATTGAATATAGCTATGTCTATTTTTTCAATCGATACGAAAAGTTATCAACATTTCATAAATAATGCATGGTAAATTTTACGAAAACAATTTTCATACTATGATGCAATTAATAAGTGATATATGACATGCTCCCACTATTTCCACTATTACTATAACAGTGTACTGAATTTGAGGTCCATCATTCACTTAATAATTTTTTTTATCTCATACACTGCAACTGTTTACAGTGGAGAGTTTGTTGATCAAATATCTTGAGCTTAAAGAAATAAATCTCATTGAATATAATTTTCTATATGAAAATACATTTAGGAATAGAAATCATATTTCTTATTCCGATATTAAGTATCAATTATTATTACAATTACCATTTCCAATGTTTCTCTATGAAGTAGAAGTGACTATTCATTCTCTTCATCCTAACTACACCTTAAATTACACCTATTCTTTACATTTGTTTTCCTTTGAAATGGTCAACTATTCAAAAGAAAACCTTACTACAATATCATAACAAAATCTTTACAAAAGCATATTCGATTATCCTTAACATTTAAGGACATCAAATATGTTGCACTTTACATAAGCCGATCAAAATGACATTTCAACGATCGAGTTCTTAAATCTATCTTGTAGTTTTTGGTCCTATGTTACATTAACAAAATACGATTCCTTTTGTAATCAATCGGATTAAATACTCAATCTCGCATTAAGGTTTATTTGGTTTTTCAGTGAACTAATTTCATCGAAATATTGTACATTACAAACTTTGACTGCTCGCCATATGACATTTATATGCAATTGTATATGGATCAAATATCCGTAGTCCTGTATTGCTTTTATAGTTCAAAATTCATCGAATGCAATACATGGTATTGACCAAATAAATGAGTACGTGACCAAACCACAAATTCATTCAGTAGTTGTAAAATCAGACACTTGCATGGGTGTTGAAACGTTAACATGCAATAGGAATCTAATAGTGGGTATCATATTTCCATTGTCAACTTTCAATTCGAATCATTTGTATATGTTAAGTGATAAACATTTTATCAATCATATTAAATGCAAAAATTTATCATTGTAGATAATTATAACATTACTCAGCATATGTTCTTGCAATATCAGAAAGGTTAAATGTTACTATTTCATTTTTCTTATAAGAGTTCCACTAGTCTTTTATGTTTCTCCAAACCCTATGATGAAGCATAGAAGTCTTTCGACTTCACTAGTAGGTGTTAGGATTCGTCTGTCTTGATATTCTAACCTTGAGTTTTCTCAACAAATCATAGCCCCATAAATGATGGATAACTCCTTATCGGTTGTATCACATACAACTCCTAACCCTTTTTTTTCTTGTCCTAATCTCATATCGGCCTTGAGTTTTCTTAACAAATCGAAAGAGATTATTCACTCGTACCCCACATATTGTGATGGCCTAAGTATAGTATATGTAGAGTTTGCTTAACAAATACATATAGTACCTCACTTGTTCAATATATTAATAATACTACACATAACATCCCCAGCTTGAGTTTGCTCAACAACTAAGGAGTATGCAAGTAATTAATTAAGATATATGGTAAAGCACAACATTATATAGAGAGATACTGAATTATGGAACAATGTATTTCTTATGAAATCCCTCATGATTCAAGGGTCAAACACATTAGAAATCATAGTATATGTTTATTTATGTATGTATTTAATTCCTTAAGTCTATTTGGGTTTCTTTAATATTCCACTTTTAGTTTATACATCCTTAGCATATAAGTTTTGTTTTTAAATAACTTTTATATTTCACACTACTTATATGGTAGTCTTATGTATAATATTAATTAATTTTAATTTATTAACTCTTTAATTAATTATATATTAGTATTCCAATACAACTTTTATATTGGACATAACTACTATAACCTTTATAATGTATACTATAACCTTTATACTGTAACACATATATCTTATATATATGTACTTTTATTTAATTAATTAACCTTTAATTAATTTATTAATTAAACAATTTAGTTAAATTATATTAATTTCAAAAATTTATCTTACATACATAGATGAATGCTTATGTTATCCTAAACACTTTAAAATAACATAACATATATCAACATATATAATACATGCATATAATTATAATTAATTAACACATTTAATTTATTTATATTATTAATAGTATTAAATATTTTAAATCCAAAATTGATATTTACATAGTGTCAAACATTTTTAACTTTTCATTACATTTTCAAACATTCTGAAAATTTATGTTAGGTTACAAACTTTTATAGTAAACATGTTTTTATTTTAAATTTAACTACTGAATTTAAAATTATGTCTTAATCTTCAAAAATATTTTGAAAATCAGCCCAAGGCCCAATTCAAATTGGGTTTTCTATTAGGGACAACCTTTAGCCTCACATCACCTTTCTGGCCAGGCAGGTAATCAGGTAGGACAGTGTACTTGATTATACAATTCTAATCCTAGACATTACCTTTCTTGACACTATACTAAGTGCACAAGATTTACTAGTTAGTCTAAACATGACTAATTTAGACCGCATAGGCTATTGGGCTCCGATACCATTAGACGAACTGGGGCAGCCCGCAGCGGAAGAAATGGTTGAATTTCAAAATATTTACCATTTTTTATCATTAATGGGCCTGTGAAATCTAAATTCATTTAGAACTTTCCTAATTTTATTTTAAATAAAATAAATATTATATTTTATTTATAAATAAAGCTTAACTTTAATTTAATGTGTATGTTATTAGAGTATATCAAATATGCTCTTATGTAAATATTTATGTGTAATGGAATGAATGTATCAAATACATTCATGTTGTGAAATATAAATATAAGAAGTGTATATTTATATAACTAAGCATGAGAAAATTTAGAGAAGGAAAACTTTTGATTTTCTTTCTCTTGACATGTATAATAAATTGAGGAAATATAAGGCTATAAATATGGAGAGAGTAACTCTTACGTTTCTCTCTCTCTTTTTAATTACATTGAGTGACATATTAAATGATATTTATGATAGCATTTGCATATGCCTTTGTTGTCCAAGTTTTTTTTAAGTAATAAAATATACGTGTATAATAATTGATAAGTTTACACATACACATGATAAAATAAGTTTTCCTATATATATGAGTTTGTCAAAAGAAGAATTAACAATTATAACAAAGGTTTCAATTAAGGATGAGCTTGAAATTAGATTCTGCAGTTTCACAAAAAGGTCCATCTTCATTTCGATTAAAATAGCATAAACACATGTATATCCATATCTATAGATAATTGCTAGTTATGTATTCATTTTAAAATAACACATGTATTTATATATATGTATATATGTATGAAGATTGCAATTTAGTAACATACATGTTTAAGTTTAATGCTAACAAAATGATTCAATCTTTTAATCTTAGGTATGAAATAAAAGTCTATAACTTTACATAAATGACCACTTATAATTCTAAAACAAAAGGAAAAATTTACTTTTATGACTAAAACAAGTAAAATTAAATCATTTTGGAAATTAACTATAATGACCCACAACTTCTGTCATTTAAATTAGTATATTTAATTGATTTTAAATATTAACAAGTAAAATTTGTAGGTCGAATAAATTTTATTTCGAATATTTAGGTTTAATTGGATAATTAAATCGATAATTAAATATATGAAATTACAGAAATAATTGGAAATTCGGTTTAATGTGATTAAAATTGATTGTAAAGTTGTATTTAAATCATATTGGAGTTAGAATGATGTTATAGAACTTTTAAAATTGAATTAAAAGTTAATTTGCAGAAATTGAATATTTTAATATTTAATTGACGAGTAAAAATAGCCATTTTTCAAACAGTCTCGGATTTCGACAAAACCAGTTTCATCGGATCCATAATATTATATTATTGTATGGTTTCAAATTTCGTGTCAATCGGATTTACGGTTTGTCCGGGGCAAGCTAAAACTCGTAGAAATCAATTCGAGTGAATTTTGAATTTAAATAGTCGATTCAAAAACTTATCTTTCAAATTTGATCAAATTGGCTCCCGATATACATTCCATTACATTCGGAATAGAGGTAAAACATTATAAACGCCAGGCGGCATGCTTCGTTTGGAGTTCGGAAAAATTGCGTGTGAATTGTGTCGCGAGATTTTTCTATATAAGGACCTCATTTATCACATTTTACACTAAACCCTAATTTCAAGCTTCTGGCCGCCACCATCCTTCTATGGCCGAAAAACTCTATCGTTTCTCCCTCGATTCTTCTAATCCATACACTATTTTCACAAACTTCCAACTGCAAAGCTAAAGAGCATCGAGAGAACTACAATCTTAACGGCTATGATCGTGAACAACGTTGTAGATCAACGACAAACTGCTCGAGTTCAGCCGACATTCTTTCACGGTTTCCTAGGCAAATAGAGGGCCGAGCTTCATCATGTCACGTGTAACGACCCAGAATTTCTATTAATTAAAATTTGTATATTTAATTAATTTTAAATATTAATAAGTGAAATTTATAAGTCGAATAAATTTTATTTCGAATAATTGGATTTAATTGGACAATTAAATCGATAATTTAATATGTGAAATTACAGAAGTAATTGAAAATTGGGTTAAATATGATTGAAAATGATTTGTAAAATTTTATTATATCATATTGAAGTTATAATGATGTTATAGAACTTTTAAAATTGAATTTAGAGTTAATTTGTGAAAATTGAATATTTTAATATTTAATTATCGACTGAAAAATAGCCAATTTTTGAACAGTCTCAGAATTGGACGAAACTAGTTCCATTAGATCCGTAATAGTTTGCTATTATTGAGTTTTCAATTTTCGTAGCAATTGGAGTTATCATTTGACCGTGGCAGTTCAAAACGCATCGAAATTGTTTTAATATTAATTTGGCGAGTTAAAATTAGTCATTTTTCAAACAGTCTCGGATTTCGACGAAACCAGTTTCATCGGATATGTAATGTGATATTATTGTATGGTTTCAAATTTCGTGTCAATCGGATTTACCGTTTGTCCGGTGCAAGCTAAAACGCCTAGAAAATCGTTTAATCAGTTTAATTTTAAATCGAACGTTTATTGCCATAACTCGCACAGATGACCGAATTAGCTCCCGAAACATGTTCCATTGTGTTGGGAACGCGGGGTAAACCCTAGAAACGCCGGTCACCGCGCGTAAATCGAAGTTCGAAAAACCCGGGATGAATAGTGTTTTCGTTGAATTTTCTATAAAAGGGACCTAGCTATTTTCATTGTTGCAAACCCTAATTTTAAAGCCATCCGCCTCCATAAACAATCAGTGGCCGAAAATTCAATTCGTTCTCCTCCAATTTTCTTCAAATCCAAGTATCAATTCAAGAAACTTCCAACTAGAAACTTGTAGAGGCCAATGTGTACTACGAATCCAACGGTCAAGATCGTATATTGTGTGATGGATCGACGTGAATATGGCGATGAATGTTTTTCGGTCGCGCACGTTTTTCTCAAGCCAGGGACGACCGAGCTTGGTGCTGTTGTAGCCGAGTATGGAGTAAGTGATGGCGAACGTAATGGAGGTGGTTGATCGATGTAAAGGCGAGTGTTGTGGGGTGCGATCGAAACCCTAAGTGGTCGGCTAGATGGGTTCTGGTACGCGACTTGTACTGGGAAGGAGAAGATAGTATATGCGCGGCCACGATTTTCCAAAGAGGAACGAACGGCCGTGATTGTTTAAGATTTAAAATTGAAAATTTAATTGTAATTTATTTTATTATAAATCGTGTAATATTTAAAATGTTGTATCTTTGTCATACGAGGTCCGTTTCGAACGAAACGAGTTGCGTTGCGTTCGTTTTGTCGAGCACTACGCGATGCAACTGGATTGGAGTCGATTGGAGTCAGTGAAAATTTCGGGTAAAATTAAATGCGCGTTTAATTTTATTCGAAATAAAACGCTGGAACAGAATTTAAATCAAGGTGAGAATTTCTCACTCAATCGAATCGGTTTCGATTTATATTTTAAATAGTTATATTTAAAATTCTTGAATGTATGTTTGAATGATGATTGTTATATATATTGATTGTTGAAATAGACATTATGCGCCGTTAGTAAGCGGAGGTTATTTATTAAAAACATATACCGCGAATATTTCACAGTACAGTGAAATTGGTATTATTTATGTACCTGAAATTGATTTCCCGCATTATATAGCGGATGAGACCCTATTGCGCCGTCTATTAAGCGGATAATATTTTATAAAATCCGATATACCGCGATAATTCCGTCCTGGAACGGAATTGGTATTGTGCTAACATCTTTGGATGCAGGGAAACAGGTTGGAGGGATCCAACTGGATTCCTCAACTGCATTGATTTATTTACAGATATTATGATTATTTGTTGATTATCATATCGATATATGATATTTGGATGTCGTGATTGAGTATTTGGTGCTGCTGCATCATCGGATCCATTTCTGAAGTTTTAAAATAATGATTTTGGTTTTAAAAGGGATTTTAAAGTGATTTTCGAAAGTATACGTTTTATTAAATTTTGAATTGTTAAAATAAATAAACGTTAAAATTTTAATGTTATAAAAGTATGATTTTTATGAAAGGTAAGCGAAAAGTGATTTTTGAAATAAATAGTTAATAAATTTATGAAATGGTTTAAATTGGAATTTTTGAAATATTACAAACAATTTTTATAAAAGATTTATAAAATGGATATTTATAAATTAAAAATATTGGAGTTATAAAACAAGTTTATTAAGTGTTTAAAATGAAGAATAAAATGGATTTCATTGAAAATTATAGATTTATAAATTGTGAAGATATGAATTGAATAGATGTTGTAAAATAAAAGATTTATAAGTAATTAACTTATAAACTGGGTTTTAAGCATATAAATGGGATATTAATAGAAATTGTTAATAAAGGAGATTTTATAAGTTGAAGTTGTTATAAAATATAAAGGAATCTTATAAGTAATAAGATTTATGATTTGTGAAGCTTTAAAAGAACGATTTTGTAAATAAATGAATTATAAGTAATCAACTTATAATATGGACTTTTGGTATATATTGAGATATACAAATGGAATTGGTTAATAAAGGAAATTTATAAATCGAAGCTTTTAAATAGAAATGGAATTTATAGACATGGTTTATAAATTTGAAATCAAGGGAATTTGATAAATTGAAAGTTGAAAATTGGTTAAGGAAGTATATTCACGTTTTTGGACAGTGAATATATTATTATAAATAAAATGGATATGCTTGAGAAAATGAATATTATAAAATGAAGTTAATCGTTTTAACGATGTTGTAAAAGGTGTAAACATCGAAAACATAGATTTCAACATTCATTGTTGAAATAGACGTTTTCGAGAAATAGAAGGAAATGGTGGACTATAACACTGTTGTTATAGTAAACGGTTTCCGAAAGGAAATATTTTGTATAGTATTGGGATTTATATATCTATTTTAATTTCGAATCCCTATACTAGTGATTTTGGGTCGTCGTAACGATGTTTTACGCAACATTCGTTTTAGCCCAAACAAATGTGTTTAAGTGAATGTTTTCCTTAAAGAATAAAATATATACTTAATTTCGATATTAAGTATATTGAAGATTTTCCAAGTGTTGAAAATGAATGGATTTGTGAATTACTTATTATTTAATAAGTATGGAAATGTTTTCCAATATGAACTTAATATTTTGGGACTTTATCTTTTAAAGATAAATTGAAAATGAATATTAGAAATTGATTGGGAAATTGTATATTCATAGATATTTTGGAATTGTAAATTCACTAGGGAATTTATAAAAGAAAGGGGAATCAGTTTAAAAATAAACGTTGATTTATTTTTGAACTGTGGGAATAAATTTACGGATTTGGAACGTAAATATAAAGTAAATCGGTAAGGATTTATTTAATTGGTTTAAATGAACCATTTTGAAAAGAAAGTATTTCCGAGTAAGGAAAATGATTGAAATTTGTTTTCAAAAGTGGTAAAGGTGAAAAGTGGTATGAAAATTTGTTTTCAAATGGTTGAAGTGTAGAAATTTTATATCTGGTAAAGATATTTTGGAAAGTAAATAATCTGGAAAATTATTTGGAATCTGGTGATGTTGAGCATGCCTAATTGATAGTTAAATAATCCGACTATTAATATTTACCTTTAAATAGGTATTTGTTGTGATTGTTTGAATTTGAATGCCACACTTATTTTTGAATAAGCGCTCACTATTCGGGTTAGCCGGGAAAGGACCTTGGGGTCGTATAACCCGTTCCGAATATGTAATACGTCGTTATGGATTGCATTTGATGACCGGTGTTGAAGACCGGATATTTGTGAAACGGAAGGATTACCGTCGAGTTACTCTACATCGGCTGATCTCCGATATAGAGGTTTTATCACCCTTAGTGACGGGAAGTCCGATCGTGATTAGTGAATATCCGGATTGCAAGGACTTCTTTGGAAGTGCCTTCGGTTCTGTTCGAGCCCGAAACAGACTTGTATGGATTGTATGTCTGACATTACAAATTGAGATATAAAGCTGATTTCTTTCAAATATATTTCTGTTGGTGGCGGAGAATTTATTCTCTTAGCTTAACACCCTTCTCTGAGACGTACGAGCTCAGAGGTTATATAGTTGAAGGTTCTTAGTGATATACTCTCAATTTGGTAGTGTGGCATGCTGAGTGTTGCTGTGAAATGATCATTGTTTGATATTTGTGATATGATCATTTGTTTGATCATTTATCTTGGTGATCATTTCTATGATCATTTGATTGACCCAAAGCACAGCTTTTGTATAAAGCGTGGCTTTGTGGACGAGACTTCGTCGGACCTCACACGCCGGAAATGGTCAAAACAGGAAGGTTGCGGCAAAGTTATTAGGGGGTAGCGCCCCTTTAGTGTATGTCATTCCTTCTGGATAGAGGTGGTATCATGGTATGGAGCCCAGATATCTAACCTATATTGTTGCTGCAAATTTTATGGTTGTTGGAAATCGAGGATCCTCGGATAGATCGGTTACGATCGGGGAATGACATATTCGTGTCAGTAGTTACCCAGTTAGGGGTAACCCGGCCTTGTGTTGGCAGAGATCCGGTTTGTTCTCGGGACGTCATTCCAGAGGCGTTTCCATGTGGCAATGGAAAGTTACTTGGCCTGACCATTTGTTGGAAATCCAAAGAAACAATACGAGACTTGTACGGTTTTAGTTGTAGAACCTGCCATTTACTTATGGTGGCGCCCCACTGTTTAGATGGTAGCTATAGTAGGCATACGATAATGGTCGTATGTTGGCTAAGATTTATATCTTTACTTTCGAAATGTTTTCTGCACTATGCACTAGTAATAATATCAAATGTTTCTTTTTAATGCGTATCAAGCATCTTTGACTATCATAAGGAGAAATCTCCTCCGATTCTGCGTTTGCATTGTGTGTGCATGCGGGAGGCCTTATGGTAGTCTCATTTTTAAAAAAATTGCGAATTGACTTTAAAAATATTCCTCTATTTTGATTGTAAAGATAAATAAACTGTTTTAGTTCTCACACCAGTCTCATGACTGACTCGGAGTTTATTGTTTTCCTTCCTAAACTCTGGGTGCCCACCAATTTCCACACGGGCAGTCAAGAGTAAGGTTTATCAGGACATTCTAGAATTCAGGAGTTACAGCAGGCAAGCTGGATGGCATGGCGTATTCACTAGTATATAGTATTTCTTTTTCGCTGTTTGTTTGTTGTTGTACACTCTGATGATGTAATGTAATGTAATGTAATATGATGTAATGTAATAACTGATATAGTTCTTTGTTTAAAGATATTCATTTATCTATTATATGTTGTTCCGCTGCGAATTGTGAGATTCTGATGTTGTTCTGTTGTTTCTTTCTGTTCTGTTCTATCTTTTTCTATCTCCTTCTACTTTTTCTTCTTCTTTAACCCTAACGGTACGGTTTTCCGGCCTTGGATTGCTCGACAGTTGATATAGTGGACGTATTGATGTCGGCATTCGTGGACAAAAATCACAATCGTTACATTTGGTATCAGAGCTTATAGTTAAGCGACAGCCATGGCTCTGTTGGGTATAACTCATTAGAGATAGAGTCAGCAGTACTCTAGAATGAGTGTGAGTGTAATAATAGATACGAGTGCGTATTTGTTAGTGAATATAAATTGTTTTATATTGTGTTTGCTTATCCGTTGAGCTGTTTGTGAATTATGGTCGATAGATGGGACGCCATATTATCGATAGGGATTTCTAAACTCTTAAAGGAGGCAAGTTGACATAATATCGTTTTAAATTTGGTAAATGAAATAATTTTACCTTGATTATATTTTATATGTATAAAGGAATAATTTTTCGAAATTATTAAAGTGTATATGAATTGATGGTTGATTGTTGAATAAGTTAAATAAAACCACAGTTGTAAAAGAATAATTGTATAAGCAATTGAATTATAGGTATGGAGTTATAATTAAAATGATTTACACTTGTGAAATAATCTGATATATAAGAAGTTAAATTATATAAGTAAAAGGTTTGTAAATGTGATTTATAATCTGAAATGAAATTCCAAAGAAGTATTTTGAAATGACTTGATATTTTGGAAAATTGTTTTGGAGAAATTAAAGCTCTAAACTCTTTTCGGTCGCTGGAAAATAATTCCGATGGTGATCATGACATCATCGGTGTTCATTTTCGGGTTTCCAAAAGAGGTATTGCTTCCAGATTATTTTAAATGAAGTTGTTTGGAAAATTTTAAGTTTGTTTTTGGGTATTCAAAAGGTAATTTGAATTGATTTCAAAAATGGTTTTGAAAGTTTGAAAGGACTCTGGAATCCTATTTAAAATATTATGGGAATGATAAATGAATTGATAACTTATACAGATTGAATTTTGATAGAATAAATTTAACTTAAAGGATGAAGTTAAATTAAAGGAAGTATAAGTAAGTCAATAAAATCCAAGTTGAAATAAATTTGAGTTGTCATCAAAGACATGTAATTTGAAATTTAACAAAAGAAAAGTTAAATAAATTGATTTGGAAGTGAACTAATGAAAATGTAAATTAGTAAATGCAAACTAATTGAAATTGGATATGAATAAATGTTACTAAAATCCAATGTTAATGAATCAATTGGAAAACCAATTCATTAAATGTTAATGAGAAGTAAATTTATATTGATATGGTAGTTGCATTTATTGCTATTGAATGCATTGCTATGTTGGCACGTGTAGTTATTATGTTGCTATATGATGTATATTGATATTATTTTCATATATCCATGATTCTCATGTTGTTGTTGGGTGTTTAGTAGGTGCGGACGGCGTTGCTTCGCATTTGGAGCTCGCTTTCGCTCTATATTAGCCGTATATGCTCGCTAATAAAATATAAGGTACATATCTCGGATTACATATCGTATTTTTACACTTTTTTTCCTACGGGATGCCTCATCACTTGATGAGATGTATATTTGTGATATATATACTGTCATTTTTTTTTCGGATCGAGCCGCGCAAAGGAGACTATGGCGAATTTTTCCGAAAATTTAAGGCGTTAGAAAATTTCTGAGAAAATTTGTGAAAACTATAATTTTGGTTTTGGAATTGGAAATAAAACAATATAGTTTGGTTTTGAAAAGATAACTAAGTATAGATTTGAAAACTTAGTAAAGTATTATATGAAGTTTAACTATGAATTTTGAGAAAGTTAAACACTCAAGAGATTTGAAAAAAAATCTAAATTGAATGGTTTGTTTTGGATAGTTAATGGATTCTGTAACTTTTCTTACTTAGTAATTTCGAGGACGAAATTCTTTTAAAGGGGAAGTCTGTAACGACCCAGAATTTCTATTAATTAAAATTTGTATATTTAATTAATTTTAAATATTAATAAGTGAAATTTATAAGTTGAATAAATTTTATTTCGAATAATTGGATTTAATTGGACAATTAAATCGATAATTTAATATGTGAAATTACAGAAGTAATTGAAAATTGGGTTAAATATGATTGAAAATGATTTGTAAAATTTTATTATATCATATTGAAGTTATAATGATGTTATAGAACTTTTAAAATTGAATTTAGAGTTAATTTGTGAAAATTGAATATTTTAATATTTAATTATCGACTGAAAAATAGCCAATTTTTGAACAGTCTCAGAATTGGACGAAACTAATTCCATTGGATCCGTAATAGTTTGCTATTATCGGATTTCAATTTTCGTAGCAATTGGAGTTATCGTTTGACCGTGGCAGCTCGAAACGCATCGAAATTGTTTTAATATTAATTTGGCGAGTTAAAATTAGTCATTTTTCAAACACTCTCGGATTTCGAAGAAATTAGTTTCATCGGATCCGTAATGTGATATTATTGTATGGTTTCGAATTTCGTGTCAATCGGATTTACCGTTTGTCCAGTGCAAGCTAAAACGCCTAGAAAATCGTTTAATCGGTTTAATTTTAAATCGAACGTTTATTGCCATAACTCGCACAGATGACCGAATTAGCTCTCGAAACACGTTCCATTGTGTTCGGAACATGGGGTAAACCCTAGAAACGCCGGTCACCGCGCGTAAATCGGAGTTCGAAAAACCCGAGATGAATAGTGTTTTCGTTGAATTTTCTATAAAAGGGACCTAGCTATTTTCATTGTTGCAAACCCTAATTTTAAAGCCAGCCGCCTCCATAAACAATCTATGGCCGAAAATTCAATTCGTTCTCCTTCAATATTCTTCAAATCCAAGCATCAATTCAAGAAACTTCCAACTAGAAACTTGTAGAGGCCAATGTGTACTACGAATCCAACAGTTTAATAGTGACGGGAAGTCCGATCGTGATTAGTGAATATCCGGATTGCAAGGACTTCTTTGGAAGTGCCTTCGGTTCTGTTCGAGCCCGGAACAGACTTGTATGGATTGTATGTCTGACATTACAAATTGAGATATAAAGCTGATTTCTTTCAAATATATTTCTGTTGGTGGCGGAGAATTTATTCTCTTAGCTTAACACCCTTCTCTGAGACGTACGAGCTCAGAGGTTATATAGTTGAAGGTTATTAGTGATATACTCCCAATTTGGTAGTGTGGCATGCTGAGTGTTGCTGTGAAATGATCATTGTTTGATCATTTGTGATATGATCATTTGTTTGATCATTTATCTTGGTGATCATTTCTATGATCATTTGATTGACCCAAAGCACGGCTTTTGTATAAAGCGTGGCTTTGTGGACGAGACTTCGTCGGACCTCACACCCCGGAAATGGTCAAAACAGGAAGGATGAGGCAAGGTTATTAGGGGGTAGCGCCCCTTTAGTGTATGTCATTCCTTCTGGATAGAGGTGGTATCATGGTATGGAGCCCATATATTTAACCTATATTGTTGCTGCAAATTTTATGGTTGTTGGAAATCGAGGATCCTCGGATAGATCGGTTATGATCGGGGAATGACATATTCGTGTCAGTAGTTACCCAGTTAGGGGTAACCCAGCCTTGTGTTGGCAGAGATCCGGTTTGGTTCTCGGGACGTCATTCCAGAGGCGTTTCCATGTGGCAATGGGAAGTTCCTTGGCCTGACCATTTGTTGGAAATCCAAAGAAACAATACGAGACTTGTACGGTTTTAGTTGTAGAACCTGCCATTTACTTATGGTGGCGCCCCACTGTTTAGATGGTAGCTATAGTAGGCATACGATAATGGTCGTATGTTGGCTAAGATTTATATCTTTACTTTCGAAATGTTTTCTGCACTATGCACTAGTAATAATATCAAATGTTTCTTTTTAATGCGTATCAAGCATCTTTGACTATCATAAGGAGAAATCTCCTCCGATTCTGCAAATGCATTGTGTGTGTGTGCGGGAGGCCTTATGCTAGTCTCATTTTTAAAAAAATTGCGAATTGACTTTAAAAATATTCCTCTATTTTGATTTTAAAGATAAATAAACTATTTTAGTTCTCACACCAGTCTCATGACTGACTCGGAGTTTATTGTTTTCCTTCCTAAACTCTGGGTGCCCACCAATTTCCACATGGGTAGTCAAGAGTAAGGTTTATCAGGACATTCTGGAATTCAGGAGTTGCAGCAGGCAAGCTGGATGGCATGACGTATTCACTAGTATATAGTATTTCTTTTCCGCTGTTTGTTTGTTGTTGTACACTCTGATGATGTAATGTAATGTAATATGATGTAATGTAATAACTGATATAGTTCTTTGTTTAAAGATATTCATTTATCTATTATATGTTGTTCCGCTGCGAATTGTGAGATTCTGATGTTGTTCTGTTGTTTCTTTCTGTTCTGTTCTATCTTTTTCTATCTCCTTCTACTTTTTCTTCTTCTTTAACCCCAACGGTACGGTTTTCCGGCCTTGGATTGCTCGACAGTTGATACAGTGGACGTATTGATGTCGGCATTCGTGGACGAAAAATCACAATCGTTACATTTGGTATCAGAGCTTATGGTTAATCGACAACCATGGCTCTGTTGGGTATAACTCATTAGAGATAGAGTCAGCAGTACTCTAGAATGAGTGTGAGTGTAATAATAGATACGAGTGCGTATTTGTTAGTGAATATAAATTGTTTTATATTGTGTTTGCTTATCCGTTGAGCTGTTTGTGAATTCTGGTCGATAGATGGGACGCCATATTATCGATAGGGATTTCTAAACTCTTAAAGGAGGCAAGTTGACATAATATCGTTTTAAATTTGGTAAATGAAATAATTTTACCTTGATTATATTTTATATGTATAAAGGAATAATTTTTCGGAATTATTAAAGTGTATATGAATTGATGGTTGATTGTTGAATAAGTTAAATAAAACCACAGTTGTAAAAGAATAATTGTATAAGCAATTGAATTATAAGTATGGAGTTATAATTAAAATGATTTACACTTGTGAAATAATCTGATATATAAGAAGTTAAATTATATAAGTAAAAGGTTTGTAAATGTGATTTATAATCTGAAATGAAATTCCAAAGAAGTATTTCGAAATGACTTGATATTTTGGAAAATTGTTTTGGAGAAATAAAAGCTCTAAACTCTTTTCGGTCGCTGGAAAATAGTTCCGATGGTGATCATGACATCATCGGTGTTCATTTTCGGGTTTTCAAAAGAGGTATTGCTTCCAGATTATTTTAAATGAAGTTGTTTGGAAAATTTTATGTTTGGTTTTGGGTATTCAAAAGATAATTTGAATTGATTTCAAAAATGGTTTTGAAAGTTTGAAAGGACTCTGGAATCCTATTTAAAATATTATGGGAATGATAAATGAATTGATAACTTATACAGATTGAATTTTGATAGAATAAATTTAACTTAAAGGATAAAGTTAAATTAAAGGAAGTATAAGTAAGTCAATAAAATCCAAGTTGAAATAAATTTGAGTTGTCATCAAAGACATGTAATTTGAAATTTAACAAAAGAAAAGTTACATTAATTGATTTGGAAGTGAACTAATGAAAATGTAAATTAGTAAATGCAAACTAATTGAAATTGGATATGAATAAATGTTACTAAAATCCAATGTTAATGAATCAATTGGAAAACCAATTCATTAAATGTTAATGAGATGTAAATTTATATTGATATGGTAGTTGCATTTATTGCTATTGAATGCATGCTATGTTGGCACATGTAGTTATTATGTTGCTATATGATGTATATTGATATTATTTTCATATATCCATGATTCTCATGTTGTTGTTGAGTGTTTAGTAGGTGCGGACGGCGTTGCTTCGCATTTGGAGCTCGCTTTCGCTCTATATTAGCCGTATATGCTCGCTAATAAAATATAAGGTACATATCTCGGATTACATATCGTATTTTTACACTTTTTTCCCTGCGAGATGCCTCATCACTTGATGAGATGTATATTTGTGATATATATACTGTCATTTTTTTTCGGATCGAGCCGCGCATGGCGAATTTTTCCGAAAATTTAAGGCGTTAGAAAATTTTTGACAAAATTTGTGAAAACTATAATTTTGGTTTTGGAATTGGAAATTAAACAATATAGTTTGGTTTTGAAAAGATAACTAAGTATAGATTTGAAAACTTAGTAAAGTATTATATGAAGTTTAACTATGAATTTTGAGAAAGTTAAACACTCAAGAGATTTGAAAAAAAATCTAAATTGAATGGTTTGTTTTGGATAGTTAATGGATTCTGTAACTTTTCTTACTTAGTAATTTCGAGGACGAAATTCTTTTAAGGGGGGAAGTCTGTAACGATCCAGAATTTCTATTAATTAAAATTTGTATATTAAATTAATTTTAAATATTAATAAGTGAAATTTATAAGTTGAATAAATTTTATTTCGAATAATTGGATTTAATTGGACAATTAAATCGATAATTTAATATGTGAAATTACAGAAGTAATTGAAAATTGGTTTAAATATGATTGAAAATGATTTGTAAAATTTTATTATATCATATTGAAGTTATAATGATGTTATAGAACTTTTAAAGTTGAATTTAGAGTTAATTCGTGCAAATTGAATATTTTAATATTTAATTATCGACTGAAAAATAGCCAATTTTTGAACAGTCTCAGAATTGGACGAAACTAGTTCCATTGGATCCGTAATAGTTTGCTATTATCGGATTTTAATTTTCGTAGCAATTGGAGTTATCGTTTGACCGTGGCAGTTCGAAACGCATCGAAATTGTTTTAATATTAATTTGGCGAGTTAAAATTGGTCATTTTTCAAAAGTCTCGGATTTCGACGAAATCAGTTTCATCGGATCCGTAATGTGATATTATTGTATGGTTTCAAATTTCGTGTCAATCGGATTTACCATTTGTCCGGTGCAAGCTAAAACGCCTAGAAAATCGTTTAATCGGTTTAATTTTAAATCGAACGTTTATTGCCATAACTCGCACAGATGACCGAAATAGCTCTCGAAACACGTTCCATTGTGTTCGGAACGTGGGGTAAACTCTAGAAACGCTGGTCACCGCGCGTAAATCGGAGTTCGAAAAACCCGGGATGGATAGTGTTTTCGTTGAATTTTCTATAAAAGGGACCTAGCTATTTTCATTGTTGCAAACCCTAATTTTAAAGCCAGCCGCCTCCATAAACAATCAATGGCCGAAAATTCAATTTGTTCTCCTCCAATTTTCTTCAAATCCAAGCATCAATTCAAGAAACTTCCAACTAGAAACTTGTAGAGGCCAATGTGTACTACGAATCCAACGGTCAAGATCGTATATTGTGTGATGGATCGACGTGAATATGGCGATGAATGTTGTTCGGTCGCACACGTTTTTCTCAAGCCAGGGACGACCGAGCTTGGTGCTGTTGTAGCCGAGTATGGAGTAAGTGATGGCGAACGTAATGGAGGTGGTTGATCGATGTAAAGGCGAGTGTTGTGGGGTGCGTTCGAAACCCTAAGTGGTCGGCTAGATGGGTTCTGGTACGCGACTTGTACTGGGAAGGAGAAGATAGTATATGCGCGGCCACGATTTTCCAAAGAGGAACGAACGGCCGTGATTGTTTAAGATTTAAAATTGAAAATTTAATTGTAATTTATTTTATTATAAATCGTGTAATATTTAAAATGTTGTATCTTTGTCATACGAGGTCCGTTTCGAACGAAACGAGTTGCGTTGCGTTCGTTTTGTCGAGCACTACGCGATGCAACTGGATTGGAGTCGATTGGAGTCAGTGAAATTTCGGGTAAAATTAAACGCGCGTTTAATTTTATTCGAAATAAAACGCTGGAACAGAATTTAAATCAAGGTGAGAACTTCTCACTCAATCGAATCGGTTTCGATTTATATTTTAAATAGTTATATTTAAAATTCTTGAATGTATGTTTGAATGATGATTGTTATATATATTGATTGTTGAAATAGACATTATGCGCCGTTAGTAAGCGGAGGTTATTTATTAAAAACATATACCACGAATATTTCACAGTACAGTGAAATTGGTATTATTTATGTACCTGGAATTGATTTCCCGCATTATATAGCGGATGAGACCCTATTGTGCCGTCTATTAAGCGGATAATATTTTATAAAATCCGATATACCGCGATAATTCCGTCCTGGAACGGAATTGGTATTGTGCTAACATCTTTGGATGCAGGGAAACAGGTTGGAAGGATCCAACTGGATTCCTCAACTGTATTGATTTATTTACAGATATTATGATCATTTGTTGATTATCATATCGATATATGATATTTGGATGTCGTGATTGACTATTTGGTGGTGCTGCATCATCGGATCCATTTTTGAAGTTTTAACATAATGATTTTGGTTTTAAAAGGGATTTTAAAGTGATTTTCGAAAGTATACGTTTTATTAAATTTTGAATTGTTAAAATAAATAAACGTTAAAATTTTAATGTTATAAAAGTATGATTTTTATGAAAGGTAAGCGAAAAGTGATTTTTGAAATAAATAGTTGATAAATTTATGAAATGGTTTAAATTGGAATTTTTGAAATATTACAAACAATTTTTATAAAAGATTTATAAAATGGATATTTATAAATTAAAAATATTGGAATTATAAAACAAGTTTATTAAGTGTTTAAAATGAAGAATAAAATGGATTTCATTGAAAATTATAGATTTATAAATTGTGAAGATATAAATTGAATAGATGTTGTAAAATAAAAGATTTATAAGTAATTAACTTATAAACTGGGTTTTAAGCATATAAATGGGATATTAGTAGAAATTGTTAATAAAGGAGATTTTATAAGTTGAAGTTGTTATAAAATATAAAGGAATCTTATAAGTAATAAGATTTATGATTTGTGAAGCTTTAAAAGAACGATTTTGTAAATAAATGAATTATAAGTAATCAACTTATAATATGGACTTTTGGTATATATTGAGATATACAAATGGAATTGGTTAATAAAGGAAATTTATAAATCGAAGCTTTTAAATAGAAATGGAATTTATAGACATGGTTTATAAATTCGAAATCAAGGGAATTTGATAAATTGAAAGTTGAAAATTGGTTAAGGAAGTATATTCACGTTTTTGGACAGTGAATATATTATTATAAATAAAATGGATATGCTTGAGAAAATGAATATTATAAAATGAAGTTAATCGTTTTAACGATGTTGTAAAAGGTGTAAACATCGAAAACATAGATTTCAACATTCATTGTTGAAATAGACGTTTTCGAGAAATAGAAGGAAATGGTGGACTATAACACTGTTGTTATAGTAAATGGTTTCCGAAAGGAAATATTTTGTATAGTATTAGGATTTATATATCTATTTTAATTTCGAATCCCTATACTAGTGATTTTGGGTCGTCGTAACGATGTTTTACACAACATTCGTTTTTGCCCAAACAAATGTGTTTAAGTGAATGTTTTCCTTAAAGAATAAAATATATACTTAATTTCGATATTAATTATATTGAAGATTTTCCAAGTGTTGAAAATGAATGGATTTGTGAATTACTTATTATTTAATAAGTATGGAAATGTTTTCCAATATGAACTGAATATTTTGGGACTTTATCTTTTAAAGATAAATTGAAAATGAATATTAGAAATTGATTGGGAAATTGTATATTCATAGATATTTTGGAATTGTAAATTCACTAGGGAATTTATAAAAGAAAGGGGAATATGTTTAAAAATAAACGTTGATTTATTTTTGAACTGTGGGAATAAATTTACGGATTTGGAACGTAAATATAAAGTAAATCGGCAAGGATTTATTTAATTGGTTTAAATGAACCATTTTGAAAAGAAAGTATTTCCGAGTAAGGAAAATGATTGAAATTTGTTTTCAAAAGTGGTAAAGGTGAAAAGTGGTATGAAAATTTGTTTTCAAATGGTTGAAGTGTGGAAATTTTATATCTGGTAAAGATATTTTGGAAAGTAAATAATTTGAAAAATTATTTGGAATCTGGTGATGTTGAGCATGCCTAATTGATAGTTAAATAATCCGACTATTAATATTTACCTTTAAATAGGTATTTGTTGTGATTGTTTGAATTTGAATGCCACACTTATTTTTGAATAAGCGCTCACTATTCGGGTTAGCCGGGAAAGGGCCTTGGGGTCGTATAACCCGTTTCGAATATGTGATACGTCGTTATGGATTGCATTTGATGACCGATGTTGAAGACCGGATATTTGTGAAAATGGAAGGATTACCGTCGAGTTACTCTACATCGGCTGATCTCCGATATAGAGGTTTTATCACCCTTAGTGACGGGAAGTCCGATCGTGATTAGTGAATATCCGGATTGCAAGGACTTCTTTGGAAGTGCCTTCGGTTCTGTTCGAGCCCGGAACATACTTGTATGGATTGTATGTCTGACATTACAAATTGAGATATAAAGCTGATTTCTTTCAAATATATTTTTGTTGGTGGCGGAGAATTCATTCTCTTAGCTTAACACCCTTCTCTGAGACGTACGAGCTCAGAGGTTATATAGTTGAAGGTTATTAGTGATATACTCCCAATTTGGTAGTGTGGCATGCTGAGTGTTGTCGTGAAATGATCATTGTTTGATCATTTGTGATATGATCATTTATCTTGGTGATCATTTCTATGATCATTTGATTGACCCAAAGCACAGCTTTTGTATAAAGCGTGGCTTTGTGGACGAGACTTCGTCGGACCTCACACCCCGGAAATGGTCAAAACAGGAAGGATGCGGCAAGCTTATTAGGGGGTAGCGCCCCTTTAGTGTATGTCATTCCTTCTGGATAGAGGTGGTATCATGGTATGGAGCCCAGATATTTAACCTATATTGTTGCTGCAAATTTTATGGTTGTTGGAAATCGAGGATCCTCAGATAGATCGGTTACGATCGGGGAATGACATATTCGTGTCAGTAGTTACCCAGTTAGGGGTAACCCGGCCTTGTGCTGGCAGAGATCCGATTTGGTTCTTGGGACGTCATTCCAGAGGCGTTTCCATGTGGCAATGGGAAGTTCCTTGGCCTGACCATTTGTTGGAAATCCAAAGAAACAATACGAGACTTGTACGGTTTTAGTTGTAGAACCTGCCATTTACTTATGGTGGCGCCCCACTGTTTAGATGGTAGCTATAGTAGGCATATGATGATGGTCGTATGTTGGCTAAGATTTATATCTTTACTTTCGAAATGTTTTCTGTACTATGCACTAGTAATAATATCAAATGTTTCTTTTTAATACGTATCAAGCATCTTTGACTATCATAAGGAGAAATCTCCTCCGATTCTGCGTTTGCATTGTGTGTGTGTGTGTGTGCGGGAGGCCTTATGGTAGTCTCATTTTTAAAAAAATTACGAATTGACTTTAAAAATATTCCTCTATTTTGATTTTAAAGATAAATAAACTATTTTAGTTCTCACACCAGTCTCATGACTGACTCGGAGTTTATTGTTTTCCTTCCTAAACTCTGAGTGCCCACCAATTTCCACACGGGCAGTCAAGAGTAAGGTTTATCAGGACATTCTAGAATTCAGGAGTTGCAGCAGGCAAGCTGGATGGCATGGCGTATTCACTAGTATATAGTATTTATTTTCCGCTGTTTGTTTGTTGTTGTACACTCTGATGATGTAATGTAATGTAATGTAATATGATGTAATGTAATAACTGATATAGTTCTCTGTTTAAAGATGTTCATTTATCTATTATATGTTGTTCCGCTGCGAATTGTGAGATTCTGATGTTGGTCTGTTGTTTCTTTCTGTTCTGTTCTATCTTTTTCTATCTCCTTCTACTTTTTCTTCTTCTTTAACCCTAACGGTACGATTTTCCGGCCTTGGATTGCTCAACAGTTGATACAGTGGACGTATTGATGTCGGCATTCGTGGACGAAAAATCACAATCGTTACATTTGGTATCAGAGCTTGTGGTTAAGCGACAACCATGGCTCTGTTGGGTATAACTCATTAGAGATAGAGTCAGCAGTACTCTAGAATGAGTGTGAGTGTAATAATAGATACGAGTGCGTATTTGTTAGTGAATATAAATTGTTTTACATTGTGTTTGCTTATCCGTTGAGCTGTTTGTGAATTCTGGTCGATAGATGGGATGCCATATTATCGATAGGGATTTCTAAACTCTTAAAGGAGGCAAGTTGACATAATATCGTTTTAAATTTGGTAAATGAAATAATTTTACCTTGATTATATTTTATATGTATAAAGGAATAATTTTTCGAAATTATTAAAGTGTATATGAATTGATGGTTGATTGTTGAATAAGTTAAATAAAACCACAGTTGTAAAAGAATAATTGTATAAGCAATTGAATTATAGGTATGGAGTTATAATTAAAATGATTTACACTTGTGAAATAATCTGATATATAAGAAGTTAAATTATATAAGTAAAAGGTTTGTAAATGTGATTTATAATCTGAAATGAAATTCCAAAGAAGTATTTTGAAATGACTTGATATTTTGGAAAATTGTTTTGGCGAAAATAAAGCTCTAAACTCTTTTCGGTCGCTGGAAAATAATTCCGATGGTGATCATGACATCATCGGTGTTCATTTTCGGGTTTCCAAAAGAGGTATTGCTTCCAGATTATTTTAAATGAAGTTGTTTGGAAAATTTTAAGTTTGGTTTTGGGTATTCAAAAGATAATTTGAATTTATTTCAAAAATGGTTTTGAAAGTTTGAAAGGACTCTAGAATCCTATTTAAAATATTATGGGAATGATAAATGAATTGATAACTTATACAGATTGAATTTTGATAGAATAAATTTAACTTAAAGGATGAAGTTAAATT
Organism: Allium cepa; assembly: GCA_030765085.1. Classification (NCBI taxonomy): domain Eukaryota; kingdom Viridiplantae; phylum Streptophyta; class Magnoliopsida; order Asparagales; family Amaryllidaceae; genus Allium; species Allium cepa. The sequence continues at coordinate 179,364,286 of CM060930.1, forward strand.
AAAGGAAGTATAAGTAAGTCAATAAAATCCAAGTTGAAATAAATTTGAGTTGTCATCAAAGACATGTAATTTGAAATTTAACAAAAGAAAAGTTAAATAAATTGATTTGGAAGTGAACTAATGAAAATGTAAATTAGTAAATGCAAACTAATTGAAATTGGATATGAATAAATGTTACTAAAATCCAATGTTAATGAATCAATTGGAAAACCAATTCATTAAATGTTAATGAGAAGTAAATCTATATTAATATGGTAGTTGCATTTATTGCTATTGAATGCATTGCTATGTTGGCACATGTAGTTATTATGTTGCTATATGTTGTATATTGATATTATTTTCATATATCCATGATTCTCATGTTGTTGTTGAGTGTTTAGTTGGTGTGGATGGCGTTGCTACGCATTTGGAGCTCGCTTTCGCTCTATATTAGCCGTATATGCTCGCTAATAAAATATAAGGTACATATCTCGGATTACATATCGTACTTTTACACTTTTTTCCCTGCGGGATGCCTCATCACTTGATAAGATGTATATTTGTGACATATATACTGTCATTTTTTTTCGTATCGAGCCACGCAAAGGAGACTGGCGAATTTTTCCGAAAATTTAAGGCGTTAGAAATTTTTTGAGAAAATTTGGGAAATTTGTGAAAACTATAATTTTGGTTTTGGAATTGGAAATTAAACAATATAGTTTGGTTTTGAAAAGATAACTAAGTACAGATTTGAAAACTTAGTAAAGTATTATATGAAGTTTAACTATGAATTTTGAGAAAGTTAAACACTCAAGAGATTTGAAAAAAAATCTAAATTGAATGGTTTGTTTTGGATAGTTAATGGATTCTGTAACTTTTCTTACTTAGTAATTTCGAGGACGAAATTCTTTTAAGGAGGAAGTCTGTAACGACCCAGAATTTCGATTAATTAAAATTTGTATATTTAATTAATTTTAAATATTAATAAGTGAAATTTATAAGTTGAATAAATTTTATTTCGAATAATTGGATTTAATTGGACAACTAAATCGATAATTTAATATGTGAAATTACAGAAGTAATTGAAAATTGGGTTAAATATGATTGAAAATGATTTGTAAAATTTTATTATATCATATTGAAGTTATAATGATGTTATAGAACTTTTAAAATTGAATTTAGAGTTAATTTGTGAAAATTGAATATTTTAATATTTAATTATCGACTGAAAAATAGCCAATTTTTGAACAGTCTCAGAATTGGACGAAACTAATTCCATTGGATCCGTAATAGTTTGCTATTATCGGATTTCAATTTTCGTAGCAATTGGAGTTATCGTTTGACCGTGGCAGCTCGAAACGCATCGAAATTGTTTTAATATTAATTTGGCGAGTTAAAATTAGTCATTTTTCAAACACTCTCGGATTTCGAAGAAATTAGTTTCATCGGATCCGTAATGTGATATTATTGTGTGGTTTCGAATTTCGTGTCAATCGGATTTACCGTTTGTCCAGTGCAAGCTAAAACGCCTAGAAAATCGTTTAATCGGTTTAATTTTAAATCGAACGTTTATTGCCATAACTCGCACAGATGACCGAATTAGCTCTCGAAACACGTTCCATTGTGTTCGGAACATGGGGTAAACCCTAGAAACGCCGGTCACCGCGCGTAAATCGGAGTTCGAAAAACCCGGGATGAATAGTGTTTTCGTTGAATTTTCTATAAAAGGGACCTAGCTATTTTAATTGTTGCAAACCCTAATTTTAAAGCCAGCCGCCTCCATAAACAATCAATGGCCGAAAATTCAATTCGTTCTCCTTCAATTTTCTTCAAATCCAAGCATCAATTCAAGAAACTTCCAACTAGAAACTTGTAGAGGCCAATGTGTACTACGAATCCAACGGTTTAATAGTGACGGGAAGTCCGATCGTGATTAGTGAATATCCGGATTGGAAGGACTTCTTTGGAAGTGCCTTCGGTTCTGTTCGAGCCCGGAACAGACTTGTATGGATTGTATGTCTGACATTACAAATTGAGATATAAAGCTGATTTCTTTCAAATATATTTCTGTTGGTGGCGGAGAATTTATTCTCTTATCTTAACACCCTTCTCTGAGACGTACGAGCTCAGAGGTTATATTGTTGAAGGTTATTAGTGATATACTCCCAATTTGGTAGTGTGGCATGCTGAGTGTTGCTGTGAAATGATCATTGTTTGATCATTTGTGATATGATCCTTTGTTTGATCATTTATCTTGGTGATCATTTCTATGATCATTTGATTGACCCAAAGCACAGCTTTTGTATAAAGCGTGGCTTTGTGGACGAGACTTCGTCGGACCTCACACCCCGGAAATGGTCAAAACAGGAAGGATGCGGCAAGGTTATTAGGGGGTAGCGCCCCTTTAGTGTATTTCATTCCTTCTAGATAGAGGTGGTATCATGGTATGGAGCCCATATATTTAACCTATATTGTTGCTGCAAATTTTATGGTTGTTGGAAATCGAGGATCCTCGGATAGATCGGTTATGATCGGGGAATGACATATTCGTGTCAGTAGTTACCCAGTTAGGGGTAACCCGGCCTTGTGTTGGCAGAGATCCGGTTTGGTTCTCGGGACGTCATTCCAGAGGCGTTTCCATGTGGCAATGGGAAGTTCCTTGGCCTGACCATTTGTTGGAAATCCAAAGAAACAATACGAGACTTGTACGGTTTTAGTTGTAGAACCTGCCATTTACTTATGGTGGCGCCCCACTGTTTAGATGGTAGCTATAGTAGGCATACGATAATGGTCGTATGTTGGCTAAGATTTATACCTTTACTTTCGAAATATTTTCTGCACTATGCACTAGTAATAATATCAAATGTTTCTTTTTAATGCGTATCAAGCATCTTTGACTATCATTAGGAGAAATCTCCTCCGATTCTGCGTTTGCATTGTGTGTGTGTGCGGGAGGCCTTATGGTAGTCTCATTTTTAAAAACATTGCGAATTGACTTTAAAAATATTCCTCTATTTTGATTTTAAAGATAAATAAACTGTTTTAGTTCTCACACCAGTCTCATGACTGACTCGGAGTTTATTGTTTTCCTTCCTAAACTCTGGGTGCCCACCAATTTCCACACGGGCAGTCAAGAGTAAGGTTTAACAGGACATTCTGGAATTCAGGAGTTGCAGCAGGCAAGCGGGATAGCATGGCGTATTCACTAGTATATAGTATTTCTTTTCCGCTGTTTGTTTGTTGTTGTACACTCTGATGATGTAATGTAATATGATGTAATGTAATAACTGATATAGTTCTTTGTTTAAAGATATTCATTTATCTATTATATGTTGTTCCGCTGCGAATTGTGAGATTCTGATGTTGTTCTGTTATTTCTTTCTGTTCTGTTTTATCTTTTTCTATCTCCTTCTACGTTTTCTTCTTCTTTAACCCTAACGGTACGGTTTTCCGGCCTTGGATTGCTCGACAGTTGATACAGTGGACGTATTGATGTCGGCATTTGTGGACGAAAAATCGCAGTCGTTACATCACGACCGAGCATGGAGTTTGGGGCGAGCTTCGATGTGGCGGTGGTTGATCGACCTGGAATCGATCGTAGGTGGCGCGATATCTAACCCTAGTGAACGTGATAATGGGTTGCGCGCACGTATGTTAGCTGGAGAAGGAAGAAGCAAAATACATGGCCTTGATTTCGTGCTGTAGAACGTGCGGCCCAGATATGTTAAGGGTTTTAAATTAAAATAAAATTGTAAATTTATATATATTATAATTCGTTAAACTTTGAAATAACATAACTCTTTCATACGAGGTCCGTTTCGCACGAAATGAATTGCGTTAGGTTCTGACGAACACTATGCAATGGAGCTGGATTGGAGTTGATTGGAGCTAGTGAAAATTTAGGTAAAACTAAACGTGCGTTTAATTTTATTCGAAATAAAACGCTGAAACTGTTATTGGAAATAAGGTGAGAACTTCTCACTCAATCAAAATTGTTTCGATTTAAATTTTAAATAGTTAGATTTAAAATTTCTTGATTGTATGCTTGGATGATAAATTATTATATGTTGTATTGAAATAGACCCTATACGCCGTATATGAAGCGGATGTTATTTATTAAAAACATATACCTTGATATTTCACCTTGATGTGGAATTTGTATTATATATGTACTTGGAGTTGATTTTCCCGCATTATATAGCGGATGAGACTTGTATTATATATGTACTTGGAGTTGATTTTCCCGCATTATATAGCGGATGAGACCCTATTGCGCCGCATAATAGCGGATAATATTTATATAAACCCATGTACCACGATATCCCGTATTGGAACAGAATTGGTATTGTGCTAACATCTGTGGATGCAGGGAAACGGGTTGGAGGGATCCAACTGGATTCCTCAACAGTATTGATTTATTTCTCGATGTTTGCGATATATTCTGTTATCATATTGATATATGATGTTTTGGATGCCATGATTGAGGTATTGGTGTTGTTGTAGCATTGGGACTGTTTTGGAAAAATTAAAAGTGTTAAAGTGATGATTTTCAAAATTTAAAAGGATTTTTAATGTGATATTTGAAAGTATACGTTTTATTGAATTTTTCAATTGATTCATTTTAAATAAATAATCGTTATAATTTTAATGTTATAAAAATTATGATTTTTGAGAAATATAGTTGAAATGTGATTTTGAAAATATGGAGTTAATGATTTTATAAAATAGTTTAAATAGAGATTTTTGAATTTATTATAAAAGCTTTAATATATAAGATTTATAAAAATTGCATTTTTTATAAATCAAAGTGATGAAATTATAAAGGAGTTTTAAAGACGTTTTAAAATAATAATATAATGGATTTATAAAAAGAATAGAATCTACGATTTTGAATTTTATATAAAAAAAGAATGAATTTGTAAATAGTGAATTATAAGTAATTTGCTTATAATTTGGATTTTTTCGTGTAAATGGAATATGGATAGAATTTGTGAATAAAGTGATTTTATAAGTTAAAGTTGTTATAAAATATAAATGGAATTTATAAACATTGTTTTATAAATCCGAAATCGACATATTTTGATAAGTTAATAGTTATAGCTTATTAAAGGAGATATATCCACGATTTTGAACAGTGAACAATCCTTTAAATATAATGTGTAGAAATGTTGAATTTGGTTAACGAAGTGTATTCACGATTTTGGATAGTGAATAATATATTAAAGAAATGTTTTGGGGATATTTGAAATAGAATTAAAACGATTTAAAGATGTTTTAAAATGTATTAAGTGTCGAAACCATAGATTTCAACATTCATTGTTGAAATAGACGTTTTCGAGAAATGTAAGGAAATGGTGGACTATAACACTGTTGTTATAGTAAATGATTTTCGAAAGGAAACGTTTTATGTAGTATTGGGATTTATATATCTATATTAATTTCGAATCCCTATACTAGTGATTTTGAGTTGTCGTAACGATGTTTTACGCAACATTCATTTTGACTCAAATAAATGTGTTTAAGAGAATGTTTTCCTTAAAGAATTAAATATATACTTAATCGCAATTTAAGTATATTGAATATTTTCCAAATGTTGAAAATAAATAGATTTGTGAGATTACTTATTATTAAATAAGTATGTAAATGTTTTCCAATATGAAATGGAATATTTTGAGATTATATCTTTTAAAGATAAATTGAAGTGAATATTTGGCAAGTTATTTAAATTTATGGAAGATTTAATAACAAGGGCCTAGTGATTGTTGTGGTGTTGGATATTTGTTTGTTAGCCATGATAGTTAAATAACCGACTATCAATATTACCTTTAAATAGGTATTTGTTGCGAATTGTTTGAATTTGAATGCTACGCTTATTTTAAAATAAGCGCTCGTTATTCGGTTTAGCCGGGAGAGGACCCTTGGGTCATAAATACCTTTCTGAATAGTGATACGACGTATATGGATAGCATTGAAGACCGATGGTGAAGACCGGGTATTTTCAAGAACGAGAGGATAACTCGTTGATTGTCTCTGCACTGAGTCGCGCCGATATAGAGATTCCCTAAGTGATGAGAAGTCCGATCGGGATTGTGAATACCCGGATTGCAAGGGCTTCTTCGGAAGTGCCTTCGGTTCTGTTCGAACCCAGAATAGACTTGAATGGATTGTATGTCTGACATTACAAATTGAGATATAAAGCAGATTTCTTTCAAATACATTTCTGTTGGTGATAGAGAATTTATTTTCTTAGCTTAACACCCTTCTTTGAGACGTACGAGCTCGGAGGTTATGTAGTTGAAGGTTATCAGTGATTTATTCCCAATTTGGTAATGTGGCATGCTAAGTGTTGCTGATCATTTGTTGATCAAAGCGTGGCTTTTGTGAAAAGCGTAGCTTTGTGGATGAGACTTCGTCGAACCTCACATCCAGAAATGGTCGAAACAGGAAAGATGCGGCAAGGTTATTGGGGGTAGCGCCCCTTAGGGTATGTGCATTTCCTTCTAGATAGAAGTGGTATCATGGTATGGAGCCCAGATACTTAACTTGTGTTGATATCACAGATATATATGTATATTACTTTGTGATTTGTTGCTGGGATCCCGGGAAATATCGTCTACGACCGGGGGATGGCATACTCGTTCAGTAGTTACCCAGTTAGGGGTAACCCGGCCTTGTGTTGGCAGAGATCCGTTTAGGTTCGCGGGGCGTCCTTCCAGAGGCTTTTCCATGTGGAAATGGGAAGTTCCTTGGCCTCACCATTTGTTGGAAATCCAAAACAACAATACGAGCCTTATACGGTTTAAGTTGTAGAACCTGGCATCTAATATGGTAGCTATAGTAGGCATACTATAATGGTACCTATGCTGGCTAAGATTAATATCCTACTTTCGAAATGGTTTTCCACATTTTGCACTTATAATAATAATATTGAAAAGAAATTTGCGCATCAAGCATCTTTGACTATCATAAGGAGAAATCTCCTCCAAGTACTGTGTTTGCATTGTGTGTGTGACGGGAGGCCTTATGGTAGTTACATTTTCAAAAGCATTGCGAATCTATTTTAAAATATTTCTTTGTAGTCTTTAAAAAATAAACTGTTTTAAGTTCTCATACCAGTCTCATGACTGACTTGGAGTTATTGTTCTCTTCCTAAACTTTGGGTGCCCACCAATTTCCACATGGGCAGTTTAGAGTCAGGTTATCAGGATATTCAGGAATTCAGGAGTTGCTGTAGAGATTTGGAGGCAAGCTGGATGGCTTGGCGTATCAACTAGTATATAGATGTAATGTAATAACTGATATAGTTCTTTGTTTAAAGATTATTCATTTATCTATTATATGTTGTTCTGCTACGATTGTGAGATTCTGATATTGTTTCGTTTTCTTCTTTCTTTCTTTCTTCTTCTACCTTTTTCTTCTTCTTAAACCCTAAGGGTTCGGTTTTCCGGCCTTCGATTGCTCGGCAGTTGATACAGTGGACGTATTGATGTCAACTTCGGGAGTCGAAAATCCCTACTCGTTACATCTGGTATCAGAGCATATGATTAAGTGACAATCTTAGCTCTGTTGGGAATTACTCATTAGAGATAGAGTCAGTAGTACTCTAGAATGAGTGTGAGTGTAATAATAGCTATGAGCGCGTATTTGTTAGTGAATATAAAATTGTTTTATATTGCGATGATTAGTTTGTTGAGTGGTATTCTTTTAAAGTGGGTAAATGAAATAATTTTACCTTGATTATATTTTATATATAAAGGAATAATTTTTCAGAAATTATTAAAGTGCATATAAATTGATTGTTTGGTCGTTGAAAATGTAAGAATATATATAAGTTAATTAAAAGATGTTTGAATAATCTAAATAAAAGGATTATTGTATAAGTAAATGAATTATTAAGTATGGAATTATAATTAATGTGATTTACAATTGTGGAAAAAATCTTATATATAAGAAGTGAAACTATATGAATATATGTATAAATATGAGTTGTAAATAAAAGTAAAATAGAATTTACTTTAGAATCGGAATCTGAATTGGATTTGGAAATTTAAGTTAAGTTAAACAAATGATGTTTGAATGGAATATAACTTAAGGAATATTGAATGAAGTTGATTTTGGTATTGAAGTAAATTAATAAAGTGAAGTGATGAATATGAACTTGAGTTACGTAATGAAATTCAACTTTTATGGTTAAATGAATTAGCAATTGAATTAATGAATGAATTGAATGTAAATCAATATGTAAATGAATTGATATGGAATAGTGGATGTAGCTGTTAATTCATATAAAAGCTAATGAAATCGAGGATCGAATAATTGAATTAAAGTCAATTAAAAGTGATGAACCAAATTGAATGTAAGCGAATTAAATAAATTTGGTTATGTTGGTTATATGTTGGTTGTTAGTAGATTGTATAGAAAATTCATATGAAATTCAATAAACGAAAATGAAAGCTATAAATCATTGAATTCAAATTGGAAGTAAGTAAATCTAAATAGGATTGAATTTGATTTGAAAGTGAACTAACTTGAATATAAATTAGTGAATATAAACTAATTGAATACGAATAAATGAATGTTAGTAAAGTCCAATGTTAATGAATCAAATGTGATTTAAATTGGAAAACCAGTTCATTGAATATTAATGAGAAGTGCATGAATATTGATTTGGTCATGGATGTTAGTTGAATGCTAGTTGGTTGATGGTTGAATTTATTGCTTTTGTTGCATTTGCTATATTGGCACATATTGTTATTGCCTCTGATATATGTTGTGTATCGATATTATTTTCTATATACATGTTTCTCATTATTGTTGAGTGTTTAGTAGGTGTGGATTGTGCTTTCTTCGCATTTGGAGCTCGCTTTTGCGCTATATTAGCCGTATATGCTCGCTAATAATATATAAGGTACATATCTCAGATTACATATCGTACTTTTACACTTTTTTCCCTGCGGGATGCCTCATTACTTGATGAGATAAATATTTGTGATATATATATATTGCCATTTTTTTTGGATCGAGCCGCGCAAAGGAGACTATGGCAAAATTTTCTGAAAATTTAAGGCGTTAGAATATTTTCGAGAAAATTGAATTTTTTTGAAAACTAAGTTTTGATTTGGAGTTAAAAGTTAAACAATATTAGTTGATTTTGAAAAAATAACTAAGTATGATTTGAAAACTTAGTAAAGTTATTATAAGAAGTTTAACTGTGAATTTTGGAAAAGTCAAAATGTTTAAATAAATTTGAAATTTAAATTGAACAAATGATTTTGAAAAGTTAATGGATTCTGTAACTTTTTCTTACTTGGTAATTCGAGGACAAAATTCTTTTAAGGGGGAAGTTTGTAACGACCCAGAACTTCTATCATTTGAGATTAGTATATTTAATTGATTTTAAATATTAACAAGTAAAATTTGTAGGTCGAATAAATTTTATTTCGAATATCTAGGTTTAATTGGATAATTAAATTGATAATTAAATATATGAAATTACAGAAATAATTGGAAATTCATTTTAATGTGACTAAAATTGATTGTACAGTTGTATTTAAATCATATTGGAGGTAAAATGATGTTATAGAACTTTTAAAATTGAATTAAAAGTTAATTTGCAGAAATTGAATATTTTAATATTTAATTAACGAGTAAAAATAGCCATTTTTCAAACAGTCTCGGATTTCGACGAAGCCAGTTTCATCGGATCCATAGTGTTATATTATTCTGTGGTTTCAAAATTCGTGTCAATCGGATTTACGGTTTGTCCGGGGCAAGCTAAAACACATAGAAATCGATTCGAATGAATTTTGAATTTAAATAGTCGATTCAAAAACTTATCTTTCAAATTTGATCGGGCTCCCGATATATATTCCATTGCGTTCGGAATAGGGGTAAAACGTTATAAACGCCAGGCGGCACGCTTCGTTTGGAGTTCGGAAAAATTTCGGGTGAATAGTGTGGCGAGATTTTTCTATATACGGACCTCATTTATCACATTTTACACTAAACCCTACTTTCAAGCTTCAGGCCGCCACCATCCTTCAATGGCCGAAAAACTCTATCGTTTCTCCCTCGATATCTTCTAATCCACACACTATTTTCACCAACTTCCAACTGCAAAGTTAAAGAGCATCGAGAGAACTACAATCTCAACGGCTATGATCGTGAACAACGTTGTAGATCAACGACAAACTGCTCGAGTTCAGCCGACATTCGTTCATGGTTTCTTAGGAAAATAGAGGGCCAAGCTTCATCATGTCACGACCGAGCAAGGAGTTTGGGGCAAGCTTCGATGTGGCGGTGGTTGATCGACCTGAAATCGATCGTAGGTGGCGCGATATCTAACCCTTGTGAACGTGATAATAAGTTGTGCGCACGTATGTTAGCTGGAGGAGAAAGAAGCAAAATATACGGCCTTGATTTCGTGCTGTAGAACGTGCAGCCCAGATATGTTAAGGGTTTTAAATTAAAATAAAAATTGTAAATTTATATATATTATAATTCGTTAAACTTTGAAATAACATAACTCTTTAATACAAGGTCCGTTTCGCACGAAATGAATTGCGTTACGTTCATATTGACGAACACTACGCAATAGAGCTGGATTGGAGTTCATTGGAGCTAGTGAAAATTTTGGGTAAAATTAAACGCGCGTTTAATTTTATTTGAAATAAAACGCTGAAACTGTTATTGGAAATAAGGTGAGAACTTCTCACTCAATCGAAATTGTTTCGATTTAAATTTTAAATAGTTAGATTTAAAATTTCTTGATTGTTTGCTTGGATGATAAATTATTATCTGTTGTATTGAAATAGACCATATACGCCATATATTAAGCCGATGTTATTTATTAAAAACATATACCGCGATATTTCACCTTGATGTGGAATTGGTATTATATATGTGCTTGGAGTTGATTTTCCGCATTATATAGCGGATGAGACCCTATTGCGCCGCATAATAACGGATAATATTTATATAAACCCATGTACCGCGATATCCCGTATTGAAACGGGATTGGTATTGTGCTAACATCTATGGATGCAGGGAAACAGGTTGGAGGGATCCAACTTCCTCAGCAGTATTGATTTATTTACAGATATTTGCGACATATTCTGTTATCATATTGATATATGATGTTTTGGATGCCATGATTGAGGAATTGGTGCTGTTGCAGCATTGGGCCTATTTTGGAAAAATTAAAAGTGTTAAAGTGATGATTTTCAAATTTTAAAAGGATTTTTAAAGTGATTTTTGAAAGTATACGTTTTATTGAATTTTTCAATTGATTCATTTTAAATAAATAAACGTTATAATTTTAATGTTATAAGAATTATGACTTTTGAGAAATATAGTTGAAATGTGATTTTTGAAAATATGGAGTTAATGATTTTATCAAATAGTTTAAATAGAGATTTTTGAATTTATTATAAAAGCTTTAATATATAAGATTTATAAAAATTGGATTTTTTATCAATCAAAGTGATGAAATTATAAAGGAGTTTTAAAGACGTTTTAAAATAATAATATAAATGGATTTATAAAAGGAATAGAATCTACGATTTTGAATTTTATAAAAAAAAGAATGAATTTGTAAATAGAGAATTATAAGTAATTTGCTTATAATTGGGATTTTGTCGTGTAAATGGAATATGGATAGAATTTGTTAATAAAGTGATTTTATAAGTTGAAGTTGTTATAAAATATAATGGAATTTATAAACATTATTTTAGAAATCCGAAATCGACTTATTTTGATAAGTTAATTTATAGCTTATTAAAGGAGATTTTCCACGATTTTGAACAGTGAATAATCCTTTAAATAAAATGTGTAGAAATGTTGAATTTGGTTAACGAAGTATATTAACAATTTTGGATAGTGAATAATATATTAAAGAAATGTTTTGGGGATATTTTAAATAGAATTAAAATGATTTAAAGATGTTTTAAAATGAATTAAGTGTCGAAACCATAGATTTCAACATTCATTGTTGAAATAGACGTTTTCGAGAAATAGAAGGAAATGGTGGACTATAACACTGTTGTTATAGTAAATGATTTTCGAAAGGAAATGTTTTATGTAGTATTGGGATTTATATATCTACCTTAATTTCGAATCCCTATACTAGTGATTTTGAGTTGTTGTGACGATGTTTTACGCAACATTCATTATGACTCAAATAAATGTATTTAAGAGAATGTTTTCCTTAAAGAATTAAATATATATTTAATCATGATTTAAGTATATTGAATATTTTCCAAATGTTGAAAATAAATAGATTTGTGAGATTACTTATTATTAAATAAGTATGGAAATGTTTTCCAATATGAAGTGGAATGTTTTGAGATTATATCTTTTAAAGATAAATTGAAGTGAATATTTGGCAAGTTATTTAAATTTATGGAAGATTTAATAACAAGGGCCTAGTGATTGTTATGGTGCAGGATATTTGTTTGTTAGCCTTGATAGTTAAATAACCGACTATCAATATTTACCTTTAAATAGGTATTTGTTGTGAATTGCTTGAATTTGAATGCTATACTTATTTTAAAATAAGCGCTCGTTATTCGGTTTAGCCGGGAGAGGACCCTTAGGTCATAAATCCCATTCCGAATAGTGATACGACGTATATGGATAGCATTGAAGACCTGTGGTGAAGACCGGGTATTTTCGAGAACGAGAGGATAACTCGTTGATTGTGTCTGCATCGAGTCGCGCCGGTACAAAGATTCCCTAAGTGATGGGAAGTCCGGTCGGGATTGTGAATACCCGGATTGCAAGGGCTTCTTCGGAAGTGCCTTCGGTTCTGCTCGAACCCAGAATAGACTTGAATGGATTGTATGTCTGACATTACAAATTCAGATATAAAGCAGATTTCTTTCAAATACATTTCTGTTGGTGACAGAGAATTTATTTTCTTAGCTTAACACCCTTCTCTGAGACGTACGATCTCGAAGGTTATGTAGTTGAAGGTTATCAGTGATATATTCCCAATTTGGTAATGTGGCATGCTAAGTGTTGCTGATCATTTTTTGATCAAAGCGTAGCTTTTGTGAAAAGCGTAGTTTTGTGGACGAGACTTCGTCGAACCTCACACCCCGAAATGGTCGAAACAGGAAAGATGCGGCAAGGTTATTGGGGGTAGCTCCCCTTAGGGTATGTGAATTTCCTTCTGGATAGAAGTGGTATCATGGTATGGAGCCCATACACTTAACTTGTGTTGATATCGCAGATATATATATATATATATATATATATATATATATATATATATATTACTTTATGATTTGTTGCTGGGATCCCGGGAAAGGTCGTTTACGACCGAGGGATGGCATACTTGTGTTAGTAGTTATCCAGTTAGGGGTAACCCAGCCTTGTGTTGGCAGAGATCCGGTTAGGTTCTCGGGGCGTCCTTTTAGAGGCGTTTCCATGTGGCAATGGGAAGTTCCTTGGCCTGACCATTTGTTGGAAATCCAAAGAAACAATACGAGCCTTGTACGGTTTTAGTTGTAGAACCTGGCATCTAATATGGTAGCTATAGTAGGCATACTATAATGGTACCTATGCTGGCTAAGATTAATATTCTACTTTCGAAATGGTTTTCCACATTTTGCACTTATAATAATAATATTGAAAAGAAATTTGCGTATCAAGCATCTTTGACTATCATAAGGAGAAATCTCCTCCAAGTTCTGCGTTTGCATTGTGTGTGTGGTGGGAGGCCTTATGGTAGTTATATTTTCAAAAGCATTGCGAAACTATTTTAAACTATTTCTTTGTTGTTTTTAAAAAAATAAACTGTTTTAAGTTCTCACACCAGTCTCATGACTGACGTGGAGTTTATTGTTCTCTTCCTAAACTCTGGGTGCCCACCAATTTCCACATGGCCAGTTTAGAGTCAGGTTATCATGATATTCAGGAATTCAGGAGTTACTGTAGAGATTTGGAGGCAAGCTGGATGGCTTGGAGTATCAACTAGTATATACTATTTCTTTTCCGCTGTTTGTTGTGGTAAACTCTGATAATGTAATGTGATGTAATGTAATAACTGATATAGTTCTTTGCTTAAAGATTATTCATTTATCTATTATATGTTGTTCCGCTACGATTGTGAGATTCTGATATTATTTCGTTTTCTTCTTTCTTTCTTTCTTCTTCTACCTTTTTCTTCTTCTTAAATCCTAAGGGTTCGGTTTTCCGGCCTTCGATTGCTCGGCAGTTGATACAGTGGACGTATTGATGTCGACCTTCGATAGGCGAAAATTCCTACTCGTTACATTAACCATGCAATATAGGAAATTAATCTTACTGTATTAAACCAGCAGCAAATATAGTTTATTAATGTTTATGCACACATATGTTACAAAACAATTTATACAACACTACAACAAAATAAAATATTTTCACATCACTTTTTTTTATAATTCCAAAACAATGACAGAAAAAAATATTAGACAACCTGGGCATATACAAATTTGTTGTACGATAAATCAAATTTGACTATACGAGAGGGACACACAATAAAATATATAAAGGATTTGAAGTCAACCATAATAAACATATAGTCAATGGATATGTAAATATGGAGAGATTGAATCTACATAATGATCACATAATCAAATGAGATGAACAAAATGGGATCTAACTTATATTATAAGATGAATAAACTAGATAGATGAGACATAATATTAATAAATCTAAACCTTTTAAATATGATGAGATAGAAGGTATATAATACAAATAAATCTGGACCATTTCAACATGATGAGTATACGGATAAATCAAATTAGAATTACCCAAAATAAAGCCAATAATTTGCACCTTGAATGATGAATCAAATCACCTGAATTCAAAAACTAGCCTCTAGATGTTGCAAGGATTAAGAGGAATAAACCACTTTTCATAACTGATTTTATTTGTTTTTGATTTTAGGAATAATTGAAGCCATGGAAGATCTCATATTTTACCTCAGAAAAGTTACCAAAAGAAGAATGAAAAATGAGAAACTCAATTGTACGTACAGAATGAATTAGAGAATATGTTTTATTTGAAAGAAGGAAACCTTTTCCATTCTTTAATTAAAACTTCTCTAATTAATTCTCTTGATTAACATTCTCTTTTCACTCCTATTTCTTCACATGGTATGGCTGAAAGTTACATGCCATCAAATGAAATAAAAATCTATAAACTAACGCGTGTAATTATCTTTTATTTAATTACAATGATATCATATATCAATGTGTGCAAATATAACTTTTATGAATGCATTCAAATAATTACGAATAACTCCCAAACATCAAATAAAATAAATAATAATTAATATTTCTCAAATAGTAATTAATTTACAACCTTATATAAATTAATTAAATCATGTGGTTTTTCGGAGATTCATCATTATGGTTTTGCGACTCAAAGGTGTAAATTCAATCGGCGACTAATACTGAAGAATTCAAATATTAACGTTCACACGTCATTTAGCAAGTGGTGTGGCATTTTGGTTGAATTCATCGCGTACACATCTTTCGGTAAAATTCACTTTTACTTATTATAAGCGGTACCTAATAGTGAAAACTATTTACACCAATTCTCTTCATCAAAATTATCACTTTAGATTTAAGGAATTTGGTAATGGTCAAAATTCCAATATCATCCACATTCAACTTTATAGTCCAAACACAAAGTCTTTGGTTCAATAATAACAATTATTATTAAACAAAATGCTCTGGCCAAAAACTTTGACTTTAATTTGACTTGATTTGACCATGATACTAACCCCATATAACCAAGGAGATGAATCCTCTCTTGAATAGTGCTTCACTTCCAATACTTCCACTCGACCCAACTACAGTCAGTCGATGGAATGTCATGCCATAATTTGAACATAATCAAAGTGGAGCTTTCATATTGAAGATACACATTATTCTCAAGTCGAGAGAACTACATAAATCAATCACATCGATATTTTCTATTTGACCTTAGTTATATTAACCAACAGAAAACTATCGAGGGAGTCATTCCATAGTTATCCAATTACTATCAGTACGTAACTCCTAGGTTCCCCCAGCAGTCATGAGTAATACTCTACCCAACATTTGAAGAGCGTTATATACTCTAGTCTCAATGGATACATCGATATCCAGTCTAGATACATCTTGACTAGGAACATTTAAAATGGTATATTCGAGTGATAAATCACTCACGGTTATAACACTTTGTAAATACTATCGCAAAATATCATTTATGGATTTTCTATTAAATATACTTTTAATTGAATTAATTAATTAATATAACCACAATATCAAGTATATAATAGGAAGAAACACCATTATTATGAACAAGATTGTTCAACGAGTTAGATATATGTAACCAATTACATAATTTTCCCTTGGGCATACCCTTCACTCTATCACTGCATGCCTGATTTTTGTCATTTCTTGGTTGATAAGGACTGAGGCTATGTTTTACCTTTATATAGCACAATCCATTTGGAATGTTAACACTTCCCTCCAGGTAACAATGCAATGCCAGCATTCATCCATACAATTTATTCAGGAGATGGGCAAACCGAAGGCACTACTTCTCCTACGTCTATTTTAGAATCACCATTGGGATTAGTAGCAAGTAGCCCTTGCACTTCAAATAGCTCTGTCTTCAATTCCATCATCTTTAAGATGTCTTCCCTTCGAAACGCTTGACTTGGATCGAAGTGGTTTTCGGATGACATAACCGATCCCGTCTCTTTAAAACAACTTTTCATAATTTTCGATGAACTCAACCCCGGCTCTTTAGAAATAAAGAAAAAGATAAGAACGGAGATCACCTCCTAACTGTTAGTGGATGGATTTCTTTATAATTTGTCCTAGAAGAACGAAACAAGATTTATACACTCATTACAGCATCATCTGAGATGGTTGTGCCATATAGCTTATGTGTTTCTCCTAGATATTTCCGAAGTTACATTTTGGGTCCAGATTTGATAGTTGGTTATTTACATATCAAACAAACACGCATTCAAATCAGGATTTAATTCCATAGGTAAAATCAACATTGGCTAAGCACATAAGCAACCGCTAGCCTCCTTAATTAATATTTTCATTAATTAAATTCATCTCGTAAATACTTGTGTCAAAATACTTTTACAAAAATTCATTCACAAACCCTTATATTTTCAATACTTGGAAAATATCTATATACTTATCTTAATGGTATAAGTATATTCACAAAACCGAGAAAGACTCCTTTTCATGCAATTCGAAAGTCATTTATAAATCCCTTAATAAATCTCTAAACCAATTTATAAACTATATTATAAATCTCTAGAAACCATTTATAAATGTAACAACCCTAGATTTTTGACTATAAATTTAAATTTGACTTCATTTCATTTTGAAAGTATTTAAAAAAAAATTATTTGTGAGATTTCATTTTTAGATATCTTTATAGAATTTTTCAAAAATTTATTGCATTTATTTCCTATTTTTAAAGGCTAGTTTCTATTTTTCTGCTATTTTCTTCATTTAAATTATATTTAATTAAAATTTATTTATTTATTTTTTTGAATGCATTTTTATTTTATATTCTTATCTTTATTTATAAATATTTTCCAAGTCCATATAAATTTTCAAAGTTTATTCTGTTTAATTTCAAATTTTCTAGACTAGTTTTCATTTTATGTACTATTTTCTTATTTTTATCATATATAATTAATATTTATTTATTTAATTATATTTTCGAATTTTAACTGAAATTATATGTATTTTCAGTTATTTCAATTTATAAAAAGAAAATAAAGAAATTTGAATGGTTTTGGTGACTTTTGATTTCCTAAGGCCTTTTATATTCCTACCTTTTCACATTTCAACCATATCTTTACATCAATTGGCCATATCTACTCACTTCTTCAGCCAACCATCACTTTTCTCATTCATGTAAACTTCATTTTTCTTATTCCTGAAAGAAACTTTCATCCATAGCTTGAGTCAAACATTTGGTAATCTTCTTTTCTTTTTTGTTTACTTATATTGTTTTCTTTGATTGATTTGCACGTGTTCTTCTTCATCTCTAGGTTCGGCCCTTACCTCCAGCTGCCCTGCCGCCTCCACCACCATCTGAGCACATCACCATCACCTCCTCCTCTCTGGACAACCCCAAGCCGAGCCACGAAGGTGGTTGATCCTTCACCAAAATTCACCAAAAACTCCATCAACTTGTCATAGCCGAGCACTACCATGTTTCCACCAACTTCATCACCTCTTAGCCGCCACCATCTCCACTCCACCACCTTCAACTCCACCTAAACCCTCTTCCTCGTCATCCCCTTGACCACTCTAGTGATGGCCGTACCCTTGTGTCTTGGACGAGCCTTGAATGGCCTTGAAACCATGTGATGATTTGTCTTGTTGTTGTTTTACATGACCACCACCTTTGCACCATCAACAAACATGTTTGGCCAACCCATATTCAACCCAAACCTGATCCAAACCCTTGATTTACCCTTTTATTTCACCTATGGCCGAGCCTAATGGAAGTTGGAAGCAAGTGCAAAGCTATTCTGCTTTGATTTGTGCAGTTGATTCTAGCTTAATTTATCGTATTTGTGGTTTGAAAGCTTATAATTGTAGTATTGTTTGGTTTGATTTGTTTTCAAGGGAATTGATCTTTGGCTCTCCCGCTCGTATCTTGTCATGCTCTCGTGCTTGTGTGCATCTCTTTTGTGCATTCGTTGTTGTGTCTCCAGCTCAAACCAGTGAGTTATTCTCACCAGACGATTTGTACCTATATAACTAGTAAATTGACCCTTGTGAATTTGTAAAATGCATAACCACATCTGCTATGTTATGATTATATGATGTTCACCCATGCTTAAACACCTATTATATCATATGTTACTATTATATTATGTTGTTCTGTTATTTTTATCAGTTTATCATACTGCAAGTTCCCTTTAGATTAGAATCACTATGGGTTGAAATGATACATACCCGAACGCACTTTAAAATAAGGGAAAATCGTTATGGGCTGAAATGATAGGCCTAAGCGATTTTCAAATTATTTCATTTACTTGGGACTGCGGGTTTGAAATGATAAAACCTGGGTTTTCTTTGTAAATTACGGGTTGAAACGATATATTACCCGTATCACTTTACCTAGCATAGAAAATTATATACATACCTGTAGTTAAAATATGTTTTTCTAAAAATTTTGAAATATTTTAGAAATGTAAATATTATAATATTTTGACTAAAACTTAATTAAAAATGATTTTTGTAAAATATTATTGATTTTCTGAATATTTATAAGTGAAATATATTAATGAAAAAGTTAGAAAATTTGAATGTAAGTTGTTATTTAATTTAATTGGAAATTAAATTTAATACGAAAATATGATAAATTTATGATAATTTGGATTTAAATGAATTTAAAGTGATTTTATAATATAGTAATGATTTTTGAATAAAGTTAAAATGTGAAATGAATGAATACTTAAGTTGAAATTTGAAATATAACTAAAATTGAGAATTTGTGAATTTAGCTTAAAAGTGAATTTTAAGTTAAGTAAATAAAAATGAAATTAAGTTATATTTAAAAATTTAATCTTAAGTGTTATGTTGAAATTTAGTTCAATGAATTTAAAATTGAATGTTGGAATTTAATAAGTGAATTATTATTAATTATTGATTTTTGAATGGAGATTTAACTTCATAAATTCATGAATTTAAGGAAAATAAAATGATGGTTATAAAAGTGAAATATTATGATTTTATAAGTTAAAAATAATTTAAATAAAAATATAATTGTTTGTGAAATTATATTGAACATTTGAATTTAAATAACAGCATTATTGAAATGCTATTAATTTTAATGTAAATTATATTACAACATTTGTAAATGCTGTAGTTGATAATAATAAACCAAATGGCTAAATTTAATTAAAGGCTATTATAGAATTTTTGTAAGTGCTATAATTTTTGAATTTAAATAAGTTTTATTTGAAACCAATGTAACCCTATTACAGCATTTTTAAATGCTTTCTTTTGTTAAATTGGACTGTTTTGAATGTATTCCGTAGCGTTTTTAAATGCTGCAAAAAGTGAATTTTCACTGTTTTGATAAACTTAAGTGAATAAATGAACTTTGAAAGGTTTAAGATTTTTGGAAATTTAATAATTTAATTATTAAATGTAATAACTTCATTTTTAATGATTTAAATGAAGTAATTCGATTTGAAATATAAAATATTTTTGAAATGTGAATTTAAATGGTATTTTAAATTGAATAAAATAAATATGGTTTGGAAATGAAATAATAAGTTTGATATTTTGAAATGATTTGAAATGAATTTTATTTGTTAAATGATATTTGATTTTTGAAATAAACACCATTTTTAAATTACAACTACGGGTTATAATAACGATTGATTGTTAAAGAAACCGGGATCGGATATGGACATACTCTTTGTCGATACCGAAAACCACTTTAACAACTGTGTATGCGGTGAGATTCCAGAATGAAGTAGGATGGTGACGACATTCCTAAGGTACTTTACATGGACCTAACTCCCATGAATTAGCTTAAGGTGGCTAAAACAGGAGCGATCTCGGGCCAAAGGAGGTAGCACCTCTGGCTGGACACACTTCTTCGATACCATTCTATTACCGTTGTGATCGATTGGGTGCACCCTTTGATTTTGGAGTGTTGTTCAGGGTGGGCATATGTGGCTGCTGTGTTACCACCAGCCCGTGTGCGTAATTGGTATACCTACCCTGGCATTGCCTTGTGTGTCGTGTCACCTACCATACCGAGCCTTTACTACGAGTTTGTTTTTCTCCCGTAGCCCGTGTGGTATCCTATGATAGTTTTCCAATCTGGAGATGTCATGATATTGGATGGACTACTGGGACTATTATGTGTGAAGGGTGATATGGGTAGCCTGAAACACTATTTAAAAGTATGTTTATTTTACTATAGACATTATTATAATAGCGCAATATTACTATATAGTAAATAGTTTGACGGATCCTTAGAGGATGGGCGGTCCCATGCAAACTTTAAGTTACTTGTTCTTATTTACAGTTCACTTGAGTTGGTTTACATTATATAAGTATATATTATCCTGACTCGTGTGTTTTGTGTTTTGCCTTACGCTCGGTCAGCCTGAGTATTCACAGCTTTGGATTCTCTTTCTAGAGCTAATCTTTGCTGGAGTTTCTGCTTATCTACATTTATATCTACTTATGTTTCAGCTATTCTAGTTTATCTCATGTATTAGTGAACTTCTATGTATTTGGAATTTCTATTATGTTGTTTTCAGACAGTATTATGTATTTGGTTTGAGATTCTGCTATATAGCTTCATGAACTACTATGTTATTTATATATTCCGCTGTGAGTTATTCTGTTTGTTCTATGTCTGTGATGCTGTGTATTTGATTTCATTTGCTCTAAATTTATTTACAATCTGTTATTTCGCATCATTCAAGTCTGACATGTGTGGATTATTGTCGACTTGAATGGTATGAAATGACGGGACGTGACCACAAACATCTCTAAATCATCTCTCAAATCATCTATAACTCCTTATAATCCATAAAACTAATTATAAAAATCCTCTTATAAATTTATAAACCTATTTCTAAAATTATTTTATAAATATTTAACCATTTATAAAACTCCTGTACCTTGTAAATATCTTCCTTTAAATCTTCTACCATTTTATACAACTCCTATTATAAAACCCAAGTCTGTTTGTAAAACTCTATTTATATGTCTCGAAAACATTTATAAATAAATAAAATGATTTACTTCAAAACACTACTATATAATAATTATTATTAACAATAAACATTGTTAGATAAATAATAATTATTTATCCCAAAGCATTTTAAATATAATAATTAATAATTTCAAAACATTATTAAACAACCAATAATAATTTATCTTTACCATTATTATACATAGTAATAATATACTCCCAAAATATTATTAATAAATCATTATTATTAATTTCAATCCATATTAATTATTTAACTAATTAACTTTTCAAAATATTAAAATATTGATAATAAGTTTTAGAACAACATTAAATATAAATAAATAATCTTTAAAAAACATTAAATATGAATAACCTTAAAACAATACTAAATATAAATAAATAACTTAGAAAAGAAAATAAAAAAGTTGGAGTAAAATGGAAGTTATTAAAACAAAATATTTCCAAAACCTAATTTCAGAGTAAAAATTAGTTCTTGTCCTAAAAACCAATTCCAACTCAAATGATAATTTATAGTATTTTTAAAATACTAATAAGAGGCCAATAACTTCCCAACGTTTAACCAATATTGATATTGAATTTCTAACACTACAAGGTTTAAGTTTTGAACATATAGCAATGTCATAACTAATAGTGTCAAAGAATCAGGTTTAATATCCAGTTATTCATAGGATAGGAATATTATTTAAAGCAATTCAATGATGGCGAGGAATCATGTTGCATTCCTACAACCGATTTCCTCCTGCATCACAACTCATATATATATATATATATATATATATATATATATATGTATATATATAATTCAACGGTGGTGATTAATCCTGTTGGATACCTCCAACCCCTTCTCCTGCATTACAAACAACATATAATTATATAATATAGGTCATCCGCTACTAGGTGGGTATATACAAAAGGCCAACTGCTCCAAGGGCGGAAATGAAACCACACCAACTGATAAAGTAGTAAATCATCCAAACATTCAATTAATTTTTTTTATCAACTATATAACATACTAGTTAACAAAAAAGGTGAGTATAACTCATCAAAATTTCTATTGTCGTCGAGGCATTCTAGTTTGAATTAAAATCGTACAGGCGTTTAATTTTTCACCTAAATTCCTACTGGCTCCAAATCCATCCAATCCTACTCTATATCGTATTTCTCGTTGATACGAGCGTAACACAACTCGTCACGCTCGATTCCGACCTCATATGAAATAGTTATAACATTTATAAGATACATGAATTAGATAATATTTTTATTTCACTAATACACTTTATAAAAATTAATTACTCATTCAGATCGTCTTCCCTCTCTCTCTCAGTTCGTTCATTCACGAACCCATGCCACCTCCGTTTCTTGCCTCACTATCGCCGCCACGGTTGATCCAACACCGCCTGTCGCGCCCCATGTCGGGTTAGCCTTCCCACCTTCCAACGCCACTGGCTATGCCACCCAATTTTTTCCATTGCCTCGCAAATCAAACCCAAACACCCACTTTCAGCTCGAAAATCTCGTCGCCATGATCATCCATTCACTATCAAACTTTGGCCGAAGTTAGCTCTCCCCATCCCTTTCATCTTCCCTTCAGAACCCATCACCTAAAAGCGAGCCAAATCATTGGAATTCGCGAAAATTGATTCCATGTTCAACTATGAACTACAGCCACCATGCAATGAACCATGTCAACCCACGTTGAATGAGTCGATCTCGGCGTCGTCTATAACTTTGTAGCTGGTGACTTTGCCCGAAACAGCAAGGATTGGCCCCGATGGATGAGGACCGTTTGATGAGGTGATGTATAAAATTGAAAATTTGGCGAACTCATTTCTCTCTGGTATAAACGTGATTTTATGAGGAAAAGGGTGTATGGGTTGGAGAACGTGGGGAGAGTATGGCGTGGTATGGTCTATAGTGATGGTTAGTGTGTGGGCTAACATTAGTTTATTTAAAATATCCAATAATATACATCCTACAAATCTCCAACTCCAATCGAGGCATGCCACCGGGCGTTCTATACTAAATATCCATATTTTGAACTCAATGAAACTAGTCTCAAGACCTAATTCGATCATATGGAGATGTTAGCTTTTCAAACCCAATCATATTATATTAATTTCTGTAATCAATTTATATGCATTTTGAACTTGTACATCCACACGATATGTCTAATCGTCACAAAATTCATCGGCGTATAATAATTCATCATTGTAGATCTAATGGAATTGGTTTTGTCAAAATCCGAGATAGTGCCTCGAAAGGCTATTTTCACATGTTAATTAAAACGATTATTATAAAACAGGTTTAATCGCTTTTAAATTCAAATTCAGAAGTTTACTATCTTCATTCTTATCCAAATAGAATTTAATCAACTTCTGAAAACTTTTTCATTCACGTGGAATTCAAGATTCAATTATTTAAACAAATTCGTATTAAATTCACTATCAAATAAATCACCACAATTGAAATTTAAGCTGTTTAGCTTATAAAAGTATTATTTAAATATTTAAAATTCATTAAATATTTCAATTTTAAATATCCAAAATTTTGGGTCGTTACATAAAGCAACATATAAATGATCATGACTAGATACAAATTCTTAGGTTAATGTTTCATAGTAGCATTATTGGAGATCCTATTTTAAGTACTGATTTATGCGGTGGCAAAGCACCCGAAGTAAGGGAGTTCAAGAACTCATCCTCTACATTATCAAAACAATAATAGACATTTTCATCATCTGAAAACATTTTTATGCATGTATTATTGATCCCATTCTTAGTTTCATTTCTTGTTAATAATTCCCTATTCATTATATAATTGGCATCGCTGAAATTGTCATCGAGTTTGGGGAAGACATCACTAGTCGAAGAGTATAACGAATTTGTACATCCAAGTTGTAACAATATCATCTGGCCGTTTAATAATGTCTTCTTTGAGATAGGCATCGTTCTCATTCCCAATACGTAAAAGAAATTCAGCATACGGTTGATCATTTCTTGCACACATATTTTGTGTCAAATGAAATACCTTAACATTTGACCATAAATAAGATCGCACTGCAAGCACATTGGTTGTTTGAGCTCTAGTCCCTCCAGGAACAGCAAGTAAAACTACACGAATATCGCCTCCTAATATAACAATTTGTCTTTCAAAGGGTAAATCTACACTGACCAAGTCTCTTAATGATCTGTGTTACACGTAGTCGATTTATCCATAGTATAATAGTTGCCATGCATAAAGGCTTTGCACTATCTGATTATTTCGTAATATAACATGTAGAGGAAGAGTCTCTGATAATTGAGATTTTAAACCAAGAGAATGTTTGGTTCTACCATCTGGTAAAGCAATAGAAGAAATTCCAGAATGGCAACTGCAAGTGCTATAAGACCTTGATTTCTTAAATGTGCTAAAATTGATTTATATAAATATGTTTTTCCTACTACCCCTTGGACCATCAATGAAATTAATTGAGTTGTTTTTGGTTTTGGTGAAAGCATGATCATGTCAAATGTCTCCTTTTGTTTAGTGTTTAGATTACGGATTGATTCTAAATCCATTAATGGTATTTTTGTAGATTGCGCATCTGAAATTAGTATTGAATCAATATGGTCTTGCAATGAATCTAGAGAGTTTTGCATGACACTATAATCAAAATGGTTCTATTATACTATTTTAAAGGATTATTAAGGTCTAAGAAACACTCATTTACTATAATTTTATTGTTTTCGTTAGAAGAAGATGTTGAAGGATAATCTTTAGACAAATAAGGCCTAAACTCATCTCATAATTCTCATACTGTGCATAGTTCACAATATACTAAAATTATAACAAGTAAGTGCCTTCGAGCATTAGGCATATAAGTATTTGCGGCATCTCTTAAACAATCTTTAATACTGCTATCATTTTCTTGTAAACCTCTATGTTCAGCTGCTTCTTTAAATGTGTTATAGTGAGTGCCATTAACGGTACATAAGTGTGAGAAAGAAATTGGGCCTCTAGCATGGTTTAGTAGTAACCATATATAAAAGCGGTCACCTTCTATGGGGGATATAGTATAAATTCAACCAATTACCTTATGATTATTTCGTCTATCTTTCCATTCTTTTTGGTTAGAATCCCACTAATACAGGAAATTCATAGTGTAAGTATTGTCATGTCTCTTCATCAATCAATTTTTTGTTAAAAAATCCAGCCAGCATAGTTTTAGTTATATGTTCATTACCTAAAATAGAGTCTAAGCTTTCATTTACATTAAATTGAACTTTTTGCATATTAGGAAGATCTATTGTAGTCCTAGAACATATGGAGACATGTTGCTAAGTGGAAACTTATATATCCTCCATAGTGCCTCCGGTACACAAATCCATTGAGTGTTAACAAATTGAGAAATTTCATCATCATCATTTGTTGTAGTAGACATGCTTACAAATACATGATCCGATTCTTTATAAACATATTTATAAAATATTTTACGGATTTAACACTTGAATGAATTTCGACGTTTATATGATAGTCATATTTAAAAAGAAAATATGGTTTTAAGGAATTGCTAAACAGTTGTTAATTATATTGTTAATAGTTTGGTTTTGCATTCCATTGTCACGTCGTCTATAAATGAGATATGAATCACTTCCTTTTAATGGTAAAGGTGCAAACGATTTAGGAAATCCTTTTTTACATTGACCATCTCTTATATATACAACATTAGGATTGAAATGGCCACATGGATGATGAATCATATGACTCATTACTGTTGCATATCTGTATAGTTCCAATTCTTTATTTGGAATTTCTGCTATAACTGAAGTATCATAATCATCGGGATTTTTAACATTATCATTTTCAAATAGAATAATGAAGACATGTGAATGTGGTAGCCCTCTTTTTTGAAATTCAATGACATGAACATGTGCAACAACTTTACAAAGAACATTTTTAGTACATAAATCTTGTTTTTGTTCTAATGTTGCATGGAATATCCTAGTGGTCAAATATCGTATGCTTGTTGGACGGGTAGTAGCTCTTGTGTAATTTCTACCCACTTATAGTTACATGTCATAGTAATAAATAAATCAGGTTTTCTGTAGCTTCTAACTATTGCCATTGCATCTTTGTACCACCGATGCATTTCTCGTGGACTACCAATATGAGATGTGGGAAGGACTTTTCTCGCTCCAGTGTTTCCTATGATTTTGAAGATGCACAATCAATTTATATTATCCTATTGGTTATTTAATAGGTTTAAGCATAGTAACAAAGTATACTTATTCCTAGTTACCTCCTCGCTTGTAAGAGCATCTTGTAAATCTTGATATAAATTAGATCTAATAGTATCTTGATTATCAAAAAGATACCTCAATCACATAGACAGCATATTATTAAAATGGGTAACCACTATGTAGCATGAGTGTCATTTTTCATAGGGTGTATCTACAGTAAAAATCATAATATTTAGTGGGAATGATAAAGATTTATAGAAGTTATAGGGTAAAAATGTGTAGGAAATTAATCATGAATAATATTTACTTATAGCAAATGGGAGTAGTAAGCTCTAAAACTGATGGTGTTACTATGGATATTTAGATCCCACCCTTGTTCACCGTGTGGAAGTGAAAGTGGATATTGTAGTAGGTCATAAAATCCTATAGTATCCAGGACTCGTTGTAGGTGTCCTATTATTGTTGCAACTATGATATCCCCATTATTTAAATCAGAATCATCATCTCCCACAATGATACCTTCTACTTGTGATGCAGTTGGTAATTTGTAACGGTGTCGATCTACTATAATTTATTTTATTTGAAGCCTATAATATTGTATATCAGCATGTTGCACCAACTATCTCATCAATACATGTACATAAAGATTATATGTATATAAATGTTGCTTTAAAGTTTGCAGTGTGTTCGGCCTTAATGCTTCAATGTCTCATCTCCGATGTTTAATCTAATAATCAATACCATAAATGTACATTTGTAAATATCTCGGTCTACTTCTAGACATAGATAAAACGCTTCCAGTACCATGATAACCTTAAGCATGATAAGAATATATTCCGCTTCGTGCGTTTGCAAGGTCATGATCAATGGCACAACGATAGATGTAAATGTAAATGCATTGTTGTAAGGTCTAATATTTGTTCGAAAATTCGTACCAGCTTCACCTTCGTCAATAAATAAACTTAGAAGTTGATGAGGTGTTGTAGGATGATGGATGCTAATTTTACCACTTCTGTAGCAATTTTCATATGTTTCATGATAAAAATATTTTTGCATTATAAAACTTACAGTAAGTAGGGACTGTAATACGTGTGGAAGAAAATATTGGCTTGCAATAAAATTACGACCATAATTATAACGTGTTCTAATGGTAGATCGATTTATCATTTCTTTTGCTTGTTGACCCGTTGAAGTTCGTGAACAGTTGTCAGCACTGAAAGGTTATTTTGTGCAGGTAAATTAAGGGGAATATATACATATACATAGATATATATATATATATATATATATATATACATATATGGAAAAATACCTTGAACATGTGTGTCTGCAGTTGTTGTTTGAATGAATGTTTCGGTTGATATCAGTGATGGTTAGATTATTGAATGTCCTAATAAATAAGAAACAACATAAAGTGATATTATGATATTTTATATCATTTTGGATTTAAATGTGAACAGACGTGGAAGGTGGAAACCTAAGCATGCATGCATAAATATTAAATAGATACATACCATATAATTAGTACGGTTGATAAATATGGTAAAAGATAAACGTTTGATTTTTTTTCATAGTACTATGATCTTAGAGAAGGAAAATTAATATGGATGTCCATATTTAAATTTTCATGCTAAAAGGAAAGGCCAAAAGGTGTAAGGAATACACACATTTATAACTATTTCTACGTAGAATTTTTTCCCAGTGAAATGCATACACTAAATTTTGAATACAGTACCATATTAGTACAATATCATAAAACTTAGCAGTGATCATTTTATATGGAAAAAAATTGTTTTCTTCTCAAACAACATCTTATTTCCTACACAATGGTTATGCAATTTAGACATGAATGAAGCACCGATTCGTCAACAAAAAGAGGAATGAACCATTGTTCAACTATATTTCGTCATTTCTATGAATAAATTTAGGGAATATGTGCAGTATTGTTGCGATATCCCAGAAATTTGGCAATATAAATTTACTAATCTGTGTTAAAAACTAAATTGATTTGATAATTTTTGATAATAAAATTTTGAATTGATCTAATAATCATCTTTTAATAAATATTTAAATTTGTAGATTTTATCTTTTAAAAGCAAATAAATTGTTTTCTATTTATAATATATATATATATAATTTTATATATTGTAAATTGATAAATTTTGATTGGAATCTAGTAAATGAATTAATTTTCTAATTTTAATTTATATTTGGTAAATTGGAAATTTGATTTAAATTTAACATTTAACTTTCCAAAGCAATTCAATAAATATCTATGTGGTTTGTAAATACTCAAGGTAAATCTTATTTGTTTTAAAATTTTATTTAATTAGCTTAAAAATGAAATCTAAATTAGATTAACGTAAAAACTTTGTTTTATTTTCTTTTTAAAATATTGCTTGAAATTATATATAAGAATATAAAATACAAATTACAAATGATCTTAATTTATTGAGTAATAGAAGTAAATTACAATCTCTTTTATAAATTATTTAATATTGTTTAATTTGTTATTTTCAAATGATAATGATTATGCTTAGTTCTGATGAACATAAATAAATTTTGTAAGAAATAGGAATTGTTATTTTTAAATTTAATATAAGTTATATATGCATATATATAACTTGATTTTTGAATTGGATTTTTATAATTTAACTTAAATTTGAATTCAATGTTTTGAAATTCAAAAGAATAAATACTTAAAAATATTTAAATAAGCTTATATTTATAAATTGCTTTGTTTCATTTCTCTTAAATAAAAAAGAAATTTATATATACATAAGAAATAATAAATTAAGATTTAAAAGTTTTTATAAACAATTAAAATTAAAATTAAAATACTTAAATTACATGTGTAAGTTTCTTAAGACTTATATGACATGTGTAGGGCATAAATTAATCAAGTGACAAATGTTAAAAACTAAGAAACAAGTGTCCTAATTAATCTTTTACATTTTCTTTTATTAAATCAAAAACTACTTACATAAACCTATTACTCCTCATTTTATCTTCTTTTCTATTCTTTTTTTTAATCAAAACTTGATTAATCTTCAGCTGTAAAATCTGCAAACTCCCTCTAAAAAAATTAAAGCCAGAAATCTGAAATCAAAAATCCGTTCAAATAAACCTATGAATTCCCTCAAAAATAAATCTTCTACAAAACTGTTTGAATTTTCCTCAAAACTGAAGTGCAAATCAAAGATCAACCTGAAACTCTTTTCTTAAAATCTGGAAATTAGAACCTGATCATCAATTCTGCATTTCCTTAACCTGAAATCAATTTGCAACATTCAATGACCTGCATGCAACAGCAATTATAATTCAAGCCTGCATTTTTTCTTCTTTCTGGAGGCATGCATACAAATGAAATCTGGGAGCAAGCAATGCAGAGGAAAAAAAAACAAGATTAAAGTTTTAAAAAGCAAGCTGCAGTTTTAAAGAACTTCAGCAACTCAAAGTTTTTAAGTCAAAACACAATCCAGTTTCAAGCATTTTCAAAATAAGTGCTCTGCTCATAAACATTCTGGTGAGTAACATATTTTTTAAAAAACTTAAGTAAATATAGTTGCTTGAATTTTTTTCCTGTGATAATCATGTTTTGTGTGGATATATATGATGTAATTCTCTGTATATTTATGGATGTCTAAATGCATGTTATATTGTGATATGTCTTGCCTGTTCTAGAATTCCAGGTTAAAATTCATGAGCAACAATCATGATATCATAATCTAATCTATGTAAGGATTGAGATTTAAACAGAGTATGGCTGTGAACATAAGTTAGAGTTTAAAACTTTATTTAATATAAAAAAAGAGGAATCTCTGTAGTTGACTCTGGGAAACAAAAATAAAACAGAACAAATTTTGTGAAAGTAGTATTTTAGTTTTCCAGATTCATTGATTAAAGCTTATAAACCGATTACATAAACAAAGACATGAATTTTAAAACTAAAATTAGAATTTTTAGTTTGAATATGATTAAGTATTTCTGGTTTAACCAGAAATGGTGTTTTGGGTTGGAACTAACAACCTAGGAGGTTGGGGTGGCCATTGTTTTCTCTGGTGATAGAGTGATGATCGAAGATTAAAGGAAAATTATTAGAAAATGGATTAATGCATTGAGGCAGTGTTGATTTGGGATTAAGGATTTTAACCTTAGTTTTCTTTAAGGATCAGTAAATTGATCGCTGTGAACTCTAGAAGTGATCGAATTCTTCCAGATTCGTAGATGGGGTATGGAAGAAGTAGTGGCCGGAGGTGGAACTTCTCTGGTGATCAGATTTTGGTGTTTGAAGTGAATTTCTGTTTTGACATATTTTTTCCAGTTTGATCCTAACAGCTCATTTTTGATTTTAGGCTTCTGCAGATTGCTTGATGGTCGGAATGTGTTGGAGGATGGTCGTCGACTTGCGAGCGTCATCGTGAGGGGTCGGAGTTGATGGAAGCAGTGGTTCAGGTGCACGGTGATCTTGGTGTGTCAGCTGATTGTTTTGGGGAAGAAGGGGAACTCATGTTTACATCAGGTTTATTCGTGATTTGCTTGAAGTTTGGGGTTGGTGGTCTCGAAGTAGTTGTTGATGTGGGCTCGGGTGAGTTAGATAGTTACAGTTGTATTAAACCTAACTGTTTTAGTTTGAATGATTTCAAAATGAAATTGTTAACTCGAGTTTACTCGTGTTATTTTGGGTATTCCTCGGGCTAGGTTAGGATTAGGTTCGAGTGAAATATGTGTTGCTCGAGCTAGTTTTCTTCAGGTTGGAAAACTTGTTTTGTTTCCAAATTTAAACTGAATTTAAATTATTAAGAAAGAATTTAAAATGCATTTTAAATCTAATTTTTAATTATGGATTCAAGTTAATTTGAATCTCAAGCTGGAAATGAATGAAGTTTTTAAATTCAAATTTTTTTAAATATACTGTAAAGGGATTATTGTTAAAAATGTTTTTAAAGAAATTTGAATTTAAATTGGAAATTTAAATGTAAAGGAATGCTTTAAACAAATTTTAAACTAATTCAAATCTGAATTTGAATCTTTGGTTCAAATTAAATTTAAGTTTTATAAATTTAAGTGTTTAACAAATTTGAATGATAAAGTAAAATTTTAAGTGGTTTGAATTTAAAAAGGAATTTGTTTTAACTCTTGTAAAATTTCTTTTATAAGAGGAAGTATTCTTTATCTTGTGATTTAAAGTTTTTAAATTGATTTTAAATTTTGTTGAAGATTTTAAAACTTGAATTTAAAATGAAGTTTGAAAATTAAATCTGGAAATGAATAATAATTTAACCATGGGTAAGAAAAGGTTTTAGTTTAAAGTTAAATTAGAAGTTAATGATTTGTTATTCATTTAATTATTAGGGTAATTAAATGGATAATTAATTTATTTAATAAATTAATGAAATACATAATAATTTAAGGTAATTAAGGGTTTTAACTTAAAGGTTAAAGATTAATAGAATAATTAACTTGTAATTTAAGAATCATTAATTAAATAAGTTTAGATTTTAATTAATGATTAGTAATTAATTAATCAAGTAATAAAGGATTAATTTAATTACAACTAACACTTAATTAATTAAATAATTATGGGTTAATTAATGGGTTATTAATGATTAATTAATTTATAATCAATAATGATTAAAATATGTTGATTATTTTAGAAAATAATTAATGAATTATTAATAGTTAATGAAGGTTATTAACTAAGGATTATTTAATAATTAATTAATGTGATTAATTTTTAATAATTAATTTAAAGATAATCATTATGTAAATTGTTAAGTACAATTACTTATGGAAATAATTAAGGAATTAATTACTTATTGTAATTAATTGAGTTTAATTTGATTGGATTAAGTTAATTAATTCAGTTTAATTAATTTAGAATAATCATTTGATGATTTGTGAAGTATAATTACTTAATGTAATTAAATGAAGAGAAATTACTAAGGAAAGTAATTAATGGGTAATTACTGGATGTAATTAATTGAAGGTGATTTGATGACGAAAGTAATTTGAGTATAATTACTTTGTAAAATTAATCAAGGGATTAATTGGAGATAATTAATTAATGAGTAATTAATTTATTTTGTGAAGTAATTAAGGGTAGTTAATTACTGAATGAGGTTAATCAAGGGTGATTAACAATTATGGTTTAAATGAAGATTAATTACTTAATGTAATTAATTTAAATAGAAAATGTAATTAGAGATCATTAATTGTTTTAATTAATGATGTAATTAAGAATAGATTTATTTATAAATAATTAATAAATGAAGAGATTAATTAGTGTAATTAATTAAGGATTAATGTAATTAATTCTAGTTAATTAATTTATGAAGTAATTTAAGATTAATTACTGTATTTAGTTAAGTATAATTATTTGAGAAATTAATTAGTGTCTAATTACTTAAATGTAATTAAAGGTTAATTAATCAGGGATGATTAATTAAAATGAATAATTGGTTGATAATTAATTAATTGATTGATAATTAATTAATATTTACGTAAGCAAGTTTGGTAATGATGAAGTAATTAATTTAATTTACTTTAAATTAATTAAAAAGAATGTAATTAATTTAATTCATTTTAAGTTAATTATATTTGGGGTGATTATTAATCATTGCTTATATGGATGGATGATATTGTTTGCCTTGAATGGTTTGAATCTCAGATCTGAGATAAGTAATGTTGAGTGATATGGATGCATTGGTTGCATTGTGATGATGATTTGGATTACCTTTTGATAATGATAATATGGATTATCTGTTGTGATGATAATGTTGGTTATCTATTGTGAATCTGTGAATTATCTATTTGTGTGTATATAGATAATTGAATTGTTTTAAACCTTTAAAACAACTTGGCCTTAAAAGATACGCTTTGGATTTCGATGACACCGGGATCGGGTTTCCATATTTGGATATCCGAAAACCACATCGATCCAAATTTACGATAGGTCGTGAATCTCTTGTGAAGAGTGAAGACTCGAGGTGTAAGGACTATACGTCAGTATAACTCTGAGGGTGATTCCGAGATGAGATTGACGAAGTAGTACTTTCAGATTTGAGATGAAGTTTCAGAGTGTAAGGGTTATCATCGTTAACTCTGAGGGTGATTCCAAAATGAGTGTAATGAGATAATGCCTTTGGTTTCGTTCGAAACCGAAACGAACTTGTATGGATTGAATTCTTTCAGAACATCATCAGGTGGATGATGAGCATTCTAAAAGATGTGTTCTCTAAAGGTAATCGTAGCCTCAAGCCTCAACAATCGGGAATGGCTAAAGCAGGGGAGGTGCAGCAAGGCTAAGTGGGTAATGCCCAAGTAGGACGAGATTTCCCCCTGTCTATAAGTCCTTTTTATTTCGGCTGTGTGGGCGGTTGGAACGTACGCCAATTGCGGGGTTGTCTTGTTCAAGACTGTCCAGTAAAAGATGGTTTTGGTCTTGTGTTGTAGAGGATTGGGAGTGATCCTCGGTACGTTGATCTAGGCGACGTACTGTGACGGGCTGTAACATCTCGGAATTTTTGACAATATCAATTTAATAATCTGTAGTTAAAATTAAATTGATATTGATAATCTGTTAATAATTATTCAGATAAATTTATTAATGTTCTCCAATAAATATTTAAATTGGTTATTTTATCTTTTAAATGATATAAATTAATTTCTATTTACAATATAAATATATGGTTTATATTTTAAATAAATTGGTATTGTTTTAAATTTAGAATAAATTCAACAAATGATTTCATAACTTAATAAAATGGATTATTTATTTAATAAAATATAATCTCTTGTAAAATGATTTTTATTTAATTAAGAGATTTATAAAAGCAATATTAATATTGTATTGTCTTTCTAAAATAAATTTTGAATAGAAATTGCAATTGGTTATTTCAAATTGAATTTTT
Source organism: Allium cepa (assembly GCA_030765085.1). Taxonomy (NCBI): domain Eukaryota; kingdom Viridiplantae; phylum Streptophyta; class Magnoliopsida; order Asparagales; family Amaryllidaceae; genus Allium; species Allium cepa. The sequence continues at coordinate 179,399,168 of CM060930.1, forward strand.
ATTTATAACTTAATTTGAAATTGTTTGGTTTTGAATCTAGTTTGAATTTAAATTCAAAAGTATAAAATCTAAATTGTTTTAATTTTTATTTGTATAAGTTTATAAACATGATTTGTTTTTGTTTTCATTTATAAATTTATACATATAAACTAACAACTTAATTTAAGCTAATGTAACATTAATTTGTAATTAAAAACTAATTATCTTTAAGAAAACAAGTGTTTGATTCTTATGCATTCATATTGACAAGTGTTAAAAAAATAGACAAGTGTTAATTTTGTTTTTATTTTCTTTTATTTCCATAAAATCTGAAAATGCATTTAGTTAAGTTTACATCTTCATTCATATGGCATCTTCATTTTCTTTAATCAAAGAAAATCTTCAAACTTTTAAAATATGAATCATCTTCATATTAAAAACAAATCTGCATTTCCAAAATTCAGAAACCCTGTTTAAAAATCTGCATTTGATTCACCATAAATCTGCATTTTCAAATCCCAAATCTGCATTCCTCAAATCAAGTGAAACCTGCATATTCAAAATCCAACATCTGCAACCCCTCAAATCCAAAAATTTACACTTCATTTCAAATTCAAATGAAGCCTGCACATGTTTGTTTCTGCATGAATGAGCAACAGAGGAAGCCTGCATGTTTCTTATTTCTGCAAATTCAAAGAACAACAGTGTCTGCATTGAAAAGGTGAGTAACTTAAATTTCTAAATTTATAATAGGATTGCATGCTAGAATTTGTTTGATATATATAAGTATTACTGTGTTTAAGTGTGAAGTAATGTTTGTTTGCTGTTGTTTTATTACCTGATCTGTTTTCTTGATTTTCTAGGCAGTTTTATTTAAAACTTTATCTTTTAACTTTAACTTCTGGAATGATTTAATTTATATGTAAGGTTATAAATTATCTTAAGTTAACTTTTACAGTTTTAAGCAAGTGCAAAAAGAAATATAGATATAAACAGTTTTGTCCCTGTTAATTCAGGTAAAAACTTTGCATGATTTGTTTTTTATCAAGACTCAACTATATTGATATCATGCTTCAGATTTATAAATAAAAGTACTTACCATAACTTGATTTTTGAATCAAGAAATAGAATTTTTAGAAGAAAGATTCAGTAGCAGTTTTGTATTGAACTAGGAATAAAATCTGTGCAAAATCTATTGATCTTTGAATTGGAAAATTCTGAAATTCTTGTGAGTTACTAAATAAGGATCATAGATCCATAGAAAAATTTGAAATGAGAATAATAAATTGCTAGATTGGTTGCTGTGGGAAAATCTTGGTTTGAACCCTAGTTTATACTGTGTTCTTGAATCAATCAATTTCGGGATATAGGGTGGATCGAGTGTTCTTGTTTTTGGTGTATGGGTAGTTGGTGTGTAGAGAAGCTCAAGGCCGGAAGGGTTAGGTGTCAGGTGGTCGCGTTAGTGAACTATCGCCGTTGACAGGTTTGCAGCAGAAACCTGTAATAAATTTCCAGGTTTGAATTTAGGGGCAGATTTTTGAATGCTATGATTTTGCTCAATCTGGAAATGAAATTTGGGCATTCGTGGTTTTCTGGAGGTGGTGGATCATCTGTGATGGTGAGAAGGGGTGGTGGTCGCCGTGCATATGCACGGCGATGAAAACTTTGATAAACTACTTTGGTTTGGGGTTTTTCAGGGGATGGTCTGTGAATGACTCGAAGTAGGTGGTGGAAAAACTCGGAGTAAATGGGAAGAAAACCCGAAGCAAAATCATGGTTTCTCGGGTTGACCTGTAGTTGCAGTTTACACAGCAAAACTGTGTTGTTGTTTTTTTAAAAAATATGGGTTTTAAACTTTTTAAAAATCTGGGTTTTCAAATTTTAAAATCTGTAGTTATAGGTTTTAAATAAGGTTTAGGTTCAAAATTTAATTTAAGTTTGAATTACTAATTTGAATTTAAATTCCAGGTTTTGAGTTGAAACCTGTTTTTCTGTTTTCTTTAAAACTGAGTTTTGAAATTTAAAATCTGGGTTTTAAAAATTTAAATCTGTAATTTATGATAAAAGCAAAGTTTAAGTTCAAATGCAATTCAAGTTTGCATTACTGATTTGAATTCAAATTCCAGGTTTTTAAACTTGTTTTCTGTTTTTTTCAAAATCTGGGTTTGAACTGTTTAAATCTGCAGTTTTATGTTTTGATTAAAATTTAAAAGTAAATTCAAATTGCTGGTTTGAATTTTAGATTCAATTTAAGTCCCAGGTTTTGAAATAAAAGTTTTAATTCTTAACTTAATTATCTATTTCAATTTGGTAAATAGTTGAAATTTTAAATAATGAAGTTTCAAAATATGAAGCAAGATTTAAAGATAAATTTTAAATTTGGAAATCTGAGTTAAAATGAACTTTAGTTTCAAATTTAAAAAGAAGATTTAAATTTGAAAGTTGAAATTAAGAATGAATTGAATTTCTAAAAGTTTGAAATGAATTTGACTTCAAATTCTTATGATTTGATCTCTAAGACAAACTTTTGTTTTGTCTTGAAATTTAAATAAGTTTTAAATTTTCAAACTTTGATAAGTTTAAATTACTTTTAATTTAAACTTGTATTTAAAAATAAATTTTTTAAAGTAGTACAAAAAGTACTTTGTTTTGAATAATATTGTTTTAAACATAATTAAGTTGTGTTTATTTTGAAAATTTGATTAAGATTTATATTTTAGATTTAATTAATAAGGTAATTAAGATTAATTAATTAATTTAATTAATTAATTAAATTTGGAATTAATAATGGATTAATGATTAATCAATTTAAAATTAAGATCAATTAATTAAGTTATTAATTAATGATAAATGAATATTAATTATGTGATTAAGTTTTAATTTAAGGTTAATAAATTTAATAATTAACTTTAATTAATAAATGATTAAAGATAATTTAATTTGTAATTAATTTGAGTTAATTACTTTATAAAATAATTTTAGGATGGTTAATGAAGGTCATTAACCAGGATTATTTAACAATTAATTAATTTGGTTAATTTTTATAATTAATAAGATTAATTAATTTAATAATAATCATTTATAAATGGTTAGAGAGTAATTACTTGATAAAGTAATTAAGAAAATTAATTACTTAATGTAATTAATTTAATTTAATGAGATTGTTTAATTTAATTAATTAAGTTTAATTAATTTTAAACGCTTGAGTTCTATAAATAATTACTTTATGTAATTAATGATTTGGGAATTACTCAGTTAAGTAATTGTTTAATAATTACAGATTATAATTAAGGAGATGCTTAAGTATGAGATAATTTGGATTAATTACTTAGTAATTAATCAAGGGATTAATTAAGAAATAAAATTAAGGATAATTAATTTGGTTTAATGTGGTAATTAAGTTAGTTAATTACTTAGAGTAATTAATTTAAGGATTAATTAGGATCATTAATTATTTTAATTAATGATGTAATTAAAGTTGATTAATTATGATTAATTAATCAATAATAGGTAATTAAAGGCAATTAACTAATAAATTAACTAAGCATAAATGTAATTAATTATGATTAATTAATTAGTTGAGTAATTAAAGATCAATTACTGTTTAGTTGAGGATAATTAATTTGTGAAATTAATTAAGGATAATTACATGAATGTAATTAAGAGTAAGTAATCAAGAGTGATTAATTAAGATGATTTATTTTGAATGATTAATTGATTGTAATCAATTAAATGATTGAGTAAGCAAGATTTGTATTGATGAAGTAATTAATTTAATTTATTTTAAATTAATTAAAGATGAAGTAATTAATTTAATTCATTTTAAATTAATTAGAGATAGTTAATTTAATTCATTTTAAATTAATTATATTGGATGAATAAATCTTTGCTTATGTTGAATGGATGTCATTGATTGTCTTGGATGCTTTGTGATCTCAGTAATGAGATAAATAATATTGTGTGGTATGGATGTTTGGTTGTATTGTGACGATAACTTAGGTTATCTATTGTGATAGTGATATATGGATATCTATTTGATATTGATGATGTGAATTACCTGTTATGTGATAATGTTGATTATCAGTTATGATTTATAAGTTATCTATCTGTGTGTACATAGATACTGTAATTGAATTGTTTTAAAACTTTAAAACAACTTGGACCTTAAAAGACACGCTTTGGTTTTCGATGAGACCGGGATCGGGTTTCCATATTTGGATATCCGAAAACCACATCGATTCCAAATAACGTTAGGTCGTGAATCAAAGTGGAGCTTTGTGAAGACTCGAGGTGTAAGGGCTATACGTCAGTATAACTCTGTGGGTGATTCCGTAATGAGTTGACGGAATCAGTTCTTATAGATTCGAGATGGAGGTTCAGAGTGCAAGGGTTATTGTCGTTAACTCTGAGGGTGATTCCAAAATGAGTGTAACGAGATAATGCCTTCGGTTTCGTTCGAACCCGGAACGAACTTGTATGGATTGAATGCTTTCAGAACATCGTCAGGTGGACGATGAGCATTCTAAGTGATATGTCCTATAAAGGTAATCGTAGCCTCAAGCCTCATCAACCGGGAATGGCTAAAACATGGGAGGTGCAGCAAAGCTTCGTGGGTCGCACCCACTGGAGAGCAAGATTGATCCCTGTCTAGAAGTCCCTTTATATTCGGCTGTGTGGGTGGTTGCTAGTTACAACCACGGGGTTGTCTTGTTCGGAACTATTCAGTAAGGAATGGGTTCGGCTTTGTGTTGCAGGGGGTCGGGAGTGATCCTCGGTACGTTGATCTAGGCCACGTACTGTGACGGGCGGTACCCCAGTAGCCCTGCCATTGTATGGAATCCAAAATCCACTAAGTGCCAACGGTTTTGATTGTATTACCCACTTTTGTGGCTAGTAGCTGGAATTTAATAAATGTAACAATTTCGGCTATTTCTTATTTATTTGAAAACCCTAGACACTATTATAATATCATCGGATTTCCTATCAAATGTTTTGGTAAGCGTAAGGTAAAAACTTTTCCATGTTTATGTGTGGGAAATCTTACGTGATACCTTTCTTATCAAAAGTTTTTTTTGAAAGTTAAGCAACTTTAACCTGTTACTCACACCAGACCCATGTCTGACCCGGAATTTATTTTTGTTTTTCATAAACTCTTGGGTACTCAAATTTTTATGAGTAGTCAAGGGATTCAGGTTAGGATTCAGGTTGGCTTTGACGAATTATGGAGGAGCAATGGAGCAGGAGGCTTCCGCGTGTAGATATATATATAGTTTTCCGCTGTGTGGTTCTCTGAGTTGTTGTATTGAATTGTATAACTAAACAGGTGTTTATAACTGTCTAGTATGTGTTGTATATCTGTGTACTCTGATAATGGTTGTAAACTATGTAATATTTATGTTATTAATATAATTTATTCGTTCCGCTGTTAGATTCTGATGTGTTGTTTCTTTCTTCTCTTCTTTCTATTCTCTTTTATATCCCTTTCTTTCTTAATTCACGATGCGATTTTATGGGAGTGGAAAGTCGGGTCGTGACAGTTGGTATCAGAGCATTAGGCTGAGTGAGTACCTAGGCTCTGAAGTGTCTTTCTTAGGGAGCATTAGGTTGAGTGAATACCTAGGCTCTGTAGTAGTGTCTTTCTTGAGAGAGCGTATTTGTAATTTTTATATATAATATATATATATATATATATATATATATATATATATATATCTACCTATCTATTGGGTTACCTGTTCAGGTTTTCCAATATAAGTTATAAAGGTAGATGGGGTAGTAGTGTGTGTAACACGACTACCATTGGTTGGAGTCTAATATTTGAGGTTGGAAGTGTTTTGTTGAGACTGTGGACCTAATACCGTCTCGAGTGAGTTCTATAGTGATGAAGAACTTCATTGATCTCTGAAGGTAACCTGCGAAGGTTCGGAGTTCATTTCTGAAGTTTGATGAGTAGTGTTTGGATCTGTTGGCTCAGTAGAAGTGAGTGATGGAATTTTGATACCTTAGGAAATATTAGCTGCGTGATGAGATGCAGTGACTATGGACGTTCCCAAAGATGTTTTCTTTGGAACAAGTTAAGGAGGTAAGTCTGCTTCGGTGTTGTGGCTGCGTTCAGCCGGAGTTTCTGTTTGCTTTGAAGTCTGAGTTTCTCGGAGAGCTCTGTTTTGGAATTCTTTGGAATCTGTGGCATCTGTGCAGCTTGGAGTGTTTTCGGTGTTGGCAAGAGATTTTCTGGCTTAGCAGATCTCTGGAGTGGAGTTCAGAAGCAGTGAGTGGACCCATTTCTTCGATGGGATGGCTGGTGAAGTTTAAGCTGTTCTATTTGGTAAAGGGAGAACAGTTTTCCTTGGATTTGGTTTGGGTGTTCGCAAAAGTGACTTGCGATTGTTTGAGTTTTCTCATGGGTTATCTGAATTTTTCTGGATATCTTCAGGAAGTCAGAGTTTGGTTCGCATCTGGAGATTGAGTTTTTCTTATCGGCTGGAATTCCAGGAGTGGTACCGATGGTTCAGCTTTTAGTAGAATGGTTCCAAGAGTTGAGTTGGTGTAGCAGCTCGGAGTTTTGGAGGAACTTCTGAAGTTTCTTATGGATTAGCTGAACCATATCTCTGGGGTGTATTGTCCAGTTTGTGCTCGTGTTCTTCTTCAAGCGTTTTCTTCTACTTTGGATCAGAGTTGAGCAGCGGAAGCAGTTTGTTAGTGTATCTGCTTTTCTTTTTCTGGACAGAAGGAGTTGTTGTCTTCTGATGTTGAGGAGTTGAGTTTGAGATCTTGATTTTGGTTGATCTTGAGGAGATCATTTTGTTGAGTTGTTGGTCTAGTTTGTTTCTAGAAGCATCAGCAAAGGTTGTGCTGATCAGTAAGGTTGTGGACAGTCAGGATTTGTCCAAAGAGTTTTGTGGATAAGAGTCGGAGTGATTTGGACTCTGAAGTCGGAGATTTAATTTTGGATAAATTTTCTCCGATCTAAAGTGAGCTATAAGTTTGGGTAAGTCTGAGAAGTTAGCTCTGTATTGTTTTGGATCTTGTCTGTATCTAGGTGATTAAGTGATTAATCTACAGGAGTGAATTGCCAGTTTGGATAACTGGAATTCGATGAGTTTCACGTGTCTCTGAGGGAGTACGTGTATGATCCATCTCTGGTTGTGGAACCAGCAGTTCTGGAGTTTTGGTTGTTGAGTCAGACTCGTTTGTAGTCTGATATCTTGTCTAGTGTTATAGATATAGTTCTATAGGAGCTTTGTAGCTTCATAATATTGGTTGTTTGGATTTTCTAGAACGAGTATCCCGGTGGATATATATATACACACCTGGGGAAACTCGACAGAATTTCATCCAGATTTTGTCTGGATAAATAGATTTGTTTGATTGTTTGAATTGGTTGTTTTGGTTGTTAGCATATGTTTGATATATGCCTGTGTTTAAAACTTAAAATTTAATGAGATTATTAAATTACCTTTTATTTAAATTACGAGGACGAAATTCTTTTAAGGGGGAAGGATTGTAACACCCCGGAATTTTTGACAATATCAATTTAATAATCTGTAGTTAAAATTAAATTGATATTGATAATCTGTTAATAATTATTCAGATAAATTTAATAATATTCTTCAATAAATATTTAAATTGGTTATTTTATCTTTTAAATGATATAAATTAATTTCTATTTACAATATAAATATATGGTTTATATTTTAAATAAATTGGTATTGTTTTAAATTTAGAATAAATTCAACAAATGATTTCATAACTTAATAAAATGGATTATTTATTTAATAAAATATAATCTCTTGTAAAATGATTTTTATTTAATAAAGAGATTTATAAAAGCAATATTAATATTGTATTGTCTTTCGAAAATATATTTTGAATAGAAATTGCAATTGGTTATTTCAAATTGAATTTTTATTTATAACTTAATTTGAAATTGTTTGGTTTTGAATCTAGTTTGAATTTAAATTCAAAAGTATAAAATCTAAATTGTTTTAATTTTTATTTGTATAAGTTTATAAACATGATTTGTTTTCATTTATAAATTTATACATATAAACTAACAACTTAATTTAAGCTAATGTAACATTAATTTGTAATTAAAAACTAATTATCTTTAAGAAAACAAGTGTTTGATTCTTATGCATTCATATTGACAAGTGTTAAAAAAATAGACAAGTGTTAATTTTGTTTTTATTTTCTTTTATTTCCATAAAATCTGAAAATGCATTAGTTAAGTTTACATCTTCATTCATATGGCATCTTCATTTTCTTTAATCAAAGAAAATCTTCAAACCTTTAAAATCTGAATCATCTTCATATTAAAAACAAATCTGCATTTCCAAAATTCAGAAACCCTATTTAAAAATCTGCATTTGATTCACCATAAATCTGCATTTTCAAATCCCAAATCTGCATTCCTCAAATCAAGTGAAACCTGCATATTCAAAATACAACATCTGCAACCCCTCAAATCCAAAATTTTACACTTCATTTCAAATTCAAATGAAGCCTGCACATGTTTGTTTCTGCATGAATGAGCAACAGAAGAAGTCTGCATGTTTCTTATTTCTGCAAATTCAAAGAACAACAGTGTCTGCATTGAAAATGTGAGTAACTTAAATTTCTAAATTTATAATAGGATTGCATGCTAGAATTTGTTTGATATATATAAGTATTATTGTGTTTAAGTGTGAAGTAATGTTTGTTTGCTGTTATTTTATTACCTGATCCGTTTTCTTGATTTTCTAGGCAGTTTTATTTAAAACTTTATCTTTTAACTTTAACTTCTGGAATGATTTAATTTATATGTAAGGTTATAAATTATCTTAAGTTAACTTTTACAGTTTTAAGCAAGTGCAAAAAGAATATAGATATAAACAGTTTTGTCCCTGTTAACTCAGGTAAAAACTTTGCATGATTTGTTTTTTTATCAAGACTCAACTATATTGATATCATGCTTCAGATTTATAAATAAAAGTACTTACCATAACTTGATTTTTGAATCAAGAAATAGAATTTTTAGAAGAAGGATTCAGTAGCAGTTTTGTATTGAACTAGGAATAAAATCTGTGCAAAATCTATTGATCTTTGAATTGGAAAATTCTGAAATTCTTGTGAGTTACTAAGTAAGGATAATAGATCCATAGAAAAATTTAAAATGAGAATAATAAATTGCTAGATTGGTTGCTGTGGGAAAATCTTGGTTTGAACCCTAGTTTATACTTTGTTCTTGAATCATTCAATTTCGGGATATAGGGTGGATCGAGTGTTCTTGTTTTTGGTGTATGGGTAGTTGGTGTGTAGAGAAGCTTGAGGCCGGAAGGGTTGGGTGTCAGGTGGTCAGGTTTGCAGCAGAAACCTGTAATAAATTTCCAGGTTTGAATTTAGGGGCAGATTTTTGAATGCTATGATTTTGCTCAATCTGGAAATGAAGTTTGGGCATTCGTGGTTTTCTGGAGGTGGTGGATCATCTGTGATGGTGAGAAGGGGTGGTGATCGCCGTGCATATGCACGGCGATGAAAACTTTGATGAACTACTTTGGTTTGGGGTTTTTCAGGGGATGGTCTGTGAATGACTCGAAGTAGGTGGTGGAAAAACTCGGAGTAAATGGGAAGAAAACCCGAAGCAAAATCGTGGTTTCTCGGGTTGACCTGTAGTTGCAGTTTACACAGTAAAACTGTGTTGTTGTTTTTTTTAAAAATATGGGTTTTAAACTTTTTAAAAAACTGGGTTTTCAAATTTTAAAATCTGTAGTTATAGGTTTTAAATAAGGTTTAGGTTCAAAATTTAATTTAAGTTTGAATTACTAATTTGAATTTAAATTCCAGGTTTTGTGTTGAAACCTGTTTTTCTGTTTTCTTTAAAACTGAGTTTTGAAATTTAAAATCTGGGTTTTAAAAATTTAAATCTGTAATTTATGATAAAAGCAAAGTTTAAGTTCAAATGCAATTCAAGTTTGCATTACTGATTTGAATTCAAATTCCAGGTTTTTAAACTTGTTCTCTGTTTTTTTCAAAATCTGGGTTTGAACTGTTTAAATCTGCAGTTTTATGTTTTGATTAAAATTTAAGAGTAAATTCAAATGCAGGTTTGAATTTTAGATTCAAATTTAAATCCCAGGTTTTGAAATAAAAGTTTAAATTCTTAACTTAATTAACTATTTCAATTTGGTAAATAGTTGAAATTTTAAATAATGAAGTTTTAAAATATGAAGCAAGATTTAAAGATAAATTTTAAATCTGGAAATCTGAGTTAAAATGAACTTTAGTTTCAAATTTAAAAAGAAGATTTAAATTTGAAAGTTGAAATTAAGAATGAATTGAATTTCTAAAAGTTTGAAATGAATTTGACTTCAAATTCTTATGATTTGATCTCTGAGACAAAGTTTTGTTTTGTCTTGAAATTTAAATAAGTTTTAAATTTTTCAAACTTTGATAAGTTTAAATTACTTTTAATCTAAACTTGTATTTAAAAATGGAAATTTTAAAGTAGTTCAAAAAGCATTTTGTTTTGAATAATATTGTTTTAAACATAATTAAGTTGTGTTTATTTTGAAAATTTGATTAAGATTTATATTTTAGATTTAATTAATAAGGTAATTAAGATTAATTAATTAATTTAATTAATTAATTAAATTTGGAATTAATAATTGATTAATGATTAATCAATTTAAAATTAAGATCAATTAATTAAGTTATTAATTAATGATAAATGAATATTAATTATGTGATTAAATTTTAATTTAAGGTTAATAAATTTAATAATTAACTTTAATTAATAAATGATTAAAGATAATTTAATTTGTAATTAATTTGAGTTAATTACTTTATAAAATAATTTGAGGATGGTTAATGAAGGTCATTAACCAGGATTATTTAACAATTAATTAATTTGGTTAATTTTTATAATTAATTAGATTAATTAATTTAATAATAATCATTTATAAATGGTTAGAGAGTAATTACTTGATAAAGTAATTAAGAAAATTAATTACTTAATGTAATTAATTTAATTTAATGAGATTGTTTAATTTAATTAATTAAGTTTAACTAATTTTAAAAACTTGAGTTTTATAAATAATTACTTTATGTAATTAATGATTTGGGAATTACTCAGTTAAGTAATTGTTTAATAATTACAGATTGTAATTAAGGAGATGCTTAAGTATGAGATAATTTGGATTAATTACTTAGAAATTAATCAAGGGATTAATTAAGAAATAAAATTAAGGATAACTAATTTGGTTTAATGTGGTAATTAAGTTAGTTAATTACTTAGAGTAATTAATTTAAGGATTAATTAGGATCATTAATTATTTTAATTAATGATGTAATTAAAGTTGATTAATTATGATTAATTAATCAATAATAGGTAATTAAAGGCAATTAACTAATTAATTAACTAAGGATAAATGTAATTAATTATGATTAATTAATTAGTTGAGTAATTAAAGGTTAATTACTGTTTAGTTGAGGATAATTAATTTGTGAAATTAATTAAGGATAATTACATGAATGTAATTAAGAGTAATTAATCAAGAGTGATTAATTAAGATGATTTATTTTGAATGATTAATTGATTGTAATCAATTAAATGATTGAGTAAGCAAGATTTGTATTGATGAAGTAATTAATTTAATTTATTTTGAATTAATTAAAGATGAAGTAATTAATTTTATTCATTTTAAATTAATTATAGATAGTTAATTTAATTCATTTTAAATTAATTATATTGGATGAATAAATCTTTGCTTATGTTGAATGGATGTCATTGATTGTCTTGGATGCTTTGTGATCTTAGTAATGAGATAAATAATATTGTGTGGTATGGATGTTTGGTTGTATTGTGACGATAACTTAGGTTATCTATTGTGATAGTGATATATGGATATTTATTTGATATTGATGATGTGAATTACCTGTTATGTGATAATGTTGATTATCAGTTATGATTTATAAGTTATCTATATGTGAGTACATAGATACTGTAATTGAATTGTTTTAAAACTTTAAAACAACTTGGACCTTAAAAGACACGCTTTGGTTTTCGATGAGACCGGGATCGGGTTTCCATATTTGGATATCCGAAACCACATCGATTCCAAATAACGTTAGGTCGTGAATCAAAGTGGAGCTTTGTGAAGACTCGAGGTGTAAGGGCTATACGTCAGATAACTCTGTGGGTGATTCCGTAATGAGTTGACGGAATTAGTTCTTATATATTCGAGATGGAGGTTCAGAGTGCAAGGGTTATTGTCGTTAACTCTGAGGGTGATTCCAAAATGAGTGTAACGAGATAATGCCTTCAGTTTCGTTCGAACCCGGAACGAACTTGTATGGATTGAATGCTTTCAGAACATCGTCAGGTGGACGATGAGCATTCTAAGTGATATATCCTATAAAGGTAATCGTAGCCTCAAGCCTCATCAACCGGGAATGGCTAAAACAGGGGAGGTGCAGCAAAGCTTCGTGGGTCGCACCCACTGGAGAGCAAGATTGATCCCTGTCTAGAAGTCCCTTTATATTCGGCTGTGTGGGTGGTTGCTAGCTACAACCACGGGGTTGTCTTGTTCGGAACTATTCAGTAAGGAATGGGTCTGGCTTTGTGTTGCAGGGGGTCGGGAGTGATCCTCGGTACGTTGATCTAAGCCACGTACTATGACGGGCGGTACCCCAGTAGCCATGCCATTGTATGGAATCCAAAATCCACTAAGTGCCAACGGTTTTGATTGTATTACCCACTTTTGTGGCTAGTAGCTGGAATTTAATAAATGTAACAATTTCAGCTATTTCTTATTTATTTGAAAACCCTAGACACTATTATAATTTCATCGGATTTCCTATCAAATGTTTTGGTTAGCGTAAGGTAAAAACTTTTCCATGTTTATGTGTGGGAAATCTTACGTGATACCTTTCTTATCAAAAGTTTTTTTTGAAAGTTAAGCAACTTTAACCTGTTACTCACACCAGACCCATGTCTGACCCGGAGTTTATTTTTGTTTTTCATAAACTCTTGGGTACTCAAATTTTTATGAGTAGTCAAGGGATTCAGGTTAGGATTCAGGTTGGCTTTGACGAATTATGGAGGAGCAATGGAGCAGGAGACTTCCGCGTGTAGATATATATATAGTTTTCCGCTGTGTGGTTCTCTGAGTTGTTGTATTGTATTGTATAACTAGACAGGTGTTTATAACTGTCTAGTATGTGTTGTATATCTGTGAACTCTGATAATGGTTGTAAACTATGTAATATTTATGTTATTAATATAATTTATTCGTTCCGCTGTTAGATTTTGATGTGTTGTTTCTTTCTTCTCTTCTTTCTATTCTCTTTTCTATCCCTTTCTTTCTTAATTCACGATGCGATTTTCTGGGAGTGGAAAGTCGGGTCGTGACAAGGGCGGTACCCCGGTAGCCCTGCCATTGATGGAATCCAAAATCCAATAAGTGCCAACGGTTTTGATTGTATTACCCACTTTTGTGGCTAGTAGCTGGAATTTAATAAATGTAACAATTTCGGCTATTTCATATTTACTTGAAAACCCTGGACCTATTATAATATCACTGAATTTCTATCAAATGTTTTGGTTACCGTAAGGTAAAAACTTTTCCATGTTTATGTGTGGGAAGTCTTACGTGATACCTTTCTTTTCAAAGGTTTTTCAAAAGTTAAGCAACTTTAACCTGTTACTCACACCAGACCCATGTCTGACCCAGAGTTTATATTCTGTTTTTCTTAAACTCTTGGGTACTCAAATTTTTATAAGTAGCCAAGGGATTCAGGTTAGCTTTGACGAATTGTGGCGGAACAATGGAGCAGGAGGCTTCTACGTTGTAGATATATAGTTTCCGCTGTGTGTTCTTTGTGTTGGTATCTCTTGTTGTATTGTATTGAGTTGTAATAACTAGACAGGTGTTTATAACTGTCTAGTATGTGATGATATTCTGTGTAACTCTGATTAGTGTTGTATACTATGTAATATTTATGTTATTAATATAATTTATTCATTCCTCTATTGAGATTCTGATGTTGTTTCTTCTTTCTTCTCTTTCTTTTCTCTTTTCTATCCCTTTCTTTCTTAAAGATGATGCGTCTTTCTTTGGAGAAAAAGTCGGGTCGTCTCATTTGGTATCAAAGCGCTAGGTTGAGTGAATACCTAGGCTTTAAAGTGATTTCTTCCTTGAGAGAGCGTATTTGTAATTTTATATATATATATATATATATATATATATATATATTTCTACCTATTGTTGGGTTACCCATACAGGTTTTCCAATATAAGTTATAAAGGTAGATAAGGTAGTGGGGTGTGTAACACGACTACTACCAATGGATGGAGTTTGAATGTTGAGGTTGGAAGTGTATTTGTCGAGACTGTAGATCTAATACCATCTCGAGTGAGTTGTGTAGAGTGTAGAGATTTCATAGATCTCTGAAGGTAAACTGTAAAGGTTCAAAGTTCATCTTTGAGTTGGATGAGTATAGTTTGGATCTGTCGATTGGGCAGAAGAAAATAATGGTATCTTGATACCTCAAGAATTAGTAGTTGTGTGACGAGATGCAATGACTATGGATGTCTCCGAATATTTTTCTTTGGAACAAGTTTAGGAAGTATATCTGCTTCGATGTTGTGACTGGGTTCAACAGGATGTTTCTGTCTGGTTTGAGGTCCGGGTTTCTCGAAGAATTTTGGTTTAGGAAGTCTTTGGCATCGGTGTCAGCAGTGAAGCTCGAAGTGTTCTGTGCTAGCAAGAAATTCTTCTGGTTAACAGTTTTCTTTGGATATTGGACTGGTTGATCGCAAAAGTGATTTGCGATAGTTTGAGTGTTCTCTTGAGTTATCAGAGGGTTGTCCGCATCTGGAGGTTGAGTTCTCTTATCGACTGGATTCCAGGAGTGCTATGGGTAGTTTAGTAGAAGGATGACTTCTAGAGAGAGGTTTGGTGAAGTAGCTTGGGATCAGGTGGGACATCTAATTTTTCTTTTAAGGATCCGTTGAACCATATTTCTGAGATGTGTTGTCCAGTTTGTGCTCGAGTTTTTCTTCTACTTCAGATCAGAGTTTTGCAGCGGAAGAAGTTTGGGAGTGCTTTTATTTTATCTTTTTCGGATAGGAGAAGTAAGTTAGTCTTCTGATGTTTGTGGAGTAAAGTTGACGTTCAGGGCTTTGGATTGATCTTGAGGAGATCATTGGGTTAGTTTGTTTTGGCCCAGTTTGTTTCTAGGGACATCAGCGAAGGTTGAGCTGATCGGGAGAGATGAAGGTAGTCCAGGATCGTCAGAAGTATTTTTTGGATAAGAGATGAAGGAATTTGGATTTTGGAGTCGGAGATTTGATTTTAGGTAAGTTTTCTTCGACTAAGGAGCTTTAAGATTGGGTAAGACTGGGTAAGTCAGCTCCGAGATGTTTTGGATGTTTTCCGTGTCCTTATGAAGATTAGTGTTTGATTCTCTAGGTTGAATTGTCAGTTTGAATAACTGTGATTCGATGTGTTTCACGTATCTCTAAGGGAGTACGTGTATGATCTATCTCTGGTTGTGGAACCAGCAATTCAGGAGGATGTGATTGTTGAGTCAGACCAGTCTGTAGTCTGATATCCTATTTAGTTTTGGTAGATCTACTTGGATATGAGCTCTGTAGCTTAGTAGTATAGATTGTTTGGATTCTATAGAGCGAGTATCCCGGTATATATATTTGGGAAACTCTAGAAAATCCTATCCAAAATTTTGTCTGGATAGTTAGATTTATTTGTTTGAATGAATTGGTTGATATGATTGTAAACATATGATTAATATACGCTTATGTTTTTAAATTAAATGTTAAGATAGATTATTAAATTACCTTTGCTTTTAAAATTTCGGGGACGAAATTCTTTTAAGGGTGAGGAATATGATATCCCAGAAATTTGGTAACATAAATTTAATAATCTGTGTTAACAATTAAATTGATTTGATAATTGTTGATAATAAAATTTTGAATTGATCTAATAATCATCTTTTAATAAATATTTAAATTGGTTGATTTTATCTTTTAAAAGCAAATAAATTGTTTTCTATTTATAATATATATAATTGTATGTATTGTAAATTGATAAACTTTGATTTGGAATCTAGTAAATGAATTAATTTTCTAATTTTAATTTATATTTGGTAAATTGGAAATTTGATTTAAATTTAACTTTCCAAAGCAGTTCAATAAATGTAAATACTCAAGGTAAATCTTATTCGTTTTAAAATTTTATTTAATTAGCTTAAAAATGAAATCTAAATTAGATTAACATAAAAACTTTGTTTTATTTTCTTTTTAAAATATTGCTTGAAATTATATGTAAGAATTTAAAATACAAATTACAAATGATCTTAATTTATTGAGTAATAGAAGTAAATTACAATCTCTTTTATAAATTATTTAATATTGTTTAATTTGTTATTTTCAAATGATAATGATAATACTTAGTTCTTATGAACATAAATAAATTTTGTAAGAAATAGGAATTGTTATTTTTAAATTTAATAAGTGTTATATATGCATATATATAACTTGATTTTTAAATTGGAGTTTTATAATTTAATTTAAATTTGATTTCAATGTTTTGAAATTCAAAAGAATAAATACTTAAAAATATTTAAATAAGCTTATATTTATAAATTGTTTTGTTTCATTTCTCTTAAATAAAAAAGAAATTTATATATACATAAGAAATAATAAATTAAGATTTAAAAGTTTTTATAAACAATTTAAATTTAAATTAAAATACTTAAATTACATGTGTAAGTTTCTTAAGACTTATATGACATGTGTAAGGCTTAAATTAATCAAGTGACAAATGTTAAAAACTAAGAAACAAGTGTCCTAATTAATTTTTTTCATTTTCTTTTATTAAATCAAAAACTACTTATATAAACCTATTACTTCTCATTTTATCTTCTTTTCTATTCTGTTTTTTTCAAAACTTGATTAATCTTCAACTGTAAAAATCTACAAACTCCCTCTAACAAAAATCAAAGCCAGAAATCTGAAATCAAAAATCTGTTCAAACAAACCTATGAATTCCCTCAAAAATAAATCTTCTTCAAAACTGTTTGAATTTTCTTAAAAACTGAAGTGCAAATCAAAGATCAACCTGAAACTCTTTTCTTAAAATCTGGATATTAGAACCTGATCATCAATTCTGCATTTTCTTAACCTGAAATCAATTTGCAACATTCAATGACCTGCATGCAACAGCAATTACAATTCAAGCCTTCATTTTTTCTTCTTTTTGGAGGCATGCATACAAATGAAATCAGGGAGCAAGCAATGCAGAGAAAAAAAAAAGATTAAAGTTTTAAAAAGCAAGCTACAGTTTTAAAGAACTTCAGCAACTCAAAGTTTTTAAGTCAAAACACAATCCAGTTTCAAGCATTTTCAGAAATAGTGCTCTGCTCATAAAAATTCTGGTGAGTAACATTATTTTAAAAAACTTAAGTAAATATAGTTGCTTGAATTTTTTTCCTGTGATAATCATGTTTTGTGTGGATATATATGATGTAATTCCCTGTATATTTATGGATGTCTGAATGCATGTTATATTGTGATATGTCTCGCCTGTTCTAGAATTCCAGGTTAAAATTCATGATCAAAAATCATGATATCATAATCTAATCTATGTAAGGATTGAGATTTAAACAGGTATGGCTGTGAACATAAGTTAGAGTTTAAAACTTTATTTAATATTAAAAAAAGAGAAATCTCTGTAGTTGACTCTGGGAAACAAAAATATAACAGAACAAATTTTATGAAAGTAGTATTTTAATTTTCCAGATTCATTGATTAAAGCTTATAAACCGATTACATAAAAAAAGACATGAATTCTAAGACTAAAATTAGAATTTATAGTTTGAATATGATTAAGTATTTCTGGTTTAACCGAAAATGGTGTTTTAGGTTGGAACTGACAACCTAGGAGGTCGGGGTGGCCATTGTTTTCTCTGGTGATAGAGTGATGATCGAAGATTAAAGGAAAATTATTGGAAAATGGATTAATGCATTAAGGCAGTGTTGATTTGGGATTAAGGATTTTAACCCTAGTTTTCTCTATGGATCAGTAAATTGATCGCCGTGAACTCTAGAAGTGATCGAGTTCTCCCAGATTCGAATAGGTGGTAGATGGGGTGTGGAAGATTTGGTGGCCGGAGGTAGAACTTCTCTGGTGATCAGATTTTGGGGTTTGAAGCGAATTTCTGTTTCGACATATTTTTTCCAGTTTGGGCTTGACAGCTCGTTTTTTATTTTGGGCTTCTGCTGATTGCTTGATGGTCGGAAATGTGTTGGAGGATGGTCGCCGACTTGCGAGTGTCGTCGTGAGGGTTCGGAGTTGATGGAAGTAGTGGTGCAGGTGCACGGTGATCTTGGCGTGTCAGCTGATTGTTTTGGGGAAGAAGGGGTACTCGTGTTTGTATCGGGTTTATTCGTGATTTTCTCGAAGTTTGGGGTTGGTTGTCTCGAAGTAGTTGTTGATGTGGGCTCGGGTGAGTTAGATAGTTACGGGTTTATGTATTAAACCTGACGGTTTTAGTTTGAATGATTTCAAAATGAAATTGTTAACTCGAGTTTACTCGTTATTTTGGGTTTTGCTCGGGCTAGGTTAGGATTAGGTTCGAGTGAATTATGTGTTGCTCGAGCTAGTTTTGTTCAGGGTTGGAAAACTTGTTTTGTTTCCAAATTTAAACTGAATTTAAATTATTAAGCAAGAATTTAAAATGAGTTTTAAATCTAATTTTTAATTATAGATTCAAGTTAATTTGAATCTCAAGCTGGAAATGAATGAAGTTTTTAAATTCAAATTTGTTTAAATATACTTTAAAGGGATTATTGTTAAAAATGTTTTTGAAGAAATGTGAATTTAAATTGGAAATTTAAATATAAAGGAATGTTTTGTACAAAGTTTAAACTAATTCAAATCTGAATTTGAATCTTTGGTTTAAATTAAATTTAAGTCTTATAAATTTAAGTGTTTAACAAATTTGAATGATAAAGTAAAAATTTAAATGGTTTGAATTTAAAAAGGAATTTGTTTTAACTCTTGTAAAATTTCTTTTATAAGAGAAAGTATTCTTTATCTTGTGATTTTAAAGTTTTAAAATGGATTTTAAATTTTGTTGAAGATAAATTGAATGTCATTTTAAAACTTGAATTTAAAATGAAGATTGAAAATTAAATTTGGAGATGAATAATAATTTAACCGTAGATAAGAAAAGGTTTTAGTTTAAAGTTAAATTAGAAATTAATGATTTGTTATTCATTTAATTATTAGGGTAATTAAATGGATAATTAATTTATTTAATAAATTAATGAAATAGATAATTACTTAAGGTAATTAATGGTTTGAAACTTAAAGTTTAAAGATGAATTATTCTTAGAATAATTAACTTTTAATTTAAGAATCATTAATTAAATAAGTTTAGATTTTAATTAATGATTAGTAATTAATTAATCAAGTAATAAAGGATTAATTAAGTTACAGTTAACACTTAATTAATTAAATAATTATGGGTTAATTAATGGGTTATTAATAATTAATTAATTTGTAATCAATAATAATTAAAATATGTTAATTATTTTAGAAAAATAATTAATGAATTGTTAATAGTTAATGAAGGCTGTTAACTAAGGATTATTTAATAATTAATTAATGTGATTAATTTTTAATAATTAATTTAAAGATAATCAATATGTAAATTGTTAAGTATAATTACTTATGGAAGTAATTAAGGAATTAATTACTTGTTATAATTAATTGAGTTTAATTTGATTAGATTAAATTAATTAATTTAGTTTAATTAATTTAGAATGATCATTTGATGATTTGTGAAGTATAATTACTTAATGTAATTAAATGAAGAGAAATTACTAAGGAAAGTAATTAATGGGTAATTACTGGATGTAGTTAATTGAAGGTGATTTGATGATGGAAGTAATTTGAGTATAATTACTTTGTAAAATCAATCAAGGGATTAATTGGAGATAATTAATTAATGAGTAATTAATTTATTTTGTGAAGTAACTAAGGGTAGTTAATTACTGAATGGGGTTAATCAAGGGTGATTAACAATTATGGTTTAATAAAGATTAATTACTTAATGTAATTAATTTGAATAGAAAATGTAATTAGAGATCATTAATTATTATAATTAATGATGTAATTAAGAAAAGATTTATTTAGAAATAATTAATAAATATAGGGATTAATTAGTGTAATTAATTCAGGATTAATATAATTAATTATAGTTAATTAATTTATGAAGTAATTTAAGATTAATTACTATATTTGGTTAAGTATAATTAATTTGAGAAATTAATTAGCGCATAATTACTTAAATGTAATTAAAGGTTAATTAATCAGGGATGATTAATTAAAATGAATAATTAGTTGATAATTAATTAATTGATTGATAATTAATTAATATTGACGTAAGCAAATTTGGTGATGATGAAGTAATTAATTTAATTTACTTTAAATTAATTGAAAAGGATGTAATTAATTTAATTCATTTTAAACTAATTATATTTGGGGTGATTATTAATCATTGCTTGTATGGATGGATGATATTATTTGCCTTGAATGGTCTGAATCTCAGATATGAGATAAGTAATGTTGAGTGATATGGATGCATTGGTTGCATTGTGATGATGATTTGGATTACCTTTTGATAATGATAATATGGATTATCTGTTGTGATGATAATGTTGATTATCTATTGTGAATCTGTGAATTATCTATTTGTGTGTACATAGATAATTGAATTGTTTTAAACCTTTAAAGCAACTTGGCCTTAAAAGATACGCTTTGGATTTCGATGAGACTGGGATCAGGTTTCCATATTTGGATATCTGAAAACCACATCGATCCAAATTAACGATAGGTCGTGAATATCTTGTGAAGAATGAAGACTCGAGGTGTGAGGACTATTCGTCAGTATAACTCTGAGGGTGATTCCGAGATAAGTGCGACGAAGTAGTACTTTCAGATTCGAGATGAAGTTTCAGAGTGTTAGGGTTAATCGTTAACTCTGAGGGTGATTCCAAAATGGGTGTAACGGGATAATGCCTTCGGTTTCGTTTGAACTCGGACCGAACTTGTATAGATGGAATGCTTTCAGATAATCGTCATGTGGACGATGAGCATTCTAAGAGATGTGTTCTCTAAAAGTAATTGTAGCCTTAAGCCTCAACAACCGGGAATGGTTAAAACAGGGGAGAAGAAGCAAGGCTAAGTGGGTCATGCCCAAGTAGGACGAGATTTCCCCCTGTCTAGAAGTCCCTTTTTATTTTGGATGTGTGGCGGTTGGAACGTACGCCAACTGCGGGGTTATCTTGTTCGGGACAGTCCAGTAATTCTGGTCTTGTGTTGCAGGGGATTGGGAGTGATCCTCGGTACGTTGATCTAGGCCACGTACTGTGACGGACGGTACCCCGGTAGCCCTGCCGTTGATGGAATCCAAAATCCAATAAGTGCCAACGGTTTTGATTATATTACCAACTTTTGTGGCTAGTAGCTGGAATTTAATAAATGTAACAATTTCGGCTATTTCATATTTACTTGAAAACCCTAGACCTATTATAATATCACTGAATTTCCTATCAAATGTTTTGGTTAGCGTAAGGTAATTTTTTTTCCATGTTTATGTGTGGGAAGTCTTACGTGATACCTTTCTTTTCAAAGGTTTTTCAAAAGTTAAGCAACTTTAACCTGTTACTCACACCAGACCCATGTCTCACCCAGAGTTTATGTTCTGTTTTTCTTAAACTCTTGGGTACTCAAATTTTTACGAGTAGCCAAGGATTCAGGTTAGCTTTGACGAATTGTGGAGGAGTAATGGAGCAGGAGGCTTCTGCGTTGTAGATATATAGTTTCCGCTATGTGTTCTCTATGTTGGTATCTCTTGTTGTATTGTATTGAGTTGTAATAACTAGACAGGTGTTTATAATTGTCTAGTATGTGATGATATTCTGTGTAATTCTGATTAGTGTTGTATACTATGTAATATTTATGTTATTAATAAATTTATTCGTTTCACTGTTGAGATTCTGATGTTGTTTCTTCTTTCTTCTCTTTCTTTTCTCTTTTCTATCCCTTTCTTTCTTCAAGATGATGCGTCTTTCTGTGGAGAAAAAGTCGGGTCGGGTCGTCTTATTTGGTATCAGAGCGCTAGGTTGAGTGAATACCTAGGCTTTGAAGTGATTTCTTTCTTGAGAGAGTGTATTTGTAATTTTAAATATATATATATATATATATATGGAAGTGTATTTGTCGAGACTATAGATCTAATACCTTCTCGAGTGAGTTGTGTAGAGTGTAGAGATTTCATAGATCTCTGAAGGTAACCTGTAAAGGTTCAGAGTTCATCTTTGAGTCGGATGAGTAGAGTTTGGATCTGTCGGTTGGGCAGAAGAAAGTAATGGTATCTTGATACCTCAGGAATTTGTAGCTGTGTGATGAGACGCAGTGACTATGGACGTCTTCGAAGATTTTTCTTTGGAACAAGTTTAGGAAGTATATCTGCTTCGATGTTGTGACTGGGTTCAGCGGGATGTTTCTGTCTGGTTTGAGGTCCGGGTTTCTCGAAGATTTTTGGATTAGGAAGTCTTTGGCATCGGTGTCAGCAGTGAAGCTCGGAATGTTCTTTGCTAGCAAGAAAGTCTTATGGTTAACAGTTTTCTTTGGATATTGGACTGGTTGATCGCAAAAGTGACTTGCTCTAGTTTGAGTGTTCTCTTGAGTTATCAGAGGGTTGTCCGCATCCGGTGGTTGAATTTTCTTATCGACTGGATTCCAGGAGTGCTATGGGTAGTTTAGTAGAAGGTTGACTTCTAGAGGAGAGGTTTGGTGAAGCAGCTTGTGATCAGGTGGGATATCTGAGTTTTCTTTTATGGATCCGTTGAACCATATTTCTGAGATGTGTTGTCCAGTTTGTGCTCGAGTTTTTCTTCTACTTCAGATCAGAGTTTTGCAGCGGAAGCAGTTTGGGAGTGCTTTTGTTTTATCTTTTCCGGATATGAGAAGTAAGTTAGTCTTCTGATGTTTATGGAGTAGAGTTGGTGTTCATGGTTTTGGATTGATATTGAGGAGGTCATTGGGTTAGGTTGTTTTGGCCCAGTTTGTTTCTAGGGACATCAGCGAAGGTTGAGCTGATCGGGAGAGATGAAGGTAGTCCAGGATCGTCAGAAGTATTTTATGGATAAGATACGAAGGAATTTGGATTTTGGAGTCGAAGATTTGATTTTGGGTAAGTTTTCTTCGATCTAAGGAGCTTTAAGATTGGGTAAGACTGGGTAAGTCAGCTCCGAGATGTTTTGGATCTTTTCTATGTCCTTGTGAAGATTAGTGTTTGATTTTCAAGGTTGAATGGTCAGTTTGAATAACCGGGATTCGATGTGTTTCACGTATCTCTGAGGGAGTACGTGTATGATCTATCTCTGGTTGTGGAACCAGCAATTCAGGAGGATGTGATTGTTGAGCCAGACTTGTTTGTAGTCTGATATCCTGTTTAGTTTTGGTAGATCTTATTGGATAGGAGATCTATAGCTTAGTAGTATAGATTGTTTGGATTCTATAGAACGAGTATCCCGGTATATATATTTGGGAAACTCTAGAAAATCCTATCCAGATTTTTGTTTGGATAGTTAGATTTGTTTGTTTGAATGAATTGGTTGCTATGATTGTAAGCATATGATTAATATATGCTTGTGTTTTTAAAATTAAATCTTAAGATAGATTATTAAATTACCTTTGCTTTTAAAATTTCGCGGACGAAATTCTTTTAAGGGCGGAGGAATGTGATATCCTAGAAATTTGGCAATATAAATTTAATAATCTGTGTTAAAAATTAAATTGATTTGATAATTTTTGATAATAAAATTTTGAATTGATCTAATAATCATCTTTTAATAAATATTTAAATTGGTAGATTTTATCTTTTAAAAGCAAATATATTGTTTTCTATTTATAATATATATATATATATATAATTGTATATATTGTAAATTGATAAACTTTGATTTGGAATCTAGTAAATGAATTAATTTTCTAATTTTAATTTATATTTGGTAAATTGGAAATTTGATTTAAATTTAACATTTATCTTTCCAAAGCAATTCAATAAATATCTATATGGTTTGTAAATACTCAAGGTAAATCTTATTTGTTTTAGAATTTTATTTAATTAGCTTAAAAATGAAATCTAAATTAGATTAACATAAAAAATTTGTTTTATTTTCTTTTTAAAATATTGCTTGAAATTATATATAAGAATTTAAAATACAAATTACAAATGATCTTAATTTATTGAGTAATAGAAGTAAATTACAATCTCTTTTATGAATTATTTAATATTGTTTAGTTTGTTATTTTCAAATGATAATGATAATACTTAGTTCTTATGAACATAAATAAATTTTGTAAGAAATAGGAATTGTTGTTGTTAAATTTAAAGAGTTATATATGCATACATATATATAAATTGATTTTTATATCATGAAATTGTGGAAGCCAGGCATGCGACTAACTCGTGAATACTTTTCTACTCTACTAGTTTGGGTTAAATTGCCAGAATTGGATTATTTGGAACAGGGATGCTATCAGTCATATTTCTAGCAGTCTAGGCAAGTCCATAAAGATGGATACAATACTACTAAGGAAGTACAATTATAACAATACTACAAAGGAAGTACGATTACACTATGCTAGAGTATTGATAGAAGTTGATCGAAATTTCTCTTTTCCGAACAGTATTAAAGGATACAATCAAGATTGTGTAATTACGGAGATTAACATTTCATATGAATTCAGGCCTAGAGCATGTGAAATTTGCTCTATGTTTGGACATAATACAAAAGACTATAGACCCTCTTACACTAAAACTTGGAAAATTAAGCAACATAGTCCAAAAAGCCACCAGGATACAAATAATGTTCAATCATAATTGAAGGTTCATGGGAAGCCCACTTCTCCCCTTACACATGTGGATAATAAAATGAACACTCTGACAACTCTGAGACAAGAGCAATGGGCAAAGAAAAAACTGATGAGGAGGTTCACACTCCAAACACTTTTTCATGCCTATGTCCTGATGATCAGGAACCCACCATAGCCCCCAAACAAACTGCATCAATTCATAAACCAATCCAGAGCAACCTGAACAAAATCAATACGCTACAAAAGAATATGAGAATCAAACATTAAATGCTCACTCAGATAAATCGGAGGAGTTCTCAGTAGCTCTAGAGGTATTTGATGAACATCAATAATATGTAGAGGAAATTTCTAAAAATATGGATGAAATAGGTAAAAGTGATAATCATATAAAAATATTACCTACATGACAAAGACAAATGTGAAATATGTGGAGAAGCATGGGAGAA
The DNA here is from genome assembly GCA_030765085.1 of Allium cepa. Classification (NCBI taxonomy): domain Eukaryota; kingdom Viridiplantae; phylum Streptophyta; class Magnoliopsida; order Asparagales; family Amaryllidaceae; genus Allium; species Allium cepa. The sequence continues at coordinate 179,424,543 of CM060930.1, forward strand.
AACATCCTACTTCTAAGAACCCTTTTAAAACGCATACAAGGAGAACCAACACTATAAAATGAATGCTTGCTAATGGAATGTCCGAGGATTGAATAGATAACAAAATGTCATTTGTATTCAGTTTCCTCAAGTCTTAATAGCTTTCTCAGATTGCATTATGTGAGACAAACTACAAAATTACGGTATTCAGAAATTTATGAAAAAACTCCATTCAAAATGGAATTGCAACATAATAATGAAATAGGCACTAAAGGAAGGATCGTTGTCATCGTTGATAGTATTATTTCGAGTACTTCTATCTTAGACATTTCTTATCAACATATTACTACTGTTTTGACTAATTTGGGGGATTTTAGTGCACATGTACTTTTGTTTATGCTAGTAACACCTATTCAGAGAGGGAGAAGTTGTGGGATGCCTTAAGTCTCAATACTTCTTCAATTTACATGCCTTGGATTGTCTTTGGGGACTTTAATAATTCTTTGAACCTTAAAGATAAGAAAGAAAGACTTCATATACCATTTTCTTATCTTACCGACTTTAAAAATTGCTTATTATAATGTGATCTAATGGAATGTAATGTATAGGGATGCAAATTTACATTGAGGAAAAAGGGGATGACGAGCAATATTGATATAGTATTGGTTAATCAAGACTTTATGCAACCGTTGCTAAATGTTTCTGCTATTGCTCTGCCATCAAATCTAAGTGATCACGCACTTATTTTGTTTTCATTTGTAGAAATCAAGAAGGAAAAAAAATCCCCTTTTAGGTATGTAATCACTTGGTGTAGTATGCAGGGCTATTTAAACTGTGTGCAGGAAGGGCTCAAAGCTGTTACTTGGGATGATCACACTCATAATTTCATGACTAAACTCAAGCAAGTCAAGTGTAATCTTAAATAATGGAGTAGAGAAATAAGCAAATAAGATGGAGTTCAAAATCTACAGAATGGCTACATAAGACTATTATAAGTAATATGAGATATAAAAGTTGTATAACAATAAAACTTATATAATATGAATGTAAAAATTAAAGTCGGAACATCAAACAAACCCTAAATGTCCTTAAGAAATAAATACATACGTAAGTGTGCATATATCATGATGTTCGATGTGTTTGACCCTTGAATACGAAGGTATTTCATGAGAAATACATTATTCCATAAGTCAATATCGCTCGATATAATATACAAAAGATAGTGAATCTAAAATTGTCCTCCACTATATATGTATGTATGCATGTATGTAAATTACTTGCATATTCCTTACTTGTTGAGCAAACTGAAGCTATGCATGTTATGTGAGTATTATTAATATACTGAATAGACAAGGTAAGATAACTATATATATTTATTGAGCAAACTCAAGGTATATATACTATACTTAGGCCATCGCCGTATGCTAGGTACGAGTTAATAATTTCATTTTGATTTGTTGAGCAAACTCAAGGACGAAGTAAAATTAAGACAAGGTAGGACTTGCATACGATACAACTGATAAGGAGTTATCCATCATTTGTGGGGCTATGACTTGTTGAGAAAACGCAAGGTCAAGTCCTAAAATAGACGAGTCATAACCCCCACTAGTGAAGTCGAAAGACTTTTATGTTTCATCTTAGGGTTTAGAGAAACATAAAAGAATAATGAGAGCCTTATTATAAAAATAAAATGATAACATTTTACCTTTTTAATATTGTAAAAGAATATGCTATATAATGTTATAATAATCTATATTGATAAATTTGTGCATTTAATACGATTGGTAAAATATTTACCGATTAAGATATAAAAATGAACTATTGAAAATTAATAAGTTAAAAAACATAAACTTCTAATAAACTCTTATTGCGTGTTAAAGTTTCGACACCCATGCAAGCGCCTGATTTTACAACTACTAAATACGTTTTAAATTGTTCTCTTATGTATCTATTTGGTCGAGATCGTGTATAGCATTCTATGAATTCCAAACTCAATACATGGCTATGGATATTTGATCCATTTAAAATCACATAAAAATGTTATATGATGAAAAGTTACAGGACGTGTATGATATTTCGATGAAATTAGTTCATCCAAAATAAGCACATAAACTGTACCATGAGATCGAGTATTTAATTTGATTGGTTACAATAAAGATCGTATGTGCAACATAACACTAGACCAAAACTACAAGATAGATCTAAAAACTCGATCACTAAATTGTCGGTTTGATCGGTTTACGCAAAATGCAACATATTTGATGTCGTTAAATGTTAAGGATGATCGAGTGCACTTTTGTAAAGTGTTCGTTATGATTTCCAGTAAGGTTTTCTTTTAAATGGTTTGACTATTTCGAAAGGAAAACAAATGTATAAGATTAGATGTGACTTAAGTTATAGTTGAGATAAAGAGAGTTAATAGTCACTTCTTTTTTATTAAAGAACACTGAAATGAGAAATGTAATAATAATTATTGTTTTTTATGAGATTTTTTTTCTATTTCAAGGTATTTGATCAAAGAACTCTCCGTTGTAAACTACTTATGGTATATGAAATAAATAGTCTACATTAAGTGCATGATGGAACTCCAAATTTAGTCCACTATTATGGTAATGTCGAAAATAGTAGAAGCATGTCATATAACACTTATTGATTGCATCAAATTATGAAAATTGCTTTCGTAAATATACCAAAAATTATTTATGAAATAATGACTATGTTTCGATTTCGAATGAAAAATAGACAAAATTATATTTCACTTTGAATAGTATGAATATTTGTTATGAAAAAAAAGTATAATGTTACATTTGTTTTAAAAAAAGTGATGCATTGGAAAAATATTGCGGTATCTAAAGTTATTTTGGAATTATAAACTAAGCCATTATTTTGAGAAATAAATTTTATTATATAATTATGAATCATATGTTACTAGTTAATTATATCTCAAACAATCAAGGGCTTTGCACCATTTAGTATGAGCATCATAAGAGTTGATGGCCTCTTCAGATTGATACATATAGATGTATATAATCGTATAACTATTACCAAAATGCTTTCACATATTTCCTCATATTCATCGATGAGTTATAACAAACATGGGCATGTGTACTTGATACGCATGTATAAGTGTATGATAAGCTCACAGAATACAAAACAGAAGTAAATAAAATAATTTGCGACAAAAATGATTTGATTTGACCGAATATGTGAGTATATTAGAAATAGTTATGTCTGTACCTAATATAAATAAAGATTTAGTCTCAAAGGTCACTTCTCCCTACAATACATATCGATATATTAATAAGGAGTAATCAAACTTTGTTGGATAAAGCACGATTAACGATGAGTAAAGTTGAGTTAAACTCTTTCTGTAAGATGTGTACTTAATGTAGCGCATAAGGTTAAAATTAGTATCATCTAAAAATAGTTTATAAAACCATAGGAGGTAAGGGTTTATAAGAAACCCTTATGTATCGTAGGCCAAGGAGTTGGTATATTGTGAGAGTCGAAAAGTCACACGCAATAATTATAGTAAGGGATCTTGTATGAATCGTCCCAAGATTGGAAACGATGGTTGTTAGATAACTAATTTATGTTGTGAATATAGATACATTGTGAATTAATGTAAAATCATTTTTATATAAGGCAATTCATAAAATGCTTATGAATGCCCATTTCATTGCACTGAGAAGCAATTGTTGTTCCAAGAAATACCAACTTCTAGTGAAGGAATTTCTTTAAGAAATTATTAATATAAACTATAAAACAAAGCTGTATATGATCCAATGATAAAATTGATTATAAGCGATGAAATGAAATTGATCGAACCTAAATGAACACAAATACATTAGAACGTCTAATGAGTATTTTTGTACATTAAAGAGAAACCGTGAGTTTCTAGTCAATGTAAAAAATAAAAATCCTCGGTTGTTTAGTTAAACGGTTAAGAGTGGTGACTTTATGATATGGTACAATGCGCCAATCCGAAATAGACTCCAAGTGCATTATCAAAATATGATTTTGATAGTTGTATCCAAAAGGATATGATCCATTGGCTGTAAATGTGTCCATAAGAGAAAGGCTAATGCAGTTGGAATATAGTGATGCACATTGATAAGAATAATACTGTGAATTTCAATTGTTGAAATTAATGTAATGATTCACCATTTGAAGTTGGTTTGGATTTTACTCACTGAATTATTGCATGGTATGACTTTATGTTGTGGTACGTATGTGTTAAAAAAATTCATAAATAATGATTTAGAGTACAACTGATAACACATGATAACCAAAGTGTCTCAAATTGGTTGGATTTTACTCACTGAATTATTGCATGGTATGACTTTATGTTGTGGTAGATATGTGTTAAAAAAATTCATAAATAATGATTTATAGTACAACTGATAACACATGATAACCAAAGTGTCTCAAATTCAGTGCGAGCGATATTGAGTTTGTGGGTGTTTAGATATATTCAAGAACAAATACGAAAGTGTCGTTCGACAAGCATCAGTATTGAACAAATGTTTTGATAGAAATATTAAATAGTTTGATTATCAATTAAAATGTAAGGGAAGCGTGTTCTCATAAGAAAGAAAGTTGAAAGGTATATAAATATTTCTAACCGTAAATAAACAACACATTGCTAATTGTTAGCTATGTGCTTATGCTAAAATTAGCTTTAATTTTTTAATACTAAACATTGGATTTGTAAATAATGTCTTTTATAGTAAGTAGAAAATATATTGGGAATGTCTCAAACGATATGCAAGGACACCTTATTAAAATGTTTAATTGGAACATGTAAGATGAGTTTCTCATGCATTGGCAATATGAATTATCATACATGTTATGTAGTCTACAATATCGTGTATTGTTTGTGTATATGTTACATGTAGCAAGTATTAAATCCAAACTGATATCACTAAATGGTTGTTTGAGGTGTTCTTGTGTATTTATGAAATACTAGAGAATTATTTACAGAAACAACGAACTACTTATTAAGGAGTGTTCAGACTCAAAATTTCATAAGTGATATTGTGTATAATATATCAATAATAAATTAAATTTAAAAATATTTAATTTGGAAATACTCCAAATGAAATACTGTGGCTGATTAATTGAAAAAGGCTAAATACATCTTCTTGTATAGTGCCATGATAAAAGCAATGTATATAAATATAAATGCACAAATTTATAACTGAGCCGAGGGTGATTGCAAATGTTGAGAATCCTATAACATTTTTATATTATAATAATGTCACAATATAGTTCATAACATAAGTTAGTGCTTACTGGAAATCTAGAGACATATGCTTCGTACATGATTAAAATAGTTTATCAGTGTCGGAGAGAGTTGATTGATAGAGTAAATAATTGAAAAAATAATAGCATGCCTGTTTACGAGGGATTAACCTAATTGGTTTTAAGGAAACCGATTGAAGAAGTTGAAATAAGATTCCATAATTGACCCTAAATGCAAGTTGAAGATTGATAGAGTTAGGCGTAGGTTGCGATGACCCGCCTTTTTCGAACAACTTAAACTGACAATAAACCATCCTTGTCCAACTTAAACCATTCAAATTAGACAGATTATCAATTTGGGGTTTTTGAATAAAATAAACACAGAATAATACAGAATCTCATAATGGAAATAAATAATATGCACAATAGTTCATGAAGTTACTTAAACAATATACATCAGTGTTTCAGACTTTAATCACACAATACTAGAGATACATGAGAGTTTACTGACACAAGCCAAAATGAAATAGATAACTAATAATGGATAGAGCGGAGCCTTCGACCAAGTCTTCGACTTCCAAAATAAGCACTGCTCATACACTACAATACTCAGGCTGACCCGAGCATAATGTAAAACAATATACTTGAGTCGGGACTAGAAGTTCTCATGTAAGTAGTCCTACTCAAGTGAAAATGTACAAGTGACTCAAGAGGTCTTACGGGATTTTTCATCTCTTAAGGATCCGTCAAACTATTTATATATACAATAGAATACATTATATATGTAGGGTCTATCGGTAATATAAATTATCAAAATAGCATTAAGGCTTTACATTGATCCCCCTTAACACATTTTTAAGCATTGTCGTACAGTTTGCATATAAAACACCAGTAAACCGTTGGTGGATAGGGATGCGCTATGATATGACAACACTAAATAAGAATCGCAGTGCTCTCGCAAAGGGATAAAAGTATGACAAGGCACGTGAGGCAATGCCCAAAGTAGGGTACTACCAGTTTACCCTTCCTGGCTGGTGGTAACGCATCATAGCGATAGCCGCCCACCGCATCCAACATATCCATAATTGAAGGGTGATCTCTAACAACAACCGAAATAAGGATACCCTTCCTGGCTGGTGGTAACGCATCATAGCGATTTCTACCCGCCGCATCCAACACTCCCATAATTGAAGGGTGATCACCAACAACAACCGAAATAAGGATAATCTTATGAAGAAGTGCGTCCGCTCAGGGTAGCTAACCCACTTGGCAAGTACAGCTCCTGTTTTAGTCATTTCAAATTGGTACAAGTGCGAGGTTAATCCATCATCGTTCTCTTTCTTTAAATACATAAAACGTACGCAAAATCCAACCGCTTCGCTCTGGATCATCACTCCACGTACACAGTTTTTAAAGTGGTTTCGGTATCGACATAGAGTATGCCCATATTCGACCTCGTTCTCTTTAACAAACGTCATCTTTCACACTGATTGGATATTTTATTAAATAAAATATCTCTTATTTTCAAATAACATATCCTCATTTGACTATAACAAATTAGGATCTAAAATCAAAAGATTCAACTTTTAACAAATATTTCATTTTTACAAAATTAGCCAAATTGCGTTACTATTCAGATTCACAAAGTTAATTAAGTCTTTAAATACAAAAAATTTATTATTAAATATTCAATTTAATTAAACTTTAGAATTAATTTACTTAATTACTTAATTTAACACTTTAATCAAACTTTATTTCAAAACAATTCAGTTCAATCTTTATATTTTAATTCAATATCTTTTTAATTTAATTAAATATTTGATTAAAATTTAATTACATATAAAATATTAACGAATTTCATTAAATTTCAAATAATCAACTCAACGAGTTTAAATATCATTAATCTTCAACATAAACATTTTAATTCAATTTAAAAATTTAAAACAATTCAACTGATATTTCATTTTAAAATCTAAATCCACATAATAAATTTCCAAAATTAAATATTAACTTCAATGTAAAATCTAAATTCCAAATTCACGTTAAATTTCCAAATTATTTCTTAATTTCAAATTTAAATATTAAATATACAAAATAAATATCATTTGACCAATCGATGTTTATTATTTAATTTTCTATCCAAGGCCAAGTGATTTAAATTTGGGTATTTATCATTTCAACCCGTATCCCGGTTCAAAATTTTAGTGTCCAAATCAATCCATATAGCAACAATATAAGGTGACAATGTATCAATAAATCAATCAGCATCCAACATTCGAAATCTCCATAGTTAATGGGTTTCACATGCAATTTGGGATCCCAATAAATCATATATCACAGCATCGACTATCCATGGTTATCATTTCCAATATCAATCATAACTGCAATATGAATTTCTAGTCATGAGTTTAAAATCACTCACTTTCGTGGATTTGGAAAACAAGAGTGGCGGTACGGATCCGGATACGTGTACACGTACTAGAGCGATGTTATGCCACCGTGAACGGGTTTAGGTACTCGGGTTCGGATTGGTAATGCAGGTTGCGGGTTTTGGGTGGGAATGAGGCCTAGGCAGAGTGGAAAATGGCTTTGTGCGAAGGTGGTGTGCGATTGGTGAGCGGGTGTTCGGTCGTGTGCAGTGGCGATGGGCTGGACTGGGTAGGGCTGCTGGTGGCTCGGGGAGGCTAGGTGGTCTTTGGGTAGGTGGCGTTCGGGGGAGGAAGGTCCAGGCTATGGTCGAGAAGTGATGCGAGAGTTTCAACTGGGTTCGGTAGGTATGCGGCTGGAGGAGGAGGCTTCTGGTGAAGTGGCCGCTGGCAGCAGGTTCAGGTTGTGGAGGTGAAGCCTAAAAAGCTGGGTTGGCTGCCATGGAGGGTTGCGGAGCAGGGTGTGGTGAGGCTGGACTGGGGTGGTGTTCGGGCTGAAAGAGCTTCGGTAAGTCCGGACCAGGTAAGGTGAAGGTAGATGGAGTGGGGTTTGGTGGAAGTGAGTGGCTGGCTGGGGTTGATGCAGGGGTTGGCTGCGGCTGAGGTGGCTGGGTGCGGGCGGAACAACTTCGGGCAAGGGGAGGGCATGTGGGAGGATGCGGGCGGTGAGACTGAGGTGGCTTCGGTGCTGGGCGATGTGGCTTCGGGCGAGGGGAGCTGGGCAGAGGTTAGTGGCAGGGATGTCAATGGCGGGCGGAGGAAGTTCGGCCGGGTGCAGGTCTGGCCGTGTGAGGCAGAGGGTAAGAGGCGGAGCAGGTTTGGTAGGGGTGGGGGATAAGGTAGGATAAAGGAAGGAGGTTACGTTGGATTATATAAAGCCTGTATATAATTTTTTCTCAACCAATTGCTAACAGAGAAGAAGAGAAGGCACATATATATATAGAAGGAAGATGCATGACAGAAATTAAATGCAGCATTTCATTATTTTGGCTGCTCGGTCAAGGGATGTCTGTGAAAAGAATTTGGACTGCTAAAGGATTTGAGGCAATTATGATTGCAGGGCACGACACGGACCATTATCTTGATCATCTTGCGTATTGCAACGAAAGCTAAAATACGAAAATAAATATACCGTGGAGATCAACACGACGAGGGAAATCCAACGAAGTATTCAAATCACTGTTTCTATATTCATAGCAAATTTCATATGTCATCACTTTTACCGCTTCGAAATTAAACGACAGCGGCTATTCTTGATAATGAAGCTACTAAGGTCAGAGTTGAACGGAATGAACTTTGACTTTTTTATCGGAAAATTCTCTAGATCATTTCAATGTGAAAATATTCATACTTTAAAATTTGATAACTGACACTAAAAATTGTGATGATCGAGTTTCGAACAAATTTTGACGCAAAATAAATTTCTTTGGTATCATTTCAATGGACACATTTCAAATATTCAGTTTTCGTTGTCAATTTTTTTTAAATAAATTTTATTTCAAAATCTTCAGTAAATTCTTATTCAAATGTTGAAAAATCCAGGTCGTTACAGTCTTTCCCACTCAATATTTTTCGTCCTTGAAAAGAGCAAAATAAGAGAACATAAAGATAAATAGAAAGATGGAAATAGATTCGGACAAGGACTACATACCCAGTATTAGCAATTCAGGATTTGAGGAACGGATACTCTCTTCCGTTTCCTAAGTACAATCTCGATCATCTTTGCTCCACTGAACCTTGACGAGATTTACAACCTTCCTTCTAATCTGCTTCGTGTTTCTGCCTACTATGCGAAGCGGCTTTCTCTCAATAGTCAGATTGAGCTCAACATCCATTTCTTGAAACAAAGCAGGATGGACAACCAAGGATGGATCGTGCACATATCTTCGTAGGTGTGAAACATGAAACATATTATGCACCCCTGATAGCTTTTCTGGCAAGTCAACTCTCTATGCCAAAGTATCAACCCTTTCTAAGATGTGGAAAGGACCAACAAATCTAGAAGCGAGCTTTCCTTTCCTTCCAAATCGGATAACGTTCTTCAAAGGCGAATATTTGAGAAATACTTGATCTTCAAATGAAAATTCCAAATCTCTTCTCCTTCTATCCGCATATTTCTTATGCCAATCCTAAGCAGTTCTCATTTTCTTTCTGATTTCTTCGAATTTCTCAAAAGCTTCCAAAATCATTTGGGACCAAGAACAAGTCAATTTTCCGATTCAATCCAAAAAGATAGAGATTTAGATGGCCGTCCGTAAAGAGCTTCGAACAGTGCCATCTCAATACACGCTTGATAGCTATTATTTTAGGCTAATTCAACGAGATGGAGATGTTCTTTCCACGATCGTCCAAAGTCTAAAACACAAGCTCGAAGAAGATCTACTAAAATCTGATTTACTCTTTCAGTTTGACCATCCATCTAAGGATAATAAGCCATTCTCAGATTTAATTGAGTATGAAGAATCTCTTGAAAAGCTTTTCAGAAATTGCTAGTGAAGACAGGGTTCCGATGACATATAATGCTGGACGGACACCATGAAAGCGAACAATTTATTTCATATAAAGCTCAACTAAACTCAAGGCAGTTCGAGTAGCCTTCAAAGGAACAAAGTGAGCATACTTTTCCAATCTAACGATAATAACCCAAATGCTCTCATTATCTTTTCTAGTCCTCGGTAGCCCATCAATAAAATCCATAGAAATTTGATCATACTTCCACTTCGAAATCTCAAGTGGCTACAATAATCCTGCAGTCTTCTGATGGTCGGGCTTTGACTTCCCGGCAAGTGGCACATCTACTAACGTGAATAGAAATATCTCGCTTCATTCCACTCCACCAATAAACTTTTTCATGTTTTAATACATCTTTATACTCTAGGATGAATGGAAAGTCTGGATTGGTGATTTTCTCTAAGCACTTCTTTCCTCAAACTTTCCACATTTGGAACAAAAATTCTATTATTAATTCTTAGAATTCCATTCCTATCGATTTGTGTGCCCCATTCACCTTGAGTATTCTTCTTCTTACCAAGAACATTTTCCTTTATTTCCTAAGCATCGGGTTCTCATCCAGCTTAGTGGCTATGCGTTCCACAAGAGTTGTAGAAGCAACAAGTTGATATAACATGGCTTTGCTCCTACTCAGAGCTCGGCCACAACATTAGCCTTTCGGGGAGTATAGTTGATGTCAAGGTCATACGATGTTAAGAATTCGAGCCATCTAACTTGTCCCTGGTTCAGATCCTTCTCGGTAAAGATATACTTCAGCAATTTGAGGTCCGCTAAGAGTTCAATTTTTTTTCCAAGAATGTCATGCCTCCATAACTTCAAAGCAAAGACAACGGCGAGCAATTCAAGATCATGAGCTGCATAATTTACCACATGGTGCTTCAACTGATGACCAGCATAGGCAATAACTTTACCATGTTGCATCAAAACAACACTCAATTCTTCACGACAAGCATCCGTATAAATAGTTAACCCTTCACTTCCATCTGGAGTAGTGAGAATAGGCGCTGAGGTTAGCCTGCGCTTTAGTTCATCAAATGGTGCCTTACACTTCTCATTCCAAACAAACTTGACATTCTTTCTAGTCAAAGCTGTGTGTGGTGAAGAAATTCTAGCGAAGTTCTCGATAAATCTCGTGTAGTAACCAGCTAAACCTAGGAAGCTGTGAACATCTATAGGAGTTTTAGGAGTTTCCCAATCATTGATTACGGCGATCTTAGCTGGATCGATCGAAATTTCATTCTTCGAAACCATGTGCCCAAGAAATCTAACTTCTTCTCTCCAAAAATAACATTTAAAGAACTTAGCTTTCAATTGATGACTTCTCGAAGTTTCAAGGACAAATTTATGGCATTCCTCATGCTCCTTCTCAGTCTTAGAAAAGACTAGAATATCGTTAACAAAAACTAGAACAAATTTGCTCAAAACCTCCCGTAATACTCTATTCATGAGGTCAACAAAGTAAGCCGAGGCATTAGTTATGGCCAAAGGCATAACTAACCATTCATAGAAACTGTCTTCTATTCATAAAGCGGTTTTTGGAATGCTATCTTCCGCAATCCTAAGCCGATGGAAACCCGAAGCAAGGTCTAGTTGATAAAATACCTTTGCTCCATGCAGCTGATCAAACATGTCATTGATACGAGGCATCGAATATTCATTCTTGTGGGTAAGCATATTCAGCTCTCTATAATCTACGCACATCCTTAGAGAACCGTAAGATTTAGTGACAAATACCATAGTCACACCCCATTCTGAATGGCTACGACGAATCATACCTTTGGAGAATAAATCTTTGATTTGGATTCTTAATTCCGCTTTCTCTTTAGGCGACATTCTTCTTGGAGCAACTACGACGGGCCTAGCTCCAAGAATAAGATCAATGCGAAATTCAATTTCGCGCCGAGGTGGTAAAGAAGTTACTTCTCCGAAGACATCGGGGAAGTGTTAGACGTTCGGAGTAGTGCTAAGATCACTAACATGGGAATCAGGAGAAAAGATAAAACTTCCGAAAAAATCTTGAGGCAGTTGACATTTGATTACCAGGGGTTCACCCTTATCGCTAAATAGAGAAACTGTTCGAGCTTTACAGGAAATAACTGCATCGAACTTCCTTAACCAATTTCCACCTAATAATATATCGAATGCTTTGAAACCTAAGACATAAAAATCCCCAGTGAAATGGTGTCTGCCATCCTTAAGGAGTTTCACTCCTTTACATATCATCCTAAGGTTTGCGGGTCCACCGATGGGATTTGATACACATAAGGATTTAGATGCACGTTCGGGTTTTAAAATATGCTCAAATTTGTCACATAAATCAATCGACATAAAACTATGAGACGCACTGGTGTCAAATAAAAAACGAACATGTAAATCATGCAATGAAAAAGTACCCTGAAGTGTACCTTTGTCGTCTTCTATCCTAGGAGTAGAAGTAGTCACTGCGAAAACTCCTGGAGGGGTTCCTTTTCTCTGGGCGGGACAATCCCCCTTGAAGTGGCTAGGCTGCAAGCAAATGTGGCAAAGATCTTGCCTGGTCATCTGAACTGGTGGGATAGATGCTCCTGCAGAAACCGGGCAACTGTTGGCATAATGACCTTTCTGATTGCACTTGAAGAAAGTGATAGAAGAGATATCAATGGGCTTTCTCTGAGAATGTCCAATCTCGCTCATGTTCTGCCAATTCTTCTTCGGCTGGCGAAAGTCGGAATTTCACTTCTTGGGATTGTTGGAAGCTGCTGAAGGAGCTATGGAGTGAACAATCGATGTTCCCTTCGAACTCGAGTTTTCATATCTGAGGGCCACAACCATAAGACTAGTGAAAGTGCCATGAACACGGGTAGTCAAACGATCGTAATACTCTGGACGAGCGCCGGCTATGAACTTTTCATTCTTCTTAAGCGGAGTATCAATCAGACGTGGTCCAACTTGGATAGCTCGTTAAATTTCCTTTCATACTCCAAAAATGACATGCTTCCCTGCTTAAGGTCCATAAAGTTACGATATAACAGAAATTTTCCAGCTTCAGGCATCCACTGGGTCATGAATACTTTCTTGAACTGCGCCCAAGTAATGTTTGCTTCCTCGGTGCGGGTGGTAACAGATCCCACCAATCATGAGCAGCATCTTGCAACTGCTAAGCGGCCAATTGATGCTGCTGGGCATCAGAAATTTCTAGTCCCGTAACGATTCTTTCCAACCTTTTAAGCCACCACTGAGCTTCAATGATACCTTTGGACCATGAGAATTTGGTACCCCTAACCTGTGCGTACTGTGACGACCCAACTTCCTACGCCCAGGAAGACGTATCGTCATGCAGAAAGAAAGGGGTGAGAAAATAGTAAAGATAGAGAAGAAAGAACAACAATATCAGAATCTCACAGCGGAACAAATAAATTATATTAATCACATAAGAGGATACATAATATACAACATCATCAGAGTTATACAGATAATACATCACATACTAGGTAGTTATAGACACATGTCTAGTTAATACAACTCGATACAACTCAAACAAATAACTCAAAGATACCAACACAGCGGAACTATTTATATCTACAACGCTGAAGCCTCCTGCTCCATTGCTCCTCCAGAATTCGTCAAAGCCAACCTGAATCCCTTGGCTACTCGTAAAAATTTGAGTACCCGAGAGTTTAGGAAAAATAGAAATAAACTCCGGGTCAGACATGGGTCTGGTGTGAGTAACAGGTTAAAGTTGCTTAATTTTGAAAACCTTTGAAACAAAAGGTATCACGTAAGACTCCCCACACATAAACATGGGTAAGTTTTTACCTTACGCTAACCAAAACGTTTGATAGGAAATTTAGTGATATTATAATAGGTCTAGGGTTTTCAAGTAAATAGAAAATAGAGAAATTGTTACATTCATTAAATTCCAGCTACTAGCCACAAAAGTGGGTAATACAATCAAATCCGATGGCACTAATTGGATTTTGGGTTCCATATAATGGCAGGGCTACTGGGGTACCTCCCGTCACAGTACGTGGCCTAGATCAACGTACCGAGGATCACTCCCGACCCCCTACAACACAAGGCCGGAACCATTCCTTACTGAACAGTCCCGAACAAGATAACTCGGGCAGTTGTTGCAATCAACCGCCCGCACAGCCGAAAAATAAAGGGACATCTAGACAGGGGTATATCTCATCCTGCTTGGGCATGACCCACCTAATCTTGCTGCACCTCCCCTGTTTTAGCCATTCCCGATTGATAAGGCTTGAGGTCACGATTACCTTTAGAGAATACATTTTTTAGAATGCTCATCGCCGACCTGACGATGTTTTGAAAGCATTCAATCCATACAAGTTCGTTCCGGGTTCGAATGAAACCGAAGACATTATCTCATTACACTCATTTTGGAATCACCCTCAGAGTTAACGACAATAACCCTTGCACTATGAAACTTCATCTTCACTTTAGATTCACGACCTATCGTTAATTTGGATCGATGTGGTTTTCGGATGTCCAAATATGGAAACCCGATCCCGGTCTCATCGAAATCCAAAACGTATCTTTTAAGGCCAAGTTGTCTATTTAGTCTTAACAGTTCAATTCAATATTATCAATATACACACAGATAGATAATTCACATTTCATAATAGATAATCACATTATCATCATAAATAGATAATTAATATTATCATCCCAATCAGATAATAAATATCATCATACTTAAACCAAGCATCCATATCACATAGATATTACTCGTCTCATATCTGAGATCACAATCAATCAATGAAATATCAATATCATTCATCCAAAGCAATGATTTATTATCCACAATCTATAATTAATTTAAAATGAATTAAATTAATTACTTCTATCTTTAAAGAATTTAAAGTAAATTAAATTAATTACTTCATCTATAAATTCTGCTCATACAACCATTAATTAATTATAAATCAAATTAGTTAATCATTCTCTAATTACAATCAGTAATTTGGTCTTTAATTAATTTCTCAAATGAATTATTCTAAATCATTCATAGTAATTAACATTTAATTATTTCATTTGTTAATTAAATACAATTAATTACATTTATCATTAATTAAGTACATTAATTAATCACCTCATTATTAATTATTCCTTAATTAAACAATTCTTAATTACATCATTAATTATATTAATTAATGATCTCTAATTTATATTTAAATTAAATTACTTTATTTAAATTAGTTACATTAAGTGATTAATCTTTAATTAAACACAATTATTAATCACCCTTGAATTAATAACAGACCAGTAATTAACTACCCTTAATCACTTATATTGATAAATTAATTATTCCATAATTAATTATCTCCATTATCCAAATTACTTCATTTACAAATCATCTTGTATTAATTACATCAAGTAATTATCACTTAATTACTTCCTTAAGTAATTATGCTCCATTAATTACACTTAGTAATTACACTTATCAAATTGTCAAATGATTTCTTAAATTAATTAAACTAAATTAATTAACTTAAATGAATCATATCATCTAAATTTATGACAATAAGTAATTCATCTCTTAATTACTTTTATCAAGTAATTACATTTAACAATTTACAAAAGATTATCTAATTAATCTAATTAATTATCAAAATTTATCACATTAATTGATTAATTAATAATCCTTAGTTAATTATCTTCATTAACTAATAACATTTCTTAATTTACTTCTTAATTAATCTCTAATTATAAATTAATCTAAATTATTAATTTATAAATTAAATACATAAGTCATTCCTTAATTAACTTATTCATTTAATCATTTAAATACCTTAATTATTCCTAAGATTATTTATTTCTTTATTAATGACTTCATTAGTATTAAAGTGTATTAGAACATTACATTTTAAATTTAAATTCAAATTCCATTTTGAATTTAAAATTCAAAATGATTATTTATTTAAACAATAACCAAATTTAAATTCAATTTATAATCTTTTAAATAAATGTAAATAACATTTATTACTTACACATGAAACTTATATAAGAAAAGCCTTTAAATTAAACTACTTAACTTTTAGTTAAAAATTTAGCTTTTAAATTACATTGTATTTTTAACTTGCAAATTCAAGCTAAACAATTTATTTAACTTCCATTCAAAATCCTTTTATAAAAGAATTCTCTCAAAATCAAGTTAAATATTTATTTGAAACAAATTTACTTTTCAAAACTATTTTATTTGAACTTATTTTTAAAACATTCATATTTAGAAACTGATTTAAATTTTCAGATTTGAATTCAAAGTAAACTTCAATCCATCAATTTATCTTTGATTCAAAACTTTGATTTAAACTTCCTTTTAAAAACTTGAATCAAAAACTTGAATTTCAACTCCAAATCCATTTTAAAACCTTAAGATTCAAATGTTTATTTGAATCTATACTTTAAATTTTTGAATTTAAATAACAGTTTAAATTCTGTTTTCAAACTTTAAATTAATTTAAAATCTGAAAACCTGTCAGGTTTTTAAACCTGAAAACCCACCTTTAAACATTTTAAACTTTAATATCATTTCAAATTTGAATTCAAAAATAAACTTGAATTCAAACTTCAAACTGGATTTAAGCTTTGTTTATATCTAGTTGACAAATTTAAGTTCATTTGAATTTGTTTTTTAAAAAAAAGTTCTACTGCCAGGTTCTACAAAAGCCTGGAACTAACACTGACTCGACTTGAACTATAAATGCTTCGAGTATTCCCTCCCTCTGCTTTGAGTCTCATACTCGAGTGACCCGAGTACTTCCCGAGTCAAAATACCCTGCACCCAACAAAAATTACTCAGCACTTCAATGGGCACGGTGCACGTGCATCGTGGCTCCAGCCACCTCCGGCCACCCACAAGAAGTTCAACACGACGCTGACCAACACCAGACACGATCATGACCACCTAAAGACATCACGGCAACTCGAATCGAAATCGAGTTCGAAACTCAAACCTGGAAACTCGACATGGCCTATCACCCAAAACCTGTCAACGTGCCGTTCACCCAACCTCGGCCATCTGAACACGCGAAACTTGGGCCATGAACTCGTCCTCGACCAAGCTACCACCTCCCGAGATCTCGTGCAACTCGATGCACGGTGGAAGTCGCGGTGATCAAAAGTTCGACCACCATAAGAATTAGGGTTACCCACTAAAATCGTACGCTGCTGCCACCACGTCCAGCTGCAGCGCCTTCCACCATTTTTCCCCGACACTCCGATCACTCGTCCATCACCACAGAGAACCCCGAGCACTCCGGTCCACTTGATCACCAGAAATGGACAATAACCCATATATTGATGAACCCAGAACCTCACCTGATCCTCTTTACTAAAAATAGTGATTTTGTTTTCAAAAATCAAGTTTTAGTCTTAGCATTCGATTCATATACCAGAATCCATGAATTATAATAATTGAGTTTTAACTTATTTTAGTTTTCTATAGTTGTTTTATATTTTCCAAAACTAATACAAACTGTTTTACCCTTAAACAATTTTTAAATTCTAGTCTCTGTTAATACAAGCATTTTATGTTCAAACTTATGCCTTGTTAAAGCTTGAATTAAGAACAAAATGAAATTTTGATGAGGATTTTAAACCTGGGACTAAAGTCAGATAGAAACTGTAACATCCCGAAAATTTTGAATTTAAAATTTAGTAATATATTTTAAACTCTTTGAAATAAAAAAATTGAAAAGTAGTAAAGGAATAAAATATGAACAAAGTTAGTATTTTAGTTAAAACTTTTAAAAGAAATAAAAAGAAAATTGTTAATGTAAGTTATGATAAAATTTTAAAATTTAAATCGCATCATAAACAAATAAACAAATAATCCTATGAATAATTAAACAAGTAAACAACTAAACAAACAAACAAATAAACAAACAAATAGTTAAATAAAAGAATAAACAAATAAATAAATGAACAAATAAACAAGCAAGTTAACAAAACAGTAAGAAAAAAAAAACATAACATGCTTAAATTAACAATGTAACTAAACAACTTGCAAAAAGAAAATGTACAAACCAGTAAACTAAAAGGGGTAAGCAAAAGAAATAAAATAAAGTAAAACAAACTCTTACATTATTAAAATATAAAACAAATCAAATAGCATGCTGAAAATATACAAGCATGAAACACTACATACTTTCATTAAATGCAAGCATCTACAAAGAACATACCTGCATTCAATGCTTTACTTCCAGCATGTTTAACCTGTACTTGTTTTAATAAACTTCAGTAAAAAAAAAAAATCTGTTATAAAGGAACATCAATGGCCTTAGTTATTTCATTCCACAAACTTCTGCAACCTGGAAAAAAAAAAAGATAAAACATCATATTTCATAAAGTCCAAAGGCATTCAGGTGATTAAAAACAGAAAGTAAAAAGAAGTTAAAAACCAAACCAGGGAAGAAGGAGCAAACCTGCAGTTAAAAAGAGACAAAGTATTCTCTGTTTCTATATTATTCAAGTGAGTAAATATGATTTTGTTAAGGATTTTAAGTTGTTTAAACTAGTTCAAACTTCATATTTAATCTGTTTTCATGTACTTCAGTAGGTAGATGATTTTAGTATGCTCTGTTCTCTGAAAAGTTGTTACAGACTTCATCTTTCTGTTCAACCATTTAAACCATTTTGTTTAAAAAAAATTTTTTCTCAACTAAACCAGTTGTTAAACTTAAAAAAAATAAGATGTTTAAAGGTGATTTAAAACCCTCTGTATCAAGCATCACTGTAACTTTTGTTCTACAGGTTTTAAGTTGAAATTTGACAAAAATAAAAAGGTGTGAAACATTGATTCAAGATTTTAATCTGAATCTATATTTCAATTCATGAGTTTTAAAACAAAAATTTGAATTTTTAGTTAAATTTTCTCAGAGGGATTTGTATATGAACAAAAAATTGTTTTTTTCGAATTCTAGAAGAACGAATCAATTAAAAATCCTAAAAATTTGATTGAAGCATGCTGAAACAGTTAGGATCTGGGGAAAATTATCAAGTTATTTTTCGATTGCGTGAATTTGGAGTTTGAGATAAAATTAGGGTTTTAAACTCGAAAACATACGATCTGGAATTGTGGTCGCCGCTCCGCCTATAGGCAACCGGACCTCGTCGCACCGGTGCCAGTAGTGGCGTCACACATCAGAGGAGCTCGGGTGAAATTTTCATGGCCTCTGGTGGCCAGAGGAGGTGGCGTGGCTTCGATTTCTAGCGGTGAGGGTAGGTTCGATTTCGAACTGAATACTCGATTTTGTTCGAGTGTTGTTGGCATCGAAATGGTTGTTGCTGTTGAATGTTGGGGTAACGCGTGACTTGCTGGAGGTGTGGGTGTTCACCAGAACGGCGGCGAACCACCGTGCATGTGCACGGTGGTGATGGTGTCAGTGTTTTGAGCATCAGGGGAAGTAACGACTTGGAACTCGAGTTGGAACTCGAGAAATTAGGTAATGTACTTCGGTGTTCTCGCGTTCCAAAAGATGTGGATCTGGGTTTTAAAACTTAGCTTTAAAAAGAAAAAGAAAAAAAGAAAGAGAGACAGGAAGAAGAAAGGAGATTGGGACGAGGGGAAGACACGAGAGAAGCAACGGGGAAGTGACGAGAATAACCCGCGTTTGGCTCGGGGAAAGCACTTGATTTACCCGGGTTGTTCGAAAAATGGGTTAAGCCCAATCAACTTGTAAATCAAATGTTTAAGTTTAAAACCCAAATCTATTTAAAATGGTGAACTAGTATTAACAACTCTCTGTTTTGAGATAAGAACTTACTTTCAAGTTCAATTAATTTAATAAATATTTAATCACGTTTAAAAATCTAATTAATACTTCAAGAGAAAATTTCAGATAGATATTTAAGTTAATTAAGTTTTTGTAATAGTAATAAATTGATTTCAAAATAAGAAGATTTCTAATATTAATTCGAGTAAATAACAAATTGTTTTGGAAAGCATCCAAGAATGATTTAAATTAATAATTATAATTAACTAATTAATTCAGGATTTAGGTCGTAGTTGAAGATTGATTTATTTAACAATTAAATATCTAGTTAATTCGATAATTCCAGTAAATCGATTTATAATTGACAGTTAATTAAAATGATAAATTAAGGAATCAATTTATCAAGTTAATTAAGATTAATTAATTTATCACTAAGAATATTAAATCAATTGATTTAAAATAATCAATAAAGATAATTATTTGGGTAAACTATTAAATCATATTCACTTTGGATTGTAAATAATTAACCATTGCTATGCACGATATTGATTTTTGTTGTGATTGTGGCACTGTATTTTGCACTATGACTGTGATTTGTTCTGTAGTGATATGAAAACCCTGTTGCCGTAAAACGGCAATTTAAATTTCAATGCGACAGGGAGTCGGATTTCTGTTTGTTATCCGAAACCCACATCGAACCTGTGAATATTTGTGAATGACATCCACATGTTTTGAAATTTGACACCCACTATTCGAATTAGCCGGGAAAGGACCTTTGTGTCGTATAACCCATTTCGAATATGTGATTCGACGTTATGGATAGCATTTGAAGACCGGTGTTGAAGACCGGGTATTTGCGAGAGCGATAGGACGACCTGTCGATTGACTCTGCACCGAGTTGCTCCGGTATAGAGTTCTCCATATGTGATGGTGAATCCGATCAGGATTGTAAATATCCGGATTGCAAGGACTTCTTTGGAAGTGCCTTCGGTTCTGTTCGAGCCCGGAACAGACTTGTATGGATAGTATGTCTGACATTACAAGTTGAGATATAAAGCAGATTTCATTCAAATATATTTCTGTTGGTGGCGGAGAATTTATTCTTTAAGCTTAACACCCTTCTCTGAGACGTACGAGCTCAGAGGTTATATAGTTGAAGTTATCAGCGATATATTCCCAATTTGGTAATGTGACATGCTGAGTGTTGCTGAAATGATCATTGTGTTGATTTTTGGGATAGGATCGTTTATTTGATCGTCTATCTTAGTGATCATTGTGTTGATCATTTGTTGACCCAAAGCACGGCTTTTGTATAAAGTGTGTTTTTGTGGACGTGACTTCGTCGGACCTCACACCCCGAAATGGTCAAAACAGGAAAGATGCAGCAAGGTTATTGGGGGTAGCACCCCTTAGGGTATGTACATTTCCTTCTGGATAGAAGTGGTATCATGGTATGGAGCCCAGATACTTAACTTATGTGGATATCGCAGATATATATATATGATTTTGTGATTTGTTGCTGGGGCCCCGGTTAAAGGTTGGTTACGACCGGGAGATGGCATACTCGTGTCAGTAGTTACCCAGTTAGGGGTAACCCGGCCTTGTGTTGGCAGAGATCCGGTTTGGTTCTCGGGGATGTCCATCCAGAGGCATTCTCATGTGGCAATGGGAAGTTCCTTGGCCTGACCATTTGTTGGAAATCCAATTTCCAATACGAAACCCTGTACGGTTTTAGTTGTAGAACCTGCCAT
This sequence comes from Allium cepa, assembly GCA_030765085.1. NCBI lineage: Eukaryota > Viridiplantae > Streptophyta > Magnoliopsida > Asparagales > Amaryllidaceae > Allium > Allium cepa. Next base: position 179,446,170 of record CM060930.1, read on the forward strand.
TTACTTATGGTGGTCACCACTGTTTAGATGGTAGCTATAGTAGGCATAGTTCGAAATGTCTATGCTGGCTAAGATTTATATTCCACTTTCGAAATGATTTACTTCACTATGCACTAGTAATAATATCAAAGAATTCTTTCCTCGTATCAAGCATATTTAACTGTCATAAGAAGAAATCTCCTCCAATTCTGCGTTTGCATTGTGTGTGTGGCGGGAGGTCTTATGGTAGTTCCATTTTTAAAAGCATTCCGAAAATTCTTTTGTAAATCTTGTTATTTAAATACAACTATTTTGTTTACTCATACCAGTCCCATGACTGATCCGGAGTTTATTGTTTTCTTTCCTAAACTCTGGGTGCCCATTATTTTCACACGGGCAGCCTAGTAGCAGGTTTCTATACTTTGGAGTAGCAGTATTTTGAGCTCTTATCTTGGAGCTATCTTAGGAGCTTTTGGAGATTACAGGTGTTAACTTTTGGGAGTTCGTTATCATCTCTCATTTGAGAACTTTTGGATATATGTTCACTGTTGTATTATCATGATGTTGTATTTGGAGTTGTAGTGTATGTATTAAGTACTCTGTTGCAGTATGGATATTATGTTGATGTTGTAACAGTGATGTTATTTAAGATATTGATTCTGTTCCGCTGTTTTATATACATCAAATTGTTGTTATAAGCTCCGGCGATGCGAATTTGATGTCGTTTATTGGACATCGAGTTTGGGTCGTCACAAAGTGGTATCAGAGCTGTTGGTTGAGTAAAAACTTTAGCTACGGAGTATAACACATTAGATGGCTCATTAGAGATAGGGTGAAGTATACCCTAGAATGAGTATAATAAAAATTGAAACTTTAAAATTTTCTTAGTCTGTTATTTTTACTGCTGATATTCCTTAAGATATTTCGTCTGCATATCTAAATCAATTTTCTTACTAATCTCAGATAGTGAAAATGAGTGGACGCAGAGGAAGAGTGAGGGGTCAAGGCAATGCTGCAGTACCAAATCAAATTCCCGCAGCCGCAGAAGCAGTAATAGAAATTCAGCAGCAGCCGGACTTGGCTGAATTATATAAGAAGTTTGAAAAGCTTGGTGGAAAACCATTTATTGGCAAAGAGTCAATTATTGACGCTCAAGCTTGGGTAAGATCGTGTGAAAAGATTTTTAAAGGACTAAAATTGCAGGATGAGCAGAAAAGACTTATAGCTTCTTGGCAACTCCAAGGAGAAGCTTCAGCTTGGTGGGAAACCATCATTGTAGATGAACCCGAGGAAGAATTCACTTGGGATCGTTTTAAAGAAGTGTTTGAGAAACGTTACATGCCATCAGCGGGTGTTTCTAGAATGTATCAGGAATTTCTGGATTTGAAACAAGGAAGTTTGTCGTTTGAAGAATATTTGAATAAATTCAGTGAACTATCTCGGTTTGGTCCGGAATTGCTAAATACACCTCTGAAGAAAAACGAAAGGTTTATCCGAGGAATGAACCAGAAATATCATGGAAGAATGACGGGTCATGTTAAAGAATCTTTCTCAGATTTAGTAGATATGGGTTACAGGTACGCTACTCTTGATATACAGGAAGCGACTGTGGAGAAAGGTAATTCAGGTAGTCAGAATTATAAAAAGCGTAAATTCGGAGGCAAGAAACCTTGGCAAGGCAATGAGAAGAAGAGGAATATTCAGGGAAGCGCAGCAGAAAATGTCACTTGTTACAACTGCAAAGAGAAAGGCCACTATTCAAGTCACTGTCCAAAACCGAAGAGACCAGCTAGAGAATGTTACAATTGTCATAAACCGGGACATTTAGTTAAAGATTGCCCAGTGATGAGGCCAGCGCAGGTAGCAAAAGTCTATGCAATAAAGGAGGACCCCTCATCTTCAAAAGCTGACAAAGGGAAAAGTGTTTTGGAAGGTAACCTTACTATTAATAATAGAACTGTTAGAGCTTTATTTGATACGGGAGCTTCACATAGCTTTATTTCCCAACAAACCGTAAATGAACTAGGACTTGAAACTAAATTTGCTGACGATCTTATTTGCGTGAAAAATCCGGTTGGAGGTCCCGCAAATCTTAGTTCATATTGTAAGAGAGTTCCTATTTCATATGCTAGCTATAAATTTCCTATCAACCTGTATGTCCTCGAATTTGATGAATTTGAAATCTTACTCGGTATGAACTGGTTAACGAGATACGATGCTATATTGGAGTGTAGTAATCGGACAGTTTTAATCAAAACAAGCCTTGGAAATTTTATTGAAATCTCTTGTGAGAATCCAAGTCCAAGGAGTGACAGATTGATATATACTTTGGGAAATCTTGAACCCACTTTGCAGTCTATACCTGTTGTTCGGGATTTTTCCGACGTATTCGAAGAAGTGAAATCTTTACCTCCTCATCGAGAAATAGAATTCCGAATTGATCTTGTACCTAATACTCGTCCTGTTGTTCACGCAAGTCGCAGGATGGCACCCAGGGAAAAGATTGAATTGGTTCATCAAACTAATGAGCTACTAGCAAAAGGATTAATTCGACCCAGTGTTTCTGAATGGGGCTCAGCCGTCGTATTTGTTGCCAAATCAGACGGATCCTTGAGATTGTGTGTAGATTACCGCGATCTAAATAAACAAACTCTCAAGAATAAATTTCCACTGCCCAGGATTGATGATTTATTTGATCAGTTGCACGGCGCTCGTTTCTTTTCAAAAATGGATCTAGCCCAAGGATTCCATCAATTACGAATCGCCGAAGATTGTGTACATCTGACCGCTTTCAGAGGTCCTAATATGTTCTATGAATGGTTAGTTATGCCTTTCGGACTAACCAATGCTCCAGCTTATTTCGTAGATCTCATGACTCGTGTGTTTCGGGAAGTTTTAAATAAATTTGTGCTTGTATTCATTGATGACATCTTAATTTTTTCCAAAACTAAAGATGAGCATGCCGAGCATCTTAGAATTGTCTTGGAAATTTTGAGGAGAAATGTTCTATATGCGAAATTTTCCAAATGCCATTTCTGGGTCAATGAAGTCAAATTCCTTGGCCATATTGTTAATGAAGAAGGAATTTCAGTAGATCCTAGCAAAATTTCCGCTATTCTTGATTGGAAACAACCCACTACTCCAAAAGAAGTTCGAAGCTTTTTGGGTTTAGCAGGCTATTACCGGAAATTCGTTCAAGATTTTTCTAAGTTGGCTAGCCCATTGACTAAGCTAACAATGAAAGGTGTAGAATTTGATTGGACTTCAAAATGTGAGGAAGCTTTTCAAGAGTTGAAAAAGAGATTAACCACTGCTCCTGTTCTCACTATTGTTAACGGGAACCAAGGCTTATCTGTCTATACTGATGCAAGTGGTGAAGGGGTAGGTGCAGTATTAATGAAAAATGGAAAGGTAGTTGCCTACGTGGGTAGACAATTACGTCCGCATGAGAAGAACTACCCAACGCACGATTTGGAACTTTTGGCTGTTGTTTTCGCTTTGAAAATATGGCGACATTATCTTCTGGGTGAAAAATTCGAATTATTCACCGATCATAAAAACTTGAAATATCTTTTCTCCCAGAAGGATCTGAATCTGCGACAACAACGTTGGTTGGAATTTCTGGCATCTTATGACTTGGATATTCTGTATACACCCGGAAAGGCCAATGTAGTTGCAGACGCTTTGAGCAGAAGTTATGCTGTTCTTGCTTATCTTGTTATCACTCCTACTCTTCTCAAAAGGATTGCAAGACGGCAGAAAGAAGATGAGTTTCTTCGAGGAATCCATAAAAGAATATGCCAGGGTGAAGGCACTAGTTTTGAGATGGATAATAGAGGAGTAATAAGATTAAAAGGCAGGATTTGTGTCCCTGACATTCCAGAATTGAAACGAGAAGTATTGGACGAATGCCACAAGTCCAAATTCAGCATCCATCCCGGAGTCAACAAAATGTATCGAGATGTTAAAAGAACATTCTGGTGGAAAACAATGAAGAGAGACATATCTATTTATGTGAGTCGATGTGCTACTTGTCAGCAGATCAAGAGCGACCAAAGGAAAGTGGCCGGTTTACTTCAACCTTTGGAAGTACCGAAATGGAAGTGGGATCAGGTATCGATGGATTTCATCGATGGATTGCCTCGTACCAAGAAAGGCAATGAAGCGATTTGGGTTATTGTAGATCGTTTAACCAAAAATGCTCATTTCATTCCAGTTAAATCTACTCGTACTGCGGCAAGCTTGGCAGGTATTTATATAAAGGAAATTGTTCGCCTCCATGGTATTCCCAGCAGTATAGTGAGTGATCGTGATCCGATCTTCACTTGTAGATTTTGGGAAGCATTTCAAGACGCTTTAGGAACGAAATTAAATTTCAGTACTGCTTACCATCCGCAATCTGATGGACAGACTGAGAGGGTTAACCGAGTTTTAGAAGACCTACTGCGTGCTTGTGTTCATGATTTTGGTGGTTCTTGGGAGGACCATTTGCATCTGGTTGAATTCTCATATAATAACAGCTATCAAGCCAGTTTAGAAATGGCTCCTTTCGAAGCTTTATATGGTCGTCCGTGTCGATCACCTACATGTTGGATCGAATCAGGTGATAGACTTGTTCTTGGACCAGATATGATAAAAGAAGCCACTGAGAAGGTAGAATTTATTCGAAAGAAGTTATTAACTGCCCAAAGTCGTCAGAAGAGCTATTATGACCGTCGAAGGAGAAATTTGGAATTTCAAGTTGGAGATTCTGTATTTCTGAAAGTATCTCCGATGCGGGGAGTGTTGAGATTTGGGAAAACTGGAAAGTTAGCACCGCGTTATATTGGTCCTTTTCCTATTCTGGAAAGGATTGGTTCTCTAGCATATAGAGTGCAGTTACCCAACTGGTTATCTGGCGTACATGATGTGTTCCATATTTCTAATCTTCGGAAATATGTGCATGATCCAGATGATATTATTGAAGAAGCTGCTCAGCAGGATCTTGAAATCACTCCCAACTTGGCAGTTAGAAGGGAACCGATGAAAATTGTTGATCGTGATGAGAAGCGATTGAGGAATAAAATTGTGAAATTGGTCAAAGTTAAATGGAGTGGCGATCCAAAGGACTGTACTTGGGAGACTGAAGAGAATATGAAGAAATCATATCCCAAATGCAGAATTGACATCTCGACTTAAATCTGTAAGTCATTTCCTTATTTCTGAATTCGTATATTCTTTGTTTAAGTTTCTCTCTCTTTCAATTTCGAGGACGAAATATTCTTAAGGAGGGGATACTGTAACATCCCGAAAATTTTGAATTTAAAATTTAGTAATATATTTTAAACTCTTTGAAATAAAAAAATTGAAAAGTAGTAAAGGAATAAAATATGAACAAAGTTAGTATTTTAGTTAAAACTTTTAAAAGAAATAAAAAGAAAATTGTTAATGTAAGTTATGATAAAATTTTAAAATTTAAATCGCATCATAAACAAATAAACAAATAATCCTATGAATAATTAAACAAGTAAACAACTAAACAAACAAACAAATAAACAAACAAATAGTTAAATAAAAGAATAAACAAATAAATAAATGAACAAATAAACAAGCAAGTTAACAAAACAGTAAGAAAAAAAAAACATAACATGCTTAAATTAACAATGTAACTAAACAACTTGCAAAAAGAAAATGTACAAACCAGTAAACTAAAAGGGGTAAGCAAAAGAAATAAAATAAAGTAAAACAAACTCTTACATTATTAAAATATAAAACAAATCAAATAGCATGCTGAAAATATACAAGCATGAAACACTACATACTTTCATTAAATGCAAGCATCTACAAAGAACATACCTGCATTCAATGCTTTACTTCCAGCATGTTTAACCTGTACTTGTTTTAATAAACTTCAGTAAAAAAAAAATCTGTTATAAAGGAACATCAATGGCCTTAGTTATTTCATTCCACAAACTTCTGCAACCTGAAAAAAAAAAAGATAAAACATCATATTTCATAAAGTCCAAAGGCATTCAGGTGATTAAAAACAGAAAGTAAAAAGAAGTTAAAAACCAAACCAGGGAAGAAGGAGCAAACCTGCAGTTAAAAAGAGACAAAGTATTCTCTGTTTCTATATTATTCAAGTGAGTAAATATGATTTTGTTAAGGATTTTAAGTTGTTTAAACTAGTTCAAACTTCATATTTAATCTGTTTTCATGTACTTCGGTAGGTAGATGATTTTAGTATGCTCTGTTCTCTGAAAAGTTGTTACAGACTTCATCTTTCTGTTCAACCATTTAAACCATTTTGTTTAAAAAAAAAATTTTCTCAACTAAACCAGTTGTTAAACTTAAAAAAAATAAGATGTTTAAAGGTGATTTAAAACCCTCTGTATCAAGCATCACTGTAACTTTTGTTCTACAGGTTTTAAGTTGAAATTTGACAAAAATAAAAAGGTGTGAAACATTGATTCAAGATTTTAATCTGAATCTATATTTCAATTCATGAGTTTTAAAACAAAAATTTGAATTTTTAGTTAAATTTTCTCAGAGGGATTTGTATATGAACAAAAAATTGTTTTTTTCGAATTCTAGAAGAACGAATCAATTAAAAATCCTAAAAATTTGATTGAAGCATGCTGAAACAGTTAGGATCTGGGGAAAATTATCAAGTTATTTTTCGATTGCGTGAATTTGGAGTTTGAGATAAAATTAGGGTTTTAAACTCGAAAACATACGATCTGGAATTGTGGTCGCCGCTCCGCCTATAGGCAACCGGACCTCGTCGCACCGGTGCCAGTAGTGGCGTCACACATCAGAGGAGCTCGGGTGAAATTTTCATGGCCTCTGGTGGCCAGAGGAGGTGGCGTGGCTTCGATTTCTAGCGGTGAGGGTAGGTTCGATTTCGAACTGAATACTCGATTTTGTTCGAGTGTTGTTGGCATCGAAATGGTTGTTGCTGTTGAATGTTGGGGTAACGCGTGACTTGCTGGAGGTGTGGGTGTTCACCAGAACGGCGGCGAACCACCGTGCATGTGCACGGTGGTGATGGTGTCAGTGTTTTGAGCATCAGGGGAAGTAACGACTTGGAACTCGAGTTGGAACTCGAGAAATTAGGTAATGTACTTCGGTGTTCTCGCGTTCCAAAAGATGTGGATCTGGGTTTTAAAACTTAGCTTTAAAAAGAAAAAGAAAAAAAGAAAGAGAGACAGGAAGAAGAAAGGAGATTGGGACGAGGGGAAGACACGAGAGAAGCAACGGGGAAGTGACGAGAATAACCCGCGTTTGGCTCGGGGAAAGCACTTGATTTACCCGGGTTGTTCGAAAAATGGGTTAAGCCCAATCAACTTGTAAATCAAATGTTTAAGTTTAAAACCCAAATCTATTTAAAATGGTGAACTAGTATTAACAACTCTCTGTTTTGAGATAAGAACTTACTTTCAAGTTCAATTAATTTAATAAATATTTAATCACGTTTAAAAATCTAATTAATACTTCAAGAGAAAATTTCAGATAGATATTTAAGTTAATTAAGTTTTTGTAATAGTAATAAATTGATTTCAAAATAAGAAGATTTCTAATATTAATTCGAGTAAATAACAAATTGTTTTGGAAAGCATCCAAGAATGATTTAAATTAATAATTATAATTAACTAATTAATTCAGGATTTAGGTCGTAGTTGAAGATTGATTTATTTAACAATTAAATATCTAGTTAATTCGATAATTCCAGTAAATCGATTTATAATTGACAGTTAATTAAAATGATAAATTAAGGAATCAATTTATCAAGTTAATTAAGATTAATTAATTTATCACTAAGAATATTAAATCAATTGATTTAAAATAATCAATAAAGATAATTATTTGGGTAAACTATTAAATCATATTCACTTTGGATTGTAAATAATTAACCATTGCTATGCACGATATTGATTTTTGTTGTGATTGTGGCACTGTATTTTGCACTATGACTGTGATTTGTTCTGTAGTGATATGAAAACCCTGTTGCCGTAAAACGGCAATTTAAATTTCAATGCGACAGGGAGTCGGATTTCTGTTTGTTATCCGAAACCCACATCGAACCTGTGAATATTTGTGAATGACATCCACATGTTTTGAAATTTGACACCCACTATTCGAATTAGCCGGGAAAGGACCTTTGTGTCGTATAACCCATTTCGAATATGTGATTCGACGTTATGGATAGCATTTGAAGACCGGTGTTGAAGACCGGGTATTTGCGAGAGCGATAGGACGACCTGTCGATTGACTCTGCACCGAGTTGCTCCGGTATAGAGTTCTCCATATGTGATGGTGAATCCGATCAGGATTGTAAATATCCGGATTGCAAGGACTTCTTTGGAAGTGCCTTCGGTTCTGTTCGAGCCCGGAACAGACTTGTATGGATAGTATGTCTGACATTACAAGTTGAGATATAAAGCAGATTTCATTCAAATATATTTCTGTTGGTGGCGGAGAATTTATTCTTTAAGCTTAACACCCTTCTCTGAGACGTACGAGCTCAGAGGTTATATAGTTGAAGTTATCAGCGATATATTCCCAATTTGGTAATGTGACATGCTGAGTGTTGCTGAAATGATCATTGTGTTGATTTTTGGGATAGGATCGTTTATTTGATCGTCTATCTTAGTGATCATTGTGTTGATCATTTGTTGACCCAAAGCACGGCTTTTGTATAAAGTGTGTTTTTGTGGACGTGACTTCGTCGGACCTCACACCCCGAAATGGTCAAAACAGGAAAGATGCAGCAAGGTTATTGGGGGTAGCACCCCTTAGGGTATGTACATTTCCTTCTGGATAGAAGTGGTATCATGGTATGGAGCCCAGATACTTAACTTATGTGGATATCGCAGATATATATATATGATTTTGTGATTTGTTGCTGGGGCCCCGGTTAAAGGTTGGTTACGACCGGGAGATGGCATACTCGTGTCAGTAGTTACCCAGTTAGGGGTAACCCGGCCTTGTGTTGGCAGAGATCCGGTTTGGTTCTCGGGGATGTCCATCCAGAGGCATTCTCATGTGGCAATGGGAAGTTCCTTGGCCTGACCATTTGTTGGAAATCCAATTTCCAATACGAAACCCTGTACGGTTTTAGTTGTAGAACCTGCCATTTACTTATGGTGGTCACCACTGTTTAGATGGTAGCTATAGTAGGCATAGTTCGAAATGTCTATGCTGGCTAAGATTTATATTCTACTTTCGAAATGATTTACTTCACTATGCACTAGTAATAATATCAAAGAATTCTTTCCTCGTATCAAGCATATTTAACTGTCATAAGAAGAAATCTCCTCCAATTCTGCGTTTGCATTGTGTGTGTGGCGGGAGGTCTTATGGTAGTTCCATTTTTAAAAGCATTCCGAAAATTCTTTTGTAAATCTTGTTATTTAAATACAACTATTTTGTTTACTCATACCAGTCCCATGACTGATCCGGAGTTTATTGTTTTCTTTCCTAAACTCTGGGTGCCCATTATTTTCACACGGGCAGCCTAGTAGCAGGTTTCTATACTTTGGAGTAGCAGTATTTTGAGCTCTTATCTTGGAGCTATCTTAGGAGCTTTTGGAGATTACAGGTGTTAACTTTTGGGAGTTCGTTATCATCTCTCATTTGAGAACTTTTGGATATATGTTCACTGTTGTATTATCATGATGTTGTATTTGGAGTTGTAGTGTATGTATTAAGTACTCTGTTGCAGTATGGATATTATGTTGATGTTGTAACAGTGATGTTATTTAAGATATTGATTCTGTTCCGCTGTTTTATATACATCAAATTGTTGTTATAAGCTCCGGCGATGCGAATTTGATGTCGTTTATTGGACATCGAGTTTGGGTCGTCACAAAGTGGTATCAGAGCTGTTGGTTGAGTAAAAACTTTAGCTACGGAGTATAACACATTAGATGGCTCATTAGAGATAGGGTGAAGTATACCCTAGAATGAGTATAATAAAAATTGAAACTTTAAAATTTTCTTAGTCTGTTATTTTTACTGCTGATATTCCTTAAGATATTTCGTCTGCATATCTAAATCAATTTTCTTACTAATCTCAGATAGTGAAAATGAGTGGACGCAGAGGAAGAGTGAGGGGTCAAGGCAATGCTGCAGTACCAAATCAAATTCCCGCAGCCGCAGAAGCAGTAATAGAAATTCAGCAGCAGCCGGACTTGGCTGAATTATATAAGAAGTTTGAAAAGCTTGGTGGAAAACCATTTATTGGCAAAGAGTCAATTATTGACGCTCAAGCTTGGGTAAGATCGTGTGAAAAGATTTTTAAAGGACTAAAATTGCAGGATGAGCAGAAAAGACTTATAGCTTCTTGGCAACTCCAAGGAGAAGCTTCAGCTTGGTGGGAAACCATCATTGTAGATGAACCCGAGGAAGAATTCACTTGGGATCGTTTTAAAGAAGTGTTTGAGAAACGTTACATGCCATCAGCGGGTGTTTCTAGAATGTATCAGGAATTTCTGGATTTGAAACAAGGAAGTTTGTCGTTTGAAGAATATTTGAATAAATTCAGTGAACTATCTCGGTTTGGTCCGGAATTGCTAAATACACCTCTGAAGAAAAACGAAAGGTTTATCCGAGGAATGAACCAGAAATATCATGGAAGAATGACGGGTCATGTTAAAGAATCTTTCTCAGATTTAGTAGATATGGGTTACAGGTACGCTACTCTTGATATACAGGAAGCGACTGTGGAGAAAGGTAATTCAGGTAGTCAGAATTATAAAAAGCGTAAATTCGGAGGCAAGAAACCTTGGCAAGGCAATGAGAAGAAGAGGAATATTCAGGGAAGCGCAGCAGAAAATGTCACTTGTTACAACTGCAAAGAGAAAGGCCACTATTCAAGTCACTGTCCAAAACCGAAGAGACCAGCTAGAGAATGTTACAATTGTCATAAACCGGGACATTTAGTTAAAGATTGCCCAGTGATGAGGCCAGCGCAGGTAGCAAAAGTCTATGCAATAAAGGAGGACCCCTCATCTTCAAAAGCTGACAAAGGGAAAAGTGTTTTGGAAGGTAACCTTACTATTAATAATAGAACTGTTAGAGCTTTATTTGATACGGGAGCTTCACATAGCTTTATTTCCCAACAAACCGTAAATGAACTAGGACTTGAAACTAAATTTGCTGACGATCTTATTTGCGTGAAAAATCCGGTTGGAGGTCCCGCAAATCTTAGTTCATATTGTAAGAGAGTTCCTATTTCATATGCTAGCTATAAATTTCCTATCAACCTGTATGTCCTCGAATTTGATGAATTTGAAATCTTACTCGGTATGAACTGGTTAACGAGATACGATGCTATATTGGAGTGTAGTAATCGGACAGTTTTAATCAAAACAAGCCTTGGAAATTTTATTGAAATCTCTTGTGAGAATCCAAGTCCAAGGAGTGACAGATTGATATATACTTTGGGAAATCTTGAACCCACTTTGCAGTCTATACCTGTTGTTCGGGATTTTTCCGACGTATTCGAAGAAGTGAAATCTTTACCTCCTCATCGAGAAATAGAATTCCGAATTGATCTTGTACCTAATACTCGTCCTGTTGTTCACGCAAGTCGCAGGATGGCACCCAGGGAAAAGATTGAATTGGTTCATCAAACTAATGAGCTACTAGCAAAAGGATTAATTCGACCCAGTGTTTCTGAATGGGGCTCAGCCGTCGTATTTGTTGCCAAATCAGACGGATCCTTGAGATTGTGTGTAGATTACCGCGATCTAAATAAACAAACTCTCAAGAATAAATTTCCACTGCCCAGGATTGATGATTTATTTGATCAGTTGCACGGCGCTCGTTTCTTTTCAAAAATGGATCTAGCCCAAGGATTCCATCAATTACGAATCGCCGAAGATTGTGTACATCTGACCGCTTTCAGAGGTCCTAATATGTTCTATGAATGGTTAGTTATGCCTTTCGGACTAACCAATGCTCCAGCTTATTTCGTAGATCTCATGACTCGTGTGTTTCGGGAAGTTTTAAATAAATTTGTGCTTGTATTCATTGATGACATCTTAATTTTTTCCAAAACTAAAGATGAGCATGCCGAGCATCTTAGAATTGTCTTGGAAATTTTGAGGAGAAATGTTCTATATGCGAAATTTTCCAAATGCCATTTCTGGGTCAATGAAGTCAAATTCCTTGGCCATATTGTTAATGAAGAAGGAATTTCAGTAGATCCTAGCAAAATTTCCGCTATTCTTGATTGGAAACAACCCACTACTCCAAAAGAAGTTCGAAGCTTTTTGGGTTTAGCAGGCTATTACCGGAAATTCGTTCAAGATTTTTCTAAGTTGGCTAGCCCATTGACTAAGCTAACAATGAAAGGTGTAGAATTTGATTGGACTTCAAAATGTGAGGAAGCTTTTCAAGAGTTGAAAAAGAGATTAACCACTGCTCCTGTTCTCACTATTGTTAACGGGAACCAAGGCTTATCTGTCTATACTGATGCAAGTGGTGAAGGGGTAGGTGCAGTATTAATGCAAAATGGAAAGGTAGTTGCCTACGCGGGTAGACAATTACGTCCGCATGAGAAGAACTACCCAACGCACGATTTGGAACTTTTGGCTGTTGTTTTCGCTTTGAAAATATGGCGACATTATCTTCTGGGTGAAAAATTCGAATTATTCACCGATCATAAAAACTTGAAATATCTTTTCTCCCAGAAGGATCTGAATCTGCGACAACAACGTTGGTTGGAATTTCTGGCATCTTATGACTTGGATATTCTGTATACACCCGGAAAGGCCAATGTAGTTGCAGACGCTTTGAGCAGAAGTTATGCTGTTCTTGCTTATCTTGTTATCACTCCTACTCTTCTCAAAAGGATTGCAAGACGGCAGAAAGAAGATGAGTTTCTTCGAGGAATCCATAAAAGAATATGCCAGGGTGAAGGCACTAGTTTTGAGATGGATAATAGAGGAGTAATAAGATTAAAAGGCAGGATTTGTGTCCCTGACATTCCAGAATTGAAACGAGAAGTATTGGACGAATGCCACAAGTCCAAATTCAGCATCCATCCCGGAGTCAACAAAATGTATCGAGATGTTAAAAGAACATTCTGGTGGAAAACAATGAAGAGAGACATATCTATTTATGTGAGTCGATGTGCTACTTGTCAGCAGATCAAGAGCGACCAAAGGAAAGTGGCCGGTTTACTTCAACCTTTGGAAGTACCGAAATGGAAGTGGGATCAGGTATCGATGGATTTCATCGATGGATTGCCTCGTACCAAGAAAGGCAATGAAGCGATTTGGGTTATTGTAGATCGTTTAACCAAAAATGCTCATTTCATTCCAGTTAAATCTACTCGTACTGCGGCAAGCTTGGCAGGTATTTATATAAAGGAAATTGTTCGCCTCCATGGTATTCCCAGCAGTATAGTGAGTGATCGTGATCCGATCTTCACTTGTAGATTTTGGGAAGCATTTCAAGACGCTTTAGGAACGAAATTAAATTTCAGTACTGCTTACCATCCGCAATCTGATGGACAGACTGAGAGGGTTAACCGAGTTTTAGAAGACCTACTGCGTGCTTGTGTTCATGATTTTGGTGGTTCTTGGGAGGACCATTTGCATCTGGTTGAATTCTCATATAATAACAGCTATCAAGCCAGTTTAGAAATGGCTCCTTTCGAAGCTTTATATGGTCGTCCGTGTCGATCACCTACATGTTGGATCGAATCAGGTGATAGACTTGTTCTTGGACCAGATATGATAAAAGAAGCCACTGAGAAGGTAGAATTTATTCGAAAGAAGTTATTAACTGCCCAAAGTCGTCAGAAGAGCTATTATGACCGTCGAAGGAGAAATTTGGAATTTCAAGTTGGAGATTCTGTATTTCTGAAAGTATCTCCGATGCGGGGAGTGTTGAGATTTGGGAAAACTGGAAAGTTAGCACCGCGTTATATTGGTCCTTTTCCTATTCTGGAAAGGATTGGTTCTCTAGCATATAGAGTGCAGTTACCCAACTGGTTATCTGGCGTACATGATGTGTTCCATATTTCTAATCTTCGGAAATATGTGCACGATCCAGATGATATTATTGAAGAAGCTGCTCAGCAGGATCTTGAAATCACTCCCAACTTGGCAGTTAGAAGGGAACCGATGAAAATTGTTGATCGTGATGAGAAGCGATTGAGGAATAAAATTGTGAAATTGGTCAAAGTTAAATGGAGTGGCGATCCAAAGGACTGTACTTGGGAGACTGAAGAGAATATGAAGAAATCATATCCCAAATGCAGAATTGACATCTCGACTTAAATCTGTAAGTCATTTCCTTATTTCTGAATTCGTATATTCTTTGTTTAAGTTTCTCTCTCTTTCAATTTCGAGGACGAAATATTCTTAAGGAGGGGATACTGTAACATCCCGAAAATTTTGAATTTAAAATTTAGTAATATATTTTAAACTCTTTGAAATAAAAAAATTGAAAAGTAGTAAAGGAATAAAATATGAACAAAGTTAGTATTTTAGTTAAAACTTTTAAAAGAAATAAAAAGAAAATTGTTAATGTAAGTTATGATAAAATTTTAAAATTTAAATCGCATCATAAACAAATAAACAAATAATCCTATGAATAATTAAACAAGTAAACAACTAAACAAACAAACAAATAAACAAACAAATAGTTAAATAAAAGAATAAACAAATAAATAAATGAACAAATAAACAAGCAAGTTAACAAAACAGTAAGAAAAAAAAAACATAACATGCTTAAATTAACAATGTAACTAAACAACTTGCAAAAAGAAAATGTACAAACCAGTAAACTAAAAGGGGTAAGCAAAAGAAATAAAATAAAGTAAAACAAACTCTTACATTATTAAAATATAAAACAAATCAAATAGCATGCTGAAAATATACAAGCATGAAACACTACATACTTTCATTAAATGCAAGCATCTACAAAGAACATACCTGCATTCAATGCTTTACTTCCAGCATGTTTAACCTGTACTTGTTTTAATAAACTTCAGTAAAAAAAAAAATCTGTTATAAAGGAACATCAATGGCCTTAGTTATTTCATTCCACAAACTTCTGCAACCTGAAAAAAAAAAAGATAAAACATCATATTTCATAAAGTCCAAAGGCATTCAGGTGATTAAAAACAGAAAGTAAAAAGAAGTTAAAAACCAAACCAGGGAAGAAGGAGCAAACCTGCAGTTAAAAAGAGACAAAGTATTCTCTGTTTCTATATTATTCAAGTGAGTAAATATGATTTTGTTAAGGATTTTAAGTTGTTTAAACTAGTTCAAACTTCATATTTAATCTGTTTTCATGTACTTCGGTAGGTAGATGATTTTAGTATGCTCTGTTCTCTGAAAAGTTGTTACAGACTTCATCTTTCTGTTCAACCATTTAAACCATTTTGTTTAAAAATTTTTTTTTCTCAACTAAACCAGTTGTTAAACTTAAAAAAAATAAGATGTTTAAAGGTGATTTAAAACCCTCTGTATCAAGCATCACTGTAACTTTTGTTCTACAGGTTTTAAGTTGAAATTTGACAAAAATAAAAAGGTGTGAAACATTGATTCAAGATTTTAATCTGAATCTATATTTCAATTCATGAGTTTTAAAACAAAAATTTGAATTTTTAGTTAAATTTTCTCAGAGGGATTTGTATATGAACAAAAAATTGTTTTTTTCGAATTCTAGAAGAACGAATCAATTAAAAATCCTAAAAATTTGATTGAAGCATGCTGAAACAGTTAGGATCTGGGGAAAATTATCAAGTTATTTTTCGATTGCGTGAATTTGGAGTTTGAGATAAAATTAGGGTTTTAAACTCGAAAACATACGATCTGGAATTGTGGTCGCCGCTCCGCCTATAGGCAACCGGACCTCGTCGCACCGGTGCCAGTAGTGGCGTCACACATCAGAGGAGCTCGGGTGAAATTTTCATGGCCTCTGGTGGCCAGAGGAGGTGGCGTGGCTTCGATTTCTAGCGGTGAGGGTAGGTTCGATTTCGAACTGAATACTCGATTTTGTTCGAGTGTTGTTGGCATCGAAATGGTTGTTGCTGTTGAATGTTGGGGTAACGCGTGACTTGCTGGAGGTGTGGGTGTTCACCAGAACGGCGGCGAACCACCGTGCATGTGCACGGTGGTGATGGTGTCAGTGTTTTGAGCATCAGGGGAAGTAACGACTTGGAACTCGAGTTGGAACTCGAGAAATTAGGTAATGTACTTCGGTGTTCTCGCGTTCCAAAAGATGTGGATCTGGGTTTTAAAACTTAGCTTTAAAAAGAAAAAGAAAAAAAGAAAGAGAGACAGGAAGAAGAAAGGAGATTGGGACGAGGGGAAGACACGAGAGAAGCAACGGGGAAGTGACGAGAATAACCCGCGTTTGGCTCGGGGAAAGCACTTGATTTACCCGGGTTGTTCGAAAAATGGGTTAAGCCCAATCAACTTGTAAATCAAATGTTTAAGTTTAAAACCCAAATCTATTTAAAATGGTGAACTAGTATTAACAACTCTCTGTTTTGAGATAAGAACTTACTTTCAAGTTCAATTAATTTAATAAATATTTAATCACGTTTAAAAATCTAATTAATACTTCAAGAGAAAATTTCAGATAGATATTTAAGTTAATTAAGTTTTTGTAATAGTAATAAATTGATTTCAAAATAAGAAGATTTCTAATATTAATTCGAGTAAATAACAAATTGTTTTGGAAAGCATCCAAGAATGATTTAAATTAATAATTATAATTAACTAATTAATTCAGGATTTAGGTCGTAGTTGAAGATTGATTTATTTAACAATTAAATATCTAGTTAATTCGATAATTCCAGTAAATCGATTTATAATTGACAGTTAATTAAAATGATAAATTAAGGAATCAATTTATCAAGTTAATTAAGATTAATTAATTTATCACTAAGAATATTAAATCAATTGATTTAAAATAATCAATAAAGATAATTATTTGGGTAAACTATTAAATCATATTCACTTTGGATTGTAAATAATTAACCATTGCTATGCACGATATTGATTTTTGTTGTGATTGTGGCACTGTATTTTGCACTATGACTGTGATTTGTTCTGTAGTGATATGAAAACCCTGTTGCCGTAAAACGGCAATTTAAATTTCAATGCGACAGGGAGTCGGATTTCTGTTTGTTATCCGAAACCCACATCGAACCTGTGAATATTTGTGAATGACATCCACATGTTTTGAAATTTGACACCCACTATTCGAATTAGCCGGGAAAGGACCTTTGTGTCGTATAACCCATTTCGAATATGTGATTCGACGTTATGGATAGCATTTGAAGACCGGTGTTGAAGACCGGGTATTTGCGAGAGCGATAGGACGACCTGTCGATTGACTCTGCACCGAGTTGCTCCGGTATAGAGTTCTCCATATGTGATGGTGAATCCGATCAGGATTGTAAATATCCGGATTGCAAGGACTTCTTTGGAAGTGCCTTCGGTTCTGTTCGAGCCCGGAACAGACTTGTATGGATAGTATGTCTGACATTACAAGTTGAGATATAAAGCAGATTTCATTCAAATATATTTCTGTTGGTGGCGGAGAATTTATTCTTTAAGCTTAACACCCTTCTCTGAGACGTACGAGCTCAGAGGTTATATAGTTGAAGTTATCAGCGATATATTCCCAATTTGGTAATGTGACATGCTGAGTGTTGCTGAAATGATCATTGTGTTGATTTTTGGGATAGGATCGTTTATTTGATCGTCTATCTTAGTGATCATTGTGTTGATCATTTGTTGACCCAAAGCACGGCTTTTGTATAAAGTGTGTTTTTGTGGACGTGACTTCGTCGGACCTCACACCCCGAAATGGTCAAAACAGGAAAGATGCAGCAAGGTTATTGGGGGTAGCACCCCTTAGGGTATGTACATTTCCTTCTGGATAGAAGTGGTATCATGGTATGGAGCCCAGATACTTAACTTATGTGGATATCGCAGATATATATATATGATTTTGTGATTTGTTGCTGGGGCCCCGGTTAAAGGTTGGTTACGACCGGGAGATGGCATACTCGTGTCAGTAGTTACCCAGTTAGGGGTAACCCGGCCTTGTGTTGGCAGAGATCCGGTTTGGTTCTCGGGGATGTCCATCCAGAGGCATTCTCATGTGGCAATGGGAAGTTCCTTGGCCTGACCATTTGTTGGAAATCCAATTTCCAATACGAAACCCTGTACGGTTTTAGTTGTAGAACCTGCCATTTACTTATGGTGGTCACCACTGTTTAGATGGTAGCTATAGTAGGCATAGTTCGAAATGTCTATGCTGGCTAAGATTTATATTCTACTTTCGAAATGATTTACTTCACTATGCACTAGTAATAATATCAAAGAATTCTTTCCTCGTATCAAGCATATTTAACTGTCATAAGAAGAAATCTCCTCCAATTCTGCGTTTGCATTGTGTGTGTGGCGGGAGGTCTTATGGTAGTTCCATTTTTAAAAGCATTCCGAAAATTCTTTTGTAAATCTTGTTATTTAAATACAACTATTTTGTTTACTCATACCAGTCCCATGACTGATCCGGAGTTTATTGTTTTCTTTCCTAAACTCTGGGTGCCCATTATTTTCACACGGGCAGCCTAGTAGCAGGTTTCTATACTTTGGAGTAGCAGTATTTTGAGCTCTTATCTTGGAGCTATCTTAGGAGCTTTTGGAGATTACAGGTGTTAACTTTTGGGAGTTCGTTATCATCTCTCATTTGAGAACTTTTGGATATATGTTCACTGTTGTATTATCATGATGTTGTATTTGGAGTTGTAGTGTATGTATTAAGTACTCTGTTGCAGTATGGATATTATGTTGATGTTGTAACAGTGATGTTATTTAAGATATTGATTCTGTTCCGCTGTTTTATATACATCAAATTGTTGTTATAAGCTCCGGCGATGCGAATTTGATGTCGTTTATTGGACATCGAGTTTGGGTCGTCACAGAAACACAGAGATGCTCATCACAATATTCATACTTAACACAGAGCTATACAAAAGAATATACTCAACACAAACTGAATTCCAGAGAAAACTTGCAACAGAACAAATATATACTTAAACTATTCAATTGTGATGTTACTCACCTTAGATTGGTGAACATAGAGCCTCTGGTTTTGATTTTGAAAAAGCTTGAAACTGATATGAATTGCTTTGTCTCAGGTTGAAAAAGAATAATGCACAGGCTCATGATTTTGCAAATGATTACAGGCAAATGGCTTGATAAAAAAAATGAAGTCTTTGATCTGGTCTTGAGGAAGTTGTTCTCAGATTTGAAAGAATGCAGTCTCAGGTTTGCAAAGTTGATTGAATTGTTGTATGATGTTGTTTAAGTTTGTAAAAATGGATATGGTTGCTTATTCTCTGGTTTTTCTTATTTTTGATAAACGAAATGAACTGGAAGATATGTATATATAGAAGGAAAATATTACAGGGAAAGGTGATATCTGGGTTAGCAAATGCAGGTACAATATTGTTTTTGTTTGTTCAGGCAAGATTATATTTTTGGGGCTGAAATGATTCTTGGAAAAATTTCGAATTGACTTAAGTTGTGCTAGCATTTAATTGCTTAAGTACTATGTGTCTAATTTTATTTCCATGTTTAGATACGTGCTTTGCATTTCTTCTCTAACCTGCATATTTTATTTGCAGCCCTATACATATATTTTTTTACTTTATGTCTCCTATTACTCATTCTTATGTTCAGATATTTTTGCTTTTACCTTTTTTTTATGTTTGATAGATACTTATTTTACTTTGTTAATATACTTGCTTGCGTACTTATTTACAGCTACAAATATACCTTACTTTACTTTGCTTTTGCTTTCTCTACATAACTACCTACAGGCCTTACTCTTTTATTTTATTTTATTTTACACAAACCTGGTTTGTTTCATACTTGATGTTCATAGATATAAAGTTGTTTATCACTTGTAATGGTTTGTTACTTAACACATGTTATAAAGCTCCAATATGATAACACTTGTTCCTTAAGCATTATCTATTTATTAGCTAAATACTAAATTAAATCAAATTTTCAAATTTACCAAAAATATTAGAATTAGAAAACATAACTTTATTTATTAAATTTAAAACAAAGATTAACTATTTACAATATATATACAAATATATATATATACATTATAAATAGAGAACAAATTAAATTAGCTTTTAAAAGATAAATTATCAGTTAAATATTTATTTAAAAGAAGATTATGAAATCAATTCAAATATATTAACAAATATTATCAAATCAATTTAAATTTTTTTAACGCAGATTATTAAATTTATATTGCCAAAATTTCCGGGATATCACATTCCTTCCCCCTTAAAAGAATTTCGTCCCTGAAATTTAAAGCGAAGGTAATTTAATAATTCAATTAAAGATTTAATTTTAAAACACAAGCATATATCACCCAGATGCAAACAATCATAGCAACCCATTTATCCAATCAAATAAATCTAACTATCTAGACAAAATTCTGGATAGAATTTTCTCGAGTTTCCCAAATATAAATACCGGGATACTCGCTCTACAGAATCCAAACAATCTAGCTACTAAGCTACAGAACCCACTTATCTAGATCTACAAAATAAGACAGGATACCAGACTACAGACAAGTCTGAATCAACAACCAAAACTCCCTAAACTACTGGTTCTACAACCAGAGATAGATCTTACACTTGCTCCCTCTGAGATATGTGAAACATAACGAATTCCAGTTATCCAAACTGATAATTCAATCCTGAAGACCAAACACTTATCCAAAATCGAATCTCCGATTTTAGAATCCAAATTCCTCCGTCTCTTATCCACAAAACTCTTTGGACGATCCTGTGTTGCCTACATCTTTCCTGATCAGCTCAACTCTTGTTGATGTCCTTAGAAACAAACTGAACCAAAGACAATCCAACAAAATGATCTTTCCAAGATCGACCAAAAACTCAGAACACAAACTCTATTCCAAATCAGAAAACAGAACTCACTTCTCTCATCCGAAAAAGATAAAACAGGTGCACTCCAAACTGGCCTCAGATCCTGAAAAATTTCCTGTAGAACTCTCTAATCCAAACATTGCAACATCCAATTGCTTCCAAACTAAAACAGCTGCCACCATGCTTCCGCTGCGCAACTCTGACCGAGCAGATAAAAATGCTGAAGTCGAACATAGACTGGACAACACATTCCAAAAATAAAGTTCACATATCCAAAAATAAAACTCAGAAGTTCCTCCAAAACCTGAGCTACTTCACCATACTCAAAAACCATCCTATTACTAAGCTGATCCATCGGTACTACTTCTGAAATCCAGTCGATACCAAACTCAATCCTCAGATGTTAGCAAAACTCTGACTTTTTGAAGACATCCAGGAAAATTCTGAAACACAAGAGAACACTCAAACTATCGCAAGTCACTTTTGCGATCAATCCAGCCTAATTCCAAAAATACTGCTCTCGCTTTACCAAACAGAACATCTTACGCTTATGTGGCCGATCGATCGAAGAAATGGAATCACTCTGCAGCTTCTAGACTCCACTGCTGACTTATAAGCCAAAGACTACCTAATCCAAACTCTTCGAGAGACTCGGACCTCAAACCAAACAAAAACACCCAACTGAACACAGCCACAACACCGTAGCAGACACTCTTCCTTAAATTGTTCCAAAGAAAAATCTTCGGAGACATCCATAGTCTCTGTGTCTCATCACACAGCTACTACACCTTGAGGTATCAAGATATCCAGACTTGCTTCTGCCAAACCGACGGATACAAAATCTAGCTCATCCAAACATACGCTTCAAAGATGAACTCCGAATCTTAACAGGTTTCCTTCAGAGATCAATGAAATCCTTACACCACCCAAAGCTCACTCGAGACGGTATTAGGTCTACAGTCTCGACAAATACACTTCCAACCTCAAACATTTAAATTCTAACCATCGGTAGTCGTGTTACGCACACCACTACCCTACCTACCTATATAACTTATATTGGAAAACCTGAACAGGTAACCCAATATAAGTAGAAATATATATATATATATATATATATATATATATATATATCAAAATTACAAATACGCTCTCTCAGGAAAGAAATCACTCAAGAGCCTAGGTATTCACTCAACCTAGCGCTCTGATACCAACTGTGACGACCCAGCTTCCTACGCCCAGGAAGACGTATCGTCTTGAAGAAAGAAAGGGGTGAGAAAATAGAAAAGATAGAGAAGAAAGAACAACAATATCAGAATCTCACAGTGGAACGAATAAATTATATTAATCACATAAGAGGATACATAATATACAACATCATCAGAGTTATACAGATAACACATCACATACTAGGCAGTTATAGACACCTGTCTAGTTAATACAACTCGATACAACTCAAACAAATAACTCAAAGATACCAACACAGTGGAACTATTTATATCTACAACGCTGAAGCCTCCTGCTCCATTGCTCCTTCAGAATTCGTCAAAGCCAACCTGAATCCCTTGGCTGCTCGTAAAAATTTGAGTACCCAAGAGTTTAGAAAAACAGAAATAAACTCCGGGTCAGACATGGGTCTTGTGTGAGTAATAGGTTAAAGTTGCTTAATTTTGAAAACCTTTGAAACAAAAGGTATCACGTAAGACTCCCCACACATAAACATAGGTAAGTTTTTACCTTACGCTAACCAAAACGTTTGATAGGAAATTTAGTGATATTATAATAGGTCTAGGGTTTTCAAGTAAATAGAAAATAGCGAAATTGTTACATTCATTAAATTCCAGTTACTAGCCACAAAAGTGGGTAATACAATCAAATCCGATGGCACTTATTGGATTTTGGATTCCATTTAATGGCAGGGCTACTGGGGTACCGCCCGTCACAGTACGTGGCCTAGATCAACGTACCGAGGATCACTCCCGACCCCCTACAACACAAGGTCGGAACCATTCCTTACTGAACAGTCCCGAACAAGATAACCCGGGCAATTGTTGCAATCAACCGCCCACACAGCCAAAAAATAAAGGGACATCTAGACAGGGGTATATCTCATCCTGCTTGGGCATGACCCACCTAACCTTGCTGCACCTCCCCTGTTTTAGCCATTCCCGGTTGATGAGGCTTGAAGTCACGATTACCTTTAGAGAATACGTTTCTTAGAATGCTCATCGCCGACCTGACGATGTTCTGAAAGCATTCAATCCATAAAAGTTCGTTCCGGGTTCGAATGAAACCGAAGGCATTATCTCGTTACACTCATTTTGGAATCACCCTCAGAGTTAACGACAATAACCCTTGCACTATGAAACTTCATCTTCACTTTAGATTCATGACCTATCGTTAATTTGGATCGATGTGGTTTTCGGATGTCCAAATATGGAAACCCGATCCCGGTCTCATCGAAATCCAAAACGTATCTTTTAAGGCCAAGTTGTCTATTTAGTCTTAACAGTTCAATTCAATATTATTAATATACACACAGATAGATAATTCACATTTCATAATAGATAATCACATTATCATCATAAACAGATAATTAATATTATCATCCCAATCAGATAATAAATATTATCATACTTAAACCAAGCATCCATATCACATAGATATTACTCGTCTCATATCTGAGATCACAATCAATCAATGAAATATCAATATCATTCATCCAAAGCAATGATTTATTACCCACAATCTATAATTAATTTTAAATGAATTAAATTAATTACTTCCATCTTTAATTAATTTAAAGTAAATTAAATTAATTACTTCATCTATAAATTCTGCTTATACAACCATTAATTAATTATAAATCAAATTAATTAATCATTCACTAATTACAATAAGTAATTTGGTCTTTAATTAATTTCTCAAATGAATTATTCTAAATCATCCATAGTAATTAACATTTAATTATTTCATTTGTTAATTAAATATAATTAATTACATTTATCATTAATTAAGTACATTAATTAATCACCTCATTATTAATTATTCCTTAATTAAACAATTCTTAATTACATCATTAATTATGTTAATTAATGATCTCTAATTTATATTTAAATTAAATTACTTTATTTAATTTAATTACATTAAGTGATTAATCTTTAATTAAACACAATTATTAATCACCCTTGAATTAATAAAGACCAATAATTAACTACCCTTAATCACTTATATTGATAAATTAATTATTCCATAATTAATTATCTCCATTAATTAATCCTTTGATTAATTTCAAAAGTAATTTTCCAAATTACTTCATTTACAAATCATCTTGTATTAATTACATCAAGTAATTATCACTTAATTACTTCCTTAAGTAATTATGCTCCATTAATTACACTAAGTAATTACACTTATCAAATTATCAAATGATTTCTTAAATTAATTAAACTAAATTAATTAAACTAAATTAATTAACCTAAATTAATCATATCATCTAAATTTATTACAATAAGTAATTCATCTCTTAATTACTTTTATCCAGTAATTACATTTAACAATTTACAAAAGATTATCTAATTAATCTAATTAATTATCACAATTTATCACATTAATTGATTAATTAATAATCCTTAGTTAATTATCTTCATTAACTAATAGTATTTCTTAATTTACTTCTTAATTAATCTCTAATTATAAATTAATCTAAATTATTAATTTATAAATTAAATACATAAGTCATTCCTTAATTAACTTATTCATTTAATCATTCAAATACCTTAATTATTCCTAAGATAATTTACTTCTTTATTACTGACTTCATTAATATTAAAGTGTATTAGAACATTACATTTTAAATTTAAATTCAAATTCCATTTTGAATTTAAATTTCAAAATGATTATTTATTTAAACATTAACCAAATTTAAATTCAATTTATAATCTTTTAAATAAATGTAAATAACATTTATAACTTACATATGAAACTTATGTAAGAAAAGCCTTTAAATTAAACTACTTAACTTTTAGTTAAAAATTTAGCTTTTAAATTACATTGTATTTTTAACTTGCAAATTCAAGCTAAACAATTTATTTAACTTCCATTCAAAATCCTTTTATAAAAGAATTCTCTCATAATCAAGTTAAATATTTATTTGAAACAAATTTACTTTTCAAAACTATTTTATTTGAACTTATTTTTAAAACATTCATATTTAGAAACTGATTTAAATTATCAGATTTGAATTCAAAGTAAACTTCAATCCATCAATTTATCTTTGATTCAAAACTTTGATTTAAACTTCCTTTTAAAAACTTGAATCAAAAACTTGAATTTCAACTCCAAATCCATTTAAAACCTTAAGATTCAAATGTTTATTTGAATCTATACTTTAAATTTTTGAATTTGAATCACAGTTTAAATTCTGTTTTCAAACTTTAAATTAATTTAAAATCTGAAAACCTGTCAGGTTTTTAAACCTGAAAACCCACCTTTAAACATTTTAAACTTTAATATCATTTCAATTTGAATTCAAAAATAAACTTGAATTCAAACTTCAAACTGGATTTAAGCTTTGTTTAAATCTAGTTGACAAATTTAAGTTCATTTGAATTTGTTTTTTAAAAAAAAGTTTTACTGCCAGGTTCTACAAAAGCCTGGAACTAACACTGACTCGACTTGAACTAAAAATGCTTCGAGTCTTCCCTCCCTCTGCTTCGAGTCTCATACTCGAGTGACCCGAGTACTTCCCGAGTCAAAATACCCTGCACCCAACAAAAATTACTCAGCACTTCAATGGGCACGGTGCACGTGCATCGTGGCTCCAGCCACCTCCGGCCACCCACAAGAAGTTCAACACGACGCTGACCATCACCAGACACGATCACGACCACCTAAAGACATCACGGCAACTCGAATCGAAATCGAGTTCGAAACTCAAACCTGGAAACTCGACATGGCCTATCACCCAAAACCTGTCAACGTGCCGTTCACCCAACCTCGGCCGTCTGAACACGCGAAACTTGGGCCATGAACTCGTCCTCGACCAAGCTACCACCTCCCGAGATCTCGTGCAACTCGATGCACGGTGGAAGTCGCGGTGATCAAAAGTTCGACCACCATAAGAATTAGGGTTACCCACTAAAATCGTACGCTGCTGCCACCACGTCCAGCTGCAGCGCCTTCCACCATTTTTCCCCGACCCTCCGATCACTCGTCCATCACCACAGAGAACCCCGAGCACTCCGGTCCACTTGATCACCAGAAATCGACAATAACCCATATATTGATGAACCCAGAACCTCACCTGATCCTCTTTACTAAAAATAGTGATTTTGTTTTCAAAAATCAAGTTTTAGTCTTAGCATTCGATTCATATACCAGAATCCATGAATTATAATAATTGAGTTTTAACTTATTTTAGTTTTCTACAGTTGTTTTATATTTTCCAGAACTAATTCAAATTGTTTTACCCTTAAACAATTTTTAAACTCAAGTCTCTGTTAATACAAGCATTTTATGTTCAAACTTATGTCTTGTTAAAGCTTGAATTAAGAACAAAATGAAATTTTGATGAGGATTTTAAACCTGGAACTAAAGTCAGATAGAAACACAGAGATGCTCATCACAATATTCATACTTAACACGGAGCTATACAAACGAATATACTCAACACAAACTGAATTCCAGAGAAAACTTGCAACAGAACAAATATATACTTAAACTATTCAATTGTGATGTTACTCACCTTAGATTGGTGAACACAGAGCCTCTGGTTTTGATTTTGAAAAGGCTTGAAACTGATATGAATTGCTTTTTCTTAGGTTGAAAAAGAATAATGCACAGGCTCTTGATTTTGCAAATGATTACAGGCTAATGGCTTGATAAAAAAATGAAGCCTTTGATCTGGTCTTGAGGAAGTTGTTCTCAGATTTGAAAGAATGCAGTCTTAGGTTTGCAAAGTTGATTGAATTGTTGTATGATGTTGTTTAAGTTTGTAAAAATGGATATGGTTGCTTATTCTCTGGTTTTTCTTATTTTTGATAAACGAAATGAACTGGAAGATATGTATATTTAGAAGGAAAATATTACAGGGGAAGGTGATATCTGGGTTAGCAAATGCAGGTACAATATTGTTTTTGTTTGTATCTGGCAAGATTATATTTTGGGGGCTGAAATGATTCTTGGAAAAATTTCGAATTGACTTAAGTTGTGCTAGCATTTAATTGCTTAAGTACTATGTGTCTAATTTTATTTCCATGTTTAGATACATGCTTTGCATTTCTTCTCTAACCTGCATATTTTATTTGCAGCCCTATACATATATATTTTTACTTTATGTCTCCTATTAGTCATTCTTATGTTCAGATATTTTTGCTTTTACCCTTTTTTATGTTTGATCGATACTTATTTTACATTGTTAATATACTTGCTTGCATACTTATTTACAACTACAAATATGCCTTACTTTACTTTGCTTTTGCTTTCTCTACATAACTACCTACAGGCCTTACTCTTTTATTTTTTTTATTTTACACAAACCTGGTTTGTTTCATACTTGATGTTCATAGATATAAAGTTGTTTATCACTTGTAATGGTTTGTTACTTAACACATGTTATAAAGCTCCAATATGATAACACTTGTTCCTTAAGCATTATCTATTTATTAGCTAAATACTAAATTAAATCAAATTTCCAAATTTACCAAAAATATTAGAATTAGAAAACATAACTTTATTTATTAAATTTAAAACAAAGATTAATTATTTACCATATATATATACAAATATATATACATTATAAATAGAGAATAAATTAAATTAGCTTTTAAAAGATAAATTATCAGTTAAATATTTATTTAAAAGAAGATTATGAAATCAATTCAAATATATTAACAAATATTATCAAATCAATTTAATTTTTTTTAATGCAGATTATTAAATTTATATTGCCAAAATTTCCGGGATACCACACGTACTCTTTCAAAGCGTAGCGAACTTAGCTGGCAGAATAGGTGCAACTGGTGCAGCAGCATCTGGTGCGGGGCCATTTCCTCTTCCTCGACCTCGAGCCTTTCTTCTGTTTGTCATCGTAAAAATTCAAGGATGAGTTTAGAATATGGAAAAGCACGAAAGATAA
The DNA here is from genome assembly GCA_030765085.1 of Allium cepa. Taxonomy (NCBI): domain Eukaryota; kingdom Viridiplantae; phylum Streptophyta; class Magnoliopsida; order Asparagales; family Amaryllidaceae; genus Allium; species Allium cepa. Next base: position 179,474,219 of record CM060930.1, read on the forward strand.
GGAAATCCCAATCAAAGCGAATCTTTAACAAGGAAGTTGTATTCAAATTGATAGAAATTTGGAAAATGGATTGGATTTTAGGATATTTTATATTTTCAAAATACGCTCTCTCAAGAATGATTCCACTCGTTATAGGTTGATAGAAATTTGTAAAATGGATTTGATTTTAGGATATTTTATATTTTCAAAATACACTCTCTCAAGAATGATTCCACTCATTATAGGGCATTACTAACCATATTCTTAATGAGTCTACCCCTCAAGCTAAGGTGTTCATTAAACCAAAGCTCTGATACCAACTGTGATGACCCGCCTTTTTCGAACAACTTAAGCTGACAATAAACCATCTTTGTCCAACTTAAACCGTTCAAATTAGACAGATTATCAATTTTGGTTTTTAGAACAAAATCAAACACAGAATAATACAGAATCTCACATCGGAAAGAAATAATATACATAGTAGTTCATGAAGCTACAAAAAACAAAACACATCAGAGTTTCAGACTTTAATTATACAGTACTAGAGATAATAGGAGTTTACTGATACAAGCCAAAATGGAATAGATAATTAATACTGGATAGAGTGGAGTCTTCGACTCCAAAATAAGCACTGCTCACACACTATAATACTCGGGCTGACCCGAGCATAAAGTAAAACAATATACTCGAGTCAAGACTAGAAGTTCTCATGTAAGTAGTCCTACTCAAGTGAAAATGTACAAGTGACTCAAGAAGTGTTATAGGATTTTCCATCTCTTAAAGATCCGTCAAACTATTTATATATACAATAGAGTATGCTATATATGTAGTGTCTATCAGTAATATAAAATATCAAAATAGCATTATGGATTTACATTGATCCTTCTTAACATGTTTTTAAGCATTGTTTTACATTTTGCATATAAAACACCAGTAAACCATTGGTGGATAGGGATGCGCCGTGATACGAAAACACCAAATCATAATCATAGTGGTTTTGTATAAAAGTATGACAAGGTACGTGAGACAATGCCTAAGGTAGGATACTTCCAGTTTACCCTTCCCGATTGGTGGTAATGCATCATAGCCATGACCTCTCACCGCGTCCAATACTCACATAATCGAAGGGTGATCACCAATAACAATCGAAATAAGGAAATTCATATAAAGAAGTGCGTCCGCTTGGGGTAGCTAGCCCGCTTGGCCGGTATGGCTCCTGTTTTAGTCATTTCAAATTGGCGCAAGTGCTAGGCTAATCCATCATCGTTCTCTTTCTTTAAATCCAGCAAATGTACGCCAAATCCAACCACTTCGTTCTACATCATCACTCCACGTACACAATTACTAAAGTGGTTCTAGTATTGACAGAGAGTATGCCCGTATATGACCAAGGTCTCTTTAATAACCAACTTCATTTTTCACACAGATTGGATATTTTATTACATAAAATATCTCTTATTTTCAAATAACATATCCTCATTGACTTCAACGAATTTGGATTTAAAATCAAAAGATTCAACTTTTAAACAAATATTTCATTATTACAAAATTATCCATATTGCATGACTATTCAGATTTACAAAGTTAATTAAGTCTTTAAATACAAAAATTTTAATATTAAATATTCATTTTAATTAAACTTCAGAATTAATTTACTTAATTATAACACTTTAATTAAACTTTATTTCAAAAACAATCCAGTTCAATCTTTATATTTTAATTCAAAAAAATCAATTGAAATTCTCTTTTTAATTAAATTAATATTTGATTAAAATTTAATTACATATACAATATTAACAAATTTCATTAAATTTCAAATAATCAACTTAACGAGTTTAAATATCATTAATCTTCAACATGACCATTTTAATTCAATTTAAACATTTAAAACAGTTCCACTGATGTTTCATTTTAAAATCTAAATTCACTTAAAAGATTTCCAAAATTAAATATTAACTTCAACGTAAAATCTAAATTCCAAGTTCATGTTAAATTTTCAAATTATTTTTTAATTTCAAATATAAATATCCAAAATAAATTTCATCTGACCAATCGGTGTTTATTATTTAATTTTCTATCCTAGGCCAAGTGATTTAAATTTGGGTATTTTTCAATTCAACCCTATCCCGGTTCAAAATTTTAGTGTCCAAATCAATGCATACAGCAACAATATAAAGGTGACAAGGTATCAATAAATCAGTCGACATCCAACATCCGAAATCTCCATAGTTAACGGGTTTCACATGCAATTTGGGATCCCAATAAATCATACATTGCAGCATCGACTATCGTGGTTTTCAATTCCATATCAATCAATTATTTATAAAACCACTGGGTACTTCCAATGTGTATTGCTAGTCGTGAGTTTAAAATCGTCTGCCTTTGCAGTTTTGGAAAACGAGAGTAGCGATACGGATCTGGATACGTGTACACGTACTAGAGCAGTGTTATGCCGCCGCGAACAGGTTCGGGTACTCGCGTTTGGATTCGTAATGCAGGTCATGGGTTTTGGGTGGGAATGCGGCCTAGGCAGAGTGGCAAATGGCTTTAGGTGGAGGTGGTATGCGATTGGTGAGCGGGTGTTCGGTCGTGGGTGGTAGCGACGGGCTGGATTGGGTATAGCCGCTGGTGGCTCGGCGAAGGTAGGTGGTCTTTGAGTAGGTGGCGTTCGGCGGAGGAAGGTGCATGCTGCGGTCGGGAAGTGATGCGGGAGATGCAGTTGGGTTCGGCAGGTAAGTGGCTGGAGGAGGAGGCTTTGGGTGAAGTTGCTGCTGGTGGAAGGTTCAGGTTGCGAAGGGGAAGCCTGGAAGGGCTGGGTTGGCTGTCGTGGCGGGTTGCGGAGTAGGGGGTGGTGAGGCTGGACTAGGGGTGTTCGGGCTGAAGGAGCTTCGACTGGGTAGGGTGAAGGTAGCTGGAGCGGGGTTCGATGGAGGTGAGTGGGCTGGCTGGGGTTGGTGCAGGGGTTGGCTGGGGCTGAGGTGGCTGGGTGTGGGTGGAGCGGCTTCGGGCAATGGGAGGATGCGGGTGGAGGGGCTGAGGTGGCTTCTGTTGTGGGCAAAGGTTGGTGGTGTGAAAGTCAGTGGCGGGCGTAGGAAGTTCGGCCGGGCGCAGATCAGGCTGTGTGAGGCAGAGAGTAGGAGGTAGAGCAGGTTCGGTAGGGAGGTGGAGAGAGAAGGTAGGATAAAGGAAGGAGGTTACGTTGAATTATATAAAACTTGTATATATTTTTTCTCAACCAATTGCTAACAGAGAAGAAGAGAGGACACACATCTCTACTGCTAATAAAAAAAATTCATTGAACTAATTTACTCGGCGTCTTTTTGAAATTCCAAAAATGTCCTTGCTATCCGTTTACTTATTTGCGCTCAAAGAACAACGTATACAATAACAGAAACAACCCGTGTGTGGAGCACGGACCCATATTAGTATATAGAAGGAAGATGCACGATGGGAATTAAATGCAACATTTAATTATTTTGACTGCTCAAGCAAAGGATGTCTACGAAAAGAATTTGGGCCGGGAAAGGATTTGAGGCAATTATGATTCCATGGCACGTACATGGACCATTATTTTGATCATCTAGCAATTTGCAACGGAAGCGAAAATACGAAAACAAATATACCGCGGTGATCAGCGTGACAAGACGAATTCAACAATGCATTTAAATCTGTGTTACAACATTCGTAGCAAAATTTCATCTGTCGTTACTTTTACCGTTTTGAAATTGAACGATAACGACAATTCTTGATAAACGAAACTATAAAGATCGGAATTGGATAATTTTGATGTTTTGATCAGAAAATTCTCTAGATCATTTCTTTATAAAAATATTCATACTTTAAAATTTGATAATTCGCACTAAAAAAATCTGCCGACCGAGTTTCGAACGAATTTTGACGCAAAACAAATTTCGTTGGTCTCATTTCAATTGACGCATTTTAAAATATCTACTTTTCGTTATCAAATTTTGATGTTTAAAAATAAATTTTATTTTAAGCTCTTCTTTAGATTCTTATTTGCAAAATCCAGGCCGTTACATAGGCTCTAGAGGTTGTTATGTAATTGCAGAATAGAAAACAACAGTGTAATTGCAGAAAAAGCATCCAGTAAAAGTCATCATTCAGTCATCCTCTACTATTTTAATGCAGATGCTTATGATAAACTTTTGGCAGGCTCAGATACAAACAAGCAAGCGCATATGATTCCAGGTAATATGAAGAAAAATAACAGCAGACAAATATCACAATAACAGCTTAGCACATTATGAGAAAACCTGAAAACAAATACACTACCTTACACACAGCTATCATCCAGACACTAGGCACTAGTTACCCTAACCATGTCTAACCCATCAAAAACAAAACTTTACACAAACTTTTGCCACAAAACTTGATTATATTCATCATTAAAAAAAAGAGAACAATGCAGAAGAAGACACATTGAATTTTGAAAAAAAAAAAAAAAAAAAAAAAGCTCAGTAACTGGGCATTTCTAAAAGAGGAAGCATGGGCCTCGAGTACAGAGAAGGCGAGCTCGACGAAGACCCAATTTGGTAATTCCCTTCCTCTAAGCTTTCAACAGCAGGCAAAGCCTCATCCCTTATCATGGTCCTAAACGAAATAGAACCGCGCATTGTAGAGGCATCTGAACTTCTTCCTGCATCGACACGGCTTTGGTTTGCAATAAGAGAAGCGCCATCTTGATAGTAGTCGTCGAAAGGCATTTCAGGTATTTCAATGTGGGGTAGGTCCTTCAGTGCTAGTGAATCAGCTATAGGGTAGTACACGAGGATGAAGTTACACACAACTGCACTGAAGAACAACGTGCAGAATGCAAGGAACACGATCGCTTCATATGCCAAAGTCCCTGGATGCAAAAACACTGATAGTGCAAGAAGTGATATTCTGAAAGGATGAACTATGAATATTGTCGATATTAGCCAGCATACACGCCTTTTTAAACCCTTGTTAATGACCAAAGATAGCAGTTTTCTTCCAATGTAGATAGCATATAGGATGATGATAAGGTAGAATAAGGCAAGAAAGCTCGTGCCAAACAAGGGGTAAGTGCAAATGATTCTTTCGTCAATTGTAGAGGAAGTGTCGATGAAGTACTTGGCCATCTTTCTATTGCCACTTGTTTTATAATAAAATTTAGGCACCACGAAAATAAGTCCAAGTTGCCATATTAGAGTAGGGAAAGTGAAAAAAATAGTGTAGGAGATGACCTTTGCATTCCATTTCTTGCTTAAGGTGCCCGATTCGGTTTTTTGCAAGGATGCACGAAGGAGGAATATGAGGGTTAGGAACATCACGGGCTCTGAAAACCCAAAATTGGAAAGTAGGTAAAACTTGCAGACGTTTTTTTGCCATGTTACACTAGAGAAGAGCTTTAGCTTCTCTTTTAGCAAGGTTAGTCGAAGGATTTCCCATAAGCCCCACCAAATTGAAACGAGGACAAGAGTGATACGGGTGAGCCAAGGGCCGTTAAAGTAAACAAGGTGGAGAAAATCACGTTTTAGGATTCTTATCTGGAAGTAGAGAGATCGGTAGATGCAGAAGAGGCCTAGAAGGGAGAGAAGGGCGACCAGAGCAACGGTTAGCACACCGAAAGCATCGGCTAAAGATCTGGTCAGGAGCATGAGCTGTTTCACTACTTCCACGCATGCTCTCCACAAGCATGGAAACAAAGAGGGACTACACGAGTCCAAGTACACAGCTTACCCACCTTTAGAGTTTAAGATTATTATTGGATTGATCGCTGTATGATGTAGATACTATGATGGATCATACAGTGTCAATCATGAATCAGTCTTTGCTTGACGGTATGCTCTGAAACAATAAAACTATGCAATGTTAGTTTGATGACATTAGGGTTATAATCTATTAGTATGAAAAAGAAAAAAGAAAACGTTAACACAGATAAGTAAAACCAGGACATGGTATCAAGCATTCAATCTGGATTACTGCAAGATAACATATACAAGACAGCAATACTATAGATACAAATTATGATCTATCCCCTTAAATATCTTTTTGTCACAAAGACTTCCAGTACTACGCTAATAGCTACCTGAAAATGAATATCACCAAAAATGAGAGCTTTCTGTATTAAAAAAAAGGGGACGTCACTGTGTATATCGAATGAATGAGAAATAAATGACAAATCTATTGCCCCATATTTAGTTCAGGAGAGATCTAGTTAGCCAAAAAATTGGGTAGAAACATAGAAGCAAGACAGTAGCATCAAATATTAAAGGATTATACTTGAAACCAAGCTATTACCCTCCATACGGTCATATCCTATAGATGGGAAGCAAGTAACAAAAAAACCTATGGGAGCATCTTGAACCCTTTCACAAAACGGCTCTACAGCTCTTATATGGACTAATACACAACAAGATGGACACTTTCTTTAAGATAAAATATGAAAAAATATTCTAAGGCGTAATGATTACCATTCATATATAAAAGACATGATTAAGCATTCAATGATGAAGAAGCCGCCACCAGTTTAAATAGAGAATGATTTTTCTTTTTTTGCAGACACGGCTAGACGATGACTTTTCTTCCTGGCTAACATGGAGCCATATTTATAATGGATTACTAGGATTAAATTTACACACAGACGTTTGATTAATAACAACGTATACTTGCCACTATTGTTCTGTAAACAACTCAGAGATCAATAAGAAGGAAAGCAATTAATCATGCATGTTTCTTATGTGATTTTTAAAGAAAACGCATATAGTACACTAGTCGAGCATAACAACATAAAACTTACCAATTTTAACGCTAATCCAATAATTGGTTGCTAACAAATTGTACCGATTACACGGGCATTTAAAGGCAAATTACAATGGACATTCATTAATACCCAACATTAACAAAAAGAAAACCAATTAATCATGCTTGTTTTTATGTGAAGCGTATAGCACACGTGTCAAGCGTAACAAAGTAAAAACTAACCAATTTTAATGCTAATCCACTGGTTGGTTGCTAACAAAATGTAAAGGCTACACATACATTTAAAGCGAATTTTAATGGACATTCATGAATGCCCGATAGTTTAAAGGTTAAGTACATTCACTCATGGATTAGTAACTGATATGCTATTGTCGATTAGCGAAATATGAGCATCACGAGTTATAGCACGCCACGGGTATCACACACCATATTGCCCATGCTATTACACACCTAATGCATTTCATGTTAATCTTAAAATTACCACTGCAAAAGAATTGATCTAACATTAACATAATCACATTAAGTATCATGCATTATACCTCTATCTTCTACAACTTTAAAGGCTGAGTAAACATACAAATCAACCTTATAAAAAGAACAAATCTCATCCTGGCTTCTATTACCAATTAAGCCTAACAAACTATCTGAAAACAAATGCACTAAAATTAAATTGCATCCCACCTTCATATATACAAACTATATCAGCATGCCGTTTAGCTCTTCTAAAACGTCACTACTTAACCAAATCTCGCCAAAAAGTTAAATTTGCGCAATTCTTAGCTATCAAGATCAAGTAGCATAAAACAGAAACATGGAAATAAAGCAACAAAACAGAAAATAAACCTATACAAAATTGTACGTGCAAACTTAAGCAAATAAAAATGAGCTTTTTACCTCAGAAACGTCCAGCATTCGAGTGAAACCCTAATCTGAGTAAAACCAGTCTCAATCGAAAGCTCTATGAAAAAAGAACACGGATCCGAGAGCAAAAGCAGAATAACGCAAGAGCAGAATGTAGAAATGAGGAAAGTGGAAAAAGTTTAGGGATTGAAGAAGAATTAAGAGGAAGTTCGAGAGGAGAGAGAAAGAGAAGGGGTATTGGGTTGCTGACAGCTTGGCAGCAGCTGTATTTATTTATTTTTTATTTTTTTTTGGCTTCGGGATTTTTATTTTATTATTTGATTTTCATGTTTAAAAATGGATATTTACATGCACACCCTTTTACCATTTGAAACATTCGCTATTTATGCACTTGGTAAACTATCCTTCCCCCATTGCTTTTCTTTGATATTATTATTGATATGTTGCCTGATTTTATATTAAAACTTAGCTAATAAATTTGTTGAACACTGCAAATGGATAAAATACATGATCATCAAAAATATGTTCCGAATCCACTATTAATGCGTCTTCTATAATTCTATGTGCCAGCAAATCTTATTATATTTCGAGCTACGCGTAATTTATTTGGATTTTTTTTCTATCTAGGAATGTCATGCACAACAGTAATCTATTTTCCTAATCATATTAATTAACTTCAATATTTGTTTATATATATAATCGTTAATGGAACGTTTGTTTTAGATCTTAAGAGATAAATAAATATAAATTATTATTATTATTATTTTGTTATGGCAACGATTTATATGTGTTTGTATCATATCATTGTTTGCTCGCTTAGTTAATTAACTAGGTACAAATCTACTTGATTTGAACGGTTAGTAATTTAATATGTTAACATATCATATAATTTGAAAAATGCATCAAAATTATGTTTCCTCTCATAAAAAAATTCAGAAAATTCAGCAAAAATGTTAATTGTGGTATGTTAATGAAATCATGTGCATCAAGCGTACGTGCATATTTGCACAAGCCATCGACATGCCTACACAATGAATAAGTAAAAATGAAGAGATATATGATAGACATTGCAAAGCTACATCATGATCTAATCATCTAACTTGCCTTAATTCAAAATAACTAGAAGTAAACATAAACTATTTTCCCCCTTAAATTTATGGTTTAAGTCATATCCTTTGTTAATTTTATTTCCTAATATTAGTCTAAGCATTAAAAAAATTTCAAATGAAATTAAAATAATGCACGATTTAATATATTTCATTGAACATGATTCAATGGAATGTTTTGAATAATCTTATTCGACACTTAAAATTAAAATGTTCATAGATGTAATATAAGTAGTTATTATTGAATGATTGGTTGATTATGTCAATAATTATTAATTATTGATTGATATCCATCAATTCATAAGGTACTTGCATATTTTGATTTGGAGTTAGATTATCCTAATGCACTGAATAAACAGATAAGATGTCAATAGAGTTTTAAGGTCTGCCATTATCATGTCGAAGTTATTGACCACGCTGTAGTTATGAATTAACATGAAACTTGATATTACCAATTGATCTAAACTATGGAAAACTATGTTACTCCATAATATGGTATCATTTATAGTCTATACGTAAATGAATAAATATGTTTATCGGTATAAACCTGACTAATCATTAAAACTAGTGGATGTAAACACTTAATTATCAAAAATACTAGTTGTTTGGATAGTCGGTTTCACGAGCATAGTAATATATGCATTAGGCCCAACTTATATGTTTGAAACCATTAAGCAATTTTATTGCTGTTTTGGATTTCATTTAGTAGAGTTGCATAATCTCTTTTAAGTTAGTTCTGTAGTGATTGGTTTGGTATGAACATATCAAGGACGTAGGAATATTTTGGTGCCTTTATCCATAAAAAAGTATTTATTTCGCATGATCCAATCATTTAAATTTAAAACCTCCAAGCTACGAAAGAATCTTTGAATCCTGGCATCCCTCGCTGATATTAAGGTTAAGTTTGGATAAAATTTGTTATCATTATTTTGTCGTATATCATCGTTTTATATGAGGTGTGTAAACAGATGATAGACAAATACGTAAACAAAGACGCAACAATTCATATAAAGAAACCGACACAATGTCAAAGCAATGAAGAAGGAGTGCTAAAAATATTATTATATACAATTCAAGGTTAGTTTGATGAAAATTTGACTCATTAATCGGTTCATATATATACCAGCTTTCCATAATAATTCATGTTTATAAATGACAATATTTCGGATATTTTGTACATAGTAGCATAGATGGGGTTACGTTTAATTACTTGTTATATTTGATATTTGTAACTCAAGGGAGATATTCTAGTAACAATGCAAAATTCAAGGATGGGTTATGAGTTAGCATTCTTTGTATACATCATAACATTTAGCATGTTATTTTCTTCAACGTAAAAACAACTCAAATTTTTTCCACTACATGTCTTTCATTTTGTTGTTTGAGATGACATCAATAGTTTTATTTCTACTCGCTAGTAGTGTTGATGGAGCTATTTATATTCTACAACATTATGATAAAAAATATTAATTTTTTGTGTCGCTTGTACATTTACTCGCTTGGTTACTTTACCAAAAATAAATCATGCTACTTTGAATGCCTAAAATTTTAAGTTAATAGATGGTATAACTTGAAAATTGCTATTTCGAAATGATGTGGCAGACTTAACATAAAATCTAATTAATATTGATATGTCATGGACTAATATTGACACATGAAAATGATATTGTAGATTTGGCATAGAAGCTACGATCATAGTAATTATGTTAAAGCGTATTAAATGACATTAGAGAATGGTTATTGTATGCGGTTATTATCATTTTAAATACATTATCTTGTTCTATGCCCCCATATTTATTCTTATTTTATATGTTATTAGAGACATTCAGATCACTGCTAATGAAAGATTCAACCATCACACCAATCCAACCTAAAACCACTAACTTTGATGTTGTGGCCATTTGAAATTCCACAACTTATCCTAATTGATAATAAAAATATCCAAACGTTGTAAATGCTCTCGTTGAATAAAGTACCACTCTTACTGTCAAGAAAAAAATATATCAAAACCCCAACTTACATGTAACAATATTCAATATTAGAAACTTCAAATGACATATTACACAGAAATGATGGATCGCCGTCTCATTTTATCAAAAGTCACTTGTTAACATCTCCTTGGCCTACAACAAGTAATGCCTGCTTCATGCATAACTCACCCATCTGCCTTCTGCCATCCCATGTCCCGCAGCTAGCCTTAATGACACATTTAAACTAGTTATTTTCTCCCAAAACAAGTCTGCACCTACCATAAAAAGTGTCCCTTCAAGAAATATTCATCATATGCAAACTTGTTCTAGGAACAATGTATTTGTTCGTAAGCAGTTTCAAGATGGTACTACCTATCAGTCATTACTTCATGCTTTTATTGTTGAGAATTCATAGTCGATGCTCAAACCCATATGTTTTTCTAATGCAAAAAAAATTGACAATGGAGGGATGTCATGAATGAAGAATAAAATGCACTACTCCATACGATCTTATGCCTTTCGACCACATTACAATATTGTGGGTTGCAAATGGATATCCGAAACCAAAAATACATCTAATAGTTTTATCGAATGTTACAAAGTCTATCGAAAAAATATCTAATGGTATTATCAAATGTTACAAATTTTGTTTTATCGCTAAGGAATTTCATCAAGGTGAATTATTACGGTGACACGTATGCCCTAATAGTAAAACTAGTTACCACTACTTTAGTTTTATCTCCAGTAGTTTCTGGTGGTCGGCCTATATCTCAACTAGATGACCTAAATTAATTTCTTTATGGAGATCAAAGTGTATGTGTATATGACTCAACTTATAGAATTCTTTTATTCCTTGTATCCACATCATGTTTACAGGCTTTGATATTATTTGTATTGTCTCAAATAGACTTCTCGACCATTGTACTCTCATCTTAGTTCTCCTTTAGTACCGCTTAGATTTCATGGCAAGAATTCTAACTCTTTACTTTTCATTTGCGCTACCACCATCTCACATCTTTATATTCTTATATCTATGGAAGATATTCTAATAGTTAGATTTCTTCTAAGTATATCTCCATGTTTATCAATTAGCATCCATAAACGTTTGGTCATATTAGATCATTAAGTTATATGTCAAGAATTCTTGTTATTTATATTTCTAAAGGGAAATTTTTATCATAATAACATCACATATTGGAAATTTTAAAGCAAGGTAACACAGTTGGAGCCAAACCATTACCTCTTTAATGTCATCAAACAATTTGGTTAAAATGTCTTCTTTGATGCCACATCTTTGAAGAACTATTAATGCTCCCTAATATCTTTCTCTAAGTTGAATCGACATATCATTGCATTCAATTTTATTTTTCAATTCATACATTGATATTCTGTTTCTCATTAGCCTACAATCATAGCCATTTGAAACACACTATTCATCTTGATATTTTGATCGCTTGTTGAAGTTGATTATTGAGCATTAGTTAATATTGCTACTAAGATTATATAGATACAATCTCTTCTTCAAGAACTTAGCTTAACTACCCCTCATACATCCGCCCTATACTGTAATACTATTATGGATACCTATCTTACTTCAAACCATGTTAATTTTCCATGAATGTCCAAACATATTAGAATTGGCCACCACTTTATTCATGATCATATGGGAACGAGATTCACAAATGTCCACCTCTTATCCACTCAGGTCAAATTGTTGACGGGTTTACAATACCTTTAATTACTTCCAAGTTCTATGACATGGATTTCGATCTCATTATTTGTGAACTCCCATTGCGATTGCAGGAGCACCTTGGGACACATGGAAATTATGTGGTAAGCTTTGATTAGTCGTTAAATAATATCGACACATGGAAATTATTATGACAGACTCAACAAAAGCTAATTAATATTGATTTATGTGGATCATCAATCATGCAACTATACACATATTAATCATGTTAAACACCTATAAAAAACACAAAAGAGAATAACCATTGTGTATGGCCATTATCATTTCTAACTTGCTCTCTTTATCTTTCTTCTTAATTTATATACATGTAGCATACTGATACAAACCATTGAAATATTGACACGTTAAACAAGTAAGAAATATATATGGACATTGTAAAGTGTTCATTATCTTATTATATTTCCTGTCATAATTCAAAATGATTAGGGTCAGACTAGTGATTAATTTTTTTCTACACACTTCTTTATTTTACTCATATCTTTAGCTAGGTTTATTTATTTAGAATCATTTTTAATACATTACAAAGCTTTCAAATAAAAACAGAATAACATGCAATTTTTATAGTATATTTTATTGAACATGAAATGGAATGTTTTGGGTAGTCTTATTTAGTACCAACATATTAGCATGTTTGAAGATGTGATGTAATTCATTATAAATGAATGATTTAGTTGATCATGTAAACAGTTGCTAATAGTGGATCGATGTCCATTAACCTACGTAGTATTTACAATTTTTTATTTAGAGTTGATCTAATTTTTTATTTAGAGTTGATAATCATATTTTGTTTGATAAACAAATAAGAGGTTCATTGAGCTTGAGGTATCTTTGTAACTGATCAAAGTTATTGCTTGTTCTTTTGTTGTGAGTTACTAGTATCTGGTTATGGTAGCAAATAAAATGTTACTGCGCATAAGACGGAATCCAAATATTTATAATATCTATATGGATGAGTTAAAATATCTATCATTGTAGGACCCCACTAATCACGAAAGCTAGCGAGCGAATAACACTTACTTTACTTATGAAAATATTTGTATAGGTATTACATGCATATTAATATATGCATTAGGCCTTATTTAAATGGTGGGACCTGAAAAGTAATTCATTTATGTTGGAGATTTATGGGCAGAGTAGCCCAATCTTTATCCGTACAATTCTATCAACACCATGTTCAAGCGGTAAAGACAATATTTTTAATTTCTCTTAAGGGAAGAGAATCCCAATCTTTATTTTTATAGTTCTATCACACCATGTTCAATGGGTTGAACTAACATTGTTAATGCTTATAATAAAGCGATGACATATATTAATTCGATACCTAGTTGATGTACACAAATTTTTGCATAAATAAATATGTTTGCATAATCTAAATAATATATATATATATATACAAGTTTACTGTTCATTAAAATAATGAAAGGTGGTTTACAAGTGCATCATCTACTTGATATGTAGTCGAGATAAGGTAGTAATCACTATACAAATTCAAGAGGTATGCATCAAACTATAACTAAGATGATGTGGACAAATCTTAACTAAGTAAATTGCACAATAACAAACATCAATTAATGATCCAATATACCAAAAGTCTTTCCACTAAAAGTTATAACTAATATTTTAGCAATTTAAATTATCAAATTAATTCTAGAATATTCATAACTAAAATAAAGAAATATATCGTTCACTCTGCATAATAAATTTTATGCGAAATTAACAAATGTAAATTATAAACTAATAACATATGGAGGATCGATAACAACCGATAAGAGAAAATGTACTAATCACTAAATTAAAGTACAAAACTCAAAAATTCTTGACAAATACATGATGGACATGAATCGATTGAAATCTATGTTGCATACAAAATAAATAAATATAAATGATTGTAGCATACAGATGTTAAGCTTGAATTACATGGCCAACTATATAAGATACGTATATATGCTAAGCAATAAATAGTAATTAGTTAAGTATAAACTAAGTTGTGGAAAGCAAGTATGTACATAAGAAAATCCACTTTGGTAATTTTCACACTTGTTCGGACCTCGTCCTATGTCCAATTTGAATCGCCTATTGGATTTTTCGCTAACTCACCCTGTCTTGACCTAGAGGAACAAGTATTCCAACACCTTTTATATTTCTAAAACGGAACTTCACCATCATGCCTAATATGCAGCATTAAGACTTCAACACCAAAAATGGTAATTTGACTTTGATAAGAACTATGTCTCCTTATACACTAATTTTGTCACTAATGCCTTTATAGTATCCTATAACCACTAGTCTTCATACAAATCAAATGAGTAAAGGTTCAAGATTGATTTGAATTAATATATAATTACTTTAAAGTTATGTGGTTTGATTGATCTTAGAAATATATAGAATAGGGACTACATATGGTAAAGGTAGATCAAAAGTGAGAAATTAAAGTGCTCTACTCTATAGAAGGATGGTAATTATATTTTTAATGAAAGAGCGGTACTCAAAATGGTGAGAGTAATGGGGATTATATAGTCGATGTAGTGATGTGATTAAGAGGTTGGATTTTTAAGTGAAAATACATAATTGGATATCAAATAGATGGGAAATGACTCAAATATTTTAATAGGAATTGTAATGATTCATTTTTTACACTTAGTAACTAATAAAATAAATCATTTTAATTGAATTAAACCAACTGATGACATAAAATAAGCTTTATTTTGGATGAATGAATGTGGACTTCAGACTATTCCATTGCATTTGTAATGTCATTTAAATATAAAAAACAAATGAAGTTTGTTAAATTCAAATAAGCTAGATAAATTGAGAAGAAAAAAGGAGACATGGGCAAAAGGTTCTTTGGCTAGAAAATGTTTATATATTTGAAATGAAGCCCTCCTCCTTCATTTATATCATTCCCCTTCTTCATCTTCTCAAAAAGAGAAAATTTGGTTTTACAATGAAATGGAAAACTAGGTTTTCCAAAGTAAAATAAATATAACTATTTCATCTCTTCAGTAAAAGTTATAGAATAAATATATAAATTCAAGTTAAGAGATTCCCTATAAATCCATCTCTTCATGTTTTATTTTTGGAGAAGATTGGAGCTAGATTTTAGAAATTAAGAGAAGCGTAAAAATTGTTCAATTGAAGTTAGGATTTCTTAGTATTTGGTGAGTAGGGTGTTTTCTCTATGATATATGATCACCGAATATGCTAGAAATCATGTCAAATATCTAATGTTGGTTAGGTTTTGATTTATGAACTTGAATTACAATTTTAGAGATGAGAATCTTATTTTAATAAATGGTTAAAAGATTTAATTATGGTATGAATGTTTTAAATAGCTTAATGTTAAATATTAATATATTTTGTTTGAATTGTTGGACTGATTATTGGTTCGTAGTCGATAGAATGATTAGAGGATAATTCTTGACATTGTGATAAATGTAGAGTTGAGATGATAATTGAATAGTGAATTTGAATGGTGGTTGAAGTAGTTCATCACCTCAAACTGTTCATTAAGTGTAAATTTATACTCTTTCGAATATCCAAAGGCTTATAACAAGGGGGTGAGTGATGTTAGTGTGAAGTGACTCAATGATATGGAGCCAGACATTGAAGATAAGGGAAACAAAGAAGAACCGTAAAAGTTGGGAAGAATTTCCATCTAGTTTCATGTTCGGCCTGAATAAGTGTTCAAATACGTAAAATGCAAATTCAGCATCCGAGATTTAAAAATCTTATCATGCATTATCCATGTGTTATTTTGAGGTTTTTTTACTTCTATATATGGAGAACATTTGTCTAAAATCATGATCATACAAATGAGTCATCAACTTAGATATGTGAAGTGTTGTAAGTTGGAGATGTTGATTTATATTTTAAAACTTAATATTTTGGGAGTTTGGTTTCGTTACGGGGACTCGTGTGATGCTTATAAGGTTAGAATTGACTATAAAGCAGGATGGTGAATTCAAGAATGGTCGGCTTTGTCTCGAGAAACATGATGTTAATGTTGGACAAGATAGAGACTATGGCGATGGTCTATGACATGATTCGATTTGTGTGATGGTTTTGTAGAGTCGTCTGGTGAATTTGAGATATGGTGACTAGGGTATTATGATAAATGATTCCATACGAGTAAAATCTATATCCCTTAGCTACGGCTTTGGAGTTTGATATGTTTAGACAATTTGTCATGTGGCATGATTGTCTTGACTGTGCATGTTAGGCGACATCATTCAAGGATAGAAGACGTTCGATCTTAGTAACAAAGGCGATAGACCATATGCTACTTTGTAGCATTTGGTGATCAGCCTAAAGTTACTCGTCCTAAGTCTACTTATTAAACAAATGGTAGCAGTTGGACACATGTTTATCAACTTGGATTCGATACAACCATAGGTGGTAGATAACACAATGAAGTGTTATTTTATTGGTTTTGCTGGAACCTTGCCAACATGCAGTGGGGTAAATTGGTAAGTTTCAAAAAATTATTCCGTTTTGGATCTAATTGGGCCTACATAGTCTAAATTAATTTAGATCTTATCTAGATTTATTTTAAATAAAATCAATGTTTCATTTTATTTATAACTAAGGTTATTTATTGTTATATTTATATTGTATATTATAATGATACAAATATGTATGCACATGCACGTGCAACATAAATCGAGTACATGGTTTAACATTCCCGTGTATAAGTGCTGGGATTTACACTACATTGGATATTTTAGCCACTCCATATTCATACGCGTTGTCTAACACACACACACACATATTGTGTGTGTGCATGTGTGTAGTTTTATGTAATATAAACTAATGTTTGTAAAATGTTAATATTTGTATAATTATGTATGTAAGTATATATATCATTATAATGTAATGTAGTAGTAAATATTAATATAGATAATATTGAACATGAATACAAATTTAAATTTTAAATCTCTGATCTAGATCTGCATACATATCTAATATAAGTAACCATAATATGAATTCAAATTTAAAATTTAAAGTTTTAATCTCATATCTTAATCTCTACGAGTATCAAGTATTTAAAAATTCAAAGTTTTATCCATCTTTTTAACCAATCGGCTTTCAAATGAATCTGGACGTCATGATGAAGACGAAATGTTTAAGGACCTAAAGGCATGCTTGGAAGGATAATTGTAGAAACTCAGACGAGTTGTAGGAAAAGTAGAGCTAGGAAAAGAAATCTGTACCGACTACTTTCTGGTCGGTATAAAGCATTTTTGTGCATTATGGAGATCTCTGGAACTATGACTTATGGACTGCTAGCAAGGGTAATCATTCTAGGGTCCATTTCTGAAGGAGTAAGTGAACAACTCTAAGGATGTACTGAAGGAAAGAAGACAAGCACTACAGATATTATAACCTCTCGTAAACAATATGATTTCTAAGGAAACGTGCTCGGGGTTCAATGGATCGAAGATAGAAGACCAAAGGTAGGAAGATGGCACAATTAGCCATCAAGAATTCAGGTCGGTACCAACCACTTTAGGTCGGTATCAATACGAATTTCTTGCTTTAGGATTCCATTCTCCACTCCTATATTTTCGGATCTGAAGTAAGATCTTGTATATTGAGATCTGACGATTCTAGTGGACGATTTTTTCTATAAATACAAGACTTAAGGTATTCAGAAAAGGAATTTTGGCACTTGCTTTCTTTATCTTCTCTCTATATGATCATAGTCAATAAGGAGGTTATTTTTTTTGTTTTAGGTTATTAGATCAGTAAAACCTTTGTACTTGTGACTAAAATCTATAATCAATAACATTACAGTGAACGTAGGCCTTTGATTTGCCGAATCACTATAAAAATTTCTTTATGTTCTTATTTTTATTTGCTAGATCTCTTTATTTCAATTCGTTTTTGGGTGTTGTGCCATTCTCCAGCTCAACATTTTAGTGCTTTCACCGAGATTTGAACTCAGGCATAGATCTAGCTATTTCTTGTGGATTGGAATATCCAAGGTTTAGGTCTAGACGATTTTCTATCTAAAGCTTGAAGGAATTTTATATTGGAATCAATAGCACCATCAATGAATTTATGTATATCTAAAGCGGTAGGAGGTGTAGATGAAGCAACTTCCCATCATATGGAAGTTAGAACCAACCGACAGCAGCGTTAGTAGGACTATCTGCCCCTTAGAAGATGGTCACAAGTGTGGAGTTTGATAAGATAATAGCAGAGCTAAATATGACAAATAGTTAGAAAGCTCTATTGGATAAAATGGATACTAGCTTAACTTTACTGACCCAGCTGTTACAAAGGATCAGAAGGAGCAAGAGGGAGACAACCCCTACTGGATTCGAAGAGGAGAACTCATCTACTTATGGTCAGAACATAAGAGATGGAAAGAAAAATCAAAAGGAACCAACTACCGGAGCAGAAGGGGAACTGAAGGAATTAGTAGACTCCCTGCGAAGGAAATTCAGATTGGTACTGACCAAAATCAGGTCATTACCGACCTAAATTTGAGGCGCTTGGAGGGATAGGAAGGTGAATCCCCTAACTTATATGATTCTGAGGATGATTTGCAGCATGTTGGAGATGATAATGGACTGGATGTTGAAGCTCAGGGTGTAGGTTTCAAACAACCACCAAGGAGCCAATCAGATGTCAAAGAAGAATCGAAGGAGTGGTTCTTCCAAAAACCGGAGAACCTAGATGTCAACCAGTAAACTGAGATCATTTGCATAGTCAAACACTCGGCATAGCTCTTAATGGTAATCCTTTGGAGAACAAGGCTAGCGAGGAGCACAAAACAAATATGATCAAATGGTTATTGGAAGAAAATATGTGGAGAAAGAATGAGGATTGGGGTTTTACACTGAGTAAAACTCCATTTGCGGATAATATTTTATGGGAGAAGTATCTTAGGAAGTTTATGATGCCAACAATGTTATCGTATAATGGAACTACCGATCCTAGGTAGCATATTTAAATATGGATGGAACATGGATGGTGCTAGGGTAACAGATGCGGTTCAATGCAGATGTTTTCTAATTTTTCTAGACAGAGCTGTGCTAATATGGTTCATCGGCTTTCATCGAAGTCCATATCGAACTTTGAGGAATTAGCAAAAAAGTTTCTAGAGCAGGTTATGCTCCACACCGCTCAGCCTAAGGATGTAACATCCTTGTCGACCCTTTCTCGAGGACCTTAGGAGTCAATGAAGGGGTTCTTGATCAGGCTCAATGTTGTAGTGGCGTAAGTTAATAACTCGAGTGAAAGTATGGTGTTGATGGCATTGGTCCGAGACATACATCCGGACACGGATTTTGGAAAATGGCTATGAATGAAGTAGCCGACAATTATAGATGAGTTCCACTAGAAGGCTAATTAATTCTTGCGTTTGGAAGAAGCAAGTCATTGCTGGAAAGCACTACACCATTATAAGCTATTAACAACGGGTAAAAACCGTTGTTAAGTCCAAAAGCAACGGGTAAAAACCATCTTCAACACAGGAGTGGTTGAATTTAGCGACGGGAGAAAACCGTTGCTTTATGTCCAAAAGGCAACGGGTATAAACCGTTGCAAATTGGGACAAAGGCAACGGGTATAAACCGTTGCAAACTGGGCCAAAGGCAACGGGTATTAACCGTTGCAAATTGGGCCAAAGGCAACGGGTATAAACCGTTGCTTTATGGACAATAGGCAACGGGCATAAACCGTTGCTTAATGTACAAAAGGCAACGGTTACAAACCGTTGCTTAATGGAAAAAAATCAACGGATATAAACCGTTGCTTTCTGTCCAAAAAGCAACGGGTGCAAGCGTTGCTTTATGGCCAAAAAACGTTGCTTTATGTCCAGTAAAAAACGGTTAAAAATCGTTGCTTTATGCCCAAAGTCAAACATAAAGCAACGGTTAACACCCGTTGCACATAGTGTTTGCTCTTGCTCCTACAAAATCACATCTGTAACTCAATACTGCGTTACATGCATATCTCAGTATATATACCAGAATATCAATATATATCAAAATATGCCAGAATATCAAAATATTGGTACACAAGCACTATAAACATATCGCACATATACCATACATATAAAATTATCAAACTTATAATTACACTCATTGTTTTGCAAACAGAATGCTACCGTGCCGGAATATCATACTTATTACACTGCATTGTTTATTACACTACACTACAAAGATTTCATTAATTACACTACATTGTTTTGCAAGCAGTGAAGTCTACATATAATAAACACATTAAAAGGATGCTGAGCAGGTTAGCCGAAGCTGATATTTCTTTGGCTCATGCTGTGGTGCATACAGTATTCTATCCAATTCCTGTGCAAAAGTAAAAACAGGTTTTAAACTCAAATCATACAGTGAATTTTAGCTTGGTCAAGTTCAGTTAATAGAGCAACGGAATTCCTGTGTAAGCAATAATAATGCACAAGTAAAAGTGGCAGCAAACATTTAAAAAACTATAACAACACTAACAAAAAAACTGCCTTTCAACTTCATCCCATCCCCTCTGCTATACACTTCCACTCACAACCACACTCCGACACATTACAGCACTTCCTCATTTTCTCTGTTTTCATCTCATCCACACTTAAGTACTACATCACACCCCCTACTGCTTATTGCCTGTCAACAACATACACCATTAGCTTGGTCAAGTACTACACTATTTTTGGGTTTTTGTCCAATGTTGCACTGTTTGTACTGAGCCAGAAATCAAGTAATATGAACAAGTTGCTCGGACATATCTAACCTTAAATGTCCACCTCCTCCGAATGCATTTGATTCTACTATTTTTCTTAATTATCTCATTCGGGTATTGTTAAATCCATAATCTTTAAAGTTTGTACGTGCATACACCTATCAAGTTAAATCCAAACATTTTATAATGGTTTTTTCAATAAATATTGCTTGATGTTAATAGTGTGTACCAATTTTGCACCATTAATATCCAACAAAAGCTATATTGCAGTATACCTTTAAGTTATTACCTCATCGGTAGGTGTACATTATGTATGCTTAATCTATGATTGATTTCACCTAGAATATATGAAAACAAAAGGATATTGCACATAGCCTCGTTATCATAAATAAGCCAAGTACAGGTTTGGTTCTACTCAGTACTCAGGCAAAAGAGATGTCTGCGAATGTGGCGAGTGTTTCTGCTGGTAATCCAACATTGATTAAACGAGTTAATTATATGCATTCTAACTGTTATAACTTTTAAATCAATTATATGCATTCTAACAACTGTAATTCCTTTTATTGTCTTCTTCAAAACCAATCCCCTGTCAACTGCACATTCACATCACATCACAAAAACTGTAACAGTCTTCTTCTGACTGCTCCGCAGCCTTCAACTTCCCTTTCATCCACCATTTATACTTCCAACCTGGTTCCCTTGGTACCAGTAAGCCATCAAACACAAACTACAAACCTGCCTGCACTCCAACAACATTTCCATATTTCCTATTCAAACCAATCACTACACATTTCATTTCCTCTTCAAACCAAATCACAACCATAAGACTGTCAGCATAATTCAACTATCCCGACCAACCTCTCTAACTCCACATTCTGCAATGAACTCCAGCATTACAAACTGCCTCCCACTTCCTATTCACCAACTCTACCACAAACCACCAGTATCAACCACTCCAACCACCAGTAAACACTCCAATAACCACTCCAGTTCCTTACCAAACATTCCAGTCCCCTACCATTTCAGTCCCCTCCCCTACATCATAACCAAATTATTTTACCACCCATTAAACCCAATTAGTACGATACACACATAAATTTTTTTAGCTAATCAATTTTTAGTTTATTGGACCTCCATTCATCGTTCAGGCACATTGATCATGTTTTTTGTTTTTTGATTTTGTCCTTGAATTTTGACTTTACTTCCTAGTATTTGATAAATTGTCGATTATCTTGTAAACAAGACAGACCAGGACAAAATACACATGTATTTGCATATGCAAATTTCAAATACAGCAAACAAAAGAAAATCAGCAATATATGCAAAGAAAAAGTCAGAAATATCAATACCTCCGACTAAAGATATCGTATTAAACCCTTTTGATGGCTCACATAACCTCCGGCTCCAACATCCCCAAAGGTCTCGGTAAATTGTCGACATATTTTGGCGATTAGCTCATCCGGCAATAAAATTTTGTCCAACAACACTTTTTCATATGTGGATGGTACTGGTTTTCCATGAATTACTAATGCTGTGGAATCTCGGCATATAGTACCTGTTATATAAGCATTTCTGGAGTGAATATATGGAATCACATTTACAGAACTAACAAGCTCCCAAACATTTAAGACCATTGTGCAGAGCTACACAAGTCCTAGACCCATTGTGTATGCGATATTTGATCTTTAAAATCATGCAAGATTGGAATTGAAGGTGTAAACTTTTATGATCTTTCTATATCCTTTTTTGTTTTGGAGTTTACTGATTTATTTTTGGACATAATGGCTATTGTGAGTGTCAATGAAAATTGAAACCAAAACAGATATAAGATAAAGACTACGATAGTATAAGTATACAAACTAGATCTCTATTGACAATGAATTCCTTCTCATCTCTGTCATTCATTCGCTGTCTCAAACTCCAACTCTGCAATAGCATTTTGAACTTTTACATGATTCTTCATCATTTCTTTCTATCTCTCACTGTTTCTCAAATCTAATCATGAACACAACCTTTTTTTTAAATAACACTGTACTTTCAGCCAAGCAAGAATTTAGTGAAGGTTGTGCCCACCAGAACTTATCCATGTGATCATTGTTATTGATTTGCTAAAACTACTTAAAACTGCTTAATTTGCTCTATCCTATGGTTATAGCATTGTAAATATTGCTAAATATTCTCTTATATCTTATGATTATGTTAATTTGGATTTGAAAATGTCATATGCACCTCTTGTGAACCTAATTATGACGTACATGTCAAACGTGAACCTTTGTTGCCTAACCTCTTTTTCTATAACAAAAGATAATTGGAATCTATAAATACACATGCACTAATACTCATTAATTTTTTTATATGCACAATAACAGAGAGCAGTAAACTTGGTTGAAGCACAAAAAGACTGATTGGTCGATTAAAATAGTACCTGTTGCAATTACTTCATCCTCGAAGTTCAGGATTTCACATCTTTGGTCGATTAACTGATTGTTCGGAGTGGGCAAACTGAGAAGATGCGATTTCACTGCCTACTTGACAATTATCTTGGGCTATGCTGAGAATACGCTCCAGTTTATCATCCATATTGTCCAGCTTCATCAATTTTTGCTCCACATTTTGCAGTCGCTTCTCATATACTCCTTGGGCCTGTTTGAGCCGTTTGCATGGAATGGCAGCACTCTTAACTTGGCTAGGAGCTATATTGGTCCCAATACTTCGGCTCCTGCCCTTTACATCTTTACCAAACACTGATATAAAGACGGCTTCATCACCACCACTCGTCGTTTCCTTTTCTTTTTCAATTTTTTCCTAAAAAGTAAATACATACATATGAATAATGAAAATTTAATTTGGAGGCGTTATTATTTGTTTAACTTACAAAGTAGGAAGATGTCGCATCTGACGTGCTGCCATCTTTTTTCTTATGCGTTTTCTCCCATACTTGAAGACGTGATACTTCTGTTCCTGGACTACTTGAATCGACCTGCATACAATGACCTAAAATTATATTTGGAACTAATGGTATATGCAATGTGATGCACCAATTCAATGACACATACCATTTCTTGAGTAATCATAGCGTGACTCTTACGTCCCGAATGATGACCATATTCGAGCATTAATCTATTTTGTTTGCCTTGCTTCCTTTTTTCTTTCGCCTCGGGTTTTGATTCGTTTCTTATGAACTCATCCCAATCATCTTGAGCAATTTTTGGTGGACAATTTCTCATTCTTTCTTCGTCGGTGATGAAATGGTCATAATGATTCTTGCGCAAATCATTCTTGTGTCTCCTAAAAGCCTCGGACATTTTTTTCATAATAAGGTCCTTTGATAGAGGATCAAGCTCATAATATTTCTGCATAACAATGCATGTAAACCATTTTTTATTTATGTATTGAAAGCATTATAAATGAATTTAAACCATCTAAGTTCATATACACAGTTTACATTTCAAAGTATATGGATTTTTACATTTCAACGTATATAGTTTCATCAGTCTCTATGAATAAAGTGATCAATCTAAATATCCTATAAATATCATAAAAGAATATATCTTGAAACAGAAACAGTACATAAATATGGTCTCATATGAACCCTCGCTCATTCAGGCCTATTTTACAATCAGAAACAGTACAGAAACAGAAACAATACATAAAAAGGGTGCATATTACAATCAGACGACTATATTTTACAAACAGAAACAGTACATAAAAATGGTTATGAGATTGGAGAACTTACCTCCAATTGATTCCGCACATCTTCCTTGTAATTTGGCGGAACTTTTTTCCAACTTGGATATGAGATTGGCACATGATTTCTTACTAGTTTACCAATCTTCGTAGCGACCTTTGAACCATTTTTCCAACTGGAGAACCGTAGTTGTCTATATCAATTTTCTCCCGTTTTAAAGTGGATGATTGTGAAGTTGTATCATTTGACGGTGGTGTGGCATCTTGTGACATTATGTCCTGCAAAGTCTAAAATCCTAAAATAATCCCAAAAACATTATAACGTACATTTCTTCCCCTTCCAGCCCATCCCTGTGATGCCCGATTGCCGTCGGCCAAATTATTGCACGGAGTCCCCTCCATAACAAGATCAAACGCCTTATATGTCTTAATAAAATTTGCTCCAAGCGATCACTGTTAAGCTGCTGTACATCTGATATATGAACCAACGTCCCCTTATTGATTTGTCTGATCCCACTAACTTCTCACCACATTACGATTTTTGTCAGTCCGACTGACAGTAATCGTAATGTGATGAGAAACTGGTGAGATCAGACAAATCAGAAGGGGACGTTTTTTTACTATATCAGATGTACAGCAGCTTAACAGCAATCGGGCATCACAGGGATGGGCGGGAAGGGGAACGTTCACTTTTATGCGGCAGTGATAAAGTCTTCCTGCATCACCAGAATTTTAAACTTAAGCGGATTCAAAACAATATCTTGAACTAAAGGGTGCAAATACAATATCTTGAACTGCCTGTCTACCTACAAACACAAAGAAAGAAAGAATAGTCAAGATGATCATATGTATGTATGTGTACATGTGTGTGTATGTGATGATATGTAAGTACCTACAACTACAAACACAAAATGAACTCTTGCAATATATCCATCCTTATGGATCCATCAGGATATTATAATGGCACTAATAAAAAATATAATGCATCTATTACTATCATATAACACACCATTTTACATTTTACACCATTTTAAATAAATATTTTGTTAAGGTACAATAACTGCTCTGAAATACAAAGTTAACATATGCATTTGATAAGATCTTCTAATTTTTCATTGTCTTCAAAAGCTGACTGATAAACGGTGGGAAACTCAGTGTCATCCACATTTATGGTCAACCGTTTTGGTGTATGCAAAACCATAAACCATCCGTTATTTTTTAAATCTTTTGAGTAGAACACTTGACTCGCTTCCGATGCAAGAATAAATGGCTCATCATTCACGCTATCTTTATTCTTCAATTTTCCCAAGTTAACTGTGATCAAGCTTGAAACAGAATCTATTTTACAACCATTGATCTTATCTTCGACCTTTACCCAATCACAATAAAAAACTGTTTGTTTGAAGTCAATGTAATCCAACTCAATTATCTGTTGAATGACTCCGTAATAAGTTGTTTCTGCTTCCTTAAATTTTTTATCCTTCCCACTGGCTCTAAATTGTGTAATTGCTCTCATGCATACACCACTATCCTGTGTTAGCTTTCGCTCTTCATAACTCTTCGGAGAAAATAAAAACCCCTTCACTTGGTACTTCATATAACTATGGGCATCAAACTTCGGCCCGTTAACTAACCGCCAAAGAGTTGAGTCAACATCGACGGTCTTCAACAACTACAACAAACACAATAAGTAAAAAAACATTGTCAAGGAGGTGTATGGTCAACTTGAAAATACGTTAAATATTTAATACATATACCTCCTCACGTAACCAAAAAGTGAAATTTTTAATAGCTTCCCCAGATGTACCCCCGCCTCGAGCTTGAGATTTGGGGCTTTGAACATAGGAGTTATACCTCCTACGAAAAACACACAATTAATACTATATATATGAATTGATTTACAATAATAAGAATTCAGAACAAATTCATGAATTTACTTCTTCCATTCATCCAATCCGTCGTACTTATCAAGGACCCATTTACGCACTTGTTGAAATTGCACTTGAGTTAACGTTATATCTTTACCATTATCTAGTGCTATTTCATCAGCAAACTCATCATCCTCGTCTAAACGCTTCACGGGTATGTTTGTGAGTGCCAGCACCTCCTTTTGGCATATACTCCATGCAGTAAAGACTAGCTTCTTGTACAATATATCCTTCTGCAATACACCCTTCAATATATCTTTTGTTGCGCACATATCCTTTATATGTTTTCATCAACCTATGAAGATGAATAATTGTAAAATGTAAACATCAATAGCTATTTAAATCGAATAATTGTGTACATAACTAAAATTAGTAATTTACCGTTCAAATGGGTACATCCACCTATATCTAACAGGACCAGAAATCAATGCTTCATCGGCTAAATGAACCATAAGGTGAATACTGATATCAAAAAATGCAGGCGGAAAATGTTTTTCAATAACACACATTGCTTCTACCAAACTAGCCTTTGCTTTTAGAAGATGTTCCCTATTGATCACCTTTGAGCACAAAATGTTATAAAAGAGACTAATGCGGTGAATAACATTCCGTAGATCCTTATGTTGCGGAAAACAATGCTGAAGCAATACCGGAAGTAAATGTTACATTATGACGTGGTAATCATGTGACTTCATATTTTTAAGTTCAGGAGGGTTGATGCTCACATTGTTATGGAAGTTCGAAGAGAATTTGCTCGGCACTTTCCAATTTTTCAAAACGGTGCAAAACCGTATCTTTTCTTCTTTGCTCAAAGTGAAAGTCGCATTTGGCATGGTTACTTTGCTTGTTTCAGGATCTTCTATCACCCACAACTTTTGTTTTATACCCATGATTTTCAAATCCTTCCGTGCATTGATCCCATCTTTTGACATGTCTTTATGGTTCATAATTGTGTTGATCAAATGTTTCATGACATTCATCTCCGTATGCATAACATCAATATTATGTCGGGTCAAATTTGTTTTCCAATATGGCAAATCAAAGAACTTCGACCTCCTATACCATGCAGGAACTTCTTCATCGATTGTCTTTTTCCATTTTCGACCAATTTCTGGTATGTTTTTACCAACTTTCATTTTTATATTCGCTACCTTTTTTGCAACTTGATAACCAGTCAGTGGTTTTGGAGGACGCTTAAGTTCTTGCTCGTTGTTGAAATTTGTCTTATCGTATCGAAACTTGTGTCCGGACGGAATAAATCTATGATGTCCCATGTAACAAATCTTCTTACTTTCAGGGAGATAAACAGATGTAGTTTCTTCTCCACAAATAGGACATGCAAAGTAGCCGTGAGTTGTACATCCCGATAAAGTCCCAAGAGCGGGATGATCATGGATTGCCCATAACACTCTAGCTCTCATTATGAACTCAGATTTCTTAAATGAATCAATGTAACTACTCCTTCCCATAACTGCTTTAACTCGTCTATCAAAGGTTCTAAATAAACATCAATATCCTTCCCCGGTTGTTTTGGCTCAGAAATCAACAGTGTTAACATTGAGAACTCTCTTTTCATGCACAAAGACGGAGGAAGGTTATATGGTACTACAATTACTGGCTAACAGCTGTAAGGGTTAGTTAAAGAAGCATTCGGACAGAAACCATCTGTTGCTATTCCAAGCGTGATATTTCGTGGTTCAACAGCAAACGAAGAATCAAAAGAATCTGTAGTTTTCCATTGAGAAGTATCACGCGGATGACGCATTACGGTTGTACCGGACTTGGCACGACCATGCCAGGTCATCGCTTCTGCTATCCATGGTACAGTATACAGTCTTCTCAATCTAGAAATTAAAGGAAAATATCTTAAGGTCTTTTGAGGTACTGTGGTAGCTTTTCTCTCTTCGTCGAATGATGTCTTATATCTTGGTGCGTTGCAATTTGTACATGAAACTTTGTTCGCATTATCTTTCCAGTACAAGATGCATTCATTAATGCATGCATTATAAGTTATGTAATTCATCCCAACTTGCTTAATGATCTTCTTACGTCGGGGTACTTTGACGGTAGCGTGTTACCTTCGGGGAGTAACTCCTTTATGAATTCGAGTAGTGCATTCACACCATTGTCTGAAAAGCCGTATTGGGTCTTCAAGCTATTCAGTTTCACAATGGCATACAACTTTGTAATCTCTTTTGGACAAGAAGGATACAATGGCTCTGTTGCAGTTGCACTATCAAAAAATGATGTATCCGTAAACTGCTCACCAATATTAGCATTATCATGCAACTGACTTGTAGGTTGAAAATGATGGAATCTATCTGCATCATTGATCAAATCCTCCATCCTAATATGTTCGGACTCATCAGTATTTGTGGCATGACTAACCGGTTGTTGTTTTGGCTTCTCCGGTATTCTTTCCCCGTGAAAACACCACACGGTATATGATTGAACATACCATATCTAAGCAAATGAAAATGAATTTCATTTAATTTGAATGTATCTTCATTTTTGCACCGCGTGCAAGGGCACGAATACTTTTCCTTATTGCCACCGTTTTCAGCAACAAATTTAACGAAATTTCTCACACCTTCCACATATTCTGTATTTCTTCGATTAGATTGATTCGTCCATTGCTTGTCTATACTAAAAGACATACTGAAAGAAAATAACAAGATCTAATAAGAAATCATGGGTAACAATATATTATGGCTTTCCACCAAGTTCAACTCTGATATTAACTAAACAGATGTATATTATTCTGATTTCACTTGAAATTTAACATTAGCATCAAACTGTTCCAAAAAATTTACCATTACAACGGCGCCATTTTGTAGCACCAGAGTAATGTCTATGCATTACCCCTCTCCTGATACTTGACTTGCGCCATTAACAACAATTTTATCCACTTACTAAATATGGTCTCATATTTAGTAAAACAAAATTCATTGCATCAACTTATACCCTAGCAGTCACTATAAGCAGCTATGTCTAACTAGCATGTAGTACAGTACAACATTTAGGCTTTAGTAAATATGAGAAATATAAATTGCCTTAGTGTTATTTTTTTAGCTCAGGTAAGTATGGAACAATGCTGCACCACATGACCGTCTTATACCTTGTTGATTCAAACCTTTTCCTCAAATCTACCGTATGGGACTCAATAAGCGCTTTTGTTTATTTCTCTTCTCTTCTCTTCTCCCACTTGCTTTGCTTTGCTGCTTCTTTGCTTGCTTTCTCCCTCCATTATAAAATCTCAAATTCACTCTCTGTTTTCTTGCTAATGTTCGCACTACACTGCACTACATCCTCTGCAGACGCCTTTACTAATCAATAAAATTACTCTACTTGCACATCTCACCTCAATGCTCATCATCCATGGTAAAGGCAACTTATGTATTTGTTTTTAATTGCCAAGCTCTCGCTTTTATATGCAGAATGCGCAGCTTGCTCACCATTCTTCTCTTCAATCAACCTAACTTTGTCCTTTCCATTCCATAACCCTTCATTCTTTATCACTTTCTGCCATTTCTTTGTCCAAATTTGTTTATACCCGTCATTGATTTTGCTTTATCTCCTCCCCTGATACATCTATATATTCATATATAACCTACTGATATGAATTCATATATCTTTTTTCACTAGTACCCTTTATCTGAATTGCTTCAATTTATGGTCATGCTTGCGCCTTCTTTTGCCTACACTATCTATATGACTTGTTTGTGCATTAGAAAAGTGGATGCCCTGCTCTTGCTTTATTCTTTGTGTCAAAGACATTAAATAATAAAAGGAGCATGCTGTGTACCTACTTCAAATAACGAATTTGTTTTTGATTCTATTTTTTTGCCTTCTTTTTTACACCATGCGCATCGGCAGTGTTTCAATTTACTTCAATTAACTTATAGTTGTACTGTAGACTTGTAGTAAGTTATTATACAAAGCTAAAAAAATAACACTAAGTTATTATAAATCTAACACTACATCGGTAGTGTTAGATTATCTCACTTTGTACAATTTGTAAAACAAATCATATATAAATGTAAAAAGATCGTCCTTTGCATAACCAGTTGTTTCTTGGTTCTCTAACACTGTACACTTAAAACATCAAATATGTATTCTGATGGTTCAGATTAGAAGGTGCATCTCTACTTTGGCAAACTGTTAAAGAGCAGTAGATATTGACTATAATCAATCCCCAAAAACTTAATGAAATCCTAAAAGATGAAGATAATGATGGAACTCAAATGACAGCTTATATGGTAACACTAAACAAACCCATAAGCAAGCATTATAGGGAATAAACTGTTCCTTAACTTGTGCTGCATCCCTTTCTTTATTATTCTGAACTACAAATATAAGCATGTAATCTTTTCCTATTATTCAACCATAGAAACGAATGGATTCACCGTGTACAGACAACCAGTCGTCGATAATACATATAAAGCACTGAGTAGAAACACACATGCTTGTTTTCCAAATAATTTACTGATTTCTATTAATCATGTGTGGATTACAGATTAATTTGTTATCATTGCATTTGACAATCTTTTAACTAAGTTGTGATAAGTCAATTTTCAAGGTGACTGTAACATTCGTCCTAAATCTCTTTTCAGCGACATGGAACAAGCAAAAGGTGGCAAATTTTTGGCCGAGAAGAATCAGAAAATCCTTGGTACATAGTTAAAAGTTTAACTTATCACCATGAAGGTATTCACGTTAAATTTGAACCAGGTTCTTCAAGACTTAGCCAAGCAACGTATGAAGTTAAAGGTTCTTTTAATTCTACACATAAGTACTGTGATATAACAATGCACCGCAAATACATGTACACAGATTTCCATTTCAATTGACAACAAGTATTATTACAAAACAAAGCTTACCTGGCAGTTATGCGTTCTCTTCGATTATGCCAATGAGACTCGAGGAACCAAATATCAAAGATACATAGATCTGAGATAATTAAGATTTCAAATTAGATTTTATAATACAAGTATGAAACAAAATCAAATTTGAAATAGAAATCAAATAATTAAAAATGAGTACCCAACCTGGAGTAGGTATTCGATAAATTCACGTTGTAATACTTCTCCGAACACAGATCTGAGAGGCCACTGATTGGCATTAAATGAAGGAAGAACTGGTGCGACTGGAAGGAAGATGAGTTCGCAGCTGGATACGATTAGGTGGAAAGATGGGTTCGCGGTTGGATGGAAGATGATTTCACGATTAGATGGAAACATGAGCGGGTTGAAGCAAATCGAATTGGTGGAATTGGGGTTTTTTTTTGATTTAGGTTTTCTTTTCGTTGAAAGAGGACAAAACGAATATCAAAGGAAAGGAGGGAAGGAAAAGTGACGGGCCAATTCTTTTTGGCTCCCAGCGAATATTTGGCACAAAATTAGCGCCATTATTTGCCACAACATTTACGACGGTTACAAACCGTTGCTAATTAGCCACGGTTGAAAACCGTTGCTAGTTGGAACGAAGCGCGCCAAAAATTATGGCGCGAAAGGATGAAATTCACCACCATCATTTGTCTCCAAAGAAGCTACGGTTAATAACCGTTCCCAATTAGCAACGATAAAAAACCGTTGCTAACTGAACCAAGACGGTGATTAACCGTTTCTAAATGGCAACGGTTAATAACCGTTGCCAAATGCGCGGATGGTTAGTTGCAAATCTCAGTATTTGGTGTAGTGAAGACTGGCAGTCAAAGGAAGTGATATAGAGTACAAACCACAAAATCTTTGATAATGTCACCGTGAATATGGAAAAATTTGGCAATCAAAGGGACATAAATCAGGGCATCGGAGATAAGATGAATGAAGCCAAAGGGCATATAAGGAATATGAGGTTAGATGAATATACGCCTTTAATTGATATACCTGAAAATATATACCTTGCTACTCAAGATACGAAAAGGTATAAAAAAACCACATAGAAGGGAGGCAATCGAGGAAGAGAGATGCTTAGGAAAGTTCTGTCAATTCCATGAAACTCCTTGGCACAACACGAACGAGTGCTGGCATTTATAGATTTTATCAAGGAGTTGATAAGAAAGAATAATTATAACGGTATGCTAGCCTCCAATAGCCGAATGCCTAAGGGAATCAACTTAGACCCAGTAGAGAGAGGCCTAGACGGACAAATGGAAGAATAGTTATAAATACCATAATTGGAAGACCTCATCCAATAGAGAAAAGCTGGAATGAAATGGAACGATACGTGAGTTCGTTAAGACACATACCATAGGAGGGCCGCTTCTCCATTGAGGATGGAGCTCCAGCTAAGCAACAAAGGGTGATGATGGATGATATTGTATTTCAAAATAGAGATTCTTATGGGATAAATGCGCTAACCTTAGATCCCATGATGATTATGGCTATTGTTTTTTGATTACGATGCACCAGATCTTGGTGGAAAATGGAAGTTTAGCAAATATTTTATTTGAAAGGACATTTAACCATATGAGGATTAGTATGAAGGATGTTAAGCATGTAAATAAAAGATTCAAGGATTTATAGGCGAGGAAGAACAACCTATCGAGACAACTGAGTCGTCCATGGAATTAAGATATAGAGACCACAAGATATGAGGGTACAAAAGTTTGCAATATTGGATGGGTATTTGACGTACAATGCCTTTTTAGGCTGACCGACCCTAACTGATTTCAAGATAGCATTGGCTCCTTGGTATTTGATGATGAAGTCCCCTATGGAAAATGGGGTTGGATCAATACGAGGAGACCATAGAGCTAGTTGGAGTGTTATGTCGCCGAGCTAGGAGAAGCAAAGTGATGGGAGAAAGGAAAAAACATGTAGAGAGAGCTTTCTACACTAAAAACTCATAAGCATAGCAGTTAAAGCCCATGCCCTTACTTAGGAACCATACTAGGTTCGATAAGTCTATGGATTCAAAGAAGAAGTCAGAGGAGGTGAGGGTGGCACCATTTGAGTTGATGATCAATTTTTCGATCGACATAGATGACATTACTCGAGCTCTTAGGATCGAATCTCAACTCAACATGGGATTGAGGAAGGAGTTGGTCAATTTTCTATGAGAAAACTTGGATGTGTTTTCTTGGATACATTTGGATATGTGTTGGATATCACTGGAGATAGCGTATCATGCGTTGAATATAGAACCAAAATTTACACCAGTAAAGCAAAAGAGGCGCAGTTTGGGTCCAAAACGGCCTGCTGCATTGAAGGGTTTGGTAGATAAGCTAAAAGCGAACGGATTTATTCATGATGCTTTGTACCATGAATGGGTATCAAACCCTGTATTGGTCGAGAAATCGAACAGAAAGTGACGGACATGCATTGATTATTTGTAGTTGAATAAGGCATGCCCTAGAGATAGCTTGCCTTTTCCTAGGATCGACTAGCTGGTATATGGGCTGTAGGACATGAGTTACTCTCTTTTATGGATGCTTATTCTAGTTATAACAAGATACTGATGCACATACCAAATCTGGATCACACAAGCTTCATAACGGATTTGGGATTATACTATTACCGAGTGATTCCATTTGGTTAGAAGAACGCAAGAGCTACTTACCATAGATTGGTGAATTTGACGTTCAAGGATCAAATTGAGTGAACAATGGAAGTATACGTGGATGATATGCTTGTGAAGTCATGGCTATCAAGGAATCACATGGACGGCCTTTTAGAGATGTTCGGAGTATTACGGAAGTACAGCATGAAGTTGAATCCGTTAAAATGCTCTTTGGAGTTGAATAGGGGAAATTTCTATGATTTTTCGTGAATTCAATGAGCATAAAGGCCAACACAAAGCGGAATAATGCCTTAAGAAATGTAACTGCCCCGACTTGGAAGAAGGGGTTGCAAAACTTAAACGGGAAGGTTGCTGCTTTGAATCGGTTCATCTCAAGGGCGATAGATAAATGTAATGTCCATAAGAAAGAAACGAAGATTTTCGAGTGGATGAAGGACATTGGGATACGTTCGAGGAATTACTAAGTTACATGAAAACAACACCGATTCTATCCAAACCGTTGGACGGAGAGGGTTAGTTCGTTTACTTGGCTGTGTTCGCTCATGCACTAAGTGCATCATTGGTACATGAGGAGACAAGAATTCAAAGTCTAGTTTACTATATTAGCAAGCGATTCTCCAAAGCTGGAAAGAATTACTTAAAATTGAAAAAAATGCTTATTGCTCGCTGTTTATATTAAGAAAATCGCAGTCGTATTTTCAGGCTCGTCCGATAAAGGTGCTAACGGATCAACCTTTAAAGCAGGAATTATACCGACCCAAGACTTTGGGAAGGTTATTGAAGTGGAATATTGAGCCAAGTCAGTATGACATCACTTATCACTCGAGAAGAGTGATAAATAGATAGGCGTTAGCGGATTTCATAACCGAATTCATAGTACGAGATGGTGAAGAGGAAGATGATATAGCCTCATTTTCTCAATGGAAATTGTTTGCAGATGGAGCTTCTAATAAGTGTAGTTCTGGGGCAGGAGTGGTACTCATAACTCCAAAGGGACGATCGTTTGTTATGCACTGAAATTGGAATTCCCCACGATGAACAACGATGCTGAATATGAAGCATTGATAGTGAGACTGAGGATAACAATGGAACTAAGGGTAATGATGCTGCATATATTCAGTGACTCCCAGTAGGTGGTTTGCAAGATAAAGAAGGAATTCTAGGCTAAGGGTGCGAGAATTACCTCTTTCCTGATAAAGACACTGGAACTATTGGATGGTATAGAACATTACACGATTACGCAAATCTCTAGAGAGGAGAATATAAAGGCCGATTCACTGATCAAGTTAGCTAGTTCTAGAGATGCGCAACTGTTTAGTTCTAATGGATATACTATCGGCTCAAAGTATTGACCAGATGGATGTCAACTAGATTTTAGGGATCGAAGAGGAGGAGCCATGGATGATTCCAATCAAGGAATATTTTCTTAAAGGACTCACCTAAGAGGGAATAACGAGAGATGGAAACTCTTCGTAAATTAACGCGGTTTGTAATGTAAGGAGATGTGCTTTACAAGAGAGGATTCTCAAACACCATGCTTGGGTATGTAACCAAGGATGAGGCTAGGAAAATTGTCATGGATGTTTATGAGGGTAGCTGTAGTGACCATACCGGAGGGTATATTTTGGAAAAGAAGGTACTTTTCCATATATACTTTTGGCCAATAATAAACCATGATGTAGATGAATAAACCAAGCGGTGTGACCAGTGTCGAAGATTTATGAAAATTCCATAAGCCCCATCTATAGAGCTTATGCAAATAGTTAGCCCATGGCCATTTGCGGTTGAAGAATAGACATAATGGTGTGCTACCGATGTCGAAAGAATGAGCTAATTATGCAATTGTTATGGTGGATTGCTTCAAAAAGTGGGTTAAAGAAAAACCACTCTCCATAATCACAACAAAAAGGTGACCAAATTTGTGACAAAAAATATTATATGTAGATTCAGAATACCTTAGAAAATTATAACAAAGAATGGAGCTCAGTTTGAAACTATCGAGTTCAAGAGTTTTTGTTACCGGTATAAGATCAAAAACAGCTTTTCAGCAGTAGCATACCCCCACAAGAATGGACAAGTGAAAGGGGTGAATAAAATTATCAAGTCCATCTTAAAGAAATGGCTAACAAAAGCCAAAGGCAAATGGGTCGATAAGCTTCCACTTGCATTGTTGGCTTATAGGATGACCCATAAGTCTGCAACTAGACAAACAACATTTTTATTGGCCTACGGATTAGAGGCCATGATTCCGATTGAACTGGATGTCCCATCTCATCGGAAAAAGCATTATGAACCCAAAGTAAATGAGGAACTCTTGCTTGAGTACCTCA
The DNA here is from genome assembly GCA_030765085.1 of Allium cepa. Taxonomy (NCBI): domain Eukaryota; kingdom Viridiplantae; phylum Streptophyta; class Magnoliopsida; order Asparagales; family Amaryllidaceae; genus Allium; species Allium cepa. The sequence continues at coordinate 179,510,792 of CM060930.1, forward strand.
ATTTAATTGATGAGTGGGAAAAGATGGAATTAAGCGTAGCTGCTAACTAAAAGGGAGTAGAACGACATTTCAACACCAAGTTTCGGAACTATACTTTTGAGGTAGGGGATCTTACAAACGAGTTCTCCCAAGTATAGGGGCACTTGGTCCGAATTGGGTTGGTCCTTACGCAATCAAACAGAAGCTTGAAGATGGAACTTTCAAGCTGCTACTGTTGATGGAATCCCGATTCCGTGGGCGTTGAATAACGATTTGTTATAGTGCTATTTTACTTAGTTATATTTAGTTTTTTTTTTGCAGATAATACACCTAAGAATTCTAGAGGAAATGTAATATGGCAGGACTTACTACGTTTTCCATTTATAAATAAAAGTTAGCTTCTTGAACCAATAAAACCATGCTCTTGCAAGAAAAATAATATACTATGTGATTAGCAGTGCAACCAAGTACCTAGAGATGGTACTGACTCCTTTATTTCAGGATCTTGATAAAGGATTATAATCATAAAGGTGGATTGGATAATTTGACCTTGTCCTATCGGTATTGGCTATTGCCTAGAATAGGAAAGGTCGGTAAGGAATATCTGAGGGAAATTAACAAAAGCGCCAGTTTCTAAAGATAGAAAGTGGTGAACGGAAGAAAATTTGATGACCATGCTTATGGCCTAGCAAAATGAGCTTGGCCGAGGATCAGCAAGGACAGTCAAAGTATACTCTCAGTTAATGGCAAAAAATAGGCAGGACCGAGGGCGGAAGCCCAAAGATTGATGTCTGAAACATCGATTACCAGAGTGAGGAACTAGTGTATAACTAGGATTTTCATGACTATGCTTGTGGCCTAGAAAGACATACTCAGCTGAGAGGTAAGAAAGGACGGTCGATGAATGTTCCCGACCATCTCTCGGAGATAGGTGAGATTGAGATCGGATGCCCAGAGATAGGCGTTCAAAGCATCGATTCTTGGAGATAAAAACTGAAGTATGGCCGGGATTTTCACAATCGTTCTTGTAGCCCAGCAGGACATGCCCGACCAAGGGTAATCAAGGATGGTCGGTGAATGCTTTCAATCAACGCCTAAAATTAAGTGGTTTTAAAATTGAAACTCGAAAATAGGTACCGCTGGACTCCTTTGATCCAGGATCAAGATCGTGAGAGTATAATCAGATCGGGTGCAGTCAAATAATTTACGCCATATTATTATCCTTTGACCGATGCTCGAAGGTAGAAAACAATAAGGAATGATGCCCGGATTCTGATATCTAGAACACTAAATCCAAAAGACAGGACTCGGTATGCGATAGAATTGCTGAAGGTATAAATTCACTCATGGCCTAATAGAACACACTTAGCCAAGGTCGAGTAGTGGAATTTTATGGATAATATCAATTGTGCTTGGTTATTGGCGAGATTGGAGATATTAGGATACGAATGTCCAAACGTTGTTCCTCGAAAATAAGTAAAATCACAAAACTTGGATTACATATAATTGGTTATGAGTCGAAGAAAGCTCAACCCGGAATAATAGGAACTACTGCAGAATTGGTTGAATAATAGTTTTGTTTAGCCAAACGAAGACATTTTAGCAACAGAAATACAAAATTGGATAACATAATATAACTAAAGCAATTGTAGAACATAAACATGTATAGTATGGATAAAATTACGGTACAAGCAGTTATATTATATATGTAGGCAATTGTGTATAGTTCGGAATAACATATAGAGTATAGAAGTGTAAACGAAGCAAAGGCTGAAACAGAAAAATAGCCTCTCTTTACAATACTAACTTTATATATAATAGATATGGGGCCCGGTCCAATACAACCACGACCCATATGCAACAAGAAAAACAAAAAATACAACCCAAAAGGAGTTAGACATATACTTACTCGTTGTCACTAAAAGATAACAAAGGAGTCTATTTCTTGTGATCCTTCTTCTTTTTCTTGCCAGCCTTGCTGCTTGAGCCATCGTGGGGCACTTCTGGCCTTTCTCGCCCTGGGGTGTGCTGCTTCAGAAGGGATGGTGTCGTCTTTATTAGTTATGGTGGCAAGATCTTCAATATGGTCAATAGGAGGCTCATAGGTTTCTATGATAATGTGGTGCTGTCGCCCTTTGGGGCCTTGATGGTAATGGGACAGACTCTCAAAGAAGGCTTCATCTCCTTAGCTTCCATGGCCTTTTCAAGTCCCAGCTCGGTCTTAACCTTAGCATTGGAAATATCAAGTTTTAGCTTCTCCCCCATGAGAATGGATTCGATTAGGCCCGAGGCGCTAGTGATGATAATGCCTTTCCCAAGGACTAGGAAGAGTTGTTTAATCCCTCTAAAGCTGCAATCTTTTCCACATTGGAACCAGGAATGCAGCTGGAGGGAAGGCTTGGAGTTGTCACGGAGGTTGACTTGGTAGCGATCGCGATAGGGCCTAAACCTTGAGTAATGTGTGAGGGAGGAGATGGAAGAGAAGGTTGACCAATAAGGTCACAAACACAATAGTAAAGACAAGTAACAATGTCAGGCACAGACTGAAGGACTTCGAATACTAAGGAGATGAGGGATATACCTTCACCAGAACTAGATTTATGGATAGAATACTTAGTAATTTCCCCATCTTTAAGTGCTGACTTCATCGGTTGATCGACAAAAAAGAGAATATATGGTTCAATAGAAGTAATAGCTCCTGACGTTTGAATCACCTGGTGGCCTTGGAGCTAGCTACCTCGGTTGTCAGGACATTTGCTACAAGTTCTTGAGACTTAGGAGTTGATGATTCTACCTGACTTGATGTGCTTGGATCAGTAGGAGCTTTAGCGGCAACTTTAGTAGCAGCTTCTTTTGCTGCAAAGATAGCTTTTCCTTCCGTAAGTCTTTCTATGCTCTCAGTGTCAAAGTACATGTCTTTCAACTCATCTTCAGCACCGACTGCCTATGAATGGTGTAATACCTCTTCTCAGATATTAGCAAGGGTAAGGACATATGTACTCCCTAACCACTTCAAGTTCTTGTATTGGATGGCGTTAGCAAAGAATTGCTGAAGGGTGGTGTTCAACGCTTCTCTTTCTTTGGCTTTTCGCTCCTTTAGCTAGCTTACATCACAGCTGCAATGTAATTGACCTGGGCCTCCAGTCTCTATGTTTTCACCAGAAGCAGTTCAGATTCAAGCATTTCTTTTTTAACATGGAGTTTTTTGGATTTCAGCTGCCTGGTCCTTGATAGTTTTAATGTTCTCTAGGAGGGCCAAGTCCATATATGCAAGTAGTGTCTCTTGAGGGCATCATTGTCTTCATGTGTAGTCTTTATCAAGTTCTTCATCACAATCTCAGACTATTGTGAGCTCTCTTCATCTCCTCCATTAGGTCATTGGCTTTTTCTTCCACTTTTAAAGATGTATCTCGGTCTTTTTCCTCCAAATCCCTCTCATACCCTTCTATGAGGCTGTCATAGGTTTTCTTTGCAGACTCAAATGATTCGACGTTTGTTTGATTTATTTGATTGATATTAGTGAGGGCAAAACAAAGTTTCTTCCACTCTTATCCCTGATCAACAAGTTCTTGGACCCATCCAGCCTTATAGTTCGCCTCCTCCTTAGGACTGTCCTCTATATCACGGTCGAAAATGACCTCGATTAAGCAAAGTTCTAGGAAAATAGCTTGCATGCGGGTTGATGGGGTTGGAATATGAGCTGGACGGACTGAAATATCTTTGATTTGAGGGGGAGGAGGAATGGCGGTAGCCATAAAGTGTAATGCTGGAATATTTTTTTATAAAGGAAGCTGTGGTTAAGATCCCGACGGAGGAACGACAAAAGGGAGCCATGACGGTCAAGTGAATCTTTATGTTGCTTCCCATGTTGTAGGTAAGTTTCTCTTCGGCCTACCTCATTTTCTTGTCCCATTTAGCTTGGTAGTCTCTATATGCCTCGTGTTCTCTTGCATTACAATGGGCTCTTTCTTTGTCTACTTTATGCTCCCTCCGATAGATAGAATGAGGCAGATATGGATCAGGGGTAAATTTTCTTTTCTTGGAAATATCATACTACAGATTACTGAATCGATCTCTGCCCATTGTACTTGAAATGAAAGAACGAAGCATGTCAGATTAGGAGCGATGGAGCATAAACGAATGCAAGGAATGTGTGTTCGTGATCCTAGGAGTGTGTGGAGTGTCGGTGTTGATAGAGTAAGAGGTATGCCTTAGGGGCAATTATGTAATTTATTATATACATCTACTCGATAATCAATCTTGTTTGAAATAAAAGGTGTTTTCTTTCTATTTTATACTTGATATAATGTGTTATACTAATTAATGAACTAAATTAAAAGCATATTTAATAGAAAATTTATAAATGGTATGTTGATTGATAGTAGTTACAGAGTGTTGTAACTATGAGTAGTTTATCGTAACGAAAAAAATATACCATTTTAAATGTTTCTAGTTTAGATGCATAAAGACTAGATATCGATGTACCCATTAAGACTAAAGTACATAACAATCTCCGAATGTTAGGGCTTACGTACTGATAGTTATTGGATAACCATGGAATGACCCACTCAATAGTTTTCTATTGGTCAATGTAACTAACATAAAATATCGATGTGACTACGATTCTCTTGACTTGATAATACTGCAGATCTTCAATATGAAAGCTCTGCTTTAATTATCATCAAATCATGACATGATGTCTATCGAATGACTATAATTGGGTGGAGTGCAAGTATTGGAAGGGAAGCACAATTCAAGAGAGGATTCATCTCCTTAGTTATATAGGGATAGTATCATGGCCAACTCAAGTCAAATAAAAATCAAAGTCTCTGGCTAGAGCAGTTCGATTAATAATATTTTTTATTATTAAACAAAGGACTTTGTGTTTAGACTATCCAGTTGAATGTGGACGATATTGGAATTTTGACCATTACCAAATTCCATAAGTCCAAAGTAATATATTTTCACGAAGAGAATTGATGTAAATAAAAGTCACAGCTAGGTAACATCATAATATTAGAAATTATTTTTTTGGTTTTTAAATATTAATTATTTAAAGCGACTAAAAATGAATAAATTATTATAAAATGAATTTGAGTCAAAAAAAATGTGGGAAAGTTTTTCAAACTATAAAGTACCAATTAGGATTTTCTGTAATTTTAACATTTGAAATAAAAGTCTTGAAATTGATTTGTACTAATATTCTACTAATTTTTGAATTAATATTTAATTAAAATGAATTTTAAATTAAAGAAAATTATAATATAATTTTTGTCCTATGCACATGACTTGGAAATAAAAATTATCTTAAATAATTTTATTAATCTATATATATGTGTATATATATATCTTTATATTATAAACGTATTTGTGCATGTATATATATTATAAAAATTATTTTATTTTTATATATATGTATACACATATTATTCACGGTTTATGAAATATGAATATATTTTTTATTATTTAAAATAACTCGTATGTATTTAAATTAATATATTGTAATAATGTATATACACAATATTAATATTATTTATAAGACGATATATATACAAATATTTATTAATATATACTTTAAATATATTATACATATATATCATTATTTAAACTATCTTAACATATATATGCATACATAATATTTCTATATAAGTAATAGTTAATATACGTACATATATTTGGATAACATATACTTGCATATCAAATGAGTTAATGTGTCCGTTGCGATGTAAATCCCAACATCAATACACGGACATGCTATACCTCACACGGGTTGATCTCTCACATATGCACACATGTACATGTGTATGTGATACACACACACTGACATATATATATATATATATATATAAATTAAATAAAACTATATGATTTATGAATTCAAATAAAATAAATGATTTTATTTAAATAATATTTAGAAATGGTCAAAATGAATTAAACTTTAGATGCCCAAAAATATCCAATAAGTGAAGTATTATTGAAATTCACTCATAACTTCCGCTATGGGCTAGCCCAATTTCAACATGTATCCCCCTATGTACTGTATGAAAGGAAGTAAGGATGAAGTCTCACCTCCTTTGGCAAGGATGCCCTAAGAAGGGAAGCTGAAGCTAGGAGAGCCCTCCTTAAGGAGATCAGTTATTGAAATGTCGAAGTCATTTACAGAACCGATTATATCGTTTATAAAGCTAGTTGGAGGAATCCCCTTGGTCGTTGGCGCTGTGCTCGATTCTGCAGTTTGTTAAGAGGTCTTGATAATTATTGACCTTATGTGCAATAGGAAGGAAGTTTGGTGCCTTCAGGAGACATTTCTCCTTACAACTCATCTCCCTCTTGACCGATGTCGTCGTCGTCGCCTCCTTCATCACTTTCCTCTTATTCTTTCTCTTATCCTTCCTCCTATCTTCCTTCTGTCCTATAACCTTCTTCTTGAGTCGTATGCATCTCAACTTTCTCATCTCCTTCTGCTTGAGCTTCGCTGACAACGTGCTCTTCTGCTTCTCTATCAACATGTTCATCAATGTTTGTCATGCCAGATAGGCCTTCTACTTCCCTTTGGATATTGTTGTTGAAGCTTTGAGTAAGGGCAGAAGAGTTGATCAGTACCCTTGAATTATTCCGAGGAGCAACGATTTCAATTTATTTTTAATATCGATTTCAACTTCTTTTCATATTTCCAGAAATATCATTATAAAAATCCATCGTTTAAAAATCCTTTATATAAATCATTTTAAAAATCTCTTAAAATATATTTTTCGAATAGTTAAATACCGACCAAAATCAATTATTGTTTTATCCATATCAATTTCTTAAAAATAATCCAATTTTTGATATAAATATTTTTACATTCAAAATCTCCTTTTTAAATCCTTTAAAATTCCAAAAATAATACTTACGATATTTAAAATACCAAGATTAGACCAATGCTACTATAGCATCCAATAATTCACATCACAACCATAATCTATAACAGATTATCCTAACACATCATGTATTATTATATACGTGAAAAACAATCGATATAAATTTAAGGAATCAAGTTGGATCCCTCTAACCTATTTTCCTGCATCCACAGATGTTAATACAACATAAAAATACCAATCCCACTTCGAGGGAAATATCGCGGTATATAGGGTCATCCGCTATTATGCGGGGCATATAGGATCTCATCCGCTCCAATCGGTGGGTATATATCCAACTACTAATATATATACTACTATATATATAATATATTATGCAACGGATAATAATTAAAAAATTCAACCAAACATCCAGAATTAATTTTAACTATTTAAAGCTAAATACAGTAATCCAAATGAGCGAGAATTTCTCACCTTGATTTTATAATTGCAATCCGTTCTAATTTTTAATTAATAGCTGCCTCTAAAAAAAATCTCCAATTAATCCCATATTATAATTTGCGATTTTTTTGTACCTCGCAGGCAAATTTTTATTAATTTCATTAGCGAATTGAATTTAAATTCTTAATTGATTAACCAACTATGAAATTTAAATTTTAAACAGTGAATACCTCACCATTAGACGCCACAACAAGTTTCACAACTTCACCATTAATAACAAAAGCCAAGTGTTGCTCCACACCGCATCACAGTGCAAGAAGATTGCCAACCGCACCCATCGCCTATACTCTACCCTAACGCTACGTCGCCGACCTCCCCCAATTTCTAACTGTAGCATGAGCCACGACTGCACACAAACCTTAGACGTCGTTCGACCTCTCCGCCTCCACATGCATGTCCACTGATGACCGTGCCTTCTTTTCCTGAACCACCGTAGCCTCAAACATCACGACAATAGCCTCCTCGCCTATACGCGACTTTCATCGTGTACTACATTCCACATTTGCCTCCTCGTTTTCTTTGACCGCTATCAGAAATCGCTCAAGACGATGATGTCTGAAAAACCCTAGGCGAACCCCCAACCAACAACCTCCCATTACGCCTCACCCTCCAACAACTCGAGCTCCTCCTAACTTCAATCGCGATGCTACCTGCTCATACCCCTCTAGCCCTAAATCACGACATCCCTCATCACTCGACTGTAGAGATTTTAGCCACCAATGACGATGCCGCCCTTTCCCTCATATGCGCGCCTGAGTTGGGCAAAGCATCGTGACCCGTTGCCATTTAATTCTCCTTCAGATATATTTATTTTTATTTTTTAATGTATAAATCAGTTTCGTTGATATAGAAGAGATAAGGGAATATACAGTTCAAAAACTTGAGGGGAAGGCGCGAAGGAGAAGATAGACTCGCAATTAATTTAAATTGATTTTTGACTTGAGCTGATTTGAAGAATGAAGAGAAAGGAAACGTCAAAAGGAAAGGAGGCGGTTACGTTTTACTTTGATTTGATTTATAAATTAAAAAATTAAAAATATTTCTTTTTGGGTAACTGAAATTCTACAATCCCTATTGAGGCATGCCGCCTGGCATTTATAATGTTACACCCCTATTCCAAACGTAATGGAAAATGTATCGAGTCCTAATTTGATCGTATGGAGAAGATAGCTTTTTGGACCCAATTATAGTATTGAATTTTCGATATAAATTTCAGCGCATTTCTTTCCCGTACGACCAAACGATAACTCCAAATGGTACGAAATTTGATATTCGATAATAATACACTGTTATGGTTCCGATGGACCTGGTTTCATCGAAATCCGAGACTGTACCCCGAATCGCTATTTTTAACGCGTCAATTAAATCGACGATTTCAACAATTTACGAAATCGCTTAAAATCCCAGTTTTAAAAACTTATTAACTCAATTAAAATTCCAAATTCAATATTTAAACCATTTAAATATTCAAAATCACACAACGAAAAACCTGGATCGTTACATTAAATGATTTTTTTTGAAATTCACCTATTACTTCCAGTGCAAGTTGACCCAGTTTCAATAGAGGAAAGCACAACAAATCATAGGTCCACATATGATGGATAACTTATTATCTGTTATATCACATACAACTCCTGTCCTTGTTGTCCTTATCTCATCTTTACCTTGAGGAAAGCTCAACAATAAAAAGAGATTATTCACTTGTACCTACCATTTCGCGATGACTTGAGTAGAATGCACATACCAAGAGGAATAGCTCAATAAATATGTGTAGTTATCCTACCTCGTTCGTTCTATATCTTAAACTATACATAACAACTCTAACTTGAGAAAAGCTTAACAACTAAGGAGTATGCTAGTAACTTATTAATATATAAATGATAGAGGACAACTTTATATTAAAATTCATAATTTTTAATATATTTAATTGATTGATATTGACTTATGGAATAATTTATTTTTTATGAAATACTCTCATGATTCAAGTGTCAAACACATATGAAATCATAGTATATGTACTATACATATGTATTTATTCCTTAAAACTATTTTAGGTTTCTTACTGTTCCACATTTTATTATACATTTATATTATATAAGTTTAATTCTTGTATAACATTTTATAATTTAATTAACTTATATGATAATCTATACATAATCTTATATTAATTTATTAATTAAATCTTAATTAATTAATTAATTAATCAATTAATCAATTAACATTTTAATTAATTTTATTTTATTCATTTTAAGCATTTTAAATTGAATATGTGCACTATGATATTTATATCTATACACACACACATATATTATTTATCAATTGACATTTAATCATTTAATCTATTTAAAACAATTTTAACTAATTATAATTAGTTTTGATATATGCATGTGTGTGTTACCTTAGCATCTTAAGATAATGCAACATTTATCAATATATATGTTATTTAATTTAATTAATAACTTTTAATTGGTTATTCAGTTTATTAATCTAATTAATAAACTTTGGAAATAACTATTTTATTTTCAAAACAATTTAAAAATATTACTTCTTTTAAATTAAACCTTTTAAATTTACAATTTGATTTTATTTATTTTAAATCTAACCTCTTCAATTTAAAATTTTATTTTAATTTCGAAACAGATTTTGAAAGTTAGCCCAAAGCCAAAACAATACGGGCTTTTATATTGGGGATAACTTTTGGACTTACCTCATTCTTTCAGGCCAAGCTAGGTATGGTAGAGTACTTGATTATCCAAACTCAACCCTAGACATAATTTTTCTAGACAACATATTATATGGGTAGGCTTTAATATGATAGCCCTGATACTACTAACTTAGATCTCATAGGATTTTTAGTTCTGATACTATTGTTGGAACCAAGCTAGTATGTAACGAGATTAATGAATAAATTTTGACAGAAATATATTTCATTTTTGGATCTTATTAAGCCTATGATGTCTAAACTAATTTAGATCTTATCTAAATTTACTTTAAATAAAATCAATATTTTATTTGATTTATAGCTAAGGCTTTATTTATTGTTATATTCATATAGTATATTATACACTACAATAAAATTTGCTATTTATTACGCTAATAGATAGCTCGACATTGCAAAGCGTTATTAATATAGTTCAACTCCTTATTTTTTTAGTTAGCTTCCGTATAGTACACACATAACGCTTTGTTTTCGGGGAAAAAAATAAACCCCACCAGAATATTTCTTTTCCCTCCTCTTAGGCAATTACACTCACAAGCTAACAATGCCCTAAATATCCACTTCCCTCTGCCATTTTCATTCGATACCCAAAATAAAGCCATTGCTCATAACGTACTGCTCTGGTACTTCAATCGACATCGCGCTCTGCTGTTTCAATCATTGCGTTGCTATTGGCTTTTGATTTTTCCTATAAATCGATAATTATTCGAAAAGGTGCTACATAATTGAATTTAAGGCGACGCTCGATTCTAGTTTAGATTTTGTTCTTATTTTGATATGAATTTGTTGATTTGTTGATTTTGTAAATAGATAGTTATTCTTGTAAATCAATGATTATTGATTTTGTTCATTTGGGTAAAGTACGAATGAAATGACATGTGAAGCAATTCATGCCACTTCATGCGATACTGGAATAAATCATCCTCATCAAGGTATACGTCAAGTGTAAAGTATTAAAACTATTAAGGCAGTGATTATCATGTTTCTTGTTACTTTCCAGTTGAGAATAAATTACCTTATATTTCTTTATACCTACAAATCATGAATAATAAATTTCTTGCTACAGATACACCTGTCAGCCTAGTTCAATTTGCAGTGTTGCGAGGAATCTATTTAGTTCACATTACAAGGTTTGAGCCTTATGTTTCTAGTGACCCTTAGTCTATCTTTCTACTTTGCTTTCAGCTCTCAATATAGCTGTAAATGAAAACAATTTTGAGTTTGAATGATAAATGTTTAAAGAGGATTTAGAGATCCTGGGATCAAATACCTTGCAACTAAATGTCATTTTTTTCTTCTACTAAAATTAAATGTTTAAAGAGGGGTCCATATCATCACACTATTTTAGCACTTTTTCTGCTACTTTCGTATCTGTGATGCAATTTATATTGTTACAAACTTTTAAGATGTATAATTCATATTAAGGATGTCATCTTATAGAAAATGACATAGATGTAGTATGGTTAATGACAAGAAAGTACATGTATGTACAATATACCAAACACTTATTACATCTTACCAATATCTTACAAGTTAGGCAAAGTTTATTTATTTACTTTATTTTATTTGAACCAATTGTGGTCAAGGGCTAGGAAAATTCCTGTTATATATTAGGTGGTATAATACTAGTAAAAAAGCAATAGCTTAGCACTAAACAAAAATCTTGAACTTATAATATTTGTTCGGCTTTAAATGATGCATGTATTTTTCTTCTTCATATTGTTATATTTAGTTTTAAGTTAAAAAAGCAAGTATATTATTTTTTTGTTTAGAAAATATTTGGCAGCAAAACTGATTTTCAAGGTTAGTTTTAGGTTAAGGTACTAGTTGAAAATGAAGGAGATGAACATGGTTCCTTAATTTTTAAGGTTAATGCTTGTCAGATTGAGTATATAATATAAAAAAAACAAATGATCATTGGTAGGCAGGCCTTGCTCATCTATTGTGATTTATTTTACACTGAGATTTGTGTACGCATTTTACATTTTTTTAATTGCATTTAAAAGTAAAAATAGAATGATATATTTTAGCTAAGTTGTTTAAATTATCTTTCTGTTTTTGCATTTTCCTTATTATCTTTTTCCTTGAATTTTTTTGTAATATATGTTATTTTCTTTTGTGCTTTTGAAGTTATTTCTCAATGGCATTTGTCTTTTTCATTCATTCCGATCTCTTGGTTTCTCAAGTGTTCGTTTGTCGAACTTTCTATATCTTCGGCTATTTTGACTTTCTAATGCATTGTGGAAATGCTACATTATTGCTGATTATGATCAATTTTCTATTAGCATCTAAAATCTTTTGTGCATTTTAGGACCTTTGCTAGCTACCTGTATTATCATGTATATTCCATATATTTATGTTTTTGACTGTGTTTGGTGTTTTCATGGCCATTTAAGTACAAATCCATATGATTTAGTTGCATCGTTGGTCAGAGAAAACCATCAGATTTATTATGTGTTGATAATAGAGTTCTATTATCGTATTCACAAACACATCCTTTCCAGTGCTTAATTGTTAATTCTACTCGATTGTAAATTTATATAATATTTTCATATTTTTTTGTTTTTGGTAATGCAAATATTTACCTATGAAACATAATGGTGTTTTATTGAATCTACTTGATAAATGATAATTTTCAAATCATACAACAAACTTGTAATGGTATTGGCTTTTACTACTATTGTCATTACCTCAAACAACATCGTCAATTCATCTCCAATGACATAACAACGACACTGTCAAAATATCTCAAAGAAGGAAGCCCAACCACCTTAACACATAACCAATCACAAGCCATAATCTCTTGAGAAAACCCAAAACAAAATCCAGCTGCTTTATTACCATTAACAGTATCATTTTGTTTTACAATATGCACAATTAATCAAGATGTGTTATTTAGAATGTCTTATTTTAAATTTGTATTTAATTATTAATGCATATGCTTTGTATACTACAAATTTATATACGTCGCAGCCACCGTTTTGTAACATGATCAATTTTTGTAACAGAAGATGGGCAGGACTGTAAAAAATAGAAAGCACACTGACATGCAAAAAGAAGTCAAAGAGCCTAAATCTACACCCAACAAACGCATTGCAAGAGATGAGCAGTTTGAGGTAGACAATGAGATTCATAATGAACACTAACCACAAATAGACGAAGACAATGCAATTCAATTGGAAGAAAATTCTAAAGGTGCAATGAATGGCGAGAGACATATGCATGGTGGCAGTGCATGTCTAAATATGGGAAAAAAAGTAGAGGGCCAATTAAAGCTAGAAGGCTTCCATTCAACTCTTTGGAGGTAATCAAAGTTGAATTTAATAGTGTCGGTGAATCAATAGGAGATGGGTCAATCAAGTTATCTTCCTTTTTAGGGTCGCTTGTACGAGAAGTGGTTCCGGTCACTTTAAATGATTGGAGGCACCTTAGTGCAGATTTGAGAGATGTTTTATGGGAAAGCATTCAGGTGACATATCTTTGTTTAACATTTTTTTTATATGCTTCTATGTTTTTTTATATATTTCAGCTAATTTATCAAGATTATTTTAAATAGTCGTAATTTTCTGAATTAAATAGTCAATAACAAGGTGATCGGTTTGAAATCTAGTAGTCATAAGAGATACTCCAGATATTTTTTTTACAGAATTAACCCAAAAAAAATCAGTTAAAGGAATACTCCATTTTATTTAATGTAATTCTTTGCTTCTTATATATGCCGTAAGTTGATAGAGGTCTAGATTTCTAAGTAGATTGTCTAAATTATTTTGGAAATGCTATAGAAGTCTCTATTTAGAAAAAATCATGCCAACATTTAATTTGGGGAATTTGGAAATATGACATAGTTAAATGGAAAATCAAACAAGGAAAATTATCATGGCTAAAACAAGACAATGTTACTGAATTCTAAATTAAATTATAATGGCGTTTTGAAAATCAAATATAGGCTAGAAAATAATAAAAAAACTGCAAGAAGAAACTTAAACAGATACAGTACACAAAATGGAACTTACATGACTCATTGAATATTGTGACTTGTACCTGGTCGAACAAAAAAATACTAGAACCAGGAAGGAAATTTTATGTTTATTAACAAATTTTCATAATTTGAATTATATCAGTCTAACTTTGTGTGGTGCTAAGTAATTTGCAAAATTTTATGGAGTAATAGTTTGCTAACACAGGAAGAGTAACTTCCTTCGATATATGATGCAAATGGGTTGCAACTTGAAAAGTAGTTTTTTTCCATACAAATGTGGAAAAGTCAATTATATGTTTAAAAATAGATGATTACTTCAGGTATTTGATACCAACTTTTAAACGATGAATGACATGACCTTCGTTAACAAATATTGTAGTGTAATTTTTTTACTGAACCTAATTACTTGTTGAAACGATTCTAAGTTCCGGAGAAAATCTGGTTCGATTCTATATAGGTGGAACAAATTAGGTATGTGGTCTATATTTTTTAAGTTAGATTGAGACACCATTTATCTTATTTATTTCTCATAAGATTCTAAGTTATTATTGTCATATGCCTGAGCGATAGGAGTTGATATTAAGTACATAAAGGTGTAAAAAAGTTCTTATTTTCAAACTAAAGTAATTTTGTAATATAAGCAATGCACAATTGTACATAACATGATATTTATGATACTTCCAACTTGGTTTATTCTTTTATAGTTGCTACAAGTACAAATGTGCAGACATGCTCATTTTATGGGCAAACTGCATTTCAACTAGGTGTTTGATGATAATTCAAGTAGTATAAGTTCGTGCCTATTTACTTGAATGTGTTTGTTTACTTGAATGTGTCTAAATTATTTGGAAATTTGAATATCATTAATTTGGCCACGATCTGGATAGGCAAATAAGAATTAAAAATTACTTGCAGTTTATGCTTAGGAGGCCATCTAAATTTGAATATCATTAATATCATTTGATTTCATTAATGTCTGCATAGGAGGCCAGTAATATCATCTAAATTTGAATACCATCTAAATTTGAATATCATTAATATCTACTTAGGAGGCCATCTAAATTTGTAATTTATGTGTTTCTAGTTGAGGATCTTAAGCCTGATTACTTGGGAATTAAAAATTATTCGGTGTTCAAATAATCAATATGAAAATTTATACGATTATAGTAAACTATAGGGTGATAACAAGGATATATCAAAATAAATGAAAAATACACATTCAATCACAATACCATCCATCATAACATTAAATCAACATTCAAATCAACCAACTCAACAAATCAACCAATTCAATAACATGTAACAATAAGTTATCACATATTGGAGTTTAGCTATTCAAATTAAATATCAATTAAAATTCCGAACCAACAATCAAAAATTTATCATTATATGACTTGGTTTAACTTGCAATAAAATTTTAGTATTTCGTGAGTGAATTAAAAATTATTACATGATTTAAAATTTAAAAATTCTATTGCACCATCTAAATTTGTCGTTACTGTTACGTTTTCTTAAAGATATCAACAAATACTATAAATTTTGTTCTTCTGTCTAAGAATATTGACACTTGTTATGAAAAATGTTGCAGGCGAGGTTTAAACTAGATGCAGATTGGCAAAAAACACTAATATTTAAGCAAATGGGAGGTATTTGGCGAGCGTCAAAATGTAGACTAGTTCTCTAAATATTTAAATCAAAGTCCATGGAGGAAAAGCTTCTATTGAAGCCAAGTAACATCAAAAGTATAAATGAGCGAAAGAAATTTACAATGTCAAAAACAAGTTTGGAATTTCAGGTAATTTTTATTACTGATGTTTATTTCTTTTGTATGAAATATAAGAATATAAAGGATATAAAATAATATATTTAAATCTCTTATTTTAGGTATTAAGCGTGAAGAACTAAGGTATAAGAGACAAACAGTTGCCACCTACATGCAGTCATAAAGGAATGACTCGACTGGCTGAAGATATAGTAAGAAAAAGAGTAATTTTATATACTATAGTATTTATGAACTTATTACTTGATACAATTTGTTATTTTTTGCTTTTGAATGTAGAAAAAGCAAAATGGTGATTGCTCTTCCGTCACTAGAAGTCAAGTTTGGATCAAATCTCGCAAACGGAAAAACGGTGAACCAACGAATATGATAGTTGCAGATACTATAGTAAGTTGATCAAAATTTGTTTTTCCTTCTGAAGTTATTGTAAATTGATTTTGACCAATATGCGGTAAGGTAGTTCACAATTTCAAATAGGAAATAGCACATCCTAATCATCCATGTATTTTGAAAACATATGGTAAGATGGTTCATAACTTAAATTTTAAGGCAGTGCTATTCGCACATCTTAATACTTTTGAAAGAAAAAGAAAACAAACTCAAGTAAAAAGAAAAAAAATTGGCATCACAACATGTAGGCTGCTACTGCTATGCGCATTAGAAAAAGGACCCTCTTGATTAATTTGGTGATGGATAGCTGATATGTTTGCATTGTCCAATGCTAGGCATGTTCTCAAAATACTAAAGATGTTTTAATAGATGTTCATTTGCAATGGCATATTGTTAAAAAGTCAAATAACACCATAGATACAACGCGGTACATTATTCAAGAACAAGGGAAAATATAATCTATGAATGCTCTATGTTTAACATGTTACAGTTTTCATCCCAGTTCAACTATCTGGGCATTTACTAAAGCAAATAATTTTTCAAACTAAAAATTATCTTACATACATTAGTTTGTAAAATAAATGTTAATATAAACTTTGACCATTAAATTATTTATCGAGTTGATAAAAACTTTTTGATATTAATACCCGTTGTATCTATTTAATAATCCTTTAACATTTATTGATTTTTACTAATGTACACTTGAAATGTCTAGAACTATGCTTCGATATTCTATTCTTTACGTTCAGATCTCAATTATTATATATCTGTGCATGCACATGGCCACATGCTTTGTTTTCCTATTCTATGAACATGCATTTTAAATCATGTCTTTGAGTAGACATTTGATATGTACATTTACAGTTTGAATGTCTGTTCATACAAATGCATACTGGTATGTAATTAGATTCTAATGTATCTCCAAAAGGATCCCTTAAAACGAAATGAATGGGCAAATATATGCTTTGAATTAAAATGATATCATAAAACAATAAACCTATTATAAGACTCAAAAAATATGAATATTGCTGTGAAAATGATCATGCGGCCAGGTTAAACCAATGTTCTAAAACTCACAATACATATAAAAATAATTTTAAAACTGGTCTGCTCTAATTTAAATTTTATGCTCATTTTATATTGGTTACCATAATGCACTTTAAATTCATTTAAAGCTTAATTTAGCTAGCAAAATTAAGGTACATAATAGATGCTAATAAATAAACTGACTTTATAATTACATTGCAGCTTTTTTATTATTGTTTTTTAATAAATGAAAAGAGTCTCTTTGTCATTTTTGTTAAGTGGATGCATGCTTAATTCACCTAACTTTAATAACTATAGATAAAAAAAATTCAAACTGAAATACTGAGACCGATTTACAAATTAATGTTAGCCTTAGATTGGTCAATTACACTGACTTTCTAAATAAGCAACATGACCTAACATGTTCTATATTTTTCAACCTCATCTTTCTATTTATGGTTTAAATTGCCTCAGCTATAACTAAATAAACAACTATGTAATGTGATACAATTAGGTATTTCAGATTAAAAAGCTTGTATACTATTTTAGCCCATTTCCTGGATTTTGCTGATTCAGTGGTTGAACGTGACATAATTATCAACTGGTTTTGACTTCAAATTTAGTTTATTCGCTTTGACTTGTGCAAAGTATCAACTACATTTCAGTACACTGCATTTCTCAGAAGTGTATCATTTTTCTTTTTTAAATTTCAGATATATCACTTTTTTAGTATATAAATGTATCATTATATAATCTACGTGCATTAGCTTTTGTAGACAAAGGTAAAACAAGTTGAAAGTGTTCCACAATCAAGCACGACAATCAATTACAAAGAAGATGCGCTTTCTCGAGTACCGAGACAAGATAGACTGGGTCGATTAAGAGCAATGGAAAGGAATATGAACATCACTAGGGCAACTTTAGCACAAGTAAGGGATAAGAAAACAATGCAACTTGAAAGAAAAGTTTTAGAGTTAGAGCAAAAATTTCTCGCGATGATGAAAAATCAGGTAAAATATCTCCTGTCTATTGAGTATCGATGCCAATATTTGCTAGTTGTTCTCATAATTGTATTCACATTAATATTATTGAGCGTTGAAGGGTAAACTAATGTTATAAGAATTTATTTTGCTGGTTTTGCAGGGTAGAGACAGTTGGACAGAAGTAAACACACCTCATGTATATTGGTTTTGACATCATTTTTATTTTTTCCAGTAATTAATATATTATTCCGTTGATTAATTGTAGTGCAAGTATGATAAAAACCTCCAAAAATGTGATTTACTGGATTGGCGAGGGAATGAAGAAATTGTTGCTGAAGGAAGAGTTGTACTGAAGGATCCAAACAAGCTTGTTAATAATATTCCTTTAGGACCGGATGTGATGGTAATTCTAATAGACTTAACATTAAAGCCAGATTTTTTTTATGGAGGCCTACGTCTATTTTCACACTTATGGGGAAGCAAAGGATGATCTAGTGCGTGGCTAGCGAATAGAGTTGTTTTATATCCAACTGATCACCTTGAAGAGGAAGAGGAGGTGGTAAACATTTGTCTTTCGCAATTGACATACTATTTTAAAATATTTAAATTTTACATAATAAATATTTTTTGTTCTCTCAAACAGAGTAAAAGTGGCAACTTAGAATACAAATGCAAGATTTATGAGTAGGGATGGAGCAAAGAATTAGTGGTGAAGGGCAATTACACTCGAGTGACTCAAATGAAATTATTAATGATCTTCCTCTTGGACCATGAGCCATGACAGTTTGGATAGATAATCCAATAAAAAAGATGCTTTTTTGTGGAGGTCAGCCCCTACTATGATACATGTTGAAGAAATTGTCGGTAGGAAGGTAGTATGGCCTAAGTCCCAAGTAGTTGTTGAGATGGTTAATGTTCCAACATCTCCTACGCCTCAGACCATAGTGCAAACATTTATGGTACTTGATTTTTATGCACTGGCGTACCTTTTAAATTATGATTTTACAATGATTAGTCAATATTTTTTTTTAACATATACCAACTACAACATATCCTTTTTGTTAATTTACAGACGACAAATTCAAGAACGAACAACAGATGTAAGGTGATGGATTTATCAAAAAGGAAAAAATAGTTGCTGTAAGACGTGTAGAGTAAACTGATCCAAAAGCATCGGTCCATTTTAAACCACTAGGACCAAATGCAGTTAAAGTTTGGGTAGAGGTTGTCAAAAAGGAAACTGCGGTGCTATGGAGACAAACATCTGAATTACAATACATGGAAAACATCATTGGTTCTATAATAGCTTGGCCTACTACGCATGTTGTAATGACATGAATTTTCAGTAAGTATAGTCAACGCTGTTTATAAACATATATATATATATATATATATATATATATTCGATAAGTATAACCCTTTAGTTACTATACACACATGGGATCTTAATTGTCACGTGATTGAAAATATATATAAATATCACTTATTAAATTACATGTTAAAGTTGTGGTTGTGATGGAGAGTTGTGGGTTAGAGCTTGGAATTTGGGTTCGATGATTGAAGATGGTTTGGCGACATAGGAGATGGTTGATGTGCATGGTGACTGAAGTTCGGTATTGTGATGTAGATGGTTCGTTGAGGGTGGCAGGCTTCAGATTGAGGCAATTTACGTGTTGAGGTTGGTTTGAGGAATACGATTTCGATTGGGTAGTGAAGGTTGATTCAGTTCGGATTTGAAGTTTGGTGATTGAGGGATGATGTCACGGTGAGGTTGTTTGGTGGTCGAGTGGTGACGAATTGGAGTTTGGGTTTGGTTGAAGTTGAGCGAAGAGGCTGATGGAGGTTGGATGATGGAGTAGTTTGTCCAAGTGTTGAGTGGTTGGGTTTGTCATTCGATAATTTGATGGTCAGTTGTTGGTTGCAGATTTGTAGCAGTTTGGGGATTTGAAGGAGATGGGTTGAATTGCAGTATTTTGACGTTTAATGAAATTGATGAGGGGAGAGTTGCAGAGTGATGCAGTTTTCTGGAAATGTGTTGTTTGGAGAATGAGGAGTTAACGGAAGTTGAAATTGCAGTTTGGTTTGCTGTGACGAGGAGTTCCAGTGAGGATGTGACAGGAGGAGTACGTAGTTTTTGGATGTTTTCATTTCTACCGAGGCCAGGGTTGTCAGGTGTTTGATTGATGTGTTGTAGTCTTGGCGATGGAGTTTGCATGATGGTTGTCATGAGGGAACTGAGGGAGCGGGTTTGGGGTTGTAGCTTGACTAAAACAATGGGTTTGAAGCTATTGTGGGTGGAAAGTCTGGTGATGTCGGAAGTTGCAAATGAGTGCATGAGACTGGGTGGTTGGTGGAGCAGTAATGAAGATTTGAAGGAAGAGTATGCCGTGTTTTGGATATGGACGGTGTTTGGTGGTTGCGTGTGGTTGTGTTATTGTGGTAAGGTAGAAGGGGGAGGTGATGTTTGTGTACAGGGAGTTGCTATAGTTGGTGAATGAAAATACTGTCAGTTCGTTTACTATCATAAAAACTTGGCTTAGTATGGATTAATATACTTTTGCTTTCTCAGATTAAAATAGGAAGATGAAATCATTGCCATCTCAAGATAAATATTTGTCATCTGCAGACAATCATCGTTGACCAAGTTCGTCAGTTAATTCCAAAGATGGGCATAGGTAAAGTTGAAAATGCAATTCTTATTTTACTGCAGATTGTTCCTTTTCTAATATTGTGTTTCTTACTTCACATCTTTTCTGATTGGTTTAGCCATGATGATTTGCTTACTCACAAATTGACTTCATTTCAACCATCAAAAGATGATTCTGTTATATCAAGTTATATTCTTCCTCCAGATTGTCGTAGGACTAATTTACTTTCAAAACAGTCTAAAAGGTTTTTTCCCTTGATTTTGGTTTTGTTATTGTCACTTCATTTCAAATTCTTTAAGATTGCTTTGATTTTCTACAGCTTAGATGTATTTTGTAGTCAAGTTACAAAAGGCCTTAGTTTCAGCTTATCAGCTCTTTATGCATACATATTGCACTGTGCTATCTAAAAATCAAATTTCGTCAGTGTTTTATCATATTCATTCCTAATGTAAATATTTATCTTATTTGCAGGCATGTGAAAGAAGAAGGATGCGAAAGTTGTGGTCTTCTTTTTAATGCAAACAACCAAATGTATACTTGTTTTTTTGTTAAACTTTGCTACTATTTTTTGGGGTGTGCTTAAAACATTTGCTACTACGTTTTGATTTATGTGGCTTAAGCTATAAGATATTATGTGTGTGAATATTTGATTTGTTTAATGTAATGTGTTAAATCTCTATATTTATTATCTTTTATGATTCTTGCATTATTTAAATGATTTTATGTTTAAATTGATTATTATTATGCATTGGTATTGGTATTTAATACTGTAGTTTCTGAATAGCATGTAGAAATTTTTTGAATTACGAAACTAAACAATAGCACTTGAAAATCGATAGAAATGTTTAATAGCGCCGAATGACCGCTATTAAATATGTCAGTATTACGGATGCATAATAGAAAAAGTGCTATGGTATTATAAAAAGCGCTATAAAGAATGATGAATAATAGGTCAATAAGTGCTATAAAGAACATATCATAACAGAGTATAAGCGCTATTGTAGCTGAATCTTTATAGCGGCATATTGGTGTTATGACATGTCAACATCTACAATAATGCGTCCATATACAACGCTCAAATCCGCTATTAATACCTTTTACATCGAATTATTAGTGCTATCTTAGAAAAAACAAAAGTATTTTGTCGCTAACAATGAATTTCATAACATGCAACTAGCACTATTATAGTAATCAATAACACATAATTTGCTGCTATGAAAATGTTTAAAATAGCGGATTATTTGCGCTATTATATTAAAACTTTTATAGCGTTTATTATGCGCTATATATTGTTCACTATTTTTTAATAACATGTAGTTATACAACGTTTTTTAAACCGTTATTATAGGCTTTAATAGCGTCTTTTTGGCGCTATCGTAGGGTCCTTGTGTTATAGTGAAAATATGTGTATCATGTACATGTATATGTGTACGTGTACATGGAACATAAATCATGTACATGGTTTAACATGCCTGTGTATAAGTTTTGAGATTCATACGACAATGGATATATTAGCCCCTTCATATACATGTGTGTTGTCATATATATATATATATATATGTATGTATGTATGTATGTATGTATGTATGTATGTATATGTATATGTATATAGATTATATGTGTATATATGTATGTATATAAATAGTTATATGTAGTATAAAATAATGTTTGTAAAATGTTAATATTTGTATAATTATGTACGTAAGTGTATGTGTATGTGTGTACGCATATAATTAACATTATAAGGTAATGGTATAGTAAACATTAATGTAGATAATTTTGATTGTGAATACAGATTTAAATTTTAAATATCGGATCTAGATCTGCATAAATATCTAAAATAGGTAATCTTAAATATGAATACAAATTTAAAATTCGAACTTTAAATCACAAATCTAGATCTACATAAGTGTCCAGTATTTAAAAATTCAAACTAATATATAAATTTAAATAAAATTATATCCATGTATATATTTATAAAATATGTTCGAATTTTTTAATAAAGTTAATTATATAATCATTTTGAATATATGTAATCATTATCTACTTCAAAATATATATAATAACCATATATATGTATATAAATATATTTTAAAGTAGATAATGAATATACATACATACATACATACATACATATACATACATACATACATACATACATACATACATATAGATGTAAGCATACATTTAGCAGTAATAATTTTTTTATAACTAAAAGCTTATGGTTTCAATTAGATTTTTTTATAAAAGATTTCTGTGTGGAAACCATGGATTTTTTTTGAAAATATTCTAAAACAGTTATGCATAAATTTATTAAAATATTTTAAATATAATTTTACTAAAATATATAAATATATTTACTGTATATTAATTAGATATGATATTAAAAATATATATAATATATATGTATATACAGATTTGAATTTTTTCTTCAAATACTTTAATATATATATATTCACAAAATAAATATATATGTATTATATAATTTTGTTTGTATGTTTTAATCTAGTTTTTGTTTAAAATCATTTTAAAATATCATTTTATTTTTGAATTTTTTTATAATTGCCATAAACAACATGCTTACAATATACATATTTTTTTTTTATATTAATATACACATATATTATCATCGTATGTAGACAACACAAACATAATGGGATTCATGGTATTAATACCCCATTCAAGCATACATATTATTTGATGGACATATATACATACATATGGGTGTGTGTGTGTCTGTATACGAAAATGTACATAAAGAATTTACCTTGTCCAAAGTCTCGATGAAACAACTTGAAATGCTGAATCGAAAACTCCTTGAAACTATGTCTAGATTTCAGAAAGAGCTACCAATTTAAATGCACCTGCAACCAATCTTTGATTTGTATTTAATTTGAGATTTAATGGCTTGAAAATTTTGAAGGAGAGAGGCAATAAGGGGTTGGCCTTGACTGTTCAATAGGAGCTCAAAAAAGAAGAAGCTAAAGGGGTGGCATAAGATGAATATATATAGCATAGGGCTAAGGTGTAAAAAAGTGATTCAGATCTTCCTTTCTCTCTTACCAATTCACCTTACTTTTGAATCATTATTCAAGCCTTTTCCTTGCCTCCTATAGACGAACATGTATGTGCCTTTTTTGGGGGTCCTAATCACTTCAAGGTCAATGAACTAAAAGTGCAATTAAATCTAATTCAAGTGCACATTGATATCGTATATCGGTACGTATGTTTATAACTATTATAAATACATTATTTAATATTGATCAACACAAATTAAATAACATTTCATAAGTAATATTTGATAAATATTAATTAATTTATAGTAATTACAATTAATTAAATCCGGTGGTAATATGAATATTCAACATTTCAGTTGCTTGACTCTTAGAAGTAAATTCGATCAATGATTAATATCGAACAATTGAATATTAACGCTCACACATCACTTAGAAGGTGATGTGACATTATGGGCATATATATCACTTACATGGCTTCGGTAAAATCTAACCTTACTTTATTTAAGGTTATCCAGTAGTGATAATTATTTACACCAATTCTCTTCGTCAAAGCTATACCACATTAGGACTATGAAATTTGGTAATGGTCAGTACTCCAATATCATCCATATTTAAATTTATAGTCCAAACACAAAATCATTAATTCAACAATAACAATTATTATTAATCGAACCGCTTTGGCCAGATATTTTGACTTAAGATGACTGTGATACTAACCTTATATAGCCGAGGAGATGAATTCTCTCTTGAATAGTGTCTCACTTCCAATACTACTACTTGACCAAACTATAGTCGTTCAATGGATATCATGCCATGATTTTACTATAAACAAAGCGGAGTTTCCGCATTGAAGTTCGACAACCTTCTCAAGTCGAGGGAATTGTGTAATATTGTCACATTAGTATTTTCTATTTGACCTTAGTTATATTAACCAATAGAAAATTATAGAGTGAATCATTTCATATTTATCCAGTACATATCAATATGTAACCCCTAAATGCTCCTAACAACCATGAGTAATATACGGCCCAATATTTGGAGAGCGTAACGTACTCTAGTCTTAACGGATGTATCACTATCAAGTCTTGATACATGTTGAGCAACAATATTTAAAATGGTATTTTTATTTTATTGTGATAAATTACTCATAGTTACAATACATTGTAACCACTATCAAAAAATATAGCATTTATAGATTTTCTATTAAATTTGCTTCTAATTAAATTAATTAATTATTATAAAATATTATATCAAATATATAATAGAAAGAAGACACCTTTTATTACAAACAAGATTGGTTATTGAGTTAGATATATGTAATATTTACATATTGCCTTTAGGCATACCCCTACCTCTATCGGGTTTTACATTTATGATCATGCTTAGGGTCCTTGGCCTTAGTAGGGTCCGAGGCCTACTAACTTAGTGTGCAGTGATTGAGTCATGACTGGTATCATGGTGATTAGTATATGGTAAACTTATCATGTACATCGTAGTATTATAGTAGAATCGTGCTGAGTTATTAGATGCCGGTGAAAAAACCAGTTGAAATGTGATTTGATTATCGCTTTTATTACTATTTGGTATTGTACATTATATAATAGATTAGTGGTAATCATGCAGATTTGTGGTACTTCCTTTTCACCAGACTTTATGTCCGACCCTCTTTTGTCGTCTCTTTTCTATTCTTTGGGCTGATTGACATAGAGGTGGGGATTTTACAAGCCATACCTATTTGCTGCTATGATTATAACTATCCAGTATTTTTGGAATATTGATATGTTAGATTATATTCATTTTGAAGTATGTTGTATAACAGATTTGGTTTACCATCTGTACATTGTATTGTGATATTGAATCTTATGTATCTTGATATGATATGCATATACTCATTTTACATGTTTATATTCATATTATATTTTATTCCTTTTGATGTAAAGTTTAGTCCTATTGTTAATGTGATAGATATGCTTTCTATTATCATTTTAAATTCTACTCTTCACAAAACATCATTTTGATACATACAAAATCAAGTTGCTCGCACTCCACCTCCAACCGGAATCCCTCATGTACCAGCACTAGAAAGGGTTATGTCCTGATTCAAATTCCAACATGGTTCCTTAGGTACTTGCAGGCTGCAACACAGAGTACTTCACGTTTAGCAGGTGTCCCTCATGTACTAGCACCGATGGGAGTAATGTTTATTCATCCACCCTCAATAGCACATCCTTGATTACCCTAAGTGTTGTAGGGATTATGTTTACATAGGAGGCAAGCCTTATTTGGGTATGGATTTGTTTGTTGAGACTCAAGTGTGGTTCTGCACTAGTGAGCATATCTTTGATGATATAACTCTTGAGAATTTGGTAGAAAAGTGACTTGCTTCTAAACGACATGAAGATGAAGCTTTGTATGGGTGTGATGTTGTGGCTCGGCAGGTAGACGGGCATCCTATGGGTTGGGAAGAATTTTGTATGAAATTTTGGGCTTGGTTTATTTCATATACCGAGAGGGGTTCGCAAGCGGAGAAGTTCTTGTATCTCCAACAAGGTGATAAGACCGCGAAGGAGTACATCAATAAGTTCCCACTTTTGGCTCATATTGGGATAGATATGATCAATACTCATGATAAGAAGGCCAAGTAGTTTGCTAAGGGACTCAATCAATCTCTAAGGGATCTTTCTCTAAGTTGTGTTCTGATGGGCGCTACATTTGAAGTGATTATTGGAGTGGTTGTATTAAATTTTATTTACAGAGAGACTTCGAAGGAGTTAAAAGCTTAAGTTGAAGCCAATCCTAAGTTTCAAGGCAAGAGAAAAGGAAAATGGACCAAGCATGGTCAAGAACAAGCTAAGAAGGGAAGAGTGAATAGCAATAGGCATCACTTGAATGGCATATTGCTATTGAGTCAACTTCCAAGCCATGAAATGTTTGGTTGTGATCAACCAGACCATTTCAGGAGTGATTGCCCATCTCTATAGGTTAAGGCCTATTCTATGCAAGCACTTCATGTTCGAGCACTTCGCCTAAGCTTAAAAAGTGGAAGAACATCATCTCTAAAGATGTGCTTTCTATTTATGACTTTCAAAATCATATCTTTTGGATATAGGAGCTTCACGTTCTTTTATTGTTAGTCATCTTGTTGATAGATCATTCCTAGTACCCTATGTTATTAATGATTCTCTTATTGTATCGAATCTCATTAACGAGTTAGTGCATCTTTTAATGATACGCATATACATTAGATTATCAAGGGGTGGGTTTGATTTTTCTTGAAATGCTCGTATGCTTGGTTTTTTGGGGTATGGACCTATTCTATGGATGGATTAGATGATGAAGCACGAGGTTAATATTGATTGTGATGGTTACATAGTTCGTATGAAGGGTAGTAGTAGTAATGACTAATGTATATTATGAGCTCGAGAATTCCATGATGTTGAACTACCTATACTCCTTGGAATTCCCATATGATGGGCTGATGCAAGTTCTCATTGTATGGAATTTTGCAAATGTATCAAAGAGGTTTAGGGTTTTCATTCTCATCAAGAAATTTACTTCCATATTGAGTTAGAGTGGGATGCGAAGCTGTTTGTCTTACTTATTAGGTGCATGACACCAAGGGATCTAATGGAATTAGGAACTTAAAATTTTGAGCTTTCTAACAAGGGTCTCATTTGAAGAAGTACATTGAAGTAGAGTACTTGCCGTATTCTTCATGAATGTTGTTGAATCCTTAAGATTATGTATTGACTATAGGTAGTTGAATAAGTTAACAAGAAGGAGAAAATGTCCTATACCTTACATTGATGATTTGTTTACTAACTTGGAGGGGCAAAGATTTTCTCTCAACTCAATTCGTGATGGGTTTTCATCAACTACGGGTTGCTAGAGATGGTATTCTAAAGGCCGCCTTTAGAACTCCCAATTTATCTCATGAATGGTTTGTAATGTCATTCAGTCTTACAAATGCATTGAAATATTTTGCTAATCTTATAAGTCTTGTCTGTCGAGACCAAGTCATTAACTTTGTAGTGATATTCATAAATGATATATTGACCTTTTGTAAAAGTGAAGAACAACTTGAATTATACTTGAAAGAAGATTTGGAAGTCACTACACCAAAACATTGATTTTGCAGTACTTTATATTCCTCTGATTTTGACACCTACTAGCGTTATAATACAAACGACTAACAAGGGGTGAGAATACAGGGAAAAGTATTACCAAAAATAAGTAACTCTCTACATAATTTTTGCAACACATTAGATATAATTTACAACATTAGAAAATGCTAGACACTTGGTAAATGCGTAAATAAATCATATGTAGGTGCAATGCTATGTAATTTCCTATTTCTTTTTTTTTACCACAGCATATATCTCATACGTAGTCATCGTAGAGTTATATGCTACTAAGCAACGTAAAAATAAAATGAAATACAAACAAAAATACAAATACTTTTAATATTCTCAACCATCAATGGTAGAAGAAAAAATGAGATGAACAACTGAAGCAAAAAATATTTCATCAATTTCATATTAGAAGTTGATGAGTTAACGTATTTTATTATATTTAAAATATGCATATAAATCAATATTTTTGTGACTTGGCCAATGTTACATGGAAGAATAATGATAAATGAATATACTTGACTATATTATAATGCTTTCCGATAAGTTGGTTTGGTGTTCTTTTTTTTGTTGATGCAACAAAACAAGTAATAATAAGTGAGTTACAAATTATTCTTTGTTGTATTAATAGGATTATGCAATTTATGTTAAACGAAATTTATTATACAGATTAAAGTTGATAACATGTAGTTACAACAATGGTATTGTGGAAAAATTAGATTGAAAATTTTGGTTTCATTATTCTACGAGAGAGGAGGATAATGACGAAGTGCCTACCAATTTTCCACTATGTCACTCTTTGCTACACTTTACTTCAACACTAGTGTGAATTCATTGTAATTTGGATGCTACATCATTATATAATATTTTATATTAAAATATTATCTTCAATGCTAATGTTTTTTGTTGATGTAATTGAAAAACTATTTGACGTTGTCTTTTTCAATGTCTAGTTCTAGACATTTAACTGACACGTCACTTTTTCCTCTCTCCATTAGTGAGTTTTAACTAAAATATTTTTTCTTGAAAAAACACCATTGAATCTATTTCAAAGTTCATCTTTTTTGTGTAGTTCCATTTACTCGAACCGCTTCTTTTTTTTTTATCATCACCTCTTACCTTGATGCCTTATTTTCTGATTTTGAAACTAAATTTTCTTGCTTTTTGTTTATGATTGAATTCCACTATTGAATTAATGGTACTTGCAAATTACTGTAAAAATGTTGCTTCCATTGATTTATCTTTTTGGATCCATAAACTTATCTTTTTCTGCTTTGTTTTAGTTCAACCTTAGGAAATGACACCAAATTCTATTGTGAAATTATTGTTTTATTGTTTGTCTGTTCCATCGGTCCATTCAAAATACGTAGTTGAACATATAACTATGCAATTATGTCATTTTTTTGTTGATTCCAGTAAAAGGATTGAGTTCAATATGCTACAATTTGCATTTGTCGAAGGTTATCTCTAACAAATCAATGGACAAGTGCCTTAAATGTAGTGGAATACTAGCCTATTTTCCATGATATTCAATATTTTTGCTAATGAACTAAGTGGTTAGGTAAGTGCTAAATTTTAACAGACGTTTCTTTATCATTCGCTAGCAAAGGATTTTATAATTTCATAATGAGTTATGGTTTATAGGCCTTTAACTGGTCGGATACGAATTCAGATAGTGTTATATCTGTATCCGTATCTATATCCGTAATCATTTTCGGATATACGTATCCATGGATGTGAACTAATATTGGATATTTATCAGATATTCTTCGACAGTTCAAGATTAATAAATATAAACGAAAAAATAATAATTCATTATATCCATTTTAATACTAAAAATATAAATAAATAAATAAATATGCTAAGAAAAATCATTTTAATTAGCAAAGGTTGATTTTTATACACATTATTATTTTTATCTACATAATATAGTAAATAACAATCAATTATATATGTAAACAAGGTTGATTTTTATACACATTAATTTATGTAATATGAATTTGTCTCTACTAGGCAAATGGTTATGGAAGTTCAGAGATACTAATGATAATGCCACCTGGAAGAAAATTATTTCTAATTATTACTATAATGGTAGTAATAATTTTTATCAACTTAGTCCTTCGGTTTCTCGTAAGCAATCTTATTTTTGGAAATCCATTTTAAAATGTAATGAGATTTTTAACTTTGGAATTAATATTATTGTTCATTCTGGTAATAACACATCCTTTTGACATGATAGTTTGATTTCTGCTATTCCTCCTAGGAATGAGTTTGAAGAGTTGTATGATATTTGTAACTTTAAATATGCATTTATTTTTGAAGTTTCTAATTTTGAAAATGACCCTCCTTAGATTTTTAGTTTTAAAGAACTCTAGTAGGTTCAACTCTTAGACGGCTTAATTTGCTTTTTGCTAGATTAAATCTTTATAATATTGACAATGAGAACGATCATTTTAGTTGGGAGTGGGATAAGAGTAAAAAATATTCTAGTAATTCATTTTATAAATTTATAAACTTTTCAGGTGTAACTTATAGTTTTTTTTAATTTTATTTGGAAATCTAACGCTCCTCCAAAATCTAAAATCCTGCGTGGCTAATTATGCATCGTAAATTAAATACTATAGAATTTTTATAAAGAAAAAATATTCACATTGATAACAAATGTTATTTTTGTAATATGCATTCTGAGGATATTAATCATATTTACTATGATTGTATGAAAACTTATTTTGTTCTTATGAATATCCTTAATATTTTTGATTTTAATATTAGTGCTAGAAATACTGATTGTGTTTTCTATTGGAACACTTTTAGATTTAAGTTTCATAAGGATAATAGATACTTGCTCGATATTTTATTCACTATTTCTTGTTGGTACATTTGGTTTGAAAGAAATCAAAGAATTTTAATAACATTAATCATTTCAATAAATTAATATTTTTAATTTCTTCGTTTTGCTTTAATTGGGTTTCTAATCCTAAATATAAATTAGTTAAAAATAATCTTTTTAAGGAATATCTTAACAAGGTTAGTAACAACATTAATATATTCAAACAAAACACTAATAATTTTGATATTAGTAATATTAGTATTGATAACCTTTCTAATTTAAATAATGATCCCTTAGTGTACCATAATTTGCTCCCTCTTGTAAGTTCATAAAGATATTTCTAGCAATGATTTTGTTTTTTATTTAGCTATTATTGTTCTAGTTTATAGTTGGTTAATTATATTCAGTATGGATCATATTACCCTTACTATTAGAATTGTTAGTTTTTTTATTCTAGATTATCTTTGCTTTATTTTATCACATTTGATATTACATTCGTATGCATGTATATAAATTCTATTTATATACATATATGTTATCCATACTAATATTGTTTCTAGTTTTGTTACAGGTTTGGATTAGATAGGTTGTTAGTGTCTCTTTTCAGGTATGCAGAGCAGCTATCGTCTTTTTACAAGTGCTCATGATAGACATTCCCAGGATTGTTGATTGCGTTAGGTGCTTCCTTTAGCTATACGGAGTCTTCAGAGTGGAGTGCCGAGTGCTATTTTCTGGATTATTTTCTTCTCCAGATTAGTTTACTTCTTTCAAGGCAGTTACATAAAGTCTCCTTATAGATGGTGCTGGCTTCCAGTATCTTCGGCTTTTGATACTATTTCAGTTTTCTAGGTACTACCAATATCGGGCGGTGGCCATGCCGGAGCTCGGTATTGGGGTGTAACGGGCGGTAGCTTCGCCGGAGCTCATTATAGGGGTACCTATTTTTACTTTGTTGCTAGTACATAGATTTCCCACCTGCCAGGCATGTTGGCAACACCTTATTATGAGTTATATATATATATTTTCATGTGTGCTCTCCTCTGTTGTCAGAAGATCACACATTTCTCTCAAAAAAATATATATATTTAAACACATTAAATATAACTATAATCTTGATAAAAAATGAATGGATAATTATCAGATGCAAATATAATCACATCCACATCCGTATCCATTTTTTAGATATTAAATAATTTTTCATTTTTTGGATATGAATACATAAGGATTTTGAATTTTTGGATACTCATCGATAACCGTAATGGATTATAGGTTTTTGGTCCCAATAATACTAAAAAAGGAAAATTGGATTAATGGAAAATTCTTGCTAATGGCCAAATTTTCTAATTCCTACTAACTGGTTACTTATATTTGATAATAATTAATTTGCTAATGCTTTTTTTTCCATTTGTGGCTGTCATGACTCGAAATCTAGCGATTGAAAATCGACGTCAAACACCATCACAATATTCGATTACAACACTTTAATCCCATCAGAGTTCGTATACATGATATAATCACAAAGTGATAACAGATTTATTTCAACTTCAAGAGAGTTTCCAACATACTTCGACTTTGAGAAGATCCTCCAAGAACTCCAAACACTTCAAAAGGTTTCTAAGGACAAAAGCTTCCAAAATCTGAAAGCTTCCAGAAGATTCTTAATCCAAGCTAGCTCCAAAAACACGGATAACCTGCTTCTAGGCTGCCTGTGTGGAAATTATGGGCACCCAGGGAACAATAAACTCCGGGTCAGTCATGGGGCTGGTATGAGTAAACAAAATAGTTGTTTGAAATAAAAATAATTTATAAAAGAAACTCGATATGCTTTTGGAAAATGAAATTACCATAAGACCTTCGCCAAATATATAATGCAATCGCAGAATTGGAGGAGATTTCTTCTTATGATAGTCAAACGTGCTTGATACGAGAAAATTATTTCATATTATCAGTAGTGCATAGTGTAGAAAATCATTTCGAAAGTATAATATTAACCTTAGCAGCATACAACCATTATTGTATGCCTACTATAGCTGCCACATTTTATGGCAGGTTACCGCCATGCGGCATGGTAGGTTATACAACTAAAACCATACATGGCTCGTATTTTTTTGGATTTCCGACAAATGGTCAGGCTAAGGAACTTCCTTAAAATAGGACACCTCTGGAGGGACACCCCCAAGAACCAAACTGGTTTCCTACCAACACAAGGCCGGGTTACTTCTGTAACTAGGTAACTCCTACATGTAAGCCATCCCCGGTCGTTACCGACCTTTATCCCAAGATTCACCAACAAATAACAACAACCACACAAGTAAATATCTAGGCTCCATACCATGATATCACCTATTATCCAGAAGAAAATGGACATACCCTAGGGGTGAGACCCTTAAAAACCTTGCCACAACATTCCGGTTTCGACCATTATCGGGTTGTGAGGTTCGACGAAGTCTCGTCCACAAAGCTATGCTTTTCACAAAAGCCATGCTTTGATCAACAAATGATCAGCAGCACTCAGCATGCCACACTACCAAATTGGGAGTATATCACTAATAACCATCAACTACATAACCTCTGAGCTCGTACGTCTCAGAGAAGGGTGTTAAGCTAAGAGAATAAATTCTCCGCCACCAACAGAAATGTTGAAAGAAATCAGCTTTATATCTCAAAGTGTGATGTCAGACATACAACATACAAGTATGTTCCGGCTTCGAACAGAACGGAAGGCACTTCCAAAGAAGTCCTTGCAATCCGGGCATCCACAATCCCGATCGGACTCCCCATCACATA
This sequence comes from Allium cepa, assembly GCA_030765085.1. NCBI lineage: Eukaryota > Viridiplantae > Streptophyta > Magnoliopsida > Asparagales > Amaryllidaceae > Allium > Allium cepa. The sequence continues at coordinate 179,544,418 of CM060930.1, forward strand.
TGGAGATCTCTATATCGGAGCAACTCAGTGCAGAGTCATTCGACAGGTTGTTTTATCGTTCTCGAAGACATCCAATCTTCACCACCATCTTTAAATGCTTTCCATTTCATCGTATCACTATTCGGAATGAGTTTTATCACACAAAGGTCCTCTCCCAGCTAAACCGAATAGTGAGCGCTCAATTTAAAATCACAAGGATATATTAATCACAAAGATTCACTTTCAGGGTTCGATGTGGGTTTCGGATAACCGGTTGGAATCCGACTCCCTGTCGCATCGAAATTCAATTGCCGTTTTACGGGACAATGGGTTTTCACATTCGCACAGAAACAAATCACAAATATCACAGTTCAGCACAAAGCAATTCACATCACAAAGTATCGCAATCACAAACAGGGGTGTCAATCAACTCAAGGCACTTCAATAATATTTAATCATCTAACAATGAGATAAATTAATAGTGAGATTATAACCAATTAATCACATAATTATTTTTCATTAATTATCTTTAATTAATGATGAATTATCCTTAATTTTAAATTAATTAGTCCATAATTATTAATTAATTAAATATAAATAATTAGTTAATTAAATTCTTAATTATTAATTAATTAGATCTTAATTGCCTTCATTAATTAATTATTTCTTTATTAATTAACTTAATTAATTTATCTTTAATTATAAATTAATTAACTTAAATTAATAATTAATTACCCTTTTATTAATTATTCTTTAATTATTAAGTAATTATAAATCATTAATTATTTAATCATCATTAACAAAATAAATTAATTTACTTTTAAATTAAGAATTTAAACATTTGATTTACATCTTAATTATTTTGTTAAGGTTTAATTTAAAAATAACTCTATTTAAAAATACAAGTTTAAAACATCTTTAAACTTAATTAATTTAAAAATAATTTATTGTAAAACCTTGAAATTCATATTCAACTTAACAACAATCATCCATTAGAAAAGAATAAATTTAGAAATCAATTTGACTTAGATTATTAAAGTTAAAAACTAGAAATGCTATTACCGGAGAGCTACTTCGAGCGATACCCGAGAGTAATTCATGCTTGCTTCGAAATTTTCTAAAATCAACCCATGTATCTTTTTTTCAAACTTAAAAATTTTGTTTAGTAATTAACCTGTGCAACTAAAAAAATGTTTCGAGTCAGAACTCGAGCTAGTGACTTGATTCCCCATAGGCTGCTTCGAGATTCCTTCCTTCTTCTCGAATTCAATGTTACTGACACACCCAAATTCGTTGTGCATGTGCACAACATCTCCGACGAACCATGATCGGTGTTATGACCTTCGACAAGTCGACGATAGCCTCTACCAGCCACCAGAGCACCTAGAAACAAAAGACATTGACGAACTCGCGATCGAGCTTCTTAACCCAGACTGGAACCAAAAATGACCATCACCAAAACCCCTCGTTCTCCCACCTCTGGTCGCTAGAGGCCACGAAAATTCAACCGAAGCTTCGTCCCGAACTCACGTCACCATCCCCACCGGAGCGATCAACTCCGGTGGTCTGACGAAACCGCGGCGATCAAATCTTCTTCTTCGACAAAAACGTGGGTTAAAACCCTAGATCCTTGCCGTGCCAATGCCACAACGAAATAAAAAATCATTGAACATTTTTCTGACGAACTCTGACCTCCCAACAAACCATGACCTCGATCTCGAGAACCTAAGCTCCATCGATCACTTGAATTTGGCGAAAAAGACAATGCCGTTCATCCTCGTATTTCACAAAGGATACGATATTAAAAATTTTGATTTTGCTTTTAAAAATCATTATTTTCAAACACGTTTCGAATCATACACTTGAAATCAAGATTCTTGATTATTAGATTTTCAAAAAGGTTTGGGTTAACCTGTATTTTTAAAATTTCCAGAGAAAACTTATGTTAAATTTGCTTAAATTTATTTTTAAACCTTAAAGCATGATCATACAAACAAGTTCTATTTAAATTTCAAAGCCTAAAAATGATTCGAGATAAAGCTTTTGAATTTTAAAACAGGTTCTGGAACCTGTAACAAGGTTTTTTTTTCTCATGTGCACGAACATGCACAACAACATTCAATAATACGTATATACAAATTGAGATGCATGCAAATAGTTTTCGATGTTACTTAAGCAAGAGTTCAGGCAACATATCACAATCTAAGGTTTTACAGAATTTACTCACCTGTCGACCTGAAACAGAGAGGGCTTGTATTTTTCCTTGAATTTTGAATGACTGGGACTTTTTCCCCGGTTTTTCTTTTTGAAATTCACTGTTGTATTGTGATCCTTGCTTACTTTAGTTTAATTGTTGAAGTTTTGACTCCTGTTTGCTTCAGATTTTCTTACAAATTTGAATTTTTTGAAGCTCTGTTTTACTTGATTGCTAAAGAACTTGATTTACTTGATAGAGATGATCTTGCTTGCTTAATTTCTGGTTCAAGATAGATTATAGCTTCAGATTGTATTGAGTTGAGTTTGTTTTTTTGATAAATTTTCTAATTTGTTTTTTTTGAAAATTATGTTTCCTGGCATTAGAAAATTTACAGACTTTGTCCTTTGAAAACGATGGTAAAAGAGAAGAGAGAGAGAGATAGAGATGAGGTAATGGTTTATAAAATTTTATTTTCTATTTTTATTAAAAAAAATTCTCAAAGATGAAATAAAATGAAACTTGTCCAAAATGATTACATTTGTTAAAAACACTTATCATATGAATAACACTTGTATTATTTCTTGTTACATGCTTAACACTTGTATTTCACATAGATAAAAATAAGTTTAAATAAATTTTATATCATATTTACTTTATTTTATAAGTACATTTCCTATTAATTTTTACATACAAATTTAAAGAATAAATGTTTTAGAACTAATTTCACATTAAATAAATTACATATTTATGATTTTAAATGCAAATTATTTTTCTAAGACTTTTATTAAAATTTTAATTCAAATTCAAATTCAAATTTGAATTATAATCCATTTATATATATACTCATATAATTTAAATTCAAATAGTTTTTTTAAAATATTTATATTTTTGAATTCTTGAATTCAAATGCAATTTTACAATATTATTTATATATATAAATCAACACTTATTTTGTTTATTTTGAAAAATTCAAATTAGTTCCATAATTTACTCAAAAATTCACATTAATTACTAAATTTTAAATTGATAAAATTTTGAGAATGTTACAGATTCCCCCCTTAAGAAAATTTCGTCCTCGAAATTTGAAAGAGAGAGAAAGACAAACAAAGAATATACAGATACAGAAAAAGATAGAAAATGGCTTACCAGATTAAGCCAAGATATCTACTCTGCAGTTGGGATAAGACTTCTGCATGCGATCCTCTGTTTCCAAAGTACAGTCCTTTGGATCACCACTCCATTGCACTTTGACTAGTTTCACAACTCTATTCCTTAATTTCTTTTCCTCACGATCAATGATCTTTATCGGTTCTCTCTTTACTGCCATATTTGGTGTGATCTCCAAATCCTACTGACCAGCTTCTTTAATTATACTATCTGGATCGTGCACATATTTCCGAAGATGTGAAACATGAAATACATCGTGTACGCCAGATAACCAGCTGGGCAGTTGCACTTGGTAAGCTAGAGGACCAATCTTTTCCAGTATAGGAAAAGGACCAATATAACGTTGTGCCAGCTTTCCAGTTTTTCCAAATCTCAACACACCCCGCAATGGAGAAACTTTGAGGAATACAAAATCTCCAACTTGGAATTCCATATCTCTTCTTCTACGATCATAATAACTCTTCTGACGACTTTTTGCGGTTATCAACTTCTTTCGAATAAAATTAACTTTTTCAGTGGCCTCCTTAATCATATCTGGTCCAAGGACGAGTCTATCACCTGACTCGATCCAACATGTAGGTGATCGGGGGCGACCATATAAAGCTTCAAAAGGATCCATTTCGATACCGACTTGATAGCTATTGTTATATGAGAATTCAACCAGGCGTAAATAGTCCTCCTAAGAACCACCAAAGTCGAGAATACAAGCGCGCAAAAGGTCTTCTAATATTCGACTAATCCTTTCAGTCTGCCCATCAGACTGCGGGTGATAAGCAGTGCTGAAGTTCAGCTTTGTTCCATGTGCAGCTTGAAATGCCCCCCAAAATCTACTAGAGAAGATCGGATCACGATCACTCACTATACTGCTGGGTATACCATGGAGATGGACAATTTCTTTGACATATAATTCAGCCAAACTTGCTGCTGTCCGGGTGAATTTCACTCTAATGAAATGGGCTGTCTTAGTCGATTGGTCCATTATAACCCAAATTGCTTCATTCCCTTTTCGAGTGCGTGGTAAGCCGTCGATGAAATCCATCGATACTTGATCCCACTTCCATTTTGGCACCTCCAATGTTTGGAGTAAACCCGCTACTTTCTTTTGATCACTTTTAATTTGCTGGCAGGTAGCACAACGACTCACATATATAGATATATCCCTCTTCATTGTTTTCCACTAGAAAGTTCTTTTAATATCTCTATACATTTTATTAACTCCTGGATGGATACTAAGTTTAGACTTGTGACATTCATCTAAAACTTCACGTTGCAATTCCGGGATGTTTGGAACACATATCCTACCTTTCAATCTTATAACTCCATTATCATCGATTCCAAAATTGGAATCCTCACCACAACATATATATGTTTCTCGAAGAAACCTGTCTTCGTTCTGCTTACTAGCGATCTTTTCAAGGAGAGTAGGAGTGACAACCAGATATGCAAGAACAACATGCCTTCTACTCAAAGCATCGGCTATTACATTGGCTTTTCCGGGTGTATATTGAATATCTAGGTCATAGGACGCCAGAAATTCTAACCGACGTTGTTGCCACAGATTTAAATCCTTCTGGATGAAGAGATATTTCAGAGATTTGTGGTCGGTTAATAATTCGAATTTTTCACCTAAAAACAAGGAGGATTTATTTAAGTACGATATTAAGTTAGGTTAAACTTTTAAATTTTCTTTAGAAAAGCTGAAAGTGATTCTTACCCAGAAGATAGTGTCGCCAAATTATTAAGGTAAAATAACAACCAAGAGCTCCGAATCGTGTGTTGGGTAGTTTCTCACATGCAGGCGTAATTGTCTACTCGCTTAGGCAATTACTTTACCATTTTGCATTAGCACCGCACCCAAACCATCACCATAAGCGTCAGTATAGACATAAGCCTGGGTTCCCGTTGATAACAGCGAGAACAGGAGCAGTAGTTAATCTCTTTTTCAACTCCTGAAAAGCTTCATCACACTTCGGAGTCCAATCAAATTTTGCATTTTTCATTGTTAGCTTAGTCAATGGACTAGCTATCTTAGAGAAATTCTGAACAAACTTCCAGTAATATCCCGCCAAAGCCAGAGAACTTCAAACTTCTTTTGGAATTGTGGGTCGCTTCTAGTCTAAAATAGATGAAATCTTGCCCGGATCAACAGAGATTCCTTCTTCATTAACAATATGCTCGAGAAATCTGGCTTCCTTAACCCAAAAATGGAATTTGGAAAATTTAGCGAATAGAACGTTCTTTCTTAATATTTCCAAAACAATTCTGAGATGCTCAGCGTGCTCCTCTTCGATTTTGGGGTAGATCAAGATATCATCAATAAACACACGAACAAATTTATTTAAAACTTCCCAGAAAACACGGGTCATTAAATCTACGAAGTAGGCGGGAGCATTGGTTAGTCCGAAAGGCATGACTAACCATTTGTAGAAAATGCCTGGACCCTGAAAGAGTCAACTGAACACAGTCTTCAGCAATTCGTAACTAATGGAATCCTTGAGCTAGATCCATCTTTGAAAAGAAACGAGCGTTGTGCAGTTGATCAAACAGATCATCAATTCTAGGTAGAGGAAATTTGTTTTTCAAAGTCAGCTTATTGAGATCGCGGTAGTCCACACACAATCTCAGAGATCCGTCAGACTTAGCCACAAACACCACAGCTGAACCCCATTCAAAAACACTAGGACGTATTAACCCTTTTCCTAGCAAATCGCTGGTTTGCTTAACTAATTCTATCCTTTCCCTGGGTGCCAACTCGCGACTTGCGTGAACGACAGGACAAGCATTGGGTACTAAGTCAATGCTGAATTCAATTTCTCTGTGTGGGGGTAAAGATTTGACCGCTTCGAACACATCTGGAAATTCCCGGACAATAGGTATGGACTCCAGACTAGGTTCAGAATATCCTAAGGTATACATCAGTTTATCTCTTTTAGGACTCGGGTCTTCACAAGAGATTTCAATGAAATCCCCAAATTTGGTTCTGATCAAAATTTTTCGATTATTACAATCCAATTTGGCTTCGTACTTCGTTAGCCAATCCATTCCGAGTAAGATTTCAGTTCATCAAAGTCGAGGATGAAAAGATTGATAGGAAATTCATTACAAGAATACGAGATAGGAATATCTCTACATTGTAGACAAAGATTTGCCAGACCACCAACTGGATTCTTTACGCAAATAGGCTCATCAACAAATTCAGGCTTTATTTTTAGTTCATTGATGGTTTGTTGGGAGATGAAGCTATGTGCAGCGCTCGTGTCGAACAATACTCTAACAACTCTATCATAAATGGTAAGGTTACCTTCTAAAACTTCTTTTTCTTTATCCGCCTTAGAAGTTGAGGAGTTATCTTGTATCGCATACATTTTCGCCATTTGTGCTTGCTTCTTTTTCGGGCAATGTTTAGCTTCATGACCTGGCTTGTGACAATAGAAGCATCCCTTAGTCCTTCGACTTGTCTTCACAGGCTGATATTCCTTTACTCGTTTCTTAGGCTTTCTTACTATCGTTTGAATAATGGTCTTTCTCTTGATTACTTCTCTTTTCCTTGCCTTTATCTGGTTTCTTCCCTTCGGACTTCCTTTTCTTCCAATTTGAATTGCTTGAACTTCCATTCACTTTCGGAACTTCTTGCATATCCAGGGTAGCATATCGATATCCCATATCGATCAAGCCCGAAAGAATTCCTTCACATGAGTCGTCATCCTTTCATGGTACTTCTTATTCATTCCCCGAATGAATCTCTCATTCTTCTTCAAAGGTGTATTTACCAGCTCCGGACCAAAACGGGATAATTCATTGAATTTATTCAAATACTCCTCAAACGACAATCTTCCCTGCTTCAAATCAATGAACTCCTGGTACATTCAAGAGATACCAACAGACGACATGTATCGCTGTCCAAACACCTCTTTGAATCGACTACAAGTGAATTCATCTTCCGGCTCATCCATAGTAACTGTCTCCCACCAAGCAAGAGCTTCCTCTTGGAGTTGCCAAGAAGCTATTAGTCGCATTTGATCGTCTTCCAACTTCAACCCTCTAAAAATTCTCTCACATGATCGGATCCAGGCTTGGGCTTCGACAACAGATTCCTTGCTAATGAACGGCCTTCCACCAAGTCTGGTAAAACTTCTATATAGATCAGCCAGATTCAGTTGAGGTTGAGTAGGTATAGTTATTACTGCATGGACTTGACCAGTTGAAGTGGTATTTCCCCGTCCCCTACCTTGTCTTCTTCTTCCGCTCATTCTTACTATCTATAATTAGTAAGAAAACTTGATTTAGGTATACAGACAAGATATCTTAGGGAATATCAACAGTTAAATGAATAGACCAAGAAAATTTAGGGTTTTGGTCTCTCGGTTTATACTCATTATAGGGTATATTTCACCCTATCTCTAATGAGCCACCTAATGTGTTATACTCCGTAGCTAAAATTCTTACTCAAACTTTAGACTTGATCCCACTTGTGACGACTCGAAATCCAGCGATTGAAAATCGACATCAAATACCTCACTTGTATTCGACTGCTTGAGATTCAAACGTCGAATTCCAGTTCGGATGGAGCTTATAACAACATTAGATGAATATAAAAAACGGAAACAAAATGAATTATCATTGATCATAACACAGATACAACACCATTACAATATTCGGTTACAACACTTTAATCCCATTAGAGTTCATATACATGATATAATCATAAAGCGATAACAGATTTATTTCAACTTCAAGAGAGTTTCCAACATACTTCGACTTTGAGAAGATCCTCCAAGAACTCCAAACACTTTAAAAGGTTTCTAAGGCCAAAAGCTTCCAAAATCTAATAGCTTCCAAAAGTCTCTTAATCCAAGCTAGCTCTAAAAACACGGATAACCTGCTTCTAGGCCGCCCGTGTGGAAGGCACCCAGAGTTTGGGAAGGGAACAATAAACTCCGGGTTAGTCATGAGATTGGTATGAGTAAACAAAACAGTTGTTTGAAATAGAAAAAATTTATAAAAGAAACTCGATATGCTTTTGGAAAATGAAACTACCATAAGACCTCTCGCCACACACATAATGCTATCGTAGAATTGGAGGAGATTTCTTCTTATGATAGTCAAACATGCTTGATACGAGAAAATTCTTTGGTAATATTACTACTGCATAGTGTAGAAAATCATTTGGAAAGTATAATATTAATCTCAGCCAGCATACAAACATTATTGTATGCCTACTATAACAACCATGTTTTATGGAAGGTTACCGCCACGCTGCATGACAGGTTATACAACTAAAACCGTACAGGGCTCGTATTGTTTCTTTGGATTTCCAACAAACGGTCAGGCTAAGGAACTTCCTTAAAATGGGACGCCTCTGGAGGGACGGCCCCAAGAACCAAACTGGTTCCCTACTAACACAATGCTGGGTTACCTCTGTAACTAGGTAACACCTACAAGTAAGCCATCCCCGATCGTTACCGACCTTTAGTCCAGGATTCACCAACAAATAGCAATAACCACACAAATAAATATCTGGTCTCCATACCATGATACCACCTCTTATCCCAAAAATGGACATACCCTATGGGTGCGACCACTAAAAACCTTGCCGCAACATTCTTGTTTCGACCATTACCGGGTTGTGAGGTTTGACGAAGTCTTGTCCACAAAGCTACGCGTTTCACAAAAGCCATGCTTCGATCAACAAATGATCAGCAACACTCAGCATGCCACACTACCAAATTGGGAGTATATCACTAATAACCATCAACTACATAACCTCTGAGCTCGTACGTCTTAGAGAAGGGTGTTAAGCTAAGAGAATAAATTCTCCGCCACCAATAGAAATGTACTCGAAGGAAATCAGCTTTATATCTCAAAGTGTAATGTCAGACATACAATCATACAAGTCTGTTCCAGGTTCGAACAGAACCGAAGGCATTTCCAAAGAAGTCCTTGCAATCCGGGCATCCACAATCCCGATCGGACTCCCCATCGCATATGGAGATCTCTATACCGGAGCAACTCAGTGCAGAGTCATTCGACGGGTTGTCCTATCATTCTTGAAGACACCCGGTCTTCACCACCGTCATCAAATGCTTTCCATTTCGTCATATCACTATTCGGAATGGGTTTTATGACATAAAGGTCCTCTCCCGGTTAAACCGAATAGTGAGCACTCAATTTAAAAACATGTGGATATATTAATGACAAAGATTCACTTTCAGGGTACGATATGGTTTTCGGATAGCCAACGGGAATCCGACTCCTTGTAGCATCGAAATTCAATTGTCGTTTTACGGGCCAATGGGTTTTCACATTCACATAGAAACAAATCACAAATATCTCAGTTCAACAGAAAGCAATTCACATCACAAAGTATCACAATCACAACAGGGGTATCAATCTATTCAAGGCACTTCAATAAATTTAATCGTCTAACAATGAGATGAATTAATAGTGAGATTATAATCAATTAATCACATAATTATTTTTCATTAATTATCTTTAATTAATGATGAATTATCCTAATTTTAAATTAATTATTCCTTAGTTATTGATTAATTAAATATAAATTATTAGTTAATTAAATTCTTAATTCTTAATTAATTAGATCTTAATTGCCTTCATTAATTAATTATTTCTTAATTAATTAACTTAATTAATTTACCTTTAATTATAAATTAATCAACTTAAACTAATAATTAATTACCCTTTTATTAATTATTCTTTAATTATTAAGTAATTATAAATCATTAATTATTTAATCATCATTAACAAAATAAATTAATTTACTTTTAAATTACGAATTTAAACAATTGATTTACTTCTTAATTATTTTGTTAAGTTTAATTTAAAAATAACTCTATTTAAAAATATAAGTTTAAAACATCTTTAAACTTAAGTAATTTAAAAATAATCTATTGCAAAACCTTTAACTTCACATTCAACTTAACAACAATCATCTATTAGAAAAGAATAAATTTAGAAATCAATTTGACTTAGATTATTAAAGTTAAAAACTAAAAATGCTATTACCCGAGAGCTACTTCGAGTGATACCCGAGACCAATTCATGGTTGCTTCGAGTTTTTCGAAAATCAACCCGTGTATCTTTTTTTCAACTTAATTTTTTTGTTTAAGTACTTAACCCATGCAACCAAAAAAGTGCTTCGAGTCAGAACTCAAGCTAATGACTTTCTTCCCCATAGGCTGCTTCGAGATTCCTTCCTTCTTCTCGAATTCAATGTTACTGACGCACCCAAATTCGTTGTGCATGTGCACAACATCTCCGACGAACCTTGATCGGTGCTGTGACCTTCGACAAGTCAACGATAGCCTCTACCAGCCACCAAAGCACCCAGAAACCAAAGACATTGACGAAGTCGCGATCGGGCTTCTTAACCCAGACTGGAACCAAAAATGACCATCACCAAAACCCCTCGTTCTCCCACCTCTGGTCGCCAGAGGCTACGAAAATTCAACCGAAGCTTCATCCCGTACTCACGTTACTATCCCCATCGGAGCGATCAACTCCGGTGGTCTGACGAAACCACGACGATCAAATCTTCTGCTTGGACCAAAACGTGGGTTAAAACCCTAGATCCTTGCCATGCCATTGCCACAACGAAATAAAAAATTATTGAATATTTTTATGACAAACTTCGACCTCCCAGCAAGCCATGACCTCGATCTCGAGAACCCAAGCTCCATCGATCACCAGAATTTGGTGAAAAAGACAATGCCGTTCATCCTCGTATTTCACAAAGGATACGATATTAAAAATTTTGATTTTGCTTTTAAAAATCATTGTTTTAAAAAATATTTCGTATCATATACTTGAAATCAAGAATCTTGATTATTAAATTTTTGACAAGATTTGGGTTTACCTGTATTTTTAAAATTTCCAGAGACAACTTAAGCATACAGTCAATGCGTCATCGTTTTGGATTTTAATATAGAGTGCATTCTCATTTGGACACTTGATGAAGTTTTTCTCTTGGAAATACTTATCAATTTGAGCATTCCAAGCTCTTGGGGCTTGTTTCAACACTTAAAGTGCCTTCTTTAGCTTCAAGACCTTATCTTCTTCTCCCTTGATTTCATAGCCATGTGGCTACTCGATATAAACTTCTTCTTTAAGAACTCCATTTAGGAATGTAGTTTTCACATTATTTGATGCATCTTACAATTGTTTTGAGCTGCCAATGAAATAATTAGTCTAACAATTTCTAGTCGAGCGACCGGAGTGAATACTTCATCATAATCAATGCTGCCTCTTTGACTGTAGCCTTTTGCCTCCAATCTTACCTTGTATCCTTCAACTTCTTCTTTAGCGTTCTTCCGTATTTTGTATACCCACTTCACACTGATTGTCCTATGCCATTATGGAAGCGAAGCTAACTCCCATGCGTTATTTTTCTTGATCGCCTTTATATCTTTATCCATAGCATTTCTCATTCTTTTGCCAAGCTTCTTGAAAATTCATGGGTACACAATCCGCAAATAGACAAAAAAGAGTAAGATTGTCTTGGTTTTCTATTACCTTGTATATTTATTGAAGGTTTTTAAAGCGTGAAGCTCTTTTACCTGAGCTTTCGTCTTCTTGACCACTCGTGTCTGGTGAAGATAGTGGAGAAGTAGGCTCCTCGCTTGATTGTTCCATCCTTGATTGTTGCATGTCATCTTCTGTAAAATGTGCAAAGAAGTTATAGTTTTCATTATGTAAACTCCAATCCCATTCTCCTTCTTCATCGAACACAACATCTCGACTAATGATTATCTTCCTTTTATCAGGATTATAGAGCTTGTATCCTTTATTGTTGGTATTGTAATCAATAAAGACATAGTTCTCACTTTTGTCATTTAACTTGCTTCGCTTCTAGTGTGGTACATGCACGTGAGCTATACTTCCAAACACTATTAAATGGGAAATGCCAGGCTTCCTCACACTCCATGCTTCTTGTGGAGTTTTCCCCATACACTTTTTGTTGGAGATCAGTTCGATATATAAATCGCATATGCTACTACTTCCGCTCAAAACTCCTTTGACAACCTCTTACTTTTGAATATGCTCATCGCCATCTCAAGAATTGTCCTATTCTTCCTTTCTGCTACTCCATTTTGCTAGGGGGATCTAGGCACCATCAGCTGTCGTCGGATTCCATTATCTTCACTTTACTTTTGGAATTCCTTTGATGTGAACTCTCCTCCATAGCAGATCTCATGGCATTAGTCGCAAGGCCACTTTCCTTTTCAACACGTGCCTTGAATTTCTTGAAGTTATCAAATTACTGTATTTTCTCTTTTAAAAAATACACCCATGTTTTTCTTGAAAATCATAACTAAAAAGAAGTAAATAGTTATTCTAATCAAGTGAACATCGATTGATCATACCACATACATCCATGTGTATGAGTTCCAATGGTTTTTTAGCCCTTGAGTATGACGCCTTTTGAAAGCTCATTTTAAATTGCTTTCCAAGTAGACATCCATTGCACACTGATTGGGATGGCTGATGCAAGGTAATGCTCTTACCATTTCCTTCTTGAAGAGCAACTCTAATCCTTTAAAATTGAAATGCCCAAATTGAAGATGTCAAAGTCAATAAGTATCTTTGTAGCACATCTTAAGGCATTGTGCAACATCATTTTGAATGTTGAGAACGAATGTTCTATGTTTTGCCATTGGAACCTTAGCAATGAAGTTACTTGCACCATCTCTCATAGAAAGGTTTTTATTTTTTAATTGAATATTATAACCTTTCTCTAAGAGTTGTCCTAGGCTCAAGATGTTGCTCTTCATATTTGGCACATAGTAAACATTGGAAATGAATTGGTGATCCCTATTCTTTAATTGAATGAGAACACTTCCTTTACCTTTCACCTCTACTTTTGATTCATCTCTAAATGCCATGTTTCCATTCATCGATTCATCAAGTTCCACAAACATGCTTCTTCTTCCACGCATATGGTTGCTTGCACCACTATCTAGGTACCATTGATTATCCTCACCTCTTTCATTTTCCTTGTAAGCCAGTAGTAAAGTACCATCTTATTGACTTCTTTCTTTAATGTAATTGGCCTTCTCTTCAATTTTATTGTTGTTTGGAGCTCTACATTTAGAATCATAATGTCCAAAGTTTTCGTAATTGTAGCATTTGACGCGTGACTTGTCATGCCTTGACTTTGAATTTCCTCTCCCACGACCTCCTATTGATCTTTCTCCTCTTTGTTGTTGTTGTCATTGTTGGGTTTCCAACCCCGTTTGTATCCATATCCATGACCTCTTCCTCATTCCTGACCACAACCTCATCTTTATTGGCTTCGATTTCTTTCTTTCTTTTTTGAATCAATTCATGTCATGAGTATTTGCTCCACAATCGCTTCCTTCTTCGTTTTCTTTTCTTCATAAGCTTGCAATGAACCGAGAAATTCCTCTATTGCCATGGCCTCCAAGTTTTTTGTCTCTTCGATGATGGCGACAATATTTTCGAACTTTAGATCTAATGATCTAAGAATCTTCTTCATAATTCTTACATCATTTAACTTCTCACCGTTTCTTTTGAGGTTATTTGCAACCGTTAAAACTTTTGAGAAGTAATCAGAGATAAGTTCACCTTGTTTCATATGCAAAGTTTCAAACCCTCCTCTTAAAGTTTGAAGACATACCTTTTCGAATTGATCGGCTCCTTTGTAAGATGTTCGAAGCTTTTCCCATGCTTCTTTGGCTAACTTTGATCCCGAAACTTCCTCAAAAGTATCATCATCCAATGCTTGATAGTTTAGACAAAGAGCGTTTTTGTCTCTCATCCTTGAGTTTCTCAAACTTTTCCTTTGAGTTTGAGATAGACTATCTTCATTTTCTTGGTCGATGTAGCCTTTCTAAACTATCTCCCATACATTGTGTGCTCCAAGGAGAGCCATCATCCTTAAACTCCAATTGTCATAATTGGTTTTAGCGAGCATTGGGACTTGTTAGGAAACGCCGCTATTCGCCATCTTTTTAGAAGGATATTCAAGCTCCGATACCACTTTGTTGGAAGTTTGCTTCAATAGCAAATAGATTTGATTTTAAAAGAAGATAGATAAGAAATTGGAGAAGGAAAAAAATGAGTTCTTTTTAATAAGGAGAAAAACTTTAATATTAAACTTTATTACAATAGTTCATATTTTTTCTTACTACATTTCTTTCCGCTTACATTTCTTCTTAAATCTAAGATGAGTGAATCCACCTCTATTTATAGAAGTTAACATCTCAAATAAACGTGTAGATTGTCTTAAATTGACAGTTCTCCATACATATATCCTAAATATTCTCTCATACAATTTCAAATATATTAGTCCATAAATATCTCCTAAATATTCTAGATTCTAGATATTTCTTATATGAAAAATCTAGATTACAAAATTAAGTTTATTTCCAACTTTGGACTTGGCTTGGACATACAACTAACTTAACCAACAAAGTATCAAAGACGTAAAATGAAGAGTAAATAGTATGACACGTCTATTATTCACTTTTTTATGCCATTAAAATATTCGTAGGCCCAATAGTTAAAATGGACCAGTTGCTAACAACCTTCCTATACCATTTCGGTTTCGTTGTATTTGAAAATATTAGTTATAAGTAGTACAAATATATATATATATATATATATATATATATCCACTTTTCATATTACTTTATAAACTATGATTTATGATATATTGAGTGAATCCATGGGGTTCTGAATGACAACAACAATATTATGTAGTGAATGGAATGACTCTATTAAGATTTATATTACATGCCGTGTTATAAACATAAACCATTCATTAAACAACAATAGTTTGCCTTTCATATTACTTTATAAACTATTCTTTTATGATATATTTAGTGAATCCCATAGGGTTCTGAATGAAAACAACAATATTATATAGTGAAGGGATTGAGTCTATTTAGATTTATATTACATGCCGCATTACAAATATAAACCATTCAATAAACAACAATTTTTTTTGATGAGTTAAAATTATACTAATATGATCTTCTGTTTAGTCACATTTCTACTACCGACTCTTCATCCACCTTTAGTATATAATCAGTCCTGGACAACTGTTGTGACAATTCTTTGCATTAAAGAATGTATAGTTTGTATTCTTGAATGAATTTAATATTCAAGGGATTATTCTAGGATTTACTTTTTCCAAATAAAGTTTAATCGTTTAAAAGCGTTTTGATTACTTCTCCATACTCACGAACACTATAACGACCCGTAATTCTCGATAATTAAATTATGTTAATTTAATTAGTTTTAGTAATTTAACTCGGAAAGAAAATAAACAAATTTGTAATTTAAAAATGAAATCACTAAAATAAAGGAAATAATGGTAATACAAGTTAATAAATAACTAATTTGGTGTAAGCCAAATTAATTGAACCAATTGTAAGATTTTAACTGATTGTAATTAATAAATTGGGAAGTAAGTTCAAAGTATATTAGTTGATGAAATAATATGTAATAAACTATAATTTGATAAAATTAATGTTAGTGTAAAGTAAAGAAATAATTGGAAATAATGTGAATTCTATTTATAATATGACAAATTGTTGATTTAAAGAATGGAAATCAAGATTTATTAATTTATTTGAAATTTAAAATCTAATAATTTGATTAATTGCAAATAAATGAAATTAAATATTTAATTATTACGTTAATTGAAAATTAAGTTGAAATTGGAGAACACTAATGAAATAGATCATGAGTCCAATGTTAATTTCATCCATTTCACATCAATGAATTGAATAATAGAATGAAAAGTAAATTAAATGGAATTATTGTAAATTAAATTTATAATTTCTGAATTTAATAAAAATGAAATTTAACGCTGAAATTGATGAATGAATCAACATTAAAGTGACATCTAAATTTGTGTTAAATTATGGTAAATTTCCATGCAATTTAAAATGAGTGAAATTATGATTTATAAAATTTGAATTGAAATTTAATTTAATTAATTCAATATTATATTAATTTATTTTATTAACCAGAAAATAGCCATTTTGGCCACTGACTCGGATTTCGACGAAACTAGTTTCATCGGATCCGTAACAGTGAATTATTGTAGGATTTCAAGTTTCGTAACGATCGGACTTATCGTTTGATTGTACAGACTCGAAATTCCCAAAAATCAATTAAATTGAAATCAATTTGAAATAACTTGATTTTAGCATAACTTCTTCATACGATGGAATTTGGACCTGAAACCTGTTTCATCGATTTTAAAATATTTTAAAATATCTATTTTGATATATGGGTTGACCCAATTTTGTTCCGGAATCAGAACGGGCTTTTGGGCCAGTTATCATTCAACTTTCGATCCAAATCAATCCGGTCCATTTTAATTTCAGCTTCTCCTATATATATCCAGGTATAAACCCTAGCAGCCTTCTATTTCTTATTTCTATACGTACAAAACTTCTATTGCTCCTCTTTCTCAATGGCAGACAAACCATGAATTTCACAGTCCAATTTCAATATCAAATTCAACCTCAAAAATTCAAACTCCTCAATACATATCAAAGTTTATATGGATTCGAAGCTCTCGATGTATGCATTTTAGATCTGCAATTCGTTTTTTGGTTTCGAATCATCGTTTATCCAAAAATCGAGATTGAACCGTGGCCGTTCATATTGGATTTGTGACAATCCAACAGTGGATCGTCGACCGTTTGTCGATCGGATGGTGCCGTTGTGAAGCTAATGACGAGCAGCTCGCGGATCTGACATTCTTTCGTCGTCAAGTCGATCGAGTTCGCCGGAATTTGTAGTTGTTCGTCGTGATTGAAAGATGGTGGCCACGCCACGTGGCTTAGCCGGAGCTAGCCCGGCTCGGGCGGTGTGGTCGGCCGTGGATGAGGGGGGAGTTGGTGGTGTATGATCGTGGCAGAGATGATCGAGGTAGCACGATAATCGAGCAGGAAGGTGGCGGCTGTAGGGTTTGCAATTGGGTCGTTCGTGCGTATGCTCCTGTAGCCGCATGGGCGATGTTGTTGACGTGGTAACCATTTATTTTATTTTATATTTATATTTTTTTATCGTATAACTTCTAATGCTAATATCTCTTACATACGAGGTCCGATTCATGCATCGTTTCTTGCGTTAAGATCGTATTGAAATTCCGGACGTTTTGACGCTTGTTTGGATGAATTCTGAGACTGTTCAAATTTGGGTTTAAATTGGATTTAAATTCAATTTAAATTCAAAAGGTGAGTGTTTTAACCCATTCACAACCTCTAAAATTTCTTATGTTTGTTAAATTGATTTATGATGCGATTAGAAATTTATTTATGACTGTTAGGCATATTTTAATCATCATCCCAGTTAAATTGAATTTATTCGAATTAAATTGTTATTCAATTTATTATTGCATATAAACTGCCAGTTAAATAGTTATTTAATTTATTTTTGAATATAAACTGCCAGTAAATGCGTGTTATTTATTATTTGTTCTATATTGATGTTATTGATTGAATTGGATGATAATAGTGATAAATGTTTGATGCTCGATATTGGATGAATGGATGTTGCATTTTATACTGTTATATTCTGCAAGTTGTTATGGATTTTATTTCATTTGGGATTGCGGTTTGAAATGATATACAACCATATTTTTATTTTAAATTGTGGATTGAAATGATAAATATCTGTATCACTTGACCACGGGATAGAAAATTATATACAAGCATCGCTTGTCTATATATAAATATTTTGAAATTGATTTCTATGGTTTTATTAAGAAATATATGGTTTTATATAAATGTTGATTTTAGATATTTTATAAATGTTATTTTATTCTTGATTTTAAGCTATGTATAATTTCTTTTAATATAAAATAAGATTAATAATAAAGTTTGATTTTATGGAAGAAAATATGGTTAAGTGTATAAATTATATTTTAATATAGAGTTTATAATGATTTAAGTAAATTAAGGTTGGAAGATAAATTGGAAATTTATTTGAAATTTTATCTATTTAAGAATTAAACTCAAAAAGGTTAATGTGAAATTTATTAAATTGGAAATTTTAAAGGGTATAGTTATTATAACTTGATTTTGTGGTCAAGGTGAATTAAAGGAGTATTTCAAGTACAAATGAATTGAAGGAAATAGTTAGTTATCTGTAATTTGAGTTTAATTTAAATGATAATGGATTTATTATGTAAAATATTTCAGAACTACATAATAGAAAATTTAATTGTTGAATTGAAATTATCAAATTTAGTTTTGAAATTTTGGAATATTTAAAGCCTTGAAATATATCGAAATTGAAATGTTCTATTGAAATTGAAGTGTTCCTGAAGTTATGAATTTCAAAGTATTATGTTTTAAAAGTATTATAATTTCAAATGTTTGGTTTCGAAGTGTATAAATTTGAAAGTGCTATGATTTTGGGAAGGGGATACATTTGAAATAAAAATGATATTAGATTGATTTGGGTTTTATAACAATGATATCATATTGATTTGGGTTTTGAAATGGAAATGATATCGGAATTATATGGTTTTGAAATGGATATTATATTCTGCTTTTGAAGTATAAATTATTTTGAAATGACCGCGGTGTTATAATAACAGTTGGTTGTTGAAGAGACCGGGATCGGAAGTTGTCATACTCTCTGCCAACTCCGAAAACCACTTTAACAACCGTGTACGCGGTGGAGATTCCAGAATGAAGTAGGATGATGGCGACATCCTATTAAGGTATATACGTGGACTAGACTCCTGTGAGTTGGCAAAAGGTGGCTAAAACAGGAACGAATCTCGGGCCAAGGAGGTAGCCCCTCTTATCGGACACATTCCTTCGATATTATACTCCGACTTTTGGATAGATTCGGTGGCCACTTTTGATTTTTTATTTTGGGGGTGTGGCTCGAGGTGGGCGGTAGTAGTTTCTATGCATTACCACCAGCCTAGATGCGTAATTGGTATATCTACCCTGGCGTTGCCTTGTGTGCCATATCACCTACCCTAGCGCGCCTTGTACGCGTTTGATTTGTATCGTACCTATGGAGTATCCTCTGGTACCCTCCCGATCAGGAGGTATTACGGTACTCTATAAACTATTTGCACTATTACGTGTTAAGGGCTATATGGGTAACCCCTTAACGCTATTTAAAAGTAAGTTTATTTTACTATTAGACACTATTATAGTAGCGAAATATTACTACATAGTAAATAGTTTAACGGATCCTTAGGAGGTGAATCCCGAACATCTCTTAAGTTACTGCACTCACGTTTGACACTGGATAGAAGATGTCAAATCCCGTAAACATCTCTGACGCCGTTCCACTCATATTATTTACTGTTGATTTAACTTACATAAGATTTTTAGTTCTGACTCGAGTGTTTTGTCTTTTCAATTCGCTCGGGTCAGTCTGAGCATTTCAGGATTTGAAGACCTTATTTCTGGAGGACAAAGACGAAGAATTATTATTACTATTTATTATATTCCACTAACCATTGTATTCCGCTGCATTAATTATTATTCTCTGGTATATGTAACTCTGATATGTATTGTATAAATATAATCGAATATTTTGTAAACAGATTCATGAACTGATTATTTGATTATTATAATTTATCGTTCCGCTATGAGATTCTGTTTTGTTTTATTTCTTTCTCTACTTTTCTTATTCACCCCATAACAATCCGTCCTTTTATATGGTTTGAGTCTGATGTGTGTGGTTTATCGTCGATTTAAAATGTACGAAAAGGCGGGCTGTTACATCTGGTATCAGAGCTTTGGTTTAGCAATAAACCTTATCTTTGTGGCTTCTCACTCTTTATTAATAGGGCAGTAATACCCTATGATGAGTCGCTGAGCGTATATATATGAGAGATCGTATCTGTTAGTGTTACAAAAGGCTTTTAATATTGTGTTTATTTGTTCCGTTTTGTATTTGTAAATTCTGGTTGGTGCATAAGACGCTATGACATCAATAGGGAATTCTAAACACTTAATAGGACAAACCGACACAATATTTGTTTTTAACATAGGTGAATGAAATAATTTTGCCTATTATATTTTCTATATATAAAATAAATTTTTTATAAAGATTATATTTGGTTGTAATATATTGGTTGTTAGGTAGTGAAATTTATAAATATTGGTTGAAAATAGATTGTAAGTAAACTAAATGAAAATTGGAATTTTAGAATTAAGTTCCGGGGTTTTGAAAATTTCTTTTGAACGATTTTGGAGTATAGTAATATTATTATTTAAAAGTATATTCTGAGATAAATATTCCAATATATTTGAAAGAATTGTTTTAAAGAAACTTTGGAAAAAATAAATTTTGTACTCCCTCTTTGTCGCTGGAAAATAATTTCGGTGATGAGTGCATGCATCAGCGACATTCATTTTCGAGTTTCAAAGTGGGAAGGTCACTGTAGTAGTTTTACTGTAGATTTATTTTGATAAACAAATATAAGTTTTAAATTGTTTAAATATAACTGGATATATAAACTGTAAGTATATATATATATATATTTATCTATTATTTTAATTGATTTGAAATTTAACCTGATATTTGGTTCTTAAATTTCCGTAAATTAATAGTCTCAATTATTATAGGGAAATGGGTTGTAACTAATTAATAATTGGAACCTCTAATTAAAATAAGAGATTGTATGCTAGGTTATAAATGAAATTAAAAAGAAATTTGGAATTCATAACCTATAAAACAAAGGATATGGTTATCAAACATTAAATTAATTTAAAGAAATGAGAAAGACTTGTATAACTTTCAAACACATCCTTAAAATCATATATATAACTTACCAAGCATTAAAATTTGAAATGTTTAATAAGAAATGTAATTGGATATTATATGTTTGTGCCAAAATTGATCACAAACCCCAAATACCGCGAACTCACCAGTGTATGAATAAAAATCAATAATATTCAAACACAAATCTCAGATCTCAGCAAATATTCAACAGTAATCCAGAAGTAATGAACAAAAGCACAAGTTTTTATAGTGGTTCGTCTATCTCCGGCCTACGTCCACTCCAAAGTTTTATCCTTTTTATTGATTATCCTTGAAGATTACAGATAATTACAGATGATTACAGCAATTTCGAAGTCCAAATCCAAAATTAAATAGCAGTAGTGATGGTATGAAATGATCCTAGCGGCGTCCGGGCGTGCTTGCCTTCTCCAAATTTTCCGACCCCTTTTCTGAATGACCAGGGGCTCTATTTATAAGCGTAGGGGGCTGGTATTTCTCCTAAAATCCGGGAAGACCGCTTCAGGCACGTGAGGGGGCCCACACGCCCGAAATCTGGAGGTCCGGGCCCACCTTGGGATCAATTCGAAGTAAGGTTCGAATCGATCAAGAAATCATCCAATTGAGCTGAAATTTGGTGAGAACATTCTTCAACATGTATGTAAGCTCCTGTAAAAATTTCATTGCATTTGGATCAACGGTTTGGAAGATATGATCGATTCAAGATCAAAGCTCCGTGCGTTCTGCCTGGTTCGAACCCATGCTTCGAAACCATCCTCTCCGAAACCATCTCCTTCGAATCCATAAGGCCGACTCCTTCGAATCCACGCTCTTCGAATCCATGCTTTCTGAAGCCACGTCCTTCGAATCCATGTCCCTTGCTTCGTATCCATCATCTTCGAATCCATGTCCACTGCTTCGTATCCATCATCTTCGAATCCATGTCTAGTGCTTCGTATCCACCATCTTCGAATCCATGTCCAGTGCTTCGCATCCACCATCTTCGAATCCATTATCTTCGAGTCCATCAAGTTCCCATCGATTCGAAGCATGCGAACCTGATGGGTTCGAATCCATCCTGATGGGATCACGTTCTTTGGGTTCGAATCCATCCTGATGGGTTCGAATCCGATGGATTCGAACCGAGTATCACTTTGTCCCCTTTTTGACGGATTCGAACAACATGCCTTTCCTACCTTGAATCCATCATATTTCCTTCATACGAACTCCGATTAACCTGAAATTTGAAACATAGCCTTTCCCAGTTCTTATCATCATCTCCAATCAATTTCGTCCCGATCGGAGTTCATCAAAATTTTGACGATATCGATCGTAGCCTTGATTCCAACTGATCTCCAATCCTGATATTCATAATTCCTTGCCAATTTGTCGATATTCCAGTTTTGACCAAAAAATGGGATAACACTTTGCCCCCCAAAACATGCCTTGTGATAACAAGGCGTGTTTTGAATAGTTCCGAATCCAATATCCGAAGTCCATAGCCACAATGCCAGAGTATATCATCCTTGACTGCTTCGAGTCGATGCCCGATTCCAAATCCCGTAACCAAAGCCTTAGCCAATTCCATATCCATTCGAACTCGACAACCGAGTCCCAATCCATCCTTATTCGATAGCCAATTACCGAATCCAGGACCTCTCCGGGTCGATATTCAAATCCATAACCTCTCCGGGCTCTTGCCAAGTGCAATCTACACATGACGATCGTGATCCGGTGTTCCTGGATGTTAAGCTAGCCTCATCGTGTTCTTGTCGAGCGTAATCCACACTTGATGATCTTGGTCCAGTGTCCCTGGACGTTAAGCTAACCTCTCCGGGTTCTTGCCAAGCGTAATCCACACTTGACGACCTTGGTCCAGTGTCCCTGGACGCCGTGTAATGCCATGGCTTAAGTCCTAAACCGAATCCTGGTCCCTTCGGACCCTTGTTGAGCATAGTCCATACTCAACGACCTGAAAATAACAATTGATAATACAGGGCCTAAGTCCTAGGCCGAATCCTGGTCACTCCGGACCCTTGCCGAGCATAGTCCATACTCGGCGACCTGAATGAGTCAATTTACCACGTTCGGGCGAAGTGACTCACCCCTTGCCAGGCATAATCCATACCCGATGACCATTTACCAAAAACTAGATGAAAATCCAATCAAAATCCAATCCAAACCTAAAAAATCCAAATCATAAACCAGAAAACCAGAAATCCAAAGCAGCATTCAAAATAAAAAACGACCACCTAAAGAAAAACCCAAATCAAAAAGCAAGCAAAACCAGGAGCTCAATCCAAGCTCCGATCCAAAAAGAAAAGCAATGTCCAATCCAAAAGCAAAAGATAAATTTCACAAACCATAGCATCACAGTTTTTCATCATTCAGAGCATGCCTAGGGGCTATCTCCGTCCCCGTACATGTGTAAATGACTTAGTTGCTTGCCAGCAGTCTGCTACTTATTTCACATTATCCTGATTAGTGGATGATCAATCGACCATCATCCCTGGGCCTCACATCATCACGGCGTGAGGTTGTCGGTGGCTGCTCCTGCTCCACCGTAGCGTTCCGTGTTCCGACGTATTGCCGTAACTGTCCATTCCTTACATGCTCCTCGATTATATCCTTCAAGTGCCTGCAGCTGTTGGTGTCATGTCCGTCTAAGTCATGGAAGAGACAATGCCTCCCTGATGCCCTCTCTCGTTCAGAAGGCTCTCTCCCGGCTGGCCTCCGGTAGGGAAGGCGATTTCGAGTATCCATGTATATCCGCTCCAGCGTCTCGTTCAATCCTGTGTATGTGGAAAACTTTGGATCCTTCCATCGCTTCCTAGCGTTTCCAGAATCATTGTCCAATTTCCTTTTTCCTTTGTCTTTATCCGTCCCACCGCTGGATATTGCTCCAACCTCGATTGCACTAACCTTTTTCACTTTTACATCCGTACTCGCATCCTCCTGCCGAAGGAACCTTTCTGCCTCGTGAAAGAATTCGTCGAGATCCTGTGGGGGATCTCATATCAGAGATACCTTGAAATCCGAGTCCTCCCTGACTCCTGATACTGCTGCCATTAAAACCATCGATGGATCAGGCCGATCCACCGAAGCGACTGCCGCACTGAATCGAGTTAGAAAAGCTCTAAGCGATTCATCCATCCTTTGCTTCACTGATGTCAATGTCATCACATTCTTCGGCCTTTTGACGTGAACCCGAAACTGTCCCAAAAACTTTTCCACCAATTCCCTCCAAGTTCTGATAGTTCCTTCTCCCAGCTGCCTAAACCACATTGCAGCTAAATCCGTCAGATACAAAGGGAAACATCGGGCCATCACTTCTTCCGATGCCCCCAGCACCTCCATATGTCTGGTGTACCTCATCAAGTGATCGGTTGGGTCTGCCTTACCATCATATACGTCCATGCTAGGTAGCTTAAACTTAGGTGGATTCTGAGCCATCCTTATTTCCTGAGCGAACGGACTCCTATTCACTCCTTCCAAGTCTCTGTTGGTCAAACCACCCCACACAGTTCTTCTGATAATTTCCGCTAATCCGGTATTGTCTGTTGGGGGTTGCCCTACATATTCCCGAGAGAACTCTGGTGCATATTCTTCGTGTGGTTCACTAGGAGCAATGTTATCTCTAGCCTGTTGAATTCCTTCCAAAGGTCCTCCTGTATTGGATCCCGTGGGCCTTCCCTCAAGCCCTTGTTGATTGCCTCCTGGCTCCGTATCTCGTCCTCCATTGGGTTCCACGACCCTATTCCCCTGTCCTGCATCCACAGCGGCTGTAGCTGTTCCTAAGTTCTGCATCCCCGCAGCTCTCATTTGCTCAAAGAAAGTCTGCATCATTTCCTGTTGGCTCTTCAATAATCTTTCTTGCAAAGAATTTTCCATAACCTCCATTTCATCCCGGGTTATGTAGACTGAAGCTTGTCCTTCCCCGGCTCCGGAGGATGCTTGTTGACTTCCTTCCTGTTGGCTTCTCTCAGCCCTTTGCCTTCTACTATTTTTCCTAGCCATTGTCCTTGAATCCAAACTCTTTTAAAATCTTCAAATCCAACTTTCAAATCCGATGTAGCGGGTGCTAGTCCTTCTCGGTGAAAGCACCAAAGTGTTTGTGCCAAAATTGGTCACAAACCCCAAATACCGCGAACGCACCAGTGTATGAATACAAATCAATAATATTCAAACACAAATCTCAGATCTCAGCAAATATTCAACAGTAATCCAGAAGTAATGAACAAAAGCACAAGTTTTTATAGTGGTTCGGCTATCTCCGGCCTACGTCCACTCCAAAGTTTTATCCTTTTTATTGATTATCCTTGAAGATTACAGATAATTACAGATGATTACAACAATTTCGAAGTCCAAATCCAAAATTAAATAGCAGTAGTGATGGTATGAAATGATCCTAGCGGCGTCCGGGCGTGCTTGCCTTCTCCAAATTTTCCGACCCCTTTTCTGAATGACCAGGGGCTCTATTTATAAGCGTAGGAGGCTGGTATTTCTCCTAAAATCCAGGAAGACCGCTTCAGGCACGTGAGGGGGCCCACACGCCCGAAATCTGGAGGTCCGGGCCCACCTTGGGATCGATTCGAAGTAAGGTTCGAATCGATCAAGAAATCATCCAATTGAGCTGAAATTTGGTGAGAACATTCTTCAACATGTATGTAAGCTCCTGTAAAAATTTCATTGCATTTGGATCAACGGTTTGGAAGATATGATCGATTCAAGATCAAAGCTCCGTGCGTTCTGCCTGGTTCGAACCCATGCTTCGAAACCATCCTCTCCGAAACCATCTCCTTCGAATCCATAAGGCCGACTCCTTCGAATCTACGCTCTTCGAATCCATGCTTTCTGAAGCCACGTCCTTCGAATCTGTGTCCCTTGCTTCGTATCCATCATCTTCGAATCCATGTCCACTGCTTCGTATCCATCATCTTCGAATCCATGTCTAGTGCTTCGTATCCACCATCTTCGAATCCATGTCCAGTGCTTCGCATCCACCATCTTCGAATCCATTATCTTCGAGTCCATCAAGTTCCCATCGATTCGAAGCATGCGAACCTGATGGGTTCGAATCCATCCTGATGGGATCACGTTCTTTGGGTTCGAATCCATCCTGATGGGTTCGAATCCGATGGATTCGAACCGAGTATCACTTTGTCCCCTTTTTGACGGATTCGAACAACATGCCTTTCTTACCTTGAATCCATCATATTTCCTTCATACGAACTCCGATTAACCTGAAATTTGAAACATAGCCTTTCCCAGTTCTTATCATCATCTCCAATCAATTTCGTCCCGATCGGAGTTCATCAAAATTTTGACGATATCGATCGTAGCCTTGATTCCAACCGATCTCCAATCCTGATATTCATAATTCCTTGCCAATTTGTCGATATTCCAGTTTTGACCAAAAAATGGGATAACATTATAAAAGTAAAAATTTGAAATAATGAAAGTATTTAATGAAATTCTTTAATAAATAAGAATTGGACGTTGTAGTTGTTATAAACTTAAGTATAATTGAAAGGCTACTAATTAAATAAATTGAAAGGTAAGCATTATAAATAAATGAATAAATGGAATTTAGCAATAAATGAAAGTAAATAAATGAAATTAAGTAGTAATTAAATGAATGGAAATTGAAAATTTGCAAGAAATAAGTGAAAACAAAAGGGATAAATCATTATATGGATGAAAAGGAAATCAAACAACAAATGTATGAAATGAGATTAATAAGAATGAACTTGATCTATTGTTTGAAATTGTTGTTTGGTTTATGGTTGTTTGAGCAAGGATACTTTAAAATTGTTTGGACGTATGAATAATCTATTCAGTTTTATCTAAGACTGTTGAGTAAATGGTATACTTAATAATTTATTTGTCTAACCATACTATTTAAAAGTGTTTAAGCCTGAACTAACTACTTGTTTTGGTTGATGTGGGTAAACAAATTTATTTGTTTGTTAGTGGTTGAAACAACTTTAAATATTTCATTTTATATAATTATTAACTCCTTTTGGATTATATAAGTGAAATACAGGTTATGGAAGCAATTGCTACTACTTTTGGTTTCATAAAATAAGCGTAAATTGCTTGACAAATAGGTACGTTTTCGGATTACGGATTTATAGCATTATTATATTGTTTTCCCGTTGTTCGGATATATTATTTTGAGATATTGTGTTATATATAGATATATTTGATATTATATTTTGTCCCGAGCCTCTCCGTACAAAGGAGACTCTGCCGAAATTTTCCGCAAATTTTGGACTTGGAGAAATTTTGAAAATGTTTTCCAAACTTTATTAATTTGAGTGTAAAAAGATTAATAGTTATAAATAGATATATTTTATTTAATTTATTAAATTTTATAAATTTATTTGTTTATAAAGTTAATATTTTTGAATAAGATGTATTGTCTACTCAATTCCTTCTTTTTCCTTTTTTTTTTGGGGACGAAAAGTTTTGAGTGGGGGAGAGTGTAACGACCCGTAATTTTCGATAATTAAATTTTGTTAATTTAATAAGGTTTAGTGATTTAACTCTGAAAGGAAATAAACAAATCTGTAATTTAATAATGAAATCACTAAAATAAAGGTAATAATGGTAATACAAATTAATAAATAACTAATTTAGTGCAAACAAAATTAATTGAACCAATTGTAAGATTTTAACTGATTGTAATTAATAAATTGGGAAATAAGTTCAAAGTATATTAGTTGATGAAATAATACATAAAAAATTATAATTTGATAAAATCAATGTTAGTGTAAAGTAAAGAATAATTGGGAATAATGTCAATTCTATTTATAATATGACAATTGGTTGATTTAAAGAATGGAAATCAAGATTTATTAATTTATTTGAAATTTAAAATTCAATAATTGGATTAATTGCAAATAAATGAAATTAAATATTAAATTATTACGTTAATTGAAAATTAATTGAAATTGGAGAATACTAATGAAATAGATCATGATTCCAATGTTAATTTCATCCATTTGACATTAATGAATTGAATAATAGAATGAAAAGTAAATTAAATGGAATTATTGTAAATTAAATTTATAATTTCTAAATTTAATAAAAATGAAATTTAACGCTGAAATTGATGAATGAATCAACATTAAAGTGACATCTAAATTTGTGTTAAATTATGGTAAATGTCCAAGTAATTTAAAATGAGAGAAATTGTGATTTATTAAATTTGAATTGAAATTTGATTTAATTATTTAGTATTATATCAATTTATTTAATTAGCTAGAAATTAGCCATTTTGGCCACTAATTCGGATTTCGACGAAACCAATTTCATTGGATCCGTAACAGTGAATTATTGTACGATTTCAAGTTTCGTAACGGTCGGACTTGTCGTTTGATCGTACGGACTCGAAACGCACAGAAATCAATTAAATTGAAATCAATTAAAATCAATTTGATAACTTGATTTTAGGATAACTTCTTCATACGATGGAATTTGGACCTAAAATAAGTTCCATCGATTTTAAGATATTTCAAAACATCTATTTTGATATATGGGTTGATCCAATTTCATTCCGGAATTAGAACGGGCTTTTGGGTCAGTTATCGTTCAACTTTCGATCCAAATCAATCTGGTCCATTTAATTTCAGCTTCGCCTATATATATCTAGTTATAAAACCTAGTAGCCTTCTATTTATCATTTCTGTACGTACAAAACTTCTATTTCTCCTCTTTCTCAATGGCAGACAAACCCAGAATTTCACAGTCCAATTTCAATATCAAATTCAACCTCAAAAATTCAAACTCCTCAATACATATCAAATTTTATATGGATTTGAAGCTCTTGATGTACGCATCTCAGATCTGGCATTCATTTTTGGTTTCGAATCATCGTTTGTCAAGAATTCAAACTCCTTAGTACATAATTGGATCGTCGACCGTTTGTCGATCGGATGGTGCCGTTGTGAAGCTAATGACGAGCAGCTCACGAATCTGACATTCGTTCGTCGTCAAGTTGATCGAGTTCGTCAGAATTTTTAGTTGTTCATCATGAATTAGGGGCGGTGGCCAGGCCACGTGGTGCAGCCAGCGCTAGCGCGGCTTGGGCGGTGCGGTTGGCTGTGGATTAGGGGGGAGTTGGCGGTGTCTGATCGTGGCAGAGATGTTCGAGGTGGTGCAATAATCGAGCAAGAAGGTGGCAGCTGTAGGGTTTGCAATTGGGTCATTCGTGCATATGCTCCTATAGCCATGTGGGCGATGTTGTTGATGTGGTAACCGTTTATTTTATTTTATTATATATATATATTTCTCGTATAACTTCTAATGCTAATATCTCTTACATATGAGGTCTGATTCGTGCATCGTTTCTTGCATTAGGATCGTACTGAAATTCCGGACATTTTGATGCTGTTTTGGATGAATTCTATGACTGTTCAAATTTCGGGTTTAAATTGGATTTAAATTCAACTTAAATACAAAAGGTGAGTGTTTTAACCCACTCACAACTTCTAAAATTTCTTATGTTTTAAATTAATTTATGATGCGATTAGAAATTTATTTATGACTATTTGGCATATTTTAAGCATCATCCCAGTTAAATTGAATTTATTCGAGTTAAACTATTATTCAATTTATTATTGCACATAAACTGACAGTTAAATAGTTATTTAATTTTTTTTGAATATAAACTACCAGTAAATGCCTGTTGTTTATTATCTGTCCCATATTAATGTTATTGATTGAATTGGATAATGATTGTGATAAATGTTTGATGCTCGATATTGGATGAATGAATGTTGCATTTTATACTGTTATAAACTTTAAGTTGTTATGGATTTTATTTCATTCGGGATTTTGGTATGAAATGATATACAACCATATTTTTTTTAAATTGCGGATTTAAATGATAAATATCCATATCACTTGACCATAGGATAAAAAATTATATAATGCACCGCTGGTCTATATATAAATATTTTTGAAATTCATTTCTATGGTTTTATAAGAAATATATGGTTTTATATAAATATTGATTTTAGATATTTTATAAATGTTATTTTATTCTTGGTTTTAAGCTATGTATAATTTGTTTTAATATAAAATAAGATTAATAGTAAAGTTTGATTTTATGGAAGATAATATGGTTAAGTATATAAATTATATTTTGTTATAGAGTTTATAATGATTTAAATAAATTAAGGTTGGAAGATAAATTGGAAATTTATTTGAAATTTTATTTATTTAAGAATTAAACTCAAAAAGGTTGATGTGAAGTTTATTAAATTAGAAATTTTAAAGGGTATATTCGTTATAACTTGATTTTGGGGTCAAGGTGAATTAAATGAGTATTTCAAGTACAAATGAATTGAAGGAAATAGTTAGTTATCTGTAATTTGAGTTTTTATTCGAATGATAATGGATTTATTATGTGAAATATTTCAAACTAAATAATAGAAAGTTTAATTGTTGAATTGAAATTATCAAATTTAGTTTTGAAATTTTGGAATATTTAAAGCCTTGAAATATATCGAAATTGAAAAGTTTTATTGAAATTGAAGTGTTTCGAAGTGATGAATTTCAAGTATTATGTTCTAAAAGTGTTATAATTTCAAATGTTTGGTTTCGAAGTGTGTAAATTTGAAAGTGCTATGATTTTGGAAAAGAGATATATTTGAAATAAAAATGATATTATATTGATTTGAGTTTTATAACAATGAAATCATAATGATTTGGGCTTTGAAATGGAAATGACATCGTAATTATATGGTTTTGAAATGGATATTATATTCTGGTTTTGAAGTATAAATTATTTTGAAATGACCGCGGTGTTATAATAACGGTTGGTTATTGAAGAGACCGGGATCGGAAGTTGTCATTCTCTCTGCCAACTCCGAAAACCACTTTAACAACCGTGTACGCGGTGGAGATTCCAGAATGAAGTAGGATGGTGGAGACGTTCTATTAAGGTATATACGTGGACCCGACTCCCGTGAGTTGGCATAAGGTGGCTAAAACAGGAGCGATTCTTGGGCCAAGGAGGTAGCCCCTCTTATCGGACAAACTCCTTCGATATTATACTCTGACTTTTGGATTGATTTGGTGGCCACTTTCGAATTTTGATTTTGGGGGTGTGGCTCGAGTTAGGCGGTAGTAGCTGCTACGCGTTACCATCAGCCCGGATGCATACTTGGTATATCTACCATGGCATTGCCTTGTGTGCCGTGTCACCTACCCTAGCGCACCTTGTATGAGTTTGATTTGTGTCATACCTATGGAGTATCCTCTGGTAGCCTCCCGATCAGGAGGTATTACGGTACTGTATAGATTATTGGCACTATTACGTGTTAAGGGCTATATGGGTAACCCCTTAACGCTATTTAAAAGTAAGTTTATTTTACTATTAGACACTATTATAATAGCGAAATATTACTACATAGTAAATAGTGTAACGGATCCTTAGGAGGTGAATCTCCAAATCTTAAGTTACTGCACTCACGTTTGACACTGGATAAGAGATGCCAAATCTTGTAAACATCTTTGACGCCGTTCCACTCGACTCAAGTGTTTTGTCTTTTCAATTCGCTCGGGTCAGTCTGAGCACTTCAGGATTTGAAGACCTTATTTCTGGAGGACGAAGACGAAGAATTATTATTACTATTTATTATATTCCACTACACCATTGTATTCTGGTGCATTAATTATTATTCTTTGGTATGTGTAACTTTGATATGTATTGTATAAATATAATTGAATATTTTGTAAACAGCTTCATGAACTGTTTATTTGATTATTATAATTTATCGTTCCGCTGTGAGATTCTGTTTTGTTTTATTTTTTCTCTGCTTTTCTTATTTACCCCATACCAATCCGCCCTTTTGTATGGTTTGAGCCTGATGTGTGTGGTTTATCGTCGATTCAAAACGTACAAAAAGGCGGGTTGTTACATACACACTTGAGTAGTCTACCAAAACAATATAATTATTGGTTTAACTACTGATATTTCTCCACTGAGCATAAAAAATGAGTGCTAGTTGATGACGTCGATAAGATGAAAAAATGTTTACGCTGAGCAGTGCAATTTTGCTTGCACTGACAGTTTAAACTCATGATTTGCGCCCAGTGCGAACTCGAAGTGCATGCACTGATCCATGCATAATTTCTTTGCACTAATCAATGCAAAAGATCTTTACACTTATCAATGTAAATTGGATTTGGACATGGTGCAAACCCGGTTTGCACCGATCAGTGCATACCCAGTTTTCACCTATCAATTTAAATTGGGTTCACATTAATTAGTGAAAAAAATTGAATTGATCAATGCAAATTAGAATTGCACAGACCAGTGGAAACTAGGTTACATTGAGTAGTGTGAATGGTTTGCACCGAGCAATGAAAATCTTTTTGCACCGATTAGTGTAAAAAGCTTTTACTAGTTTATGGTAGTGGTTTAATAACAACATGAAATTTCTTTTTAGCTTGCAAGTATGTTCATAAAAGTGTGTCATATCATGATAGTTTATATGAAAATATGGCAAATAATATTTTAGTGTAGAAATAATTATCCAATTTTCTTAAGAACTTCTTTAATTTTCTAGGCATTAACTTTTGGAATTAGTGAGTATTACTCACAGCAAGTTATATGTTCATATATATAGGCACTTGTAAAGGAGGAGGAAAATAACCTAATGTTGGAAGCTAGTGGTGATGACATAGAAAGCATATATGATCTTGATAACGATCCTATTGCTAAAAAAAATTCACCTTGATAATAGAGCAGAACTATTATCATGCAGTTAGCTTCACTTTCTCTGTAAAGTTTAGATTCAGTTTATATGACTTTGTTTTGCACTTTGGAGTTTGAACACAAAATATTGTTCAGTTTTACAATTTAGAAATTTTGGAGCTTAAGTTGGAATGTTTATTGGAAAATGATATTGTGGTATTTTAAAACTCAAAACTTTGGAACCAAGTTGGTATTTAATTTACATAGAGTTGTTCACAGTGAATTATATGCATGATATTGAAATTATGATTTGTGTTATGATCAATCGGTATATTCATGTTGTATATAATTTCATAATTTTGGTGGTGACAATGTAGGAAATTATGCATAAATATTATATCTTAATAGCAAGGCTTATTTACTTGTATACATATTAGCAACACTTATATATGTTTTCGAATATATGTAGTAACTTTTACAAGCGTTACTATAGTTCAATTTAACAACGCTTATTAGTGTTAATACCAATATGCTTAATAATGCTTATAAATGTTACTAAATATGAATAGTAACAATTATAAATATTACAAATTTATTACTCATGAGTCATTACCCAAATTATTTGTCACACTTATAAATGATAGAAATTGCTTGTTTTGGTGTAGTTCAAAATTGCTTGAAAGCATAGTTTTCTAAATGCACTTTTGGAGGATAAAAGTTCGATTCATGGGTCATGTTGTATCCAAACATAGGATTTGTAACAACTTGTACTTCCCGACATACCGATCCAAAGTTTAGGGTGACTTTCGGACTCGCGCTAAGAAATATGAGTGGATTTTTGAAAAATTACAGAGCATAATTATAAGGGTAAATTCTAAGACATACTACACTTTCAGATCTCATAGTAGAAGGAAATAAAATTTAAGTACTGAAAATAGAAAATTCAGAAAAAGCCTTTAAAATACTTAATTGCCCTAATACAATAAGTAACTACATGATGAACAATAAAGAATACGAGAACTCCAAAATGTAGCTCATTTCTTTACGTAATATGCCCAATCAACAGTTAACTTATAATCCTACGACGTGGGAAAGGAAAAAAAAAGGTGTGAATCAAACAAAAATCTGGTGAATGAGTATAGGTTTAATATACAATGATCATGTGCAGTTAACTTTAATCTACCCAGTGCAACCTAAGGTGTTTTACAAGTGTCTGTGTACTTCCTAGCCTTAACTTAGGGGTTTCTATCTAACGCACACCTACACTACAACTTATGTGGGCTACCACAAGGATCGAACTATGGATCGAACCTTCATAACTAATTGTAACGACCCAATATTTTCAACCATTCGCATCCACACATGTTGGACTTGAATTGCTCAAAATACCGAATTGTAAAATAAATTTGGCAAATCTCAAAATATGCAGCAAATAAATAAATCACAGAATCACAGACACAGAGTAATGTAATGCAGCGGAAGCAAAGAAATAGTAGTTCTTGAAACTACTACATAAATATACATCAGAGTTAAACAAGATACAACAGAAGTAACAAGATACAACAGAAATAATAAGATGATAATCAACTACAAAGCTGAATATAACACTGGAATCAACTGGATAACTGAGAGTGAAATAGATGGCTGGATCTTCAAGCAAAGCTCCAACTCCGAAGGTGAGTCTCTAATGCTGTATTACTCAGTATGACCCGAGCGTAAAGCAAAACACAAATAGAGAAGTGCAAGTAACTGAAAGGATTCTTAGGACCGCCCATCCTCTAAGGATCCGTTAAACTATTTACTATGTAATAATATTTTTCTATTATAATAATGTCTATAGTAAAATAAACTTACTTTTAAATAGCGTTAAGGCTTTACATTTTCCACCTTAACACGTAATAGTCCCAGTAGTCCATCCAGTATCATAGTCCCTCCTGATCGGGAAGCCACTAGAGGATACTCCACGGGCTATGGGAGAAAACAAACCTCGTATATAGCGCGATAGGTTAGGTGACACGACACAACTAGGCAGTGCTAGGGTAGATATACCAATTACACCTCCAGGCCGGTGGTAACGCGTAGTAGTAACTACCGCCCACCTCGAGCCACACCCCCAAATCAAAAAAATAAAAAGTGGCCACCAAATAAATCTCTAAGCGAGAATATTGTATCGAAGGAGTATGTCCGATCAAAGGAGCGACCCCATTAGCCCGTCGATTGCTCCTGTTTTAGCCACCATATGCCAACTCACGGGAGTACGGTCCATGTATATACCTCAATAGAACGTCTCCACCATCCTGCTTCATTCTGGATTCTCCACCGCATACACGATTGTTAAAGTGGTTTTCGGAGTTGGCGGAGAGTATGACAACTTCCGATCCCAGTCTCTTTAACAACCCCACGTTATTATAACCCATGGATATTTATTTCAAAATCATTTATACTTTAAACCATATATCATATCCATTTCAAAACCAAATCAATAATATATCATTCCTTTTTCAAAACCAAAGTAATAATATATCATTTAAATTCCAAAACCAAATCAATATATCATTTAAATAAAACCCAATTTCAAATCACCTAATATTTCCTTCAATTTACTTAAACTTGAAATATTCCTATAAATTATCTTAAACCAAACCACTTTGAAATATTGTCATTTGGAAATCATAATACTTAGAAAAATCATAACACTTTAAAACATTCATTTAAACCATCAAAATCAATGTTAATATCTTCCAAACAATATTCATTTAGTCCATTAAAATATCAATATCACCTAATATTCCTTCCAAAGCTGTAACGTTTTCCAGTTCATTCATTTAATTATAAAATTTCCCAAAACATTGTATTTTCAGCAACAACAGCATTTATAAAGTGTTACGGTAGATATAGTGATATTTCAAAACATTGCCAAATTCAAACACAAGCACTTATAAAGTGCTACGGTAGGTATTTAGTTATTTCAAAACAACTCAATTTCAGAAACAGTAGCACTTATAAAGTGCTGTAATAGGAGTTTTGTTATTCAAAACAGTTTAGTTCAGAAACAACTGCATTTATAAAGTGTTGTAGTAGTTATTTAGTTATTTTCAGAAATAGTTCAAATTACAAAAACAGCAGCACTTATAAAGTGTTGTAATAGGTGTTTAGATATTTCATAACCTAGTTAAGTTTCAGAATTGATAGCACTTAGCAAATGCTATCCTAAAACCACAGCATTTCTGAAGTGCTACTAATAAAATTCCAGATTTCATACTAACATTTCAGCCACATTAAAATTTCAATTTTTAGCCATTTTAACTTATTAAAATCATATTTTTCACTTCAAAAATATTCATTTGGATATCCTACGACTTATGATTTAATAAAATAAAATTTTATCAATAAATATCCAATTTAAACTAAGGTTTATTGTTAAGTCAAAAGTATGTTCTTTCTTAACTCTAATATGATAAATAACTTAACACTTTATTTTAAAGTTACCCACTTCATAAATAAAACTAAATTTTCATTTATTTACTTAACTTAATAATTTTATTTAAAAACCCAATTTTCGATTATCAAGTTAAGTCATTATTTAAGATACATTTTTCCGTTTAAAAATCATAACTATTTATTTTACAAAACATATCATATCACAAAAGAACATTTTATCATCGTTAATATGACAATAAAATTTTCCTTATAGATCTATTCATTTATACATCGATTAACTATGATTTTCTAGTAAATAAATTTTATGACAAATTGTCCAATTAAACCGGATTCCACTTTCTTAGTTCAAAATACATTATTTATTACACAAAACATGTCCATTTCATAAAGTAAAATTCATAACAATTACTAGGTTAGATTTAAAACTACCAAATGAATTCAAATTCAATTATTAAGTTATTTATCATCAATAAAGATCTTTAATTCAATTTAAACCAATTATTAACTTATAAAAATTTGACTTATAGAAAACCAGTACACCTTTATAATTAAAGCATTAAATCAAATTTCAAGTTAAAACTTCATATATTTATAAAACATAAAAATCTTTTAGGGAAATATTATTTAAAAATACTTAATAAATTTTTAGGAAATATTATTTAAAAATATAACCATGGGCCTGTATAATATTTTCTAACCTAGGTCAAGTGATACGGGTACGTATCATCTCAATTCGTAATTTAAAAAGAAAAATCCGGGTTCTATCATTTCAAACCCGCAATCCCAAGTAAAATAAATACAATAATAATCACTCGAGCCTATCATTTCACCTCATAATGATTTTTCCATATTCTAATGTCCATTCGGGTATGTATCATTTCAACCCATAGTGAAAGGGAACTTGCCGTGTGATAAACAGTAAATAAAACGAATAGTATAATATGACATAGCTTATCAGATGATGTAACAAATATATAAACACAATTTAACATCATCTTATTACATCACAGGCATATATGAATAACATATCAGTTTATACAGATTCACTTGTCATCATTTCACAATTATATAAGTACGTAAGTCTAGAGTGGTAACTCACCTTTTTAAAGATAGAATTTGACAAACTAGAGATACACAACGAACCCTGAAAAGCACGACAAGGCACGACATATTTTTTGAGTGAATGAAGAGTCAGATCCAAATCTTCTAAAAATTACATACAAATATACATAAGTATATAATTCATCACAAAAAAAGATGAATTAAATATATAGCAAATATGAATCAAGATGGCCTAAACTTGCTTGACCAAGGCCATAGGCTCGGCTACATCATATAGGGCTCAACCTCACCACCAATGGTTCGGCCATGATCAGATCTAACATGAAATCCATGGCTATGGTCAGGTTAATGGAAGTCAAAGCAAGGGTAGGTGAAAAGGTAGGAGTTGTGAAGGAAAAAGGTCAAGGGTTTTGGGTACTAGTTGTTCGGCCTATGGCAAAGCAAGGCTCGGCCATGTGTTAAGATCTGGTCAAGCATCATAAAGGTATGGCAAGGAGTAGTTTTGGTCACGGCATGTCTTGGTGGATGGGGTTTTGTTTGTGGCCGAGGCTAATAGGAGAGGTGGTGGTGAAAAATGGTGATCTAGGCCAAGTTTCAATCAAGTTTGGTGATGTTTTGTGCATCAATGGTCACGGCATAGGGCTAGGTGGTGATGGAGAGGTGATGTGGTTGGCATGGCGGTAGTGGAGAGGTGGTGAGGTCGGCTAGTAGAGGGTGACCGAGCAATATAATGAAAAACAAAAGAGAAAAACCGAAAAGAGAAGGAGGAGGAGCCATGGAATTTTAGAAAGAGGAGATGAGAAATATTTTTCTTGCACGTTAATTTGCAAAATAAATAGGAGGCTAGGGTTTCCACTATATTTGAATGTCTAAAAATATTGTGAATGGCTAGGGTTGTGAATGGAAAGGCAAAAGAAAAGGCATGGGAAAAGGAAAAGGCCCAAATAAAGGAAGAGAAACCGAAGTCCTTTGAAATTTCCATAGCTATTATTGAAAATAAA
This sequence comes from Allium cepa, assembly GCA_030765085.1. NCBI lineage: Eukaryota > Viridiplantae > Streptophyta > Magnoliopsida > Asparagales > Amaryllidaceae > Allium > Allium cepa. The sequence continues at coordinate 179,582,729 of CM060930.1, forward strand.
ACCAATCAAAAATCAAATAAATATAATCAAAGTTTATAAAAATAAAAAAGAAAATAAAAATTAGAGAAATAAACATAGGAAAAATAGGAAATAAAATATAGAAAATCATTGCGTGTAAAACAGTTTATCCAATTTAAAAAGTATAAGACGAAATTTTAAGAAACGAAAAGCAGAATTAATATTAAAATAAAATACATTTTCAAAGAAAAAGATTATAATTTAAAAATTCAAATTTAAGATTTTCAACGGTGGTCAAACTTTGACTTTCCGTTGACCAAAACACAAAATTTTCAGAAGCTGTTTATTTTATTGACTTTGGAAAATAAATTGCAAACAAATTCCAAACTTACATTGGAAAATTTCAGAAATTCAAATTTTAATGATTTAAAAATCAAAGTTTTGATGTAAAAATTTATTTATAATATCTATAAAATTATGGGCAGTTACACTCTCCCCCACTCAAAACTTTTCGTCCCCGAAAAGGAACGAGACAGGGAAAACATAGAGGAACAGGACAGAATGAGATAGGATTAAGACACGATGAAAAGAAGATTGAAATTATACCTGATAGTTGTCATTATAGGTGAATTCATCAAGACGGAGATGATCTTCCCGAGGTCCTCCATAATCAAGAACACAAGCACGAAGAAGATCCTCTAGAATCCGATTCACTCTTTCCGTTTGACCACTTGTCTGTGGATGGTAATCAGTGCTCAGATTCAAATGAGTACCAAAGATTCTTGAAAAGCTTTCAAATCAGACTGGCAAGGGTAAGTCCTTCTGGGAGGAAGAACTACAGGTCGAACTTCAGAAATAAGAGCAATCCAGAAATCCATTTCCCGCTTAGGATGCAGGAAAATAAGAACATCTCGAAAGAAAAGAAATTGGAAAACAAAATGAGATAATAAATTTTAAAACCATGAAAATTTCAACTTAAGTATTAATTTGATCTATTTGATTTCACCTAAGTTGAATAAATTTTAACTATTTCTAAATTCATTATCTTATCATCCAATTTCTTAATAACAATGTTAAAATTAAGAATTTGGAAAAAAATCATTTATTATACTTATAATTTATTCAATAAATTTAATTCTTCTTTATTCAAAATAATTATTAACTTTATTCCACTTAATATATATCTAATCACATATATTAAGTATAAGTACATTTGTTATAACTACTCCAATTTATTTATAAATTCATTTAACACTATTTTATATATATATATATATATATATATATATATATATACACATTACTCAATTGACCTTTTATTCTATTTGCCTCTATTAATCTTTTATAACTAAAATTTAAGTGTATAACATTTATTATGAACACTCAAATTTTATTTATAAAATTCTTTTTTATGTATATTATCCAATCACATTGTTAACTTTTAAATAATTTAGGTAAGTTACATTGAAATGCATAGAATATTATACAAATAAATTTCTTAATTCAATTATCCAAGCTTACCTATTTATTCAAAATTTGATTTCCTTTTACAATTGAAATTTTCCTTTAAGATAAAGTTTAAGAATTAGATTTCCGATTAACCTCAAACTTCTTAGAGATAAATAAATATACACAATATATATCAAATCAAATTTTAAATCATATATCACATATATTATAAATCAAGTCATATTTTAGAAATCCAAATCAATTTTATTCTCCAAAGCAAGACTGTAGCAAAACAACAGAATGGTCTCTTCACTTCAAAACTCGAAAATGAATGTCGATGATGCTGCAGTCATCATCGAAATTATTTTCCAGCGACAAGGAAAAGAGCACTAATTTACAAATTAAAAATTCTTTGAAATAATTTCTACTTAAAATACTTTGAATAATACACTCTTTAAAACTTTAAACACAATGTTTGAAACCATCAAAAATTAAATTATTAATTTCTTGTTTTAAATCCATTTAAATTTCGAAATTAATTTATAGCCATGTTTATAGTCCAATTATTTATATAAGAAACAAAAGTTAATGGTTACAAGCTATATGCAAAGTCAGATATTATTACTTAACATCAATTTCAATTAACTATCAAAATTAAGCAAATTATGCTTATATACATATATAATATAATTATACAAAATTTAGTTCATTTACTAAATTTGAAACTATATTGTGTTGGTTTGCTCAGTTCAATTGTTTTGGAGATCCTGTCGATCGCGTTGATCAGACGAATCGATTAAAACCTAAATCAACATCAACAACTCAAACGACGCAATATATAAACATTTTAAATATGGATTTACACATACACTATACATGAATAGATTTTCAAAGCGAGGATAGAGATTCAAATTGGATTGACTCAAGTCAAAGGAAATTTTGATTTGAAGATAAGTTAGAACAATAGATAAGATGATTACCTAACCGAATAAGAAAATGGATAAGCTCTTATAAATCGCATGCAACCTTAACTGGGTCAACCGCGACTTCAAGAATTAGATCGATGTAGAATTTTGAGGCAAATTTACATTCAATCTCAAAAGGTAGAATCAGGGACGGCAAGAGATACTAGCATCTAATCGAGGATATATAAATCTCCAGTGAATCGATGCCTATTGTAAAGGAGCTTCACACCATCACAAGTCAATTCAAGGTTGGCGAGGCCGCCGACTCACTATAGAATTCATTTAAAGTGAAGTTATGGGATACTCCAAAATCAGAAGAAGATGAATAGTGGGGACAAGAATGAATTTGGAAACGTAGGGAATGTTCCAAAATTCAAAGGAAACTGAGCCAAAAAGAAGAGATTCATACTCGAAAATGAAAGTGAATATGTAAATACATTTACCATATACGCTAAGTTTTACCTAGAGCCAAAGCTCTGATACCAAATGTAATGACCCAATATTTTTAACCATTGTATCCGCATATTTCGGACTTGAATCGCTCAAAAATACCGAATTGTAAAATAAATTTGGCAAATCTTAGAATATACAACAATAAATAAATCACAGAATCACAGATACATAGTAAAATAATGCAGCGGAAGCAAAGAAATAGTAGTTCATGAAGCTACTATATAAATATACATTAGAGTTAAACGAGATACAACAGAAATAACAAGATACAACAGAAATAACAAGATGATAATCAAGTACAAAGCTGAATATAACACTGGAATCAACTGGATAATTGAGAGTGAAATAGATGGCTGGATCTTCAAGTAAAGCTCCAACTTCGATGGTGAGTCTCTAATGCTGTATCACTCAGTCTAACCCGAGCGTAAAGCAAAACTCAAAACACTCGAGTTAGGACATACATACTTATACAATGTAAACCAACTCAAGTGAACTGTAATAGAGATGTGCAAGTAACTTAGAGGATGCTTGGGACCGCCCATCCTCTAACGATCCGTTAAACTACTTACCATGTAGTAATATTTCGCTATTATAATAATGTCTATAGTAAAATAAACTTACTTTTAAATAGCATTAAGGCTTTACATTTTCCACCTTAACACGTAATAGTCCCAGTTGTCCATCCAGTATCATAGTCCCTCCTGATTGGGAATCCACCAGAGGATACTCCACGGGCTATGGGAGAAAACAAAATTCGTACATGGCACGATAGGGTAGGTGACACGGCACAACTAGGCAATGCCAGGGTAGAGATACCAATTACACTTCCGGGTCGGTGGTAACGCATAGCAGCTACTACCGCCCACCTTGAGCCACACCTTCAAATCAAAAAATCAAAAGTGGCCACCAAATAAATCTCCAAGTCAGAATATAGTATCGAAGGAGTGTGTCCGATCAGAGTAGCGAACTCATTGGCCCGTCGATTGCTCCTGTTTTAGCCACCTTATGCCAACTCACGGGAGTCAAATCCACGTATGTACCTCGATAGAATGTCTCCACCGTCCTACTTCATTTTGGAATCTACACTTCGTACATGGTTGTTAAAGTGGTTTTCGAAGTTGGCAGAGAGTATGACAACTTTCCATCCCGGTCTCTTTAACAACCCAACGTTATTATAACCAATGGATATTTATTTCAAAATCATTTATACTTTAAACCGTATATCATATCCATTTCAAAACCAAATCAAAAATATATCATTCCCATTTCAAAACCAAATTAATAATATATCATTTAAATTCCAAAACCAAATCAATATATAATTTAAATAAAACCCAATTTCAAATCACCTAATATTTCCTTCAATTTACTTAAACTTGAAATATACCTATAAATTATCTTAAACCAAACCACTTTGAAATATTGTCATTTGGAAATCATAATACTTAGAAAAATCATAACACTTTAAAACATTCATTTAAACCATTAAAATCAATGTTAATATCTTCCAAACAATATTCATTTAATCCATTAAAATATCAATATCACCTAATATTCCTTCCAAAGTTGTAACATTTCCAAGTTCATTCATTTAATTATAAAATTTCCCAAAACATTGTATTTTCAGCAACAACAACATTTATGAAGTGTTACGGTAGATATAGTGATATTTCAAAACATTACCAAATTCAAACAGCAGCACTTATAAAGTTCTACGGTTGGTATTTAGTTATTTCAAAACAGCTCAATTTCAGAAACAACATCACTTATAAAGTTCTGCAATAGGTGTTTAGTTATTCAAAATAGTTCAGTTCAGAAACAACGGCATTTATAAAGTGTTGTAGTAGTTATTTTCAGAAATAGTTCAAATTACAAAAATAGCAGCACTTATAATGTACTGTAATAGGTGTTTAGTTATTTCAGAACCTAGTTAAGTTTCAAAATTGATAGCACTTAGCAAATGCTATCCTAAAACCATGCATTTCTGAACTGCTACCAATAAAATTCCATATTTTATACTAACATTTCAGCCACATTAAAATTTCAATTTTTAACCATTTTAACTTATTAAAATCATATTTTTCGCTTCAAAAATATTCATTTGGATATCCTTCAGCTTATGATTTAACAAAATAAAATTTTATCAATAAATATCCAAGTTAAACTAAGGTTTATTGTTAAGTCAAAAGTATGTTCTTTCTTAACTCTAATTTAACAAATAACTTAACACTTTATTTTAAAGTTACCCACTTCATAAATAAAACTAAATTTTCATTTATTTACTTAACTTAATAATTTTATTCAAAAACCTAATTTTCAATTATCAAGCTAAGTCATTATTCAGGATACATTTTTCATTTAAAAATCATAACTATTTATTTTACAAAACATAACATTTCATAAAAGAACATTTTATCATGGTTAGTATAACAATCAAAATTTCCTTATAGATCTATTCATTTAGACATCGATTAACTATGATTTTCTAGTAAATAAATTTTATTACAAATTGTCCAATTAAACCGTATTCCATTTTCTCAGTTCAAAATACATCATTTATTATACAAAAAATGTCCATTTCATAAATTAAAATTCATAACAATTACTAGGTTAGATTTAAAACTTCCAAATTGTCCGCAAGTAGTGGCGTAGTGGTAAGATACTTGCTTCCTGATAAGCAGGTTGCAGGTTCGATTCCCGTTTGCCCTACTCCCAATTTCAAGGCGTGGAGGTGAGTCCCCGTTAATCCTATAAAGATGGTTGGGGGCATCAAATCTCTGTACTGGGCTGGCTAACCTCCCTCCTGTCTGTGGTCGGACCAGGCGGGTTGGGGGCTCCTCCTATCCCTTCGATTTCATCAGGGCTCTGGGTTCAGTTTTTTTTTTAAAAAAACTTCCAAATTAAGTCAAATTCAATTATTAAGTTATTTATCATCAATAAAGATCTCTAATTCAACTTAAAACCAATTATTAACTTATAAAAATTTGACTTATAGAAAAACCTATACACCTTTATAATTAAAGCATTAAATCAAATTTCAAGTTAAAACTTCATATATTTATAAAACTTAAAAATCTTTTAGGGAAATATTATTTAAAATTACTTAATAATTTTTTAGGAAGTGTTGTTTAAAAATATAACCATGGGCCTGTATAGCATTTTCTAACCTAGGTCAAGTGATACAGATATGTATCATTTCAATCCGTAATTTAATAAGAAAAATCCGGGTTCTACCATTTCAAACCTGCAATCCCAAGTAAAATAAATACAATAAAAATCACTCAAACCAATCATTTCAGCTCATAATGATTTTTCCTTATCCTAATGTCCGTTCGAGTATGTATCATTTCAACCCATAGTGAAGGGAACTTGTAGTGTGATAAATAGTAAATAAAACGAACAGTATAATATGACTTGCTTATCAGATGATGTAACAAATATATAAACAGCATTTAACATCATCTTATCACATCAAAGGCATATATGAATAACATATCGGTTTATACAGATTCACTTGTCATCATTTCACAATTATATAAGTACGTAAGTCTAGAGTGGTAACTCACCTTTTTAAAGATAGAATTTGACAAACTAGAGATACACAACGAACCCCGAAAAGCACGACAATGCATGACCATATTTTTTGAGTAAATGAAGAGTCAGATCCAAATCTTGTAAACAACACATACAAATATACATAAGTATATAATTCAGTACAAACAAAGATGAATTAAAAATAAGGCAAATATGAATCAAGATGACCTAAACTTCCTTGACCAAGGCCATAGGCTCGGCTACATCATATAGGGCTCAAACATCACCATAATGGTTCGGCCATGATCAGATCTAGCATGAAATCCACGGCTATGGTCAGGTTAATGAAAGGCAAAGCAAGGGTAGGTGAAAAGGTAGGAGTTGTGAAGGCAAAAGGTCAAGGGTTATGGGTCCTAGTGGTTCGGTCTATGGCAAAGCATGGCTCGGCCATGTGTTCAGATGTGGTCAAGGCATCATAAAGGTACGACAAGGAGTAGTTTTGGTCACGGCATGTCTTGGTGGGTGGGGTTTGTTGGGCGTATTTCCATGCACAACCGGTCCAACTCCATGACCATGCACTACCGGTCCAACTCCATGCCAAGCCGAACCACTCACCACCGAACCACTCACCACCGAACCACCGACCACCGGACCATGCTACGCTCTCACCACCGAACCAACACACATACCACTCACTACCGAACCACCTGCCGCCGAACCCCCTGCTACCGAACCCTTGCACCCTTAATGTTACAAAGCTTACTCAAGGCAGTATTAGGTTTACAGCCTCGGCAGGTAATCTTCCTCCTTCAATATTCAGGCCTCTTCCATTAATGGTAGTCGTGCTACCCACACCTCTAACCCTTCTGCCTCTAGAACTCATGTTGTTCCAGGTTGCCAACAAATCAGGTAGGTATATAGATATATATAAAAATACAAGTACGCTCTCTTAAGATAGATATTACTCCAAAGCCTAGTATTATCTCAACCTAGAGGTCCGATACCAAATATGACGACCCGCCTTTCATTCCATAGAAAGACGTATCGTGATCGAGAAAGATATAGGTAGAAAAAAAGAATAGATAGAAAGAAAGAACAAAACAATATCAGAATCTCACAGCGGAACGAAAAAATATATTACATCATATAAGTATTACATAATAGACATCATTCATCAGAGTCATACAAATTATACAACATATTAGACAGTCATGAAGACCTGTCTATCATACAACCAAAATTCCAAATAAGACATCAATACAGCGGAAACATAATATCTAGATATGCTGAAGCCTCTTGCTCCAAGTCTTTTCCATAAATTCGTCAAAGCTAACCTGAACCCCTTGGCTACTCATAAAAAATTTGAGTACCCAAGAGTTTAAGGAAAACCAGAAAATAAACCCTGGGTCAGACATGGGTCTGGTGTGAGTAAACGGTTTAAGTTGTTTAACTTTTAAAATCATTTGAAACAAAGGTATCTCGTAAGACCACGCCACAAATAACCATGTTGGGTTTTTACCTTACGATAACCAAAACATTTGCTAGGAAATCCAGTGATATTATAATAGTGTCTAGGGTTTTCAAGTAATAGGAAATAGCTGGAATGCTTACATCTCACGTTCCAACATAGTTGGGCACAATCAAAACGTACGGCACTTATTAGAGATTGGATTCCATACAATGCCAGGGCTACTGGGGTACCGCCCGTTACAGTACCTGGTCTAGATCAGAGTACCGAGGATCCATCTCGATCCCCTATAACACAAGATCGAAACTACCCCTTATTGGATAATTCTGGATAAGACAACCCCGCAGTTGTGATCAGCAACCGCCCACACAGTCAAAAAAGGGACCTCTAGACAAGGGAAATCTTATCCTACTTGGGTGCTACCCACTTAGCCTTAATGCACCTCCATTGATTTAGCCATTCCCGGTTGATGAGGCTTGAGGCTACAATTACCTTTTTAGAACAAAAAACTTGGAATGCTCACCATCCTCTACTGATGATGGTCTGAACGCATTCATCCATACATGTCCGTTCCGGGTTCGAACAAAACCGAAGGCACTAACTTCACTACACTCATTTTGGAACCACCCTCAGAGTTAATGACAAATAGCCCTTGCACTCTGAGTCTTCATCTTGATCTTCACTTGAGATTTCACGACCTATCGTTTGATTTGGATCGATGTAGTTTTCAGATAACAAATTTGATATCTGATCCCGGTCTCATCAAAATCCAAACGCCATCTAAAAGGCCAGCTTTTTAAGTTTAAATAATTCAATTCAATTCAGCATATCAACAACATAGCAATTCATCATAGATAGATAACTTACATTATCATAGTTCAACCAAAGCATTCATATCTCAGAACATCACAAATTACATATCAGAGATATCAACAATCCAAGGCATTCAATTATAGTTTATCAATCATAAGCAAGATTAATTAGTCATACAATTCCAAATTAATTTAATTTAATCACCATATAAATTAAATTAATTACCCTTAAATCCCGCTTAATTAACCTTAATTAATTATAAACCATTTATTATTATTTTAATTAATTAATGAGATTAATTAATCAACCTTTAATTATTCACATTAATTAATTAACCTTTAATTGCTTACATAAATTAATTATCCTTTAATTGATTACATTAATTAATTATCCCTTAACCGCTTACATTAATTATAATTAATTACATTAATTAATTATTTATTAATTGATTACATTAATTAACTAACCTTTAATTAATTAATTATCCTTTAATTACTTACATTAATTAATTAACCTTGAAATAATTAATTATCCTTTAATTACTTAAATTAATTAGTTAACTTTTAATTAATTAATTATCGTTTAATTACTCACATTAAGTAATTATCCTTTAATTAATCACATTAAGTAGTTATCCTTTAATTACTTAAGTTAATTAATTAAACCTTAATTACTGAAGTCCTTAATTAATCTAAGATAAACAATTTACCTTAATTAATTACTTAATTACCATTTAAATCTTATTTAAATCAAATACTTGAAATTAATTTATTATTAACATACAAAATTACTTGAGACCCTTAATTAATTTAAGTTAATACACTTATCTTAATCATCTACTTAATCCAATCATTATTAAATTCCATTTTAAAATTCTTATGAATTAATTTATTATTAACTTAATGTATAATTATTCCAAAACCAAATAAATTAATTTTAACTACATTTAATCTTTAAAAATTTAATCTTCGAAATTTGTTTGAAAATAACCTTGATAAATTCTTTTTGCTTTGTTTAATGTTTAGCTTTGAAAACTTTGTTTAACAAATTTGCTTTTACACTTGCATTTGCTTTTTGCTTTAAAACTTTGGTTTTCTTTTGCTTTTAAACCTGGTACAAAATTTACTTTGCATTTTAAAACCTGTCATCTAACAAAACAAGCCCGAGCCACAACTAAACTTCCCCAAACAATCACTCGAGCCAAACCCTCATCTACTCACGCCCGTCCCCTAGCTCAACTCTTCTTCTACGTTCCGTGATCGACCCAGTAATAACATACACGAATGGCACATGTGCACGTGCACACAAGATCAGACTATCTCCGACCAAGGCTCCGACCACCATCAAGTCGCCGACCTTCCTCTCAGTCGTCACGAACACTAGATCGTCGATCGACTCAGCCAAACGAAATCGAACTACTCGAGCACCTGGAACCCAAAACTGATCGACAAAAAAGCCTCGTGCCACCCCCTACGTCCACCAGGAACGTCGCCATAACACCCTAACCTCCGCTGCAGTCCCACGCTCGATCCCCCTCACTCCGATCGACACTGATGCACCCACGATGAAGCAATCGTCTCGACTTCAACATCAAACAAAACAGGCTATAGAACCCTATTCGACATCGCCAAGCCGACCACCTATAAATCCTCCAGCCATTTTCCATTAATCCACCACCCAGGCTTCCTCCAGCACCATGCACGAAGCTTATCTTTCCTTTGGTCGTCGGGAATCGACGAAATCCCCTATATCGTTCAACTCGCAAATTCTCGACAACCACAACACTAAAAATCATGAAATCTTTATCAAAAATCATGCTTTCTAAGATCGAATCTAGACATGCAATCAAAGCATGGAATTTAAATAATAAAATTTTTGACTTGAGTTGATTTTCACTGTAATTTCCTATTTTTGAAACAATTACTTAATATATACACCTGAGACTATTTTCAAAAATTATATTACATTCATACAATCATTTTTCCTTTAGGGATCCTATCCAGAAATTGTTTAAAAGAAGAGATATTAATCAATTTTGATTGAGTTGAACCTGTGATTGAAGGACAAAGAATGAATCTACAAATACAAAAACATGCACAGGGATATACCACAATAATTCATCAAACTTCAAACAAAATACATCCATGCAAACATTTGTACATTTTTACTTTAATTATTTATCACATGCAACAACATATAAAATAGATTAAACTAAAAGAAGTTTGTTTACTCACAGATTACAGAGAAACAAAGCTTTACTTTTGACCTGGAACTTGAATGTTGATCTTCTTTATGTTTGAGTTGATTTTGAATCTGATCTTCTTATTGATTGAGTTTGAACTGAATTTATATATTTTCTTTGCTTCAGCTTAGTTGAAGACTTGAAACAGGTTTTGATTTAGTTTGATTTCTTTTTAGTTTTTAATTTTAGAAGAAGAATGAAGAGATTGATTGAGAAGTGAAAATGAATATACCAGCCTAGTTTCTCACTTCATTATTTTCATTTTCAAATTAAAAGAAAGATGAGATATGCCACTTGTTATTTTGCATGTCACTTTAAGCTATAAATGTCCGAAAGCAATATTTTATTTTTTACTTATTTTTTTATATTTAATTTTTGTATTATATTTTTTTTAATATATGTTTATATTTTTGTATATTTTTACAAACCACATTGTTCATGTAAAATTTAAAAAGAAAGTATATTAAACCTTTTTTATTAAATCTCATTTTAAGCTATCATACTTTTGAATAAATATTCATCTATAGAGTTTTTAAAATATAGAATTTAACTTGAAATATCTTTTGAAATTATTATATTGAATTCAAAACAATGCTTCCAAATCACAATACATATACATATACATATACATATACATATACATATACATATACATATACATATACATATACATATACATATACATATACATATACATATACATACATATATATATATATATTATAATTAGAAAACATATTTCTATTTGTTTTGAAAAGATAAGTTTTGCCAATTTAAAATAAGGAGATTATCAAATCAATATTGCCAAAATTCTGGGTCATCACACTATCCATTTAACCTCCGTGAATTTTTTTAGAATATTGACTCATAGAAAAAGTGCAGTGTATGATTTGATAAGGAATATACATCAAAAGAAGAAATAGATGTGTAAAGTATGCATTTCCTTTCCGCAATTTACACTATCATTTCAATAAAGAGGAAAATAAATAATTCCTTGTAATTTCAAACTAAGAAAATCTCTTAATTTAGGTTAATTTATGTAAGATTATAGTAGGAAATCTTTTTGGAAGGATAATTCTAACATATTAAAGTATAGAAAAATATCCTAGTTAAAGGATTAATAGCTGGATATGTAATAATAAATTTATAAACATATATAACTACGTTAAAAGATTCAAAACAAAAATATAATTAATACAACGTATTATATGTTAATGTTCGCATGAAATGTAAACCGAAGTTAGAATAGATCGTGTAATAAATGGTAGAATTGGAAAATAAAGATGGAAGGATTGTAACTACAAAAATGAATAGGCAATAAACGTGCAATAAAATGGGAATTACGAAACTTGAAATAAGTTATAAATGGATAAAATGGGACTGATTAAAAAAATTAGTAGGTTAACCATGGAAAGATAAGGAAGAAATAATGGTAAATTTTGAATAAGTAGATAAGTATCTTCGGAAACGTCCTTTAGGATAACAATCATTTATTATGATAGAAGGGACATTTATAGTGATAATAAATAAAACATGCTAGGTAGAAATTAAACATTATAAGGCTGTATAATTATTGTTAACATAAATTATAGCCTTAAATATGCAAATAATGATTAGTGGGCTTTGTACAGTAATAAAGCTTAGAATAATTAATTGGACTTAGTGAGTTGTGATGCAAGGTCGGTATAGTTACACAACAGAAGTCTATCCCTTCACTTAGAGGCTGCCGACAGTTGTGTGCACTTATTCTTGATGTGGGGAATCTTCAGCCATATGACCTATGGGAAAGGAATATGCTTATAATATAGGACTTGCTTCGAGGGTTGAAGGTATTAAGTGGTTGTTTGTTGGGTCCGCCTCTTTCCCTTATATGAAGTATTAAATGGTCAGGATTAGTGGTTAAGCATAGTTTGAAGGATATCTTGGAAAGGTCTGCTTTGATAGGAAGTATTAAGTGGTTGAAAATATTCCCATGCAATTATAGGTAGATAGGTACCAGTGAGGAGTCCGCCTTGGAATTTGGTACTAAATGATGGGACCTTCTTTAAATAAGGTATTAAATGGTCATAGTCTGCCTAGGTCAATTAAATGATATTAAGTGGCTCAAGTACTATCTCTTACATAGCTAAGACATTATCAGCGATATATATATATATATATATATCTTATAAAGCCATATATAGAAGTCATCGGCCTTTGTAACTATGACCGATAGACCAACGGTGACGATGCAAAAGGCCCGCTTTGGGGAATAAGGTGTTAAATAGCCGTTGGGTCTGCTTTCTTCCTATTCAAGAAGTATCAAATGGCTGGGTTTTGTGTAGCGCATGCATATTGGCATATGTCAGTATTATACCTTAGAGAAGGTTAAGTAAACATATCACACGCACATTAAATAGATTAACCATAAATAATAAGATATAACAATTAAATGGAAATCAATCAGTATAAGTTTGTGTTATGGATAAAGTATGCAATTTTCCAATAACTAGAACATTGTTTTGACCCCCTCCACATACAATCCACTTGATAGATTTAGAAGAATGGGTCACTGGAGAAAAACATAATGGTCGATGGAGAAGTATTCTTGTTAATGCTCGGCACTGACAAGGTGATTCAATGTCCAAGGAATGCTGTTGATTCTAAGGTAGAGGCCTCAATCAGTATTTATATCCTATTATAATTTTTTTCAGCTGTGAGTTTAGTTTGATCGATCTTTTATATGCTCATTTTTATTATGGGTTTCCAAAACCAACGATCTATACCTAAGTTTCATTTTTCATCAAAATTCTAGCCCATTAAGTTATAGGTTGTTGGATTTGGTATCGAAGCCTAGGTAGTAGATCATAGGGATTTGGATATACTAAGAGTATGTATTTGTATTTTTCTATCTAAATCAATGCCAAGCTCTATAAATTTAGACCAGGGAATAGCTGCAACCATATTCTGAAAGGACTAGCAAGGAAAATATGACTTGGAAAATTTTATAGAGTTAAAAGTTATGTGCCTACCACGATTACCCCATGGAGCATTGGCAGTACGAAGGCATTAAGTTTGAAGAGCATGTGTATGACATATGGAAGGATCCCAGAGGATGGATGGTGTTTCACTTGATTGTTAAGGCTTAACTACCTTGTGATTGTGGATTCCGATGGATTGTCAATTGAAGATGAACATTTTATCCGAACAAGCAAAAAATTAAGAATATATATGTCACTAACATCTGGAGGCAAGTTCTCACAAGAGAATGTTCATCAATCACCTCAAGATGCGAATTGGATTTTTATTGAAGAGAAGTAAATCCCATTTCTTAATCCGGTCCCATATGATAATACATTGAAATATATAAATAAATTTTTCAAAAAGGAAAAAAATATAAAAATAATGTATAATGGTTTTGCAAAAGTCCATTTGGAAATTTTTGTTTGGAAAGTAAGACAATTTTGAAGTTTCATTTTTATAAGAAATATATAAACCAGTGAATTTGGTTGTGTTGGAAAGCTTTAGTCTAAAAAAAAGTTTTGAAATTATTAAATATATAATAAAATAGAAGTTTGATTTTGGTTTAAAAAGTTTTTGGCAAAAAAAAGAGTTTTCCATTTTGGCAACGAAGTGAAAGCGGGCATATGTATAGCTCGATGATTTTTCCTATTAAAGAATTGAAAAGAATTTAGAAATTCTTTCCTAAAGTGGCAAATAAAATTGAAATGACTTTTAATTCAGTTGGGGCATGTTATTATGAAGTGTTGAATTACCTGCTAGCAAATAGGAGGAGTATTCCCGTATAAATATAATACGAAGAATGATAGGTAGAAATATTTTTGGGGTTTTGAAGACTCTGATGGCAGGAGTTGTATAAGTTAAGGGTACTGCAAAATAATTGAGGAAAGGGTTCGAAAAGCTAGATAATAAGCTAGGGCACCATCGTGAAGAGGACATAAATTTTTCAGATTATGTAGAATCAAAGAAAACGACACGAAATAATTATAATAATAATAATAATAATAATAATAATAATAATAATTATTAACTAACCTGATCCAAGTAGGGTCTAGGTTCAATCTATGCTCGAAATTCGACAATCGATCGAACCCTAGCAGTCGATCGGTTGCCTAAGGAGTGGTGGACTGGTTACCGGGTTTAGGGGATGACTCGAACCTATAATGTGACTTTATAAGTCACGTCTGTTCAACCGACTCTCCCTCATTGTTCCCTCCTCTCCACAATAGCCGAAGTCACTTCCTCCTCCCGAAATTATGTGGTCGCTCCTTGTATCCATCCCCCGCCAACGACGAGCGATGCGACCTCCCTCTCCACTGAGGTAGACCCCACTCAAGTAGCAGCTTCCCCTCCCCAGCACCAAATTTTGCATGCCAGATCTTGTCCCACCACCTCTCTAGATCTAAACCCAATCCTCTTCTTCGACCTCCACTCAGTCCATGACACCACCTTGAACCTTCGGCTCTTCCTCATGCCATTTGGGTCTCACCCCTCAAGTGATCACTTAGCCCAATTAGAGAGACTACAAAATCTCCATTTTTTTGGCCTCATCAAATTTCACCTTTCTTTAAGGACGACCAGTCGAATTTAAAGATTTTGCCGCCTTTGGATTCGAGGAATTGTTCACAGCTGCAGGATTAACACCGATCCTCCACTATGACACTTTTGGGTGGGAATTCTACCCGTATTGCATTCACCAATTCAATGCAAATCTAGTATACAACTTTGATGAAGGCATCGGCAGTTTCCAGACGGAAGTGAAGGGATTTGAGATTGATTTGTTTGACGACGATTTCGGCGATATTTTGGAGATAGCCACAGAGGAAGTGAATTTGAATGATGTTGAGAGGACGATCCTATGATTTAGCAATGGATCTTTTCTGGAGATATCGGTGTTTAAAGGCCAGATAATTTGCGATCTACAGCCTGCCTTGTTGTTCGCATAGTTCAACAAAACATCATTTCGAAGATGGGTAGCTTTGATCAGATTTATTCATTGGTATAGAAGGCCACCTACGTCATCATGGGTGGTATGGATGTCAATTGGGCTTATTCTATTATGGGCAACCGTGTTAGTCCAAGAGTTAGTACTCCCCAAAGCATATTTCCATCTCTTTACTCGTGTCATTAGGCAATACAAAGTGAACCTCTTTGGAGAAGCGGTTTAGAAGAAGGCCCATTCCACATTCGATAGAGCCTCTCTCAGGAAGATGTGAATCCCTAAGCCACCAACTGAGGTAGCAACACCAGTAGCAGGAAGTAAAGCAAGGACATGGCACTAGAGGATACCAGAGTCTCGAGATAGTTGCTATCCCATAGGCAGGCAGAGATCCAGAAGAATCGAGCTGAGCAGCAGCGCCATGAGATTGGACGCATAGCCGCTATGCTACACCCATTTTAGGGTTACAACAATGGCTTGAGAGGATCGGGACAATCCCATAGTTTGTAGATTGTATTTTGGGTTTAGTAGTATTGTGATGTGATTCCCTTTCTGTAATGACCCAGAATTTTTAGTAATTAAAATATGAATATTTAATTAATTTTAAATATTAATAAGTGAATTTATAAGTCGAATAAATTTTAATTCGAATAATTGGATTTAATTGGATAATTAAATCGATAATTTAATATGTTAAATTATGGAAATAATTGAAAATTGGGTTAAATATGATTGAAAATGATTTGTAAAATTTTATTTTATCATGTTGAAGTTAGAATGATATTTTAGAACTTTTAAAATCGAATTAAAAGTTAATTTGTGAAAATTGAATATTTTAATATTAAAATCGACTAGTGAAAATAGTCAATTTTTGAACAGTCTCAGAATTGAACGAAACCAGTTCCATTGGATCCGTAATAGTTACTTATTACCGGATTTCAATTTTCGTGTCAATCGGAGTTATCGTTTGATCGTAGCAGCTCGAAACGCATCGAATTATTTTTAATTTTAATTTGGCGAGTTAAAATAGCCATTTTTCAAAAAGTCTTGGATTTTGACGAAACCAGTTTCATCGGATCCGTATTGTGATATTATTGTAAGGTTTCAAATTTCGTATCAATTGGATTTACCGTTTGTCCGGTACAAATTAAAACGCCTAGAAAATCGCTTAAATCGGTTTAATTTAAATTGAACGTTTATAGCCATAACTCGCACAAATGTCCGAATTAGCTTTCGAAACCTGTTCCATTGTGTCCGGAACGCGGGGTAAACCCTAGAAATGTCAGTTTCGGCGCGTAAATCGGAGTTCGAAAATTTAAAATGAATAGTGTTTTCGTTCAAAAATCTATAAAAGGAACACACCCTTGCTCATTCTTATTCAAGCCCTAACCCTAATTTTCTAAACCCTAGCCGCCACATTATAAATCAATGGCCAGAAAACACCAAATCTCTTCCTTAATCTCTCCAAATCCATCGACAATTAGAAGGAAGTGTCAACTACAAAGACGAAGAGTGTAACGAGGGCTTCAGATCTATACGGCTATGATGGGTTTTGGAGCGACATGGAGGGTGATAAGGGGGGCCGTCGGCCATAGGTTGCGCACGTCTTTCCTTGGTGATGGTAGGGCCGAGCTCAAGGGGATGGTAGCCGAGTATAGGTCTTGGTCGTGGCTTCGAGGTGGGAGTGTTTGATCGTGTTCATGTTGCACGTATAAATCAAAAAAAATTTAGGGAAGTAACGTGCGTGAGTTGGGAAGAAGGGGGAGAGGCCTTGGATTGAGATCTAACGGCTCTGAATTGATGAAGGTTAAATTATAAAAGGAAATTGTTGTAAATTGTTTATATAAGTTCGTAAAACTTGTAAAATTCATATCTTTTTCATACGAGGTCGAAAACGCGCGAAACAGGAAGCGTTGGAATCGTATCGACGAGCACTACGCGATGGAGCTAGATTGGAGTCGTTTGGAGTTAGTGAGAATTTCGGGTAAAATTAAACCTCCGTTTAATTTTATTCGAAATAAATCGCTAAAAACGGAATTGAAATCAAGGTGAGAACTTCTCACTCAATCGAATCAGTTTCGATTTTATTTTAGATAGTTAGATTTAAAATATTTGAATGCATGTTTAAATGATGATTGATATCTATTGATTGTTAAAATAGACATTATGCGCCGTTAGTAAGCGGATGTTATTTATTAAAAACATATACCGCGAATATTTCATAAACAGTGAAATTGGTATTATATATAATAACAATATATATATATTGGCATATGTATATATTGGAGTTATTGATTTCCCGCATTTTTTTTAGCGGATGAGACCCTATTGCGCCGTCTATTAAGCGGATAATATTTTAAATCCCATATACCGCGATAATTTCGTACTGGAGCGAAATTGGTATTGTGCTAATGTTTGTGGATGCAGGAAAACAGGTTGGAGGGATCCAACTGGATTCCTCAACAGTTTTTATTTGATTTCAGATATTTTGATATTTGATGGATTATCATATCGATATATGATATCGTTGTAGTCGTGATTGACTATTTGGTGTGTAGCATCATTGGACCAAATTTTGGGAATTTTAAAAAGGTTTTTAAAGTGATCTTTGAAAATATAAAATATTTTTGGAATTGATCCATTTTAAATAAATAAACGTTATAATTTTAAAAGTTATAAAATTATGGTTTTTGTGAAACATAGTTAAAAGCTGATTTTTGAGAAATATGGGTTGATGACTTTATGAAATAGTTTAAATCGGGATTTCTGAATTTATTTATAAAAAGTTAAAATATAGGATTTATAAAATTTAATTATTTTATAAATCAAGAGAATGGTGAAATTATAAAGGAGTTTGAAAATGTTTTAAAGAATAATATGAATTGATTTATATAAGAGATTTATAAATGGATATTTATAAATTGAAATATTGAAATTATAAAAAAAAGCTTTTATAAGTGTTAGAATGAATTGTAAATGAATTTCATTGATGAATGAAATTTATAAAATTTTAAACGGTGAAGTTATAAATGGAATTTTTATAAGCAGTAAGTTTATAAAATTTGAAAAGTTAATTGAAGAATGGATTTTTGATTAAATGAATCTTATAAGTTATAAGATTTATGAATTGAGATGTTTAAAAGAACGATTCTTGTAAACAATAAATTATAAGTGTTTAACTTATAATGTGAACTTTTGGTTTATAATTGAGTTATAAATCGAATAGATTAATAAAGGAGATTTATAAAAAGTAGTTATAAAATAAATAGAAATGGAATTTATAAACGTTGTTTTATAAATCCGCAAATGACTTATTTTGATAAGTAAATTGTTGAAACTTATTTATGGAGTTATATTCACATTTTTGACTGTGAATAATACTTTGAAATAAAATGAATAAAAGGATGAAATTTGTTAATGTAGTATATTCACGTTTTTGAATAGTGAATAATATGTTAAAGAAATTGTTTTGAATGTGATGTTTTAAATTGAATTAAAACGATCTAACGATGTTTTAAATGTGTTAAGATTCGAAACCACGGATTTCAACATTCATTGTTGAAATAGACGTTTTCGAGAAACAGAAGGAAATGGTGGACTATAACACTGTTGTTATAGTAAATGATTTCCGAAAGGAAATGTTTTGTATAGTATTGGGATTTATATATCTATCTTAAATTCGAATCCCTATACTAGTGATTTTGGGTTGTCGTAACGATGTTTTACGCAACATTCGTTTTGGCCCAAATAAATATGTTTAAGAGAATGATTTCCTTAAAGAATGAAATATATACTTAATTTCGATTGAAGTATATTGAATATTTTCCAAGTGTTGAAAATAAATAAAATTTTTGAATTACTTATGAATAAATAAGTATGGAAATGTTTTCCAATATAAAGTGAATATTTTGAGAATTTATCTTTTTGAAGATAAATCGAAATGAATAATTGAAGTCGTATATTCATAGATATGGTGAAATATAAATTCACTATGGAATTTATAAAGGAAAGGGGAATTTGTCTAAAAATAAATATTGATTTATTTTTGAAGTGTGAAAATTATATATCTTGTAAAGATATTTTGGAAAATAAATAATTTGGAAAATTATTTGGAATCTGGTGATGTGTGCATATCCATTGATAGTTCAATAACCGACTATCAATATTTACCTTTGAAAGGTATTTGTTGTGATTTGCTGAATTTGAATGCTACACTTATTTTTAAATTATTGCGCTCGTTATTCGGATTACCCATTCCGAATAGTGATACGACGTAATGGATAGCATTGATGACCGGTGTTGAAGACCGGATATTTGCGAAAGCGATAGGATGACCTATCGATTGTCTCTGCACCGGGTAGCTCCTGGTATAGAGATTTCCTAAGTGATGGGAAATTCGATCGGGATTGTGAATACCCGGATAGCAATATAATTACCAAAGCTCACTTACAACTAACAATCCTTTAAGTGCATAAGATTTTCATCCTTCGTTCTAAAGAAGGTTAACTAAAGTTTATTTTCTGATACAGTGTTAAACTTCAATATGGAAATACTTTAGCCATACCTTTAAGGAAATAGGATTCCTTGCAACAACTACCAATATGATAATAGGTTTTCTACTTTAACTAGGGAATCTACCTTAAGTTTGTGAAGTCCTCCTTCATGTCCCCTTTATGCTTTCAACATCATATTCTAATTAGTCTCATTGTACTAATCTTCTCCACTCCTGGTTAAGTCCATAATTTACTTGCTACCGCCAGTTGGTATATAAAACCTGTGCAAGCCTTTCTTCATAGGGTAAGCCCCAATAATCATGAAAGGTTTATTTTTCACCTCGATTCTTATGACTTTAACATTTATTCTAACCCACAATCATTTTCATGTATAAGGGATAAGCCAATAACTACCTTATGAGTCAAAATGTATAGGGTGTTGTGTATTGATAGACATATTAGAAATTTATAATTATGCTCCGTTTGTTGGGTTAGGCTCATCTTGTCTTTTCGCTTACAGATACCAACGGAACTACAGATGGCTGTTCTCTCCTGGAATCTTAGCTACCTTACCAGAGCCATTTCACCTAAAAATTAATCATTCTCATAATCTATGTTTGGGAATTATTTTCAACTTTCCCATAGATAGTACTGGTAGGGATACGTGATAGCATTCTCTCTTGTTATAATTTTATGTATATGTTTAACCTCTAAAAACTTCTATCCATCCATACATACATGTACACACACGCAGACACACACACGCACACATATACACTTTCGAAAGCCACTTTGAAAACTTTTTAAAACCCTTTTTGGAAAAAAAATTCAAAACTTTTCAAGTACGTTACCACAATATGTGCCTAAATCCTAGAGAATCTTTAACCTAGGATCCAATATCAAATGTAATAAGCTGCACCTTTCGATACACCAATCTAAAGTTTTGGCTGACTTTTGGACTCGTGTCATGCCAAGAAATGCGAGCTGTTGGGTTACTAAAACATTGTAGAACATAATTATAAAGGTAATTTCTAAGACATTCTACACTTTCAGATCTCACAATGGAAGGAATTAAAATATAAGTACTGAAAAATAGACATTTCAGAATACAGCCTCCAAAATACTTAATTGTCATATACACTATTCCCATTGTACAATATAAGTTTTATAGACTTTTAAATAAGTAAATACATGATGAATAATGAAGAATATGAGAACTCCAACGTGCGGCTCCTTTCTCCACCTACCATTCTCAACCAACTACTAACCTATCATCCTATGTTAGAATAAACGAAAAGAAGAGAGTGGGTCAGATAAAAGTCTGGTGAATGAGTATAGATTTAATATAAGATGATCATGTGCAGTTAACTTTAAATCTACCCCATGCAACCAAGGGTGTTGTATAAGTGTCCGTATACTTCTTAGTGTCTCAACTACCCACATTGCAACTTTTGTAGGCTACTACAAGGATCGATCTTTGAACCGAATCTCAATAACTAATGATTGGGCATCACTCCTAGAGCTACACAATATGGAAACACAGCCCCCTAGGCTACTAAATATGGAAACACCGCCACTAAGCTACTAAACACACATTTCCACTAGCTAAAAAATGAACATCAACACTAGGCTACTAAACGAACATCGCCATTAAGCTAGTAAACGTGAAAATACCGCCACCTCTGCTACTAAAAATGGAAACACTGCCACATGGCTACTATGATGATAAATTCCCAATACTATGACTACACGTAACCCAACTACGCATTGATGGGGAGCTTGTAATGCTGACTCACCAGCGTGTCTCATGGTCTGCATTTGTGGCCACCTCTCGACCGTAGTGTATGCCTCTTATTGCATGCGTCAGGATCCACCATTTGAACAATATCACGTTGCATCTGTATTCGTGCATCCTAGGTTTCCCATTATGTCGGGCCCACACACTTCATCAGGCATCAGTCAGTGCTACATGACAACTATAAAACCTATCGCGAGTGCGATTTGCGATAAAAATCACCTCGAGTTGAATAATCAACCCCACCATTAGGTAAAGAGCATTTATCCTACTCCACAGCGTCCTAGCGTAATCTCGTAGGGACCTAGCTTTGTAACGACCCGTACATTTTAATGGTTTTATTTATTTAATTAATTGAAATTTTGTGAAATTTTAAACATTTGAATCTGAAAATAAAAATTAATTTTTGAAATACGTCTAATTAAACATAGCAGTTGGTAAATTTTTATCAGATAATATGAAAGCTTATTTTCTTGTGTAATTTTATTTTAATTCAAATTAGTTAAAATTTGATGATAATAAAATGTTTCCAAAGCTAAATATTTTTATGTAGAAAATTTGTAAATCATCTTCTGAGTGAGACGTCGTCTTTCGTTTCGTCAAATTTTGACCGCTTTTGCTCCATTTATCTTATTTCTGGCAAATTTGTAGCATTTTTCGGTACCGATTATCGACTTTTGATCGGACAATCGTATCGTAGATATCTGTACACCGTTTTGATCGTGTCGTCGTGCTGATCTCTGCGGTATATTCAATTGTCAATTTCAAAGTCCGAAAGATAGTGAAATCTACGGAACGATTCCCATATCGGTTTCGCATTTTGAGCCTTTCACGTTCCTAAGTCTATTCGTATATCCACCTGGTAAAAATTGAATGGCCTCTGACCCTTGTGATTCCCAGAAGTGACTTTTGGTCTTTTGTTATTCCAACATTTCAAATATTTTGGTCCCAATGCATTTTCTTTGTTTTGAATTTTTTTATTTTTTCTTTTCTTTCATTTAAACCTTTCTTTTTTTTGTTCTCTGCCATTTCATCTTTTGCCTGCTCAAACCCTCATGACTGAACTTTTGCATCATTCTCACCTTCATCCAGAGCCGCTGAGAGCACCACCTCCGCCATCAGTCTCCTATCAGATCCATGTGCATAACATCACCACCCCGATAGCCTCACCGCCCACCTTCGTTTTCCTCTCCGCCTCAAAGCTTCTATCTCGGTCGAAGCTGCTCCTCTGTCCCCTCCACTCTTTCTCATGCAGCCCAGCTAGCCCCTCCTTCGCGCGAGTCTTCCTCATGCTAGGCTTCGTTTCCACTCTGTACGTATAAGTATGCAGCTTTGATAAGGTATTTGTCTATAAAATCTTGCTTATGACTGAATATATATATATATATATATATATATATATATATGTTTATATTTTTATGTTTATACTAGTTATTTCTACTCTATAGTGTTGTAAGTTTAAAATATATATATTTTCATATTTACCTCAGCATAGATATATAAAGTAGTTTAAGTGAAGATATGTATACGTTTTAGTTGATATATATATATATATTATAATAAGTTGTACAAGTTATATTTGCTACTGTGATTTTTATTTATATATGTACGCTATAAGTTTACAAAGAAAGACTTGATGTTGCTGTATACAAGATATAGAATATATATTTCATTATATTATAAATAAGGTATCACCTATGTTTTGTTTTACTGTAACAACATGTTAATTATATATATAGAGGCGTATGTACTTACATATATTTTGTCTGATATATATTTGTTTATAAAGTGAATATGCACATAACTATTTACAATCAAATTTGTATATATATTATAAAAATTTGTTCTGCTTACGCATATTTTATGCTAAAAGTATTATTATATATCATAACAGAGATGTATATGTGAGTTTATATCGATTTATATCGTACCAGTTGTAAATGGTCAGTGTATATATATATGTTATATAGTATTTTATAACTATAGTTATAACTTGTGTTTGCTCTATTGATACACACACACACACACACTCAGTTACAGGTTGTTTATATAATAGCTGACTATATTTCTTTTCTTTTTTGAATTACACCTGGGTTATTGAACCACACACCTATATATATGTGCTTATATGAGTAATTCACATCGGCTGTTTTATATATGAGTTTGTGCAAGTTATAGATCTATGTAAATCTGTTTCTATTTTTCTATGCATTCAGATTTGATATCTGATTTATTTCAAATTATAGTATATGAAGTATGTTTGTTGCTACATGATTTAGGTAGCTTATAAGTATACATTGTTGTTTACAGCATATGTGCTTGTTAGCTCCATATTTGCAGACTGGGTTTTTCCTACTTTATATATGTTTAAATTTTTGATTTGAAAAGAAAAAAAAGTATAATATTTAATATATATAGTCTGTTTATGTGTTGGTTTATATATATTTTTATATGCAAGTTCATATATAATTTAGCCTGTTTTTTTACTCAATATTTTTCTATATATATATATATATATATGAAATTTTAAAGTATATATAGTTGTTGTGATATATGAGTTATATATATTATGTTTCTTATATACAAATTATTTGTTAGATATGATCTGTTGATATATATTTATACCATTTTAGAGTGAGTATGTGTTGTTTTAAAATAAATATTGACTTAAAATATAATATATGTATGTTTTAAAATTTTGTTTTAAAAGGAAAAAGTTATAGCGTATATTTTTTCAGTTATATCATGAAAATTCTGATTTATTTCATCAATTTCTATTATCATCTTTGTCCATCGAATTCGTGTCCATCGTGCTTTGCTTCAAAATCCGTGTTTGGATTCATAATTCATCTTATTGCATATCCTCTCTAGCCTCGAAATGTGAGCAATCACTCACGATTAATGTTTTTATATTTATTAATTTGATTTCAATTGAAACGACAATTGAAATATGCTGTTGTTAGTTATTTACATTGCTATAAATATGCTATTATCTATATTAGTTCACCTGTGACGTCTAACACCATTATTTGTTATTTATATTGATGATATATGCCTATTATATTATTATCATATCCGTTATCACTTTGCAAGTTCCCTATTAGTATATAATTCACTATGGGTTGAAATGATACATACCCGAACGATCTGTAGAATAGGAGAAAATCATTATAGGTTGAAATTATAAACCCAAGCGATTTTCATTGAATTGAATTTGGGAATTGCGGGTTGAAATGATTTATACCCGTACATATTTATATTGCGGATTGAAATGTTAAATATCCGCTTGACCGTAAGATAGAAAATTATATACATACACCGTTTATCAATATTTATATATTTTCAAATGATTTCTAAGGTTTTGAAATTGAATTAATTTAAGAATTATACTAAAATAAATTTGATTTGAAACTTATTAAAGTTGGGATTTTAAAGATATGATTTTATAACTTTATTTTTGATTAAAAGTGATTTAAATAAAAATTTAAAATTTACCTAAATTGAAATGGTATATTTAGTTTATTTAAATTTGAAATTTGAAGTTTTATTTGAATGTTATTTGAACGATTAAGTAAACATTTCAAAATAAACAATAGTAAAGTGAATTCGATATATATATATATATATATATATATATATATATGGAATTTTCAAATCTAGTTCTGAAATATTTCAATATTTAAAGCCTTGAAAATATTAAAATGAAAATGGTTTATTTGTGGTTAAAAATCTGTATTTGAAATCAATATAGTTCGAAATGGTTTATTTAGAGAAACTAAAATAATTGAAATTGATGATTTGAGATTTGGTTAAATTTGAATTTTTTGGAATTCGAGTTGATTTGAGTTGATTTGGAATCGATTTGTGAAATTTGAGGAAATTATTTTATTACATAAATAAAGTATTTTTAAATTTTATTTAAAACTACTTTATAATTTTATTTTATAAATTATTTCAATATAAATCATTTTTAATAAATCACTTTTAATATAAACTATTTTTAATATAAACTATTTTAATATACTAACTATTTTAATATAAACTATATTAAATTATAACTCTTTTACATAAACTATTTTACTTTATAAACTATTTTATTATATATATATTCTTTTAATACCTAAACTGTTTAAGTGATGGAAGTTATGTTTTTCAAAGTTATGAATTTCAAAGTATTATGTTTTAAAAGTGTTATAATTTCAAGTGTTTGGTTCGAAAGTGTTATAACTATAAAAGTGCTATGATTTTGAAAATGAAAATGATACTGTATTTGGTTTTGAAGTGGAAATGATATCGTATTGATATGGTTTCGAAATGGCAATGATATTTTGGTTTTGAAGTATAAACTATTGAAATGACCGTGGTGTTATAATAACGATCGGTTGTTAAAGAGACCGGGATCGAAAGTTGTCATACTCTCTGCCAACTTCGAAAACCACTCGAACAACCGTGTACGCGGTGGAGATTCCAAAATAAAGTAGGATGGTGGCGAGATCCTATATGAGGTATATACGTGGACCCAACTCCCATGAGTTAACATAAGGTGGCTAAAACATGAGCAATTAACGAACCAAGTGAGGTAGCTCCTCCGATCGGACACACTCCTTCGATACTATATTCTGACTTTGTTATTGATTTGGCTGCCACTTTTGATGTTTTTAATTTGGGAGTGTGGCTCAAGGTGGGCGGTAGTGGCTACTATGCGTTACCACCAGCCCGAAAGTGTAATTGGTATATCTACCCTGGCATTGCCTAGTTGTGCCGAGTCACCTACCCTGGCGTGCCTTATATGAGTCGGATTTATGTCGTACCTATGGAGTATTCTCTAGTAGACTCCCGATCTGGAGGTATTACGGTACTGTATAGACTTTTGACAATATAAAATGTGTTAAGGTGGAAAATGTAAAGCCTTAACACTATTTTATATAGTATACTTGACATTATTACAATAGCGTATATTATTACATAGTAGATAGTTTAATGGATCCTTAGAGAATGGTTATCCCAAACATCCTTTGAGTTACTTCTATTTTAGTTGTTATTTCACTTGAGTTGAATTTATTGATATAATGATGTTAATCCTGACTCAAGTGTTTTGTGTTTTGCTTTACGCTCGGGTCAAACTGAGTGATACAGCTTTTGAGACTAACTATTGGTGTTGGAGCTTCGTTTGGAGATCCATCTACATCTTTTCAACTTGCAGTTATTCAGTTGATTTCAGTGATGCTATCTGCCCTTGTATTTGACTATTATATTTGAGACTTTTGTTGTATCTTATTTAACTCTGATATATATAGTAGCTTCATGAACTACTATTCTTTTGTTTCCGTTGCATTATTGTATATTACTCTGTGTCTGTGATTCTGTAATTTATTTACTTACTGTATATGATGAGTTTTGTCAAGTATAAATTAATAATCTGATATTTTGAGGAATTCAAATCCGGTATGTGTGGATGCGAATGGTTGAAAATATCAGGATGTTACAAATATCCTTACTGCCTCTAACGTACACACATAGGCATACAATTGGCCTACACAACAAATGGTAATTTATGTTGATTTAAATCCTAATTTTGGCTTTAGGCCGACTTTCAAATCCTACAATCAAACCATAACCAATCTACCGCTATACCTTATCGGTTGATCGCTTGTGGTTCACTGCTTAGGGTGAGTGGCCGACCTGTCATAGTACAAAAATTAGGGATTCTTTGTTTTCTTAATCAATTTTCAATTATCATTAATTACATTATAAGGGATAGAGTAAACCTTAAGCAATTTACAGTGACTAGTTTTTATTTGAGATTCCACCCTATTTCCATTGATTTCAAATTCAAAGATTTTAATATGTTATTTATATTAAGTTACTTCAGAGCTAACTAATTTTATTGGGTTCCAATTCAATAAGGAAAGGAGTTTAACTTTGATGTAAATGAGATTAGCTAATAGATATCAGTTTCAGTTTTTAATTTAGGTTTTAGGTTTAGCAATTAGATTTAAGAATTAGAGCTTTTAGTTTCCATTCTTATTTCAAATACCTTTGATCAAGTAGAATAGTTTAAAATCAATAGTAAATAATCAACATACTAAAAATGTTTCCATTCACCTTTGATCCAAGATCTAACTTTGTTCCTTGCCCTGAATCGGTGCCCGCTAGCTTTCCTCCTCCTACATCTGATTACTAAAATGCTCCTACTTTAATTTTTAATTTATTTTTGAAGAAATTTCAGAAGTGGAGAGGACGAATTTTGGTAATCTGTAATTTTTTAGTGAATTTAGTGTCAGTCTAGGTGTTAATTTATAGAGGTTAGGGACCACTTTGGAACGTTGGATTTGCTCTAGAGAATATTTGCTACCATCTCATTTGCACATCAAAAACTTGGGTACAATGGAAAATAATTCACTTAATATCAGTTGTTCAATTGACACCCCAACTTCTCGAACTGACACGACCAATGGTTGATCGCTGATAGTGACAGGTCGACCGCTACCAGTCAACTATTAGGATCCAATGGTCGATTGATTATAGTTTAAATTTGGGAAGTTTTTACTTTAATTTTATTCTGTTTCTAAATTTTCAAATGTTCGTAACTTCTTTGTACTAACTCCAATTTCGAAGTGTTTGTTGTATATGAAAGTTGTCTCGAAAATTGCTACAAACATAATGGCGCATGTTTCGTTGCCAAATCAAACGTTTGTGAAAATTTCATTTTAGTTCTTATTTTATTTAAATTTAATTTTCTTATTAATTTTTATAATAAATTTCGGGGTGCTAAGGATTTCTATTCATCCAATCAAGCTTTTCTTGTTGCAAGATCGGAAGGTACTGAGTAATGCAATCGAAGTCCAATATTATCTTGGGTTGGCGGAATATTACCAAAAGTTTATTAAGGACTTTACAAAGGTTGGTTCACCTTTAACCTGACCAAATAATAAAAACAAGCATCTCCTAGGATATGTGTAGCGAAAACTCTTTTATAAAGATGAAGTAATTATTGATTAGTGCCCCGGTTCTTGTTATGCCAAAAGGAGCTAAATAGTTTGGCGTATACACGATGCTTATAGGACATGACTTGGTGCAATTCTTATGTAAGAAGCAAACATGGTTGGTAGCTAGTTGACAACTCAAGACCCATGAAAAGAATTATCTAACTCATGATTTGGAGTTAGAGGCCATTGTCTTAGCTTTGCAGACATAAGGCACTGTTTAATGGGAGAGAGGTTTGAGCAATTCACCAACCCTAAATCTTTGAAAAAATTATTTTTTCATAAAGATCTCATTCTTGGTGAATAAAAACAGATGGAATTCCTAGCATCATCAGACTTTAGTATTTCCCATACTCCCGGAAAGGAAATATTGCATTAGATGAATTTAGTAAGAGGCATGTGATAATAGTTCTATGTTTGTTTAGTGGAAAGGTTTGGAGTATATTGCCATCTTCGATTTCTAACCTTCCTATGATGTGTTGCTTGACCTTTTAGCAACATTAGAGGTTAGACCCACGCTTATCATTTGGAAACTTTTTGGCCAAAGGCTGATGGAATCATAATAGAGTCCTTAGGCTGGATGGGACAGGTGAGAAGTCTAGTCATATAGATAGGTATGTTATTGATATCAAGGGTTCACTTCATAGAGATGAGAGATTTTGTTTTCCCGAAGTGGAAAGTTAGATTTAATGAAGTTCTTTGAGGGTTCCATAATTTTAGGATGACCATTCATCCATATGGCAACAAAGATTGAAAATATAATTATTATTGGAAGTGTATGAAATGACAAATATAATGATCTACCTTTTTGACCTTCGAAAGTTAACATTATTACGTCCACGATATTCACATGCCAAAGTATCCAAGTACCGAAAAGATAGACTGTTGGGAAAAAAAGAAAAGAAAGAACATGTAACAATCCAAAATTTGACCTGTAATAATTAATTCGTTAATTAACTAAATAATAAAATAACTTCGTGAAATTATCAGAATTGAGCCACGGGCACCATTGTGTCCGTGGTAATTCTTTGGTCAATTTCCATTCATAGAACATCATAAACCGAACTAATATGAACAAGTAACAGGATAAAAAAATCGATATATATATATATAATACATAAAGATATATATTAGCTAGGTCAACCACCAGGTTGACCTAGCCTCACCCTAGGTCGACCAACCGGTCGACTTGGGTATAGGGGCGGTCGTCCTGCCTTAGAGATTGGACGAAGGAAAATTCCTTCGTCCAGTAACGTTAGTTAGCCTATTTTCTATGTGTTTTGTATTCTTTAGCTCAATATGGTCCTTCCATTCTTGCATCCAATGGCCCCTATTCAGCCTATGATATGGTCGCATCCTATTCAATCCCCAAATCCAACGGCCGGAGATCCACTTCTACTTCTGTAAATAGAACCCTAGGCCTAACACTTTTTCTCATTCTAAGATTTTCTCCAATTGGGTTCACCTATTTTGGAAGGACCCTAAACGAAATAATTTTCCAAGGAGGAAATCGCTTTAAATAAAAATATTAAACAACCCTAGGTGGATCTGTGAAGGCCCAAAGGGAAGAGCTAAGGACCAGAGGTAAGTGATTGTAATTATTTTAAATTTCTTTAAGTAATTTAAAATAATAGGGTTTCCAATAGTTGTAGTTTAACTACGATTTATGGGGTAACCTTTTTAGTAATCTATTTATAATTTTTCGAATTATTTTCAGTCTATTTCTTTTAGCTATTATTTTAGTTTATTTCTGTTAGCTATTAATTTGATAAATTATGGAAACTATGGTAAACTATGGAAACTATGGCGCTTATTTTAAGACTCAGGATAAATTAATAAGCAATAATAGTAATTGATAAAAATAAAGGCTTATTTAAATAATTTATCTAAGTTAATAAGCAAAGATAAGAGTAGGACATGCACCAAATAGCATTCTCCTATTATTTTCTATGGGTGCGGTGTTTCACATAAACCTGAAGTGAGACGAGGGGCACGCTTATGCTAGCGGTGGTAGTAATTGGTCAATAAAGAGATGTTTAAATCATGGGGGATTTGGATAAGGGCGCTATTATATATTGTTTGGATGACGTGCCAGTGCCAGTAGCATTCCCTTATATTTTCTATGGACATGGTGTTTCACATAATCCTGAAATGAGATGAGGGGCACGCTTATGCTGAGTTGAGGGAATAATACGACACAATAGGCGAAGCAATAGGTAGCATTGGCATGGTGGCACTTATGCGTGTGACTTCCATTTTGGTGCTCGGTAATCGCTACGAGTTCTAACTTCTTAGTATATGTGTCTTTCGTAGACACCATTGCCTTCTATGTAGGGAGCTAGGTATCATCTATTCCATAGTGGGTGCTTTGTGTACTTTTCGTAGTTACCATTAGCTGCTGTGTAGAGAGTTATATAGCGTCTAGTCTGTAGTAAGGTCTATGGAGTAGCAGTCCGATCGCCGGGTAGAATTAAGATTTTAGCCTAATTATTGGATTAGGAATTCATCCTAATCAAGCAACTATCAAAGATAGGTGCAAACAATCAAAGTTGACCCATCTTATCAATAATAATAGTTTAATCGTATTTTCGAGTTTATCTCTTTCCAATTTCCTTTGTTTCCTTTTATATACTAGAACTATTGTAAAGTCTATTACTTTTACTTTTCTTAAAGATTCTATTAGCTACTATCATTCACCAGACCTTTTGTCCAACCCACTCCTCTATTTTCCCTTTCCCCCCATAGGCAATCAAGGGAGAGGGTAGTAAGTTGCAGTTGCTCAGAGGCTTCTTGTTGAATATGCGCTTATATGATTTTTGTTTGATGATAATAAACATACATACATTCGTTTAAATATATTTGTTAATGTACTATTTTATTTTTCATAGATTAAATAAATATTTGCTGAATAAAATTAAATACACAAAATTTGAATTCAAGCAGAAATTTTATTCAAACAAATATTTATTACATTTTTGAATTGTACAAATTCAAGCTCTCACTATATATATACAATTTTAATTGTAATTACATTCTAATTCAATTTACATAAACGCCTCACTACATATCACTCACACTCGTAGTTTATCTTCAATTTCATTCCAGTTATAATCTAGCATCTGAGAAATCTGCAGAAATATTCACTAACGCAGTAAAATTGAAAAAGAAATATTTTTGTAATATAAAATGAAATATGATTTTTGAAAATATGATTTGCCTCGGTTATTTGGGTTGTTCTTCATCATTCACATTTGAATTCATCATACACGGACAATGTGACACGCACAGTGTATCACTGTACATGCCATAAGGCCGTGCATATCGATATACACTTGATAATGCTACAGGGACAGGTGAGCACTGGTCAAACCCAAATGAAAAACCAGGTTCAACTCACGTGCAATATATTCAAAATCATGACACGAGCACAATGTCAAACCCGAGTTTTTAAACTGGGTTCAACACAAGGCACAATAAAACTGAAGCATGGCAGATCATAAATGAAGCAGCTCAAGCAATAATGGAAAAGCATTGAACCAGACCACGTTATGAACACAGTAGTGTACATGAATAATGCAACAATGCAATCTACAAATGCAACGACCAGACACTTCATTGAGCTACAAACAGTGATGCAAGTATTGAAATCAGACTCAATGGAAATCCAGTGCCAACATGAACAGAGACCAGTAGTGAATTCAACAAACCAATACACATGAAGACTGAACAACACTGTACACATTGATACATGATCAACACAATGCATGTATGAAGTGCATCAGTATGCAAAGAGCTCGAGGCAATATGAGTGCAGACATACACATATATACATACATGAATGTATGTATACAAACGATCAGAACTTCAACCAGGTAGTACAGCGAAAAAGTAAATATTACAAGATGAACCAGATCAGTATACATGAATGAGGCTTAGTGGTGAAACAACAACCTCGGCAAACAACAATAGCAGACAACAAGACTGAAGCAACTCAAAGACCAAGTTGAAGTCGCACTATTCTTAACAGTTCTAAGTAACCGAGATCAAAATGATAAACAACCCAAAGTCTACAACAATATCAAGTATCATGATACAGCATCAAGACGAGTTAACAACCGGAATGGATGTAAACAATAATGAAGATTACAGCAAAATCCAGTCCAAACATGAAACAAAACTCAACAAGGCATAGCAATGGAAACAGTGTGGCCGAGAACTGATACAAGAAAATCATGGAATGGCAGTATCAATGTCAGGCACACATGAAGTACACAAGTGCAACAAGCAGCAGTGTGCAAGTGACAAATGCACATGTCAACAGCACATGAAGGCAACATAAAGCATGTCGAGCTCAATACAACCCAGTATGCAAAATGGAGAGTATGCTAAAACAAAATCTGGTTCAAACCAGTTGCAACATGAATGTCTCAAGCAATGAACAACAGAATGCATCTAGATGACAAAGTGCTCAATGCAAGTGCAGACCACAAAGGCAATGCACCAGTGAAACAACTCAGCCCAATGAACCAGTGACAACAAAGTAACTCAAGCAAGCGCAGTGTACATGATCAGACACAGGACAACAAGGCTTAAACTAAAGTATAGTGAAGCAACTCGACTACAATAATTCAAGCATTGACTTCAGTGAGCAGGCAAAGTAAAACATGCCAGAGATATTAAGAGTAATAGTCGACCAACAAAAACTAGACCAACAGCTACATGCAGATGAACAACAAAGGATCAAAACTTAATGCATATGAAACCAAGAACGCTAGCATGAAGTACAACAGACTCAAGTCTACAATTCAAAGTCATAATACATAGTGAAGTCGAAATCATGTGGAAGCATACAGAAGTCAACAAGGAAATTTAATGAAGACAGTAATTGAAGCCGAAAATAATGCAGAGTCGTGGAGTGGTATACACGAAATCAGGTATGTATAAAAATGGAAATTGCCGAAAATAGGAAAGTCAAAAAATCAAACCAGGAAAGTTTCTGCCGTATGACTCAAGGAAAATCGAACGTTTCGGAATAGAAACCGTGTGCATCAAGTCATCAAATCACGAAATAGGAAAGTATGGAATCCATATAAATTCGAACCCAAAATCATCATCGGCTGTGTGCAAAAAGAACAATCGAATTCAAGCAATCAACCAAGAAAGCAACAAATAACATACCAGAATTTGCAAATCAGATTCGATCGTTTCGAAGAAACCAAGCCCTAATTTCACAAAACGATCAACAGAGGAGCAGCTGCGAACGAAGCGCAAGCAAAGCAACCAGAGAATCGATCATCAGAGAAGCAACGAGCAAGGCAACACGGAAACCACTGTATCGATCAAAAGGCGAAGCTTCAAAATCCTAATTTTAGAAGTAAGGAATAAAAGAGTCGAAGCCCTAATTTCAGAATGAAGAGAGAGGCCGCAATTTTTCAAAAGCAAGAAGAAAAAGGAACGGGCAGAAGAAATTGGGCCGGCCTTGGTTTTTGATATACAAAGGGGCTTTGCTTTATTTTTCAAATAGGGTTTATTTTTATTTAAAGGGGGTTTTTGTTTATTAGTTTTATTTTTTATTCGTTCTTTTTGAATCAAGTCTTGGTAAATCACCACCTAGGTTGTAGGTAGTGTCGGATTGTCTAGTTAGAATTAGTTCAGTGAGCAGGGTGTGCGAGTTTGCAAAACTCTATAGGCGGTAGCAGGGTGTGCGAGTCTGTTAGAGTGTTTGTAAGCGGGAGACTGTTTAATTCTAATAGAAATCTAGGAATGCACCAGTAGGCAGGGGTTGCCGAAGCTGGGTAAATTTTGTGTGTGATTTACTTTTCAGCTTACTTATTTCTCTGCAGTTTGTTTTTGCGTTTAACTCGAGAAAATTTGCTATAACCCTATTCATCCCCCTCTAGGGTTAATCTAGATCCTGCAAGTGGTATCAGAGCAAGATATTTTCTCTTTAACTCTAGAGTCATGAATCCACTAAATAATTCTTTTACTGAGGGGCAATCTATTGTTAAGCCACCCATGTTTAATGGGAATGATTATGCTTATTGGAAAGTTAGGATGGGTATTTATCTTAGTTTTGTTGATTATGATGTTTGGGACATTATTGAAACTGGCTATAAATCTCCCACTATAACTGTCGGTGATACTGAGATTCCTAAACCTAAGGATAGGTGGGATGCTAACGATAAGAAATTAAAAACTACAAATGCTAAAGCCATGAATGCTTTGATTTGTGCTCTTGATAAGTCTGAATTTAATAGAATTTCTCATTGTAAAACTGCACAGGAAATTTGGCATACCTTGGAGGTGACACATGAAGGAACTTCTCAAGTCAAGGAGTCTCGTCTAGCCCTATTCAGCAATGAATACGAGAACTTTGTGATGGACAAAAGCGAGAGCATAAAAGACATGTTTGGATGCTTTTCAACTTTGGTGTACAACGCTAGAGCACTTGGGAAGGTATTCACTGAGGTAGAGCTTGTGAGGAAGGTGCTACGAGTCTTACCGATGAGCTTTGAGGAAAAAGTCACGGCAATACAAGAATCGAAAGATCTGAGTAAACTAAGCATGGAGGAGTTGATCGACAACTTGATGACATATGAGCTAGAGCTAAAAGCAAAGGAGGAACGCAACAACTCCGAATCAAAGAAGAAGACGATTGCCTTAAAGAGCAAAGAAGAGAGCGATGAAGAAGAAGAAGATCCAATTGAAGAGCTTGCAATGGCTGTCAATAATCTTAGAAAATGGTCAAGATTCAAGCCACGCAAGAAGAAAACAAATGGTAATAGGTCAAAAGATTCTGACAATTCCGATAATGAATCGACGTGCTTTAACTGCAACAAGCCTGGCCACTTCAAACAACAATGCCCACTTCTCAAAAACAACAAAGGAAAGAAAAAGAAGAAGAAGGACCTTACAGCGACTTGGGCTGATGAAGAAGGAGAGGAAGTTTCGGATAATAGCTCAAATGAGACTAACTTGTGTCTTGTGGCAAAATCATATTCGGAAGCAAGCTTAGAGGAATCTAGTGAGGGATGTGACTATTCTTATAAAGAACTTGTTTTTATGTGTCTTGATCTTACTAAAGAAGTTGATACTCTTGATTCTAAAATTGAAAAACTGAAATCTGATAGGAGAGAACTTGCTCGTGAAAATTTTAGGTTAGAAACTGAAGTTGAAAATATTCAAAATCTAGACTGTAAAAAATGTAAAATTTTGGATTCAAAATTATCAAGACTTAAGAATAACTTTGAGAATCTTGAAAAAGAAAACTTGAGTCTTAAGGAAACCATTGACACTAGGAAAAAGGATTTTATAAATAGACGCACCTCACTTGTCACTGAAAACACAACACTAAAAACCAAAGTTCAAAATCTTGAGAAATCTCTGAATAACTTTTCAAGAGGAGAAAAATCATTCAACATGTTATTCGGAAATCAAATTTTTGCTAACAACAGAAAAGAACTAGGTTTTGGGAAAACACAAATTGATGGTAATGCAAAAGGTAAGAGTGTCTTTGATAGATGTGAAATAATTGGACATCGTGTTGAAAATTGTAGTCATAGGAACAAGAACACAAAATTTATACAAGTTTGGGTTCCTAAGAATTCTACAAACAAATTTCATGTCTATTGGAACAAGAATGAAATGACAAAACAAGTTTGGGTTCCAAAGGGTTTGTTTATTCACAATGCTTCAGCCACTAACAATCATGGACCTATAAAAACAAATAGGTCACAAAAATCTTTCATCATGTAGGTGTGGTGGCGGGCTAAGGAACAACAACAGTGTTTGCTGGATTTTGGCTGTTCCAGAAACACAACGGGCAACAAAGCAAAGTTCCTTAGCCTAGTACAAAGGTGACAGAATCACAATGGGCAACCATGAAAAATTATCATAAAGGTAAAATGGGTGAAGGTATATTAAATGTGATAATCTGCACCGTATTCTGAATGAAATCAGCCAATATTGAGATGTTGTAAAGATGATGTTTTTTGATTCTGACTTGTTCAACATAGTTGGCCAAATACATTTATGCCAAAAACACTATTCTTTGAATTACTTCGTACATGTACGTTTGGATTAAACATAGTGTTTTCTTGGATGATAATACATTTGGTTATAATTCGGCTAACTCTATATTCACAGTTCTGATTATTTACACGACTTCATTCAAATTTAAAATGCTGTTAAAAATTGAGTTTGAGTTTTATGCACACTTCATGGTCTGGTTTATCAATTTTAGTAAGTGATATTCTGAAGTGAAAGAGAAATTCAGATGCAGATCATACTGGT
The DNA here is from genome assembly GCA_030765085.1 of Allium cepa. Classification (NCBI taxonomy): domain Eukaryota; kingdom Viridiplantae; phylum Streptophyta; class Magnoliopsida; order Asparagales; family Amaryllidaceae; genus Allium; species Allium cepa. The sequence goes on from CM060930.1 coordinate 179,620,116, forward strand.
AATCTAGTTGACAGAAAACTTACTAGTTGAACGTGGTGAGACATTTAGTAACTGCATCGTTTTTCAAAGAAAAAATCTGCATATTTTTCATTACAAATAATTTTCAAATAGCAGATATTTTTTTCTCATATAACCCCTTCAAGAAAATCATTTTTGACCATATTTTCAGATTAGTCATTTTTATTTGATTTTAAATGACAAATTTTGACTAATCCGACTCCCTACTAATTATCAAAAAGATAAATAGTGATTGAAAAGGTGATAAGTGTTGATATTTAACATACATTACTCAAGACAGTATATTTAGAAAATTTCTTTAGGAACTCAAACAAGAGTTATAAAACTTTTTGTTGGGTAAAGATTACATGACCATTTCTATATCTATCATATTTCTATCGACCATTGTTTATTAAATCTTAAATATAGTTTGTCGATATATGGTACTATAATCGGGGATCATTTGTTTTTCATTTCACATTTTTTTGTAAAAATAAATAAATATCCAAAGTATTCACTCTCATTTAAAAGTCCTCACGGTTATGCATGGGTGAATTACTTGGATTTTTGATTATGTGCTTCCATGCTCATTTAAAAGTCCTTACAGTTATGCATGTATGGAACGCATATCAAAATTAATTGATTAAATAGACAAGTTGATTCTAATCCCATTTAAAAGTCCTCACGGTCATGCGTGGTTAGAAGATACTTGATTTCATTTAAAAAAAATTAAATTGGAATACTACTAATCTCATTTAAAAGTCCTAACGGTTATGCATGATTAGTAGATATTCAAATTCCTGATATAAATGTACCACAAGTTGATACAATTGTATGATTTTATATTAGAACATCATTTCCATTCTTTCTAAAAGTGGAATATGCGCCTAACAAGGGTAGTTATGATTTTTGTTTGATTTTTATTGAAGTTTAATATTTATATTCAATTTGAGTTTAATGTTGGATTAATATTGATCATTTTATCTCTATTTTCTCAAACACTATTATTCTTTTGCTGATAACAAAAGGGGGAGAGAAAAGTTAAGATTTTGTCAAATAGAATCAAGCAAAGGTCAAATAATTTTCCATTTGCATCTAGGCTTATTTATATATTTCTATTTATATGCATATATGTAGGGGGAGCATCGTGTAGAGGGGAAGCATTTAAATAGGGGGAGCAATTAAAGTATATCATTGATCAAATACATTTAACACAATCAAAATCTTAAATATATGTTTGTTATCATCAAAAAGGGGAGATTGTTGAATATGCGCTTATATGATTTTTGTTTGATGATAATAAACATATAAACATTCGTTTAAATGTATTTGTTAATGTACTATTTTATTTTTCATAGATTAAATAAATATTTGCTGAATAAAATTAAATACATAGAATTTGAATTCAAACATAAATTTTATTCAAACAAATATTTATTACATTTTTGAATTGTACAAATTCAAGCTCTCACTATATATATACAATTTTAATTGTAATTACATTCCAATTCAATTTACATAAATGCCTCACTACATATCACTCACACTCGTAGTTTATCTTCAATTTCATTCCAGTTATAATCCAGCATCTGAGAAATCTGCAAAAATATTCACTAACGCAGTAAAATTGAAAAAGAAATATTTTTGCAATATAAAATGAAATATGATTTTTGAAAATATGATTTGCCTCAGTTATTTGGGTTGTTCGTCATCATTCACATTTGAATTCATCATACACGAACAATGTGACATGCACAGTGTATCACTGTACATGCCATAATGCCATGCACATCGATATACACTTGATAATGCTAAAGGGACAGGTGAGCACAGGTCAAACTCAAATAAAAAACCGGGTTCAACTCACGTGTAATATATTCAAAATCACGACACGAGCACAAGGTCAAACCCAAGTTTTGAAACTGGGTTCAACACAAGTTACAATAAAACTGAAGCATGGCAGATCATAAATGAAGCAGCTCAAGCAGCAATGGAAAAGCATTGAACCAGACCACGTTGTGAACACAGTAGTGTACATGAATACTGCAACAATGCAATCTACAAATGCAACGACCAGACACTTCATTGAGCTACAAACAGTGATGCAAGTATTGAAATCAGACTCAATGGAAATCCAGTGCCAACATGAACAGAGACCAGTAGTGAATTCAACAAACCAATACACATGAAGACTGAACAACACTGTGCACATTGATACATGATCAACACAGTGCATGTATGAAGTGCGTCAGTATGCAAAGAGCTCGAGGCAATATGAGTGCAGACATACACATATATACATACATGAATGTATGTATACAAATGATCAGAACTTCAACCAGACAGTACAGTGAAAAAGTAAAGATTACAAGATGAACCAGATCAGTATACATGAATGAGGCTCAGTGGTGAAACAACAACCTTGGCAAACAACAACAGCAGACAACAAGACTGAAGCAACTCAAAGACCAAGTTGAAGTCGCACTGTTCTTAACAGTTCTAAGTAACCAAGATCAAAATGATAAACAACCCGAAGTCTACAACAATATCAAGTATCATGATACAAAATCAAGACGAGTTAACAAACCAGAATGGATGTAAACAATAATGAAGATTACAGCAAAATCCAGTCCAAACATGAAACAAAACTCAACAAGGCATAGCAATGGAAACAGTGGGGCCGAGAACTGATACAATAAAATCATGGAATGGCAGTATCAATGTCAGGCGCACATGAAGTACACAAGTGCAACAAGCAGCAGTGTGCAAGTGACAAATGCACATGTCAACAGCACATGAAGGCAACATAAAGCATGTCGAGCTCAATACAACCCAGTATGCAAAATGGAGAGTATGCTAAAAAAAAATCTGGTTCAAACCAGTTGCAACATGAATGTCTCAAGCAATGAACAACAGAATTCATCCAGATGACAAAGTGCTCAATGCAAGTGCAGACCACAAAGGCAATGCACCGGTGAAACAACTCAGCCCAATGAACCAGTGACAACAAACTCAAGCAAGCGCAGTGTACATGATCAGACACAGGACAACAAGGCTCAAACTAAAGTATAGTGAAGCAACTCGACTACAATAATTCAAGCATTGACTTCAGTGAGCAGGCAAGGTAAAACATGCCAGAGATATTAAGAGTAATAGTCGACCAATAGAAACTAGACCAACAGCTACATGCAGATGAACAGCAAAGGATCAAAACTCAATGCATATGAAACCAAGAACGCTAGCATGAAGTACAACAGACTCAAGTCTACAATTCAAAGTCATAATACATAGTGAATTCGAAATCATGTGGAAGCATACAGAAGTTAACAAGGAAATTCAATGAAGACAGTAATTGAAGCCGAAAATAATGCAGAGTCGTGGAGTGGTATACACGAAATCAGGTATGTATAAAAATGGAAATTGCCGAAAATAGGAAAGTTAAACAAATCAAACCAGGAAAGTTTCTGTCGTATGACTCAAGGAAAATCGAACGTTTCGGAATAAAAACCGTGTGCATCAAGTCATCAAATCATGAAATAGGAAAGTATGAAATCCATATAAATTCGAACCCAAAATCATCATCGGCTGTGTGCAAAAAGAACAATCAAATTCAAGCAATCAATCCAGAAAGCAACAAATAACATACCAGAATTTGCAAATCAGATTCGATCATTTCGAAGCAACCAAGCCCTAATTTCACAAAACGATCAACGGAGGGGCAGCTGCGAGCGAAGCGCAAGCAAAGCAACCAGAGAATCGATCATCAGAGAAGCAGCGAGCAAGGCAACACGCAAACCACTGTATCGATCAAAAGGCAAAGCTTCAAAAGCCTAATTTTGGAAGCAAGGAATAAAAGAGCCGAAGCCCTAATTTTAGAAAGAAGAGAGAGGCCGCAATTTTTCAAAAACAAGAAGAAAAAGGAACCGGCAGAAGAAATTGGGCCGGCCTTGGTTTTTGATATACAAAGGGGCTTTCCTTTATTTTTCAAATAGGGTTTATTTTTATTTAAATGGGGTTTTTGTTTATTAGTTTTATTTTTTATTTGTTCTTTTTGAATCAAGTCTTGGTAAATCACCACCTAGCTTGTAGGTACTGTTAGATTGTCTAGTTAGAATTAGTTCAGTGAGTAGGGTGTGCGAGTTTGCAAAACTCTATAGGCGGTAGCAGGATGTGCGAGTCTGTTAGAGTATTTGTAAGTGGGAGACTGTTTAATTCTAATAGAAATCTGGAAATGCAGCAGTAGGCAGGGGTTGCCGAAGCTGGGTAAATTTTGTGTGTGATTTACTTTTCAGCATACTTATTTCTCTGTAGTTTGTTTTTGCGTTTAACTCGAGAAAATTTGCTATAACCCTATTCACCCCCTCTAGGGTTAATCTAGATCCTACACTTTTTGGAGAAGATTTGTACTATGTATTTATTTTATTCTAGCTTTAGATTTTTCTGTGTACTAGCTTATTATGAGGGACATTATATACTCTAGTATTTGAGACTATGAGTTTTTATGAGACATCTTGGGTTTTGAGACACATATGTGTATTTGGTATTTGACTTATTAAACAATTACAAACTCTTGTTTCAAAATGAGTTATTATCTTAGTTTCCATCATTTTTACTTATTTTTGGTCTTGTGAACCTTGGTCTCTATTAGTTTCAGTTATACCTATAACGCACCATGCCTTTTAATATGTCCTTTGGGTATATTAAGGGATGTGGGGGTGTTTCACTTGGTATTAGAGCCTAAGGTTGCAGGATTCCTAAAAATTTATTTTAAAAGTAAAAGTATTTTCCCAAATAACTTCTTTTAAAAAGTATTTTCAGGAAAGAACTCTTAGAAATAGTTTTTTAGTGTAAAAGAGTTTTTATGAAAATCCCCTCCAAGTCCAGTGCGATCTTCTTTCGAGCCTAAATTCTCTTTTCTTGCATTGAATGGCTGACTGGTTTCGTAAAGCTACCGTACCAGAGGTGCAAGGGTAAGTGCCCAATACAACACCAGTAGGCGAAAATCCCTTTAACCTACCCATATCAGCCCCCTTTTCTAAGCTATGCGAGGACTTCCCTAGTATATGAGGTAGAACATTTTCTGGCATGGAGGATTCTGAGGAGATGCAAGTTAGTTTTGAGATTATGGAGCAAAGGTTTAGGCGGTTAGGTTTGGAGGACCGACAGAGTGTTTAGCCTACATCTTGGCAGCAGAAGAGGGAGTTTGAGAAGGTTCCTACAAGCTCTAAGAAGCATTGGAAGGATAAGGACATGCGGAAAGAGGAAAGAGGAAAGACCTCGGAAGTGAATCAAGAAAAGTGGGAACTGTAAGCGTTGTAGAATGATAGGTCATTACACAAAAGACTGTAAGAAGGCAGGAATGAAGGGGAGATGTTTCAATTGTGGGCAGCTTGGTCACTTTAGTAGGATTTGTCCTTAGAAAACGGGTCAAGCAAAAATGTACCTGCAGCACCGATTCAGACTTTGGGTACAACACCTTCCAACAGCAGACCAAATCAAGGTAGGAAAATTTGATTTCTATTTATGATTTTCCCATTTGGACTCTTTTCGATTTTGGAGCATCACACTCTTTTATCTCTAGTTCTCTTGTGGATTGTTTGCATCTAGACATTTCTTTAGTAGTAGACCCCATCTTTGTTTCAAACCCCATTGGAGGATCGGCACTCTTCTCTATGGTTTGTAGGGGTTTGAAATTTTTTATCCTAGACGTAAAATTTGACTGTGATGCCTATATTTTCTCGGGGTATGGGATGATTTCTGGAATGGATTGGATATCCACATATGGAGCTATATTAGATTGCGAGAGGAGAGTCGTTAGACTAGAGACAGGCACCAGTAGGACTCTCGAGATTTCTTGTGACCTACAAGAGTCAGTTATGTTGAGCTTCCTTTATTCCCTCCATAATCGTTATAGTTAGATTTGATTCCTGTCGTCAGAGATTTTCCAGACATCTTTGAGGAGGTTGAGGGAATACCCCTTTAAGAGAGAGATTTAATTTAGGATTTATTTTGCTAGCCAGTAGCATTACCCGTAAGGAATATGGCGCCTAGGGAAATGAAGGGATTGAGCAAGCAGATCCACGAGCTTGGGAGAAAGGCTTCATAAGAAGAAACATATCGAATAGGGAGCGCCATTCATCTTTGCTACCAACGCAGGTGGTTCTCTTCGACTTTGCATTGATTATAGAGAATTGAGTAAGCTCACAAAGAAGAACCATTATCCACTCTCCAGGATAGATGATCTTTTTGACCAGTTAGTTAGCTCTTTAGTATTTTCCTAGCTTGATTTAGCCATGGGATTCCACCAGCTTAGAGTCGCTGATGGCAGCATAGATAAGACTGCATTTAGGGCACCCGACGGATTCTTTGAGTGGTTGGTTATGTCTTTTGGGCTAACCAATGTCCCAGCTTATTCTATAGATTTGACGAGCCTTGATTTTAGAGATGTCCTAAAATAAGGTTTGTGGTGGTATTCATGGTCGACATTTTGGTGTTTTCCAAGAAGTATGGGAGAGCATGTTATTCGTCTAAAGGAGGTTCCTTGTATGCTTCGTATTCGTCAGTTAAGTGCAAAGTTCTTGAAGTATCACTTTGGGCATAAGGAAGCGTGTTTCTTGGGGCATAGTGAATATCTACACATAGAATAAGTTTGATAAACGGTTTTACACATTTAGGATCAGACTATGGAAATCCAAAGAGAGGTAGATAAGGATTGGAGATGTGCATTAGAAAAGGAGAAAAACCACGTGTAGATAGTTACAGAAATTATAATTGTTCCATGTAAGTGGATTTAACGGTAATACCTTAGAATAAATCCAATAGAAGACTTTAATAAGGAAATGGGATTTCCAAGATTTAAGAAAAGTACTCCTAGGTTAGTAAGGACAAAATCCACTTTAGGCCAAGCACAATAAAATGAAAATTTTGAAATTTAAAAAGTGGAAAAAATGTAATTGTTAGAATTGAAAATTTTCATTGTTAACATTTTATTTTAGAAAATAAATATGGAGTTTTTGAAGAATGTATGAAATTTAAGTTGTTTTTCATACAACTAAAAATTAGAATTCTTTTCGAAGAATTATGGAGTATATACATTACTCACTAGTTTCATTCTAAATAAATAAAGATTTTAAACATAAAAACCTAGAATGTATCAAGTATCAAAAATGTAGATTACAACTTTTATTGCTGTAATACATGTTTTTGGGAAAAATAAGTGGAGCATAGACTATAACGCTATTATTATAGTCAGCGACCCCCAAAAGAAATATTTTTACATAGCTATATGAGATTTATTGGTATTTGTTTAATTGAATCCATACACTATTATATCTGGGTTGTAGTAACAATGTTTTACACAACATCCATTTTAACCCAAATAAAAATGTACTTTAAAGGATAATTTCTATAGAAACAAAATGGTTTGTAAAGTACACTTATTATTTTTAACAAGTATAAGGAAGTGTTCTTGCAGTTATGGAAATATTAAAATAGTTTTGAAGATGAGTTTTTCTTAAAGGAAAATGTGTAAGTTGGATATTAGAAATATTTATCATGGAAGAATATAAATTAAACATACTTTAATCTATTGGAATGAAAAGAGTAATGGTATAATTTTCTATGAAACTAATTAAAAAATTCCTTCATCCAGTAACTGAGTTAGCCTGTTTTCTATGTGTTTTGCATTCTTTAGCTCAATCCGGTCCTTCCATTCTTACATCTGATGGCCCCTATTCAGCCTATGACATGGTTGCATCCTATTTAATCCCCAAATCCAACGATCCAAGATCCACTTCTACCCCTATAAATACAACCCTAGGCCTAACACTTTTTCTCATTCTAAGATTTTCTCCAATAGGGTTCACCTATTCAGGAAGGACCCTACGCTGAATAATTTTCCAAGGAGGAAATCGTTTTAAATAAAAATATTTAACAACTCCAAGTGGATCCGTGAAGGACCAAAGGGAAGAGCTAAGTACCAGAGGTGAGTTATTGTAATTATTTTAAATTTCTTTAAGTAATTTAAAATAATCGGGTTTCAAATAGTTGTTGTTTAACTATGATTTTTGGAGTAACCTTTTTAGTAATTTATTTATAGTTTTTAGAATTATTTTCAGTCTATCTCTTTTAGCTATTATTTTAGTTTATTTGAGTTAATTATAGCTTTTTCATTTATTTACAATTTATTTGCAGTATTTTAATTTATTTACTATTATTTATGCATTATTTACATCTTCTTCCTATGCCTTGGATTTTCTTCTATTTTTAGTTTTCTTTTATTTCTTCTCCTTCGCGTATGGATTAGAATAGAATTAACGCAAAGTTGGATTAAATTATAAGAATTCTGAAATAGCGAAAGATAAGATTTAAATTTTAAAGACTGTGATAAAATGGAATTAAGATTGAAATTATACCTAATTATGATATTAATTAGACTGAATTAAAGATATTGGCCTACTTATAATTATAAGATGTAAATTGTAAGATCTAAAATAAAAATCGAACTAGGACTGTAATTATGCCTAATTATGATATTAATTGGGGTGAATTAAGAAGATTGGCTAGTTATAACTTAGAATTATAACTAAAAAGAATAAAAGAAGAAAGAAGCTTATTTTCACACTTAGACCTTGGGTTAAGTAATAAGCATGATTACAATGTAAGTTATAAATTGATAAACGATGAAAACTATGGTAAACTATGGAAACTATGACGCTTATTTTAAGACTTTGGATAAATTAATAAGCAATAATAGTAATTGATGAAAAAAAGGCTTATTTAAATAATTTATCTAAGTTAATAAGCAAAGATAAGAGTGGGACTTGTACCAAATAGCATTCCCCTGTTATTTTCTACGAGTACGGTGTTTCACATAAACCTGAAGTGAGAAGAGGGGAACGCTTATGCTAGTGGTGGTAGTAATTGGTCAATATAGAGATGTTGAAATCATGTGGGATTTGGACAAGGAAGCTATTAGATATTATTTGGATGATGGGCTAGTACCGCAGCATTCCCCTATATTTTCTATGGACACGGTGTTTCACATAATCCCGAAAGTGAGACGAGGGGCACGCTTATGCCCAATCGAGGTAATAATACGACCCAATAGGTGGAGCAATAGGTAGCATTGGCATGGTGGCAATTACGCATGTGATTTCCATTTCGGTGCTCATTAATCGTTATTAGTTCCAAGCGCTTAGTATGTGTGTCTTTTGTAGACACTATTACCTTCTATGTAGGGAGCTATATATCGTCTAGTACACAGTGGGTGTTTTTTGTAAGGTCTATGGAGTAGCAGGCCAATCATAGGGTAGAATTAGGATTTCAACCTACTTATAGGATTATGAATCCAGCCTAATCAAGCAACTATGAAAGATAAGTGCAAACATCAAAGTTGAATATCAATCGTAATAGTTTAACCGTATTTTCCAGTTTATCTCTTTTCTATTTCCTACGTTTCCTTTTATATGCTAGAACCGTTGTAAAGTCTATTACTTCTACTTCGCTTAAAGATTCTAGCAGTTACTATCATTCACCAGACTCTTAGTCCAACCCACTCCTCCATTTTCCCTTTTTTACCACTATAGGCAATCAAGGGAGAGCGTAGTAAGTTGAAGTTGCTCAGAGGCTTCTTGGAGAAGATTTCTACCATGTATTTCTTTTATTCCAGCTTTAGCTTTTTCTATGTACTTGCTTATTATGAGGGATATTATGTACTCTGATTTTTGAGACTATGATTTTTTATGAGACATCTTAGGTTTTGAGACATATATATGTATTTGGTATTTGACTTATTCGACTTATGAAACAATTATGAAGTCTTGTTTTAAAATAAGTTATTATCTTAGTTTCCACTGTTTTTACTTAATTTTGTCTTGTGAATCTTAGTCTCTATTAGTTTCAGTTATACCTACAATGCACCACGCCTTTTATTGTGTCCTTTTGGGTATATTAAGGGGTATGGGGTGTTTCAAAGTAGAATCTCACATTGTGACGAGTAACATAATATACAATAGATCTTTATAAAAGGGAAAACTCTAATATCCATACATCAATCACCGTTAACTAACAAATTATCAGTTTGGATAGTTATAACAACTTGACCTCACAATTGCTGATAAATACAACTAATAAAGGTAGCGAAAAATAAAATATACGTGACTATGTCTTGGAGGCATCCATCTCATTTCTTGAAGGTCCAAATAAGTCCAACATAATAAGAATAATAATGTCTAGGGTTTAAAATAAATACTGAATTATAGCTGAAATCGTTACATTAATTAAATTCCAACATAATACGTATACAACTAAGTCAGAAAGGTGCTTATTGGAAAATGGATTCCATATAATGACAAGACTAATAGGGTAGGGCTTGCTATAGTACACCTCTAGAAAATTATACCAAGGGCCTCACATGGACCCCCGACGAATCAGGACCGCCTTACCCCTTACTGGATAGTACCAAACCAGTTGCCGGCCAATAACCATTCTAAGTCACTCGCATACATTATCCATCAAAAAATATCAATCTACATTGAGTGATGACCAATACCCTAATGGGTGTGGCCCACATAACGCTGAAGCATACCCCTAATTTAGTCATTCCCAGTTGTGAGCCTTGAGGCTACGTTTTAACTTTTTAGCAAATCCCACTTGGAATGTTAACACTGCCTACCAAGAAACAATGCAATGTCAGCATGTATCCATACAAGTAGTTCTAGGACTGAACAAACCGAAGACACAACTTCTACTATAGCCTTAGGATTAATGGCAAGTAGTCCTTGCTATTCAAAGAACTCTGTCTTCACTTATCTTAAATAATATTCCAATTCAAATCCTTATGTCGGTTTGAAGTGGTTTGAGAATAGTATATCCAATCCTGGTCTCTCCGAACTGACAGCGATAGTTTTTAAAATTGACCAACATTTGATAATCTGTTATTTAATTATCAAATAAACAAAATGTTCAAATAGAGAATTAACTAAGCATGGTTAAGCACAAAGCAACCACTAAGCCTGTTTAAGTAATCTTTTTATTATTCAAAACTTCCTTGTAAATCCTTATATTAAAATACTTTTACAAAGATATATACACAAAACAACCTCCACTCTATTTAATGCTTGAAAAATATTGATATACTTATCTCAACTGTATAAGTATACTCATAAAACATTTCACTTTCAAAACTTAGAAAACTTTCCATACATTATATCAATAGTACAATTATATTCATAAAACACTACATCCCCAATACTTAGAAAATGTACCCATATAGTTATCTCAATGGTATAAGTATATTCATAAATCTTAAGAAAGATTTCATTTTCCAAACCACACTCATTCGGGTTAAAACCATTATCATTTAAAAACATTGATAACAATAAACCCAAAACACTTTACTTTTGGCATAAGTAAACGAATTATATGCAAATTAGATCAATTATACCTACCCCCACTTTCTAATTTCAAACTGTACTATCTCTTGATCAACAATGAAATCAGACAAGTCGGAGAACTATCGTTGCCTCGATATACATTCTTAATTCTCAAAATAGAGATGAGTTTCCACACCTCAGAATTTGGTGTTAAGTATGGAAAGGATATTTTCCATACCTCCGTATTTTAACAACTATTTATAGAAAACATATCGTTTTCTTTTATAAAATTTCTTTTTATAAAAAAAGGCCTTAATAGACTCCTTATATTTACAAAACCCCTTTTATAAAATATTATAATAATTATAAAATTCCCTTTATAACTATCTAAACATAATCATAAACCTTTTCTTTATAAATCTCCAAGTTTATTTAATGAACTCCACTATAAACATCCTTTATGCTTTTTATAAAACTCTTTTATAAAACTTCTTTTGTAAAAGGTTGTTTTTAAAAAAACTCAATCCATAAATTCCCAAATTTATTTGCAAACCTTTTTATAAAACCCAAAACTCATTTATAAAACTCTTTTTATCAATTTCTAAATATAATTACTAATCCCTTTTACAAAAAAAAAATCCGAGAATAAAAAAAACTCGTATATCTTTCATAACAAGATAATTCCATATATTACGAAATAACAATATTTTCCTTTTTATAAAATACCATTTATAAACCTATTCTTTTATTTAAAAAACACCACTTATAGATCTATTCTTTTATCCAATAATTCATATAAAGTGTCCCTTATATATTTGTTCCAAAATATATCCGTCTCCTTTTAAAATAGAATTACTTTATTATAAACAAATAAATTCTCCTTTATTTTCATTTAAAAATAAACAGTCGTTTTTATAATAACTTTTCTATAAAAATAAATATCTCTTGAAAGAATTTTAGAACATTTACACACACATGCACATATATATTAGAAAGAATAATAAAAGAGTTGAAGTAAAACAAAGAACTACAAAAATTGTTTTGAATATGACATCACGGAAATTCCAAACGAATTAGATTTAAACTCATTTGTCCAAATCAAAACCATTTACAAATCAAAACAACAATTAATAGTATTTCAAAATACTATACCGAGGCCAATAGCTACCGCATCACTTAATTAATGCGATTACTATCTTTTTCACTAAAATGGTTCAACTTTAACGTATATCAGTTTCACATTAAATATGGCCAAACTATCAAATTTCAACCTTTTTAACCATCTATATAATGGGTACATAACTGAAATAAAATCAATAGGTATATAACTAGAACTAAAAATCACAACGACGAGAAATTAGGACATCTCTATAAAATTCCTTGTGTTTCATTTTAAAGGTCATTCACTTTTCAAAAGCAAATATTCAACAAAACCAATAATTCATTTAAGCAAAAAAGCAATTATTTTTATCTACTATATATCATACTGATTATCCAAAAAGGCGAGTTTACCTCATCGAAATTTCAGTTGACGTCGAAGAATTTCGGTTTGACGGCGTTCGATTTTAGCCTAAAATTCCACTTGCTTCGAATTTAACAAACCCAGTTCTAGTGCATAAATTGTGCTATTATGAGCGCAACGCAAAAAATCTCGGTTCGATTGGACGCCATATGAAGAACTTATGCATTTTATTAGATTTTGATTTTAAATAATGCAATTAACTTGCTAATTACAATTTTAAACCTTAATTACCCTCTTTAACTTATTTTCTCCTAAAACATTAATTAACCTAGCCTACACATGAAAACATAGAGCTCACTTTGTATACGCATGCTCCCATTCATCCTATACTCGACGATTGGTCACACCGCTTGCTTCTTTGAATTCCTCTTCGGGAAAGCTTCGCAAGCCACCTGCTCACAAGACACTCGATCACCGCTACCAAAACACGCTACGTGCCCTAACTTCCATGCCTAAGTGTTGCTATCTTTTGCAATGAACCGCACACGACGAAATTTGGCCATGAGTTGCTCTTTGACAAGAGAAGCCCAATGAAACGAACACAATAGCCTCATGTCACCTGGATCATACGAATTTCCAAATCCTAGATTCAAACTTCACGTCCAAAACTATTTCTCCTCCTAAAATTCCATCACACATAAGAAACAGCTACCATTTGTAGATCTAGTTCATACGAACCCAACAATCTAAAATTTATATTTTTTCGATAAATAAATCTGTTGTTTTGAATATTCGAAGGATGTTGACCTTTTATTTTCTTTTACTAGAGGCTTTGAAAAACGAGGAGAGAAAAAGGAATAAGGAACAGTAAGAGAGTTGATTATTCTAAGTGTAATGAAATGTTTATTCTGAAATTTCCAGCATCTCGTTACATATTATTTCGTTCGCGTACAAACCACTAATGACAAAACAAAAATATAATCCCACACAAAAATGCGACACGATCTCAAAACAGTAATAATATACATTGGTTATCTTATTATATTAAATTTCAAAAATACCATCTTTTGCAAAAAAATCATCAAACGAAAATTTAACTATTTTTCGATTTAAAAATTATGCAAAAAACAAACAAATAAAAATACGTCAATAAAAATAGACTTTTTATATTAAAAATTGATAGTCTTATTGTTTAATTAATTTGAATCAAATATGAATATTAGATAAGTTAAATACTCCTATTTGAAATGTTAAAAATTTCGGATCATTACATTCTTTCCCTTTAAATGAATTTCATTCCTGAAATTCGCAAAGAAGAAAAATGTCACCAAACTCTTAAGCTTTCATAATCAATTAGTTGAAACGTGTTATTAATTTTTTGAAGTCTCAAATGTTACATAAAATTTCGACAGCACCTCCTTTGCATGGCTCGATCGAAAAAAACTATAACTCACCACAACTGGCCAAAACCAATAGAAGAAAACGAAAGTCCAAAAGTAGCCTCCCATATCTGGGGAATAATATCATCAACAACAATATATACTTATGGTATATCTTATAGAGTGTATATGACATATAGTAAACACACCAGTTAAGCTATAAATATGTACCTATTTATCGGGCAACCAAACTCTACTCATGAAATGAAAAGCAAGAAGCTAGCCATTGTTTCCATGTACCTGTATCTCACTTACAAATGATATCCAACCATATAAATTGCATTTTATAATGTCAAAGCGTTCAATTAATTAGTTCCCGTATAATGTACATATGTCATCCATATGCAATACTTAATTCGATCACTAGCTCGATCATATAAATTTTACTTACAAACTAGTATCGCTTATTCAACTTCTCAAGCACGGACTTTGATTCGGTTCCTTGATTGGAAACCTCCGTTCTCCTTGTATAGCCATAAAATATGATAGAAAACTTCAAAATCATATTAAAAACCATATCATGTGTTCGTTGATAAGAATCAAGTGAAAAATCCATATTCGGATCGATGTATATCACCTCGAAATTGTGTACTTAAATTTGATCATAATAATTTATGCACTTAAAATGATCTGCGTACAACTTACGTATTTATTCCATTTGTTTTATTAACTATACTAATTATTTTTTTATTCACATTTATTTTTACTTAGTATACTTCCGTTAATACTAATCATTTATGAACCATTTCATAAAACCATTACTTAAGTTTACAAACATATTATAAAACACAACTTATGTTTATCAACACTTTTAAAAACTTAAGTTTATATTCATATAACACTCACCTACCTTCCAAGAGTATATATATAAATTTCAAATTTGTTACACTTAACCAGGATGTTTAACAAATTAAAACTTATTTTAACTTGCTATCTCCTCAAATCTGTAAGTTACAAAAACTTATTCTCTTATATTTCCGAAAACACTTAGCTTCAGTTTTATATAAATTTGGAAGTTTTCAACCGTTTAAAATCATCGAAAATTCCATTTCATTTTAAAAAATAAAAAATCTAACCAACATATCATAATGAGATGCACAACCTAAACTACCCTAATGCATAGGATACATGAATCCATATAATGACTTAACAGATAACTTTAGAACTAAATACTCGGATTCTATTTCAACTTAATTTAAAGCAATGATAATATACATATCTCGTTTTGTATATCCAATCCTAGTATTTAAAAAAAATATTTTTTTTACCAAAAACGACACTGTAACCAATTACTATGGTAGCAATCCCCCACTTAGATACTCGAAAATGAACGCCGATGATGCTGCAATCATCACCGGAATTGTTTTGCAGCGATAGAAGTGAGTTTAGTGCTTCTATCTCTTTTAAAATCCTCTTTAACATATTTTTATCATAAATATTTTTAAATAGCAATATTATTATTTGCTCAAAGCTTTTGAAAAACAATTTCCAAAATACTCGGATTTAAGTTCTCAAATTCTCAGTTTAAATCCCTCTTGTTTAAAAAACATATGTATATAGAGTTGCTTATATAATTTCAATTCTTATATAAAATATTTTACATACATACATACATATATCTTTGTTTGGATTATAATAAATAACTTCTATTAAAATTAAATCTTAGCCCAACATTGCCACTGAATGCCTTATAGTCAAAACGTGAAACTTAATTAACAAGGAGTTCATATTTAATGTAATCAAATAATAAATGCTTATAGACTCTTTGAGTACAAACAATCAATCAACAACAATAGTCAATGCTCACAAACTAGCTGTGTAAAACTAGTCAAACAAAAATTGATGATAACATAATATTATCATTTCCTAACAACAAATGCATCATAAATAACTATATGAATTTAATAAAATTATTCATTTATATGTAAAACATATAATCTAGATAAAATTATTTATTTACCAAATTTCAAAACAATACCGTGTCAGTTTACCTTATTCAAGTGTTTAGAAACCCGTAGATACAGTTGTACCTTAAGTATCGACCAAAATTTAAACACCACTCAACTAATCAATCAAAAAAATGAAAAATTTTTTATAGCCCTAACAAATACGTGCTCATATATACGGACACTCAAACTCATTCTAGATTATTACTAATCCTATCTCTAATGAGTTTAACCTACCAAAGCTTAGGTGTTCGCTCAACCTGAGCTTTGATACCACATGTAATGATCTGACTTTTTGACCCTCAAAAGTTGACACTAATACATTAATGGTATTCAAATGCCAAGCATCTAAGTGCTGAAAAGATAGATTGTTGGAAAAAAGAAAAAAAAGACATAACAAAATCTCACATCATAATGAGTGACATATAATATAACCGATCTTTATAAAAGTAATATGTAACGACCTAGAATTACAGTCATTTGAATTTAAAATATTTAATTGATTTTAAATATTGAAAAGTTTTTAAGGTAAATAGGTTAGATTTCAAATATAAGGATTATCTAAATAATTGGAATTGTTTAAATAATTAAATCTTGAATTTAATATGAATAAAAATGACTTTGAAAGTTGTTTTAAATTCTATTTAAATAAGAATGAAGGCAATAAACTTTTGAATTTGAAATAAAAGTGAATAAACTAGTTTTAATAATAATTCATTTTAATTAACATGGAAAATAGCCATTCGAAACACTATCTTAGATTTGCACAAAACCAGTTCCATTAGATCCATAATTGTGAATTATTGTACACCGCTGAATTCATGACATTTAGACGTATTGTTTGGTCGTGCGAGCTTGAAATGCATGAAATTTAATTAAAGGAATTTAAATTAATATAATTTGATTTTGAAAAGCTAACTTCTGTATATGATGGAATTGAGTCCTGATAATAGTTCCATTATATTCAGAATAGGGGTATGACATATAGAATACCAAGTGACACGCCTTATTTGGAGTTTGAAATATTTCGGGAGTGAATAGTGTTGCAAAATATTCTATAAAAGGACTTGAGATAATTCATTTTGCAAAACCCTTTTTTCTATAAAGCAGTCGTCACTTTAAATTTTAATGGCCAAAATCACCCCTTCCTCCTCCCTTAATTCCTCATCAACCACTCAACAGAACGCCGCGGCGTGTGAAGGAAAGTCATAGAGCTCGATAAGCTCTATGCAACGACCCAAAATTTAATTGCTATTTAAATGAATATTTAATTATTATTTTAAATGATTAATAAGTGAATTTTTATTAACAAATAAAACTATTTTAAATAATAATTAATGATGAATTTGTTTATCAATATATATAGTTCATAGAGAAATAGAAAGTGTGATCCAAAATTATGTTCTGTAATATCGATTTTTCATTAGTTCAAAGTTATTCAAAATATCATAACAGTATTATAAACACACATGCACACAATATAAACCATTTTAGCATGATGTGCACATGTATATATGCATGTACCTATTAGCCCACTTAAACATATAAACATATAAGTTAAAATAAGATTTTATTTCATATAAATGTACACACACATATACATGTACATAATATATATACAAATGCACCTTTTTAACAGAAGTATACAAGAACATGACATAAATAGAGCAAGGAGGGGGAGGGTACATGTGTGGAAGGATTGAAAGGAGGGGAGAGGGTGGAGATGCATGCATGTATGTATGTATTTTATAGTAAGCACTTTTATATTTTTAATTAATTTCCTAAGCCTATATGTACCCCCTAACTTTCATTTTTATCATTTTACAATCTCTTTCTCTACTTTAAAATTATTAAAAGCTTGGATAAACACTTCCATGGCTTCTCTTCGTATTCTCTTATTTGAGAAAAAAGTCACTTCTTTGGCTAAAATCTCCTCTATAGTTTATAAAATCACTTCTACATCTTATACAACACCTCATCTTCCAAGTTGCAAGCCATAATTCCCAAAAGAATATAAGGGACGAGCCTAAACTACCCTTAGTCGAGGCAAAACATCACTAGGCCGAGCCCAAAGTACCCTTGACCAAGCCCATCTTGGTGTTCAAGCAACCAAAAGTTCAATTTTTGCAAGTTTCTAAATGTGTTTTCAAGTTTTGGCGAAAGTTCATCTTGAATTCAAAAAGTTTCGATGAGTAAAACTTTTGCTTTCAAAAAAGAAAAATACTTGATTTTAATGAACTATATGTTGTGAAAATATAGTGGTTGTTGTGTTGAATTACCATGTCGTTTTGATGGCATATGATCATAAGTTTGTATTTAAGCTTGGATTTTTGATTTGGCTGTTAAATAATATATTTGTATATGGATATGTGATTGGTTGGTTATGACATGATAGTAGCATGTTTATGAAACTAAAACCGTGTGCATGTGATGAATTTGATGTGAAGTTGGCACCTTGAAAAGTCGCAAAGGACTTGAGATCCGACTTGAAAAATAATTTTTTTTTCTTTTTTTGGATTTTGAAAATGTTTGCCAAGTTTTCAAAAATTTTCCGTTTGTGTTTTCAAATGTTATATCTAGAGTTAAAGTGAAGTTTTCACCTGGCGATTCCAGCGAACTGCGCTCATAGCGATAGTCGCTATGGATGCAGTTCGAAAAATTTCACGATTTCATGTTTTAAAGTGTTTTCTTTTAGATCGTTTTTGAAAAATCATTTCAAACAATTAAGTATGTCAAAAATTTAAGTTTTCTTTAAATTATTTAATTTATTATTAGGGTAATTATCATTTAATCAATTAATCAATTAGGTTAAGTAGTTAGAGTTAAAGAAAATTATTGCCAAGTTAATTAATTTTAATTAAGAATGTGTTAAATAATGATTAATTAAGTTAAAATAAATAAATTTTTATTAATCAAGTTTAATTAATTTATTTAATTAGAATTAGTTATTTAATTAATTATTATTTAATTAAGGGTTAATTATCCACTTAACTAGGGTTTAATTTCTCAAATGAATGTTATTTAAATTAAAGTTTAATTATGAATAATTTTAAATTAATTAAGGTTTAAAGTATGATTTTTGATTTGATTAAGATTTATTAAAGTTTAATTAAGTTTTATACTTATGATTTGGTTATGGTTTATTTATTTTAAAGTTCCTTTTTAAAACTCTATTGGTTATTTATTTTTAACCAACTTTCTTGTTTTAAGTAATTTGTTTCAAAAACCAAGGATCTCTTGTCTATGCTATTAAGTAGCCAAATAAATTAAAGTTGTTGTAATAAAACGTTGACATGTTTTATTAAAAGTAAGTCGACTTATACTTATCACAAATACCGCACTTTGGGAACGTGATGAATACAAAGGGGTTATTTTCGATAAGCGGGTCATGATAACCTAAGCATATGGAACATATATTCATATGTAAATATTTACACCCAAATAGTAGAATAGTCCATATTACCCGGCATTCTAGTCCAACTATATTGAACTAATTGCACGAGTTAGATCCGACTGCCATCAAGGTCGATTGTTCCATAATGATGATTGTAGGGCCTGGAAGTTAAGTACAAATGATTGTATAAAGTCAGAATAAAATGGATTTAGTGGATGTACAATGTAGAATGCTTAAAACATGGAATATGGCTCAATGAATGGAAGGGTTCGACATAGATTGTCACATTGGAAGGGAACGACATACTAAATCGAGAGGGGTCGGTAGGCTCTACCATAGAGGGGTCAGCATGCACTGGAGTCGAAGTCCATTCTTGCATACTACAATCATTATATTAAGGTTTGTAAGTCCAAAGCATATGAAATTTGTAGGGCAAGGTATATGGACCCTAGAGAACCTACCTTAGGGAACACACATCATAAGGATAAAGTTGGAGGGATCGGCAAGTATCCCGTGGAAGGGATCAGTAGAGAGCAGTGCACTAGTTATACTAAATCAAAGATAAAGAAATAACTTGAGTTCTAGTGGTTCAAATGTCATGAAAATTGGAGGCTAAACACATTTTAGCATGGAGAAGCCACCATAGGGATCGCTGCCCAATATCAATCAATGAAGGGATCAGTACCGTCCCTCCATACTAGGAATTGGGCCTAGCGATCCCTTTTATGGGCCTATGTGGATTAGAAGGTTCTTCAGCCGAAATTTCTGAGAGATTGGTGGTCGCCTTTACCTATAAATACTGGCTTAATGAGTCATTCTGAGGATCTTTACATTGCTATTACTTTAGACTCTATTACAATTAAGTGTTTGATATTCCCTACTACTGTAATCAGATTTATAAGTCATTAATAAAGGATAATCTTCAAAGTGGACGTAGGCATACAACACCGAACCACTATAAATCTCTATATCTCTGACTATTTCTTTTTTACTTGTTATTAGCTTAATCATTTCCTCAATTTAATTTAATTTTTCTTCACTTACTTCTCTACAAAAATCTATTCTTGGGTGTTTGTTAACAATTTAGTTGCAAATATTTTGGTGCTTTCACTGAGAAACTTGATTTTCGGCTTACTAGGATAACTTTGTTGCTATTGGATTGGATAAATCCCCTAAAGGAGGTCTGTAATTATCTTAAAGAAGTTTCTAATATTACACAGATTTGTAGAAATCTAAACAATGCTATTAAGAATGGTTAGACATAATAGATCTACTTCTTGGAACATGGAAGGAAATGAGAATACTAGCATTCAACAAGTAGGCCAAAGCAATCAACCAAAAAATGTGAATGTTGATCCAGTTGAAGTTTGAAATCCCACCGATTCTATTACAAAAGCTGAATTTCATAATTTAATGAGAGAGCTGATTGAGAGTCATCGACAACTAAATCAACAAATTAAGACTAATATCAACTTGAAGAACCAAATCAATCAACATCATTAGGGGAAACTAGAAGGGATCAAAATCCTTATTCGGCATCAGAGAGTTCTGGCTCATCGGATGGGTATCATAAGCATATGCATCGTAGAACAAATGAATATCACACAGAAACTTTGGGGCATCAATTGGCAGACCATCATGGTCCGCCAGGATCGATTAGTGCCGACCCCTCCATAGGGATCGGTAACAATCCCTCCATAAGAAAGGGGAATTAATCCATTCCTTATGGCAACTAAGCTAGAGCTGAATGGTTTGTATGGATGTTGTAGTTCAATTGAATCTTGGCCAAGCTCTTCCCCAGAATGACGATAAAATGAATTTACAAGATACATATCAGGAAGATGGTGAACTAAGAAGGCATGAAACGACTCACAGACATCGATCAGACCATTTACGTGAGGTGGAGCACGACCACCACTTGCTACCAATCATCTAAATGTCGGACTTATCAGCAATGGTCAGACAATTAGAGAGAGAGAGAGCAAGTGCTTGACTAATGATGACTGGGGAATTTCGAGAAGCCATATCCATTCATTGATAATGTTTTACATGAAAAATATCCAAGAAGGTTCAACATGCTATCAATGCCCTCTTACAAGGGAAAAACCGACCCCATGCAGCATATCATGAGATACGAATGGTTGATGGATTCTCTATGAGCTAATCACGTGACCAAGTGTAGATGCTTTCCCATAACTCTCTCCAGAATAGCGACGATGTGGTTCACATGGCTACCCCCACGATCAATTTCTAAATTCGATGATTTAGCAACCAAGTTTGTGTAGTAGTTCCGAATGCACGCGACTCGTCCTAAAGATGCAATGTCCCTTTCCAGCATGATTCAAGCTCCAGGAGAGTGTTTGAAAGATTGTATGGAGAGATTTCATATTGCAATTACAGAGGTCGGTAATTCAAATGACCATGCGATATTCATGATCTTGCGAGAGGGATTGATCTCGAGTTTGAATTTGGTGATTGGTTAGCCGGTAAGCCATCACAATGTTGGAGCACTTTTACACAAAGGCGATTGAGTATTTAAGAAAGGATGAAGCCAGTCCTCTAAGAAAAAAGAATGTCACGGGACTAAGTAGAGAAGGAGTACAGAGTAACATTACGATAAAAAAAATTTGATGATAGTTCTGTGAAAGTCCAAGTGCATGTCCATAATAAATCAAATCAGCAAAAGGGAGGCGAAGATAGGAACCATGAATGAAAAAGGGATTCTAGATGAGGGAAACTTAGGACTCCGATGCATAAAACTTACGTTGAATACGTCCTTGGAGAATATCTATCTATCTGATTGCGTTACCATATAGTATAGGAAGCCGCCTCCAAAAGAACCAACAAAGAAGCATAATAGACCGAGAAATATTGTAGGTTTCATGAGTGTTATGGGCATAATACAAATGAATGCAGGCATCTCCAGGATGTTATAGAAAAGCTGATCCGAGAAAGGAAATTATAACAATTTATGAAAGCCCACTGGATGATGGGCAAGGAACATCTAACCCTAATCGAAGATAAGCGCTGCATAGGGCTGAGGAGCCTGCGTGAACTGGTGGAAGACAAGTGATAAATATGATAGTCAAAGGACCCCACCTAGCAGATAAGAGTTGGTAAGAGGTAGAGCGCTATGCTAGAGTAATTAGGCATGTGGAATTTGAATGCTATTCGAACACGGAAGATGGAGCTCCGGCAAAATAGCAGTGCATGATGTCGAATGATATTATGTTTAGGAACAGAGATGTAGATAAGGTAGAGGCTCTGACAATCACCCAATGGTTATTTCGACCATGGTTGGCCCTATTTTGGTGAGGAGGACGTTGATTTATTGTAGAAGTTCAATAAATATAGTCTTTAAAAAAGCTTATGATTAGATGAGGAAGGAAGCCAAAGATTTAAAACCGTCTTAAGCTCGTATATACGACTTTAATGGCATTGTAATTGAAGCTATTGGTTATATGGAACTATCCATAGAATTGGAAGAAGGCGAACGAAGGAGAGTGCGGATCTTTCCATTTGTTGTTTTCGATGTTGATTATCCATACAACGATTTTCTAGGTCAACCAGCCCTCGCTGAATTCTGGGAAGCTCTTGCCCTATGGTATTTGACTTTGAAGTTTTCAATAGATAATGGTGTTGGAGTTTTTCACGGCGATTAGGCGACTGGACGTACATGTTATGTAGCTGAGTTGAGGGATGCTCAGTGCAAAGAAAAAGCTAAGGGTGTGGAAAAGACTGTCGGCATCCATGCTACCGAAGATTGACAACTATTTCCCAAGCCTTGGCTTGGGCACAATTGTTAGTTCTATAGAGATATAGATCCAAGAGATGATGAAGAGGAGCCCAAAGAGATCAAGGATGCACCGGTTGAGATGAAAATTGATATCACGGTCAGCCATGATGACCCATTATGAGTCCTAAAGTGGATCACAGCTCAACCCCCCATTCATGAAAGAACTTGTTTGTTTTCTTAAAGCGAATCTTAATGTGTTCGCTTGGAATTGCTCTGAAATGTATGGAATCTAACCTGCCATTATGATCCATCCATTGAATATCGATCTGAGGCATGTCTCGGTGAAGCAAAAAAGACACGGCATGGATCCAAAGAGATCTGCCTCTTTTAATGAGGAGATAGGCAGACTAAGGACAACGGGTTTATCTGCGATGCCCTCTGTGCTAAATGGATATCTAATCCTGTACTTGTGAAAAAAGCAAATGGGAAATGGAGAACATGTATCGATTATTAAGATTTGAACAAGGCGTGTCCAAAATACATTTTCCCCCTTCCGAGGATCGACCGGCTGGTGGACTCAACCGCGGGACATGAATTGCTATCTTTCATGGATGCGTACTCAGAATATAACCAAATCCTAATGCATATTACCGATCAGAAGCACACAGAGTTCATTACCAATGTTGGATTGTACTGCTATGTAGCAATGCCATTTGGATTAAAGAATGCGGGAGCAACTTATCAACGCTTAGTCAACAGGAAGTTTAAAGATCGATTTGGAAAAATGATGGAAGTGTATGTGAATGATATGCTCGTGAAGTCATGACAATCAAATGATCCCATTAGAGAGTTGGTAGAAATGTTTAACATCCTTTAATATTACAAGATAAGAATTAATCCTTTGACGTGTTCTTTTGGGGTTGCATCAGGGAATTTTTTAGGCTTTATTGTTAATACCCGTGGAATAGATGCTAATCCCAAGAAGATTTAGGTTATCCGTGATATCCAAGCACCAAGGACTATTAAACAAGTGCAAATTCTGAATGGGAAAGTTGATGCCATAAGCGAATTTATTCCAGAGCTACGACAAATGCATTCCTCTCTTTGATTTGGTTAGGAAAGGGAAAAGAAACTTCTAATGGATGCGGATTGTAAAGACACATTTCAAGATTTTATGAATCATTTGGAGAGACCCCTCATCTTGTCGAAGCCGGTGGATTATGAAGATTTTATACATTTATTTGGACGTATCGGCACATGCTATAAGTTCATATTGTTTTGTGAGGATGATCGTATCCAAAGGACGGTGTACTACGTCAACAGACGATTAATGGGATAAGAAAGGAATTATCCAAAAGTAGAGAAACTGGCATACTGCTTGTTGTTTGCATCACGAAAGCTTCATTCATACTTCCAAGCATACCTGATCGATGTTTACACCGACCAGCAGTTACGGGTCCTACAACGACCTGATAAATTTAGAAGTTTACTCAAGTGGAATATCAAGCTCTGTCAATTTAATATTACTTATCTCCTCGAAGGGCTATCCAGGGTCAGACACTGGAAGATTTTATAATAGAGTCTACTACGCAGGATGATTCTCCGGAAGGCAACAAAATCCTTACCATATAATGATAATTGTATATTGATGGAGCGTATAAGGATTATTCTTTTAGAGCTAGAATTGTGCTTGTAACTCCAAAAGATTGGTCAATCTGTTATGCATTAAAGCTTGATTTCCCAACGACAAACAATAAAGTTGAGTATGAAGCTCTGATTGCTGATCTTAAACTCGCCAGAGAACTCGGAATAAAATCTCTTGGAATCTTTTGCGACTCACAATTAGTAGTGTACCAATTCAGGGGAGATTACTAGGCTAAGGGACAATGGATTGCCCATACCTTATCCATGTCTAAGATTTGTTGGCAGAATCTGAGCACTATGACATCTCACATATTCCACGGGACCAAAACAGATGGTCTGATTCATTGGCAAAATTTGCTAGCATTGGCGATGCATAATAGATGGGCTTAGTTTAGGTCAAAGTATTAAATGCCTAAGTATAAACATGATGGAAATCGACCAGACACTAGAAGTAGAGCCTGAGAGGGAATCGTGGATGGCTCCGATCAAAGGCTATTAGCTACATGGAGTCTTACCAGATAAAAGAAATGAAAAGTGACAAGTCCTTTGTAAAGCTTCACGATATGTCATGCAAGAAGGGATTTTGTACTAAAAAGGTTTTACAGTTCCCCGCCTTCGGTGTGTCTGAGTGACGAGATAAAACATGTCCTAAAAGAGGTTCATGAAGGGGAATGTGGCGAGCACACCAAGGGGCAAACTCTGGCAAAGAAATACTCCGTTAAGTGTATTATCGGCCAACTATCAATCGAGAGGCTACTGACTATGTAAGACGATGTTATAAATGCTAGATATATGCAAAAGTACCAAGAGCTTCGTCGATGGAAATCGTGCAAATGGTCAGCCGATGGCCGTTTTCATATGGGTATTGACATTATCCGTGCAAATCGTGGTTGATTACTTTACCAAATGGGCCGAAGTAGAACCTTTAGACACAATCACAACCAAGGAAGCAAACGACTTTATTGTTCGAAACATCATATGTCATTCTGGTCTACCGCAAACTATAGTACCAGTTAATTGGAGTCAATTCGATAGTGTTGAATTCAAAGACTACGGTCGGAGATATCGTATTGAAAAGAGATTTATAGTAGTTGCTCACCCTCAGGTAAATGGATAGGTTGATGCTGTAAACAAAATCATAAAATCCATTCTGAAAAAGATTTTGGAGAAGGATAGAGGTAGGTGGGTGGATGAACTCCCTATATCATTGTCGGCTTACAAGTCTGCGGCTAGCCATACTCCATTCGCTCTTGCTTATGGTTCTGAAATCATCATTCCTGTTGAGCTCAAATTTCCCTCTAATCAAGTGACTTACTATGATCCTAAAACAAATAAAGATCTCCTCTTGGAATCTCTCGATTTTATAGATGAAAAGAGAGAGAAAGCCGGTCCGAGGGCAGCTGCGCATCGATATCAAGTCGTCCAATATTACAACGTTAAAGTCCGACCTAGAACCTTTGAAATCAGTGATCTCATCCTGAAACGGGTTTTTCCTACACCATCACATATGAATCTAATCCGAGAATGACCATATGTATTGAACAGAAGCTTGGAACAGGAACTTTCAAGCGAGCGACTGCCGATGGCATCAACTTCCAAGGGCATGGAACAACGAGCATCTACGATGCTATTTCACTTATTTTATTTCTTTTTCATTTCAGTTGTATTAGTTATTAGAATTTTCTTTAGCATTTGATTTTCTAGATGTGTAATAAGCCAGTTTATGCTATTCCTTTCCATTTAACGAATAAAGTTTCAAACTTCCTTTATATTTATGTTTGATGTAGTATTATGTATTAGTTACATGACGAAACTGATTAATGCCCATATGTACGAACATGCTCTCAAAGTTTGAAATTAATCAACCATGATAACTCCCAATGGGACTAAATAGGATGAGCTTAGTCCACTTGTTCATTTGATAATCCCCATTCATAATCCAACGGACAAAATACACAATGAGGAATAAATATGGCTCGACCTTATGACGATCGAATAAATCCTGCCAAACTATGGAACTGAAATAAAATGAGAGCAACCGTGACACGGTTGATTTCTTGCTAAATCAAATCCCGGACCTTGGAGGGCAAATCAATCAGTTAAGGAGAGTACGATCCGATTGCTCTTTGAAGTATCTCTAAGTCTCCAAAGTGTAGACTAGAGTATAAACTTAAGTCGAGAGTGAATCGACCACCCACGAAATAACTCTAAGTCCCCAGAGTGTAGACAGGAGTATAAACATAAGTCGAGTGTGAATCGACCACCAGCAAAATAACTCTAAGTCCCAAGAGTGTGGATCAGGGTATAAACATAAGTCGAGTGTGAATCGACCACCAGCAAAATAACTCTAAGTCCCAAGAGTGTGGATCAGGGTATAAACATAAATCAAGTGTGAATTGAGCACTCGCAAAATGACTCTAAGTCTCGTGAGTGCGGACCGGAGTATAAACATAAATCGGATGCGGATCAACCACCTGTGAAATAACTCTAATTCCCTAGAGTGCGAACTAGAGTATAAACACAAATTGGGTGCAACTTGACCAGCCATCAGCTAACTCTTATCCCCAAGGATGGATATGAGCATAAACACATAGATGATCGAGTTTCGACCATTCACTGTTTCATGAATTTCGCCCTGAAACCAACAATAGGAGTATAGACTATCCAAGGATGGAGTTCGACCGTCCAACGTCTAAACCTGCTAATCTAAGACTAAGGGCAACAGTATAGTTATTCAGAAACCGCTAAATTCGATGGCGTAACATTAAGGTCCGAGCCTAATGTTTGGTATGACTTAAGGTCACGACCGCATGGAGGCCTTGGGATAGAGCTAGTAGATTGTTACCAAAATTAATGAACAATGAATTATAAGTACATTGAATGGAAACTAATATTTCAACTACTTAAATAAAAATTCACACGAAATCTCAATAGAAAATAATTTTTTTATTCACATGATAGGTTTCAAGATTGTGGTACAAGTTATTTCGAAAACCGAGAATCAAATCCGAACACCAACAACTAATAAAAGAAACGACAAGCAAACAGCTATGCAAAATATGTCCACAACGAGCCAAAGTGATGACTATTTCTTCGACCTCCTCTCCTTTTTGGACTTCTTAGGAGTGGTGCCACTTGAGCCCTCGATGTTTCTCTTTTTGGATCCTTTGCCACCTTTTGCAGGAGGGCTTACAAAGGTAGGAGGGAGTTCATTGGGAATTGACCAGCCAAGTGGAATGACTTATAGTGGCATAAGGTGTGGATCATCAATGTCTACCTTGATAGGCTCAGCTTTAGCTGTTTTCTTCAGCAACTCATCCTTCTTGATACGCTCGTTTAAGCTAATCTCATCAGTGCGTTCGGAGGCGTCGATAATCACAACATCATCGGATTCATCCACTGGGAGCGTATCTTCAACCTTATCATCATCAAGAGCTCCGAAGACTTGAGCATTGGTCCCCGGTACATTAGTGGCTGTTGGAATTTCTGCTAGTTTCTCTTATTGTTCCATAGCAACATCGCTTTTAGGAGTTTCTCCGAGACCCAAAAGACCAGCAAAATTTGTTAAAACAGGGAGATAAGCCTAAAACCATTGAGCGCAAAGAACAAAACCTCTCATAAATTGGAGATTAAGGTGGAATACATATATCCGGCTAGCGCTTAGTGGTAGCTGGGGTGTCTCCTTCCAAAATAGGGGACAATTCTTTGGATCTATAAGTGGGCTAATCTAGATCATAGCCCAAGTCCTGCTGCGGGCCGAAGGAAATCGATGCTCCAGCAGCTTGGGAAGAAGAGGGACCGTTAGGACCGGCCTTTGAGGATTCGACATTATGTTCTCGTTTGTCAGAAAGCACAAAAATGTTAAAGTATCGGAGTCTTGCGACAGCCAAATCTAGGGGTTCGTTTCCACGGAGGATCTCTCGCACTAATATTTCTTTACCAAATTTAGCTCTGCCCAATTTCCTCTTTTTCATCTCAATGATGTGCTCCCAAGCTTCAGCAAGTGACTTGAGATAACCTTCGCCAAGAAAACTCAAATTACGATTGATGAGGACTTTAGTTTTATATTCGATGATCAATGGATCAAACAAGTCCTTGATTTCATCATGACCAGACTCTTTATCATCTTCTTCTCGGGTTTCAATTTCTTCTATCATCTCCTTGCGGCCTTTCTCTTGTAGCTCCTCTTTAAGAGCTTTTATTGGGCGAATTTCTCACCAAGTTTAATATTCAGCCTTCTTGCTTTGATAGCTTCTTCACAGTACCTTTTCAATTCTTCCTTAGCCTCAATTTTCTCTTCCCTTTCTTTCTTAAGAAGCTCCTTAGGTTTCTTGATGTGGCGGGTTAAGACATTTATTCCTTTTGCAAGGAATATTTTTCCAGAGCAAGTTCCCCGTAGCGATTGAGGGAAGCATCGAATTCTTTCCTTTGGGAAGCTTCTAAATGGCTCACTGTCTCCAACATTTCCTTGGCACTTTCCTCTTCATCGGCGAGTTTTGTTGTCAATTTCGACAGCTCGTCATCTCGGTGTTTGATTATGTCTTTATCATGTACCGCCTCTAGCTTGAGATGATCTATTTTATATTCTCGCTTGATTGACACTTCAAAGATTTTTCGCCATGTGTTGAAATGATTCATGCTGCACGAATACGTTATTAACACACACCAGAGAACTTTCCTTGGCATACCCTGGGACCATACGTACCATGGGAAAGAATTTAAGCCCATCAAAATATATTTTCGAAAAAGTAGTCTTAAGATTGGCTAATTTCTCTACTGTAGAAATGTCAGAAGCAGCGGTCGACAAGGATGGATCAGAAGCGGCAATTGGATGCTTGCTTGATCAACGGTCGCAAGACTACTTAGAGCTTGAAGAACCAGCGTGGTTCTCATGTGATGTGGCGATTTGAAGGGCGCGGTAGGGAGGCTGATCTCTGCTATATGCAGGAAAATTAGGCCTCTCCCTAGTGAGATGTCTGAGATTGGGATTTGCGATCGGAAGAGGAAAATTCCCTTGAAAGATAAACTTTTTCCCGTCCGTCATCTTTTCCCCTATGCCTGCCATACCCTGAGTCATTGCTTGATCGATGATATATTGAAGAACCTCTTAAGAGATCGAAGGCTCGAGACTGAGCCATTGTACCTACAAAGACCAAACTAGAACATATAAGCAACTATTACGCAAAGGATTAATGAAGAGCATGTAGTAATGTGCACGTGGTCGTGAGTGTCCTAGTGTTCCTCCCCGATAGACGGGAGGTGTAGCTTTGCTTAGGGTATTCTCTCTCCTCAAACTAGTAGTATCGACCCCTTCTTTTCTACAATTCCCACTGATTCCTCTCCTTAATTAAGAAGGCCGAGCCCTCTCTCCTAACAAACATTATCGATCCCTTGTCGACAAACGAGGGATCAGTTTATACCCAAACCTCCAACATCAATCCCTCTTCTTCTCCCTCTTCTTCTTCCTCCATTATTATGTCGAGCCTTACTCTTTCCCACACCTCGTCTTCAGCAAACAACCTATCCCCTTAGTCATGCACTTCATCGCATATCAAACTATCACCAATGAAGTAGAATCCATTGCCTCATCTTAAAATCGAAAGTGAAAAAGGAAGCTTACCTAAATTTATCGAAAGTAAACCATTAAAAAGGATAAGGATTGGGCTATGATTTGATTGGAAGGTGGATCGATGTTCTAAGATTAAGTAGGAAGGTGGATTAATTAAATAGAGTGATGGTTGAGTGGAGGTGAAGAGGTCGGCTTCTCTCTTTTTAAAGTTGGAGAGAGTTCGATTGTGGGAAAATAAGAGGATGACAAGAAACTGAAGCAAGTAAAGACAATGGAAAGCTGGAGAACTACTTTGTCTATGTAGACTAGGGTTTCGGTCCATGTGCTAGCATTTGAAGACAGAGAGGGATCAGCAAGAGTTATGTCGATCCTTATTGAAGTGAGAAGTTTGGAGGAGATCAGCATAATGCATGCCGACCCCTACAAATGTTTCTAAAAAAAGTTCTATAAATGAATGAAAAATGATTATGAGGGTTCGGCTATAAGTATGTGCAAAATAAATGTAGGCATAGAAATTATTAAAAGCATGTGCATACAAAATGAAGGGAAAGTTGGCGATGACATGTGAACGTTCGAGCACGTCTAAGAACCAACAACAAAAACGTGTATATGAGCATGCACGTATATGCATAAAAGTTCAATCGTTGAAATCGACAGAAATTGAAGTCAAACCTAAAACTTTCGAGTTTGAGGCCGGACGATAACAAAAGCTTATTAGTCTCGCAGAACCGTTTATATATATATATATATATATATCAATAGATGGAATATAACATTAGATTTATATTATTGGAAATCGACCAAGTGTCATGACAATCAATAAGGAATTCGACAACTTGAAGAAATGGTTCGATAAAGGAATAGCAACTGTTTAAAAAGGTAGATGGATCTCATCCTCAACGATTCAAAGCACGTAATGTTAATTACAATACGTACTTGGAGGAAAAGTGTTACCCGACATTCTAGCCCCGCTATATTGAACTAATTGCATGAGTTAGATCCGAATGCCATCAAGGCCGATGATTTCAAAATGATGGCGCCTGAAAATCAAGTGTAGATGATTATATGAAGTCAAAATTGAATGAATTTAATGGATGTACAATGTAGGATGCTCGCATGAAATATGGCTCAATTAATGGAAGGATTCGGCACAGATTGGCTCATTACGAGGGATCGACATACTAAATCGTGAGGGGTCGGCAGGTTCTATTGAAGAGGGGTCGGCGTGTATCAAAGTTCAAGTGCATTCTTGCATACTACAATCAATATCTTAAGGTTTACAAGTCCAAAGCATATGAACTTTGTAGGGCAAGGTATATGGACCCTATAGGCCCACCCTAGGGATCGCACGTCACAAGGACAAAGTTGGAGGGATCGGCAAGTATCCCTTGGAAGGAATCGGCAGAGAGCAGTGCATAAGTTATATTAAATCAAAGATCAAATAGTAACTGGAGTTATAGTAGTCAGATGTTATGAAAATTAGAGGATAAACATATTTTAGTATGAAGAAGCTACCATAGGGATCGCTGCCCAAAAATTGACCAAAGAAGGGATCGGTACTGATCTCTCAACATTAGGAATCAGGCCCAGCGATCCCTCTAGTGGGACATGTGGATTAGAAGGTCCTTTAATCGAAATTTCAGAGAGATAGGTGGTCGACTTCACCTATAAATACTAGCCTAATGGGTCATTCAAAGGATCTTTACGTTGCTTATTACTCTAGACTCTATTGTAATCAAGCTTTTGCTATTCCCTACGACTATAATCAGATTTATAAGTGATTAATAAAGGATAATCTTTAAAGCACACGTAGGCATACAATGTCGAACCACTATAAATCTTTGTATCTCTGATTATTTCTTTTTATCCATTATTAGCTTAATAATTTCCTCGGTTTAATTTTATTTTTCTTCACTTAATTTTCTACAAAAATCTATTCTTAGGTGTTTGTGACCAATTTATTTGCAAACACTCCACTATAAACAACTTAGCCCCTTCAAATTATTGAATGTTGGTTTGGAGTGACTGGGATTGGATATTAGTTGTTATCTGAAAACCACTTCAAACTAACTAAACGTTCGAATTGGTAATAGTAAAGGCAAGGTCCAGGGTGTTGAAATGAATAGGCTATTTTCTACTAACCCTAAGGGTAATTCCAAAATGGGTGTAGTGGAAGTACTGCCTTCGTTTCGTTCATCTCCTAAACGACTCGTATGGATGAGTGCTGACATTATGTCAACATATGGAATGGAATGTTAACATTCTAAGTGGCAATGCTATAGTAAAGGTAAACATAGCCCAGCCTTATCAATCGAGAATGACTTAATATGGAAGATGTAGCAAGGCTAAGTGGGTCACTCCCATTAGGGTAAGGCCATCCCTGTCTAGAGCCCCTACTATCAACTCATGTATGCTTCAGTAGGTTGCTGATCCCAACGAGGGGTGATCTTATTTGGTACTATCCAGGAAGGGGTAAGCCTATCTTGTGTTGATAGTGGATTTATGCGGGTTCCTCGATATTAATTTTCTAGAGATGCACCGGGACGGATGGTACCCTAGTAGCCCAATCATTGTATGGAATCCATTCTTTAATAAGTGACGTACGGATTTAGTTGTACCCAAATATGTTGAAATGTCAGATGCAAGCATTTCAGCTATATTCTATTTTACTTGAAAACCCTAGACATTTTCATAATATCACTGGATTTCTATATAAAGTGTTTTGGTTATCTTAAGGTAAAATCATATTTGTGTATATGTGCGGCGTGGTCCTACGAGATACCTTTTATTTTCAAAGTGTTTTAGAAGTAAAAAATTAAAGTTGTTTGAGTTTACTCACACCAGACCCATATGTGATCCATAGTTTTATTTTCTTTTCCTAAAACTCTTAGGTACTCAAATTTTTATGAGTTACCAAGTGATCCAAGTTTCTTACCAAAGCATTTTGAAGGAGCTGGAGTAGGTGACTTTATCGTTAGCTAGTTATCATCTATTTTGATGTGTTTTATGTGTGATCTATGTATTTTGTATGGACAGGTAGTTATAACTGTCTAGTTAAAGGTTGCAATGTATTGACTCTGATGAATTAGTATTACGGAAATGACGATGTAATATCCTATGTTATCTGTTATATAGTGTCTTGATTTCTGGTGAGATTCCATGATTGTGTAGTTTCTTCTTATCGTATATTTCCTTCTACGCTTAATTGCTCGTCTTTCATTGCAAGAAAGGCGGTCGTTACATTTTGGTATCAAAGCCTAAGTTAAGCGAGCACTTAGGCTTTCAGATAAGGTCAACTTCAAGAGAGTGTGTGTGTGTGTATGTATGTATGTAAGTATATCTCTGATAGGTAGATCGTCTTGATAGGTTTGATTAGTACCCTTCTATCAAGATTTATCTTGTCCAAGTATTCTAAGAATTATCTTACTATGTCTAGGTAGTAAGACATGAGTAACATAAGCATATGAGGTAAGGGAGTAGGTAGCACTACAACTACAAATGGTCGAACCCTAAATCCTGGAGGAGTTCGGATTACGGAAGAGGTAGCGCTAGAGCAGCCAAGAGTGAATTTTGCAACATTATATAAGGATTAACCCAGCTCAGAAGGAAATCCGTTTAAAGGAACCGAGTCTATCATGGAAATGTAAGCCTGGTTGCAATCTTGTGAAAAGATTTTTAAAGGACTTGGTTTATCCTAACAACATTGCAACTGCGAGAGGGAGAAATAACTTGGTAGGACTCCCTTGCTGCAAATATTCCAGAAGAAGAGACTTCAAGGGCCCGATTTAAAGAAGTTTTTGAGGACCAGTTATTGACAATAGCAGGAAGGACCAAGATGTACCACAACTTCATTGACTTGAAGCAAGGGGATATGTCTGTAGCAGAATATGGGACAAGGTTCAACGAGTAATCTTGTTTTGGACCGAAATTGATCAACACCCCATTAAAGAAAAACAAGATGTTTGTTTTAGGCATGAGAGAAGTGTACCAAGAGAAAATGACTGCTCATGTTAAGGATACTTTTGTGGATTTAGTTGATATGGCTAAGAGGTATGAGGCCTTGGAAAAGAAGAAGCCAACTCCAATAGCACATAGTGGAAATACCGGTGGAAACAGTTCTAACAAGAGGAAATTCAATCCAAATTGGAAGAATCAAGGAAAATGGAAATGTGAAGAAGGTCAAGGAGACAAGCTTCAGGATAGTGGATATTATATTTGCAATTAGAAATGATGTATTGCCAAGTATTGTAACATTCCTGAAAATTTATCAAGTTTAAATTGGCAATTAAATTAATTTTTGAAGATAAATTGTGAATTAATTTGAGATTTCTAGAATAGATAAATAATTTTTGATTATAAATTGAAATTTAATTAGAAATTTTAGCATAGGTATCTTACAAATAAATATTGGGTTTAGAAAAAAAATAAGATCCAAATTTAAATAAATGAATTATAATTAGAAATTTGATTTAAAATTTAAGAATAAGTGTTTTATAAACCAGTATTGAATTTAAAAATAAAATGTATTAAAAATAAAATAGAATTAAAAGATTTAAAGTAATAAAAAGGTTGTTTCTAAATTTTTTTAACATATTAATATTTGGAGGTTGTAATAAAAAGAAAAAAATTAGTGTACTCATTTTCAAAATATTATTCTTAAGACAAATTCTCTTATATGAATAAATGTAACAATTGTTAACATGAAATCAAAGTATTTAAATCCATTCTTTTCTTTTTATAAAGTTGTACACAATAAATAATAATAAAAAATGTATGAATATATGTAAATAGATATAAATAATTTTTAATTCAAATAAATTAGGAATTTGAATCTACATTTGAAATAATGTTTTTAAAATAAACATTTGGCTTTTAAAATCATTGAGGTAAAATTTATATAATGTAAATGTTGGCTAAAAACAATTCTTTTAACTTTTAACATTTTGTGTGTGTGTGTGTGTATATATATAAGATCATAAACATAAGAGAAGTATAAGATAGATATAACATGTTTTATAAATTGAAATAAAATAAGGGTTGAAACACAAATTATAAATAATTCAAATAAGGGGTATGTTTATTTATAAAATAGATATAATATAAAAATTTATTAAAATTTTTTCTTTTGTCTTTGTAAAATTATAAATATTAGATATACATATGTAAAGTATGAAATTGTATAAGTGTTAGATCTCATAGTCATTTCTTCTTACACATGGCATTCAAGATATTTAATTGAATAAGAAATGAAATTAAAAATTACAAAAAACTCTTCACCTCCCCATATTCAAAATATAATAGCTCGGCCAAATCTGAAAAATTAATAGTCAAAGATTTGGCATCTCATATCTCAACTCCCAAAGTGGAAAGAAAATGTGTAAACCAAGTTATCTTCAGTTCAAAATTTCCAAGATAAAAGAAACCAAAACCTGGCAATCAAATCAAGCAGCAAGAAAAAGTTCAAAACAAATGCCTGGAAATCAAAGTTTGATTCAAGCTGGAAAAAAAAAAGAAAAAAAGGAGGGAAACAAAGATAGCAGAAAAAAAATCAATCTGAGAGCAAATCAACCCAGAAATCAAGATAGCTTGAAAATCAAAAATAAAATGCAAGTCTACTCAAAACAAAATTCAATCTGAAAAAAAATCAACCTGGAAATTTACAAAATGAAGATCAATGCAAAAGGAGCAGAGTTTCAATTTGCCAGTGCAGTAATCCTCTGGGAAAATCTATAGCAAGTGAAATTTCATTTTAAAAATTTGGATTTGAAGTTGTAGTCAGTAATAAAACAAAGAATTCGAACAACTTTATTAATAAGTTGCAGGAAAACAAACTAAAAAGCAATTGAATCTGAAGCTTCAAAATCCTGGAGTGATCATCTCAGGTAATTCAAAAAAAACCATAATTAAAATTTAAAACCTGAAGCAATTTAAAACCATAATTAACTTTGGTATTTTCAACTTGAGGGAAATGATGATCAACTAAAACAAATTCAAATTCTCAAAGCAAGTTCCAGATCATTTCTTTCCAGGCTCAAAATCTTTCTTTCCTGGCCTCTGTTTCAAAACCCATCAGTGTGAGCAACTTTAATTTTTTTTCAAACCAGTCTTTTTAATGCCTGCGAATCTGTGAGCAAACTATCCTTTTATTGATATGTTGTGATGATTTATGCAGTAGTATAGTTGCAATCGTTTTGTGAAGATAATTGGGTGCCTATATAGTGACTGTATTCATATGTATAAGTATGTTCTTTGTAGTTTACATGTTTGGATCACCCACTAAATTCAAAATCTCAACACACAATCAATCTTAAGTCTTGATTTATAAATGAAAGATGATTGAATCTATGTAACATCATTATTAAAAATAATCACAGAAATTGATATTTAATACTTGTCTCGAAATTTTGTAAATAACAGCAATGTATATAACTGGGTCAAAAAAAACAGTGGATTCAATTTCTATTTTGAATTACATGAATGAATTAGCAATGGAAAATCATGATTTTTAATATACTCATGATTTTTAGTTTGATATTCTCTGAGAAATTCCGAGATGAACGTTTGGGGCATTTTTGGGAATTGCTGATGATCGGCATGGTCGAGTTAGTCAAGCTTTTGGTTGGAGGAGTCCAAGGTGTCGTCGGTCTTAGGAAAAATGGTTGAAGAATTTTCTGGTGACTGTGGTGGCCAAGGAAGGTCGGAGTAGGGTTTTCGGTCTATTTTATTGGCTGATGGGTTCGTGAGTTTTGCTTTGATGTGGAGATGACCGGGTGCAATCGCGAGTTGAAGGATGGTGGCGTGGTGATGCGTGGGTGCTCATGAAGGAATACTGGAGTTTCCAGTTAACGGCATCATTGGCGGCGAGAGTTTTGGTGGGTCGAACATTGCTCGAGATTTCGAACGAGGGTCGAAATTTCGATTCGTGGTTTTGTTAGTGTGCTGGTTGTTTTCGTTAGGTCATCGAAGTCGTTGGTGACGTGGTCGCAAGTTGGAGGATGGTAGGAGTGGCGTTGGGTGGCCATGCAAGTGCACGTGCATGTCTTATGTCAGGTGAAGTTCTGAACGAAGATGTGGCTCGGTGTTTTCCTTGATTTTTCTCGTATACGACTCGAAGCAGTGCTCCGAATAATTAGGATCGGACTCGAAGTTCTTTGCGCGTGTACTTATGCGTGTTAACAGTAAAAAAATGAAGAGAAGAAGAAGAAAGGGGGCGTTGCTCGGGTTACAACTCGATGTTGATCAGGTTTTTGCTCGAGGTGAATATTAGTGTGGCTCAGGGAGAATGTGAAATGGCTCGGGTTAAAATATTTGATATAGTTTTTTTAAAAGAGACCTGTAGTGTTTGTTTAAGATTTTTAAACTAAAGATTTAAAATGAAAATTAAAGTTTTTAAACAAGTTTAAATATGTATTCCAGTTTCAAAATGAAAAGAAGTTTTTTTTCTAAAATTTAATAATAATTTAAACAACTTTGAATGTTATAGTGTATTTTTAAATTAATTAGGATTTTAAAAAATGAATTTGGTTTTAAGTTCTTTTAAACTTCTTTTATAAAATGAATATTTATTTAACTTGTGAGATAAAAAGGTTTTTGAATTGTTTTTAAAACTTTGTTTAAGTTGAATTTGTATTCATTTTAAATCTTAAATTTAAGATGAAATTTAAAGTAAATTTGAAAACAAATTGTTTTTAGATGCTTTGATTAAGTAAGAAATATTTTATCTTAAAGATAAATAGAATTTAATGATTTGGATTCATTAAATTATTAAGTTAATTAATCAAGTAATTAATGAATGATCAAATAAAAATAGTAATTACTTAGTGAAAATAATTAAGAGAAGATAATTAAAGGTTAAAGATTGATTAATCAAATATCAAGGTTTAATTACTTTAAAGAATAA
The DNA here is from genome assembly GCA_030765085.1 of Allium cepa. NCBI lineage: Eukaryota > Viridiplantae > Streptophyta > Magnoliopsida > Asparagales > Amaryllidaceae > Allium > Allium cepa. The sequence goes on from CM060930.1 coordinate 179,658,578, forward strand.
TTAATTAATGTGGTTAATTAATTAAGGTGATTAAATCAAGAATACTAATTAAGGTTAATTAACTTAAAGTGATTAAGAAATCATTATTAATTAAGGAGTAATTAATTATTGTAATTAATTAAGGAAGAATAAATCTATTAATTAACCAATTAAGGGCAATTGATTATAATTAAGATTTAATTAATCAATAACTAAGGATTTATTAATTAATGTAATTAATTAAAAGTTAATAAATAAAAGTAATTAAGGTTTAATTAATTACGATTAAGGTTAATTAATTAAGATAATTAATTAAAGAAATGATTAATTAACGAAGGTGGTTAAGACTTAATCAATTGTAGTTAATGATAATTAATCATTGATTTACGATTTCTAATGAAAATAATTATATGGGTAATAAATTTAAAACCACATGATTTATTCACCTTAATCGAAGATGTTTGATTGTTATTGAATATCGTGTGATGGATTGATATGTGATGTGATGCTATGTGATGCTTTGTGTCGAGCTGCTATATTTGTGATTAATATACTATCTTATGAATATGAAAACCTCTTGACGCGTAAAACGACATTTGAATTTCGATGCGACAGGGAGTCGGGTTTCAGTTATTTATCTGAAACCCACATCGAATCATAATGATGAATCTTTATGATTGATAATTTATTTTATCTATGAATCTGTAAATAAAGATAAGCGTTATGGGTTATACCGCTTATCGATATATTGAATCTGTGCTGATAGATGATGTGGCACTTTTATTGTGTAAAACCCCTGGACCACACTTATACACACATAAATATGGATTACACGTGGAAATGGGTTAAGTCACATATTTTTGAAATAGTTTTAAAGATTGAAATTTTGAATCCAAATATAGTTCTGGAATTGAAAGCTTTTGAAAATGAATCCCAAAAATAAAAGTTATTTTGAATAACTTGATTGAGTTTTGAAATTTAAATAATTTAATTTGAATTTGAATTCAATATTTGAAATTGAATTCTATGATTTGGGAACTAGGGTTTAAAAAGGTTATTCAACTTATAAATGGGTTTATAAGGATTTTAAACCATTTTAAAAGTGTTGTTTTGGGAATTTGAATTTAACCCAAGATTTTAACCTGTATAAATTGGATTCTTCTAAAACGAAAACTGTTTGTTTTCAAAAATAAAAGCTTTCACATAAGAGATAAACTTCCAATTTGTGTTAGAAGGGTTTTCAAGTCTAAAATGAGAATAGTTTTCCAACTTATAGATAAATCTTTGGAAACGTGTTTTGAAAGCTATACGTTAAATCATTAATTTAAAGATTTAATGAGTTAATCCATTTGAAATGGAAATTGTTTTGGAAATCTATAAATGGATCTTTGTGAAACTAGGTGAACTTTGTGAAATAAATCTTTTTGTCTAAAAGATTTGAAATGGTAATTTGTTTAACCATTTGAAGGAAAAGCTTTGGATTTTTAAGTTGTGACTTAACTAAAAATCCCATATCCATATGTTTTTAAATATCGCGTTCGGTTTAGCCGGGAGAGGACCTTGTGTCATATAACCCATTCCGAATAGTGATACGACGTTATGAATTGCATTTGAAGGCCGGTGTTGAAGACCGCGTGTCTTCAAGAACATTAGGATAGCCTATGGATTGTCTCTGCACCGAGTAGCTACGGTATAGAGATTCCCTAAGTGATGGGAAGCCCGATTGGGATTGTGGATACCCGGATTGCAAGGGCTTCTTCGGAAGTGCCTTCGGTTCTGTTCGAACCCGGAACAGACTTGTATGGTTGTATATCCGACATTACACTTTGAGATATTAAACTGATCTCTATCAAATACATTTCTGCTTGGTGACGGAGAATTTATTCTCTTAGCTTAACACCCTTCTCTGAGACGTACGAGCTCAGAGGTTATATAGTTGATGGTTATCAGTGTATACTCCCAATTTGGTAGTGTGGCATGCTGAGTGCTACCGTGTATCATTTGTTGATCAAAGCATGACTTTCGTATAAAGCATAGCTTTATGGACGAGACTGCATCAGACCTCACACCCCGGAAATGGTCGAAACAGGAAAGATGCGGCAAGGTTATGAGGGTCGCTCCCTTTAGGGTTTGTCATTCCCTTCTGGAAAAGGGTGGTATCATGGTATGGAGCCCAGATATTTCACTCATGTGGATACTGCAGATCTATTACTTTGTGATTGCTTTGTGGTTGTTGGTGTCGAGCGCTAGGATAAAGGTCCCAAAGGACCGGGGGATGGCATGCTCGAGTAGTGGTTACCTAGTTACAGAGGTAACCCGACCTTGTGTTTGCAGAGATCCAGTTAGGTTCTCGGGACATTCCGCCAGAGGCGTACCCATGGACAGTAGGAAGTTCCTTAGCTTGACCATTTGTTGGAAATCCAATCAAAACAATATGCGCCCTGTACGGTTTTACTTGTATAACCTGCCATGGAATGTGGCGGTAACCTGCTATTAAACATGGTAGCTATAGTAGGCATACGATACTAGTCGTATGTTGGCTAGGATTTGTATTATACTTTCGAAATGGTTTTCCTACACTATGCACTAGTAATAATATCAAAGAAATTTTCTCGTATCAAGCATATTTGACTATCATAAGGGGAAATCTCCTCCAATTCTGCGTTTGCATTGTGTGTGTGGCGGGAGGCCTTATGGTAGTTTCATTTTCTAAAAAGCATTGTAGATTTGTTTCAAATTCTCTTGTTGTTTGTTTTAAAGACCAAACTGCTTTTGTTTTCTCATACCAGTCCCACGACTGACCTAGAGTTTATTGTTCCTTTCCTAAACTCTGGGTGCCTACTATTTTCCCACATGGGCCGTCTAGAGTTAGGTTTTTCAGATAGTCGGGTTTAGTAGATTATCTGGAGCTAGTTAAGTCTTTGGATCATGACTGTACCTACTTATCTTTGTGCATCGTTATTGGGAGATCGAGCTATTTCTGGATTGGTGTCCTGGAGATGGAGATTACCGATACTGGAGTTCTTTCTTAAATACTAATTTGGAGTTATTGTTCCACTGTTGGTGTTATCTTTTCTTTTCCGCTGCTATTGTTGTGCATCATATTTCTGATGTATATTCATTGGATCATTCTGTTGTATCATATTGTATCGGATATTGTATCAATGTTGTATATGACATTTGCTATCCATTTCTTCCGCTGTGTTATACATAATGTGTTATAAGCTCCGGCGAACCAGAATCGACGTTTGGATCCGCATTTGAATACGAGTGTCGTATTCGTTGCCGATTTTTGAAGGTCGATTCAGGGTCGTTAGAAGTATTGTCCAAATTATGAAGTTCCAAAGCAGCAAGGTGGACCCGTCTCTCCGATGGTTTAGAAGACACTTTTTTTAATTACCGGCAGCCCCGACATATGGTAAAGGACTGTCCACTCACGAAGATGGTGCAGCAGCCCAAGGTGTACACGTTTAGAATGAACCGTCTACTTCAGCGAATGTGAAGGGGAAAGACGTCCTTGAAGGTGCCTTACTGATTAATGGTATTTTTGTTCAAGAGTTATCGGATACTGGTGCCTCTCATAGTTTTATCTTATGTGAATCAAAAGTTAAATTTCATCTTATTCCTAAAATAATCGAAAACCCTTTGCATGTATCTAACCCATAGGTGTTGTAACCCATTTGAATATGATTTATGAAGATGTGCCAATTTTCGACCTTTCTCGTTACTTTTCTTATGACCCGTATATCTTGGATTTTAAGGGATTTGACATTATTCTTAGTGTGGACTGGTTATCGAAATATGAAGCTATTTTAGATTGTAATGAAAGAACTATATCATTAGTAACCAATTTGGGAAGAGTTCCTAAGGTATCATGTAAGGAACCCAATATGCATATACATAGTTTCTTGTATGCCCTGGAAGCGTCCTTAGAAAATCTAGGGTTTACTAAAGTTGTTAAGAATTTTCCCGGTGTATTTGAAGAAGTTAATAGTTTACCCCGACACCTAGAGATAGAGTTTCGCATTGATTTGGTTCCTAATGCAAGGCCTATAGTTCAACCTAAACGAAGAATGGCTCCAAGGGAGAGAGAGGAGTTGGTAAGTCAAATCCCAGACCTGTTAAGTAGAGGATTGATTAGACCCAGTCGTTCGAGTTGGGGGTCTACTGTGGTGTTTGTGGCTAAGTCTGATGGATCTTTAAGGTTGTGCGTGGATTATAGAGAGTTGAATAAGCTGACCGTTAGGAATAAGTATCCCTTATCCCGCATCAACGATCTTTTTAACCAACTTCATGGAGCTACGGTATTTTCTTAGATGGATCTATCAACTAGATTCCATCAGTTGAGGATTGCCGAAGATAGTATAACTTAACTGCTCTTAGGGGCCTTGACTATTTCTTTAAGTGGTTAGTTATGTCTTTTGGGCTAACCAATGCACCAACATATTTTCTAGATCTCACGAACCATGTTTTCTGAGATGTTCTTAATAAGTTTGTTTTAGTTTTCAATGATGACATCCTTATCTACTCCAAATCTAAGGAGGAACATAAACATCATTTGAAAGTGGTATCGAAGACACTGAGGAGACATGTCCTTAAGGCAAAATTTTCTAAGTGCCATTTTTGGAAATCAGAAGTAAGATTCTTAGGACATATTATGAGAGGAGAAGGTATGGAAGCTGTTCAGCAATGGAAACGATCGCAGACTCCTACCGAGGTTCGTAGTTTCTTAGGATTGGCTGGATACTATAGGAGGATTATTCATGACTATTCCAAGGTTTCCTACGATTTGACTAAGCTGACTAAGAAGGAGGAGAAGTTTATATGGACTCCAAAGTGTGAAGAGGCATTTTTGGAATTGAAGAAGAGACTGACCAGTGCATCAGTTTTCGCTGTTCCAGATGGAAAAGTGGATTCATGGTTTACAAGGATGCTTATGGAGTAGGACTAGGTGCAGTTTTCATGCAGCATTGTAGATGATTGCGTATGCAAGTAGGCAGTTGAAGCCTCACGAGAAGAACTATGCTATGCATGACCAGGAGTTACTGGCTGTTGTCTTTGCATTAAAAATGTGGAGACTCTACTTGCTGGGTAAGGATCCTTCTATTCCTTTTAGTTTCTTTCTAATCTTTGGAGATTTTAAGAGTAAGTTTTCTTTCTTTAATTAGGTGAAAATTTTGAGCTCTTCACGGATCATAAATCCCTAAAGTATCTTTTTACTCGAAAGAATAAGAAACTGAGACTACAAAGGTGGTTAGAGTTTCTAGCAGCGTATGACTTGGATATTCTTTCTTTAACAAACAACATGACTCCTTAAAATTAGCGAATGTTGGTTTGGAGAGACCGAGTTTGGATATTAGTTGTTATCTGAAAACCAATTCGAACTAACATAAACGTTCGAATTGGAAATAGCAAAGGCAAGGTCGGGTGAAGTCTTGAAGTGCAAGAGCTATTTGCTACCAACCCTGAGGGTGATTCCATAATGGGTGTAGTGGAAGTAGTGCTTCGATTTGTTCATCTCCTGAATGACTCGTATGGATGAGTGCTGATATTGTGCCAATAAATGGAAGGCAACGATAGCATTCCAAGTGGTAATGCTATAATAAAGGTAAACGTAGCCTCAGGCCTCATCATCTAGGAATGACTAAAATAGGGTAGGTAGATGCAGTAAGGCTAAGTGGGTCGCTCCCATTAGGGTAAGTTTGTCCCTATCTAGAGTCCTTACTATCAACTCATGTATGCTTCGATACAGTTGCTGATCCCAACCTAAGGGTTATCTTATTCGGTACTATCCAGCAAGGTGTAGGCTGGTCCTATGTTGAATGAGGATAAAGGCGAGCTCCTCGTTGCTATTTTTCTAGAGATGCATCATAACAGGCGGTACCCTAGTAGCCTAGTCATTGTATGGAATTCATTTTCCAAGAAGTCCCTACAGATTTAGTTGTACCCGAAAAAGTTGAAATGTGAGATGCGATCATTTTAGCTATGTTTAATTTTACTTGAAAACCCAAGACATTATCATAATATCAATGGATTTCTAAATAAAGTGTTTAGGTTATCGTAAGGTAAAAACCCATCCGTGTTTATATGCGGCGTGGTCTTACAAGATACCTCTGATTTTCAAAGTGTTTTATAAAAGTAAAATTTTAAGTTGTTTGAGTTTATTCACACCAAACCCATGTCTGGCCCGGAATTTTATTTTCTTTTCTTAAAACACTTAGGTACTCAAATTTTTATGAGTAGCTAAGTGATCCAGGTTTTTTATGGAAGCATTTTGAAGGAGCAAGAGCAGGTGGCTTCATCGTTAGCTAGTTATTATCTATTTCGTTGTGTTTTATATATGATCTATGTATTTTGTATGGATAGGTAGTTATAACTGTCCAGTTGAAGGTTGTGATGTATTGACTCTGATGTATTAGCATTATGGAAATGATGATGTAATATCCTATGTTATCTATTATATGTTGTTTTGATTCGTGGTGAGATTGTGTGATTGTATAGTTTCTTCTTTTCTTTCATTTTCTTCTGCTCTTAGTGGCTCATCTTTTAATGTAAGAAAGGTGATTGTTACACTCTACGTAATGTACAGTTGGGTCGTCCAATCGTCGACGAATGCAGCTGGATTTTTACTGCATCTAATGGCAGCTCAGGTTCGATTTTCATGATGAAGGCGGTGCTATAAGGGTTCGCATCAGGGGTGACGTAGACATGGAAAGTAGTGAAATCCTCTGATGGGTCGCGATGAACGCTGGTAGTAGCACGATGTGAAGAAGGGGCGAAGTCGGGTACTTATTCGTGGTTTAGGGCCTGGAATGAAGTCGCGATGGGAAAGATAGATTCAATGGCCATAATCTGAGATTACATAATTAGGGTGCTTAATTTATTTCTAATGATGTAATTAAATATAAATTATATTATTATAAAATAGAATCCTTATAATATGTATAACTCTTTCATACAAGGTCAAAATTGACTGGGACATGTTGCGTTGCGCTTACGGCGGCAAATATTATGTTATAGAGTTGGATTGGATGGATTTGGAGCTAATTAGAATTTGTGTCGAAATCGAATGCCTCTTCAATTTTTATTCAAACCGGAACGGTTCAGCAATAATTATAATCAAGTGATTTAAACTCACCTCTTTGGCCCACTTATATTTTATATAAGTGTGGATATTTTTGTTATTGCTATTTGTTGTTTGTTTGGATGATTTACTATTTATTAGTTGATTTGGATATATACCCACCAATGGAGCAGATAAAACCCTATTATGTTCCCGTGTATGAGCGCATGACCCTTTGTATATGATCCCGCCTTGAAGCAGTTGATTTAAATTTTATAATTATATAGTGTATGTGATGCAAGAGGATAGGTTGGAGGGATCAAACTAGATTCCCCACCATGTTGGTTTTACTTTTCATATACTGTGATATATGATGTGTTGGATGCCATATTTGAGGACATGGATGATTTCCTCTATTTAGAGCTATAGTAGCACTGGGACTTATTTTTAGTGCTTTGAAATACTATAAAAATAATGATTTTGAATTGAAATGATTTTAAAGTGGTTTTGAACTAATATATGTTTTAATAATTGTTATCAAATTATTAAAAGGAATTAATTTATTTTAATTAAATAAAAATGTATGATTTTTTATTTTATAAAATTATAGTTCTGAGAAAAACTTTAAATAAAGATATTAGAATGGTTTATAAAGAGAATATATAAAAGCAATATTTTGTAAATAAAGAAATATATTTATAAACGAAATTAATAAATATATATAAAATGGATTTGTAATCGATATTTTGTAAATTGATTTATATATAGGATTTTATAAATAAAAGAGACATATAAAGAAATGAATTTATAAATAAAGTGATTTTATAAAAAGAAGTTTTATAAAATAAAAAGGAGATTTATAAACATAGTTTTATTAAATATAGAAATGATTTATGTTGAAATTTGAATACAGATTTAATTGTTTTAAAAGTGGTTTATCTTTTAAAGGAATTATTTGAAAGTGATATTTCCAAATGGAGTTTAAATAGTTTTTAAAAGTGATTTAAAATTTTGTTAAGTGACAAAACATTGATTTAAACATTTATTGTTGTACTAAACGTTTTCAAGGAAAGTAAGAAAGCCATGGATTATAACACTGTTGTTATAGTAAATGATTTCTGAAAGGAAACGTTTTATATAATATATGGGGTCTATATATATATATATCCTATATTTGATGTTAATATTCGATGTGTGTAACTTCTATCTAGTTAGAAGTTAAGAATGTTCTTCAATCAAGGTCTGAGAGGCAATGATATCCAATGTGAATGGCTTCATTGTTAACTAATAATTAGTTGAAGTTCGACATCGAAGATTAATGTTAAGTATAATTAGTCGAATCCCTATACTAGTGTTTCTGGGTTGTCTTAACGATGTTATACGCAACATTTGTTTTCGTCCAATAATTTTGTGTTTTGACCTTCCATTGTGAAATACACGAATTAGTTCTTATGATCGTACTAAAGGTTTGGTGGTATAAGAAACATTGCTTCTTATACTTAACACTCATTTCGAGCTGTATGAACTTGAGAGTTGCACGATTATAAAAAATTATTTATTATGCCTCCAAAATGGCAGTGCTATTAAATATACTTATACCATTGATATAAGTATATGGAAGTGTTTTCAAATATTGAAACATAAAAGTGGTTTTTAGAATATATCTTTTAAAAATAGTTTGGAGTAAATATTTGAAAATTGATTCAATTAATAAGAGATTACTTAAATGGACCTGGTGAATGCTTATGTGCTAGATTTTATTTGTTTGTTTGATAGTTAAATAATCGACTATCAAATTTGGCTATTTTTTGTTCCTTGAATTGATGTGGAAACTAATTAATCATGCACTTTGCACGAAGCCAATTGTGTAGGCTTGATTATCATTTGGTGTTGAGAATGATGATTCAAGTGGTATGGAGTGACCATGGTACTCCAAACTATCGGGCTTCCTTCTTAGCTGAAGGATAGCATGTTGAAATATTGGAAACGTGATATGTCTATGTGACTTGGTTTTCAAATTGGATTGAGGGCCGCTTATCAATGTTGGTACATAGAGATTGTGGTTGGATTTATCCAAATACCACTTTGGATCAATGTATGCGTTCGAAAGTGTAGGGTTATGATGATAATTTTTTAATACAGAGATCTTCATGACGTATGGCCAATTGCCACTAGACCCACGATGCATATTATATATATAGTGGCAGTAGTGCTTTGTTATTAAAATCTTCGATATGCAAGGACTTCTTGCTACTAATCCTAGGGATGATTCCCGATAGGATGTAGTAGGAGAGTACCTTCAGTTTGTCCTGTTCCTGGACAACTTGTATGAACGAATGTCTGACTTTGCATTTCTAAATCACATTGATTGATCTCTATAAATGTATCTTCTATTTGGTGGCGGAGAAGGCAACTTCTCTTAGCTTAACTCCCATTCTTGAGACATACGAGTTCAAAAGTTATACTTTTGTTAAAATAAGTTGTGTGATTGTGAAATGGCAATGTTACATTTAAAGTGGAATGATTGTTATGTAAAAGGTAATATGTTACCTCTCTGGCCACATCAATTGAGAATGGTTAAAATAAGGTTGCTTCAAGGCCATGTGGGTCGCTCCCTTAAGAGTATGGTCATCACCCTTCTAGATTACTCTCTGTATGTCGAGAATGTTGTGTATGCTGTTGCCATGGATATGTCTATTACGACCGGGGTTATGTCATATTATGTCCTATCTTCCAGTAGATGGGTCCGTGCGTTGGTCGGTTCTGATTTGTAGAGGTTTCGAAGATGTCGATCCTCGGTATATTCCCTTAGAGATGTACTATACGGAAGGTAGTCCCTTACATTGCCATTGTATGAAATCCATTATCCAGTATGTACCTGCTATTTTGTTTGTAGAACCTACTTTGTAACCAGTATGCTAGAACTTAATCAATCTAACAATTTATGCTATGATTAATATTATTTGTATACTAGACACTAGTATAATATAACGAAATTTGGTATGAAATATTTTGGTCATTGTTGGGCCGGTTTTCTGGCAAGCAATGGAAGAAGAAGCCCAAAGGAAAGAAAATTGAGCAAGAGCCAGAGCTACCCAGACTAAACGTTTGGCTCGGCAAAAATGCTGAAACAAATCATTTGGGTCAGCATGCCGGATCAGATATTTGGTATGGTATACTATAGTATATCGAAAAAGTATCTGAACCGGCATTCTAAGAAGCACCGGACCAAATGTTTGGTCCGGCATTCTCTGTATGCCGGACTAAATATTTGGTCTGGCACGACCCAACATTTACCAAACCAAACATTTGGTTCGGTACAACAGGCATGCCGAACCGGATGTTTGGACCGACAAATAGGATCCTCCGAAGATGAAGATTGCCGAACCAAAGGAAGATGAAGATTGCCGAATCAAAGGAAGGTGAAGATTGTCGAACCGAAGGAAGATGAAGATTGCTGAACCAAAGGATGGAGATTGTCGATCCGGGCTTACCGAGCCACCAGTCCCAAACACTAATACCAAACCTGACCCAGGAAGCTATAACCTCTCCTCCACGCCTCACAATCTCACTCTATAAATACCAGAGCTTCTAAAAAACAATGGGGACAGAGGTTCGAGTAGAAAAGGAGAAACTCTGCTGAAATCTATCATCGTAGTCATTCTAATTTCTCTAATCGTTCCAAGAAATCTTGTACTTGTAACCAAAATCTAAGAAGGGATAACAAGATGGAAAGTGGACGTAGGCACATTCCGGTTGAACCATTATAAAAACCCTGTGTCACTTGTTCTTTACTTATCTGCTTTTCTGAATCTCGAGTTTGCTAATTACTTCGGTATCTGCTAAGGATCATTTCATTATAACTTGAAACGTCTAAAGAGTCGCAAGATAAACACAATTCAATAAGGTTAAGCTAAAAATCAGATTAACAAGTGTATGCCTAATTTTTAAGCGAACATTTTTGGTTCTTTCACTGAGAAGTGGGCATAGAAAGCCAAACTCTCCTGCCCATTATTCTTCCAACCTTAGCGCATCATTAGAACATGACTCCCTCTAAGCGAAATGCTGACTAAGGGCAAGAATGCAGCTACTGCAAATACGCTTAACCCCATCCAAGAAGATCAAGAAAACCCAACTATTCGCTCCTTACCTCCAGGCTCAGTTGTCACCCAAGAAGACTTAGAAAAGGTTGTGAATGAGATGACTGACCTCTTCGCTGCCCAACAAGAAGCTTTGGTGGACCAACTCATGACACGCTTAAGGGGCACGGAGGAATCGACTCACAGTACCAGATCCTAGGGTGAATCTCAGTTTAGAGAGTCACGTAGGAGGAACAGATCTCCTACCAATGACGATTTCAATTAGGAAGATCCCGGGGATCGAAGCCGAGCCTGGACTCAACCCGACGTTAGTCTAAAGAGGTCAACAAGAGCATGGTCCAGTCAAGTGGGAGCCAAACATGGACCATCAGTGGTTGATCCCGTCAGGCTTCGAACCAATCATCATTAGTCCAGCCTCAATCAAGGCACCAGATGGCACCACTATCAAAGAGAGGGCCCGCTTCAACCAAAGCCCCTCCCGAGTCCGAAGAAAGGATGACACGACTCTTTAAGGAGTACCTCAGGCGTGAACAACTCGAGAGGGGTATGGGCGCCACAGTATCCAGCCTTTTCACTATGGACATAGAGGCAACATCCACGCCTTAAGAATGGAAGATGCCCGCTATGGATCCATATAAGGGCACCTCTGACCCAATCACCCCCTACAACGATACTCTTAGCACATGTTCATGAATGGAGAAACCGAGGGTGTACTATGTAAATGTTTTCCGTTATTCTTGTCATATTTAGCAACTACATGGTTTTGTTGCCTACCTCATGGATCCATCAGCTCTTGGGTAATGCTGACGGAAAAGTTCATAAGCCAGTTCCGAATTCATGTGGAGCGGCCTAGAGACGCTTATTCCTTGTCCGACGTAAAATAGAAAACGGGGGAACCTATACAGCAATACCTTACCCATTTCAACGCAGCTGCATCACCGGTGCAAAATGCGGATGAAAGACTTACATTGATGGAACTATGTGGAGGCATCCACCTGGACTCGAAACTTGCAAGAAGACCGACGAAGGTGAATCCTTTAACTCTTTAGGAATTCCACCATGAAGCAAGAAAATAGATGAGTTTGGAAGATGCAGTGGCTCTCCGGCATGGCGAGCAACCCACAGGGGGTTCACGCTCCCATGGGAATGCAAGAGTCCCACCTCAAGGAGAAAGGAGCAAGCCGAACAATGACAATAAAAGTAACTGTCAGTGCAACCCTAAAACTGAAAAAAGCAATAAACGACGATATAGATTGGGACCGAGATTTGATTCCTACACTCCTCTGAATAACACTATGGAAAAAATTTATTTGGCCACTCAACACGAACTGAAGTATAAAAGCCCTCTATATAAGAAGGAATCGAAAGTTGAGGTTAGGATGGGAAAGTTCTGTCGCTTCCATGTGTCTCACAGACAAAACATAGAAGAATGTCAGCATTCACGGGACCTTATTGAAGAATACATCCCTAAAAAGAAACAGGAACGATATATGCAGCAAAAATATAACTCTCCCCCTCCAACCCACGAAGGTACAGGGCCGCTTGGACATGGGAATAATAAACAAGAAGCAAGTGTGAGCTGCTCTAATCAAGAGAAAATAATTGTCCATACTATATCGGGAGGCCCGCATTCAGCCGGCAGAAGTTGGGCCGAGATAGAGAGGTACATGAAATCTTCGAGGATGGAGAAGGATATATTCATTCCATTAAAGAAAGGCATCTCACCAAAGGAAGAGAAAGGAACAATATAACATTCAGCAATGAGGATTTGGTTGGAAAGCAGTACCCACTTACCAATCCTAGGGTCATTTCTGCCTGGATCGGCCCAGCAGAGGTATTCTGCATTTTGGTTGATACGGGAAGCTCGGTGAATATACTGTTCAAACACGCCTTCAATAAAATGAATTTATCAATTAAAGATGTATCGCCGTGGAATTAGCCCCTACATGGATTCATTGGAGAAGCCACAATTCCGCTTGGGCAGTTGGACTTGTTTGTTGAACTAAGAAGTCACCCTCGATCCGTTATCCGAAAGCAAACCTTTGTGCTGGTAGATGGACATTCTGCTTATAATGCATTTCTGGGTAGACCCGCATTAACATATTTCCAGATAGTCTTAGCCCCTTAGTGCTTGAAAATGAATTTCCCTTTCGATGGGGGAATAGGAGAAGTAGAAGGCGACCAAGACGTAGCCCGCGATTGTTATGTTACAGAAATCTGCCGGAACAAAAGGAAGGAAAAGGGTAAAAACGTAAAGGTCGCCCTCTACACCAAAACTGTGGAAGCATAGCAATCAAAGAAGGCCCCTCCTCTTGGGTATACTAGCAACCCGTTTAATGAATTAGATCCGAGAGATAGAGAGAAGGAGGCCAGCGCCCAGCCCATGAAGGCTATGGAACGTGTTGCTACAGACGATCACGATGGCATAAGGCTTTTCAAGATAGGGTCACAGCTAGATAGAAATCTGAAAATCCAGTTGATAGGGTTCTTATGCAGAAATTTTAATGTGTTCGCGTGGACCCATGAAGACATAGTGGGAATATCCCCTGAGATTGATAGTCACTACCTGAACATAGATCCAACCAAAACCCCTATCAAGCAGATGAAAAGGAGCATGGCAATGGAACGCTCTACTGCCCTTAACGAGGAAGTAAAAAATCTACTCGCCGGCGGTTTTATTAGCAAGGCTATCTACCCCATATGGATCTCCAACCCGGTTCTAGTGAATAAATCCAATAGGAAATAGCGAACCTGCATCGACTTCTCCAATCTCAATGACGCTTGCCCCAAGGACTGTTTTCCCTGCCTCGAATCGACCGACTAGTGGGCGGAACCGCAGGGAATGAATTGTTATCATTTATGGATGCCTATTCGGGGTACAACTAGATTCCCATCCATATACGAGGACAAGAACATACTAGCTTTATGACAGATCCAGGCTTATATTGCTATAAGGTCATGCCCTTCGCGCTCAAGAATGCTGGCGTAACGTATCAACGCTTGGTTAATAAGATGTTTGGACTGCAGATTGGTCACTCCATGGAAGCGTATGTCAATGACATACTTGTCAAATCAAGAAAAGAACATATCATTTACACCACCTAAACGAAATGTTTCAGATATTATGCAAATAGCAGATGAAGCTGAATCCATTGGCATGCTCCTTTGGAGTATCCTTGGGAAAATTCCTAGGTTTCGTTGTGCACGCCAGAGGGATTGAAGCGAATCCCAAAAAAGTCCAAGCCTTGAAGGACATCAAAATACCAGCCACGCGAAAGGAAATGCAGAGTCTAAATGGAAAGATAGCTGCTCTATGCAGATTTATATCCAAGGCCACAGATAAGTGCTCCCACTCTTCGAAGCTTTAAAAAGGATAAGGTAAAGTTTGAATGGACCGACGAATGCCACTCGACTTTCCAAAGCCTAGTAGAACATATTGAGAAACCACCAGTGCTCTCCACCTCGATAGATGGAGAAAGCCTCTACATGTACTTAGCTGTATCCCCCCATGCATTGAGCGCTGCCTTGGTACGAGAAAATGACCATATCTAAAATCCAGTGTATTTCATCAGCAAGAGGTTTACAGGGGCAGATGTTAGATATCTGAAGATCGAAAAATTGGCCTACCGTTTGCTCATAGCGCCCAGGAAATTACGGCATTACTTTCAATATCACTCCATAAGGGTCCTAACAAATCAACCATTGTGTCAGGTCCTACATAAACAAAGCAACAATCGAGGGGAATATGTTTGTGGAAGGTGCATCCAACGAGCTTGGCTCGGGGCAGGAATAATAATCATCACACCCCAAGGAAGAATGTTAAGTTACACGTTAAGGCTGGAATTCACCGCAACCAATAATGACGCTGAATACGAAATGGTAATAGCTGGCATGGAAATCACTAGGGAAATAAGGATCAAATTGATACGCGTACACAGTGACTCACAACTAATCATAAACCAAATCCTTGGGGAATTCCAAACTTGCAGGAAAATACTTGCCTTTTACCTCAATGAGACTAAAACCCTCCTGAACGAGCTAAACTACTATGTAATAAAATATATCCCATGGGAGGAGAATCGAGAAGTATATGTCCTCGCCAAAGAAGCTAGCACGAGAAACGAGCCAATTCTTGAGGAAACCCCCGTCATGATGCAAGCCACACCAAGCTTCAAATGTCTTCAGATCATGCCCTTCCATAGTAGCGTAGAAACATGGGTGACCCAAATCATCAAATACTTTTAAGAAGGAATCCTACCAGCAAATCGCAATGAGATTAGAAAAATCCTAAGGAAGGCATCCTGATACACCATCCAGGAGGGCGTCTTGTTTCGTCGTGGGTTTTCCAATCCCCTATCGAGTTGTGTCGTAGGAAACAAAGCGAAGGATATTCTCAACAACATACACCAAGGAAGTTGCGGCGACCACAACGGTGGTCAGACTCTAGCTAGAAAGATCCTGCACTACGGGTTCTTTTGGCCCACACTAAACAAAGAGTCAACCGAGTTTGCTAGGAAATGCGACAAGTGCCAGAGATTTTTCAAAATCCCAAGACCGCCAACTACTGGTCTAACCCAGATGGTCAGTCCTTGGCCCTTCGCCATCTAAGGGATTGACCTAATCGGGGATCTTCCCATGGGTCGAGGAGGAGCGAAATATGCCATAGTGGCAGTGGATTACTTCACCAAATAGATGGAAGTGGAACCTTTAAACAAGATTTCATCTACCAAAATGATAAATTTTCTAATACGTAACATCCTGTGTAGGTATGGGGTGCCACCGAAAATCATATTGGACAACGGACTCCAATTCGACGGCGAGGAATTTGCCAATTGGTACCACGAACATGGGATTGCCCGAGGCTTTTCAGCTGTGGCATATCCATAGACAAACGGACAAGTCAAAGCAGTGAACAAGGTGTTGAAAACACTGATAAAAAAGAAACTGGAAAAATCCAAAGGGGAATGAGTCGACGAATTGCCTATGGCTTTGTGGGCCTACCAAACTCCTTATAAAACTGCGACGGGGCACACGCCATTCGTACTGGCATATGGAACCGAAGCCATGCTCCCTGTCGAAACAACCGTCCCTACACACCAAAGAATACACTATAATCCAGAAGAAAACGAGGAGTTATTAAACATATCACTCGACCTGATTGAGGAGAAGAGAAACGATGCCACCCTTAAAGCAGCCGCTCAAAGAGAAACGGTGGCAAGGCAATACAATTCCAAGGTGAAGCCTCGAACACTACAAGAAGGAGACTTGGTTCACAAATGAGTCTTTCCAAGACCTGGGGCATTGGATCCAATTTGGGAAGGATCGTTTGTTGTTCATAAAAATCTTCACAATGGAGCATACATCCTATCAACGGTAGATGTAGTGGTGTTCAGAAAGGCGTGGAATCTCCAACACCTCCACCAATATTTCTCTTAAGTTGTAAAGAAATATGTATTGAATAAAGTAGTAAAGTAAAGACAGTGGATGTAGGCATATTTCAGTGGAACCACTATAAAATTCTTGATGTCTTGAGTTAATTATATTAATTACGTACTTTTTTATTCAATGACAATCCCTACTGCGAGCATAGACACTCGCTGACAACAATGAAAATGAGATAGCCGTGATCAAGGGCACGAATTAATCCCAGGCAATTCATTGCGGACGATCGATAATCCTAGGCCGGCAATAATGAACCTATTATAAGCCACGGATCAGGAATGATTCATAGCCTAGGCAGTTCATCGTTGGCGTTTGGCTCGTCGGCAACTGCGAACTGATTATAAACCCCTCGATTAAGGCATGGCTATAGCCAGGGGTCATTCGCACTTGACAATCAGCACTCCGTCGGCAATGGCAAATCAATAATACTCACGATATGAGCACTAGCGCGAGTAGTTGTCATTAGCGACCGGCCATGAAAAAAAGCACACAATTACGACTTTCAGCATGATAATGAGTAAACAAGTCGTAAACAATTCATACACAATCTATAAAAGTCATGCATCATAGAAATAACTACAAGCATGTGAAAAGCATAAATTGAAATATTGAACATTAAAAACCTTTTTAGATATACAAGTTTTTATCTATATTTATAGGTACAAAACAGCCATACATTCCTCACAAACCAAAAATAAAAAGGGGTAAACAAAGCCTCTCCAAGACGAGGGAACATCCTTGCCACTTAGCACACTTCCTTCGGTAGGCTCCGCTGAAGGCTTGACTCGTCCCAAAGATGTCTCTGCACAATACGAATGATAAAGATCACGAACTTCTCGATATGGAATAAGTAATGACAAAGTAAGAGGATGCGATATCAATGGTAAAATGAGGCGGATCACTAAGCCCTTTAATATTAGAACCATCATCATCACCTTCTTCCTCCTCCAATAACTCGTACCCTCTTGCGATGGCTTTGGTTTTCTTCGAAGGACATTGGCTATTCACTATCATAACATCATAAGCTGCCCCTCCCTCCTGCACAGCTGCATCTTTGGCCTCCTTAATCATCCAATCATGAATTCTAGCCATCACCTGAAGGTAGTCATCCATCCACTGAAGGCTCTTTTGCTTCCAGAACATGTAATACGTATCCTTCAGTATTTGGTTAATAGTGTCGCAAAATTCACTAGCCTTGCCAGCTTCAGTCTGGAGGGATGCCACCTTGTTCATATATAGCTCCTTACCTTTCTTCGAGTGTACCAGCTCTGCTCTCAACCTATCAATTTTAACCCGATAGGAGTCTTTCTCATTTAGCCATGCATCCCTGGACTCTTTCAGTGCAGCCAGGGCTATTTTCAACTTCTTTACTCTACCTTTAAGGGAGCGAAGTCGCTCCATATCTTTTTCCCGGGCCTCATCCATGGAGCTAATGGCCAGATCAATCTGGGCTTGACATATAGCGGTAGCCTCCTTCATTGCTTCATCCTTGGCCTCTTTTATGGCTTCTTCCTTGATTCAGACTCGCGAGACGCTTCGATCACTGCAAATTCAGCCTCTTTTTCCCCGAGTGTCTTGTAGAGTTCCTCCATCTCTAAACGTAACTACACATTGGCACTCCCAACCTCTTCACTAGATCTAGAAAAGCGAGTCTGATAGTCAACAATATTGTGAGTCTCATCAGTGATCTGAACCATCCTTGTTGTCAGATTAGCAAAATCCAAAGATTTAGCCTCATTTAATATCCGAACCAAGGGGCTGCGAGGAAGAAGAAACTCAATATCGAGATCCACGGTGTGATGACCGTATAATCATGATTGATATCAGGATGACTTCCAAAAGGATTCTACATGCGCTGCTGATGAGCCGAAGAAGCATGGACCGCGATACCTTCTCCTAACTCATCTGGCACTTCATGTACTTCCATACCCATAGGGAGATGATGTCGACGACGTGAGGAGGTTTGAGAGCCTGGGGAGGTGGCCTCTTTCTCTGAGGTCCTCACGTGTTTCTAAGAAGATCCATGGCTCTCTCCCTTATCCAAACTTAACGAGGCCCTATTGACTTCCTTTACCATGGTTCCTTCCTCTTGAGATGCCACCGGGGGAGGAATAGGAGCCGTCTTCGTTCATTTAAATTGCTCCAGATGCCTAGACACTTCGTTCCTCCTTTTCCTTGAAATATACTTAGTAGCATTAGAACTCAAGAAACAAAAACACTTAAGACACTAGGGACACTACAAGCTGCTACAAACCCTTAGAATAAGGTGGATCGCATGGCCGAGGCGAGATCTCACTCTGGTGGGAAACACTCTAGAACGGAATAGCACTCGACGGAGGGAGAACTCTCGGCAGCCGGACATCATTGGATTGAGAATCAGGTAGGGGCTAAGACCCGACAAAAAAAAGTTCTCAAGAAGAATCATAAAATCCATTACCTGGGGAAAGCCCGAATTCCTCACTAATGCTAGCTCCACCAAATACTAGAGGAGGCAGCACTTCACTTGAGTCACTTGGAGCCACGTTTTCTCAAGGAGGGTCTGCAATAGGAGGCGGTCCGGGAGCTGAGTCAGGGCATTCCAACTATTCGGACCACCCTCGCATGGTCTCAAAATCCATTAAAGGATCCACACTAGGGCCTTCGCTACCCATTATGTCCACATCTGAAGATGCATGAGCTTCCCCTATCATCGCCTTGGAATCACTCTCTGACATTTCCTCCTCTTCACTCCCTTTTCTCGAATGTAAGCCTTCCTCATCACCAGGAGAGGATATGTCTTGAATGTGCAAGGATTTTCCATAGCAGGGAAAATGAACCACACCCTTCTTCTATCTCAGCCTTTCCAGGGTCTTAGCTGCATCAACCTCCTCATCCATACATTTTCCCTTATCCCCTTTGTTTCCTTCATCCCTTTTCTCTCTCTCTCTCTCAGTCGAATTTGGCCTAATCTTGTACATGGATTGCATGGGCCCAATTAAATTGTAAAACTGAAGGGTTGCATCATGAAGTAGGAACGAGGCCTCTCTCTTGGCCTCTAGAATAGCTAATATCTCCTTGGCCATCTTCTTTGAATCGTCGTCCTCCACCGCCTTCACACTACCTAGAAGTTATGAAGGGATAAGTAACCAAGGCGAAAGAAAACTAAGAAAGGCAAAAGTAGCTACTTACATCCGGAGGTGAGAAAATGTTAAGACAAGATGTCATCATGAACAAAGAAATACTTCTTCTTGAACATACTGAATATGGATTACAAATCCAGGACGGGATTGAACTTTTGTGCAAACTCTAAGTTGATAAAGGGTCTACCCTTCCTATAGCTCCTCATGTTGTATAAATACCTAATCTCCCCGTGAGTTGGAGGCCTCTAATACCGCTTCATGAATAACAGGTAATGGGACGTTAGGATAGCATAATAATTCGGCTGAAGCTGCAATGGAGCAACCTTCAAATAAATGACGAAGCCTACAATCCAAGCATTAAGCGGCGGGATCACTTTGCACATGCAATCATATTTGTTGTACGCCATATAACCACCTAGAGGAAAGGCAGCGTTGTCATCCGGGCTCGCCAATAGCATATCTCTATGATTTATCCCGAATGCGATAGCGATGGAGTTTAACTACTCAGTCGTTAGTACACCGGGATAGCATTCGGAAGGCCTAGCCAACATCTGGTGAGGAGCACAACCTTCCACTAGTGAATTAGCAGAGCTGGGTTGCTTATGGAAGTTAGTTGGAACATCCGCAGAAGAAGAACCTGCTCCCGCAGGCTGTAAAGCTGCAAACTTAGAACGGGTTTCGCGACAAAAAAACATGTACCTGTAAATTAAAAAAGTGAGGCAAACATCAGCAAAAAGATATAAAATATGAATAGATGTTAAAAACATGTTTGGAATATCCTACCACTATGCCTAAATAAAATTCCACACCGCCATTCGCACCAAATTCTGCTCGGCAAACCCATGGACAAAACACTCGATGAACTTAGTCCGACATTGTCAAGAGCCAATGCCGAACCAGATAGGGCCACACACTTATTGTCGGTCCAGAGTGTACCTTCCAATGGAATCATCAAGGAAAACCTTAGCTTCCACCAAATAATCATACAGACAAATGTGCAACCCCTATGGCCTCTGCTAGTGACAAACCATTATGGCAATGAACCGAATACTTTGTGAGCGAATAATTACATGTGCTCACATAACATAACCAATGCGAATCTACCAACACCTCGAACACCCTTAGGAGAACGAGGACCTAACTACTCCAGTCTCTCAATGATTTAAACCAAGTCATCTAGTATCGAAACCCTAGAATTTCGAAATCTAGTACCGAATAGAGAAAGCACTTACCTCAGGATTGCAAAAAACACGTAAGCACTGAAGGTTAACAATGATAAAAGAACCTAGAAGCTATTTACAACTGAACAAGATAAGTTCGGAAATTTCGATCGAGAAAATAAGAAGAAAAATGGAGAAGGAAGGCCGTATTTAAGGAAGAAGATGGGAAGATGAATAGTCATAGGATGTGGCATTTGGTGATAGGAGCTACTGACATGACCAAAACAAAGCATGCCGAAAAAATGCCCAACATGCTTTGAGAGGCAAGTGTTGGGCCGGTTTTCTAGTAAGCAAAGGAAGAAGAAGCCCAAAAGGAAAGCAAATTGAGAAGGAACCAGCGCTACCCGGACCAAACATATGGCTCGGCAAAAATGCCGAACAAATCATTTGGACCAACATGCCGAATCAGATATTTGTTTCGGTACACTGTAGTATACTGGACCAAATATCTAGACCGGCATCCTCAGAAGTATTGGACCAAACGTTTGGCCCGACATTCTCTGATATGCCGGACCAAATATTTGGTCCGACACGATCCACCATTTACCAAACCAAACATTTGGTTTGGTATAACAGGCACGCCGAACCAGATGTTTAGACCAGCAAAGTGGATCCTCCGAAGATGAAGATTGTTGAACCAAAGGGAGATGAAGATTGGCGAATCAAAGGAAGGTGAAGATTGCCAAGCCAAAAGGAAGATGAAGATTGTCGAATCAATTGATGGAGATTGCCGATCCAAGCTTACCGAGCCACCAGTCCCAAACACTAGCACCGAACCAGACCTAAGCAGCTATAATCTCACCTCCATGCCTCACAATCTCACTCTATAAATACCGAAGCTTCTCAACAACAATGGGGATAGAGGTTTAGGAAGAAATGGAGAAACTCTACTTAAATCTATCACCATAGTCATTCTAATTTCTCCTATTGTTCCAAGAAATCTTGTACTTGTAACCAAATCTAAGAAGGGATAATAAGATGGAAAGTGGATTTAGGCACATTCCGGCAGAACTACTATAAAAACCCTATGCCACTTGTTCTTTACTTATCTGCTTTTTTGAATCTCGAGTTTGCTAATTACTTTGATATCTGCGAAGGATCATTTCATTGTAACTTGAAACATCTAAAGAGTCACAAGATAAACACAATCCAACAAGGCTAAACTAAAAATAAAATTAACAAGTGTTTGCCCAATTTTTGAGCAAACAGTCATCGTAAGATAAAAGGCCGTCTGTGTTTATGTGTGGTGTTACGAGATACATTTTGTTTTAAAAAACAAAAGTTTTTGATAAATTTAAAAATTCAATTAAGATGGGTTTTCTCATGCCGATTTACCAGACTGGTCCGGGCGTTATTCCCTTTCAATGCTCGGGTCAGACCGAGCATATTTACAGATTTAGATTGGGATGCTTTGGAGCTTCAGCAGACCAGCTGGGGGTCTTCAAGTCGTATTCATGTATATGTTTATTTTCTGCTGCATTGTTGTTGAAATTATCAGCATTTGTGAGGACATGTTGTTATAACTATCCAAGATGATGAATTGTTATTCATGTAATCTGATTTGATGTATGTATACTATAGTTTCTCCTTTGTAAAGATCATTGGTTTATAGTATATGCTATACCACTGCGATTATGAATTTTGTGTTTTTTTAGTTTTTTCTCTTCTTCTTCTCTTTTCTTCTTCTTTCTTTTCCATAACTATCTGTCTTTCCATTAAAATTAGCTTGGACATGTGTGGTTTATTGTCAGCTTGAATTGTGTGGATTTGTTGGTTGCTACGGTTGGTATCAGAGCTTAAGTTGTGCGAACACCTAGGCTTTGTTGTGGTACTCATTATGGACAGGGTCAACATCACCCAAGAATGAGTTTGAGTGTATTACAGATATGTATGCATATTTGTCAGTGATATAAAAATATTTTATGTTGTGTAAACTTATTGGTTGAGTGATTTACGAATTCAGGTCAGTACATAATGTACAACTGTATTAATAGGTTTTTCAAATCTCTTAAATAAGGTAAACCAACATAGTATTTTTTGAAATTGGGTATATGAAATAATATTACCTTGATTATATTTTATATATAAAAGAATAGTTGTTCAGAAATTATTATAGTCATATATGGATTGTTTGGTTTTTTGTGAATGATAATATTCGTTTATTAAAAGCATAAGTTTGATGAAGTAGTTTATTATAATCTATATAAAGATAAGAAATTGTAAAATGAGTTGTAATAGAAAGTGAATTTATAAATGTGAATTATAAAGTATTGATTATAACTAAGTGATCAACATTTGTCAAATGATATTATATAGAAAAAGAGTGAAGGTATATATGTATATTTGTAAATATGGATTATAAATATAAAATGGATTTAAGCTAACAATTAGAGAATTTTAATCTCGGAGATTTTGGAAATGTTTTCAAAGTTTTGGAAAACAATAATAATGTTATTTGGAAAATACGTTTGAATGGAAATATACTAAAATGGAATAAAAGAAATAGAAAGCACTGAACTCGCTTTTGTCGCTGGGAAATAATTCGGGTGATGACTGCAACATCATCAGTTTTTATTTTTGAGTTTCTAAGTGACGAATTGCTACCATAGTGATTTTCTATTAGATTTTTGTTTTGGGAAAAAAAATTTGTAACTTATAATTAGAAAAAATAGCAAGTTAGAACAAATTTTAAACTTGTTAAATATTTTGGTAAAATAAATTAAATGGACATTTATATACTCTTAGATGTAGAAGAGTGTAAAATGAATTTAAACTTAAGTTGTAAAATGATTGTATATCATAAGTTGTTATTATAGAATGTGAATGTACTTAAGTAAAGATTTATGGAATTTTAAGTAGATAAGTTTGTATAACTTATAGAATTTGAGAAAATGGAAAGTAAAACCAAATATTAAAATGGTTGAACATTTTGATTAAGTTATCAAAAATCTGAAATTAAGATGAAATGGAATTTAACTTAAGTAAAGTTAAATGAAATTGAATTTAATTTGTAATGAATTAATGAAATGAGTTAAATGAAATTAAATTTGCTTTGTAATGAATTAATGAAATGAGAAATGAAGCGAACTAATGAAATGAAATAGTAAATTGAATATGGTTATGAATTAATTGGATGGATATGATTTGTTTGATGGTTTCTTTGGTTACATTTGCTAAATTTGAATATAGTTATTGTTTTGGTACATGTTATATATTGATGTTACTTTCTATGCACATGTTCTCATTGGTTGCTAAATGTTTTGTAGGTGTTGATGGCGAGTGCTTCACATTTGGAGCTCGCTTTCGCATTATATTGATTATATATGTTTGCTAATATAAATAAAAGGTACATGTCTCTGATTACACATCGTATTTTTATTTTATTTTTCCCTATGGGAAGCCTCATCCATGAGATGAGATGTATATTTGTGATTATATATTGTAAATTTTTCCGTTCAAACTGCGCAAAGGAGACGCTGCCGAAATTTTCTATAAATTAAAGTGTTAGAAAATTTATGAGAATTTTTGAAAAAAATATGTTAAGACTAAAATTTGATTTTTGTTTTATAACTTGGAATGGTATTAGTTGGAATTTGTGAATGAATTTTAAAGACTTAGAAAATTTGTAACTATCCACCTTTCTTACTATCATAGACCACTTAATACATCCTCGGTATTCGTGTGCTGATCATTTAGTCGTCCGAAAGATGGGTCATTAGGGGTGAAAGAAAGAAAGATAGAACAGAAGAAATTAAACAACAAATCTCACAATGCAATGGAACAATATATATTACTCAACATAATATATTGCAAAATCATTTCAAAATGTTACATCGGAGTCATACTGATAAAAATTCTACCCTTGGACAGTTATAACAGCCTGTCCCTACCTAACGGATACCATATACATATAATACAGCGGAAGACAAAGTAATAAGTAGCATCGATGATGCCACCTGCTCCAAGCTCCTTTAAAATGAATCTGCAGAAAAACCTGAACTACTTGGCTGCCTATTCAAATTTGAGCACCCAAGAGTTTAGGAAAAAAGAAAAATAAACTTCGAGCCAGAATGTGTGGTGTGAGTAAAGCATAAGCCTTTAACTTTAAAAAAACATTTAAATCAAAGGCATCACATATGACCACACCACATATAAACATGGATGGGTTTTTACCTTATGATAACCAAAACAATTGTATATAAAATCCAGTGATATTATAGTAATGACTATGGTTCTAAATAAAATATGAATATAGCTGAAATGCTTGCATTTCACATTTCTACATAGTTGGGTACATCAAAAACCATAAAGGCATGTATTGGGGAATGTATTCCGTTCTATGGCATGGTAAGGGACTACCCCCCGATGGTACACCCCTAGAAAATGCACCGGATTCTGATAAGAACTTCTTGTACGCCGGCTACACAGGGAAGGCTGCCCCTTTAACATGGCAAACCGAATCACATCATCCCTTTTTGATACCGAGGCCTTATATTAACATAGTTTTTGCATGCAAAACAAGTTGAATATGGACAATCTAGAATGGGATGGTAGCTCCTAATGGTAGCTGACCACATAGCTCTACTACATACTCGGTTTTTTCTTTTCATTTTCCTCGTTGTGAGGCTTGAGGCTATGCTTTACCTTCTTTCATACCAGCAAATCATCTGGGAATGCTAACACTGCCCTCCTAGCAAGGATACAATTCCAGCATTCATCCACAGAAGTTGTTCCGGGATCGATCAAACATTCTATAACGACCCGAGATTTTTATCATCCTGAGTTATGAATATTTATTTTTAATATTCAATAATAAGGTCTTTTAATCAAAATCAAAATTCCCGTTAAATAACAATTAGTTAAAATATATAGTTTTAAACCTAGGTAATAATTTGAATTTTCCAGATTTTATTTATAAAATAGAAAATTGATTTATAATTGGAATTTCTTACATATATTATAACAATATAATTCATATATAAATTGAAAACAAATTCATAACAAATGAAAATATAATGTAGTATAAATATAAAAGAGTTTTAAATTGGGATTTTCTTATATGTATGTGTGCGTGTATATAAGTTCAAAAAGAACTATGAAATACTTACAAATTAAATAAAAATAGTATGTTAAAAACAATACATAAATGGTAAGTGAAGAGTTGAAAAAAATATAAGAATATGATATGATGAATATGAGGAAATTTATAAAATCATTTTAAGTTCATTTTTAATAAGAAATCTTTTATAAGAAGTGTTAACAAAAATGTTATTTTTAGAAAAATGGAATAGCAAAACTTTTTTTGCTTTGAGTCGTATATTTTAAATAGGAATAAATATGAATATGAAGACTTAAAAAATTATTTTTATTTAATACCACTTTACAAATTGTCTTCAAAATATAATGGAAGCATGTTATAAATCAAAAGAAAGCAATCAAGTAAATAAAAGAGAAAATAAGTAAAAGTGAACAAGTAAAAATGGAAGTAAAAAGGTAAAAAAAAAATTCAAGTTAAAAAGTAAAACAAATTGGCTGACCAAAAGAAAGAGGTAAAAAACATCAAAAGTTACAAATGAAAAACAAGGCCTGGTCAAACAGACAAAAGTATGTAGGCTGAAATTCATCTCATTTCAAAAACTTCATCTCGGGTCACCAAATTTCACCTCAACTTCATTTCAGCCACCAAGCTATCACCTCAGCCACCAACACTTCAATGTCAAACTTTCCAAAACCTTGTACATCAAATTCATCAAAAACAAAACCTTGTATAGGTTTACAATTTTTCTTTAGCCCAAAAAAATCTAGTACACGTACATCATTTCTTGGTATAAACACGTATATATAGGCATATGTGTGTGATAATTCAAATGTTTTAAAAGCTGTAGCAGAAACATGTAAAGCAAAACAAAGGAAGAAAAAGAAAAAATAATAATAATACCGTTCTTTCAAAAATCCAAGGCAAAGCAAGTTTTTTCTAGGATCCAGATCGAAAGCTGAAATTCAGATGGAACTCCTGGAGGAATTTCAACATGATCAAGGTGAGGACTTAAAGTTAAATGCCTGTACATGTTGAAATAACACTTTGTCAAGTTAACAGATTTAACATTTTATAAAGGCTTTTGTTTTTAAAAGTCTATATCTCTCTTTTCAATTAAAATTTGCAAATGATGTAAACTAACGAAATGTTTAGTTTTGAGTGTAGATTAGACTAAAAATAGTTTAAAGCTTGTTATTTTTATATTTTTTGTGCATTTGCAAAATAACAGTAAATAACCCAAATTTGTCAAAATTTTCCATGCTTTAAAATCAAAATCAGGCATGGAATCGTGATTGTAGGATAAAGTTAGGAATTTTAATGGAAGATTCATGATTTTTAGTAGCCTGGGTTTTGAGAATTGGAAGGTGATTAAAATTCGTTAAATTTTTTATTTTCCAACGATCTAGGCATCGAGGGGAGGTGGGGATTGGCCGAGGAGGAGTGTCGCATCATGGGTGAAGGGTTCACTATGGTCAAATCTCGATTCTGACCTTGATTTGGTTTGGCTTGGGAACTTTGGGTCTTCGGATGGTGGGTTCTAAGCGCTCGAACGCGGTCAAACTATGGCGAAGAGGAGCGACGAGGAAGGTTTGGTCGTTGACTGAAGGTGTTGGGGTGGATGGGCATTCAAATGGCGATGGTGGCAGGGATAGGCGATGAGCAGAGAGGTGTGATAAGGTCGATTTGTGTGTGCCACGCTTTCGAACTTAGATTTGGCGATGGTCGATTTTAGCTTTGGCGAGGCAGTGGGCAAGGAAATGAGTGCTTGTTAAGGAGCAGGCGAAGAGGAACTTAGTGGTGTGCTTAGCTGGGTGAACGGTAGCCTGGTGTGACGTGTAGGTGCACTTACATACGTACATGATGATGGGTTTCTGGGGTTGGGAAACGATCGAACACGGAAGGAGATGAGGTCGCTGAAGCATTGTTTGTTATCTCGAGGCTCGCGAGGAGAATTGAAGGGGTTTGGGTGGATGATCGGCCAAGGCAGCAATGTTGATCGATTCGACGTTCGATTTGGGGTTTTTTAGCTTTGGGTTTGGAAAGGAAGAAAAAAGAAAAAGAAGAAGGATATATATGTTTTTGATGGTGGGCGAGATTCGGCCTGAAGAGAGAAAAAAAAAGTGCAAGGGAAGTTTAAAAAAAAATTAAAAGGGTTTTAATTTTATAAATGTTTAGCAAATTTTGAAAACATGATAATTAATGCACACGAAATCCAATAAAAATGAGACTGGTTGCATTGGGTTCGTATCGACGAACACAACGTTGTTGTATAATATGTTGTCAAGTTCGAATCAATGAAAAATATGGTATATTTAAACAGATAGAAATTTAGTCAGCCGATTTAAACAAATATCGTTGTTTATATTTATATGACATGTCTATTGAAGTTATTTGCCCAGATAAAAATAGTGATGAGTTAATTCATGTTAATTACGGTGTTTTAACATCAGATTAGCGGAATAAAATACCATTCCGCTAATTGTATTAAATTGGACCCCTATTGGCGGAATAAATCACCGTTCTACCAATATCACTGAATATGTGTATTTTTGGATATTGAGTAGGAGAAATAAATCCCTGTTTTGCTATCATATTGTAATGGACATCTATTTATTATCTTGATAATTATATTGGACAATATGATGTTGAATTGTTTGCTAAAAATGGATTGATGTGAATATATGAATCTGCTATTTTGGATTGTTACGAAATAAATGGTAACTTGATTAAGTACCATTGGAATTAATAAGCCTTCTTTCAAATTTGGAAGTAGATTTTTGAATTCAGGGTTGTTCTAAGAATAATTATTTTATGAATCTTAAAAGTTATTTAAAAGTATTTAATTATGATTTTTCAAAGTTGTCTAATTATTCAAAAATGTTTAAAAGTATATTTTAATTATAAATGAAAGTTGTCCTATAATGATTTGATTTAAAGTTAATGGTTATATAAGAATTTATCGGTATTATTAATTCAAAAGAAAATTTATTCAATATTATTGTTGTTTTATATAATAACTCTTATTTAAAGAGTATCTTCCTAAATTTAACTTTGAAATTATTAAAGAAGCTTTATGAGCATTATTTGAGATAATTATTGAAATAAAAGATTTCGAAAAGTAATGGTATAATTTCATGGCAGAAATCGGGAGGCAGAGATTGCCTAAGTTATGTTTGATTTTTCTGAAATAGAAATGCAACCACCGAGCTGTGATTCATGGTAAAACCAAATAATAATTTCCAAATATACTTATATCTATATATTTCTTAAAAAGTTTTCAAGTATTTTTGAAAGGGATGATTTAAAAATATACTTATTCTGGTGAGATAAGTATATACCTGTTTATATAGAGATTTAATTTATTGAAATTTAAATTAAATAAGGCTTAGTGATTTCAGTGGGAAATAAAATCTTTGGCTGAATGATTGTTTATTTAATAGTTAAATAACCAACTATCAAATATGGACCAAAACGTAGCTTTGGAAATATCTAGGAGAAACACGGGAATTATATGGTACAGTTACCATTGGAGGTGCTATACTATATGTATAACTCGTTTCATTCTTCTAGGATGATTATAAGGAAATCCGTCCACTAACGGTTAGGAGATAATCTTCGATCTTATTTTCATCTGTTTATTTCCAAGCGAACCGGGTTGGGTTTATCAAAAATATCGAACATTGTTTCGAAGAGATCGAGATCGAATAAGTTATCCAAAAACCACTTCGATCCAACAGACATATTTCGAAGTGAAGACCAAAGAATGAAATCAAAGATGGAGCATTGAGGTGCGAGGGCTTGTCGCTACTAACCCTGAGGATGAACCCAAAATGGATGTAGTAGGAATAGTGTTTCCGGTTTCGTTTAGACCCAGAACGGACTTGTATGGATGAATGCTATCGCTACATTATCATTGGAGGACAATGAACATTCCAAATATAAATTCCTAAAAAGGTAATCGTAGCCTCAAGCCTCATCAACCAGGAATGACTAAAAATCAGAGGAGATGCAGTAAGGCTAAGTTGGTCGCACCTAATTATGGTATGTTTATCACCTTTCTAGATACCCTCGGATATTATAAATATAGTACATGGGAGGAGCTCGGTAAGGGTGGGAACACCCAAGGTGGTAACATATTCGGTACTATCTTGGTTAGGGGTATGTTGGTCTTGTGTAGTAGGGGATCCTGATGAGGTCCCAAGAATGGGTTGGTAGTACCCTAGAATGAGTTCGAGTGTGCATATATATGTGAGAATGCGCATTTGTTAGTGATATAAAATGTTTTATATTGTGTTAATTGATCTGTTGTGTGGCATATGGATTTTGGTCAATAAAAGTAGCTAATGTTATTGATAGGTATCTCTAAACACTTGAACAAGGCCAATGGGCGCAATATTGTTTTAAATGGGTAAGTGAAATAATTTTACCTAGGATATATTTTTCATATAAAAGGCTAGGATTTTCAAAATATGTAGTATTTTGAAATGTTGTTTGATAAGTGATGATAATATCCTATCATTATCATCTAGGATTTGATTGGCTATAACCATCTAGTGCTGAGTATCTTATATGGCCGGTCCATTTGACTAGATATTCCTTAGAGACCTGAGTCTTGTAGATAAAAGCTTTGGAAAATTGGATTTTTGAGTAAATTGTGTTTACTAAAAGAGAATTAAATATTTTAAGTTGAATTTTAGGAAAAAAATTCATATATAAAATCTAGTTTTCTAAAAATTGATTTATAAAAGGGGTATTTGAGAATTTAGAACTCCAGTGATTTTGGGAAACAGTTTTAAACAAATTTTTGAAGGAAAATAATCATGGTATTGCTTAAGGTTAAATTTCTAAATGGTAGTAATTTAAAAGAAGATTTATTTGAAGTTTGTAAGTATATATATTACTTAGCATATGTGAATTCCTAGAAACCATAGTATCTAATTCTTAGATTCTGTAAATTGATTACAAAGGAATCGAAGTGTCCTCCAAGGGGAATGGACAAAGATTAGGCAGCATTTCAACAAAGAAATGGTTAGAGAGATTATGGAAGCTATTGAGCAGCCATCGTTGTATGAAGAGGAATCAAAGATAGAAGTAGAGGAGGAATGCAAAGTAGAAGAGGAAGAATTCAAGGCAGCAGATGAGAAGGAATTTGAGGAAGAGGAATTCGAGGAATATGAGATAAAAGAGGAGCTCGAATCAGAAAACGATGATGTAACTGTCTAGGAAATGGACGAGGTGGCTAGCGAGTCACTTGCGGATAGGGATAACCTTCTAGGGATAACTTATGGCCTAGGGCAGAGATGTTGGTGCCTAGGAAACCAAGCCTGGAGATTGTATGGATTACAGATAGAGATGTTGAAACTAGGGAGATGGAAGGACCGGAAGTGGAGGACTCAGATGGAGAGAGTCCACTGTGAGATAATAGCTTGGGCTTAGGTTATTTCTCTTAGGATGTGCACCCTATTAGTATAGATTAGTTGCCCCTAGACGTCATGTTTGTTCGATTTGTGGATCAGCGAAGTATTTCAATAGACATTTTGGTATGGCTATATATGTGTGTATAACTGACCAGTGGTTGTAGATATCTCCTGGATATGTGTGTATATGTATGGTGATTGTAGTGTCGAAGTGTCTTAGTTAATACTCTATATGACAGATATTTGGGATATAAATATATATATGGGTTAACTTGTGTGACATGGTTGTTTATTAATTCGTTAATAAAAATAAAAATTCGGTTAGTTATGTTTACTAGCCTGGTTACGGCAATTTCGGGGACGAAATTCTTTTAAGGAGGGAGGAACATGTAACATTCTGAAATTTTCGACTTTCGAAAATTCAACATCGACACTCACTTTATCGACTGCCGAATATCGAAGGCCGAAAACCGAGAAGTTATGGGTTTTAAAAAGAATTTAAGAAAAGAAAAAGAAAGAAGAGAGAAGAGATAGGAAATAGAGAGAAAAGAAGATAGATAATTTTTTTTTTAAAAAAACAGAGAATTTTTAAAAATAGAAGATAGAAGAATTTTAGAATAGAACGGGACAGAACAGAAACAACAGAACAACAACAGAATCTCACAATTCGCAGCGGAACAACATATTATAATAAATGAATAATCTTTAAACAAAGAACTATATCAGTTATTACATTACATTTCATTTCATTACATCATATCATCAGAGTGTACAACAACAACATACAACATCAAACAGTGCAGCGGAAAAAGAAATACTATATAAACTAGTAATACGCCATACCATCCAGCTTGCCTCCAGCAACTCCAGAATATCCAGAATATCCTGATAAACCTAACTCTTAACTGCCCGTGTGGAAATTGGTGGGCACCCAGAGTTTAGGAAGGAAAACAATAAACTCCGAGTCAGTCATGTGACTGGTGTGAGAACTCAAAACAGTTTATTTAACTTTAAAATCAAAATAGAGGAATATTTTTAAATTCAATTCGCAATGCTTTTAAAAGTGTAACTACCATAAGACCTCCCACCACACACACAATGCAAACGCAGACTTGGAGGAGATTTCTTCTTATGTTAGTCAAAGATGCTTGATACGCATTAAAAATAACATTTGATATTATTATTAGTGCATAGTGTAGAACAAATCCTTTCGAAAGTAAAGATATAAATCATAGCCAGCATAGGTACCATTATATTATGCCTACTAATAGCTACCATATTAGATGGCAGGTTCTACAACTAAAACCGTACAAGTCTCGTATTGTTTCTTTGGATTTCCAACAAATGGTCAGGCCAAGGAACTTCCCATTGCCACATGAGAATGCCTCTGGATGGACATCCCCGAGAACCAAACCGGATCTCTACCAACACAAGGCCGGGTTACTCCTAACTGAGTAACAACTGACCGAATATGCCATCCCCCGGTCCTTTGGGACCTTTATCACCGAGCGCTCGTAATCAATTCACACAATCATAAAGTGTTTTCAACATGAGTAAGTATCTGGGCTCCATACCATGATACCACCCTTTTCCAGAAGGAAATGGACACATCCTAAAGGGTGCTACCCCTCATAACCTTGCTGCTTCTTTCCTGTTTTGACCATTCACGGGGTGTGAGGCTCGACGAAGTCACGTCCACAAAAACATACTTTATACAAAAGCCATGCTTTGGGTCAACAAATGATCAACACAATGATCACAAGAATAGACGATCAAATAAACGATCCTATCACAAATAATCAACACAATGATCATTTCAGCATCACTCAGCATGTCACATTACCAAACTGGGAATATATCGCTGATAACTTCAACTATATAACATTTGAGCTCGTACGTCTCAAAGAAGGGTGTTAAGCAAAGAATAAATTCTCCGCCACCAACAGAAATATATTTGAAAGAAATCGGCTTTATATCTCAACTTGTAATGTCAGACATACAATCCATACAAGTCTGTTCCGGGATCGAACAAAACCGAAGGCACTTACAAAGAAGTCCTTGCAATCCGGATATCCACAATCCTGATCGGATTCACCATCACATATGGAGAACTCAATACCGTAGCTACTCGGTGCAGAGTCAATCGATAGTTCATCCTATCACTCTCGCAAATACCGGTCTTCAACACCGATCTTCAAATGCGATTCACAACGACGTATCACATATTCGGAGTGGGTTATACGACCCCATGGTCCTTTCCCGGTTAACCCGAATAGTGAGCGCTTATTCAAAAATAAGTGTGCATTCAAATTCAATCATATTCACATCAAATACCCATTCAAAGGGAAATATTGATAGTCGGTTATTGAACTATAAATTGATATGCATACATCACCAGATTCCAAATAATTTTCCAAATTATTTATTTTTCAAAAATATCTTCACTAGATATTAAATTTCAACACTTCAAAATATAAATCAATATTTATTTTTAACAAGTTTCACTTCTCATTCATAAATTCCATAATGAATTTATATTTCAAAATATCCATGCATATATGATTTCAATCATTCATTTCAATTTATCTTCAAAAAGATAAATTCTAATTTTTCACTTCATATTGGAAAACAATTCCATACTTATTTAATAAGTAATTCACAAATTTTATTTATTTTCAACACTTGGAAAATATTCAATATACTTAAATCGAAATTAAGTATATATTTCATTCTATTAAGGAAATCATTCTCTTAAACATATTTACTTGGGCTAAAACGAATGTTACGTAAAACATCGTTACGACAACCCAAAATCATTAGTATAGGGATTCGAAATTAAATAGATATATAAATCCCAATACTATACAAAACATTTCCTTTCAGAAATCATTTACTATAACAACAGTGTTATAGTCCACCATTTCCTTTTATTTCTCGAAAACATCTATTTCAACAATAAATGTTGAAATCTATTGTTTCGAATCTTAACATGTTTAAAACATTGTTAGATCGTTTAATTCAATTTAAACATCTCATTCAAAACAATTTCTTTAACATATCATTCACTATTCAAAAACGTGAAAATACTTCTTTAACAAATTCCATCCTTTCATTCATTTTAATTCAAAGGATTATTCACTATTCAAAATGTGAATATAACTCTATTTCTAAGTTATAACAATTAACTTATCAAAATAAGTCGTTTGCGAATTTATAAAACAACGTTTATAAACTCCATTTCTATTTATTTATAAAAACTTCCTTTTTATAAATTCCTTTATTAACCTATTCCAGTTTATAACTAAATTATAAACTAAAAGTTCATATTATAAGTTAAATACTTATAAAACGATTATTTTACAAAATCGTTCTTTTTAAAGACTTTTCAATTTATAAACCTTATAACTTATAAGATTTATTTATTTAATCAATCTATTCTTCAAATAATTTCACCAAATTTATAAATCTTACTATTTATAAATTTCATTTATAACTTCACAGTTTATAGTTCTATAAATTTCATTCATTTATGAAATTCATTTTCACTACATTCAAACACTTATAAAAACTCATTTTATAATGTCTATATTTCAATTTATAAATATCCATTTATAAATCTCTTAATATAAATCAGTTTATATTATTATTCTAAAACGTCTTTAAATTCCTTTATAATTTCATCATTTCGATTTATAAAATAATCAAATTTTATAAATCCTATATTTAAACTTTTATCATATATTCAAAAATCCAATCTAAATTATTTTATAAAATCATTAGTTCATATTTCTCAAAAATCGACTTTTAATCGTATTTCTAAAAATCAGCTTTTTAACTATATTTCACAAAAACCATAATTTTTATAACTTTAAAATTTATAACGTTTATTTATTTATAATGGATCAATTCCAAAAATATAGTATATTTTCAAAATCACTTTTAAAATCATTTTAAAATCCCAAAATCTGGGTCCAATGATGCTACACACCAAATAGTCAATCACGACTACAACGATATCATATATCGATATGATATTCCATCAAATATCAAAATATCTGAAATAAAATAAATACTGTTGAGGAATCCAGTTGGATCCCTCCAACCTGTTTCCTGCATCCAAAAACATTAGCACAATACCAATTTCGCTCTAGTACGAAATTATCGCGGTACATGTTTTTAATAAATATTATCCGCTTAATAACGGCGTAATAGGGTCTCATCCGCTAAACAAAAAATGCGGGAAATCAACAACTGCAATATATACATATGCCAATATATATATATTGATACTATATATAATACCAATTTCACTGTTTATGAAATATTCGCGGTATATGTTTATATTAAATAACATCCGCTTACTAACGGCGCATAATGTCTATTTTAACAATCAATAATTTACAGTCATCATTCAAACATGCATTCAAATATTTTAAATCTAACTATTTAAAATAAAAATCGAAATCTATTCGATTGAGTGAGAAGTTCTCACCTTGGTTTTAATTTCCGTTTAAGCTTTTATTTCGAATAAAATTAAACGCGCGTTTAATTTTACCCGAAATTCTCACTAACTCCAAACGACTCCAAACCAACTCCATCGCGTAGTGCTCGTCCATACGATTCCAACGCAACTGAGTTTGCATTTTTTCGACCTCGTATGAAAAAGTTATGGATTTTTACAAGATTACACGATTTAAATAGCTTAAATTACAACATAATCTTATTAATCTTTATACCCAAGCCAATCTAAGCCATAGGATCTTGCCCCAACCTGATCTGGACCGTCCCCCCCTACACCTTTCTTCTTCGTTCTCATCTCCAGGAAGGAGCCGCACCACCCAACCCATTACACAAAAACTAGGGTTCCAAATTCAACCTCCATCGTGCAACTATACTTCGATCAACAAGTGCCATTTTGTAGCCCTCGACCTATGCTATGTTCGGCCCCCCCTAGGTGAAGCTCGGCTGCACCATGAGCATGAAAACACGTGCGCGACCTGATGAGAACGGCCTCACATAACTCCCTCTCCGCGACTCCAACCAAGATCATATCCGTATGGATTTCAAGCTCTCGAGATTCTCAACAACTTTCATGTTGAACACATTAGCTAATTCATTGTAGATAGAGAGAGATTGAGAGGAGAAGATCACTCATTTCTGGCCATCCATCTATAGGTGGCGGCTGCAGTTTTTAATTTAGGGTTTTAGGTTTTTTTATTTTATTTTTAATTTGTGAAGAGGAGAGAGGTGTATTTATAGAAAGAGCTTGCGTAAACACTATTCATCCCGGGAATTCCGAACTCCGATTTAGACGCCGTAACCAGCGTACCTAGGGTTTATCCCGCGTTCCGGACACAATGGAACAGGTTTCGGAAGCTAATTCGGAAGTATGTGCGAGTTATGGCTGAAAACGCTCAATTTGAATTAAACCGATTTAAGCGATTTTCTAGGCGTTTTAATTTGTACCGGACAAACGGTAAATCCAATTGACTTGAAATTTGAAACCTTACAATAATATCACATTACGGATCCGATGAAACTGGTTTCGTCGAAATCCGAGACTTTTTGAAAAATGGCTATTTTGACTCGTCAAATTTAAATTAAAAATAAATCGATGCGTTTCGAGCTGCCACGATCAAACGATAGCTCCGATTGACACGAAATTTGAAATCCGGTAATAACTAACTATTACGGATCCAATGAAACTGGTTTCGTTCAATTCTGAGACTGTCCAAAAATTGACTATTTTACAGTCGATTATTAAATATTAAAATATTCAATTTTCACAAATTAACTTTTAATTCGATTTTAAAAGTTCTAAAATATTTCTATAACTCCAGTATGATTAAATAAAATTTTCCAAATTATTTTCAATCATATTTAACCATATTTTCAATTATTTCCATAATTTAACGTATTAAATTATCGATTAAATTATCCAATTAAATCCAATAATTCAAATAAAAATTTATTTGACTTATAAATTCACTTATAAATATTTTAAAATTAATTAAATATTCAAATTTTAATTTATAAAAATTCTGGGTCGTTACAATCTTTCCCCCTTAAAAGAATTTCGTCCTCGAAATTACAAGTAAGAAAGGTTACAAAATCTATTAACTTTCCAAAATTCATAATTAAACTTCTTACCATACTTTACTAAGTTTTCAAATCATACTTAGTTATCTTTTCAAAAACAATTATATCATTTAACTTTCAATTCCAAATCAAAGTTAAAATTTTCAAAATTTTCCAAATTTTCTCAAAATTTTTCTAACGCCTTAAATTTCCGGAAAAATTCGCCATAGTCTCCTTTGCGCGGCTCGATCGGAAAAAAAAATGACAGTATATATATCACAAATATACATCTCATCAAGTAATGAGGCATCCCGAAGGGAAAAAAGTGTAAAAGTGCGATATTTAATCCGAGATATGTACCTTATATTTTATTAGCAAGCATATACGGCTAATATAGCGCTAAAGCGAACTCCAAATGCGAAGCAAACACGATCCGCACCTACTCAACACTTATCAAACAACATGAGAACATGCACATATGCAAATAATCTCAATATACAACATATAGTAACATAATAACTATACATGTCACATAGCAAATGCAACTAAACAACAAATGCAAACATCAACCAACTATACATCCATATCCAATAAACATTCATTCATATTCTCATTCATATTTAATGAATTGGTTTTCACTTTAAATTACATTTGATTCATTTACATTGGATTTACTAACATTCATTCTCAATTCAATTAGTTTACATTTACTAATTAAATCTAATTCACATTCAATTCTATTCAAATTTATTTACTTTCAATTTGAATTTAATTTCATAGCTTTCAATTTCATTAATACTTAATGAATTTTATACAATCAACTAACAATCAAATAACAACCAATGTATATTAAATACAACCAAATTCCTTTGCTTATATTCATTCAATTTTTCAATTTAATTTCCAAAGTTGAACTTCATTTATGTAACTCAAGTTCATATCCATTTAATCCACTTGATTATTTACTTCGATACTGAAATCAATTCCATTCAACAACACTTAAGTTATATTCCATTTAACCTTATATTCATTTTTATTTACAACTCATATTCATATAATTTTACTTCTTGTATATATAAGTTTATTTCACAATTGTAAATCACTTTAATTATAATTCTATTCTTATAATTCATTTGCTTATGCAATTACTCTTTTATTTAGATTATCCAAACAACCTAACAATCAACTTATATACTTTTAATAATTCTGAAAAATTATTCCTTTATATATAAAATATAATTAAGGTAAAATTATTTCATTTACCCAATTTTAAACAATATTGTGTCGGTTTATCTTGTTTAAGAGTTTAGAAACCCCTATCTACGATAGTTAGCTAGACTAGATCGATCGAAATCTATAAACAATCAACCGATAAGTCAACACAATATAAAACAATTTTTTTTCACTAACAAATATGCTCTCATAGCTATTATTACACTCAAACTCATTCTAGAGTACTGCTGACTCTATCTCTAATGAGTAATACCCTACAGAACCATGGTTCTCGCTTAACCATCAGCTCTGATACCAAATGTAACATTCTGAAATTTTCGACTTTCGAAAATTCAACATCGACACTCACTTTATCGACTGCCGAATATCGAAGGCCGAAAACCGAGAAGTTATGGGTTTTAAAAAGAATTTAAGAAAAGAAAAAGAAAGAAGAGAGAAGAGATAGGAAATAGAGAGAAAAGAAGATAGATAATTTTTTTTTTTAAAAAAACAGAGAATTTTTAAAAATAGAAGATAGAAGAATTTTAGAATAGAACGGGACAGAACAGAAACAACAGAACAACAACAGAATCTCACAATTCGCAGCGGAACAACATATTATAATAAATGAATAATCTTTAAACAAAGAACTATATCAGTTATTACATTACATTTCATTTCATTACATCATATCATCAGAGTGTACAACAACAACATACAACATCAAACAGTGCAGCGGAAAAAGAAATACTATATAAACTAGTAATACGCCATACCATCCAGCTTGCCTCCAGCAACTCCAGAATATCCAGAATATCCTGATAAACCTAACTCTTAACTGCCCGTGTGGAAATTGGTGGGCACCCAGAGTTTAGGAAGGAAAACAATAAACTCCGAGTCAGTCATGTGACTGGTGTGAGAACTCAAAACAGTTTATTTAACTTTAAAATCAAAATAGAGGAATATTTTTAAATTCAATTCGCAATGCTTTTAAAAGTGTAACTACCATAAGACCTCCCACCACACACACAATGCAAACGCAGACTTGGAGGAGATTTCTTCTTATGTTAGTCAAAGATGCTTGATACGCATTAAAAATAACATTTGATATTATTATTAGTGCATAGTGTAGAACAAATCCTTTCGAAAGTAAAGATATAAATCATAGCCAGCATAGGTACCATTATATTATGCCTACTAATAGCTACCATATTAGATGGCAGGTTCTACAACTAAAACCGTACAAGTCTCGTATTGTTTCTTTGGATTTCCAACAAATGGTCAGGCCAAGGAACTTCCCATTGCCACATGAGAATGCCTCTGGATGGACATCCCCGAGAACCAAACCGGATCTCTACCAACACAAGGCCGGGTTACTCCTAACTGAGTAACAACTGACCGAATATGCCATCCCCCGGTCCTTTGGGACCTTTATCACCGAGCGCTCGTAATCAATTCACACAATCATAAAGTGTTTTCAACATGAGTAAGTATCTGGGCTCCATACCATGATACCACCCTTTTCCAGAAGGAAATGGACACATCCTAAAGGGTGCTACCCCTCATAACCTTGCTGCTTCTTTCCTGTTTTGACCATTCACGGGGTGTGAGGCTCGACGAAGTCACGTCCACAAAAACATACTTTATACAAAAGCCATGCTTTGGGTCAACAAATGATCAACACAATGATCACAAGAATAGACGATCAAATAAACGATCCTATCACAAATAATCAACACAATGATCATTTCAGCATCACTCAGCATGTCACATTACCAAACTGGGAATATATCGCTGATAACTTCAACTATATAACATTTGAGCTCGTACGTCTCAAAGAAGGGTGTTAAGCAAAGAATAAATTCTCCGCCACCAACAGAAATATATTTGAAAGAAATCGGCTTTATATCTCAACTTGTAATGTCAGACATACAATCCATACAAGTCTGTTCCGGGATCGAACAAAACCGAAGGCACTTACAAAGAAGTCCTTGCAATCCGGATATCCACAATCCTGATCGGATTCACCATCACATATGGAGAACTCAATACCGTAGCTACTCGGTGCAGAGTCAATCGATAGTTCATCCTATCACTCTCGCAAATACCGGTCTTCAACACCGATCTTCAAATGCGATTCACAACGACGTATCACATATTCGGAGTGGGTTATACGACCCCATGGTCCTTTCCCGGTTAACCCGAATAGTGAGCGCTTATTCAAAAATAAGTGTGCATTCAAATTCAATCATATTCACATCAAATACCCATTCAAAGGGAAATATTGATAGTCGGTTATTGAACTATAAATTGATATGCATACATCACCAGATTCCAAATAATTTTCCAAATTATTTATTTTTCAAAAATATCTTCACTAGATATTAAATTTCAACACTTCAAAATATAAATCAATATTTATTTTTAACAAGTTTCACTTCTCATTCATAAATTCCATAATGAATTTATATTTCAAAATATCCATGCATATATGATTTCAATCATTCATTTCAATTTATCTTCAAAAAGATAAATTCTAATTTTTCACTTCATATTGGAAAACAATTCCATACTTATTTAATAAGTAATTCACAAATTTTATTTATTTTCAACACTTGGAAAATATTCAATATACTTAAATCGAAATTAAGTATATATTTCATTCTATTAAGGAAATCATTCTCTTAAACATATTTACTTGGGCTAAAACGAATGTTACGTAAAACATCGTTACGACAACCCAAAATCATTAGTATAGGGATTCGAAATTAAATAGATATATAAATCCCAATACTATACAAAACATTTCCTTTCAGAAATCATTTACTATAACAACAGTGTTATAGTCCACCATTTCCTTTTATTTCTCGAAAACATCTATTTCAACAATAAATGTTGAAATCTATTGTTTCGAATCTTAACATGTTTAAAACATTGTTAGATCGTTTAATTCAATTTAAACATCTCATTCAAAACAATTTCTTTAACATATCATTCACTATTCAAAAACGTGAAAATACTTCTTTAACAAATTCCATCCTTTCATTCATTTTAATTCAAAGGATTATTCACTATTCAAAATGTGAATATAACTCTATTTCTAAGTTATAACAATTAACTTATCAAAATAAGTCGTTTGCGAATTTATAAAACAACGTTTATAAACTCCATTTCTATTTATTTATAAAAACTTCCTTTTTATAAATTCCTTTATTAACCTATTCCAGTTTATAACTAAATTATAAACTAAAAGTTCATATTATAAGTTAAATACTTATAAAACGATTATTTTACAAAATCGTTCTTTTTAAAGACTTTTCAATTTATAAACCTTATAACTTATAAGATTTATTTATTTAATCAATCTATTCTTCAAATAATTTCACCAAATTTATAAATCTTACTATTTATAAATTTCATTTATAACTTCACAGTTTATAGTTCTATAAATTTCATTCATTTATGAAATTCATTTTCACTACATTCAAACACTTATAAAAACTCGTTTTATAATGTCTATATTTCAATTTATAAATATCCATTTATAAATCTCTTAATATAAATCAGTTTATATTATTATTCTAAAACGTCTTTAAATTCCTTTATAATTTCATCATTTCGATTTATAAAATAATCAAATTTTATAAATCCTATATTTAAACTTTTATCATATATTCAAAAATCCAATCTAAATTATTTTATAAAATCATTAGTTCATATTTCTCAAAAATCGACTTTTAATCGTATTTCTAAAAATCAGCTTTTTAACTATATTTCACAAAAACCATAATTTTTATAACTTTAAAATTTATAACGTTTATTTATTTATAATGGATCAATTCCAAAAATATAGTATATTTTCAAAATCACTTTTAAAATCATTTTAAAATCCCAAAATCTGGGTCCAATGATGCTACACACCAAATAGTCAATCACGACTATAACGATATCATATATCGATATGATATTCCATCAAATATCAAAATATCTGAAATAAAATAAATACTGTTGAGGAATCCAGTTGGATCCCTCCAACCTGTTTCCTGCATCCAAAAACATTAGCACAATACCAATTTCGCTCCAGTACGAAATTATCGCGGTACATGTTTTTAATAAATATTATCCGCTTAATAACGGCGTAATAGGGTCTCATCCGCTAAACAAAAAATGCGGGAAATCAACAACTGCAATATATACATATGCCAATATATATATATTGATACTATATATAATACCAATTTCACTGTTTATGAAATATTCGCGGTATATGTTTATATTAAATAACATCCGCTTACTAACGGCGCATAATGTCTATTTTAACAATCAATAATTTACAGTCATCATTCAAACATGCATTCAAATATTTTAAATCTAACTATTTAAAATAAAAATCGAAATCTATTCGATTGAGTGAGAAGTTCTCACCTTGGTTTTAATTTCCGTTTAAGCTTTTATTTCGAATAAAATTAAACGCGCGTTTAATTTTACCCGAAATTCTCACTAACTCCAAACGACTCCAAACCAACTCCATCGCGTAGTGCTCGTCCATACGATTCCAACGCAACTGAGTTTGCATTTTTTCGACCTCGTATGAAAAAGTTATGGATTTTTACAAGATTACACGATTTAAATAGCTTAAATTACAACATAATCTTATTAATCTTTATACCCAAGCCAATCTAAGCCATAGGATCTTGCCCCAACCTGATCTGGACCGTCCCCCCCCTACACCTTTCTTCTTCGTTCTCATCTCCAGGAAGGAGCCGCACCACCCAACCCATTACACAAAAACTAGGGTTCCAAATTCAACCTCCATCGTGCAACTATACTTCGATCAACAAGTGCCATTTTGTAGCCCTCGACCTATGCTATGTTCGGCCCCCCCTAGGTGAAGCTCGGCTGCACCATGAGCATGAAAACACGTGCGCGACCTGATGAGAACGGCCTCACATAACTCCCTCTCCGCGACTCCAACCAAGATCATATCCGTATGGATTTCAAGCTCTCGAGATTCTCAACAACTTTCATGTTGAACACATTAGCTAATTCATTGTAGATAGAGAGAGATTGAGAGGAGAAGATCACTCATTTCTGGCCATCCATCTATAGGTGGCGGCTGCAGTTTTTAATTTAGGGTTTTAGGTTTTTTTTTTTATTTTTAATTTGTGAAGAGGAGAGAGGTGTATTTATAGAAAGAGCTTGCGTAAACACTATTCATCCCGGGAATTCCGAACTCCGATTTAGACGCCGTAACCAGCGTACCTAGGGTTTATCCCGCGTTCCGGACACAATGGAACAGGTTTCGGAAGCTAATTCGGAAGTATGTGCGAGTTATGGCTGAAAACGCTCAATTTGAATTAAACCGATTTAAGCGATTTTCTAGGCGTTTTAATTTGTACCGGACAAACGGTAAATCCAATTGACTTGAAATTTGAAACCTTACAATAATATCACATTACGGATCCGATGAAACTGGTTTCGTCGAAATCCGAGACTTTTTGAAAAATGGCTATTTTGACTCGTCAAATTTAAATTAAAAATAAATCGATGCGTTTCGAGCTGCCACGATCAAACGATAGCTCCGATTGACACGAAATTTGAAATCCGGTAATAACTAACTATTACGGATCCAATGAAACTGGTTTCGTTCAATTCTGAGACTGTCCAAAAATTGACTATTTTACAGTCGATTATTAAATATTAAAATATTCAATTTTCACAAATTAACTTTTAATTCGATTTTAAAAGTTCTAAAATATTTCTATAACTCCAGTATGATTAAATAAAATTTTCCAAATTATTTTCAATCATATTTAACCATATTTTCAATTATTTCCATAATTTAACGTATTAAATTATCGATTAAATTATCCAATTAAATCCAATAATTCAAATAAAAATTTATTTGACTTATAAATTCACTTATAAATATTTTAAAATTAATTAAATATTCAAATTTTAATTTATAAAAATTCTGGGTCGTTACAGAACATAACGACCTAGGATCTTTGTCGTCTTGAGTTATGAATATTTATTTTAAATATTCAATAATAAGGTCTTTTAATCAAAATAAAAATTCCCGCTAAATAACAATTGGTAAATATATATAGTTTTAAACCTA
Organism: Allium cepa; assembly: GCA_030765085.1. NCBI lineage: Eukaryota > Viridiplantae > Streptophyta > Magnoliopsida > Asparagales > Amaryllidaceae > Allium > Allium cepa. The sequence continues at coordinate 179,703,367 of CM060930.1, forward strand.
GATAATAATTTGAATTTTCCACATTTTATTTATGAAATAGAAAATTGATTTAAGATTGGAATTTCTTACATATATTATAAAAATAGAATTCATATATAAATTGAAAACAAATTCATAACAAATGAAAATATAATGTAGTATAAATAAAAAAGAGTTTAAATTGGGATTTTCTTATGTGTATATATGTGTGTGTGTGTGTATAAGTTCAAAAATAAGTATGAAATACTTACGAACTAAATAAAAATAGTATGATAAAAACAATATATAAATAGTAAGTGAAAAGAAGAAAATATATGAAAATATGATATGATGAATATGAGAAAATTTATAAAATCATTTAAAACCATTTTTAATAAGAAATCTTTTGTAAGAAGTGTTAAGAAAAATGTTATTTTTCTGAAGATGGAATAGAAAAACTTTTATTACTTTGAGTTATATATTTTAAATAGGAATAAATTTGAATACGAAGACTTAAAAAAATTGTTTTTATTTAATACCACTTTACAAATTGTCTTCAAAATATAATGGAAGCACGTTATAAATTAAAAGAAAGTTAACCAAGTAAATAAAAGAGAAAATAACCAAAAGTAAACAAGTAAAAAATGGAAGTAAAAAGGTAAAACAAAATTTCACGTTAAAGTAAAACAAATTGCCCGACCAAAAGAAAAAGGTAAAAACATCAAAAGTTACTAATGAAAAACAAGGCCTGGTCAAACAAATAAAAAGTATGTAGGCTGAAATTCATCTCATTTCAAAAACTTCATCTCAGGTCATCATATTTAACCTCAACTTCATTTCAGCCACCAAATTATCACCTCAGCCACCAATACTTCAATGTCAAACCGTCCAAAACCTTATACATGAAATCCATCAAAGGTAAAACCTTGTACATGTCTACAATTTTTCTTAAGCCCAAAAAAATCCGGTACATGTACATCATTTCTTGGTATAAACATGTATGTATATATATAGACATATGTGTGTGATAATTCAGATGTTTTAAAACCTGTAGCAGAAACCTGTAAAGCAAAACAAAGGAAGAAAAAGAAAAAAATATCGCTCTTTCAAAAATCCAAGGCAAAGCAAGTTTTTTTTTCCAAGGATCCAGATAAAAACCTGAAATTCAGGTGGAAGTCTTGGAGGGATTTCAACATGATCAAGGTAAGGACTTAAAGTCGAATGTCTGTACATGTTGAAATAACACTACGTCAAGTTAACAGAGTTAACATTTTTTAAAGGCTCTGGTTTTTAAAATCTATATCCCTCTTTTCAATTCGAATTTGCAAATGATGTGAAATAGTTTTAGTGTTTAGTTTTGAGTATAGATCTAACCAAAATAGTTTGAAGCTTGTCAAATTTATATTTTTTGTGCATTTATAAAATAACAGTAAATAACCCAAATTTGTCAAAATTTTCCATGCTTTAAAATTGAAATCAGGTATGGAATCGTGATTGTAGGATGAAGTTTTGAATTTTAGTGGAAGATTCATGATTTTTAGTAGCCTAAGTTGTGAGAATTAGAAGGTGATCAAGATTTGGTTAAAAAAATTATTTTCCGGTGTTCTAGGTGTCGAGGGGAGGCGGGGCTTGGCCGAGGAGGAGCATCGTACCATGTGTGAAGGGTTCACCATGGCCAAATCTCGATTCTAGCCTTGAATTGGGTTGGCGTGGGAACTTAGGGTTTTGGGATGGCGGGTTCTATGCACTCGAAAGCGGTCAAACTGCGACTAAGAGGGACGACGAGGAAGGTTAGGTCGTTGATTGAAGGTGTTGGGGTGGATGGGCATCAAATGGCGACGGTGGCTGGGATAGGCGAAGAGCATGGAGGTGTCACGTGGTCGATTTGAATGCGATGTGCTTTGGAACTTGGAGTTGGCCATGGTTGATTTTAGCTTTGGCGAGGCAATGGCCAAGGAGATGGGTGATTGTAGAGGAACAGGCGCAGTGGAACTTGGTGGTGTGCTCGGCTGGTGAACGACGGCCTAGTGGTGACGTGAACATGTGCACGTACACCCGTGCACGATGATGGGTACCCAAGTTTGGGTAGCGATGAAAAATGGAAGGAGATGAGGTTGCTGAAGCATTATGTGTGATCTCGAGGCTTGCGAGAAGAATTGACGGGGTTTGGATGGATGATCGGCGATGGCAGCAACGTTGATCGTGGATTCGACGTTCGGTTTGGGGTTTTTATTTCTAGTTTTGGATTTAGAAAAGAAGAAAAAAGATAAAGAAGGGTATATGGGTTTTGGAAGCTGGGTGGGCTTTGGTTCGAAGAAAAAGGAAAAAAGCGCGAGGGAAGTTTAATTTTTTTTTTAAAAGGTTTTAATTTTGTAAATGTTTAGCAATTTTTGAAAACATGATAACTAATGCATACGAAATCCGATTAACGCAAGATTGGTTGCGTTCGTATCGATGAACACTACATCGTCGTTTAATTTGTTGTCAAATTTGAATATGTGAAAAATTATGGTATATTTAAACGGAAAGAAATTTAATCACCCAATTTAAACAAATATCGTCGTTTAAATTTATATAACCTGTCTATTGAAGTTATTTGCCTAGATAAATATAGCTATGAGTTCATTCAGTTAACTACAATGTTTTGACATTAGTTTAGCAGAATAAAACACCATTTCGTTAATTGTTTTAAATTGGACCCCTATTGGCAGAATAAATCACCATTCTGCCACTATCACCGATTATGTGTGTTTTTGGACATTAACTAGGAGAAATAAATCACTGTTCTTCTATCATATTGTAATGGACATCTATTTATTGTCCTGATAATTATATAAGGAAATATGATGTTGAATTGATTGTTAAAATGGATGGATGTGAATATTTGAATCTGCTGTTCTGGATGATGTTGAATTGATTGTTAAAAATGGATAGATGTGAATATCTGAATCTGCTATTCTGGATTGTTACGAAATAAATGGTAACTTGATTAAGCACTATTATTAATAAGCCTTCTTTCAAATTTGGAAGTTGATTTTTGAATCTCAGGTTGTTTTAAGAATAATTATTTTATGATTCTTAAAAGTTATTAAAAAGTATTTAATTATGGTTTTTCAAAGTTATATAATTATTTAAAAATGTTCAAAAGTATATTTTACTTATTAATTAAAGTTATCTTATAATGATTTGATTTAAACTTAATGATTATTTAAGAATTTATTAGTATTATTATTCCAAAAGGAAATTTATTTACTATTAATATTGTTTTATATAATAACTTTTTTTTAAAGAGTATCTTCCTAAATTTAACTTGGAAATTATTATAGAAGCTTTATGAGCATTATTTGAGATAATTATTGAAATAAAAGATTTCGGAAAGTAATGGTATAATTTCATGGCAGAAATCGGGAGACAGAGATTGCTTAAATGAAGTTTGATTTTTCTAGGATAGAAACACAACCATCGAGTTGCGATCCTTGGTTGATACCAAATAATACTTTCCAAATATACTTATATCTATATATTTCTCAAAAAGTTTTCAAGTATTTTTGAAAGGGATGAGTTGAGAATATACTTATTCTGGTGATACAAATATATTCCTTTTTAATAAAGAGTTTTAATTTGTTGAAATTTAAACTAAATAAGGCCTAGCGATTTCAGTGGGAAATGAAATCTTTGGTTGAATGATTGTTTATTTGATAGTTAAATAATAGACTATCAAATCTGGACCAAAACGTAACTTTGGAAATATCTAGAGAAACACGGGAATGATATGGTACAGTTACCGTTCGAGGTGCTATACAATATGCATAAACTCATTTCGTTCTTCTAGGATGATTGTAAGAATATCCATCCACTGATGGTTAGAAGATGATCTCTGATCTTATTTTTGTCTGTTTATTTCCTATAGAACCAGGTTAAGTTTACCAGAAATATCGAACGTTGTTTCGAAGAGACCGGGATCGGATAAGTTATCCAAAAACCACTTCGATCCAACAGATACGTTTTGAAGTGAAGACCAAAGCATGGAATCAAAGACAGAGCATTGAAATGCAAGGGCTAGTCGCTACTAATCCTCAGGATGAATCCAAAATGCATGTAGTAGGAATAGAGCCTCCGGTTTTGTTTGGACCCAGAACGGACTTGTATGGATGAATGCTATCAGTACATGTCATTATAGGACAATGAATATTCCGAGTATAAATTCGTAAAAGGTAATCATAGCCTTAAGCCTCATCAACCGGGAATGACTGAAAATCAAGGGAGATGCAGCAAGGCCAAGTGGGTCGCACCCAATTAGGGTATGTTTATCACCTTTCTAGATACCCTCGGATATTATAAATATGGTGCTTGGGAAGAGCTCGATAAAGGTGGTAACACCCGGAGTGGTAACATATTTGGTACTATCCAAGTTAGGGGTAGGCCACCTTTTTGTAGTAGGGGATCCCGGCGAGGTCTTCGTTACATTTTTCCACAGGTGTACTATGATAGGTGGTACTCTGGTGCCTAGTCATTATATGGGAATACATTCTCTAATACATGCCCTTACGGTTTTGGTTGTAGAGCCTAGTATCCTGAAATTTAATTAATGTAACAATTTCGGCTAATTGAATAAGTATTTGTACTTTGACACTATTATAATATCACTAGATTTTCAATAAAAGGTTTTTCTTACTGTAAGGGAAAACCCGTTGTGTTTATGTGTGGCGTCATCTTACGTGATACCTTTGATTTTAAATGGATTTTTAAAAAGTTAAGATAAATAAATTTGCTTGTGACTTAAATTCTCACGCTGGTTTTACCAGATTGACCTGGGTATGGTTTTTCGTATATGCTCAGGTCAAACCAAGTATATTTCAAGGTTTAGATGGATTTCTGGAGCTTTAGGACGAGCTAGAGGCCCAAAGACCTATTTACGTAGATGATTATATTTCTGTTGCATTTTAGTTGTGTTTATCAGCAGTTGTGAGAACATGTTGTTATAACTATCCACGCTGAATAGGATAGTATACTCTGATTGATGTCTGTATATGTATAAGTTACAGTTTAATTTTTGAGTAAAGATTTGCTCTATACTATAGATTATTCGTTCCGCTGTGAGATTCTTGGTTTTTCTTTCTATATTTTTCTACCTTCTTTTTCTTATCTATCCACCTTCCCATGCAATTTGGGCTGGACAAGTGTGCTAAAATGTCAGATTAACTGTACGGAAAGGTGGGTCGTGACACATTCCATATTACTGTCTTCTATTTTGGAATCACCTATAGGAAGAATAGTATAACTCCACATCATACTTCAATATGAATTAAAATCGTTCATTATTAGTTTGGAGGGTTTAGGTAAATTTGGGGACTGGTTTCTCCAAAACTAAGCAATAAGTTCCGGCTAATTCTACTCCGGTTCTTTTGGAAGTATGCACTGAGAAATCGAGTCCTCGTCGAGGAACTCGAATATTTCGTCATACCTTCTAAGTCAAAATAGATCCCAATTTGATAGTCAATTATTTAACCATCAAATAAACAAACAACAAGCAATTGCATTTGGGATTTATTTATCCATAACAACCACTCAGCCTCAAAACAAATCTTCATTTAACAAAACCCTTTCAAAAACGTTTATCTAAAACATACATACACTTATCTGTCTGACATAAGTATACCCACAAATCATTTGCGAATAACTTTTTACTTCCAAATCATGTTAAAAAGGATTAAACAAATGTTGTTTGAATTGGAGGTAAGGACAACCCTAAATACTATTCCCTCCGTATTAAGTGTGGAATAGATATTCCATGCAACCATTTTTAAAAGTTAAATTTGGTGAAACCATGATCTTAAATTCTTTTTATATTTCTTTTGATAAATCATTTTTAATCAAATCTATTTCAATCACGAAATCTCTTTTTATTTTTGAAATAAAACCATTTCAAATACTTTCCAAAACTTCCAAATTCATTTGTCAATCCCTTTTATAAATATTCAAAACTATTTACATAAATTCCTTTATAAATATCCAAACTATTTGTATAGATTTCTTGTACATATCCAAACCTTTTTATAAACTCCCTTTCTGAATATCCAAATCATTTTCTAAAACTTCTTTTATAAATACCCCAAATCGTTTATAAGCTTCTTTATAAACCATTCATGTTTAAACAACTTCCTAAATAACGTTAAGTCAAATTAGCTTCCTTCAATAAGAAAATCCATTTTATAAATCTCCCTTATTTATGAAATCTTCTTTGCTTAAAAACTCAAATCCATTTACCAAAAACACCCTATAAATTTCCAAATTCATTTATAAAACTCCCGATACAAACTTTTTTAATAACATGGAAAACCATTCCCATTAGTTAAAAACATATGTAGTAAAAGCATTTACCAAATCATTCTTTAAATATCTTATTCAAATGCACTAACTTTGAAACCATTTCAAAAATAAAATAAAATATTTACCCTTAAAAATCAAACGGTGTCTTAATGACCCCAATGATGCTTTTAATTTGGTTTTACTTTCTATTTTAACATGGCATCACACAACAACAGGTATTAAGGGATTAACACATAACAATCCATCAACTTAAGTAAATGTCCAATTAACTGTAATAGTAGAATGGTGTTTTATTCTGCTAATAGTTGTCATTCAGTTTTCCTAATCATATGGGGTTACTTAGAGGTAAGTGACACATAAATCATTGATTTAAAACAAAGTTGAAACGAAACCAGTTTAAAACAAAACTAATTTGTTAAACTCAAAGTGATTTTAAAATAAATTAAAAATCTTAAAAATAAGAATCAAATCCTTGTTAAATAGTAACAAAACTCTAATTAAAGGTAATTAAGCCTTAATTAAATCTTATTAAAACATAATTAACTTTAATAAAAAATTAATTAAATAAAACCCCTTTTTAAAATAATAATTTATTAATAATTATCTTAAAATAATAATTAATTGATCCTTAATTAAAAATTAAATAATGATTTAATTTAAATAAGTAAAAAATCATGATCACTTAAGTTTAAAACCATTATTAACAAATGACTAAGTACTAATTACCTTAATAATTAATTAATTAATCATTAAATAAATAAAAAATTAAATATTGTTCTCTAAGTACTAAATGAAAGCTATAAAATATTTTTTAAAAAGATTTTAAGTTAATACATGTTTAGATTAGAAAAAATAGTTAGATTTTCCGAACTGCGCGTATAGCTACTTTCGCTAACGGAGTCGTAATTTTCAAAACTTGAAATTTTTATTTTCTAACTTTCAAATCTTCAACTTTTAACTCTTGTCTACTTTAAAACATGAAAATAAACCTTCTAACCCAAAATCAAAGTTTTAAACTTGAAACTTTTCACTTTGAAACGAAAATCAAACTTTGGACCAAAAGCGGATTTCTACGTCGCATTTGGTTAGCGAATCGCTACTTTTGTGCCATGAACTTACATATAACATTCAATCATAATACTAAATCATAACATTATAACACAGTCATAAGCAAGAATATTACTTCACAAATGCTAGCCAAATTTCCAATAATCAGGATCGCCTACTCAAACTTTGGCATAAGCAATCAATACTAAGAAAACATATATGCATGCATACACATCATATAACATCATCACATTCTAAAGCAACATTTTAACTCGCAAATTTTACAATTTTAAAATGTTAGTAATGTGAGTTTTGAAACATAAACTTTACTCATTGAACTTTTCACTAAATCAAAGTAAACTTGCTCTCGACCTAGCTCACTTGCTCCTAGCTCAACAAAGTAAAGATGTGGACCTTGGGAAGGCTAAATAGACTTGGCCTTGGACTAATTTAGGCCGTTCATGGCTAGAGCAGGACTCGGCCTTGGTGGTTTTGTATAGTATAGGGTCTTGTTTAGTAAAGAATGTGTATGGAGGTGAAATGGAGGAGTTTTATCTAGATTTTTGAGTGAATAAACTAAATTTTTCCCTTAGGAATTTAGAAGTGGAAGCCATGAAAATACATAAAGATAAGAAGAGGATAGAAATGAATATGGGGATGATGGTGTAAAGGAAGAACATGTAGAGATAGGAGGAATTAAGTTTGCATTAAGATATACTTAATGTTGTCATGTAGCTTCTTGCCATAACTACACGTCCTTCCACCATACTCTCATGTACTAACCTAGGTGTTTTAGGTAATGTTATGGTGCTAACCTAGGTTTTATTATATATATACATATGCATAAATAGTCATATCATGAATGTATATGCATATTTTATTAAGTATTCATGTATATATACATTTATATGCACATATATCATTTGAAATTTTGATCAAACCCTAGTTCGTAAGTGTGTGCATGGTTTAAACATATGTGATAACGTTTTCCGATAGCTTTTCGGTGCTGAAAAGTCAAAAGTTTGAAAAACGTTCTTCGGTCACATTTTCTATTTTTTATTTGAACTATCTATATTGATTATATTTGTAAACTATTTTATCATCATTATTAAATAAGTAAATAGGTTTATTTGCTAATAAAAATCCATTTATTAATTATATAAATATATTTAAATAACCTATTTCAAAGTGGCGAAATCATGAGTCGTTATAAATCTATTTTACCTTATTTGTTATTATTTAAAAGAGTTGTATTTTAATTATAAAACTTATTATTTGAATATTTAAAATTTATTAAATATTCACAAAACAAGGCGGTAAAATTCCGAGTCATTGCATTCTTTCCCTCTTAAAATAATTTCATCTCCGAAATTGTACCACAATCCAAATTCCCAGCAACACTTAAACATTTCAAAAGTCCGTACGATTTACATAGATCATTTTAAGAAAAATCAAATTTTGGTCATTCATTCGAACACATAATTTCACTTTTGATCTAGTATCGCTCACCCGACTTCCTAGTGCAGACTTTAATTAGGCCTCTTAATTAGAAACCACTATTCTCCTTCCATGGCCATGAACTATGATAGACGACTTTTGGTTCCACGTAAGAACCCTCACCAACACTCACCATCAAAAATTATGTGATAAATCCTTATTCGGAATGGTGTAAAACATCTTTAATCACATACTCGAATCTATGATCGAGACCTATGTGAAAAGGATAAATGATCTTCATACAATCTATGTACTGATCTAACGATTCTTAGTATCGAACTATTTTCTAACATCCCTCCATGCTTCATAAGGATCAATTTTTAAATTATTGACTTATATAATACTCTTCTGAAAGAGACGTTGCAGCAGGATCGTATGGAATAGAAATGTGTAGGTAGCAGAATATTACAAATAAATGAAAGTGACACCAGAGATTTATACTGGTTCGGACCACTGTCCTACGTCCTGTCCCTAATCTCCTCTTAGGAATTTTACTAACAAAAAACAACCCTCATTTTACCTGGAGGAATAGTTTTACAACTACCCGGACAGCCGAACGGGATTTCTTGCATCGACTGCTGAAGAGGATTTTCACAATATAAAGAGTTTGTTGACTACTTGTGTTCTTATTAACACGGATATGTCAAATTAATGTACACCTTTCCTATAATCTTTCCTTGATGATAATAGTGTAGTTCGTGAAAGAATATGGAAGATTTGAGAAGATTTATAATCTTTGAAATATGGAAATAGAGTGCTTTTGTGAATCTGAATGCTATAGATAAGATAGAAAGAATTAGAGTAAGATAATATGAAAAACATATTTGATTAAGCCTCTATTTATAGTATACAAATAGTTGCAATCATTCATGAAGAGATTCGATGATTAGATGTGAATTAAGAGTTATGTCTCTTGGCTGAATAGTTGCATCTATTCTTTTTCAGAAGTCTGAAATAAAATTTCGGAAGTCTGTTTATTATCAAATATATATACAGCAAGGAAATAGTCAAAATCAGTCTATATTCAGATGTCTGAAAAATTCAGAACAGACGTCTGAATATTATGTTGAGTATATTTTTGTTTCAGCAGACAGTCGTCTGAATTAAAAATTTCAGACGTCTGTTTGCTGTGCCTTGTGCATATCTTAAAAACCGTGCATGTGTTGTTATCACCAAGGAAGATTTTAACAAATACTAATACATACTGACTCAATTATAATCTTTAACTAAGCCCTTGAAATTTTCCTGTTGTAGAGGTTCTTCCTGCAAAACAAAGTTAATCGATACTAATATATATGTATAGTTGTCATAATCAAAAAACGCTATAAAGCGAGATCCAACTAATATGCATATGCACATATTTTCTCCCCCATTGTCATTGACAAAAAGGAGATAAATAAGTTAAGATAACATACAATAACATACATAACATACAATAACATACACAATATTTACACACATACGAGTTCACCACCAAAGCAGACACATGGTAGAGTTTTATGCCAAATAAAGCAGAGTGCCAAAAAATATTACAAACCATAGTAGAGTTTTAGTTGCAAAAGTATCATAAAAGTCATACCAAGATTACCAACTTTCCGTGGCCAACAAGCTAGGTCCAATATTTGCATCACCTTGTTTAGATCCATCATGTCCAGAGCTTGAGTTTGCGGCTTCTTCATCATTAGAACTCGAAGGCCATTGGAATGGAGCCAAATCATGAGTTTGAGAAGATTGAGGTCCGATGCATGAGATTTTATCCCAAATTTTGTTAAGAAAGTTTCTTAAAGAATCAAACTTTTTATTGGTCTTATGCTCAAAACGCTGCACATCTTTGTGAATTTTTGATTGATTGCGAGAGAGTACAGCCAATGCTTGCTTAGGCGGAAGATCGGGAGAAACAATTTGAATATCTTCTTTCTCTTCTTCTTCTTGGACATAATGACGACGACAAGAAGATGAATCCTCTATTGGAGTTTTTGGCTTTGATGCGATATGTTCTTTCCAAGCTTGAAAGGACATATGTTTTAACGTTGATGGGTTCGGGTCAATATCCATAAGTTTCAATGTTTTTGGTCCAATCTCTTTGATACTCAAGGTAGCAGTTTCGTATATATCAATTTGACACTTAAGAAGAATACGTGTAATATAGGCACCATAATGAATTGTCTTATACTTCCCCTTATATGTAATATCCGCCTATTCGTCAAGTATGATCTTAGCCCTGTTTACTTGCTTATTAGAATTAATAGCATATAAAGCTTGAAAATCCCGTTTATATACTTTTTCATAACTTCCTTTCCTTGGTTGAATTGTTCGGACTAAGATGCGATTTAGGAGACGTGCTTGTGGACGTAGATGAGTGGAGGTAAGATTTTCGAGTTAACTAAATTGTCGGACAAGAACTTATGAGAAACTTCATTACGTTCTTCCATGTTAACTTCTATAGTGTCAATATCTTGACCTTGCCACGTGCAATGCAAAATTTTCCCTAGACGTTGAATCGGAAGAAAAATACGCTTACCTCAAACTATAGACCATACACAATCAGTTGTATTACTTGGTGTATGATGATCCAAATTCAAATTAGCCAAGAAAAGTTTGACAAGCAAAGGGTAAATTTTGACATTGTTCATATTAAAATCTACTAAAGACTCGAAATTGAAGTGCCTAGCATATTGATGAAGACGATATTTGTGAAAAGCATCAAATTTTACAAAAGCCCTTTCAAAGAATTTCGAATTTTTCATATCTTTATACCTTTCCTTTGCAATGTCATTCCATAGCCATCTTTGAATTTGATCTTCGGATGGAAGCTCGGATTCTTGTTGTCTTGTACGTTTTGGTCTATTTGCCATTGATTTTGGTTGAGTGGAAGTGGTGATTTTTGAATTTAAAAAAATAATGGAGGTTAGGTTTTTGTGTGGTAAAAAGGGGAAAGTGAAAAATGAGTGGAGGAGACGAAGTGGTGGGTAAAAAAGGAGAGGACGTGCCTTTTTAAAAAAGTGACTCAGCAAAAATCAGACTTCTAAAAAATGAAAACAGACGTCTGTTTTTGAAAAAATTTCAACCCGAGGGAAAATAGTTCATTTTTTCCCTTTTTTAGACTTCTGTTTTGGGAACCCGACGTCTGAATTGTATTTAAAATTTTGTCTTCCTCAATATTCAGACGTCTGTTTTATTGGAAATAGGCATCTGTTTCCTGGAATTTTTCAGTTATTTGTTTTATACTTTGCAAATTTTAGTTTTATCAATATATAAATAAATTTGTTAATACATTACTAAAAAAATAATAAGTATTACAAATAGTACAACATTAATTCTCCGCATCCCTCATTAGCCATATAGTTCTTATCCCATGAATTTAGGCTATATTGAGGTCTTTGTGGTGAGACCCAAGGATTTATCGGATCGTTTGATGTACGATATGAGGAAGATGGATTAAACGGATTAACTGGTCGAGGTAAGGATTCACTCACATCCTTTTTCTTCGAGCTACAAAATTTTAACCCAATTTGTTCAAGAAAGCTTAAGCGTTTAGCCGTTACTTTCTGTTCAAAATACAATTCACGTTGAAGTTCTATTTGCTGCTGTTGATAGTGATGAATTTCATCGATCTTTTTCTTCGTATTTGGAGAGATAAATAGCGTACGTTTGTCCTTCTTGGAATCCGGTATATATACGGGTCCAAAATTTTCCCATTTATAAACAAGCTCGTGTTTTGGTGTCGGCGTAGAAGATGCAGTGATGCAACTGAGCTATCAGTTGAGAAAGTTATGTTGATGGATGAGTTTGATTTGTTGGATGACATTTTTTTCTACAGAGTTTGAACCTTTTGTTTTGAAAAAGAATTTGTTGTATTTTGTTTTAGTTTTTAACATGTATATAAGCTGAGAGTTTTAAGGAAAATGTGGTGTAGAATCAATAGGAGATTAGAGCCAGAAATTGAATTACCGGTTAATAATTGATTTTTAAATGAATGGTCTTAGAAGGATGTTTTAGTTTATGTAATATTATGTAGCTAATTCAAGTGTATAGCTCAAACGGTTAAGTTATTAAATCCATAGTCAAGTGACCTAAATTCAAGTCTGACCTTTGTCGTGATGGTAATTTTGATTTTAAAATTTTGTAGTTTATTTTTATATTCTAAAAAAAAATTTAAATATCTTTTACTGACATTAAACCTAATTCTCGGCGTCGTTTAACAAATGAATTTTCTAAAAGTGGTTTGGTAAATATATCAGCTATTTGATTTTCGGTAGAAATATGTTCTAAGTTGATAATTTCTTTTTCGATATTGTCTCGTAAGAAATGATGACAAATATAAATATGTTTTGTACATGAGTGATTTACAGGATTTTTAGAAAGATTTATTGCACTTGTATTGTCGCAGTAAATTATTGATTTTGATAAATTTATTCCAAAATCTTAGAGTGTCTGTTGCATATAAATAACCTGAGCACAAGCTAAAGCTGCAGATATATATTCTGCTTCACACGTTGAGAGTGATACACAGTTCTGTTTTTTACTAAACCAAGAAACAAGTGATTTTCAAATGAAATGGCACGTACCACTTGTACCTTTTCTATCCGTTCGAGATCCACCGAAATCAGCATCACTGAAAGATACTAATTCAAATGAACAATCTTTCGGATAGAAAAGACCGATGTCCTTAGTATTATTAAGATATCGCAGAATTCGTTTCACTGCTCTTAAACGTGATTCTTTAGGATCTGCTTGGAATCTAGCGCATAAACATACACTCATCATAATGTCTGGTCGACTTGCGGTTAAATATAGTAGCGACCCTATCATACTTCTGTATAACTTTTGGTTAACATTTTTACCATTGTCATCTCGATCAAGATGAGTTGTAGTACTCATAGGAGTAGGTTTTTCAGAAGTTTTTTCCATTTCAAATCGTTTAATTAAATTATTACAATATTTTTCTTGATTTATAAAGATACCATTGGACAATTGTTTAATTTGAAGTTCGAGAAAATATGATAGTTCTCCCATATGTGACATTTCGAATTCTTTAGTCATTATATTTGAAAATTCTTCACATAATTTTTCATTAGTTGAACCAAATATAATGCCATCTACATATATTTGTATAATTAAAATATCTTTATTAGTATTTTTAATAAACAAAGTTTGATCATTTTTTCCGACTCAAAATCTTGAGTTAATTAAATAATTTTTAAGTCTGTCATACCAAGCACGAGGTGCTTGTTTTAGACCATATAAAGCTTTCTTTAGTTTATATTCATAATCTGGATATTTTTCTTGAATAAATAATGGCGGTTGTTCAGCATATACATTTTCCTTAATAAATCCATTTAAGAAAGCACTTTTAACATCCATTTGATAAAGATTAAAATTATGAAACAAGCGTAAGCTAATAGAATACATATTGCTTCTAGTCTTGCGACAGGAGCAAACGTTTCTTCATAATCGATTTCTTCTTCTTGATTATAGCCTTGTGCTACTAATCTTGCTTTATTTCTAGTAATATTTCCTAATTCGTCTGCTTTATTTTTATAGACCCATTTAGTTCCAATGACTGATTGGTCATCAGGACGAGGAACTAACTCCCAAACATTATTTCGTTTGAATTGATTTAACTCTTCTTGCACAGTATTCATCTGTTGAAGCTTCTTTTAGATTTTTAGGTTCAATAGCTGAAAGAAAAGCAATATGACCCATTTGGTTTAGTTAACTTCTTGTTTAAACTTGTGAATCAATCTCTCTAATTATATTTTGTGTGGGATGATCTCGTAGGATTCTAGAAGGAGATCTAATGTGATTGTTATTGTTTTGATTAATATTTTCATTATTTTCAAAACTTATATTTTCTGTGTTGGACATAGTTTCTTCATCGTCTTTGATAATTGTATTTTTATTAAAGTTTTCATCAAAAATACATGTAAAGTTTCTTCTATTACATTTGTTCGTTTATTAAAAATACGATATGCCTTACTTCGTTCTGAGTAACCTACAAAAATTCCATAGTCGGCTTTTGGATCAAATTTTCCAAGTTGATCTTTTGTGTTAAGAATAAAACATTTTGATCCAAAGATTTTAAAGTAAGAAATATTAGGTTTTCTTCCATTAAAAAGTTCATCTGAAGTGTTTTTAGTTAAAGGTCGTATGGAAATACGATTCAATACATAACACGCAGTTGCTACAGCTTCTGCCCAAAAATGCTTTGGTAATGTACTTCCATTTAATAAAGTTCTTGCGCATTCTTATAGAGTTCTATTTTTCCTTTCTAAAACTCCATTTTGTTGTGGAGTTCTAGGAAATGAAAATTATGATTTATTCCTTTCCTTTTACAAAATAATTCAAATGATTCATTTTTAAATTCGCCTCTATGACCACTCCTTATGTTTTTGACTTTTAAATTCTTAATATTTTGAATTCTTTTAAAAATTTTTTTGAAATAACCAAACGTATCACTTTTGTTTTTCATAAGTATCGTCCATGTATATCTTGAGAAGTCATCAACTATTACAAAAACATATCGATTATGATTAATGGATTGAACCTGTGTTGGTCCGAATAAATCCATATGTAATAATTCTAATGATTGTAAAGTTGATATGACTTTCTTAGATCTAAACAATGATTTAGTTAATTTTCCTATTTGACAATCATCGCAAAGATTATTTATTTTAAGATTTATTTTTGGTAAGCCTTTGACTAATTCATTTTCTGAAAGTTTTTGGATAGATTTAAAATTAATATGACAAAATCTTTTGTGCCATAGCCAAGGATCATTATCTTTGACCATTAAACACATATCTTTATTATTATTAATTTTCATGTTTAAAACATAAATATTTCTCTCTTTCCTTCAAAAATAAGATTTTGATTTTGATCAAAAATACAATATTTATTTTCAGAAAAAGTTATTTTAAAATCTTTGTCGCATAGTTTACTTATGCTTAATAAATTATTTTTTAAGTTTTTAACTAAAGAAACATTTGTAATGAGGGGTAAGTTTGATATACCGTAGTTGCACACATCTCCTTTGCCAATGATAAAACCTTTTGAGTTATCTCCGAAGGTAAAAGAACCACCATCAAAGTATGAAAATTTGTATGCATTTCTTTGTCTCCGGTCTTGTGTTTTGAACAACCACTATCTAAAATCCATTTCTTTTCTTGAGTGGGACCTGCAAAAAATATTAATAAATATATTGGTACCCACCTTTTAATAGGGTCCTAAGAGTTAGATCTTAGGAAACCAAACCCAAGTGGGTTCCATATCCCTTTTATAAAGATAATTACTACTTTTGTGAACTGTTTCTATAAAGGATTTTATATATTTGTTCCGAATTAAATTATTGTATGTTTTTGGAACCCATATTTTGATTTCCTTTTTCTTTTTAGTGTATATTGGCATGTTATTTTTCATACTATATAACGTTTTGAATTATTTCCCTTCTTAAAATTAGCATTTTTCTTCGGACGAATTTTTGATTCCTTTTTAAACCTAATCCATTTTTATATGAAGAAGATTGAGAATTTTCGATAATTCTAAATAAATTTTCTCTTCCCTTATTAAAATTAGAAATATTTTTAGTAATGTTATCTAATTTAGTTTGAAGACTAGTATTTTCTAATTCAGCTTCTTTTATTTTAATTTTTAAATTGTGATTTTCAGAAATAATTTCATCATTCTTTGCCTTTTGAGTTTCAATTTCTTGGCTCAAAAGTAAAAGTTGACTATCTGAGTTTGAGAGAGATTCTCGAACCTTTTCAAGTTCTTCTTCCAATATTTTTTTCCATCTTTTAACATATCTCTTTCAAATTCATCTTTGTTCAGATTTTTATGTGTTTCTTTAAGTTTCTTTTTAAGAATTTTTGTAGTTTTTAAAAATTCAGTGTTTACTTCTATTAAATCATCATAAGATAAATTACTAACCTCGTATTCTTGAGCCGTGAAGTACACATTTGCTTGTTCATTGTTGCTATCACTCTCACTATTTGATGAATCTGAATCTGAATCGTCCCATGTGACAGAAAAAGCCTTCTTTTTAAATTTACCTCTCTTATTCTTTTTGTTAAAGCTTTTCTGATTCTCCTTCTTTAGTTCCGGAAGGTCTTTTATCATATGACCTTTCTTGTGACAATTAAAACATTCTAAGTTTGAGGATGAAAGTTTATTTGATGAATTCTTTTTGAAGTTACTCTTTCTGAATTTTAGAAATTTCTTAATTTTTTTTGCAATAAATGCTGGATCCTCATCTTCTAATTTTGATTCTTCTTTTTCCGCATGAAAAGCTACATTCTTTTTGTCTTGTGCCTGGTCCCTTTTGGCTTGAAGATTTACTTCATAAGACATGAGGTCACCTATTAGTTCTTCAAGTTTCATTGTTGATAAATCGTTGGCTTCCTCAATGGTTAAAACCTTCCTCTTCCATTCGTCGGTTAAGGAGTTTAGTACCTTTGATATAATATCAAAGTCACTATATTTTTCTCCTAACCCTATTAAGGCATGAAGTATGTCTTGAAATCTTGGGTACATGTCGTTGATGGTTTCATTTTTTCTCATTCTAAAATTTTGGAACTGGTTTTTGAGCATTGAGATTTTTGTTTGTTTGACCTTGTTTGTACCCTCATGAATTGTTATGAGTGTTTCCCATATCTGATCTGCAGTAGTACAGATACTAACTCAATTGAATTCATTTCTATCCAAAGCACATAATAACATATTCATAGCTTTGGCATTTGCACTTGCTTCATTTTTCTGAGCTATTGTCTATGTAGAGTAACTAGTTGTAGGTGCTGTGAATTCTGTTTGAGTTGCATTCCAAGCATCATAACAGGTTGCTTGTATATGTATCCTCATTCTTGTTGCCCAATAATTGTAATGTAACCATCGAATAACGGTTGTCTTTGAGTAGATTGTCCTTCGACAAATGTAGAGATAGTGGTTGTGCCGGTAATTGCGTTATTGTCCATATTATCGAAATATCAAATAATGGTCTTACGGTTATTGGATGTCCTTGCTCTGATACCAATTGAAAGAGACATTGCAGCAGGATCGTATGGAATAGAAATGTGTAGATAGCAGAATATCAAAAATAAATAAAAGTGACACCAGAGATTTCTACTGGTTCGGACCACTGTCCTACATCCATTCCCTAAGCTCCTCTTAGGAATTTCACTAACAAAAAACAGCCCTCACTTTACCCGGAGGAATAGGTTTACAACTACATGGACAGCCGAACGGGATTTCTTGCCTCGACTGCTGAAGAGGACTTTCACAATATAAAGAGTTCGTTGACTACTTGTGTTCTTATTAACACAGATATATCAAATTAATGTACACCCTTCCTATAATCTTTCCTTGATGATAATAGTGTAGTTCGTGAAAGAATATGGAAGATTTGAGAAGATTTATAATCTTTGAAATATGGAAATAGAGTGCTTTTGTGAATCTGATTGCTATAGTTAAGATAGAAAGAATTAGAGTAAGATAAGATGAAAAACATATTTGATTAAGCCTCTATTTATAGTATACAAATAGTTGCAATCATTCACGAAGAGATTCGATGATTAGATGTGAATTAAGAGTTGTGTCTCTTGGCTGAATAGTTGCATCTATTCGTTTTCAGAAGTCTGAAATAAAATTTCAGATGTCTGTTTATTATCAAATATATATACAGCAAGGAAATAGGTAAAATTGGTCTATATTCAGACGTCTGAAAAATTCAGAACAGACGTCTGAGTATTATGCTGAGTATATTTTTGTTTCAGTAGACAGACGTCTGAATTAGAAATTTCAGACGTCTGTTTGCTGTGCCTTGCGCATATCTTAGAAACTGTGCATGTGTGTGTATCACCAAGGAAGATTTTAACAAATACTAATATATACAGACTCAATTATAATCTTTAACTAAGCCCTTGAAATTTTCCTGTTGTAGAGTTTCTTCCTGCAAAACAAAGTTTATTGATACTAATATATATATGTATAGTTGTCATAATCAAAAAACGCTATAAAGCGAGATCCAACATCTTCTACCTCCTAAGAGTATATACAACATCCGGTTTTTAATTCTACTTTTCCTTAGACACTTCTATGGTAAAAATGTATATTAGCCGGTTTAATAGCACCACATAATTCTTCACATCCTAAATGTTAAAATCAAAAGACAAATTCTAAATAAAAAAGTATATTAAAGCTCCTTATTAAATTTAACCTAATTAAAACTACATTTATTAATCCACCTTCAAAACATCATTTTATTTTGAAAACTCTTCCTTTTATGGGACCTAAGAAAACCGCACCCGGATTTTGTTTCAAAAACCTTTGAAAACATACATATAGCCCAAGTAACTCCAAAACAATGTCAAGGAACTGGGTGCTACCAAGTAGTATCATATAACCCTTTACTAAGAAGGGCAATACTCAAAAGAAATGTTTGCCATCTGAACATATTTCTTACCTTGTTTTAGTCATTTTTGAGACATTCGGACTAGTTAATAATTTTTTTTCAAATTCCTTCTTGAAATAATATTATTTATAGACATATAGTTTTTAACAAAATCATCCAGTTTCTTTGGATTCATTCGGATTTGAACTCATTCTGGCTTTACAATAACAAAAGGATAATTTACTAAGTGCATCATCATATCTGCCTATGCAAACATTCGATTATCACTTAGAAAATTATTCTGATCATCACAAAACAGATCAAGATTTATTCCCGAACTGTCCAAAGAAAATCTTACTCTCAAACTTTATTTTAAAATATCTATATCTTAAAATATCTTTAAGAAATATTACTACTATTTTCCAAAATCACTTGGAATTTATCATTTTAAAATATCTATATCTTAAAATATCTTTAAGAAAGATTACTACTATTTTCCATAATCATTTGGAATTTATCAAAGTCGCCGGGATTTAACATTCTCAAAACCCTTTCCATTTTTGAAACACATATAATAATTTTGATTTGTAAAATCATCTCTCTTCATTTACCTAATAAAATTATCTACACATTTTATTTTAATAACACCTTTATAAAAATTCAATTTTTATCCCTACATATCGTCGAACGCCTTATAGTCAAATTGTGAAAATTAATTCATAAGTTTTTAGTCCAATGTTCATACAAATTCTATCTACCCAACCCACAATGGAAAAATGAAATCTACCATTAAATCTGACAATAGTCAATGCTTAAAACTGGACGAGCATGACTAGTTAAACCTAAATGGCAATAATTTAAATATTATTAACTCTTAGCCCACTCTCCTCATAGATAACTATATAGATTTTAAAAATCATCCCTTTTATATATAGAAAATATTTTTCTTGGTAAAATTATTTCATTCACCAAATTTAAAACAATGTTATATAAATTTAACTTGTTCAAGTATTTAGGAAATCTCCATCGATATGTTGATCAGCCGCATTGGCCAGAATTCTTAAACTACTCTGCAGGTCAAACAACACAACATAAAACATTTTTATTCACTAATAATTATGCACTCATATATCCATATTACACTCAGACATATTCTAGGGCACTACTGACCCGATCTGTAATGAGTTTATCCCACCAAAGGCTAGGTGTTCGCTCAACCTAAGCTCTGATACCAAATGTAAGGATCTGCCTTTCTTGTTACTAATGATGACGTTTAAAACATCCTCGGTATTCGTGTGTCGATCATTTAGTCATCTAAAAGATGAGTCAAAAGGGGTGAAATAAATAAAGATGGAACAAAAGAAAGTGAATAATATAGAATTTCACAACGCAATTGAAAAATATATATTACTTCGCATAATGTATTGCAAGATCATTTTAAAATGTTATATTAAAGTCATATTAATAAAAATTCTATTCTTGGATGGTTATAATGGCCTTCCCCACCTAATGGATACCATATACATATAATATAGTGGAAGATAAAGTAATAACTAGCTGTTGATGAAGCCACCTACTACAAGCTCCTCTTAAATGAATCCATGGAAAAACCTAAACTACTTGGATGTCCATTCAAATTTGAGCACTCAAGAGTTTAGGAAAAAGGAAAAATAAACTCCGGATCAGACATAGGTCTGGTTTGAGTAAAGCATAAATCTTTAACTTTGTAAAAAAACTTTAAATTAAAGGCATCTCATAAGACCACGCCGCACATATACACGGATGGATTTTTACCTTATGATAACCAAAAAATTTGTATATAAAATCTAGTGATATTATAATAATGTCTTTGATTTCCTAATAAAATATGAATATAGCTGAAATGCATGATCTTACATTTCAACATAGCTGGGTACATCTAGAACTGTAAAGGCATGTATTGAAGAATGGATTCCATACTATGGCAAGGTAAGGAACCGCCTTCAGATGGTACACCCCTAGAAAAAGCACCGTAGTCTGACAAGAACTTCTTATACCCCTACTACATAGAGCTAGCTGCCCCTTTAACATGGTGAATAGGAGTACGTCATCCCTTTTTGACATTAAGGCCTTATACTACCATGTTGTTTGCTTGCAAAACAACTTTAGTATGGACAATCTAGAATGGGATGGCGGCCCCTAATGGTAGCTGACCACATTGCTCTATTGCATACCTTGTTTTTGCCATTTTCCTGGTTGGAAGGCTTGAGGCTATTTCATTCCAGCAAACCATCTTAGAATGCTAACACTACCCTCTAGGTAGGGATACAATGTCATCAATCATCCATGCAAGTTGTTCCAGTATCGAACAAACATTCCACATTGTTAACTTCATTTTGAAATCATCCTCTGGAAGAATAGTACAACTCTACAACATACTTCTATATGATTTAACATCCTTTGTTATTAGTTTGGAGTGGTTTGAATAAATCCAGAGACCGGTGTCTCCAAAACTAAGCAATAATTATTGACTAACTCAATTCCGGTTCTTTTGGAAGTATGCACTAAGTAATCGAGTCCTCTTCGGGCAACTCAAACATACCCGATATACCTCCTGAGTCAAAACAGATCCAGATTTGATAGTCGGTTATTTAACTATCAAATAAACAAACAATAGCCAACTCCATTTGATATTTATTTATCCATAGCGACCAGTAAGCCTTAAATTAAATCTTTATTTAATAAATCTCTTTCAAAAAAATTTGTTCGAAACATTTATATACTTATCCCTCTGGCATAAGTATACCTGCAAAGCATTTGCGAATAACTTTTTACTTCCAAATCTTGTTAAAAAGGATTAAAAAAGGTTGTTTAAATTGGAGGTAAAGACAACCCTAAACACTATTTCCTTCATGATAAGTGTGGAACGGATGTTCCATACCACTATTTTTGAAAGTTCAGTTTAAAGAAACCAGATCTCAAATTCTTTTTATATTTCTTTAGGTAAATCCTTTTTTAATCAAATCTATTTCATTCATGAAATCTCTTTTTATTTTTGAAATCAAAACCATTTCAAATACTTTCCGAAACTTCCAAATTCATTTATAAAACCCTTTTATAAACATTTAAAACCATTTATATGATTCCTTTATAAATATCCAAACTTTTTATTTAAATTTCTTATACATATCCAAACCTTTTATAAACTCCCTTTCTGAATATCGAAATCATTTTCTAAAACTTCTTTTATAAATACCCCAAAATCATTCGTAAACTTCTTTATAAACCTTTCCTGTTTAAGCAGCTTCTTAAATAACCTTAAGTCAAATTAGCTTCCTTTAATAAGCAAATCCATTTTATAAATCTCCCTTATTTATAAAATCTTCTTTTCTTAAAAACTCAAATCCATTTACCCAAAACACACTATAAATTTCCAAATTCGCTTATAAAACTCTTTATAAAAAATTCTTTTTATAACATGGAAAACCATTCCCAATAGTTAAAAATAACTATAGTAAAAGCATTTATCAAATCATTCTTTAAATATCTTGTTCAAGTGCACTAACTTTGAAATCATTTCAAAAATAAAATGAAATATTTACCCTTACAATATCAAATGAAGGCTTAATGACCACAATGGTGCTTTTAATTTGGTTTTACTTATCTTGTCTAACATGGCATCACATAACAACAGGTGTATAAGGGACCGACACATAATAATCAATCAACCTAAGTAAATGTCTAAATTAACTGTAATAGCAGAATGTTTGTTCTACTATAGATGTCATTTAGTTTTCCTAATCATATGGGATTACCTAAAGGTAAGTGATATAGAAATACCTTGATTTAAAACAAATTCGAAATGAAAACGATTCAAAACAAAACTGATTTTTTAAACTAAAAGCGATTTTAAAATAAATTAAAACCCCTGTAAATGAGAATCAAATCCTTGTTAAATAGTTATTAAACTGTAATTAAAGGTAATTAAACATTAATTAAATCTTATTAAAACATAATTAACTTTAATCAACCCCTTTTTAAAATAATAATTCATTAATAATTATCTAAAATAAATAAGTACATAATAATTAATTGATCCTTAATTACAAATTAAATAAAAATTTATTTTAAGTAAGTAACAAATCTTGATTAACTTAATTGATTAACATTTAAGTTTAAAAACCATTATTAACGAATGAGTAAGTATTAATTACCTTAATTAATTAATTAATTAATTAATCATTAAATAAACGAGTAAGTAAATACTTGTTCTCTAATTACTAAGTTAAAATTAGAAAGCATTTTCTAAAAATATCTTAAGTCAAAACAAGTTTAGATTAGAAAAAATCGTTCGATTTTCCGAACTGCTTGTATAGCAACTACTGCTACACGGACCCATAATTTTCAAAACTTGAAAATTTGAATTTCTAACTTTAAAACTTCAAATTTGGACTCTTGTCTTCTTTATAACATGAAAATAAAATTTTGAAACTAAAATCAAAGTCTTAAACTTGAAAACATTTCACTCTGAAACAAAAATCAAACTTTCGACTAAAAGCAGATTTCTACATCACTTCTACTTAGCGAATTGCTACCTTTGAGTCATGAACCGCGTACAAAACATTCATTATTTATTCACAATACTAAATCATAACATTATAACAAAATCATAAGCAAGAATATTACTTCACAAATACTAGCCAAATTTTCCAATAATCATGGTATAATCTGTATCGCCTACTCAAACTTCGGCATAAGCAATCAATACTAAACCAACATATATGCATGCATACACAACATATAACATCACCACATACTTAAGAAACATTTTTTAACTCATAAAATTTATAACTTTAAAAAGTTAGTAACTTGAGTTTTAAAACATGAACTTTACTCATCAATCTTTTCACTAAATCAAACTAAACTTGCTCTCGACCTAGCTCACTTGCTCCTAGCTCAACAACGTGAAGATGCAGACCATTGGAAGGCTACATGGGCTCAGCCTTGGACCAATTTGGCTTGGCCATGGCTAAACAAGGCCCGGCCTTGGTGGTTTTGCGAAGTATAGGGCCTTATTTAGTAGAGAATGGGTTTGGAAGTAAAATGGAGGAGTTTCCACTAGACTTTTGAGTGAATAAACCGACTTCTTCTCTTAGGAATTTAGAGGTGAAGCCATGGAAATGCATGAAGATAAGAAGAGAATAGAAATGAATATGGGAATAATGGTGTATAAAGGGAGAATGTGTAGAGATAGGAGGTATTTATAAGCAATGAAAAGAATTTTAATTTAAATTAACTTTACATTTAAAATATACTAAGCGTTTTCATGTAGCATGCTTACCATACCTCCCCCTATCTCTCCACACGTCCTCCCCTTTCCATACTCTCATGTGCTAACCTAGGTTTTTTAGGTAATGTTTAGGTACTAAACTAGGTTATATGTGTGTGTGTGTGTGTGTGTGTGTGCATAATAGTCATACCATGGTGTATATGTATATCTTATTAAGTATTCATGTATGTAAACATGTATATGCATGAATATTATTTGCAATGTTGATCAAACCCTAGTTTATTAGTGTGTGCATGTTTTAAACAAATGTTCACAATGTTTTTCGATAAATTTTCGGTGTCTAAAAGTCAAAAATTCGAAAAACGTTCTTTGGTCACATTTTCAATTTTTATCTGAACTATCTATATTCGTAAACAAAGTTTGAAAACTATTTTATCATCATTATAAAATAATTAAAATAGGTTTATTTGCTAATAAAAACCCATTTACTAATTATATAAATATATTTGAATAGCCTATTTCAAAGTGGCAAAATCCTGGGTCGTTACAAATCTATTTTACCATCATTTATTATTGTTTAAAAGATTATATTTTAATTATAAAACTTATTATTTGAATATTTGTAATTTATTAAATATTCGCAAAACAAGGTGGTAAAATTCCGGGTCGTTATAAAATTTTATAATCTATTTCAGCTAATTGATTTTGAAAAGTTTTGTGGCATTTTTTCTTACCTTAGTAATTTCGCGGACGAAATTCTATTAAGAGGGGAAGTATACAGTAATTTCGCGAATGAAATTCTTTGAAGAGGGGAAGTATGTAACGATCCAGAATGATAATCATTTGAATTTGAAATATTTTATTGATTTTAAATATTGAAAAGTTAATTTTATAAGTTAAATAGATTAGATTTCAAATATAAGGGTTATATGAATAATTAGAATTATATAAATAATTGAACGTTGAATTTAATATGAATAAAAATGATTTCGAAAGTTGATTTAATATTTAAATAAGAATGAAGATACTAAACTTTTGAATTTGAATTAAAAGTGAATAAACTAGTTATAATAATAATTTGTTTTAATTGACGTGTGATAGCCTTCCGAGGCACTGTCTTGGATTTAGACGAAATAAGTTCCATTAGATCTGTAATTGTGAATTATGGAATGCCTTCGAATTTCATGGCATTTGAATGTGTCATTTGGTCGTGCGAGCTCGAAATGCATAAAATTTAATTAAATAAATTTAAATTAATATAATTTGTTTTGAAAAGCTAACTTCTGTATATGATGGAATTGAGTCCCGATAATAGTTCCATTGTGTTCAAAATAGGAGTATGACATATAGAACGCCGGGCGGCACGCCTCGTTTGGTGTTTGAAATATTTCGACATGAATAGTTTTGCGAATTTTTCTATAAAAGGAATTGAGAAATTTCAATTTACAAAACCCTTATTTTCTTTAAAGCATCCGCCACTTTAAATTTTAACGGTCGATATCATCCCTTTTTTCTCCCTCGGTTCCTCATCAACCATTCAACAAAACATCGCGGGGGAATAAAGGAAAGTCGTAGAGCTCTACGAGCTCTATGTAACGTACGTTTGGATCGTCGAATTATCATTGATTGGAGATGGATTTTTTCCATGTCCAATGGTAGTTTAGGTTCTATTTACTCGACGAAAGCGGTGCTATGGGGGTTCGCATGAGTGACGATGGAGACGTAGAAGGCCGTGGATCCTCCGGTGGTGTCGCGATGAACGCTGGTGGTGGCACGGCGTGAAGAAGGAGGCAAAGTTGGGTTCTTGTTCTTGGTTTAGGGCCTGGAATGAAGTCGCGATGGGGAAGACAAATTCAATGGCCATGATCTGAGATTAGCTAATTAGGGTGACTAATTTATTTCTAATAATGTAATTGAATATAAATATATTATTATAAAATCAAATCCTTATAATATGTACAACTCTTTCATACAAGGTCGAAATTGAATGCGACAAGTTGTGTTGCACTCATTACAGCGAATACTATGTTATAGAGTTGGATTAGATGGATTTGAAGCTAGTACGAATTTGTGTTAAAATTGAATACCTACTCAATTTTATTTCAAACTGGGACGCTTCAGCGATAGCTGGAATCAAAGTGAGTTAAACTCACCTCTCTAGCCTACTTTTATTTTATATAAGTGTTGATATTTTTGTTGTTACTATTCATTGCTTGTTTGATGATTTACTATTTATCATTTGGTTTGGATATATTCTTACCACTGGAGTGGATGAGACCCTATTACATTCCTATGTATGAGCGGATGACCCTTTGTATACGATCCCGTCTCGAAGCAGTTGATTTATATTTTATTATTATATAGTGTATGTGATGCGGGGGATAGGTTGGAGGGATCCAACTAGATTCCTCACCCTATTGATTTTACTTTTCGTATACTATGATATATTGGATGCCATATTTGATGACATGGACGATTTCATGTGTTGGATGCTATATTTGATGACATGGATGATTTCCCATATTTAGTGCTATAGTAGCACTAGGCTTTATTTTTAGTATTTTGAAATAATATAAACTAACGATTTTGAAGTGTTTCCATAAGAAAAAAATTTGGGGTAAGTGAAATTATTTGAAATGATTTTAAATTGATTTGAAATAATATATTTTTTAATAATTATTGTTGAATTATTAAAAGGAATGAATTTATTTTAAATAGATAAAAATGTATGATTTTTTGATGTCAAAAAATTACAATTTTGATAAATATTTTAAATAGAGATATTTGAATGGTTTATAAAAATAATTTTAAAAAGTGACAATTTGTAAACAAGAATAGATTTATAAATGGAATTTATAAATGTATATAAAATGGATTTGTAATCGATATTTTGTAAACTGATTTAGAAATGGGATTTATAAATAGAAGAGATATATAAAAATTGAATTTATAAATAGAATTTTATAAATAAAGAGATTTTATAAAAAGAAGTTTTATAAAATAAAAAGGAGGTTTATAAACATATTTTTGTTAAATATATAAATGATTTACATTGAGATTTAAATATGGAGTTAATTGTTTTAAAAGTGGTTTGTCTTTTAAAGGAATGTTTTGAAGGTGATATTTCCAAATAGAGTCTAAATGGTTTTTGAAAATGATTTAAAATCTATTAAGCGAAAAAAACATGAATTTCAACATTTATTATTGTAATAAACGTTTTCAAGGAAAGTAAGGAAGGCATGGACTATAACACTATTGTTATTGTAAATGATTTCCGAAAGAAAATGTTTTTTATAGTATATGGGGTGTATATATATGCCATATTTAATGTTAATATTCGAGGTGTGTAACTTCTATCTAATTAGAAGTTAAGAATGTTGTTCAGTCAAGGTCTGAGAGGTAATGATACCCAACTTGAATGGATTTTTTGTTAACTATAAATAGTTGAAGTTCGACATCGAAGATTATTTTTAAGTCTAATTAGTTGAGTCCTCATACTAGTGTTTTTGGTTTGTCGTAATGATGTTTTACGCAACATTCATTTTGACTGAATAAACTGTGTTTTGAACTTCCATTGTGAACTACACGAATTGGTTCTTATGGTCGTACGAAAGGCTTAGTGATATAGGAAGCATTGTTTCTTAAACTTAACATTCATTCTGAGGCGTATGAATTCGGGAGTTGTACGATTATAAAAAATTAATTTAGCGTGTCTCTAAATTGGCAGTGTTATTAAATATACTTATACTATTAATATAAGTATATGGAAATGTTTTCCGATATTGAAAGAATAAAGTGGTTTTGAGAATATACATTTTTAAAGATAGTTTGGAGTAAACATTTGGAAACTGATTTAATTAATAAGAGATTAATTAAATGGGCCTAGTGACTGCTTATGTGCTAGATTTTATACATTTCATTAGTAGTTAAATAACCGACTATCTATTTTATCCATTTTTGGTTATAATTTGCTGTTGAGAATGATGATTCGAGTAGTGTAGAGTGACTATGATACTCAAAAATCTATCGGGCTTCCTTCTTGGACAAGGATAGCAAGTTGATAGTTAGAAACGTGATAAGTCTATGAGACTTAGTTTCTATATGAGGTTGAGGGTCGCTTATCGATGTTGGTCTGGAAAGACTAGAATCGGATTTATTTGAAAACCATTTCGGACCGACGTATGCGTTAATAAGTGTAGGGTTATAATGATGATTTTTGAAGACAGAGATCTTCATGATGCAGGGCTACTTTCCACTAGATCCAAATTGCATATTATATATATGGTAGCAATAGTGCTTCGTTATGAAAATCTTTGATATGCAAGGACTTCAAACTACTAATCCATGGGATGATTCCCGACAGAATGTAGTAAGAGAGTACCTTTGGTTTGTCCTATTTTAGGAAACTTGTATGGATGAATGTGTCATGTTGCAGTTCTACATCACATTGATTGGTCTCTATAAACGTATCTTCTATTTGGTGGCAGAGAAGGCAACTTCTCTTAGCTGACACCCTTTCCTAAGACATATGAGCTCAGTAGCCATACATTTGTAGAAATCGATTGTGTGATTGTGAAATTACAATGTGGCATTCAAAGTGGGATGTTTGTTATGTAAAAGGTAATACGTTACCTCTCTGGCCTCATCAACCGGAAATGGTTAAAACAGGGTTGCTTCAGGGATATGTGGGTTGCTCCCATAAGGTATAGTCATCACCCTTCTGCATTACTCTTTATATGTCGAGTATGTTGTGTATGTTATGGCCATGGATTTATCGATTACGACAGGGTGATGGCATATTTGGTCCTATCCGCCACCAGATAGGTCTATGGGTAGGTCAGTTCTAATTCGAAAAGGTTTTGAGGATGTTAATCCTCAATACATTCCTCTAGAGATGTGCTGTACGGAAGGTAGTCCCCTACCTTGCCATTGTACGGAATCTATTCTCTAATGTGTGCCTGCCATTTTGTTTGTAGAACCTACTTTGTAGCTTGTATACTGGAATTTAATTAACATAACAATTTTAGCAATGATTAATATATTTGTATACTAGACACTAGTATAATATAACAGAATTTGATATGAAATGTTTTGGTTATCGTATGGTAAAAACTCGTCCATGCTTGTGTGTGGCATGGTCTTACGAGATACGTTTAGTTTTGAAAAAAAAAGTTTTTGATAACTTTAAAATTTCATCTGAGATGTGTTTTCATACGCTCATTTACCAGAATGATCCAAGCGTTATTCCCTTTCAATGCTCGGGTCAAATCAAGCATATTTACAGATTTAGATTAGGACGCTTTGGAGCTTCATCGGATAAGCTGGAGGTCTTCAGGTCGTATTCATTTATATGTTTGTTTTCCGTTGCATTATTGTTGAAATTATCAGCATTTGTAGGGACATGTTGTTATAACCATCGAAGTTGATGATTTGTTATCATGTACTCTAATTTAATGTATTTATATTATAGTTTCTCTTTTTTTTAAGATCATTGGTTTATATCATATGTTGTATCACTATGATTGTGAGATTCTATGTTGTTTTAGTTTCTTTTTCTCTTCTTCTTTCTTCATTCTTTCCCGTAACAATCCATCTTTATGTTCAATTTTGGTTGGACATGTGTTGTTTATTTTTAGCTTGAATTGTGTGGATTTGCTAGCCGTTACATAAAAAATGTAATATCCATACATCAATCATAGTTAACTAACCAATCATCAGTCTAGACAGTTATAACTACCAGTCCTCACAATTGAAAATAAATACAACTACCAAATGCACCGAAAAATAAAATATACATGACTACATCTTTGAGGTATCCAACTCATTTCCTGAAGCTCCAAAGCATCCAAATAAAATAAGGAAATATGCTCGAGCTGACTTGAGCATTATAAGAAAATAATGCCCAGATCAGTATTGTAAACCAGCGTGAGAAATACACCTCATACGGATTTTTATGTTATAAAACTTTTCAAAAGTATAGATATCTCGTAAGACCACACCACACTTAAAACATGGACTAAGTTTTTACCTTATGATAACCAAACCATTTCATAAAAAATCTTCTAAAATTATAATAATGTCTAGGGTTTAAAATAAATATCGAATCATAGCTGAAATTGGAACATTAATTAAATACCAACATAATAAGTATACAACTAAGTCCGAAAGGTGCTTATCAAAGAATGGATTCTATACAATGGCTACTGGGGTACTGTCTGCCACAGTACACATCTAGAAATATGTATCGAGGGCCTCGTAAGGACCCCCTATGAATCAGGATCGGCTTACACCTTACTGGATAACACCGAACATGTCACCGCACTGGTTTCCAGCCAACAACCATTCTGAGTCACTAGCATACATAATATATCAATAAATATCAATCTAGAATGGGTGACAACCAATACCCTAATGTATGCGACCTACATGCCCTGAAGCATATCCCTTGTTTTAGTCATTCCCAGTTGTAGGGCTTGATGCTACATTTTACCTTTTCAGGAAATCACACTTGGAATACTAACTATGACGACCCGCCTTTCATTCTCTAGAAAGACGTGTCATCAATAAGAAAGAAATAGGTAGAAAAGAATAGATGGAAAGAAAGAACAACAATCATCAGAATCTCACAGCGGAAACTGAAAATTTTAATATATCACATAACTATTACATAGTCATTATACATCAGAGCTACACAGTTACAACATCAACACATTAGACAGTCGTGAAGACCTGTCTATCCATTACATTCCAAAATACAACAGACAAAAGACTCCAACACGGAGGAAATAGATATATAGATACGCCAAGACTTCAGCTCCACGCTTTTCCAAAATTCGTCAAGCCAAACCTGATCACTTGGCTACTCATAAAAATTTGAGTACCCAAGAGTTTTAGAAAACAGAATAAACTCCGGGTCGGACATGGGTTTGGTGTGAGTAAACGGTTAAGTTGTTTAATTTGAAAAATCTTTGAAATAAAAGTTATCTCGTAAGATCTTTGCAAATAAACACGGACAAGTTTTTCCCTTACGATAACCAAAACATTTGATAGGAAGTCCAGTTACATTATAATAATGTCTAGGGTTTTCAATATAAAATACAGAAATAGCTGGAATGATTACATATCACATTCCAACATAGTTGGGCACAATCAAAACCGTATAGGCACTTATTGGAGATTGGGTTCCATATAATGGCAGGGCTACTGGAGTACCGTCCGTCACAGTAGGTGGCCTAGATCACCGTACCGAGGATCCTCCCAGATCCCCGGCAATGCAAGACCAGAGCTATCCCTTACCGGTTAGTCCGAATAAGACAAACCCACGGTTGTGGCCAAACAACCGCCCACACAGCCGAAAAAAGGGACCTCTAGACTGGGGAAAATCTTATCCTACTTGGGTGCTACCCACTTAGCCTTGCATGCAACTCTCCTATTTTAGCCATTCCCAGTTGATGAGGCTTGAGGCTACGATTACCTTTTTAGAACACATCTTAGAATGCTCATCGTCCTCCATTGACGATGGTTTGATAGCATTCATCCTTACAAGCTCGTTCCGGGTTCGAACGAAACCGAAGGCATTATCTCGTTACACTCGTTTTGGAATCACCCTCAGAGTTAACGACAACAGCCCTTCCACTCTAAAACTTCATCTCGATCTTCACTTGAGATTTCATGACCTATCGTTTAACTTGGATCGATGTGGTTTTCGAATAACAAATTTGATATCCGATCCTGGTCTCATCGAAATCCTAACGCTGTATTTAAGGTCAAGTTGTTTAAGGTTTTAACAATTTAATTCAATTTAAAACATTGAATTCACACAGCAATTTAGCACAAATAAATAACACACATTTATCACAGCCATATCCAAATTATATCACATCATAGAATACAATAGATTATCATACTGTAAATATCAATCGATCCAGACATTCTATACAATCAATCATGCATAAGCAAGACTCATTAATCCATACTATAATTAATTTAATTAACTCAAGTTAAATTAATTACTTAAGAATTAACCACTTAACCCTGCTTAATTAAGTAATTACAAACCATTTAATTAATTATCTAATCAATTAATCATTCTTTAATTACTTTTATAAATTAATTAATTAATCTTTAATTACTGATTAATTATCCTTAATTATTAATTAATCAACCATAATCAATAATTAATTAATCCTAATTATTAACTAATAAATCCTTAATTATTAATTAATAAACCCCTAATTATTAATTAATAAATCCTTAATTATTAATTAATAAATCCTTAATTACATATTAATTAATCCTAATTACTTAATTAATTAAACCTTAATTACAAATTAATTAATCCTTAATTAATTAATTATAACCCTTAATTGTTAATTGATTAATTACTCTTTAATTACTTCATTAATTTAATTAATCTTTAATCACCAAAGAATTTAATTAACTTTTAAGATAAACCACTTATCTTTATTAATTACTTAATCATGATTAACATATAAATTTAGAACATTGTATCTTTTAATTAGCTACCTAACTTCATTGTAAAATTAAGTTTAAAATAACTTAAGAATTTAACTAAATTAATTTAAGTAAAATAATTCATATAACTTTCTCAAACCAATCATTTAAAAACATTTATTATATAAAAGAATTTACGTAAGAAATAGTTTACATTTGCTTTATTTAAAATTTAAAAAAAAAACTTGCTTTTTATTAAAACTTTAGAACTGTTACAATACTTACTTCGGGTTCAACCCGGTATCTACGCTGAGTCACACCCGAGAAAAATCATCACCTCTTAGAAAACTTAGTTTTAGTTAAAAAGTTTTAAAACCTGTTACAAGCAAAACCACTCGCGTCGACTCAAAGACGAACCCGAGCTACAGCTTTACTTCCACGAGACCTCCCCCGAGACCCATCCTTCTTGTCCATGAGCACAACAACGCTGACACAAACAGGCACCTATGCACATGCACAGATCAATGGCGAAGATCAAGTCACCCATGCCACCGTCGATGATTCGTCGATGATCTTCCCCTTCGATCTCGACCACCCAAACTTCAACACAAACACCAAAACAAAAATGAGCCATCTGATCGAATTGGAACAGAAAAACATCGACCAAGATTCTCCTTTCCCCGACGACTTCGACCACAATAACCATGAATCTCTGACCACAGCTTCGCCCGAAGACCCTCGCTTCCATCCCCCAACCTCAGAACGAGTCCGGTGCTCCAGAGATGATGCAGTCAGCAGTTTCCCGACCTCGACCAAATCTAATCCCAAACCCTACTCCAACCAAAAGCCGCCACCACTGTGATCAATAAAACCTGCGACTATTTTTCCGTAGCTCGCCTCCTCCCTCGCTACCTCCAACCGCGAACTCGAGGACTCACCACCCTCCGATCATCAGTAATTGCCAAAACCCATAATCCGATCAACCTCAAATTTCACACTCGATCTAGCACAAAAAATCTGGATTTGACTCTTAAAATTCATAATTTTTGAAAACAAAACAGATTATATATCTGAAACATAAATTATTTAAGTCGAGATATTGATTTGTTTAAAATTTCCACTACCTTTCTTAATTTCCAGATAATTTTCAAACTTATTGTACTTAAATATATTTTTAAAACTTAGTTTGTGTTTAAACAAACATATCTTCTTTGAATTTCACAGCATACAAGAGATTTAAAGAGGAGATTTGAATTTTTACTTTGTTTTAAAACCCTGTGAACAATGAACAGAGTAACACAGACATGTATACTTATACATATATACAGGAATTCATATTTATACATACATGCAAGCATAATTCATATCATACATTTAAAGTTCATCACATGCATCAAGTTTAAAATAAATTATAGTTTGTTTACTCACCAGGAAAAGATGTTGAACAGAGACTTTAAACTAGAAATGTTTGGATAGAGATCTTTTGAAAAAGATTGCTTAGATAATGCCTTGATCTTTTGAAAACTTGCTAACTGGAAAACTTTGTTGTTGAGATGATCTAAGCTTTAAAAATTGAGATGATCTTGTTTTGATTTAGTTTTGAAGCTGGAATCTTGCTTGATCGGGTTAAAAAGGTTGTTGCTTTGATTTAATTTCTGGTTTGAACTTGTTTACAGGTTTTGTTTCTTTGAGTTTTTGAAAAAAAAATGAAGATAGAAAAAGAATGGAGAAGAGGAGATAGATATATTTATAGACTTAATTTATGATTTTAAAAATAAAAGAAAATGGTGACACTTGTTAAAAATAGCTTACATTTGTCGTTTGCATGTTAATTAACTTACATTTGTAATTACTCATGTGTTAATTAATTTTTAAATGTTTTTATAAAACTTTTTAACAAATTTCTATTTGATTAATACGTTTTCTTAATTTATATTTTTAAAAATCCTTTAAAGAAAATAATATAAAACAAATTATATACTAATAAAAATTATATACATATATATTTTTAAATCTAATTTTTTAAGAGAATTATTTTTGAATTTCAAATTTAAATTAAAATTCAATTTAAAAATCAACTCACATATATACATATAAATACAACACATAATTTATTTGTTTGAAAAAATAATTATCCCATTTAAAATCTACTGATATATTATATACATATAAACAACCCATTATTATTTGTTTTAAAAGGATAATTTGCCAATTTTAAATAATTTATAAAATAAGATTATCACATATTATTTGTTTGAAATTTCCAGGATATCACATTGTTAACTCCTCTTTTCTACGACTCAGGAACCTAAAGAGTTAATAATGGCAGCGATCTAACGACCTAAAGAATGAGCGAGCTCATAGATGCGACCTAATGACCTAAAGAATGAGCGATCTAACATAGATGCGACTTAGCGACCTAAAGCATAGAGCAGTTCAATGCGGCACAACCTAACGACCTAACGGGTCAACACACAAGTGACCTAACGAGGATGAAGTTCTACGAGTTAACGACCTAGCACTCAGCGACCTAGCGACCTAGTAACTAAATGACCTATGCGACCTAGCGAGTTAACAACCTAGCAAGTTAACGACCTAGCGAGTTAATGACCTAGTGAGATAACGACCTAGCGAGTCACAAGCTTCATATCGTTATGTCGCTTGGTTATAGGTCGAACTAGCACTAGGTCGCTGCTACTCCTACGACCAGCCTAGGTCGCTCCACTAGGTACCTCGACATGGTTAAGTCGCCAACCATTCTCCCCTAGGTCGCCCACGACCTACGACCTACCAGTCTATTCAAGTGATCAAGTTCCATGATAAGCCGTAACCTGTGCTCCCTAGGTCGTTCACGACCTACGACCTACCCCTAGGTCTCTCACGACCTACGATCTACCTTCAGGTTTTCCCTATAAATACCTCACCTGATCCAACTGAAAAGGGGACTTTTGGATCATTTCTGGAACGCCTATACTTTGCTATTTTCTCAACTCATCCAACACTTCAAACACCGAAGACGCTTCAACGAACTTTGGGAAGAGATCTAGCACTTTCAACATGAATTCGAAGAGATTTTCAACATTGAAGTTCTAGCTACTCATCTTAGTTGCGTTATAATCAAATATCATTGTAAACGTTTTAATCGAATCAGCAATAAAGAGGATTAAAGTGGACGTAGGCTTGACATTAAGACGAACCACTATAAAAACTATTGTCTCTCTACTTGATTTTCTGTTACTTTCTGCTTATCTCTAGTTCCCGTACTAACGGGTGGTGCTTTCACATTTCCACTACTTACACCGGGGTATTAGCGTCCAATTTTAGCGTTAACATTTTTGTTGCTTTCATTGAGAGACTGAACTCATGGTGCTTTCATCATTGCTTCGCAAAAGTTTGTTGAAAGAATCTCTCTCAAAACCAGAAGTCTATCTGAGATTATGGGTCCTGGAAGAAAGCGCAGATCTACTAGACCCGGTGATGCCCATGAACATACCACCACTTCTCCTTTGTTAAGTCAAGCAGCTCCAATTGTTGGAATTACACGGGAAGAGTTAGATGCTGCAGTATCTGAGTTATATCAGCAAATGGAAGCCCACAACACTTTAATGCTTGACAGGTTGAATGCTTTGCTCGGAGCTAACAATCAACCAGTGAATAATGAAGAAAACTTTGTTGATGATGTTCATAATCCTGAAGGGAGGAATATTCCTCAAAGGGCAGCTGACCCCGCCAAAGGGGCACCTCCCCAAGCTGGAGGATCAAGGCCGCAGCCGATTCTCCACGAACGTTTGTCCAGGCAAACTTCCGAGAAAATGGCTAACGTCTGCCCCGCGGAGCCTCTAAACAATGAGGAATACCTCTCGGGAATGGTTCGACAAATTATGAAAGAAAGTATGCAAAGGGAAGAAGATGAAAAAGAATGGGGGTTCGCTCCAAGCAAGACTCCGTTCACCGAAAGAATTTTGAAGGTGGAATTTCCAAAGAAGTTTGTTCCCCCCACCATTCCGGCTTATCGGGGAACAAGGACCCTAACCAATTCTTATATAAGTATAACTGGCATGATGATGAAGAGCATACCTCGCAAGCGAAGACAGCAATATTGCTAAGTCGCGAAGCCCTAGGTCGCTGTGCTTTGAATCACAACGAAGCCGCTAAGTCACGTTTAGCTCCAAACCTAGGTCTCTCCGCCTTGAATTGCGAGCGAGCTACCATAAGTCGCGAGCGAGCGAACTACATCACGGCAAGCTTAGATCGTTCCGCTCCAGTAGGTCGCGTTTGCTCCTCCTTCATTTTAAATCGCGACATTCCAGTAGGTCGCTCCTCCATTTTAGATTGCGGATATCTCTTTATGTCGAGAACGACATTGCTTTAGGTCGCTGATGATCTGTTAAGTCGCGAATGAAGCTAAGTCGCGAACAATTTCCTATGTCGCGAGGCTTATGTCATTCAGGGAGTTAGGTCGCTCTACCCAAAGTTAATGTGTCGCATATGTTACGACTTTATTTTCTTAAGTCGTTGTACTAAGTGATGTATTTGATAAGTCGATGTGTTGTAATTTGTATATTGATAGGTCGTACGACGTTAAGACGTGTGTGTTGTATTTTCCCTGTAAATAGGGACGTATGGTCATTGTAAAGGGTTGTTGAATTTTGAATAAAATTTGGTTTGTGCTTTGTGCCTCCATTCAAATTGGAAGTTGAGTGTTATCTCTTTTCTCCACTTTTGGCATTCGAGTGCACTCGAATCAATGATTGTTGAAGCCAATTCACGGAATCAAGTGCGCTTGATCAACGTTTGAAGAATTAAAGATCTTCTCTCACGGTATCGTGCGCGATCAACGTGTCGAAGATTGCTAAAGTCCGGTATCTTCGTAATCAACGGATTTGGGCCTCTCGGTATCTTAAATTCATCGATTTATCATCGATTCACTGATTATTTCCGCTAATCGCATGAGATCCTGGACAGATTCGATTTACATCATCGAATTCGCTTCCTACGCTGCATCAGTTTGGTATCAGAGCTAGATCGCAAGGAGTTTGCGTCATTTGAAGTTTGGAGATTGGATTTGCAATTGTTGAGAAGTTGGTGTTCATCATGTTCATCGTGAAGTTGCAACAAGTTGGGAGTTTCGATCCATATCATTTTGGGTCAAAGTTCGGAAAGTGTTTGAATTTTTTTGAATTTGTTTGAAGTTCAATCATGCCACCGAGACGAGCTCAACGTCATCGCAATATTAATGCTTTGTATGAAAGAGAAGAGGCCGATGAAATGGAGCAACGAATCAACGAGAGTTTCACTGAGAAGTTGAATGAAGGGATTGGTCGATTGGAGAGAATGATGCTTGAAATGAATCAAAGTAGAAGAAGGGTTTCACCTGAATCGAGTCATGGGGGAACAGAGTTTCACCACAGTCGGATCGGGAGAGAAGAGGAGATCATGATCGTAGGAACATTGACGATCGTGAAAGGAATGTTGATGAACGATATCGGAGAGATGTGGATTACCGTGATCAGAGGAATGTAGATCGAAGAAATGGTGGTGGTAAAGATGTTGGTGGTCATGATCGACAACAATATGCGTCAGATTTGATGAGGAGTTTGATGGTGATAGAAGAAGTGTTCATTACCGAGATCGAGGTCAAGT
Organism: Allium cepa; assembly: GCA_030765085.1. Classification (NCBI taxonomy): domain Eukaryota; kingdom Viridiplantae; phylum Streptophyta; class Magnoliopsida; order Asparagales; family Amaryllidaceae; genus Allium; species Allium cepa. Next base: position 179,741,949 of record CM060930.1, read on the forward strand.
GTGGAGTCGAGCTAGAGAATATGAAGATGACCGTAGATGGGAATCAGGAATGAAAATGGAAATTCCGGAATTCAAGGGTGGTATGGTTGTGGAAGAATTTTTGGATTGGGTTTCAAATGTTGAGGAAATTTTTGACTTCAAATAAGTTCCTGAGAATCGTAGAGTGAAGTTGGTTGCTACAAGATTGAGAGGGAGAGCTATGGCGTGGTGGCAGCAGATTAAACTTACACAGGAGAGAATGGGGAAGTCAAAGATTATTACATGGGAGAAGATGAAGAAGTTAATGAAAGCTACTTTATTACCTTACAATTATCAATCTCTAATATACCAACGTTTGCAGAACCTGAGGCATGGGACAAAGACTGTTAATGATTATACCGATGAGTTTTATCAACTGATTGCTCGAAATGACATCATGGAGATGGAAGAATAGTTGACCGCTAGATTTGTTGGGGGGTTAAGGATCCAGATCCAGGACATGGTAAATATGTTTGACCCTAAATCTGTGGCTGAAGCGCATCAGAAAGCGTTGGCTTGGGAGAAGCAGGGAAGACGTGGAGGTGGTGTGTTTACAAATTCCAACAATCAAGTGAAGGGAGCTAGTAGCAATTCTACTGTTACAAAGGCTGTTACTAAACCGGTTGTCAATGAGGTAGCAAAGACCAAGGTCAACAATAGTATCAAGTGCTTTAATTGTCAAGAATTTGGCCACAAGAGCAATGAATGTTCGAAACCGAAGAGGCGAGCTATGATTGCTGAAGTGGAAGGTGAGGATGTTGGTGAAGGTTATTCTAGTCCCGTTGAGGAGAATGAATAGGATATCGCGTCGGGAGATAAAGGATGTAACCTAATGATGAGGAGATTATGTTTGACACCGAAGCAGGAAGAAGAGGCTAGTTGGTTGAGGAGTAATATCTTTCAGTCGACATGCACTATACTGGGAACGGTTTGTAAATTTGTGATTGACGCGGGAAGTTGTGACAATATCATTTCTACCGAAGCTGTGAGAAAGTTGAAGTTGAAGACGGAGAAGCATCTAAATCCATACAAGTTAGCGTGGTTAAGGAAAGGATGAGAGGTGAAGGTGGATAGGCGAGTTCATGTTCCATTTTCTATTGGGAAGAAGTATAAAGACGAGATCTGGTGTGATGTGGTGGAGATGGATGTTTGTCACTTGCTTTTGGGAAGACCATGGCAGTATGACCGAGCAGTGCAACATGATGGTCGAACCAATAGCTACAGCTTTATGTTTGAAGGTGTTAAGATCATTTTAGTTCCGAAGAAGAGACAGCAAGGAGAGAGCAAGTCAGAAGAGATTGAGGAGCTGAAGACTTTGTTGACTTTGAAGGAGTTTGTTGGAGAAGTAGAGGAGAGTCTAGAGGTGTTTTTGTTGATTGGACGTGAAGCTACTGAATCTGTTGAAGTTCTAGAGGAAGTCAAACTAGTGTTGGAAGAATTCAAAGATGTGTTTCCTAAAGAATTGCCAACGGAATTACCACCGTTGAGGGACATTCAACATCAAATAGATCTTGTACCAGGAGCTGTACTACATCACAGGCCACATTACAGGATGAGTCATAAGGAGCATGAGGAACTAAGAAGGCAGGTGGAGGAGTTGTTAGAACAGGGGCGTGTTCAGGAGAGCTTGAGTCCTTGTGCAGTGCCGACCTTATTGGTATCGAAGAAGGATGGGACTTGGCGGATGTGTAGGGACAGTCGGGATCTGAATAAGATCACTGTGAGATACAGGTTTCCTATGCCGAGGTTCGACGATTTGATTGATCAGTTGAGTGGAGCTGTTGTGTTCTCAAAGATTGATTTGAAGAGTGGATACCCTCAGATTCGTATTAGACCAGGTGATGAGTGGAAGACTGCTTTTAAAACTAGGGAGGGTCTATACTAATGGTTTGTTATGCCGTTTGGCTTGTCAAATGCTCCAAGTACTTTTATGAGAGTGATGAACCAGATTTTCATACCATTCATTGGGAAGTTTGTAGTAGTTTACTTTGACGATATTTTAATCTATAGTGGAAATATGGAAGAGCATATCCAGCATTTGCGAGAAGTATTGTTAATTCTACGACATGAGCAATTCTATGCAGCAACGAAGAAGTGCGTGTTCATGACATACAGTGTTTTGTTTTTGGGATATGTTCTGTCGAAGGAAGGTATTCAAGTGGATGAAAGCAAAGTGGAAGCTGTTAGCAGTTGGCCACAACGTAAGACAATTACTGAAGTAAGGAGCTTTCATGGGTTGGTATCTTTATATCGAAGATTCATTCCACATTTTAGCAATGTGATGGCACCTGTAACCGATTGCATGAAGGGAAAGAAGTTCGTGTGGACAGAGGAAGCAGAGTTAGCTTTTGAGAAGGTTAAGTCACTTTTGACGTCAGCACCAATTCTAGTTTTGCCGGATTTTCAGATATTGCTCGAGTTACACACTAATGCTTCGAAGGTTGGAATTGGTGGAGTATTGAGTCAGAATGGGAGACTAGTTGCTTATTTTAGTGAGAAGTTGTCGGGAGCCAAGTTGAAGTATATCACTTATGACGTGGAATTTTACGCAATTGTTCAAGCTGTGAAGCACTGGAGACATTATCTGTTTCAGAAGGAGTTTTTTCTTTATACGGATCATGAAGCTTTGAAACATTTGCAAGGGAAGGACAAAATTTCAGCTCGACACGCTTCATGGGTCGCGTATCTACAGCAGTTTACTTTTGTTGTAAAGCAAAAATCAGGGGTGACGAATCGTGTAGCTGATGCCTTGAGTAGGAGGAATCATTTGTTTGCGACGATGAAAGTTGAAGTGATCAGGTTTGATGTGTTGCCAAAATTATTTGTTGATGATCCTTACTTTACCAAGATTGTTGAGAAAGTCAAGAATGGGAGTACTGATGAGTTTGTATTGGTAGATGAATTCTTATTCAAGGGAAATCGATTGTGCGTACCAAATTGCAGCTTGAGAATGAAAATTGTAAAAGAGTTGCATGAAGAGGACATGTTGGTCGGGATCTTACTTTTCAGTTGATCTCAAGGTCATATTTTTGGCCGTCAATGAGAAAAGAAGTTGAAAAGTTTGTTCAGAGATGTCATGTTTGTCAAGTTTCGAAGGGGACGGCTACAAATGCGGGTTTGTATGTGCCTTTACCTGTTCCTACAAAACCGTGGGTGGATGTAAGTATAGATTTTGTGTTGGGCTTGCCGAGGACTTAACGGGGAAATGACTCTATCTATGTTGTGGTGGCCGTTTCTCGAAGATGGTACATTTTGTTGCTTGTAAGAAGGCGGCAGATGTAGTCCATGTAGCACAGTTATTCTTTAGAGAGATCTATCGCTTGCATGGTTTACCAGAATCTATATTTTCAGACAGGGATACCAGATTTCTAAGCCATTTTTGGTTGAGTTTGTGAAAGTTGGTTGGAACGAAACTGAGTTTTAGTAGCGCTTATCATCCGTAAACAGATGGATAAATGGAAGTGGTGAATTGGTCGTTGGAAAATTTGTTGCGATGTCTTGTGAAAGATAATTTGAAGAGCTGGGATATGAAGTTATGTCAAGCGGAGTTTGCTCATAATCATGCTATCAACCGTAGTACGGGTTTCAGTCCATTTCATATTGTATATTCAAGCTTGCCAAAGGGACCATTGGATTTGATGACAGTGCCATATCAGAAGGGAGTTGTTAAGCGGGCTAGTGATTTGGTGAATGAGTTCAAGAGTGCCACAAAGTTATTCAAGAACGATTGCTTGCATCAAATGAGAAGTATAAACAAATGGTGGATAAGAAACGAAGAAGTGTGGACTTCAAAGAAGGTGATTTGGTTTACGCCGTTTTGACGAAAGATCGTTTTTCAGTGGGAACTTACAACAAGTTGAAAGCTCGAAAAATTGGACCAGTGGAAATTTTGAAGAAGACCAATGATAATGCGTATCACTTAAAGTTGCCAAATCATATTCACACCGCAGACGTTTTCAACGTTAAACATTTGATTCCGTATTATGGGGAGGAACTTGTCGAAGATGACGAAAGTGTGAATTCGAGGACGAATTCCTTCCAACAAGGGGAGGATGATGAAGAGCATACCTCGCAAGCGAAGACAGCGACATTGCTAAGTTGCAAAGCCCTAGGTCGCTGCGCTTTGAATCACGACGAAGCCGCTAAGTCGCATTTAGCTCCAAACCTAGGTCGCTCCGCCTTTAATCGCGAGCGAGCTACCATAAGTCGTGAGCGAGCGAACTACATCGCGGCAAGCTTAGATTGTTCCGTTCCAGTAGGTCACGTTTTCTCCTCCTTCATTTTAAATCGCGACATTCTAGTAGGTCCCTCCTCCATTTTAGATCGCGGATATCTCTTTATGTCGAGAACGACATTGCTTTAGGTCGCTGATGATCTGATAAGTCGCGAATGAAGTTAAGTCGCGAACAATTTCCTATGTCGCGAGGCTTATGTCGTTCAGGGCGTTAGGTCACTCTACCCAAAGTTAATGTGTCACATATATTACGACTTTATGTTCTTAAGTCGTTGTACTGAGTGATGTATTTGATAAATCGATGTGTTGTAATTTGTATATTGATAGGTCGTACGACGTTAAGACGTGTGTGTTGTATTTTCCCTATAAATAGGGACGTATGGTCATTGTAAAGGGTTTTTGAATTTTGAATAAAATTTGGTTTGTGCTTTGTGCCTCCATTCAAATTGGAAGTTGAGTGTTATCTCCTTTCTCCACTTTCGGCATTCGAGTGCGCTCGAATCAACGATTGTTGAAGCCAATTCATGGAATCAAGTGCGCTTGATCAACGTTCGAAGAATTGAAGATCTCTCACGGTATCGTGCGCGATCAACGTGTCGAAGATTGCTAAAGTCCGGTATCTTCATGATCAATGGATTTGGGCCTTTCGGTATTCTTAAATTCATCGATTTATCATCGATTCACCGATTATTTCCGCTAATCTTGTGAGATCCTAGATGGATTCGATTTACATCATCGAATTCGCTTCCTACGCTGCATCACATATGACTGGTGCCAGAGCATCAGATGAGATCAAATGCCGGTACTTTCCGGTATACTTGGAAGGAGTGGCTCTACTCTGGTTTACAAAGCTACCAGTCCGATCTGTAGACCAGTTCTCCGATCTAACTCGGAAGTTTAAAGAACAATTCAGGTTGTATGCTTCAAAGGCGAAGGACATAATGTCACTGTCCAGCCTGGAACAGAATCCAGGAGAATCTATTACATCTTTCTTAAACTGCTTCAACATAGCCTTGGCTGAAGTCGACAATGCAGAGCCACGAATGATTTTGACCTACTTGATGAGGGCCATCGAAAAATCAAGTGAGTTTGGGAAATGGCTGAAGATGAAGGGGCCAAATTCGGTTGAGAAAATCTACTAGAAAGCTGATGAGTTCATGCGCTTGGAAAGTCTTCCTGTGCCGGCAAAAGTGGTATTGACGGAGGTTGAGAATAACAGTGCTGCTCCTACCAAAAAGGAATCTGGAGGTCAGAAGAGGGAGAATAACGATGGGAAGAAGCAGAAGGATGTGAAGAAACCTCACTTCTTCAAACCTTCAGATCTCACTCCTTTAACTGATACTCCGAAGAATATCTTTTTCGCTACCAAAGATGCCATTGAATATCCTAAACCACCTGTGTTGAAGCTTGGGAAAAATGCTGTTCAAAATGGGAGATTTTGTCGGTTTCATAATCAACCCGGCCATGATACAAACGAATATCGCCATTTGAAGAGTTTGATTGAAGAATTGCTGAGACAGAACAAGCTGCAACAATATGTTAAGTGAAATAGGAATGACCCAACTTCATCTACTGAAGGCCAGCAACATCCTGCTCATCCATTTAGCTCAGGTGAGAGGACTACCGTGCATGAATCAGAAAGGCCTATCATTAATGTAATCACGGGAGGTCCTCACCCAACAGGCAGAAGCTGGGGTGAGATGGAAAGACATGCTCGTGCTTTGAAATATGCCCCAACAGAAGAAAATGTTTTTGTGTTGGAAGACGCTGCACCTTTAAAGCAGCAAAGAACTTTTAATGATGACATTGTGTTCAGGGCCATGGACTCTATAGGTGTTGAAGCTCCCACCATGGATCCCTTGGTCATCTCTGCAGGTATCGGACCGGCTATTGTAAGAAGGGTGCTTGTTGACTGTGGCGCCTCTTGCAATATCCTCTTCAAAAAGACATTCGATCAAATGAAGATCCCTATGGCTGATGTTCAAGCTTCATCGCAGAAGATTGTTGGGTTTACTGGGGAACCAAAGCAGCCAATTGGAACTATTGACTTATTCATGGAGCTTGGAGAGGGACATAAAAAGGTGGTTCGAAAGCAGACTTTTATGATTGTTGATGGATTTTCTGCTTACAATGCCTTCCTCCGCCGGCCAACTCTTGCAGCATTGAAGGCAATTCTCGCCCCGTAGTGCCTTACTATGAAGTTCCCCACGGATAATGGCGTCGGTGTTATTAAAGGGGATCGGAATGCTGGACGAGAATGTTACCTTATAGAGTTGCGGGAAGCAAGGAAGAGAGAGATGGGAAAGGATGCGGCAGCTCCACTCCGCATCAAAAAACCAACCTTGTAGCAATTACGTGGTGGACCCTGCACTGGCGAGCATAGTGGTGCATGAAAAGAAATGGATCCCAGAAAAGCAATACAGGGGAGAATAGAGTGGTGCCGTGGAAGTAACGGTGCCAGTACCTGTTGACCTGAAAGATCCAAACAAGGTGCTGAATGTGGGTTCGCAACTTAGTGTGACGGTTCAAAATATTTTGATATCATTCTTGAAAGCAAATCTGGATGTATTCGCTTGGAGTCATGCCGATATGTGTGGAATATCTCCAGAAATCGCAGTACATACTGTGAATATTGATCCAAAATTTACACCTGTGAAGTAGAAAAGAAGAACCCAGGGTCCAGAAAGGTCAGCAGCACTAAAAGAAGAAGTAGATCGGCTCATGGAGAATGGCTTCATCAGAGAGTCCACTTGTCCAAATTGGGTTTCTAATCCGGTGCTGGTTAAAAAAGCAAATGGAAAGTGGAGAGTATGCATCGACTTTTCAGATTTAAACAAAGCCTGCCCCAAAGACTGCTTCCCGTTACCCAGGATTGATCAGTTGGTTGATGGAAAAGCCGGGCATGAATTGTTGTCTTTTATAGATGCTTACTCCGGATATAACCAAATCATGATGCATGAGCCAGATCAGGAGGACGCGAGCTTCATCACCAATGTTGGTCTTTACTGCTACAGAGTCATGCCCTTCGGACTGAAGAATGCGGGGGCAACTTACCAAAGACTTGTTAATGCTATGTTCAAACCACAGATTGGCAAGACTATGGAAGTTTATGTTGATGATATGTTGGTGAAATCAAAGAAGGCAGTGGACCATATGGATCACTTGGCAGAAATGTTCGCAGTCCTTCGAAAGTATGGAATGAAGTTTAATCCTTTGAAATGTTCATTCGGGGTAGAGTCCGGGAAATTCTAGGGTTTTATTGTGAGTGCTAGGGGCATCGAAGCTAATCCTTCTCAAATTACTGCTCTGAGAGAAGTCAAAGCCCCTAGGATAAAAAAGGAATTGCAGAGCCTCAATGGGAAAGTCGCTGCTTTGAGTCGGTTTATTTCCAAGGCCACAGATAAATGCATTCCATTCTTTGATGCTCTAAAGAAAGGGAAGAAAAACTTTGAATGGACTCCGGAATGTCAGAATGCCTTCGGTGAACTAATTCGTCACATGGAAGCGCCTCCAATACTTTCTAAGCCCAGCAACGGTGAAGATCTTTTCATATATTTAGCAGTTTCGTCTCACGCTCTCAGTGCAGCATTAGTACGGGAAGATGCAAAAGTTCAACACCCGGTCTATTACATCAGCAAAAGATTCACTGGGGCAGAGATGAATTATTCAAAGCTGAAAAAGCTCGCCTATTGCCTACTGATAGCTTCCAGAAAGTTGAGGCCATATTTTCAAGCTCATCCTATCAAAGTCCTCACTGATCAGCCTCTAAAGCAAGTCCTATTACACCCTGAGACTTCGGGTCGTCTTTTGAAGCGGAATATTGAACTCAGCCAATATGATATCACTTACCATCACCGAAGAGCAGTCAATGGACAAGCTTTAGCAGATTTCATTGCAGAATATACAGATAAAGGTGAGAGCGAGGAAGAAGTTACTGATGACATCCTGACCCGATGGAAATTATATGTTGATGGCGCAAGAAACAACTATTATTCTGGAGTTGGGGTCGTGCTTGAAACCCCCAAAGGGCGATCATTGTGCTATGCATTGAGATTGGAATTTCCTTCGAAAAATAATAAAGCAGAATATGAAGCTCTTATTGTCGGCTTGAAGACTGCTAAAGAACTGAACATCAAAGTGTTGCTGATCTTCAGTGATTCCCAGCTTATTGTATGCCAAGTCAAGAAAGAGTTTCAAACTAAAGGAGGAAATCTTCCTGCTTACTTGTCAAAGGCCTGGGAGCTTCTTAATGATTTTGATCATTATACAATAAGCCATATACCCCGGGAAGAGAACATGAAGGTAGATTCTCTCGCAAAGTATTCAAGATTTAGGGAAGCTCAATTATTGGGTTGGTACCTGTGGAAGTCTTGTCAGCTCCAAGTACTGACGAGATGGATATTGACTGGATTATGGCTATGTCTCAAGAGCAGGAATCGTGGATGACCCCGATCACGGAATATCTACTTAACGGCTTCCTTCCAGAAAATTCAAAGGAGCGTCAGAAGCTGTTAAGGAAAGCCTCAAGATATGTAATTCAAGACGGCCGGCTGTACAGACGGGGATTCTCGATGCCATTACTCTGATGTATAACCAAGGAAGAGGCTAAGACAATTTCAGCTGAGGTACACGGAGGAGAGTGCGGGGATCATTCAGGTGGCCAAACTTTAGTAAAGAAAATTCTCCGCTATGGATATTTTTGGCCAGACACTAATCGAGATGCTTCTAGCTACTCCCAAAAGTGTGACAGATGCCAGAGATTTGCAAAAATCCCAAGAGCACCTTCCACCGAGCTAACGTTGACGGTCAGTCCATGGCCATTTGCCATTTGGGAATAGATCTCATCGGGCCTTTGCCAACTGCCAAGTCCGGAATCAGATATGCTATTGTTGCTGTTGATTATTTCACTAAATGGGCTGAATCTGAACCATTAGCTACTATTACCTCTAAAAAGATGATAAACTTTGTGACTAAGAATATCATTTGCAGGTATGGTGTGCCTCAAAAGATAATTGATGTGCACGTAATTATGCATATATTTACATCCATATTTTATCTTTTTTTTTTAAATAATCATCATATTTGAGCATTTTAACATGTTTAAAACCAAAATTCAATTATTTCCAAACCATCATATTTTCATCATCATTCAGGGGCAAAACGGTCATTTTTGTGCATGTGTCAATGTAAGAATTTTTACTTGGACATTTTTTGATTATTTTTATAGGAATTTGGATGCATATGGAAGAGGCTTATATGAAGATACATGCATGCACAAGGAAATACAAAGGAATGAAGAGGAAATAATTCAAGTTCAAGATCATGGAGGACCCCACCCACTTACCTAACTTCCAATTAGAAGCTAAGCACATGCTAAAAGGACTTAAAGCTTCATGTACATATTAAGTGGGGGATTAGTGAATGTTAATGATTACTTGGAGGCTACACCACCTCAAGGGTATTTTGGGAAGCTCCCTAAAAAGAGAATTAGGGTTTTATGCATGTATAAATAGCCCTCTTATGTACATGAAGATCATCATCTACTCTTTCATTTTATTTAGGAAATTAAAAAATCAAAGTGTAAGCTCAATGTTCTATGAAATAAAAATGGCTTCCAAGCCTCTTTCTTCTCTCTTTTCTACATGTTTTTCTTTGTTTTATTGTTAGTGTTTATTTATGTGCTCTCTTTCTCTTTATGTTCATAGCTTAGATTTACATTTATGCAAGTAGTTAGTAGCTAATCTCTTTTGCTTTCTTTGCTTATTTTCTATTTTCTTTTCTTTAATGTTGAAACTTACTTGTGATGCTTCAATGCCACAAATGAGTAGCTAAACCCCTTCAATTTAGGGGTGATGAAGCTCTCTAACTTTATGTAATTTCAACATTTTTTATGATTTATGATCTCTTTGTTTATGCTTCATGAATGTGAATTTTGATGTAAGTTTATACAAGTGGGTTTGATAGTTTATATTGCTTATGCAAATGAGCTATTCTTACTCAACATAAACACAATTTACATCAACATTTGCTAATTAATTTTTGATTATGAAATGAAAGTAAAAATGAAATTTGATGATCTATGTTACTAGTTACAATAGTAAATAGATCATACTTAAAATAGTTTTTGCTTTGGCTTCTTTTTCATGAGAATTGTAAGTGGTATAATTGTTGTATTATAGTTCGATGGTTTGAGTTATGTTAACTAATAACATAAACAAACCATACTTATGATAAATGCAATGATTATTTCACTTAATATCAAAGTTAGAGATCATAAATTATGTGTTTGTTGATTTACAAAAATTTGAGAGAGGATTTGCCTCTAAATTGTTCTTTAGTCTAATAATTTTTGAATCGCATTTTCTAGTGTTAGCCTCATTTTATTTCTAGTTAACAAATCCTCTTCGACTTTGGTATAATTTGATTGAATGGATTTTTTTTAAATCATCAATTCCCTACGGATCGACCCGTATTCGCCACGTACTTCAAGTGTACGCCGTGCGCTTGCGGTTATATTTTAATTTGAAATTTTTCGGCAAATTTCTAAATCAATAGAAATTTTGTCGACGAACAAGTTTTTGGCGCCGTTGCAGGGGAATTGCTTTGATTTCAATTTTCTATTCTTCGGATTATTTTTGTGTGATTTTATTTGTGTTTTTATTTTGTGTGTTTGTTTTTCTTTAAAAAAAAAAAGAAATTTGTTTGAGTGTCTTTTGAATTTTGTTTCCATTTGTGTGTGTTTGCTTTTGTTCTTCTAGATGCTTTGCATTTCAATTCAAAAAACAAAAAAGAAAAAAAAAAGAGAATCACAATTTCAAAACAAATTTTTCTTTATTATTTTTCATTTTCAACTACATTTGCATTCAAATTTCTACATTTACAATTCACTGTTGTTGCATTGTATACATTGTATTCTCTGCAACACGGTGCCACCATCACAGCAACCCAGCTCTGTTTCCCTTCCCTACCAGTCATCCACTCAACAACTTGAAACAAGCTCACCTGAACACACTACCTCCACTGCCACCCAAACTACATTTCCACTCACATTCCTACCTCCCTGCCTGCTCTTTGTGCACTGCTTAACCCAATCACCATCCCATAAACTCACATTACAATTCCAGCATTCAATCCCAAAGCCACCTGTGCCACTGTCTCAAACAAAGCAACACCATAACCCTGCCTTACTACATTACAGTCACAACATACCGAATCCATCACACTCTACCTTCAGCTACAACCACCTTCCCCTGCTTCTGCTCCTCAACTACCAACTCATCAACAAACACTCCTACAGCCTGCAACTTACTTGCCTTTTACTTCAACATCCACCTGCAAATACCCCCATCTTCAATCCACCATACAACACAACATCCTTCATATCAAAACTCCTTCATTTCAAACTTCTGCATCCACAAACCTTTGACATCATCCAGTCAACCGGTCCTCATCACCTTCAACCAACTCAGAACGTCACACCACTATCGACTTCAAAACTGCACAGTGCAAACTCCCCCTACATCATTCAACACCACAGACCACCTTTTACCCACAGACTGTTTCAAATTTCATCATCGAACCAATACATACATCTCACCATTTGTCTTAACTGTTGCCACAAACCACTTCATATCCATACCAAACCTCTGCACATATCATCTTCTTCAACCATTTACAACTCTAAATCATACTTCTATACATTCAGCAACCATATTCCTTCCAGTTCATCGCCAATACTGCAGTGTGTGCACATCCAACAATTACCATACAAACCTTCCCCTTCAATAACCACTGCAACATACAACAGCCTCTACTTCATATACTTCTTCCACCACATACACCCTCTTCGTATACATCACAACCCATACCATTCACTAACCCACACAAAAAACTCCTTCAAACAAAGACACAAGACAACTTCGCTCAGCCGACACTTACCTGATTACCTGAAGTTCATCCTTTCTTCGCCCAATCCATACTCTGCTCAACATCTACCATCTACCAGACCTTCCCCTGCTCAGTTCATCCAACAACCATCGCTTACCAGATTATCATCCGCGACAGCGACCTCCTTCGAATACCCAAATCAACCAAAATCGTAGCACCCTCGCTCGAATTTCATCTGAATTGAACTAAACGTCTCACGAGAATCGCTTCGCACTGCAAACGACCCAAAACACAAATAGCCATTAAGTCCATCACGATCCAAATCCCCTCAGATTTCCAACCACCAAGCCGCGACTTCATCTAACACACTCGAACGCTTGATTGAATTCAGTCAGATGTAATGACAAATTGATTGATTTTGGTTTCGGAATTTTAAATTTTCGAATTGGTAGCAAGCTCTGATTTTCATTGTTTTGAGATTTTGTTTCGTTCGTTTTGAAGAGAGCAGTAAAGTATCAAGCAAGCAGTGATTCTTGTTTGGGTTTAAAGTTTGTTTATCTTATTTCTTTTGGACCGGATCTTAAAATTCTTTTTAAACTGTTGGACGGTAATCTGTTTTAAATTATTTTGGATTGTTGCTGTCTTGAGAAGTTTGAAATAAGAATTCCCTATAAAAATCTTATTCACCAAAAAAAAAAAAAAAAAATTGTCTTTCCTTTTATTATCCTTTGTTTAGGAGATTACTTTGTTCTGTTTAGTTTTTTTTATCAATTGTTCTTTCTTTGTTCTAAAAAAAAATAAGAATTTTTTTTTTTTAAAGTAAAACCCTACTTTTAAATTTCCTCTCCAAAAAAAAAAATTCAAAAAAAAATAAAAATAAATAAAACAAGTTCAAGTTTGTTTAATTTTCATTTTTCATTTATTTTATTTTCAATTGTTTTGTTTTTCGCTTATTTTGTTTTTCATCTTTGATAAACATACAAAAAAATAATAACAATAAAAATTGTTGAATATATCTTGTTTTTCATTTCAGGTTGTCAAAGCAGAAAATTCAAGGAATTGCTTGCCAAAAGGAAAAATAATTGCTTTGCTTTGCTAAAATCGCCGCTAAAAAAAAAATTACTAATAATCTGCACGCTCTGGTATTGTGCTTTCATCTCTAGTGCATTGTTGGTTGCTTGCATTTGCATTTACATATAACAAAAAAAAAATTTCAAAAAAATCCAAAAACAAAAACAAACTTCATTTTAGTTGCATTGTAATTTCACGTTTAATTTCTGCTTTGCATTCATCTCATCTTGTTTTTCTTTTCTAAGGGCAATACCCCAATTCACATAAGGTGAGGGATTTCATCACCCTTTCCTTAGCCCACGAACGCATTTCATCGTAGAATTTGACTATTAATAAAGGTTAGACGTTGGACCTAAGGGTGTCACGAGCTCACTTAGGGCTTAATTGTATCTTCACAATTGTTTTACTTAAACGATTTTATTTCTTGGTGTCTAGGCTACGGCAGAGTAATAACCAGTTATAAAAATTACGGTGATTCGTGAATATTATACTGGTTGTTCCTCTGAAGGTACTTAAACCTTCGGTTGCATTGCTACGGTGATTCGTGGTGCACCGATAATCCCTGTCCGTTACCTGGCTGAGAAATATTTTTGTTGATTTAAGACAAAGTGTGATTATACAATTTTGGGTTAGGAGCTACTAAGGACAGAAAACTGTAATTAAGTCCTTTGCATTCATTTAGTTGCATTAGTTCATGCATATTTTAAAAAAAAACTCAAAAGCAAAAATCTAAAAAAAATTGTAAAATTCAAAAACAAAACAAAAATCAAACTTTTCTTTTGAAATAAACTTCACTTGGTAAATAGTTTTTTTTCCCTTAAAAAAAAAACCATTTTCAAATCTTCTTTCATTCTCCAAACTCGTTTCTAATTTCTTTCTCCTCTCGACTTTCACTTGTGCATGAGTACTTGGACTCGTGACACAACAACGAATACTTGGATTCGTGACCCTTTTACAAACCGTTTAACTCGAACAGACAATCCTCCCGAAATGGCGAACGAAAACGCCCCTCGAACTCTTATGGATAGAATCTTTCCCGATAGTTTCTATTGCATCTTGCATCACATTACCCGCCCCTACGGGTAACCATTTCGAAATCCATTCGAACCATATCGCCACGCTTCCAAAATTTGGCAATTTCGAACACGATGACCCATACATCTTTTTGACTAAATTCGAACAAGTGTGCGCAACCATTAAACTTCAACAACTTTCTGATGACGGAATCAAACTTCGATTAATCCCATTTGCTCTTACGGATTACGCTGAAAAATGGTTGTACAGCTTACCTTCGAACTCAATTAAAACGTGGGAAGAATTTGTAAAAGCTTTCTTAAAAAAGTTCTACCCCTTAGAAAAAACAAGTAGAATTCGAAACGAAATTGTAAATTTTCATCAATTCAAGGGTGAACCATTAGGAAAATATTTTGAAAGATTCAAAGAGCTTTTGATAAAATGTCCACACCATAACTTTGAAAAATGGACGATTTGCCAAATCTTATATGATGGACTCGAAAACAGCTCACGAACCATGCTCGAATCAATATGCCAAGGCAATTTTCTTGCCCAACATCATGACGATGCTTGGCAATTTCTTGAAAACCTCGCTGAAAAGTCGTCCCAATGGGAACGCTCGAACGAAAAATCAATCTACTCACGATCGAGTGCACACTCGACGGGATCTTCTTTTGCTTTGGATGCTAAGATCGACACAATGATTAAAAAATTCGATAACATTTTCTCATCGAATCAAACGAACCAAGCTTCCCAACCAATGTGTTATAAATGCAACGATCCTAATCATATAGCCGATCAGTGTACCAATTCCGTCGAACAAATCAATGCTTTCAATAAAACCAAAAACGACCCGTTTTCTCCAACGTACAACCCTGGATGGAGAAATCATCCGAATTTTGCGTGGAACCAAAACAATCCCAACACGAATACGATTCATCCCAATTTTCAAGCATTTCCGAATAATGCTTCGAATCCTCCCTTTCAGTCCAATAATTTTCAACCAAACTTTGCGGGTCCGTCTCATAATCAACCGCAACAACCAAATTTTCCACCAAATTCTACTCATCCTCCACAAGACGATAAACGTTTAACTTCGCTTGAGAAAACTCTTGAAACGTTGGCTAAGGCAACTACTCAAAGCCTTCAATCAAACAACAATTTGCAAAATTTATTGACTTCATATATGCAAAACACAAACCAATCGATTGCGAAACTCGAAATGCAAATGAGTCAATTAGCCACGTCTGTAAGTGAACGTGAACGAGGAACATTCCCAAGCCACCCCTTCCAAATCCCAGAAATCAAAACGCAAATTCAAATCAAGCCCATGTTGTTCAAGATAGCAATGTCACCCAGTTGAATGCTATCACAACTCTCCGTTCTGGTAAACAAATCGATAATCAAGTCGTTAATCCAAATGATTCACTGGGAACTTTTCTCGATACTTCTAAAACAACGAACGGCTCAGAACAGAACGTGGAGCCAAACGTCGAATCGAACGACAATCAAAATTCTTCTTCTACTACTCGAGTAGACCCGCCTACCGAGTATCATGCTCCATTTCTACATCGTCTTCGACCAAAGAAACACTCGGACCAAATGGAAAAGATGTTGAAAATTTTTAAACAAGTCAAAGTTAACATTCCTCTTCTTGACATCGTTCAGCAAGTCCCCACTTACGCGAAATTTCTTAAGGACTTGTGCACCCAAAAGCGACATACTCAAGTGCCCAAAAAAGTCTTCTTAGCCGCTAGTTTGAGTGAAGTCTTGTCCCAATCCATAACCGTTAAATACAAAGATCCTGGCCGCCCTACGATTTCGTGTACAATTGGAGAAAACACGATTAACAAATGTTTAATAGACTTAGGCACAAGTGTCAACTTGATTCCATACTCCGTGTACGAACAATTAGGCTTAGGTGAGCTCAAACCCATGAAAGTTACGCTTCAATTTGCCGATCGTTCCATTAAGAAGCCCGTGGGAGAAATCGAAGACGTGCTCATTCGAGTAGGGAAATTCATATTCCCCGTTGATTTTATCGTTCTCGAAACACAACCCGTGACAAACCCTGCGAGTCAAATCCCATTGATTTTAGGCCGACCATTCTTAGCCACCTCAAACGCCTTAATCAATTGTCGTAACGGTTCGATGAAAATCTCTTTTGGAAACATGACTTTGGACCTTAACATTTTCAATCTTGAAAGCCACTCGAACGAACTTCGTGACCAAACATTAGAAGTTAGTGCCATTCATGAAAACTTTGAAAACGAAACATTTGATCTTAACGATGAACGCGAGGCCGAGTACGAAAAATTGTTTCATGAAGTCCCCAACGAGATCGAACACACTCTTCCCTTTGAATCGCTTCAAGTTGAGTCCGAATCTCAACCCAATTCTGCAATCGAAAAACTCCCGAAATTGGACCTCAAACCACTTCCCGCTCACCTTAAGTATGCATACTTAGGTGAAAACGAAACTTGTCCTGTCATCATTTCTAACAATCTTTCTCTTGACCAAGAAGCTTCTCTTCTCTCTATTCTTTTGAAAAATAGAGAAGCAATTGGGTGGTCCATTACTGATATTAAGGGAATTAGCCCTGCTATTGTCCAACATCGCATTCATTTGATTGATGAAGCCAAACCCACTCGTGATGCACAACGGAGGCTTAACCCAAAAATGAAAGATGTGGTTCGTGACGAAATTCTTAAGCTCCTCGATAACGGTATCATATACCCCATCTCCGATAGCCCATGGGTTAGCCCAATTCATGTCGTGCCTAAAAAGTCCGGACTTACTGTTATAAAAACGACGCTAACGAACTTATTCCAACTCGTACTCAAACGGGTTGGCGTGTTTGCATTGACTATCGAAAACTAAATGCCGCAACACGTAAGGATCATTTTCCTCTTCCATTTATCGACCAAATGCTCGAACGTTTAGCCGGTCACGAATTCTATTGCTTTCTTGATGGTTATTCCGGCTATAACCAAATTCTAATTGCTCCCGAAGATCAGGAGAAAACGACTTTCACGTGTCCATTCGGTACCTTCGCTTATCGACGTATGCCATTCGGACTTTGTAACGCTCCTGCGACTTTCCAACGATGCATGGTTGGAATCTTTTCTGACATGATTGAGCGCTTTCTAGAAGTCTTTATGGACGATTTCTCTATCTTCGGCGATTCTTTTTCTCAATGTTTACATCACCTCGAGTTGGTTTTGAATCGATGTAAAGAAAAACACTTAACTTTGAATTGGGAAAAATGCCACTTTATGGTCAAACAAGGCATTGTCCTTGGACATATCATCTCAAACAAAGGCATTGAGGTAGACAAAGCGAAAATCGATGTCATTGCAAATCTACCCATTCCCAAATCTGTTAAGGACATTCGATCATTTTTAGGACACGCTGGCTTTTATCGACGCTTTGTGAAAGACTTTAGCAAAATCGCCCGTCCTTTGACGACCCTTCATGGAAAAGACGTTCCTTTCGATTTTAACTCTGATTGTATCTCTTCTTTTGAACGTCTTAAGAGCGAACTCATTTCTGCCCCAGTCATTTGCGCACCCAATTGGGATCTTCCTTTCGAAATAATGTGCGACGCTTCAAACTTTGCCGTTGGTGCTGTCTTGGGACAACGCATCAACAAGATCCTTCATGTCATTTACTACGCGAGTATGACCTTGAACGACGCTCAACTCAACTACACAACAACTGAAAAAGAGCTTCTAGCTGTCGTTTTTGCGCTTGAAAAGTTTCGACCTTACTTGATAGGTTCACACATTACGGTCTGCACTGACCATTCTGCGCTTCGATATCTCTTCGCTAAAAAGGATGCTAAATCCCGTTTGATTCGTTGGATCCTTTTACTTCAAGAATTCGACCTTACAATCAAAGACAAAAAAGGATCCGATAATGTCATAGCCGATCATTTATCTCGTCTTTCGAACGCACCATCTTCCTTGCCGATCAATGAAAACTTCCCCGATGAACAACTTCTTTCTATTTCTATCGATCCATGGTACGCTGATATAGTGAACTACTTAGTCACTAAAGAAACTCCCTCATCTTGGTCCAAACAGGACAAATGCAAATTCATGTCCCAAGTGAAATATTTCTATTGGGACGATCCATACTTGTTCAAATATTGTCCTGACCAAATCATCCGACGTTGCATTCCGGATAATGAAATAAGGAGTGTTCTTTCGTTTTGCCACGATCAAGCGTGCGGTGGACATTTCGGTCCTCGAAAAACTGCGGAAAAAGTGTTTCAATGTGGTTTCTATTGGCCTTCTCTTTTCAAAGACTCGTTTGAATTTTGTAAAACTTGTGATCGATGTCAAATGCTTGGACGAATTTCTCGACGAGATATGATGCCTTTAAACCCCATTCTTACGATCGAAATCTTTGATGTATGGGGTATCGACTTTATGGGACCTTTTCCCAATTCCTTTGGAAACTTGTATATCCTTGTCGCTGTCGATTACGTTTCAAAATGGGTCGAAGCCGTTCCTTGCAAAACCAATGACCACAGAATTGTTGTGAAATTTCTTAAAGAAAACGTCTTTTCGAGGTTCGACACACCTCGCACAATAATCAGTGATAACGGAACCCATTTTTGCAACCGTTCTTTTGAAACTTTAATAAAAAAATACTCGATAACCCACAAGTTATCCACTCCATATCATCCTCAGGCTTGTGGCCAAGTTGAAGTTTCAAATCGACAAATAAAACAAATCTTGGAGAAAACTGTCAATAAAAATCGAAAAGATTGGTCTCAGAAATTGACCGACGTGCTTTGGGCTTACCGTACTGCTTTTAAAACTAACCTTGGGATGTCCCCTTTTCGTTTAGTTTACGGTAAAGCTTGCCATTTACCCGTTGAAATTGAGCACAAAGCGTTGTGGGCAATAAAAAACTTAAACTTTGATCATGAAGAAGCTGGCGAAAATCGAAAATTACAACTCAACGAACTAGAAGAACTTAGGAACGACGCATATGAAAACGAGAAAATTTTCAAAGAAAGAACCAAAGTTTTTCACGACAAGTCAATCCTAAGGAAAAAGTTTTCGCCTAACCAGAAAGTTCTTTTATATGACTCGAGACTTCATTTATTCCCTGGGAAACTTAAATCAAGGTGGACCGGACCATTTGTGGTACGAACTGTTTTTCCACATGGTGCCATAGAAATAGAAAACCCAAAGGATGGATCGATTTTCAAAGTCAACGGTCATCGTTTAAAACCCTTCTTGGAATTTCCCGGTTACCAAGAGGAGGAGCTCATGATCCTTCATGAGCCAAGCTACGTCTAGTAAGAATGTTAACCCTCTTTTGTAAATATGTACATATTTTTCCCCGTTACACTCATTATATCATGCATCGACTGTGGGGACACAGTCAAAATTAAGTGTGGGGGGAGTCTCATTTTCATTTATTTTTTGGTTTTTCATGGCATTTTTGAATTTTCATTTTCTTCAAAAAAAAAAAAATCTCAAAACTCCTAAATCTCAGAAACATTTTCTTTTTACCATTTTGATTTATTTTTGAAGAAACACTATGGGATAAGTATAAGTTTTGGTTAATAAATTGAAATTTTTGAAAATTTATTTGTCTTAACAAAAATAAAAATGAAGTTTGATTACAAATAACAATGGTTTTACAAGTATATAGGAAGGTTCATTTATGTTAATTATGAAGTATGTTCTAATTGAAAATCGTTGTTTAAAAAGTGGTAAATTTAAAGTAAAGGATATAACATTTTTGTCTTCTAAGTTAAATGGTGCTAAGATGATTTTGCAAAACTCTCTCTCTCTTAAAAAAAATATATATAAAAAAAAACAAAAAACAAAATAATAACATCCAAAGTATTCACTCTCATTTAAAAGTCCTCACGGTTATGCATGGGTGAATTACTTGTAATCTTTGATTATGTGCTTTCATACTCATTTAAAAGTCCTCACGGTTATGCATGTATGAAACACATATTAAAAAAAAGAGAACAGACTTAATAAAAACCACCTATGGTTGATAGGTGTATGCACGAAAGTGTATACACTCGCCATGCTCTGTACTCCCCTCACATAAACCCGAAAGGCAGTGCATGGGTGGTATATCTGGCCTCAGTTTACCTGAGCTATGTGTGTAATTTTTCTTGCAAATAATGAGAGAATAAGCAATTGAAATCCTAGCACTATTTTAACTTGTTTGACCTAACTTGTTATTGAAAAGAAATGAAAATGCCACTTTAATAAACTTTGATAATCAACTAAGGATCCATTTCATAATTACATTGTGTTATCAACCGAAACAACTAGCCAAACTATGGTCTATCTGTCATGACAACTTGATTTTTATTGGAAATTTTGACGAGTAAATGACTTAAATTTTCAAGACAATGACCAAAACTTGTATTTAACTTATTCCTGTCAATTTAAAAATAAATCCTTCATTTGTAAATATTTCCAAAAAATTCGCATTCATCTCTTTGTAAATAAATCTTGCAATTTGTAAATATTTTCATCCTGCATTTGGATTTTGTGGGTAGTATTCGCTGAAAACCCTCACGAGACAACACTCGTCCTACTGGGGACACCCAGAGGTTTAACGGCTTGTTGCATACGCTCAATGCAATCGTGCTCCCTACGAAAACGGATTTATCTTAGTTTTCCTTTATTCGAGGACGAATAAAAAGATAAGTGTGGGGGTATTTGATGTGCACGTAATTGTGCATATATTTACATCCATATTTTATCTTTTTTTTTTAAATAATCATCATATTTGAGCATTTTAACATGTTTAAAACCAAAATTCAATTATTTCCAAACCATCATATTTTCATCATCATTCAAGGGCAAAACGGTCATTTTTGTGCATGTGTCAAGGTAAGAATTTTTACTTGGACATTTTTTGATTATTTTTATAGGAATTTGGATGCATATGGAAGAGGCTTATATGAAGATACATGCATGCACAAGGAAATACAAAGGAATGAAGAGGAAATAATTCAAGTTCAAGATCATGGAGGACCCCACCCACTTACCTAACTTCCAATTAGAAGCTAAGCACATGCTAAAAGGACTTAAAGCTTCATGTACATATTAAGTGGGGGATTAGTGAATGTTAATGATTACTTGGAGGCTACACCACCTCAAGTGTATTTTGGGAAGCTCCCTAAAAAGAGAATTAGGGTTTTATGCATGTATAAATAGCCCTCTTATGTACATGAAGATCATCATCTACTCTTTCATTTTATTTAGGAAATTAAGAAATCAAAGTGTAAGCTCAATGTTCTATGAAATAAAAATGGCTTCCAAGCCTCTTTATTCTCTCTTTTCTACATGTTTTTCTTTGTTTTATTGTTAATGTTTATTTATATGCTCTCTTTCTCTTTATGTTCATAGCTTAGATTTACATTTATGCAAGTAGTTAGTAGCTAATCTCTTTTGCTTTCTTTGCTTATTTTCTATTTTCTTTTCTTTAATGTTGAAACTTACTTGTGATGCTTCAATGCCACAAATGAGTAGCTAAACCCCTTCAATTTAGGGGTGATGAAGCTCTCTAACTTTATGTAATTTCAACATTTTTTATGATTTATGATCTCTTTGTTTATGCTTCATGAATGTGAATTTTGATGTAAGTTTATACAAGTGGGTTTGATAGCTTATATTGCTTATGCAAATGAGCTATTCTTACTCAACATAAACACAATTTACATCAACATTTGCTAATTAATTTTTGATTATGAAATGAAAGTAAAAATGAAATTTGATGATCTATGTTACTAGTTACAATAGTAAATAGATCATACTTAAAATAGTTTTTGCTTTGGCTTCTTTTTCATGAGAATTGTAAGTGGTATAATTGTTGTATTATAGTTTGATGGTTTGAGTTATGTTAACTAATAACATAAACAAACCATACTTATGATAAATGCAATGATTATTTCACTTAATATCAAAGTTAAATTATGTGTTTGTTGATTTACAAAAATTTGAGAGAGGATTTGCCTCTAAATTGTTCTTTAGTCTAATAATTTTTGAATCGCATTTTCTAGTGTTAGCCTCATTTTATTTCTAGTTAACAAATCCTCTTCGACTTTGGTATAATTTGATTGAATGGATTTTTTTTAAATCATCAATTCCCGGCGGATCGACCCGTATTCGCCACGTACTTCAAGTGTACGCCGTGCGCTTGCGGTTATATTTTAATTTGAAATTTTTCGGCAAATTTCTAAATCAATAGAAATTTTGTCGACGAACAATAATCACGGACAATGGTACCCAATTCGAAAGAGAGGAGTTCCAGGATTATTGCAAGCGATTCAAGATCCAAAAAAGCTTCTCAGCAGTGGCTCATGTGCGGGCAAACGGGTAAGTGGAAGCAGTAAACAAAATTATCAAATCAACCATCAAAAAACAGCTAGAAAAAGCAAAAGGTGGTTGGGTCGATAAGCTGCCACTAGCACTATGGGCATACAGAACTACCCACAAAACTGCAACTGGGCACACTCCATTCTCATTAGCATATGGATCAGAAGCAATGATTCCATTGGAAATAGAGGTCCCCTCACACAGAAGAATTCATTTCAACCAAGCTGAAAATGAACAGCTGCAACTTGAAGCACTTGACTTCCTTGATGAAAGAAGGGAAGAGGCTCAGCTCAGAATTGCAGCCCATCAGCAAAGGATTTCCAAGCACTTCAATTCCAAAGTTTGCCAACGTAGCTTTGAAATTGGGAATCTAGTCTTGAAGAGAATCATGACAGCAACAGGAGTGTTTGCGCCAAACTGGGAAGAGCTGTATGTCATAGGCAAAAAACTTCTTGATGGCACTTTCAAACTGACAACTTTCGAAGGAGATCCAATTCCAAGAGCTTGGAACAACAATCACTTGCGTCCATATTTTACTTAAAAGCTTTGCTTAAATTTGTAAAATGATTACGGATGTATGATTCTTGTATTGTAAGCCATTGTAAAATCAGTGCAAATAAATAATAAGAACTATAAAGTGGATGTAGGCCCAGTTCTTGGCCGAACCACTATAAATCTTGTGTTCTCTACTATTATAAAATGCCTGTTTTATTTCAATGTGTAAATACCTTAAATGTATTGCTAAAATGTCGATTTAATATTGCAGGCCATTAAAACAAAGCTTACCTATCACGATCCCTAAAATCACTCAATAAACAAATGTCAAGCCACAGAAATTCCAGATTCAAATCCTACGTAAGAAGTGCTTCATGCAAACAGTTAGTGATTCCGCCAGAGGGGAACCTCCCTAGCGTGGAGGTTCCAGGCCCTTGCTAACTAATCGCGATCGTTTGTGCAAACGGACATCCAGTTAGATAGCTTGCGTCTGCCCCGTGGACTCACTTAACAATGAAGTACACTTCTTTGGATAAAACAAACTACTTGCAAAAGAAAGGAACATGTGCTTGGAAATGATAACAGGGAATCGCTGATGAGCAAGTAACGAATAGACAAGGGCGAGCAGACAGAAAACAGCCAAAAAGGAGTCTTGCCTCTCAACAAAATGGTTGGTGGAACCACTGGAGGGGCACCTTCCCAAAGTGAAGGCACCAGGCCGTTGCTAACTGATTGCGATCGTTAGTGCAAACAAACATCCGGTTGGATAGCTTGCGTCTGCACCATGGATCCACTTAACCATGAGATGCAACCTTCATGGCGAGCCAACTACCCAAAGCCCTCTTCGGAGGCACAAGCCCTCTTCGGAGGCACAACACTTCGGAGGATAAAGCCCCCTAACGAGGCATGCCGAAAAATGAAAGTTCTCTTCTCAACCCATAAGGTTGGTGGAATCACTGGAGGGGCACCTTCCCAAGTGGAAGGCATAGGGCCCTTGTTAACTGATTGCGATCGTTTGTGCAAATGAACATCAAGTTAAGTAACTTGGGTCCGCCCCATGGATCCATTTAACTGTGAGAAAGTAACTTCCAGGCAATCAAATAAAGACCTCTTCAGAGGCACAAGCCCTCTTCGAAGGCACATGACCTCTTCGGAGGCAAAAGCCCTCTCCCGAGGCACCACAAGCCCTCTTTAAAGGCACGAGCCTTCACCAAAGGCACACCTGCCCTCTTCGGAGGCAGAAGACCTCTCCCGAGGCACCATAAGACCTATTCGGAGGCACAAGCCCTCTTTGGAGGCACAAGCCCTCTTCGGGGGCACGTCCCAAGAAGAGATGCTTTTCTCAACCAACAAGGTTGATGGAACCACCGGAGGGGCACCTTCCCAGGATAGAATGCACAGGGCCCTTGTTAACTGGCTGCGATCGTTTGTGCAAACGAACATCCAACTAAGTAACTTGCGTCCGCCCCGTGGATCCATTTAACTGTGAGAAAGCACTTTCAAGCGAACAAAACAAAAAAGTCCTCTTCGGAGGCACACTGCAGCTTTCAAGGGAAGATCAATTTCCCCATCTTGAAAATATTCTTCCCCGGAAGTTGGAGTGCCAAATCAAAGCCTTCTTTGGAAACCCACTTCACCGCGTAGGAGAATCCACTTGTCAAAAAATAATAGTGAATATCTCTGAAAGTGAAGTGTAAAAACTTTTTCAAACAAAAGAGAGAGAAGACTTCTCCAATACAAGGCACACTCTACTAAAGCGGAGTAATATTTCCTCAAAATGGAAAAGTTATTCTCTAAAGTAAGAATGCAAGCCTTCTCAAAATGGAAGAGTTGTTCTCTGACTTAAGAGTATAAGTCTTCTCGAAACAGAAGAATTGTTCTCCAAAGTCTTATCAAATGAAAGAAATTGCAATAATCCGTGGTATGGGGGCAATACAATACAATATAGCTACATTAATAAAAGTAACGCTCAAGCAACATACCACAAACTTATTGCAATATCACACGAAGAAAATAAAGAAACTTGTGCGAAAATAGCAATAAATGCATTCACAAATACAGTCAAAAGATTGTACAAGTAAAAAGAATCATTTTGTTCCATACTATAAAATTTTTATACATGTGTAGGTTTCAAAAAGCGGGGACCGGTACCCGCACAATCTCCGGTCAATACAAGCCTTTATATACAAGTAAAAAGCAAAACAAGAAGGGTAAAGCGAGACTCGTTATTTCTTCTTCCCGCCACCTTTAGAGCCCTCGCCTGGCCTAATGGTTAACTTTGGGAGCCGGCTTGAACGAGTCGGGGAAGAAGGAGAAAAAGGTACAACTGGGTCTACTTCCGCTTTCTCTTCACTGGCAGAAGTGCTTTTCTTTTTCTTCTTCGAAGTTGTGCTCTTCCCCTTCTTCCTTGAAGAAGACTTGCTGCCCGGAGTGATAAGTTCAGACAGCTTTGTGTCATCATGAAATTTCTCCGGAGTCTTTTCACCTTCTTCAAGTTCCTCAGCCTTCTGCTCTTATGAAGCGGCCGGGTCATCCAAGCCTTGAAGAGATTCTATTAATTCTTCTTGCGACCTCAGTTGAGAAGCAAAAGGAGGAGTAATTTGAAGAGATGGAGGTGGAACAACTGGAAGAGGAGAAGTCTGTGCAGCGCTTGGTGTTTTCACTACAGAAGAAGAGAAGTTAAAATCAGTATTCCTCACAAAGAGAGGAGATAGTGGCGCGTTAAGGCTTAAGTAATAATCAAAAAGTTCATCAAGCTCATGTGAAACGAACAAGTAGTCCACTTGAGCTAAATCATTATTGAAGTTACCTGGAGAAGTGGGCTCTATCACGTCGATTTCGAAATCTTGGGCTTCAATGTTTTCCTGGGACTCGGTGTGGGCGGTTGTAATTCCGGTCTCAGTTTTGGCTGGAGGCAGAGAATGAGACTAGAACCAGTAATATCGACGTCAATCGAAGCCGAAGGAAGAGTCGAGTCGGTCAAAAGTGCCTTCCCTGAATGCTCTCTCTCCGCCGCTTCGGCTCGTGTTTGGGTGAGTTGTTCTTTCCCTTTGCCAAGAGCGGCTCGACCCTCATCATCCAGATAATACGCCTCACGATCCGCCTCAGCATAGCCGGCACCTCCAAGCATTTCAATTGCCGCCTCCCACACCTCGGCCAGAGTAATCTCATACTTCGGGCCCAAAAACGAAAGGCTACCACGCCCTAGGACGCTGTGCAGATAAAACTCGGATAAGGTAGAGTTGATGTTGGCTTTAGTTGCCTCATGAGATTCTTCGGCTGCTGCTTTGCCGGCAATGGCTTCATCGCGCTCTTTTTCAACTTTAGAAAGCCGAGCTTTTAGCATTTCAATCTCCATGTCTTGAGAGCTAGTTTTTTCCTACAACTGAGCAATATCAGCACGGTAGCTTTCTACAATCTTCTGCTGTGCCTCAAGTCTAGCCTCATCATCTCTTTGACCGGCATGGGAGTCTCTCACTTGCTTCTGAAGCACCTCTTCCTTTTGAGTATAAGAAGTGGAAGAGGCAGCAAGGTCGTCTTTAAGCCGCTTGACTTCAGCTTCGAGCTTCTCATTATATTCGGTGATATTTTTCATCCCCGTGTCATGATGGTCAAGAACTTTTTTCCATTCAGACTTGTCACTCACCATGGTTAGCATAGCTTCAAGATTTAGACTTTTCACTCGTTGAAGCTCATCGACAAGCTTTTGCCACCCGAACATTCTCCCAATGTCAAGCTTAACAGCGTCAAGATTCCTTAGCATGGCCTGCTTGTTAATGGGAACCAAGTCCAAGTCAAAGCGTACTCCCTTTAAACACCAGTTTGGAAATCGGCTTTGGAGTGCAGGCGGGGCATTCTCAATTTGATACGGAGGCTGTTGATGATCGTCTGAATGTTAGCTCTTTCAAGGGCAGGAGATCGAGAAGCAATGTCTAGAGAGATAGAAGCAGCGGGCACTTGGGAAGTTTCAGATGTAGGCCTTTCGCTAAGCTTGGCCCGCTTGCTTGGATCTTAAGTTACATGAATCTTCTCTTTATCATCGTGAGATTTTCTTTTGCGAGAATCATTATCTCTCTGGAAAGAATTATGTCAGTCATCTTTTCTCCCACAACGCTCCTCATAAGCCCGCCTCTCGTGAGCTTTTCTTGCAGCTCTTTCTTCGTTGGTTTCCCTAGGGGTAGGAAGATACCGCCTGGGATCATAAGAGTCGCATCTTCCATAGCGTTGAAAGTCGTCGTAGTATGAACCGCTACGTCCCATTGGAGAACCTGAAAATGAAGAAGAGAAAAAGTTTAGAAATCTTCGAAATAAAGAAGCTAAGTGCGCAAAATTGCCAAAATCCTAAGTGTGTGTAGCGTGTGAACTACGTGCGTCAAGCTACAAACCACTCTTCGGCTTAAGAGTTATCTCTTGAGTTGATGGAGTTGATTGCAAAACTGATGTCACTTCGACTGCTGGAGAAGCAAGTTTAGAAGCATTGGTATCATCTTTGAAGAGCTCATGTGAAGTCACCACTAGGTCGCTCAGCCCTCCGAAGATGTCATCGCCATCATGCCTAGCGGAACTCTCTTTCTTAGATCCCTCATCAGCAGCCTTCCCGGAATGTTGAGGAAGTTCCTCTTCTTCGATAATCGGGGGAAGTGTAAGCTTGCCAGATGACCCGGCACCGTCAACAGGAGTAGAACATTTCACCAATGAGGACTCTGCAACAGGTTCCTTCGGTTTAAGTTCCTTTGTGGAAATTGGGGCATCTGACGTCTCTGCTTGAGAACCGGGGGCATCACGAAGCTGAGTGAATCGAGAAGAGTGCAGAAGTCCGAATTGATGCAAAAATTCATCCTTTATTAAGAACTTAATGCTTCTCTCCTCGACGGACATGGCACTTAGTCTTTCAAAAGTTGACTTGTGGCTAGAATCTTTAGAAAGAGGAGGAAGTGTTGTAAAAATAAAGAATGAAGTTAGCACTTGAAAACTCGGATTTTGAAAAGCTCAGAAATGAAAAGAACAGAGATAACCAATCTTACTTCCTACTCTCCAGATGCCGTAGAATCCTGGAGGGCAACGAACAAAGAAAAATTGGTTCAAAAACCCATGGGCGCTTTTAGGAAGATCGGTAATCAATTTACGGTTTCTAGCACTCCTCACAAGTGTAATTGAAGGATGATTTTTGTTCTTTGCAAATGTACACAAGTAACAAATCTCTTCAAAGCTTGAAGATGGTCGAGTGTCCTCCTAAACAGTACACACAGTCCCATCAAGATGGCGTAGCCATTGGGGTGCAACTGGAAGGGAGAGATAGTTAATCGGAAAAGGAGCTGTCGAAGAAAATCGTTAAAGGAAGGAATAGCTCCACTCAAGCACATCTGACGATTAACTGCGACAAAACCAAGAGGTGGCCTGTCAGCAGCATCGTTTACCCCAGGAAGGAAAGCGTCCGCTTCAGCAATACCGAACTGAATGCATAATTGGTTGAAAACACGTTGATTCAGAGTGGTTGAAGTTTTTTCCAGGGGATTATCCAAGGGGTTAGCTATTGGGAAGACTTCTTCAGCTTGCCCTACTATCTCTTCTTGTTGAGAAGTCATTCTACACAAGGAACTAGATATACAAATATGAAGGTGCACGTTTCCTAAAAGTGTGTGAAGTGTTGTGCAAAACTACTGAAATAGAAAGTAAATGAAATAAAACTTGAATTAGTACTGATTGATGCATGTCAATTCAGGAAGTTTTGAGGCTTGTTATTAAACCAAAGTTAAGTGTAGTATCAATGAAGATGATATTTAGTAATAATCAGTTATAATTGTGTACATTTTGCGTTGATGCTTCATTTAAATCAGTTGATTCACATCACTTCATCTGTAATCAGAATCATACTATTTTACTTAAGTAAAATATCGTTTCTTTGACCTAATCCATCACTCAATGTGGGCAGTCGATGATGAGTATATTCGTCACATTTTTCTGCCAATGTTGTGTTTAACAGGTTGCTAGCGTTAAATTTAATATAATCTGTAAAGAAGTGCAACAAGTTCAGGCAGGTTATCTCAACAGTTCAAGTTGAAAATTTAGTTAAGTACTGTCCAATTTTTACAAGCAGTCAAGTTCAAACGACTTAGCATAGGTCGAAGCTTCCTTAAGTCGCACTGTTCAAGTCAAAAAGTTCAGCAGTATCATGTTCCCACGAGTTAAAAAGTTATGATGCAGAGTAAGGCTTCAAGTCAAGGCAGTGCATATTTTTCTAAGTGTTAGGTCGTTCAAATATACTCGCGACCTAAAGCTTATGTCGCAAAAAGTTAGGTCGCTGGTTCGTTAAGTCGTTTGGATTTCCTTAGGTCGCAAGGGCTATTAGGTCGATCAAATTCATTAGGTCGCTCCTAAAGTAGCTCGGCAGCATAACACTATCTCCCATCAACAAACCATAAGGCCAGCCCGCCACTCACGTGCGGCTACGCATCCACCACCTCGCATCACCAGGAACGCCATGGCTCAACCTAGAACCCACTAACCCGTTAGCCAAAGATCTCCTCGTCTCCTTCAAACTCACAAACCGGTTAACCTGAGACCCAATAACCCATCATCATCTCCCCACATCGCCAAAATCACCTAAAACCGAATCAAATCACCTCAAGTCCATCATAAATCCGATGCACTGCTATGTTCATTGCAATGGTAACGTAACCAATGATGATGAGGAATCGATCGTAACGTGATTCATGGTGAAACACGGCATGTGAAATTGGGTTAGAGACGGAAATGGGGAATTCGTGATTCGATGATGATCGTGGATTGGATAATAAACGGATCCACTTACGTGATGAGATAATGAAGATGATCGGCGACCAGTTAGTTCGAATTCGTCTTTGAAAGTTCAGAGGTTCTTCAATGGCGGTTTTGAGAGTTGGAGCAAGTAAAGAGAAGAAGGAGTATTATGCGACTTATATATAGGGGCAGAGGAATCTGAATCGGTGCACACGACCTAACTCCCTCATTAACTCGCTCACGACCTAACGACTCAGCAAGGCACGAGTTAAGAAGTATCGAAGCACATGACCTAGTCTCTAGGCGTATACTTCGAGGGGCAAGTGTTAACTCCACTTTTCCACGACTCAGGAACCTAACGACCTAAAGAATGAGCAAGCTAACATAGATGCGACCTAACGACTTAAAGAATGAGCATAGATGCGACTTAGCGACCTAAAGCGTAGAGCAGTTCAATGCGGCACAACCTAACGACCTAACGGGTCAACACACAAGCGACCTAACGAGGATGAAGTTCTACAGCGAGCTAGCATGTGACACCTAAGCGACCTAGCACTCAGCGACCTAGCTACCTAGTAACTAAATGACCTATGCGACCTAGCGAGTTAACGACCTAGCGAGTTAACGACCTAGCGAGTCACAAGCTTCATATCGTTATGTCGCTTGGTTATAGGTCGAACCAGCACTAGGTCACTGCTACTCCTACGACCAGCCTAGGTCGCTCCACTAGGTACCTCGACATGGTTAAGTCGCCAACCATTCTCCCCTAGGTCGCCCACGACCTACGACCTACTAGTCTGTTCAAGTGATCAAGTTCCATGATAAGTCGTAACCTGTGCTCCCTAGGTCGTTCACGACCTACGACCTACCCCTAGGTCGCTCATGACCTACGACCTACCTTCAAGTTTTCCCTATAAATACCTCACCTGCTCCAACTGAAAGGAGGACTTTTGGATCATTTCTGGAACGCCTATACTTTGCTGTTTTCTCAACTCATCCAACACTTCAAACACCGAAGACGCTTCAACGAACTTTGGGAAGAGATCTAGCACTTTCAACATGAATTCGAAGAGCTTTTCAACATTGAAGTTCTAGCTACTCATCTTAGTTGTGTTGTAATCAAAGATCGTTGTAAAAGTTGTAATCGAATGAGCAATAAAGAGGATTAAAGTGGACGTAGGCTTGACATTAAGTCGAACCACTATAATACTGTTGTCTCTCTACTTGATTTTCTGTTATTTTCTGCTTATCTCTAGTTCCCGTACCAACGGGTGGTGCTTTCACATTTTCACTACTTACACCGGGGTGTTAGCGTCCAATTTTAGCGTTAACACACATTCCTCCTCCCTTAAAAGAATTTCGCCTCGAAATTTAAAAGCAAAAGATAATCCAAATTTTTTTACTTCAAACAACAAAGCATACATATCAACCATACACTAACATCCAAATAAATAATTCATTCAAACAAACATTACTAGCTATCCGGACACAATTTCGGATAGGCTTTCCTAAAACCATCCAGAGTTTCTCAGGTACAGTCTCTGGGAACCTCACTCCAGTAAACCTTGACCAGCTTCACCGCCTTGTTTCTGAGCTGCTTCTCATCTTGATCAACTATCTAGACTGGATGCCCGACCACCGATAAGTCCAGTTCAATCTCTAAATCTTCCTACACTACCGGCTCCACAACTAGAGATGGGTCGAACACGTACTTCCTCAGATGAGATACGTGAAAAACATTATGAATTCTAGCCAACCGGACTGGCAATTCAATCCTGTAGGCCACAGCACCAATTCTCTCGAGCACTCGGAAGGGACCAATATAACTTGGGCAAGCATTCCCCTCTTTCCAAACCTGATCGCTCCTTTTATCGGGGAAACCTTGAAAAAAACCATATCTCTAATTTCGCATTCAAATTGCCTTCATCTCTTGTCCATAACTCTTCTGGCGATCCTAAGCCTCTCGGATCAAATCTGGACCAAGAACAAGACGATCTCCCGATTCTACCCAACAGGATGATCTACAAGGTCTTCCATACAAAGCTTCATAGGGTGCCATCTTGATACTCACCTGATAACTATTATTGTATGAGAATTCCACTAAAAACAGATGGTCCTCCCAAGATCCACCAAAATCCAGAACACAAGCCCTCAACATATCCTCTAGAATATGATTCAACCTTTCTATTTGTCCGTCAGTCTAGGGATGATAGGTTGTACTCAAACTCAATCTCGTACCCAAAGCTATCTGCAGAGCCTTCCAAAATTTACTGGAAAAGATTTGGTCACAGTCATTAACTACTGATTGGAACTCCATGCAACCTGATGATCTCCCTCAAGAAAATCTCTGCTAAAGACGCTGCAGTTCTGGTCGCCTTAACCGGAATAAAATGGGCGCTCTTGGTCAGCCGGTCTACGATTACCCATATTGCTTCATTTCCCTTTCTGGTCCTTGGCAAACCGTCGATGAAATCCATAGCTATCATTTCCCACTTCCACTTAGGGACTTTCAGAGGCTGCAACAATCCTACGGTCTTCTGATGATCACCCTTCACCTACTGACAGATCGCACATCCATTTATGAAAGCAGAAAATCCTTCTTCATGCCTAGCCACTAGAAAACTCTCTTCATATCCTTATACATCTTTGAAATCCCTGAATGGATACTCAACCTTGATTTATGGCCTTCCCGCAATACTTCCTGCCTCAAGCCATCCACATCTGGAACACATAAGCGTCAGTTGATCCTTAAAGCTCCTTGATTGACTATCTTAAAATCCGAATATCGACCATCCTTGGCTTCAAGAATCAATTCCTCAAAACCTATCCTTCATATGACTGCTTATGATCCCTTCCTGAAGAGACGGAACAACTTCCAAAATAGCCAAAACTACATTCCTACTCAGAGCATCCACCACTACATTTGCTTTTCCCGGAGTATAAAGGATATCCAAATCATATGATGCCAAATATTCTACCCACCTCTGCTGTCTCAAATTCAGATCCTTCTGGGAGAAAAGATATTTCAAAGGTTTATGATTCATGAAAAGCTCAAACTTCTCTCTCAACAGATAATGCCTCCAGATCTTCAAAGCAAAGACGATGGCCAACAATTCCAGATCATGCGTAGCGTAATTCTTTTCATGTGGCTTCAACTGCCTACTCGCATACGCAATCACTTTCCCATTTTGCATTAGCACTGCACCTAGCCCAACTCACAAGCATCTGTGTAGACTTCGAACTTACTCTTACCATCAGGAATAGCTAGAATAGGTGCACTGGTCAGCCTTGCCTTCAAATCCAAGAAATCTTCTTCACTCTTGGGGTTCACTTAAACTTTGCTCCTTTTCTGGTCAACTTGGTTAAGTGCAAAGAAATCTTGGAGTAGTCCCTGATAAATTTCCTGTAGTACCCTGCCAAACCCAGAAAACTGCGGACTTCCGTAGGAGTCTGCTGTTGCTTCCACTCTTGAATATTTGCTACCTTGGCCGGATCTACAGAAATTCCCTCACTAGATACAATATGCCCCAGAAATCTGACTTTCGACTTCCAAAAATGGCACTTCAAAAACTTAGCCTTCATAACATACCTCCTCAAAGTCTCCAACACCATCTCCAAATGTTGCTTATGCTCCTCTTCAGACTTAGAGTAGACAAGAATGTCATCAATGAACACGAGCACGAACTTATTCAGCACATCCCGAAAAACTTGGTTCATCAAATCAACAAAATAGGCAGGAGCGTTGGTTAGCCCAAAAGGCATAACCAGCCACTCATAAAAACAATTGGGTCCTCTGAACGCAGTCAAGGGTATACTGTCCTCAGCTACCCTTGACTAGTGGAAATCCAAAGCTAAATCCAACTGGGAGAAAACAGAAGCTCCTTGGAGTTGATCAAAAAGATCGTATATACGGGGCAATAGATACTTATTCCTAATAGTAACCTTATTCAACTCCCGATAATCCACATAGAATTTTAATGGCCTGTTCGACTTGGTCACAAAGACTACAGCAGAATCCCAACTGGAAAAACTAGGCCGAATCAAACCTTTCTCTAAGAAATCTTAGGTCTGCTTCACCAACTTTTCTCTCTCTCGACGCCATCCTTCTACGGGGTTGAACAATAGGTATTGCTTCCGGAACCAAATCGATCCGAACTCTATCTCGCGATGCGGGGGAAAACCTTTCACTTCCTTGAAGACATTCGAAAAATCTTTGACCACTTTGATGGACTCTACGCCTTCTGGAGATGCCTCGATTCCATGCAAAAGATTACTCAAGTGAACTCCAGAACTATCGCAAGTCACTTTTGCGATTCTTCCCAACTCAGTTTCCAAAGACACAATTCTCTCTTCACACATCAAGAAAACCTTATGCTTACCCAACCAATCCATTCCCAGAATAAGGTCAAACCCTTTAAAATCCAAGACAAATGGGTCGCAAGAGAAACTACGAGACATATAAGAAGTCCTTAGACCTCTACAAATCTTATCTATCTTAGTTACTCCCCCTATAGGATTAGATACAAAAACAGGGCGGTCTACCATACTATAGGTCAGATGAAACTGCTCTACCGATTCCAAAGAAATAAAGCTAAGAGATGCACCAAAATCAAACAGAACTCTAATAAAAATGCCATGAAAAAGCAAAGTACCTTCCAAAACGCCTTCGTCTTTCCTATCCAAAGAAGTTGATGGTCCACCTTCAAGAGAAAACCCCTTGTTCTGCTGGGCCTTCTAAAGAAGCGGGCAAGCCTTCACCATATGCCCCGGCTGATGACAGTTGAAACATAAAGATTTCTTAACCAATGCTGAACCGGGTCCACTGTGATGCTGCTGCTGCTGCTGCTGAGATCTACTCCTGGGACACTACATAGCCAATTAACCCTCTTGCTGACACACATAACACTTACGAGGTCCATTGTTGCCTCCCTATTTCCCTTTGCCTTGCTTCATCCAATTTGGGTTGAATTTCCTTTTGTTTGGATTGGAAGAAGTTCCACTTGGTGCTGCTGCAGATGCCAACGGTTTCTTCTTCATAAGCTCCTCATACCTTAATGCCATATCAATAAACTCCAATAAACTCCACGAAAGATCCCTTAAGATGTTTTGTCATCTTGTCGTGGAACTTTGGCCTCATTCCCTGCACGAACATCTCATTCTTCTTGAGGGGTGTGTCGATCAAACCAGGTCCATAGCAAGATAATTCATTGAACTTGGTCTCATATTCTGAAACCGACATACTCCTTTGCTTCTGATCCAGAAAATCTCTATGTAGACGAGTCCTCCCAGCTGTAGGCATGAACTGTTCCTCAAATAGTTCCTTAAACTCACTCCAAGAAATATCATCCTCTTAAATATTCACTGTAACTGCATCCCACCAAGCCGCAGCTCCTTCTTGAAGTTGCCACGATGCCATCACTCTCTTCTGCTCATCAAACAGATCCAAACTCTTAAAAATGCGCTCACATGAGCGTATCCAAGCCTGAACTTCAATGATGGAATCTGATCCTTTAAAAGGTCTTCCTCCCAGATTAGTGAAATCCTTACACAAACCAACAAAGCTTACTCGAGGCGGCGTTGGATTCACAGCCTCGCTAGCAGTCAGACCTCTTCCTTTATTGGTCATCGTGTTGTCCACAACTCTGCCTCTCCTTCCTCTAGAAATCATATTTGGCAACCTGGATAGGTAACCCAACAATTTAGATAGGTATATATAGATACATAAAAATTACAAATACATGCTCTCAAGATAGATACTATTCCAAAGCTTAGGTATTATCTCAACCAAGCGCTCTGATACCAACTATGACGACCCGCCTTTCATTTCCCAGAAAGACGTATCATCAATAAGAAAGAAATAGGTAGAAAAAGAATAGATAGAAAGAAAGAACAACAGTCATCAGACTCTCACAACGGAAACAGAAAAATATAATATATCACATAACTATTACATAGTCATTATACATCAGAGTTACACAGTTACAACATCAACACATTAGATAGTCGTAAAGCCCTATATATCCATTACATTCCAAAATACAACAGACAAAAGACTCCAACACAGCGGAAATAGATATATAAGTACGCCAAGACTCCAGCTCTAAGCTTTTCCAAAATTCATCAAGCCAAACCTAATCACTTGGCTACTCATAAAAATTCGAGTACCCAAGAGTTTAAGAAAATAGAATAAACTCTGGGTCAGACATGGGTCTGGTGTGAGTAAACAGTTAAGTTGTTTAACTTGAAAAATCTTTGAAATAAAAGGTATCTCGTAAGACTCTCCGCAAATAAACACGAACAAGTTTTTCCCTTACGATGACCAAAACATTTGATAGGAAATCCAGTTATATTATAATAGTGTCTAAGGTTTTCAATATAAAATACAAAAATAGCTGGAATGCTTACATCTCATGTTCCAACATAGTTGGGCACAATCAAAACCGTATAGGCACTTATTGGAGATTGGATTCCATATAATGGCAGGGCTATTGGGCTACCGCTCGTTACAGTACGTGGCCTAGATCACCGTAGCGAGGATCCACCCTAATCCCCTGCAACACAAGACCGGAGTTATCCCTTACTAGATAGTTCGAATAAGACAACCCCGCAGTTATGGCCAAACAACCGCCCACACAGCCGAAAAAATGGACCTTTAGACTGGAGAAAATCTTATCCTACTTGGATGCTACCCACTTAGCCTTACGTGCACCTCCCCTGTTTTAGCCATTCCCGGTTGATGAGGTTTGAGGCTACTATTACCTCTTTAGAACACATCTTGGAATGTTCATCGTCCTCCATTGATGATAGTCTGATAGCATTCATCCATACAAGTTAGTTTCGGGTTCGAATGAAACCGAAGGCACTATCTCGTTACGCTCATTTTGGAATCACCTTCAGAGTTAACGACAATAGCCCTTGCACTCAGAAACTTCATCTCGATCTTCACTTGAGATTTCACGACCTATCATTTAACTTGGATTGATGTAGTTTTCGGATAACAAATTTGATATCCGATCCCGGTCTCATCGAAATCCAAACGCCGTCTTAAAGGTCAAGTTGTTTAAGGTTTTAACAATTTAATTCAATTCAAAACATTGAATTCACACAGCAATTCAACCTAGTTAAATAACACACATTTATCACAGCCATATCCAAAGTATATCACATTATAGAATATCACAGATTATCATACTATTAATATCAATCAGTCCAGACATTTTATACAATCAATCATCCATAAGCAAGACTTATTAATCTATACAGTAATTAATTTAATTAACTTAAGTTAAATTAATTACTTTAGAATTAACCACTAAACCCTGCTTAATTAAGTAATTACATACCATTTAATTAATTAATCATTCTTTAATTACTTTTATTAATTAATTAATTAATCTTTAATTACTGATTAATTATCCTTGATTATTAACTAATTAACCTTAACCAGTAATTATTTAATCATAATTATTAATTAATAAATCCTTAATTATTAATTAATAAATCCTTAATTATTAATTAATAAATCCTTAATTACAAATTAACTAATCCTAAATACTTAATTAATTAAACATTAATTACAAATGAATTAATCCTTAATTATTTGATTTTAACCCTTAATTATTAATTAATTAATTACTCTTTAAGTACTTCATTAATTTAATTAATCTTTAATCACCAAAGACTTTAATAACTTTTAAGATAAACCATTTATCTTTATTAATTACTTAATTATAATTAACACATAAATTCAAAACATTTTATCTTTTAATTAGCTACTTAACTTCATTTTAAAATTAAGTTTAAAATAACCTGAGAATTTAACTAAATTAATTTAAGTAAAATAATTCATATAACTTTCTCAAACCAATCATTTAAAAACATTTATTGTATAAAAGAATTTACTTAAAAAATAGTTTACATTTGATTTATTTAAAATTTAAAAAACTTGCTTTTTATTAAAACTTTAAAACTGTTCAAATACTTACTTTGGGTTCAACCCGGTATCTACCTTGAGTCACACCCGAGAAAAATCATCATCTCTTAAAAAACTTAGTTATATTTAAAGAAATTTAAAACCTGTTACAAGAAGAACCACTCGCGTCGACTCGAAGACGAACCCGAGCTATAGCTTTACTTCCACGAGACCTCCCTCGAGACCCATCCTTCTTCTCCACGAGCACAAGAACGCTGACACAAACAGGAACCTATGCACATGCACAGACCAACAGTGACGATCCACTCACCTATGCAACCGTCGACGAGTCGTCGATGACCTTCCCCTTCGAACCCGACCACCCAAACTTCAACACAAACACCAAAACGAAAATGAGCCATCTGATCGAACTGGAACAAAAAACATCGACCAAGATCCTCCTTGCTCCGACGACACCGACCACCAGCAACGACGAATCTCTGACCACAGCTTCGCCGAAGAATCTCGCTTCCATCACCCAACCTCCGAACGAGTCCAGTGCTCCAGAGACGATGCAATAAGCAGTTTCCCGACCTCGACCAAATTTGATCCCAAAACCCTACTCCTGCCAAGAGCCACCGCCACGGTGATCAATAAAACCTACGACTATTTTTCCCTAGATTGCCTACTCCCTCGCTACCTCCAGCCGTGAACTCGAGGCCTCACCACCCTTCGATCACCAGCAATTGCCCAAAATCCATAATCTGATCACCTCGAATTTATCACTCGATCTAGCACTAAAAATATGGATTTGACACTTAAAATTCATGATTTTTGAAAACAAAACAGATTATATATCTGAAAACATAAATTATTTAAGTCAAGATTTTGATATGTTTAAATTTTCCACTGTCTTTCTTAATTTCCAGATAATTTTCAAACTTATTGTACTTAAATATATTTCTAAAACTTAGTTTATGTTTAAAAAAACATATCTTGTTTGAATTTCACACTTATAAGAGATTTAAAGAGGAGACTTGAATTTTTACTTTGTTTTTAAACCCTATGAACAAAGAACAGAGCAACACATACATGTATACTTATACATATATACAAGAATTCATATTTATACATACATGCAAGTATAATTCATGTCATACATTTAAAGTTCATCACATGCATCAAGTTTAAAATAAATTATAGTTTGTTTACTCACCAGGAAAAGATGTTGAACAGAGACTTTAAACTGGAAATGTTTGGACAGAGAGCTTTTGAAACAAAATGCTTAGATAATGCCTTGATCTTTTGAAAACTTGCTAACTGGAAAACTTTGTTGTTGAGATGATCTAAGCTTTAAAAACTGAGATGATCTTGTTTTGATTTAGTTTTGAAGTTGGAATCTTGCTTGATCAAGTTAAAAAGGTTGTTGCTTTGATTTAATTTCTGGTCGAAATTGTTTACAGGTTTTGTTTCTTTTGAGTTTTTGAAAAAAATTGAAGATAGAAAAAGAATGGAGAAGAGGAGATAGATATATTTATAGACTTAATTTATGATTTTAGAAATAAAAGAAAATGGTGACACTTGTTAAAAATAGCTTACATTTGTCATTTGCATGTTAGTTAACTTACATTTGCAATTACGCATGTGTTAATTATTTTTTTAATGTTTTTACAAAACTTTTTAATAAATTTCTATTTGATTAATACGTTTTTCTTAATTTATAAAAATCCTTTAAAGAAAATAATATAAAACAAATTATATACTAATAAAAATTATATACATATATATTTTTAAATCTAATTTATTTTAAGAGATTTATCTTTGAATTTCAAATTTCAAATTCAAATTCAATTTAAAAATCAACTCACATATATACATACATACATATATATATACATATATATATATATATACAACACATAATTTATTCACTTGAAAAAAAATCCCATTTAAAATCTATTTATATATCGTATACATATAAACAACCAATTTTTATTTGTTTTAAAAGGATAATTTGCCAATTTTAAATAATTTATAAAAGAAGATTATAACATATTATTTGCTTGAAATTTGTAGGATATCACACTAACATTACCTTCCAAGCAACAATGCAATGCCATTCATCCATGCAAGTTGTTCTGGGACTGCATAAATCAAATGTGCTATTTTTACTACATCCTTAGGATTAACTGCAAGAACCCCTTGCACTTCAAAGAACTTCGTCTTCACTCATCTTTAATGAATCTCTAATTCAAAAGCTTTTTCTAGTTCGAAGTGGATTTTAGATAATATATCTGATCTCAATCTCTTTTAACCAACAAAGGTTGTTTTCAAAACTGGATAATATTTGATAGTCGGTTATTTGACAATCAAATAAACAAACAATTCAACCAGAGATTTAACCAAGCATGGTTAAGCACAAAGCAACCAATAAGCCTCTTTAGCTAATCTTTTCATTAATTAAAACCACTTTGTAAATCCTTGTATTAAAATAATTTTACAAAGATACAATCATAAAACTCCTCTACTTTTTCAATACTTGAAAAATATTAATATACTTACCTCACCTGTATAAGTATACTCACAAAACATTTCACTTTCAAAACTCAGAAAACTTTCCATATTCTCATATCAACAGTATAAGTATATTCATAAAACACTACATTCCTAATACTTAGAAAATGTACCCATATACTTATCTCAATGGTATAAGTGTATTTACAAATCTTAAGAAAGATTTCATTTTCCAAAACCATACTTATTTGGGTTAAAATAATTGTCATTTAAAAATATTGATAACAATAGACCCAAAACACTTTCCTTTTGATGTAAGTAAATGAATCGTATGAAAATTAGACCAATTATACTTACAACCACTTTCCGATTCAACCAGTACTAACCCTTGATTAACTATGAAATCAAACAAGTTATAAAACTATCTTTGCCACGACACACATTCTTAATTCTCAAGATGGAGACGAGTTTCTATACCTCGTAATTTGGTGTTCACTATGGAAAGGATATTTTCCATACCACCATATTTATACAATCACTTATGGAAAACAAGTCTCGTTTCTTTATAAAATTACTTTTTATAAAAATGCCCTTATAAAACTCCTCATATTTAGAAAACTGCTTTTATAAAATATTATTTCTAAATTATAAAATTCCCTTTATAAATATCAAAACATCGCTATAACCTTCTTTTACAAATATCCAAATTTATTTAATGAACCCCTTCATAAACATCCTTTAAACTATTCACAAAACTCATTTGTAAAACTTCTTTTATAAATTGTTATCTGTTAAAAAAATCATTTTTAGATTCCTAAATTTATTTGCAACTCTTTTTGTAAAACATAGACTTCATTTATAAAACTCCTTTTATAATTTTCTAACTGTAATAACAAACTCCTTTTGTAAAACAAACATCCAGATGTAAAATAAAACTCATATATTTTCCTTAACATGAACATTCCATAAATTACAATAAATTCAGTATAGTGATTTATTACTCCACTTTATCGAAATGATAATATTTTACTTTTTATAAAATACCATTTATAAACCTATTATTTTATATATATTATTTTATATATATTATTTTATATATAAAATACCCTTATAGATCTATTCTTTTATCTAACAATTTATATAAAGCGTCTAACAAATATTTATTCCAAAATTTATTTATCTGCTTTTAAAACAGAATCACTTTATTATAATCAGACAAACTCTTCTTTATTTTCCTTTAAAAATAAACGGTCACTTTTATAATAATTTTTACAAAAATAAATACCTTTTAAATGAATTTTAAAACATTTACATATATTCATGTATTAGAAAGAATAATATAACGGTTGAAGTAAAATAGAGAAGTACAAAAACTATTTTAGATAAAATATCATAGAAATTTCAAAAGAACTAGATTTAAAATCATTTGTCTGAATCAAAACCATTTCCAAATCAAAAAAGCAATCTATAGCATTTAAAATACTATACCGAGGCCAATAGCTACTATATATCTTAATCATTGCTATTACTACCTTTTCACTAAAAATGTTTAACTTCTCACATATGTTAGCATTACATCAAATATGGCCAAGCATTTAACCTTCTATATAATAGGTATATAGCTAAAATTAAAATTATTAGGTATATAACTGGAATTAAAAATCACAATGACCAGAAATCCGGATTTCTATATAAAATTCCCTATATTTCATTTTAAATGTCATTCAGTTTTAAAAACCGAATATTCAACCAAACCAAACCAATAATTCATTTTAAGCATAAAAAAATTATTTTTATCTACTATATATCATAGTGATTATCCAAAAAGGTGAATGTAAGTCATCGAAATTCCAGTTGGCGCCGAAGCATTTTGATTTGAACTAAAATAAAACGACATTCTATTTTTGGCCAAAATTCCACTTTCTCTAAATCCATTAAAACTAGTTTCAGTGCATATATAATGCTATTATGAGCCCAATGCAAAAAATCTTGCCTCAATTGGACTTCACACGAAGAAGTTATACACTTTATAAGATTTTGATTTTAAAGAATAAACTTAATTTTCTTATTACAATTTAAAACTTAAATTACCCTGTCTAATTTCTTCCCACCCAAAAACTCTAATTACCTAAGCCTGCATAGAAAAACATAGAACCACCTTTATTCACGCACGCTTTTATTCATTCCGTCCTCGACGATTGGCCACACCGCTCGCTCCTTTGAACTCCTCTTAGAGAAAGCTCTGCAACCCACCCAATCATGAAACGCTCGACCGCTGCCACCAAAATGCAACTTCGTGCCGTAACTTCCACGCCGAGGCGTCGATTTTCTTCCATAATGGACTACACACCACAAAATTCAGCCTCGAGCTGCTCTTCGCAAGAGAATCCTAATAAAACGAACACCATCGTTTAGATCTCATGAATTTCCCAACCCTAGATTCAAACTTCACGTCTAAAACTTTCGCTCCTCCTAAAACTCCATCGCATACAATTAAACCGCTACACATTTGTAAATCTAGTTCATACAAACCCAAAGTTCTAAAATATACGCTATTTTCGATGGATAAATCTTTCGTTTTTAATTTTAAAGGAGGTGAACATTTTATTTTCTTTTACTAGATTCTTTGAAAATGGGAAGAGAAAAAGGAAAAAGGAATAGCCAGAGAGTTAGTTATTCTAAGTGTAGTGATGTGCTTATTCTGAAATTTCTGACATCTCGCTACACAGCAATTTGTTCGCGTAAGAACCGCGAACGACAAAAACAAGAATATTATCGCATACAAAAATACGACACGATCTCAAAACAATAATAAAATAAACTAGTTATCTATTAAATTTTGAAAATACCATCATTTTTGAAAAATCGTCAAACAAAAATTAAAGTATTTCCAATTTAATAGTTATGGAAAAGTAAATAATTTAAAATCAACATATGTTCTTAAAAACGAGTCACTATATTAAAAATTAATTTTCTTATTATCTAATTAATTTGAATCAAATCTGAATATTTTAATAAATTAAATTGTCTTATTCGAAACATTACAAATTCTAGATCATAACACCATGTTTTAAAGATCATAGGAACTGCATGGCCTATTAAGGAATTGTTAACCAGATTTTTGGTCAACATCCTAAATAGTGCTTTCAATAGGAAAGAGAAGGTCAATTAGGTTGAAAGGTATGTTAGCTTAGATAATAATTCCTATGCTTTACACCCGCAATTGATATATTTGGACTTGAAGATCACGATGTAGGCGGAAGGTTTGATCTTTCAATATGAAGGTTATTACCAGAGGTAGACATGTTTCACATCATCACGATGCATTTTTCTACAGCTCTAATGGATATTAACCAAATGTTGTCTTTCAAAGTTGTGCTCTAATGGTTCTGAAAGGTTTGGATGATTGACTCCTTTGGTAACAAGTTGAGGAACGGAATCTTGGGAAATATGTGAAGACCCATAATCTTCTCGAAAGGTTTATTTGCTCTTAGGAATTTGAAATTAATCTGGCCGAAAGGAGTTAGAATTCTAACTATCAGATTGAACTTTAGTACCCTGTACGTAGATTGTTTCGAAGGGTTTGAGTGGTGGACTTATGTCCGTGGAAGGTTAGATTTTTGCTTGGGTACAAGTGTCTACTAATTTTGGTTGAAGAATTCCAATCACAATGCTAATAACCCCAGAAGGTATTACTTGTATCGACCCAGATCAGTTGTCGGTCCTTCAAACTTATCAGCATGAACCCTTCGGAGGAACTGACCCTGTAAATCAATGTTATAACAGCAAAGCGATAAGTAATTGATAAAATGATTCATGAAATCAGAAGACTTTCCTTGTCATCCATAATAAGACTTTACTTTTATTGAATTTTCTCAAATCCCCAATTAAGGTTAAGAACCATAATTAAGAAGTTACAAGTTTTATTTTGAATGAGGAAAAAAATATCCCCAAAACTGAACCCCTTGGGTCCTATTTATAGATGCGGATCGAATCCCATCAGCATTATGCCTTCATCCTGTACGGAAGGTTGCTTTCGGTATGTGGTTGTAAACCTTCCGGTCTTCCTTGAAGATAGTTTCTTATGCATAGTTGTAGGCCTTTCATTACTGTCGAAAAGTTCGTTGATTCTCTATCATCATAGTCTGCCGAACACCGCCGAAAGGTTTTTCTTTCACTTGTTTCTAAGAAGTCGTTGCCTTTACCGGAAGGTTTGTTGTATGCATAGCACGTGAACCTTTCGATCCTACAGGAAGGTTTATAGCCTTTGTGAACCCTTTTTCCTTACCGGAAGGTCGCTTTTTTCTGCTTGACTACTGTCAAAAGTTGTATCTTCTATGGATGATGGCGGAAGGTGTTTTCCATTGACTTATTAACGCTGTTTTTATCTAAACCTACCGGTAACATTTGAAGATGCCTTGCAGGTGTATTATCAGGCCTGAAAAGCTCATTGCGTTTTCGGAAGGGTTGGCACGAGGCTACGTCTTTGTTTGCTCTTGTTTGCTTCCTCCGGAGGGCAAGCGCCTCCTGATCATTTTAGAATGACACTTTACTTCTTCCATGAAAGTTCTTGAGCCGCTTTATATTATTGACTGC
This sequence comes from Allium cepa, assembly GCA_030765085.1. NCBI lineage: Eukaryota > Viridiplantae > Streptophyta > Magnoliopsida > Asparagales > Amaryllidaceae > Allium > Allium cepa. Next base: position 179,786,821 of record CM060930.1, read on the forward strand.
ATCCCTTCGATCTCTTTGAAAGGTCTGATCCTGCTCTTTTCCTTTCTTTCCTCTGTTTAAGTCCTAATGGCTTAAGCGGAAGGTGAATTTTATGAGTAACATTTGCCCCCCTTATGCGAAGGGATGCACTTGACTTTCCAAGTCATTCTTACTAAGATCATGGAGTTTTGGCTTCCTCTTCCTGCAAAAATAAACTCCAAGTACAAGTAAAAGAACCCTTTTTAGACAATCTCACCTTCTTTGCAACAAGGAAGTCATTTTTCAATTTTTTTTTATAAAACTTGATTTATAACAAGGAGTCCATCTTCCAGCAAATGTGAGGTATAGAGTTATTCTTAACATCGAGTTAATAATATGAATCGAGATTCACCTAAACTTCATTCTGGTAATTTAAAGCGTTCTTTTTTGCCTCTCCAAAAGATTTTATAAAGTTGTAGCACTAAACCGTCCAATGGGATCGGAAGGTATTTCAGCTTTTACTGTACCTTACTATCGGTAGGTCTAAATGGCCTAATTCTTAATCCATTTGACAACAAGCTTTACTAGAATCAGAAAGTCCTAAACCTTTCAATTTCTTCCTGCTATTCAAAATATCATATAATTAAGTAACAAGTATATAAATTCATCTTCAACTGTTCAACGTAACCTAGGATATTCAACCATACATCTAAATTTTCATACATACCACACACACACTACTTCGTACTACATTTTTCAAAATGATCTATCACATTAACATCCTAAAATTTAACACCGAAAGTCACCAGAAAATAGCAACATGTCTTCTTTCTCTTTATTCTACGGCCCTCTTGGAAAAGGTGGAAGATGTGGAGCAAAGTCAATGGGTTCAATCCATATTGGTTGATATGGAGAAAAAGTTATTAAAGCTGGATTCTCTCCTGAAACATCCCAGATGGCCAAATCCATCCAAATTGTGTTCGTAGCTAAGTTGAAAAGCAAAGAGTACGTTACTTTTATATGTGGATTGGAAAAATATAGCTGCCAGTGAGCAACATTACTGGATTGGGCGCTAGCAACCTCTTCCGCTTCTTGCGTAAGGTTTAAGATGCTCAATGCAAAGCAACAGCAACGGTGGGTGCTTCCGCATTGATGAAATTGGGATGAATCTGACGGAGGTAGCAAGCAGCCATTGATTCTTTCCTCTTTTGTTTTGTTTTTTTAGAAATAAATGCCTATATAACGGAAATTGAAGGGAAGTGGAGGAAGCTGAATGGATTGTGTCAGTGATTTTGGTGCAAAAAATAAGAGGTTCTTTCGTTCTTTAGAATTATTTCATTAATGGCTTTTGTCATTTTTCATGATTACTGTTGTATTTTATAAGTTGAAAATAATTTTTTGTTAAACCTTATTGATTGAAAATCTGCAAACAGCGTGTTTCATAACGTGATGTGAGGTTTACCATATTGCAAATTCTACCTTTTTTGTTGCTTTTCATTCACACCTTGTTTGTCCCTGATTTAGACATTCCCTTCGAGGGTTGTTGTACTTCTCTACTTCCTGCTTTGATTCATGGCTTCTCTCTAAATCCCTTGACTATTTTGACTTTTCGAAGAAACATGCAGCACGTGGTATTCTTTATTATAAGCTTGGAGTTTACAAATAAACCTAGAAGGCACCATTTGTCTAGATTAACAAACCTTTGTGGCAATCATATATAAATATAAAAGGAATTCATTTAAAATGTAAAGGCCTCAATTTTTATGATGAGGGATGATCGTAGATTTATCTCCTTTCACTTGCTCAGCATTCATGGAAATAGTTAATTCTGAGCTGCACATAATTACAAAATTATAACATTCGTTCAATAAAGACTCCATGGGACATTTATGACTGAGATCTTGACGGGGTAGTTTTTGGATTTATTCCTTGTTATTGAGGGAATCTGAGAATAAAAAGGCTTGAAGTATCCTACAGGAGATTCTATTAGCAGTAGTCCCCTTCCAAGAATATTCTTCGACTTGGGTCAAATTATTTGAGATGAGTAGAAGTCCGAAGATTTCATATCCAGATTAGGGCTTTCAATAACGAGTAACCTTGGGTTACAAACCTTTTGATGTTAATGATGGACTTTTACAAGATGCCATCGGGCCCAGACTAGGGTATTAAGAAATATTAAAACCATACGATAGTCATTCTTTAGTATATCAGTGTTATTTCCCATGATGAACAACATATGGCCAAAAATCTATACTTGTTGGTAAGAGACTAAGGCCTTTAATCTGGAATAAACAGTGAAAGTCCGGAAAGCCGTACGCGGTAATTAAGTATAGAGCTTCAAAGTTCGTTGTATAACACTAGACGATTAACAAAACACCAAAAATTTATTTATATCGGCAGTTAACAACGAAGGACTAGAGATTTAGCCTGGTGATGAGCAACAAAAAGGTGGAATTACCATTCTTGATAATAAGTGATAGAATACTAAAATGCCACTCTCAGAATCTTAATATTGAGAGGTCAGAATGTTATTCTTCGATAACAAGTGATGAAAGACCTGGATATCGTTTTTGGTAATAAGTGTTAGAGGAACGGAAGCATACATCCTAATAATGAGTGACAGAAAGTCAATAAACCAATTCAGCATGAATATTAGAAGTTCAATAAACCATTTTGGTAATAAATAATTGCTAATAATAATATTCCTTATAGACATTTGATAGTTGTAGTTCAATGCATTATTTTAGAAATTCATGATAGAAGTCCCAAAACCCATTTTTTGGAATTTAATAATAGGATACCAAGACACTGTAATAGTAGAAGACTAGAATGTCATTACCAGCAACCGATAATAGAAGACCAGACTACCATTCCTGATAATTAATAGTAGAAGTCCAGAATTCCATTTCTAGTAATTAATAATAGAAGACCAGAATACCATTCTGGCAATTAATAACAGAAGTCCAGTATACCATTTCTGATAGTTAATAATAGAAGACCAGAATATCGTTTTCGGCAATTAATAATAGAAGACCAGAATTTCATTTTCGACAATTAATAATAGAAGATCAAAGTTCAATTTCTAGCAATTAATAATAGAATACTAGAATAACATTTAGCGACTGTTCGTGGGAAGAAGTCAGTGACTTTTTCCTGATACTCTTGTTGAATGCGCCATCTCCAGGCTTTGATGATGTCTTGCATGCTTTTGATTTCTCAGGCGTGAGTATTCTTTGTCCATTTGTCATTTGTTTTGGTCTATTTTAGGCGGGGACTCTTTTTTCCAATTTTTATGCTTATTTAAGCAGAACCCTTTTCAAGTTGTTTGTCATTTTAGACATTACCGACCTTTTGGTGGTTGCTATTTTAAGCGATGCCGATTTTTGGCGGTGCCTATTTCAGGCAAGGACTTTTCTTAGTCCACCGGACATTTCATGCGGGTTTTGGTGCGCTTGGCTAGCTTATTCTGAAGCAGGGCCCGAGGACTTACCCGACCTCCCTCCAAGAGGCGCCTTAATCTGGCCATAGTGTGACGCGGCTAAGGGCTTATTCGGTACCTTGGCCAGGCCATAACATGGCGGGATTAATGGATTACCTATCCTCCTCCAGGAGGTGCCTTATCCTGGCCATAGCGTGACACGGATAAGAGCTTGTGCTGCTTTAACTTGACCATATATGATTTTGGCGCGGATAAAGGCTTATGCCCTCCCTCTAGGAGGTGCCTTGACCTGGCCATGTTGGCGCGACCAAGGACTTTCTGCCATCATTGGTAGCCTACCAATTTAGGTAGTCCAAGTTTAGAGAGAACTCTTCTCTCAATCATGTAGACTTTTCTTATTTTGAAAATAGAGCCTTTATTTTTCATTTTTGTTAATCCCTTACATACTGTTTTAGATTCCTTTATTGTAGAAAGTGTAGAACCGATTTTCTAATATTTTGCATTGGTTAGTATCATGTCCAATCATGAGATGGAAATTGCAGTATAATCATTTAGACCTTTTCTCCAACCCTAGCCTTTTCTTTTGAGAAGGCCAATAGTTCATTTCCTCTTTGGTTTTAGTATATATGTCCTCGATTGACGTTGTAAGATTGTACTCTCTAAGAAGTACTGATATTTGAGCAATTCTTGACCGGCGCTAAAATCTTTTGTGGCTTGGTCCAAATACTTCTTGTCGAGGAATGGACTTTCTTTTCATAGCTCATTAGCTTTCTTTCCAAGGGTTTCCATCCAATCTCCAGGTATCGATTAGAAATCTTTTAGTGATTCTTATGTTTCTGCCAAGAAGTCCTTTTACCCATTTTACTTTTTCAACCGTAGATTTTCCAGATGCTCATAGCTTTCCCTGGGGTGATAGGCCTCACTTATGATCCTATTCCATTTGTTTGAGAAATTGTCATAATCCTTTATCATTTCTTTTTCAAAGATGGTTCCCTGGGAATATGATTGGATGGTTTTCTTCATTTTGTTAAAAATGTTGTCGCTTCTATTTACTCATCTTCCAAGTGCAAAGATTGGGGTTTGTCCTATGTGGAAGGGGTTTAAGCCCCACTTTTCTAGATTATAGGATTCCACCGTCTTTCTGTTTTGATTGGAATCTTTGTTGTCCACATAGGAAAATCTTGTGTGTTAGGGTTCGGAAGACCCTTGTTCGGACCTCTTGAATCTTTTAGCCATAGCTGAATCAGTAATAATTGATTTTGATGTGAAATTAGCTCGATGAGAGTCAGAGAACTGTAGTGTCGAAAGATTTGATAAGTAGGAGGTTCGAGCCCTCCTTATAGCCTAAAATATTAACTAGATTTTTGGTCAACACCCCAAATAGTGCTTTCAATAGGAAAGAGATGGTCGGTTAGGTTGAAAAGTACGTTAGCTTAGATAATAGCTCCTACGTTGTACACCCATAATTGATACATTTGGATTTGAAGATCACGATATAGGCAGAAGGTTTGATCTTTTAATCGAAAGGTTATTGCAAGAGGTAGACTTGTTTCGTACCATCGTGATGCCTTTTTCTATAGCTCGAATGGAGATTAACCAAATTTTATCTTTCAAATTTGTGCTCTAGTGGTTCCGAAGGGTTTGGATGATTGATTCCTTTGGAAATAAGGTGAGGAATGAGATCCTAGGCAATATGCGAAGACCCTTGATCTTGTCGAAAGATATATTTGCTTTTAGGAATTTGAATTTGTTCCGGCAGAAAGGTGTTAGAATTTTGACAACCGAATACTTAGATTGTTCCAAAGGGTTAACTGGTGGACTGATATCCGTGGATGGTTAGATTTTTGCTTGGGTACAAGTATCTATTAATTTTGGTTGAAGAATTCCAATCACAATGCTAATAACCCCAGAAGGTATTACTTGTACTGGCCCAGATCAGTTGTTGGCCCTTCAAAATTATTAGCATGAACCCTTTGGAGGAACCGATCTTCTAAATCAATTTTATAACAGCAAAGAGATAAGCAATTGATAAAATGATTCACGAAATCAGAAGACTTCTCTTGCCATCCATAATAGGAGTTTGCTTTTATCGAATTTCCCCAAATCAAATCCCCAATTAGGGTTATAGAATCGTAATCAAGAAGTTACAAATTTTATTTTTGAATGAGGAAAAAAAAAGTCCCCTAAACTAGACCCTTTGAGTCCTATTTACATATGCGGGTGGCATCCCATCAGCCTTATGCCTTCAACCAATACGGATGGTTGCTTTTGGTATGCGGTTGTAAACCTTTCAGTCTTGCCTGAAGATAGTTTCTTGTACACGGTTGTAGGCCTTTCATTATTGTCGAAAGGTTTGTTGATTGTGTGTCATTTGTTTGACAAAGGAATTTCTATCGAATTAGAAAACTGTCGAAAAAAATTTAAATAAAAATAACCGCAAGCGCACGGTGTACAATTTTAGTACGTGGAGGGCACGGGTCGATCCGTAGGGAATTTTTAAGATTTTAAATTTTGTAATCAATCAAATTATACCAAATGGTGAGAAATTGTTAACTATAAGCAAAATGAAGCTAGAACTAGAATTAAAATGAGATTAAAAAATATGAGATTAGAGAACAATTTAGAGGCAAATCCACTATCATATTTTTGTAAATCAACAAACAAATAATTTATGATCTCTAGTTTTGACATTAATTGAATTAATTGTTGCATTAATCATAAGTATGGTTTATTTATGTTATTTGTAATGATCCAGAATTTCTGTCATTTGAATTTCGTATATTCAATTGATTTTATATATTCAAAAGTTAATTGTACGAGCTGAATAACTTATATTTTGAATATAGTGATTTAATTGTATAATCAAATTGTTAAATTAATATTCGAAATTGAGGAAATAATTAGAAATTGGATTTAATATGAATAAAAATGATTTATAAAGTTGTTTTAAATCCTAGTTGAATTAGGATGATGTTAGAGAACTTTTAAAATTGAATTAAAAGTTAATTTGTAAAAATTGAATATTTTAGTATTTAATTGACGTGTAAAAATAGTCATTTTTTAAATAGTCTCGGATTTTGATGAAACGAGTTTCATTGGATCCGTAATGTTATATTATTGTAATATTCAAATTTCGTGTCAATCGGATTTACGTTTGCGGGGCAAGCTAAAACGCGTAGAAATCTGTTTAAGTGAATTTTGAATTTAAAATAATTTGATTCGAAAACCTATCTTCCAAATACGGTCGAATTGGCTCTCGATATATATACCATTGCGATCGGAATAGGGGTAAAACATTATAAACGCCAGACGACATGCTTCGTTTGGAGTTTGGAAAATTTTCGGGTGAATAGTGCGCGTAAATTTTCTATAAAAGGCCAACATATTCTTCTATTTTCTCAAAACCCTAGAGAGGTCAGGGCTAGCCGCCACTTCCCTTTTCAATGGTCAGAAATTTTTAATTTTCATCCTCCATTATCTCCCAATCCACAAACAATTAGCAAAAACGTTCAACTACAATATTGTAGAGCACATCGTGATCTTCACATCCAACGGTGATGATCGAATATGGCACAACGAGGAGGAGGCTAGGGGGCTGCATTTTGGGGGCTATTAGAGTGTGATTTGGTGGCCATAGCACGTCGTGGTGATGTCGGTCTTCGGCAAATGGTAGAGCTCGGCCTTGGCTTTGAAGTGGTGGTCATTGATCGTTGTAGATGTCGTCGAGGAAGGAGTATAATTCGTTGAAAAATGGGCGGCTATGGGTTTCTAAACCTAGAAGTTGCGTGAATGATGAAGAAGGAGGGTGGGGTGGTCCAGAACTGAAATGCAAAAATCAACGGCCAGATTTTGATGTAGGTTTTAAAAAATAAAAAGATTTGTAAATTTATATATATAATAATTCGTATAATCTTTTAAACGTCATAACTTTGTCATACGAGGTCCGTTTCGCATGAAGCGAATTGTGTTGGTTTCGTACTGATAAGAATTACATTATGGAGATAGATTGGGATTTATTTGAGCAAGTGAAAATGTTGTTTGAAATTAAACGCCTGTTTAATTTTAATCGGAATAAATCGCTAATGCGACGACTACAAGCAAAGTGGGTACAACTCACTCTTTCTGCCTCACTGATATTTTTATATAAGTGAGAAATAATTTATTATATGATGATTGATGATTTTTTGGATGGTATATGATATATTGATTGATATTTGGATATATACCTGCCTAGTGGAGCAGATGACCCTATACGTTCCCGTGTATGAGAGGGTGACCCTTTGTACGCGCGTCTGCCTCGAAGCGGACATTGTACACATATTCTAATACGTATATTTGTTGCAGGTGACAGGTTGGAGGGATCCAATTGGATTCCTTAATAGCATTGATTTTATTTACAGATATTGTGATATATTCTGTTATTATATGATATATGATGTTTTGGATGCCGTAATTGTTGTATTTAGTGTTGTTGCAGCATTGGGCCTATTTTTGGAATTAAAAAAAATGTTGAAGTAACGATTTCAAATTTAAAAGAATTTTAAAGTGATTTTGAAAATAGATGTTTTATTGAATTTTGAATGGTTAAAGGAATGGATTCATTTTAAATAAATAAATGTGATGATTTCTGTGTTATAAAAATTATGATGTTTTGGGAAATATAATTGAAATGTGATTTTTGAAACATGAAGTTAATATTTTGTTAAATAGTATAATTTGAGATTTTTTAATTATTATAAATGGTTTTATATATATGATTTATAAAAATTGAATTTTTATAAATCGAAATAATGGAATTATAAAACGAGTTTTATAAGTGTTAAAATGTAGTATAAATGAATCTTATAAGTAAGTAAGATTTATACATTTATGAAGTTGTGAAGTTATAAAATGGTTGATTTTGTAAAATAAATGAATTATAAGTTATTAACTTATAATTTGGCATTTTTGGCATATAAACGATATAAGTGGAATTGGTTAATAAAAGGATTTTATAAGTGGAAGTTTTCGTAAAAATATAAATGGAATTTATAAAAATTGTTTTATAAATCCAAAAACAATTGAATTTGGTAAGTTAAATATAGAAGTTTATTTAAAGGAATTTTATTTACGATTTTTGACTGTGAATTATCCTTTAAATTAAACGTTGTAATAATAGAGATTTTGGTTGGGAATTATATCCATGATTTTGGACAGTGGATTATCCTTTAATAAATGTGTAGAAACATTCGATTGGATTAAATGAACTATATTCACGATTTTGGACGGTGAATAATATATTGAATAAAATGGATATGCTTTGGAAAGTGAATAACCTTTTGAATTAAAGAAATGTTTTGAAAAGTGATATTTTAAATTAAGTAAAATGATTTAAAGATGTTTTAAAATGTGTTGAATATCGAAACCATAGATTTCAACATTCATTATTGAAACAGACGTTTTCGAGAAATAAGTAAATGATGGACTATAACACTGCTGTTATAGTAAATGATTTTCGAAAGGAAATGTTTTGTATAGTATTAGGATTTATATATCTATCTTATTATCGAATCCCTATACTATTTATTTTGGATTGTTGTAATGATGTTTTACGCAACATTCGTTTTGACCCAAATAAATGTGTTTAAAGAGAATGTTTTCCTTAAAGAATAAAATATATACTTAATCCTGATTTAAGTATATTGAATATTTTCTAAGTGTCGAAAATATAAATTGAATTGTGAATTACTTATTAAAATAAGTATATGGAAATGTTTTTCAATATAGAAGTTGAAATGGTTTTGAAGATATATTTTTTAAAGGTTATTTGAAGTGAATATTTGGCAAATGGTTTAACTAATAAAAGATTAATTAAAAGGCCTAGTGATTGTTATGGTGTTGAATATTTATTTGTTTGCTATGATAGTTAAATAACTGACTATCAAACTTGGCCAAATTTTAGCTCCTCGACTTGATGTGGGAATTATTTAGTCATACACTTGTATGTAGCCTTCTATGTAGGCTTGATTATCGTTTGTGTTGAGGATGTTGATTCGTATAGTGCGGAGTATTACTCCAATCTATCGAGCTTCCTTCTTAGCCCAAAGGATAGCAAGTTGAAAGTTGGAGACATGATAAGTCTATGAGACTTACTTGCTGTGTGAGGTTGAGAAATGCTTTTGCGTTGTCGGTGCGAAGAGACCGGGATTGGTTTATCCGAAAACCACTTCGGACCAACATATATGCGACGATTGTGCAGCTTGCTTGTGATGATATTGATATTATGGAGTTTCATAGTGGGGGACTGCTTGTTGAACGTTTGGGGTTAAAATCCCAATATACATCCAGTAGCAGTGGTCTCTTCATTATGAAATATCCAATGCGAGGACTATTAAGGATTTCCCGACAAGATGTGGTAGGAAAGTACCTTCGGTTTGTCCTGTTCTTAGACAACTTGTATGAATCTTTGTCTAACTTTGATTTCTATAAATTACGTACATTAGTTTTTCCAAACGTACATCAGTGGTGGCGTAGAAGGCAACTTCTCTTAGCTTAACACCCTCCTTGAGACGTATGAGCTTAAGGGTTGTATTTTTGTGGAAGGCAATTAGTAGTCAACAGAAATGGTCGTGTGACATTCTATGTTATATGATTTTGCTTTGTGAAAGGTAATCGTTACCTTTAGCCTCATCAACCAGAAATGACCAAAACAGGGTTAGATGCAGCAAGGCCAAGTGGGTCATTGCCAAGTAGGATATGATCATCCTCTTCTAGATATATCTTTGCACGCTATGACGTCATGTATCTGATTATTGTGGTTTGCATGCTAGAGGGCCCTCGGTAAAGGTCGGTAACGACCAGAGAATGATATATTCGGTACCATCTAGTTATAGAGGTGGGCCGATCTTGTGTTGGTAGAGGATACTTTGTGATGGTCCTCGGTGCATTCTTCTATAGATGTACTGCCAGAAGGTAGTCCCTTCATCTGGTCATTTGTATGGAAATCCAAACTCCACTACGTACCTGCCATTTATTTTGTAGAGCCTAGTATGCTAAAATTTAATAATGGTAATAATTTCGGCTATTTTGAATATTATTTGTATACTAGACACCAGTATAATATCACATGAGTTTGATATGGACTTGTCTTACGAGATACATTTGTTTTGATAAAGTAAAGTTTTGGTAACTTAATAAATTCACATGAGTGTGTTTCTCACGCTGGTTTACCAGACTGATCCGGGTGTTTTTCCCTTTCAATGCTCGGGTCAGACCGAGTATATTTACAGGTTTAGATTTGGTGCTTTTGGAGCTTCAGCATGAGAGCTGGAGATCTTCATTTCGTACGCGTATCTGTTTTGATTATTGATTATCCGCTGTGCTTAATTGTTTATATTATCGGCAATTGTGAGGATGGGTTATTATAACTGTCCAAGCTGATAACTTTGATTGATTGTTGAACTCTAATTTATGTATGTATATATACAGTTTCTGTTTTGTAAAGATCATTGATATGATATTACATATTTTCCGTTGCGATGTGAGATTCTGTATTGTTCGATTTGGTTCTATCTTCTCTCTTTCTTCTCTTCTCTTCTTCTCACTTCTTTTCTTCCTCTTGACTTTCCGTCAGTCTGTGCTTTTTGGGTCGGACGTGTGTGGATTATTGTCGATTCAAAGCGTACGGATTTGCGGGTCGTCACATTATTAATTATCATAAATTAAACCATAAAACTATAGTACAACAAATAAACCACTTATAAAATCTCATGAAAATGAAGCCAAAGCAAAAGCTATTTTAAGTATGATCTATTTACTATTGTAAGTAGTAATATAGATCATCAAATTTTGTTTTTACTTTCATTTCAAAATCAAAATTCAATTAGCAAATGGTGATGTAAATTGTGTTTAGTTGAATAAGAATAGCTCATTTGCAAATGCAACATAAGCTATCAAACCCACTTGTACAAACTTATACCAAAGTCTACTCTCATGAAGCATAAATAAAAAAGATCATAAATCATAGAATGTTGAAATAACATAATTTTAGAGAGCTTCATTGCCCCTAAATTATAGGGGTTTAGCTACTCATTTGTGTTATCAAATCTTTGTAAATTTCAACATTAAAAAGAAAAATAAATAGAAAATAAGCAAAGGAAGTAAATGAGATTAACTACCATAAAGCTATATTACTTGCATAAAAATAAAGCAACATTATGTGCATGAATGTAAATCTAATCTATTTACAAAGAAAAGAAGAGAGCATAGAAGTAAAAATGAGCATAAAAGTAAAAAAGAAGCGTGTAGAAAAGAAAAGAGAAAGAGGCTAGGAAGCCATTTTATTTCATGCAACATTGACATTACAACTTGCTTTTTTAATTTCCTAACTAATGTGATAGAGTAGAAGATCCTTTACATGTACATAAGAGGGCTACTTATACGTGCATAAAACTCTAATTCAATTTTTAGGGTGCTTCTCAAAATTCCCTTTAGGAAGTTTAGCCAATAAGTAACCATTAGCCACAAATTAATCCATCATTAAATGTACATAAAACATTAACCTCCACTTAGTTGTCCATTAGCTTCTAATCGTAGATTTAGGAAAGTGGGTGGGGTCCCCCATGATCATGAGCATGAATTATTTCCTCTTCATTCCTTTGTACTCCCTTGTGCATGCATATATCTTTATGAAACCCTCTTCCGTATGCATCCAAATTTCTATAAAAATTATGAAAAATGTCTAAGTAAAAAGTCCCAAATCAACACATGCACAAAAATGACTATTTTGTCCCTAAATGAAGATGAATATATGATGACTTAAAAACAATTGAATTTTGGTTTTAAACATGTTAAAATGCCCAAATATGACATTTATTTAAATAAAGATAAATAAAATATGGACATAAACATATGCACATTTACGTGCACATCAAATACCCCTACATTTATCTTTTTATTCGTCATTGAATAAAGGAAAACTAAGATAAATCCGGTTTCGTAGTGATTACGATTGCATTGAGCATATGCAATAAGCCATTAAACCTATGGATGTCCCTAGTAGGATGAGTGTTGTCTCGTGAGTGTTTTCAACGGATACTGCCCACAAAATTCAAATGTGAAGTGAAAATATTTACAAATTGATAGATTTATAAACAACGCTTTGTGTTCGATTTCAATGGGTAAATGGCAAGCTTTACCGTAAAATAAACGAAATGGGGACATCCCAAGGTTAATTTTAAAAGCAGTGCGGTAAGCCTAAAGCGCGTCGGTCAATTTTTGAGACCAATCATTTTGATTTTCGATAATAGTATTCTCCAAGATTTGTTTTATTTGTCGATTTGAAACTTTAACTTAGCCACAAGTCTGAGGATGATACGGAGTGGATAACTTGTGGGTTATCGAGTATTTTTTCATTAAAGTTTTAAAAGAACGGTTGCAAAAATGGGTTCCGTTATCACTGATTATTGTGCGAGGTGTGGCGAATCTCGAAAAGACATTTTCTTTGAGAAACTTGACAAAAATTCTATGGTCGTTGGTTTAGCATGGAACGGCTTCGATCCATTTGGATACATAATTTACAGCGAGAAGGATATACAAGTTTCCAAAGGAATTGGAAAAAGGTCGCATAAAGTCGATATCCCAAACATCAAAGATTTCAATCATAAGAATGGGGTTTAGAGGCATCATATCTCGTCGATAAATTCGTCCAAGCATTTTACATCGATCGCAAGTTTTGCAAAATTCGAATGAGTCTTTAAAAAGAGAAGGCCAATAAAAACCACACTGATGCACCTTTTCTGCAGGTTTTTGAGGACCGAAATGTCCACCACATGCTTGATCGTGGCAAAACGAAAGAACACTTCCGATCTCATTATCCGAAATGCAACATCAGATGATTTGGTTGGGACAACATTTGAATAAGTGTGGATCGTACCAATAGAAATATGTGACGACCCGCCTTTCTGCTACCAGAAAGACGTATCATCATAAAGAAAGAAAGGGATAGAAAATAGAAAGAAAGAGAAAGAAAGAACAGCAACATTAGAATCTCACAGCGGAATGGAATAAAATATAATATATACATAAATATTACAAAGTTTTACATATATTAGAGTTATACGATATCAATACATATGACAGTCATGCATACATCTATCACTATATACATCAGAGGTACAGTACATATCCACTAACACATCGACACTAGATAGATAGCTACATACGTCTGGAATCTCCTGCTCCAAGCACTCTAGAAATCAAAGTCCATAACCTATCACTTGGCTACTCATAAAAATTTGAGTACCCAAGAGTTTATGAAAACACAAAATATAAACTCCGGGTCAGACATGGGTCTGGTATGAGTAAACGGTTTAAAGTTGTTTAACTTTGAAAAACTTTTGAAAATAAAGGTATCACGTAAGACTTCCCACAAATAAATACGGGTAAGTTTTTACCTTACGCTAACCAAAATATTTCATAGGAAATCCAGTGATATTATAATAGCGTCTAGGGTTTTCAAGTAAATAGAAAATAGCCGAAATTGTTACATCTATTAAATTCAAGCTACTAGCCACAAAAGTGGGTAATACAAATCAAAACCGTAGGGTCTCGTAGGGAAAATGGATTTCCAACAATGGTAGGGATACAGGGGTACCGCCCGTCATAGTACGGGGCCTAGATCACCGTACCGAGGATCACTCCCGACCCCCTGCTACACAAGGCTGGAACCATTCCTTACTGAACAGTCCCGAACAAGATAAACCCCGCGGTTGTAGCTAGCAACCGCCCACACAGCCGAAATAAAAAGGGACATCTAGACAGGGGAAATATCTTGTCCTGCTTGGGCATGACCCACCTAACCTTGCTGCATCTCCCCTGTTTTAGCCATTCCCGGTTGATGAGGCTTGAGGCTGCGGTTACCTTTAAAGAACATATCACTTAGAATGCTCATCGTCCGCCTGACGATGTGCTGAAAGCAGTCAATCCATACAAGTTCGTTCCGAGTTCGAACGAAAACGAAAGCATTATCTCGTCACACTCATTTTGGAATCACCCTCAGAGTCAACGACGATAACCCTTGCATTCTAAAAACACCATCTCGATCTTCATTTCAGGATTCACGACCAAACGTTTAAATTGGATCTATAAGGTTGTCGGAGAATCAAAATTGATTCTTTCGATCCCGGTCTCATCGAATCCAAATGCCATTTTAAGGGCCAAGTTGTCTATTTAACTTAACAGTTCAATTTAATATTAAGAATTAACATAACAGATATAACAGATAAATCATACATAGATATCTCAGATATATCCAGACTATATCACAACATATCACAGAATATCATCAAACAGATATCAAAATCAATCAAACAGAATTGTCAATGCATACCAATCGGTTTGGTTTTACTTAACTAAATTGATTGCTTAAGAATAAACTATTTTATTCTACTAATTAATTAACTTATAAATGATCAATTAATTACTTAGTTAATCATAAATTATCAATTTATTAATTATCTCATCTTTAATTAATTAATTAATTACTAAACTTTTATTCATTAACTGATACTTAGTTTCTCAGTTAATTAATTGATTCTTAATTAATAACTTACTTATTAAAGATTTATTACTTATTTAAGATTATTTATTAAAGATTACTTATCACAAAGTACTTTAACTAATCGATTTTTATCAATTTAATTAATCATATAATCTTTAAATATATACTTAAGTTAATTACCAATAATTAACTTCAAATAATTAGCTAACGTTCTTAAGTTTTAAAATGATTTAACAGATGATAAATATTACAAAATTAATTTAAAGTCATCAATATAAAATTTCATGTATAAATTACTTAACATTCAAATTTCTTATTTCTAATCGACTATTTTTACATTACTTACCTTATTAATCTTTTAAAACAAATATTAACTTAACTACTAATGCTATCTTAACTTAGTTATGTTACTAATCTAAACTAAATCATGCTATACGTTCAATTGGAGAAAGATCCGAGACAGCACCAACCTTAGTCGAGAGAATCTCGAGTTTTTCCCTCTGCTTCCTCTGCGTCTCTCTCTCTCCCATTCCCCTTCTTCCCCCTTTGCCTGTTTCTTACCTTCTTCTCATTTTATATTTTTTTTAAAGGCATAAGATTTTTAACAACTGAAACTAATAAAACACTCTCGCGTGCCCGAAAACAACTCGAAGCAACCCTACAAAGACCTCGTGCAAAAACACGCGACGACTCACAGCTATACGACCGACACCTCTCCACCACCGTGCACGTGCACGGTGGTCCACTACGCCTCCGGTGACCCCCGACGACTTCCCCAAACCCCAAATCATCCCTTGCATCGAAATCGAAACCCGGATTTTCAATTACAAGCCGAAAACAAAAATTGACCCGTAGCTCGAACATGACAACAAACACCCCCTGTCGAATCATTCGTGCGGCCACCATACATCACCGGAGGTGATGAAATTCCACCAAAACGTCGACCAAAACCCCCCCTAACACCACCTGAAATCGCAATCCACTCGGTTGCCTAACGATGCCGAGAACAAATTTTTACAGAGCCTTGAAAAGATAAGCACTAAACCCTAGTTTAGATGCAAACCCAAAATCCATCCATTAAATAATTTTTTTAGCATTTTTATGGTGTTAAATGGATTACAATCTTACTTCACATCAATTTACAGAAATTAAAATTAACTCGATCTCCCAAAATTTGCAAAAACCCATTTTAGTTTCATTGTAAAACTGCTCTTCAAACTCTTACTTAAAAATCATAATTTTTATACTAAAATCATAATTATGTGTATGAAATCTAAATATGCTACTAAATTTACAAATTTAATCATTCGAGTTCGTGATCCTTTAATTTATTTTACCTGTAATCTTGCAATAACAATGTTTAAATCTTATTGCTATACTTGGAAACAAGTTTCAGGCCTATGTTAAAGATAATTAACTAAAATCAGCAACAACACCAGGTTACAGCAAGTATAGGAACAAGTGTTTACATTCCTTAGCTTTACTTTGTTCATATTTTCAAAATTCCTGCAGAGCACTTCATATATAACAGTTAACAGGGAGTACTCAGGTTTATATAGTCAAGCAGGTATCAAAGCACATATCTTTGTAAGATAAACATACAAATTTTAGATTGGGAAAAATTAAGTTTACTCACTTGAATGTAAACAGAAAGCATTAGGTTTGGAACCTTGTTGCTTTTGAAACAGAGGTTTGAAACTGAAATGTTAAAACTGCAAACTTTGATCAGTTTTTTTTTTGAACTTCAATGGGGTTTCAAGACAAGATGCTTTCAAACTTTCTTCTTCTCAGGTTTGCTTGCTTTTATTATTTGTTTCAGTTTTGCTCTTAGGTTTTAGTTAAGTTATAAATGAACATACGAATATGAGGAACATATATAGAAAGGTTTGGATAGGTAATATTTGGACAGTTTTTACTTGTTTTTGACCAAATATGATTACTGCAATATAAAAGACAATATTGAGATTTCGGCTGAAATGTTTATTTGTAACTTGAAATGACAAATTGTACTTAGGCTTCATGAATATGTCTTCAAATTTGTTAACACCTAATTAATGTTCCCTGATATTGTAATCTGTACATAGATATTGTATAAAGAGTTATGTTTCAGATAGCTTGTGGATGAAGCCATTGAGTATAAAGATATATATAATTTTTTTTTATTTTCTTGCTTTAATAACTATATACATACTTATTATGTCTATCTGCACAACTAGATATTTGTATGAGCTTGCCCCTCTGCAGTTAAACTTATGGCTTGAATAAGAAGCTACTTATCAATAAATATTTGCTTTAATACTTTTCTAGTTTGAACTATAACATACACATGTTGTCAGGTGTTATTTATACTTGCAGGTAGATTTGTTTATGTATGAATATTTGTCCTTGTATTTATTTCCATTTGTATTTTAGCTATAAATATTAAAATTAGATTCATGAGTTTACTCATTTATTTATATTTATATTTTTGATTTACATAAATATTAATATTTTGTGTTGAACATTATTATCTATTTATATTTTTTATCTTATATTTTCTATTTTAGCCATTAATATTTGAATTAGAGTCATAAGTTGTATTTACATTTATTCTCATTTTTATGATTCATTGGTATTTATTTAAATCTTATACATAAATTTGACTCATAATTTTTATATTTTGTATTGCTAGAATTAGATTTTAGATTCTAAACATTATCAAGCATATGTATTCATTTAACAAATGTTAACATGTCTAACATTTTAATTTAATTATATGAGTTAAATTTTATTAATAATATTGTTGAGAAACTTATTTTAGAATTTCAAGCATTATTAGCTATATGTATTATTTATACTAAATATAACAAAGTAAAGTATTTAGGTAATTATACAAGATAGATTTTTATTGTGAACATTACAATTATTGAAATACTTATTCCAAATTCCCAATGAATCTCCTTTTTTTCTTAAAATACAGTTTATATGAATAAATGGCAGTATTCCAAATCATATTTATTTTAAATATGATCAATTCACATTTTATATTTAATTAGATTAAATATTTATTAAAATAACCGGGACCAAAATCCAGGGTCATTACATTCCTCCCCCCTTAAAAGAATTTCGTCCCTAAAATTTAAAAAAAAGATAAATTTAAAAGCTGTTATACCAACCATTCAACCTAGATACCATTCATTCACTAGCAAACAACCAAACAGTCTATCCTAACTAACAACACTAGTTATCTGAACATGAAACCGGATAAGCTTCCTTAAAATTATCGAGAGTTTGTCTCTCGATGATCAACAATCCAAACTGGATTCCCGACCACAGTTAAATTTGATTTAACTTCCAAATTCCTGAATTACTAGTTTAACCACTCATGATGAATCATGAACAATTTCCAAGATGGGATATACAGAATACACAATAAATCCCAGATATCTACTCTGGCAATTCAATTCTGAAATCTACAGTATTAATTCTTCCCCAATTTATTTGTTCTCTACAGAATTTCAATATCTATTTAATCAAGCTCGTACGATGTACATATACCATTCGTACGCAATATCAAATCTGATCGCTCGCTCGATCATAAAATTTCACTTCCGAACTAGTATCGTCCACCAGACTTCCTAGTACGGACACAGAACTGGTTTCTTGATCAGAAACTGTTATTCTCCTTGCATAGTCACAACTATGATAGAGAATTCCCAGAATCAATCAAAATCCAAATCCATGTTTCGTCGTCGAAAATCGAGTGAAAATCCTAACTCGGATCGATATAACTATCTCGAAATTCCGTGTTCGAATCTGGATCAATTTGTTATGCGAATAAAATAATATACGTACATCCTACGTATTTATATTCATTGATTATTAACTATATCAATTTCTTTTATTCACATTATTCTGATTTCTATTCACTTGGAATAAATTTCTCAATATCAACTTTACTTAAGAATTTCACCCTTCATTTCTTAAGTTTAATATGAGCATTATATATATTCTTATATTATTACCCTATCACTTGAGCCTTAATCTTCTTATTTAAATCTGAATTTCCAATTTGAATTTCTAATTCCATGTGAATCCAAATTTTCTTCAACTCTGAATATTTAATTTTTATTGACTATCTTCATTTATAACCGATTCCTATTATTACTTTTAAATTAGTTTCATTCATTAGTTTACTTTAAATTTTAAATTTGAAATTGTTTTGTTGCTAAAGTTTTAATTTTAATTGTTTTTTTTATAGTTTTCACATTTTGAAAAGTTTTGACAGAGTCTCCATTTGTTTAGCATTACATATCTCCATAAGCACATATGTAAGGTTCCAATTCTCATCACAATTAATTTCACTCAATTCTCAAACCATTCCCTTTCAGTTAAAAGGAATTTACAACTTACTTACTTATATAATCCATTTAAGAAATACAAACTCATATTCAAAATCATCCTATTTTGCTTCTAACAATTCATAAAATTTTATTCCATCCCATTTACTTTCAACAGCCCACTTCCTTATGCAGTTTGACAATACTATTGTGAATAAATAATTACTTAAGTTTTATAGCAAATCTTAAATTGATTCCAACTCAATTTTTCACTCGACTCCACCATAATTAATTAATTCACAATCCTTTCATTGCATTTCCTTTCATTTCAACAGGTTTGATTCCAAACCATTTTATTACACTTGGTAATCAATATTTTAAATAATCATTTTACAATTTACTTAATTCATTTATTTTCTTCAAACTGTTCCACCCAATAACTTAAGTTTATCCTATTCCACCCATTTCCGTTTAAATCTTTGATTTGACTTTCTTTTAATCAAATCCCAACTATTTACTAATTTATTTATTCTTTTATCCATTCTTAAATCTTAATTTACATTAACAATTCATTTTTGAAGTTAAAATAAAGTCATTCAATTTATGCTTGAATTAGATTTGTTTACAACTCACACCAATTCTATTCTAATTCAATTTAATACTTACTTTGGTTTACATTTACTTATTTACATAAGAATTTTATTTCATTCAATTTTATCTATAACTCGACCGAGTTCATTTAAATTCAATTTTATTTTAACTCGGCTTCGGTTAAATTTAGCTACTTACCATTCCTTAAATTTATTTCTCAATATATGAGCTCAAAACTTATTTGTTTACTTAAAAGCTTATATTGCTCATTTGGGTCATTTTATCTTATAACAACAATTTCAGATTACACATATATATAACACTTACTATCTTAAGGTATAAATTTTCACCTTACAATCACAATCATTTTTCCTTCAAATTTTATGTCCAATTAAGTTCATTTTGAACTTCAATTCCATTCAACTTATCTCAGGTTAAACTCAAATATATTTCTTATTTCATCTACTTAAGTTAAATTTTAATTCCGGGATTACAATGCCCGATTTCTTCTTATTAATATCAACTTAACTTTCCAAGTCCCATAGTTGATTCATCTAAACTTCACATTATCAATTAAAACTCTTAGAATTCAAATGCCCGGTTTTCATTTCCAAAATCATTTTGAAAGGATAACTACACTTACCCACTTGGTATATCAAATCAAATTTCCAAATTCCAAATACTTATTTTCTCTAAAACAAATTTTCCCTTGAAATTTTTAAAACAACTTGTATACCCGACGAGCCCAACAATATCATGACCAACTATCCTGGTAGCAATCCATCACTTTAGAAACTCGAAAATGAATACTGATGATGTGGCCATCATCATCAGGATTATTTTCCAGCGACCGAAGTGAGTTCAATGCTTCCTTACTTCTACAAAAAAAAAATTTCAAACAATTTCCATTCAATAATATTTTTCCCAAAACAATATTTCATTATTGCCTTTAAATCTTTGGAAAACATTTCAAACATTCCCAAGATTTTAAATTCCCAAATTCCTTTGTTTAAATTTATTTAAACATCTTTCAAATTTTCGGGACTTAAATTCTAGTTTAATCAGATTTCAGTTATATTTTTTATTTAAAATCATTCTTAAATAATTTTATTTGGTTATAAACCACTCACATTTAAATTTTTATTTGATTGTACTATTAACAATCAAACATCCAAGTATATATAGTTATTTCAGAAAAAATATTTCTTTTATATCAAAATATAATTTTGGGTAAAATTATTTCATTTACCCTACTTTTAAAAACACTACTGTGTCGAATTGCTCTATTTAAGTGTTTAGAAACCCCTTCGATGCAGTTTTCGAGGCTGTGCCGACGATGGTTCATATGCCACTCAATAAATCAATCAACACCATTTTATATTCACTAACAAATACGCGCTCAAATCAATTAATACACTCAAACTCATTTTAGAGTTCTACTGACTCTATTTTATGAGTAATTCTCACCAGAGTCAAGGTTATCTCCAAACCTCGCTCTGATACCAACTGTGACGGCCTTTCTGCTACCAGAAAGACGTATCATCATAAAGAAAGAAAGGGATAGAAAATAGAAAGAAAGAGAAAGAAAGAACAGCAACATCAGAATCTCACAGCGGAACGGAATAAAATATAATATATCACATAAATATTACATAGTTTTACATATATCAGAGTTATACGATATCAATACATATGACAGTCATGCATACATCTATCACTATATACATCAGAGGTACAGTACATATCCACTAACACATCGACACTAGATAGATAGCTACATACGTCTGGAATCTCCTGCTCCAAGCACTCCAGAAATCAAAGTCCATAACCTATCACTTGGCTACTCATAAAAATTTGAGTACCCAAGAGTTTATGAAAACACAAAATATAAACTCCAGGTCATACATGGGTCTGGTATGAGTAAACGGTTTAAAGTTGTTTAACTTTGAAAAACTTTTGAAAATAAAGGTATCACATAAGACTTCCCACAAATAAATACGGGTAAGTTTTTACCTTACGCTAACCAAAACATTTCATAGGAAATCAAGTGATATTATAATAGTGTCTAGGGTTTTCAAGTAAATAGAAAATAGCCAAAATTGTTACATCTATTAAATTCCAGCTACTAGCCACAAAAGTGGGTAATACAAATCAAAACCGTAGGGTCTCGTAAGGAAAATGGATTTCCAACAATGGCAGGGCTACTGGGGTACCGCCCGTCACAGTACGGGGCCTAGATCACCGTACCGAGGATCACTCCCAACCCCCCGCTACACAAGGCTGAAACCATTCCTTACTGAACAGTCCCGAACAAGATAAACCCCGCGGTTGTAGCTAGCAACCGCCCACACAGCCGAAATAAAAAGGGACATCTAGACAGGGGAAATATCTTGTCCTGCTTGGGCATGACCCACCTAACCTTGCTGCATCTCCCCTGTTTTAGCCATTCCCGGTTGATGAGGCTTGAGGCTGCGATTACTTTTAAAGAACATATCACTTAGAATGCTCATCATCCGCCTGACGATGTGCTGAAAGCATTCAATCCATACAAGTTCGTTCCGGGTTCGAACGAAACCAAAAGCATTATCTCGTCACACTCATTTTGGAATCACCCTCAGAGTCAACGACGATAATCCTTGCATTCTAAAAACACCATCTCGATCTTTATTTCAGGATTCACGACCTAACGTTTAAATTGGATCGATGTGGTTGTCGGAGAATCAAAATTGATTCTTCCGATCCCGGTCTCATCGAATCCAAACGCCATTTTAAGGGCCAAGTTGTCTATTTAACTTAACAGTTCAATTTAATATTAAGAATTAACATAACAGATATAACAGATAAATCATACACAGATATCTCAGATATATCCAGACTATATCACAACATATCACAGAATATCATCAAACAGATATCAAAATCAATCAAACAGAATTGTCAATGCATACCAATCAGTTTGGTTTTACTTAACTAAATTGATTGCTTAAGAATAAACTATTTTATTCTACTAATTAATTAACTTATAAATGATCAATTAATTACTTAGTTAATCATAAATTATCAATTTATTAATTATCTCATCTTTAATTAATTAATTAATTACTAAACTTTTATTCATTAACTGATACTTAATTTCTCAGTTAATTAATTGATTCTTAATTAATAACTTACTTATTAAAGATTTATTACTTATTTAAGATTATTTATTAAAGATTACTTATCACAAAGTACTTTAACTAATCGATTATTATCAATTTAATTAATCATATAATCTTTAAATATATACTTAAGTTAATTACCAATAATTAACTTCAAATAATTAGCTAACGTTCTTAAGTTTTAAAATGATTTAACAGATGATAAATATTACAAAATTAATTTAAAGTCATCAATATAAAATTTCATGTATAAATTACTTAACATTCAAATTTCTTATTTCTAATCGACTATTTTTACATTACTTACCTCATTAATCTTTTAAAACAAATATTAACTTAACTACTAATGCTATCTTAACTTAGTTATGTTACTAATCTAAACTAAATCATGTTATACGTTCAATTGGACAAAGACCCGAGACAACACCAACCTTACTCGAGAGAATCTCGAGTTTTTCCCTCTGCTTCCTCTGCGTCTCTCTCTCTCCCATTCCCCTTCTTCCCCCTTTCCCTATTTCTTACCTTCTTCTCATTTTATATTTTTTTTTAAGGGCATAAGATTTTTAACTGCTGAAACTAATAAAACACTCTCGCGTGCCCGAAAACAACTCGAAGCAACCCTATAAAGACCTCGTGCAAAAACACGCGACGACTCACAGCTATACGACCGACACCACTCCACCACCGTGCACGTGCACGGCGGTCCACTACGCCTCCGGTGACCCACGACGACTTCCCCAAACCCCAAATCATCCCTTGCATCGAAATCGAAACCCAGATTTTCAATTACAAGCCGAAAACAAAAATTGACCCGTAGCTCGAACATGACAACAAACACCCCCCGTCGAATCATTCGTGCGACCACCATACATCACCGGAGGTGATGAAATTCCACCAAAACGTCGACCACAATCCCCTCTAACACCACCTGAAATCGCAATCCACTCGGTTGCCTAACGATGCCGAGAACAAATTTTTACAGAGCCTTGAAAAGATAAGCACTAAACCCTACTTTAGATGCAAACCCAAAATCCATCCATTAAATAATTTTTTTAGCATTTTTCTGGTGTTAAATGGATTACAATCTTACTTCACATCAATTTACAGAAATTAAAATTAACTCGATCTCCCAAAATTTGCAAAAACCCATTTTAGTTTCACTGTAAAACTGCTCTTCACACCCTTACTTAAAAATCATAATTTTTATACTAAAAATCATAATTATGTGTATGAAATCTAAATATGTTACTAAATTTACAAATTTAATCATTCGAGTTCGTGATCCTTTAATTTATTTTACCTGTAATCTTGCAATAACAATGTTTAAATCTTACTGCTATACTTGGAAACAAGTTTCAGGCCTATGTTAAAGATAATTAACTATCTGTATAGGAACAAGTGTTTACATTCCTTAGCTTTACTTTGTTCAGATTTTCAAAATTCCTGCAGAGCACTTCATATATAACAGTTAACAGGGAGTACTCAGGTTTATATAGTCAAGCAGGTATCAAAGCGCATATCTTTGTAAGATAAACATACAAATTTTAGATTGGGAAAAATTAAGTTTACTCACTTGAATGTAAACAGAAAGCATTGGGTTTGGAACCTTGTTGCTTTTGAAACAGAGGTTTGAAACTGAAATGCTAAAACTGCATACTTTGATCAGTTTTTTTTTTTTTTGAACTTCAATGGGGTTTCAAGACAAGATGCTTCCAAACTTTCTTCTTCTCAGGTTTGCTTGCTTTTATTATTTGTTTCAGGTTTGCTCTTAGGTTTTAGTTAAGTTATAAATGAACATACGAATATGAGGAACATATATAGAAAGGTTTGGACATGTAATATTTGGACAGTTTTTACTTGTTTTTGACCAAATATGATTACTGCAATATAAAAGAAAAGATTGAGATTTCGGTTGAAATGTTTATTTGTAACTTGAAATGACAAATTGTACTTAGGCTTCATGAATATGTCTTTAAATTTGTTAACACCTAATTAATGTTCCCTGATATTGTAATCTGTACATAGATATTGTATAAAGAGTTATGTTTCAGATAGCTTGTGGATGAAGCCATTGAGTATAAAGATATATATAATTTTTTATTTGCTTGCTTGAATAACTATATACATACTTATTATGTCTATCTGCACAACTAGATATTTGTATGAGCTTGCCCCTCTGCAGTTAAACTTATGGCTTGAATAAGAAGCTACTTATCAATAAATATTTGCTTTAATACTTTTCTAGTTTGAACTATAACATACACATGTTGTCAGGTGTTATTTATACTTGTAGGTGGATTTGTTTATGTATGAATATTTGTCCTTGTATTTATTTCCATTTGTATTTTAGCTATAAATATTAAAATTAGATTCATGAGTTTACTCATTTATTTATACTTATATTTTTGATATACATAAATATTAATATTTTGTGTTGAACATTATCATCTATCTATATTTTATATCTTATATTTTCTATTTTAGCCATTAATATTTGAATTAGAGTCATAAGTTATATTTACATTTATTCTCATTTTTATGATTCATTGGTATTTATTTAAATCATATACATAAATTTGACTCATAATTTACCTTTATATTTTGTATTGCTAGAATTAGATTTTAGATTCTAAACATTATCAAGCATATGTATTCATTTAACAAATGTTAACAATGTATAACATTTTAATTTAATTATATGAGTTAAATTTTATTAATAATATTGTTGAGAAACTTATTTTAGAATTTCAAACATTATTAGCTATATGTATTATTTATACTAAATATAGCAAAGTAAAGTATTTTAGGTAATTATACAAGATAGATTTTTATTGTGAACATTTCAATTATTGAAATACTTATTCCAAATTCCCAATCAATCTCCTTTTTTTCTTAAAATACAGTTTATATGAATAAATGGCAGTATTTCCAAATCATATTTATTTTAAATATGATCAATTCACATTTTATATTTAATTAGATTAAATATTTATTAAAATAACCGGGACCAAAATCCAGGGTCGTTACAAAATATTTCACTTGTGACATGAATTTGCATTTTTCCCGTTTGGACCAAGATGAGAGAGTTTCTTTAGTGACTAAGTAGTTCAGTATACCAATGTACCACGGATCGATAGAAATTGAAAGAAGTTGTTCATCAGGGAATTTTTCATTGATTGGCCAAGAAGATGGTGCGTTCGGAAGATGAGACAAGTGATCGGCTATGACATTATCGAATTTTTTTTGTCTTTGATTGTAAGGTCAAATTCTTGAAGTAAAAGGATCCAATGAATCAAAAAGGATTTATCCTTTTTGGCAAAAAGTTTTTGAAGAGCAATATGGTTAGTGTAGACTGTGATATGTGAACCTATCAGTAAGGTCAAAACTTTTCGAGCGCAAAAATGACAATTAGAAGCTCATTTTCGGTTGTCGTGTAGTTGAGTTAAGCATCGTTCAAAGTCATACTTGTGTAGCAAATGACATGAAGATTTTTGTTGCTACATTGTCCTAAAACAGCACCAACCGCAAAGTTAGAAGCGTCACACATTATTTCAAATGGGAGATTCTAATTGGGTGCGCAAATGATTGGGGCTAAAATGAGTTCTTTTTTAAGACGTTCAAAAAATGAGATACACTCAGAGTTGAAATCGAATGGAATGTATTTTCTGAGGAGAGTCGTCAAAGGATGAGCGATTTTGTTAAAGTTTTTAGCGTCGGTAAAAGCCAGCATGTCCTAGAAATCATCGAATGTCCTTAACCGATTTGGGAATGGGTAGGTTTACGATTACGTCAACTTTCGCTTTATGTATCTCAATTCCTTTATTTGAGATGATATGTCCAAGGGTTATGCCTTGTTTGACCATAAAGTGTCATTTTTCCCAATTCAAAGTCAAATGTTTTTCTCTACATCGATTTAGAACCAACTCGAGGTGATGTAAACATTGGGAAAAAGAACCGCCAAAGATAGATAAATCGTCCATAAAAACTTCTAGAAAGCGTTCAATCATGTCGGAAAAAATGCCAACCATGTATCGTTGGAAAGTAGCAGGAGCATTACAAAGTCCAAATGGCATACGTCGATAAGCAAAGATACCGAATGGACACGTAAAAGCCGTTTTCTCTTTATCTTCCGGAGCGATTGGAATTTGGTTATAGCCATAATAACCATTAAGGAAGTAGTAGAATTCGTGGCCGGCTAAATTATCGAGCATTTGGTTGATAAATGGAAGAGGGAAGTGATCCTTATGTGTCGCGGCATTTAGTTTTTGATAGTCAATGCAAACACGCCAACCCATTTGAGTACGAGTTGGAATAAGTTCATTTGAATCGTTCTTGACAACAGTTAGCCCAAACTTTTTTGGTACAACGTGAATTGGGCTAACCCACGAACTATCAGAGATTGGGTAAATGATTCTGTTGCCGAGAAGTTTAAGAATTTCATCATGCACCGCATCTGTCATTTTTGGATTAAGCCTTCATTGCGCATCACAAGTGTGTTTGGCTTCGTCAATTAAGTGAATGCGATGTTGGACAATAGCAGGGCTAATTCCCTTAATATCGGAAATGGACCACCCAATTGCTTCTCTGTTTTTCGAAAGAATAGAAAGTATGAAGTGTTGAATATGCGATTATATGATTTTTGTTTGATGATAATAACATATATATATATATATATATATATATTCGTGTAAATGTATTTGTTAATGTACTATTTTATTTTTCATAGAATAAATAAATATTTGCTGAATAAAAATAAATAACACAGAATTTGAATTCAAACAGAAAATTTATTCAAACAAATATTTATAACAAATCTTTGAATAGTACAAATTTCAAGCTCTCACGATATACAATTACAATACAAATTTGATTATATTACAATTCACATTGCACCTCACTACATATCACTCATTCACTCAACTCGTACCCATCTTCAACTTTATTCCAATGTGAATCCAGCATCTGAGAAATCTGCAAAAATAAATATTGACGCAGTAAAATTGAAAAGGAAATATTTGTGCAGTATAAAATAAAATGTGAATTTTGAAAATAATATTTGCCTCAGTTATTTGGGTTGTTCGTCATCATTTAAATTTGAATTCATCATACACGAACAGCTTGTGACATGCACAGTGTATCACCGTACATGCCACAAGGCCGTGCACACCAATATACACTTGATAAATCTACAGGGACAGGTGAGCACATGTCAAATCCAAAATACCGGATTCAACTCAAGTGCAATAAATAATGTCACAACTTTCAGCACAAGGTCAAATCCAAATCAAAAGCTGGGTTCAACTCAAGTTAAGTCACGTCACGAGCCAAGGTCAAACCCGAGCTGCAAGTTGGATTCAAACACAGGTGCAAGTTCATGAAAATGGTCAAGACAACTAAAACAAACCTCGACCAAAAATCCAAATGTACAAAACTATATGCAAACTGAAACAAGACAAGTGGATGAATACATATACAAATGCCACTGTGGTTTCGACAAACCAAGACAAGCTTATATATCAAAGTGCACAAGGGCAGTTATACCAAAACAAATGCAACAGAAAAGAAACAAACTCAGCAATGCTCAAAACCAAGGCACAGTACACAACAGTTGCACAGCAACTAAAAACTGCATATGCAACCAAGTAGTCAACAATGACGACAACAGCTCTCTCAAATGAATAAACCAGTACAATGTGAACTTGCTCGAATAAATCAAGTGCAGACAGTACAAAACCAAATGATCAGACTAATGTACACATGAATGCAACAGCGACAGTGAAGACAACAAAGATCAGTTTCAAGCATATCATTGAATCACACAGCAGCTCCAATGAGCAACTGCATAAAACAAGTAAAACTGCTCATATACACAACAGACTCAAGTGCTAGCCAGAAGGAAATGCATCAGAAGAACCATGGCATGAACCAAGTTTAATCAAAAACTTTAAAATCAAATACCAGACAAAATAATGGAGCAACAGTATGAATGAAATACAATGGTCGGGCAATCTAAAGCAAAAAGCAACATCAAGTTGAACAAGACAGAGAAGCAGTAGTTAACAAGTACAACCTTAAGTATGCATACATGAACCAATAGAACATGATGCAATGCAATATGAACCAGACACAACACTAACCAGAGCCAAGGCAGGAGAAACCAACAAGCTACCATGGATGTTCAAACTCAATGAAACAGACTACAGACCGAACCAACATATCAGCAACAACAACAACCATGATATACAAGTACACTAACATCATAAAGCAACCAGACCACAAGTCAAAGCAGTGCACAGTGCATACGCAGTTTAGAAACGGTTGAAGGAACAAGTCCATGGTATAAGTGCAGTCTCAAAAGTGTCGACTAATTCAATATAACCAAGGCCAGGGGTGATTTCATAGACAAAAGTGAAGAATACATGACTCAGTGGCTCAACAACATCAAAATGCACAAGCAAGGCTAATGCATAGTACAGCAGCAATATCAGTGCAATGATGACTATAAGGAAATACAACATTGCTGCACATACATGACTACCAGAGTGCAACTACAAAGAACACAGCATACCAAATGAAACGATGAACCAGACAAGGCACAATTCAAATCAAGTGAAGTCACAATGAAACTCCAGTTCAATGTCAATGCAATGGTAGTGGCAAGTCATGGAGTCGCATACACAAAACCAGATGACCGAAGTAAGATGACCGAAGTAAAATGCAAATCAAGCCGTTATTGCCACGGAATCAAAACAGTGCTGTGATAGCAAAGTAAACGAATAAAGTCAAAATTCAAAGCCAAAGTAAAATAGGAAAGTCACTATCGTAACGATCAAGGAAATATCGAACGGTTTGAAATCAAAACCGTGTTAATAAAGTAAATGGAATTATTCAATATGAGAAGTCAGAATTTATCAATAGCATTAAAACAAAATCGAATGGCCGAAAAATCAAGTGACGTATTCAAGTAAATGAATATGAACAAAATTCAAGGGTCTCGAATCACATATAAATAGGTAACATCATCGGCAAGTATCGATCATCGAGTTCAAGCATTGAAACCAGAAATCAAAAGCGAAAAATCACATACCCGTATCAAAGCAAAGACGAACTCAATCAAGCGGCCGAAAGCATCTCAAGAGACGATCAACCAACAAAGCAAGGAAATCGAATTCAATCGAGCATTTGAAGTCGGCATCTTCGAATTTTCGAAAACCCTAATTTCTAAAGAAAGAGGAACGAGCGCTGCCATTATCTCAACAAAAAGGAAACGGGCCAAATAAAATAAAAAGGGAACGGGCCAAATAAAAAGGGAAAAAGGAGGCCGGCCTTTTTGTTTTAAGTTTAATAAGGGTTTTTGTTTTAAAAATTAGGGTTGTTTTATTTTTAATTGTTTTAAATTTGTATTTCTCTTTTTAAACCGCTGTAATCACTAGTCGTGTGACTAGGGCACAAACTACGTGGCATAGTTTGAGAATTCGCAACTCAGTGGTCGAGTTGTGGCAGGGTTTTGAGCGTAGAGTTAGGTTAGTCAGTAGCGGGTGTCGCGAGTTTACGTGTGTAAGCGTGTGACTACTTAATTTCTAGTCGAAACCTTAGGGGCAGCACGTAGGTAGGGTTTTGCGAAGCTAGGTAAATTCTGTGTCGTTCTATTTCTGCATTTATTATTCTACTATTATCTGTACTGCTGTTATTCTATGATCTGTGTTGATATTATTTTATAAGCTTCCATAATTAATTTTATAATTATCAGCATCACCCTATTCACTCCCCCTCTAGGGTGAAGTCGATCCTACATGAAGGTTTGTTGATCAAGAGAGAATTGCAAAAATTATGACGGGAAATGTTTCGTTATCACCTAAGTATGCATACTTAAGGTAATCGGGAAGTGGTTTAAGGTCCAACTTCTAGAGTTTTTCGATCAAAGAGTTAGGTTATGATTCGGACTCAACTAGAAGCGATTCAAAAGGATGAGTGTATTCAATCTCATTGGGGATTTCATGAAACAATTTTTTGTACTCAACTTCGCGTTCGTCATTAAGGTCAAGTGTCTCGTGTAAAATTTTCGTGAACGGCACTAACTTCTAACGTTTGGTCGTGAGGTTCATTTGATTGGCTTTCAAGATTGAAAATATTCAAATCCAAAGTCATGTTTCCAAAAGAGATTTTCATCATTGCGATAATTGATTAAGGAATTTGAGGTGGCTAAGAATGGTCAACCTAAAATCAATGGAATTTGACTCGCCGGATTTGTCACGGGTTGTGTTTGAAGAATTATAAAATCAACGGGGAATATGAATTGCCCTACTCGAATGAGCACGTCCTCTATTTCTCCCACAGGCTTATTAATGGAACGATCGGCGAATTGAAGTGTGACTTTAGTGGGTTTGAGCTCAACTAAGCCTAATTTTTCGTGCATGGAGTATGGAACCAAATTGACACTCGCACCTAAATCTATGAAGCAATCGTTAATCATCTTGTCTCCAATTGTACATGAAATAGTACGGCAGCCAGGATCTTGGTATTTGACGGGCATGGATTGGGACAAGACCTCACTCAAATTGGAGGCTAAGAAGATTTTTTTAGGCACTTGAGTGTGTCGCTTTTGGGTACACAAGTCCTTAAGAAATTTCACGTAAGTGGGGACATATTGAATGATGTAAAAAAGTAGGATGTTCACTTTCACTTCTTTAAAGATTTCCAACATCTTTTCCATTTGGTCCGAGTGTTTCTTGGGTCGAAGACGATGTGGAAATGGAACACGACACTCGATAGGCGGGTCTACTTGAGTAGAAGAAGAAGAATTTTGATTGGCATTCAATTCAACGTTTGGCTCCACATTCTGTTCAGAGTCGTTCATTGTTTTAGAAGTGTCAAGAGAGGTTTTTAGTAAATCGTTTAGATTAACGACATGATTATCGATTTGTTTATCGGAACGTAAGTTGTGATAGCATTTAATTAGGTGACGTTGCTATCTTGAATAACATGGGCCTGATTTGAGTTTGCATTTTGACTTACGGGATTTGGAATAGGCTGGCTTGGAAATGTGCCTCGTTCACGTTCACTTACAGACGTGGCTAATTGACTCATTTGTATTTCAAGTTTTGCAATCGATTGGTTTGTGTTTTGCATATATGAGGTCAATAAATTTTACAAATTGTTGTTTGATTAAAGGCTTTGAGTAGTTGCTTTAGCCAACGTTTCAAGAGTCTTCTCAAGTGAACTTAAATGTTTGTCGTCTTGGGGAGGATGAGAAGAATTTGGTTGAAAATTTGATTGTTGCAGTTGATTATGAGACGGACCCGCAAAGTTTGGTTGAAAATGATTGGGCTGAAAGGGAGGATTCGAAGCGTTATTTGGGAATGCTTGCAAATTTGAACGAACCGTATTCGTGTTGGAATTGTTTTGGTTCCAAGCAACATTTGGATGATTTCTCCAACCAGGATTGTACATTGGAGAAAACGGGTCGTTTTTGCCTTTATTAAAAGCATTGATTTATTCGATAGAATTGGGACACTGATCGACTATATGATTAGGATCGTTGTATTTATAACACATCGGTTGGGAAGCTTGGTTCATTTGATTTGATGAGAAAACGTTATCGAATTTTTTAATCGTTGCGTCGATCTTAGCTTCCAAAGCAAAAGAAGATCCTATCGAATGTGCACTCGATCGGGAGTAAATTGATTTTTCATTCGAATGTTCCCATTGGGATGATTTGTCGACGAGGTTTTCAAGAAATTTTCAAGCATTGTCGTGATGTTGGGCAAGAAAGTCGACTTGGCACATTGATTCAAGCATGGTTCATGAGCTGTTTTCTAGTCCATCGTATAAGATTTGGCAAATCGTCCATTTTCGAAGTTATGGTGTAGACATTTTATCAAATGCTCTTTGAATCTTTCAAAATATTTTCCAAATGGTTCTCCCCTGAGTTGATGAAAATTTACAATTTCGTATCTAATTCTACTCGTTTTTTCCAAGGGATAGAACTTTTTTAAGCAAGCTTTTATGAATTCTTTCCAAGTTTTAATCGAGTTCGACGACAAGCTGTATAATCATTTTTCAGCGTAATCCGTAAGAGCGAATGGGATTAATCGAAGTTTGATTCCGTTATCGGAAAGTTGTTGGAGTTTAATGGTTCCGCAAATTTGTTTGAATTTCGTCAAAAAGATGTATGGATCATCATGTTCAAAATTGCCAAATTTTGATAGCGTGGCAATATAGTTCGAGTGAATTTCAAAATGGTTACACATTGGGCGGGTAACGTGATGCAAGATGGAATAGAAACTCTATCAAGAAAGATTCTATCCAAAAGAGTTCGAGGGGCATTCTCGTTCGCCATTTCGGAAGGATCGTTTATTCGAGTTAAACGATTAGTTATTGACTTGTGAGTCTAACGATTTGTTATTATGTCATGAGTCCAATTACTCATGCACAAGTGAAAGTCGAGATGAGAAAGAAGTTAGAAATGAGTTTAGAGAATGAAACAAGATTTGAAAAATGAAGTGAAAAATTGTTTATTTACAAAGAAGAAAACTATTTACCAAGTGAAATTTATTTTCAAAAAAGAAGTTTGATTTTTTTTTATTTCTTGACTTTTCAAATTTTTTATATTTTTTTAAGTTTTCAGATTTTCAAATATTTACCAAATGGAATTGTTTTTTGATTTTACAAATGGGAATTTGATTTTGATTTTTTTTTTGAATTTAATTTTTTTTCTTTTTGAAAATATTTTATATTTTGTTTTCGGATTTTTTGTTTTTGATTGAAAATTTTCAAAGGAAAGGAAAAAGGAATTTTTTTTTGTTTTTTTAAATATGCATGAACTAATGCAACTAAATGATTGCAAAAGACTTAATTACAGTTTTCTACCTAGTAGCTCCTAACCCATAATTATATAATCACACTTTGTCTTAAATCAACAAAAATATTTCTCAGATATGTAATGGGCGAGGGTTATCGGTGCACCACGAATCACCATAGCAATACAGCCGAAGGTTCAAGTACCTTCAGAGGAATAACCAGTATAATGTTTACGAATCATCGTAATTTTTGTAACTGGTTATTACTCCGCCGTAGCCTTGATACCAAGAAATAAAGTTGTTCAATGAAGACAATTGTGAAGATACAATTAAGCCTAGATGAGTTCGCGGCACCCTTAAGTCGAGTGTCTAACCTTCATTATTAGTCAAATTCTACGGTGAAATGCGATTTGTGGGCTAAGGAAAGGGTGATGAAATCCCTTACCTTATGTGAATAGAGGTATTGCCCTTAGAAATAAAACAAGATGATATGAATGATAAACAAAAATTAAACGTGAATTTACAATGCAACTAAAATGAAGTTTGTATTTGTTTTTGGATTTTGAAATTTCTTTTTATATATAAATGAAAATGCAGGAAACCAACAATGCAATTCAAAATAAAACTAGAAATGAAAGCACAATAGCAGAGCATGTAGAATTATTTGAAAAATTGTTTTTAGCGGTGATTTTTTATGAGCAAGCAAGAAGTTTATTTTTAGCAAGCACTTATACCTTTCAATTTTTTCTTCTGCAACCGAAAACTAAAAACAAAATATGTACAGTTTTTTTAATTTTTTTTAAGGACAAAACAAAACTTATTTTGTTTTTAATTTTTTTTTTGTTATTTTGTTTTTGTTTTTTTAAACTAAAAGGGGAAAAAACTAAACAAATCAAACTAAAACAAGTTGAAAAAATGGATTAAAACAGTTGAAAACAAGATATATATACTGTTTTTTTCACCCTTATTCAAAACTAATTGAAGAAAACAAAATAATAAACTACTCATTTTGAAACAAATTTTTAACTAATTCAACGAAACAAATCAAGACAACAAACCTTGTTGAACTAAACACAATTTTTTTTCTTTCTCAGCCTTTCATCTCGGCCCGCTAAACAAATAAGATTCTCCTTTTTTTAACAAAATGAAAGGAATGCCACAAAAATTCCCCAATCCAAAATCTCGTTTTCTTTCAAAATCCTAAAACCAAAATCCAGAAATTCAAAATTCAAAATCTTGTACTCTTTCTAATATCGCGTTGGTGTGTTGGTGCAGATTGGGGCTCAATTTGGGTTGCGGTGATAGGCGGAGCAGTGTCGAGGGTCTTTGTTAAGGGGGTTGTGATTGATGGGGAAGGCGATGATTGGTTTTGGCGGCTTCGGATTTGAGGTGGGAGGATAGGTGCGCAGTTGAAGTTCTTGGTGATCGTTGGTTTTGGGTATTCAGGAGGTCGAGGTGATTTCGGCGATTTGCAATTTCTGGAATGGCATGGTTCGCTTGAGATGTTGGAGTGAGAAGTTTTGTAGTGAATAAGTTTGTTGTATGAAGTTCTTTGGTGGTTGAACAGTGGTAGCAAGGCAAAGTTACAGTGGTGTTTGAAGGAACTGTCAGTGGTATGTTAGTACTATTGGTTGAAGTTTGATAGTGAAGCAATGGTTGGATGGCGATGTGGTAGCAAGGTGGACTTAAAAGCCAGGCAGTGGAGTTAGAAGGCAGCACAGTTGATGGCGGCAGTAGAGGGATTGGTACAGAATTGGTTTATGTGCGCTTTGGTGATGATCGGGTTTGTTGAACTGGGTCTTGAACTTTGTTGAAGTTGTTGAAGTTGAGCAGTAGTTTTGAATGGAAGTGATGCTGAGGTTGTAATGAAGCAGCAGAGCAAAATGGGTGGTTAGTGGTGAGGAGAAATAGGGATGACTTGTGTTATGAATATCAGTTGAAAGGCAGAATATAATGTACGACAGTTTGTATTGGGAGTTGAATATTAGTTGAATGCTATGGCTACAGGGAGGTTGATCATGTAGATGATGTACAGCAGTACAGGTAGATAGGCACAATGCAGGAAGGTGATGATTGTAAGGAGAAAGTGGCAATGTGGTCAGTGATAGGCTGTGGCCAGGGAAGTATTATCTGACAAATTTGGAAGCAAGGTAGGTTTGTTTGGTGGTGAAGAGGGGCAGTTGTATGGATTTGAAGTATGTTGATGAAGGTTGTATTTGATGTAGTTTGGTGAAGACTGCTCTGGGGATGAATACTACTCTGGTGATGAAGGGGAGTATGCAGTTGTATGCTGATGAATTGATGCACTGGTATTGATATTTTTAGGTGTAGGGTGGCAAGCAGTTCAGGTCGATGGTATGTTTGGGTTGATGGCTACAACGGTGAGTGTGTGTCAGCAGTATGATTGCAGTTTTGTGTTGGTTGTGGAATGAGAGTGGATATGGTGATATTTGTTGAATGGTGGATGAGGATTGTATGAAGATTATAGGTTGTATGTTGGTTATGGGCAGCAAGTTTGGACAGAGGGATGGTGGTAGAATGTTGGCAGAGAATGTTTGTAAGTGCATAGCGAACAGTTGCACAGTGCAGTGTAAAAAAAAAATTCTTCTTTTTTGTATTATGGGAAAAGCAATGTAAAAAGAAAATTAAAATGTAAATAAAAATTGTAAACGAAATAGAATATTTTTTTAGATTGAGTATGCTTTTTTTTTTTCTTTTCTTCTTCTTTTTAAATAATGAAAATGCAAATGAAAAAGGAAAACTATAAAACAACACACATAAAACCAAAACGCAATCAAAAATCACACAACCGGACACACAAAAATCTAAAAAAACAATTCAAAGATTAGAAAATAAAATCAAAGCAAATCCCCGGCAACGGCGTCAATAACTTGTTTGATAACGGAAATTCTATCAAATTAGAAAACCGTCGACAAATTTTGAAATAAAAATAACCGTAAGCGCACGACGTACAATTTTAGTACATGGCAAATACGAATCGATCGACAGAGAATTTTTATGATTTTAAAATTTTCTAATCAATCAAATTATATCAAAATGAGAGGAAATTGTTAACTACAGGCAAAATGAAGCAAAAACTATAATTAAAATGAGATTAAAAACTATGAGGTTAGAGAACAATTTAGAGACAAATCAACTCTCATATTTTTGTAAATCAACAAAAAATAATTTATGATCTCTAGTTTTGACATTAAGTGAAATAACTGTTGAATTTATCATAAGTATGATTTATTTATGTTATTAGTTATCATAACTTCAACCTAAAAGTCTATAAGATGGATCGTGTACTCTCTCTCTCTCTCTCTCTCTCTCTCTGTGTATGTGTATGCAAGTATAAGTGACTAACTATATGATGTATCTAAATTAGACTTAATAGATGATAATAGCAAAGTAAATGGAAATAATCACACCAGGATTTTATACTGGTTCGGACCTCTCGTCCTATGTCTAGTCCCGAAGCTACTCTTCGGAATTCGACTATCAAACACCCTCACTTCGCCCGGAGGAATATGCTTGGTTACAAAAGCTCGTTCTTGTCAAGTGTGCGTTCTATAACACGAATATTGACTATTAAGTACAAATGCTTCCAATCTATATATCCAGAGAATATTGATTGAAGAGTTCTGAATATATGAAATACTGAAATACAGGTATTCGATTGCTAGAGATCAAGTATAAATCAGAGTATAAGAATAAAGAGCATAAGTAAGTAAGGTTAGATCTTCTCTTGGATTCTTGATGCTATTTATAGCGGCAGAGAGATTCCTTGTGTAGTTGCATCCATTAGCAAGTATTCTAAGGTCGCTTCTGATGGTGATGAAGAGTTGCAGTGAAGAGGAGCGAGCGTGTCTTTTCAATTGCGATAGTTGTGCTTTGAATATCAACACCCGAGTTCAAAATCAAACGTCTGGAAAATGTTTCAGACGTCTGACTCTTATATATTTTTTGTATATGATTGATTTTCAGACTTCTGAGTACATTAACCAGACGTTTGAATCTGTCTGATTTGCGAACCAGAGGAATCAATCAGACGTCTGGCTAGTGCACCCAAACATCTGAACTTATGCATGTTGCTTTTCTTGTGTTTGTGTCATTTCTCTTCTAATTCTATCGACTTGTAGCTTCTTGATACTTTCTTTGAGTCTTGTTCTTGTCTCTTTGGTGATGTTATTCTAACAATTACCCGTGAATAGAAATATATATGCATATTCGATTTCCATTGTATAGTTGTTATCATCGAAACCATAGAATTGATTTCCTAACAATCTCCCCCTTTTTGATGATGACAACTATTCAACGTACTTGTATATAAATTATAAATCTCTCCCTGAATATGTGCTTATTCTTAATATTTTATAATTACACTTGTATTTCTCCCCCTTGGGTATTATCAAAAAGAATGAAAGGTAATATAACCAACATCAAAGACAAAAGGAAAATTTCATTAATAAAAGTGAACGCATACATAGATTTAGCCAAATTTACAAAAGTTGATATCAAAAACCTAAAATCTATGATTTCCAAAATCTATGATTCTTTTGGAGAAGCTTTATCTTGATCATCTTCCTTTGTTCTTCTTTGCCAGAAGTGCTTGCCCTTGTAGGAGATGTCAAAGCTTGCTTTAGAGGTTCATCCTCAGAAAGTTTGGAATGTTTTGCGGGAGGAGAAGGTACCGAGGTTGGCCAATCTTCAGAAGGTGGTGTTGGACCACGAATCCGTTGTAGTACTTCTTTGAGAACCGATAAAACAGTTGAAAGAGATTCTTCAACTGTTGCTAGGCATGTAGCAAATGATGTTTCGAAGTTGTCAATTCGCTTGCCCAAAAGTTTTTGATTTTGAGATAGTATATGTTGGTTTCGAAGGGTGAGATCTCGAACACTTTCATTTGGATTTGTATCCGTTCGAGTCTCCATAATCTCATCTTGTCCCGGATAATCAAATGGTGCATGAGGAGGTGGAGTTGCTTGTCGATGTTGTTCCTCCTCTTGGGATGGTTCAATATGTGGTTGAGGAGGAGGCTCTACTCGTCTAGATTGACGATTGTTCGTCCAATCTTCAAAGGATACGAATTCTGGGGGAATTTCGGGTCGGTGCATAAGGAAGAAGAATTTGGTGGAAGCATATTTAGGTGAGATTTCTTCGAAGGTCGATAGGTAGGATGGAATGTTATGTGCACGAATAAGTCTCATAATATAAGTTGGGTAAATAATTGATGGCCGTGATCGAGTCCAAAAATGCTTGAGCTCGTCGAAGATGAATTTGGTCCAATTCACCCTTGTTCCACTAAATAGAGCATACAGGGCTTTGTGCTCTAATTCGGTTATTTGCTCATGGCTTCCCATACGTGGAACAATTGTATTGATTATCATTCGAGTTAGGAGTCGAGCTTTTGGACGTAGATATTTGGAGGCAAATTTTGGCATTTCATCCTCCCAAATTTGATGAGTAATACTGTTCCGTGGCTTGAAGCGCATATCGAGAATGTTGTATAAATCTTCCCCTGTGTCAGAGCATTCTAGGGTTCTACCTATAATGCCCGAAGTTAGTCTAATCATGTTGCCATACACGCTGGACCATAGCTAGTTATCTTCACCTTCAGTGTTCCACACTGAAGTGCTATCCAAATTTGCGTAGAATAGAAATATTGCTAATTGGTCGATTTGGATGTCATTAGGAGTGAATGAAATTAAGGTTTCTAACCCGGCATTCTCACATAGTTCATCCAAATCATACATTGGAAATTTAAGGTGATTATAGAATGGACCAATGTGGAGCTTCTTCTTTTGTATATCTTCATACCTTTTGATGGAATGTGGCACTCTATTCATCCACCTTTCAATCTGATCATCGGAGCACACTTGAGGATTTGAAGAAGACGTAGGTTGGTCTTATTTTCGTTTTGAAATCTTGGGATTCTTAGTTCGAGGAGGCAATATGATTTTATTTGCTTAAAGATGAAGTTTTTGAGAAAAAAAATCGTCTCTGGGGGACCTGAGGTTTTAAAAATTTTGAGATAAAAGAAAAAAAATAACGTTATTTGGGCTAATTTAAAGAGTCGATTGAATTTCATACGCCTGGATTGGAAATCAGACGTCTGGTTTGACCTAAATTGGGTACACTAGATGAATTCAGACGTCTGATATTTAGGTAAGACGTCTGGTTTGTTTTGAGATTAAATAATTTGATAGTCAGAAAGTTTTACCAGACGTATGACTTGAAAAACAGATTTCTGAAAAAGAATAATGTTGAAAGTATTTTGCGACAGTGAACTAAGTTAGACGTGTAGTCTTATTTCAGACGTCTGAATTTTTCTGAGTTTTATTTCGAGCATACAGAGCAAATTTTCAGACGTCTGGGGAGTATATCAGACGTCTGACATATGCACACTGCTTAAAAATGAGACGTATATCAGAGTATCAGACGTCCGAGGTCTATATCCAGACGTCTGGAATAGGCATGTCGTCTAAATATAGCCTAAAATTTGATGGTTTTGCTTATTTTTCGATTGTATAATTTATGAATAAAACATATTTTTATTTGTGTGAAATCAAATAAACATAGATACAAGGAATAACAAATATATTTTATTTAGAAGGTTATGGAGTTTGATGATCTCCGGACTTGTTATCCTTCCATGGTTTAAGTGGAGACCATATATTTCCACGTTCGTGAGTTTTCGGGGAGCCAGAAAATCGTCTTGGTGTAGGGTCCGAAGGAGTACGATACGAGGACGAGGGATCTAAAGAACTGCAAGGTTTTGGTAGTGGTTCATGCATATCTTTCTTCCGTGACGAACAAAACTTCATCGCTACTTTCTCCAAAAAGCTTAGCCGTCGCGTTGTAACTTTTTGTTCAAAATATAGTTCTCGTTGTTGGTCTATCTGGTGTTTCTGATAATGATGAATTTCATCAATTTTTTCCTTTGTGTTAGGAGAGGCAAACAGAGATCTTTTGGTCTTCTTGTTATTGGGAGTAAAACCCGTAAGATATGAGGACCATCTATATGTTGGTTCC
Organism: Allium cepa; assembly: GCA_030765085.1. Classification (NCBI taxonomy): domain Eukaryota; kingdom Viridiplantae; phylum Streptophyta; class Magnoliopsida; order Asparagales; family Amaryllidaceae; genus Allium; species Allium cepa. Next base: position 179,827,659 of record CM060930.1, read on the forward strand.
TGCTTTGGTGTAGGTGTAGGAAGCCGTTGTGACGTGTCAACCTAGCTATCCGTCGTAGGTGTTGAGATGGAGATGAATATATAAGAGTCCTCAGAAGACAAGGCTATATTTTGTTTCTTTAAGGAAGATATGAATTGTTTGTATATAGTTTTGTATAACTGTTTATATATAAGTTGAAAAAAATTATTTATAGACAAACTAACTATCTAAAAAATTAAAGGTTCAGAAATTATTAAGTATAATTTGTGGTAGTAAAATAAATGACTAACCATAGCCTATAATGAAGCATTAATTATTTTTAAGGAAGAAGATCATGAAGTGAGCAAATCCCTAAATTTCGTTGGAGTTTAATAAAAGTTTGTTCATTCAGTGGTTTTGTAAAGATGTCTGCTACTTGATTTTCGGTATTTACGTATTCTAATGAAATAGTTCCTTTTTCAACATTGTCTCTTAAAAAATGATGTCGTATATCCATATGCTTAGTTCGTGAATGATTAACAGGGTTTTTTGATAAATTTATAGCACTTGCGTTATCACAATATATTGGAGATTTGTTGATAATTTTGCCGAAATCCATAAGTGTTTGTTGCATGTATATGATTTGTGCACACGCTAGAGCTGCGGAGATATATTCGACTTCCCAAGTAGATAAAGAAACACAATTTTGCTTTTTGCTAAACCATGAAACTAATGATTGTCCGATAAAGTGACAAGTTCCACTGGTACTCTTACGATTGTTCTACATCCACCGAAATTCGCATCGCTATATGAAACTAGTTCAAACGATGATCCTTTAGGATAAAACAAACCATAATCTCTAGTACTAGATAGATAACGTAAAATACGCTTAATATCTCTTAGATGAGATTCTTTTGGTTTTGCTTGAAATCGAGCATAAAAACATACACTCATCATAATATCGGGTCGACTAGCCGTCAAATAAAGTAAAGAACCAATCATGCTACGATATAATTTTTCATCGAAATCTTTTCTGTTATCATCCTTTTCTAAGTGAACAGTGGTACTCATTGGTGTTGGTTTGCTCGATGTTTTATTCATTTCAAAGCGACGCAATAGATCATTACAATATTTTTCTTGATAAATAAAAATTCTATTTTCAAGTTTTTTTATTTGTAAACCTAAGAAGAAATTTAATTCTCCCATATGCGACATCTCAAATTCATTTTTCATAATATATGAAAATTGATTACATAGATTTTCATTGGTTGAACCAAAAATGATATCGTCAACATAAATTTGTACAGCTAAAATATCATTATTATCTATTTTAATAAATAATGTTGTATCTATTTTTCCTATTTGAAAACCAGATGTAATTAAATGATTTTTAAGTTGTTCGTACCATGCTCGTGAAGCTTGTTTTAATCCATATAATGCTTTGTGTAATTTAAAAACATGATATGGATATTTTTCGTGAATAAATAATGGAGGTTGTTCTATACATACATTTTCTTTAATGAAACCGTTTAAAAAAGCACTTTTGACATCCATTTGAAATAATTTAAAATTGTGATGAGTTGTAAAGGCGAGTAATGTACGAATGGCCTCTAATCTTGCTACTGGAGCAAAGGTTTCATCGTAATCGATACCTTCTTCTTGATTATAGCCTTGAGCAACTAAACGTGCTTTGTTTCTTACAATATTTCTATTCTCATCTGCTTTGTTTTTAAATACCCATTTTGTTCCTATAACCGATTGGTCTTCAGGTCTTGATACTAATTCCCAAACATTATTACGTTCAAATTGATTTAATTCTTCTTGCATAGCTATTATCCAAAAGTTATCATTTGAAGCTTCTTTATAATTTTTTGGTTCAAAATTTGACACAATTGCTATATGGCTTATTTGATTGAGTTGATTTCTAGTTACTCTAGAATTAAGATCTCCAATGATATTATCTTTTGGATGATTCTAAGAATTCTAGGAGATGATATCAAAGTGTTATTTTTCACATTTGTTTCATTAGTAATAAAATTTGTTGAATTTGTTAGTGGAATAATTTCTTCTTCATCATTAGTATGACGGTTAAAAAGATTTTCGTCGGACGAAACATGTAAACTTTCTTCAATTGTATTATTTCGTTTATTAAAAATTCTATATGCTTTGCTACGATCCGAATATCCAACAAAGATATCTTCATCGGCCTTTGGGTCAAATTTTCCTAAGTTATCTTTTGTATTTAATATAAAACATTTTGAACCAAAAGTCCTAAAATATGATACTTTAGGTTTTCTTCCAAAAAATATTCCAAAGCATGTTTGTTTAGTCATAGGACGTATAGTTACTCGATTCAATACATAACAAGCTGTAGCAATAGCTTCTGCCCAAAAGTGTTTTGGTAAACCACTACTATTTAATAATGTTCGTGCGCATTCTTGTAACATTCGATTTTTTTCTCTCTACAACACCATTTTATTGAGGTGGGCGAGGAAAAGAAAAATTATGAATTATTCCTTTTTTATTACAAAAATTAATAAATAGATCATTTTTGAATTCTCCTCCGTGATCACTTCGAATATTTTTAATTTTTAAGTCCATTTGTGTTTTAATTCTTTTAGCAAATATCGTAAACATACCAAAAGTATCGCTTTTATGTTTTAAAAACAAAGTCCATGTATATCTTGAAAAATCATCAACTATTACGAAAACATATTTGTTGTGATTTATAGATCGTATTTGTGTTGGTCCAAATAAGTCTATATGTAATAATTCTAATGGTTGCTTTGTAGAAATATTATTTTTAGATTTAAACGAGCTTTTCTTTAGTTTTCCAATTTGACAATCGTCACATAAATTTTCTACTTTGTAATTTATTCTAGGTAAACCTCTAACTAGTTCATATTTTGCCAATTTATTAATATTCTTAAAATTGATATGACAAAATCGTTTATGCCATAACCATGGATCATTATGTTTGGCGGTTAAACACAAATTCGAATTTTTTTATTTTCATGTTTAATACATAAATATTTTTGTTTCTAAAATCTTCAAAAATAAGTTGTTTGTTATTATCTAAAATATTACATCTATCTTTTTCAAAATTTATTCGAAAACCTTTATCGCATAATTGACTAATACTTAGTAGGTTGTGTTTTAGATTTTCTACTAATAAAACATTTTTAATAATAGAAGAGTTTGATATACCAGAGATGATGACTTCTCCAATGCCCACGACATATCCTTTTGAATTATCTCCAAAGGTTACCGTTCCACCATCGATGTATGTTATATTTGATAACATTTTTGAATTTTCGATCATATGCTTGGAGCATCCGCTATCTAGTACCCATTTCTCCTTATTTTTTATTTTCGGTACCTGCAAAATAAAAGATGTTTTAATTGGTACCCATATATTTTGTTAGGGTCCTAATTGTTAGACAAAGGTAGCCATACCCAAGATGGTTTTGTTACCTTTATAAATATAATTTTTATTATAAACTATATTTTCTAAGAAATTATTAATATGTTTTTGTCTAATTAAATTATTATTTGTCTTAGGAATCCAAATTTTCATATTTTCGATATTCATATTAGACGAAGGTAAACTTTTAGTTTTTTTATAACTAAATTTTTTAGCATCATTTCCTTTTTGTATAGAGGTATTTTTAAATCCTATTCCATTTCTATTGCCTGATGGTTTTGAAGTTTTGATAAGATTTTCCAAATCATGTTTTCCTTTATTAAATTTCGACACATTATTTGTAACTTTATCTAATTTTTCTTTTAATTCTAAAGTTTCAATTTTCAATATTTCAATATTGCTTTTCAAATTAACATTTTCTTTTAACAAATTATCCTTCACTATTTTAGTGTTTTTAAAAATCAATAACAATAGGCTCACTTTCTATTAAATTATTTTTAATTTTCTCTTGAGATAATTCTAGTTCTTCTTCTAAGATAATTTTTTCATCTTTTAACATTCCTACTTCAAGTTTTAATCTATTTATTTTGACTATATGTTCTTTGTTCATTTATTTAATTTGTCTAAATTTATCATCTAATTCCATGCTATATTCTAATAATTTGTCATAGCTAAGTTGCAGATATACCTCATCAGTTTGTGCCATAAAACACACATTAGCTTGTTCTCCGTCACTATCGCAATCACTTTCAGATGATGAAGAATCCATATCATCCCATGTTACTTTGAAAGCCTTCTTCTTTTGGAATTTTCAAACTTGTTCTTCTTTTTGTCGATATTGAATTTAGGGCAATCCTTCTTCATATGTCCGTATTGATCACATTCATAGCACTTGATTTGAGACAGGTTTGTTGTGTTGGATTTCCCTTCTTTTTGGAATTTGGTCATCTTTCTAAACTTCTTGAATCTATTATAATTCTTGGCAATGAAGACTATCTCTTCTTCATCTAAATCAGAGTCATCATTTTTTATTGCTAGGAATGCTATGTTCTTCTTCTCCGAATTTAGTTCTTTTCTTACCTGCAAATTAGCTTCAAAGGACATTAAATTTCCTATCAACTCTTCAACTTTGAGAGTAGAGAGATCATTAGCTTCTTCAATAGCTAATACATTCCTTTCCCAACCAGATGTTAAAGAGTTGAGTATTCGAGAAACTAAATCAAAATCAGTAAACTTAACTCCTAATGCCACAAGATCATGTTGGATAGTTTGAAATCTAGAATACATGTCAATAATAGTTTCATTTTGCTTCATTTTGAATGACGAAAATTGGTTTTGCAAAATTGAAATCTTAGTTTGTTTGACCTTTGTTGTACCTTCATGTGTAATTTGTAAAGTACGCCAAATGTCAAATGCAGTTGTGCATAACATGACACGTGAAAATTCATTTTTATCTAGTGAGCAAAATAAAACATTCATAGCTTTAGCATTGTTTGATGCTAAGGTCTTTTGTGCATCGGTCCATGTGTTCATAGCTATAGTAGGTGCTTCATATTTATCTTGAGTGGCTGACCAAATTTCTAGACTATTAGCTTCCATAAAAATTCTTATATTTGTTGACCAATATGCATAGTTAGAGCCATTAAAAAGTAGAGGTCGTGCTGTGGATTGTCCTTCTTGAAAAGTACTTTCCATATTACAGTGATTCAAAAAACGTGTTACTGTTCTTTTGATCAAACCTTGCTTTGATACCAATTAATAGTCTATAAGATGGATCGTGTACTATATATATATGCAAGTATAAGTGACTAACTATATGATGTATCTAAATTAAACTTAATAGATGATAATAGCAAAGTAAATGGAAATAATAACACCAGGATTTTATACTGGTTCGGACCTCCCGTCCTACGTCCAGTCCCGAAGCTCCTCTTCAGAAATCGACTATCAAACACCCACACTTCGCCCGAAGGAATTAGTTTGGTTACAAAAGCTTTTTCTTGTCAAGTGTGTGTTCTATAACACGAATATTGACTATTAAGTGCAAATGCTTCCAATCTATATATCTAGAGAATATTGATTGAAGAGTTCTAAATATATGGAAGACTGAAATACAGGTATTCGATTGCTAGAGATCAAGTATAAATCAGAGTATAAGAATAAAGAGCATAAGTAAGTAAGGTAAGATATTCTCTTGGATTCATGATGCTATTTATAGCGGTAGGGAGATTCCTTGTGTAGTTGCACACATTAGCAAGTGTTCTAAGGTCGCTTCTGATGGTGATGAAGAGTTGCAGCGAAGAGGAGCGTACGTGTCTTTTCAATTGTGACAGTTGTGCTTTGAACATTAACACCCGAGTTCATAATCAGACATCTGGAAAATGTTTCAGACGTCTGGCTCTTATATATTTTTTGTATATGGTTGATTTTCAGATGTGTGAGTACATAAACCAAATATCTGAATCTGTCTAATTTGCGAACCAGAGGAATCAATCAGACATCTAGCTAGTGCACCCAGACGTCTGAACTTGTGCAAGTTGATTTTCTTATGTTTGTGTCATTGCTCTTCTGATTCTACCGACTTATAGCTTCTTGATACTTTCTTTGAGTCTATTCTTGTCTCTTTGGTGATGCTATTCTAACAATTACATGTGAATAGAAATATATATGCATATTCAATTTCCATTGTATAGTTGTTATTTTTGAAACCATAGAATTGATTTCCTAATCAAACCATCAAACTATAATACAACAAATAAACCACTTTTAAAATCTCATGAAAATGAAGCCAAAACAAAAGCTATATTAAGTATGATCTATTTACTATTATAATTAATAATATAGATCATCAAATTTTGTTTTTACTTTCATTTCAAAATCAAAATTCAATTAGCATATGATGATGTAAATTGTGTTTATGTTGAATAAGAATAAATCATTTGCAAATGCAACATAAGCTATCAAACCAACTTATATAAACTTACATCAAAATCTACTCTCATGAAGCATAAATAAAAGAGATCATAAATCATAGAAATGTTGAAATTACATAAAGTTAGAGAGCTTCATTACCTCTAAATTGTAGGGGTTTATCTACTCATTTGTGTTATCAAATCAACACTTGTAAATTTCAACATTAAAAGCAAAAGAAATAAAAAATAAGCAGAGGAAGAAAATGAGATAACTACTAAAATACTTGCATAAAAAATAAAGCTACACTACTTGCATGAATGTAAATCTAATCTGCTAACAAAAAAAGAAAAGATCATAGAAGTAAAAATTAGCATAAAATTAAAAAGAAGCATGTAGAAAAGAAAAGAGAAAGAAGCTAGGAAGCCATTTTTATTTCATGCAACATTAACATTACAACTTATTTTCTTAATTTCCTAACTGATGTGAATGGGTAGAAGATCATTTACATGTACATAAGAGGGCTATTTATACATGCATAAAACTCTAATTCAATTTTTAAGGTTCTTTCCAAAATGACCTTTAGGAAGTGTGGCCACCAAGTAACCATTAAACACTAATTAATCCATCATTAAATGTGCATGAAGCTTTAACCTCCATTTAGTTGTCCATTAGCTTCTAATTGTAGATTTAGGTAAGTGGGTGGGGTCCTCCATGATCATGAGCATGAATTATTTCCTCTTAATTTCTTTGTATTCTCTTATGCATGCATATACCTTCATGAAACCCTCTTCCATATGCACCCAAATTTCTATAAAAACTATGAAAAATATCCAAGTAAAAAATCCCAAACTAACACATGCACAAAAATAAATATTTTGTCCTTGAATGAAGACGAATATATGATGATATGAAAATAATTGAATTTTGGTTTTAAATATGTTAAAATGCCCAAATATGACATTTATTTAAATAAAGATAGATAAAATATGGATGTAAACATATGCATATTTACGTACACATTAAAATACCCCCACACTTATCTCTTTATTCGTCATCGAATAAAGGAAAACTAAGATAAAACTATTTTCGTAGGGAGCACGATTGCATTGAGCATATAAAACAAGCCGTTTAACCTCTAGGTGCCCCCAGTAGGACGAGTGTTGTCTCGTGAGGGTTTTCAACGGACACTACCCACAAAATCCAAATGCAAAGTGAAATTTTTTACAAACTGCAAGATTTATTTACAAAGAGTTAAATGCAAGTTTTTAAAAATATCTACAATGAAGGATTTACTTTCAAATCGATACTAATAAGTTAAATATAAGTTACGGTCATTATCGAGAAATTTAAGTCCTTTTACTTGTTAAAATTTTCAACAAAAATTAAGTTGTGATAACAGATAGACTACAGCTTAGCTAGTTGTTTCGGTCGATAACACAATGTAATTATGAAATGGATCCTTAATTGATTATCAAAGTTTGTCAAAGTGGTATTTTCATTTCTTTTTCAATAATAAGTCAAATCAAATAAGTAAAACTTGTGCTTAGATTTCAATTTCTTACTCTCTCTTATTTGAAAATTTTATTGATGTTAACAATATTTACATATGCCTAACTCAGGTAAACTGAGGCCAGATATATTACCCGTGCACTGCCTTGCAGACTGATGTGAGGGGAATACAGAGCGTGGCGAGTGAACACACAAGTGTGAACACTTATCGACTATAGGCGTTACTAAAAAAAATTATATACATACACCTAACTCAGATAAAATGAGGCCAAATATATCGATCGTGCACTGCCTTTCGGGCTTACGTGAGAAGGGTACAGAGCGTGACGAGTGAACATACGAGTGTGAACACATGACTCTAGGTGTTAAAAATATATACATATATACAAATGTTTTTTTACTTATATATTTTTTTTTGTTGTTTTTTTTCTATTTTTCTTAGAAAGAGAGAGTTTTACAAAATCATCTTAGCACCATTTAACTTAGAAGATAAAAATTTTATATCCACTACTTCAAATTTACAGCTTTTTTAAACAAAGATTTTCAGTTAGCACATACTTCATAATTAACACATATGAACCTCCATATATACTAGTTAAACCGTTGTTATTTGTAATGAACTTCATTTTTATTTTTGTTAAGACAAACAAATTTTCAAAAATTTCAATTTATTAACCAAAACTTATGCTAATACCATAGTGTTTCTTGAAAAATAAATCAAAAAGCTAAAAAGAAAATGTTTTTGAGATCTAGAAATTTTGACTTTTTTTAAGCTAAAAGAAAATGAAATTTGAAAAATGCCATGAAACTTAAAAAATTGAAAATGAGACTTCCCCACACTTAATTTTGACTGTGTCCCCATAGTCAATGAACGATACAATGTGTGTAATGGGCTGAAAGAGAGAGCTTCAATGCGGGTTCTTAGTATTTGGCAAGTGAAATTTATTCTCTATGATATATAGTCACTAAGTATGCTAGAAATCATGTAAACATTCAATGTTAGTTGAGCCTAGTTAGTGAACTTAAATTGAGATTTTGTAGATGAGAATCTTATTTTAATGAATGTTTAAAAGAGTTAATTATAAAATGAATGCATTAAATAGATCAAAGGTGACTATATATATATATGTTTGTTTGAATTGTTGGATTAAAATTTTCTTTCGAGTTGATAGAATGACTAAGGGATGATTTATGACATTGGTAAATGACATTGTGGAAAGAAAGTAGATTTGAGATGAGAATCAAGTAATTAAACTTGATTGGTGGTAGAATTACTTCATTATCTCGAAGTCATTTATCGAGTGTACTCATTTTAATATCGAATGATTTATAACAAAAGCATGGGTCTATTTCAAACATTGTTAATGCGAAGTGTCTTAGTGGCACGAAGCCGAAGGTCGAAGATGAGAGAAATAAATGTGAACAATAAAAATGGGAAGAATTTCACTTAGGGAAATTCTCACATTCAGGTTTAAGTTCGGCTAGATAAGGTGTCCTGGCAACTGAAATGCAAATTTAGTTGTATGAATTCAGAGATTTAATCCAACATTTTGCATGTGCTATTTTGAGGTTTTATACATCTAGATCTGGAGATCAAATGTTGGAAATCAAGGTCAAGTGTCTGAATCCCGAACTCAGAAGTCGGAAGTTAGAAATATTATAAGATGGAGATATTGATTTGGGTTTTGAGATTTGGTATTTTGGGAGTTTAGGTTCATTATAGGGACCGGCCTGATGCTCATAAGTTCTGGACTGATTACAGAGAAAGATGATGAGTTAAGGGACGGTACGCATTAGGTAATAATCCGGAATTTCGGACACCTCATATTTAAATATCTGAACTATTTAAATATTTGAACCTTGGATTAAATTTTAATAAAATGATTAAATAAGCTTGTTAAGCCCTTTTAAATCATAACTAATGATGGTAAACTTGTCCTAGAAAAATGTTTGTAAAAATATTTCTTATAAGAGAAATCAATAATGTGATCGAAAATCGGCTTAACGGTAAACTGCTTTCTGACTGATATATGTTGTTCAAACTCCTTTGCACTTGGCTAATGATCAAATGAACATATTAGCAGCTAATAACACACACATATCTTTAGTAAGCTTGGAATGTTCTAGAAGCTTCCTTTAGGATAAGAGATATTAACATGGTGAGGGTATAAGGGTAGTATGCATAAAGGAGAAATGACATAAAGGAGAAGTGATGGAAGGTGAAGCTTCCATGGCATGGTGGAGGGGGTTGAGTGCTAGGATAAAGAGGACCATCTTGAGCCTATAAAAGGAAGGGCACACACTTTGGAATAAATCATAAATCACAAATGGAAACTAAGCTCTTTTAATAGCTTCTTCATCTCCTTCTTCACTAAAAGTTCTCAAATGAAATAGTTGCAAATCAACTCCAAATCACTTCAAACTTTTCCATAAAGCTTATTATAATATTAGAAAACCTTCTACGATGTTAAAAGTTGAAGATGTGCAGCATATCACTCCATGGAAGGAGAGGCCGTGAGCTATTTGTGGGTGGTGGAGGCAAATGAGCAAGTGTGAAGCGAGGAGGAGGAGAGAGGAGGTGGTTGCATGGATGGGGTTTGGCCTGGGTTCTTGGATCTTGGTTGTTTGTGAGATTAATGGTGAGTTAAAGCCTCACTTTGAATGAAAATATAAAACATACATATGTTGTGTTGATTGTGTTTATGTTGATTGAATTGTTGTTAACTTATGTTAAAACATTGGTTTGGATTCATACTTTAAAAGTAAGTGACATATGTTATCCTTGTATATGGAACCGGAATGGATTTTAATGAACTTGTATGACTTGTGAAAAAACCATGAACAAAGAACATAGGTTTTAGATAGCCATTGGTTTAGGTCAGACTCGGATTCGAAAGTGCACTTTAGAGATAGTCGCTATAGATGTAGTCGTGAATTGCCTTATTTTTGGCTATTGCCAAGGAACTTTACAGAGAGCCATATTCATAGTTTTTTATATGTATGTTTGTTGTTGTCAAGAGCTTGAATTGTAAAAAGTTAAGTAACATCTCAAAAAGTGGCCAAAACTGCCCCTTTTGGACTCGATTTTTGGACTTAAAGGTTTAAAAAGATATTTCAATTTAAGTATTTTGTTTCATTCTTTTTAAAAATGTTTACTAACTCGTATTAGAGTATTTCAAAAGTGGTTTGAGATATTTATGAATTATTAAGAATTAGTTGTGAATTTTTTTAAAGAAGAGATATGTTTTCAAAAACACATCGTATTCAAATCTTTAAGGAAAATTGAAAAGTTGTCATTTTTCAAGTAATATTTTGGATAAATATTTTAAATCTATTACAAGTATTTTAAATAAAATGTTTATAAAGGGGTTTGAATAACTTGATGGCTTATTTGAAAAGTAATTAACTATGCTTTAATTAAAAGTCGACGAAGTAAGGCTTATCTATTTGTGAGAGTTAAGATTGATGTTGAGTAGGGATTGGAACAATAAAGCTCTAACCTACCGAGCTTCCCTCTTGATCGAGAAATAGTAAGTCGGAAATTCCAAAAATGTGTTAATCGTGTTGATTTCTTATTGTTTATGGAAAGCATTAATATTGTACTTAACACTTAAATCGACAAGGTAGAATTATCTATTTGTAAGATTCAAGAATGAAGTGTCTAGGCAAGGCTTTGATGCACCCGGTGCTCTAATTTACCTAGCTTCACTCTTGAACGAGAAATAGTTAAGTTAGAATATCGAAAATGAATTAAACGTACAAATCATGATTTGTATAAGCAATTGCTTTAAAGAGCTAATCGATTAGTTGATTATCAAACTTAACCAAATATGACTTAAGAAGTTATCGAAAGGCTTCGTGATTTCATTTCAATGAGAAACCCTATGGAGGAGTATTGGTATGAAATGTCTCTAGCTTTCGCTTACTTCTAAGGAGACTGGAATTGAGTTAACCGAGAATTCATTGAATTAGTTTTGAAGAGACCGGGATCGCTAAGTGTTATACTTATTGAATACTACTTCAACACTTGTATACGAGTTCTATGTTTTCGAAGAGGTTATGAAGTGACATGTTATAGAGTTGAACTGTCAATCCTAAGGTTAAGTCCAAGAAAGAAGTCAACGCTAACATTTCGAATGATGCTATCATTGGGACTGTCTATCTTGAGGAGTATTCCTAAAGAGAAGACAACGTTAGCATTCGTTGGAGGAACCTATGTGGAGATTCGAGATCTGTTAGAGTTGCTCGAATCCATGTAGTGGTTTGTGATCTATTCAAGATATGAGAATATATTTAGGGATTGGTATTCATTCGAGTGATGAAAACTCGAGTGAGAGATGCTGAACGTAGCCTCAATGTCAAAAATGACTAAAACAAGAGATAAGATGCATAGACAAATGGAACGTAACATTTTAGCAATCCCAAGGGTGAAGGCGACTCCATCTATTATTACTTACAGACATGCATGTAGGAGCGATGCATTCAAAACAATGATTGTCAGGGGCATGGTCCGGTTATGCATTTCCTATAGTACATTCCCTAGAGATGTACGTTGCTCAGAAGGATATCTCTAATCCTTGTGTAAAAGTTCGAATTTGGCTAGATCCGAGGAGATCTCCACGAAAAATCCACTATGCAAACATGCCTTAGCAGTATTAAATTTATACATATTATTAATGTGGCATTCACACAAAAACTATTTGATATGATTTATGTGCTACACTCTAGACATCAATTATCATATCACTATATGCTAAACCTAATGAATGGTTGGCTCCATTTGAGGGGAAAACCTTTACGGTAATTCATACGGTCTCAAAACTTGTTTTTATATGTCACTCTTATGTCTTGAATTTCTCACACTGGTTTTCTAGACCGATCCGGATATTATTTTCCTATAATGTTCGGGTCATCCATGTTTATGTTTCTTGATTTAGCTTTGGAATTTTTGGAGCTTATGGAGAAGAGATGGATGGCTACCTTCCATAGTATTCAAATTTCTGCTGCATTAATATTGTATCATCGGCATCTGTGAGGATGGGTTATTATAACTATTCAGCTGATTACTGCAACTCTGGAAACTTTGTATCGTAGAATGACAGTTTTTACTGTCCTTGATATTATATATGATCGTTTCATTGAGAGATTCTAATATTTTGTTCCTTATTCCTTGTTGTATTTCCTTTTCTTTTATTTTCACCCTAACAACTCAGCTTTCTGGCACTTAAGTCTTCGACACACTAATACTGTGAATGTATTAATGTCGGCATTTGATGGTCGAAAAGGAGAGTCGTAACACATTGTCTCGAGAAATGTGAAGTTGATTTTGGATGAAATACAGACTACGACATGGTGCGAGACGTGTTTTAATTCATATAATAGTTTAATAAAGTCTCTATGGCTTTGACACGAGACAACTTGGATATTGCGATATACGATTCCATATGAAAATGCATATATAGAATAAGTCTGTTTTCTTAGCTATGACTTTAGGATTTGATATTTTTAAACCATTTTTAAATCAAGGCGAGGTTCTTTCCTTCGAATGTATTAGGAGGCATAGATTCAGTGATATAAGATGTTTATCTCAGTAACAAAGGTAATAGACCTCAAGCTACTTTGTAAAAAAAGGGTAATGAACCTTGAGTTACTTGTCCTTAGTCCTCTTGTTACACAAATGATTATGGTTTATCATGTGTATATCAATTCGTTTCAATATGACTACAAGTGGTGGCTGATGTAGTAAAGTGTTGTAGTATTGGTCTTACATTAGCGATCATGCTTAGTAGGCCTTGGGCTTACCGATAGACCCAAAGCCCACTAGCCTAGTGTATGACAGTTGAGTCATACTGGTGCTGTATTGATTAGCATATGATAGATGTTTCATGTATAATATGGCACTATAGTAGAATTATGCTAACTTGTTGGATGAATTTGAAGACACAAGTTGAGGTATGGTTTTATTACCTCATATATTACCATGTGGTGTTGTACATGATATAGTATCATATTGGTAATCATTCAAATTACTGACATTTTCTTTTTCACCAAACTTTATGTCCAGCTCTCTCTCTCTCTGCTGTCTCTTTTGTTAGATATTTTAAGTAGGTAGACATAAAGATGGGGATTCTGCTAGCTGGAGGTAGTTATAGAGCCATAGCCATTTGCCACTATGGTTTTATCTATCTAGTATTTTTGGGATATTGTCATGTTTACCTATATATATTCATTTTGAGATATGTTCTATGTGAAATTTGATGTACCATTTGCATGTTGCATTATGATTTAAACATCATGTCTCTTGATATGATGCACTTAGTCTTTTACATACTTATTTTCATATTATATTTTATTGCTTTAACTATGAGATTTAGTATGATTGTAGATATGATAGATGTGCTCTTTGTTGTTACATTAAATTCTACCCATAAAGGAAAATTATCTGTGATACTTACGAAATATCGTTTCTTGTACGCATGGATTACAGGTATTACGCATGGCAAATTGTTATAGGAATAGGCTAGAACTGGGCATCGACATCCAAAATAGGTCAACAGGTTGCTAGCCGTCTGACCAGTTATAGAAAACTTATTGAAAGTTTAATGGTTTGATTTTGTTTAGTTTTGTCATGTTCCATGCATTTTCATATATTTTCTTTGCTTTGAAAATACTAAATGTTCCCAAAAATAATATAGTATACTATAAAGGTTGCATACAAATTTCAATTGGTTATGAGATTGTATATCGACTAGTCTGCATGCTTGTTCTTTCTATCTTTCTGGTTCATCTTCTATTATTTTGATGATAGGAACCACACAATAATGCTACTAATGTTTTTATTAAGTTATTAATGTGTATAGCAGCAAATATGGAGTAGTTATTCTATAAATACAAGTGAAGTAATATGAAGATAGTTGATAAAAGTAAATATCAAGATACTTACATACATGTGACTTACATACATACATACATACATATAAGTGTGTCATATATATATATATATATATATATATATATATATATATATATATAGAATCAGATTACAAATCTAATGGAGTGATGACAACTAATTTAAAATTATATTATGGAGTTAATAAAACAACATCAACTCAGAGCAATAATCGAAGAAGAACTAGAAAGCTAAAAAGATCAAGTATGTGTTTTATGTTCATATATCATGCCTTAGAGTTCTTACATGTTAAAATTACTTAAACAATCTTGGATCCACTTGAAATTTCTATAAAATATCCTCAATATGCACCAAACATTACAAAACTAGGTAAATAGCCCAAAATTAGTTAATTAATTTTCTATAACTGGCCAATCAGTTAGCAACTGGTTATGTGGTTATAAGCAACCGATCGACCATTCTAGACGTCGATGCCTGCTTCTAAGTCATTCTTGTGTGACCTTTTGAGTTGTTTCCCTTTCATTTTGATCTCCATTCGCATCTTTTTGCTTCATACTCGATTACTTTTCATTCGAGAGTTTTCGTGATGAGTTTTAACCTCTAAACGTATCCCTACATTAGCTATATAATCTCCATTCTTCTTCGTAGCAAAGCACTTGAATTTCTTACTTTTAATCTACTTTTTACTGTATATGTTCTTTCTAATTCTAAAATCAATCAATGCAGTCAACTACAATCCACTTCTAAATCAATTTACATTGGCCCTAAACCATTACTCGTTCAATTCTAGAGATAGTTGATGGTTGTAGGACATTGTAAAGGCATCAATGAAAAATTCAATTGTAACGTTTTCGATTTTTCGTTGCCGAAAAACCGAAATGTTATGGGTTTTAAAAAGAATTTAAGAAAAGAGAAGAGAAAAAGATAGAAGATGGATAGGAAAGAAAATAGAAAATAGAACAGATGTAACGTCCCGAAAATTTTCGACTTTCGAAAATTCAACATCGATACTCACTTTATCGACTGCCGAGAAATCGAAGGCCAAAAACCAGAAATGTTATGGTTTTTAAGAAAAGAAAAAGTAGAAAAGAAAAAAAAGAAAAGAAGATAATAGAGGGAAGAGAAAACAGAAAATAGAAATTTTTAAAATAGAAGAAAAAGAGAATAGAGAACATAGGGAAAAGAAAGTAGAAAATAAATAGAACATAGAACGGACAGAAAACAACAGAACAACAACAGAATCTCACAATTCGCAGCGGAACAACATATAATAATAAATGAATAATCTTTAAACAAAGAACTATATCAGTTATTACATTTTATACTTTACATCATATCATCAGAGTATACAACATCAAACAAACAGCGGAAAAAGAAATACTATATAACTAGTAATACGTCATGCCATCCAGCTTGCCTCCAGCAACTCCAGAATATCAAGAATATCCTGATAAACCTAACTCTTGACTGCCCGTGTGAAAATTGGTGGGCACCCAGAGTTTAGGAAGGAAAACAATAAACTCCGAGTCAGTCATGTGACTGGTGTGAGAACTCAAAACAGTTTATTTATCTTTAAAATCAAAATAGAGGAATATTTTTAAAGTCAATTCGCAATGCTTTTAAAAATGAGACTACCATAAGACCTCCCGCCACACACACAATGCAAACGCAGACTTGGAGGAGATTTCTCCTTATGATAGTCAAACATGCTTGATACGCATTAAAAGAAACTTTTGATATTATTATTAGTGCATAGTGTAGGAAAAAATCATTTCGAAAGTAGAATATAAATCTTAGCCAGCATAGGTACCATTATATTATGCCTACTAATAGCTACCATATTAGATGGCAGGTTCTACAACTAAAACCGTACAAATCTCGTATTGTTTCTTTGGATTTCCAACGAATGATCAGGCCAAGGAACTTCCCATTGCCACATGAGAATGCCTCTGGATGGACATCCCCGAGAACCAAACCGGATCTCTACCAACACAAGGCCGGGTTACCCCTAACTGAGTAACAACTGACCGAATATGCCATCCCCCGGTCCTTTGGGACCTTTCAACCGAGCGCTCGCAATCAATTCACACAATCATAAAGTGTTTTCAACATGAGTAAGCATCTGGGCTCCATACCATGACACCACCCTTTTCCAGAAGGAAATGCACACATCCTAAAGGGCGCTACCCCTCATAACCTTGCTGCTTCTTTCCTGTTTTGACCATTCACGGGGTGTGAGGCTCGACGAAGTCACGTCCACAAAAACATACTTTATACAAAAGCCATGCTTTGGGTCAACAAATGATCATAGAAATGATCACCAGGATAGACGATCAAATAAACGATCCTATCACAAATAATCAACACAATGATCATTTACAGCAACACTCAGCATGTCACATTACCAAATTGGGAATATATCACTGATAACCTTCAACTATATAACCTCTGAGCTCGTACGTCTCAGAGAAGGGTGTTAAGCTAAAAGAATAAATTCTCCGCCACCAACAGAAATATATTTGAAAGAAATCGGCTTTATATCTCAACTTGTAATGTCAAGCATACTATCCATACAAGTCTGTTCCGGGCTCGAACAAAACCGAAGGCACTTACAAAGAAGTCCTTGCAATCCGGATATTCACAATCCTGATCGGATTTCCCATCACTTAGGGAGTCTCTATACCGTTGCAACTCAGTGCAGAGACAATCGATAGGTCATCCTATCGCTTTCGCAAATACCGGGTCTTCAACACCGATCTTCAATGCAATTCACAACGACGTATCACATATTCGGAATGGGTTATACGACCCCATGGTCCTTTCCCGGTTAACCTGAATAGTGAGCGCTTATTCAAAAATAAGTGTGGTATTCAAATTCAAACAAATCACATCAAATACCCATTCAAAGGGAAATTATTGATAGTCGGTTATTGAACTATCAATGGATATGCACACATCACCAGATTTCAAATAATTTTCCAAATTATTTATTTCACAAGATATCTTTACAAGATATATAATTTCACACTTCAAAAATAAATCAATATTTATTTTTAAACAAGTTCCCCTTTTCATTCATAAATTCCATAATGAATTTATATTTCACAATATCCATGCATATACGATTTCAATTATTCATTTCAATTTATCTTCAAAAGGATAAATTCTCAAAGTATTCACTTTATATTGGAAGACATTTCCATACTTATTTAATAAGTAATTCACAAATTTTATTTATTTTCAACACTTAGAAAATATTCAATATACTTAAATCGAGATTAAGTATATATTTCATTCTTTAAGGAAATCATTCTCTTAAACATATTTATTTGGGCCAAAACGAATGTTGCGTAAAACATCGTTACGACAACCCAAAATCACTAGTATAGGGATTCGAAATTAAAATAGATATATAAATCCCAATACTATACAAAACATTTCCTTTCGGAAATCATTTACTATAACAACAGTGTTATAGTCCATCATTTCCTTCTATTTCTCGAAAACGTCTATTTCAACAATAGATGTTGAAATCTATGGTTTCGAATCTCAACACCTTTTTAAAACATCGTTAGATCGTTTTAATTTCTATTTAAAACATCAAATATAAACATTATCTTTAACATATTATTCACTGTTCAAAAACATGAATATACTACGTTAACACATTTCATCCTTTTATACATTTTATTTAAAAGGATTATTCACAGTTCAAAAACGTGAATATAACTCCATTATAGGTTTCCACAATTTTCTTATCAAAATAAGTCGTTTGAGAATTTATAAAACAACGTTTATAAATTCCATTTCTATTTATTTTATAACCACTTCCTTTATAAATTCCTTTATTAACCTATCTCAATTCATAACTCAATTATAAAACAAAAGTTCATATTATAAGTCAAATACTTATAATTTATTTGTTTACAAAAATCGTTCCTTTGAACTTCATAATTATAAATCTTATAACTTATAAGATTCAATTATTTATCAAAAACCATTATTTTAATAACTTTGCAAATTTTATAAACCTACTGCTTATAAAATTCCATTTATAACTTCACCGTTTATAATTCTATAAATTTCATTCATTTCCGAATTTCATTCATAGTTCATTCTAACACTTATAAAAACTCGTTTTATAATTCAAAATATTCTAATTTATAAATATCCATTTTATAAATCTTTTATACAAATCAATTTGTATTATTATTCTAAAACGTCTTTAAACTTCTTTATAATTTCTTCGTTTTGATTTATAAAATAATCAAATTTTATAAACCCTATATTTCAACTTTTTATAATAAATTCAAAAATCCCGATTTTACTATTTTATAAAATCATTAGCATCATATTTTCAAAAAAATCAACTTTTAACTATATTTCTCAAAATCATAAATTTTTATAACTTTAAAAATCATAACGTTCATTTATTTAAAATGGATCAATTCCAAAAATATTTTATAAACGTATACTTTCAAAAATCACTTTAAAATCATTTTAAAATTCCAAAATTTGGTCCAATGATGCTACACACCAAATAGTCAATCACGACAACAACGACATCATATATCGATATGATAATCCATCAAGTATCAAAATATCTGAAATCAAATAAATACTGTTGAGGAATCCAGTTGGATCCCTCCAACCTGTTTTCCTGCATCCAAAAACATTAGCACAATACCAATTCTGCTCCAGTACGGAATTATCGCGGTATATGGGATTTAAAATATTATCCGCTTAATAGACGGCGCAATAGGGTCTCATCCGCTAAACAAAAAATGCGGGAAATCAATAACTCCAATATATACATATGCCAATATATATATATTGATATTATATATAATACCAATTTCACTGTTTATGAAATATTCGCGGTATATGTTTTTATTAAATAACATCCGCTTAATAACGGCGCATAATGTCTATTTTAACAATCAATAGATAACAATCATCATTCAAACATGCATTCAAATATTTTAAATCTAACTATTTAAAATAAAATCGAAACTGATTCGATTGAGTGAGAAGTTCTCACCTTGATTTTAAATTCCGTTTTAGCGATTTATTTCGAATAAAATTAAACGGACGTTTAATTTTACCCAAAATTCTCACTAACTCCAAACGACTCCAATCCAATTCCATCGCGTAGTGCTCGTCCATACGATTCCAACGCAACTGGTTTCGCGCGTTTTTGACCTCGTATGAAAAAGATATGATTTTTCAAAGTTTACTCGAATTATACTCACTAAATTTACAACATAAATTAAATTTCTAAACCTAAACTAAATCCAGGCCGTTGATTCCCTTCAGATCCGTGCGTCTCCCCCTTCCCCTTTTCCTTCTTCGTTCACGCAAATATCACATAGCCGAACCCATTGCAAGATATTAGGGTTTGATATCTCACCACCTAAACGTTGCCGAAACCCCATCATCTCACCTCCATTCGAACGACCATTGCATCCCCTACGACCGCCCAGAGCAAAGTGGAGCTCGGTCATCTCCTCCTCCTTGAAATGCGTGCGTGATGGCAGGCCTTTGAGCCCAAATTCCCATCGATCTACAGCTCCGTTTCCAATCACAACCGTTGGATTCGTAGTTCGTGTTGTGCTTTACAAGTTTCATGTTGGAAGGTTGTTGAATTAATGCTTGGATTTGAAGATATTGGAAGAAAATCGAAATGAATTCCTGGCCTTCGGTTGCAACTGGCGGCTGGACATTAGGAATTAGGGTTTTAGTTGTTTTTTTTTTAAGTGGGGGGCTATTTATAGAGAAAAATCGAACACTATTCATCCCGGAAATTCCGAACTCCGATTTACGCGCCGTAACCAGCATTTCTAGGGTTTACCCCACGTTCCGGACACAATGGAACAGGTTTCGAAAGCTAATTCGGACATCTGTGTGAGTTATGGCCATAAACGTTCAATTTGAATTAAACCGATTTAAACGATTTTCTAGGCGTTTTAATTTGTACCGGACAAATGGTAAATCCTATTGACACGAAATTTGAAACCTTACAATAATATCACATTACGGATCCGATGAAACTAGTTTCGTTGAAATCCGTGACTTTTTGAAAAATGGCTATTTTAACTCGCCAAATTAATATTAAAAATAAATCGATGCGTTTCGAGCTGCCACGATCAAACGATAACTCCGATTGACATGAAAATTGAAATCCAGTAATAACTAACTATTACGGATCCAATGGAACTAGTTTCGTTCAATTCTGAGACTGTTCAAAAATTGACTATTTTCACTAGTCGATTTTAATATTAAAATATTCAATTTTCACAAATTAACTCTTAATTCAATTTTAAAAGTTCTAAAATATCGTTCTAACTTCAATATGATAAAATAAAATTTTACAAATCATTTTCAATCATATTTAACCCAATTTTCAATTATTTCCATAATTTAGCTTATTAAATTATCGATTTAATTATCCAATTAAATCCAATAATTCAAATAAAAATTTATTCGACTTATAAATTCACTTATAAATATTTAAAATTAATTAAATATTCAAATTTTAATTACTAAAAATTCCGGGTCGTTACAATCTTCCCCCTTAAAAGAATTTCGTCCTCGAAATTAACAAGTAAGAAAAGTTACAGAATCTATTAACTTTCCAAAATTCATAGTTAAATATCTTATAATACTTTACTAAGTTTTCAAATCATACTTAATTATCTTTTCAAAAACAACTACTATTGTTTAACTTTCAATTCCAAAATCAAAGTTAAAGTTTTCAAAATTTTCCAATTTTTCTCAAATTTTTTCCAACGCCTTAAATTTTCGGAAAAATTCGCCATAGTCTCCTTTGCGCGGCTCGATCCGAAAAAAAATGACAGTATATATATCACAAATATACATCTCATCAAGTAATGAGGCATCCCGAAGGGAAAAAATGTAAAAGTACGGTATGTAATCCGAGATATGTACCTTATATTTTTATTAGCGAGCATATACGGCTAATATAGCGCGAAAGCGAGCTCCAAATGCGAAGCAAACGCGATCCGCACCTACTAAACACTCAACAAACAACATGAGAATCATGTATATAGATAATAGTATCAATATACAACATATAGCAACATAATAACTATACATGTCAACATAGCAAATGCAACAAAACAACAAATGCAAACATCAACCAACTATAATCCATAACCAAATCAATATTCATTTATATTCTCATTAATATTTAATGAATTGGTTTTTAATATAATCACATTTGATTCATTAACAGTGGATGTTCTTACTAACATTCATTTTCAATTAGTTTATATTCACTAATTCATATTCAAGTTGGTTCACTTCCAAATCAAATTCAATTCCATTTAAGATTCACTTAACTTCCAATTGAATTTCAATTACTTTAGCTTTCTATTTCATTAATGCTTAATGAATTATATACAATCAACTAACAATCATATAACAATCAATGTATATTAATTACAACCAAATTCCTTTGCTTATCAATTGGTTTAATTAATTGATTTTTATTCAACTATTCAACTTTCAATAACATTATATTTTAATGAATTAACACTTACATTCATTATTTTATATCGACTTAATTTATATTCAATTGATTAACATTTTATCCATTAATTCAATTCAATTACAAAAGTTGAATTTCTTTTACATAACTTAAGTTCACATTTATCCTTAACTTTATTATTTTACTTTGATACTAATATCAACTTCATTCAACATAATTTAAGTTATATTTCCATTTCTAAAGTAAATTTCCATTTAACTTTAAATTCACTTTTACTTACAACTCATATTCATAAATATATTCATATAGTTTCACTTCTTATATATATAAGTTTATTTCATAATTGTAAATCACATTAATTATAATTCCATTCTTATAATTCTTTTGCTTATACAATTATTCTTCAATTTAGATTATTCAAACATCTAAACAATCAACAATCTACTTTAATAATTCTGAAAAATTATTCCTTTATATATAAAATATAATCAAGGCAAAAAATTATTTCATTTACCCAATTTTAAAATCAATATTGTGTCGAATTGTTCTATTCAAGTGTTTAGAAACCCCTTCGGCATAGTCATGCGGACCACGCTGACGAAAGTTCATATGCCACTCAATAAACCAATCATCATAATATAAAACAATTTTATATATTCACTAACAAATACGCTCTCATAGCTATTATTACTCTCAACTCATTCTAGAGTACTACTGACTCTATCTCTAATGAGTAATACCCAACAGAACCATGGTTGTCGCTTAACCATAAGCTCAGATACCAGATGTAACGTTTTCGATTTTTCGTTGCCGAAAAACCGAAATGTTATGGGTTTTAAAAAGAATTTAAGAAAAGAGAAGAGAAAAAGATAGAAGATGGAGAGGAAAGAAAATAGAAAATAGAACAGATGTAACGTCCCGAAAATTTTCGACTTTCGAAAATTCAACATCGATACTCACTTTATCGACTGCCGAGAAATCGAAGGCCAAAAACCCGAAATGTTATGGTTTTTAAGAAAAGAAAAAGTAGAAAAGAAAAAAAAGAAAAGAAGATAATAGAGGGAAGAGAAAACAGAAAATAGAAAATTTTAAAATAGAAGAAAAAGAGAATAGAGAACATAGGGAAAAGAAAGTAGAAAATAAATAGAACATAGAACGGACAGAAAACAACAGAACAACAACAGAATCTCACAATTCGCAGCGGAACAACATATAATAATAAATGAATAATCTTTAAACAAAGAACTATATCAGTTATTACATTTTATACTTTACATCATATCATCAGAGTATACAACATCAAACAAACAGCGGAAAAAGAAATACTATATAACTAGTAATACGTCATGCCATCCAGCTTGCCTCCAGCAACTCCAGAATATCCAGAATATCCTGATAAACCTAACTCTTGACTGCCCGTGTGAAAATTGGTGGGCACCCAGAGTTTAGGAAGGAAAACAATAAACTCCGAGTCAGTCATGTGACTGGTGTGAGAACTCAAAACAGTTTATTTATCTTTAAAATCAAAATAGAGGAATATTTTTAAAGTCAATTCGCAATGCTTTTAAAAATGAGACTACCATAAGACCTCCCGCCACACACACAATGCAAACGCAGACTTGGAGGAGATTTCTCCTTATGATAGTCAAACATGCTTGATACGCATTAAAAGAAACTTTTGATATTATTATTAGTGCATAGTGTAGGAAAAAATCATTTTGAAAGTAGAATATAAATCTTAGCCAGCATAGGTACCATTATATTATGCCTACTAATAGCTACCATATTAGATGGCAGGTTCTACAACTAAAACCGTACAAGTCTCGTATTGTTTCTTTGGATTTCCAACGAATGATCAGGCCAAGGAACTTCCCATTGCCACATGAGAATGCCTCTGGATGGACATCCCCGAGAACCAAACCGGATCTCTACCAACACAAGGCCGGGTTACCCCTAACTGAGTAACAACTGACCGAATATGCCATCCCCCGGTCCTTTGGGACCTTTCAACCGAGCGCTCGCAATCAATTCACACAATCATAAAGTGTTTTCAACATGTGTAAGCATCTGGGCTCCATACCATGACACCACCCTTTTCCAGAAGGAAATGCACACATCCTAAAGGGCGCTACCCCTCATAACCTTGCTGCTTCTTTCCTGTTTTGACCATTCACGGGGTGTGAGGCTCGACGAAGTCACGTCCACAAAAACATACTTTATACAAAAGCCATGCTTTGGGTCAACAAATGATCATAGAAATGATCACCAGGATAGACGATCAAATAAACGATCCTATCACAAATAATCAACACAATGATCATTTACAGCAACACTCAGCATGTCACATTACCAAATTGGGAATATATCGCTGATAACCTTCAACTATATAACCTCTGAGCTCGTACGTCTCAGAGAAGGGTGTTAAGCTAAAAGAATAAATTCTCCGCCACCAACAGAAATATATTTGAAAGAAATCGGCTTTATATCTCAACTTGTAATGTCAAGCATACTATCCATACAAGTCTGTTCCGGGCTCGAACAAAACCGAAGGCACTTACAAAGAAGTCCTTGCAATCCGGATATTCACAATCCTGATCGGATTTCCCATCACTTAGGGAGTCTCTATACCGTTGCAACTCAGTGCAGAGACAATCGATAGGTCATCCTATCGCTTTCGCAAATACCGGGTCTTCAACACCGATCTTCAATGCAATTCACAACGACGTATCACATATTCGGAATGGGTTATACGACCCCATGGTCCTTTCCCGGTTAACCCGAATAGTGAGCGCTTATTCAAAAATAAGTGTGGTATTCAAATTCAAACAAATCACATCAAATACCCATTCAAAGGGAAATTATTGATAGTCGGTTATTGAACTATCAATGGATATGCACACATCACCAGATTTCAAATAATTTTCCAAATTATTTATTTCACAAGATATCTTTACAAGATATATAATTTCACACTTCAAAAATAAATCAATATTTATTTTTAAACAAGTTCCCCTTTTCATTCATAAATTCCATAATGAATTTATATTTCACAATATCCATGCATATACGATTTCAATTATTCATTTCAATTTATCTTCAAAAGGATAAATTCTCAAAGTATTCACTTTATATTGGAAGACATTTCCATACTTATTTAATAAGTAATTCACAAATTTTAATTATTTTCAACACTTAGAAAATATTCAATATACTTAAATCGAGATTAAGTATATATTTCATTCTTTAAGGAAATCATTCTCTTAAACATATTTATTTGGGCCAAAACGAATGTTGCGTAAAACATCGTTACGACAACCCAAAATCACTAGTATAGGGATTCGAAATTAAAATAGATATATAAATCCCAATACTATACAAAATATTTCCTTTCGGAAATCATTTACTATAACAACAGTGTTATAGTCCATCATTTCCTTCTATTTCTCGAAAACGTCTATTTCAACAATAGATGTTGAAATCTATGGTTTCGAATCTCAACACCTTTTTAAAACATCGCTAGATCGTTTTAATTTCTATTTAAAACATCAAATCTAAACATTATCTTTAACATATTATTCACTGTTCAAAAACGTGAATATACTACGTTAACACATTTCATCCTTTTATACATTTTATTTAAAAGGATTATTCACAGTTCAAAAACGTGAATATAACTCCATTAATAGGTTTCAACAATTTTCTTATCAAAATAAGTCGTTTGCGAATTTATAAAACAACGTTTATAAATTCCATTTCTATTTATTTTATAACCACTTCCTTTATAAATTCCTTTATTAACCTATCTCAATTCATAACTCAATTATAAAACAAAAGTTCATATTATAAGTCAAATACTTATAATTTATTTGTTTACAAAAATCGTTCCTTTGAACTTCATAATTATAAATCTTATAACTTATAAGATTCAATTATTTATCAAAAACCATTATTTTAATAACTTTGCAAATTTTATAAACCTACTGCTTATAAAATTCCATTTATAACTTCACCGTTTATAATTCTATAAATTTCATTCATTTTCGAATTTCATTCATAGTTCATTCTAACACTTATAAAAACTCGTTTTATAATTCAAAATATTTTAATTTATAAATATCCATTTTATAAATCTTTTATACAAATCAATTTGTATTATTATTCTAAAACGTCTTTAAACTTCTTTATAATTTCTTCGTTTTGATTTATAAAATAATCAAATTTTATAAACCCTATATTTCAACTTTTTATAATAAATTCAAAAATCCCGATTTTACTATTTTATAAAATCATTAGCATCATATTTTCAAAAAAATCAACTTTTAACTATATTTCTCAAAATCATAAATTTTTATAACTTTAAAAATCATAACGTTCATTTATTTAAAATGGATCAATTCCAAAAATATTTTATAAACGTATACTTTCAAAAATCACTTTAAAATCATTTTAAAATTCCAAAATTTGGTCCAATAATGCTACACACCAAATAGTCAATCACGACAACAACGACATCATATATCGATATGATAATCCATCAAATATCAAAATATCTGAAATCAAATAAATACTGTTGAGGAATCCAGTTGGATCCCTCCAACCTGTTTTCCTGCATCCAAAAACATTAGCACAATACCAATTCCGCTCCAGTACGGAATTATCGCGGTATATGGGATTTAAAATATTATCCGCTTAATAGACGGCGCAATAGGGTCTCATCCGCTAAACAAAAAATGCGGGAAATCAATAACTCCAATATATACATATGCCAATATATATATATTGATATTATATATAATACCAATTTCACTGTTTCTGAAATATTCGCGGTATATGTTTTTTTTAAATAACATCCGCTTAATAACGGCGCATAATGTCTATTTTAACAATCAATAGATAACAATCATCATTCAAACATGCATTCAAATATTTTAAATCTAACTATTTAAAATAAAATCGAAACTGATTCGATTGAGTGAGAAGTTCTCACCTTGATTTTAAATTCCGTTTTAGCGATTTATTTCGAATAAAATTAAACGGACGTTTAATTTTACCCAAAATTCTCACTAACTCCAAACGACTCCAATCCAATTCCATCGCGTAGTGCTCGTCCATACGATTCCAACGCAACTGGTTTCGCGCGTTTTCGACCTCGTATGAAAAAGATATGATTTTTCAAAGTTTACTCGAATTATACTCACTAAATTTACAACATAAATTAAATTTTTAAACCTAAACTAAATCCAGGCCGTTGATTCCCTTCAGATCCGTGCGTCTCCCCCTTCCCCTTTTCCTTCTTCGTTCACGCAAATATCACATAGCCAAACCCATTGCAAGATATTAGGGTTTGATATCTCACCACCTAAACGTTGCCGAAACCCCATCATCTCACCTCCATTCGAACGACCATTGCATCCCCTACGACCGCCCAGAGCAAAGTGGAGCTCGGTCATCTCCTCCTCCTCGAAATGCGTGCGTGATGGCAGGCCTTTGAGCCTAAATTCCCATCGATCTACAGCTCCGTTTCCAATCACAACCGTTGGATTCGTAGTTCGTGTTGTGCTTTACAAGTTTCATGTTGGAAGGTTGTTGAATTAATGCTTGGATTTGAAGATATTGGAAGAAAATCGAAATGAATTCCTATCCTTCGGTTGCAACTGGCGGCTGGACATTAGGAATTAGGATTTTAGTTGTTTTTTTTTTAAGTGGGGGGCTATTTATAGAGAAAAATCGAACACTGTTCATCCCGGAAATTCCGAACTCCGATTTACGCGCCGTAACCAGCGTTTCTAGGGTTTACCCCACGTTCCGGACACAATGGAATAGGTTTCGAAAGCTAATTCGGACATCTGTGCGAGTTATGGCAATAAACGTTCAATTTGAATTAAACCGATTTAAACGATTTTCTAGGCGTTTTAATTTGTACCGGACAAACGGTAAATCCTATTGACACGAAATTTGAAACCTTACAATAATATCACATTACGGATCCGATGAAACTGGTTTCGTCGAAATCCGAGATTTTTTGAAAAATGGCTATTTTAACTCGCCAAATTAATATTAAAAATAAATCGATGCGTTTCGAGCTGCCACGATCAAACGATAACTCCGATTGACACGAAAATTGAAATCCAGTAATAACTAACTATTACGGATCCAATGGAACTGGTTTCGTTCAATTCTGAGACTGTACAAAAATTGACTATTTTCACTAGTCGATTTTAATATTAAAATATTCAATTTTCACAAATTAACTCTTAATTCAATTTTAAAAGTTCTAAAATATCGTTCTAACTTCAATATGATAAAATAAAATTTTACAAATCATTTTCAATCATATTTAACCCAATTTTCAATTATTTCCATAATTTAACTTATTAAATTATCGATTTAATTATCCAATTAAATCCAATAATTCAAATAAAAATTTATTCGACTTATAAATTCACTTATAAATATTTAAAATTAATTAAATATTCAAATTTTAATTACTAAAAATTCTGGGTCGTTACATCAATATACTCAAAGACACTCTTATCAAATTCATACTTTTAGTATTGAAGTCACATACTACATCCTAGGCGTGTTGGTGAAGCCCTATTTGAGAAGTTCCAATGACATTGTAATACATTTTCCTTCGGGTCTATATAGGGGTACTTAGTGAAATTTCCCGAGGAAGATTTCTAACTAGACATAGGATGGGAGTATCAACTAGTGTAAAACTTACTAATGTGGTATTTCTTACTTTCTAAATTATTTTCCATAGCTTAAATGATACTTAACTAGATTATATTACTTAGCATATTTACATCACTATGTAGTTTTCCATATAATATGATTCTAACCACACTTCCATTTGATATCAGAGCTAGAAATTTAAAATTCAAGATGACATTTTAAAATAATATAGCTACAAATAACTTTGCTACTTTTCTAGAAGTTGGCCTACCACTCATTTACCCCTATTTACGGGTTCCAACTATGGATATTGGGACACTAGAATGAGAATTGATATACAAGCTAATAGCTTTGCAATATGGAAACTGACTATAGCTAAGTGCAAAGAATGTTCTGCTGATTTTGAGTCATGGATCATTAAATAAAGTCTATAGCTAAAAATAATTCAAAAGCCATGAATAACTTATTTTATGCTTTGCATAAGAATGAATTTAATTGACTTACTTTTTTTAATCGTCTTATGAAATATGGCATATACTGCGAGTCATGCATAAAGGCATGAAAAAGTTAAACAGTATAAGGTTCCATGCCTAAAAAAACAATCACCAAATTTTGAAATGAGAAATAATGAATCCATCTCTAATATGTGCACAATTCTAAGACATTACACATGCTTTAACTAGTTTAGGGGTCCCACTTTCTAATTTTAATATAGTTTCTAAAATTTTGAAGTCAACAACTGATAAGCGGTCGAGGAGGGTCTTAGTCATTGAAGAGGCCAATGATCTCTCCAAGCTTAAAGTTGATGAGCTTATTGGAAATCTGATGTCATACAATATTACAATGTTGAATAAAAAGGAGAATGATTAATAGAAGAAATATTAACATTCTAAGACAAAGAGGATTCTAGTTTCGATATAAATGGATTAGCTTATTTGGAAGAAACATCAAGAAACTTATGAAAATTTGAAGGAAGTTTGGTTATGTAAACAGTTGTCCATATTATGGTTCTTTGAATTTAACAAAGGAGGACACGCAAAGAAGGACAACCTCGAACCCAATCAAGATAAAAGGAGATTCAAGCATTAGGAGGAAAAACCCAAGAAGAAAAGTAGGCATTCTATGTAACATGGGACGATTCAGATTCCTCATCATAATCATTTGATAGTAAAAGCAACACCAAGAAAGAAAACATATATTTTATGGATTTCAACGATGAATTAACTACGAATATAGAAGGAGAAAGGATTTTGGATAATAGATGTTGCAAAAATATAGTAAGAAATGCAGTGATGCTTGTAAATATGTAATACATGGATGAAGGCACTATTACTTTTCATGTAACCACTCATATTTTACGTATTGAAGGACTGTTAAAATTTTAAAATCCAAATTTGGTTGTACGAGGCTTTAGCTTTGGGGAATACCGAGTATTGATATTTTTGACCCTAGAAATACAATTCGACGGTTTGGGTCTTGAAAGCAACTGACTTGAAACCACTTCCATTGAAAGTTATGATTGTTTCTATTTTCGTAGATTGGTCATAATATATTTTTGGACTTACGAATAAGGAGATATGACCACTTAAAGTCAGACAGTTGTTGGATGAATTAGTGGGCCATTGGACTAAGCCTATTTATCCGATTAACCTATTTTAGAGTTTGAGCTATTTAGACTTGATGGAAAACCCCTAATCATTATCCTACTTCACAAACACTATTTAAACCTCCGTTAATTGGCTTCTTATCCAAAAGCAACCTAAATTCTTACTTTGATTAGCCAAATCAAGCAATTAAAAGGCGACTAGGAAGGGGATCATTGGAATTCAAGATTGTCTACATGGGAAATCCAATCCTTGCTGGATGGATCGAGTCAACCTTGATTCTTATGCAATTTAAGATCTAGATGAGCGATTTATGTCTCTCACTATACTATGATTGCTAATATAGTAATAACTATGTTTTGGAATGATTTTAAAGTAAAAATATGTTTTTAGCAAATCCCAACTTACCCATATTTTGAAAACAAAGTTAAGTGATTAAAAATGGGTTTAGATCTAAAGGTTTCTTATGTGTTCTTATGGATGTGCCATTTTATTTTTGACTTGATTTCTAAGATATAGTGATTCCCATGATTGTGTTATAATGTTATGATGCTTATTTGGCATTTTAGATATGTTTGGTTGTTTACAATAGGATATGGCATATCTATGTACATTTTGGAGTATTGATTGTTCTATAGGTTTTTGGAGTCGAATTGCTAAAAAACGAGTTGTTTGAGAGTTGCATCATTTAGATCAAAGATAGATTATCACTAAACGATCTTGATCGCTTGGCACCGATTCTAAGTTGTACCAAACAGAAAGCCACCAATTTGAGGAGCTTAACTTGGTGTACCGATCGTAAGTGGTTTGGAGTTAAGGTGGTGAAAGTATGACTAAGGACCCAAAGGTTTGGAAAGAGCATTTTGAGTACTGGTTGAAGGTTGGCTACTGTAGGGCTTTGAGTGGAAGGCTTCGTGAATTGGAAATGAGCAATCTAGGCTTGGTCAAAGGAGGCGCCACTTTGGGTGAGTAGTTGACTTAGCCAAAAGGCTAAGTCTTAAACTTAAATGGTTTGGTGTCGAACCATCGATATCGATCGATGGTACTTTGTGTATATTTTGATGTGATTTCGAGGTAGAGTAGAGAGTGCTTCAAGGAGATCTTAGTGAAGTCAAATACATTAGTTAAGTGCTTTGGAAACTGATCAGTACTTAAAGGATCAAAGATGATCAAATGATGATATGACTTATATTATGGGATCATGGTGGTATGCAAAATCTATGCAATAGATCACAAGGTGATTGGCCATTGGATGTGGAGTTATGGTTTTTTAACGATTGATATGAGATATAGTGCGAGAATTTCTTCTTTCTATCTTACTAATAAAATTTCTATCTTACTAATAAAATAAAGAGTTTTTTTTTATTAAAGATAAAGAGTTTATTATAAGTTCGCGACTCTAACTAAACTAATTCAACCCAACAAAAAGGGATTAGACTCTAGTTGACTTCGAGGCATGCCCAGGAAAAATGATGTTTTGCTCAGGTCAAGTACAAGGAAATCCAAGGTGCCAAGTGAGGTGTTTCAAACTTTAACAAGCTAAAAACTTGAGGCTCTTGGATCGAGTTCTCCAAGTGAGAAGTCTTCGTGGGACTTAATGATGGTCCAAGGAGAGTTAAAAGATGTGATGCGATGGAGTAGGATGTAGTGTGTTCTACTATCAAGTCATGTGCTTAAGGGATTGTTGATAACTCTAGACGTGATGCATGTTTCATAAGGTAAGGGTTTGTAAGGATGCTCACCTGAGGATAGTACCTATTTGATGTTGCATGATCGAACATCGAATCCAATTTTGGCGTTGTGTGTCGCTAACATACGTGATGGTCGTATGAGTAAACATAGATCTGAGGGCATCTTGGTGGTGATGCGAGACCTTTACGATGGATGTTGTTATTTCTTTAATTGCTATATGTGCTATGGTTGTTGTGTTTTCTCCGTCTGATGCATGATTAAGTTGGACATCATGTGATGCTGGTATTTTTTGTGTTATATGCCGACACCCATATTGTACTTAGTGTTGTATACCCATATATGATAAATATAACATGTATTGTGTTGTGTGCTAACTTTTTGGATGTAGGGACAAGACAAGTGTAATATATTGGGTTTCATACTACCTTGAGATTATTACTGATGACACCGGACTGTTGTCGGATTCGAGGTTTTGTCATTTGCTTCTTATTTTCTTGAGTGCTCTTAAATGAGTAGACTAGATAGGATGTCTAAGATTACTCCATGGAGCTATTTAAAGGACAAGCAGGAGGCTAGCGGCTTATCTTACTTTCTTTTGCTAATGCAAGTTAGTTTTATAGTGGTTGTCCACTTATATACATACAAACATACATACATACATACATACATACATACATACATACATACATACATACATACATACATATGTGTGTGTGTGTGCGCGTGTGTGTGAATAGGTGTGAGGCATAAGGCCTTAACAACCATAATGACACGGTACTGAAGTGGAGCAAGACTATCATGTCATATCTATAAAATAAAACAAAAAATAGACCATTCCTCCTAAGAGGAGGAGGAACCATTACCATCTATAGAAGAATTTGATCCAAAGATGAGTAAATACTTAGAAAGTAAAGTGGCAAAGTTCAGACCAAAATCCTATACTTTTAGTTTAGAGAATGTCGTTATGTGGCATTATGGAGCTTTTACTAGTGCTGGGACTATTATTAAAGATCGTATTGGAGTTAATTCTGATGATTTGTAAACTCTATTTACCTTGGATAACTACACTAAACCTATTACTCTGATGCTTTATGTTGCCCATTTTAGTTATAAATATATGTCTTTACTATTTTATATCAGTGTTTATTATTATATTTTATCCTCTACACAGTGAGATATATGATAAGTTTTGCTTAGAAATTTACTACTTTTTCCTTGTTCATCGCTCTACGTTAGCCGAGTACGGTTGCAGCGTACTTAACTGGTATATTGGGTGCCAGAGGCAAATGGTAGCCATCATATTTGGTATCAGAGCTTAGGTTGAGACACAACCTAAGTTGACACAGGGTTCCCTAAAGATAAGGTGTAGTTATCACCTTAAAATGGATTGAGTGATATATGAGAGAGATTATCTTTTATATATTTTTTATTTTCCAAACTATATAGTATATATGGTACTAAGCCGTAGTGCATACATGAGTATCCACTTTTGTAGTTTTCCTTTTTGAGAAACTGATTATTCTTTTATGATTTTTAAAGATGGACATGCATATAGGGAACTCTATCTCTGAAGACAAGGCATAAAGGGGCACCAAGAGAGAAACTGACCTAAAAATGCAGGCAATGTTCAAGAACATAATGTAAAACTCCAAGAGAGGAATTCCAGGAGCCATGGGAAGTAGTGTTCAAATGCAGGCGCAACAAGCCATTGTTCCTAGAGTGTAAGCTACACCGTAAGTGGGATTGAGTAGGAGGAAGAGGGACAACAAAAGTAATAAAAAATCCTAAAACAAAGGTCGTTGAAAAGAGAGCAATTGGATACCATTTGTTACCAATGTGTAAAGAAGGGCCTTCATGGTAAGCATTGCAAAAGTAAAGAGAAAATATGCCACAAATACCAGAAGTTTATGGATGTCAAGGTGGACTATGCAAAGCCAGGTATAGAGATGTAGTTTTAAGAAAATAGTGGTCCAAAGAAAGGCAAGTGGAAGCCTACCTGTTATAACTGCAGGAAAAGGGTTCATTTAAGGAAGGATGTAAGAGAGAAGGAAAGAAATGCTACAATTACCATAGTTTTGGGCACATCCATAAAGATTGCCCAGATCCACTGAAGGCTGATTAGCTCTATGGGAGTTTCTATACTTATTGTCGTTCCAACTTCGCTAAATGCTCCATCGACAGAGGAAAAGGAAAAGAACATCACAATTAGAGGTATATTTTTAGTTATGATGAAACTATTTGTGTTTTATTTAATACTGTTGGATCCCTTGACATCCAATGACCTAGTAGATAGACTTGGATTGATACCTAACTTCATGGACATAAATATGGTAGTGACAAACCCTCTGATTGGTTTGACAAGTTTGTGTATGCTTTGTCGTGACTTAGTGCCGTCGAGTCATGAATGTGTGTTCTCATGTTATTGCTTTGTACATATTTTTGTTTATTTTAGTATCATATTAGGGATGAATTGGCTGAAGAAATATGAAGTCATAACGAACTGTGATATATTACTGGTAATGATTGGGATAGGTGATGAGCTTAGGAATGAGTTGAAATGCTTGCCTAAGGATGTAGTGATGGTTAGCTGCTTATGTTCGCTTGAGATCCTACGTAAGGGATTGTCATCAGTACCTATAGTAAGGGAATATACATAACTATTTGAGGAGGTGAATGAAATACCCCCACATTAGGAGATTGAGTTCCTCATCGACTTAGTGAAGAAGTGAGGCTAGTAGTTATGCTATTAAAACGTATGAAACCCAGTGAGCAATGTGAGCTCGAGATGAATGTTAATGAACTATTGAGGAAAGGGTTCATTCGTAGGAGTACATCTAAGCGACGTGCACCTCTAGTGCCCACCATGAAGGCATATGGTGTAATGACGATCGATATGAGATATAATAGATGGCAGGGAAATTTATCAAGTTGATTTTAAGGCATGCATGGGGAAAATGGTGTTTTAATTTGGGTCATGTATAAGGAAATCCTTGGAGGCAGGTGAGGTGTTATGAACTTCGGTGAGCCAACTATGTGAGTCACTTTGGTCAAGTGCTTCAAGTAAGAAGGTTTCACGAGACTTAGTGATGGTCTAAGGAGGCATGCTGAACGATACATAATGATGGAGTGGAATGTATTATGGTCTACTGTAAAGTCATATGCTAAAAGGATTGTTAATAACTCTAGATGTGATATGTGTTTCGTGGGGAATGGGTATGTAAGGATGCTCATCCATATACCCTGGACCTATGTTATAATCTGGTCGGCCTACGTGAGGGTAATGCCTATGTGATGGTATATGATCGAGCTTTGAATCTGATTGCGACGTTGTGTGTTTCTAACCTAGTGATGATCATATGAGTTATCATAGATCCAAGGGCATCTTGGTGGTAATGCAAGACCTTAGTGACGCTTGTTGTCATTTCTTTGATTGCTATGTATGTTATGGCTGTTGTATTTTCTTTGTTTGATGTGTGATTGAGATGGATGTCAAGCGATATAGGTATTACTATGTTAAATACCCCCAACACCCATATTATACTTAGTCTTGTACATCCATATATGATAATATAACGTATATTGTGTTATGTGCTAGCTTGTTATATGTAGGGATACTGTAGCCCCCCTATAAAATGAACCATAATTAAACGAATTAAATTGAATTAAATATAATCAGATAGAATATGGAAATTTTATAAAAGTAAGAATTTGACAACGAAATTTATTCTCTTGCGTTCGTGGAAAAATTCCGATCTATTTCTATATATAATATGCTAAAAAAGGAGCCCAAACAAAGAAGTTATGAGCATTTGAAGTTTTCATATTTAAATTAATTTAGTTTGAGTTCAAATTTAAATGAAAATTACATTTAGGGTTTAAATTTTAAAAATTAGCTTGGGGGCTAAGTAAACGTTTAGTTAATGTTTAACGTTAACAAAAGTTAACTAGAGAATAAAATAAATTATGCAACGGAACAAAATAAACGTTTCCCGAATAGAGGAGCGGTCGACCTATATAGGTTCAACCGGTCGACCGTAGCCGTTGATAGGTCGTACATGGATGGTCAACCGCTTGGCAGCGAAAGTTGTAACTATTGGCTAGAGTTTGAAGCTATGCTATATTGAGTTGTATGCTCCAGAATTATCTGTATCTTACCTACTTCCATCCTACAGTTTTGGTGTATTTCAACCCCTACAAATAGAACCCTACCATCTCCGCTTTTTATTCATATTATTTTGGGGAATTCGACGAAAATTTTCCATTTTTATCTCTCCAAGTAGATTTAGAAACTCCGTAGAGAATTTTGGTCAGGATTTAATTCATTTCTTCTACTCCAACCTATTCTTATTTTTTTCTTTCTCCAACCGTTCCGAATCTAATAAAAGTATATACATCTTCCCTATTGTGTATATATCAAAGAAAGAGATTCTAGAGGAGATTGAAAGGCATGCAAATCCAAGAAAAGCGAAGCTAAGGCTATTCTTTGAGTGTAAGCCTTAGTATTACTTTTTCAGTAGTTGTTTAGTGTACCACTATGGATTTGAATATGCCTTAGGGATTTTGGGATTGCGAAAATACGATAGATAAAATCCTCCAAAATTCCTTTTTATTTCGAAATGTCAATTCTATGTTGAGATTCTCAAAGCACTTACATTAATTTGGTGGAATTTGTTTTGTTTATGCAATTTTTGATAATTTTATAGCCTATTCCACTTCTCCTTCTTCTTTGGTTCAATATGTGATTCCTCGGTGAAATATGAGGTTTTCATTATGGATTTTTTTGTATTTTACACCACTTATTCCACACTAAATTCCTTCTTATCTATTTCTTTATAAAAGGCGAGTTGAGCAGAATATGGAGTTTAGATTGTAATTCTTACTATTTAGGATATTCCATTGAAATTATGTAACTGATTGAGTTTCTATTTTATTTACAAATCAGCTATTGCAGTTTTGGTTATGAATTTTTATTTTCTATTTTGGATATCAGAATCCCTTATTTTGTTATGTTGAAATCTTTGAAATTTGAAGAAAAAGGACTTGTAATAGTATTTGGTTAGAGAATTGGTATTTAGTGCTAGTTTAGGGCATAAAATCTATGCATTCGGAATTTATTAGGCACGAATATTTATTTATCCCTATTAGTGTAATTAATGTATTATTATTGCGTATATGGCGTAGTTAATTAGATATTTGTTTTCATTTATTTCCCCCATTAGGAATGTAATCGATTGTTAGGCGAAAATAGGAGGAAACTCTTATATATCCTAATTATTTTTCTAAGGCATAATAAGGAAGATTCCTTATAAGGCCTAATTTATGAAACAGTGAGACAAGTATTATATATATGGAATGTACTTAATTTATAAGTCATAAGGATGTGAGGTCAATAGGGTTACATGGCGGAAGTCTGCCCTTCACTTTGAGGCTACCAACAGTTTTTACACTTCCTATTGATATGACATATCCTTATGATAAGTATTTACAATGACATGAGGTTAGTCCGAAATTTCGTAAGGGAAATCTGCCCAGCCAATCCGGCTACCATTTCCTATGAATAGTCGGACTAATGTGAGACATCATTATGAGTATGCGGCATAATACAAGGGGCCTAATTGGGGTCTTCAAGTAATAAATGGTTATTTGCGGACCCATTCCATTCCCTAAAATGAAGTATTAGATGGCCTAGAGGACACATTTGGTGGTATCTCTACATGGGTACACTTCTGGATTAGGTATTAGGTGGCCGATTGAGAGTCCACCTTAAAAGTATTAAGTGACTCTAGATTCCATATAATGCTAGTTAGATAGTACCATTGACGGCCCGCCTCCTTTCCTTATAAGAAGAATTAAATGGTTATAATGGTTTTATGTTCGTAGACATATTCGTATTTTGAAATATACTGCCTAAGTACTAAAATGGCTAGACTCAAGGTTTTTATTTACCAAACACTTATTATTCTGACTCCCTCATTACAATACGAGTTAAGGACGGAGTAATGATGGTGACGATGCTTATAGATTGAGAAGCTTGGCTTGTGGCAGTACTTAACATTAGTACTTTCTTTTATGTATACCGATGTATTTAGACAATTGTTGTAACGAATTTATGATACAATTTGATGGTATTTTATATTACGATATTTTATGGTTTTGAGATCAGTGGATATACTTTGCTATTATATTTTATTCCATCCACTGTGAGCTCTCAAAGATTGGTTATGACTCAGTATTGTTATTTCTTTTTCCAACCAACAGCCTTCCTGAGAATGGATCTCAGTTTTGATGGGACTTTTCTGGGTCGAAATTTAAGCTTGTTCCGAGGTAGGTTGTTACGTTTGGTATCAGAGCCTAGGTTACCCAATCAATAGAAAAAATATACATATAAGACACGTACTTTTTGTTTTGAAAGGTTTTTCAAAAAGAATTTTCAAAATTCTTACTATATTTATACACCTATACCCTATTTTCTTGAACTTACGCATACACACTAGGCAACCCTTTTTTCAGCATATAAATACTATCTTAGTAAATCGTGACTAAAGATTTAACTTACAGATAGTTTGTTATGGCTGATAATCAATCTTTTTCTGGACAAGAGAACCCTACCCGTGGAAGACCACCCAGTCATGGAATTCCCAAATGGTTTAGACAATATCTTAGGACTGTTGAGCAGATCCTATTCCTCCAACTGCACCGGTGGCACCTACTATCCCACCCATCGATGTAGCACCTTGTGCTGTTGATTTTCCTAAATTGTGCAAGGACTTTCTCAATATGGAAGGAAAGACATACTCTAGAACTGAAGAATATTTAAAAGCTAAAGCATGGGTTAGTAATTGCGAGAAAATATTTAGAGAGCTTGGTTGGAATGATCAGCTAAGAAGAAGAATAGTGGCTTGGCACCTCAAGGGAGAAGCTTTGGATTGGTGGAACTTTGTGAATGATGAACACCATGGAAGAATACTCTCTTGGAATGAATTCAAAGAAGATTTCTAAGGAAAAAGTGAGCCTACAACTGAAAAAGTTTATTTAGCTAAGATAAGGAGATTCTACTATTAAGGAGTACATGACTAATTTTACCGAGTTTGCTAAATTTGGAATGAGCCTAATAAGATATACCTATGAAAAAGCAATGAAGTTTGTGAAGGGCCTAAATTCCCCGCTAGGAGAAATGTTGACCCAAGTGCCTGTTGGGGCCATATATGCGATGTTGGTGGAAATGGCAATGCCGCACATAGCCACTGAGGAAGATAAGGGGGTAGAAAAGGAGAAGACTATACCAACCCAAAAGCAAGGAAGGTCCAAGAAGGGAAGCTTTTGGGGAAATAAGAAGTCGAAGTTTAAGAAGGATGGTAATGTGTGCAAGAGATGCCAAAAGAAGGGCCGTGAAGCTAAAGATTATAGGGTTAGTCAAATGAAGGAAGCCTTTAAAGGGAAGTGCTTTAACTGCCATGAGGAAGGGCATCTCAAGAATCAATGTCCTAAGTTGGTGAAGGAAGAATCAAGTGGATAGGACTTTGCTATTGAAGCTGTCCTAAGTGCTAATAAACTACTAAGAGACGAAGGGAAAGCAGCTCTAGAAGGTATAACTCTTATTTATATGGTCACCATTTGTACCCCATTTGATTCATGGGCATCGCATTCCTTTATAGCTAGGAATGTAATAAATTTCTTAAACCTTCAAACCCAGATGGTCAATATCCCAATAGAGGTTTCTAATCCTATTGGGAGTTTGGCACATCTCTTACTTATTTGCAAAGACCTAGTGTTAGCCATATGTGA
This sequence comes from Allium cepa, assembly GCA_030765085.1. NCBI lineage: Eukaryota > Viridiplantae > Streptophyta > Magnoliopsida > Asparagales > Amaryllidaceae > Allium > Allium cepa. The sequence goes on from CM060930.1 coordinate 179,867,639, forward strand.
CATTGATTTTATATGTAATGCGTACGTTCTAAATTTTGCGGGGTATGGACTGATCTTTAGTATGGATTAGTTATCATATTATAGAGCCATTCTTGATTGCGATAGGGGGTCATACGATTAAGGATCCATGGAGGTTGTGACCTAGAAGTTCATTGTATACCTAAATTTTTAGTAGAGTTAAGCCATCTATACTCACTAAGTCGATCGGTTATTGGAGAGCTGTCATATGTACCCATACTTTGTGAATTTCTTGATGTCTTCGAGGAGGTTTTGAGTCTCCCAACCCATAAGGAGATTGAGTTCCAAATTGATTTAAAGAAGGACATAAGGCCCGCCGCCCTACCTTTAAGGCATATACCCCTAAAGAGAGAAGGGGGTTGGATAAGCGAATCTCGGAGCTATTGAAGCAAGGTAACATCCGTAGGAGTACTCCTAAATGGGTAGACCCTTTTGTTTTTGCCACTAAGGCGGACAGTTCTTTGAGTCTTTGCATTGATTATAGGGAATTGAACAAGTTGACAAGGAAGAATAGGTTCCCTTCACTTAGGATTAACGACTTATTTGACCAACTTGTAGGAGCTAGGGTCTTTTCTCAATTAGACCTAGCAATAAGATTCCATTAGTTAAGTATAGCAGAGGGGAGCAACTCAAAGATCGCATTTTGCACTTTAGATGGGATTTATGAATGGGAAGTAATGCCTTTTGGATTGATGAATGCCCAATATACAAATTTACTTTGTATATTTGATGAGTAGAGAATATAAGGGGAACTCAATAAATTTGTCATGGTGTTTGTTGATGATATCTTGGTTTTCTTTGAAGGCAAGAAGGAGCATAAGGACCATCTTAGGGAGGTATTAGAGACTTTGAGGAGGCACCAACTCAAGGCTAATTTTTTTAACTGACACTTTTGGAGGAGTCAATTTAGATTTCTTAGGCATATTATTTTAGAGCAAGGATTGGCTATAGACCCCGCTAAAGTGGAAGCTGAACAAGGATGGAAGACTCCTAAGAATGCATCAGAGGTTAGACGTTTTCTAGAGTTCGTAGGCTACTATAGTAAGTTCATCATGAACTTTGCAAGAATAGTGGCCACTTTGACCCAACTGACTAAGAAGTACCTAATTTTTGCTTGGGATGAAAGATGCACCGAGGCATTTGAAAAGCTTAAGGAGTCATTGACTAGTGCACCTAAGCTCATTATTTCTGATGGAACCAAACTGTTTACGGTTTTCATAGATGCTTATGACATATGTTTGGGAGTAGTTTTACTGCAATAAGGGAAAGTACTTTCTTAGCTTATATAAAACTAGAGGGTTATGAGAAGAGGTATCCAGTGCATGACTTGGAATTGGCAGCTATTATCTTTGCCTTAAAGATGTGGAGGCATTATCACTTGGGAGAAAGGTTTGAGATATTCATTGATCATAAATCACTCAAATACCTATTTTTCCAAAAATATATGAATCTTAGGTAGTAGAGATGGATGGAGTACATAGAATCATTTGATTTTAGTATTTAGCATATCCCTACACAAGGAAATGTAGTCACAGACACCTTTAGTCGGAGGCACGCTACCCTAAGTACCATGTATGAATAGAGACAGTTGGAGTTTCCCTCGAATTTTAACTTTTAACCGTCAACGGTCCATCCAAGGTTTTCTAGTAGTTATGGAGATTAGATCAGCCTTGATGGACTGCGTAGGACAAGAGAAAATGAAGGATGATAAGTTAGTAGAGATTTTGGAGAAGTTGAGGACAGAAGAGCATTTTCCCTATGCTAGTAGATATTCAATTGATGAGAAAGGATGCTTGAGAAGGGATGGATGCCTTTGTGTTATGATGATCGGTAATTTGTTAAGAGAGGTGCTTATGGAGTGTCACCACTCAAGGATGACCATTCATCTAAGTGGAGATAAGATGCACAATAACATGAAGAGGATTTTCTTTTGGCATAGAAAGAAAAGAGCGTAACTGAGTTTGTTGCTAGGTGTATGACGTGTCAAAAGGTAAAATTTAAGCAAAGGAGGCCTAATGGATTATTATTACCTTTAAAAATTCCATCTTGGAAGTGGGAACATATTTCGATTGATTTTGTGGAAGGATTGCCTAGAAATCAGAAGAACAATGAGGCTATTTGGGTTGTTGTGGATAGACTCACTAAGAGTGTTCATTTTATTCTGGTCAGGAGAAATAGGACTGCCATGACTCTCGCACACATTTACATCAAGGAGGTAGTTCATTTGCTTATAATTCTGGTGAGCATAGTCAATGATAAGGATCCATTGTTCACCAGTGAGTTTTAGAGGAGCTTACAAACAGCTTTGGGAACTTATTTGAATCTTAGCACTGCATATCACCCATGGACTGGAGGATAAATAGAAAGGTTGAGTAGAATTTTGGAGGACTTGTTGAGAGCTTATGTTTTAGACTTCGAAGGGCATTGGGAGCAGCATCTACCTTTGGTTGAGTTCGCATATAATAATAGCTATCAAGCAACGATTAGTATGGCCCCTTTTGAAGAACTTTATAGGCAGCCATGCAAATTGCTAAGTTGTTGGTGGGAAATCACCGAAAAAGTATTACTCGGACCCTTTTTGATCCATGATACCTCAAGAGCCGATCAGGCAAAGGATGAAGACAACACAAGACCAACAGAAATCTTATGCGGATAAAAGAAGAAAAGAACTTTAGTTTGAGGTTGGAGATATGATGTTTGGTAAAATCTCCCCTTTTATAAGGTTGTTAGATTTGGCAAGTCTGGAAAATTGGCGCCTCTATAGGGTCATTCTGAATTTTGGAAAGTATAGGAAAATTGGCATATCTTGTGAAGCTTCCTGACAAGTTGGCAAGAGTCTATGACGTTTTCCATGTTTTCCACCTTAGGAAATACCTACATGACATTGCTCTTAATATAAAGCCTTATCACTTAGGGGATTTTGAGATGGAGCCGATAGTTCCCTTGCTACCGCACACATTGTGGAGCATGGAACTAGGAGGCTCTACAAGAGAATAATTTGACTGGTCCAACTATAATAGCGCGACAATCCAGTTGAAAGCACATGGGAGATTGATGAGAATATGAAGAACAATCACGTAGAGCTTTTCACTGGTAATTTCTCTCTCTAAATTTTAGGATTTTGGCTCCACCTTGGTTGCTATATTGAATGGTAGGATATGGTTGTTACACTTTTTCGCAATCACTTTGCACTTATGCAGAAATTTTATGCATGTTTAGGGTGTTTGCATACATACTCGCATGACACGATTACACACTCACGCTAAGATCGAGCTCATTTTAAATGTCTGTGGTACATAATCACATTGCACTATTGGTTGAGTAGATGGTTATGTAGATGACTTGGTTGTATAACATGGATGTTACTGCACATTACGCTATGCTCCCCTTGAAAGATTTCGAGATGAAATCCTTTTAAGGTGGGAAGAATGTAACACGCCGTAAAATGATCCATTGTTAAATGGATTAAATTGAATTAAATATGATAAATTAGAATATGGAAACTTTGTAAAGTCTAGAATTTGACCATGAAATTTAGTCTGTTGCATTCATGGCGAAATTATGATTTATTTTCAAATACAATATGTAGAAAATGGCGCACAAAAAAGAATTATGAGCGTTTGAAGTTTTTAGATTTAAATTAATTTAATTTGAATTTAAATTCAAATGGGAAGTTAAATTTAGGGTTTAAATTTCAAAAATTAACTTCGAGGTTAAGTAAAAATTTAATTAATATTTAACATTAAAAATGTTAATTATGGAATAAAATAAATTGTGCAACAGAACAAAATAAACGTTCCCAAAATAGAGGAGCGGTCGACCTATATAGAACAACCAGTCAACCATAGTGGGCGACCGATCACACATTGATGGTTGACCGCTTGGGAACGAAAGTTGCCAGTGGTGGCTAGGGTTTGAAGCTATGTTATATTGAGTTGTACGCTCTAGATTTATCCATTCTTACCTACATCCATCCTACGGTCCTTCCCTATAAATAGAACCCTTCCATTGGCACTTTTTATTCATATTATTTTAAAGAATTCAGCGAAACTCTACCATTGTTATCTCTCCAATTAGATTCAGAAACTCCATAGAGAATTTCGGTAAAGATTCAATTCATTCTCTAATTATCTCGTCTACCTTCAACCTATTCTTATTTTGTTCTTTCTCCAACCGTTCTAAATCTAATAAAAGTATATACATCTTCCATATTGTGTATATATCAAAAAAAGAGATTCTAGAGGAGACTGAAAGTCATGCAAATCCAAGGAAGGCGAAACTAAGGCTGTACAGTGAGTGGAAACCTTAGTATTTCTTTTTCATTAATTGTTTAGTGCATCTCTATGGATTTGAATAAGCCTTAGCGATTTTGGGATTGCAAATACATGATGGATAAAATCCCTCAAAATTTCTTTTTATTTTAAAATATCAATTCTGTATTAAGATTCTAAAATATTTACATTAATTTGATGGAATTTCTTTTGTTTATACAATTTTTGATAATTTCGTAGTCTATTCCACTTCTCCTTCTTCTTTGGTTCAATTTGTGATTCCTCGATGAGATAAGGGGTTTAGATCACAAATTTTATTCATAATTTACACTAATTATTCTACACCAATTCCCTTCTTATCTATTTCTATGTAAAAGAGGGGCTGAGTAGAATATGGAATTTAGATTGTAATTCCTATTGTTTAGGATATTTCATTGAATTGGTGTAATAAATTGAGTTTCTATTTTATTTACAAGTCAGTTATTGCGTTTTGGTTATGAATATTTATTCCTTGTTTTATACATTAGAATCCCTTATGCTGAAAACATAGGAATTTGAAGAAAAAGGATTTGTAATAGTATTTGGTCAGGGAATTGACATTTAACGCTGGTTTAGGGCATAAAATCCGTGTGTTTAGAATTTATAAGGCACGAATATTTATATATCGATATTAACACACGGATTTTATGTGATGGAGTTACTTCTAAGGTGTAATAAGGAATGTGAATGATTGTGTGGTTTATTTAATAGTTTATGCGATACTTGTCAAAAGGTAAAACTCTAAAATCGTCATTTAGATCTATGAATGAAATCATAACAAAAAACAATAGAGTTACTTCACCTTGATTTGTTATGTTTAACTCTAGTTTGACCAATAAATCAATGTAAATGTTAGTCCATGAGATGATGGTGTTGATGACAACAACCTTAGAATAGATATAAAATATAAATACTAACAGTATAAGTTTAGATATATATGTATATGCAGGATTTAACCATGCAGGTAACAAGAACGAAGACTGTACAGTATAGAGATTCAAGATATCAAGATTGAAGACTCATGAGTATCAAGATTATCAAGAGTTCAAGAGTTCAAGTAATTTATTTTTTAATTAGAAATTTTGTTAAAACTCCTAGAAAAGCACTGACATCATAGAATCCAATTTATTCGTGGAATGGAATCCACTTCGAGCCTGTTAAAGGGATGGAACCCTAAGTAGGATGGAACCTATGAAAAATCTAATGGAACATTGTTTTGTATCCGCTAACTTTTTATTCAAAATGATTTGAACAAGAATTGGGGATCGGATGCGGGCGAAATTCCCGCCAATGGCTGAGATGTTCAGTCGACTCCCCCCCCTTAGTGGGGGTCCGAACCCCTACGAGTGAGCAGAAAAGGGAGTTATATCTTGTTTTCAAAATGATTTCAAAACCTTCCTTTTAAAAGCATCAAAAACATCTATCCTGATTTCAAATACTTTTAGCCTCAAAATAATCTTTAATTTCAAAATCAAATTATTCGTGGTTTTAACTATCTTTAATAATAATATATTTAATTTTTAAATATTTATACTTAGATTTAAAATATAAAATTATAGTAGAATTCCATGTACATTATTCTCCATATTTAGTTATGTATTTTAATTATATTCAAGTATATTTATAAAGTTTAAAATAGTTTTAATATAAGATAAAGGTTATTTTCAAAGAAAATCAAAACACCAAAAAACCCTTTGGGATGTTGACATACTCAAGTACCCCATGTCGACATGGTGTCAGTTGAGTTCAAATTTAAATTTCAAAAGAAGTGTTTATTCGTCATAATCTTCATGAATGGACATGGCTGTTGTTCCTCTATAAATAGGGGTTGGTTTGAACGAATTTCAACAGGGATTTTCTGGTTTTTCACTCCTCTTCTTCTTCTTCCACATTTCTATATACATATTCTTACCATTACTTTGCCGAAATCAACATCGAATCTAACTAGATTATCTCTGGTTTGATTCTTTATCGCTATCTCAACAAGATCCTCAGTGCTATTCAGAGTAATAGGCTTTTTGTAATCAACTTAGCGAGAAAAGGTGTGATTGTAGCCTTGGAAATCAATCAAGCGAGATAAGGTGTGACTGTAGCCTTGGGAAATCAATTGGGTGAACTTGTTGCCTGGAAAATCAAGTATCCCTACCCAGAGGATTGTGATTCTGGAGGGTGTACCTCGTTGCCTTGAAATCGAGGGTGTAATTGTAAAGATTGTTTTTGAAAGGAAATCCGTACTTGTGTGCGGGACTGGATGTAGGGTAACTCCGAACCAGTATAAAATCTGGTGTGTTCTTTCCTTTACTGCTTTTACTTTAAATTTGCATCTGTGTTTGATTCTTTGATCATATCTGTTTCTGAATATTGCATACATTTGTGTTTAAACTAACAAAAACTCAAAAAGATTTAACAATTGTCTAAAACATTGTTCACCCCCCTCTAGTGTTTATCCTAGCCTTAAGATCCTTAATCCGCATTTCTCACATTTGGTATCAGAGCAAGGTTTTCAAAGTTTCATAATCTAATTTTTGAAAAAGTTTTAAAATGGCTATGTTTGTTAATACTAGTTTAGGAATATTCAGATCATCATTGTTTTTTGAGTCTGCATATAATCAATGTTCAAATTCAAGTTGTCTACCAAAATTGTTTGATGTGCAGGAATCATGCTTTATGGCTATTGAGGAATCAATACACAACGGAAAAATTATGCAGGTCAGAAAGGACAAATGGATACTCGATAGTGGATGTTCTAGACACATGACTGGCAATCCAGATATGTTAAATGATATAATATACAAAGAAGGAGGACTGGTTAACTTCGGAGACAATTCAAAAGGATATGTGATTGGCATCGGCAAAGCCGGTTACTCTGAAACTCCTATTATTACTATTGTTTTGCTAGTTAAAAATCTAAAACATAATCTGCTAAGTATAAGTCAACTTTGCAATAAAGGATATAAAATTAAATTTGAAAAAGACAAATGTCACATTGAAGATAACAATTCAACCATAATATTTGAGGGAGTTAGGAAAAAGAATATTTATATTCTTAGTATGAAAGTTTCAAATGATAATTTGTCTTTTGGAAAATACAAGTGACCCTTGGATTTGGCATAAGAGATTTGGACATTTGAATTTCAAACTCTCATCTAGATTGTCAAAACATGATCTAGCAAGAGGTCTCCCTAAAATGAACTTTAAAGTGGATAGTATATGTGATGCATGTCAATTAGGAAAATTTAGAGAAAGTTCCTTTAAATTAAAAGATATGATTTCAACTTCAAAATCTCTTGAATTACTTCACCTAGATTTATTTGGTCCATCTCAAATTCTATCAATAAATCATAGTAAATATGTTTTTGTAATTGTAGATGATTATTCTAGATTTACATGGACAATGTTTTTGAAACATAAAAGTGATACTTTTGAATGTTTTAATAACTTTACAAAAAAGATTCAAAATCAACTTTCTCTAAAAATTATAACCATTCGTAGTGATCACGGTTGTGAATTTGAAAGTGAAAAGTTTGAGGAATTCTGCATTAAAAAGGGAATAACTCACAATTTTTCATTTCCAAGAACTCCACAACAAAACGGAGTAGTAGAACGTAAAAATAGGACGATTCAAGAGTGTGCGAGAATTATGCTTTCAGACAGTAAATTACCAAAGAATTTTTGGGCAGAAGTAGTTGCTACCGCCTGTTATATTTTAAATAGAATTTAGTTAGACCTTTAACTAATAAGACTTCTTATGAACTTCTTCACTCAAATAAATCTAAAGTATCTTATTTTAGAATTTTTGGAAGTAAATGTTTTATTTTAAATACTAAAGATAACTTAGATAAATTTGATCCTAAATCCGACGAAGGTATCTTTATCGGATGTTCTAATAGAAGTAAAGCATACAGAGTATTTAATTTAAGAACTAACATCATCGAAGAAACAATGCATGTGTCATTCGATGAAAATTTCAAAAATTTTGAAGATTCAAATGATGAAGATGATTTAATTACTCAAAATCAAGAGTCAACTGAAACTAATAATGAAATTAACCATCCTAATAAAAGGACTAAACTTTCAAAAGATCATCCTATTGAAAAGATACTGGGAGATATGCAATCTATAGTTAAAACTAGAAATCAACTAAGTCAAATGAGTAATGTAGCTTTTATATCAACCATTGAACCCAAAATTCCAAAAGAAGCATCAACTGATGATTCATGGATTTTGGCTATGCAAGAAGAATTAAATCAATTTACTAGAAATGATGTTCGAGAACTTGTTCCTAGACCTGAAAATAAAACTATAATTGGAACTAAATGGGTTTATAAAAATAAAACGAATGAACTAGGAGAGGTAGTTAGAAATAAAGCACGTTTAGTCGCTCAAGGTTTTTGTCAAGAAGAAGGAATAGATTTTGATGAAACCTTTGCTCTCGTAGCAAGATTAGAAGCCATTAGGATTCTACTTGCTTTCGCAAATCATAATAATTTCAAATTATATCAAATGGATGTTAAAAGTGCCTTTTTAAATGGATTTGTAAAAGAGGAAGCATATGTTGAACAACCACCACTTTTTGAAAATAAAAAATTACCTAATCATGTTTACAAACTTAAGAAATCTTTATGTGGCCTAAAACAAGCTCCTAAAGCTTGGTATGATAGACTAAGATCTTACTTATTACAATCAAATTTTGAAATTGGTAAAGTAGATAATACTCTTTTTATTAAAAATGATATTCAACTAGTACAATTTTACATAGATGATATCATTTTTGATCAACTAACTTTGAAATGAATAAAGAATTTTCTGAAATAATGACAAAAGAGTTTGAGATGAGTCATATGGGTGAATTAAATTTCTTTTTAGGATTACAAATAAAACAATTAGATAATGGTATCTTTATTAGTCAAGAAAAATATGCTAAAGACCTAATTAATAAATTTGGTTTGACTACTGCGAGTGGGAAATCCACTCCCATGGCAACCAATGAGTACCTTAGTAAAGAAGACCTCTCGAAAGATGTAGATCAAAAGTTATATAGAGGAATGATTGGATCACTACTCTATATTACTGCTAGTAGACCTGATATCATGCATAGTGTTTGTCTCTGTGCAAGATATCAATCCCAACCTAAAGAGACCCAGTTAAAAGCCGTAAAACTTATCATACGATATGTTAAACACACTTTTGACTATGGCTTATTTTACCCTAAAAATGATTCCATTGACTTAATATCTTACTGTGATGCTGATTATGCTGGTTGTAAAGCAGACCGAAAAAGTACAAGTGGAACTTGTCATTTTTGGGGCACTCTGATTTCCTGGTTTAGTAAAAAGCAAAACACAGTTTCTTTATCAACAACTGAAGCAGAATATATTTCTGCTGCTTTGGCTTGTTCTCAAGTGATATATATGCAACAAACTTTAAAAGATTATGGTTTAAAATTTTCAAAATCACCAATTTATTGTGATAATACTAGTTCGATAAATTTATCCAAAAATACTACTCAACATGCTCGAACTAAACATATTGATATCGGACATCATTTTCTCAGAGATAATATAAGTAAGGAAGTAATCACTCTAGATTATATCAATTCTGAGAATCAAATTGCTGATATCCTAACAAAACCTTTAAATGAATCTATATTTACTAAATTAAGAAGAGAATTAGGTATTTGTTCAATAACTGAAATATAAAATATAAATAAACAAAAGTATAATTAAAATTAAATCGAAATAAACCAATTTATAAAAAATTTAAAAGACCATGTCGACATACCCCCCAACCCATGTCGACATATAACGTCTTTTATTTTTAAATTTTTTCCTACCAAAATTCAAAATAATTGGTTATATATTCTTCTCATTTTCGAAATTTTATTCATCCTTTCTGTTATTTCTCTATTCTATCCTCTGAAATCAAATAATCAATGGCCTCCTCTTCAAAATCAAACAAAAATTCTACCTTTTCGTTTCCTTCTCCTACTTCTGGTCCATTTCAACGTACTACTCTCGCTCAAGTGACAAAAATGGAGGATTCTCTAAAGGATGCACTTCAGGTAATGAGTGAAATCCAAGTAATGCAACTTTGAATGGCCAAGGAACAATAGAGGCAAGGCAAAATCCTTATGAATTTGCAAAAATTTCTAATGGACAATCATGCTAACCCGATCTTGATTGAAGAAGACTCTTCAGGAGATCATGTACAAGAGGCCAGCGAAGAAGAAGAAGAACCCATGGAAGATGTGCACGCGGAGGATGACGACAAAGTCGTGTGCGTGGGAGAAGTGTTTTTTGACAAAGATGGGAATCTTGTCGAACAACGTGGAAATTTTTGTTTCTACTATCCAAACTGTTCAATTCATAGATCTCCTATGTTCAATAACACACATTAGTTTCTTCTCTTTCTTTACCATTGTTGTATGTTTCTTCTTACATTTCCCATGAAAATGTAAATATAACTAAATGATTAATAAATAAATTGTATTATTATATGTGTTCTTCCCTATTAATAAATATAACTATATGGTTATTATATAACTTTAGTAGTTTAGGATTAGGTTTATAATCAGATCTAAGTGTTGATTATTTATGATAACACTATCATTATAATCACACGTCACAGAGTATTAGATTTAGGGGAGTTCTATAGTTTGGAGTTATATAGTTTAGAGTTAGTTTTTTGTTGATGACAAAGGGGGAGAAGTATAAAATAGGGTAGTTAGACATAGATTAAGAGGGAGTTATTAGGATAGAAGTAATATTTTATAAACAAAGATTGTCATCATAAAAAAAGGGGAGATTGTTAGTCCGTGAGAAGATGGTTTTGATGACAACTACCTTAGAGTAGATTATAAAATATAAATACTAACAGTATAAGTTTAGATATATATGTATATGCAGGATTTAACCATGCAGGTAAAAAGAATGAAGACTGTACAGTATAGAGATTCAAGATATCAAGATTGAAGACTCATGACTATCAAGATTATCAAGAGTTCAAGTAATTTATTTTTTAATTAGAAATTTTGTTAAAACTCCTAGAAAAGCACTGGCATCTTAAAATCAATTTATTCGTGGAATGGAATCCACTTCGAGTCTGTTAAAGGGATGAAACCCTAAGTAGGATGGAACCTACGAAAAACCTAGTGGAACATTGTTTTGTATCCGCTAACCTTTTATTCAAAATGATTTTTCAAAATTATATCTTGTTTCCAAAATGATTTCAAAACCTTCCTTTTAAAAGAATAAAAAACATCTATCCTGATTTCAAATACTTTTAGCCTCAAAATAATCTTTAATTTCAAAATCAAATTATCCATGGTTTTAACTATCTTTAATAATAATATATTTAATTTTTAAATATTTATATTTAGATTTAAAATATATAATTATAGTAAAATTCTATATATATTATTCTCTATATTTACTTATGTATTTTAATTATAGTCAAGTATATTTATAAAGTTTAAAATAGTTTTAATATAAGATAAAGGTTATTTTCAAAGAAAATCAAAACACCAAAAAATCCTTTGGGATGTCGGCATACTCTAGTACCCCATGTCGACATAGTGTCAGTTGAGTTCAAAATTTAAATTTCAAAAGAAGTGTCTAGTCGTCATAACTCTTCACGAATGGACATGGTTGTTGTTCCTCTATGAATAGGGGTTGGTTTCAATGAATTTTAACAGAGATATTCTGGTTTTTCACTCCTCTTCTTCTTCCACATTTCTATATACATACTCTTACCATTACTCTGCCGAAATCAACATTGAATCTAACTAGATTATCTCTGGTCTGATTCTCTATCATTATCTCAACAAGATCCTCAGTGCTATTCAAAGTTATAGGCTTTTTGTAATCAACTTAGCGAGAAAAGGTGTGATTGTCGCCTTGGAAATCAATCAAGCGAGATAAGGTGTGATTGTAGCCTTGGGAAATCAATTGGGTGAACTTGTTGCCCGGGAAATCAAGTATCTCTACGCAGAGGATTATGATTCTGGAGGGTGTACCTCATTGCCTTGAAATCAAGGGTGTAATTGTAAAGATTGTTTTTGAAAGGAAATCCGTACTTATGTGCGGGACTGGATGTAGGGTAACTCCGAACCAGTATAAAATCCGGTGTGTTCTTTCCTTCACTGCTTTTAATTTATATTTGCATCTGTGTTTGATTCTGTGATCATATCTATGTCTGAATATTGCATACATTTGTGTTTAAATTAACAAAAACTCAAAAAGATTTAACAGTTCTCTAAAACACTATTCACCCCCCCCCCTAGTGTTTATCCTAGCCTTAAGATCCTTAATCCACATTTCTCACAGTAAATACATGTTTGTAATTGTTAACGATCACATTTTACTTGGATAATATTTTTGAAACACAAAAGTGCACATTTGTTTTGCATTGCTTGTTGTAAATAATTGCCACCCACTAGGCTAATTAGTAGTTTTTGCTTTTCTCATTAATATTCATGAGTGATCTCCTTTACCGAGGATCACTATTTATCCAAGAAAATAATCATAGCTATGCAAGTGTGACAGTTGGTAATTATAGTACAAGAATACAAATCATCATCTTATAAAGTGTAGTAATGACATACTAAACGTCGATTGAAGAGAAATATATTTTTGGAATTTACAGGTAGTAAAAAGTTATCCTTAATAATTTCTCATGTTAAGCACATGCATGAAGCTTCTTATGGAATATAAGTGCCTTTCCTACAAAATCCACTTCACTCATTCCAAGTAAACTTTGAGGATAGTGTTACTCGACATTCTTACTAAGCTAAATAGATGTTATAAGAAGATTTGTTCAATTATGTAAGGCATATAAGAAGTTTATTATTCTAAGAAGTGTGTATGCAAAATATAGGGTCAACCTCATACATTGGAAAGAGCTGACTAAAAAGAAAGTTCAATTCAAGATGATTAAAGAGATATCCCCTTGAGGAATCATCATTGTGTGAGTAGCACCAAATGACTCCATTTAACCAAAGGAACTTCTCAATAAATTATTCATGAAGATTATTTTCAAAAGAAACCTTAAAGAAGATGCTTTGGTCAATCTACTTGGTCATTAGTGCTATGCCACTATTGCCATGTTCATATTGCTTTATTTACTCAACTATATATAAGGTACCAATAGTTCATGTCAAGAAGGCTTCTCGACTGCATTTTCAATCTCTTTAGTGTTATTCTAAAAAATAATGATGATTGCTCATATAAACTTCGAGGCTTAGCCATTTTAACACATCAACTCCACTTTGCAGCAACTATATTACTCAATCATACTACATTAACCAATCTCCAATGACTCATACTTCATGCAAATTTAGTTAAGCTTGGTGATAAAGGTATTCAACTACTTCCTACTAAATAAGTACAAATAATCGATTACTTTAAGAAATTATAGCCCCCCATGTGCAAGTCATATAATAACAATAAACGACTTAGCACAAGTGACGATATCCTATATATGCAGGCTTATTTCGCTGGTGGATCAAAAAACTAGCAGCAATCCCAAAAAACTTTGTGATAACTCCAATTCTGCCTTAGGATTGCATTTGTGTCAAATATCCAATACATAATAAAATTTGATAGAGTTAAGGGCATGTCGTAGGACGATTATGTAATTTGATTATGTAGCTCAAATGTCACCGTGGATTTTTCCTAAAATAAAATAAGATTTTTGTTTTATTTCCTATTGTATATATTTATTCTAGGTAAAAAATCAGAAAACCCTATAAATGTAAATATCCAAGGGACCCAAGTCACTGGATGTGATTCTGGACTTGTATTCTTGTAGATCTTCCAAGCATTCATATGGATATTTCTTTTTCAGCAAAAAGTAACAATGAAGATACAATGGTTTTTCAACTAGATATATGGTGTATTATTGATGAACAATAGTGAAAAAGTATTATATATCGGTTCCACTATAAATCATGCAATGTAGAGAAGAAAAATTGCAAAAAAAAAGAATAACACAATTTTTATAGTGGGTCGGCAAATCTCTAACCGACATCTACTTTGATATCATTGAGGTTCTATTAAAACAATAAGAATTACAATTATTTCAAGATCTAGTATGTTGGACTTTCGGTGGAATTTGGTGAAAAAATGGAGCTCTAGCATAGACGAAACTATCCCTTTATTGGTAATGTCTCCTCTTTATTTATAGGTTAAGATGCAGTTCTATTAGACCTTATCATTCAAAATTCATCCAAGAAATATCCACTCATGATGCACAAAAAAAGGATGAAGAATGATTAAAGTTTGACTCATCCTTTATGTATTGCTACCATTCCATGCCCGTGGATAGGTACCACTCCTTCCCCATCGACCGTCAACAATCCATCATTATGGATCAAGACCACTCCATCCCTATCAATCGATACTACTCCATCCCTATCGATCTGTGCCACTCCATGCCTATAAATCAACACTACTCCATCCCTATCGATCGGTACCACTTTATTGGAATAAACAGAGGAAAAAATGGAAGATCGATCTATTACTCCTTCATCTTAAGTTGAATTCTCCCGAGACTTGAATCATTCATCTTATGCCATTGTATAAAATCCATCCATTACTTTATTCATCGATCATTTAGAACACTGTCCCATGGTCGCATACTTATTGATATAGGAAAAGAACGATCGATCCATAACTTCTTTATATCAAGTTGGGTTGACATGAACTGTTCAAACTGTGTCATTATATCAAACATCTAGACACACACTGTTACCTTGTGTTCTAAATATTTGAGGGCATCTCCAAAGTGGGACCAATTAGGAAAAGGGGATGAACCACTGTCAAACTAGTGGGGCAGTTTGGGAAAAGGGATGAATCACCATCAAACTGCAATATCTTTGTCACAATAACTCAGATGCGGATGCGGTTTGTATCAAGGTTCATCATTTTTCATTACCAACATTTTGCCAATGGTTTGAATCGGTCCTGAGGCTATAGAAAATTTACCGATAACATTTGTGCCTAAAGCATGCTTTTGCGAATTCATAACATGTTTTGATCAAGCACATGCATCAATATTGAAAAATTGTCAACGTTGTTCTCAGATCATCTATCAAATCATATGCGGAGAATCATCCGGTTTCCTTGGATTTGCATACAAACCAAAGGTCATTGCAAACCATTTGATTAAGGACTGACATCCTTACCTAAATGTCAGCCATAAATCAACACCACCTTAAGCTCCTTTAGGGTTCATATATTATACATAAATCATATATCATGCTACCATGCATATAAATCATGTGTCAATGTGTAAGGTTATTATTTTACACCTTGCTGGAGTTACAAATCGGTTGGAACCTCCCAACATCCCACGACAAACCTGTCCAACCAAGTAAAAGCATTACTAGTAAGTAATCATATATCATGTATCGATGTGCCATGTAAGCACATTCCCCCAACCAATACATTACTTATACCTCCCCTAGTATTTCTTAGCATCCTATTGTAAGTAAGTCTAACTGAATCATGGGACCAATAATTATCAGTCATTTAATAGTCATTCTAAATCAGAAGTTGTTCATGTCTTAAAGTTAAGTCTTGATCTCCTTAGATAAGATAATTGTAAATCTACATTTAGCTTATCTAGTCATTCTTCGACGAGGGTACTCTATATTTAAGGTGAGCCCATACACTCATCTTCGATGTAGAAATTTTTATTGTATTCGAGTCAATCCACCCACACTCTAGCGAGGGGACTTGTATTTCAATGGTCATATCCCCATTTGTTTAGTTAGTAGAAGTGTAACCTAAAGATTTTCATATCAAATATAAGGATAGTCTAGTTCAAACAATATCCCATGTGAATATCAAAAATTTATATCAAATGTCATATCATTAATTTCAAAGCCAGTAAATATAAAATAATACCAGAAACATTGATTGTTCAAACAACCATATTTCATCTAAATCAAATTGCATCAAAACGAAAACCTAAAATAATAGTTCAATCAAGGGTAAGCCTTAGACTTCAAAGAATGCCTATGTTTTTATTGAGATTGCATGCATATGTAAGTAGTTTGATAGTAAACCACTACGATTTATATATATCAAAAGCAAAGTAAAATGAAAAACATGTCCTACTTTTAACGCATTTTGATCATGGGATTACTAATTCATGTTTATATCTTCGTTTGTGGGCGAGGTCATAAGTTGCAGTTGGTTATTGTGTCTATGGCACCATTGCTATCAATCCTATAGTCATTGGATTCCTCATATATAGCTGCAATCGGTTGCTCTAAACTGGTTCCTTTATCAGATCTCTAAAGTTACTACAATCATTTTGTAAGAGGAAATTTCAACTCCTCCTTAGATGCTTTGGACCTCCAAAACCAGCATCCACTTTTCTTTTTTCTTTATCTTTTCCAAAACTTACCATGGATGGTCCTCAAATATCAATAGCATTGACTTCGTCTCTTTTAGCATCCACTTCTTTAAGATGTATGTGACGACCGAGATTTTTCATTGCTAAATTTTGAATATTTAAATGATTTTAAATATTGGATTTGGAATATAAATTGATTTGTTAATATGAAGATTTTGGTTGGAAACGTTAAGTGTAATTAAACTCCAAATACAGTGAGTATCGTAATACGAAAATTGGTCGAATAATTGAATTTTGAGCTGAATATAAATCAGAATGATTTTTAAAGTGAATATAAATTCTATTTGAATTAGAATTTAATTGGTAAAATTTTAAAACTGAAATTTCAAGTGATTTCACAAATTCTTGAAATCATCGATTTAATCGTCGCGTTAAAATAGCGATCCAGGGCACAGTCTCAATATTCGATGAAACAAGTTCCGTTAGATCCGTAATAGTGTATTATTATTGGATTTCATTTTTCATAGCAATTGGATTTACCGTTTAGACATGCAATTTGAAGACTCCTTGAAATAATTTAATTGAATTTAATTTAAACAGTCGATTTAAAAAGATATCTTCCGTATACGATCGAATTAGGTCTTGAGACTTGTTCCATTGGGTTTGGAATAGCAGTATGACATTAGAAACACCAGGCGAAACGCCTCAATAGGAGTTCGGGATTTCTAGATATTTTTGAATATAAAATATAAATTTCAAGTCGTAGCCGCCTTATATCCATTAACCGACCTAACGAGCCATCATACCTTCCAAAACACGCCGTCCCTTTCTGTTTAAATTGCATCCTATCTTCTTTCTTTTCTTAGGAACGAATTGATAAAAAAAATTCCGTACTATCTTCTCCTTCTTCTATTAAATCAAAACCTCGTTTGAATAGTGTGTATATATATAATACGAAATCATGACTCCCTTCCTCCTTCCTCTGTCTGAATTCATGAAAACAAATGGAACTCGTGATTGAATAGCGATGGGGGTGTGGTGCAACTGGAGGGTGAAGCGATGAAGGGTTTGTGTTCGCGAATGGAGACAACTGGAGCTAGAACGAAGGAGGAACGATGGTGGTTTGGGAAGAGGGAAACTCGATAGGCGACGGTAGTGGATGAAGATGTTAAACGGGGTTGCATGTTGTTGTCGCAATGTCTGAACTTGCGTCCATAACTGGTGGATGTTTCGAGCTCTCTGGTGATGCTGAGTTGTCCCCACTACCTTCGGTGTAACGACCCAGAATTTTCAATCCCAAAAATTCCAGATAGTTAGGGAAAAGAAGAAAAGAGATAGAAGAAGAAGGAGAAACAGAAACACCAAAACACAGAATCTCACATTTGCAGCGGATCAAAATATAACATCAAATAAAATAACAGTTATACAAAGGAAAACTACATCGGTTAATTTACATTAATACATTAGAGTTACAACATTTCACATTCACTGGATAGTTAAAATAACTTGTACTAGATAAATAATGTCTCTCAGCGGAATACTCTATACGTCTCTACCATCCAGCTCGCCATCTGAGCTCCAAAATTTCCTTACCTGGAAATCTGTAATACTCGGTCTGACCGGAGCATTACATCAAAGTAACACCCGGATCAGGCTGGAACCAGCATGAGTAAACCCATGCAATTTGAAATACTATGCTTTGATCAAAAATGATATATAACCCATGCAATTTGAATACTAAGCTTTGGTCACCTTTACACGGTAATTCATCAACGATAGATAACCATATTGTCACAGTTTAAATCAAACATATCATATCACATAGCATCACAAATCACATATCAGAGATATCAACTAACCTAAGGCATACCACATCATTCAATCATTCATAAGCAAGATTAATTCGTCATACCATTTCTAATTAATTTAAAATAAATTAAATTAATTACCTCAATTACTTTTAATCTTGCTTACTTAATTACAAACCATTAATTAATCATCCCTTAATTATCCTCTTTAATTACATTAAGTAATTAGCCTTTAATTAATAACACAGGTAAATTAATCTTCACCTATTCACATTAATCACATTTACCCTTAATTAATTACTCAAATTAATTATCCTATAATCACTTGCATTGATTAATTATCCTTTAATTAATCATACTCATTAATTAACTAACCCTTAATTAATTTCCTTAATTAATCTATCCTTTAATTAACTACACTAAGTAATTAATCCTTAATTACTTCATTAAGTAATTATCACTAAATAAATCACACTTAGTAGTTACCCATTAATTACCTCCCTTAATTAATGACATTAAGCAATTATCCTCTAATTACTTTCAATACCTAATTAACCTTAATTAATAATCAATTAATTAACTAATTAATAATCCTAATCACCCAACACTAATTTTTTTAAAGATAATTCATTTACCTTAATCACCTTCTTAATCTTTATCAGAATTTATTAAACTTGAAATAAATTATCATTACTTAAAAAGCATTAAGTTTAATTAAAAATTTAAAACATTTTTTATTTAAACTACTTAAATATCTTATAAATTAAGCTTTTAAAAACATCTTAAGGATAAACTTGATTAATAACTTAAAATAAATTTTCAACTTTAATAAACAACATTTAAAAATCAATTACTATTTAAAATAGTTAAAGCAAATAAATTTTAACTTAAATTTTAACTTAACTTTGTTAAACTTAAAAACTTGTTAACAAATTGATTAATAAACCGAGACCAAACTGAGGTTTACTCAAACAAAACCCGAGCGTTTCTCTCCGAAT
Organism: Allium cepa; assembly: GCA_030765085.1. Classification (NCBI taxonomy): domain Eukaryota; kingdom Viridiplantae; phylum Streptophyta; class Magnoliopsida; order Asparagales; family Amaryllidaceae; genus Allium; species Allium cepa. The sequence continues at coordinate 179,887,133 of CM060930.1, forward strand.
CCCGAGTTCCTTGTTCTTTTCATTTTTTAAAAAAAAAACTTAGTTAAAATTCTAAAAACTGTTATATTAAAACACTCGCGCGTCAAATCATCTTCGAGGCAACCGTCGTTCTACCTCGGGTCTAACCCAAGAAAGCTACCCTTTCCCCCAGAAACAACAGAAACCCAAAAACCACCGATACACCAATTGATCTCGTGCACATGCACCAACGTTCAATGCCTCCACGACCATCTCCAACACCTCCCACACGTCGGCGATCCTCCCTACAACCAATTCCGACCATTGATTCATCACTACAAAACCCAAATCAAAATCGAGCTTCTTCTGTCGAACTGGAAACTCAACCTCGCCTGAAACTCCCTCGAACCACCGACACCGACCAACAGAATCTCTAGAACTCCGTCTACATCTTCATCCACGACCCAAGCACTATTTCCTCCATGTCCGGCCTGACTCGAAGCTCCACCAATGTAGCAGCGACCAACTTTTCGACCTCGACTTAAACCTCCTTAAACCCTAATTCGATCCACCGCCATCGCCACAATGAGCTATCCCTCCTCCAGACATTTTTCCTGGACTTCTCGATTCTCATGCTAGCTTCGACACACACCTCGACAACCAAAAGTTTGTCGATCACCAGAAAAAGCATAAAACCCATTTTCTGATTATCTTCGAAATTCTCATCCAAAACTCAACTAAAAATCTTGATTTTCATTTTAAAAATCCTATTTCTCTTAGATGTATCAGATTATAAAGTTGAATCTGCAAATTATTCATGTTGAATTTTTTATAAAATCAAGTTTTACTGTAATGTAAACATCCAGGTTGATACTGCCTTCAATTCTTGCTATATATATTTTTAAAATTTAAATCTCGTTATTTTGAACAAAAATTTTCAAACATTGTAACATAAAACCGATCAGAGAAAGAACAATTGATTTTTGAATTATATTTGTATTCAATAGTTTAAGAACATAGCACAACATTGAAATACTGACATGCACATGAATATATCGATATATCTCTACATACAATTATTTAAATCAACCATGCAAATCATTATCACAAATTTAAAATTAGCTTTTCTGCATGCATTCAGAGTTTAAACAGATTTAAAGCCTTTTTAAAAAGAATGGGAATTGTTTACTCACTTGAAGAAGATAACCGAGAACAAATCCCCAGATTTAAAAATTGCTAACATTCCCTTAGCTTCAGGCTTTTTGATCTGACTTATTTGATTATTTAGATGATCTTGCTTAAATTGTCTCTGGTTTGATAAAATCATATCTATACCTTGCTTTGATTTGAATTTCTTCAGGTAGTTGTTTGTTGAGATGAATCTACATTCCTTGATCTTCTTTTTACTCCTGGTTTGATTTGATTTCGAGGATTTGTTTTGCTCAAGTTTTTTTTTTAAATTTTTAATAAAAGAGAGTAGATGTGTGCGTATAGAAATGTTTCATTACTTTTTTTAAAAAGGTAAAAAAAAACATGACATATTTATATAACGTAATTAAGCTAAACTTGTAATTTTTACATGACAAATCCACTTAACACTTGTTAAATCTCAAGTTGTAATTGTTACACTTGTAATTTTTGCATATAATAATGTCTTCAATAAAATTTGATATTATATTTTTGGTTAGGTTTATACTTATATATATAATTTTAAAAGAAGGTATATTAAACCCTTTTTATTAATCTTATTTGACATAAATAAACAAGCACATAATGTAGGTTGTTATTATTTTTAAAATATTAACTTTATATAGCTTTTGAAACTTATTGTATTGAATTCAAAATATGACTTCCAAATCACAATGTCTATATATATACATAGATAAATTGTAGATAGAAATTTTGGATTTGAAATTTCAAAAATAAATATTTAAAAATAGATTGGATTTTAATACTCAGTAATATTGAACTTTGTATATCATTTATTATAATTTAAATCAATTTATATATATCCAGATATCTCTTATTATAAAAATTTATTTGTTTAATCTATAAATTAGTATTCCAATAGTTTATAATCAGTTAATTATCCAATTAATAGTTGTTCAAAATTCGGGTTATCACATTCCTCCACCCTTTGAATCTTTTCGTCCTCGAAAAGGAATGAAGCCAGAATTATTAAAATGCTTAAAATCAGATAATTTTTTTTTGAAAACACTTTTAAAATCTATATAATATTGTCAAAATAGTTTTTATAAAAATACTTGTATAATTCGATGTCTCAACAAGTCCATCCTCGTTCTCACAGAAATTCGGTCATACGTTGATCAGGCGTAAGATTGAAAATCTATAAGTACTCGGTAAACCCATTTTCAACACCCAATGAAAATACTTGGAAATTATTTTATTGAAAATATAGAAAAGAAAAAAAAATTGAAAATAGAGGAACATTTTTGGTGAGAATGCTTTGGAAATCATCACCCCCATCCATGGTCGCAGTTAACCTGATGGTTACGTTGCCATCCCGGCAAAATCCATAGATAACTGTAGGCACTCCGCGCCCCTCGATTACGCCATGGAACCCGCTACAGATCGCAGCTACATCGGGGGTTATGTTGCTATCACAGCAAAAACCCATATAACTGTAGGCATCAACGCCCTCGAATTCTGCTGCCAAAAAATGAAACTTCTCCAATCCACTCGACCATAGATCGCAGTCTACCGATGTAACGTTGCTTTTCCGGCAAAATCAAGCGTAGACTGTTGACACTCACCTCCACATGATTTCCGCTATGGTCCATAGTAGATCGCAGTGACATCGAGTTACACTGTCGTCATAGCATAACCTAAATGCTTCTATAAGCATCAACGACCTCGACTTTCGCTACCCAATAATCCTCAGGAACTTCAGTTTGTCCGGACTTCCTCACAGGATAGAGCCTCCCCTCGTTTTAAGGCTCAAGGCAATACCAATCTATAGTACTCCTGAGAAGTTCATTTCAAGAGAGCGCCTTTTTCTCTATAGCCATTTTCAAAACACTTTATAATATGCACATATAATATCTTCCAAATCATACACCTAGTATGAATCTCATATCTGTGTAGTTAATGCCCCGCTATTACCCTGCTACAACCCCGCTATGTCTCATAGCGGATTTTTACCGCTACGATTTTTCCATATAGCCCTAAAATATAGCCTTTCCGCTTTGATCCCTGCTATTTCCGCTATATTTCGCTATATCTTTTTTAATAAAATGAATTGAAAAATTGCATTTATACATTACAAAATTATGAAACTAATTTATTTGATTTAATTTTTTAATATATTTTCAAAAATGAAAGTACTCTAATATTCTACCAAATTCAATTATGTTATATAAAAAAAATTCATTTATTTAAAAGTATATCCGCACATGTTTTTATTTAAAATTATTTATGTATTATTTATAATTCAATTGAATGATAATTTTTCATTTAATTATCATTTATATATTTGTAAAAACATTAAGTACGAGTTTTATATGCTATTTTAGAGTCATCCGCTATATCCCGCTATATCCTCGCTGTATCCCCGCTATGACTTTTCGCACCTCCACCGCTTTGAATCTACCGAGCGCATTAACTGCACAGTCTCATATTAATCTCCTTTCTCAAAATCGATTATCCCAAAATCGATAATTCTCAAACTAGGCTTTCCAAATTTCCAAAATTGCAAAAGTCAAAAGCCTTTCCAAATCCATAGGTTCCAAAAACCTTTCCTCAAAATCATTCTCATGAAATTCTATATATATATATATATATATATATATATATATATATATTAGATATATATATAACCTTAAAAAATCTTTGAATCACTTCATACATGTATAAATTCCCTTTTTATACTTCAAATACTTTTCAAAACCCTTTCCTTCCGGCAATAGATTCAACAAGGGGAGATTTATCTTATATAACAAAGATATATAACTTTGTTTATTCCAAATCAAATATTCAAATTTGACTACTCTATAAAGTCACCTACCATATTACTTCCTTAAAGTAAATTTCTACCATAGAAATATCCAATTTCCACTTTATTTCATCATATATTTCACAAAATATATTTTCATTTCAAAAACCATTTTATAGTTCTTATCCTCACAATTTCAGTATCAATTTCATTCAAACCCGTACGATGTACATATATCATCTATACGCTATATTAATCTGATCGCTCACTCGATCACACAATTTCACTTCCGAACTAGTATCGTCCACCCGACTTCCTAGTGCGGACTCAAATCTGGTTTCTTGATAAGAAACCGTCATTCTCCTTGCATAGCCATAACAATGATAGAGAATATCCAGAACCAATCAAAAATCCATATCCAGGTTCACCGTCGAAAATCGAGTGAAAAATCCCAACTCGGATCGATATAACTATCTCGAAATTGTACTCGAATCTGGATCAAATCATTATACGAATAAAACAATATACGTACATCCTACGTATTTATCTTCATTGATTATTAGCTAAATCAATTCCCTTCATTTATGATTCTATTCACTAATTCACAGTTGCTTCCAATTTCCCTTTGGATTAACACTTCAATTCTTATCTTGATTGGTAATAAATCATAAACAGTTTGAACTCTGTCCAGCTTAAATTTAGAAAATAGCTTGAAAAGTTTAAAATATATAAGTAGTTGAAAAATAATTATTATTTTGTAAAATAGCTATAAAATAGTTAATTAGTTATAAAATAGTTATAAAATAGTTAAATAATTGTAAAATAGTTATAAAGAGTAATTAGTTATAAAACAGTTGAATAAAATAGTAATTAGTTTATGAAACAGTTGTAAAATAAGTATAAGATAGTTTGGGTTTTAAAAAGAAAATTTGTATAGTAAATAGTTAGGAAAATAGATTTAATACAGTTTATATTAAAATAATTTATTTGAAAATAGTTTCAGGGTAAACTATTCAATTCCCAATCTCCATTTCCAATCAATTTCTCATCCCATTAAATTAATTCAATTCCAACTCAATTTGAATTAGCTTCAATTCCTATTCCAAATTCAAATCAATTTCCCAGTTGAGTTTGAACACACTCAACTTCAATTTCATTTCAAATTAATCCAATTCAAATTTTCAATTTTAGTTTTAAACTTATCCACCGTCAATCAAAATTCTAATTAATTCAAGTCAAATTCAATTTGAACTAATTCAATTTAAATCTCAACTTTAAACCATCTCGAATTATATTAATACGAGTTAAATTTTCAAATGTTGATTTAGTCCCTTAAATCAAATTAACCTTTACTTTTAAATCAACAATCTAAATCTTTAAACAATTTAATTCCGAGTTTCAAAATTCCATTTTAAATTATCTTTACTTAACTTATTTCAAAGTCCAAATAAGAGTTCAAAACAATTTTATCTTCAAAGTTCAATTTATTACCCAATTTGTCTTCCAACCTTGGAACCGATTCTTAAACAATTTTAATTTACAATTCCAATTCTTAACATTCAAATCTTAAGTTCAAAGTGATTTCATATCCTTAATTTCAAATTAAAGTTTTATTTCCCTTCTATCCCAATAATGGATATATTACCACAATCCATTTCTTCATTCATTTAAACAAGTCCAATTCAAAGTTTAAAGATTATTAGTAACAACAGGATGATAGCAGGGTATAAATAAACATCCAATTCATTTAAAACATCCATCAATAGCATTCAACACACATTTGCAGAACTCAAACCCGTTTGAGGTCTTATATAACTCCCTTTCAACTCAACCCATTTAACTTCCTTAAGTTAAATCTTAATTTCATCTTGAAATTTCCAATTCAGTTTGTTCATTCCAAATTTATTTAACTTCCTCTAAGTTAAATTCAATTTAATCCCGTTTACCTTACTCAAATTTGAATTTCCACTTCAAAATTCAAAATTCTTTCCCACTTATAAGTTCAAACCTTACATCATTTTGGGTTTTACATCACACTTTATGGAAAATCAAAACTCAACACCTTAGAGTTTATTTCAAATCATCTGTGATATTATATATATATATATATATATCCACACATATATGCATATTTACTTCTTGGCCCACCAAGCCAAATTTTAAAATTTAAACCACCTTTGGTTTTAATTCAAAACAAATTCTTTTAAAGTTTCCGAACAACTTCTATTTTATAAAAAGACTATATTCAAAATAGTCTGAATAATATTATTTATTATTTCATTTAACACTTTGAAACAATTCCAAATTCTTTTCTGGACTTAAAACTTCACAATTTAAATCCTTTTCCATTTACAAGTCAATTTTATCTAAATTGTTTCTCCCTTAAAACTTTTCATTTTGCTTTATCATTGTTTATTGGAAAACAATAATCCCATCAATAACCATTTACTCTGGTTTGAAACCAATTCTAATTCATCTTATTTGTATAGTTCAATCTATTCAATTCCCATTTAAATATATATATATATATATATATATATGTATGTATGTATATATCACTTAATTCTTATTCAATTTCAATATCCAACAACCAATTATTGCTATATATATATATATAATATAAGCTATTATAAAAATCATTCATTAAAACCATTTAAAAACTTTTATATAAGAAAATAATAAGTACGCTCTCATACACACACGCTCAACTCATTCTAGGGTACTATTGATCCTATCCTTAATGAGTACACCCACCAGAGCCAAGGTACTCGCTTAACCTTCAGCTCTGATACCAACTGTAACGACTCGGAATTTTCGATCTCCAAAAATTCCAGATAGTTGGGGAAAAGAAGAAAAGAGAGAGAAGAAGAAGGAGAAACAGAAACACCAAAACAAAGAATCTCACATTCGCAGCGGATCAAAATATAATATCAAATAAAATAATAGTTATACAAAGGAAAACTATATCAGTTAATTTACATTAATACATTTAAGTTACAACATTTCACAATCATTGGACAGTTAAAATAACTTGTCCCACATAAAAAATAATATCTCTCAGTGGAATACTCTATACGTCCCTGCCATCCAGCTCGCTATTTGAGCTCCAGAACGTCCTTACCTGGAAATCTGTAATACTCGGTCTGACCCAAGCATTACATCAAAGTAACACCTAGGTCAGGCTGGAAACCAGCATGAGTAAACCTATGCAATTTGAAATACTAAGCTTTGATCAAAAATGAAATCCTGGGTAACTCGTACCTTACTACGAGTTCTTAATTATATTCAATACTTATTTCACAAATCAACCTCTATGTATCCTTGCTTAGTTTCAATGGTCCATTTTACTTAAATTATTTCATTCCAGCCTATCGATTACACATATCAAATCTATAAAGAATTATATATGATTTCAAATCGAAGTGGTTTCGAGTATTAACTGATACCCGACCCCGGTCTCTTCGAATCCCAAGTTATCTTAACTAAAGTTATTCAAGTGAAATACAATTAAAATTTTAAATATAGGGTGTCACCTTTACAAGGTAATTCATCAATGATAGATAACCATATTATCACAGTTTAAACCAAACGTTTCATATCACATAGCATCACAAATCACATATTAGAGATATCAACTAACCTAAGGCATACCATATCATTCAATCATTCATAAGAAAGATTAATTTGTCATAACATTTCTAATTAATTTAAAATAAATTAAATTAATTACCTCAATTACTTTTAATCCTGCTTACTTAACATAAATAAATTACAAACCATTAATTAATCATCCTTAATTATCCTCTTTAATTACATTAAGTAATTAGCCTTTAATTAATAACACAGATAAATTAATCTTCACCCATTCACATTAATCACATTTACCCTTAATTAATTACTCAAATTAATTATCCTATAATCACTTGCATTGATTAATTATCCTTTAATTAATCATACTCATTAATTAACAAATCCTTAATTAATTTCCTTAATTAATCAATCCTTTAATTAATTACACTAAGCAATTAATCCTTAATTACTTCATTAAGTAATTATCATTAAATAAATCAGACTTAGTAGTTACCCACTAATTACCTCCCTTAATTAATGACATTAAGCAATTATCCTCTAATTACTTTCAGTAACTAATTAACCTTAATTAATAATCAATTAATTAAATAATTAATAATCCTAATCACCCAACACTAATTTTTTTAAAGATAATTCATTTACCTTAATCACCTTCTTAATCATTATCAGAATTTATTAAACTTTGGAATAAATTACCATTAACTTAAAAATCTTTAAGTTTAATTAAAAATTTAAAACACTTTTATTTAAACTACTTAATTATCTGATAAATTAAGCTTTTAAAAACATATTAAGGATAAACTTAATTAACAACTTAAAATAAAATTTTCAACTTTAATAAATATCATTTAAAAATAAATTACTATTTAAAATAGTAAAGCTAATAAATTTTAACTTAACTTTGTTAAACTTAAAAACTTGTTAACAAATTGATTAATAAACCGAGACTAAACCAAGGTTTAAACAAACAAAATCTGAGCATTTCTCTCCAAATCCCGAGTTCCTTGTTCTTCTTTTTTTATTAAAAAAACTTAGTCAAATTTTAAAAACCGTTATATTAAAACACTCGTGCATCAACTCGTCTTTGAGGAAACCCTCGTTCTACCTCGGGTCTAACCCGAAAACGCTACCCTTTCCCCCAAAAACAACAGCAAACCCAAAAACCACTAATACACTGATCGATCTCGTGCACATGCACCAACGTTCAACGCCGCTGCGACCATCTCCAACGCCTCCCACACGTCGGCGATCCTCCCTACAATCGATTCCGACCATCGATTCATCACTACAAAACCCAAATCAAAATCGAGCTTCTTTTGTCGAACTGGAAACTCAACCTCGCGTGAAACTCCCTCGAACCACCAACCACCAGAATCTTTGGAACTCCGTCCACACCTTCGTCCACGACCCAAGCACCGTTTCCCCCATGTCCGGCCTGACTCGAAACTCCCACGACATAGTAGCGACCAACTTTTCGTCCTCGACTTCGAAGCCTCTTTAAACCCTAATTCAATCCACTGTCGTCGCCACGATGAGCTATCCCTCCTCTAGACATTTTTCCCGGCCTCCTCGATTCTCATGCTAGCTTCGACACACACCTCGACCACCAAAAGTTTGTCGATCACCAGAAAAAGCATAAAACCCATTTTCTGATTATCTTCGAAATTATCATCTAAAACTCAACTAAAAATTTTGATTTTCATTTTAAAAATCCTATTTCTCTTAGATATATCAGATTATAAACTTGAATCTGCAAATTGTTCATGTCGAAATTTTCATAAAATCAAGTTTTTACTGTAATGTAAACATCCAGGTTGATACTGCCTTCAGTTCTTGCTATATATATATATATTTAAAATTTAAATCTCGTTGTTTTAAACAAATTTTGTTCAAACATTGTAACATAAAACTGATCAGAGAAAGAACAATTGATTTTTGAATTATATTTGTATTCAGTAGTTTAAGAATAGAGCACAACATTGAAATACTGACATGCACATGAATATATCCATATATCTCTACATATAACTATTTAAATCAACCATGCAAATCATTATCACTAATTTAAAATCAGGTTTTCTGCATGCATTCAGCGTTTAAACAAATTTAAAGCCTTTTTTAAAAAATAGAAATTGTTTACTCACTTGAAGAAGATAACAGAGAACAAATCCCCAGATTTAAAAATTGCTAACATTCCCTCAGTTTCAGGCTTTTTGATCTGACTTATTTGATTATTTAGATGATCTTGTTTAAAATGTCTCTGGTTTGATAAAATCAGATCTATAGCTTGCTTTGATTTGAATTTCTTCAGGTAGTTGTTTGTTGAGATGAATCTACATACCTTGATCTTCTTTTTATTCCTGGTTTGATTTGATTTCCAGGATTTGTTTTGCTCAAGTTTTTTTTTTAAATTTTGAATGAAAGAGAGTAGATTGTGTATATAGAAATGTTTCATTATCCTTTTTTTTAAAAGTTAAAAAAAACATGACACTTGTATTTGTATAATGTAATTAAGCTACACTTGTAATTTTTACATGACAAATCCACTTAACACTTGTTAAATCTCAAGTTGTAATTGTTACACTTGTAATTTTTGCATATAATAATGTCTTCAATAAAATTTGATATTATATTTTTAGTTTGGTTTATACTTATATATATAATTTTAAAAGAAGGTATATTAAACCCTTTTTATTAATCTTATTTTACATAAATAAACAAGCACATAATGTAGGTTGTTATTATTTTTAAAATATTAACTTTATATAGCTTTTGAAACTTATTGTATTGAATTCAAAATATGACTTCCAAATCACAATGTCTATATATATACATAGATAAATTGTAGATAGAAATTTTGGATTTGAAATTTCAAAAATAAATATTTAAAAATAGATTGGATTTTAATACTCAATAATTTTGAACTTTGTAATTCATCATTTATTATAATTTAAATCAATTTATACATATATCCAGATATCTCTTATTATTAGAATTTATTTGTTTAATCTATAAATCAGTATTCCAATAGTTTATAATCAGTTACTTATTCAATTAACAGTTATTCAAAATCCGGTTATCACATCCGGTTTTGGTATTCACAAATTCGGCCAGTTGATGATTTGTAAAGCTGTAGTTTAGGCAACTTTATGTTGATGACGGCGGTCACAGGGAGATTGCATTTTGAGGGGAAGCAATGGATAGGAGCTGCAGGTGTGGAGGAACAACGTGTAAATGAAATCTGGTCGTGTTGCTCGAGATGAGGAGGTCTATAGTGATTAGTTTCAAGAAAAAATTAATTAATGTGTTATTAGTTAATTATAAAAAAATCATCAACTTATATACGTCATAAAACTATGCGTGCGAGGTCCAAAATTTTGAAAATAAGTGACGTTTGTTCGTAGCAACAAAACACCATGCAATGGAATAAATTGGAATTGGAACCATTAGCATATTTTCGAAAATCAAGTTGAGCAAATCTCGCTCTTTTTGGATTGCTATATTTAATTGATAATAATTAAAATTAATTATTAGATGCTTGGTTGAATTTATAAATTATTATCAGTTTGGATTATATATATATATATTAGTATATATTAGTAGCTAGATGTATTTCCAGCCGATTGGAGCAGACGAGACTCTATGAACCCCGCATAATAGCGGATGACTCTATATTACCACGATATCCCCCTCGAAGTGGAATTGGTATATTTTTATGTTGTATAACATCTGTAGATGCATGGAAACAGGTTGAAGGAATCGAACTGGATTCCTGAAAATAATGATTTTAATTTCATATATAATAATATATGTTGTGTTAGAATAATCCATTATAGATTATTAATGATTTGAATTATTAGATGCTATAATAGCACTGGTCTAAATTTTGGTATATTAAATACCATAAATATTATATTGAATTTTTAAGGAATTAATGGAGATTTTGCATATAAAAATATTTATATCAAAATTTAGATTATTTTAAAAGAATTAATTTGGATAAAATCAATGAATTGATATTGGGGTTTGTACTTATCTATTCATAAAATGTTTAAAATGGGAATTTAAAATAATTTGTATAAGGATTCTTAATAATGGACTTTTAAAATGATATTTCCAAAATTTGGGAAACAAGTTGAAATCGATATTTAAAAGTAGATGTGTAAAATAAAATGGAATTTTTAAGAAATGGATTCATGAAATGTAACTTTATAAAAGAGATTAGTTTTATAAACAAGTGAATCTGAGGGAAGTTTGTAAATTTACAAATGATGTTTATAAATAAGGAAAATGATATCAGCTAATTAATTGGAATATAAATTTATAATGTAAACCTAGATCGCGATATGGAGTCGGGTTTTGAAAAAATAGTGGATTCTATTTTGCAATTGGAAACGGTTATGAAATTGGAAACGTAGTCGATGTGAAATAAATCCATAGCATGGAATGGCGTCAGACTAGCTACTGATAGCGATGATAACTTCAAAGTGATATGGCACAATAAAACAGCCAAAAAATTTCTTATACTATATATATGGCTTACATCCAGCGTCTACCTACAGCAGATCGACTGCAAAATTGAAGTATTATTATCGATCCAAGGTGCATTCTATGTAATGAACAGTACGAAAATCACCAACACCTATTCTCGACTTATGAGTATAGCACATATCAGTGGGATGCTCTTTAGCTTCAACTTGCAAAATAAACATTTGCTGCAAATTCATTGCGAGATCACCTATCCAAGTTATGGCCCAACTTGAAAGAACCATCAGTAGTCAGAGACATGGCTTTTGTAGCCGCATCCATACTGATACATCATATTTGGGTCGAACGCGTTTGGCAACGCTTCAAGAATGAGGCTTGCTCGAAGGACGTTCAGATGAAATTACTTGAAATATATCTCTGGTTATAGCTATCTTGGCGACTTCATCAACGGTAAGCTAGCTCGTCAGAGCGAGAAATTTTACTCCAATGGGGTATTGAATTAGGTGATAATGGAAGATGGCTGCGCTTTGTGAAGTGATATAGGGTTTAAAGGGTTTCGTATATTTTGCTGTTATGGGCTGGACCGGGTTGAGTGAAGATGGCGGAGGTGTTTTTTCTTATAGCCAATTCATGCTTGAGCCCAATTTCCTTTTTGTTTTTTTTGGGCTCTGTATTTTTTTTTAATTTTTTTTAATGGTTTGTAATACCCGTATTGGAGATTGTAGACATAGGGGATGTCGTGCTGTTTTTCCATACCACAATGGTAAGGTATTTTAAGAAGGCGAATCATACAATTACTGCTTCTAATATGTCATCAATAAAGAAAAAAATTCTTTTCAAAAAAATATGTACATAAAGATGCAACAACGTTGTGGTAATTTTAATTCAACAAAGCGTTGATTTTCGACAAAATGTTTCACGGTCAAATTTTACCGTTTTTGTCAAAACTATTTATTCATGTAAACCAAACTTAAAAATAAATTTCTTATCATCTTTATATAATTAAAATGAGTGTATTTGACTTTCAAAATAATATAAAACAATATCAAAATTCATTTGCAAATATATGACATTGATTTTTTCAATGTGCGGCGAAATTCGTCAATCACTATAACATTAGTTTATGTACAGTTATCAAACTTTTATTAACCAATTATATAATGATTTTAAAATAAATTATTTATCCTTTAAAACAATTATTGGACTGTATTTCCAATTTTGTAGAAAACCGGCTTTTGTCAATTTTGTTAATGTTACAGTAAAAGTCCAAAATCTTTATTCAATTCTAAAATAAGTTCACCATTCTTATTTATTATATAAAACATGATTATTAAAGTTTTAAAATTTTATATTTGAATATTTTATTACATTAAATATTTTATTTTCAAAGTGGTAAAATTACTGGTCTTTATAGTGTCATCTACTTACAATGAATAATCGAATAAATATCACAACAACGTTCTATACTTCTATGTGAACTTAAGAATGAATTATTCGCAACATATAATTTTTATATAACAAAATAAATACTAAGAGATTGATAATATATTCACATTCCAGAATTAATTAAATAATTATCTATAATCAGATATGGTTTAATATTTACAATAAATAACTAATTTCTCAATCCTATATAAAATTAGTCGATTTAAATATTTATTAATGACATTAGAAAACTCGTTTTAAATCCCCAAATTAGTTTATGGAGTATAATTTTACACATAAAAATTATTTTATAATTTTCTATAATTGAACACTATTTTAAAGTATTATACTAACCAAAACAATTTAATATATTCATAATCTATTAAATATCAATTAGAATTTATGTCACGTTTTCTAGAAATTATATAGAATTCTTATAAATTTACTTAAAATCAAAAGGTAAAATTTGCTAAATGGTTTATTCCTAAATTAAATTTAATAACTATTATTAACTAAGATTTTTGTTTAATAAAACGAATAATTTACTAAACATCTTTTTGTTTGTAATTCTTATTATTTGTATAACTAACTAACTAACTAATATATATGTTATAAAAAAATATAAACACACAATACACAAAAACACACGCACACATTAATTTCCAAAGCCTCAATGTTTGGTCCACACATAGGTTACGCACACGTACTTCTATCTGCACACACAAGACTACACATATAAACATAAAAACACAAGGCAAAATAGAAATATAGCAACACAAAGAACAACACAATAAAAAAGCATGTGCACATAAATACACAGGCTAATTCTAAAAGATGTAACCTGTTCAAGTACACATACGCATACAACACAGCACACAACACACAAAAACACATTAACTCACTCGCAAGCACAGTTACACACACTCATGCACATAAACACACACGGGTACACACAACAACACACAATTGCACACATACACAACAGCAATCCACCCACATTTAAACACGCGAACATACAAATATTGTCACACAAAGATACATAGCCGTACACACATAAACTCATGTGCACGCACACACTACATACACACACGATGTTGCACAACCACCGGTGCACCGCTTATCCTTGATCAGTCCACCGGTCGGCGATGGTGGAGCATTTCAAGCTCCAGGCTATGATCCATCATCTCAAATTCGGTCGTCTGTTAATGGTGAATTCTCCTCCTACTTCAGTTATTCCCTTTATAACATGATGCACAGCTAATTCATGCAAACACAACATGCATGATATATATTTCATGATTTAAGTGATTAAAACATAGATGCATGAGTGGTAGACACACACCTAAAAGGTGCCTCCTCCCTCTCAAACACACCACGCACATAACACCCCTCTTCGCATCTCAACTCATTCGCTTCCTACGATAGATGCTCAACGATAAAAGGAATCACGTACACAAGTTTGGTGAATTTAAATAATGTATTAATTTTTTTTTAAATTCTAAAATGATAAGAGTTATTAAATTTTTTGGTTTAGGAGGAAATTCGATAGGCAGAGGAGAACTTGCATAAATAATATGGTAAAGGAAAATTTTGGAAATAGGAATTAGGCTTCGTTATATAAGTTTGGCCCAAGAAAATATATAAATATCATATTTGTGTTTTTTTAGTTTTAGAATTAAATACCATTTAGTTTAAACAAATATAAATTCCTACTTATAATTACTTCTCTACCAATCATATTATATTTCAAACACATCACTTTTATTAAAAATATATTTTAAACTTTAAATATTTTAATACGATGAATTAATTATTTTATTCGATAATTTCAAAATCAATTTATCAAGTAAATTTCTAAATTCTGATTTAATTAATTAATTACTATTATTAAATAAATTAATTATTACTTAAAAACCGGGATCTTACAGACTTCCTTTTAAAAAAAATTGCATCCTTGCAAGTTTCCATAAGGAAGAATCCATAGCAATCAAATTATACTATACTTCATCATTAAATTTAAAATTTAAATGCCAAACATTTAACCCAAAGAAAATAGATTTTCGATTTCAAAAAATTCTTCATTTAAATAGCTTTGTTTTCAGTTTCATATATATTATATATTTATTTCAAAAATTTATTTGTTCTAATTCAAACTCAATTCAAATTCTCCATCAATAGTTTTTGAAATATTTTAAGAGAAAAACAAAATTTCATCAATAAATTTTTACTAAAATCTTCTTTTCCTATTTAATATCATACTCTTCAATATATATTATTTAACTTTGAACACCTTATTATAAACAAAATTGTTTTCAAATACTAATTTATTAATTTTTTTCATAAATTTATCTACGCATTTATACTTTCTGAATTAATATCAGCAGGGAATTTGTAACGACCTAAAATTTAACCACTTTAAAATATAATATTTAGAGTGATTTTAAACATAAAATATAAAAGGTTTTATGATTTAAACAATATTAGATAGGATTTGAAAATAAAAATATACATAAAAATAGTAACATTTGCTTATATCGACAAAAGTGACAAAATCCTGATTTCAAAAAAGTAACATTACACAAATTTATTTTTAAATAACGTTACACAAATTATTTTTAAATTTGGTTTACATAAATAAATAGTTTAACTAAAACGTCAAAATGTGACCATAAAACTTTTTTTCGAAATTCAATGTTTTGTTCAAAAAAGCTATCACAACATTGTTGCACCTTTATGCACACAATTTAATAAATATGTTAACTATAAAGGTAGTTAACAATTAACTAAACAAGGTTACTTTAGTAATTACACATAGAAAATTCTAGAAAGTAATTAGCAAAAGTAAACTAAAAAAAGAAAAAACACATGTCACATCACATGTGACATAAAGTAAAGTAATGTGACATATAGTAAAGTAATCATTCTTATTCTTTACTTAACTCTTAAGTGTTTGAATTTTAAAAATGTGTTATGATGTGGATGGTAAGTATCGAATTAAATAAGTTTATTTAATTCTTAAGGAAAGTTATTTAAGTAAAAAAACAAAATCTATATTTTATTCTCAAATTTTTTCTATAAATACCCATCCTCTTCTTCTTCACTTTTGCACCATCTCTTCTCTGCTTTATTAAGCTCTCTTTCATAATGGCTTCTTTCCACAATGAAATAATGCCAAAATATTCCCAAAAATAAAACAAAGAAAAATATCAACAAAACTCCATCCAAACAACTTCAAAATTCCTCCTCCCCCTTCTTATTGCTCATGCTCCCATTCAGCATCTAGTCGAGCCTAAACCCTCCTTGAAACTCATGGCCCAAAGCTCCAAAGATCTCCACAAGTCAAATCAAGCCACCTAGAAGGCTTAAAAACAAGCATTAATGAGCACCCTGTTAAAGTTAGGAAAGTTATAATCACTTTAAATGTCAAGACCTGTTTTTCCGTACCGTTTGAATCGACAATAGACCACACATGTCCAACTCAAATTGCACGAAAAGGCGAAACATGAAGGGTAATAAAGAAATAATCAGAATAGAATCTCACACGAATGGAACAATGTATAATATTGAATAATATCTTTTACAGCGGAGAACTTTTAAATATATATATTAGAGTCTAACCTAAATTCAGCTTGGACGGTTATAAACATCTGTCCTTACAATTGCTGACAAATAACAAACTAAAACTAACAAAACACAGCGGATAATAGAATACGTCCATACATAGATAAATATCTCCAGCCCTCCTCTGGAAACTCCAACCGTCTTTGACTAAACCTGAAACCACTCGAATCTGACCCGAGTATTGAAAATACCCGAATCAGGCTTGACAAACCAGCATGAGAAAAACACAATAATAAATGATAGTGTAATATATCAGCCTTTAAATAAAATCCTTTGAAAGGAAAGAGTATCTTATAAGACCACGCCCAAACATAAACACGGACGGGTTTTTACTTATGATAACTTAAACACTTTTATATCAAAACCTTTGATATTATTTATAATGACATATCTTTGAAAACATTTGCAAATAAAATTATTAATTTTATCCGAAATGGTTACCCATATAGCATTTCGAGGCTATTCAATACGCCAATACAAACAAAACCGTAGGTTCTTATTGGAGGATGGATTTCCATTTAAAAGACCAAGTGAAGGGACTACCTTCCGATGGGTACACCTCTAGATGGATGTCCCAAGGACCATCACAAAGGATCCTCTACCAATACAAGACCGACCTTTCTCTGTAACTAGATAGTACCGATTATATCATCCCCCGATCATTACCGACCATTAAACCGGACGCTCGAGCATACAAACCATATTCATTTACATCTCAAACATCATAGCGGGAAGAAATATATCTAAAAGGGGATGATCATACCCTAATTGGGAATGACCAACTTAGCCTTTCCGCATCTAACCCTGTTTCGGTCTTTTTTCGTTGATGAGGCTTGAAGCAACGATTACCTTTTCACATAGCACATATCACATCTCTGAATGCCACATTGCCATTTCCATTGACTACCGATTGTCTTCCACAAAAATACAACTCTTATGCTCGTACATCTCAGGGAGGGTGTTAAGCTAAGAGAAGTTGCCTTCTCCGCCACCACATATGTATTTTTGTAAAAACCAATGTACGTAATCTTTAGAAATGAAATGTCAAACAAACGTTCATACAGGTTGTCCAGGAACAGGTAGCGAGTTGCCTTGCAATCCAAAAAAAAATCCACAACGAGGAGACCACTGCTATAAATAACTCTATAATGGGAGCTGCCCAAAGCATGTCAACAAGCAGTCCTCACACTATGAAGATCCACGATCTTCAATAATCATCATCTTCAACATGTCTTAACATTCGAACGTATACATTGGTTCCAAGTGGTTTTTCAGATAGGAATCACCTAAATCCGAGTCTGGTTCCTTCGAAGCCAATCATCGATAAAAGTGAATATGAGTATACAGGATCATTAAGTCTCTTTTCATTTTAATTCTTTTGGATGATTTAGAAATTTCTTTCTTTTGACTTAGAACGATTCTAAGTAATTTATTCTTTTGCTTTGGATAATATCTTAAATTTCCTCACCTAGCTCTCAATCCAAATTCCTTAACTTTTAGACGGGTCAAAAACAATGTTATTTAAGACATCGTTTACGATAAACCCTAAAATCGATCTTAGCAAACATTTTTGAGTAAATAGGATCATAGAAATCATTCATTTTTGAGATTGTTTAATTTTTTTGAATAATACCAATCTTCTTCTATTTTGGAAATTAATACGATCTTTTTATAACATCCGAGCTTTCCATTCGATCTATTCCACCCCTTGCCTAAAAAGAGAAAACAGAGGCCAGGTAAGTTCAGAGCACTGGTTGCTTCATCCCTAACCTTAGCTAAACACCTTATTTTAAATTCCCAGATTCTACAGGCGGGACAAATGTATTAGTCGTTTTCGCGTACTCAGTAATCAACTTTATTTTGGAGTTGATTTTAAATATCCATACTTATCTTTTAAACGCTTAGTTTTTATTTTAAAAATATTCCCAATTAATTCTAGGAAAAATTATCACGTTTAAACTTATATTCAAAAGGTTATAGAATTCGCAGCATAAAAGTGCTGCAAAAAGTGCTATAAAGCTTATTTTATTTAAACAGCTTTTTAATATTTGAAAATTCATATTTTCCACTTCAAATCTCTACTAAACCCTTTAAGTGTATTTATCAAATTTGTTTCATATTTTTTCATAATTAAAAATGTTCATTTAAACTGATTTTCCATTATGGTCACTTTACTGCACTAGCGCAATTTTTCTAGAAAATTGATTGGAGTCAATTAAAAATCTACTCAACGGAATTTTGATTTTCTTTCTTTGTTTAGAAGTTATGAATATAATAGTCCAGAATTTTTTTACCTTGAAGAATTCCAAGCTATATTCTACTCTACACGTTTATTTAAACATTTCGACGCGAAACTACGAATTACCGTCATGCGACGCACTTAGTTTTAACTTATTTTTCAACATTTGAAATAATTTATTCAAATTGAATTTTATCACTTATAAAATCATTACAAATCATTTTAAATCAATATTTCCACTTTTCAAAGTATTAAAAATGAATTTTCACTATTACCGTAATATTATAATATTATTATATTCCTATTATTTCAATATTAAATTTTAAATTTAAATTCAATTTCAACTCTAACTTCAAATTAAACTCAATTAAAACTTAGATTTCAAATCTAATTTTAATTTAAACTCAAATGCAACCTTAATTTTACTATCAATTTTCAAAATCAATTTCAATTTCACTATTCATCTCAATTTCAATTTCACTATCCTTTTTAATCCCGTTTCACTTTAAATTTAAAATTCTCCTTTATTTCTACTTTAGTTTCAATTCCAATTGAAAAAGACTTATTTTTCCAAAGTATATCATATCAGCAAAATAATGTCTTATTTAATAAAGGGAATACTTAATCAAAATGAGCATAACCAAGTTTAACATTTATCACTAACATAATTATTGTCCATACACAAGTTATTATGATAACTAATCACAACCATAAACACTTGTTACTTATTCAAACATAACACAAACATAACCAAACATCTATAACAACATTTTAAAGAGGTGTATACTTGCATATGTCATAAGATAATTATTATAGAAAAATCAAAATATGATCTTTTAAAAGTAGTGAGAATTTTCTCACCTCTAACCAAAATGTTTAACTTCCTACCAACATTCATTTAATTCAACGCTTCGCTAAACCTCCACCTAAACATTCTTCCACCTTTTCCAAGTGCTCGGCCACCACCCTACATCCCTTCTTGCTCTTGGCCATAGCCTTCCCCTTCCATATTGCTCACGTCCTTCCCCTATCAACTCCCAAACTCATAGCCTAATGGCATTTTTAAGAAGAGAAGAAGAAGTGAATTAAGAAGAGGTTAGAGAGTAACAAGTGGTTTTATACTTAAGCACTCCACTATTTTTAACCTTTCTACCTCTCTTAAAGAGAGAAGACATTAAAATAGCTTAAAGGAAGAAGAAGAAGAATGAGAAGTGTGAAAAACGAGAAAAATATATCAGTATTTATAGGAAAAGTAAGGAGTGGTGAATTATAAAACTCACCCTATACAAAATTACCAAAATATCCTTACTTTATCTTACTTTTTCAACACTTTCCATCATCTTATCACATCATCACTTTATGTATTAATCACTTAATCTTTAAGTAAAGAAAAGTGAAGATTTGGTTGGATTAGATATAACATGTTTTGTCCTATTGTGTTTACTTTTGCTAATTGTTTTTAAACTTGTTTAGTAAAAGTGAGCTTGATTAGTAAATTAAATAATACTTATACTATTTGAATATATATTCATATATAAAAAATAAAGGTGCAACAACGTTACAACAACTTTCAATCGAAAAACTTTGATTTCAGACAGAAGGTTTTATGGTCACATTTTGACGTTTTAGTTAAACTATTCATTTATGTAAACCAAATTTAAAATAAACTTTTTCCTTCACTTAAATAAATTAAAACATGTCTCTTTATATCTTAAAATCATATTCAAATAATATTAAAATCTCTAATTTTAAAATGTATGAAAAACTAACAAAATGCGACAAATTTGGTAATTTTTGTAAAACGATTATTAATGTACTTTTAAATATTTTGATATACTTTTATTATATTTATTAGATGTTTTTAATTAGATTTATCTTTTTAAATAAATATTTAAACCTATTTATTTAAACCTTTATTTTTTTTAACAAAACTTAACTTTTGTTGATTTGTTCTAAAATTCGAGTTTGTACTTTTAATTACTAACTATAAGAATAGATAATGTTTTATTATTATTTATTATATAAATTATTTATTTAAGTTTTAAAAATCTTGTAAATTTAAAAATAAGCAAAATCACTCATTTTCGTAGTAGCAAAATTTCGGGTCATTACATTCTCCCCTACTTAAAAGCATTTCGTCCTCAAAATGAGAGTTAGATAAAGGAATTATCTCATACTCGTATCCTCAAACATTTCGACTTATCTGTATTGATGATAGAAAAAGAAGAAGGTCGATATCTTAACAACACTAAAAAAATGATGCCAAACACACAGAGATTTCCCACACTAACCTGAGTACTTATCACGTACTTAAGGTTATATATACATACATCAAGTCAGACTTCTATCCTACCCATCCTCGTATATACTGCACAATAATACTATATCAACATAAATGAATATATCCACATAACTCAACCACTGACCTGAGCATGTACTATACCTGAGGTCTATGTATATACATACTAAAACATAAGTCTAACCCCTATATCCTAGTGTCAACTATTTAAGATAACTATCCAACTACTACGTAGATAGACTCAAAACATCATACTATATGTGATATTTGATTCGATCTATTATTTGAATCCACAAATTTACTTTCGAACTAGTATCGATTTCTCGATTTCTAATACGGACTTTGATCAGAATTCTTGATCACAAACCCTTGCTTTCCTTGCATAGCTCTCAACTCTGATAGAAAACTTGAGAACATAACCTCAAACTCTTATCAATGTTCGCCGTCAAGAATCGAGTGATAAATCCTTTCTCGGGTTGGTGTAAATACCTCAAAGCACTGTACTCAAATCTTAGATCAAAAATTTTATGTGTCAAAATGATTTATGCGTAACTTATGTATATATTCTCATTCATTTTACCTAATGTATTTCTTTAAAATTTCTATTATTCCAAGATTAATCCACAACCATTCACTTTTTACTAAATCCATTGTTACTTAAGCTTACAAATATGACTTAACTTGTATAATATACCTTTACTTCCTAAGAGTATATATACATATCCCCAAACTTCAAATTGTTTTACTTAAATTCATCCGTCTAAAAAAATTCAAACTTTGTTGTAATTTACTATTATCTCAAATTCATAAGCTATAAAACTTAATCCTTAGTTTTATTTACCTAAGGTCTTAATTTAGCTAGTATTATTTATCTTATCCATATATTAATTAGACAACTTTATAAAGTGTACATCTTTTTCTTATTAATTCGATGATTATCTACCCAATTACCTATCTATTTCTAAATCAAATTTCTCAACCTTAAATTTATAAAATACCTTATGGTCAAATTGTGAAACTTAATTCACATGGTATTTGTTATTTAAACATTTTCATCCAACAATAAATCTACTAACTATATTATTCAAAACTATCCACTTCTAACTTACTTTATTTTGAATTACAAATGTTATCCTAAATGTACCAAAAATTCAATGTTTTATATTACGACGATATTTCTTATATCTCTTATTCCTAAATTTCACTTTGATTTTAACCTAATCAAAGTTTCTAAATTTCAAATTATCTTATCTCCTTATAAGTTATAGAACTTGCCCTTTCATATTGTATTTTCCCAAAGTCTTAATTTAGGCATATCTTTTTTATATTTCATTGACAAGAATTTTTTCTATGTGTGCATTTTCTTTTTACTTTCTCTAATTACAACTTCTAGCTTCAATATTATCATCAAATATCTTATAGTCAAATCGTGAATTTTACTTCACAAGAAATTTGTACTTACCTTTAAATTCATCAATTTTGAAAATCATTAATAACCAAATGTCTAGGGGTATATGATTAAAGTTTAAAATTTTAGCTTCCAACTAATTGATTCTATATGTAATATCTTATTGTCAAATCGTGCTAATCATAAGATATTCATATTTAAGTTTTTCTATGCCAAATTAGAACTAATCCTTAATTTCTAACCCAAAAATAATAATATCCCCTTTTTAATTTAAAAATAAACTAAAGGTAAAATTATTTCATTTACCAACTTCTTTAAAACAAAACCATTTTTATAAAATTAACAAATACGCACGTATATATAATACTCTCATAACTCATTCTAGGGTATTACTAACCCTATCTCTAATGAGTTACTCATCCTAGGATATTACTAATTCTATCTCTGATGAGACTTACCCTTATCAGGCTTCGGTGTTCGCTCAACCAAAAGCTTTGATACCAAATGTCAAGCCCTTTTTTTCATACTCTTCGAATCTACAATAAACCACACATGTTCAACTCAAATTGCACGAAAAGAAGGAACATGAAGGGTAATAAAGAAAAATAGACAAACAGAATCTCACATGAATGGAACAGCATATAATATTGAACAATATCTTTACAGTGGAAAAGTTTTAAATGCATATATTAGAGTCTAACCTAAATTCAGCTTGGACAGTTATAAATATCTATCCTTACAATTGCTGATGAATATCAAACTAAAACTAACAAAACAGAGTGGATAACAGAATATGTCCTTATGTAGATGAATATCTCCAGCTCTCCTACGGAAACTCCAACTAATTTCCACTAAACCTGAAACTACTCGAATTTAACCCGAGTATTGAAAATACCCGGATTAGGCTTGATAAACCAGTGTGAGAAAAACTGAATAATAAATGACAGTGTCGTATATCAGCCTTTAAATAAAATCTTTTGAAAAGAAAGAGTATCTCATAAGACCACACCATAGATAAACACAGACGGGTTTTTACCTTATGATAACTTAAACACTTTTATATCAAAACCTTTGATATTATTTCTAATGACATATCATTGAAAACATTTGCAAATAAACTTATTAATCTTATCCGAAATGGTTACCCATATAGCATTTCGAGGCTATTTATTACGCAAATACAAACAAAACCACAGGTTCTTATAGGAGAGTGGATTTCCATAAAAATGACAAGGTGAAGGTACTACCTTCCGATGGGTACACCTCTAGATGGATGTCTCGAGGACCATCACAAAGGATCCTCTACCAATACAAGGCCGGTCTATCTTTGTAATTAGATACTACCAAATATATCATCCTTCGATCGGTAACGACCTTTAAACGGGGCACCCGAGCATACAAACTACATTAATTTACATCCCGAATGTCATAGCGGAAAGAAATATATCTAGAAGGGGATGATCATACCCTAATTGGGAATGACCACTTAGCCTTGTCGCATCTAACCCTGTTTTGGTCATTTCCGGTTGATGAGGCTTGAAGTAACGATTAGCTTTTCACATAGCACATCTCTGAATGCCACATTGCCATTTTTGTTGACTACTAATTACCTTCCATAAAAATACAACCCTTGAGCTCTTACATCACAAGAAGGGTGTTGAGCTAAGAGACGTTACCTTCTCCGCCACCATAGATGTATTTTTGTAAAAACAAATGTACGGGGTCTTTGGAAATGCAATGTCAGACAAACGTCCACACAAGTTGTCAAGGAACATGACATACCAAAGGCACTCTCGTACTACATTAGTAGCTAGTAGTCCTTATAATCCGAAAAATTCTACACAACGTAGAGACCATTGCTATAAATAACTCTATAATGGGAGCTACCCAAAGAATGTCAACAAGCAATCCTCTGCTATGAAGATTCACGGTCTTCAATAATCATCATCTTCAACATGTCTTCACATTCGAACGTATACATTGGTTCCAATTGATTTTTCGGATAGGAATCACCCAAATCCGACCCCGGTTCCTTCGAAGCCAATTATCGATAAAAAGTGAATATGAGTATATAGGGTCATTAAGTCTCTTTTCACTTTAATTCTTTTCGGATGATTTCAAGATCTCTTTCTTTTGACTTAGAATAATTCTAAGTAATTTATTCTTTTGCTTTGGATAATATCTCAAATTTCCTCACTTAACTCTTGATCCAAATCCCTTAACTTTTAAGTGGGTCAAAAACAATGTAAGTTAAGATATCGTTTACGTTATAACTAAAATCAATCTTAGCAAACATTTTTGAGTAAATAGGATCTAGAAATCATTCATTTTCGAGATTGCTTAATTTTTTTGAATAATACCAATCTTCTTTTATTTTGGAAACTTAATACGATCTTTTAGAGCATCTGTGCTTTCCTTTCGATCTGTTCCACCTTTCATCTAAAAAGAAAAAATAAAGGCCAGGTAAGTTCAGGGCACTGGCTGTTACATCCCTAATCTTAGTCAAACACCTTGTTTTATCTTTCTATACCTCACAAGCGAGACAAATGTACTAGTCGTTTCCGCGTACTCAGTTATCAAATTTATTTTGGAATTGATTTTTAATATTCCAAATTATCTTTTAAACACATAGTTTTCCTTTTAAAAACATTCACAATTGATTCTGGGAAAAATTGTCAAGTTTAAACTCATATTCAAAGGGTTATAGAATTCGCAGTATAAAAGTGCTGCGGAAAGTGCTATATAAGCTTATTTGATTTCAATAACTTTTTAATATTTGAAAATTCATATTTTTCACTTCAAATCTCTTCTAAACCATTCAAATGGATTTACCAAATTTATTCCATATTTTTCCATAATTAAAATAGTTCATTTAAACTAATTTCCCGTTATGGTCACTTTACTTCATTAGCGCGATTTTTATAGAAAATTGATTTGGAATTTTAAACTTTTCGACGCGAAATCGCGATTACCTTTATTTTTCAACAATTGAATTAATTTATTCAAATTGAAATTTATCGCTTATAAAATCATTACAAACCATTTTAGATTAATATTTCCACTTTTTAAATTATTTAAAATGAATTTTCGCTATTACCATATTATAATATTATTATATTCCAATTATGATAATATTAAATTTTAAATTTCAATTCAGTTTCAATTCTACCTTCAAATTAAACTCAATTAAAACTTAGATTTCAAATCTAGTTTTAATTTAAACTCAAATTCAACCTTAATTTCACTTTCAGTTTTCAAAACCAATTTCAGTTTCACTATTCATCTCAATTTCAATTTCACTATCTTTTTAATCCCGTTTCACTTCAAATTTCAAATTCTCCTTTATTTATACTTTAATTTCAATTCCAATTAGAAAGAGACTTATTTTTCCAAAGTATATCATACCACCAAAATATGGTCTTATTCAATAAAGGGAATACTTAATCAAAATGAGCATAATTAAGTTTAACGTTTACCACTAACATAACTATGGTCCATACATAAGCTATTATGATAAATAATCACAACCATAAACACTTGCTACTTATTCAAACATAACCAAACATCCATAATAACATTTTAAAGGGGTGTATACTTGCATATGTCATAAGATAATTATTATAGCAAAATCAAGATATGATCTTTAAAAGTAGCGAGAATTTTCTCACCCCTAACTAAAACGTTTAACTTCCTACCAACATTTATTTAATTTAACGCTTCTCAAATCCACCACCTAAGCATTCTTTCACCTTTTCCAAGTGCTCGGCGACAACCCCACTTCCCTTCTTGCTCTTAGTCATAACCTTCCCCTTCCATATTGCTTACGTCCTTCCCCCTTATCAACTCCCAAACTTACGTACTAAGGCCATTTTTAAGAAGAGAAGAAGAAGAAGTGAATTAAGAAGAGGTTAAAGAGTAACAAGTCGATTTTTTTGATTATTTTCAGCATGATACGGGGTTCTTGCTTTGTGAATAGTGACGAAGCTTAGACTCTTACCCATACATGTCCCTAGTGTGAAAGGGTCGGTTGATGGTTGAGAGGCTTGCCGTAAAAGCAGATTTGAGGTGCCATATGTAGTCACCTCCATATTGAAAAGCAGGAGTGCCCCCATGTTGAAAAGCAGAAGGGTAGCGGAATGGTTGAAAAGCTTACCGGGGCGGGTCCAAAAGTCCATTCATGACATTTGGTATCAGAGCTTAAGGTTAAGCGAAAACCTTAGCTTTGTTGGGGTATGATTCATTAGAGATAGGGTTAGTAATACCCTAAAATGAGTTTAGTCTGAGAGAGCGCATAATTGAAACTCTTAACTTGAATAAGTATATTCATACTATATAGCAGTCCCTAAGTTATCTCGTCTATATATCCTAAAGATCTTTTTCTAACTTTATACAAAAAGTAGGAAATGAGTGGAAGAAGAGTATTAGGTAAGGGAGGAAGTAATATCACAAATGGTCAAACTCCCGCAGTTACAGTAGTCGAGGAGTAGTAGTTTCGGTACAGCCCCAAATAAACTTTGCAACTTTATGCAAGAACTATACCTGCCTTGGTGATAAACCTTTCAACGGAACAGAAACCATCATTGATGTACAAGCTTGGATCCGCTCTTATGAAAGAATTTTCAAAGGACCGAATATTGAAGATGAGCAGAAGAGATTCTTAGCTTCTTGGCAACTACAAGATGGAGCTCTAGTTTGGTGGCAATCTATTACTCAGAATAAGTCAGAAGATGATTTCTCTTGGGAATGATTCAAAGAAGTTCTAGAGGTGCAGTATATGCCAAAAGCTGAAAAATCCCATTTTTACCGAAATTTTATGGATTTTAAACAAGAGGAGGGGATGTCGTTCGAGGAGTATGCTAACAAGTTTAACGAATTATCTCATTCTGGGCCTAAATTGATAGATACGCCCTTAAAAAGAATGAAAAATTTATTTTTTGAATGAAGAAACAATAGCATGTTAGAATGACTGGGCATGTGAAAGAACCATTTGTAGATTAAATAGACTTGGGATACAGATATGAAGCTTTGGATAAGATAGAGCCAACCGTAGTGTAGGAAAGTAACAATAATAACTGGAAGAAGAGAAAGTTAAATGGTAAGAGCCCCTGGCAAGGAAAACCCAAAGGAGGACCACAGGATAATCGCTTTAACTGTCACTTGCTACAATTGCCAACAAAAGGGCCACCTATCAACTCATTGTAGAAAACCCAAAACTCAAAGAAATCAAGGATCGGTACTAAGAAGCTGCTTTAATTGCCATCAATCAGGACACATGATAAAGGATTGTCCCTTAATGAAGAAAGGAGAACAAGCCAATGTGCACGCTATCAAGGATGAGCCATCAACCTCCCAAGATGTAAAGGGCAAAGGAGTGTTGGAAGGTAATTTTTTTATCAAAGATGTTTTAGATAAAGTATTATTTGATACGAGATCTTCTCATAGTTTTATTTCTAAACAACTATAGAGGAATTGGAAATTAAACCTAACTGTTGACGACCCTATTTGTGTGACAAATCATATATGAGGTTCTACTAATCTTTGTATGCACTGTGAAAAAAGTCCCATTTTTCTATCCTCCCCATCACTTTCCTTTTGATCTTTTCATCTTAGATTTTACTGGATTTGAAATTTTACTCGGGATTGGATTGGTTGGCTAAGTATAGAGTTGTGCTAGATTGTGAAAATAGAACGATATCTTTATGGACCGTCTTTGGGAAAAACATAGAAATATCTTGTGAAGGTCCTTGTCCTAGAAGGGATAATTTTCTTTATGATTTAGATACATCCCAGATAGAATTAGAAACAATACCCGTTGTTAAAGAATTTGCAGATGTCTTTGAGGAAGTAAAAAGTTTGCCCCCACATAGAGAATTCGAATTCCATATCGATTTAGTTCTTGGTATAATGCCAATTAAACAACAAGATAGAAGGATGGCTCCGAAAAAAAGGGTTGAGTTGAATAACCAAATATTAAAGAAAGGATTGATAAGTCCCAACTGTTCAAGTTGGGGATCGGCCATAGTTTTTGTTGCTAAGTTAGATGGATCTTTGAGATTGTACGTAGATTATCGAGATCTAAATAGTATCTAAGGCTGTTAATGGGTACCTGAAAAATCCGGCATCCATTTGAATACGTATCCGAAAAATGAAAAATATCCGATATCTGAAAAGCGAATACGGATATCCGACATCCGAAAAGCTTTCCGAATACGGATATGGTTATTGTGGTATCCATATCCAAAAAATATCCATCCGATTAACTGATGCATATATATATTTAATTAAAATTATATTTAATTAATATATGATTTTTCAACTATTTCATAACCATTTGACGTTATTGCGATATGGTTTTTTGCTCATTTTTAGTGCAACAGAGAGTCATAATGTTTAATTTTCGGATATTTTTGGATACACATACGGATATTGGTATAAAACAACGTTTTATCATCACATTTTTTTATTCCTTGGGTTTTTTATGAACATTAGTACAAAAACTGTTTTATGCTGATCCAAACCTTTTCATTTATACTTTTTAATTTATAGATTATGGGCTGAGCGGATAAATAACTGATATCCGTCCGTATCCGAAAATTAAACAGATACGGATATCCGATATCCGAAAATTAAGCGGACACGGATATTCGATATCCGAAAATGATTTCGGATACAGATGCAGATATGGCACTTTCCGTATTCGAAAGTATCCGTTGACAGCCCTATTAGTATCCTTTACCCGAATAGATGACTTGTTTGATGAGTTACATGGAGTTTGACTTTTTTCTAAAATGGACCTAGCTACAGGGTTCCATCAGTTAAGGATCGTAGAAGATTGCATTCATCTAACTGCATTCAATGGTCCGAAAACTTTCTATGAGTGGTTGGCTATGCCTTTTGGGCTAATTAATGCATCCTCTTATTTTGTTGACCTTATGAATAGAGTGTAGAGATGTGCTAAACAAATTCGTGTTAATCGTTATTGATTATATCCTTATCTACTCAAAGATAGAAGAAGAACATGCAAGGCATCTAGAAGCTGTGTTAGAGATTTTGAGAAATAATGTGCTTAAAGCCAAATTCTCAAAGTGCCATTTTTAGGAGAAGGAGGTAAGATTCGTTGGACATATAATATCAAGGTATGGAATTCAGTAAATCCAGGGAAAGTTGCACTATTCAAGATTGGAAGCAGCCACAAACATCTAAAGAGATTCGTAGCTACTTAGTTTGGCAGGATATTACAGAAGATTCGTTCAAGACTTTCCTAAGATTTCCTATCACCTAACGAAGTTGACAATGAAGGACGCTAAATTTATCTGGCCTCCTAAGTGCTAAGAAGCATTCCAAGAACTAAAGAAGAGATTGACAACTGCTCCACTTTTAGCTATTATAAATGAGAATAGTGGATTGACCATTTATACAGATGCATGTGGAGAAGGAGTTGGTGTGGTTTTAATGCAAGATGGGAAGGTAATTGCTTACGCAAGTAGACAGCTGAAGACGCATGAGAAGAATTATGCAACATACGACTTAGAATTATTAGCCGTTGTGTTCGCTCCAAAGATATGGAGACATTATTTGCTGGATAAGAATCTTTCATAGTTTATTTCGATACGACTTTGAATTACATAGTAAATAAAATTCCATCTTTTAGATGAAAAATTCGAACTCTTCACGGACCACAATCTCTGAAGTATCTTTTCATCAAAAAGGATTTGAACATAAGATGGAAATGCTGGCTAGAATTTCTCGCGTTATATGATCTAGATATTCTATATCTATCCGGAAAAGCCAACGTAGTAGCCGATGCACTGAGTAGGAAGTTAGCTACTATTTCTTATTTGGTAGTAACTCCAACTCTTCAGGAGAAAATAACTAACAAGCAAAAATAAGATCGATTCCTAATGGAAACTATTGAAGATATACACAAAGGAAGGAGTTCAAGCTTTAAAATAGATAACCATGGAATATTACGGTTAAATGGAAGAATTTGTGCTCCAGATGTCGAAAATCTTAAGCAAGAAGTATTAACCGAATGCCACACAGCCAAAATTAGCATTCATCCGAGGAATCATAAGATGTACAAGGACAGGAAGCATACATTTTGGTGGAGAAGCATGAAGAGGGAAATGTCTATTTATGTCAACCGTTGTGAAAATTGCCAAAGAGTCAAAAGTGACCAACAGAAGACAGCAGGATTACTTCAACCTTTGGAGATTCTAGCTTGGAAGTGGGATCAAATATTCATGGATTTCATTGATGACTTACCCCGAACAAGGAAAGGAAATGAAGGCATTTGGTTACCATAAACTGATTAAGCAAAAGTGCACACTTCATTCCACTTAAACCAACAAGAACGGCGGAAAGCCTTGCGGATATATATATGAAGGAGATTGTCTGATTGCATGGAGTTTCGAGAAGTATAATAGGCGATCGTGATCCAATCTTCATTAGTCAGTTTTGGGAAGCACCACAGACAGCTTTGGAAACCAAACTGAGTATAAGCACTGCATGTCACCCCCAAATGATGGACATACAAAAAGAGTCAACTGTGTTTTGGAAGATCTTTTAAGGGCATGTATTCTAGAATTTGGAGGCTCGTGGGAGAATCATTTACATTTAGTAGAATTCTCCTACAATAACAGCTATCAAGCTAGTATCGACATGGCACCGTATGAAGCTTTGTATGGTCGTTGATATAAATCGCCAACATGTTAGATAGAATCCAAAGATCGATTAGTGCTTGGCCCAAGTATGATACGAGAAGCTTCAGAGAAAGTTGATATGATTAGAAAAAAGCTAGAAGAAGTGCAAAATAGACAAAAGAGTTATGCAGGCCGAAGGCGTAGAAATCTTTTATTCTCGGTTGGAGATTCAGCCTTTTTGAAAGTTTCTCCAATGAGAGGAGTAGTAAGATTTGGAAGATCTGGAAAGTTAGCACATCGATATATTGTAGCTTTTTCCATTTTCGAACGAATCGGCCCACTAGCTTATCGAGTATAATTTCCTGAAAGATTGTCTGGTGTACACAATGTTTTTCACGTATCACATTGACTGAAGCATGTATATGACCCAGAACAAATCATAGAAATGGCTACCCAGGATGACTTGGAGATAGAAGCAAACTTAGTGGTTATTAGAAGGACCGTTCAAATCATGGATCAAGATGAATAATGTTTAAGAAGGAAGGTAGTACGATTGGTTAAAGTTCAATGGAGCGAGGATGCCGATGATTGCATATGGGAAACAGAAGATAGATTGAGAAAAACATATCTCGAGTTTAGGATCGATGTATAGAATTTTTCTATCGTTTAAGTGTACTCACCACCTGTGATTAATCACTTATTGTATATATTTCACCTTATTGCATATATATTTCCTTTTGAGCTATTTTGTTCTTACCTAATTTCGAGGATGAAATTCTTTTAAGTTGGGGAGAATGTAATGACCTAAAATTTAACCACTTTAAGATATACTATGTAGAGTGATTTTAAATATAAAATATAAAAGTTTTTCTAATTCAAACAATATTAGATAGGATTTGAAAATAGAAATATACATAAAAATAGTAACATTTGCTTATATCGACAAAAGTGAAAAAATCCTGATTTGAAAAAAGTAAGTTTCAATAGTTAAATAAATTATTTTAATTGATTTATGAGTGTTTATATTTTAAATAACATTATACAAATTTATTTTTAAATTTTGTTTACATAAATAAATAGTTTAAGTACAACATCAAAATGTGACCCGTAAAACGTTTTGTCGAAATTCAACGTTTTGTTCAAAATAAGTTATCACAACGTTGTTGCACCTTTGTTAACATGTTTTAACATCTATATTACACATTTTAATAAGTAAACTTGTTTACTTTTACTAATTATGATTAGGAAACTTCTATAACATCATTAAGAAAAGTAAGTAAGTTTAAGAAAAGTCAAAAGTAAACATCAAATCCAAATTACATCAAAATCTAACAAAATAATTACTTTTCTTTACTTAATCATTAAGTGACTAAGACATAAAGTAAGGATGTGAAAGATGATGTTATGTATTGAAAAAGTGGAGATTTATTTGGGTTGAAGTAATGTTAGTTTGGTAAGAGGTTATTTTGGTAAATTTATCACTTCTTTCTTTTTCTATAAATACCCACCTCCTTCTTCACTTTCATTCACATTTCTTCTTCTTCTTCTTTTCTCAAGCTTCTTCACCTTCTTCCTCTTCTCTTTAATAGTTTTCAAGCCATGGAAAAAAATTATAAAGAAATAATGTCAAAATATTTACAAAATATTCAAAAGAAATCAATGTTCATCCTCTTCAAATCAAACTCCTTTTTTCTCCATATTTTACCTCTTCTTTTCTTGGCCATAACTTTTTCAAAACAGAACCAAACTGAAAATTATTTTTACAAATCATGTATTTTTCCAATGACTACAACTTTCTTGTTGACCACTTTGTCTCATTCTAAAATTAACCATGTCAAAAATCCACTTCTTTCCATTATATTTTATATCCTGGTTTTTAAGACAGAGAATAGGCCATTTTATTTTGATCATAACTTAATAATATCAGATCCAAATTAAGAAATTCTTTTTTTAAAACCATATGAAATTCCAGTGGCTACAACTTTTGTTGATCACTTTTTCTAATTTTGAGATTTTCTATACCTAAAATTCAATTCTTTGAAGTATATTTTCGGGCCTTACAATTGTGAATCCGAGAATAGCTCCTTTTCTTTTGACTATATATTCCTCAAAACTAAACAAAATCAAGTGATTCTTTTTTTAAATATAACAGAATTCAAATTTTGAGAGTAAGAGGTCAAAAACAAGAGAGAAGATGACCTATTTTTTGGGTCTAATTTTGAGAATTCAAGTTCAAAGTTCTACCGCTTCTTCTCTACACTTTCAGCCAATCTCTATAAGAAGCCTTGGCCATGCATTAGGAAGGAGGAGTTCGGGGTTATTTTCATTTGGTTCCAAAACATGGCATGAAGTATGCATTAGATCTTAAGTTCCTTGCCTTAAAGTTTTACGAAATGGAATCCAAAGTAAGTTATTTCTTATTTTAAGTTCATTAAAATCATTGCTAAGTCGAAAGAACTTTAAGTATTAAGTGTTGTTTGAAAACCCTTATTGAGTGCTTGTTTACTTTGTTTTCTAAAACAATGGTTTGATTTCCTTGCTCAATATTTTATTTCGATGGCTAATTAAGTAATCTAAAATTTAGAAGTTAAATACTTAATGGGGTATGCGGAAATGACTAGTACATGTACTTCGTCTGTGAGATCCAAGGAGACTTAGGCGAGGGATGGAACATATCGAAGGAAAAGCCCGGATGTTCCAAAATAAATATTAAATCGTTTTAACCCAAGATAAAAAAAGTTTTATAAATATTTGATAGAATGAAGCATTGATTTATCATTTATTGTTGTTCTTAACTTGTTAATTGATTGTTTGGTTGTTTGGATTGCGCTCGACCAATTTATGAGTACTGATTATTATTTGTTGATTGTTGACTTAGCTCAACCAGTTTATGAGCAATTAATTATCCATATGCATGGGCTGGATAGAAAATAATTATAGGATAACACCTTGTGATTTATTTCATGATTTGATTATAAGGTGTTTAGCGGTAATATTTGGTTCACTTCAATTTAATGAACTGTTTTGAAAATTGGTTTTCCAATGGATATATGAAATGTTTTCCCTTTAAAAGAAATAGAAATGTTTGGTAATGAATATTTCAAAGTTATATTATATAAAAGTGATTTATATAAGAATGGTTTTATAAAAATGTTTTATGAAATGGAAAATTTCGAGGACTTAACTCGATGGTTTTAAGATGATTTTTGAACGGATTTGGGAAATGAAAATTATTATAGATTTAAAAGTACTTGTGAATATTGATGTGAAATGATTTATCGCTTTGGAATATAAAATGATTTGTTATGTTATCGATGATTCGGGTAACCCGTAACTAAAAAGTGGGCACATGTTTTTGGTATAATCCTCTCTTGGAATAGAGAGATGTACTTATTTATCGATTGAATGAAGGCTGAGACCCAGTTGCCTTGTTATTGGGAGAAACCTCCCTATTGTATATGGTTTGATACGCTTTTATTATAGTATTTGGGATTTCCAAATAAACTTTTCAAAAGTGATTTGATTTAAGATCCCGAAGTAAAGTATAATTTAAATATAAAAGATATATATTTCGAAAGTTTTGAAATGAGAGTTTAAGAATAAAGTCCAAAGAGATATTTTCCATAAAGGTAATTAGATTTGAAAAATCTAAAATTGAAGATTAAGCCTAAGTGGATAGTTTTGGGAATTGCATATTGTTTGTTGCATCGTAGGCTCCATGAGTCCTATTTGCGGTAGGAGAACTACGTTGATTTGATCCTGTATCTAATTGGATACCCAATTAGATAGAAGAACGTAGGCAGTCACAAGTGGTAGTGATGCTGCCCCTAAAATAATATAACCCTTTCATGTTTATCTATTATTGGTTGTTGTTTATCTTGTGTACTTTTCTACTTACTATTTTATTCCGCATTTACATTATTTTTTGAGTTTGCAGGTAAGGATAGTGTTGTCTCTCTCATCAGAGTTGTACAGTGGTAGATTTATAGTTATTGTTTTTGGTATGTATTAAAGCACGCTTTGTAGGATTAATAAATTAATTAATTACTCTTATAAGTTGTATAATTGAAATTGTATCCTATACATTTAGTAATGTTGAATATTTATTAAATATGGTGTATTAAGTTGGTAGTTTTCATTGGTAGTTTTAGAACTGATGGATTTTTGGACAATTTTAACTGGTCCAAAAATCCGGATCGTCACGGAATTTTTAAATTTATTTTCAAAATTTTAACATATAGAAGCTAACCTATATTACTTTTCAAAATGATTCATAATTAAGTAACTCATTAAATTCCAAAAACAAATACTTCATTTTTTATATGCAAAAGTATTACATATATTCGTTCGTAAATCTATATTTTTCCATATTCCAAAAGAATAAACGTTTAAATTTTACTCACACTTACATTTAAAACCCTAAAAATCAATAGCATCTTTTAAATATAGATTTCAAACATCAGTTACTCAAAGTTACCAACTATTTCTAAACTATTACTTTAAGTATTTTAGAATTCTTTCTTTAACTTTACTCAAAATATTTATAACTTTCCAAAATATTTATATTTTCCAAACGTTGTGTCCAAATGTCTCAAGGAATCTCTATCAAGAATACTTAACCTAATTAATGGAAAAGTTAACACTACTTCATTACAAAAATATCCATAAATATCACTTTCACAAATCATTTAACATTCTTATTCACTAAATATTTTACTAGTTCACTTTAAATTCTATCACCATATTATTTTAAATATATATACACACACTTTTCAAAATATTTCTTCTTATACTTGACTTCCAAAATAATATAATGATAATAAACTATAACTGCATATTTAAAAAGTCATTACTTTTATCAACCCTTTAGTAACTTCAACACAATTTCAAACTACCTTAAATACACAGAAATTTCAAAATTAAATTCAATAATAGCAATTCCAAATAGCCAAACAAATATAAGAGACCAAAATAAATGTATTCATTGGAAACTAATAAATTAATTTTTCCCTTACGCATTCTGATCAAAATCATTCAAAACACAACAATATAATACTAAGCCATATCATAATAAAAGAGCATTAATTTACTCAAAATCATAAATACAAATGTTGCTGGTTGGATTAGCTCCTTTCGTCCTTGCTACTCCAACCATTACATACCTCATGCTTGGAAAGAAAAGAAATTAATTTTAAATTTAAATATATATATATTTGAAAAACCATAAATACGTCCTCTAATGATTACCCCAATAATCATCCAAAAATATAATATACTACTTTTATTACAGAGAGATTCTCAACACTCCCAAGGGTCGGGGACTCAAAGTCCAAAGCCTCGACACTTGTCTTTAATATATGATGTATTGTTATAAACCTAGTCAGATACCATGTTTGTGACACCCCACCTCTATACCAGTACTATTTAAGAGTATTGAAAAGTAATGTTGTCAGATAATATAGAGAATGGGGCTATATAGGGTACACATGTGAATATTCCCTTGGACTAACACCGGGATATATTAAATTATCAAATAAATAACTCATCTATACGTACATGGCATCGGTACAAAGCAATAAACATGTGTGCCTCCAGGATAGACAATACATATTATACAGTAAATAAAAGAGAATATAGAGCCAGAATCACGGTGGTAACAAATAATATACAATATATCATACAACAAAAGTCAATACATCTCAAATGTCAATTGTCTCAATATAATGTGATAACAATTAATATTCAACTCGATGTCAAATATATACGATGAATAAAAGTCATATAAGTATCATATAACCATCCTAATATTCGACTCCTTTAAACCCACTAAAACAAATGCTGGTCATGTCGTCCATGTACGTGAATTGTCTCGGACTGACCCGGGTATTACATAAATAACATGCGGGTCAAATTATGTCTAATCAAGAATATATAATATCGCTAACACCATAAAACATGATACACTAATGTAATAGCACTACCATAAATACTCAAATCGTCGGGCGAAATATCAATGTGTGTGTGTATTTATATAAATGTGTGAATGCTATGTAATTATAATATCATAAATAACTGTCAAAGTTTCACATCTCACGAATAGCTCAAAACCATATAAAGCATCTAACTTGGATATCAAAAGAGGTCATCACCTAAATAGAAACACATCAAATTAGAAATCTCAAAAATATCAAAAAATGAGATATCAAAAATTGAATCACACGTATCCAAAATCATCATCGAATTCATAAATATCAAAAAACGAGATATCACCGAGTATAATCAGGCTGGCACGAAGTATTGCCAAAATATATCTTTCAATCTCGATAAAAATCATCATCAATATATATATATATATATATATATATAAGGTAGGATAAGATAGGCTTTCTATCAATACAAATGAGAATCCACTATAGTCTGATCGTATATGACAAGTGTAATCTAGTCTTCTCATATAATATCTATCTGTAAATATTATGATAGAAAATGGTTGTACGACAAATACAAAGTCCCAAGTAGAGCTATACATATAACACTATATGGGTCATCAACCCATACTATACTCAAGTAAGGTGTATCGATTATATATGTCAATATACTACTCCATCAATACCAGAAGGGGGACTGATAGCGCTATGAAAACTCTAGAAATATTAATTCTCTACAGTCTTTAGTTATCTTATAGTCGTCGTGAAATGTATCCACTGGTGTGCTCGTCAACACGAGGACTCTTAAGTCATAACATTAGACTTGCACCTATTAGTTACAAACTACTGGCCTAGATGACATAGGGTAGCAAACATCTGAATAATATAGTGTCATGGATCTAGGAACAACCTTCTGATCCGGCCGCTAATGTGGATTCTGGCCATTTTCTCCTCTCCAACAAACATAATAGGAGTATATCCTAATAGTGGCATATAGAACCAATACACATTGACACGAAGTCCTGGTCATCGTTAGGCACGGAGCCATACTTACTAAATATAGGCGAAGAGCCATATATCACAACGTGTATCACCTCACAATATCCAGTCTATGGTTGTCGCATAAGTGTCATCTACTCATAATGAATAATCGAATAAATATCACAACAGTGTCCCATACCACTACGTGATACTCAATCATTTATCTACTGCTCATAAATTACACTTAAACTATCATTTACTCTATACAACAAGTTCAACGAGTAACCAGAGGAATATTACTAAGAGTTCTATACCGGACAGTATTATAACTCCGTTTATTCTAATTTCTTATTACATAAGACTAATAAGTCCTAACATTCATAGTGAAGTAGGAAGAATTCTATGTTTAATTTTAGGATTTGGAAAAATATAAAAGATTATTACGAGCTTATTAGCAGAATAAAATATAATTTTTAACCTTATTAATATTCTAAGAACATCTATAAATAATGTCCTAATATACTAAGTTAAATTTCTAGAAAATGCCTACACCAAGTTGGTTTCTGAAAACGAAAAACTCACCGGACCTAACTACACAGACCGGTGAAGGGTAATAAAGATAGGATTAACAAAAGAACATCTATTGTCGTCAATAACTAAACCTCCAAGGCAAAAACCCATCGCTAATGAAAACTTTGAATTACACATAACATATAAAAATTGGGTCACGGACCTTGAAATTGCTCAAGTTTACGTGTCGCCTATATTAGACGTGTAAAGACAACACGAGAACATGAGAGTCTATCAAATTTTTTATTGACTCAAAGCTCTGTTTGGGGAATAGTCTCATTATGCAAGGTACAATCTTACAAAGAAACTATTTAATATGAAAATGATGAAGGGTTAGAAAGTTGGTGATTACGTTCTAATGATGAAAGATTATATTGATAGACTTTCTTAGCTAGAAATGGCAATAGGCAACAAGTTGCAAGTAGATCAGATCTTAGGGTCTCTTACTATTAAACCGCTTTTGAGCCAGAGCAGATTCCATAGAAGATCAACACGAGAATGAAACGATTCATGAACTTGGAAAGAGATGTGGAAGAGCTAAAGAAGTGACTTAAAGGAATTTCACTTGGATTAGAGCATACACCTTAACTCGGTACCGAGTTGGTGGCCATAGATCAGCATCGACCTAATACATCTCCTCCATTCTCTTCCAAAACTTCACACAACTCCTATACTACTCCAATGACTTGGTATTAAGTTTTTTCCCAAAGTTCTTGTGATCAATTCAAAGATTGGTGAGATGACAACAAAGAAACCAAGGTAACTCAAGTGCTATTAAGACGATTGCTATAATCAACTCAAGAATGATGGACAAGAGCTCGAATCACATCAATTAGGGGACATAAGACTATAGTAAAAGTCAAAGATGAATTTGTACTAAACTCCTTAGCTGAGTACTGAGTTGGCAATTTTCAGGTCAGTACTAAGTTGAACTTTTAGCTCATGATGCTCCACGATCTCTTGTACGAATTCAGTCTTTCTTCTAG
Organism: Allium cepa; assembly: GCA_030765085.1. NCBI lineage: Eukaryota > Viridiplantae > Streptophyta > Magnoliopsida > Asparagales > Amaryllidaceae > Allium > Allium cepa. The sequence continues at coordinate 179,927,220 of CM060930.1, forward strand.
ACTTCACTACAAGCGGGCTTTTAACTCCATACCTCTATTTATCTATAAATGCCAACCTATCTTCAACCAAAAGGCAATCTAGATCTTCTTCCACTCTTCACTCTAGATCTAATCACTCTGCCATTAGACACTTCTTCTCCTTCTACAATCCTATCCTCTGCCTTTCAAATACTCTAAAAACTCCATTGTTATATAAGATTCATAAGATTGTGATCAGATCTAGGATAATTAGTTGTAATCCAGAGAGCGAATGGCAAATAAAAGAGATTAAAGTGGACGTAGGTTGAGGATTACACCGAACCATCATAAAAATTTCTGTGTGTTCTTTACTATTTTTCTATTTTTACTTGCTTGATCTCGGATTTCTACTGTTTTAACATTTATTATAAAAGTATTGGTGCTTTCGACTAATTTATGGGTATTGATCTATTTTCTGGGTTAACATTTTAGTGCTTTAGCTGAGAACAAAGAACTAGATCTGAAGACTTGAAGCTTGAATCTAAGATTTCGAGAAGACGAAGAGACCCAACACTAGATCTAAGTTTGGAGCAAGCTAACCAAATAATGGGGGCAATTAGGAGATGTCCTCAAATCTTATCAATCCATACATGTGACTAGAGAAGAGATGTAGAAAATGATGAAGGAGATACAAGATGGATTAATGACTCGACAATAGGAAATGCTTGAAGCATTTTTCTAAAAAATGGGACAACAGGGAATAGCTAGAGCTGTAGAAATCTAGATCCAAGTGCAAGGATCTAATGTAGGAGCATTTGGAGTTATAGCGGAGTAAACTGGAATTATGAACCCACAAACAGGATAACTCGGTACCGAATAGAATCAACTCGGTACTGGGAGGACAAAACCTGAGGGCAATGTCAGTGTGACTACTAGGATGCTAAGAATAGATAATGTTGGAAATAGAAACACAAATTAGAATATGAATGGGCAATGATCAAAAGAGTATGTGCTAGAACCTCTCTATAGGAATAGAGGATGGAATGAAGCTAAAGGAATAGGTCAGAACACCAACATGTAGCAAAAGGAGTACATGCCAGAGTATGTGTTGGAGCTCACCTATAGGAGGGCAGAACTAGACATCTCTTTTGGTCTAAGACCTTCATTGGATAGTGAAAACCGAATTGCTGAATTGATAAGGACAATATTTAGAAGTGGACCCCCAGATCAGAGTTTGGAGGATGTAAACAGGTTTCTATTTACTTTTAATAACCAAAACATGAGAAATCTTCCCGATTTCAAGCTTCCGAAGCAGAAAATGTACTATGGAAAGTCGACGCCGATCTGAATAGATACATCCAACATATGAAGGTGTTAGGTGCTTCTGAGGAGGTAATGAGGCAGTGCTTCCCATTATATTTAATGGACTTGGCAGCGATGTGGTTCAAACAAATGGAGAATGGGTCTATAAGCACATGGATCAATTTGGTAAATAAATTCTTAAGATTGTTCAGAGTTTATGTTTCATGAGAATGTGATGACGCTATCAAGTGTGAAAAAGGCCTAAAAGGACCTTGAGAAGCTATTTTTGACAAGATTTAATGCAGCAGTCGATAAGCCAGATCCATCAATAATTTTAGTGGTTACAGTATCTAAAGTCGCAAGCAAGACTAAATTCAAAGTTGCACTAAAAAGGATCCAACAATGGATCTTGCGGAATTCTATCTTGAAGCCGAGAGATATTTATTTCAAGAAGACGCCGAAACTTAAGATGCTAAAATTAATGATATAGATGACGGAGGACTGTTCGGAATGGGAAATGGAAAAGATAAAGGAAAAAAAGAGCTAATGATAACTTTGGGTAATCAAAATGACAAAGAAGAGAGTCGAAATTCTTTTTTTGCACTGATTTAACAGGGGCCTCAGAGTGGATATATCTAGATACTAAGGGCAGATCCCTTATCAAAAGCCAGCTAGGAGGGAGCCAACTGATCAGGAGATAAATCTAGAAAGTTTTGCATCTTCCATGAGCTAAAGGGAAATGAAATGAACAAGTGTCGACACCTTCGTAATCTGATAGAAGAACTGGTTCGGAGAAACCAACTACAGTAGTACACAAGGAATCGAAATGAAATGGTGTGGTTGGAGCAACCACTATCTACAACAAATGCATGAAGGAGCAACCAGGGATGTTCGAGACTGAAATCTCATGATCGGAATGGTTAAGTCGATTCCCTTGCTTCGTTTTTTCTTGTTTTGAATATTTAGGGCAATAATAACCATGAACTGCTTACATGTGTATGGGACTTGGATTAGTCTTTAAGCACGCTCTGAGTCAAATCTCAGGGATGGATAATTAGGATTTCTGCTTGTTTGCTTTGATTTGGATAATTGGCTTTTGAAAAAAATCCACATTGACTGTGAAGACCAATATTGATTACTTTAAATCTCATTCGAAGAGAAGGGACTGAAGTGTAGGGTGCAAGTACCCTTATCGGAGAGCAAGATGACGGACTTGTATGATATTGATTGCTTTAAGTTCCGTTCGAAGAGATGTGACCGGAGTGAAGGGTACAAGCTCCCTTGTCGAAGAGAGAGTGGATGGACTTGTATGAGAAGCAAGTCCTCTCATCGAAGATTGTGCAAATGGGCTTGCTTAGTTGCTGAGTTCCTTTATCGGAGAGTAAGCATATTGAACAAGGATACAAGAGATCAAAATCCAAGATTGAACAACTAATGATCTGGAGAGATCGAATCCTAGATTGGAAGTTAAACGGTTTGGAGAGATCTAATCTTATATAGGATCATAAACGATTCAGAGAGATCGCACGTTAAATTGAATGTAAAATGATCCAAAGAGATCGAATCTTAGAATAGATGTAGATTTGATAAAAGGATTTGAACACCTTATACTTAGAATAAAACAGATAAATCCTGGATGCAAATGGGAAAATTTTGATATGTGATGAAATAATTTCAAATGTAATCAGAATGATTAGGATGTATAAACAACACTTAAGCAGAGACTAGAGTCCTTAGCTATAGTAGGTTTGGAACGACCTTTGATTGACAAGAGAATCTGAAGGAACCAGATGATTTACCAAGATCAAGATCAATGGAAGGCCAAAGAACTCAACTACCAAAGAATGATTGCTAGTGGAACTTATGCTTGAGTAAAGCATACCTTACGTTCGAAAGGCGTAGTTTGGGAGGCAAATGTTGACCCACTTTTGAGCCAAAGTAGATTGCAACAGGACTTAAAAGATCAACATGGGAATGAAAATGATTCATGAACATGGAAATACATGTGGTAATGATAAATAAGCGACTTAAAGGAATTTCACTTGGATTGGAGCATACACCTTAGCTCTGTATCGAGTTGGTGGCCATAGGTAAGCACTGACCTATCATGGCTCCCAGATTCTCCTCCAAAACATCACCCAGATCCTATACTACTCTAATGACTCGGTAACAAGTGTTTTTCCTAAAGTTCGTACGATCAATTCAAAGATTGGTGAGATGATAACAAAGAAACTAGGGTAACTCAAGTGCTATTAAGAAGATCACTAGAATCAACTCAAGGACGATGACAAGAGCTTGAACCACCTCGATTAGGTGACATAAGAGCAGAGCCAAAGTCGAAGAGGAATTTGCAATGAACTCCATAGCTCGATACCGAGTTGACTATGCTCTGGTCGGCACCGAGTTAAGCTTTTAGCTCATGATGCTCCATGATCTCTTGTATGACTTCGAGCTATCTTCTGGACTTTATTACAAGCGGGATTTGACTTCATACCTCTATTTCTCTATAATTACCAACCTAAATACAACAAAAAGGGAATTAGGATCTTATTCCTCTCTTTACTCTGGATATGATCTCTCTACCATTAGAGACTTCTTCTCCTTCTTAACTCCTATCCTCTACCTTTCAAACACTCTAGAAAATCCATTGTAAATTGAAGATAACTAGATTGTGATCAAATATAAGACAATTAGTTGCAATCCAAAGAGGGAATGACTAATAAAAGAGATTAAAATGGACGTAGGCCAGAGATTATGGTGATCCACTATAAAAATTCCTATGCATTCTTTACTTTTTTTTATTGTTCTTACTTGCTTGCACTGGGATTTCAATTGCTTTTACATCTATTATAAAAAACTGGTGCTTTCATCTGATTTCTAGGTGTTGATCCATTTTTCGGGTTAACACTTACCCCATGTTTGAGCCAGTTATATCAAATTTAATATGAACCAGTTGAATTTAAGCCTTGTAAGCACCTCAATATATTCAGGTTAGTTGAGTCTTCGTCCAAGGAATCGAGGTGCGGTATGTTTGCACCAAAAATGGTCCAAACCCCAATATCGTGAAAGCACCCGTTTATGAACACAAATCAGCAATATTCAACACAAATCTCAGATCTAAGCAGTATCAAACACAGCAGTTCAGAAATAACAATCACAAACACAGGATTTATAGTGGTTCGGCGATCTTGCCTACGTCCACTCTAAAGTTTATGTCTTTATTGATTCACTTGATGATTTCAATCAATTACAGCGGATTACAGTTGATGATAGCTCTGAAATCTGATTACAACAACGATAATGAAGAGTAGAATTGAATCTGGCAGAGTCTGGACGTTCAATGGCCAAAAGATCCTCTTTCTGTAGGCTTCAGGGTGCTATTTATAGGCGTAGGAGGCTCAGATCTCGCTCAAACTTCGGAAGACTTTTTCTGGCACGTGAGTGGGCCCACGCGACCGACCCCACCAAGTTTCGACTTGATCTGAGATCGAAACGAAATGACTTCGTATCCATCAAAAAATGATCCAATCAAGCTGAAACTTGGCAGGAACAATCTTTACCTTGTATGAAGCTTCTATGAAAATTTCGTTGCATTTGGATCGGCGGTTTGGGAGATATGATCGATACGAGTTGGTATGTTTCGGTTGGCTGTTTATTTCGAATCCATCAATTCGAAACGATCTCTTCGACTCGATCACCTCACGTGGTCTCATGATGATGTGGCACGCATGCTTCGCCTCGATCCTGTTTTTACTCCAAGTTCACCGTATCGACTCCATAAATTTCGCCTTGTTCGTATCGAAGGATGACACGTCACCCAGGGTTCGTTGACCTGATGGATACGAAGAAGCCTCTGCTCATGGATTCGAACATGGTCTTGGGATGGAGACGAAGCAGCGAATCTCTGATGGATGCGAAGTTGACATTAGGTGATCGTTACGAAGTAAACTACATACTGATGGATTCGAATAAGACACTCTAGCAGAAGTTTGATCGATACGAAGTCCATCGATGCGAAGACCTGGCCATTACGATCGATACGAAGCCGATGGATATGAACCGAGGTGTGGTGATGGATATGGGTATTGATACGAAGTGCGGCCTACTGATGGATACAAAACAGCGCTCTAGGATGGATACGAACATGCTAAGGCGATGCCCATTTGATCGATTCGAAATCGATCGATTCGAACTGACCGGTATCATGTTAATGATCGATTCGAACTTGATCGATTTGAAGTATGAGGAACCTGATGGATTCGAACAAAACAAATATTGATGGATTCGAATCCGATGGATTCGAAATGGGCATCTCTACAACAATTCGATAGATACGAACAGCGTACTTTGGCTAACTTGCATCAATCATATCTCGTTCATACGAACTCCGATTAACCTAAAATTTGAAACGCTGGCTTTTACGATCTTGCTTGTCATGTTCTATCAGTTGTAGCCTGATCCAGGCTCGGACAAAATTCATCGACATCATAGTGAAGCGATGTGTAACCAATCTTTGAGACGAACTGTCTCTTGTTTCTGATCCATCTTTTGGTATCACGGCTTTGCCAAAAAGCGGGATAACATTTGCCCCCCAAAACATGCCTTGCGGTAGGAAGGTGTGTTTTGTAATGCTATAAGTTGGATGTTCATATCCTGTCAACAACCTGTAAAGGACTTGGTAATTTCGTATGACCTCAAATGACGATCGTTCGGGATCGTGTGCCATTTAAGGTGAATCGGGACCGTTCGCGGTCGATGCCGTTCGTGGCAAAGGATGGAATGGGACCGTTCGCGGTCGATGCCGTTCGCGGCAAATGGTGATACGGGACCGTTCATGATCGGATGCCGTTCATGGCAAATGTTGATCGTTCTCGATCGAATGTCATATAAGGTGAATCATGACCGTTCGTGGTTGGGTACCGTTCAAGGCGAATCGTGGAATAAGACCGTTCGCTGTCGGATATCATAATGAGTGAATCGTGACCGTTCGCGGTCGGGTGCCGTTCGAGGCAAATTGTGATCGTTCACGATCGTATGCCGTTCGAGGCGAATTGTGACCGTTCGAGGTCGTGTGCCGTTTGAGGCGAATTATGTGTGTCGGGGGGGGGGGGGGGACTTAGTATTATCGATGCCGGAGTTCATGTTCAGGGGAGTTTTTGAATCAAAGACTTTGGCGGTTCATCGCCACGCAGGAGGTGCTCGTGGACCGTTCGTGATCCAACGGGCATACAAGTAAATTCTTTCACAGAATTGTAAATATCAAAGTAATGATCATACAAATCTCACAACAGAAATGTCCAAACAAGCAAAGTCTAAATGTCCAAATCAAAATGAAACAAAAGCAAGGCGAGGATGTCAAAGTGTAATTTCTCACTATGGTGCGGTCAGTAGTCATTCAGAGCATGCTTATGGATCGTGCGTGATTGCTTACATGTGTAAATGATTTAATCGTGTTAGTGAGAGGTTTACGAATTGTTCATCATTATTTTAGTCAATTAATCAATTGATAATCAAACGTTGTCTCGGTTCAAGGTCACCTCTAGCTGATGTAGACGACGGTCGCTCTGGCTCCACCGCTGGAGTTCGCCTCCTCGCATACTGAAGTAGCATACCGTTCCTGATATGCCCTTCCACCTCATCCTTCAGATGTCTACAATCAATCGTGTTATGACCGTTCAGTTCATGGAATATGCAATACTTATCTGATTTCCACTCGTCAGAAGTTGGATCCCTTCGCATTGGTCTACGATACGGAACCTGCTCTCTGGTATCTTGATAGATTCGTTCCAAACTATCATTCAGCTCCGAATATGTGGTGAACCTTGGTTCCTTTTGTGGTCGCATTGATCTGTTATAGCTACTCTCAGCCTTTCGTTCCCCTTGCTAGTTTCTGTACCTTTCTCAGGAGGATTTCCATCTTTGACCGTATAAACATTGAGTTCATCATTTTCTTCTCTTTCTGCACTCGCATCTTCTAATCGTAAGAACTTTTCTGCTTCATGATAGAATTCTCCTAGATCCATAGGTGGATCTTTAGTAAATGAGTTTTTGAAATCGTGCCATCAGCTATTTCGGACACAGCTGCCATCATAACCATGGATGGATCTGGCCGATCCACCGATGCTGCTGCCGCATTGAATCACGTCAGGAAACTCCTCAAAGTCTCCCTAGCTTTCTGCTTCATAATTGCCAAACTCATCACATTCTTGGGTCTTGCAATGTGAACCCTAAATTGTCTCATGAATCTCTTACTTAAATCTGCCCATGTTCCTATGGAGCCGCTCTCCAGTTGCCTAAACCATAATGCTGCGTTATCCGTCAGATATAATGGAAAGCACCGGGCCATAACCTCCTGTGATGCCCCCAGCACTTCCATATGCCTCATGTACCTCGTCAGATGGACCGCGGGGTCCCTCCTCCCATCATACATCTCCACTGATGGTAACTTGAGCTCTGGTGGGTTCCTAGCCATCCTAATTACAGGAGAAAAGGGACTCATGTTCACGTATTCAAGATCTTTGTTTATTAATCCGCCTCTCATGGCTCGTCTGACCATTTGCACCAATCTATCATTGTCTCTAAGATGCAATCCTCGTTCATCGCTTTCGACCTGCCCCCCGAGTTCATGAGGGAATTCTCGAATCTGCCCCATTGACTGAGCATTCATCCCTCTGCTACCTCTAGGTTGCGTAGATGCTCCTCTCTCTCTCTCTCTTCAATATTGGATCAACATGCTCCAAGTGTGTGTGCTCCAAGTTGCCCTCTCTGTTGAAATAAACTCTGGATCAACTCCTCCTGTCTTTTCATCATTGTCTCCATCTCGTCCCTAGCGATGAAGATCGATGCCTGATTCGCTCTTGAGGAAGCCTCTTGACTTCCTTGGTGTTCACTTCTCTCTGGCCTTTGTCTTCTACTTGTTTGTCTTGTCATAGCTTGTAGATCCGAACTCTTAATCTTCAAATTCAACTTCTCCTGAGTTCATTTCTCAGTGGAAGCACCAAAGTGTTTGCAACAAAAATGGTCCAAACCCCAATATCGTGAAAGCACCCGTTTATGAACACAAATCAACAATATTCAACACAAATCTCAGATCTAAGCAGTATCAAACACAGCGGTTCAGAAATAACAATCACAAATACAGGATTTATAGTGGTTCGACGATCTTGCCTATGTCCACTCTGAAGTTTATGTCTTTATTGATTCACTTGATGATTTCAATCAATTACAGCGGATTATAGTTGATGATAGCTCTGAAATCTGATTACAACAGTGATAATGAAGAGTAGAATTGAATCTGGCAGAGTCTGGACGTTCAATGGCCAAAAGATCCCATTTCTGTAGGCTTCAGGGTGCTATTTATAGGCGTAGGAGGCTCAGATCTTGCTCAAACTTCGGGAGACTTTTTCTGGCACGTGAGTGGGCCCACGCGACCGACCCTACCAAGTTTCGAATCGATCTGAGATCGATACGAAGTGATTTCGTATCCATAAAAAATGATCCAATCGAGCTGAAACTTGGCAGGAACAATCTTTACCTTGTATGGAAGCTTCTATGAAAATTTCGTTGCATTTGCATCCACGGTTTGGGAGATATGATCGATACGAGTTGGTATGTTTCGGTTGGCTGTTTATTTCGAATCCATCAATTCGAAACGATCTCTTCGAATCGATCACCTCACGTGGTCTCATGATGATGTGGCATGCATGCTTCGCCTTGATCTGGTTTTTACTCCGAGTTGACCGTATCGACTCCATAAATTTTGCCTTGTTCGTATGGAGGGATGACACGTCACCCAGGGTTCGTTGACCTGATGGATACGAACAAGCCTCTGCTCATGGATTCGAACATGGTCTTAGGATGGAGACGAAGCAAAGAATCTCTGATGGATGTGAAGTTGACGTTAGGTGATCGTTACGAAGTAAACTACATACTGATGGATTCGAATAAGACACTCTAGCCGAAGTTTGATCGATACGAAGTCCATCGATGCGAAGACCTGGCCATTCCGATCGATATGAAGCCGATGGATACGAACCGAGGTGTGGTGATGGATATGGGTATCGATACGAAGTGCAGCCTACTGATGGATATGAAACAGTGCTCTAGGATGGATACAAACATGCTGAGGCGATGCCCATTTGATCGATTCGAAACCGATCGATTCGAACTGACCGGTATCATGTTAATGATCGATTCGAACTCGATCAATTCGAAGTATAAGGAATCTGATGGATTCGAACAAAACAAATATTGATGGATTCGAATCGGATGGATACGAAATGGGCATCTCCACAACAATTCGATGGATACGAACAGCGTACTTTGGCTAACTTGCATCGATCATATCTCGTTCATACAAACTCTGATTAACCTAAAATTTGAAACGCTGGCTTTTATGATCTTGATTGTCATGTCCTATCAGTTGTAGCCTGATCCAGGCTCGGACAAAATTCATCAACATCCATAGTGAAGCGATGTGTAACCAATCTTTGAGACGAACTGTCTCTTGTTTTTGATCGATCTTTTGGTATCACGGCTTTGCCAAAAAGCGGGATAACACGGTACTCATGGTTAAAGGAAGAATATCATCTTCGAAAGGTTGAAGAAGATATAAGGGTTAATAAAAAAACCAAGAAGACTGCTCCAACCGACAAGGGTGAATGTATGATGAGGTGAATACATTGGATCCAACAGTACTTAAAAAATAATGGTATTGTCTATTAGGTTACTCCACCTTATATTCCGCAATATAATGGTGTTTCAGAGAAAAGGAACCTAATCCTATTAGATATGGTTTATTCCATGATGAGTAAATAAGGCTGAGTTACCTCTATCCAATTGGGGATATGCGTTTGAAATAGTAGCGTATATGTTGAATTTGTTACTTACTAAATATATGCCTAGACACCATATGAGATTTCGTATAGGAAGAAATCCTACCTCAACTATTTGAAGGTGTGGGGTTTTCCAGGCTACATTAAGAACGTCAATCCATATAAACTACAGTTAAGATCGGTCTTGTGTATACTCATAGGATATCCTAAGACCTCCATGGGATATATTTTGTACAACATCAGGAAACAAATGTTTAATGTTTCTTAACATGCTATCTTTTAAGAAAAGGATTTTTTGTCAAAAGAAATTAACAGTGAAGTTATAGAAATTGATGAAATCTGAGAGTCTAGTATAGAGATCGAGCCGATGGAAGAACCAAATTTATCTATACACAAAAACTACAACATATCAAAAGGTCTAGTAGAAAATCTCATGCATTAGAGAGATAAAATGGTATTCTCATGGATGGCAAGAAAAAGAACCGCGTCTTAGATGACGGTACTCCTATATCATTCCAACAAGCATTGTAAAGGCTCTATACTATGGATTGGAGCTATGAAATCCAAAATGGATTCCATGTATGAAAACAAAGTATGGACATTGGTTGACATACCAGAGGAAATTGATTCATTGGCTGCAAATTGATTTTTAAGGAAAAGCTAAATGCATAGACAAGTGGAGACTTATAAAACATAGCTAGTTGCGAAAGGATTTCATCAAATTAAATGTGTTGATTATGATGAAACATTTTTTCCCATAGCAATTTTTAAGTCCATTCGGATAATGTTATCTATTGTCGCATTCCACGATTATGAAACATTGTGAACGGATGTAAAGACGACATTCCTAAATGGTGATTTAGAAGAGAATGTTTATATATTGCAGCCCGAGGGTTTTAAGGTCGGTGGGGGTGAGGGAAAGGCTTGCAAGTTGTTAAAGTCCATTTATGAACTTAAACAAGCTTCAAGGAGTAGGAATACATGTTTTGATAATGTAATCAAATAGTTTAGTTTTTATCAAAATACAAGAGTCATGCTTATAACAAAAGGAATAAATAAATGCTATTGTCTTCTTAGTTTTATACGTTGATGACCTCCTGTTGACTAGCAATAACATTTCATTATCGCAATCAATGAAAGCTTGGTTTTTCAAAAACCTCTTCGTGAAGGATTTGGGAGAAGTGGTTTATATGCTAGGTATAAAATTTTATAATATAGATGTCAAAAGCTGTTGGGATTGTCCAAATCCATGTACATAACATCATATTGAAAAGGTTCGGTATGGAGAATTCCAAATGTTGAAACGTTCCAATGCAATTTGGAATCATCATGGATATGAAGTGGATACAATATGCTTCGAAAATCGGTTCCATTATGTATGCATGTTATGTGCTAGATCAGATGTGGCATACACATTAGGATGTGTAAGCCAATACTAGTCTAGACTTGGAGAAAAGAATTGGACCGCTGTAAAATGTATACTTAAGTATTTGAGAAGTATAAGGGACTTATTCCTAATGTATGGGAGTGAAGATCTCCTTATGAAAGGGTATAAGGACTCAAGTATTGAGTTATATTGATGATAGTAAGTCAGTGTCGGGTTATGTCTTTATTATTAATGGTGGGGCCATTAGTTAGGAAAAGGTCCAAACAAGAAATGGTGGTTGATTCCACAATGGAGGCCGAGTACATCGCCCTCAATGAAGCAGCTATAAAAGCGATCTAGATGCAAGTTTTTAAGTGAGTTTGAAATGACCTGATATGGAGAATCCAATGGCGTTGTTTGATGACAATAATGCGGCAATATAGATCGTGAAGGTGCCTAAAGCACATAAGAAATCATGATGCGTTGTTTGAAAGTTCCAAATGATTAAAGAATTCACCGAAAGAAAAGAGGTTGTGATACAAATAGTAGATATCAAGGACATCATAGAAGATCCATTCACGAATGAACTAGCTTGGTCGGTTCTTGCCAAGCTAATCCGATGGATGGGATTTAGGTTCCATAAACGACCATAAGTGCAAGTGTGAGATCGATAGAGTTAGTGGTATGCCTTAGGGCAATTCTTTAATTTATCGTAAATGATTAACCCTGTAATAAAATCTTGTTCGATATAAAAGGTGTTTTTATTTCTAATATATACTAAATATAATATGTTATATTAACTAATTATTTAATTTAATTACCTTTAGCATAAAATCCATAAATTATGTGTTTTGTTACAGTATTTTCAGTGTGTTGTAATATCGAGCAATTTATCAAAGTACAATAATCATTGTAAATATTCCTAGTTAAGTTGTATCAAGACTGGATATCGATATATCCATTGATATTAGAGTACATAACACTCTTCAAATGTTGGGCAGTTTATTACTCATGGTTGAGGCACTAAAAGGTTACATGTTGATAATTATTGAATAACTATGGAATGACTCATTCAATTGTTTTCTATCGGTTATTATTAAGGTTCATCAAAAATATCGATATGATAATATTACACAACTCTCTCGACTTGAGAATACTGTTGAACTTCAATGTGCGAATCCACTTTGACTGTATTTTTAGCTTGGTGTCCATTGAATGCTTGTAGTTGGATCGTGCTGAAGCTTTGGAAGTGCAACATTATTCAATACAGAATTCATCCCCTTAGTCACATAAGGTTGGTATCATGGTCAACTAAAGTCGCCTCAATATCAAAATCTCTAGCCAAAGCAGATCGATCAATAATATTTGTTATTATTGAAGCGAGGACTTTGTATTTGGACTGTACAAATTGAATGTGGACAATAATGGAATTTCGACCATTACCAAATTCCATAAGTCTTGATGTGATATAGTTTTGATGAAGAGAATTAGTTAAAATAATTGTCACTATTGGGGGCCGCTTAAATTAAGTACAATTGGGTTTTACTAAAACTATGCAAGCGATCAATTCGAGAATAACGTTACACCATTAGCTAAGGTGATGTGTGATGTTGATATTCAAATTATTCGATATTAATCACTGAATAAATTTACACTTAAGAGTCACACAACCACAATGTTGAACATTCCGACTACCACCTAATTTAATTAAATTATAGTAGTTATAAATTAATCAATATATGTGAAATATTAAATTTCAAAATTTGATTTGATTTATGTTGATTAAAAATGAAAATAGTGCGTATATAGAAGTTGTATACACACATATCGATATACAATGTCATCAAGCATTATGATTAGGCCATATTCAGAGAGACTAAACGAGTCAACCTTAGAGTTATCAAGGCAAGAAGCCTAGAGAGATAGCCCAGGAGTCCAAGAAATAAGCACAAACAACGTTGTAAGGCTAATGCCAGAACAACTAAACCTAAAAGGACCCAGAAACCCTTAAAATTAGGGGTCGATACCAACCCCACTCTATAGGTCGGTACCGAGTCCTGTTTCCACCTTGGGTGGACCCCATCTTCTACCTGTGACCTCTTCTTGATGCCAAAAGCATATTTTGAATGTAAATTTATTGGTGAATGCAGTTCTCTATCGATCTCCATGAATGCTTGAAACCACGACTCTGCTCTTCTACAACTCCATCATTTGGACCTAGAAAGAAGCTAATATTGGCACAAACAACTATGGAATCACGATGCTAACAACAAGATGAGTCAAGATGAAGATTTCAAGACAAAAAATATGGCTATCTTAGGGATTGGTACCGACCCCAACTTCCTGATGATGTGGCTCCTACTTTTGTGGGAGAATTGGTCTAAATCATGAATAACGGCTTAGAGATATTTTGTGCGAGATATTAAGCTCCCTAGCTCTATAAATATCAGGGTAGGGATAAATTTTTAGGATCTTTTAACTCTAGTTCTTTCCTACTCTATATTCTTGTAATTTTAAAAATCTGAGTGTCGTAGTTGCACCGACCCCTAAGAGCTTCTACGTCCAAATAAGATATAAGCAATAAAATCTTAATGTGGACATAGGCCTTGCTTTGTAAAACCACTATGAATGATTATGTCTTGTTTGTTTCTCGTTTTGATTTACATTTCTTTACATTTTATTCTCTACAGAAACTTCTAGGTATTTGTGCCATCTTTGATTCAAACATTTTGGTGCTTCCACTGAGAGACTCAAATTCTTAGGCTACTTGGATCCATCACCTACCATTGGATTTCCTATATTCAAGATATATACCCAATTTCTCTACCTTTTAATTCTACAACTTAGATTTGCAAAGATTTACTAGAAGCTTCCTACCATGGTCCTATCAAGAAGAGACCATTCTACCAACTCTAAAGCTAATACTAAAGTTGTGAATCAGAATCCTCAGCAAGGAGATTGAGTTGTGTAACCTACTCAAATGGAGATCTAGAATCCAAATGACATTGTGACCAGAATTGGGATGGATAGGTTGTTAACAAAGTTGGAAGATAGATTCCAGGCTAGTTATAATGAGATGAATCAGACGATGCAAAAGAGCTTGAGACTATTGAATGAGCTAACTCAAAATAGCCATAGAATGAGTAGAAGGGACTCTAGTTCTTTATCCGAAAGTTCCTCACCATTTGTTCAGAGATGGAGGGGTAGGAAGCACGAAAGGACTCAGAACGTTGCTAAAACATCATATTGAAGAAAAGGAAGAGCTCCAGGCTCAAGTTTGGGGATCGGTACTGATCCACAGTAAGAGTTCAGTACCGACCTCTCCAATGGTGGACCCAGAGCCCATTCTTTGGATGGTCATGTGGACTTGGCTTTAGGACATGCTACTAGTGGTCAGAATTCATAGAATTATGATGCTGCTGATGATATTGCATACGTGAAGACTATTGGACGAACGAATCTCCCCGAGGCTGGAGAAACTAGGTGTCAAGAGCCAAATCAAGAGCATACGCCGGGCCAAACACTTAGAGCGAAGCTTGATCACCGTCATTCAGTCGACCCATTGGCCTGGACTACATGGAGGATATGGTTAGAAGACTTGTTAGCAAAAATCGTTTCAAGGGTAACGATGGATGTGTTACCGCTCCCAGATGGAATCGGTTTAAAGGGAACATTTTATATAGGAGATGCCTTCGGATATTTGCAATGCCAAATTTTTCATTGTACAGATGAACAATAGACCCAAGGCAGCAATTTATGAGATATGAAAGGCATATGGATTCCACCAGAGCTT
Organism: Allium cepa; assembly: GCA_030765085.1. NCBI lineage: Eukaryota > Viridiplantae > Streptophyta > Magnoliopsida > Asparagales > Amaryllidaceae > Allium > Allium cepa. The sequence goes on from CM060930.1 coordinate 179,942,473, forward strand.
CCAATGCCATGAAACGCCATTGTTTCCCGATTTTACTAGGAGTATCTACGATGTGGTTCACTCTACTTCCATCGAGGTCCATATCATCTTTCGCAAAGTTATCGAAGAAGTTTGTAAAACAATTACATTTACTTATTGTACGTCCAAAGCATGTGATGTATTTGTCAAACCACTCCAAGCTAAGGGAGAGTCATTGAAGGATTTCTGGAATTAATTCCATACAACCATAGAAGTCATAGATCCCAATGATGACGTAGTGCTGATGGCATTAATTAGCGGGATTCATTCTGACATAGAGTTCGAGGAATGGTTGGAAAGGAAGCCCACATCGATAGTGGATACTTTCTATAGAAAAGCTAATGGGTAATTACACTTGGAGGAAGTGCACAAGCGTCCATGAAGGACTGGCACTAGGAATTCAAATGAAGTAGTACAAAGCAACGTTGCTGTAAAGCAGTCGGAGGAAGCTTTGGAAATGTAAGTTTGAATATTGATAATCAAAACAATAATCGAAAACATAATGATGATGGGACTAAGAAGAAGAAGTCGGATAATAGGAATCAGATAGGACTCCTAATTATGACAGCTATACCGAACTGAACAAATCGATAGAGGATATCTATCTAGCAACTCAAAACATTAAGCAGTATAGAAAGCCAGCTCCAAGAGAGTCAACTGAGAAGGAGAGAAAGTCAGGTAAGTTCTGCAGATTCCATGAAACTCACGTCACAATACCAATGAGTGTAGACACCTGCGAGATACGATTGATGAGTTGATCTGCAAGAAAACATTATAGCGGAATGTAAAATCCTAGTAGGATGGCAGCCAGAGAAACTCTAACGTCCCTGGGTCATCTTCCAAACCATGGCAAGCTGAGCCTAGTGTTGATGCATTCAGGCGGCCAGAAAAATAGTTGGTAATTAATACAATTATCGGTGGGCCATACCCAGACAATAAGAGTCAGCTGAGATGGATAGATATGTTGGTGCAATAAAGCATGCAGAAAGTGAAAGTTTCTTCGCTATTAAATATGGGACTCTAGCAAAATAGTGCAGAACGATGACAGATGATATTGTTTTCCAAAATAGAGATGTTGATGGAGTAGATGCTCCAACGATTGACCCACTCGTGATCACATCCACGATTGGTCCTGCTACTGTTTGGAAGGTGCTTGTTGACAGTGGGAGTTTAGTCAATATCTTGTTCAAGAAGGCTTATGATCAGATGATGTTGGAGGAGAAGGATTTGAAACCTTATAAACCTCGAATACAAGGGTTCAATGGGACGACAATTGAGCCGATTGAACATGTAGAATTACGATGGTACTTGGCGAGGGCGACCGCAAGCGAGTGCGAGTCATGCTAGTTTTGGAGTTGGATATGTACTTGGCTTACAATGCATTTTTAGGCCGACCGACCTTGGCTTAGTTCAGAGCGGCTATAGCACAATGGTGTTTGATTATGAAGTTTCCTATAAGGAATGGCATAGGGATTACCAAGGGAGATCAGGTGGCTATCCGTGAATGCTACGCCACCGAACTAAAGGAGGCAAGGAAAATGGAAAAGGAAAAAATATAGAGAGGACCCACTGCATTGAGGATTTGGACGCATAGCAATTACTGCCCGAGCCTCAACTCGAGGAAGGCCAGTCATTTCCATGATGACATGGATCGACGTAAAGTGCTAGAAGATGGAAGAGCAGCTCTCGCTGAGTTAATGGTCACTATTCCGATGAGCCATGATGATTTGAATCGAGTCCTAAAGGTTAGATTGCAACTCAGTGGAAGAGTGATGAAGGAATCAGTTGGTTTTCTCCATGCAAACCTGGATGTGTTTGCCTGGACACACTCGGATATGCGTGGGATCTCATCGAAAATAACAAGCCATGTATTAAATATTAATCCCAAATGTAATCTTATGAAACAAAAACGTTAGAACCTAGGTCCAGAGAGATCCAGTGCGGTCAAAGTAGATATGGATAAGCTGAAGGACAATGGCTTCATCCTCGACGCCTTGTACCCAGAGTGGGTATCTAATCTTGTCTTTGTGAGGAAAGTTAATGGGAAGTGACAGAGATGCATCGACTATTCTGATTTGAATAAGACGTGCCCTAAAGACAACTTTCCACTTTTGAGGATTGATCAGCTAGTGGACTCAACAACTAGACATGAGCTACTTTCATTCATGGATGAGTACTCTAGATATAACCAAATCTCGATGCACCTCCTAGATCAGGAACACACATGTTTCATCACCGACCTTGGACCGTATTGTTACATGGTTATGGATTTTGGATTAAAGAACACAAGAGCAACATACCAGAGGTCAAGTGAACCAAATGTTCAAAGACAAGATTAGACATTCGATGGAAGTCTCTGTGGATGACATGCTTGTGAATTTGCGGCGATTAAAGAGCCACGTTGATGGCCTGGGAGAGATGTTTTCTATCCTCCAAAGATACGGAATAAAGCTCAATCACTTAAAATTCTCTTTTGGCATTGCATTAGGGAAATTCTTAGGCTTCATTGTAAACTCTCGTGGGATTGAAGTTAACCCAGAGAAGGTCGAGGCACATCAAAGCTCCAAAGTCGATCAAGGAGGTCCAACGCTTAAATGTGAAGGTTGTCGCTTTGAGTTGGTTCATTTCCAGAGCCATATATAAATGCATCTCTTTCTTTGAGGTGATTAAGAAGGGAAAGAAGAACTTCAAATGGAATCGTGAGTGTAAATATGCATTCCAATCTCTAGTGGATCCCTTGGAGAGACCCCCATCCTTTCAAAGTCAATGGATGACGAGAACTTGTTTATATACTTAGCAGTGTCGTATGCATGCTTTGAGCATTGCACTTGTACACGAGGAATCTTGCATTCAACGATCGATCTATTACGTCAATAAGATGTTTATAGGGAGGAACGAAACTACCGAAGCTGGAAAAGCTCGCATACTAGCTTTTGATCGCTTCGAGAAAGCTCAACACTTATTTCCAAGCTCATCTGATCTAAGTTCTTATTGACCATCCTTTGTAAAAATGTCTTGCAGTGACTTGAGTCTTCTAGAAGGCTGTTGAAATGGGCAATTGAATTGAACCAATACGACATAACTTATCACCCTCGAAGAGAAATGCAGGGTTAGGCTTCGATGGATTTCATAGCTGAATTCATTGCACCATATGATATTCTGGAAAGAAGTGGTAAGAAAGAAATTGGGTAGAAGATGTATATGGATAGTGCATCTAAAGAACGGTGTTCCGGTGTTGGAGTTGTACTTGTCACTCTCGAAGAATACTCGATCTACTACGCCTTGATGATCGACTTTCTGACAAAAAACGATGAAGCTGAATATGAGATCTTGATTGTAGGACTCAAGATTGCCAAAGAGCTAGGATTAAAGACTTTACACAATTTCTGTGACCCCCGGTTGGTAGTTTGACAAGTTTGGAATGAGTTTCAAGAGAAAAGGATAGAGACTAGCTCCTTATCTAACCGAATCCTTGAGTTGCTCGTTGACATTGAACATTACACAATCAAGCATATTCCTAGATAGGAGAATAAGAAGGTCGATTCACTGGCTAAACTGGCTAGTTCTAAAGATGTGCAGCTCATGTGCTTGGTTCTGGTGGAAGTTCATTCAGCTCTGAGCATCGGCCAACTGGATGTTGACTGTATCTTGGAGACTAAGCCTAAAAGGGAGTCATAGATAACCCCGATTCAGAATTATTTGCAGAGAGCAATTCTTTCTGAAAGAATTAATAAATGACGAAATCTCCTTTGATAAGATTCAAGCTATATCGTGTAGGAAGGAGTACTTTACATGAAGGGTTTCTCTATCCCTATGCTTTGGTGCATCGCTCACGACTAGGCTAAGCAGGTCCTAGGAGAGGCCACAAAGGGGCATGTGGTGACCACATCGAGGGGCAAATCCTAGAAAAGAAGATTCTCCACTACGGATACTTCTGGACAACTGTCAACCAAGATGTAGCTGATTACACTCAAAAGTGTGACAAATGCCAGAGATTTGCTAAAATACCAAGAGCCCTACCAATATAGAATACTCAAATGGTCAGTCCTTGCTCGTTTGCGGTCTGAGGAATTGATATCATCGGTGTGTTGTTGATATTTGAAGGTGGTGTGAAGTATGCCATCGTTGTAGTTGATTACCTCACTAAGTGGGCTGAGGTAGAGCCGTTGGACATGATCACCAAAATGAAAGTAATCAATTTTGTTGTTTGGAATATCGTTTGTTGTTTTGAAGTTCTATAAATAATCGTTACCAATAATGGGACCCAATTTGACAGTACCAAGTTCAAAGATATTTTCCACCAGCATTGCATAGAAAAGAGATTTGTTGTCATGATACATCCGCAAATGAACGAATGGGTTAAAGCTACGAATAAGATTATCTAGTCCACTCTTAAGAAGTGGCTGGAAAAGGTCCAGGGCAAGTGGTTCGATGAACTTCCATTAGTACTATGGGCATATCGAACAACTCACTGGTAAAAGACTGATCACTCTCCATTCGTCCTTTCCTACAGGTCAGAGGCTTTGATTCTGATTGAACTGGAAGTACCTTCTCTTCAAACGGTTCACTATAATCCATGGAATAATGATCAATTCCAAGTAGAGTCTCTTGATATGATCGATGAGGAGTGCGACGCAGCTAAGTTGACGGCAACTACACACTGGCACCAAATCGCATGATATTTCAACACTAAGATCAGGAATCGGACCTTCGAAGTTGGCGACCTGGTCCTTAAATGAATCTTCCCTGTCCCTGGAACTTGGACCTCACCTGGGAAGGTCTGTACGCAATAGAAAAAAAGCTTGGAGATGAAACTTTCTGGCTTGCAACGATAGACGGGATTTCGCTCCCAAGGGCGTGATATAGCGAGCACTTACGACACTATTTCACTTATAAATAAATTCATAAATAATTGGCTAGAGCTGTGTAATAAGACAAATTCTGTCATTTTTCATTTTTATGGAATAAAATGGCTTCTCGAGTCCAAGACACTATCTTTTATTACTTAAATGTTATGACTCGACTGACTCAAATGAATCTGCATGTGAATAATTCATGTGCAGGTATATGAAGTTAGGTGCCAACCAAAACTTCTATGTTTCACGAACCCTTAAAGTTCCCACGGTATCCGAAGATAAATACCAACTAACTTCTGTCCTCAGATTGGGGGTAGGAGTATAAAATAAAGGGACGTGATTTGACTTCCCATCAACTAACTATATCCTCAGATTGGAGGTAGGAGTATAAACTAAACAGACGTGATTCAACCGTCAATCAACTAAGTCTTATCCTCGAATTAGGGGCAGGGGTATAAACTCAATGAATATGATCCAACCGTCCATCGGCTAATTCTTGCTCTCAGTGTAAGGGCTATAGTATAAACTAAAATGGATATGACTCGACCATCCATCAGCCAACACTTATCTTTGGATTGGGAGTAGAAGAATAAACTCAAAACGAAAGTGACACAACCGTTCACGTGCTCAAATCTTGTCCTCGGATCGGGGATAGGAGTATAAACTAAAGTGGACATGACAAGATCGTCCAACTCTTAACACCTTGCTCAGAGTAGGCGATACCAGAGACCATGCCCGACGTAAGGCGCAATCTTGCTTATGAATGTTGAATCGATGCCCAGAGTTAGATGCGATTGAAAGTGTATATCTTGGATGAGGAGTGCGAACTACGATAAGTTAATTCAGATTAGCCTAGAGTTCAGCGCTATCAGGTATTATGATCTTGGAAAAGGATACCAAAGTCACTGTTCTAAGTGGGTAACTCCAACTAATGCCTAGAGTTTGGCACTTCAACAATTACTTTACATTCGCAAGAGCGACGAGAGGCCGAAGAATTATAATACAGACTAAGGATATGGTCTGACAATAATAACTAAAAGAAATGGATCACAAGTACATTGAATGGAAAGCATATTTCTTAAGTACTTAGACAAATCCATACAAAGAGTTAAAAAAATAGAAACCATTGTTACTCACATGAAATTTGAGAGCTAAGTACAAATGTTATTGATACTAGAATAAAAAAGTAAAAGCAGGGGCAGAACCTGCACAAAGCCAGCCAAAAAACAAAATAGAGTCCATGTACACAAAGAAAACCTACATTCATTTTTCGGCTTCATTTCGTCTGCTTCTTCTTAGAACTTGGAGATACATCACTAGAGCCCTTATATTTTCTCTTTCCGCTTTTTCCCCTGATTCTATTACCTTTGGGTGGAGTGCTCTGCGATAATCCAATAAGCAAGGACACAACTGTGAGAGTGTTGTGAAGTGCGCAAGTGCGTGAGTGTCCTAATGTCCCCCGACTAACCGTGAGTTGGAGTGTTACACATGGAAGTAACCTCTCCTATGCAGCTAGGGATAAAGTCCTAATCGACATGAATAGGGGAGTCGATTCCCTCAATACTAATATTACCGACATCGAAAGAACCAAACTCAGTATGAATTGGCCCTAAGCCAACGAACGTGCCCGTTGAAGGAGAAGATGGAGTTTTCTCTGCATCTGTGATAGTGAGGGTGGATAGAAATTTGTGCCTTGGAGATTTTCAAGATTAACATCTTCTTTAGAACAGGCAGTTGGTCGTCCCTGGATTATTCAGGTTGAGACTCATGTCCCGCATCAATGTTACCTTGCCAGCCTTGCCACTTTCACCAATAACTTCGCCTTCCTCGGCGCCTTTTAGTACTTGTTTAACATTTTCCTCAACTCCAGCCCCAGGCTTGGGACTAGGCGCAAATCTAGATCAACCTTGCCTCTGTCGAGCGAGTTTTTATCGTCGTTGTCGTCATCACTAGAAGCCATTTGGACGATGCCAATACAACGAATCTCTTTCAACAAGCCATAGGCAAGAAGATTTTCGTCTTATAGAAGAGTTATTACATCTCTATTCCTCACTAGAACTTCCATAATAGTGTTAGTGGCATCTAAAAGTGCCAAGCTACTTGGCCTCATCGGAACATCTGGATAGTAGAGTAAGGATATGAGTTAAGTCTGCATAATATTAGACAAATTCATATAATGCACATGAGCTAAACTTATGTCCGGAAAACCATCAATATGCAAACCCAGGTGGACAACGGACTTAGAACCACTTGTTTTTGAAATAGCTTAACTTCTTCCATGTTTCGGAGACTACTCTGCATCCTCTGATCGGTCCCAGATAGAAGGATGGACTTTCTTTTGGCTCTTGAAATAGTATATATATCGAATCTCCTCTTCTTTGGGCGCTCGATATAAGTGTTCAGTGAAGACCATATATATACCAAGGAGAAAGGCATAGCTATTCGGGTGCAACTATGATGGACCAAGCCTCGTGAAATTCTAAACTGGATGGATGAATTGATTGAATGGTAGGATGCAGCCAACCAAGCACATGCATTTACAATAGCAATATAACCCTCTAAAGGATTATGAGCTCTTTGATCATGAGATGGGACAAAGTTATCATTGAATGGAATTCCATGCTTGTTGCATATTCTCTAAAGAGATCCTTCTCAATTTTGAAGGCAACAAAATCGACAGCCTCGTTTAAAATTGCAGCACCCTCAAGGTGTTGGGTGAGGGATCTACTTCTGGCCCATCTGTCGACTCAATCAGATTTTTAGGAATCTGTTGTTCTGCTTGTGGATTTTCTTGTTACCAAAGTTTTCTATGCATGTGGGGTCGTATTTAAAATTGACTTGGCATCAGATTCGATGTATCTTAAAGTGGATAAATTTATGGCTTATGTAGCAAGACGTTTGGAATGCCTCCGATCCATCTCTATAAAAAAAAACTCGACATATAATTAGCCTTAGAAGATTAAGTGCAAACTGTACCTCCATGCAAAACTGGATTCTAGTGCGGCATCATGCAATGTTATGCAGCTCATGTTTTTGATATTATTTAACGGTTCGTCTACAAATTCGGGATATCACTTGACATGACCATCATCATTGACCGTCTCGACTAGTTTCACATCATTTTCCATGCTTTAAAAAGTTTCAGGATCGAGAGGTGGACATTAATTCACAAGGAAGATTCTCATATGAACCAAAATTTTGTGAAATTTCCTAAGTGTTGGAGTTGTACACCTCCAAAACCTAAAGAAATTCTACTCCTCATCTTCTACATCCACCGATCCCAAACATCGGCCAACAATGTACAATCCCAATCCATAGTCGTCGGCATCCACTTATCCACTTTTGTATTCATAGCCGATTCACCTACCTTAATTTTTACGATATGGAGTTCAAGGATTTAGTGTTTGGGTCGGTTGAGTTAAGATAAGGTGAAGCCATGCTCAGGAAAAGTCTCAAGCAATGGTGCTCGCAAGATCGGGGTTGGAGGCGATGAGTGCCGGTAAGGATAACCGGCAAAGTTCAACTTGAAGGTGACAGTTTTTTCAACGGAAGACTTGAGCTTACGTCGATGAACAATAAGCAAGTACAGAGATAAATGAAAGGAAAATATGTTATATACCCTGGACTCGATGTTTTAGCACCAAAACTTAGGAAATATCCCAAGTCTCGAGTCGGTCCCAGCCCCTACCTATAGGTCGGCACCGAGTCCTAAAATTGAAAACAAAACGTGCATATATTTGCATACATGTGGAAATAAATTAGTGCCTACACATGTGATCGACCATGTACTAGACTCGTACCCACTCACGAACGTGCATGTGAAATATATATATATATATATATATATATATATATATATATATATATATATAATACCCGGAAACTAGACTCAAAGGGAAATCAAATTCATGCCTAAGAGATCCAGGGAAGGAATTGGTTTAAAATTGTCAAACTTGTAATGAGGGAGCACAAGAATACATCCCAAATTTATAATCTTAGATGCTGGTAGAGCATTACGTTGAATGATAATGGACATAACTTTTGACAGCAATGATTTGCAAGAAGGATAATGACTATTCGAAACATAAAGTGGAATCCGACATGGTAGCTCTAAATTGTCTTGATTCAAAGCACATCACGTTTGATACTAGATGTACTTTAGGGGGCAAGTGTTACACTACCTTTTGACCAGGTCATATTCGAAGAGACTGGACAAGTCAAACTCAGAGTTATCGAGGCAGGAAGTGCAGAGAGATAGCCTAGGAGTCTAGGAAACAAGCACAGACAAAGTCGCAAGCCTAATGCCAGAACAACTCAACCCAAAAGGACCCAGAAATCCTTAAAGTTAGGGGTCGGTACTGACCCCACTTTATGGGTTGGTATAGAGTCATGTTTCCACCTCAAGTAGACCTCATCTTCTATTATGATCTCGTCTTGATGCCAAAAGCCTATTTCCAATGCCATTTTGTTGGTTCAATGCAATTCTCCATCGATCTCCATGCATACTTGAAACTGCAACTCTGTTCTTCTACAACTTCATCATTTGGACCCGGAAACACGCTAATATTCGTACAAACAACTACGGAATCATGAAGCTAACAACAATATGAGTCAAGACGAAGAGTTACAGACAACTAATATGGCCATCTTAGGGTTCAGTATCGATACCTACCTATGGATCAGTATTCTTACCTCCTGATATGTGACACCTACTTTTATGGGAGAATTGGTTTAAATCATGGATAACAGCTTGGAAATATTTTGTGTAAGATTTTAGGCTCCCTGCCTTTATAAATAGGAGGGGAGGGCTCATTTTGAGGATCTTTTGACTCTAGTTCTTCTCTAAACTATATTTCAAAATCAAAAAGTCGAAGTTGTACCGACTCCTAAGAACTTCTAACTCTAGGTCAGATATAAGCAATAAAGTCTTAAAGTGGACATGGCCTTGCTTTGTTGAACCACTATAAATAATTGTGTCATGCTTATTTCTCATTTTCATCTACATTTCTTCATATTTTATTCTCTACATAAACTTCTAGGTGTTTGTGCCCTCTTTGGTTCAAACACATACATTCCTTTACCAAAAGGGTAATACTTAGGAGAAGCGCTTACCATTCGAACAAATCTCCTTCCCATTTTTAGTTATTTTCGAGCCACTCGAACTAGTTAACACAAAAATACTTCTTCTTGAAATGTTTATACTTATAAAAACTTTCAAGTATTACTATTATTATTTTTCTCAATAACGTATTGAAATCTTATCAAACACCGGTATTTAATTCCCAAGAAATCTTCTTTTATTTTATAAGACACATATTATAACCCAAATTTAAATAAAATAAACTTTATATAATAACTTTCTTTATTATAGAAATTCCTTTTTAACAAAGTAAACTTGTCAAACCTTCATTATTTGACAAATGCCTTATAGTCAAATTATGAAGCTGAATTCACAAGGTGTTCGTATCTAATTTTAAAATTAAATCAATCAATAAATGTTCAGCAAATAAATAAGAATAAGCAACCCAACAAATGATGATAAATAAATATCAACATTTCCTAATAAAAAATATCTTCAAAAATAATTATAATTATCATTTCAAAATTATTCATTTATATATAAAATATAACCATGGGTAAACTTATTTCATTTAGCTATTTCCAAAACAACGCTGTGATGATTTGCCTGGTTTAAGTGTTTAGAAACCCCAATCGACATCAAGGCATCCCATCGACCAGAATTGCTAAACCGCTCAACCGATAAATCAACATAATATAAAATAATTTACAGTGCTAATAAATACATGCTCTCATATTTAATTCACTCAAACTAATCCTAGGGTCTCACTTACCCTATCACAAATGAGTCAACGCCACCAAAGCCTAGGTGTTTTCTCAACCTATGCTCTGATACAAACTATAACAACCCGCTTTTCGACCTTTATAAGTCGACACTAATACATCCACAGTATCCACGTGCTGAGCAACAGAGTGTCGAAAAAACAGTTAGTTGTTGAAAAGAAAAGGAAGGAAAGAACATAATCTCACAACACAATGGATAATCTATAATATAGATTGATCTTTACACAAGAAAGGTTTTATATACATAATTAGAGAAAATTATCCTATAATAAGCCTGGACAGTTATAACAGCATGTCCTTACAAATGCTGAAAAATGCAACAAAACGGTGCGGTGGAAATAAAAAGGAATATACGAGAGATATATCTTAGGCATCCAGCTCCTCTCCTGATCTCTAAAGTATCCAAAGCTAAATCTAGAAACATGCTCGGTCTGACCCGACCATTATAAGAAACAACACCTAGATCAGTCTATAAAACCAACGTGAGAAACACAATCATATGGATTATTAATGTCATAAAAACCATTTAAAAATAAAGGTATCTCGTAAGACCACCCTACATATAAACACAGATGGGTTTTTACCTTACGATAACCAGACCAATTTATTTAAAAATCTAATGTCTAGGGTTATAGTAAATATTGAATATAGCTGAATTTGTTATATTAATTAAATTCCAACATTATAGGTATACAAATAAATCCGTAAAGGCACATATTGGAGAATGGTTGCCATATAATGACAAGGCTACTGGGGTACCACCTACTACAATACACCTCTATAAAAATGTACCAAGGGCCTCACATGGACCCTCTACCAACACTGGACCGGCCTATCCCTTACTAGATAGTACCGAATATTTCATCACTCCAGTTGCTTTTGCAGCCTATCCCGAGATCTCTCATTCACATCCAAATCCATAAATGTATATCTAGAAGGGTGATGACAATACCCCAATAGGTGTGACTCACTTAGCCCTACCTCATATCCCATGTTTTGGTCATTCCCGGTTAATAAGACCTGAGGCTAATTTTTAATTTTATGTTAGCAATCTAACTTGAAAAGCTAACTCTGCCCTCCAGGCAATAATGTAATGCCAGCATTCGTTTATACAAGTTATTCAAGATATGAACAAACCAAAGACACTATTTCTACTACATCCATTTTGGAACCATCCTCAGGATTAGTAGCAAATAGCCCTTGCACTTCAAAGAGTTGCCTATTTGATTCTGTCATCTTCAAGATGTCTCTAATTCGAACACTATAGTTGGTTCGAAATGGTTTCTAGATAATTCATGCCCATCCGATCCAGGTCTCTTCGAACAAACATTCGATAGTTTTTAGCAAACACAATTCTGATTCTTTTGGAAATAAATAGACAATGCATAAGAGTCGAGATTACCCCCTAACTGTTTAGTGGACGGATCTCCTTCTCATTCGTTCTAGATGAACACAATGAGTTTATATGTACAGTAGCATCATCTAGAATAACTGTACCCTTTAATCCTTGTGTTTCCTTTGATATTTCCAAAGTTAAAAACTGGCCAAAACTTGATAGTCGGTTATTTAACTATTAAATAAACGCAAATAATTCACAGATTTATTTCTCATGGAAACCATTAAGCCTTATTTAATTAGTCTTCCATTAATTAAATCTCTTTAATTATTTTCAAAGATTTATATACTATTCTCATGGTATAAGTATATTCTCAAAAAAATTAAGAAATATTTCTTAATTTCAAAGTCATATTAAACGAGTTGAAAACAAACGTCATTTAAAACATTGTTTACTATAAACCCAAACCACTTATCCTTCGGTGTTAAGTATGGAAAGCATTCTCATATCACCATAATTAAGAAGGATTATTATTAATTCATAACTTGACTTTTTAAGTAAAACAAATCGTATATTGACATAATAATTGAATTCATAAGTCCCCTATACAATTCATTTAAACAAGGTTCTATAAATGAATCTTTTCACAAACTAAAAAATCCGTTTCTAATTTATAAACTATTTTCCTAAATTCTCCTTTCTTAAGCAAAATATTTTTATAAAAAAAATTTATAAGCTTAAACCCCTTTATAATAAATGATGTTATAATTATTTAAATCGCATTCTTAAATTAATTAAATTTACTTAAAACATAATTTTTAAATTTATTAATTAACTTAAACACAATTTATAAAATGGTTAATTAAATTCAAACATCATTATTAAAAAATTAATCAACTTAAAATAACATTTAATAAAGAAATTAATAAACCTAAACCTTGTTAATAAAATAATTAATTAACTTCAAATATTGTTATTTAAATAAATTAACTTATGAACATCATTAACTAAAAGATTAATTAGCTTAAGACAAATCATTGATTAAAAGGATACTTAGCTTTTTAACTAGAATAATAATTAACTTCAACATTTTAATTAAATAATTAACTTAAACCATGATTAATTAATTTAAAATTTTACTTAAGTTGTTATAAAACTTAAGTTGATTGCAAATCCATACTTATCCGATTTAGAAAGAGACTTAGTATTCTCAATGATACTTAAACAAGCTACCACAATTACTTTAATCTGACATTTAAGTCATAACGTGGGGATTTACATAAACTACAGATATGTAAATAAAGTCCATACTTAAAATCGATAGATATCACATCTATTCAACCCATGCAAAATATTGGCTTGTAAATGAATATCCAAGTTAACATAATAGCAGAACAGTGATTCATTCTGCCAAATAACTATCCAAAATAATCTATTTAGTTTAACTACAGTAAAACGGTGGTTTATTCTGCTAAAAGATGTCAAAGATAAATTAAAATACTAAACAATGTAGTAAAACACAGCCAGTACTATTGTACCATTAAATTATACTATAACATATGGAGCAAATGATTTTACTTATGTGTTCTATGAGTCTATATGAACTCAATGCCAAAACCGCGTGTCAAACGGATTCCAAATGGAAAAGTTATGAATTTTTAAAAGTTCAAACTTTATTTAATTAATCTTAAATTAAATTAACCTTAACATATATTATTATATTATACCTAGACTCGCTTAGCCCACTAGGCCCAATATTGTATACATGCTCCATCTTCTCAATACACCCAAGGCTCCCATCACATTTCCATATAAAAAAAAACAGGAGCCAACTTATGCATGCACGGTGCACGTGCACAAATGATCCAAGCCACCATCCACCATAATGCCACCACCTACGCGTCTGCCTTACCCTGCTCCACCAAGCCGACCCGACCCCGTCGCTTAGTCACCTCTGATGAAATTATGACCCAAGGACATGAAACAAAGAACGAATGGGAGAAAAATGCCACGAAGCGAAATCTCTGCCTCCCCATCGCCTTGTCCATACTTGGCTCACCACCACCACCTCTATCTGAATCGCTTTACAACCCTCTACCTCTGGCCAGACCAACGTGGAGCTTGGGGCTCCACCATCACACCTACATCCTAAAACACGAGCACCATGAATCCATAACATATAAACCATAATGCGAGCTTGCTAGGCCACCACAGTTGACCAAAAACTCTACAACCATCACCCTATCTTCGGCATCACCCAAGGCTCCCCAACACCATCGGCTCTACCCCTCAACCGTTTCTTCGTCGAAATTTGTTTTGTAAACTAAATCCGATAAATTAGCAAATTCGACTCAAACACAACACCAAAAATCATTAAACTACCACTAAAAATTAATGATTTTCCTAAACGAACATGACTATTGTAACGACCCATAAATTAGTCGCTTTTTTGAATATTTAAAATCATTTTTAAATATTTAGATAATGGATTGTAATGACAAAATAACCATATTTTAAATATTAATTAATGATATGAAAATCATTTTCAATTTTTTACCAAAATAATTAGTTAAATGAAAAAAAATGTGATTGAAAAACATTTTCCAAAATTTCAACTTTTCGACATCTGAAAAGTCATCAAAAATGCTATGCATGTTTTTTTATCACTTATATACAAATGCACATACATCCATATATGTCATGTGATAAGAAGATCAATGTTTTAAAGTTAACAATCAGGCTTAGTGTAAATATAAAACTTGATTTGACATAAATGCACAAAATATATTAAATAACCTTAGGAAATTAATTAAGTACCCTAATAATAACCTAAATTAGGACCTAAGGCATGGGGAAGGGGGGCCTAGGGGTATGCATGTGTACTAGGAGTGGTGGAGAGGGTATGAAAGCATGCTAGATGAAGACTTTTTATTATTTTATATTAATAAGGTTAATTAAATTATTACTCCACTTCTTTACCTATAAACACCCACCGTCTCCACACATTCTCACTTTACATTATCATTTGCTTCTTTACTTCCCTTCTCTTTGTGTTCAAGAATATCCATGGCTACAAAATCCATGTCTGAAGTTGGAAAAATATAGCTTCTTCACTTTAAAACTCCATATATTCATCTACAAACATTCCTTTACCAAAACAAAAGCCATTTCCTACCTCAAAACACCATGTTAGAGCTTCATATGGTCTAGGCCGAGCCCAAAGTCTCCATCAAGATCCACTAGATTGATCCATTTTAATAGTAGAGCTTAGATCTTGTCGCATTCGTGAAGTTAGTGCAAGTTCGGATAAGTTAGTAAGCATTTTGATGTGTAAAGTTTCCACCTTCAAAAGCAATGTTTTCAAACTATATTTGTGTTCATGTTATAGCTACGGAATTCTTTTTCTAAATGACAGTTTTGTTGTCGGATTGGTTTGTTGCATGAAAGTAAGTCACTTTGAAAAACTAGTAAGCGAATCATAAGACATATGAAATTTTATTTGTAAGATTTATGCCTTTGTTAATAAATGCTTGATATATGTTGTATTATTGTAAATCATCGTGTATATATGCTCATACACTCGCTATGTGATGTGTGGTTATACTGCAAATGACATAAGCTTGAATTTCGAACTGTCCGTATAATGATAGTCGCTGTGTCGGCACTTTCAGAAAATCACATTTTATCAAAACGGTTTGGTTTCATTACCGTGCTTGGAATTATTTTATTAGTTAAGCAAGTTTTTAATCAATGATGTTTTCAAAAACAATTAATTATTTTAATAACGATTATTTAATTTATTTAATTATTTAATTATTAGGATTAAGGTTAACTAATTACTTAGTTAATGATGTGTTTTAAATTTAACTGATTACTTGGTTAATTATTGTTTAAATTAGTCAATCATTTTATTTAATGATGTTTAGGGATAATTAATCTTTTAATGATGATGGATTAAAGCTAAATAATCTATGTATTAATGATGTTTTAAAATTAATTAATCTTTTAATTAATGACTTTTAAAAGATAATAAATCTGTTTAATCTTAAATAAATCTTTCCTGAAATAAAGCTTAAATTAATTATTTCTTTTAAATAATGATCTTTATTTATTATTTAATTAATTAAGCTAATGATTTCAAAGGTGATTTACCCTTTTTTATTAAAGGTTTTTTGCAGTTAATTAGTTAACTTAGTTGACAAAGTTTTAAAGTTAATTAATCGGTATAATAAGGATGTTTTAGGCTTTTAAATCATTTTTATAATGATGTTCCAAAGTTAGTAAACTCTTTTAGTAAAGTGTTTTAAAAGCTAATACTTGTAACGTGAAGCCAAACACAAATTTTGGTTTTTAAAAGAAAAGGATTGAATTGTTTGTGGAAATGAATTAAATTCTGTAAAGTGATTCACTTATATAGAAACAATTTATTTATATAACTAGCACTAAACATCGAAGAAGAAGACTTTTTGCTATTTCGAAGGTTAAGAATAGTCATGAGACATGACTTTGTGGTAACACTACCTTGACTTTTCCGGTTTGGAGGTTTCTAAGAGTGTCACAGAGTAAATGAGCTTCTCAAAAGTATATTATTGGAGGTATACTTCAAGGGGATGCACCCTCCTAGTCATTTGTTGGAGATTTTCCTTTTCTTATTTGGTTCGAACCTTCAAATTTATTTCCTTATTTGCATCGGGAAGTGTCAACCATCTTTGTGGTGTTTAATTATTTATCCATTCTTTTCATTTGGAGGTTGATTTATGTAGGAGTGAACCCGTTCCTTGTTCAATGGCGTAGTCTCACATGTTTATGTTCAATTTCACACTTATTTTTAAAAAAAATTTACTCATCCCAATTAATTGTCTAACCCGAGTTGTTTGGTTTCCCTAAACTTGTGGGTACTCATTTTATTTGAGTGGTC
Organism: Allium cepa; assembly: GCA_030765085.1. Lineage (NCBI taxonomy): Eukaryota > Viridiplantae > Streptophyta > Magnoliopsida > Asparagales > Amaryllidaceae > Allium > Allium cepa. The sequence goes on from CM060930.1 coordinate 179,959,463, forward strand.
TAAGAGTAGTAGGCCTTTTGTAGGCTCCTTTGAAGACGACGTCCGAGCAAGAGGCTTTTATCCACTTAGCTATATATTTCGCTATTTATCTTGTTTGTGTAAGAGTATTTTATTTTGGCATTTGTAAAGGTAGGATGTCATAACTGCCTAAGCTAATTTGTAGTACTTTTTTGTAACTCTGATAACTTTATGTTAAGGAGTAACCTGAGGTACTATCGACTATTATGTTTTATTTACCAGTTCGTTGTGAGGTTTTCTATTCTGTTCTTTATTTCACCCCACGATGATTCATCTTTCCAAAGCTTGGGCAATGGCATATGAACACTATGGATGTGTTAAGTGTCATTCCTAGGGGTTAGAAAGGTGGGTTGTCATAGATGGATCGGAGCTTTGGTTGAGCAAACGCCTTAGCCTGATTGGGGTACAACTCATTAGAGATAGGGTGAGTTGAGCCCTAGAATGAGTTAGTCTTGAGAGAGCATTTTCTTTTTCTCCCTTTAAAGACTAGCTTTAGATCCTTTCTTGTAGTTCTCCATTTTTCATCTTTGACCCTATCTTTGTATTTCTAAAAATACCTTTCACTTATCCAGGTTATTGAAAATGAGTACAAGACGAAGAAGAGGAGGAGGATCTAGAACCAGCATGGCTACAATTGGAAGAAATTATAGAAATAAGCCAGTTGTAGGCCAGTAGTAGAAGCAGAGGTGCAAGTTTAGTCGCCTCAGAAATTTGGAACCTTGTGTAAGAATTACACTGCTTTCAGTGGTAAGCCTTTCTATGGAACTGAAGATATTTTAGGATTTTAGACATGGCTTCGCTCTTGTGAATGAATATTCATAGATCTTCGATTAGGAGATGCTAGAAAGAGATTGTTAGCATCGCGTCAGCTTAAGAAAGCAGCAAGGAATTAGTGGGATTCAGTCACAATGAATACATCAAAAGAAAATTTTTCTTGGGTGCAGTCTAAGGTGGTTTTTGAAGCTCAGTTTATCCTAGAGGCGGAAAGGATTCAGTTGTTCAGAAGTTTTATTGACTTGAAACAAGGTGAGACTACAGTGGCACAATATAAGCATAGTTTGATGCGCTGTCTTACTTTGGACTAAGATTGATTGATACGCCACTTAAAAAGAATAAAATGTTTGTGAAAGGAATGTGACTATAATTTCATTGGGAAATGACCAATCATCTAAATGGTACCTTTACCAATCTGATTAGTATGGATTTTATATTTGAGGCTCTTGATATTGAGTAAGGAGTTCAAATGGGAGTAGTTCCAGCAGTTAATACCCAACCTAGATCAGTGACACCAGTTGCTAGCTAGCCATTTTTCAAGCGAAAATGGAAAAAGAAGTGGCTAGGAAAGAAACTTGAAGGTGGAGCTCCAGCATAGAACAAGAAGTTAGACTTAACCAAGATCCTTTGTTATAAATGTAACCAAACAGGCCACTTTGCAAATCAGTGCCGAATTCGGTAAGTGGACCACTCTACTACAATTGCAACAAACATGGACATATGAAACCAATGCCTTTTACAAAGAAGGGATCATAGGGACAAGCTTTTACTATTATGGAAAAACCATCTACTTCTATGGACCCAAAAGAAAAGTAGGTGTTGCAAGGTACACTATCCATCTCTATTATTCTTGTTAGAGTGTTATTTGATACCGGTTCCCATAGTTTCATTTTAGTAGATCTTGTTGATAAGTTTAACCTCAAACCCATTCTTTTAAACAATTCTCTTTATGTGTCAAACCCAATTGGGAGTCCGACCAATCTTGATAACATATGTTGAATGTGCCTATTTCTTAACGAGACCGGCCTTTCTTTTCCGACTTTTTTGTTCTCGGGTTAATGGGTTTTGGGATATTATTAGGGATGGATTGGCTATCTAAGTTTAGAGCAATCGTTGATTATGATCGAAGGATTATTATAGTTAGTGATGGTAGAAATATTGGGGTAGAAATAAATTATGGAAGGCCAAATGAATTAATAAGCAGTTTCCTTTATTCCCTTAAAATACCCAAAGAAAAGATAACGAATATACCGATTGTCCGTGACTTCAAGGATATTTTTGAAGAAGTGTAAGGTTTACCTCCTTAAAGGTTGGCTCCAAAGGAAAGAAGAGAGTTAGAGAAGCGGACATTGGATTTATTGCATGAGGGTTTGATCAGACATAGCACATCGAGTTGAAGATCACCAATAGTGTTCGTTACCAAGGTGATGGTTCTCTTAGATAATGTATGGAATACCGAGAATTAAATAAGAGGACTATCAAGAATAAATATCCTTTACCTAGGATTGACGACATGTTTGAGCAGCTCCATGGAGCTTGGATATTTTCTCAGCTGGATCTTGCCACTGGATTTCACCAACTAAGGGTACAAAGGAGAGTGTACCCTTAGCAGCTTTTTAAACCACCGACATTTTTTACGAGTGGTTAGTCATGCCAATCGGATTGACTAAACACCCACTTATTTCATGGATTTGATAGATAGAGTGTTTTAGGATTTTCTTAACAAGTTTATTCTCGTTTTCATTGATGACATTCTTGTTTATTCTCAAATGAAGGAAGAAAATAAGTACCACCTTCAAGTTGTTTTAAATACCTTAAGAAGAAATGTTTTAAACGCAAAGTTTTCTAAGTGCCATTTCTGAAAATTCAAAGTTAGACTCATAAGGAACATAATTTCGGGAGAAGGCATATCAGTGGACCCGGCTAAAGTAACTGTGGTTCAAGATTGGAAGAAATTAGAAAATGTGTCGGAGTTCAGGAGTTTCTTAGGATTGACAGGTTTTTATAGAAGTTTCATTAAAGCTTTCTCGAAGATTGCTTCTAATATAACAAAGTTGATCAAGAAAGATGCTAAGTTTGTTTGGACAACCAAGTGCGATCAAGCATTCAATGAGTTAAAGGAGAATTTGACAAGTGCTCCCGTTTTTACTATTCTAGATGAAAGTGAAGGATTAACAGTTTAAATGCATGCTTGTAGGACCGGATTAGGAGAATTCTAATGTAGAATGGAAAAGTAATAGCATATGCAAGTCGACTGTAACGGTCCAATTTTTTCGACGCCCGAAAGTCGACATTAATACGTCCACTGTATCAAATGTCGCAAAATCGAATGCCGGAAAAACCGAACCTTAGGGTAAAAGAAGAAGAAAACAGAAACAACAACATAATCTCACACTTCGCAGCTGAACAATATATAATAGATAAATGAATAATCTTTAAAACAAAAACACTATATCAGTTTTACATACATCACATTATCTGAGTTACACAACACTATACAACACTGTCAGTCATTATAACTTGACTACATCGAAACTGACTTTGCACAAACCCGAACGCAATGGATAATACATAGTATAGATGATATGCCTCGCCATCCAGCTTTAACTCCAGATCTCTACAGCATCTCTTTTCTGACCTCGCTCCAGAATAACTGATAACCTGACTCTAGGCTGCCTGTGTGGAAAATTATGGGCATCTAGAGTTTAGAAAGGGAACAATAAACTCCAGGTCAGTCATGGGACTGGTGTGAGATCTTAAAAACTGTTATTTTCATAAAGAAAATAAAAAGAAATCCGCTATGCTTTTGGAAAATGAAACTACCATAAGGCCTCCCCGCACACATACAATGCAAACGCAGAATTGGAGGAGATTTCTCCTTATGATAATCAAACACGCTTGATACGCAAAACCCCTTTTAATATTATTATTAGTGCATAGTGGAAAACATTTGCAAGTATAATATTAATCTTAGCCAGCATACGTACCGTTATAGTATGCCTACTATAGCTACTATATTAGATGGCAGATTCTACAACTAAAACCGTACAAGGCGCGTATCGATGATTGGATTTCCAACAAATGGTCAGGCTAAGGAGCTTCCTATTGCCACATGGGTACGCCTCTGGAGGGATGTCCCGAGAATTTAACCAGCTCTCTACCAATACAAGGTCGGGTTACCTATGTAACTAGGTAACTACTACACGAGTATGCCATCCCCGGTCATTTGTAACCTTTATCCGAGGATCCTCAACCACAAAGCAACAACCACCAAGTACAATAAATTTGCAGCAACAACATAGGTAAAATATCTTGGCTCCATACCATGATACTAACCTTTTCCAAAAGGAAATGACATACCCTCATGGGGCGCTACCCCCAAATAACCTTGCCATATCCTGCCTTTTTCGACCACTTTCGAGTTGTGAGGTCCGACGAAGTCTCATCCACAAAGCTATACTTTTCACAAAGTCATGCTTCGATCAACAAATGATCAGCAGCACTTTGTATGCCACATTACCAAATTGGGAATGTATCACTGGTAACCATCAGCTACATAACGTCTGAGCTCGTACGTCTTAGAGAAAGGTGTAAAGCTATGAGAATAAATTCTCCGCCACCAACAAAAATGTATTTGATAGAAACCAGCTTTACATCTCAAAGTGTAACGTCAGACACACATCCATACAAGTCCATTCCGGGATCGAACAGAGCTGAAGGCACTTCAAAGAAGCCCTTGCAAATCCAGATATTCACTAATCACGTTCGGAATCCCCATCACAAAGGGTGATAAAATCTCTATACCGGAGCAACCCGGTGCAGAGACATTCGACATGTAATCCTTTCAGTTTCGAAAGTACCTGGTCTTCAACACCGTCTTGAAAAATGCAATCCAATTCCGTCGTATCATTATTCGAAATGAGTTTTATGACACAAAGTCCTCTCCCGGCTAATCCGAATAATGAGCGGTTATTTTAAAAATAAGTGTTACTTTCAGATTTCAAACAAATCACAACAAATTTCCACTTTTTGACCTTTTAAACAAAAGATCCAATACAATCAAAAAGGCTCAATGTGGTTTTCGAATATCCATTTAGAATCCGACCCCCGGTCGCATCGAAATTCAAATGCCATTAAAAAGGCCAATATTGATAGTCGGTTATTTAACTATCAATCAACGTTCACAACAATCATCAAGATTTAAATAATTTTCCCCCAATTATTTATTTTCAAAATATCTTCGCAAGATATAATTTTAACACTCCAACCATTTGAAAACAAATTTCAAATCAATTTTCACCTTTCAATCTTTTGAAAACAAATTTCAAATCACTTTTCCACATTTCAATACTTTGAAAACAAATTTCAAATCATTTTTTCCTTACATGGAAAACGTTTCCAAATATTTATTCATTTCCATAGAAAATCTGCCGAGTTCAAACATTTTAAAATAATTTAAAATACTTATCCAAAATATACTTGAAAATATACAAAATAAAACTATTTTGAAACACTTGCTTAAATATTAGTTATGAAAATATTATACTAATATCACATATAAACTTTAAGACCAAACAAATTTTTTAATTAACTATTTAAATATCCATTTTCTAAAACAAACATCAACTAAAACTTTGCATCAATACTTCCATAATTAATTAAATAAATCTTTACTTTAAAGTTTTACAAAATAACTTAAGAAACTAATTTCTCCAAAATATTCTTTAAACCAACTCTAGAACTTTTAATTTATATTTCAAAAACTATTTTACAAATATCTTTCCTTTTCAGGGAAAATACACATTCCTTTTCAAAATGGATCTTTTTTAATCAGTTAATAAATCCTTCTAGATTTATTTTAAATTTACATTCCAAATCCATAAATTCCTTTCCACCTTATTTTAAAATAAACAATATTTTTAAAAAAAAATCCCTTTCCTTTACAAAGTTCCCATTATGAATTCAAATTTCCAAATATCGATTGATATATGATTTTCAAATCATTTTCCAAATATTCACTTTCAAATACCAAATCAAATTCCAAATTAATTTCTAAAAATTTATTTCAGACACCAATTCAAATTTCACATTGATTTCGCAAAGATTCATTTTTAAACACCAAATCAATTTCCAAATTGATTTCCAAAATTATTTCAAATACCAAATCAATTTAAAAAATTGATTTCTAAATTTGTTTCCTTTTAAAATAAATTCCTTTATCTCTTCCAAATTATTTAAAATCCGAATATTAAATAAATTATTCAACTAATAAACAATATTACTTAAAACCCATTTGTTAAATTCTTTTATGCAATTTGGAATTTATTTAATAGGTTTTCAAAAATAAAACCTTATCCTTTTAAAATTCCTTCTTTTAAATTTATCCAATTCTCAAAAAATAAATTTTACTATAAATTTTCAACTCTAATTTTAAAATCCAATTTTATTTATTTTTGGTTTCCTATGATACCAAAATATATTCGGCTAAACTATAACCTTCAACGATTTCAATCACAAATATGATCACACACAGATTATAAATAATCAACACACAACATATGAAAAAAATTCAATGTTTGAGGAATCTAGTTGGTTCTCTCTAACCTGTTTCCCTGCATCCACAGACGTTAGCACGACAATTAAATACCAATTCCACTTCGAGGTGGAATATCGCGGTATATGGGATTTATAAAATATCATCTGCTATTATGCGGTGCATAGGGTCTCATCCGCTATATAATGCGGGAGATCAATCACTCAAAATATATATATAATACCATTTCAACTTCAAGGTGGAATATCGCAGTATATGGGTTTAATAGAATATCATCCGCTATTATGCGACGCATAGGGTCTAATTCAACTTAACTGATAACATTCATCATCCAAACACACAATCAATCAATTTTAAATCTAACTATTTAAAATTAAATTGGAAATTCCAGTTGAGTGAGAAGATCTCACCTTTAATTTGCAATCCATTCCAACTCATTTACATTTCAGCTTGTTTCTCCATTTTAGACCTTGTATAAATGTTTATACAATTTATTAATATTCGAAATAAATCGAATAATTAAATTCGATTTGATAATTTTAAATTAACCAGTGATTTTAAAATGTATGTATCTATTTTCTTTTGAAACCGTATTCTTATAAAAATAATCTATAATAATTTCTGTTTAACCTATACAATTTTAAAATTTTAATTCAACTAATATTTTAGTTTTAAACTAATGATTCAATTTAAAACAGAGAATTAAATTTTAAACTAACAATTTTCCTTCTAAAAATCTTTTTTGTAACTAGAATAAATTAAATAGGTTAACTTAACCATTTATTCACTAAATTTATTATTTAAAATAACAAGTAGCTCAAAATACGTATATTTGTTTTCTGCCTGTACGATATAAATTTAAAATTGACTGTAAATATATTTATAGAAATAACCCGTATAAATTTTAAAAATCAAATCTTTCTATAAATTCCTATATTTTCCAAAACTTATGTATATTATTTTAAAAATTAATTTAAATTAAAAACAGAGATGGCTTTTTAAATTCCACTATAATATAAAAAAATTCTCTTCTGGTCTCTGGATATATAAATAAAAATCTACATATATATATATACATAGAATTTTAATAAAATAAAATAAAATACTTTACTATAAACAATATTTGTTACGCAATTTTTAATTGAGAGAAAATGGATCGCGAATACCTTATTGTTAAGACGCTGCTCCACCTCACCATGGCTTCGGCCCCATTCCCCACCGCTAGCCGCCTTCATCGCCATCCCTCCATCGCTTACGCGAGAATCCAGAACTCGAGCTCGAGATTCGTCAGGGTCGTCAAACCCGAAATCGAATGACCAGATTCCCTAGACCATCAAGACTACACCCAAAAGCAACTGCACCTCTCCATCACGCACGACTTGACTCACCATCATGCAAGCCCCCAATCGTCGATCGTTACATTCGAGCGCCACGCTTCTGCTGAATTGAACCACTCTCGATTAAAGGCAGAGGAACAGGGGAACGAAATAAAAGTGGCACGCGATTTAATTATGGAAGAGGAAGAAAATTCTCATTATTTGATTTTAAAATTTGAAGATTTGAATTCGTGAATTAAAACTGAGGAAGGGAAGAGTTTCGATTTTTGTTTGAATTGAAAAGGGGATTTTTTTATCTTCGTCAATTGATTTTTTTATAAAGGAACGAGAAAACAAATTTCCTTCTTTCTAAGGAAGACGAGAGTTTTGTTCTTAATTTGTTCATATGCTTTACTTTTTTTTTCAAACGTGTGTCTACCATTTTGTCAAGTGTTCGAAGAGATATGCAACGTGTAAAAATTTATAAATTTTATAAGAATATTTATATTCATTTAATTTAAATTCAAATTCAAATTGAAAAATGGCCGTGATAAATGCAATTTAAAATCTCGAACCCCAATCGAGGCATGCCGCCAGGTGTTTATAATATTATACGCCCATTTCAAACGCAATGAAAAAGGTTCTGGGTCCAAATTCGATCGTATCGAGAAGATAGCTTTTTGAACCAGTTACAAAATTAAATTTCGATATAAATTTTCAGCGCATTAGCTTATCGTACGGCCAAACGATCACTCCAAATACTACAAAAATTGAAATCAGATAACAATACAATATTACGGATCCAATGAAACTAGTTTCATCAAATTCCGAGACTGTGCCTCAGAAGGCTATTTTTATATATCGATTTAAACGATATAAATTTCAATACTGATCAAAACAGTTTCAAATTCAATTCTAAAGCTTCTATTATCTTCAGTATTGTCAATATAAATTTTACAAGCCTTTGAAATATTTTTAATCATCTTAAAATTGAAGATTCAAATTTTTACCCAATCTCAATAAATTAAATTCAATAACTAAATTGCCAAATTTATAGTTAAAATTGAAATTCAGGTTTAAAAACAACTTTCAATATTCAAAATCAATTAAATATTTTAATTTCAAATGATGAAAAATTTGGGTCGTCACATCCTTCCCCCTTAAAAGAATTTCGTCCCGAAATTACTAGTTAAGAAGAATGATCCTTAACCCATTCGCTATCTTCCCAAAACCAAATAGTTTTATCAACTTACCAACAAATCTTTTCATTAAAGGCCATCATTTCAACTAACTTTCCAAGTCTTCCAAAATTTCCAAACAACATCGTTTTCTTTAACAATTCAAATTTAAATTTAAATTCAAATTTTAAATTTTCAAAATTTTCTAATTTTTTTTCTACCACCCTAAATTTTCTAAAAATTTCGCTAGCGTCTCCTCTGCGCGGCTAGCTCGGTACGACTATAAAATGTTACAACGGGCCCCTAGATTTCAAAAGGAAAACGAAAAGCCAAGTGGTTGGACAAGAAGATCGTCAAATTTCATACTGAAATTTAAAATACATACCTTTTTCGAGCAATTCAAAAAATTTCTTCGAAATCAAAATCCCAATTCCATTTTTCTTTATATCACCTGTATGCTTTTTAACAACCATATCCAGTTTCTACATTCAAAAATCATTTTGCACATTCCATTACAAAAGTTTGAATACTTACTTCTTATACCATTTTTTCTTCACTATTGAAGTTATATATCCATTTTCATTCACTCTTGCATTTTCAATTTCATTTGAATTCAATTTACAATTTCAATTCTATTTGGATTCAATTTACCTTCTGAATATTGAATTTTATTAGCTATCCACAACTGATTTATATAAAATTAGTTTCATTTACTAATTCATTACAAATTCCAATTCATTTTATCTCAAACATTTTTTTTTGTTTCCACCTTTATTATCTTTAGTTCACTTCGAACTAATTTTACAACTTCATTTTATTTCACACAATTCAAATTGGTTTTCAATATTCAGTTTCAATTCCAGTTTTATTCTTCTGTTCATTCCCAAATTTATTTCCTCCTTCACCTTATTTAACACAATTCAAATTTAATTTTAAACTTCTATAAGTTTTCTCACTTATTTTCATTTCATTTAATAAATTTACTTTCCCAACTTATTTTATTTTCACATTTACTTTTATCTAACTTCTCTTTAAGTTGGATTTTATTTTTAACAACTTCAAACTTTACTAGTTATCAAACTTAATTATATTCTATAAATATCTTAAATAGGATTCCAGAGTTTTTTCCAATATTTCAAAATCATTTTTAAAAACCAATTCAAATTATATTTTAAATTTCAAAACCCAAACCCAATTTGCAAACAACTCCCATTTAAAACCATCTGGCAACAATTCCTTTCCTGGAAACTCGAAAATGAACATCGATGATGCTGCAGTCATCACCGAAGTTATTTTCCAACGACCGAAAAGAGTTTAGAGCTTTTTATCCCTTCAAAACATTATTTCCAAACCTTTAAAAACCATTTTAAAATAAAAAAGGGATTTAAACTTTTTCAAAATTTCCAAATTTCAAATCCTTTCAAAAACATTTTTGATATTTCTCTAGAATTCTATTTCAAATTATAAACCACATTTACAATTTATATTTACCAGTCCCATTTGTATATGAATTTCTCTTCTCTTCATCTGATTATGATTTCAATTTTTATTCAATAATGATAATAGTTTAATATTAGCATTACCTTAACAACCAAGCAACCGTATACTATAATAATTTACAAAAATTATTTCCATTTATATTCGAAAATAGTTTGGGTAAAATTATTTCATTTACTCGGTTTTAAAACAATATCGTGCCGATTTATCACGTATAAGAGTTTAGAAACCCCTATCAACAGTTGGCCAAACTGCACCGACCAGAATCTATAAACAATCAACCGATAAGTCAACACAATATAAAACAATTTTGTATTCACTAACAACTACGTGCTCTATTACACTCAAACTCATTCTAGAGTACTACTGACCTATCTCTAATGAGCAATCCCTACCAGAGCCAAGGTTGTCGCTTAATCAAATGCTCAGATACCAAAATGTAACGGTCTTGGCTGTATTGTAGCAAATGCTATCCCGAACGCGATTGCCAAACCAAAGACTCCAAAAATCGAAGGCTATCGATTCAATATCTACTATTTTATTATCTGAAAAACCCAACTCTAGACTGCCCGTGTAGAAAATTATGGGCATGCAGAGTTTAGGAAGGGAACAACAAACTCCAGGTCAATCGTGGGACTGGTATGAGCAACAAAAACAGTTTTATCTTCAAAACAATCAACAAAATAATTTAGAATTGAAATCCGCAATGATTTTTGGAAAATGAAACTACCGTAAGGCCTTCCACCGCACACACAATGCAAACGCAGAATTGGAGGAGATTTCTCCTTATGATAGTCAAACATGCTTGATACTCAAAAACCTTTCAATATTATTATTAGTGCATAGTGCAGAAAACCTTTCGAAAGTATAATATTAATCTTAGCCAACATAGACATTTCGCACTTATGCCTACTATAGCTACCATATTCGATAGAAGGTTACCGCCACATTCCATGGCAGGTTATACAACTAAAAACATACAGGGCGTATTGTTTTGTTTGGATTTCCAACAAATGGTCAGGCAAAGGAACTTCCCACACAAAATAGAACGACACCGGAGGGTTGTCCCCGAGAACCTAACCGGATCTCTGCCAACACAAGGTCGGGTTACCTCTATAACTAGGTAACTACTGACACGAGCAAGACATCCCCCGGTCGTTTGCAACCTTTATCCGAGGTACCTCTCAACCGACAACCACGAAGCAATAAGTTTTGCAGCAACCACAAAGTTAAGTATCTGGACTCCATACCATGATACCACCTATAATCCAAAAGGAAATGACATACCCTCAGGGGGTGTTACCCCCAAATAACCTTGCTGCCACGATTCTTGTTTTGACCATTACCGGGTTGTGAGGCTCGACGAAGTCTGGTCCACAAAGCTGCGCTTTTCACAAAGTCATGCTTCGATCAACAAATGATCACAGCACTTCGTATGCCACATTACCAAATTGGGAATGTATTAATAGTAACCATCAACTACATAACCTCTGAGCTCGTACGTTTCAGACAAGGGTGTTAAGCTAAGAGAATAAATTCTCCGCCACCAAAGAGAAATGTATTTGATAGAAACTAGTTTTACATCTCAAAGTGTAATGTCAGATACACATCCATACAAATCTGTTCCAGGTTCGAACAGAACTGAAGGCACTTCACAAAAAGCCCTTGCAAATCCGGATAATCCCTAATCACGTCCAGACTTCCCATCATAAAGGGTGATCAAATCTCCATACCGGGGCCGTTCGGTGTAGAGACATTCGAAAGGTGATCCTTTCGCTTTCAAAAATATCTGGTCTTCACCACCGATCTTCAAATGTAATCCATAGCATCGTTTCATTGTTCGGAATGGGTTATATGACACAAAGGTCCTCTCCCGCTAATTCGAATAATGAGCGCAATATTTAGAAACATATGGATATTGGGATCCCAGTTGAGTCACAACTTGTAACCCAAAACTTTTTTTCAAATGGTTTAAACAAATTTCCATTTCAAATCTTTTAAAAAAAAGATTTACTTCACAAAGTTCACCAATCTTTCACAAAGATTCATTTATTGCCCTTCAAAACAATTCCATTTCAAATTGGATTAACTCAACCAATCTTTAAATCAAAGACTCAATTTATAGATTTCAAAACCATTTCCAAAGATTCATTCATAACTTTCAAAACAATTCCCATTTCAAATCTTTTATAAAAGATACACCATTTAATAGTCTCTTCAATTTCAAAACAAGGTCCAACCGTCTTTCACAAAGATTCATTCATAATTTTCAAAACTATTTTAATTCCATTTAAAACTTGAAATCTTTCAACACAAATTGGAAAACCTTTCTTTATATGAAAGCTATTATTATTTGAAAACAAATAGTTTTCATTTCGGAAAAATCCGATCAAATATACACAAGTTATAGCCTTTAAAGTATAAACTTGGGTTAGATTCAAATTCCCAGAATAATACTTTTTAAAATGTTTTAAAACCCATATAAACACATTTATAACTTGTATGCCCTTTTAAACCATAATTTCCAACATAAAATTCAATTTCAAATCTTGAATTCAAATTCAAATGAAATTATTTAAATTTCAAAACTTTATCAAGTTATTCAAAATAACTTCTATTTTTAAAACTCCTTTTCAAAAGCTTTTCAACCCAATTCCATTTCCAAAACCATTTGGATTCAAAATTCAACTTTAAAAATCATTTCAAAAATCTATGACTTAACCAATTTCCTCGTGCAATACATATTTGTGTCTATATGGTGTAGTCCAGGGGTTTTACACAATAGTGCAACATCATCAATCATCACATCACATATTCAAGCACATCGATATTGATAAGCGGTATAATCTGTAACGCTTATCGTTCATTCATAGATAAATAATATAAATTTATCACAGATAAATAAATAACATTCGTCGTAGATAAATAAATTACATTCATCATAGCTCAAGTCAAAACAATTTATACATCATCACATATCAGGGATAGCAAACAATTCAAAGCATTCCATACAATCCATACATCCATAAGTCAGTTCTGATTAATTTAAATTAGATAATTACTTATGAATAAATTTATTAATCTTGGTTAATTAATTATTAATTAATTACAAACCACTTGAATTAATTATCCTTTAATAATAAATTAATTAACCTTAATTAATAAATTAATTAACCTTTAATTATTTAATCATCCTTAAATTAATTATCCTCAATTAATTACATTAATAAATTAACCATTAATTAATCACCATTTAATTAATTATCCTTAATTAATAAGTGATTATCCCTAATCACTTTCAATAATTAATTAACCTTTAATTAATTAATCATCCTCAAGTTAATTACCTAAAATAATTAATCACAAAATTTATTATCCTTTAATTAATTATTCTTTAATTACTATATTAATCAACTTCATCATTAATTAATTATCCTTAATTACTTTTATTAAATAATTATTTTTAAATAATTAAATACCTTTAATTACTTACACAAATTATTCTTAATTAGTTAATTATCCTTTAATGTACACGAAGTAATTATACCTTAATCACATTAAGTAATAATCTTTTATTAATTACATCAAGTAATTATGCATAATAAATCTCATTAAGTAATTAATCCTTCATTTAATAATATTTGAAAAAAATCAAAGATTTAATAAGATAATTGTCTTCATACAAAGTTATATAAACCAAGTTTAAAACAATTTCCTTACATTTTAAATCCTTGAAAGCTTGCTTAAAAACATGTTAATACTTCACTATTGAAAACTTTGTTTTAATTTGTTTGAAAACTTAACCCTATAATAATTTTAATACTTGTTAAATTAACAAGTTAAAGAAACTCGAGCCAATTACTAAATTTTCCCAAGCCCACTCCATTGTTTTCCCGTGCCAACCCTACTCTTTTTTTTCCCGAGCAAAATCATCACTTACTTCGAGTTTGCCCCAAATAACTTCAGCTTCCCAATCCTTTAACCCAAAATCAGATACAACTGATATATCGTGCACGTGCACCAGAGGTCTGGCCACCTCTGGTCATCGTTCCAATCACCAGCATGTCGATGAAGACCTCACCGACAATTCCAAACACCCAGATCCATCAACTCATCGAATGATCAAAATCGAACAATTCGATCCATTTCTAGAACGAAACGAACATAAAAAAAAACCCACGCATTCACCACCTCCGATGATCTAAAGCTTCGCCACCACGTCCGGAGTTCCATCACACGTAAATGCTCTGATCCCCACCACTCCGGTCTACTCCAATTTTCCCATGACAATGAAAATGCTTCGAAAACGTTGACAACCAAACAAGCCTTAAAAACCCTAGTTCATCGTCTCCTGGCTACCACGATCATCTATAATTTAAGGAATATTTTTCCGATGATCTCCACTCTTCCAGCTGCATCCAGCATCAATCACGACGTCTAACTCTTTGTCATTTGCCGAGAATCGACGAATTTAGCAAATCCGATCCCCTTACGAATTCCCAACATACCCAACATTAAAAATTATGTTATTTATATCAAAAATCATGTTTTCCAAACAGAATCCAAATTTAAAATCAAAACTTGAAAATTTATCAATCGAGTTTTCGACTTGAATTGGGTTTCACCGTCCTTCCTTGTTTTTGAAAGAATTATACAATATATTCGTTTGAAAATATTTTTAAAAATTGGATCCTTTTTATATTAATAAGTTTCATTCAAAGATCATAGTCTAAATCTTATTGCATGGGGAGATATGGATTTATGAACAGGTTTTTGAAACCAGTGAACTATGAACAGAGGATGGTTTCTATATACATGCATATACACTACATATATATAGATATGCAATCATGATTTACGTTCATATAACTTACTTAACATCATAATTTCAACAATCAACATAAGCATCGGAATATCAAACAAAAATTGGCTTTGGAAAAGGAAGTTTACTCACAAATTTAATGAAATAGAGGATAAAGCAAAGCCTGGAAATGTTTTTGATGTTGATCAAAGAAGCTGCTATCTGTTTTTAAATTTGAGAACTGAAATTGTTGATTTTGATCTGCAGCTTTGATTTATATTAGGTGTTATTTGATTTGAAACTTTGCTTGTTTGATCTATTGAAGTTGAAACTGATCTCTGGTTTGAAGATGTTAGCTCGATCAGGTTTTGTTTTCAGGTTGAATTTGCATTTTGATTTCCAAGTTGAAGATTGTTAATTGCTTCACATTGATTTCCCAGTTGAATCTTTGCATGTTTTTCAAACTTCCAGGTTTTGTTTTTAAACTTTTTCTTTGATCTGGATTTTGTTGACATTGAATCTGTTTTGGTTTTGTTTTTAAATTTTCAGGTTTGTGGAGAAAAAATGTTTTTAATTTTGGAACTGAAATGAATAACCAGTTTTCTACTTTATTAATCAATACATATTTTCTATAATATCTAAATAAAAAGGGAAATTTATCTTTGCCACTTGTCCTTCTTTGTTTACACTTGTTAATGCATGAATTGAAAATTTTACAAATGTCATTTTGTGATAAAATTATGTTTAGACATTGTCTCTAATCTATTTATAGGTTATATCTAAATCCTCCCTTAATCTTTATTTATGATAACATGTTTTTAAATTATAAATATATATACCAACTATGTTTTTATTATTTTCAAATGTATAAGAAAACATTTTTAAATCTTAAATTAAATCTTACTTGTATATTTACAACCCAATGTTATTCATATGTATATATTTTCTTATTAATTTTCAAAAGATATGTATATTAAAGCTTGGTATTTATCTTTGTTTTAAATTTTCAAATTCAAGCTATTATTCTTTTTAAATGAATGAAGTTTTGTATTTATACATTTTATATTATTTAATCTTATATAACTTTTTAAGGAAAATATTTTAAAAAAAAACTTAATTTCTATAATAAATCCAATTTATTTATAAATATTTACATTTTGAATTTTTCCCAAAATCAAAATTTTATTTACAATTTAACTTTTAATCTATATATTTTCATAAATATATTTATTCAAAAATTTCAAATTAATCCACAATCAAATTTAAAATTAATATATTATTCAAAATATTTTTTTTCTAAATTTCCAATTAGAAACTTTATTTAAATTAAAACTCCATTTATATACATTTGTATTAATAAACAACAAATATCTATTAAATTAAGAAATACCAAATTAATTCACTATTTAATTTCAAAAATTGAATTAACTACCAATTTAAAATTTATTTTAAAAATAGGAATGTTATAAATTCCCCCTTAAGAAAATTTCGTCCCCGAAATTTGCCAGGGAGACAACAAAGAACAGATGAAAGATAGAGAAATATCTTTCCAGATCAAACTGAATATCTATTCTGCATTTGGCTAACCAAATCAGAATATCATCAATAATTATGAGAACGAACTCATACAATATTTCACAAGATACTCGCGTCATCTGGTCTACGAAATATGCAGGGGTAATGGTTAGTTCGAAGGATAACCAACCATTCATAGAATACATCTGAACCCAAAATAACAAACAAGCATATACAATCTTCCATAATTCTCAAGCACTAGATATGGATTCCAAACTCAGGTCGAAATACCCCAAAGTATATATTAACTTGTCCCTCTTCGGACTTTGATCCTCACAAGAAATCACAACAGAAACTTCAAACTTTGGTTTTAACCGAAATCGTTTTATCAATATAAATCTTCATATTTAACTTCATATTTAATTTACCAATTTATTCCAATAAAATTTCAATTTCATTAAAGTTAAAAATGAAAAGCTGATAGAAATCTGATGAAAAGAATACGAGATAGAAACTTATCTACACGATTCGCAGGGCCACCATCACACCAAAGCTTCTCCCTCGAGCTGCCACGAAGACATCAAAGAATTGAAAATGGATCAAAGGAGATTTGAGAAGAGTTGTTTCCTTGTTGTTGTAGGGTATGGACCATTTGTAGTGGTACTCCCCTGTCCCATATCTCGTCCTCTTCTTGCCCTCATACTTACTATCAGTGGATAGTAAGAGAATTCACCGAGGCATACAGACAGATACCTTAGGGATATACTCATTCTAGGGCATTTGTAACCCTATCTCTAATGAGTTACCTAATGTGTTATACTCATAAGCTAAAGTTTCAACCTTCAGCTCTGATACCACTGTAACGACCCTGACTCGACCTTCGAAAATCGGCACTGAATACATCATCCATATTCGAATGCCACAGATTCAAACACCGAATCTGGTTCGCCGGAGCTTATAACACATTAAGTATAACAACACAGTGGAAGAAAAATGAACAATATCATATAACTCCAATGAATACAATATCCATATATGATACAACACTAATCTCTAACATATATCAGAGCATAAATACAACGCTGAAGCGGAATAAATAACTTGAACTTGAACCACCAAGTGAGAACTCCAATATCTGCAACTCCATCTCCAATCCAAAGCTAATTCGAACCCCCATCACGCTGTAATGTAGCAAATGCGATCCCGAACGCGATTGCCAAACCAAAGACTCCAAAAATCGATGGCTATCGATTCTATGTCTATTGTTTGATTATCTGAAAAACCCAACTCTAGATTTCCCGTGCGGAAAATCTTGGGCACCCAGAGTTTAGGAAGGGAACAATAAACTCCGGGTCAGTCATGGGACTGGTATGAGCAAAAAAAAAACAGTTTTACCTTTAAAACAATCAACAAAAGAATTTAGAATTGAAATCCTCAATGCTTTTTGAAAAATGAAACTACCATAAGGCCTCCTACTGCATACACAATGCAAATGCAGAATTGGAGGAGATTTCTCCCTATGATAGTCAAACATGCTTGATACGCAAAAACCTTTTGATATTATTATTAGTGCATAGTGCAGAAAACCTTTCGAAGTATAATATTAATCTTAGCCAGCATAGACATTTCGTACTTATGCCTACTATAGCTACCATGTTCAATAACAGGTTACCGCCACATTCCATGGCAGGTTATACAACTAAAACCGTACAGGGATCGTATTGTTTTGTTTTGATTTCCAATAAATGGTCAGGCAAAGGAACTTCCCACACAAAATGGAATGCCTTTGGAGGGACGTCCTCGAGAACCTAACTGGATCACTGCCAACACAAGGCCTGGTTACCTCTGTAACTAGGTAACTACTGACACGAGCATGCCATCCCTCGGTCGTTTGCGACCTTTATCCGAGGTACCTCTCAACCGACAACCAAAAGCAATAAGTTTGCAGCAACCACAAAGTTAAGTATTTGGGTGGCATACCATAATACCACTTATAATCCAGAAGGAAATGACATACCCTCAGGGGGAACTACCCTCGAATAAACTTGCTGCAGCGATTCCTGTTTCGACCATTACCAGGTTGTGAGGCTCGACGAAGTCTCGTCACAAAGCTATGCTTTTCACAAAGCCATGCTTTGATCAACAAATGAACAGCAGCACTACGTATGCCACATTACCAAATTGGGAATGTATCACGAGTAACCATCAACTACATAACCTCTTAGCTCGTACGTCTCAGAGAGGGGTGTTAAGCTAAGAGAATAAATTCTCCACCACCAAACAGAAATGTATTCGATAGAAACTGGTTTTAAATTATATATATATATATATATATAAATGGTTCTCGCTTTGCGTTTGGTGGAGAATGGGAGACTCTTACCCCTACATGTCCCCGGAGAGGGGTTGGCTAATCGGTTAGGTTGAGTGTCGAAAGGCTGGCCGTAAAAGCAAGGGCACCCTTTCGACACTCAACCTAACCGGTTAGCCAACCCCTCCCCGGGGACATGTGGTGGTAAGACTCTCCCATTCACCACCAAACGCAAAGCAAGAACCCCCTATCATGTTGTACTAAACAAGATCAGTCATGGGACTGGTGTGAGATCTTAAAAACAGTTTTTTCACAAACGAAATAAAAAGAAATCTACTATGCTTTTGGAAAATGAAATACATAAGGCCTCCTCGCACACACACAATGCAAAAGCAGAATTGGAAGAGATTTCTCCTTATGATAGTCAAATATGCTTGATACGCAAAACCCTGTAACGACCCCGCATTTTTATATAAATTTAAAATGATAATTAAAATCTATTTTTGAAGAAAACGGTGAAATTAATCAATTTAGTGATGTGAGTTTCCCCGAGTTCAAATATATTCTATATAAATCATTTAAATTTTTGAATATTGTATATATTTGTATATATGAGAATATATATGTATATATTAGATTTTAAATAAATTCTTAAATAAATGATTTTTAAATAATAAATAATATACTTTGGACACAAGTATAAAAATAAATAAATTGATTGATTTAAATTAATCAGATAATTTATTAAGTAAAATTTATGATAAACATTTAAACTAAAAAAAATAGAAGTAAAAAGAGATAAGAATAAAACTACTTATCAATATTAAGTGAAAAATATAAAATAAAATATACGTTGTAAATTTAATACGTATCTTAGAAATATGATTAGAAGATAAATTACAAAACAATATAATATATTCAAGTGTGAACAATAAAAAGACAAGTATCTAAAAGCAAATACAAAGCAAGCTATGTAAATGAAAAATATAAAGAATATATATTTACATAAGTAATAAAGCTTGCATAATATACAAAGTAGAAACCACATATTTATAAAATTATCAAAAACATAAACAAGCATTTTTATTTTTACAAACTCAAACATCATTTAATAAATAAACAAAAAAAAAAGTAAGAAGATCTTCAGTAAGCATTTTCTCAAAGCCTGGTTCAAAGACAAGTTCTGTTCTTGTTTGTTCTTTCTGAAAAATCAAGTGAGTAACACCCTTTTTAAAAGCTTAAGCATATGAAACTGATTATAGGTTTAAAATCTGGAATATGTATATTGTTACATATGTATTTCTCTGTGTATACATATGGTGTCTGGATGATTTTATATGTTCTTCTTCTCTGCTTTAGGTTGTAAAGTCTAAATCAAATTCAAGTTGCACTTTCTTCACCTCTGATCTCTGATAGGCATTAGTTTTCATGCCAATTCAGTTGTTTAAACATGAACTAGGATCCAAATTTAGTTTTAAACATGTATATATTTATACAGTGCCTGGAAATCCAGATTTATAGTAAACTTTTATAAACATGTTAAAATCAATTTATACAATCCTCTGATTCAAATACATAAATTGATTTGGCCTGGAAAGTTACGATTTTTGAAATCAAAATCACGATTTAAAGTGAGTTATTGGTTGTGAATTTGGGGATTGCCTGGAAATTGAGTTTTGGCCGAACTCTGATGATCTACGGAGTCGTGGTGGTCGAGCTTCCTCCTGGAGGTGGAGGAGTGATCAGTGGCCCTAGGAAAAATATTGGTTGGGGTTGCAAGTGAACGAGGTGGCGACGGTGATGGGTTCCTTTTCCTAGACCTAATTTTTGACTGTGTAATTGTTTGGGGTCGGTTCGTACGCATCGAAGCGTCGAGTGCTTCGGGGTTTTAGGTGTTGGTGGCTTGGTCGTAGGCGAAGCTGTGGCCGGAGGTGGAAGGTCGTTGGTGGTAGGAGCGTCGTGGGGGAAACGTTGACAGGTTGGGCTTTCGTTTGAAGTTCGAGTTCCAGGTTTGAGTTGTACAACTCAAATTCGATTTTGCGCGCGTGAGGAAATTTGGGTGGTCGGAGGTGATTGCGTGGATGCTGGCTGATGCGTGGAAGCCATCGGAGGTGACCGAAGCGCCGCCGCGTCCATGTGCACGTGCACGAGCACGGTTGCTCTGATGGTCTGAAATTTTGTTAGTTTGGGGATGAAGCAGAATAAGTGACTCGAGTTTTTACTCGAGTATTTTCATGTTTGGCCCGAAGCACTAGGGTGTTAGACTCGAAGTCATCTTCGTTTGGCTCGGGTTGGTTTAACAGAGTTGCAGTTTTGTTTAAAAACTGTTTGCAAATTGAAATTTAAACCAAATTTAAATGAATTTGCAAACTAGATATGAGTAAAGTTAAATCAGATTTAAGTTAGATTCAAATAGAACTTTGAATCTTAAAGTTTTAAAAAAAGAAAATTAAATTTTAAATTTAAAATATAAGTTTAAAATACACTCGAATGATTAATGAAATCATTAATAAAGGAATTGATTTTATATTAGAAACAATTAAGGCATTAAGTGATGTAATTTATATGATAATTAATTAAAGACTCATTTATTTAATTTATAAATTTATGATTTAGATTTATTTAAAATTAGAGATTAATTAAAAGTAATTAAGAAATGTTATTAGTTAATGAAGATGATTAACTAAGGATAATTAAGTATTACTTAATATGATTAATTTTGATAACGAATTAGATAAATTTATTTAGATAATCAATTATATATTGTAAATTGTAAATTACATAATGGAAGCAATCAGAAATAATTACTTATTATGATTAATTAAGGATAATAAATCAAATAGAGGTTAATTAAGGATTTATTTATAAATGAGATTTATTAATATTAATTAAAGATTTATTTAAGTAAATTTATTTAAATGATAAAGATTAATTTGAAATTAATGATTTAGGGTTACGGGATGATTGCTTAATGGTAAGAAATTAAAATGATTTATTCATTTATTTACATTTGTATATTATTTCTTAAAATAATGAATTAAAGGGTTAATTAATTATGAAATTGGTTTAAAGATTAGATTTATGAATAAGATAAATTAAGGATAATTTAATTTATTAAAATATTTGATAAATTAATTGATATCGAATGATTAATAAATCAGAATTGGTAAATTAACTCATAAGTAATTTATTGGAAATAAATTGAATTAATTAGGATAAATAATTTATAAATCCTGCTTATAAATGACTATTGAATACTTGACCTGGCTTATGAATGATTGTATTGTATGAAAAGCCTTGAATTGATTATCCTATCTGATGTGTGATATTTTGTTCTGTAGATTGAACAATGTATATTTATTTGCATTTGTATATTATCTGTGAATCTGTGAATGGACGATGAGCGTTATAAGTTTTATATCGCTTATCAATATTATTTCTGTGTTTAATCAGTGATGATTGAAATGATGTTGCACTATTGTGTTAAACCCCTGGACCACACCATACACACACAAATATGGATTTCACGAGGAAATCGTTTAAGTCGCAGATGTTTGAAATAGTTTTAAATTTGAATTTTTAAATTCAAATGTTTTGGAAATGGAATCGGAATAAATGTGAAAAGCTTTTGGAATGTATTTCAAAATAAAAATTTATTTTTAAATTACTTGATTAAGTTTTGGAATTTAAATAATTTGATTTAAATTTAAATTCGATACTTGAAATTGAATTCTATGATTTGAAATTAGGGATTAAAGATGTTATATGGGTTATATAGGGATTAAACCACTTTTAAGCATTATTTTTGGGAATTTGAATTTAACCCAAGGATTTCAACTCGTATAAATGAATCAGATTTCCAAAATGAAAACTGTTGTTTTCAAATGATAAACACTTTTAGATAAGAACTGAGATTCCAGTTAATTAGGGGAATTTCAAGATTGAATAGAAAAATGATTTTCCTAAGTTATGAATGAATTCTTTTTGAAAGCTATGAATTAAATCTGTTTATTTTTAACAGATTTAAATTGATGATTTGTTTAAATCAAATTGAAATGAAATTGTTTTGAAGCTATAAGTTAAATCTTTGATTTAAAGATTTAACGAGTTAATCAAATTGAAATGAAAATTGATTTGGAAAATCTGTGATGAATCTTTTGTTTAAAAGATTAAGATGTGAAAATTGTTTAAACCGTTAAAGGTTGTGAAAATGAATCTTTTTGTTTAAAGATTGAAATGGTAATTTATTAAAACCATTTGGAAGAAAATTTTGAATTATTAAGTTGTGACTTAATTGAAATCCCATTATCCATTTGTTTTTGAAATATCGTGCTCACTATTCGGTTTAACCGGGAAAGGACTTTTGTGTCGTATAACCTATTCTGAATATGTGATTCGACGTTATGGATAGCATTTGAAGACCGGTGATGAAGACCGGGTATTTGCGAAAGCGATAGGATGACCTATCGATTGTTTCTGCACCGAGTCGTGCCGGTATAGAAACTCCCTAAGTGATGGGAAATCCGATCGGGATTGTGAATATCCGGATTTGCAAGGACTTCTTTGTAAGTGCCTTCGGTTCTGTTCGAACCCAGAACAGACTTGTACGGATAGTATGTCTGACATTTCAAATTGAGATATAAAGCCGATTTCTTTCAAATATATTTCTGTTGGTGGCGGAGAATCTATTCTTTTAGCTTAACACCCTTCTCTGAGACGTACGAGCTCAGAGGTTATATAGTTGAAGTTATCAGCAATATATTCCCAATTTGGTAATGTGACATGCTAAGTGTAGCTGTGAAATGATCATTGTGTTGATTATTTGTGATAGGATCATTTATTTGATCGTCTATCTTGGTGATCATTTCTATGATCATTTGTTGACCCAAAGCATGGCTTTTGTATAAAGTATGTTTTTGTGGACGTGACTTCGTCGAGCCTCACACCCCATGAATGGTCAAAACAGGAAAGATGCGGCAAGGTTATGAGGGGTAGCGCCCTTTAGGATATGTGCATTTCCTTCTGGAAAAGGGTGGTATCATGGTATGGAGCCCAGATATTTACTCATGTTGAAAACACTTTGTTATGATTGTGTGAATTGATTACGAGCGCTCGGTTGAAAGGTCCCAAAGGACCGGGGGATGGCATATTCGGTCAGTTGTTACTCAGTTAGGGGTAACCCGGCCTTGTGTTGGTAGAGATCCGGTTTGGTTCTCGGGGATGTCCATCCAGAGGCATTCTCATGTGGCAATGGGAAGTTCCTTGGCCTGATCATTCGTTGGAAATCCAATTCCCAATACGAAACTTTGTACAGTATTAGTTGTAGAACCTGCCATTCACTTATGGTGGTCACCACTGTTTGGATGGTAGCTATAGTAGGCATAGTTCGAAATGTCTATGCTGGCTAAGATTTATATTCTACTTTCGAAATAAATTTTTCCTACACTATGCACTAGTAATAATATCAAATGTTCTTTTTAATGCGTATCAAGCATCTTTGACTATCATAAGGAGAAATCTCCTCCGATTCTGCGTTTGCATTGTGTGTGTGTGCGGGAGGTCTTATGGTAGTCTCATTTTTAAAAGCATTGCGAATTGACTTTGAAAATCTTTTGTTGAATGTTTTAAAAGATAAACTGTTTTTGAGTTCTCACACCAGTCACATGACTGACTCGGAGTTTATTGTTTCTTTCCTAAACTCTGGGTGCTCATTATATTTCTACACGAGCAGTCTAGAGTTGGGTTTTACAGATAGTTAGGTATAGTGGATTATCTGGAGTTAGTTCAGTCTTTGGTTCGCACTAGTCTTGCTTAGCTTGGTGCATTGTTATGGGGAGTTCGAGCTATTGCTGGATTGGTTCTTGGAAATGGAGTTACAGTTCCGATTTGGAGTTCTTCGTTGAAGACTATCTTAGAGTTATTTGTTTCGCTGCTAGATGTTATCTATCGTTTTCTTTTCCGCTGCTATTTTATTGTATCATATCTCTGATGTATATTGATATCTATTGGATCATCTGTTGTATCAGATATTGTATCAAAGCTGTATATCAATGTATTATTCTTTTATTCCGCTGTGTTGTTTACTTAATGATTGTTATAAGCTCCAGCGAATCGGATTTGAACGGTCGAATCTATGGCATTCGAGTACGATTTGAAGTACGGATGTCGATTTTTGAGCGGGCAAAATCCGTAACGTTACAAACCCCTTTTAATATTATTATTAGTGCATAGTGGAAAACATTTGCAAGTATAATATTAATCTCAGCCAGCATACGTACCATTATAGTATACCTACTATAGCTATCATATTAGATGGCAGGTTCTACAGCTAAAACCGTACAGGCGCATATTGATGATTGGGTTTCCAGCAAATGCCCAAGCTAAGGAACTTCCTACTGCCACATGGTTACGCCTCTAGAGGGACACCCCGAGAACTTAACCAACTCTTTGCCAACATAAGGTCGGGTTACCTCTGTAACTAGGTAACTACTAGACGAGTATGCCATCCCTCGGTTGTTTGCGACCTTTATCCGAGGATCCTCAACCACAAAGCAACAATCACAAAGTATAATAAATTTGCAACAACATAGGTAAAATATCTAGGCTCCATACCATGATACTATCCTTTTCCAGAAGGAAATGACATACCTTCAAAGGATGCTACCCCCAAATAACCTTGCCACATCCTTCCTTTTTCGACCATTTTTGGGTTGTGAAGTTTGACGAAGTCTCGTCTATAAAGCTACACTTTTCACAAAGTCATGCTTCGATCAACAAATGATCAGCAGCACTTTGTATGCCACATTACCAAATCGGTAATGTATCACTAGTAACCATCAACTACAAACCTCTGAGCTCGTACGTCTCAGAGAAGGGTATTAAGCTAAGAGAATAAATTCTCCGCCACCAACAGAAATGTATTTGATAGAAACCAGCTTTACATCTCAAAGTGTAACGTCAGACGCACATCTATACAAGTCCGTTCCGGGATCGAACGGAACCGAAGGCACTTCAAAGAAGCACTTGCAAATCCGGTTATTCACTAATCACGTCCAGAATGCCCATCAAAAAGGGTGATAAAATCTCTATACCGGAGCAACCCGGTGTAGAGACATCGACCGGTAATCCTTTCTTTTCCAAAATACCCGGTCTTCAACACCGTCTTCAAATGCAATCCCATTTCGTCGTATCATTATTCGGAATGGGTTTTATGACACAAAGTCCTCTCCTGGCTAATCCGAATAGCCAGCGCTTATTTTAAAAATAGGTGTTTTCATATTTCAAACAAATCACTACAAATTTCCACTTTTTGACCTTGTAAACAAAAGATCCAACACAATCAAAAAGGTTCGATGTGGTTTTCAAATATCCATTTGGAACCCGACCCCCGGTCGCATCGAAATTCAAATGCCGTTAAAAAGGCCAATATTGATAGTCGGTTATTTAACTCTCAATCAACATTCACAACAATCAACAAGATTTAAATAATTTTCCCCCGTTATTTATTTTCAAAATATCTTCGCAAGATATAATTTTAACACTCCAACCATTTGAAAACAAATTTCAAATCAATTTTCACCTTTCAATCTTTTGAAAACAAATTTCAAATCACTTTTCCACATTTCAATACTTTGAAAACAAATTTCAAATCATTTTTTCCTTATGCGGAAAACATTTCCAAATATTTATTCCCACTGAAAATCGGCCGAGTTCAAACATTTTAAAATAATTTAAAATACTTATCCAAAATATACTTGGAAATATTTAAAATAAAACTATTTTGAAACACTTACTTAAATATTAGTTATGAAAATATTATACTAATATCACATATAAACTTTAAGTCCAAACTAATTTTTAAGTAAAATTAGTAGATAGGATATAACTATTTAAATAACCATTTTCTAAAACAAACATCAACTAAAACTTTACATCATTACTTCCATAATTAATTTAATAAATCTTTACTTTAAAGATTTACAAAATAACTTAAGAAACTAATTTCTCCAAAATATTCTTTTAAAACCAACTCTAGAACTTTTAATTTATATTTCAAAAGCTATTTTACAAATATACTCGGCTTTTCAAGGAAAATACACCTTCCTTTTCAAAATGGATCATTTTTAATCAATTAATAAATCCTTCTGGATTTATTTTAAATTTACATTCCAAATCCATAAATTCCTTTCCACGCTTATTTTAAAATAAAACAATATTTATTTTTTAAAAAAATTTCCTTTCCTAAATAAAATTCCCATTGTGAATTCAAACTTTCAAATATCGACTGATATACGATTTTCAAATCATTTTCTAAATATTCACTTTCAAATACCAAATCAAATTCCAAACTAATTTCCAAAATTTATTTTGGACACCAATTCAAATTTCAAATTGATGTCTCAAAGATTCATTTTTAAACACCAAACCAATTTCCAAAATTATTTCAAATACCAAATCAATTTTAAAATTTGATTTCTAAATTTTTCCTTTTAAAATAAATTCCTTTATTTCTTCCAAATTATTTAAAATCCGAATATTAAATAAATTCTTCAACTAATAAACAATATTACTTAAAACCCATTTATTAAATTCTTTTCTGCAATTTGGAATTTATTTAATAGGTTTTCAAAAATAAAACCTTATCCTTTTAAAATTCCTTCTTTTAAATTTATCCAATTCTCAAAAAATAAATTTTACTATAAATTTTCAACTTTAATTTTAAAAATCTAATTTTATTTATTTTTGGTATCCTACGATATAAAAAATATATTCAACTAAACTATAGCTTTCAACGATTTCAATCACAAATATGATCATACATGTATTATAAATAATCAACATACAACATATGAAATAAATTCAATATTTAAGGAATCCAGTTGGATCCCTCCAACCTGTTCCCCTACATCCACAGACGTTAGCACAACAATTAAATACCAATTCCACTTCGAGGTGGAATATCGCGGTATATCATGCGGGAAATCAATCAATCCAAATACATATATAATACCAGTTCCACTTCAAGGTGGAATATCACGGTATATGGGTTTAATATAATATCATCCGCTATTATGCGGCGCATATGGTCTAATTCAACTTAAGTGATAACAATCATCATCCAAACACACAATCAATCAAATTTAAATCTAACTATTTAAAATTAAACTGGGAATTTCAGTTGAGTGAGAAGATCTCACCTTCAATTTGCAATCCATTCCAACTCATTTCCATTCCAACTTGTTTCTCCATTTTAGACCTTCTATAAACATTTATACAATTTATTAATATTCGAAATAAACCGAATAATTAAATTATCATTTGATAATTTTTAATTAACTAGTGATTTTAAAATGTGTGTATTCATTTTCTTTTGAAACTATATTCTTATAAAAATAATCTATAATAATTTTTGTTTAACCTATACAATTTTAAAATTTTATTTCAACTAATATTTTAATTTTAAACTAATGGTTTAATTTAAAACAAAGAATTAAATTTTAAACTAGCAATTTTCCTTCTAAAATCTTTTTTGTAACTAGAATAAATTAAATAGGTTAACTTAACCATTTATTCACCAAATTTATTATTTAAAATAACAAGTAATTTAAAATACGTATATTTATTTTATGCCTGTACAATATAAATTTAAAATTGCATATATATATCTCCACTGTAAATATATTTATAAAAATAACCCGTATAGATTTTACAAATCAAATCTTTCTATAAATTCCTATATTTTCCAAAACTTATATATATTATTTTAAAAATTAATTTAAATTAAAAATAGAGATGGCTTTTTAAATTCCCTTGTAATATAATTTTTTCTCTTCTGGTCTCTGGATATATAAATAAAAATCTGCGTATGTTTATATATATATATATATATATATATATATATATATAATTTTAATAAAAAAAATAAAATACTTTACTGTAAAGAATATTTGTTACCCAATTTTTAATTGAAAGAAACTGGCTTGCGAATACCTTACTGCAAAAACCCTACTCCACCTCACCATGGCTTCAGCCTCATTCCCCACCGCTAGCCGCCTTCATCGCCATCCCTCCATCGCTTGCGCGAGAATCCAGAACTCGAGCTCGAGATTCATCAGGGTCATCAACCCTAAATCGAACGACGAGCTTCCCTAGACCATCGCGGCTACACCCAAAAGCAATTGCACCTTTCCATCACACACGACTTGACTCACCATCGTGCATGCCCCCAATCGTCGATCGTCGCATTCGAGCGCCACGCTTCTACTGAATCGAACCATTCTCGATTAAAGACTGAGGAACAGGGGAACGAAATAAAAGAAGCACGCAATTTAATTATGGTAGTGGAAGAAAATTCTCAGTATTTGGTTTTAAAATTTGAAGATTTGAATTCGTGAATTAAAACTGAGGGAGGGAAGGGTTTCGATTTTTATTTTGAATTGAAGAGGGGATTTTTTTTTAATCTTCGGCCATTGATTTTTTTATAAAGGAACGAAAAAAACAAATTTCCTTTTTTCTGAGGAAGTCGAGAGTTTTGTTCTTAATTTGTTCGTATGCTTTACTTTTTTTCAAACGCGTGTCTACCATTTTGCCAAGTGTTCGAAGAGATATGCAACGAGTAAAAATTTATAAATTTTATAAGAATATTTATATTCATTTAATTTAAATTCAAATTCAAATTGAAATGGCCCTGATAAATGAACTTAAAATCTCCAACCCTAATAGAGGCATATCGCAGGCATTCATAATGTTATACGCCCATTTCGAATGCAATGAAAAAGGTTCTGGGTCCAAATTCGATCGTATGGAGAAGATAGCTTTTTGGACCAGTTACAAAATTAAATTTCGATATAAATTTTCAACGCGTTTGCTCACCGTACGGCCAAACGATCACTCCAAATACTACGAAAATTGAAATCCGATAATAATACGATGTTACGGCTCCAATGAAACTGGTTTCGTCGAATTCCGAGACTGTGCCTCGAAATGCTATTTTTAAATGTCGATTTAAACGATATAAATTTCAATACTGAACAAAATAGTTTTAAATTTAATTCTGAAGCTTTTATTATCTTCAGTATTATCAATATAAATTTTACAAGCCTTTAAAATATTTTTAATCAGGTTAAAATTGAAGATTCAAATTTTTGCCCAATCTCAATAAATTAAATTCAATAACTAAATTGCCAAATTTATAGTTCAAATTGAAATTCAAGTTTAAAAATAACTTCCAATATTTAAAATTAATTAAATATTTTAATTTCAAATGTTGAAAATTTTGGGTCATCACGTCGACAATTGAAACCTCATGAGAAGAATTACGCTACACATGACTCAGAGCTATTCGCATTTGTCTCCGCATTGAAAGAGTGGAGGCACTATCTTTTTGGTGCAATGTTTGTGTTATATACATATCACAAATCGTTAAAGTATCTTTTTACCGTAAAGGACTTGAACTTAAGGCAGCAAAGATGGCTGGAATATCTCGCATCTTATGACCTGGAGAATCTTTATACCCTAGGGAAAGCAAGCACCGTTGCAGATGCATTAAGTGGGAATGTGGCAGCGATTGCAAATTTGGAAGATAAGCTAACACTAATAAAGAGAATTGCATATTTCCAGGAATAAGACCCTATTCTAGCTTGACTCAAGAAATTTTTGTAGAGAGATTGTTTTAAGAATTCAAATTGACTCCAGAGGCACTTTAAGAATGAATGATCGGATTTGTGCGCTAGATGTTGATGGAATTAGATAGGATGTGCTGAGAGAGTACCATTTGTCAAAGTTATCTATCCACCCAGGAGTAACTAAAATTACTTCAAATATGAAGAAGACGTTTTGGTGGAAAGGGGTGAAGAGAGACATTTCGATCTTCGTGAGTCGGTGTGCAAATTGTCAACAGGTCAAGAGTGACCAGTACAGGATTGCTGGGTTGCTCCAACCATTAGAGATGTCGAATTGGAAGTGGAAGTAAGTATCCATGGACTTTATCGATGGGTATCTTTAAACAAGAAGAGGTAATGAAGCATTTGGGTAATTGTAGATCGATTAACAAAGAGTGCCCACTTTATTCCGATGTAGACAACAAGAACTACAACTTCTTTGGCAGGGATTTATCTAAGGGAGATCATTCGATTGCATGGAATTCCAATGGGTATAGTCAGTGATTGAGATCTCATCTTCACCATTCGATTTTGGGGAGCAGTGCAAACAGTTTTAGGGATAGAATTAAATTTGAGCACATCCTATCACCGTAGATAGAAAACAAACCGAAAGGGTGAACGAGGTTTTAGAGGGTCTCTTGAGAGCATGTAGTTTGTATTTTGGAGGTTTTGGGAAGATCATTTGCATTTGGTAGAGTTATCTTATAACAACAGTTACCAAACTAGCATTGGCATGACACCCTATGAAGCTTTATATGGAAGGGCATATAATTCACCTTGGTGCTAGGTTGAGACTGGAGATCGACTAGTTCTTGGACTAGAGATAATTTGAGAAGCATCAAAGAAAGTGTCTAAGGCCAAGGAAAGGATGAAAGAAGTCCAGGATCGATAGAAATGTCAATCAATGAAGAAGAGACTCATAGTTTGTATTCAAGGATTTGGTATTTGTGAAATTTTCCTCGATTAAAGGAATTGTAAGATTTAGAAGAGCTAGAACTAGTACCCAAATTCATTGGGCAATTTAACATCATTGAGAGAATTGGATCATTGGCCTATAGAGTAGAATCGCTTGAAAGATTGTCAGAAGTTCATTATGTCTTTCATGTATCTCATCTGAGAAAGCATGTTCATGATCCATCTTTGATTGTTGAGATGTCTATTCAGGAAGACTTGGAAATAGAACTAAGTTTGACGGTAGTCCGACACTCAGTTCATATTGTAGATCGGGATGAAAGGAGACCGAGGAATAAGGTGGTGAAGCTTGTGAAGGTTCAGTGAAGTGATGATCCCCGCGATTGTACTTGAGAGACTAAGGATCGCATTAGAAAAACTTACCCTGATGTAATATTTTGTTACTTGTTTGTTATTTGAATGCGTTATGTATGCTCTTTTATGGCATAGTTGATTTGCATTGTTATATTAATTTCTTGGTACAATATATAACTTTTGGATTTTCTTTTCGTATTAATTTCGGGGATGAAATTCTCCTAAAGAGGAGAGACAGTAACGACCCATAAAATATTCGCTTTGTAATTTAATATTTAATTCATTTTTAAATATTTAAATATTGGATTTTTATAACCAAATAAACATATTTTAAATATTAATTAATGATATTAAAATCATTTTCAAATTTCATTTACTAAACTATTTAGTTCAAATAAAAATTAAAAATGTGACCGCAAAACTTTTTCCAAAATTTCGACTTTTCAGCAACGGAAAGTTGTCAAAACATTGTGTAAATTTTTGTATCACTTATATACATATGCACACACATGCACATATGTAATGTGATAAGATAATCAATGTTTTGAAGTTAATAATCAAGCTTAGTTTAAATATAAAACTTTATTTGACATAAAATGCATAGAATATATTAAATAACCTTAGGAAATTAATTAATTACCCTATCCATAACCTAAACTAGGACCTAAGGCATTGTAAAGAAGGGCCTAGGGTGTGTGTGCATACTAGGAGTGGTGGAGAGGGTATGGAAGCATGCTACATGGAGACTTTTTATTATTTTATATTAATAAGGTTAATTAATTTATTACTCTACTTCTTTGCCTATAAATACACATCAGCCCCATACATTCTCACTTTACATTATCATTTACTTCTTCACTCCCCTTCTCTTCATGTTCAAGAATATCCATGGCTACAAAATCCATGTCTAAAGATGGAAAAGTATAGCTTCTTCACTTTAAAACTCTATATGTTCATCTATAAACGCTCCTCTACCAAATAAAAGGCATTTCCTACCTCAAAACACCATATCCAAGCCCCATATGGCCTAGGATGAGTCCAAAGTCTCCACCATGATTTACTAGATTGAGCCATTTGCATAGTATAGCTTAGATCTTGTCGTATTCGTGAAGTTAGTGCAAGTTCAGTTAAATTAATAAGCGTTTTGGTGAGTAAAGCTTCTACCTCCAAACCGATTGTTTTCAAACTATATTTGTGTTCATGTTATAGCTATTGAATGCTTGTTGTATTGATGAAATAATAGATTGGTTGTTGGATTGGTTTGTTGCTTGAAATTTAGTCGCTTTGAAAAGTTACTAAGCAAATCATAAGAAATCTAAAATTTTATTAGTTAGCTTTATGCCTTTGTTAATAAAAGCTTGACATATGTTGTATTATGTAAATCATCATGTATGTATGCTCATACTCTTGCTATGTGATGTGTGGTTGTATTACAAATAAAATAAGCTTGAATTCCGAACTGCCCGTATAGCGATAGTTGCTATATCAGCATTTTCGGAAAAACACCTTTTATCGAAACCGTTTGGTTTCATTCCCATGCTTGGAATTATTTTACAAATTAAGCAGGTTTTTGGTTAGTGATGTTTTCAAAATAATTGATTATTTTAATAACGACTATTTATTTAATTAATAAGGATAAAGATTAACTAATTACTTAGTCAATGATGTTTTTTAAACTTAACTTATTACTTGGTTAATGATTGTTCAAATTAATTAATCGTTTTATTTAATAATTTTTAAGGATAATTAATCTTTTCATAATAATGGATTACAGTTAGGCAATCGATTTACAAATGATGTTTTTAAATTAATTAATCTTTTAATTAATGTCTTTTAAAAGATAATAAATTTGTTTAACCATAAAGAATATTTCCTTAAATAAAGTTTTAAATTAATTAATCTTTAAATAATGATATTTAATTGTTAGTTAATTAATTTAATTGATTATATTACTAATTGAATTGAATTAACGAGGTTTTAAAGGTGATTTACCCTTTTTAATTCAAGATTATTGAAGTTAATTAATTAACTTAGTCGACAAAGTTTTAAAGTTAATTAATCAATATAATAAGGATTAGGTTGTTAAATCATTTTTATAATGATGTTTCAAATTTAGTAAACTCTTTTATAAGGTGTTTTAAAAACTAATACTTGTAATGTGAAGTTAAGTACTTATTCAGGTTTTTAAAAGAAAAAGATTGAATCGTAATGGAAATGAATTAATTTCCGTAAAGCTATTCACTTATATAGAAACGATTTATTCGTATAACTAACACTAAACATTGAAGAAGTAGACTTTTTGCTATTTTGAAAGTCAAGAATAACCATGAGACATGACTTTGAGGTAACACTATCTTGACTTGTCCGGTATTATTGTTAACCAAGAAATAGTACAAGTTTGAATTCGATGAGTGGTAGTAAGTATACAGGACTTAATTTCCATATACGACCTTTTTATATCTTTGATAGTTGGTTTCTCAGCTATCGATTGCTTTAGCTTCTTTATTATCATCATTTAAGACGATGTATTGCACCGCTGAGCTCTGATATCCTTTGTCGAAAATGACTAAAACAAAAGTGCGAGAAGGGGCCAAGCTACGTGCGGTTGCTCCCACTAAGGTACTTCCATTTATTATCTAGATTTGATTCGGTAGCACTATTAGATATGAAATATTCGAATTCTCTGTAAGGTTTTCTAGGGTTCGGCTGTGTCATATAGTAAATGAGCTTCTCAGCAGTATATTACTAGAGGTATACTTTAAGGCAGTTGCACCCTCCTAGTCATTTGTTGGAGATTTTCCATTTCTTATTTCATTCGAACCTTTAATTTATTTCCTTATTTTCATCGGTAAGAGTGAACCACTTTTTGTAGTGTTTTATTACTTGTCCATTCTTTACGTTTGGATGTTGAATTATGTAGGAGTAAACTCATTCCGTATTCAGTGGAGTGGTCTCACATGTTTGTGTTTAGTTTCACACCTATTGTTTAAAAAGTTTTACTCATACTAGATATATTTCTAACCCGAGTTGTTTGTTTTAACTAAACTCTCGGGTACTCATTTTATTTTAATAGTCCGAGAGTAGTAGGTCTTTTGTGGGCTCTTTTAAAGATGGCGTCCGAGAAGAGGCTTTTATCTACTTAGCTATCTATTCCGTTGTTTATCTAGTTTGTGTAAGTGTATTTTCTTTTGGCACTAGTAAAGACAGGATGTTATAATTGCCTAAGCTGATTTGTAGTTCTTTTGTGTAACTCTGATAATGCCCTGTTAAGGAGTAACTTGATGTACTATTGACTTATGCTTAACAGTTCGTTGTGAGGTTTCCTATTCCATTCTTTATTTCACCCCATGAAGATTCATCTTTCCGATGCTTGAGCAATGACACATGAACACCGAGGATGTGTTAAGTGTCATTCCTAAGGATCAGAAAGGTGGGTTGTCACAACTATATACTTCATTTGTCGACTTTTGATCGACGAAAAACGAAAAAAGTTGACCTCTTACTGTATTATTTAAATTTCTCAAATATACTCAACTAAAAATTCGAAAAATATCTTTAAAATAAACTATGGACCAAAACAAACAACTCCCTATTTGATGGGAAATGAAAATTCAAGACAGGTTGTGAGATATTGATTTTTAAACGTAAGTATAAGCATGAAATTTGGATTTCTACTAAAAAAAGAGTGCATACTTGCTTACAGTAACATACTTAGTTCATAAAAATCCAAATTAAACTAAAAATATGTTTTTGGGATAATTTCCTAAATCATTATTTCATATCAAACAAATATACATATTTTCTTATTTAACAATAATATTCCTAGGTTAAATAACTCACATTTTCCTTGCTTTTTGAAAGTGTTAATGCCAAGCTCTTAAGCTCTTTAAAGTTTGATTCTAGAATGAATAAAGAATTTTTAAACTAAAACTGATAATTTTATTTTAAAATTTAAAAAGTAGGAAGGATGGAGAAATGGAGTGAAGAAGTGGAAAATGGAATGAAATATAAGATGGAAGAACGTGAATATAAATATAGCATGAAGTAAATAAATAAAGAAAAGAAAGAAAATCTCAAAAATGCCATTAAATCATGTTTTTCAACTCTTACATCGCGTCATAAGCCACCAATAGGGCAAACATTATAAAATATAATGGATAATATGCTAATCCTTATACTTTAGTTTTAGTTTTACACTTAAGATACCTTTTAATATCAAGTCTTTCACTTTGTTGAAATAAAATTTTCATTTAAATACTTTATTATTCATAATATATACATTTCTAAATAAAAGAATGTTATCATTTTAAATGTTGTTTAGAGAAAATTCAAAAATATTACAACTTATAATAACTTGTTGTTCGATAACAATATAAAAATCCAAAAAAGCCTTTAGATCACATTTTCAGTTTTTCATTAAACTACCTATTTATGTAAATGAAATTTAAAAATAAATTTTCTATTATCAGTTACAAATTAAAATAGGGTTATTAAGTTAATAAAAATAAGTAATTGAATATTTAAATTAAATTAAATATCAACAAATTTAAAACGATAAAATTTCGGGTCGTTATAATAATACTTTATATGACAGGGTGTTTACCTATGTGTAGTGTGCATTTGGATTGAAAAAGGAAAACGACACTAGCACAAGTACTGAGCACATAAGTTCATCTTCTTCTTATAAATGAAAATAATGCCCATCTCCTCTTCAAAAATCAATACCTCTGAATCCATTTACATCTAGCAAAAGTGATCAACTATAAAGTTGTAGAGTTAGGCCATTATTATTTTAAAAATAAGCGCTCGAAGTTTCATCGAGCGGAGTGATAGAAATTGATAGATGATAGTAAATGGAGAAAATTTTCCATGATCTTCAAAAATTAATTCTCCCATTTCATTTTTAATCAGATAACTCCGTTTGCTGCATTGGCTCCATGGCGTAATGATGGATTTTTGGTGAAGTTGCATCGACATTTAGTGACCGTCGATGACGATGGTCGGAAACTAGGGTTATCGTCTGACGGAGATTGAAGGAGTGATGGGTCCAACAGAGATTACCATCGAGTTGCTTTTGTCGAGAAGCACCATTTCCAAAATTTTAACCAAGACTAATCACTATTTGGAAGGATACGATATTTTCCTATAGTCGAGCTAGCGGACGGCTTACGATGAGGTAAGGGGTGTCGAGTATCACTTGGTTGGGTGGGATGGGAAGCACATATGAAGTGAAGATCGATGGTGCAATCGAGTTCATTTTTGTGGAGTATAGCTCCATGTCAAGGGTAAACATACACGGTTGGAGTGGGTTATGCGCGCGCATACATCTAAAGGAGGATTTGGGGAAGAAGCACTGTTGGAAGCGAAATTGGGCTTTGGGTTGGTTTTGGGTGAGCTTTGTTATTTATTTAATTGTTTAATTATATTAACTAAAAGTTTAACTTTAAAATTTAATATCTCATTCATATGAAGTCATCATGACCTGTGGCCTTTGACATTGGATTCGTATAAATGAGTAGAACACGGTGGTATAATTATTTTCAGACCTGGATTTTCTGACCAGTCAAAATCGTCAAAAATCCACCCGTTCTAAAATAAGCAAATGACAACTACCAACTTAATACACATTATCATATGACAAATATTCAACACTACTGAATGTATAGAATTCAATTTCTATAATACAACTTATCGGATCAATAATTTATTCTACTGCGTGTACTTTAATACATAACAACTCAAATACTATAAATCTACTACTTCACAACTCTGATTGAAAGAGGTAGCAATATCCATTCTTACAAACTCAATAAACATGTCAATGTAGAATGAAATGGTAAGCAAGAAAGGTACATCAACACATGATAAATAGCAAATACCAAACATGAAAATATTCCCTAGTTATTGGGGCTACATCACTACCACTTGTGACTGCTATGTACCGCTATCTAATTTAGTACCCAATTAATTATAAATCAAACCAACGTAGTTCTCCTACCACAAATAGGACTCAAGTAGCCGGCGATGCAAAAACATATGTGCAATTTTCAAACTACATAACATATAATAATGTAAATGTAGCATCCAAATCTACCCACCTAGGCATATATCCTTTCATTCATATTTATGTAATCTAATTAAATTTATTATTTTCAAAATATAATCCTTTTCAAAAATAATCTCTTCGAACTAATTTTTTGATTTGATTTTAAATCCTTTTGAAAGAATAATATATATCTTTTGTATTTACGTACTTTTCTCCAGGATTTATAACAAATCACTTTTGGAAACGGTATCAAATACTCCTTATAATAATATAGTGTTGTATTTGATATATTTGCTTGAAAATCCAAAATACTCTGCCGTAAAAGAATATCCAAATATATGCAACCAAATCGGGAGTTTTTCTCCCATAAAAAGTTAATTGGGTCACGACTGCTCCAAAATCGATAAGTATATCCCTCTGGCCAAGAATGGACTATACCGTAGGTTACATAAACTCTTTGCCAACTTTTTAGTTATGGGTTTACCGAACATCGATAACATAACAAATCATTTTGTTTTCCGAAATTGATTAATCGATTTGCACTAATATTCACAAATACTTTCAAAACATGGTATTTCTTATTTCCTTAAAATCTTAGAAAAGCCATTTTAAAATCACCAGGATTTTAGTCCTTGAATTATAAAACATATTTTTATAAATATCTTAATATAAATCACTTTTATATAAAATCACTTCAAAAATATTTATTTCTAAATATTTCTATTTCTTTAAAGGAAAACATTTGATTCCAAAAGATAAGTATCTTTCCTTTTAAAATTATAATAGTCAACTTTTATTATAACTATTCATTTACAAATATTTTCATCAAACACCTTATAGTCAAACTGTGAAATTTTAATCATAAAGTGTTCGTATTCAATATATTCTCAAATTTTATGTTTACCCAACCCATGCGTAAGAAAAAGGTTATTACTTAATTTGTCCAAGCTTAATTCAAACAACCAAACAAATAATAAAAACAAACACATTATTCTAAAAATTAACAATCAATAGATAACACATCATTTATCCAATATTAACTAATCCACAAATTAATTAACTTCAAGAATAATCTTTTTAGTTTGCAAGCATGGAGCAGAGATTTATTCTACATGATAGATGTCCAAATAATCCATTCAATTTAATTATAGAACAACAGTGTTTTATTCTATTAAAAAATTGTCACTAATGAAATATAATTATTTAACTACGTAATGGAATTTAATCACCATTATTTTATCATAATTTAATTTTTCACCAAATGTGTTAAACAATTATACCATCATGTTCTGCTCATTTATACGAATCCAAGGTCGAAGACCACGGGTCAAGTGGACTTCATACAATTAAGTAAATAACAAAGCTCACCCAAAACCAAGGCCCAAGGCCAAAAGCCTAAACCTGCTTCCAATAATGCTTCTTCCCTAAATCCTCCTTTGCCTATGCACTGATCATAACCCACTTAAACTATGCACGTTTAACCTTGACAGGGGGTTACCGTCCACGAAATCGACCATCGATCGCTACATCGATCTTCTTTTTGTAAGTTCTTCCTAGCCCACCCAACCAAGTGATGCTCAACATACCCTGCCCATTGTGACCCATCCTCTAGCTCGGCTGTAGGAAAATGTCGCACCCTCTCCTAAATAGTGATAGGTCTTTGTTAAAATTTAGGAAATGGTGCTCCTTGACAAGAGCAACCCGATGGTAATCTCCATTCCACCCATCATTCCCTCGATCTCCATCGAACCATAATCCAATTTTCTGACCGTCATCATTAACAGTTGTGAAACTTTGTCCAAATTTCACTAAAAATCTGTCGTCCTATTACGAAGCCAATGCAGCAGACAACATGGTCTAAATCAAAACGGAATGGGAGAATTTAAATTTTGAATATCATGGCAAAATTTTCCCACTTACTATCATCGAGCAAATGCCATCACTACGCTCAACGAAACTGCGAGTGCTTATTTTCATAAAATACTAAGGCCTAACTCTACAACTCTATAGTTGACCACTTTTGCTAAATGTGAATGGATTGAGAGGCATAGATTTTTGAAGAGGAGAGGGGTGTTGTTTTCATTTACAAGAAGAAGAAATAAAAGAAGAAGATGAACTTGCACGCCCCTTGTCTGTTCTAGTGTTTTGTTCCTTTTTCATTCCAAATGCACACTATAAATGGGCACACACTTTACCATACAAAGTATGATGTTTCATACTTCTTTTCCACTTAACAAGGCACAAATCATTGCCAAAATCTAGACAAGAAGGCAAGGAAAGTCATGGGAATGGTGAAGGTGTACTTGTGTGTGTGTGTATACATAAACAAAGAAAACTAAATTACTTCAAGCAAAACAAACCAAAGTCAACAGCAAGATTTGAAAAGAGGTGCTTCAGTACACAATATTACATTCATATATGAACTGCGAACGACTGAAATAAAAATATGATCACACATAATAATGTGACACAGTCATAAAATAAAAAAAATTCACTAGTTAACTAATTCTGTGAAGTTTTAAAAATACCAACGCTGGCCATAAAGTGCGTCAAACGAAAATTTAAATACTTTTGATTTAAAAATTATAGAAAAATCCTATAAATTAAATTAAAAATAATACACTAAAAATTTGGTTGCTACATAAATATGAATTATCTGATCGGGCTTGAATAGGAATGGAGGCCCATATATGGACATGCTATGGCTAAGTAGAATCGAGGGCAAGGTGGGATGGTTTTGATAATTTTGGAATTTGAATCGATGGAGAAAAGGTGATCATGATCCATATTTTACTCTTTTTTTTCACTACTATTTAGATTCCTCTAACCCTCATGTTTTCTTCCTAATTTTGCTCTCTCCAAACTATACCACTGGTGGAAAATATCTTACTCCCTCCATTCATTTTCAAGTTTTAAAACACAAATTCAAGTTTAGCAGTGCAAAGGTGCAGTGATCTTTTAGTCGGGTAGCGCTTTTTGGAAGAGATTAATTCAGATCTAAGGAATTCAATAAATTCTAAATTCAGGGTGTTATTTTTAGCCTATATTTGTGGTAATATGTCATTTTACATTTATATATATTTATTTATCATTTATTCAAAATTTATATATGGTTAGATTAGATGTATACTTCACGAATCTTTATATATATTTATATATATATATGTAATGTCAATCTAAAATATTAATATATAACCGTATTCTAATAACAAATTATATATATATATATATATATATATATATATGAATATATGCTTTCTATGAGAAATTAAAAAAATCAAATTAAAAATGATTTTAAAAGGTTATTTAAATAAAGATTAATTTTTAAATTATATAAACATGTGTATATAGTATATGTAAATTGTTATTAAATAATATATATGTTTATAATTCAAAATAAAAAAATGATTTTTTTCCATGTGTATATATATTTACTAAAATTCGAATAGATATAAATATATTATTTACAAATATAACGCTTTAAGTTAATTTTAATATCATATAAATACATGCATGCATGCATGCATGCATGCAATATGCATGTATGTATGTATATTAGTTTACAAAAAATTTATATATGTAGTAATACT
Organism: Allium cepa; assembly: GCA_030765085.1. Classification (NCBI taxonomy): domain Eukaryota; kingdom Viridiplantae; phylum Streptophyta; class Magnoliopsida; order Asparagales; family Amaryllidaceae; genus Allium; species Allium cepa. Next base: position 180,000,986 of record CM060930.1, read on the forward strand.
TATTTTTCTAAAATTTAAACAAATAAATTTTTATATATAGTTTCCGTATGAAAATTCATTTTGAATAAAGAAAAGTAAATATGTGAGGATTTAATTAAAAAAATTGATTTTGTCAAAAAATGGTTTGGTTGAAATAATATAAATACTTATTTACATGCTTTGCTTTATAATATCATTTTGTACTATAAATGGTTTTTAAAAAATAATTTTAATATATATATGTATACATTCACAATAATCATTTTATTTTCGTATGGATAAATTATAAAAATATAAATGATTTTAAATTTGGAATTAAAAGATACTATCAAATCTTGATCTAGTTTTAATATTTGGAACTTGAAATTTGAATTAGAATGTATATTTACTTAAATATGAGCATGATTTTATATTACATTAATATATGTATGTTTCTGTACATTATACAGCACATATGTTATGAGGCTAAAATGTTCGTTGCCGTGTAAATTTCGTCATTTAGACATAGGCATGTAAATCATGCACTGATATGTTGCGCATGCACATGCATGCATATGTGTATATAATATGCATATACATAATATATATAATATAAAGCTAATATTAAATAAAACCTCTATTAACAAATTAAATATATCATTTTATTTAAAATTAATTTAAATTAGATCTAAATTTATTTAGAATTCATAGGCCAAAGAGATCAAAAATGGTTAAAAAATTGAAATTCACTCATTTAACTCAATGCATGTTGACCCAGATCCAACGGTATCCAGATAATCTGTTGGAATTCACTTTTTATCTTGTATATTACAGGAGACCAATGAATGAAATTAAAAATAAATGCTCAAAATTGAAATATGCTTTTGAATATTAATTATATATATGTATATATATTTGGGTAGGTACATTTTTTTATTACCGTTCTTTCTATTTAATTTATTATTCTTCATTTTAATATTTATTAGTTTTGTTGGAACTGGAAAAGCACACGGAGGGGTAAATGGGTAAATTTCAAAAAAAAAATCATTTTGGATCTTACAGTACCTGTGAAGTCTATATTTATTTAGATCATATTTAAATATGTTTTTGAAAAATCAATATTTTATTTATTTTATAAATAAATTTTTACTTATTATTAAGTTTATATAATATAATATGCATATCGTACACGCATAAGCGTGTGCATGCATGTGCACGTGCAATATAAATGGTCCACGTGGTTTAACAAGCTCTTGCATAAATGTTGGGATTTATACTGCAACGGACATATTAGCCCTTATGTACATATATGCATAAATAAATCATATAAATATATATGTATAGTTTTGTATATTATAAAATACTACTTATAAATGTAAATTTATATAAAATGTGTGTGTATATATAATTACCTTGTAAAATATTTCCAAATTTAATTTAAATATAATAATTTGTAATCTAAAGCCAAATTTAAAATTCAAATTTTATGTTTTAGATCTAGATCGACATAATTTCAAATTCGATATATCGGATTAATTTTAAATACACACACATATATACAAATATTATGATTTGAAACGTACAAAACTTATTTTGAACATATATGTACAAATATTAGAATATTGTTTGAAATATTATGTATATATGATATATGTATGTACATAGAAATAAGCTTAATAGAATACTAATTAAATATATATTCACAAATATACTTTCGGCCATATGTTGCTTCTTTTGTTTTAAATTATTTTAAAAATTCAATTATTATAAATTGATTTTCTTATGGAAATCAATACATATAAAAAATGATTTTTTTTATTTTGAAAAATAATTTTAAATATGTACATTACGTATTAAAATATATTTTATTTCATTTGTATATATTTATTATAAACTCTACTCTAAAGAGTATAGCCCATCCGAGCTAGTTCGACCAGAGCCAGGAATGGGAGGTTAGCCTTCCCAGCACGAAGCATTCGTGTCTCAACCATTTTTGCTGGATTTAACAGGAAACACAACTTCCCGCCTTGAGGGAGTAAGGCCGATGAGTATCGAACTCGTAACCTCGTTAGCAGGTTGCAAGTGTCTCTACCACTACGCCACTACTGCAGACATTTGTATATACTTATTATATGTATAACTAGATTCGATTTTAAATTACATAATATATATACATATATACTTATTATATATATGAATTTAAATAAATATATCTATATAATTTATTTCCAAACCATTATATGTATATATATATATAAATAAACATTAATAAAATAAATTACATACTTTCTAGAATTATGTTTTATATCAAAATTAATCTTTATGTTAAAATCAATTTAATATTATTATTAGATTCAAATATTCTTTTCGGCACATACATAAATTACTTTTGACATATATACATATTTAAGTTCATCTAATGAATACTGCACCAACATATACAAATTCTTTACAAAACATATGCTAATTAATCATAAATATGACATAATAAACAATTGTTTATACATATATAAAATTTAAAACATGGATTATTTCCTTCACAAAAGCCTAGATAAAACATCTTGAGATGTTGAATTTGGTCACTCCTTGAATCGATACCCAAGCCTTCAGATAGAACAAAAAATCTAATTACAGCTACCGCCAATGTTTGATTTGATTTAATTTGAATGTTTAGAAGCTTTAACTAAAGGAGGAGGACTTGAGTGGCCAGCCTTTGCTGGTTGGGAGAGAGCAAAATGAGAGAGACATAGAAAGTAGGGGTTGGAGATGATTAAATAACTAAGATCTCAAGGAGTGAAAAGAGGTTCCGGTCCCTATCACTTACTTGAATTCAAAATCACCCTTTCCTCCCTGATATGGCCAGCTATCCAATGGTCCATTATGGCCCTCACACGTGCTTCTAGCCTAATATAAAATTATCGCATTTAAATCTAATTCAAATGCACATCGATATCATATATCGATATGTACGTATATAACTATTATACACACACTATTTAATATCAGTCAACATAATTTAAATAATAATTTATATTTCCTAAATATTAAGAAATTTAATTAATTTATAACAGTTCTAGTTAATTAAATTAGGTGATAATAAGTGTATTCAACATTTCAGTTCTGTAAATCATAAGTGTAAATTCAGTTAGTGATTAATATCGAACAATTCGAATATTGACGTTTACACATTATTTAGCAGGTGATGTGACATTATGGCTAAGTTTATCATTTACTTAGCTTCAATAAAATACAATTTTACATTATTCAAGCATTACCTGGCATTGACAATTATTTGTACTAATTCTCATTGTCAAAACTATATCACATTAAGAATTATGGAATTTGGTAATGGTCAAAATTCCAATATCCTCCATATTCAACTTTATAGTCCAAACATAATGTCCTTGGTTAAATAATAACAATTATTATTAGCCAAACTACTCTAGCTAGAGACTTTAACTTTGAGTTGTTTTCAGTCGACCATGATACTAACCCCATGTAACTGAAGAGATGAATTCTCTCTTGAACGGTATTTTACTTCCAAGGCTTCCACTAGACCCTAATATAGTAGTTCATGGACTCCGTGACATTACTTAACTATAATCAAATCAGATTTTCCACATTGAAGCTTGATAGTCTTCAAGTTGATGGAATTGTGAAATATTGTCACATCGATATTTTATGTTTGACCTTAGTTATATTAACCAATAGAAAACTATCGAGTGAGTTATTCCATAGTTATCCAATAATTATCAGTGCATAATCTTTTGTTTCCCCAGCAATCATGAATAATACACTTCCCAACATTTGAAAAGCGTTATGTACAATAGTCTCAACTGATGCATCGATATCTAGTCTCCATACATCTTGACTAAGAATATTTAAAATAGTATGTTTAATTTACCGTGATAAAGCACTTATGGTTACAATACATTGTAAATATTATCATAAAAAAATATCATATATGGATTTCTATTAAATATATTTTTAGTTTAATTAATTAATTAGTACAACACATTATGTCATGTATATGATAGGAAAAAAACACCATTTAATTTGAACAACATTGATTATTGAGTTGGATATATGGAATAATTACATAATTTCCTCTAGGGAATACCTCTAACTCTATCAATATCCCACTTTCACTTGGGGCCAACTATAGAATCTTAATCCCATCCCTTCGATCAGCTTAATGAGAATCGATCAAGCTAGACCCTTTGTGAATAGATGTGCCATGTTGTTTTAATTATCTTCTCTGCCAATCAACTCTCTCCCATGCCGATAAACCACCTTTATCATGTAGAACTATTTGAAATGTGTTTCTCAACTTCTAATGTGCTTTTAACATTACATTATTATTATCATATAACAATGATGTAGTATTCTCGATACTTGGAATTACACCTAGCTTAGTTATAGATTTGTGCATTTTATACATTGCTTTTGTTGTGGTGTTATTCATTGCGATGTACTTAGTCTTTCATTAAATCAGCCACAACCTTTCATTTGGAACATTTCCAACTTAAAGCTTCTTAATTAAGGCTTGAACATGAATTTAATATTGACATATTATACTCAATAACAATAATGAAGTTCGAGTCTGAACACTCCTTTATAAGGAGTTCATTGTTTATGCAAAAATTCTCTAGTATTTCATAAATAATCGAGCATACTCTAAACTACCATTTGGTCATCTTAATCTGGATTTGATATTTTCTTAATGTATCTAATACATTAGCTTAAAATGATATCATACACAATACATCATGTATGGTAATTCATACTGCCAATGCATAAGGAATGCATTCTACATGATCCGTATTAAACATTTTAGTATGATTTCCGCGTATATCATTTAGAACATTCCCATTATCCTTTATACTATGTATAAAAGATATAACTTACAAACCCGCAACCAGGTATTAAACAACCAATCTAGATCTGAGTTTCACATAAGTACATCACTACCAATTGGTAGTATGTCGTTTACTTCTTAGATATACTTTAGTACCTTTAATAGTTCTTTCTTCTGGATACATGCTTCCTCTGCATTTTGAATGAAAATCAAACTATTTGTTATTTCTACCAAAATATTTATTTAATTTCAATGCTTATAGTAACACTTTTGTATCATATTTGAAAAACCCACAAACTCAATATCGCTCCTATCAACTTCGAGATACTTTGGTTGTTATATGCAAATAGGGCTATCAATGGGTACCCAAAAAATGGGTATCCGTCCGAATTCGTATCAAAAATATGAAAAATATCTGTTATCCGAAGAGTGGACATGGATATCCTATATCCGAAAAGCTTTCTGGATACGGATATGGTTATTATGATACCCATATCTGAAAAATATCCGTCCGATTAACTGATGCATATATATATATATATATATTTAATTAAAATTTTATTTAATTAATGTATGATTTTCTAACTATTTTCTAACCACTAGATGTTACCGCGACATGGTTTTTTGCCCATTTTTAGTGAAAACGGACAGTTTTAGTGTTCAATTTTCGAATATTTTTGGATACACATAAAGATAATGGTATAAAACAATGTTTTATCATCATAATTTTTTATTCCTTGGTTTTTTTTATTAGCATTGGTACAAAAACTATTTTATGTCAATCCAAACATTTTCATTTATACTTTTAAATTGATTGATTATGGGCGGAGCGGATAAATATTCTACATCCGTTAGTATCCAAAAATTAAATGGATACAGATATTCAATATCTGAACATTAAGCGGATACGGATATCCGATATCCGAAAATGATTTCGAATATGGATACGGATATGGCACTATCCGTATCCAAAAGTATCCGTTGTCAGCCCTATAAGCAAACATTCTATTTTAAATTATTATTTAGAATTTTCATTACAACTCATATACACCAAAACATAAAGTCATACCAAGCGATAATTTTTTGAGTAAATCCGAACTAACTTGAGCGCATTGATTGGGTTGCGGGTTCACAATACTTATGTTCAAAACATAAATTGTTCATCCAATGACTATTGTTTCCAAAATTATTTTGGACCGTTTCATACAAGATCCCTAATGTATAATCATTAGGTTTAGTCTTTCGATTCATACAACCTGCCGACTCCTTGGCCTATGATATGTTCGGGTTTCTTATAAACCCTTATCTTGTATGATTTTGTAAACTATTCTTTTAGGCAAAATTGATTTTGACCTTCTGGACCACTGAGTACATGACCTTAAAAAAAGAAGTTAACTCAACTTTACTCACCACTAGTCATACTATGTTCAACAAAGTTCGATTACTCCTTTTCAATAAACAATTACGTATCATAGGGAGGGGTGACTTTTGAGATTGATCTTTGTTCATGTTTAGGTACATTCAGAACTCTGTCCAATATACTCACCTATTCAATCATCTTTTTTATTTTCTATTACGTGTCACTTTATCTACTTCCATTCTATATTGAATGAGCTTATCATAGACATGGCACATGTGCACCAAATACGCACGTTCATCATTGTGATAACTTATAACGATCCCGGTTTTGAGTAAAATTAAATTTGGTAATTAATATGAATTTTTGAATTAAATTATGAATAAATTAGAATTTTTTCAAAATAAATATATATATACATATGTATTTGTTTGTTTATTAATATATGGTAATGATGATCTACAGATTAACTCTGATTATACTGTTAACCTTAAGATGGTAGATGATTTTTTTGGGCTTTGTTTGAATAATGGAAGTTCTGCAATCATTGAAGATGAGGTGAACATCCAACAGGGAGTGGCTTTTGATAGATTTTTATCATCATTATTAGCAGTTAAGTTGGATGAGATCATGGTTTGTAAAGCAAATAAGAACTTGGAATATTGCTTAGAACATGTATCTAATGCTGTGCATTATGACACCACTATTTCAGAAATTAAAATGGATGATGTTATGGGCTTTGAGAGGTTTTATCAAATAGTGGAATCTTTTGATGTTGATTTAGATTTTAGCACGGTTATGTATCCGAAAGGTTGTGATGATGAAACTCATCATTGTTCAGACTTGCTTGATAATGTAAATGTTGCAGGTGATATTGTTGCATTGAGTTTGAAAGAGAATATGTCTGATGTCTTAAATGTAGAGGCAGATTATCATTTGGGAGAAATTTTTGATGAAGTATGGTATTTTAATCCTTTTGCCAATCTAGTTGATATTAAGAAAGTAGATATTAATCTGGAAATGGATCATTTCTTTGAGTATTCGAAGGCAGCTGTGCATGGCATGTTCAGTATCACTGATACACAAATGAGTTTGTATATGATAGATATTGTTAATGGTGTCAGTACTCAGGATTTCTTTAATTCTGTTTATCCTGTTAATATTGAGCTATTTCACTTGATAGAGATGAGTTTATTGGAAAAAGAGGAGCATATGAATAAGGAGTTTAAAGCTTATTTTGATATTAATATTGGGGATATAGAAAATACAGTGGATGTGGAGGTTGATTCTATTGCCTTAGAAGATAATTTGGTTTTAGCTGGTTCTTACGTTGGAAAGAATTCAAGTAATTTTTTAAGGGAAGTAGATCAAAACTCAAAATTGTCTTCAGAAAGATTGTTTTTGAGTCGTGCGGCAGAGAATTCCAATGCTAGAGAAGTTAATTCTTTAGAATTTGAAGAGATTGTGAGAGGCATCTGCTCAGTTTCTAAGCCCAATAACCTCAGTTCTGATAGAGCCGTATATTATTGGACTGGGGGTTTTAGATTCGTTATGTATTGTTGTCTGGCGTCTATAGGAAAATTTCCTCGTTCTACTGCCCATGCTAGAGAGTTATTATGTGCTGCCAAAGTAAGGAAAAGAAATAGTAAGAGCTATTCAGCTGGTATAATTAGGAGAAGTCCTCGTTTAAATCGTAAAGCTTTTTAATCTTTTGATTGAGGGTTGTTTTGTGGTTTTGGAGTTTGTTAGTGGTTTGTGTAGTTGTAGTTCTCTGAGATATTTCCATTTTGGAGTTTTGAGGTTGCGGTTGCGGCAGTTTCTTTAGACGGCTTCTTCTTTTCTGTTGTCGCTTTAGGCCTTGGTTTCAGGTCGGTGTTGAGTTTGGGTGGGTTTGTTTGTTTGTTTTTTTTTTCTTTTGTATGGGGGTGTTTTTTGGCTACCTGCCAGGCTTGTTGGCAGCTCTTTTTCTATTGTTGTAATATATATGTGCATGTGTGCTCTCCTCTCCTGTAGAGGATCACACATTTTTCTCAAAAAAAAAATATATATATATTTGATTGAGATAGAATTTTAGTTTGAAATTCAATAATAAATATATTATGAATAAATTGAATTTAATACTTTATATTTGAAAAGTTTGTTTTCTAAATTTTAATATATATATATATACGTGTGTAGTTAAAAAAATTAATTATGTTTTGAATTTAATGTAGAAATTTTCAAAAACTATTTGAAAAGTAAAATTTTAAAATTTTATATATATAAAGAAAAATGTATATAAATAAATAAATATTTATTAGATTTGATAAAAAGGTTTAATACACTTTCTTTTGAAATTTAACTAGAGATAAATAAAAAAATTTAAACAGTTTAAATCTAAGAACAAAGGTAGTTTATAAAATGAAAGGGTATAAAACATAAATACTTAATTAAATAAGGGTTAAACATAATTTGTAAAATTAGATTAAGTAAGGATTTAAACATAATTTAATCACAAATGACACTTGTAAAATAAAAGAAATATGTAATTACAAGTGTTAGTTGATTTAAACAAATGTAAGTATAGTTTAACTTGAAATTTACAAGTGGAAAAAATGTTTTCTTCTTGAATAATAATGTAAATAAATAAAGTATAAGAGAAAATAACCAAGCTATTCCTAGTTTTCTCAAAAAAACTGAAATTAAACTATAGATCAAAAGAGAAAATCAAAATCAGAATAGAAAGGAAAACAAATCATCACAGGTAACTCATATTAATCAAAAACCTGATCAAGTTTTAAGTCTGGAAAATTAAAACTTCAACCTGGAAAACAAGTAAATCTTCAACTGTTCAGCCTAAGTTTAAGCTTCAGGCAACCTAAACAAAATTAAAGATTTACATCAAAATCAGATTCCGAGATCAGATCAGAGCAATCAAAGGAAAGTTTAAAAGCTTTCAGTCTGGAATCAAGTAAGATCAAAAGTTCAACTCAGTTCCAAATTCCAGAGTTTTCCAATTAAATTTTCCAGGCTTGTGTTCTCTGTTCTTCCCATCTACAGGTAAGCAAACCTATTGAACCCATTATTATATCTGGATGTTTGATAATGCTTGAAAGTATGATGCTTGCATTAATGAAAAAAATCTAATTGTATGCCTGAACATTTAAAGACTTTAGAAGTATGCATGTCTATTTACAGGCATACTTACCTTTGTTAAAAATATATACAGGCTTATATTAAGGAAAGAAAAAAAATTCAATTGCTTTTTACGTAATAAATTTTAGACTTCGACTTAAGAATGAAAAATGTTTTTAAGACTGTAACCTCAATTTTAAAAATAAATTCAAGTATTCAAATTGAGTAACCATTTCAAAAACAATAAATTACAGTGATGGTCATTTAAAATCAGATAAATCGATGGTCTAAAATTTATGTTTTGAATATATAGTTGGATTCAAACTTGAAAATTACGAATTTTGATAATAATTTAAAGATTTTAAAGTTTGGGAATATCGAGTATTCGTAAGTCGATCAAAATTGGGTCTTCGGTTAACTTCCGAGGATCGCATGAACTACGGAAGTCGTGGTTGACGCTGGAAGAGGCTGGAGCATTAGGGATCGTGGGAAAAATCATTGATGGATTTTTAGAGTGTCGTGGTTGGCGAACGACAGTGATATAGGGTTTTAACTCAGTTTTGTTCGATATGGAAGAAGTGACGATTTTGGTTGTCGCCATTGCATCGAGTTGCAATGGACCGAGGGGGATAGGAGCGAGGGGTTATGACGAAATTATGGAAGAGGTGGCGACAATTCTGGTGGTCGGAGGTGGTTCCACGGGGTAGGTTTTGGCGACCAGAGTTTGGTTCCAGGTGGTTCGAATGGCTCGATTACGAGCTCGACGTCGTTTCGTCGATCTGGGTTGTTGAGATGATACAATAGGTCATCAGGGACCTGAAGACAATGGCGATGATGGTCGGCGATCGCTCAGGCGATCGTGCACGTGCACGCTCGTACTTATGTATCTGGGTGATGTTGTTCGAAAAAGAAAAGACTTGGAAAAGAGTTCGGGCATTTGGGCTGATAGCTCAAGTATACTCTAAGGTTGTTCGCGTAAGTATATACGGTTTAATAGTTTAAAAGGATTTAAACATAAAAGAAAAAAGAAGAAGGGGAAAGTGACCCGAAATTTTGCTCGGGAAAACTAAAGATTGGCTCAGGTTTTCTAGACTTTATGGTTTAACAAATTTAAAGCAGTTTATTTAAAACAAGTTTTTAAAGTTTAATTGAATAAATAAGTTTTCAAAAGATTGTAAACAAGATTTTCCCAAGTAAATGATTTTACAAGATCTTAAACATGTTTCAAAGTTTAAATGTTAAAATTAAATGTTTTTAAAATAATTTCTTCCAAAAGTTTATTGAATATTTAAAAGATAGCCAAGTAATTAATTAAAGTAATGATTTATCTTTAAGGCCTAGGGTGATTAAAATTTGATTAATAACTTAACAATTAAAGATAAATTAATTTATTATTAAAGGCTAACTAATAAGTGATTAAAAAATAATTAATTAATTAAAGGATTAATTACTTAATTACTTAAAGAATAATTAATTAATGTGATTAATTAATTAATAAATGATTAGAAGATAATTAATTAGTGTGATTAATTAATTAAGGTAAATAATTTGGGAATAAATAATAAATAAAAGGTTAATTAATTAATGAAAGTGTTTCAGGAAAGCTTAATTAATTAGGGTTTAATTAATTAATTAATTAATATAATTAATTAAGGATAATTAATTAAGGATTAATTAAATAATTAAAGGTTAATTATTTATGATTTAAAGGTTAATTGGTTTATTAATTAAGGTTAATTAATTAATAATTAAAGGTTAATTAATTTATAATTAATTAAAATGGTTCGTAATTAATTAATAATTAACTAACCAGGATTTGTATTTTATTCATAAGTAATTAATCTGGTTTAAATTAATTATAATCAGATGTTAATTGATCTTGCTTATAGTTGTTTGGATTGTATTAAATGCTTTAAATTGTTCAAATTTTTAAAGTTTAATTGAATAAATAAGTTTTCAAAAGATTGTAAACAAGATTTTCCGAAGTAAGATGATTTTATGAGATCTTAAACATGTTTCAAAGTTTAAATGTTAAAATTGAATGTTTTTAAAATAATTTATTTCAAAAGTTTATTAAATATAAAAAATAACCAAGTGGTTAATTAAAGTAATTTTTTATCCTTTAGGTCTTGGGTGATTAAAATTTGATAAATTACTTAACAATTAAAGAAAAATTAATTTATTATTAAAGGTTAACTAACAAGTGATAAAAAATAATTAGTTAATTAAAGGATTAATTACTTAATTACTTAAAGAACAATTAATTAATGTGATTAATTAATTAATAAATGATTAGAAGATAATTAATTAGTGTGATTAATTAATTAAGGTAATTAATTTGAGAATAAATAATTAATTAAAGGTTAATTAATTAATGAAAGTGATTACAGAATTATTAATTAATTAAGGATTATTTAATTAATTAATAAATATAATTAATTAAGGTTAATTAATTAAAGATTAATTAAAGGTTAATTAGTTATGATTTAAAGGTTAATTGGTTTATTAATTAAGGTTAATTAATCAATGATTAAAGTTTAATTAATTTATAATTAATTAAAATGGTTTGTAATTAATTAATGATTAATTAACCAGGATGTGTAATTTATTCATAAGTAATTAATTTGGTTTAAATTAATTATAATCAGATGTTAATTGATCTTACTTATGGATGTTTGGATTCTATTAAATGTTTGAATTGTTGATTTCCCTGATGTGTGATGCTCTGTTTTGATTTGAGCTCTGATGAATGTAATTTATTTATCTGTGATGAATTTATATTATTTATCCGTGAATCTGTGAATAAAGATAAGAGTTATAGGATTATACCGCTTATCGATATTTCTGTGTTTGGATTGTGATGATTGATGATGTTGCACTATTATGTAAAACCCCTGGACTACACCATACACACACAAATAAGGATTGCACGAGGATTCGATTAAGTCACAGATATTTTGAATTTAAATATTATCTTATTTAAAGGTTGAATTTTTAATCCAAATGTTTTGGAATGGAATTGGACTGAGTGTGAAAAGCTTTGAAAAGGAGTTTTAAAGATAAAATTATTTTGAATAACTTGATAAAGTTTTGGAAAATAAAATAGTTTGATTTGAATTTGAATTCTTGATTTGAAATTGAATTCTATGTTTGAGAATTTTGGTTTAAAAAGGTTATACAAGTTATATAATGTATTTATATGGGTTTTAAACCATTTTAAGTGTATTATTTTGGAAATTTATATTTAATCCAAGATTATACTTTAAAGGATATAACTTGTGCATATTTGATCGGATTTTTTCGAAAACGAAAACCCTTGTTTTTCTAAATAATAATAGCTTTCATATTAAGAAAGGAATTCCAATTTGTGTTGAAAGAATTTCAAGTTATGAATGAATCTTTGGAAATGGTTTTTGAAAGTTATGAATTGAATCTTTGATTTAATGATTGGATGAAATAATCCAATTTGAAAAGAAAATTGTTTTGAAAGTTGTGAATGAATCTTTTTGAAAGATTGGCGAACTTTGTGAAGTGAATCTTTTTGTTTAAAGATTTAAAAATGGTAATTTGTTTAAACCTTTTGAAGAAAGGTTTTGGGCTTCACGTTGTGACTTAACTAAGATCCCATGTATCCATATGTTTTTAAATATTGCGATCATTATTCGGTTTAGCTGGGAGAGGACTTTGTGTCATATAACCCATTTCGAATAATGATACGACGTAAATGGATAGCATTTAAAGACCGGTAGTGAAGACTGAGTATTTTCGAGAACGAAAGGATAACCCGTCGAATGTCTCTGCACTAAGTCGTGCCGGTATAGAGATATCCATACATGATGGGTAGTCCGATCGGGATTGTGAATACTCGGATTACAAGGGCATCTTTGTGAAGTGCCTTCGGTTCTGTTCGAACCCAAAACAGACTTGTATGGATGTATGTCTGATATTGCACTTTGAGATGTAAAGCTGGTTTCTATCATATACATTTCTGTTTGGTGGCGGAGAATTTATTCTCTTAGCTTAACACCCTTCTCTGAGACGTACTAGCTTAGAGGTTATGTAGTTGATGGTTACTAATGATACATTCCTAATTTGGTAATGTGGCATACGAAGTGCTACTGATCGTGTGTTGATCGAAGCATGGCTTTTGTGAAAAGCGTAGCTTTGTGGACGAGACTTCGTCGAGCCTCACAACCCGGAAATGGTCGAAACAGGAATGTTGCGGCAATGTTTTTAAGGATCGCGCCCCTAGGGTATGTCCATTACCTTCTAGATAAAAGTGATATCATGGTATAGAGCCCAGATATTTAACTATGTGGTTGTTGCTATTTGTTGGTGAATCCCATGATAAAGGTCGGTGACGACGACCGGGGATGGCTTACTTGTTTGTGTTACCTAGTCATAGAGGTAACCCGGCCTAGTGTTGGCAGAGATCTGGTTTGGTTCTAGGGGGTGTCCCTCCAGAGGTGTTCCATTCGGTGTAGGAAGTTCCTTTGCCTGACCATTGGTTGAAATCCAAAGAAACAACACGCGTCCTATACGGTTTTAGTTTATAGCCTGCCATGGAATGTGGTGGTAACCTGCTATTGAACATGGTAGCCATAGTAGGCATACAACAATGGTTGTATGTGGGATAAGATTAATATTATACTTTTGAAAGGTTTTTTGCACTTTGCACTAACAATAATATCAAAAGGATTTTGCGTATCAAGCATGTTTGACTATCATAAGGAGAAATCTCCTCCAATTGTGCATTTGTATTGTGTGTGTGGCGGGAGGCCTTATGGTAGTTTCATTTTCCGAAAAGCATAGCAGATTTCTTTTAAATTCTTTTAATTTTCTTTTGTTAAAGACAAACTGTTTTTGTTTGCTCACACCAGTCCCATGACTGACCTGGAGTTTATTGTACCCTTTCTAAACTCTAGGTGCCCACAATTTTCCACAAGGGCAGCGTAGAATTAGATTTTTAGATAGTCAGCTCGTAGGAGTAGCAATTGGAAATCTTCTCCAGCCTTTGGTTTTTGAAGCCTTTGGATTGAGCGATCGCATTTTCTTCACTTGGACTGACCTTGCTTAACGCATCGATGATGGTGGTTCGAGCTTTTAGTTCAAGATACCTTTGGTTTGGAGTTTTGGAGATGGAGTTGCCGTATAGAGTTGGATTCTTTTGGAGACTCTTCTGTCTTTTGGTGGTATTGTTCTGCTATGCTATTATCTTTTCGCTATTGTATCTCTAACATTGATATCATTTGTATCAATCTGTTGTATCGAATATTGTGTATTACTGATATTATTCATTCTTTTCCATTGTGTTGTTGTACTTAATATGTTATAAGCTCCATCCGAGCTGGAGTTCGAGTTTCAATCTATGGCATTCGAATAGGAGTAAAGTATGGATGTCGATTTTCGGACATCGGTTTTCGGGTCGTGACATTTGGTATCAGAGCTGAAGGTTGAGTAAGAACTTTAAATCAGGAGTATAACACATTAGGTAGCTCATTAGAGATAGGGTTATAAATGCCCAAGAATGAGTATATCCTTAAGATATCCGTCTTAATGCCTCAGTGAATTCTCTTACTATCCACTGATAGTAAGTATGAGTGTAAGAAGAGGATGAGATAGGGGACATGGAAGTACCATTACAAATGGTTTATACCCTGCAACAACGAGGAAATAACTTTCTCTATCAATCTCTTTTCAATTCTTCAATAATTTTCTGCCAGCTCTAAGAAGAAGCTTCAGTGTGGTGATGGCCCTGTGAATCACTGCAGAAAAGGTTCTAGTTCCTAATTCATCTTTTCTAACATCGGTTCATTTTTAACTTCAATGAATTGATAATTAAGCTATGAAAATTTGTATCGTAAAATGATTTCGGTGACCACCGAAGTTTGAAATTTTTGTTGTGATTTCTTGTGAGAATCAAAGTCCGAAGAGGGACAAGTTGGTGTATACTTTGGGATATTCCAACCTGGATTGAGTATCCATTATTTGTTCTATTGGGTACGAAAGGTTTGCTATCTCTTCGGACTAACCAATGCCCTTGCATATTTCGTAGATTAGATGACCCGAATATTTCGTAAAGTGTTGAATGAGTTCGTTCTCATATTATTGATGATATTCTGATTTAGTAAGCCAAAATGTAGAATAAATATTTCAGTTTGATCTCGTAAAACATTCTCCATCTATTCTTTTGTTGTCTCCCTGTTTAGCAAATTTCGGGGACGAAATTTTCTTAAGGGGGGAATCTGTAACGATCCCTGTTTTGAGTAAAATTAAATTTGGTAATTAATATGAAACTTTGAATTAAATTATGAATAAATTTGAATTTTTTCTAAATATATATATATATATATAAGTTTGATTGAGATAGAATTTTGGTTTGAAATTCAATAATAAATATATTATGAATAAATTGAATTTAATACTCTGTGTTTTAAAAGTTTGTTTTCTAAATTTTAATATATGTGTATGTATATGTATATGTAGTTAAAAAAAATTAATTATGTTTTGAATTTAATGTAGAAATTTTCAAAAACTATTTGAAAAGTAAAAATTTTAAAACTTATATATATATATATAAAGGAAAATGTATATAAATAAATAAATATTTATTAGATTTGATAAAAAGTTTTAATACATTTTCTTTTGAAATTTAACCAGACATAATTTTTTTTGTTTAAATAGTTTAAATCTAAGAACAAAGGTAATTTATAAAATGAAAGATTATAAAACATAAATACATAATTAAACAAGGGTTAAACATAATTTGTAAAATTAGATTAAGTAAGGATTTAAACACAATTTAATCACAAATGACATTGTAAAATAAAAGAAACATGTAGTTACAAGTGTTAGTTGATTTAAACAAATGTAAGTATAGTTTAACTTGAAATTTACAAGTGGCAAAGATGTTTTCTTCTTGAATAATAATGTAAATAAATAAAGTATAAGAGAAATAACCAAGCTCTTCCCAGTTTTCTCAAAAAACACTGAAATTAAACTACGGATCAAAAGAGAAAATCAAAATCAAAATAGAAAAGAAAGCAAATCATCACAGGCAACTCATATTAATCAAAACCTGATCAAGTTTTAAGTCTGGAAATTTAAAACTTCAACCTGGAAAACAAGTAAATCTTCAGCTGTTCAACCTGAGTTTAAGCTTCAGGCAACCTAAACAAAATCAAAGATTTACATTAACATCAGATTTCAGGATCAGATCAGAGCAATCAAAGCAAAGTTTAAAAGCTTTCAGTCTGGAATCAAGCAAGATCAAAAGTTCAACTTAGTTTCAAATTCCAGAGTTTTCCAATTAAATTTTCTAGGCTTGATTTTTCTATTCTTCCCATCTACAGGTGAGCAAACCTATTGAACCCATTATTATATCTGGATGTTTGATAATGCTTGAAAGTATGATGGTTGCATTAATGAAAAAAAATCTAATTGTATTCCTGAACATTTAAAGACTTTGAAAGCATGCATGTCTGTTTACAGGCATACTTACCTTTGTTAAAAATATATACAGGCTTATATTAGGAAAGAAAAAAAAATCAATTTCTCTTTACGTAATAAATTTTGGACTTCGATTTAAAAATGAAAAATGTTTAGAAGACAGTAACCTCAATTTTAAAAATAAATTCAAGTATTTAAATTGAGTAACCATTTCAAAAACAATAAACTACAGTGATGAGCATTCAAAATCAGATAAATCGATGGACTAAAATTTATGTTTTGAATATATAGTTGGATTCAAACTTGAAAATAATGAATTTTTATAATAATTTCAAGAATTTAAAGTTTGGGAATATCGAGTATTCGTAAGTTGATCAAAATTTGGTCTTCGGTTAACTTTCGATGATCACGTGAACTACGGAAGTCGTGGTTGATGCTGGAGCATTGGGGATCGTGGGTAAAATCATTGATGGATTTTTAGAGTGTCGTGGTTGGCGAACGACGATGATATAGGGTTTTAACCCAGTTTTTTTACATATGGAAGAAGTGATGATTTTGGTCGTCGCCATTGCATTGAGTTGCACTAGACCGTGGGGGATAGGAGCGAGGGTTTATGGCGAAGTTATGGAAAGGTGGTGACAATTCTGGTGGCCGGAGGTGGTTCCACAAGACAGATTTTGGTGACCAGAGTTTGGTTCCAGGTGGTTTCGAATGGCTCGATTAGAGCTCGACGTTGTTTCGTCGATCTGGGTTGTTGAGATGATACAATAAGTGATCAGGGACATGAAGACAACGACAATGATGGTCGGCGATCGCTTAGGCGATCGTGCACGCTCGTACTTATGTATCTGGGTGATGTTGTTTGAAAAAGAAAAGACTTGGGAAAGAGTTCGGGCATTTGGGCTTATAGCTCGAGTATACTTCGGGTTGTTCGCTTAAGTATATATGGTCTAATAGTTTAAAAGGATTTAAACATAAAAGAAAAAAAGAAGAAGGGGAAAGTGACCTGAAGTTTTGCTTGGGAAAACTAAAGATTGGCTCGGGTTTTCTGGACTTTATGGTTTAACAAATTTCAAGCAATTTATTTAAAACAAGTTTTTAAAGTTTAATTGAATAAATAAGTTTTCAAAAGATTGTAAACAAGGTTTTCCCAAGTAAGATGATATCTTAAACATGTTTCAAAGTTTAAATGTTAAAATTAAATGTTTTTAAAATAATTTATTTCAAAAGTTTATTAAATATTTAAAAGATAACCAGGTAATTAATTAAAGTAATGATTTATCTTTAAGGACTTGGGTGATCAAAATTTGATAAATTACTTAACAATTATAGACAAATTAATTTATTATCAAAGTTTAACTATAAGCGATTAAAAACTAATTAATTAATTAAAGGATTAATTACTTAAAGAATAATTAATTAATGTGATTAATTAATTAATAAATGATTAGAAGATAATTAATTAGTGTGATTAATTAATTAATGAAAGCGATTAAGGAATGATTAACTAATTAGGGGTTAGTTAATTAATTAATTAATTAATATAATTAATTAAGGATAATTAATTAAAGATTAATTAAATAATTAAAGGTTAATTATTTATGATTTAAAGGTAATTGGTTTATTAATTAAGGCTAATTAATTAATAATTAAAGGTTAATTAAGTTATAATTAATTAAAATGGTTTGTAATTAATTAATGATTAATTAACCAGGATTTGTAATTTATTCATAAGTAATTAATCTAGTTTAAATTAAATATAATCAGATGTTAGTTGATCTTGCTTATGGATGTTTGGATTATTAAATGTTTGTATTGTTTGATATCCCTAATGTGTGATGCTGTGTTTTGATTTGAGTTATGATGAATGTAATTTATTTATCTACGATGAATGTAATTTATTTATGTGTGATGAATTTATATTATTTATCTGTGAATCTGTGAATAGAGATAAATGTTATACGATTATACCGCTTATCAATATTGATGTGCTTGGATTGTGATAATTGATGATGTTGCACTATTGTGTAAAATCCCTGGATACACACATAAATTGGATTGCATGAGGATTCGGTTAAGTCGGATATTTTGAATTTAAATATTATTTTATTTAAAGGTTGAATTTTTAATTCAAATGTTTTGAAATGGAATTGGACTGAGTACGAAAAGTTTGAAAAGGAGTTTTAAAGAAAAAGTTTTGGAAACTAAAATAGTTTGATTTGAATTTGAATTCAAGATTTGAAATTGAATTCTATGTTTGAGAATTTTGGTTTAAAAAGGTTATACAAGTTATATAATGTATTATTATGGGTTTTAAACCATTTTAAGTGTATTATTTTGGAAATCTATATTTAATCCAAGATTATACTTTAAAGGATATAACTTGTGCATATTTGATTGGATTTTTTCGAAAACGAAAACCCTTGTTTTTCTAAACAATAATAGCTTTCATATAAAGAAAGGATTTCCAATTTGTGTTGAAAGGATTTCAAGCTATGAATGAATCTTTGGAAATGGTTTTTGAAAGCTATGAATTGAGTCTTTGATTTAATCATTGGATGAGTTAATCTAATTTGAAAACAAAATTGTTTTGAAAGTTGTGAATGAATCTTTTTGAAAGATTGGTGAACTTTGTGAAGTGAATCTTTTGGTTTAAAGATTTAAAAATGGTAATATGTATAAACCATTAGGTTTTGGGCTTTACGTTGTGACTTAACTAAGATCCCATATATTCATATGTTTTTAAATATTGTGCTCATTATTCGGTTTAGCTGGGAGAGGACTTTGTGTTATATAACCCATTCCGAATAATGATACGAAGTAAATGGATAGCATTTGAAGACCTGTGGTGAAGACCGGGTATTTTCGAGAACAAAAGGATAGCCCATCGAATGTCTCTCCATTGAGTCGCGCCGATATAGAGATCTCCATATGTGATGGGGAGTCCGATTGGGACTGTGAATACCCGAATTGCAAGGGCTTCTTTGTGAAGTGCCTTCGGTTCTGTTCGAACTTGGAACAGACGTGTATGGATGCTTGCCTGACATTACACTTTGAGATGTAAAGACGGTTTCTATCAAATGCATTAATGTTTGGTGGCAGAGAATTTGTTCTCTTAACTTAACACCCTTCTCTGAGACCTACGAGATCAGAGGTTATGTAGTTGATGGTTACTAGTGATATATTCCCAATTTGGTAATGTGGCATACGAAGTGTTGCCGATTATGTGTTGACCGAAGCATGGCTTTCGTGAAAAGCATAGCTTTGTGGATGAGAATTTGCGGCAATGTTTTTAAGGATCGCGCCCCTAGGGTATGTCTATTTCCTTTTGGATAAAGTGATATCATTGAATGGAGCAGAGATATTTAACTGTGTGGTTGTTGCTATTTGTTGGTGAATCCTGGGATAAAGGTCGGTAACGACCAAGGATGGCTTACTTGTAGGTGTTACCTAGTTACAGAGGTAACCCGGCCTTGTGTTGGCAGTGATTCGGTTTGGTTCTTGGGGTGTCCCTCCAGAGGCGTCACATTCGGTGTTGGAAGTTCCTTTGCTTGACCATTGTTGGAAACCCAAAGAAACAATATGTGCCCCGTATGGTTTTACTGTATAACCTGCCATGGAATGTGGTGGTAACCTGCTATTGAACATGGTAGCGATAGTAGACATGCAACAATGGTTGTATGCTGGCTAAGATTAATATTATACTTTCGAAAGGTTTTCTGCACTATGCAAAGGGATTTTACATATCAAGCATGTTTGACTATCATAAGGAGAAATCTCCTCCAATTGTGCGTTTGAATTGTGTGTGTGGCGGGAGGTCTTATGGTAGTTTCATTTTTCAAAAAGCATTGCGGATTTCTTTTGAATTCTTTTGTTTTGCTTTTGTTAAAGAAACACTATTTTTGCTTGCTCACACCAGTCCCATGACTGAAGTGGAGTTTATTGTTCCCTTTCTAAACTCTGAGTGCGCACAATTTTTCATACGGACAGCCTAGAATTATATTTTCAGATAGTCAGCTAGTAATAGTAGCAATTGGAAATCTTCTCCAGTCTTTGGTCTTTGAAACCTTTGGATTGAGCGATCGCATTTGCTTTACTTGGGCTGACCTTGCTTAATGCATCGATGATGGTGGTTCGAGATTTTGGTTCAAGCTATCTTTGGTTTGGTGTTTTGGAGATGAAGTTGCAGTATGGAGTTGGATTCCTTTGGAGACTCTTTTGTATTTTGGTGATATTGTTCCGCTGTGCTATTATCTTTCCGCTGTTGTATCTCTGATATTGATATCAATTCTATCAATCTGTTGTATCAAATATTGTGTATTAATGATATTATTCATTCTTTTCTGCTATGTTGTCGTACTTAATGTGTTATAAGCTCCATCCGAACAAGAGTTCGACGTTTGAATCTACGGCATTCGAATACGAGTGAAGTATGAATGTCGATATTCGAACGTCGGATTTCGGGTCGTGACATAACTCATCGGGGAATATAATGAAGTGTGTGGAAATGTTTTGGTATTATTAGATTTACGATTGTAAACATCTATATGTATCAAACCAAAAGTTCATCAACTCCTATGTTGCTCCTACTAAATTTGTATTATGCCCTTATTTGTTTGAGACATAATTCATTAGCACCATGTGATTCATAATCATATAATCAAAGATTTTTTTCTCCAAACCATAGCATAGTCCATAATTATAAATAATTTCAAATTCCTTTGTATTTTTCTATGTATCATTTTTGTTATGAAAACAAATACCACTATTATAGTTTTATGTTATAATGAATATTCATAATATTCATATTAAAATAAAACTATGTTTATTTTCAATCAATACTAAAAAACAGTTATTATTTCATAAATTATATTCGGTATATTTTATGAAAATAATTTTCGTATCTTGATACTACCAATAAGTGTTATATGTCATGCTCCCACTATTTTCGAAAGTACTATAATAGGTATGAAATATGAAGCTCCACTCAACTACTTAATATAGGCTATTTACTCTATCTACTGTAACTAGTTTACATTTGAGATTTTTTAGATCAATCATCTTGAACTCAAAGAAATAAATTTCATAGAAAATAATTTTTTCTATTTGAAAATACACTTTGGAATAGAAATAATATTTCTTATTCCAATGTTAAGTATTTATTAATATTTTACAATTTTTGTTTTTGATGTTTCTTTATGAAGAAAAAGTGATCATTCTCTCTCTTCATCCAAACTGTTCCCTAAGTTACATCCTTTCATATGCATATGATTTCATTTAAAACAGTCGAACCATCCAAAAGAAACCCTTACTATAATATCATAACAAACTCTTTACAAAAGTGCATTTGTTCATCCTTAACATTTAAGGATATCAAATATATTGCACTTTATGTAAACTGACAAAACTGATATTTCAATGATCGAATTCTTATACCCATCTTGTAGCTTTTGGTCTAGTGCTACGTTTACATAACAAGATCATGATTGTAATCAATCATATTGAATACATGACCTTGCACTGTGGTTTATTTGCCTATTTCGAATGAACTAATTTCATTAAGGTTACGTACATTACAAGGGGTGACCGTTCATAATATAACATTTACGTATGACTGGAAATGAATCAAATATTCATATCATTGAATGTTTTTAGAGTTCAAAACTCATTGAAGAGAACACAAAGTCTTAGGCAAGTAAACACATAAGTGACCAAGTTACAAATGTATTTATTGGTTGTATAATTAGGTGCTTGCATGGGTCAACATCAAAATTTTATTGGTAAGTATATTTTATATTTCTATTTCTCAATATTAATTCAGTTCATATGCATATTTTAATTGGTAAACATTTTATCAACTATATTAGCTGCATAAATTTAGCAATATGGATTATATTAATTTATGCATAGTAGATGTTCCTACAATATTAGAAATATTAAATGTTACCATTTCACTTTTCTAATAAGGCTCCTACCAGTCTTTTGTGTTTCTATAAAACCTCAAATGAAAATGTAGAAATCTTTCAACTTTTCTAGTGGGTATAAGGACTCGTTTTCCTTGGGATTCTAACACTGAGTTTGCTCAACAAGTCAACTCCATAAATGTTGAAGAACCCCTTATCGATTATATTGTACAAGTGCTGACTCTTGGTTCCTTGTCCTAATCTCATTTCGATCTTGAGTTTGCTCAACAAATCGAAAGAGATTATTCACTCGTACCTACCATTTCACGATGGTCTAAGTATAGTATATGTATCTTGGGTTTTCTCAACAAATACATATGGTTACCTTACCTCATCTGTTCAATATATTAATAATACTATATATAACAACTCTAGCTTGAATTTGCTAGAAAAAACTAGAGAGTATGCAAGTGATTCATTAATATAAATAGTGGAGGACAACTTTATATTAAATATTCATAGTCTTTAATATATTCAATTGAGTGATATTGACTTATGGAATAACATACTTCTTATGAAATACCCTCGTGATTCAAGTGTCAGACACATCAGAATTCATGGTATACGTTATATACATATGTATTTATCTCTTAAGCCTATTTTAGATTTTTTACTGTTCCACCTTTTATTATACATTTATATTATATAAGTTTAATTCTTATATAACATTTTATAATTTTATTAACTTATATAATAATCTATGTATAATATATTATATTAATTTTATTAATTACATCTTATCTAATTAATTAATTTAATTAGTTAATTAGCATTTTAATTAATTTTATTTATTTTAAACATTTTAAATTGAATATATCCATTATAACATTTATAGTTATACACATATATATTATATACATATGTATATTATTTTATTTATTATTTAGCATATAATTTATTTATTTAACTAAAACAATTTTATTTAACAATAATTAATTTTGAAAATTATATATGTATAGCCTTAACATCTTAAGATAATATTACAAATAGTAACACACACACGCACACACACACACACACACACATATTTATGTTATTTAATTTAATGAATTAACCAATGATTAATTGTTCAACTTGTTATTAATCTAATTAATAATTAATATTTATTAAAACTAATTATTTTATTTTCAAAATTATTTTATAACATTTACATGATCATTTCTTATTTTAGTTTTAACCTTTTAAATATAAAATATTACTTTTATTTATTGTAAATTTAACCTTTTAAATTGTAAAAGTTTATTTAATTTTAAAAAAGATTTTGAAATTTAACCCATGCCCTAAATCAATTTGAGCTTTTACATTGGGGATAAGCTTTGGCTTACCTCATCTTTTCAGACCAGGCCAGTAGTTAAATAGGGCAGAGTACTTATTTACCTAGGCCGCACCTTAGACACTACTTTTCTAGACATCCTACTATATGGGCAAGCTTTAATAAGTTAGTCCTAATACTGCTAATTTAGATTGCTTAGGCTATTTGGATCTAATACCATTATCGGAACTGGCCAACATGCAATGGGGTAAATGGGTAAATTTCAAAAAAAAATTCTTTCATTCGAAAGGGCCTATGAAGTCAAAATTTATTTAGATCTTAGCCAAATATATTTTAAATAAAATTAATATTTTATTTATAAATAAATTTTTATTATTGATATGATTTTATTAAATAATATAATATGTGTATCATATACACATAAATGTGTGTGTGCATGTGCAACATAAATGATGTACATGGTTTAACATGCTTGTACATAGGTGCTAAGATTTACAGTGGAACAGACATAGCCCCTCTATGTTTACGTGTGCTAATATGTATATGGTTTAACATGCTCATACATAGTTTAACATGTATAGTTTTGTACATTACAACACTACTTATAAATGTAATATTTATACAAAGTACTTATATATATATAATTACCTTGTAAAATAACTCTAAATTTTAATATAATAATTTATGATTTTAAAGTCAAATTTAAAATTCAAATTTTATGTTATTGGTCTTAATCTATAGAATTTCTAATTTAACAAATTAATTTTAAATACATACATACATATATATTCTATAATTTGAAATCTAAATACACACACATTAGAATAATGTTTCAAATACTATATATACATATATATATGATATATGTATATACATAAAAATACATTTAAGAAAATAATAATTAACTTTTTTTAAAGTAGGTGAATGGTTTTACTGCTAACAAGGATTTACGGCCCAAGCCCATATATAACAACTTAGCGATGATACAGATTATCACTTTTCAGCATATTCTGTACTTTATTCAACTTCAACCGAACTTTCCAAAATTAGGTCTGAAATAACTTAAATTTCATGGTGGCCGTATGTCATCTCATGTAGCTCCTGCATTCACTTACGTCCAATTCGGACTCTTCAATAGTCATCGTTCTTGTTCCATTAATCCGGTAAGCTTCTTCTTTTCATTTCTTCCTAGTATCACTGCAACATCTCTTGCTATGGAATTAGATAAATCTAATTCTTCTTTCCCCTTCTTGTTAAAAGCCTTAGCATTTCATTCCCTCCATATGTGCTATATAGTAGTTGCTAGGCAAATTTTAATGATTTCCTCCACCAAATTCGATCCATTACTCCATTGGTTTAGGTGAACAGCTTCTTCTTGTAATGATAACTTCCTTCGTATTCATGCATTTGAGTTTTTGAATAGTTCAAAACTCATTTGCTATATTTGCAGTCAAAAAATAAATGCTTGCAAGTTTTTGTCTCTTATTTGTAAAGATTGCATGCATCTTCTTCCAATATACCCTAGTTCCTGAGCCTTCTTTAGTAAGAAGTCTAAGATCAGATCTTTATATGTTATGTGTACCATTTTAGGGTTATTACATCTACTTCATATCACCTTATGCCATTGGATAGTAGGGAAATACATTCTTGTATCTTCCCATGCATCATGCATCATGAATTAACCATTAATGTTGCTCTTCCATGCCCAAATGTCATTTTCTCTTCTTATGTACAGTAGTGTGGCCTTAATTTCATGTCTTAAATTTCTAGTTACTGCTTGCATATTGCAGTATCAATCATCATTTCTTATAATATTTGCTACTTTAGTATAGGATTCCCATTAGCAGAGTAATTATCCCATCCCATTCTGTCTATGAAGCTTTTATTGTTTAGCCAGGGTCTCTCCATAAGTCTACGTTCTCTTCACGTGCTATTTTTTTTCTATCAATTTCTTAAGCTATATCTCTGTTTTAAGATGTTTTTCCAAGTGGAGGGTTCATTGTTGTCAAACTTCATTGTCCAAAAATTATCCTTTAAGTATCTAGCTCTCATCTAAACTACCCATAAGTTGTAGGATTCAAGAATCTTCCATGAAAGTTTACGGCCATAAACCTTTTTTTAATTCAAATAGATTATTGAGTCCAACCCCACCTTCCTTCTTTAGTTTATATGGTTCTAACTGACTTCATGCATACTTCCTCTCCATGTAAAACTAGCAGATTTTAGCAACAGAACAATAGTATTTGAAAAGTTTAAAGCCAAAATCCGACCTTAGAGGTTATCACTGTGTGTCCAAGTTCTATTCTTCCAACAAAAGATGACAATTTAGATCTCCAACCCCAAAGCCTCTCCCTTATATTATCTATCAATTTTCCACATTGTGTTTCAGTTATAATACCATTCGACGGAGGAATCCAAGGTATTTAATTAGGAGAGTTCCTTCTTGAACTCCTAGTTCCTTAATAAAACCTTGTATTTTTGTACAAAATTTATTGAAATAACATTTGGTCTTTAGTTTATTAACTTTTAATCCATATTTCTCTTCCAGTTGTTTGTAAATGCATTAAATCTAGCAATAGTAATAAGGTTGCCTTTGCATACAATCAATAAGTCATCTACATAAATTAAATGAGTAACTACTGGCTGGTTATTATAGATAGGACTAATGAGTCGTCGATGACATGTGATCTCCACCTGTAAAGTGAATACCATTCCATGACAATTGCAAATAAATATGGGGATAAAGGATCCCCTGCTTGAGTCCCCTTGAACCAGGAATATAGCCTTTTGAAACCCCATAAATAAGAACTGAGTATATAGGGGAGTTAATACAATGAGAGACGAGTAAAACCAATTTTGTAGGTATTACCATAGCTTTAAACATATGGATTATAAATCCTCTATTGACCCTTTCAAAGGCTTTATGTAGATCAATTTCCATGCACATCTTATCAGCTATTTTTCTATTAAAATCTTTGACAAATTCATGGGCCAGTAATGAGTTTTCAAATATAAACTAACCCTTAATAAAAGCAGTTTGACATTGGGATTGTAAATAAGGAAGCACCTTATTTAACCATGCATATGATTTTTCTTAGGATTTTGTAGGTTACATTTCAGCATGCAATGGGTTTATATTCTTTAAGCCTTTCAGGTTTGTGAACTTTAGGGATCAAGGATATAAATGTGCGATTAATTTCTTGTATAACTCACTAGTGTCCATTGCTTCTTGATATGCTTTTAACATGCTTTCTTTTAGGTCTATCCAATCCATTTTGATGAAATGTGTACCCATACAATCGGAGCCAGGATTAGAATAACTATGAATGGAGAAGAGGGCTCTTTTCAACTCCCTTTCATGTATTCTGGATATAAACATTTGACCTCCATATGGAACCTTCTTCTAGTTTGTATTCGAGGTAATGACTGGAGGTACTCACCATTCTAAAGTTTAGTGAAATAAGCAACTGCTTTGAGACATTTTTTTATAGAAAATTTAATGTGTTCATCTCCCTCTATAATGCATTTTTCTTTGGCTTTTTGTGTCAGTTCTACTACTTTCTTTTTAAATTCATCCTTTACCTGTCTCTGAAGACTATAGTAATATGAATTTAAGCACTCATGCGGAGGATCATTTTTGAGTATGGTTTGGATTTCTTAAAATGTATCTTCGAGTCTTTAGACCACCTTTGAAAAATTTGGCTTATTCTTTTTCCATTTTTAAGTTCATTTTTCATGATGTTAATGAGCATCACATACTTATACATGCGGTTTTCATCTAGAGATCGACTTCATTAAAACTAACTACTTCACTAGAACCACTACATAAGTGCCAGTGATTTGCATATCTAAATGGTTCCCCTTTTTGGTATTTCTCTTCATTAGTAAATTTAATATGTAGAGGATAGTGATCATTTATAGAACTAGGAAGAACTGTTACTTCAACGTTAGGGATTTGGTTAAAAAAATAGCATTTACCAAGGCTCTATCAAGCCTTGATGTTATTTTCTTTATCTCACCACTTCTCCATGTGAATTTCAGTCCAGTATGGAATTCCTCAATCAATCCACTAGCAAGCATGCAATTGTTAAATTCGGGAATTGGTAGACCTTTAATGTAATAGCTTCCCTCTTTTCATGAGTTGTCAATATTGCATTAAAGTCTCCAGTCAATATCTATGGTTGTTGTATAATTTTTGAGTTTGAAATTAACTATTTCCGGAGAATATTCCTATTAAAGCTCAATTGTAGCATAGACAAAAGTAAAATGTAGTTCTAGACCCTGGGTTTTTGGTGTGGATTGTTATCTACTGTTTATCAGAGTTGCATTTAGTTGTTGACCAAAATTTTTTGTTCTACAGAACCACTGTTCTTCCTTTTTGTAGATTAGAGCTATTGTGCAATAGGCCTCATTGTTCACCCATTTTTAGTTTACACATCTCTATGTTTTCTTCTGTGAATTTATTTTCTAATATAGCTAGAACAGTAGGCTTGTATTTAGTCCTTAAGTTATACAGGTCTATTTTTCTGGCATCATAATTTAGACCTCTAACCGTCCAACAAATCACTAACATTGGGGTTTAGCAATTTTGCTCCTTATGATAAAGGTAGAAACCACCTTAGATATTTTACTAGCCCTTTTCACTTTTCTTTTATCAAAATGCTTTAAATATTCTACATTTGGTGCTGTATATTTTCCTATGTTTATATCCTCCAATTCATCATCTTTAGCGACCCAGAATTTCGAACACTTCGTATTTAAATATCTAATTTAATTAACTATTCGGATTTATGATTTAATGTGAACAAATATGGTTTTATAATCATATAAATCACTTTTTAACTAATAAATAATGTTAGAAAACTTGTTTTTGAAATATGTTTACAAAAATATATATTATGAAGAAATATAGAAAATGCAACCGAAAAATGTTTTGTTAAAAATTAATTTTTTATTCAATAAAAATTATTTAGATTCTTTGGGCTTTTATGATAAATATATCAACACATTAATAAGTACTTAAATTTTCTATTATCTTAAGGAAAAATTAATTAACAAATAGCTTCTAGAAGAAGTACATAAAGGAGGGAATTAAGGAGAAGACTTTTTCGAAGTATGGTACGGAGTGGAGGTAGTGCTTGAAAAGGCATAGATCCATTAAGGCATGGCTAGGGGTGGGTGTGCATGGTTATTTGCCACCCAATTTCAAGTCTATATAAACGCATCCTTAGCTTCCTTCCTTTGATTATTAATTTACAAACCTGAAATCCAAACTCTTGCACTTTTTCTCTTGACAAAATTCACGAATCAAAGTAACTCCAAACAACTCAAAACTCCTCCAAACTCTTTCTGTCACCATTACATAGCATATCATCAACTTCATTCATCTTGAAACTAAGAAATTTGGAGCTATTCTCTTGACTACCATTGAGGTCATACCCAATATAGGATCTTTCTAGCTTGGCTGTGCACATGGGCCCTGCCTCTTCTCTTGTTCGTGTGATATTAAAGATTGTTCTATCCTCGTTCATGTGAGTAAGGATTGAAGGTAGGAGGTCGTTGTGTGTTGAAAGGTAGAAGTTGGAAAAGGTAGCTTGGATTTGGTAGAAAAGTGAGTTACCTCACTCCTTGAATGAATCTCTAAAACTTGACTATTTGCTTTTTAAAAACTTAACGATTTTGTTTGCTTTTAATAGAAATAATAGTCCTAATTGATTAAAGTTATAACCCGTAATTTTATGCATTGAAAAGCATGTGATTTCTTTACCTGTTGTTGCTGAGAAGGCTTTGATTTGTTTTGTTTATTTGAGCATATGTAATGGCAAATGTAAATGGGAATTTAGGCATTGGACTTGGACTTGTTTATATATTATTCCATTCTTCTTATTTATGTTATTTGAGCTTGGGAATCACTTATGTATATGTTATTGAATGAAGTTGAATTTGAATTGAGCATGGAATCGTCCATATAGCGATAGCCGTTATAAACACACTTTAAATCCCTCTCTTATATCTCACTTTTTAAACTCTATCTTTTTGTTTATTTTGGATAAAACATTTTTTATACTTATAGAAGTATAAAAGATAGTAAGAAATGAAGTTTAAAGACTATTTTTTTTATAAAACAATGCTAGTAAAGTTATGGTCCATGCAGCGATAGTCACTATGGATGCACTTTGGAAAAACGTGTTTTTTTATAAATTATGAAATTTTATAACTTAAATATTTTTGTGGAATCTTTTCAAAGGAGTTTTATAAAAATATAATATTTTAAAAGAAGTTTGAGTTTTAAATATATTTTTAAACAATTATTTTGAAGATTAAAAGTAAAGTTATTTTTATTTTATATATACAAAACTTGTTTATTTTATTCAAGTAGTAAACATTTTCAAACTAATATTAAGTAACTTGTGACAACCCACACGTGACGTCCTTTGAATCCAACACTAAACCACACATGTCTGAACCAAAGTGCACCGATTGCAGATAATCATGAGAAAGAAAGAAAGGAGAAGAAAAGAGAAGAAAGACAGAAGAAGAAAACCAAACAGAATAATAATAACATAGAATCTCACATAGCAGCGGAAATATAATACCAATGATCTTTACAAAATAAATTCTAATATCATACATCAATCATATCAGAGCACATAAAAAAATCATTAGCTGGACAGTTATAACTACCAATCCTTACAAATGCTGATAACATAAACAATAATGTAGCAAATATAAACATATACAGGAGTACGATCTGAAGACTTCCAGCTCGTCGTCTGAAGCTCAATGCACCAAATCTAAACCTGAGAATATACTCGGTCTGACCTGAGCATTGAAAGGGAAGAACGCCCGGATCAGTCTGGTAAACCAACGTGAGAAAACACATCTCTACTGGATTTATAAAATTACCAAAACTTTTCTTTTTAAAACAAAAGTATCTCGTAAGAACACGCCCACACATAAACATAGACGGGTTTTTACCTTACGATAACTAAAACACTTTATATCAAGTTCTATTATAATATAATTGTGTCTATTTCACAAATAATATCAAATATCCAAAATGGTTAATATATAGCATTTCAGACCTAATCATTTAAGGCAAAATGGCAGGCACGTATTAGAATTGGATTTTCAACATGATAGGGAACCTTGATAACCACGCATAGCAACTGGAACCCGGTGGTTTTTCATGCAAGGATTCACACACCAATATTCCTTATATTGCCACCCTTCTTTATATCCGGTGGCTTCTCGTGCAAGGACTAACATGTCACTATACCATACAATAAGGGTCCCATTTGGACACCTTGGTGACCTAGATCATATGCCGCCAGTCACTTTGAGGGATCATACGCCACCCGCATCATACTAAGCCTAAAATATGTAAGATAGTTCCCTTATCATTTTCGAGATGTGAGGCTTGGGAGTGAGGTTACGATTACCTTTCTCATATCACATATCACACCTTTGAATACCACACTATCATTCCATGTCACATGGATGATTTCTAGAAAAGCATAACTTCCTGAGATCATATGTTTCGAGAAAGAGTGTTAAGATAAGATAAGTTGCCTTCTTCGACACCAACTGATATACATTTAAAGAAACCACTCAAATGTGATTAAGAATACAATGTCAGCCAAACATCCACACAAGTCCGTTCTAGGACTGAATGAAACCGAAGGCACTCTCCTACTACCACTAGTAGCGAGTAGTCCTTGCAATCCAAAAATTTCCACAAAGAGGAGACCACTGCTATAAATATGTCTCTATAACGGGAGCGACCCAGAGAATGTCAACAAGCAGTCCTCACACTATGAAGATCCTCAGTCTTCGTAAATATCATCTATAATATGCACTTCCGAATGCATAATTGGTCCGGAGTGGTTTTTTGGATAAATTTGGTCTCGGTCTCTCTGTACTGATATCGAAAAGTGGCTCTTAACCTCATACAGAAACCAAGTCTCGTAGGCTTATCATGGTTCCAACTTTCAACTTGCTATCCTTCGGCCAAGAAGGAAGCTCGGTAGATTGGAGTAATAAACTTACTCCACATTACATGAATCAATATTCTCAACACAAATGATAATCAAGCCTACATAGCTGGCTAAGTGCACGACTAATTAGTCTCCACATCAAGTTAAGGAAGCAAAACTTTGCCAATAGGCATAATCTAGTACTAAGGCAATTATTAGGCCCTTTTTATAATTTTTAATAAACCAAATCACTTCCCAAATATATATACCCCAAAATACTTTTAAAAAGATATATGCTCAAAACCATCTCAATTATTCAATAAATTGGAAAACATTTCCATATACTAGATACATTATAACAACCCTAGTTTTGGAGATTATCTGTTAATATTAAATTATAACGGTATATATAATTTAATACCGTGAACTAAAATAAATTGGAGATTTTTAAATTGTTTATGTGGAATAAACAATAAAATTTTGGAACTTAAAGTGAGAAAATAAAGTTTGGAACTTTATTTTATTTGTCTCGGTTAATAATAAATGGGAAATTGTTTTATTTAGAGAAAATGCAATAATTGTATTAATTATTGCCAATTTTTTCTTTTAATAATTTTTAAAAGAAGTATGTGATTTTTAAAGGTTGTTTATCTAAATAGAAAGATGAAATTTGGTTTAAAAATGTGTTTTAGTTATAATTGAGTGTGTGAAATGGTTTGTAATAATTTTCTTAGCAAGGATACAATTTTTGTACAAATTGCTGGATTAAAAATAGTGTTTTCATAAGAAAATAGTGTAAATTATGTGATATTGATAAAAATAGGGTTTTATTAATAAAAATTATTGTTAAAATAAATATTATTTTGTTAAAATAACAATTTTATTGCAAACAATTGATTGCAGATATTTTATTTGGTTAAAAATGAGAAAAACTAGTTTATAAAATTGATAAAATAGGTTATAACTACACATCTATTTGTAATTTCGCTAAGTAAAATTGTCTTGGGCCAATTGGGTAGGGTTTTAAATCCATTAACCCTTTCTAGAACAATCTAGTAAAAGAAAAGAAATACGCTGCACGTATCTTTCCTCTCATCTCTTCTTCTCAAACTCACCTTTACAGTAATTAGAAAGAAAGAAAAATGGCTTCCTCTAACTAAAACTAAATTCCACTCAATTGCTGCTAAAATTAAAGAGAAATCAAGAAAGTAAATTGCAAATAGAACCAAGTACAGGTAATCCAATACAAATCACTGTATCTATATTCTGTTTATTTTGTTGGAGAAGAAATTTTATCTGTAACTCTTATTTCTTGTTCTACATGTCCATTGTTCTCTAGTTTCAAGCTCCTACAATCAAATTCAAGGCAAAAGGTAGTATATTGAAGCTCTAGATCGTCTAGTAAGATGCTAAGGTGAGGTACATCTCACATACCTAGCTAGAAATCACATTTGCAAGCAAGAATCTAGGAAAGATCGTTTACTGTAACAATTTATCATATTCCTTTAGTTTCTGTTTAAAAATCTACTTCTGGTT
This sequence comes from Allium cepa, assembly GCA_030765085.1. Lineage (NCBI taxonomy): Eukaryota > Viridiplantae > Streptophyta > Magnoliopsida > Asparagales > Amaryllidaceae > Allium > Allium cepa. Next base: position 180,034,470 of record CM060930.1, read on the forward strand.
GCCTCTTTGTAAGTGAATAACTTCTTGATATCTTGATGAATTATTGTCAAATCTTTTCTAGATCATAGTTTAGATAATGTACTGCATGCATGCCAAATTTTGTACCATTTCATCTTCATTTGCTATCTCAAAATGTCGTGCAAAACGAATACGAAGTCTAGAAATTTGTTCTGGAAAGTGCATGAGCAGGGTCGACCGGCATGCCGACCTAGTGATCGACCTTCATGCCTCATAGGTAGACGGTACGGTCGACCTATGAGAGATACTGGCTGACCTATAGGTCGACATGCTGGTCGACCTATAGCCAGTGCATTTTGCCCCTTCTTTCAATTGTTTTTTGACATGTTTCTAGCTTGTTTTGCTCTCTGTCTCGTTCGATTTTGATGATGTTTTCATGATGTTTTGAGAGCTATGATGCCTATCTATAGGCTAGCTAAATTTTAAGAATTTAAAATTTAATTTTTCTGGGTTGAATTTGAATTGAATTCGAATTGAATTTGAGTTATCGGTTTCGTGGTATTTTCTTTGTTTCTCGTTGTTTTCAAGAATGGTTTTCTCCAAACGATTTTGAAATAATTTTTGAAATAAATTGGCATTTAAAATAATTATTATATAATATTTTCAAATTATTTTTAGTTATAAAACCTAATTATTCTCTATGATAAGGGAACTTTAAATATTGTTTTCAAAGATCGTTTTCGGAAAATGGTTTTAAAAGATAGTTTTCTCAAGTAAATCATTTTATATATAAAATACACGTTTTTGCTCTATTCGAGTGTATGAGAAAGAGGATTAAAAAATTTAGTAAAATACATAGTATGGAACACGTGCATTTACTGTTTCGGTTAATTTCGGACTTGTACGATTAAAGCTATTTAAGATTATAATTTTTTGTGTTGATATTTAAGATTTGCCATTTTACTGTGTGTTTTGAAATTTATAATTCCTACTTTTGGAAATTATCTGAAATGGCCAACATTTGGCGAGTTTTGTGGTTTGAGATCTCCTATATTAAGAGTGTGGTTGATGAGAACCATCACGATGGTTTTTTATACTTGCCGATGAGACGAGGCAAGTCTTTTGCATGAGATTTCCTATTTTTGGGAATTATGGTTCATGAGAAGCCATTATGAGATCATATTGTACTTGCCGATGATTCAAGGCAAGCTCTGATATTTCTAAGGTTTTATGATTTTTATGATTACTATTTTCTAATGTGACATTGACTAGCGGTTAGTTAACCGTTGAGTGTGAACGTATGGTATGTGACGCACGTTAACACTTTTCGGATTACTATCTGAGAATTTATGACACATTCTGGGTAGACTAGTGCTATAGACCTTTGGGTCATTTGAGATTTACGACTTCGGTCTTCTAGGATTTACGACTTCGGTCGTCTGAGTTTTACGACTTCGATCATCTGAGATTTATGACTTCGGTTGTCTGGGTTAAACGACTTAGGTCGTTAGAGATAGGTATCTAATATATTTAGCACAAGACAAGAGTTTATCACGTGCAACATTGCTTCGGCATTGCAATCCGGGATCTGGCCAATCCGGGTTTACTAAGTTTTCTGTTTTATTATGATTTCACCATTTTAGGTGTTCTATTACATCAACAGCCTAGTGTTATATGAGATGCTATGTGTATGGTGATTTTATTTATAATGTTTTGAACTCTTATTGAGTTCCTTGAGTTATGACTTTGCTGATTTCGTGATTTTATAGGATATTGTGGGTTTTACCCTTTTGGCAAGTTGAGTTTGAGTTTTATATACATTTATACCGATGAGTTGAGGTATAACTGAGTTTGGAGATTCTTCTATATTTGAGATTTTTATTGCCATTCCATGGAATTCTGAGATTTTTTTTATGCCAAAGAGATGAGGCATATTTGAGTTTTGGGATTATCCTATTTGAGGACATTTATGTTTTCCATTTTGGCGAGAGTTTTTATTGATGATTCTCCTATTTAGGAGATATGGTTCATTGAAACCGTTATTGTTATCTTAAAGATTTCATCGATGATAGGAGATAGTTATGATGCTTAATTGAGTTTTATCACAAATATTTCTTCCTTGAGGTTTCATATACTTAAGTGATATTAGTCCACTTGAGTTATGAACTTGTACTTCTTATTATTTCTTCTTATTCAAGAAGTATTATCACAGCTTTTCTTAATGAAGTGGTATCAACTCTTGGTATGGTTTCCTCTTGTTTGAGAGGATACTTTACCCTTTCCTCATAATTCTTATTGTCGTCTATCTTTATCAAACTAATGTTTTGGCTAGATTGACCCATGTATTTTATACTCGGGTCAGACCGAGTTTGTTTTAGGTTAGACTCTTACTTTTGGCCTTAGCTTTTCCTTGAAGCTTCCACATGGATATCTTTATATCATCCTTTTTTAGATATAGTCTTTTTGGAGTTGTATTTTGATATGTATATTTAGTTGACTTGTGTATAAAGTGGTCATCATACGACTTTTGATGTATCATTTGTATTGTATTATGATGTATCATTGTATATGTGTATAGGTATATCTGTTTGTTGTTCTGAGATGTGATGTTCATTTAGTTATTGTATTTTATTCTGATAGATCCATTAGCCACCTATAGTTTTGTGTTAAGTATTTATTGGATATGTCGATCCACTTGGGTTAGAAAAAATAGTAAAGCATTTATCGACGTATTCAATAGATATTTATGACAAGGCTATAAATCGTTGCTCCTAGCCAGCGCTATTCAATAGATGTTTTATCTAGAGATATACGATGCTTGGAAGGGAATTCTTTGACCCTTGTCATAGGAGATCCACCTTGAAGTACCGAGGGCATCTCTGTGGAAACCTTACACAATTAGCGAACGTGCCTTAGTAGTTTTGATTGTATACCTATTATTGCTTTGGTGTACGCTCACACGTAGCATAACTATTTCTTACTATTATATTCTACCCCTTAGATATTATTATAATATCACTAGATTTTCTTATGAAATGGTTTGGTTATCATAAGGTAAAACCCTATTCTTATTTATTTGGGGCTTGATCTTACTAGATATCTTTATTTTTGAAGGTTTTTATAAATATAAAAATCTATATGATTGAGTTTCTCACGCTGGTTTACCAGACAGATCTGGGTGTTATTTCTTATAATGCTCGGGTCAGCCCCATGTATATTTCAATATTTAACTATGGATGCTTTAGAGCTTATGGAGACAAGCTAGATGCTTCCATGTATCTATCAATCTACTAGTTTTCATTTTCGTTCACTATTATGTATGTGTGTATTCAACATTGTGAGGACATGTAGTTATAAATGTCTAAACTGACTATTGTACTTAGTCATTTGGTAACTTTGAGATTTATGTATGCCAAAGTTACTATTTATACTACATTTTTGAGATATTATATATTTTCGTTTCATATGTGAGATTCTGATATTGTGTTCTTCTTTCTTGTTCAATTTCACTTTCCTTTTTTACCCTAACTTTCTTGCTTTTTGGCACTTTGGTGCTCGGCACACGAATACCGTTGATGTATTTAATGTCAACATTCGAGGGTTAAAAAGACAATTGTTACATCATTTGTTCTATCCACTTGAATATTTAACTTTGAATTTCTTCTATAGTGGTAGGAAATACCTCCTCCATCTCCACTTCAGCATTTTAATCTGAGGCTTAGTGTCCATCAGCTGATCAGATGCATTGCTCAATGACCTGATTAGAATTATGTTACATATTTTGGTTAGAACTTTGATCCTGATTTTTGGGCTCTCTTGACTCATCTGGGAAGTCTATACACTAGCTTTAGGTAATGGTTTGTGTACATATGATGTAGTTAGGCCAGCAACTGTAGCTTTTTCAACAGCCCCCTTTATACCCATAATATCCAGAAGTATTACAAAGTAATACTATCAAATAATACAAAGAATGAGGCTGTATGGCGTACACAAGTATGTATTCCCTTGGATTGACATTGGTACTTATTAAAACATCAAGTAATTTATCTATATGTATATAGTATTTGTATAAAATAATAAAGACAATGCCTCCAGGATAGAACAATATATCACATGTAATAAATAACAGAGAATATAGAGTCAATCGCAGCAAAATAATACGATATAATATATAATATATACTACTTTTTAAATACAAATATCTCAAATGTGAAATCAAGGATCATAAATAAGGTGATATGTTACAAACAAGGAAGATTAATACGATATTACTACGAAGGATACTCAAACATCATGTAACAAATCGAAATTTAAGCTATAGTAATTAATTAATGAATTAACTAAATAATAAAATAAATTTGTGAAATTATCAGAACTAGACCATGGGAGTTGCACCATTGTGTCTGTAGTAATCTTCTGGTCAATTTCCATATATAGATTGTCAAAATCGGAGCTAAAATGAAGAAGTTACCAAATAAACAAGAAACGAGAAAACAAAAGAATATATATATGCGTGTGTGTATACATATATATGTGTGTGTGTGTAGGCAAGGTCGACCCTCACCATGGCTAGGTCGACCTATAAGTCAACCCCAGAAAGTGGTAGGTAGATACCGAAGTCGAACCGCGTGCATTCTTTTGTTGGCTTCGTCCAGATCGATTTCAACATGTCATTTTGCTATTTTGAATCCATCCCGTACGTCCATGCTTCCATCCGATGGTTCCCGTCGAGACCATGACGTGGTTGCACCAGATTTAACCTCCAAATCCAATGGTCTGAGATCCACAAGTGACACTATAAATAAGTCCCTAGGCCTAGCTATTTTTCTCATTCAGATTTTCTCCATCTCGGTTCATTGCTTGAGGCTGGAAACTAAAAGGAATATTTTTCCGAGGAAAGGATCTTTTTGATTAAAATATTTTATACCCCTTATGTGGATCCGAGAAGGCCAAAGAAAAGAGCTAAGGACCACAGGTGAGTGTTTAAGTAATTATTTTAGATTTTTAAGTAATTTGAAATAATAGGGTTTCTAATAGGATTAGTTTTTCTACAATTTTGGGATAACCTTTATGCAAGTTTATTTACAGTTTATTTTTTAACTAAATTTTAAACTTGTTTTCCAATCTATTTTCTTTTAGTTATTCTATTTTAATTATTTGCAATTATTTACTGTTATTATAGCTTTTCCAAATATTTATAGTTATTTACGGTATTTACAATTATTTACTTTTATTTATGTTTTATTTACATCTATTCTATGTTGGGATTTATTCTGTAAATGCCAATTTCTTTTTAATTCCCTTTTTAAGCGAATGGAATAAATAGAAGAAAATAATTCGTTAGAATGGAATATATAAAACACTGAATTTACATAAAATGGGATGTAAAATAAGAAGAACTGTAATAAATTGGACTTAGACTGAAATAGGCAAATTTAAGAAATTTGCAAGCATAGTTATAACATGTAATTAAAACTAAAAAGAGAAAATAGAAGAAACAACAGAAGTAGCTTATCTTTAAGCTTTGGTCTTCGGTTAAGTAAATAAGAAAGGTTACAACACATGGGCTATAATTAGAGACAAAACAGAAAAGGCTTATTTTAAAGACTTATACTAAGTTAATAAACAAAGATAGAAGTAGACCTCTACTGGCAACATTTCCCTTGGGACACGCTTATGCTATTTAGGGTAGATAAGTGATCAATAATTAGAAGTTCAAATCCGAGGGTTCGGACAAGGGGTGCAACTAGATTTTGTTAGTCAGGACCCGTATCGGTAGCTTTCCCCTTCAATCTGGAACTGGTTGTCTCACAACAAACGGAGGTGAGGCCGGGCATGCTTATGCTATTTAGGGTAAACAAGAGGTCCAAAGAGGGAGAAACAGGTAGCGTAAGCCTCACGGTGGTTGGGCATGCGGCCTCGAAGCGGGAAGATAAGTCGCTATTGAGTTCAAAGCGCTAAACAGGTCTCTTTTGCTGCGGGACCCACAGGATAGGACTAGCCCGTAGTAGGCACAACAGAGATAGAAGGCTGATCAAAGGGAAGAATTAGGACTTCAGCCTAATTATACTAGGATTGGGATTTCAGCCTAATCAAAGCAGTTTTAGAAAAGTGCAAACAATCCAATCGATTTATCTAAGCAAAGCAAACAGTTAAACCGTATTTTATTGCAGCTTTATATTTTCCTTTATTTCCTTTTATACTAGATATGTTGCAAAGCCTATTATCTTTACCTTGCTTGAATACTAGTGATTACTTTCATTCACCAGACTTTTAGTCTGACCCACTTTATTTTTCCTTTTCACCCATAGGCCAGCAAAGGCAGGGATAGTAGATTTCGGATTTTCTTGGAGATTTTGCTATGGAGATTTTCTTCATGTATTCTTCTTCTTTTAAGTTTTATTTTTATGTATTGGCACTTGTTGAGAGGGATGGTTTTATGTATGTACTCGCACTTGTTGAGAGGGATGTTTTCCATACGACATATGTATTTGGTATTTTGAGACTTATTTTGGTTATGACTTATTTTATGAAGTTTGATTTTTAATAATTTGTTGTTTTTAAATGATTCTGCTATTTTATTTATTTTGTCTTGTGAATCCTAGTCTCTGTAAGTTTTTAGCTACACCTAAAACGCACCATATTCTTTACTGTGCCCTTTTTGGCTATATTAAGGGGTGTGAGGTGTTTCGCTTGGTATTAGAACCTAAGGTTACAGGATTCCTAATTTTTCTTTAAAAGTAAAGTATTTTTCAAAAATAACTTGTTTTAAAAGTATTTTTTAAAAATAAACTCTTAGAAAAAGTTTTCAAGTACAAAAGAGAGTTTTCACAAAAATCCCTTCAAAGTCTAGTTCAATCGTCCTTTGATTCTTTCGAGCCTAAATTCTCTTTTTCTTTTCATAGAGTGGTGGATGCACCTAATCTTCTTAAGGATATCGAAGTCTCACGCTAGTTTCGTAGATCCTTCAAGCTACGACTCCAAAGGTGCAAGGGCAAGCGCCCAATCCAGCACCAGCGGGTGGAAATCCCATCAATCCACCCGTAGCAGCCAATTTCTCTAAGTTATGCAAATACTTCGCCAATTTACGACGCAAGACATTTTACGGTACAGAGTATTTTGTGGAAGCGAGAGCTTGGTTAAGGAGGACAGAGAGGATATTTGGGCTATTGGGACTAGAGGATCAGCAGAGAGTTCGGCTTGCATCTTGGTAGTTGAAGGAAGAGGCTTCTTATTGGTGAGAGGTTGTTGAGTTGGAAGGAAGAGACGTTGGATGGTTTGGATTCCAAGAGAGGTTTGAGAGGAAGTTTTGTCACAAGCAGAAGAGAGTATGCAGTTGGAAAGGTTTATTAGCTTGAAGCAAGGAAGTCTTTCAATAAAGGAGTATGTCAACCAATTTAACGAGTTGTTGCAGTTTGGATGGAGTTAGTGAATACACTGCACAAGAGTTGTTGTTGACTCACGTACTAATGGGAGCTACCTATGAGTCATTGGTGGAGATGGTGCTTATGCCTGATGTAGTTAAGGAAGGAGAGTCTAAGGAGGTCCCTAAGATGGAAGGTTCTAAGAAGAAATGGTGTAAGAACAATAAAGATAAGAAGAAAGGAGAAGGCCCTCAGAAGCAGATTAAGGAAGGAGGGAAATGCAATAGTTGTAGGATGGTTGGTCATTACGCAAGAGACTGTTTTAAGGCAGGGATGAAGGAAAAGTGTTATAATTGTGGACAGCCCGGTCACATTAGTAGATTTTGTCCTCAGAAAACAGGGAAGGGAGTGGGTGCACCAGCGGCACAGGTTCAGCCATTGGATGCAGCACCTTCTAGTAACGGAACAGATAGAGGTAGAAAAGTCACCGTGAAAGATTTGATTTCTACTTTTGATTTTCCCATTCAGACCCTTTTCGATTCTAAAGCATCACACTCTTTCATTTCGAGTTCTTTGGTTGATTGTTTGCACTTAGACATTTCTTTAGTAGTGGACCCCGTAGTTGTTTCAAACCCCATTGAAGGATCGACACATTTATCTATGATTTGTAAGGGTTTGAAAATTTTTATCCTTGGCGTAGAGTTTGACTATGATGCCTATATATTGGGATTTTCAGGATATAGGATGATTTTGGGGATGGATTGGCTATCCACATATGGAGTGATGTTGGACTGTGAGAGGAGAGTCGTTAAACTAGATACATGGAGCGGTAGGACTCTCGAGGTTTCTTGCGCTACAGGGGTCAGTCATGTTGAGCTTCATTTATTCCCTCGATTCGTCATTAGTAGAGTTAGATTCAGATCTGGTCATCAGATATTCCTTGGACGTCTTTGAGGAGGTTAGGGGACTACCCCCTCAGAGAGAAATCAACTTTAGAATTTATTTGAATGACAATGCTAAGCCAGTGGCATTACCCGTGAGACACATGGCACTTAGGGAGAGGAAGGAGTTAAACAAGCAAATTCGTGAGCTATTGGAGAAAGGCTTCATTAGAAGGAGCATACCTGAGTGGGAAGCATCGTTCATCTTTGCTACTAAGGCAGACGGTTCCCTTTGACTTTGCGTAGACTATAGAGAGTTGAATAAGGTCATGAAGTAGAACCGTTATCCACTTCTTAGGATAGATGATCTTTTTGACCTGTTAGTTGGCTCTTCAGTATTTTCTCAGCTTGATTTAGCCACTGGATTTCACATTACAACAAACATGACCTTTAACAGCTTTTCAAAAACGCTATAAAAGCTATTAACAGCGTTTATACATACGTTGTATATCGACATGCAGTTATATGTCAGTGATATACAACGACAAGGAATAAATGCTATTAAACGTCCTTTTTAAGGCGTTTTTCTAGTGTCACGAAATCATTTAACAATGTTTGGTCTAATTTAACAGCATTTTTAAAAAGCACTATTAAAACAATTTAACAGCATTTTTAAAATGTTGTTAAAACATTCCACGACATTTAAAAACGCCGTGGAATGTTTTAACAGGGTTTTAAAAATGACGCCAAATTTTAGTTGGTTATGTTTTTCGATACAGTTTAACAGCGTTTTTAAAACGCTGTTAAAACATTCAACTAAAAACGCCGTTTAAAAATCACCGTTGAATATTTTAACAGCGTTTTAAAAACGCCATTAAATTGTATACGAAGCTATGTCAATTAGGCTTTTTCTGTAAATTCCACTTCAATAAACATCAATCACAATATGTATATATATCTCATTTCAAAATTAGAATATTATATCAATACCACATTTCAAAATCAACATGTTGTATCAATACTACATTTTGGACACATATTTGATAACCAACGTATGAAATTTTATAATCAAAATACACAATATTCTTATACCAAACATAAATAGTTCATCACCAATGGTTCAAAAACAAAATATAGAATAAGTAGCAATAGAAAAACAAAAGCAAGTAGTATATACGTTAAAACCAAATAGTAGTTCCAGCAGCAAAAATAACTTCGATCCATAACTTGTTGCAACCTTTTTTTGCATCACAGTCATCTATCTACCTACAAAGAAAAAGTAATGCTTGAGAATCAATTCATCAAAAAGTGTACACAAAGTTAAACCGAATTCATAATGAAAACACTAAATATTCATCACACTATTTCATTAGGCGATTGGTTAATATAATGTATACAACATGCGATAAAATCAAGTAGCATGTACAAGTGAAGTAGAGCAAAAAAATAATAAACGAACTCGAAATTACTTGGAGTAAAATCAAGCTGCATATTATCGACGTATGAAGTGGTCTGTTTACAATTACATAAATTAGTCTTCGATGTTGTTAACTAAATTTGACTCGATATCTTTTACTCAGTTTTCAAAAATTAGACTCGGTTTTTAAGTTGGACTCGGTTCTTGAAACTGAGACTCGGTTAAACTGAAACTGAGACCCGGCTAAACTAAGCTCAGTTTAACCAATACTCGGCGAAATTGAGTCTCATTTTAACTAATACTCAGTTAACCGAGTCTCCATTGAAATTGATTTCAGCTAAACCGTGTCTTAGTTTAACTGAGGCTCAACTAAGTTTGAGACACAGTTAGCAGATACTCAGTTAACTGAGTCTCAGTTAAACTGACACTTAACTGAGTCTGAGAATCAGTTAACTAAGTTTGCTTCTTTGAAAAAAAAATTGGTACCCAGATCAACCGATTCCCAAGCACCTCGGCAAGACCATTGTCCAAGAATTCAGTAACAACCTTTGAATCTAGTGCAGCCACATATTGTATCGCAGATAACATGACTAGCAAATGAAGTACAGACGTTCAACTTGTGCATCTAATTCTAACCATATGCACTTAGTTACTCAAGCCAATTTATCATGCGAAACTTCAAACAAAACAATGGCTCGGTCTTGCATTCTAGTGTTGCCAACACTATATCTGGTGTTGTTGCCACCTGTCTAGCACGGTATAATTGTATGTAAAAATGAAGAAATATTATCTCCCAAGAATCACTTAAAACATGATAAACGCTACGTTAATACCTTAAGCTCTTCATATAAAGCATGCAAACGACATAATCTTAGGCACGCATGATCATACTCTGTCCGCATAAATTCACGAGGTAGTGTAATTTCTTTCTCCTGCTCCCCATTGTTGCCAAGATAATGCAAGAGGGTATGCAGCAGCAGAAAAGATATTTGTATATTATACCCGAAGTAAATTTCTACGTGCAAACAATTCAGGTCTCCTCATATGTGGTGTTACGAGTTCATTCAAGGTTGTATTTACATCCTCAAGAGCACCAACATCATCAAATTTCACTCCCAATCTCCTATGGTCGGACCACCATAGAAATAAAATTGGTCTCAAACTCATCCTTGGCAAGGCTCTGATAAATGCATACATTGCAAAAACATGCATCAAAACGATCATGCAACTTTCTCAAAATTATCCAGAAGTCTCAAGATTCATAATTTTCATATAACTTAGACATGAAGCTTTGCATGTAAATGATGAGAAGTGTGTCTTTATGCATACTGACCTATAAAGTTACTGTAGTTTTAGAAGAAACAGACTCCTATTTCCTAATCCTTGTTATTGCAATTTCCAAGCTTCATATATATAAAAGTGACATAGTATGGCAACCGAAAAATTAATACTTTCCAAGAGAACAGCATAATAATACCTTTTGCGTGGAATCATCAGCCTTTTACTTTTTACCATTGGGATAATGATGCTTGATAAGTAGTGATTTTTAGCCCACCCAATTACTTTCTCGGCTTCTGTGATCATAAAATAGAAATATTTTAATATAAAATATTCGGAACACAATGAATTTTTGTAAATATCCTCTGTTCAAAAAAAAGGAATACCAATGCATATCTTGAATCTATGTTTAAAGAATATTTCAATAGAGGATTTAGCCTAATGTGAACTTTAAAAATGGTACTATTGATTAGCAATGAGACCGAGTAAGATGTATTACTTTCTTTCATTAAGAAAATATTATCCGTCTTTACAAGCAAAAGGTCAGGACATGACAGCTCATGCTCTTCTAACACCTACAAGTAAATTACGACAGAGTTCAAACCAAATGGTGACATCTAAGTATTAAGGAGATGAGAAAATATGTGGATATTCTTATTTCAGATTTAGAAAAACACATCAAATTGAATGTTGAAGAACAATGTAAATGTAATGCTGACGATCGCTAGCTTTTTGCAGTGCAAAAAGATTATTCCTTGACGAAAAATTGTTCTATATGCTTCAATTTGTTCGTGAAATGTTCTCGGTGGTTCTTCTTCCTGAAAAAAAGATGATCAAACAAATTGTCAATCAAAATAAGATTTGGACACTTGGAAATGCTTTACATAGAATTACATTAGACTACGTTGAACATAAAGACGAAAGAGTTGCATGATAACCAGTAAATTTATTTGTGTTCGTTACTATATACTGTTTCAAAATTAGTTACATGTATAAATAGTAATGATTTATCTTTCTAACAATTCAAATACATCAAGTCTGAGTTAGTCTTGTAGAAAAAATTAACTTGAAAGCAACAAATTGACAACTAGATAAAATATAATTAGAAAAAGTAGTGAATTTTACAATTATTAAGTTGTTAGTTGTTACACTGCCACTCTAATTGGAGCATACATAGCCATTACTTTTGCATCTCAATAAATACAGTCAGTATTTCTATGTATGACTACGAACTTGAAATACATGCCAGAGGAAAAGGCTAATACTTGAGTGCAATATAGAAAGATATACCATTTCTCTTGGAAATAAAACTAGATGGACATTTTGTGTATATGACAAGGTACATGAATCAGGATATGTTAAAAAAACAAAATGCAAAAATGTTTACCATGTTGAAGTTAACTCCTCATCCATTTAAATACTTAAGCAGTCAATATAGGATTATCCCTACAAAAACAAGAGAATATAAGAGTTATGTGTAAATATAATAATTTTTTTCTAAAAAAAAGGTAAAAACCATTTCAAATTTAAGATTATCTAGTTCAGAAATATAGTATAAAAGTTCCTTGGATTTTATTGTAATATTAATAGGTGAAAATTAGTATGAAACTGAGAACTATTAAGGCATACTCACCTGCAAGTATGATACAATATGCTTGATGACAATGCACTTGAAATCTGATACAGAATGACAAATATGCCAAAAAAGTATGATATTACTTCACCTTCCTATCTAATATACTAGAAAGTGACTGTACTTTAGATTGTAGAATATGTAAATCTGAAGCCGACGCTTTATACTATATGATTTCTTTTTGCATGGCAGACATATCCTTTGAAAGAGATGAAATGTGTGATTTAAACTTGCCATTATTTCTTTCATACCAGATATTCGTTATCGTAGTTTACAAAATATCATATAATATCCAACAAAACTATCAAACCTTAATTTGGCAACAAAAAAGGAAAGTATCTGGCTCTTTCGAAGCTTGTTCAAGCTTGCTTTCTACCACAGTCCATCCTTCTTATAATTTCTACAAATCCACTTCCAACTAGGCTCTATGAGATTCTAAGAAAGTAGTGAGTCTCTGATAAACATTAGCCAAAACATCTTTTAAAGTAACTTCTTTTTCATGCCAGATTATAGTATCCTTTTTGACCTATTATGATCAAATTGAACTAGCATCAGCCAACTAAGATACACATGTCAAAATAATAATATAGATTACAAAGGCTACAATAGTTTGTTGAATGGTTATATCCTGTAGATTCTTTACGGAGGCCCCGATAGATCCATTTCCGCTTTTGATTCATCTAGCCGTTCAAATAGTGACAAAAAAGTTTGAGATGAAATGATGCTTTGTACATCAGTCACAGCATTATGCGGGTATGTTTATATACAAACATCTATTTATGAAAATTCAAATGCTTAATAATTTAGTAAACAAAGTAAATAAAAGAGAAAATCCTTTTAACCACACCTTCAGATCAGCTAGTTTCTTTAAAATGTCCATTCTTCCTTCATGCAGGTTTCTTATTTCAACAAGCTTGCTTGATGCAATATCCTATTCAAAAGAACAGATATCAAACACTTAGTTGTATAGAAGAAAACTACTATAAGCTGAAAATGTATACGTTATTATTTCTTTAACGAGAACTCCGGATCTTTCAATTCAGTTTATTTATCTCTAAGTTGATTTTTGGCCGATGGCTTACTTCCTAACACAGGAAAAAGGATTGGAAGCAGAAATGTTGCAGCATCTTTTTGCATCCTAAGATGTGCTATTTTACGGTTGATTTCACCGACTCTGAAATAGCAGGTGCTAATTCACTTAAACAAACACACCAGATAATAGCTGGTAGAAATCAAAAGTAGAGGCATTCATAAAATAAACTTATAACGTAAAGAACATAAAGCATTTGGTGATATAATTGGCTTAATCTTGTTATTGATTTGTGTAGAATCGTACTATCCAAATCTTTATATTTGGCTTTGTTTTGGCATCCATGTCACGATTGGCCTGAACTTTTTCTGCCAATGGATGGTGCTTTGAAAGAAGATCACGAATTCCTATTTGAAAGCTCGGAATTTCTAACTGTGTCATTGGCACCGTTTTGCAACTATTTACTATGTTCTATAGGAAATAAAAAGATGGTTCCATTGACATTTGACACATAGCAGGTAACAAACAAAATTAGAGGTATATTGTAAATATAATAATAGAACATTACCGTCCCCCGACAAAGTTGGGGAGGGGTTAGAAACAGTTTCACTGTATATGCACGCCATAAACAATCGATAGAAGCTGTGTATTATGTAGAATAAACTCATCGGTAAAAAAGTTAATCGGAGGTATAAACCTGAAGCTCCAATACATGGATAAACATGATAGGACATACTTTTTATTACAAACAAAGCTCCTACATTTCTTCAATTTATGTAACCGCAGCTGATAGAAGCTTCGACATATGCATAAACTTGATATTACCTTATATGATACTGAGAAAAAATTGAATATATTTTCATACAAAATGGAAATAGTATGTCCTAAATACCTGAAGCTTGATCCATCAGAATAATGACTCAATTCATTATATAATGAAAACTTCAGAGTTCAACAAATCTTAACCTGCTAAAACAACATAAATATCAATGAAAAAACTAATCTGTGCAAATCATTTCAATTTATCGATGAATACAAATAAATTTTTGTGCTAGGGAAATCAAATCAATGTATATAATTTAAACTTTAACTATTCTAATCTGCATTTACTAAAAACGTTGCTAACAGTAAGTGCAGTTAAACAAAATCACATAATAAATTGAAATAGCAGTTTTCTTGGTCTAACATGAAAATGAATTACAATAGAATCATGATCAATTAAAAAGATTAATAGAACAAATGGGCACAATGATACAAGGATACATTTTACAATACCTGAGCAAAGATCGATACATCTAGCTTTCCTGAAAATGAAAGCTTCTAGCTGAGAAAATCTTCTCATTAAAGTATTCTTAAGATGGATATGACATACCAATTATTCCTAAAAGTGATTTTTTTTGGGGTCAAATTGGAAAAACAAAATAAAATTGAATAAGGATAAAACGATAATTATACTCAAAACCGAAAACTAGTTACCTCTTTATCTTTAACCAAGTCTCAATATTTAACATGTATAAACATATGATTCTGAAAAAGAAAAAAATCAGAATGAATAACAAATAAAAGAGGAATGATTATTTGCATCCTACATATGCAACTAGAGAATACATTAGCAACTTAGGTTAGGCAAGCCTACATCGACAAAGGGCTAAAGGTTTTTTGAAATAAGACTTTGCAAAGAAGATTCCTCCAAAGGCAGTAGTTAAGGAAGGCGTTGGAAGGAGAAGACAAGTGAAGATTACATAAGACGTGAGAAGAGAGATGAAGTAAAAGCTTTTGGATTTTCATAAAAGACAGTGGAAGAATATGGAGAGGAGGAAAGGAAAGCGTAGAAGAATTAGAAAAGGAGTGGTCATAAAATATTTTGGTAGGCCGCCAAAAAGTTTGTAACCTTATTTTTCTTACAGCATCCTTACTCATTATCTTTTATATCTTCCTGTCTTTGATAACAATAACTATTGCAGGCTGCAATAAACGATATATCCCCATGCCATCAATAATTATTATTCTTGTAGTGTCATCATCTTAGGATTGTTGATGATAGCATTGATAAGATGGCATTTAAGACACTCGATGGATTCTTTGAGTGGTTAGTTATGCTACTTTTGGGCTAACCAATGCCGCAGGAATTTTATGGATTTGATGAGCCTTATTTTTAGAGATGTCCAAAATAAGTTTGTAGTAGTGTTTGTGGACGACATTTTGGTGTTTTTCAAGAGTATGGAGGAGCATGTTGTTCATCTAGAGGAGGTTCTTCGTACACTTTGTGTTCATCAGTTGAGGGCAAAGTTCTCGAAGTGTCACTTTTGCTGAGGGAAGATATGTTTCTTGGGGCAAGTAGTCTCAAGAGAGGGTTTAGCTTTTGATCCCGCTAAAATAATTGTAATGAAAGATTGGAAGGCCCTCAAGAATGTTACCAAAGTTTGAAAATTCCTAGGATTTCCTGGTTATTATAGGAATTTCATCATAGATTGTGCCAAGATTTCAGCACCGCTTACTCGCCTCACTAAGAAGAATAATACATTCATGTGGGACGTGGATTGTGGGGATTCCTTCAAATTCTAAAGAGAGACCCTTAATAGTGCACTGGTGTTAGTTTTACCAGATGAAGCTAAGCCTTTTATAGTATACACTGGTGCATGTGGGATGGGTCTAGGAGCAGTGTTGATGCAAGAAGGGAAAGTGACATGTTATGGGAGTAGACAGTTAAGGATGCATGAGAAGAACTACCCTACCCATGATTTGGAGTCAGCCGCTATAGTTTTCACACTCAAGTCTTAGAGGCATTACTTACTAGAAGAGAGGTTCAAGATTTTCACTGACCATAAGTCATTGAAGTACCTATTCTCACAAAAGGATTTGAACTTGACGCAGCAGCAATGGATAGAGTTTTTGGCATCGTACGAATTTGAGATAGCTTATACCCCTGGCAAGGGAAATGTGGTTGTGGATGCATTGAGTAGGAATAAAGCAACTCTTAGTCCTATATTCGTAGAGTGGAAGAGCCTAGAGTTTATTCCCACCTTTGATTTTAACCCCTCTACGGACATTACCTCGGGATTGTTGGCAGCACTTGAGGTCAAACCTACCCTCATAGATCAGATTGGCTTGGGGCAGTGAGAGGATTTAGAGCTTATGGATATTTTAGAGAGGATTAGCAGAAGAGAGGTCTCTAGACATCTCCAACGCTATTCCATAGACAGAAAAGGGCCGCTAAGGAGAGATGGAAGACTTTGTGTCCCCCGCACTAGTGATTTATTGAGAGCGGTTCTAGAGGAAGCACACCATTCTTCAATGACTATTCATCTGGGTGGTGATAAGATGTATAGGGACATGAAGAGAATGTTTTATTGGAGTGGCATGAAAAACGATATGGCGGAGCTAGTAGCTAAGTGTCTTGTGTGTGAAAGAGTTAAGGTTGAGCTATAGAAGCCCGGTGGATTACTTCAGCCATTGGACAGTGTTTCAATGGACTTCATTGATGGTTTACCCCAGTCTAGGAAGGAGAATACTAGCATTTGGGCGATTGTAGTCAATTGACTAAGAGATCTTACTTCATTCTGGTCAGGAGTAAAAGGACGACATCTTATTTGGAATCCTTATATGTTCATGAGATAGTCCGGCTTCATGGAGTTCTCTCTAGCATAGTGAATGATGGAGACCCTATTTGTACTAGCGAGTTTTTGAGAAGCTTGCAAGAGGCTTTAGGGACGCAGCTTAGATTGAATGGATTATCACCCTTAGACGGATGGCCGAACATATAGAGTTAATAGAATGCTTGAGGATATGTTGAGGATATGCATTCTTGATTTTGGAGAAACTAGGGAGGAGCATCTTTCTTTGGTGGAGCTTGCATATAATAACAGTTTTCAAGCTAGCATTGGGATGGCACCTTTCAAAACTCTTTATCGGAGACCTTGCAAGTCACCTTCATATTGGGTGGATCTACAGAGAGATTTCTACTTGGTCATGACATGATTAGGGACACTTCAGAGAAGGTTGATTTGATTAGGAGGAGGATGAAAAAAGCCCAAGATAGACAGAAATCTTATGCAGACAAGAGGAGAATGGACATTGAGTTTGAGGTAGGAGACTTGGTTTTCATTAAAGTATTCCCGATAAGAAAGGTGGTGAGGTGTGGATCGAGTGAGAAACTAGCTCCCAGATTCATAGGACTGTTCTCCATTGTAGAGAGAGTAGGGAAGATGGCGTATCGAGTAAAGCTATCGAAGATGCTCGCGGGAGTACATGATGTTTTCCATGTTTCGCACTTGAGAAAGTACTTACATGACTCAGTGGAGATTGTGGAGCCTAGTCAACTGGAGGAGGTTGATGTGGAGAGAGAAGAATCGATTCGTCATATTCCTACCAAGATCAATGAACGTGACATCAAGAAGCTTAGGAATAAAGAAGTCCCATTATTGAAGGTGTAGTAGGGAGATGATGTTGAAGATGCTACATGGAAAGCTGAAGAGAAGATTCATACCGCTTATCCGCATCTCTTTATAGTAAGTTTTAGAAATTTCTATTTTCATTTTAGTTTTGAATAGGTTCATTCCTTTATTATCCTTTGGGAGGTTAGAACTTAGGATTTAACCTATAGATGGTAGGATTTGATGTAAACATATTATTAGAACATATTATGTATGATGGATACTAGTGGTTGCAAGTGGTTGCTACTGGATGCTAATGGACACGTATACTTACACTAGGCACTATTATCTCCTAGGGATCAGCCTAAGTAGGACACTATGGCATATGCATATGGATGTGCGCGCATTTGCATTTTTATTTTATTTCATGGTTGCTATAAATGGATGATTATCACATGATTGTTGCATTTGAATGATGATTGTAGCACGCATATAGAACTATCAGTTATCATTAGGGAATTTGCATTTATTTGAATATATGACACAAACATGATTGCATAAAAGGAGGTCAACTGAATCAGTAGACCGCCTAATCTTTTGCATTAGTTAGGGACATTGACACTACATTAATTTCATATGTATCATAAATCGCATTAGAAAAACTTAAGGACAATGGATGTAATGGATGATGGTTGAGTAATTGGTAGTAGAACTTGGATGAAAACATGTATTTCATTCTTCTATCCTTAATTTAAGCTATAGTAATTAATAACCCAAAATTTAAGCTATAGTAATTAATTATGAAATAATTAAATAATAAAATAACTTCATGAAATTATCAGAACTGGACTATGGGAGTTGTACCATTCTGTCCGTGGTAATTTTCTGGTCAATTTCCATATACAGATTGTCAAAAGAGCCGGAACGAAGAAGTAACGGAATAAACAAGAAACGAGAAAATTAAAAAAATATAGGCACAGTTGACCCTAGGGTCGACCCTCACCATAGTTAGGTCGACCTATAGGTCGAGCCTAACAAGTGGTAGGTAGACACCCAAGTCGACCCGCGCGCATTCTTTTACTGGCTTCGTCCAGTTTGACTTCAACGCGTCATTTAGTTATTTTTACTCCATCTCGTACGTCCGTGCTTCCATCCGATAGTTCCTATCGAGCCTATGACGTGATTGGGCCAAATTTAATCTCCAAATCCAATGGTCTGAGATCCATAAGTGACAATATAAATAAGACCCTAGACCTAGCTATTTTTCTCATTCAGATTTTCTCCATTTGGGTTTGTTGTCTGAGGCTGGACCCTAAAAGGAATATTTTTCCAAGGAGAATATCTTTGATTAAAATATTTTATACCCTCAAGTGGATCCGGGAAGGCCAAAGGAAAGAGTTAAGGACCACAGGTGAGTGTTTAAGTAATTATTTTAGATTTTTAAGTAATTTAAAATAATAGGGTTTCCAATAGTTGTAGTTTTTCTACAATTTTGGGATAACCTTTATGCAAGTTTATTTACAGTTTATTTTTAAGCAAATTTTAGACTTGTTTTCCGGTCTATTTTCTTTTGGCTATTCCATTTCAATTATTTGCAATTATTTACTGTTAATTATAGCTTTTCCAATTATTTACAGTAATTTACGGTATTTACAGTTATTTACTGTTATTTACGTTTAATTTACATTTATTCCACCATGGGATTTATTCTATAAATGTCGGTTTCTTTTTAATTCCTTTTTATGCAAATGGAATAAACAGAAGAAAATAATTCGTTAATATGGACTAAAATATAAGAACACCGAATTTACTAAAAATGGGACGTAAAATAAGAAGAACTGTAATAAAATGGACTTAGATTGAAATAGGCAAATTTAAGACATTTGCAAGCATAGTTATAACATGTAACTATAAGTAAAAAGAGAAAATAGAAGAAATAGCAAATAGCTTATTTTTAAACTTGGGTCTTGGGTTAAGTAAATAAGCAAAGTTATAACACACAGGTTATAATTAGAGACAAAATAGGATAGGCTTATTTAAAGACTTATACTAAATTAATAAGCAAAGATAGAAGTTGGACCCGTACCTGCAGCATTTCCCTTGGGACACGCTTATGTTGTTTAGGGTAGATAAGTGGTCAATAATTAGAAGTTCAAATCAGGAGAGTTGGAAAAGGGGCACAACTAGGTTATGTTTGTTAGGACCTGTATCAGCAGCATTCCCCTTCAGTCAGGAACTGGTGGTCTTACAACACACAGAGGTGAGGCTAGGCATGCTTATGCAGTTTAGGGTAAATAAGAGGTCCAAAGAGGAAGCAACAGGTAGTGTGAACCTAATAGTGGTCGAGCGTGCGGCCTCGATGCAGGGAGATAAGTCGCTGTTGAGTTTCAAGCGCTGAACAGATGTCTTTTGCTATGGGACCCACAGGATGGGACTAGCCCGTAGTAGGCACAAAAGAGAGAGAAGGACGTTCAAATGGTAGAATTCGGCCTAATTAAACTAGGATTGGGATTTTAGCCTAATCAAAGCAGTTGTAGAAAAGTGCAAACAATCCAATTGAACTATCTAAGCAAAGCAAACAGTTAAACCTATTTTGTTCCAGCTTTATCTTTTCCTTTATTTTCTTTTATACTAAAACTATTGCAAATCCTATTATCTTTACCTTGCTTAAGAATACTAGTAATTACTTTCATTCACCAGACTTTTAGTCTGACCCACTCCTCTATTTCTTCTTTTCCCCCATAGGCCAGTAGAGGCAGGGACAGTAGATTTTGGATTTTCTTGGAGATTCAGCTACGCAGTTTTTCTTCATGTATTCTTCTTCTTCTTTTCGGTTTTATTTTCATGTACCGGCACTTGTTGAGAGGGATGGTTTTATGTATGTATTCTGATATTGTGACTAAGATGGTGTTTTCTATAAGGCATATGTATTGGTATTTTGAGACTTAATTTGGCTATGACTTATTTTATGAAGTTTGATTTTTAATAAGTTGTTGTTATTAAATGTTTCTGCTATTTTATTTATTTTGTCTTATGAATCGTAGTTTCTGTATGTTTATAACTATAACTAAAATGCACCGTATTCTTTATTGTGCTCTTTTTAGGTATATTAAGGGGTGTGAGGTGTTTTACATCAGACGACGTATCAATATATATATATATATATATATATATATAAAATCTTCAAGGCATCACATTACTCAAATATCTCAAATCCGTATAAATCAATTAGAATTGATATCAAGAAATGTCACCACCCTAATAAAACAACTCAATTGGAATTAAGAAGACTATCTCCAATGGGTGAATCATCCATACATTACAATCTTATCGTATAAAGTGAAATAGTCACGTGAAAAGTATAACAGTCATTAATGCCTTAATATAATATAATAATATGATACATGTATAGATAATGTGAGATAGCCCAACAAATCATCCAAATGACACTACAACAAATATTACTTTTGATTGCAATTATTCTCAGTATTTAATTATAGTATGGTCAAAAGTTGTTTTTAATGGAAAAGGATTTGAGTCAATCACTGATAATACTATTAGAAACGCTGATAATACTATTAGGTTACCCAGAATTTGTCGCCAATCATTATATTTTTTCTCAACAAATTAGGGGTTTGTTTAGTTATCCATTTTCAAATTATTTTTAGTTTTCAATTTTGAAAAATGATGAAAACTCGTTTGCTTTATCATTTTATAAAATTCATTTCGAAAAATAACCATTTTTCAAAATGGGCTTACCATATAAAATTGAAATCTATTGTTTTCTCAGTTTTTAGCCCAAAATGAAAACCCTGAGAAATCAAAACCCAATACAAAACAAATGCATGCAGAACTCTATTTCTTTTCTTCGGCGCAATATCCAGAAATTATCGTGTGAGCGAATCGGTCATCTTCATCAAATTTTATCCTAAAATCAAGTATTCCACTTTTATTTCTTGGTTATCTTGTTCTTCAAACTAATAATATCTAGGTTAAACGTGAATACTATGATGATCCATTTGATTTATTTCTGTTAATTAGGTTTTTGCTTGTAATTGCATATTGATCTTTAGCAGCTAATAATATATAGGGTAGTAATTTTTGGCCGTTTTACCCCCAAAATCAAATACCGGGTAACGGTAGTCATCTACCCACTAGCATATCACTTATTCAAGTTTCAGAAACTTGAGTATGTGATATGTCCATTAGCTGCTTGATAGTTTAAAACAAATAAATATACCTTTTCCCGGATCCTAACAAATAGGTAGAATAGAAGGCTCTATAGGGTAGTAATTTTTTGCATTTTTACCCCCAAAATCAAATACCGAGTAGCGGTAGTCATCTACCCACTAGCATATCACTTATTAAAGTTTCAGAAACTTGAGTAGGTGATATGTCCATTAGCTGCTTGATAGTTTAAAATAAATTATTTACTTGCTAGAGATTCAAATATTTGGGTAAGTGTATATAAACGATTTTAAGTTATCACATAGGGTGAACTATTGAGCAGTGACTTACTTGAGTTTTTAAAAATTTGGCACTAATTGCTACTCCTATTGGGATAGCATATAATATGAATACTGCCATGTAGTAGGAAAAACATAGAGCCTTCTATTCTACCTATTTGTTAGGATCCGGGAAAAGGTATATTTATTTGTTTTTTATTTATTTTGTTTCTAAAACATTTACCAAAACAATCAATTTCTTGACTGTGTGTTATGTTTTAAGCTGAAACATTGATTCTCCAAGGACAACCATAAGACTTCATTTCTTAAACCAAGTTCTGGTCTAAGAAATCAAGTTTCATCAATAAATTCAATAAAGTAGTGCATTTTGTTTTTTAAAACATTGTCTTCAATTTACTAATTTCACACTTGTTGTGATACTATTTTGCTTCTTCTTCAATATACCTTCGTTATATGGCAGAGGCCTAGAATAATTTTTACAACAATGATTGAGAGTAGTAAATACATGTAATAGCTTAATTTATAACAGGAACACGTTATTTTTCATGTATGATTGACTGTTAGAATTAAACGGAAGTGAAACAACGTGTTGTTGGCAGATGATATAAACAGTAGAAATAACAAACCAAGTAGTAAAATTGATGTTTTTAGCAAGTTGTAGTGAAACAAAAACAATGTTCGGTAGTATCTCATTCAAGAACTATCATGAATAGTTAGTAATAATTAGAGGACCGCTAATATTGAAAATATATATTACATTAGATAAACTGTATGTAAAAATTACCCTTTTTAGCAAAAGAAAGAAGTAAATATTATTCCCTAATCAAAGACCATGACTGAGTAATTGTCTAGGTTGTTATTCGAGTACAATGTCAAGTATTTATGTAGGTATATGGAATGAGACTTGCATTAATAAATATTCCCCTTCTACCACTCCTTTTTACAAGTGCAGGTCCTGTCCGAGTCTTACTTTTGTCTACTGGACTTTGTCCCACAGCCTATTTAATCAACATTAATTACGATAGGAAATTAAATTCCATAAAAAAGTTCAAAAATTTACCAAACTTACAATATGCTTTCCTTTGTAATTTACAGAACAAATTTAAACGAACTCCTAATCCAACTATATTTTTGTAGTTTTAACTTTGACTGTGGCTGTCCAGAATATTTATGTTTATTTAATTATTTACATAGAATATGAATGGTCATAGTAAGGCAAGGGAACCAATGTCATGGTCGTACGAGAATGAACACACTTGCATTAGAGTACTCCATGAATACGTAAAAGTGGAAAAATTGCAATGCTCAACTTTCACTAAAGACCAATGGGGAAAATTAATCAAGAAATGATTGAAGAAATAAAATCTGATTATGGGGTGGAGGGATTGAAGGGAAAGTGGAACCATTTGCGTATTGTACATCGTTTGTTTTCGCAACTATTAGGACATATTGGCTTTACATGGGATCCAAATACCAACAAGGTTAACATTGCAGAAGAAGTTTGGCAAAACTTCCATACAGTATGCGTTTGAAAATATAATTTAGGAATATAAGTGCATGTCGTACTAATATTTTTTAAATTAATATATATCAACAAGATCGAGTTTAAGATATTTAGGAAAGATGGTTGCAAGAATTATGGACTACCGGGAGAGATTTTCGGTTAAACTATGGCTACTAGAGGTTTAAGTAATGCTTCAACTAAACTTCCTCTCAATTCAGATGATGAAATACAATTGGAAGAGAATTTTCTAAACAAGGGTGTGCATGTTCATGTGGTAAATGATGATGAGCAAATGAGTACTCGCCTAAGTGATGACACATCAATAAATGAATGACAACGCAAAAACATAAAACTAACAATGTTGAAAAGCTTGTGCCATGTAAGGAAAAGTGGTCTTCTTCACTCGAAATGGAAATTAAGAAGCTGAACTAAGAGTGTGGTACTTAAAAGAAAAATTGCAAAATTTCAAGGAAAGTCGCACAACCCAAATGATAGTCAAAGTGACATGTCAGATCCATATTTCAGTGTGTATGGATATATAAAATGGCATTGATGGTGTTTCTAATAAGGTCTACATGAAGGTGATGAAGGCCTTTAAAGATCACGATTTCAGGATGCAATTTGTTATGATGCTGGAACATAGAAGACTACCGATTTTAGAACTCCTAGAATAATTTTATTAGCTTGTGTGTTATGGTATCTTTAGTAGGTTTATATGCTTTATGTTATGTTAAACTCTATGCTCACTGAACTACATTATTCTTGTTCTATGGTACTTTTGCGTACTTGACGTTTGTAATGTGATGGTTTGATTTTAACATGATCAAAATTTGGATTAATAACTTTTTAATGTGATGTCTAGAAATTTAAGTAGTGGTCATGATGGGCCGCTAAAAATATATGGAAATAAACAATTGTGTATCTGGCTAAATCATCTAGGTTGCAAAGTCTATTTCCATTATCACCCATAACTAAGGGTGTAAATCTATCGGACCGAACCGGACGGAGCCGTGTTTAGTTTCTGTCCTAAATAAAATTGGACCGGACATGGACCAGACGAGATTTATATTCGTACAATTTTTTTTGTCCTAGCTCATGTCCTAAATGAAATCGGACGGACACGTACATACGTTTTTCGGACACGGACTCGAACGAACATAGACGAACATTGCTATTTACATCAAATTTTATGTTGTTTAATAAAAATTTCATCAGCTATATTATTTTTATCAATGTGTATTGAAATATAAGCATTTTATGAATTCTTACTCAATTAACCGACCAAATTGTTGTCATATATGTTTTGAGGAACATAGGGGATATACTGATTATAAGAAATTCGGACGAATTCGAACGAACAAGGATCGGACGAGATTTTTGCTTGTACAAATTTTATTGTCCTAGCTCGTGTCCTAATTGAATATCGAATGAACTCGGACGGATGTATTTCGACCACGGACACGAACATACATCAGACACTCGTACAAAATTAACGGCCCTACCCATAACCTGGTTAATAGAAGTCTTGTGCTTGTCTCTGAGGCATCCTAAAGTAAAAGAGTTATGTTCCTTTAACCCTCCTAGCCAAACAATTTTTTTGCTTTTTTAAATAATTTATGGGTGTAGCATCTTTTGGAGGCAGTAAAGAGTTTTTTTTGGACTCATCAATTAGGTAAGAATCATTTTGATTGTCAAGTAATTTCAGATACAGTGCAATAATGCACTATTATATTCTCTAATGTTGTCCACTTTCTTTTTGATACTTAAATTGGCTTTACTCTATTCCTTTGATTTGTATTTGATAGACTTGAGCTTGTGTAGGAACACATACAAGTGATTACCAACTATTGAAGTGGATGGTCCAGAGTGAATCAGATCATCATAAACAAAAAGATCCACAGAAGCATTATTAAATTAAAACGGTTTGTTTTCTTTTTTAATATATTCAGTGTTGAGCATTAGTAGAAAATAACAATTGTACGAATAGGTATGGTTTAGACCAGGTAATATGGAAAGGATAAAATGCAGTAAATCAATAAACATAGAGTGTTAACTTATAGTTTGCACTCTAATAAAATTTGTTCAAGTTAAATCAACAAAGAGAAGATTTTTTGTTTGTTCATCACTACTATAAGTAGAGTAATATTTCTAATGATAAATAGTTAATATAAATTTTATGCAGAGTAATGCCTACTGGATCTAGTATCATTTCTTTTGAATTCGAAAAGGACTCTAGTTTTAATGATGATTTTATATTTCACTACACCGAACAGTCCATTTTGTAACACTTTTTCACTTTTAATTTGTAACGGTTATAACCATTATAATTTTCTAACGGTTATTTCAGTTACATTTATCACGGTTATTACCATTACCAAATCTGGTAATTTCGTAAATAATCAAATGCAATATGGATAGAATTTTACTTTCATCTTTTGTTATTACTTAACCTATTTCTAACGAATAACATTTCATTCTTTCAACATTTTTCCTCTTTCGTTCGTTTTAGGGTTATCACCAATTTGTTCTACCACCGCCTCCGCCGTCTACCACCGCCTCTGCCTTCTTCCACCGCCTCCGCCGTCTGCCGCCTCCTCTGCCGTCTTCAACTATCTTCGCCGTCTACCACCGCCTTTGCCCTTTGTTCTACCAATTTGATGAAGACGAAGGAGGATTAGGGTTGCGCTCCATTTCGGCAATCGACCGCAAACAAATTTTCAACTTCAAATCAGGCAATCACTTCAATTTTAATTTACTGTCGAGTTAATCTGAGTGCCCGGGAAATGAGTTTATAATTTAGCATCTTCTCAAAATTTCTGTATTGTTGTATTACTGTCGAATTAATCTGATGTTGTAGTATTAACTGTTGATGAAGTGTGTTAGTTCACGTTAGATGTTGAGGGTTGAGGAAGACGTTTAACTATTGATTTAGTTTGTGTTCATTTGATTATTGTTTTTTTCTTAGGATTGTTTTACTAAGGATGTATGTTTAGAATCTAATAAATGTATGAATCTTATTCTCATGTATGCATATTTGAATGATCGTGCTATAGGGATGTGAACGACCATGAAACCATTTGATCCTTGGTAAGATTTGGTTTCGTGATTTGGTAAAATGAATTTTATTTTTGTTGAAGCTTCTGAATGAATAACTGATGCAAATAAAATGAGAAGCAACTCCATTGAATGAAAAAAGAAAAGTATGTATAATGGCGAGGAGTGCATTTCGCAACTCGAAGGTTGATTTTTTGTATCATGTATGGATCGATTTGGAATTGTAAGAAAAGAATAGAGAAGAATATCATGTTTAGGTTCATTTCAAAAGATACCACCTAAAAGTAGGCCCGTCAAATGTGCGGGTCGGGTCGGGTCATAAAACTGTCGGGTATAATTTGTCCAGATCTATGCAAAACATAAACAAACCCGACCCGTTTAATGAACGAGTCAACCCGATCCATTTCATAAAAGGGTCAGTCCGACCCGACCCTTTATTCCAGTTGCCAATTAAACGGTTTATACATTTTGCATGTTTGGCATTTTGCTAACACGACCCGACCCGGCCCGACCCTTTAATCAAAAAATAAACAAGAAAAAAAGGAATATTAAACTGGAAATTAAAAATAAAAATGAAAGTTGAAAAACAGATGACAATTCAAACATAACCTTCTTTACTACTGATAATACATACGGTAATCCATACATGGGACAAAATTTTGAAACAATATCAATGGAAGCAAATTCAACACACATGCCAGATACATAGTATAATTCAAAGCAAGTATCAAACTACTAGGGATTCCTGCTTCTTTGATTTGTCACCTTCATTTGCTGACTTCTTTGACTTTGCCTCCCGACATTCCCTTTTCAATCCCTTTATCTTGCTTGTTGACGGCTTTTCACCAGCCTATATAATATAACTAGTATAACCGCACAACGGTGGAGAAACCGACCGTTCGATTGTATAACTTTGATAAGAAATATGCATTTAAATTTTTTGTTAATATTACTTGAACATTAAGTGATAATATGTTGGAAAAGAATAAAATGAGATTTGAATCTGAAAATATGAATTTCAAATTTAAATATTAATCAAAGCATTCAAAATTGTCGATTTGAAATTGAAATTTTAGAATTTGAAAATCATAATAGATTTGAATTTGGAATCTTTGATGCGCGAAGTAAAAGGAGGAAGTTTAAGGAAACCGCGATGAGACAAGATCCACGTTTTTAGGGAAACCGCGATGAGATAAGATTCACATTTTTTTGCCTTCATAAAAATTGATTTTGGCCAGTGATAGTAAGCAAACCTCCCTAACGGTCGGTTTGATAAACAATGAATGCTTACAAGACATACTGATAATGCTGACACTTAAGGCTTGTTTGGCAAAAAACTATGATACAGATGGCTTTTATCTAACTTTTGATATAATTTCATACAACGTTCAACATGAGTACTATTACGCGTCAAAAATTCTTGCTTGTTCAAATAATTTATCAACTTTTGCTTCAAAAAATCGCAAAAAGCAATTTATCATTAGCTGTCAAAAGGCCCTCTAACAGCTGAATTATAAAATTTAGTGTTTTTGTGCACATGCTTTGTTTACAATGATACTGCAGAAAAATATGATTTAAAACTGGAGTTGCTAAAAGGAAAACTATATATTCATACATTATTTCTCGATCATGCACTACTCGGATATAATTTCTACTTCAATTGGATTACATATGTAACCAAGCTTTTTTTCTCTTTTAGTAATCATTTGAATAGAGAGGAAATTTGTTTATGTTGCAAAATTTAAGACTTATAATGCCATTTTTAAAGCAGTTATTCAAGCGGATGTGTCCTCTCAGCATAATAAAAGAGCACAAAAAGAAGTGCAGAAAGACGGGAAGCAAATCCAAAATTAAAAAATTATTGCACATTCAATTATAGAATCATATTTTCTCAAGCATCGTATTTTCTCGAGCATTGTCAAACACTTTAGAAATTAAAAGGGTAGAGAATAAGAGCGTTTAATATGGTGAAAATGAAGAAGTTAACTGAAAATTAATTAGATTTATAGAAAAAAGAATAGGCAGAAGTAGACCCGCTGGTGTGGCATATAGACCTTCCCTAATTTCCATTGCACTGCATCACTGCGCGCATTCTTGATCTGTGCAAGAGAAAAATCATTCAAATATATGAGAAAACAATACAGTTTCATTCTATTGACTTTGCAAGTAAACCTGTTCTGCATACATAAATTTTAATGCCAAAAGGAAGTCACGAATGCATCAAAACCGACATGTCTATTTAAGGACAATTAGACGATGCAAATGTATTATTAACCGTGCTACTCTATGTTGGAATTCCTATTGAATAAAAATATACTTAAGTTTCTCATCGCCAAAATTGCAAAGCTATTCTAGTATATTAATAACTTTGCAATGAAGAGGTTGGGGCATAGGGGCACACAAATGTATGCTTCGTTGTGAGGAGGGAGGTCATGCATCACCACCACATGCGTGCGCCACCGCCCGACCGACAGAACCGGGCTGTAGTTATTATTACTATAGTTGTTAGATTGTGGTTGTAATTTAATTATGACATATTGCTTAATTTAGCA
The DNA here is from genome assembly GCA_030765085.1 of Allium cepa. Classification (NCBI taxonomy): domain Eukaryota; kingdom Viridiplantae; phylum Streptophyta; class Magnoliopsida; order Asparagales; family Amaryllidaceae; genus Allium; species Allium cepa. Next base: position 180,063,980 of record CM060930.1, read on the forward strand.
AATACAGACTTCCGGAGTAGCGTAAATCTGATTGATAAACTTGTGAGACGAGTTTATAATTGATTATTCTCTGTTTTTGGTATACTAGACGTATAACATCTTAAGACTTCACTGTTTTTTGCTAAAACAGAAATGGCAACAGTTGAATTATCAACAAAGGCTACTACACACAACATGCCCGATCCTTTGAAAGGAGATGGTGATGATTTTCTAACATGGCAGAATCAAATGTTATTTTATCTCACCACACTCGGTCTGCAATGGTATCTCGAGGAGGAGGAACCAATTCCTGCACCAGGAAAGGAATTAGATGTTGATATGTGGAAGCATTCCGATTTTCTATGCAAAAACTATATTCTGAATTGTCTCTACAAGGTGCTATATAAAATATATCAGCCTCTAAAGACAGCAAAAGCACTTTGCAATGCACTTTCCATGAAGTATAAGATGTAGAATATCAGTCTTAAGAAATTCATTGTAGACAAATTCATGGATTACAAGATGATTGACCCCAAACCGGTGACTGCTCAACTGCATGAACTACAAATCATCATTCATGAACTCGAAGCGGAAGGTCATAAGGTTGGAGAATCGGTTTAACTCGAAGCGGAAGGTCATAAGGTTGGAGAATCGTTTTTGGTTGAAGCCATCATGGGAAAACTGCCGCCATCATGGAGAGATTACCGCACTTATCTAAAGCATAAGAAGAAGGAAATCTCTTTACAGGATCTCATAATCTGACTGAAAATTGAGGCAGATAACTGTGGAGTTACAAAACAAAGCGAGGAGGCATTTGTGGCTGAAGGTTCAAAGACCAAAAACAAAACAAAAAAGAATTTCCAGAAGAAAAGGAAAGCTCCAAACAACAAACCTAAGGACAACAAACGAACCAAAAAGTTTAACGGCGAGTATTGGGTTTGTGGAAAGGTTGGACATGCCATTAGAGATTGCGGACTCAAAAATGACCGCAACAAAGAGACAAATATAGTAGATAACATGGAAGTAGACGAGTCCAACTTCTCGGCAGTTGTATCTGAATGCAATTTGGTTCAAAATCCTAACCAATGGTGGGTAGACACAGGCGCTACTCGTCATGTCCACTCTGACAAATCCATGTTTTCTACGTACCAAAAATTCGAAAGAAGAAAAACTCTATATGGGTAATTCTGTAGTATCCGTGATCGAAGGCAGTGGCACAGTAATCCTCAAGTTTACTTCTGGAAAAACTGTCAAGTTGAACGATTGCTTCACGTTCCAAACATATGCAAGAATCTCATCTCTGGTGCAGTACTATCAAAGAAATGATTCAAAATGGTATTCAAGTCAGACAAGATGGTTCTGTCCAAAGCTGGAATATATATTGGAAGGGGATATTTATGCGATAGCCTATTTAAGGCAAATGTATCCGTTATCGGCAATAAAACTATGTATTCAGATTGTGCTATTAATAAAATTGAAGTTTCTTAAATGCTTGAGCACGAAATCTTACTATGGCATTATAGATTGGGACACATAAATTTCCGAAAAATGAAAACATTACCAAGCTTGGGATTAATTCCGAAATACCAAGTAGATAAGAACTGCAAATGTGAGACATGTGTAGAAGGAAAAATGGTTAAAAAATCATTTCAATCTGTTGATAGATGCACCGAACCACTAGGTTTGGTTCATACAAATTTACGTGATTTTAAATCATTACCTATAAGAGGTGGGAAAAAATAATTTATCCCTTTTATCGATGACTATGCACAATATTATTATGTATATCTTTTAAATAGTAAGGATGAAGCAATTACATCGTTTATGAAGTACAAAGCTGAGGTAGAAAATTAGTTAAATAAAAAGATCAAGATATTAAGATCTGATCGAGGTGGGGAATATGAATCACCATTTGAACAGTTCTGTGTAGAAAATGGTATAATTCATCAAACAACAGCTCCATATTCACCATAACAAAATGGTGTAGCCGAGAGGAAGAACGGAATGTTAAAAGACATGATTAATGCCATGCTTTTAACCTCTGGTCTACCGACGAACTTGTGGGGGAAGCCTTAAATATGTCTAATCGCGTATTAAACAAAGTCCCTCACAATAAAACAGGAACAATTCCATATGAGTTATGGAAACTACACAAACCAAGTTTTGAATACCTCAAAGTGTGGGGGTGCTTGGCAAAAGTTGCAGTTCCGCCTCTCAAGAAAGTCAAACTTGGACCAAAAACGGTAGATTGTTACTACTAGGGCCTGCCCAAAATAGTAATGCCTATAGATTTTTGGTATTCAAGTCTGATATAGCTGATATTCATGTAAATACAATCATGGAATCTAAAGATGCCTCATTCTTTGAAGACGTGTTTCCGCACAAAACGAACGAAGGGAATAATGTCCCTAAAAGGACAAGAGAAGAATCAAGCAATCCACATGAAGATGAAACTCATCATGAGATTGAGGAAGTTGAACCAAGAAGAAGCGTAAGGGCTAGGACTTCCAAGACATTTGGTTCGGATTTTTTTCACATATGTATTAGAACACGAACCTCAAACGTACAAGGAAGCAATGTCATCTTCTGAATGATCTTCATGTTGAAAGGAAGCAATCAAAAGTGAGATTGATTCAATTCTAAGTAATAAAACTTGGGAAATTGTTGATATTCCACTAGAATAAAACCTATTGGCTGTAAATGGATTTTCAAGAAGAAAATAAAAGCAGATGGCTCTATTGACAAGTATAAAGCCAGATTAGTAGCCAAAGGATATCGTCAAAAAGAAGGGTAGACTTCTTTGATACATATTCGCCGGTAACACGAATAACCTCTATAAGAATGCTAATAGAAATTGCATTGATCTATAATCTAGAAATTCATCAAACAGATGTAAAGACATCATTCTTAAATGGAGACCTCGATGAGGAGATCTACATGGAGCAACCTGAAGGTTTTGTTTTCAAAGGAAATGAAAACAAAGTCTGTAGATTAGTAAAATCATTATACGGACTAAAACAAGCTCCAAAACAATGGCATGCAAAATTTGATAGTGTCATAATGAGAAATGTTTTTCGTATAAATGAATGCGATAAGTGTGTTTATTATAAAAAATTGGACAATCATATATGATGATTTGTTTATATGTAGACAATATGTTAATATTTGGTCCAAATACTCAGGTAATAGAGACCATAAAGAAGATGTTAATTAGTAATTTTGATATGAAAGACCTAGGAGTTGTAGACGTTATTTTGGGAATCAAAATAATAAGAACACCTAATGGAATTGAATTATCTCAGTCACACTATGTAGACAAAGTGATTGAAAAATTTCAAAATTTTGGAATTAAAGGAGTAAGAACACCTTTAAATCCATCAGAAGTACTGCATAAAAACACTATTGAGAGTGTAATGAAACTGGAATACTCTCGTGTAATAGGATGTCTCATGTATCTTATGAATTGCACAAGACCAGATATAGCTTATGCAGTAAGTAGATTGAGTAGATATACAAGCAATCCAGGAAAGAAACACTGGAAAGCACTAATGAGAGTGCTTGGATATTTAAAAAATACCACAAATTATTCCTTACATTATGGAAAATATCCTGCCGTCTTAGAAGGATATAGTGATGCAAATTGGATTGCTGATTCAGAGGAATCAAAATCAACAAGTGGTTATGTCTTTACTTAGCAGGGGCAGCAGTGTCATGGAAATCAATTAAACAAACATGCATAGCTCGGTCCACTATGGAATCAGAGTTCATCACTTTAGATAAAGCAGGCGAAGAAGCAGAATGGCTTCGTCATTTTTTAGAAGATATTCCATTTTGGCCTAAACCTGTACCTGCCATATGCATGCACTGTGATAACCAAGCTGCGCTAAGTAGAACGCACAACTTTGTGTATAATGAAAAGTCATGACATATTCGTCGATGGCATAATACAGTTAGGCAGTTACTTTTAAATGGAACTATTTTCATAGATTATGTGAGAACAAATGATAACCTAGCGGATCCATTTACTAAAGGTTTATCAAGAGAGAAAATTGACTACGCATCGAGGGGAATAGGTTTAAAAGCCTAAACCACCAAGAGTTATCTTATGCGAAAACCTATCCTAGCGACTGGAGATCCCACGGACTCGGATCTATAGGCAAACCAGTTCTGAGTAACTCAACACGTAATTGCATTTGCATGGACATTGTCCAACTCCATTCCTATGGTGCACAATATAAATACATGCCTACAGAAGTATTTAAAGGTTAAAACTATGTTTTTTAATGATGACCATATCTTGGAAAATAACAGGTGGGGTATATGTAGGATACTCTGAATGGTTGCGATTACCTATGTTAGTGTGAGCTGGGTCGGCTCTATGAGAATATTAAAGGCTTATATTTTCTATAAACACCCGCAGAACCAAAAATTGTTCAGTACCAAAATGAACACAACCAAGAGATTGAATGAGAAGGGAATCAATGCTTCGTAAAGCTTATTGTCTAGATATACAATAAAGGTCGACGGTTCAAGATGAAATAATTCACCGATTAGCCAAGTAGATCCGATAAGTTTTAACTAGGGAAAGTTCAAAGTGAAATATATACTTATCCACGATAAAGCATTATTCCATATGTACTCTGTGATATTTCGCTTTGTGTGGGGGGTGTGTATATTATCATTCATGTGGGGGATTGTAGGAATTCCTATTGAATAAAAATATACTTAAGTCCCACAACACCAAAATTGCAAAGCTATTCTAGTATATTAATAGCTTTGCAATTAAGGGGTTGGGGTCTGAGGGAACCCAAATGTATACTTCGTTGTGAGGAGGGAGGTCATGCATCACCACAACACACACACGCGCACCGCCGCCGCCGCCGTCCGACCGACCGAACCGGGCCGGGTCGGGGTCGGGTTCGGGTTTGGATCTAATATGATCCTATTTTTACAGCAAAACTGGACCGGGTTTTCTGACAGTTGTAGGCTAAACGAGCAGGTGCGGATCTATTTGGAAGCAGACGCGGAATGACTGAAATTGTAACATCCCAGAATTTTGTTAAATTAAATTCGTTGAATTGTTAGAACTTTTAAATTTAATTTGAGAATTTCAAAAGAAATAAAATATTGTAATAAAATCACACAGTTATTAAATGTTAATAACTAAAACAACTTTTCTTTTTAACAAAGTAAAATAAGAAATTATCTTAAACCATTAAATGGAATATGGGTTATAAATTTAAAAGTTGATAGTTGAGCTTTTAATAGAAATAAAATTGTTAATGTAAGTTACGATAAAATTATAAAATTTAAATCACATAATTATAATCTAACATTTGGAAAAATAAACAAGAAAACAAAGAAAACAAAAGGAAGGAACATTTAAATATAAGTGTAGGAGTGTAAAACAAAAATAAAGTATAAAAAATAATATAAATAGTACTTATAAAAATCAAACAGCACATTGCTGTAAGTATACAAGATAGAAGTATCACAAAACATACTTGCATTAAATGCAAGCCTCCATAAAACAAAAACAGCCACCATTAAGATTAAAATAAAGAAAAATAAAAATAAAATGTACTTATAATAATCAAATTAAACATGACATGCTGAAAGTATACAAAGCAACATACTTGCATTAAATGCATTTACTCTCCAGCAAGAAGAAACTCACATCAGCAACTTTAAAGCATGGTTGAGCAAAAGAAAGGAAAAAAACTGTACTTGCCTATACCTTACTCTGTACACAACCTTTCACCTGTATGTATACATGCACAAAACCTTACGTACATTTGTTAAAAACAACTTAGCAAAGATCAGGAAACAAGAGAAAAAAAACAACAAACATCACCTTATATTCAAGTTGTAGGGCAATTTACTGAGGAAGATTCAACTGCAGATTTCAAAACAAAAACAAAAGTGTTCTCTGCAAATATTTACAGGTGAGTAAACTAAATTTTTGAAAAGTTTCAAATCTATTTAAAACAATTTAAACTTCATCTATTAACTGCCTTGAATATACTTCAGTTAGTATATAATGTTGGATGTTCAGTGTTTCTCTGCCCAAAATGTATACAGGGTGTATATCTGATCCAAAACTAAAATTCATTTGCTGTTATCATTGCAAAGCTTTGGTTTTTCAAACAATCAAGATGTTTAATCTCAAACAATATTTATCAAATCTTATTTGAATATACAGTAAAAATTATTTCCACTGTAAACTTGTTTACAGGTATCCAACCAATATTTGATAAAAATAAATTGTTGAAAAATATTAATTCGAGATGATATATTGAATCTATACTAAAATCCACGATTTTTAAAACAAAACTCAAGATTTTTAGATTAATATTAAAAAGGCAGTTCGTATATAAACAAAATTTGCATTTCTACAAAATTCTGCCGATTTAATCAATTGTAAATGCTGAAGTTTGTTATATAGCGAGTTCAATCATCCACGAATCCAAGAAAAATGTCAAAGAATTTTTCTAATGCGTAAATTTTGGGGTCGATTCAAATTTAGTGTTTGGGATTACGTTTTCTATGCTTTGCTTAAATTCACGCTTTCAGCTCCGTGAGATGATCGAGTGTCACGTGATTCTAGGTGAAGGTAGAAGAGGGCATGGTCGAGGTAGGGCCAGAGTGTCATCGCGTCAGGTGGTCAACGTAGGGTGGTCGTGACGATTTTGGGGTGACATGCTCGTGTTGCAGTTCGTTCGAACGAACAAAAATTTGAAGTCGAGTTTTTCAAGTCGATCTGGGTTTCGAATTTGAGTGAGAGGTCGTATTGTGGTTTGCCGAGGTTGGTGGTGTTCGCCAAAACGTTGGCCAGAGGCTGTGCAGGTGCACAGCGTTCGTGTGGATGTCAGGCAGCTTTCGCGTGTGCCTGGCTTCGGGAGAGACTCGAAAAAAAATTCGTGTAGTGCTTCGGGTTTTCTCGCGTTCAAAGGTATTGGACCTGTACTAATTAAGTTTTAACTTAGATAGAAAAAAAAGAGAAAAAGGAAGAAGAAGGAACAGAAGCGAGGAAAGAAAGGGAAGATCTCGGGGAAGAAACGTGAAGGACCCGAGGTTAACGCGAGTGAAACTTGGGTTTTACTCGGGTGTGTTCAAAATGAGTTAAGTCAAATTTTTAAAGTTTAAAATGTAAAATTGAACCATGTGGAATAACTTTAAGTTGAATTTTTTTTAGTTATCGACAAAGTAAGCGAATACATATTAATGCTTATAAAATCTTGATTAATATTTAAATTAAGTAATTTGATTTAAAATAAGAATTAAAGTAAATTTACATTAAAACTTGCAATGTAACAATAAATTAATCTTTAAAGTACAAAACAGATTTTCAAATGATAATTAAAGAAAATAATTTGTATTAATAAACGATTTAAAGAAATAAAGAATGATACACAAACTGAAATTAAAATTGATTAATAAACAATTAAGTGTTCAATTTAATTCGCAAATTAAGAATTTGTTATTCAGATAAATTAAAATCGACAAATCAAATTTAGCGGTAAATTAAAATAACAAATTTTGAATCAATAAAACGAGTTAATCAAGATTTAATTTATTTATCCAAATTCTCATCGTTGATTTAAAATAATCTTGTGGTAAATTTATTTAAACCTCATTTGAAGATAAATTAACTATGACTGTGCACGAATGCTGATATTTCTATTCTGTTGGGGATGTTGTATGATGTAGATTGCCATGTATTGCACTGTGATTATGATCTATTCTGTATTGATGTGAAAACCCTGTTTGCCCGTAAAACGGCAGTTAAACTTCGATGCGACCGGGAATCAGATTTCAGTTGGTTATCCGAAACCCACATCGAACCCGTGAATTTTTGTGAATGACATCAACATGTTTTAAAAATTTGACACTCACTATTCGGTTTAGCCAGGAAAGGACCTTTGTGTCGTATAACCCATTTCGAATATGTGATTCGACGTTATGGATAGAATTTGAAGACCGGTGTTAAAGACCGGGTATTTACGAGAGCGATAGGATGACCTGTCGAATGATTCTGCACCGAGTTGCTCCGGTATAGAGTTCTCCATATGTGATGGGGAATTCGATCGGGATTGTGGATATCCGGATTGCAAGGACTTCTTTGGAAGTGCCTTCGTTTCTGTTCGAACCCAGAACAGACTGTATGGATTGTATGTCCGACATTATAAATTGAGATATAAAGCAGATTTCTTTCAAATATATTTCCGTTGGTGGCGGAGAATTTATTCTCTTAGCTTAACACCCTTAGAGGTTATGTAGTTGAAGGTTATCAGTGATATATTCCCAATTTGGTAATGTGGCATGCTGAGTGTTGCTGATCATTTGTTGATCAAAGCATGGCTTTGTGAAATGCGTAGATTTATGGACGAGACTTCGTCGAACCTCACACCCCGGAATGGTCGAAACAGGAAAGATGCAGCAAGGTTATTGGGGGTAGTACCCCTTAAGGTATGTGCATTTCCTTCTGGATGGAAGTGGTATCATGGTATGGAGCCCAGATACTTAACTTATGTTGATATCGCAGATATATATATATATATATATATATATATATATATATATATATGTATGTATGTATGTATGTATGTATGTATGTATGTATGTATGTATGTATGTATTACTTTGTGATTTGTTGCTGGGGCCCCGGTTAAAGGTTGGTTACAACCGGGAGATGGCATACTCGTGTCAGCAGTTACCCAGTTAGGGGTAACCCGGCCTCGTGTTGGCAGAGATCCGGTTAGGTTCTCGGGTCGTCCCTCTAGAGGCGTACCCATGCGGCCCAGGAAGTTCCTTTGCCTGACCATTGTTGGAAATCCAATTCCCAATGCGAAACCCTGTACGGTTTTAGTTGTAGAACCTGCCATTTACTTATGGTGGTCACCACTGTTTAGATGGTAGCTATAGTAGGCATAGTTCGGAATGTCTATGTCGGCTAAGATTTATATTCTACTTTCGAAATGTTTTCTTCACTTTACCATGCACTAATATAATATGAAAGAATTCTTTTTCTTCTACCAAGCATATTTGACTATCATAAGAAAAAATCTCCTCCAATTCTGCGTTTGCATTTGTGTGTGTGGTGGGAGGTCTTATGGTAGTCCCATTTTTAAAAGCATACCGAAAAATTCTTTTATAAATCTAGTTCTTTGAAAGTAACTGTTGTTTTTGTTTACTCATACCAGTCCCATGACTGATCTGGAGTTTATTTTTATTTTTCCTAAACTCTGGGTGCCCACTATTTCTACACGGGCAGCCTAGTAGCAGGTTTCTGTATTTTGGAGTAGCAGTATTTTGGAGCCTTTATCTTGGAGATATCTTAGGAGCTTTTCGAGATTTCAGGTGTTTAGCTTTTGGAAGTTCGTTATCACCTCTTTCATTTGAGGACTTTTGGATATGTGATCACTGTTGTATTATCATGATGTTGTATTTGGAGTTGTGATGTATGTATTATATACTCTGATGTAGTATGGATATTATGTTGATGTTATAACTATGATGATATTTATGATATTCATTCTGTTCCATTGTTTTATATTCATCTAATTGTTGTTATAAGCTCCGGCGATGCGAATTTGATGTCGTTTATCGGACATCGAGTTCGGGTCGTAACAAGTGGTATCAGAGTTGTTGGTTGAGTAAGAACTTTGGCTATGGAGTATAACACATTAGATGGCTCATTAGAGATAGGGTGAAGTATACCCTAGAATGAGTATAACCAAAACTGAAACTCTAAATTTTATTAGTCTATTTCTTTTACTGCTGATATTCCTTAAGATATTTCATTCGTGTATTTAAATCAATTTTCATACTAATTACAGATAGTAAGAAATGAGCGGACGAAGGGAAAGAGTTAGGGGTCAAGGAGGTGCCACAGCACCTGATCAAGATCCCCCAACGGCAACAGCGACAGTTCAGCAACAGCAGAATCTGGCTGACTTATATAAGAATTTCTCGAGACTTGGTGGTAAGCCGTTCAACGGCAAAGAGTCGATTGTTGAGGCTCAAGCCTGGATAAGATCGTGTAAGAAAATCTTCAGAGGACTAAAATTGGAAGATGATCAGAAACGACTCATAGCTTCTTGGAAACTTCAAGATGAAGCCTCGGCCTGATGGGAGACAATCACGGTAGATGAGCCAGAAGACGAGTTTTCTTGGGAAAAATTCAAAGAAGTGTTTAAGAAGCGATATCTGCCATCAGCTAGAATTTCTCGAATGTATCAGGAATTTATGGACCTAAAGCAGGGAAGTTTATCATTCGAAGAGTATCTAAATAGATTTAATGAATTGTCTCGTTTTGGTCCCGAATTGGTGAATACGCCTTTAAACATGAACGAAAGATTCATTCGCGGGATGAATAAGAAATTCCACGAAAGAATGACCGGCCACGTTAAGGAATCTTTTTCAGATTTAGTTGATATGGGGTACAGATATGCTACACTTGATATGCAAGAAGCCCAGGTGGAGAAAGGAAATTCGGGCGATCAAAATTGGAAGAAACAGAAATTTGGAGGCAAGAAACCATGGCAGGGCAACGAGAAAAAGAGGAGCATTCAGGGAAGCGCGGCAGAAAATGTCACTTGTTACAACTGCAAAGAGAAGGGCCATTATTCAAACAGCTGCCCAAAACCGAAGAAGCAAGTTAAGAAGGAAGAAACTGTTAAAGGAGCAAAAGAATGTTATAATTGTCACAAGCCTGGACATTTTATTAAAGATTGCCCAGTGATGAAGCCAGCACAGGTGGAAAATGTTTATGCGATAAAGAAAGACCCTTAAACTTCGAAAACAGATAAAGGAAAAGGTGTTTTGGAAGGTAACCTTACTATTTATGATAGGACTATTAGAGTTTTATTTGATACGGGAGCTTCACATAGCTTTATCTCTCAACAAACCGCAAGTGAATTAGGACTTAAAAACTAAATTTGCTGACGATCCTATTTGCGTGAAAATTCCGGTTGGAGGTCCCGCAAATCTTTGTTTATATTGCAAGAGAGTTCCTATTTCATATGCTAGCTATTGATTTCCTATCAACCTTTTTGTCCTCGAATTTAATGAATTTGAAATCTTACTCGGTATGAACTGGTTATCTAAATACGAAGCTATATTGGATTGTAATAATCGGACAGTTTTAGTCAAAACGAACCTTGAAAATTTTATTGAAATCTCTTGTGAGGATCCGAGTCCAAGGAGAGATAGACTGATGTATACTTTGGGATATCCTGAACCCAGTTTGCAATCTATACCTGTTGTTCGGGAATTTTCCGACGTATTTGAAGAAGTGAAATCTTTACCTCCTCACCGAGAAATAGAATTACGAATCGACTTAGTACCCAATGCTCGTCCTGTCGTTCACGCAAGTCGTAGGATGGCACCCAGGGAAAAGTTTGAATTGGTTCATCAAACTGCTGAACTATGAGCAAAAGGATTAATTCGACCCAGTGTTTCTGAATGGGGCTCGGCCGTCGTATTTGTTGCTAAATCGGACGGATCTTTGAGATTGTGTGTTGATTACCGCGATCTAAATAAACAAATTCTCAAGAACAAATTCCCTCTACCAAGAATTGGCGATCTATTAGATCAACTTCATGGCGCTTGTTTCTTTTCAAAAATGGATCTAGACCAAGGATTCCATCAACTACGAATCGCCGAAGATTGTGTCCATTTAACTGCCTTTAGGGGTCCTCATATGTTCTACGAATGGTTAGTTATGCCTTTCGAGCTAGCAAATGCTCCCGCATACTTCGTAGATCTTATGACTCGTGTGTTTCGGGAAGTATTGAATAAATTTGTGCTTGTATTCATTGCTGATATTTTGATCTATTCCAAGACTAAAGAGGAGCATGTCGAGCATCTTAGAATCGTTTTGGAAATATTGAGGAGAAATGTTCTATTTGCAAAATTTTCCAAATGCCACTTCTGGGTCAAAGAAGTCAAATTCCTTGGCCATATTGTAAATGAAGAAGGAATTTCGGTAGATCCTTGCAAAATTTCCGCTATTCTTGATTGGAAACGACCCACTACTCCAAAAGAAGTTCGAAACTTTTTGGGTTTAGCAGGCTATTACCGGAAATTCGTTCAAGATTTTTCTAAGATAGCTAGTCCGCTGACTAAGCTGACAATGAAGAATGCAAAGTTCATTTGGACTCCAAAATGTGAAGAAGTTTTTCAGGAATTGAAGAAGAGATTAACCACCTCTCCTGTTCTCGCTATTATCAACGGGAACCAGGGCTTATATGTCTATACTGATGCATGTGGTGATGGGGTAGGTGCGGTATTAATGCAGAAAGGAAAGGTAGTTGCCTACGCGAGTAGACAGTTACGTCCGCACGAGAAGAACTACCCAACACATGATTTGGAGCATTTGGCTGTTGTTTTTGCTTTAAAAATCTGGCGACGCTATCTTCTGGGTAAGAATCTTTTCAGCTTTCTTAACAATTTATGAAACTAACTTAACTAAAGAAATATACTTAATAAACTCTCTTTGTTTTAGGTGAGAAATTTGAATTATTCACCGACCATAAATCTTTGAAATATCTTTTCACCCAGAAAGATGTAAATCTACGACAACAACGTTGTTTGGAATTTCTGGCATCTTATGACTTAGATATTCTGTATACGCCGGGAAAACCAATGTGGTTGCTGATGCTTTGAGCAGAAGACATGCTGTTCTCTCATATCTTGTTATCACTCCTACACTTCTTAAAAAGATCGCGAATAAGCAATATGAAGATGAGTTTCTTCATGGAATTTATAAAAGAATTTTCCAAGGAGAAGACACTAGTTTTGGGATGGATAATAGAGGGGCAATAAGATTAAAAGGCAAGATTTGTGTTCCAGACTTCCCTTATTTGAAACGTGAAGTTTTGGACGAATGCCACAAGTCCAAACTCAGTATCCATCCAGGAGTCAACAAAATGTATCGTGATATTAAAAGAACATTCTGGTGGACGACAATGAAAAGAGATATATCTATTTATATGAGTCGCTGTGCTACTTGTCAGCAAATCAAAAGCGATCAAAAGAAAGTGGCCGGTTTACTTCAATCTTTGGAAGTACCGAAATGGAAATGGGATCAGGTATCGATGGATTTCATCGACGGATTGCCACGAACCAAGAAAGGCAATGAAGCGATTTGGGTTATTGTGGACCGTCTAACCAAAACTGCTCAGTTTATTCCAGTTAAATCCACTCGGACTGCGGCAAGCTTGGCAGGTATATATATAAAGGAAATTGTTCGCCTCCGTGGTATTCCCAGCAGTATAGTGAGTGATCGCGATCCGATCTTCACCAGTAGATTTTGGGAGGCATTCCAAGATGCTTTGGGAACGAAATTAAGTTTCAGTACTGCATATCACCCACAATCTGATGGGCAGACTGAGAGGGTCAACCGAATTCTAGAAGACCTACCGCGTGCTTGCGTTCATGATTTTGGTGGTTCTTGGGAGGACCATTTGCATGTGGTAGAATTTTCTTATAATAATAGCTATCAGGCCAGTATAGAAATGGCTCCTTTCAAAGCTTTATATGGTCGTCCATGTCGATCACCTACATGTTGGATCGAATCAGGTGACAGACTCGTCCTTGGACCAGACATGATCAAAGAAGCCACTGAGAAGGTAGATTTTATTCGAAAGAAGTTATTAACTGTCCAAAGCCGTCAGAAGAGCTATTATGACCGTCGAAGAAAAAATTTGGAATTTCAAGTTGGAGATTCTGTATTTCTGAAAATATCTCCGATGCGGGGTGTATTGAGGTTCGGGAAAACTAGAAAGTTAGCACCACGTTATATTGGTCCTTTTCCTATTCTGAAAAGGATTGGTCCTCTAGCATATCGAGTACAGCTACCCAGCTGGTTGTCCGCCGTACATGATGTGTTCCACATTTCTAATCTTTGGAAACATGCGCACGATCCAGATGATGTTATTGAAGAAGCTGCTCAACAGGATCTAGAGATCACTCCAAATTTGGCAGTTAAAAGAGAGCCGATAAAAATTGTTGATCGTGATGAAAAGCGATTGCGGAACAAAGTTATGAAATTGGTCAAAGTTCAATGGAGTGGCGATCCAAAGGACTGTACTTGGGAGACTGAAGATAATGTGAAGAAATCATATCCCAACTGCAGAGTAGACATCTCGGCTTAATCTATAAGTCATTTCCTTGTTTTTCTAAATTCGTCTATTCTTTGTTTGCGTTTCTCTCTCTTTCAATTTCGAGGACGAAATTTTCTTAAGGAGGAGATATTGTAACATCCCAGAATTTTGTTAAATTAAATTCGTTGAATTGTTAGAACTTTTAAATTTAATTTGAGAATTTCAAAAGAAATAAAATATTGTAATAAAATCACATAGTTATTAAATGTTAATAACTAAAACAACTTTTCTTTTTAACAAAGTAAAATAAGAATTGTCTTAAATTAAATGTAATACGGGTTATAAATTTAAAAGTTGATGGTTGAGCTTTTAATAGAAATAAAATTGTTAATGTAAGTTATGATAAAATTATAAAATTTAAATCACATAATTATAATCTAACATTTGGCAAAATAAACAAGAAAACAAAGAAATCAAAAGGAAGGAACATTTAAATATAAGCGTGTAGGAGTGTAAAACAAAAATAAACTATAAAAAAATAGTACTTATAAAAATCAAATAGCACATTGTTGTAAGTATACAAGATAGAAGTATCACAAAACATACTTGCATTAAATGCACGCCTCCATAAAACAAAAACAGCCACCATTAAGATTAAAATAAAGAAAAATAAAATGTACTTATAATAATCAAAATAAACATGACATGCTGAAAGTATACAAAGCAACATACTTGCATTAAATGCATTTACTCTCCTACAAGAAGAAAATCACATCAGCAACTTTAAAGCATGGTTGAGCAAAAGAAAGGAAAAAAACTGTACTTGCCTATACCTTATTCTGTACACAACCTTTCACCTATATGTATACATGCACAAAACCTCACGTTCATTTGTTAAAAACAACTTAGCAAAGAACAGGAAACAAGAGGAAAAAAAACAACAAACATCACCTTATATTCAAGTTGTAGGGCAATTTACTGAAGGAAGATTCAACTACAGATTTCAAAGCAAAAACAAAAGTGTTCTCTGTTTTCAAATATTTACAGGTGAGTAAACTAAATTTTTGAAAAGTTTTAAATCTATTTAAAACAGTTTAAACTTCATCTATTAACTGCCTTGAATATACTTCAGTTAGTATATAATGTTGGATGTTCAGTGTTTCTCTGCCAAAAATGTATACAGGGTGTATATTTGATCTAAAACTAAAATTCATTTGCTGTTAGCATTGCAAAGCTTTTGTTTTTCAAACAATCAAGATGTTTAATCTCAAACAATATTTTTCAAAGCTTATTTGAATATACAGTAAAAATTATTTCCACTGTAAACTTGTTTACAGGTATCTAACCAATATTTGACAAAAATAAATTGTTGAAAAATATTAATTCGAGATGATATATTGAATCTATACTACAATCCACAATTTTTAAAACAAAACTCAAGATTCTTAGATTAATATTAAAAAGGCAGTTCGTATATAAACAAATTTTGCATTTCTACAAATTTCTGCCGATTTAATCAAATATAAATTCTAAAGTTTGTTATATAGCGAGTTCAATCATCCACGAATCCAGGAAAAATGTCAAAGAAATTTTCTAATGCGTAAATTTTGGGGTCGATTCGAATTTAGGGTTTGGGATTATGTTTTATGTGCTCTGCTTAAATTCACGCTTTCGGCTCCGTGAGATGATCGAGTGTCACGCGATTCTAGGTGAAGGTAGAAGAGCACATGGTCGAGGTAGGGCCGGAGTGTCATCGCGTCAGGTGGTCAACGTAGGGTAGTCGTGACGATTTTGGGGTGACATGCTCGTGTTGCAGTTCGTTCGAACGAACAAAAATTTGAAGTCGAGTTTTTCAAGTCGATCTGGGTTTCAAATTTGAGTGAGAGGACGTATTGTGGTTTGTTGAGGTCGGTGGTGTTCGCTAGAACGTTGGCCAGAGGCTGTGCACGTGCACAGCGTTCGTGTGGATGTCAGGCAGCTTTCGCGTGTGCCTGGCTTCGGGAGAGGCTCAAAAAAAATTCGTGTAGTGCTTCGGGTTTTCTCGCGTTCAAAGGTGTTGGCCCTATACTAATTAAGTTTTAACTTAGATAGAAAAAAAAGAGAGAAAAAGGAAGAAGAAGGAACAGACGCGAGGAGAGAAAGGGAAGATCTCGAGGAAGAAACGTGAATGACCCGAGGTTAATGCGAGTGAAACCTGGGTTTTACTCGGGTGTGTTCAAAATGAGTTAAGTCAAATTTTTACAGTTTAAAATGTAAAATTGAACCATGTGGAATAACATTAAGTTGAATTTTTTTTAGTTATCGACAAAGTAAACAAATATATATTAATGCTTATAAAATCTTGATTAATATTTAAAATAAGTAATTTAATTTAAAATAAGAATTAAAGTAAATTTACATTAAAACTTGCAATGTTACAATAAATTAATCTTTAAAGTATAAAACAGATTTTCAAATGATAATTATAGAAAATAATTTGTATTAATAAATGATTTAAAGAAATTAAGAATGATATACAAATTGAAATTAAAATTGATTAATAAACAATTAAGTGTTCAGTTTAATTCGCAAATTAAGAATTTGTTATTCAGATAAATTAAAATCGACAAATCAAATTTAGCGGTAAATTAAAATAACAAATTTTGAATCAATAATTATCCAAATTCTCATTGTTGATTTAGAATAATCTTGTGGTAAATTTATTTAAACCACCATTGAAGATAAATTAACTATGACTGTGCACGAATGTTGATATTTCTATTCTGTTGGGGATGCTGTATGATGTACATTGCCATGTGTTGCACTGTGATTATGATTTGTTCTGTATTGATGTGAAAACCCTGTTTGCCCGTAAAACGACAGTTAAACTTCGATGCGACAGGGAATCGGATTTCAGTTAGTTATCCGAAACCCACATCGAACCTGTGAATTTTTGTGAATGACATCCACAGGTTTTAAAAATTTGACATTCGCTATTCGATTTAGCCGGGAAAGGACCTTTGTGTCGTATAACCCATTTCGAATATGTGATTTGACATTATGGATAGCATTTGAAGACCGGTGTTGAAGACCGGGTATTTGCGAGAGCGATAGGATGACCTTTCGAATGACTCTGCACCGAGTTGCTCCGGTATAGAGTTCTCCATATGTGATGGGGAATCCGATCGGGATTGTGGATATCCGGATTGCAAGGACTTCTTTGGAAGTGCCTTCGGTTCTGTTCGAACCCAGAACAGACTTGTATGGATTGTATGTCCGACATTACAAATTGAGATATAAAGCAGATTTCTTTCAAATATATTTCCGTTGACGGCGGAGAATTTATTCTCTCAGCTTAACACCCTTAGAGGTTATGTAGTTGAAGGTTATCAGCGATATATTCCCAATTTGGTAATTTGGCATGCTGAGTGTTGCTGATCATTTGTTGATCGAAGCATGGCTTTGTGAAAAGCGTAGCTTTATGGACGAGACTTCGTCGAGCCTCACACCCCGGAATGGTCGAAACAGGAAAGATGCAGCAAGTTTATTGGGGGTAGCACCCCTTAGGGTATGTGCATTTACTTCTGGATAGAAGTGGTGTCATGGTATGGAGCCCAGATACTTAACTTATGTTGATATCGCAGATATATATATATATATATATATATATGTATTACTTTGTGATTTGTTGCTGGGGCCCCGGTTAAAGGTTGGTTACAATCGGGAGATGGCATACTCGTGTCAGTAGTTACCCAGTTAGGGGTAACCCGGCCTTGTGTTGGCAGAGATCCGGTTAGGTTCTCAGGTCGTCCCTCCAGAGGCGTACTCATGTGGCCCAGGAAGTTCCTTAGCCTGGCCATTGTTGGAAATCCAATTCCTAATACGAAACCCTGTACGGTTTTAGATGTAGAACCTGTTATTTACTTATGGTGGTCACCACTATTTAGATGGTAGCTATAGTAGGCATAGTTCGGAATGTCTATGCTGGCTAAGATTTATATTCTACTTTCGAAATGTTTTCTTCACTTCACTATGCACTAATATAATATCAAAGAGTTCTTTTTCTCGTACCAAGCATATTTGACTATCATAAGAAGAAATCTCCTCCAATTCCGCGTTTGCATTGTGTGTGTGGTGGGAGTTCTTATGGTAGTCCCATTTTTAAAAG
Source organism: Allium cepa (assembly GCA_030765085.1). Taxonomy (NCBI): domain Eukaryota; kingdom Viridiplantae; phylum Streptophyta; class Magnoliopsida; order Asparagales; family Amaryllidaceae; genus Allium; species Allium cepa. The sequence continues at coordinate 180,082,214 of CM060930.1, forward strand.
CATACCGAAAAATTCTTTTATAAATCTAGTTCTTTGAAAGTAACTGTTGTTTTTATTTACTCATGCCAGTCCCATGACTGATCCGGAGTTTATTGTTTTCTTTCCTAAACTCTGGGTGCCCATTATTTCTACACGGGCAGCCAAGTAGCGGGTTTTTGTATTTTGGAGTAGCAGTATTTTGGAGCCTTTATCTTGGAGATATCTTAGGAGCTTTTGGAGATTTCAGGTGTTTAGCTTTTGGAAGTTCGTTATCACCTCTTTCATTTGAGGACTTTTGGATATATGATCACTGTTGTATTACATGATGTTGTATTTGGAGTTGTGGTGTATGTATTATATACTCTGATGTAGTATGGATATTATGTTGATGTTGTAATTATGATGATATTTATGATATTCATTCTGTTCCGCTGTTTTATATTCATCTAATTGTTGTTATAAGCTCCGGCGATGCGAATTTGATGTCGTTTATCGGACATCGAGTTTGGGTCATCACAGAAGAGGCATGACCTATGGGCGAATAGTAGCGGGTGCGACTCGTTAGACACGAGTGGGTGCGACCCGACTGAAGAAGCACGAGCGAACAAAAGCAGTGCGACGCGAACAGATGCGAGGAGCAGGCGGGTGCGACCCGTTAACGAAAAGTAGCGGTTAAAAAGACAACGGGTCGACCCATCAAGCGGGCGTGACTGTTTGAAGGGATGGGAACGAAATTATAAATAGGAGAGAATCCTGATCCCATTTTCATTCAATTCCTATTCTAATTTCTTCTGCTTCTTCTTTTCTACTGCTCTATACAATATATCACAGAGTTGACATACGCATTATAATCTCATGCATATTACGTCTGTTGTATCTTGAGAGACTTTAAATAAAGTCTTAAGCAAATTGTCACGACAAGCCTTAGACGGAATTTCCTTCTTCAAACCGGTTGGGTTTATAATTGATTTATATATTTATTTATATATATCATTTTCATTTCTACGTTGTACTATTTCTTTAAATAGTATAACGTTTGATCTATCGCTATAGTTGTTGGATTGTGGTTGTAATTTAATTACGACATAATGCTTAATTTAGCAAATACAGACTTTCGGAGTAGTGAAAATCTGATTGATAAACTTGTGAGATGAGTTTACAATTGATTATTCTCTGTTTTGGTATATTAGACGTATAGCACTCTACTATTGAGTGGAGATAGTCAAGAACAACTGGAATCCCCTATGTTATGCGATTTGCCAAATAATTCCATGTTTGAGTTTTCTTTACGCATCTAAGATCATGCACAACATTTATGGTCTTTTGGCAACATGTCATTTTTGCATCTAATATTCCTTAATAGCGAGAGCGATGTTCTAAATTTCTTTTGCAATCATTATTGAATCTAATATTCCTTGGACGTTTTATGAATGTCAAATTTTGAATCGACTGTATTCATTTTTATTATTTATATGTTCAAAAAATACTACTAGTTCACTGACTAATGTTTGTGACGTACTATAATTGTGTCATTTAGAATTGTCATCAAGCAAATAATTTCTCATGTAAAAAATTATAGTGAAGGCGCTATCAACATTTGTTTGAAAAAAACACAAGATAAACATAATTTTTTTATGTTATATAACAAATGTAAACGTATCAGTTGCAATATAAAATATACAAAATAAACATTTTCCACTTTAATAAGTATGTATTTGATCCGAAATCAAAAATTCCTGATACTAATATCAAAGGGTGATATTTTTTTGTTCAAAACTAAATAATGCATGATATACTGCTATTTATTTTTGAGCATTCAAGACCAGGTAAACCATACACTCCATGAACTTGGGTGAATATGCACCAATTGCAAAACACAAGCTTCAAGCTATTTAAATGAATGAATTTGATCATTACAACTCTAAGATTTGATCAAACGAGCTATTCATGGACTATTTTGAATAAAATAAATTTGTTAGAAACTATCAATATAACAAGACAATGAAGTTTTGGTGCATGTGCATGTCATTTGATAGCAATAACTAAAACTAGTATTTGTCATTATCAGTTAAATCAATAGACTTGAGTTTTTTTTATTGAGTAGTTTACTTGTTGGTTAGTTTGGCAGTGCTAACCTTAAACATAGGAGATTATGATTCAGGTATCGTATCATATAATGTTTCAAAATAAAATAATTTAGTGTATACTATATATATGTACTCTTTGTACACTGAGCTTGATGACATATTACCTACCAACACCACGCCAAGGAGGTCTGCAAGTGCATCCAATTCCAATTACTAAGGTACATAAAATAATTCCAGACAATCAAACTTTTATTAGTATGTTTCTGATATGAGTACTGCACTAGATTAAGATAGCGGGTTTAATTTCTTTATGTTTTTGTACAAGCACATGGATTATGCCTTTCTTTCACATGTTAGCTTAGTATATTATTCTTCATTTTAAATTATCTTATGATTAGCGGTTAGTTCCTGGTTTCATGGGTGGACATATATAAAAAAAATAGGATGAATAAGATAAATGTTTGAAATTTTAAAATAATTTAATTATTTTGTTGAATGAACTAATAAATTAAAATTAATTAAATATGGTTTAATTAATAATATATATAAGAATATTATATAAGTTAATTAAATTATTAAAGGTTATGAATGAAATTAATTTATATAATATGAATGTATAAAACTTTAGTATAGTCCGCAAGTAGTGGCGTAGTGGTAAGATACTTGCTTCCTGGTAAGCAGGTCGCAGGTTCGATTCCCATCTGCCCTACTCCCATTTTAAGACGCGGAGGTGGGTCCCCGTTAAATCCTAACAAAAATGGTTGGGGGCATCAAATCTCTGTGCTGGGCTAGTCTAAATCCCAACTGTCTGTGGTCGGACCAGGCGGAAGGGGGCTCCTCCTATCCCTTCGATTTCATCAGGGCTCTGGGTTGAGTTTTATGAAAAAACAAAAAACTTTAGTATAACTATAAAAAACCCAACATTTCTTTAAGGAATAAATACATACATATTGTATGTATACTTCTAATATGTTCGAAACTTTTGAATCACGAGTGTAGTTCATAAGCAATACCTTATTTGTAAATCGATATCATTCATGTATGTGTATTAAATATTATGAATCCTTAATATATAAGTTGTCCTCTACCATTTACATATTAAGAGGTTACTTGTATACTCTTTAATTGTTTATATTCCACAAGCTAGGGATACTATGTGTAATACTATTAATATATTGACTAGATAAGGTAAGGTATATGCACATATTTTTTGATCTTCCTTAAGGAATGTGCATTATACTTAGATCATTATGAAACAGTTGGTACGAATGAATAATCTCTTTTGATTTATTGAAATTCCTTAAGGACAATATGAGGTTCAAACAAAGTCCATGGATTAGGAGTTGTATTTGATACAATAGATAAGTATTATCCATCGCTTGCGGACCTATAATTTATTGATATTTCTCAAGGTTATAATCCCGAGGTAGCAAGTCCTAACGTCTACTAGAGAATTCAAAAGATTTCTATGTTTTTCTCAGGGTTTTGAGAAACATAAAATTCTAGTGGGGGCCAAATTAGAAAAATAAAATATTAACATTTAACCTTTTTAATATTGTAAGGACATCTATTATATAAAGTTAAAATAAACTACATCAAAAATTTGTGCAACTAATAAAACTACTGAAGCTAAATTAAAGATTGACGAAGAAATATAAAATATGCCTACCTTTAAATCCTTTGGCCTGTTGTCGCTTCGAAACCAATGTAGAACTAATTGGTACAAGCACGAAAACATTTGTACCTAGGTCGCTTAATTGTTTATTTGTACAACATTGTGTATTATCTTTTATGAGCGTCTAGCCGTAATAACAACAAAGGAATTTTGATATTTGAACCATATCCAATCATATATAAACGTTATATATTGAACGGTCATGGTCCATAACGTATGAAACTTTAATGAAATTGGTTCATTAGGTATAAGCAAATAAAACTTAATGCTAAATTGTGTATTGAATAAGATTGATTACAATAAAGATCTTCTTTCAATGGTTCAACCTTTTTGAAAAGAAAAGCGAAAGTACAAGAGTGGATGTAACTTAGGCATGGTTGGGATGAAGAGAATGAATGGTCATCTCTACTTCATAAGGGATATGAGAATTGAGAATTGTACAAAATACTAAAAGATATGAAATGATTCCAATTATGCTATAATATAAAAAATATTTTCTATAAATGTTGTTTATACGAGTTTAGGATATTTGATCAAAAACTCTCGACTATAAACTAGTTACTGTAAAATAATAAATAGCCCATAATGAGAATTTAAAAGAAGCTTCATTTTTCATATGCCATTATAGTAATGGCAGAAATTGTGGGAGCATGTCATATAATACTTATCAGTGGATGTATCAAGATACGAAATATTAGTTTTATAAATAAACCAAATATTATTTATGAAAAAATAAATGTTTTCGGTATTGACTGAAAATAAATAATGTTTTATTTTGCTATGAATTTTGAATATTCATTGTAAAATAATTCTTTTAGAATACGATATTTGTTGCATAGCCACACAACACAGAAGTATGTAAAATTTTAATAATATTTTTGGGATTATGGACTAAGCCATATCTTGGAAGAGTAATTAGATAAATCACATGATTGTGAATCATATAGTAGTGGTAAATTAAATCTTAGAAAATAAAATGCAATGCACCCATTTAGCGGGAGTGACAAAAGAGTTGGTGAACTCTTTAGACTGATACATAAAGATGTATCTAGTGAAAAGTCGAATGCCAACAAAATGGATCCACCTACTTCGTTTAATTCATAGATGATTTATCATAGATATTAATGTATGTATTTGATATACAAGCAATGTATTAATGATAAGTTTACTGAATATAGAACAGAAGTAGAAAACATAACATGCAAATAAAATAAAATAATTAGATTTGATCGAACAAGTGAGAAAATTTGTAACAAACCAGAATTTTGGGTATTTGAAGTTGGAATATTCAATTAATTTTAAATATTTAAAAGTTAACGTTTAACTTGAATTTCAAATATCGTTGTTTATTAGACAATTTAAATATTGAATTTAATTTCTGGAAATTGGGTAAAATATGAAATCGGGAGTTTCAAGCTTGTTATAAATAATTTAAAGGCTTTTAAAATTTATATTGATGATACTGAAGATAATATAAGTGCTAAAATTGAATTTAAAGTGATTTGTTCAGTTTTAAAGATATATTATTTAAATTGACGTAGGTAAAATAGCATTCTGGGAAATAGTCTCAGAATTCAACGAAACCGTTCCATTGGATCCATAGTATATATTATTATCGGATTTCAAATTTCACAGTGTTTGGAATTGTCGTGTGATCGTACGATACATAAACGTGCTGAAATCAATATCGAAATTCAATATAATAACTGGGTTCAAAAAGCTATCTTCTTCAAACGATCGAATTAGGACACAAAACCTTTTCCATTGCGTTCGGAATTAGGGAATAACATTAGAAATGCCTGGCGGCATGTCTCGATAGAAGGTCGAAATTGTGAGTTGTGAAAATCATGACGATTTAAATTTAAATTATATATATATATATATATATATATATATATTAGTCATCTTTCAGCTGTAAATATGTTCACATTAAATCTTTTGATTTCAAGACAAATGTCACTTTAGCCAGTTTCTTCACGCAACCATCAACACGTGTTTTCCTTTTATTTTCAAAAGCACGATCTCTCCTCCTTTAGAATAAAAATTCAGCCGAGCATTTTAAAAACAAATCAAAACAGAAATTAAAAATGGCAACAATCTTCATCCTCTCTTTCCTCTTTCATAAATTGAGTTCCCTCTCCTCCCTTCTCTATTCGATATTCCAAACAAGAGAATGGAATCACGTTCTTTTCCTCTTATGTCGAATTCTCCTAACTTGATGACATATTACCTACCAACACTACGCCAAGGAGGTCTGCAAGTGCATCCAATTCCAATTACTAAGGTACATAAAATAATTCCAGACAATCAAACTTTTTTCAATATGTTTCTGATATGAGTATTGCACTAGATTAAGATAGCGGGTTTAATTTCTTTATGTTTTTGTACAAGCACATGGATTATGCCTTTCTTTCACGTATTAGCTTAATATATCATTCTTCATTTTAAATTATCTTATGATTAGCGATTAGTTCCTGGTATGATGGGTGGACATATATATAATCTCTTTTTCTGGGTAGACATATATAAAGCACTAAAGTGTTATGTATCAAAATACAGTATAGAAATATTTATTTCTCTAGTAAAATAAATTTTGTGAGCATATTTTGAAGTACTTGACTGAAAACTATATATATTTTTAGTTGTAAACCAGTAATACACTGAACAAAATATAACATTAAAGGAATACAAAACAAGGTAATGATTTGAATATAGTAATTATTTAAACATAGTATAATTTCAAATAATTCAGAAGGAAAACATAGTACAGCCATAACAAACACAAAAACAATTCTACCATACAAATTTTTATATCAACCATTTTCAAAATCATTCCATGTATTTTATTATAACCCATACCATTCTCATGAATTTTTATAACAATTTGTTTTAATATTCAGGCTTTAATAGAAGTTGCATAAGAAAGGCAAAAATCAGAAGCTCGTGTTAATGGTAATGAAGGAGTAATTAGTTTGGAAGATTTTGAAAGAGATGTCATTGCTGAAGTTTTTGGAAATGATAAGAAAAGAAGCTATTGTTGTGCAATTAGTTCTACATCTAATGCGAAGCATGTAAAACTACCTCAAGCTTCAAAAGCAATTATCAATTACAAAGAGAATGAAGATAAGCGATGGAAAATGGAGATGCAACAGAACATTGATCAAATGCATGAAGAAAGTAGAATAACGAATTCAACTCTAGCTGGAATGCAACAATGTATAAGGCAACTTGTTTGTCAGATTGGAATGAATTCGATCACATTAGGAACATAAATTGGTTCGCATACCGAGCACCATCCTAGCCCTACTTCTACTCCATCTAATTTTGTTATTGGATCCTCTAGGGTTGAAAGACAAGCGGTGCAATTATTGTCACGAAAACTGGAAGTGGTAGCTAAAGGACTCTTGGAGTGCAAAAGATTTGTCGTCATAGAAAGGCAGGAGATGGAGAAAAGGTTGTTTGGGTGGAGGATGTTCTTAATCTAGATGATCCATATTTTAATGCACCTCAAAATGGTCATTATATATTGTCCGAGTTAGTTGATGGTGGTTTTGTAGTTTGGCCGAAGTGTCGTATTCGTTATTTATAAGCTTCTAGAAATGTTGTAGTAGTGAAATTGAAGTTGTCACAATGAACATTGTAGAATTTGATATGTACTATTTCGTACGTTTGAAGTCTTTTATAATTTGATGATATGTTATTTTTGAAGTTTTGTTTTGTGTTTTGTATTGTTATAAATTCGTACATATATAGTTGAATGAAATACTATTAGATGTTGAATAAGATATGGTTCAACTATACCAAATTTGCCACTTATAAGTGTTGGTATTTTTGCTATTTACCTATGTTTACGAGGAATTCCCAACGGTTATAGCTATTGGAAGGTAAAAAATTCCCAACGGTTATAACCATAAGGAATATGAAAATAGTTATAGGTTATAACCGTAATTCTGAACGGTTATAACCGTAATTCCGAGCGGTTATAACCGTTGAAAAATGAAAAATTCCCAACGGTTATAACCGCTGGGAGTACCAAAATTCCCAACGGTTATACCCATTGTGAATTCCAAAATTTCCTAATGGTTATAAATGTTACAAAATATGTAGAGAAAAATTATAACGTGCCTGCTACCAATGGTTATAACAGTTGGGAATTTGATTACAACGGCTATAATCGTTACAAAAAGACAATTCTGGTGTTATGTTACGAATTGCTATGATGAAGAGTTCAGTGATATGTTAATGATTAATTACATTATTGCTAACCAAAGGAGTATCATGAATAGAGTACCTTGTAGAACATCAACGCTTACAGGAAGGATGTTCTTACTTGATGTGTTGAATGGAAATCCCTCTATATGTCATCAAATTTGTCGAATGTAGAAGCATGTATTCTTGAATTTTTGTGATGTTCTAAAAGGGAAAGGACTTTTGAATGATGGAAGAAAAGTAAGCATGGAGGAGGGTGTGTCAATGTTCCTAATAATAACATGACACACAATCAGACATACTATTATTGTTGATCGTTTTTAGCATTTACACCATACTATTTCAAAACGGTTCAGAAGAGTTTTACGAGCTATTTCTTCTTTGGGCATGGAGATAATACATCCGACCGATCAAGATGTCATAATGAACGTCTTGTAAATAAGTATCCCTACTTTAAGGTCATTTTTTTAGCACAACTATTATATTTATCAGATAATAAACGCAAATAATATTGTAGTATTATTCATTGTAGGATTGTATTGGCGTAATAGATGGAACACATGTTGCTGCATGAGTGCCCGCATCAAGGAAAACGTATTTTTGTGGAAGGAAAACCAATATAACACAAAATGTCATGGTGGCATGTGGTTTTGACATGAAACTAGTATTTGTATATGTGGGATGAGAAGGGGATGCTAATGATTCTCGAGTATTCATCGATGTAGTTACAAGAATTGGAAATAATTTCCCAATGCCAGGAGAAGGTATATTTTATTGTATAAAATGTCATTATCAAACATTATTTTATAAATAGTTACATGATACTTACCTTTATAATATTTATATAATACATGCCATTATTTTATAGATCAATATTACCTTGTTGATGTTGGATATCCAAACATGCCTGAATTTCTGGCTCCTTATCGAGGACGTAGATATCATTTACGAGATTATAACGGATGAGGAAGACTGCATGGAAAGGAAGATTTGGTCAATTATAAGTACCTTTCATCTTGAAATATAATAAAGCTTGTATTGGTGTTTTAAAAGTAAGATTTCCAATTCTAAAACTAATGGTTAATTATCCACTCGTAGGTAAAGACAAATTCCTATTGCTTGTTGCACATTACATAAATTTATTCTACAAGAACATACTTTGGATGCTCTTTTCACACAGTAGTCATATGAGAATATGGTATTTGAACATGCATTAGAGGCACATCAAAAATCAAGTAATCATACAATTTGATGTTAGTCAAACAACTCAAATGGGACATATCAAATGTAACGATCCGTAAATTATCACTTTGATAAATTATATTTATTTTTAAGTTTGTTTAAACAAAAGGTTGATAATCAAATAATAATATTTTGAGTGATAATAAATAATAATAAATCTTATTTTGACTAGAAATCAAGTGTGTGACTATGGAATGGCAACATGGCATTCAAAATGGAATGTGCTATATGAAAGTAATCGCTACCTCATACCTCATCACCCGGTAATGGCTTAAACAGGGTACGCCGCAAGGCTTTGTGGTTTGCAACCATTAGGGTACGGTCATTACCTTTCTAGATTACTGTCTATATTTCGAGTATGTGGTGTATGCTATTGGGCCAAAAATATTTTCATCCTCCATATATCCTTCATAACTGAACGAATTGTGAAATTCGATTTTCAAATTATTCCAAATTTCAATGGTTATAACTTTTTAGCTCACAACCTTTTCTTATTCTAAGCTTAGTTACAATCAAATCTACATTCTTTCCAGAGCATTTTCGAGCCCAGTTTTAAAGGCCAAAAATACCTCTTTTTCATTCGAGCACAACTCCTTCAAACTAGATCCAAATAAAGTAATTAATATTTTTTAAACCATTTATAATTCCAGTGGCTACAACTTTTATGTTTAGCACTTCTTCTAGTTTTGAGCTTAGTTCTGTTAAAATTCTAATTCTTTACAGTGCATTTTCGAGCTTCACTTTTATGAATCCGAGAATACCCTATGTTCTTTGAACTATCTTTCTCATAATAAAGAGAAATCAAGTTTTTCCTTTTTCTAAATTGTAGAAAAAAGAATTTCCAAGAACTTTCCTTTCGACCACATTTCATAATTCTTTGAGTAACATGTCCAATAATTAGCTAGAAGTCGACCCATGGTGTGATTTTTGTAAATTCGAGAATGCCTCTTCTTCATTTGACCATATCTCATTCAAAACTAAACCAAATTGGGTGACTTTTTTTGAAACCGTAGACAAAAGAATTTACTATAACTATTATGTTGACAACTTTTCAAATTCAAAAAGTACGATGTCCAAAAACTGGAGAGAAAGTGACATATTTTTAGGTCTAGTTTTTTAGTAAGTTCAATAATAATATAAAGTCCTGCACCTCATTCCCTATGCTTCGTGGAGCACAGCTTTTGGCATGGAATTGTTGAGCATACTTGGAAGCAAGCTGTTGGAGTCGTTAGCTCGGATCGTGAGCTAGTGAAGTTATAGCCTTTTTTCGATAGAAAGTCAATGTGAGAAACTCTTGCTTATATTATATTTTTGGATGATGATATGATATTTGCAATGGATGCTTAATATGCTTTTAATCATCAAGTTTGGTTGTTTAATATGAATGTTGAATATATATGCAAGTCACGGAAATACACGTCGATAAGCACAAAGGAAATCACTTTCCTTTATTTAATGAATTGGTGTATATAAAATGTTAAACCTCTTTAAAAAGGTTTAAAAATGAGTTTGTAATGTTTTACAAATATACAAAAGTGTTTTAGTGATGTTTGAAAGGTAATTGAAAATTTAGTCAAAATTAGGAGCGTCGCGTTGCGGTAGTTCGCGGTTTAGTGCTACAAAAATCAAACAAGTGTACAGAATGAAATATACCTTGTAATTCTTTGAGATAAGAATTTTCCGAACTATTATATCCATAGTTTTCAAAAAAAGAAAGAAAATAGTGATTTTAATAAATATATTTTGAAATATGAGTAAAACAAGTTTATGAGAAAAATCGCGGTTTTTGCAGTTCGTAATCCATAACAAGATTTCTTTGAAATGATATTTTAAAATTGTTTAAAAATATGAAATAAATTCTAAAAATTTTCAAAATGTTTTAAAAGTGATTTGTGTTCTAAAAATGAAATTTCAAATGATAAAAATTCATTTTGATCAATATAGCTTAAAAATCACTTTCTGTAGCACTTTTTCACAGCACTTTTCTATAATTTTTAAAATATAGTTTTAAACGCAACCGTTCTTCTCTAAATCTCTCATAAATATTTTAAAATGATTTATAAAGTATTTTAAAGATTATTTGAAAGATTTACGGAATGGTTATATGTTAAATGATTTAGAGTCGATCAAATAACTTGACCACCTTATGGGTGTCAGAGAGATAGTGTCTAGGCTTGGGTTTGGAAAATCAGTTTCCTGCTCTCTCTAACTATTCGGACTGGCCAAACGAAAGGGATAGTAAATTTTATTTACTTAGATCAAAAAATTTAAAAGTATAAAGGATATAATTTTTCAAATATAAAACTTGGATTTTATAGAGATAATCTTCTTATACTCGGTATTAAAGCCCAAAAAGGGAACCCGTGCTATTCATGGAATTTAAAAGGTGATTTCGCCGTTATTCCATCCAGTACTTATTGAATAGGGAATGAGTAGAATTAGATGATTTCTATAGATTCTTCTCGCTTAAATAACATTGTTTTTAACCCGATTTGAAAGTTAGGATTTGAAAATCTTTGTTAAGATTTAAATGAAATGATTTGAAAATATTTTCTTATGTAAAAGGGCGAAATGATTTGGAATTATTCCAAAATAAAAAAATGTTTTGAGTACTCAAAGAACTTGATAATAGAGGTTTAATGATTCCGTATATACCTTAAAGAAATTTTTTAAAGATATATATCTCTTGAAGATATTTTTGATAAAAAGGAAGTAACAAATTAAAACAATAATTCCACATTTACTTAACATCCTTTTATCGATGATTGGTTCGAAGGAACCGGGGTCAGATTTGGGTGATTCCTATTCGAAGGCCACTTCGAACCAATTTATGTATTCGAAGTGAAGACATGGAAATGGTTTGGAAGATATAATGTAGGGCTACTTTTCACTGACCCTCGTGGGAGATTTCTCATATCATATTATGTGGCAGTAGTTCTTCATTTATGTTCTTCGATGCGAGGACTTCTCACTACTGATCCTAGGAGTAACTCCCGACAGGATGTGGTAGGAGAGTGCTTTCGGTTTGTCCTTCTCCTAGCCAACTTGTATGGAGGAATGTTTGATGTTGCATTTCTAGTTACATAAATTGATATCTATGAACATATAATCTGTTTTGTGGTGGAGAAGGCAACTTCTCTCAGCTTAACACCTTTTTTATGACATACGAGCTCAGGATTTATACGTTTGTAGAAATCAATTGTGTGACTATGGAACGGCAGCATGGCATTCAAAGTGGAATGTGCTATGTGAAAGTAATCGCTACCTCATACCTCATCACCCGGTAATGGCTTAAACATGGTACGCCGCAAGGCATTTTGGTTTGCAACCAATAGGGTATGGTCATTACCTTTCTAGATTACTCTCTATATTTCGAGTATGTGGTATGTTATTGGGCTTTGGGTTTTGACTATGCAAGAAGAATTAAATAATTTACTAGAAATGATGTTTGGGAACTTGTTTCTAGACCTGAAAATAAAACTATAATTGGAATTAAATGGGTTTATAAAAATAAAATGAATGAACAAGGAGAGGTAGTTAGAAATAAAGCTCGATTAATCGCTCAAGGTTATTGTCAAGAAGAAGGAATAGATTTTGATGAAACATTTGCTCTCGTAGCAAAATTAGAAGCCATTAGGATTCTACTTGCTTTTGCAAATCGTAATAATTTCAAATTATTTCAAATGGATGTTAAAAGTGCCTTTTTAAATGGATTTGTAAAAGAGGAAGTATATGTTGAACAATCACCACTTTTTGAAAATGAAAAATTACCAAATCATGTTTACAAACTTAAGAAAGCTTTATATGGTCTAAAACAACCTCCTAGAGCCTGGCATGATATTACAATCAAATTTTGAAATTGGTAAAGTAGATGGTACTCTTTTTATTAAAAGAAACAAAAATGATATTCAACTAGTACAACTCTACATAGATGATATCATTTTTGGATCAACTAATTTTGAAATGACTGAAATAATGACAAAAGAGTTTGAGATGAGTCATATGGGTCAATTAAACTTCTTTTTATGATTACAAATAAAACATTTAGATAATGGTATTTTTATTAGTCAAGAAAAATATGCCAAAGACCTGATTAATAAATTCGGTTTGACTACTGCGAGTGGAAAACCCACTCCCATGGCAACCAATGAGTACCTTAGCAAAGAAAATCTCTCGAAAGATGTATGTCAAAAATTATTTAGAGGAATGATTGGATCACTACTCTATATCACTGCTAGTAGACCTGATATCATGCATAGTGTTTGTCTTTGTGCAAGATATCAATTTCAACCTAAAGAGACCCACTTAAAAGCCATAAAACGTATCATAAGATATGTTAAACACACCTCTGATTATGGCTTATTTTACCCTAAAAATGATTCTTTTGACTTAATATCTTACTGCGATGCTGATTATGCTGGTTGTAAATCAGACCGAAAAAAAACAAGTGAAACTTGTCACTTTTTGGGGCATTCTCTGATTTCCTGGCTTAGTAAAAAGCAAAACACGGTTTCTTTATCAACAACTGAAGCAGAATATATTTCTACCGCTTTGGCTTGTTCTCAAGTAATATATATGCAAAAAACTTTAAAAGATTATGGTTTAAATATCTCAAAGTCATCAATTTATTGTAATAATACGAGTGCGATAAATTTATCCAAAAATACTACTCAACATGCTCGAACTAAACATATTGATATAGGACATCATTTTCTCAGAGATAATGTAAATAAGGAAGTAATCATTCTAGATTATATTAATTCCGAGAATCAAATTGCTGATATATTAACAAAACCCTTAAATGAATCTGTATTTACTAAATTAAGAAGAGAATTAGGAATTTGTTCAATAACTGAAATATAAAAATATGAATAACAAAGTACAATTAAAAATTAAATCAAAATAAATCAAACAGTAAAATTTCAAAGACCATGTTGACATGCCCCCTCAACCCATGTCGACATACAATGATTTTTTATTTTTGAAATTTGACCCACCAAAATTCAAATAATTGGTTATGCATTCTTCTTATTTTCGAAATTTTGATCATTCTCTCTGTTCTCTTTCTGTTCTAACTTCTAAAATAAATTAGACCATGGCCTCCTCTTCCAAATCAAACATAAATTCAACCTTTTCATTCCCTTCTCCTACTTCTGGAATGTTTCAACAAACTACGCTCGCTCGAGTGACAAAAATAGAGGATTCTCTGACGGATGCACTGCAACTATTGACTGATATTCAAGTGGTGCAACTTAGAATGGCGAAAGAACAAGAGAGGCAAGGCAAAATCCTTAGGAATTTGCGAAAATTTCTAGTGGATAATCATGCTAACCCAATCTTGACTGACGAAGATTCTTCAGGAGATCAAGTGCAAGAGGGCAGTGAAGAAGAAGAAGAAGCCTTCATGGAAGAAGAGCACGTTGAAGAAGACGACAAAGTCATTTGTGCTGGCGAAATGTGCTTTGACAAAGATGGAAATCTTGTCGAACAACGTGGAAATTTCCGTTACACTATCTAAATTGTCGATTCATAGATCCCCCATTTTCAAAGACACTCATTAGTTTCTTTTCTATTATTGTATGTTCTTTCTTACGTTTTCTACGAAAATGCAAATATTACTATATAATTAGTAAAAAGTTCGTGTTCTTATATGTGTTTTATTAAAAGTATTATTATATGGATACTTAGTTAGGATAGTTAGTAGTTTAGAACTAAGTTTTAAGTTTTAGAGTTAAGTGTTGATTATTTATGATAATACTATCATTATAATCACATGTCATAGAGTATTAGATTAAGGGGGAGTTATATAGTTTAGAGATTATATAGTTTCGAGTTAGTTTTTTGTTGATGACAAAGGGGGAGAAGTATAAAATAGAACAGTTAGGCATAGATTAAGGGGGAGTTACTAGTTTTAGGGGGGTTAAACTATCTTTTAATAATAATATATTTAATTTTTAAATATTTATACTTAGATTTAAATATAAAATTATAAGTAAAATTTTATTTATACCAAAATATTATTCTCTATATTTATTTATGTATTTTAACTATAGTTAAGTATATTTATAAAAATTTAAAATAGTTTTAATATAAGATAAACATTATTTTCAAAGAAAAACAAAACAGCAAAATTTCCTTTGGGACGTCGACATACCCCAGTTACCCATGTCGACATAGTGTCGGTTGATTTCAAAATTTTGAATTTCAAAAGAAGTGTCTTTTCATCATATCCCTTCACGAATGGACATGGTTGTTGTTCTTCTATAAATAGAGGCTGTTTTCAACGAATTTCTAATAATATTTTTTGGTTTTCACTCCTCTTCTTCTTCCACATTTCTTTATACTTATTCTTACCAATTACTCTGCCGAAATCAACATGAATCTAACTAGATCATTTCTGGTTTAATTCTCTATCACTATCTCAACAAAATCCTCAGTGCTATCTAGAGTTATTGACTTCTTTGTAATCAATTTAGTGAGAAAAGTGTGATTGTAGCCTTGGAAATCAATCAAGTGTAAATGTGTGATTGTAGCCTAGGAAATCAATTGGGTGAACTTGTTGTCCGTGAAATCAAGTATCTCTACCTAGAGGATTATGAATCTAAAGGGTGTACCTCGTAGCATTGAAATCGCGGGTGTAATTGTAAAGATTGCTTTTGAAAGGAAATCCGTACTTGTGTGCAGGACTGGATGTAGGGTAACTCTGAACCAGTATAAAATTCGGTGTGTTCTTTCCTTTACTGCTTTTACTTTATTTCTGCATCTGCGTTTGTTTCTTTGATCGTATCTGTGTCTGAATATTGCATACATTTGTGTTTAAATTAACATAAACTCAAAAAGATTTAGTAATTCATTAAAACACTATTCACTCTCCTATACTAGCTTTAAGATCCATAATCCACATTTCTAACAGTTTATACTTGATTTAATTCACAAAAGTTTCTTATACATTGATTTTGATTTTAACCATTTTTTGTTTTATAACTTGTTTTATAGTTTGTTGCTCTGACTTCAATTTTTACATTGCCTGAATCCAAAAAATGCTTCACTGTTACATGTAGTTCTAGTCATCATAAATGTATTTAAAAAATATTCAATCAAGATGTGGTTATATATGCATTTACAAGTGAACACCTATTATGAAGTCATCTGCTCAACTGCTTTTAGATGCACATATTTTTAAACTCCACTTTCATATTGAGTTTCTTAATGCTTTAAAATAAAATCATATGTACTCTTTTTAAGGATTTTTTTTCACATTATGAAAAAAGAGTAAAATGCACGGCCCTACATATAGTGTAGCAGTGTATCAGAGTGTAAGTGTTAGTGCGTACTGCAACAACCCAGAATTTTACTGCTTTGATTTGCGAATATTTAATTAATTTTAAGTATTCAATATATGACTTTTATACTGAAAACAAAACTCTTTTAAATAATAATTATGATGGTGAAAATTTTAGAATTTTGTTTACAAAAATATTTAGTCGAAGAAAAACAGAAAATGTGACCAGAATTTCATTTTTGGAATTTTCGACTTTTCATCGGCTAAGAGTTATCGGAAATGTTATGAACTCTTTAGCATAAGTAAATATTTGTAAATAAGTTAGAATATGGGTATATGTGTGTCTTAGTGTATGTATTTGTGTGTGCGTGCGTGTATGTGTGTGTATATATATATGTATGTATGTATTTATACCTAAGTACGCTATGTTTAAAATATATGTATAAATAAAGAGTATATGTCACATCATTAGGGGATTTAAGTACTATTAGGTACCATAACATGTCAAAATATGTTTTAACATGTTTGTTCTTGAGAATTCTCGAATTTTAAGAGGGGGAGACAAGGAGAAGACACGGAGGAGAGGCGACATTCATTTGCGGAAGGCAAAGTATGCAAGGGTAGTTTGGTAATTTCATATATTTTTTTATAAAACTTCTTTCCTATTTTCTTCTCTACTTTTATTTGCATTTTCCATTTTTTTCCTAACTTCATATTCTTTTTTGTTTTAATGGCTCCCCTTTAGAATTCCAAAGAATTTAAATTTGAATTTTTACTTCTTTTTTAATATGCTAAAAACTTAGTTTTAAACTTTTTCTTTCTTCATTTTCCTCCCACTTCATTCGGACATAACTTCCTCTAGATTACTTCAAATCCGGATTTTCTTTTCTTGAAACCACGTAGAATTCTAGTTTTGACCATATCTCCCTCAAATAAAATCTAAATTGGGTGATTTTTTTAGAAATAATAGATAAAACGATTTCCACTAACTTTTATTTTGACCTCCTTTTAAAATTCCAAAAGTAACATAGACAAAAATCGAGGAGAAAACGACTCATTTTCGAGTTGTTTTTTGTGGTTTTCCATGCTTTGCAAGTTCTATAGTATTTTAAGTTCTCAAAAGAGTTGTGCAAAGATTTGGTGAGTAAATCTCTAAAAATTTTGGGAATTTGTCGCATTTTTAATGTATGTTGGATATATGTTTATGTATATGTCATAGTTTCTTTGATTTATAGCATGTTTGGATGTGTATGTGTTTAAAACTTGGATATGTAATGTAATATTGTTAAGATTGAGATGATTGTGTGGTAAGGACATGAGATCCTTTATGAAAACTAAAGCATGGTTACTAGTTTTTATGAGATGATTTTAGGTTTACAACTTTATTTAAAGATTTTCAAATCCTTTCTTTTATATTTCAAATGTAGTAAAAGATGTGAAAGAAAGGGAAAGATGAAATTTTGATATGTAACTTTGAAAGGTAACTTACAGTTATAGTATCCATAACTATGGATGCAATTCGAAAAATACATGAATTTGTTTAAAAGGATTTCCTTTTTATGTTCTTATGGAAAATTTTCAAACTTGGTTAGTAAGTATAAACTAAACTATATTTTGGGTAAGAAAAGAGTTTGTTTAATTAATTTATTAATTAAGGATAATTACTAATTAGTTAAGTAATTGGTTAGTAATTAAGGTTTATGACTTAATAAGTAAGGTAGTTATTTTATATTAATTAAGGAAGTTATTAAAGGTTAATTAATTTAAGAATTAATGTATTAATTAATTAATTTATATTTAATTAAGATAATTATTTAATCATTTTTAATTATGGGTAATTACTATTTATAGAGGTTAATTATTATTTAGTTAGGGTTTAATTAATTAATTAATTGTTATTAATTAAGGTTTAATTAAGACTTAAGTTTTAATTAGTTAAGGTTCAATTATGAGTTATTTAATTAAGACTTAACTAAGATTGAAAAAGGAATAATTATGATTAACTTGATTTAATTAGGGTTAATTAATATTTAATTAAACTTTAATGAGCATTTAATTGAGATTAGTTAATACTTGAATTATTAATAAAGGCTTAAATTATTATTTAATAATTAATAAAGGATTAATAGGGTTTAATTCCATTAAAATTAATTATGATTAAAATAAGGATTTAACTTATAATTAATTTTTCAAAAAAAATTATGTTCTAAGTACTTTGTTTTCGAGGAATCAATTTGTTTTAAAGGAAATTCTTTTACAAAGGTTAGTATGAACATAAAGGATTCAAATGTTAATACCATTAAGTAGACAAACTGTAACGACTCGGAATTTTTGAATTCGAAAACTCCAGATACTTAGGGAAAGAAGAAAGAGATAGAAGAAGAAGAAGAAACGCAACAAAGATTCTCACATTCGCAGAGGATTAAAATATAATATCAAATAATAACAGTTTATAAAAGAATTCTATATCTGTCAAATACATTTATAACACATCAGAGTTACACATATGTATATAGACACTGGATCTATACAATCATCATGTCTCAGATATACAACAATATAATACAGCGGAAACACTCCATACGTTCTTGCCATCCAGCTCGCCTTCTGAGCTCCAGAACGTCCTTACGTGAAAATCTGTAATACTCGGTCTGAAACGAGCATTACATCAAAGTAACACCTGTGTCAGGCTGGAAACCAGCGTGAGTAAACCCATCTAACATGGAATACAAAGCATACAACTTATATAAAACCCGAGGTAACTCGTATCAATTTACAAATTCACAATTTGTTATAGACATCATTTTTTTCACACACCAATTTTCTTATTACCAAAATTTAGATTAAATAGTCCAATTCACTTAAATCATTTCATTCTAGCCTACTGATTTCACATATCAATCTATAAAAAAATCGAAGTGGTTTCGGGTATTTATTAGTATCCAACTCCGGTCTCTTCGAATCCAATGTCATCTTATCCTAAGTTATTCAAGTGAATACAATTTAAATTTAAATACTAGATGTCACTTTTACAAAGCAATTCACTATCGATGAGTATCCATATTATCACTGTCTGCCCAAACATATCATATCACAAAACATTTCATATCGCAGAATATCACAGCATATCATCCAATAGATATCAACCAATTCAGATATTCTACTCAAACAATCATTTATAAGCAACCATTGTTAATCCCTGTTATAATTAATTTAATTAACTTAAATTAAATCAATTACTTAAGAGTTAATCACCTAACTTTGCTTAATCAATCATTTATTGATTACAATCAATCATTCTTCGAATATCCATCTTAATTAATCACCTTGAGTAATTATCCTTCAATTAATTTCACAAATTAATTATCCTTAACCATTTACAGTAATTAACCTTTAATTACTCTCATTAATTACATTAATTAATGATCCTTAATTACTTCTTCAATTAATTATAAATTATATTTCAGAATAAATCTTAGATTAATTATTCATTAATCAGCCTTGATTAATCACATTAGTAATTAATTATCCTTAGTTTATTACATTACTTAATTATCATCAAATAACTTTATTAATCAATTCTTAAATTAATTACACTAAGTAATTAATTATTAATTACTTCCACTAAGTAATTACCTTTCTTATTAATTACACAAGGTAATTAAACCCAAATCATTTCCATTAAAATTACCATTCCAATTCAACTAACATCCAGTGATTACCCATTAATTACTTTACTAAGTAATTACTTTTTTTTCCAATTAAATTCAGTAATCATACCTTAACAAACCATCATGTGATTACCTTAAATTAATTAAACCAATTAGCACGTTATTTCATTTGTAGCGATTTTCAAATTGAAGCCGTTCTGGATAACGCTGATATCCGGCCCTGGACTCTTCGACTCCGAACAATAAAATTTAAAGGGTAAACTGTTTAAAAAAACAATCTATTATCTGGGGTGACACTATTCAAATATGGGAACTCCTTATAGATTTTTATTCAAACAAACCGTAACACTAGATATACTATTAACTTATCTGACCTCTTGAGGGTACGGGCAAAAATAATTGAAATAAATGTCCAATAGAGTTAAACCAAGGTATAGATCATTAACCAAATTGTCAATCTATAACAATATAAAACAATTCCACATCAGGATTTAATGACTTTGCATATCTGAAATTCATTTATGTCTAAATCCAAATTAATTTCAAATTAAAGAAATCAAAATCAATTTATCAACAATTGATAAATTTGCCATCCAAAACTATTTTATTTATTTTAATAATCATAAGATTAAATAGATTTAGTATTTAAATAATTTACATACTTGTATTAATATGAATAATTTAGTTCTTTAAATAACCTAAATGAAATAAGCCTAAAAACATTTGAAAATAGTTGATGGAAAATGGAATTAGAGTTAAAGAAACAAAAATGTCAACTTCATTTATTTTCTCTTCCCTTTCTTTATTTTTCTTTCTTCTATTTTCTTTTCTTTTCTTTTCTTCATCTTTACCTTTTTCCTATTTTTCCTTTTTCTTATTTTCTTGTTCCTTTCCTTTATTCTTTCTTTATTTCCTTTATATATATTTTTCTTTTATTTATATTTTTTTTCTCTTGGCCCATATACTTTCCGGCCCAATTCCCTTCTTCCTCCCTCCTTTTCCTTTCCTTTTTCAAGTTCTTTAATTCTTCTTCATCCACCTAGGACCGCATACCTCTAACCACCTACAGCGACCAAACCACCTCCAACCACCTGCAGCGACGACTCAAACCACCGGTCCCTACCAGATCGCACCCCGAGCACCGCCGCCACATCCTCTCCCATTTCCCCCTGGACCGCATACCTCTACCCTCACATATTCCTCGCCATAGCCTCGAAAACCAAAGCACCCCAAAACGAAGCTAAAACCCTAAATCAAGTTCGACACGACAACCCGAGTCTCTAAAAATCACATCCATATTTTTTCTTTGGTCAGAAGTTTACTATGATCTGATTTGATTCCATGCTTGACTAGAGGTATTGTGTGCTGATTTGCTATTTTTTTGGCTTGACTTGGAGTTTCTTCATCATGATGCTTCCTTATACGTCTACAAGTATTTATGTGGATTAATGTATGAATAGATCTCCATTTGTTTGTATGCATATATTTGCATTTGCATTTGTTATCACCATGTATTTTCATATTCATACATATTAATATTTATCCACATATATATTCACATTTTCCAACATCGCTATTCATATAACATATATACATATAAGTTAATTCAATATTTGTTATAGTTTCAAGTCAATTTATTTTTGTTCAGGTTGACTAATAATCTTAACGTGTCAATAATTTAAACAGTTGATTGCCCAATTAACAAACGTTAAAAATTCGGGTTGTCGCATTCCTCCCCACTTTAGAACTTTTCGTCCTCGAAAAGGAACGAAACCAGAATTTATGAAAATGCTAAAATCAGATAAATATTCTTTGATCATTTTTAAAACACTTTTTAATAGGGGTTTTTAGGCTCAAGGAAAAAGTTAGAGAAAAATTTAGTTTCAAGGACAAGAAGTTTGTTTTTTAGGATGGATGACACTTTTTAGTGTAAATCACAGAATGATAGTTGTAACTATCATTTTCAATTTACACTAAAAAGTGTCCTTCAGACTAAAAAGTAAACTTGTTGTCGTTGAGACTAATTTTTTTTGTAACTTCTTCCTTGTGCCTATTTACTTGTTTTTAATATCTATGTAATATTATTCCAAAATAGTTAGTTTTCTATCTATATCATATTTATTTTTATATTTTTTTTTATTTTTTATATAAAAATACTTTTTATAACTCGATGTTTCAACAAGTCCATCCTCGTTCTCATAGAAATTCGTTCATATGTTGATCAGGCGTAGGACTGAAAATCTATAAGTACTTGGTGCACCCGTTTTCAACACCCAGTGAAAATACTTGGACAATAATTTTATTGAAAATATAGAAATCATTTATTTTGAAAATAGAGGAAATATCTTTGGTGAGAATGCTCAGGAAATAATCACCCTCATCCATGGTCGCAGTTACATCCTGGGTTACGTTGCTATCGCAGCAAAAGTCCATGTAATTGTAGGCACTCCGCGCCCCTCGATTATGCCAAGGAACCCACAACAGATCGCAGTTACATTTCAGGATTAAGTTGCCATCACAGCAAAAGTCCATGTAACTGTAGGCATCAGCGCCCTCAATTTTCGCTGTCAAAATGAAACTTCTTTACTCCCACGTAGGTCGCAGTCTACCGATGTAAAATCAAACACAGACTGTTGGCTCTCAGCGGCACACACGACTTTCTCTATATTACCATAGGTCGCAGTCTACCGATATAAAATCAAACGTAGACTGTTGGCTCTCAGCGGCACACACGACTTTCGCTATGGTTTGAAGTAGATCGCAGTGACATCGAGTTACACTGTCGTCACAGCATAACCAAATGTCTCTGTAGGCATCAAAGGCCTCGACTTTCGCTACACACTACTCATAATCCTCAGGAAGTAGTTTTGTCCGGACTTCTCACAGGATAACCTATAGAACCCCCCCTTAAGGTTCAAGGCAGCACCACCCCGTGGCACTCCTGAGGAGTTCATTTCAAGGGAGCGCCTTTTTTCCTAGAGCCATTATCAAACACTTTATACTATACACATATAGTATCTACCAAATCATACACCTAGTATGAATCTTATATAAATCACCTTTTCTCAAAATCGATTATCCCAAAATCGATAATTCTTAAAATAGGCTTTGCAAATTCCAATATTGATTTTTACCCAAAAATCAAAAGCCTTTCCAAATCCAAAGGTTCCCAAAACCTTTTCTCCAAAATCCTCATAAGATCCTTTATATATATATATATATATGTATGTATGTATGTATGTATATATTTATATATATATATTCAAAAAAAACTTTGGATCATTTCAAGCTTGTATAAAACTCCTTTTTATACTTCAAATATCTTTCAAAAACTATTTTCTTCTAGCTATAGATTCAATAAGGGGAGATTTATCTTATATAACAAAGATATATAACTTTGTTTATTCAAAATCAAATATTCAAATTTGATTTCTCACTTCCTTTCGTTACAAAATGAACCTTTAATCATGGAAATATCCGATTACCATTTTACTTCATTGTATATTTTACAAAATATATTTTCATTTCAAAAATCATTTCATGTTTCTATTCACAATTTTTCAATATTAATTTCATTCAAACCCGTACGATGTACACAAATCATCCGTACGCTATACCAATCTGATCGCTCACTCGATCACACAATTTCACTCCTGAACTAGTATCATCCACCCGACTCCCAAGTGCGGACTCAGATCTGGTTTCTTGATCAGAAACTATTATTCTCCTTGCATAGCCATAACTATGAAAGAGAATATCCAGAACCAATCAACAATCCATAACCAAGTTCGCCGTCGAAAACCAAGTGAATAATCTCAACTCGTATCGATATGCCATCTCGAAATTCTATGCTCGACTTTGGATCAAATCACTATGCGAATAGAATAATATACGTACATCCTACATATTTATCTTCATTGATTATCAGTTAAATCAATTCCCTTCTATTCACCCTCACTTTGATTTTATTCACTCATTCACATTTGCCTTAATCCCCATTTGGATTATACTTCAATTCTTATCTCAGTTGGGTATTAAATCAATAACAATTTGAACTCCGACCAGTTTATATTTAGAAAATAGCTGGAAAATTTTAAAAATACAAGTAGTTGAAAAAAATAGTTATTATTTTGTAAAATAATTGTAAAATAGTTAAGTAATTATAAAATAGTGGAAAAATAGTAAAATAATTGTAAAATAGCTGTAAAATAGTAACTAGTTATAAAGTAGTTGGAAAAATAGTAATTAGTTTATAAAATAGTTGTAAAATAGTTAAATAGTTCCGAAAGTAGTTGTTAAATAAATATAAGATAGTTTCGGAATTTAAAAAGAAAAGTTGTATAGTAAATAGTTAGGAAAATAGATTTATACTAAAACAGTTTATTTTGAAAATAGTCCAGAGCCAAACTGTTCAATTCCCCATCAATTCAATTTTAATTTCCACTTACATTTAAATTGACTCAATTCTAATTTGAATAACTTCAATTTCCCTTGAACTTGATTTATCCTCAATTCAAATTAAATTAACCTCAATTTCTTTCCAAATTCAAATCAAATTCCATTTGATTTTAAACATATTCACTTAAACTGCAATTCCAAATAATTCAAATTAGTTTAGACTAACTTCAAATTGAATCCACTTAAATTCCAAATCATTTTAATTTCTATATGAATTAATCCCAATTCCCATTTGAATTTGAACTCATTTTCAAATTCAATTTTTTTTCAAATTAATCCAATTCAAAATTTCCATTTGAATTTTAAGCTTATCCATTTTCAATTCTAATTAATTCAAACAAAATTCAATTTGAATTAATGAAATCTAAATCTCAACTTTAACCCATCTCGAATTATATAAATTCGAGTTAAATTTTCAAATGTTGATTTAACCCCTTAAATCAGATAAACTTTTATTTTAAAATTAATGATCCAAATCTTTAAACAATTTTATACTGAGTCCAATTCTCAATAGATAAAGAAATTTTTTATATTAGATTGTACTACCACAAAATATTCCATACATTAATTGACTGCATGCATTAGATATATTTACCCAAAATAAGAGTCTTACAGAAGTCATAAATCTAGATGCCTCTCTATTACCTAGAGGTTTGGGAAGAACAAAGCCCTAATATTCTCACAAGAATCCATTCTATGGACTTCTTAACCTATAAATTAGACTTAATTAGAAGAATTCAACTTTTACGCTGATATATATATATTAATTTGCTTACCAAGTTATACCTTATGTTTAACACCTTTTTTTTATTCCAAACAAAATTTGAAACAACTTCTTATTTCAAAATAAGATTATTTTCAGAAATATTCTGAATAATATTATTTATCATTCCCTTTAACAATTTGAAAACGAATTTCAAATGTTTTTAAATCTTAGGATTCTAACTTCACAGTTCAAAACCCCACTTCAATTTACAAGTCATACTTATCTAAAAGTTTACTTCCTTAACACATTTCTTTTTGCTTTATCATTATTAACAAACATCACAATATTGGATACAATAACCACTTTATTTGATTTGAAACCAAATTTAATTCTAATGTTCCTTATATGAATGGCACATTCTATTCAATTCCTACTTGGATATATATATTTACCACTTAAATTCTTATTTAATTTCAATAATTTAACATCCCATTACCTTAATATTTATCAGAAAGAAATATTGCCTTATATATA
The DNA here is from genome assembly GCA_030765085.1 of Allium cepa. Lineage (NCBI taxonomy): Eukaryota > Viridiplantae > Streptophyta > Magnoliopsida > Asparagales > Amaryllidaceae > Allium > Allium cepa. The sequence continues at coordinate 180,108,057 of CM060930.1, forward strand.
TATCAAAATATATTCTTATATAAAATCATTTAAAATCTTTATACAAGAAAATAACAAGTACGCTCTCATACACACACACACACACACTCAACTCATTTTTAGGGTACTACTTACCCTATCCTTAATGAGTACACCCACCAGAGCCAAGGTTTTCGCTTAACCTTTAGCTCTAATACCAACCGTAACGACCCGAAATTTTCGATCCCGAAAACTCAAGATAGTTAGGGAAAGAAGAAAGAGATAAAAGAAGAAGAAACACAACAAGATTCTTACATTCGCAGCGGATTGATATATAATATCAAATAATAACAGTTTATAAAAGAATTCTGTATCTTTCAAATACATTTATAGCACATCAGAGTTCCACATATATATACAGACACTGGATATACACAATCATCATGTCTCAGATATACAACAATATAATACAGCGGAAACACTCCATACGTTCTTGCCATCCAGCTCGCCTTCTGAGCTCCAGAACGTCCTTACCTGAAAATCTGTAATACTTGGTCTGACCCGAGCATTACATCAAAGTAACACCCGGGTCTGGCTGGAAACCAGCGTGAGTAAACCCATCTAACATGGAATACAAAGCATACAACTTATATAAAACCCAGGGTAACTCGTATCAATTTACAAATTCACAATTTGTTATAGGCATCATTTTTTTCACACATCAATTTTCTAAGTACCAAAATTTAGATTAAATAGTCCAATTTACTTAAATCATTTCATTCCAGCCTATTAATTTCACATATCAATCTATAAAAAAATTCGAAGTGGTTTCGGGTATTTATTAATACCCGACTCCGGTCTCTTCGAATCCAATGTCATTTTATCCCAAGTTATTCAAGTGAATACAATTTAAAATTAAATACCGGATGTCACTTTTACACAGCAATTCACTATCGATGAATATCCACACTATCACTGTCTACCCAACATATCACATCACAAAACATTTCATATCACAGAATATCACAGCATATCATCCAATAGATATCAACCGACTCAAACTATCATTTATAAGCAACCATTGTTAATCCCTATTATAATTAATTTAATTAACTTAAATTAAATCAATTACTTAAGAGTTAATCACCTAACTTTTCTTAATCAACCATTTATTGATTACAATCAATCATTCTTCAAATATTCATCTTAATTAATCACCTTGAGTAATTATCCTTCAATTAATTTCACAAATTAATTATCCTTAATCATATACAGTAATTAACCTTTAATTACTCGCATTAATTACATTAATTAATGATCCTTAATTACTTCTTCAATTAATTATTAATTATATTTCATAATAAATCTTAGATTAGTTATTCATTAATCTGCCTTGATTTATCACATTAGTAATTAATTATCCTTAATTTATTACATTACTTAATTATCATAAAATAATTTTATTAATCAATTCTTCAATTAATTACACTAAGTAATTAATTAGTAATTGCTTCCACCAAGCAATTACCCTTCTTATTAATTACACAAGGTAATTAAACCCAAATCATTTCCATTAAAATTGCCAGTCCAATCCAATTAACATCCGGTAATTACCCATTAATTATTTTACTAAGTAATTACTTTTTTCCAATTACATTCAGTAATCATACTTTAACAAACCATCATGTGATTACCTTAAATTAATTAAACCAATTAGCACATTATTTCATTTGTAGTGATTTTCAAGTCAAAGCCGTTCTGGATAACGCTGATATCCGACCCTGGACTCTTCGACTCCGAACAATAAAATTTAAAGGGTAAACTGTTTAAAGTAAACAATCTATTATTTGGGGTGACACTATTCAAATATGGGAACTCCTTATCGATTTTTATTCAAACAAACCGTAACATTATTTACATATACTTTTAATTTATCTGACCTCTTGAGGGTACGGGCAAAAATAATTGAAATAAACGTCCAATAGAGTTAAACCAAGGTATAGATCATTAACCAAATTGTTAATCTATAATAATATAAAACAATTCCACATCAAGATTTAATGACTTTGCATATCTGAAATTCATTTATGTCTTAATCCAAATTAATTTCAAATTAAAGAAATCAAAATCAATTTATCAACAATTGATAAATTTGCCATCCAAAACTATTTTATTTATTTTAATAATCATAAGATTAAATAGATTTAGTATTTAAATAAATTACATACTTGTATTAATATGAATAATTTAGTTCTTTAAATAACCAAAATGAAATAAGCCTAAAAACATTTGAAAATAGTTGATGGAAAATGGAATTAGAGTTAAAGAAACAAAAATGTAAACTTCATTTATTTTCTCTTCCCTTTCTTTATTTTTCTTTCTTCTATTTTCTTTTCTTTTCTTTTCTTTTCTTTATCTTTACCTTTTTCCTATTTTTCCTTTTTCTTATTTTCTTGTTCCTTTCCTTTATTCTTTCTTTATTTCCTTTATATATTTTTTCTTTTATTTATATTTTTTTCTCTTGGCCCATATTTTTTTCTGCCCAGTTCCCTTCTTCCTCCCTCCTTTTCCTTTCATTTTTCCAGTTCTTTAATTCTTCTTCATCCACCTAGGACCGCATACCTCCAACCACCTCCAACCATCTGCAGCGACCAAACCACCTCCAACTACCTGCAGCGACGACTCAAACCACCGGTCCCCACCAGATCGCACCCCGAGCACCGCCGCCACATCCTCTCCCATTTCCCCCTGGACCGCATACCTCTACTCTCACATGTTCCTTGCCATAGCCTCGAAAATCAAAGCACCCCAAAACGAAGCTAAAGCCCGAAATCAAGTTCGATACGACGACCCGAGTCTCTAAAAATCACATCCATATTTTTTCTTTGGTCAGAAGTTTACTATGATCTGATTTGATCCCATGCTTGACTAGAGGTATTGTGTGCTGATTTGCTATTTTTATGGCTTGACTCGGAGTTTCTTCATCATGATGCTTCCCTATACATCTACAAGTATTTATGTGGATGAATGTATGAATATATATTCATTTGTTTGTATGCATATATTTGCACTTGCATGTGTTATCACCATGTATATTCATATTCATACATATTAATATTTATCCACATATATATTCACATTTTCCACCATCGCTATTCATATAACCTATATACATATAAGTTAATTCAATATTTGTTATAGTTTCAAGTCAATTTATTTTTGTTCAGGTTGACTAATAATCTTAACGTGACAATGATTTAAACAAGTTAATTGCCCAATTAACAAACGTTAAAAATTCGGGTTGTCGCATTCCTCCCTACTTTAGAACTTTTCGTCCTCGAAAAGGAACGAAACCAGAATTTATGAAAATGCTAAAATCAGATAAATATTCTTTGATCATTTTTAAAACACTTTTTAATATCTATATAATATTATTCCAAAATAGTTAGTTTTTTACCTATATCGTATTTATTTTTATATATATTTTTATTTTTTATATAAAAATACTTTTTATAACTCGATGTTTCAACAAGTCCATCCTCGTTCTCATAGAAATTCGGTCATATGTTGATCAGGCGTAGGACTGAAAATATATAAGTACTTGGTGCACCCGTTTTCAACAACCAGTGAAAATACTTGGAAAATAATTTTATTGAAAATATAGAAATCATTTATTTTGAAAATAGAGGAAATATCATTGGTGAGAATACTCAGGAAATCATCACTCTCATCCATGGTCGCAGTTACATCCTGGGTTATGTTGCTATCGCAGCAAAAGTCCATGTAATTGTAGGCACTCCACGCCCCTCGATTACGCTATGGTACCTACAACAGATCGCAGTTACATTCCAGGATTACGTTGTCATCACAGCAAAAGTCCATGTAACTGTAGGCATCAGCGCCCTCAATTTTCGCTGTCAAAATGAAACTTCTTTACTCCCACGTAGGTCGCAGTCTACCGATGTAAAATCAAACACAGACTGTTGGCTCTCAGCGGCACATACGACTTTCTCTATTTTACCATAGGTTGCAGTCTACCGATATAAAATCAAACGTAGACTGTTGGCTCTCAGCGGCACATACGACTTCGCTATGGTCTGAAGTAGATCGCAGTGACATCGAGTTACACTGTCGTCACAGTATAATCAAATGCCTCTGTAGGCATCAACGCCCTCGACTTTCGCTACACACTACTCATAATCCTCAGGAACTAGTTTTGTCCGGACTTCTCACAGGATAACCTTTAGAACCCCCTTAGGGTTCAAGGCAGCACCACCCCGTGACACTCCTGAGAAGTTCATTTCAAGGGAGCGCCTTTTTTTCCAGAGCCATTATCAAACACTTTATACTATACACATATAGTATCTTCCAAATCATACACCTAGTATGAATCTTATATAAATCTCCTTTTCTCAAAATCGATTATCTCAAAATCGATAATTCTCAAACTAGGCTTTGTAAATTCCAATATTGATTTTTACCCAAAAATCAAAAGCCTTTCCAAATCCAAAGGTTCCCAAAACCCTTTTTCCAAAATCCTCATAAGATCCTTTATATATATATATATATATAAAACTTTGGATCATTTCAAGCTTGTATAAAACTCCTTTTTATACTTCAAATATCTTTCAAAAACCATTTTCTTCTGGCTATAGATTCAACAAGGGGAGATTTATCTTATATAACAAAGATATATAACCTTTTTTTTTATTCAAAATCAAATATTCGAATTTGATTTCTCACTTCCTTTCTTTACAAAATGAACCTTTAATCATGGAAATATCCGATTTCCATTTTACTTCATTGTATATTTTACAAAATATATTTTCATTTCAAAAATCATTTCACGTTTCTATTCATAAATTTTCAACATTAATTTCATTCAAACCCGTACTATGTACACATATCATCCGTACACTATACCAATCTGATCGCTCACTCGATCACACAATTTCACTCCTGAACTAGTATCGTCCACCCGACTCCCTAGTGCGGACTCAGATCTGGTTTCTTGATCAGAAACTGTCATTCTCCTTGCATAGCCATAACTATGATAGAGAATATCCAGAACCAATCAACAATCCATATCCAGGTCCGCCGTCGAAAACCGAGTGAATAATCTCAACTCGGATCAATATACCATCTCGAAATTCTATGCTCGACTTTGGATCAAATCACTATGCGAATAGAATAATATACGTACATCCTACGTATTTATCTTCATTGATTATCAGTAAAATCAATTCCCTTCTATTCACCCTCACTTTGATTTTATTCACTCATTCACATTTTCCTTAATCCCCATTTGGATTATACTTCAATTCTTATCTCAGTTGGGTATTAAATCAATAACAGTTTGAACTCCGACCAGTTTATATTTAGAAAATAGCTTGAAATTTTTTAAAATACAAGTAGTTGAAAAAAAATAGTTATTATTTTGTAAAATAAATGTAAATAGTTAAGTGATTATAAAATATTTGAAAACTAGTAAAATAATTGTAAAATAGTTGTAAAATAGTAACTAGTTATAAAGTAGTTGGAAAAATAGTAATTAGTTTATAAAATAGTTGTAAAATAGTTAAATAGTTCCAAAAGTAGTTGTTAAATAAATATAAGATAGTTTCGAAATTTAAAAAGAAAAGTTGTACAGTAAATAGTTAGGAAAATAGATTTATACTAAAATAATTTATTTTGAAAATAGTCTAGAGCCAAACTGTTCAATTCCTCATCAATTCAATTTTAATTTCCACTTACATTTAAATTGACTCAATTCTAATTTGAATAACTTCAATTTCCCTTGAACTTGATTTATCCCAATTCAAATAAATTAACCACAATTTCTTTCCAAATTCAAATCAAATTCCATTTGATTTTAAATATATTCACTTTAACTGCAATTCCAAATTATTCAAATTAGTTTAGACTAACTTCAAATTGAATCAACTTAAATTCCAAATCATTTTAATTTCTGTATGAATTAATCCCAATTCCCATTTGAATTTGAACTCATTTTCATTTTCAATTTTTTTTTAAATTAATCCAATTCAAAATTTCCATTTGAATTTTATGCTTATCCATTTTCAATTCTAATTAATTCAAACTAAATTCAATGTGAATTAATGAAATCTAAATCTCAACTTTAACCCATCTCGAATTATATAAATTCGAGTTAAATTTCCAAATGTTGATTAAATCAGATTAACTTTTATTTTAAAATTAATGATCCAAATCTTTAAACAATTTAATTCTGAGTCCAATTCTCAATGGATAAAGAAATTTTTTATATTAGATTGTACTACCATAAAATATTCCATAAATTAATTGACTACATACTAGTAGTTCATACATTAGATACATTTACCCAAAATAAGAGTCTTACAGAAGTCATAAATCTAGATGCCTCTCTTTTACCTAGAGGTTTGGGAAGAACAGAGCCCTAATATTCTCACAAGAATCCATTCTATGGACTTCCTAACCTATAAATTAGACTTAATTATAAGAATTCAACTTTTACTCTGATATATATATTAATTTGTTTACCAAGTTATACCTTATGTTTAACACCTTTTTTTATTCCAAACAAAATTTGAAACAACTTCTTATTTCAAAATAAGATTATTTTTAGAAATATTCTGAATAATATTATTTATCATTCCCTTTAACAATTTGAAAACAAATTTCAAATGTTTTTAAATCTTAGGATTCTAACTTCACAATTTAAAACCCCACTTCAATTTACAAGTCATACTTATCTAAAAGTTTACTTCCTTAACACATTTCTTTTTGCTTTATCATTATTAACAAACATCACAATATTGGATACAATAACCACTTTATTTGATTTGAAACCAAATTTAATTCTAATGTTCCTTATATGAATGGTACATTCTATTCAATTCCTACTTGGATATATATATTTACCACTTAAATTCTTATTTAATTTCAATAATTTAACATCCCATTACCTTAATATTTATTAGAAAGAAATATTGCCTTATATATATCAAAATATATTCTTATATAAAATCATTTAAAATCTTTATATAAGAAAATAACAAGTGCGCTCTCATACACACACACACACACACTCAACTCATTTTTAGGGTACAACTTACCCTATCCTTAGTGAGTACACCCACCAGAGCCAAGGTTTTCTCTTAACCTTTAGCTCTGATACCAATTGTAACAACCCGAAATTTTCGATCCCGAAAACTCCAGATAGTTAGGGAAAGAAGAAAGAGATAGAAGAAGAAGAAACACAACAAAGATTCTTACATTCGCAGCGGATTGATATATAATATCAAATAATAACAGTTTATAAAAGAATTCTATATCTGTCAAATACATTTATAACACATCAGAGTTACACATATATATACAGACACTGGACATACACAATCATCATGTCTCATATATACAACAATATAATACAACGGAAACACTCCATACTTTCTTGTCATCCAGCTCGCCTTCTGAGCTCCAGAACGTCCTTACCTAAAAATCTGTAATACTCGGTCTGACCCGAGCATTACATCAAAGTAACACCCGGGTCTGGCTGGAAACCAGCGTGAGTAAACCCATCTAACATGGAATACAAAGCATACAACTTATATAAAACCCGGGGTAACTCGTATCAATTTACAAATTCACAATTTGTTATAGGCATCATTTTTTTCACACATCAATTTTCTAAGTACCAAAATTTAGACTAAATAGTCCAATTCACTTAAATCATTTCATTCCAGCCTATTGACTTCACATATCAATCTATAAAAAAATTCGAAGTGGTTTCGGGTATTTATTAATACCTGACTCCGGTCTCTTCGAATCCAATGTCATTTTATCCTAAGTTATTCAAGTGAATACAATTTAAAATTAAATACCGGATGTCACTTTTACACAGCAATTCACTATCGATGAATATCCACACTATTACTGTCTACCCAACATATCATATCACAAAACATTTCATATCACAGAATATCACAGCATATCATCCAATAGATATCAACCGACTCAGATATTCTACTCAAATAATCATTTATAAGCAACCATTATTAATCCTCATTGTAATTAATTTAATTAACTTAAATTAAATCAATTACTTAAGAGTTAATAACCTAACTTTGGTTAATCAACCATTTATTGATTACAATCAATCATTCTTCAAATATCCATCTTAATTAATCACCTTGAGTAATTATCCTTCAATTAATTTCACAAATTAATTATCTTTAACCATTTACAGTAATTAACCTTTAATTACTCGCATTAATTACATTAATTAATGATCCTTAATTACTTCTCCTTAATTACTTCTTCAATTAATTATTAATTATATTTCATAATAAATCTTCGATTAAGAATTCATTAATCAGCCTTGATTTATCACATTAGTAATTAATTATCCTTAATTTATTACATTACTTAATTATCATCAAATAATTTTATTAATCAATTCTTCAATTAATTACACTAAGTAATTAATTAGTAATTGCTTCCACCAAACCATTCTTATTAATTACACAAGGTAATTAAACCCAAATCATTTCCATTAAAATTGCCATTCCAATTCAATTAACATCCAGTAATTACCCATTAATTACTTTACTAAGTAATTACTTTTTTCCAATTACATTCAGTAATCATACTTTAACAAACCAACATGTGATTACCTTAAATTAATTAAACCAATTAGCACATTATTTCATTAGTAGTGATTTTCATGTCAAAGCCGTTCTGGATAACGCTGATATCCGACCCTGGACTCTTCGATTACAAACAATAAAATTTAAAGGGTAAACTGTTTAAAGTAAACAATCTATTATTTGGGGTGACACTATTCAAATATGGGAACTCCTTATAGATATTTATTCAAACAAACCATAACATTATTTAGATCTACTATTAACTTATATGACCTCTTGAGGGTGCAGGCAAAAATAATTGAAATAAATGTCCAACAGAGTTAAACCAAGGTATAGATCATTAATCACATTGTCAATCTATAACAATATAAACAATTCCACATTAGGATTTAATGACTTTGCATATCTGAAATTCATTTATGTCTTAATCCAAATTAATTTCAAATTAAAGAAATCAAAATCAATTTATTTACAATTGATAAATTTGCCATCCAAAACTATTTTACTTATTTTAATAATCATAAATTAAATAGATTTAGTATTTAAATAAATTACATACTTGTATTAATATGAATAATTTAGTTCTTTAAATAACCTAAATGAAATAGGCCTAAAAACATTTAGAAATAGTTGATGGAAAATGGAATTATAGTTAAAGAAACAAAAATGTAAACTTTTCTTTTCTTTTCTTTACCTTTTTCCTATTTTTCCTTTTTCTTATTTTCTTATTTTCTTGTTCCTTTCCTTTATTCTTTCTTTATTTCCTTTATATATTTTTTCTTTTATTTGTATTTTTTTCTCTTGGCCCATATTTTTTTTGGCCCAATTCCCTTCTTCCTCCCTCCTTTTCCTTTCCTTTTTCCAGTTCTTTAATTCTTCTTCATCCACCTAGGAGCATACAAACGTGTACACACATGCATGTTCACTAACACACAACGCAGACCACCCGTTCTCGATGTCGACCATCCACACACCTCGATCGTCCACCAAAACCCATTCAACCACTCATACTACGCTAAAATGCCCCCGTTCGAAAATTTACTGTTCGACTCAAAAAAACTGCGAAACAAAACCACCTCCAACCACCTGCACCGAAGACTCAAACCACCGGTCCCTACCAGAACGCACCCAGAGCACCGCCGCCACATCCTCTCCCATTTCCCTCTGGACCGCATACCTCTACCCTCAATTGTTCCTCGCCACAGTCTCGAAAACCAAAGCACAACAAAATGAAGCTAAAACCCTAAATCAAGTTCGACACGACAACCCAAGTCTCTAAAAATCACATCCATACTTTTCATGGATGCACCATCCCTTGCTACTCCTCCCCGACCAACGCCTCGGTGCGAAATCGAATACGTCGCTAGGAATTGCCAAAAAAAACCCAAGCCCCGTTACCACCTATAGCTCACTCAACAAATGCCTAAAAATCATTAAACCATTTTCTAAAACAAAGATTTTCAAAGAAGAACACATCCACATAATCAAGTGATTGAATTACAGAATTTGAGTTTTGGTTATTTGTAAATTCTCTCTTGTAAAATGTGTTTTTCTTACTTCCTACTTCATGATATACAATGAATCAAAATTTAAAATATTCTACACCATAAAGCCAACAAGTTTCGTGTTGAAGTCGTATGCTAAAACTAATTAGTGGTAGAGCTTTTGATTTTTAAAGTTAGTTATTTTAAAATGTTAGGAGAGGAAAAAATGGAACAGAGCAAACTCCTGGAAGAAGTGTTCTTACTGTATAGGTGGGATTACTTTATATACATACATGCTAGATACAAATGCACTCACCTTACTCACGGATTTATCCAATAACCTTTAAGTAAGAAAGTAAATAAACCAAAGCAGTGCGAAGTTATTTACGCACAGGCATTTCAAAAATAAACAGAGGAATCCGGGTTGGAATACTCACTACTACAAGAGTTTTCGCATCAGATTTAGGTTTTAAGGGTGTACTTTACTCACCTTGTGTTTATAAACAGAGAAAGCTTTTAAACTGGAACTGCTCTTGCTCTTGAAACTGAATTTTTTTTCTGAGAACTTGAACTAGCTGTTGATCTTCTTTATGTGTGAAAAAGGGCAGTAATGTCTTCCTTTATTTTACTTAGCTCGAGAGAATGGAAAATAAAGGATGATAGTGGAGGTATACATAAGAAAGTTGGCTGCATTATTGTACACAGCAAGCTTGTTTTACTTATCCTTTTGATTTTTTTTCCTTTGGTCAGAAGTTTACTATGAGCTGATATGATCCCATGCTTGACTAGAAGTATTGTGTGCTGATTTGCTATTTTTGTGGCTTGACTTGGAGTTTCTTCATCATGATGCTTCCCTATACGTCTACAAGTATTTATGTGAATTGATGTATGAATATATATTCATTTGTTTGTATGCATATATTTGCACTTGCATTTGTTATCACCATGTATATTCATATTCATACATATTAATATTTATCCACATATATATTCACATTTTCCACCATCGCTATTCATATAACCTATATACATATAAGTTAATTCAGTATTTGTCATAGTTTCAAGTCAATTTATTTTTGTTCAGGTTGACTAATAAAATTAACGTGTCAATGATTTAAGCAAGTTAATTGCCCAATTAACAAACGTTGAAAATTCGGGTTGTCAAACAAACAATTGTGAATGTGTTATGTAAATGCTTTGATTGTATGGACATGTGCTAGCATCAAGGTTCTAGATTCCGTCCGGCATGTCAAAACTCCGGCCATCTCGGCCTGTTTCCGACGGTGGCTGGAACAGAATCAAGTAATAAACCCGTTTCGTTATCCAAACAAAAAAATACAATGAGGCCAAAAAAACAAACAGCTTTAACTCATATCATTCCATAAAGCAAAAAATCTCTGTACGCTTAAATCAATTTCAAGTTAACGGTTTGCTAAAAAATTCAGACAAAAAATCATGCTTTTAACTTTCAAGCAATGTATCATATGCAAAAGAAGCAATATTTGGCAATAAAAACCACAACAATTTCATAACAATACGCACAAAACTCACAAATTTAAAGTTGTGTCCAATCGAAGTTTACTCCAGGAATTCCTAATTTACATCGCAGCTTGAAGTAGGTTTTTGAGAGTGTAGTGCAGCTGACCCCGTACAATCAAATTAACGCGTGCGATCCTAAAGCAAGTTTTTAAAAAAAAAATTGTTGTACCCATGGATTGAAATTGACGCCGCTAATTTTGGCTTTTGAGTGGTAAGGTATTAGGGCAGAATCGTTGGAGAAGTAGTGGCAGCTGACGCTAAACTGGGTCGGGCTTTCTAATTAAATTTGTTGACAATTATTGTATAACTTGGTTTAGATTATTAATTATTTCATTAAGAGTGCTGAGTGTTTTGTTTACCAAAGTTACACTGGTCCTTTAATATTTGTGTTTACTAAACCGAGCCGAGCTTTAGAGTTAGATTAATGGACAATTAGATTAGTATTTATTACTTTTTTTGTAATACTTTTTTAGTTAAATTGAAGTTGATATTAACAAATTTATGTTATATATCTTGTATTAACTTTGCTTATTATGTATATATAATTTTAGGTGCTCGAATATGATAAATCGTGACACCGTTTAGAATTATTGCATGGTGGTCGGTACCAATAAAAAGAAAACTAAGTGCAATTATTGCAGCAAAGAAATTTTCGGTGGAGGTGTAACACGTATGAAAGAATATTTACCAGCAATGGTCGGTGACTTTGCACCATGTCCAAGAGTTTTTAAAGAAGTCGGAAAATTTATATGAGAACATTTAACCAAAAAGAGAAATGAAAGAAGTCCGGGGAGCTTGAAAACAACACGTCTGACTACATTGGTTATAGGTATTCTACGTCTGACTACGCGGCAGGTTATTCGTATCACGAAGTAAATCAAATAAATAATGATGAAACGTCAACTAGCCCAGATGAACCCTCACCATTTGATAATGTGATGACGACATTTTTAAATTCTGGCACAAAACTCAGATCAAATGTAGCAGTATGATTTTCGACCTTATTATAATATCTGGCACAAAACGAAGACAACGATGAGCATGGTTCGTATGATGTTAAAAAAAATAGTTTTTGTATTAATTTTTTTTATGTTGTATGTTTTGTATCTTCTGCATAATTTGAATGAATTACTATAATTTAGTATTGGTATTGTAAATTTAGTGGCATATTTACTAAAAAGTATCCGAATTTGCAAACCGGAATTAAAACGGAATTTTCAAAATTTCCGAAACGGAACCGAAACTTTAAAAAATTTCAACGACTGGAACGAAAACGGAAAACATAATTTTAAAACTTGGTTAGCATAATAAATCCCCATTCTGTTATAAGTTGATTGTTTGATTGTTTGGACATCTGATAGCAAAATAAATCTCCATTTTGTTATAGGACATGTGTTAGCAGATTAAATCTCTTTCTGCTATAAGTTGATTATTTAATTGTTTGGAATCTGATAGTAGAATAAATCTCTGTTCTGCTATAATGTAATTGTTTATTGTGTGGACATGTGTTAGCATATTAAATCTTCATTCTGCTATAAGTTGATTGTTTGATTATTTGCACATCCGACAGCGGAATAACTCCTCGTTCTACTATAATGTAATTGTTTATTGTGTGAATATATGTTTAGTAGAATTAATTTCCATTTTTCTATAAGTAGTGAATTGTATGACATCTATTTAGCGGAAAAATCACCATCCCGCTATTATGTTATTTGGATAAGTATGCTAATTGACTTGTATTGACATTTTATTCCCTTATTTGGATATGAATTGCATTTACATATATGTTGACTTATGTAAATAAATGGTTAGGTGATTTGAAAGTGAAACTGATGTTAAATGGTACCTTAAATTACAACCATTAGGATTGTTAAGCTCCTTTTGAATTTATAAAGTATGGTTTTGAATTAACTTCAATTCTTTAATCGATTTGGGTTTAAAGTTTATAAATGATTTTCAAGTTATATTATTACTTTATAAAGGTATTTATAAATAGTAACTTGTTTATAAAAATGGGTTTTACGAAGTGAAACGGCTTATTTAAAGTAATTTAAAAGGATGAGTTGCAAAAGATATTTTGTAAAGGATTTTTCTTAAAGAAGATTTATTAAACAAATTTTAAATGAGGAAATGTTTTATAAATGATTTTAGAGGTTTGTAAAGAGTTTTTGTAAATTGACTTGTAGACTTATGTTTTATAAATTGACTTTGGAACTTTATAAGTTATTTGAATTATGAAGTGAGCTTTTAAAAGGAAATTGTTATAAAGGATAAGGGGTTTGGTTTTATAGTAAGTAATGTTTGTAAAAAAGAGGGGAATTTGAAAGGAGGAAATTTGCCATAAGTTCTAGTAATATACTTATACTACTGAGATAAATATATAAATGTTTTCCAAGTGTAAAAGGGATGTTAAGTGTTATGAGAATAGTGTTTTGAAGTGATCTTTTGATCAATTTTGCAAAGTATTTTAATTAATGGAAATTAATTAATAAAGGCTTAGTATATTCCATACGGAATCAAATCAATGTTGAATGATTGTTTATTTGATAACTAAATAATCGACTATCAAAAATCTAGACCTAAATGTAAATTTGGAAATATCTAGGAAAACACGTGAGTATAAATCTCGTTTCATTCTTCTAGGGTAAATGATAAGAAAATCTATCCACAAGTAGTTAGGAGGTGAGCTCCACTCTTATCTTTTGTCTGCTTATTTCTTAAAGAATCGAGATTGAGTATACTGAAAACTATCGGAAATTATTCCAAAGAGTCCGGGATAAGATATATTATCCGGATACCACTTCGATCCAACTCGAGCGTTTCGATTTGAAGACATATTGAAGAGTATGGAACCATAGTGGGGTCCATTGAAGTGCAAGGGTTGCTTGCTATTGATTCTGAAAATTATTCCAAAATGGATGTAGTAGAAGTAGTATCTTCGTTTTGTCCTTATCCTGGACAACTTGTATGGATGAATGTTGACAATGCATTACTGCCTGGAAAGCAGTATTAGCATTCCAAGTGGGATTGCTATTCAAAAAGGTAAAAACACCTCAAGCCTCATCAACTGGGAATGACTAAAACATGAAAGATGGATCATGGCTAAGTGGGTTGCTCCCATTAGGGTGTGTCGTCACCTTTCTAGATACATCTACATTTTTATGGATTGGTTGTGCATGAGATCTCAATAAAAAGGGTTGCAAAGCAACTGGGATGATGACATATTCGGTATTATGCAGTAAGGGGTAGGTTGGCCTTGCATTGGAAAAGGATCCTAATGAGATCCTCGGTACATTTTCTAGATGTGTATCATGATAGGTGGTACCACGATGCCTTGTTTTAGTATGAAATCCATTCTCCAATATGTGTCGTGCGTTTTTAGTTGTGCTAAAATATGTTGGAATGTAAGATGCAAGCATTTCAACTATATTCAATATTTACTACGAACCCTAGATATTATTATAATATCACTATATTTTTATACAAAATGGTTTTGTTATTGTAAGGTAAAATCCCATCCGTGCTTTTCTGTGGTGTGGACTTACGAGATATCTTTGATTTTAAAATGATTTTAAACATGATAATTCAATTTTTTGAGTTTACTTACAGCAGATCCATGTATAATTTGAAGTTTTATTTTCTTTTCCTAAAATTCTTGAGTGCTCAAATTTTTATAGACATCTAAGTAGTTCGGGTTTCCCACGGATACATTTTGGAGGAGCTTGAAGCAGGAGGTTTCATCGATAGTTAGTAATTATCTTGTTTCGTTGTATTATATTATATTGTATCAGTAAGGTGGGGACGAGCTGTTATAACTATCATAAGGTACAATTTATATTAGCGTAATTCTGATGTATTATTTTTGAAATGACTTTGTAAAGTATTATGTTGATTAATATATGTTATTTTATTGTGTTGTGAGATTATGTGATCTTTTTTGTTTCTCCTACCTTCTATTTTTTTCTTTCACCCCTAATGATCGGTTTTTTCGACTTTTGAATGCTCGGTATGCAATACAGTGAACGTATTAGTGTTGATTTTTAAAGGTCGAAAATCTATTCATTACACGTGCTTTACACGACTCATCTATGTGTGGTGAGTGTGTAGTACCCTCATGCACAGAATATTTAATTGTTTAGCATTTTTTTCTACATAATTATTTTGATTCCTACACACATTGAAAATATAGACATCGTACCTTTGTATAGTCTTTATGTCCAAAGACAACCTTTTTCATCTAATTAATTTGTTCTTCATACTTCAAAACAAAATTTCCATTAAAGATAAACAAAATGGAACTATATTGGTTGATGCATAGCATAAATACAAGTTCATAAACTTAATTGAAACCCTACAAAATTCCAAGTGATGGTTATATTAACAATAACAGAATTTCAGCTACACATCCGAGCAGAACTTCATAGTTTACTAAATGAGACTGATCAGAGCAATAAAATAAGTGATATATGTTAAGGTCACGAACCAATTGTACACAATTTGGAAACTCTTTTATTGGACAACAAAACATAGTAAAGAAATTGAATGCTGGTAAATGACGATTAGAGTAAAACCTTAAATTCCAACCAAAGACTGGGAGGTCACAGTAATTAAATGAAAAATAGCTGAAGGTCGATCCACTGGAATTGAAGTAAAATAGGAGAAAGATGTGAATGCATGTAACTTCGTTCCAAAAATTCATAGCAATTGCAAGTTCAGTTAGAGTATACTACTGGCTTTAATTACACCATAAAAGCTCTCTTCTAAGGTTTTAGTTCAATTCGCCGATTACGTATACTTACCAATAAACACAGTGAGTCCAATGACTCATTTTGTAAAGGGGATTTTCACTTCAAGGGATTATTTGTGTTGAAAAATAAGTTTTAAGGACGCTACTTCTGAAAAATTAGTTTTAAGGACATTTTACAGGAAAAATATAAATGAATTTATCATTTTCAGTTATACAGAAATAATGATAAAATGATTTATCATTTTTCTGTATAACTTAAAAAGATAAATGAATTTATCATTAATTATGCTGTAAAATGTCCTTAAAACTAATTATTCAGAAGTGTTGTCCTTAAAACTTATTACCCTGCAAATAAAAGCCCTCCAACCTAATTTCCACTTTTGTATAAGTGGTAAGTCTGATGAGAAATGATATTAGCACAAAGATACTACACAACTTTGTTAACGAAGGCAAATCAAATTAGTACAGGTCCATGGAAATAATAATTTATAACATTAAAGGGCAACTTATAACTAAAGTAAAAACTAAAACATAGGTGAAAGCCATACAAAATCAAGTATGTAATTTACAGGGATCAAGGGTTTTACAAAACACCTTTTGAAGCTTTATTGCATTAGTCATCCTGTCCTACATGTAACCCAATGTTGTATTATTTTACTACATGAATGAGTGTTGGACACTTTGGAATACCTTCTCTTTCATTGGTTGACCAAACTATTGGAACTTGCAAGTATTTTCTTATTATTCACTATTAAATCACCTTTATTTAATAGGTTGGAGCTATATTTGAAGTCAAAGTCAAACATAAAGGACATAAAACCGTGGAAGAAGAAGCTAGTGCATCCAATAGAAAGGAGGGGTAAACAAATTTGCTGTAAGTACTTAATTTATTACTTAAGTTTTGGGTTAAAAAATGTAATGAAATAAAGCCTGACTCGTCATGATATTTGCATGAAATATTGGAGATGAAGAGGTTGAAATTGTTAAGTCAATTAATGACTAGGGGTAGAAATTGCTATCGCCTCTTTGGTTTGACGAGAAAGTATATATTGGGATTTACCTAATGCTATACATCCCAGTATTGGTATCCTATAATGTGCAGCAGTGCACATTAAACACACCATATAAGCATATTTACTAATCATATTGTCCTAACTAATGAAATGCTATTAGCATGTTGTCGTCCACCTATTGCGGATGCATAAAAAACCTTTAACATACCTTATTTGGCCGATGCGTATAATAAAATAGAGGCACTATAGCAATGTATTTTTCCATGAGTCAAAGAAAGGCTTGTTAGAGTCATATTGTGAATGTTGAGCTACATTTGGTTCAAATTGTGGTAAACAAAATGAGCTGCTGCTTTTTACAGTCATTTTAATTCCTAGTTTTTGCTTGCCTATTTTTCTGTTTGGAAATATATCCAATCAAAAAAACATCTTCTGTAATATCCCGGAATTTTGGACAATATAAATTTAATAATCTATGTTTAAAGTTAAATTAATTTGATAATTTTTGTTAATAAATTTGAATTGATTCAATAATCTTATTTAATAAATATTTAATTAGTGAATTTATCTTTTAATAAGCTAATAAACTATTTTCTATTTATAATGTATATATATATATATTTATATATATTTTAAATAGATAAGTTTGGTTTTAAATTTAATTAGTGTAGCATATTTTCTAATTTTAATATTTTGAAATTGGGAAATTATGATTTACCTAAATTAAGCTTTTCAAAACTATTTAATAAAATAACTATATGATTTTTAAATATATGAGATAAATGTTTTATGTGTTTAAAATGTATTTTGACTTAAGTTTGTATATTAAAATAAGTTATAAAAATGTTTGTTTTATTCTTTTTTAAATATTGATTAATAAATGTGATTTGTAAATTAGAAATGAAAGTTTAAAATACAACTAAAATATGAAACATTAATTTATTAAATAATAAATAATTTACAAACTCTTTTATAAATTTATTTTAAATAATTAAAAATATTTTTTCAAATGATTGTTATATATACTGTTTTTATTTATAAATATAATGGTTTATTTCTTTAAAAACACAGCTACACATATAAATAAGTGTTAAAGAAATAAGTAATTAAGTTTAAGACTTCATTTACTTTAATTAAAAATACTAATGATTTAAAATGACATGTGTAAGTTTATTAAGGCATAAGTTAACATGTGTTGAGTGTCTAAATGTGGATATTAACAAGTGTAAAACTTAAGACAAGTGTCATTGTTTTAAATTTTATTATCTTTGATTTTAAATAAATCATAAGTATAGTTATAAAAAGCACTTGCCATCTTCCATTTCTTTTTTCTTTCTTCATTTTCAATTCCAAAACAAAGAAATTTTCAGCTGAAAAACATTCCATTTTAAACCATCTACAAAATCAAATCCTGATCAAATTTTCAAAAATCTGAAAAACCCTTTTCCATCTCTTCAAAAATCAAATGCATATCAAATTCCTGTAAAATCAATTTGCATTCATTCTCCTCAAAAAGCAAATCTGTTCATCAAATATTTTATGCATTCAACTCTTCAAAAATATGGAAAACCATCTTCAATAATCCCTGTTCAAATGCATTCAACTCTTCTAAAATCTAGAAATCATGAAAGCCTGCATTCAATTCATTCAAAAACTGGAAAATAAAACAAACCAGCAAGCATGTCACTTTGTAAATCTGGAGTTCAAACTAAAGTCTGCATTTTTGTCATCTGCAATCTGGAAAGTGGCGACCAAGCAAGTTTTAAAGCATTCAAACAATTGCAAAGGAAGTTTAAACGGGATTTTAAAAAAAATTTCAGAAGCTTTCAACTATTCTCTGTCTGCATGATTAAAAGGGTGAGTAACTCAAATTTTTAAAATTAATTAAATAGGTAAAAGTTGTTTCATGCTTTTAATAAGAAATGAATTTATAATACGAATTTGCTGTGAACATGTATACATGTGAGTATATTTATGTGTGCATGTTGTTAATTGTTGCATTTCTGTTATTCAATTGCAAACCTCTGTTTGATTTAAAATCCATTTCCTCCTATTGCAACCTTTGTTATGATCTAGAATGTAAACTAAAATTGATTGTTAGGGCATAGACAAAGTTTTAAAATTTATATAAGTTGAATAAACTTTTATTTTGCTTGGAAATATAATATAACAGAGTAATAATTTGTATAAGATGGAAATTTAAACTTTACAAATCAATGTTTCAGGATTATAATTCAAAACATCATGCAAAATTATGATTTTTAAAAGTAATATTACAATTTATAATGCTTAAACCAAAGTGCAGTTTTAAATTCATTTTATTTTATATATTGGGTTAGCACTGTTGATTTTTATGATCGTTTGAGTCGAATTTGTTTCTGGAGAAGGGGGAGTTATCGGAGATAATGGGAAAATTATTGGATTGTGATGCAATTTTTTTTTGATGTTGAGATTTGGATTTAAAGTTTTGAACCCTAGTTTTTATTGGGTTACAAATTTTTCTTGAATTCGATCTCCTCTGTGGTTCGAGTTTCTTGGGGTTTTGGGGAATGGAGGTTGGAGGGTTGACGGAGACATCGCCAGAGTTTTGGTGGCAATGGTGGCCGGAGATGTGAGAATGGGTTGTTGACAGGATGGGAAAGAGGTTACTGTCTGTTATTTCAGGTGGGGATTTTTGGTTGCGATTTTGAATGCTTGCAGATGTCAATCGAATTGGTGTTTGGTTGGCCTGAGGGGATGATCGGCGACTGTGGGAAGGTTACGGTGTTGGCCAGCGGTGGCCGGAGAGGATGTACATATGCACAGAGAACAAGGGGATGTGCTGGTGATGTTGGGGTGGTTTCAGGCTGTAGTGGCTTGGGGATGATATCGGGTGAATTGGGTTTTAGCTCGAAGCATAGCAGGTTGTGACTCGAAGTAATATTTGGGGTTGCTCGAGTTAATGCTATGTTCGAGGTTTTACAGATAAACAGAAAACCTGTTCTGTTTTAAGTTTTAAAAAGCGAGTTTAAATATAAACTGAAATTTCAACTTAGGATTTAAAACCTGAATTTAAATACGAGTTCAAATCGTTTGAATTCTGGTTTTTGTAATAATTTGAATTTTTAAAATTCAAGTTTGGTTTAAATAAAACAGAAAACCTGTTTTTGTTTTTAGTTTTAAAAGCAGGTTTTAAAATGTAAACCAAAAGTTTAAACTAAGTTAAACCTGAGTTTGAACCTGTTTTAAAATTTGTTTGAATTTGAGTTTTTAAATAATTTCAGTTTGAAATTTAAGTTTGGGTTTTTAAAAACTTTTAAGTATAGAAGGGTATTTAGTTTTGAATTTAAAACTGGAAGTTTAAATTGAAAAGTATAAAATTTAAAGTGAGTTTGAATCTGAGATTTAAAATCATGAATTAAATTTAAACTTCAGTTTTTAAAATAAAATGAGTTTAAATTTAAATTGTTTAATTACTTTAAAATGGTTAAATGATTTGAATTGAAAATGATGTTTAAAATGTAAGTAAGCTTTTAAAGATTTAAGTTTAGATCTGGAATAAGAATCAAAATGTATTTCAGTTTTGAAATTAAAGAGTAATTTTTAATTTGAATTTGTTTTTAAAAATAACCTGGAATGTTAAGTGTGTTTTTAAATTGATTTGAATTTAAATTGAATTGGGATTTAAATTCTTTTAAACTTATTTTATAAAATGGATGTTTCTTTTAACATATGAGATAAAGGTTTTGAATTGATTTTAAAGCCTTGTTTAAGTTAAAATTTGTATTCAATTTAAAATCTTAAATTTTAAAATGAAGTTTAAACGGAATTTAAACTAAATCTAAAAATAATTTGTTTTTAAATGCTTAATGAAGTAAGAAATGTTATCTAAAGGATAAATGAAATTTGATGAATTGGATTCATTGAAAAATTAAGTTAATTTAAAATGAATAATTAATTATTTAATTAATTAAAAATATGGATGATTAATTAAATAATTAAGAATTTTTAATTGACTAATTAAAATTTAAGATTTATTAATTAAGGTTAATTAATCTATAATTAAGGATTGTTAATTAAATTTTAATTAATGATTAAGATTTATTAATCAAGTGATTAAGAATTAATCAAGTTGCAGTTAACACTTAATTAATTTAATAATTAGTAATTAATTTAATAATTAGTAATTAATTAATTGGTAATTAAATATTAATTAATTTGTAATTAATAATGATTAATCTGAGTTAATTTCTTAAGTAAAGTAATTAAGAAATGTTAATGAAGGTCATTAAATTAAGGCTATTTAACAATTAATTAATGTGATTAATTTTTAATAATTAATTAGATTAATTAATTATTAATAATCATTTTGAAATAGTTTAAGTTTAATTACTTAATGGATGTAATTAATAAATTAATTACTTAATGTAATTAATTAGGTTAATGTGATTAGTTTAGATTAATTAATTAAGTTTAATTAATTTAAACACTTGATGATTGATGAATAATTACTTTATGTAATTAATGGGATTGTAATTACTTAAGGAAGTAATTAATTGATAATTACTGGATGTAATTAAAGATGTTTATTTATGAAGTAATTTAGATTAAATTACTTTGAAATTAATCAAAGGATTAATTGAGATAATTAATTAAGAGTAATTAATTTATGGAATGAGTAATTAAGGGAAGTTAATTACTGGATTGTTATTAATCAAGGGTGATTAATATATATGTGGTTTAATTGCAGATTAATTACTTAAGGTAATTAATTTAAATAGAGAGATAAATTAAATTATAATTAGAAATCGTTAATTAATAAAATTAATGATGTAATTAATTAAGGAATAATTAACAATGAAGTAATTAATTAATAAATGAATAATGTAATTAACTTTAGTTAATTGATTGATTTAGTAATTAAAAAGTTAATTATTGTAAGTGTTAAGTATAATTAACTTGTGTAATTAACTTATAAGCTAATTATTTATTGTAATTAGGGAATTGTTAATCGGTAATGATTAATTGAATTGAATAATGAGATGGTGATTAATTAATTGATTTGTAATCAATCAATGGTTAAGTTAAGCAGGATTTAATGATAAAGTAATTAATTTAATTCATTTTAAATTAATTAGAAATGGAAGTAATTAGTTTAATTCATTTTAAATTAATTATAGATGGTGTGATTATTGAATCATTGCTTATGTATGAATGATTGATATTGGTTGCCTTGAATGGTTTGTAATCTCAACTATGAGATGAGTAATGTTATATGATATGGATGCATTGGTTGCATTGTGAAGATGATATGGATTATCTATTTTATGATAATGTTGATTATCCATTGTGACGTGAATTATCTATTTGTGTGTGTATAGATAATGAATTGAATTGTTTTAAACTCTTAAAACAACTTGGCCTTAAAAGACACGTTTTGGATTTCGATGAGACCGGGATCGGGTTTCCATATTTGGATATCCGAAAACCACATCGATCCAAATTAACGATAGGTCGGGAATCTCAAGTGAAGATGAAGATTCAGAGTGCAAGGTTTATCGTCGTTAACTCTAAGGGTGATTCCAAAATGAGTGTAACGAGATAATGCCTTCGGTTTCGTTCGAACCCGGAACGAACTAGTATGGATTGAAGGCTTTCAGAACATCGTCAGGTGGACGATGAGCATTCTAAGTGATATGTCCTATAAAAGTAAGCGTAGCCTCAAGCCTCATCAACCGGGAATGGCTAAAACAAGGGAGGTGCGGCAAGGCTAAGTGGGTCATGCCCAAGAAGGACGAGATTTACCCCTGTCTAGATGTCCCTTTATCTTTGGCTTTGTGGTGCGGTTGCTGATCACAACTGCGGGGTGGTCTTGTTTGGAACTATTCAGTAGGGAATGGTTTCGGCTTTGTGTTGCAGGGGAGCGGGCGTACTCCTCGGTACGTTGATCTAGGCCACGTTCTGTGATGGACGGTACCCCAGTAGCCCTGCCATTGTATGGAATCCAAAATCCAATAAGTGCCCTCGGTTTTGATTGTATTACCCACTTTTGTGGCTAGTAGCTGGAATTTAATAAATGTAACAATTTCGGCTGTTTCTTATTTACTTGAAAACCCTGGACCTATTATAATATCACTGGATTTCCTATCAAATGTTTTGGTTAGCGTAAGGTAAAAACTTTTCTATGTTCATGTGTGGGAAGTCTTACGTGATACCTTTCCTTTCAAAGGTTTTTCAAAAGTTAAGCAACTTAAACCTATTACTCACACCAGACCCATGTCTGACCTGGAGTTTATTTCTGTTTTCTTAAACTCTTGGGTACTCAAATTTTTACGAGTAGCCAAGGGATTCAGGTTAGCTTTGACGAATTGTAAAGGAGCAATGGAGCAGGAGGCTTCTACATGTGGATATATAATTTTCCGCTGTGTTGGTATCTCTGAGTATTTTCTGTATTGTGTATTGAGTTGTAATAACTAGACAGGTGTTTATAATTGTCTAGTATGTGTTGTATTGTCTGTGTAACTCTGATAGTTGTTGTATACTATGTAATATTTATGTTATTAATATAATTTATTCGTTCCTCTGTTGAGATTCTGTTGTTGTTTCTTCTTTCTCTTCTTTCTTTTCTCTTTTCTATCCCTTTCTTTCTTCAAGATGATGCGATTTTCTGGGAGTACAAAATCGGGTCGTCACATTTGGTATTAGAGCACTAGGTTTAGTGAATACCTAGTCTCTGGAGTGGTGTCTATCTTGAGAGGGCGTATTTGTATTTTTAATATATATATATATATATATATAATTATTTCTACCTATATGTTGGGTTACCTATTCGGGTTTTCCAATATAAGTTATAAAGGTAGATAAGGTAGTGGTGTACACAACTACCATTGGTTGGAGTTTGAATGTTTGAGGTTGGAAGTGTATTTGTCGAGACTGTAGATCTAATACCGTCTCCAATGAGTTTAGCTTGGAGTAAGGATTTCATCGATCTCTGAAGGAAACCTGTTAAGGTTCAGAGTCGTCTTTAAAGTGCAGAGTTGGATGAGTTGAGTTTGGATTTATGGGTTGGGTAGAAGCAAGAAAGTAATGGTATCTTGATACCTCAGGAAGTAGTAGCTGCGTGATGAGATGCAGTGACTACGGATGTTTTCGAAGATGTTTCTTTGGAACAAGAGTAAGGAAGTACGTCTGCTTGGTATTGTGGCTGAGTCCAGCAGGGTGATTCTGTTGGTTTGAAGTCCGAGTTTCTCGGAGAGATTTGGATTGGGAATTTCTTTAGCTTTGGTGTTAGCGGTGCATCTCGGAGTGTTCTGTGTTGGCAGGAAGTCTTCTGGCTGAGTAATTTTTCTGAGGTGGAGTTCAGAAGCAGCAGAGTTGGCTCCTTTCTCTGGTGAGTTGGCTAGGCCAGCATAAGCTGTTCTGATTGGTTAAGAGAGAGCAGTTTCTTTGGATATTAGGCTGAGTTGATCAAAAAAGTGACTTACGATAGTTGAATGCTCTCTTGGGTTGTTGAAGATTGTCCGGATGTCTTCAGGGAAGTCAGGAGTTTGACCGCATCTGGAGATCGAGTTTTCTTATTGGCTAGTATTCCAGGACCGGTACTGGTGGTTTAGTTAGTAGAAGGATGGTTCCTTGAGGTAGAGTTGGTGAAGCAGCTCAGGTTTCGGAGGAACTTCTTAGTTTTCTTTATGGATATGTGGAACCACATTTCTATGCTGGGTTGTCTAGTCAGTGCTCGTGCTCTTCATCAGCATTTTCTTCTGTTTCGGATCAGAGTTGTGCAGCGGAAGCAGTTTGGGAATATTTCTGTTTTCTTTTTCGGATAAGGAGAAGTTTGTTCTGTCTTCTGTTGTTGAGGAGTAGAGTTTGTGTTCCTGGTTTTGGATTGATCTTGAGGAGATCATGGTGTTGGGTTGTTTTGATCCAGTCTGTTTCTAGTGGCATCAGCAAGAGTTGAGCTGATCAGAAGGATGTTGGTAGCCCAGGATCATACGAAGAGATTTTATGGATAAGAGACGTAGAAATTTGGATTCTGGAGTCGGAGATTTGGTTTTGGTTAAGTTTTTCTCCGATCCAAGGAGCTATAAGATTTGGAGAGTCTGGGAAGCTAGCTCCGTGATGTTTGGATCTTTTCTCTGTTTTGGCTGGATAAGTATTTGGTTTTCAAGAGTCAAATTGCCAGTTTGGATAACTGGGATTCAGTGTGTGTCACGTATCTCTGAGGGAATACGTGTTTGATATCTCTGGTTTTAGGAACCAACGGTTTAGGAGGTTTGGTTGTTGAGTCAGACTCGTCTGTAGTCTGATATCGTGTTTAGAGTTGTAGATATAGATGGATAGGAGCTCTATAGCTTAGTAGTATTGATTGTTTAAATTCTATAGAGCGAGTATCCCGATATTTTTACCGGGGAAACTCGTGGAAGTTCTATTCAGAAATTTTTTCTGCATAGTTAGATTTGTTCTAATTGTGTGAATTGGTTGTTATGGTTATTAGCATATGATTAACATATGTTGTGTTTTAAAATAAAATCTTTAATAGGATTATCAAATTACCTTTGTTTTGAAATTCGGGGACGAAATTCTTTTAAGGGGAAGGATTGTAATATCCGAAATTTTGGACAATATAAATTTAATAATCTATGTTTAAAATTAAATTAATTTGATAATTTTTTTTAGTAAATTTTAATTGATTCAATATCTTCTTTAATAAATATTTAATTAGTGAATTTATCTTTTAATAAGCTAATAAACTGTTTTCTATTTATAATGTATATATATTTATATATATTTTAAATAGATAAGTTTGGTTTTAAATTTAATTAGTGTAGCATATTTTCTAATTTTAATATTTTGAAATTGGGAAATTATGATTTATCTAAATTAAGCTTTTCAAAACTATTTAATAAAATAACTATATGATTTTTAAATATATGAGATAAATGTTTTGTGTGTTTAAAATGTATTTTGACTTAAGTTTGTATATTAAAATAAGTTATAAAAATGTTTGTTTTATTCTTTTTAAAATATTGATTAATAAATGTGATTTGTAAATTAGAAATGAAAGTTTAAAATACAACTAAAATATGAAACACTAATTTATTAAATAATAAATAATTTACAAACTCTTTTATAAATTTATTTTAAATAATTAAAAATATTTTTTCAAATGATTGTTATATATATTGTTTTTATTTACAAATATAATGGTTTATTTCTTTAAAACACAGTTATACATATAAATAAGTGTTAAAGAAATAATTAATTAAGTTTAAGATTTCATTTACTTTAATTAAAAATACTAATTATCTAAAATGACATGTGTAAGTTTATTAAGGCATAAGTTAACATGTGTTGAGTGTTTAAATGAGGATATTAACAAGTGTAAAACTTAAGACAAGTGTCATTGTTTTTATTTTTATCTTCTTTGATTTTAAATAAATCATAAATGTAGTTATAAAAAACACTTGCCATCTTCCATTTATTTTTTCTTTCTTCATTTTCAATTCCAAAACAAAGAACTTTTCAGCTGAAAAACATTCCATTTTAAACCATCTACAAAATCAAATCCTGATCAAATTTTCAAAATCTGAAAAACCCTTTTCCATCTCTTCAAAAATCAAATGCATATCAAATTCCTGTAAAATAAACTTGCATTCATTCTCCTCAAAAAGCAAATCTGTTCATCAAATATTTTATGCATTCAACTCTTCAAAAATATGGAAAACCATCTTCAATAACCCCTGTTCAAATGCATTCAACTCTTCTAAAATCTAGAAATCAAGAAAGCCTGCATTCAATTCATTCAAAAACTGGAAAATAAAACAAACCAGCAAGCATGTCACTTTGTAAATCTGGAGTTCAAACTAAAGTCTGCATTTTTGTCATCTGCAATCTGGAAAGTGGCAACCAAGCAAGTTTTAAAGCATTCAAACAATTGCAAAGGAAGTTCAAATAGGATTTTAAAAAAAAAATCAGAAGCTTTCAACTATTCTCTGTCTGCATGATTAAAAGGGTGAGTAACTCAAATTTTTAAAATTGATTAAATAGGTAAAAGTTGTTTCATGCTTTTAATAAGAAATGAATTTATAATACGAATTTGCTGTGAACATGTATACATGTGAGTATATTTATGTGTGCATGTTGTTAATTGTTGCATTTCTGTTATTCAATTGCAAACCTCTGTTTGATTTAAAATCCATTTCCTTCTATTGCAACCTTTGTTATGATCTAGAATGTAAACTAAAATTGATTGTTAGGGCATAGACAAAGTTTTAAAATTTATATAAGTTGAATAAACTTTCGTTTTGCCTGGAAATATAATATAACAGAGTAATAATTTGTATAAGATGGAAATTCAAACTTTACAAATCAATGTTTCAGGATTATAATTCAAAACATCATGCAAAATTATGATTTTTAAAAGTAATATTACAATTTATAATGCTTAAACCAAAGTGCAGTTTTAAATTCATTGTATTTTACATATTGGGTTAGCACTGTTGATTTTTATGATCGTTTGAGTTGAATTTGTTTCTGGAGAAGGTGGAGTTATCGGAGATAATGGGAAAATTATTGGATTGTGATGCAATTTGTTTTTGATGTTGAGATTTGGATTTAAAGTTTTGAACCCTAGTTTTTACTGGGTTACAAATTTTTCTTGAATTCGATCCCCTATGTGGTTCGAGTTTCTTGGGGTTTTGGGGGATGGAGGTTGGAGGGTTGATGGAGAATCGCCAGAGTTTTGGTGGCAATGGTGGCAGGAGATGTGAGAATGGGTTGTTGACAGGATGGGAATGAGGTTACTGTCTGTTATTCCAGGTGGGGATTTTTGGTTGCGATTTTGAATGCTTGCAGATGTCAATCGAATTGGTGTTTGGTTGGCCTGAGGGGATGATCGGCGACTGTGGGAAGGTTACGGTGTTGGCCAGCGGTGGCCGGAGAGGATGTACATATGCACAGAGAACAAGGGGATGTGCTGGTGATGTTGGGGTGGTTTCAGGTTGTAGTGGCTTGGGGATGATATCGGGTGAATTGGGTTTTAGCTCGAAGCATAGAAGGTTGTGACTCGAAGTAATATTTGGGGTTGCTCGAGTTAATGTTGTGTTTGAGGTTTTACAGATAAACAAAAAACCTGTTCTGTTTTAAGTTTTAAAAAGCGAGTTTAAATATAAACTGAAATTTCAACTTAGGATTTAAAACCTGAATTTAAATACGAGTTCAAATCGTTTGAATTCTGGTTTTTGTAATAATTTGAATTTTTAAAATTCAAGTTTGGTTTAAATAAAACAGAAAACCTGTTTTTATTTTTAGTTTTAAAAGCAGGTTTTAAAATGTAAACTAAAAATTTAAACTAAGTTAAACCTGAGTTTGATGTTTTAAAATTTGTTTGAATTTGAGTTTTTAAATAATTTCAGTTTGAAATTTTAAGTTTGGGTTTTTAAAAACTTTTAAGTATAAAAGGGTATTTAGTTTTGAATTTAAAACTGGAAGTTTAAATCGAAAAATATAAAAATTTAAAGTGAGTTTGAATCTGAGATTAAAAATCTGGAATTAAATTTAAACTTCAGTTTTTAAAATAAAATAAGTATAAATTTAAATTGTTTAATTACTTTAAAATGGTTAAATGATTTGAATTTAAAATGAAGTTTAAAATGTGAGTAAGCTTTTAAAGATTTAAGTTTAGATCTGGAATAGATTCAAACTGTATTTCAGTTTTGAAATTAAAGAGTAATTTTTAATTTTAATTTGTTTTTAAAAATGACCTGGAATGTTAAGTGTGTTTTTAAATTGATTTGAATTTAAATTGAATTGGGATTTAAATTCTTTTAAACTTATTTTATAAAATGGATGTTTCTTTTAACATATGAGATAAAGGTTTTGAATTGATTTTAAAACCTTGTTTAAGTTAAAATTTGTAAAATCTTAAATTTTAAAATGAAGTTTAAATGGAATTTAAAATAAATTTAAAAACAATCTGTTTTTAAATGCTTAATTAAGTAAGAAATGTTATGTAAAGTATAAATGAAATTTGATGAATTGGATTCATTAAATAATGAAGTTAATTTAAAATGAATAATTAATTATTTAATTAATTAAAAATATGGATGATTACTTAAATAATTAAGAATTTTTAATTGATTAATTAAAACTTAAGATTTATTGATTAAGGTTAATTAATCTATAACTAAGGATTGTTAATTAAATTTTAATAAATGATAAAGATTTATTAATCAAGTGATTAAGAATTAATTAAGTTGCAATTAACACTTAATTAATTTAATAATTAGTAATTAATTAATTGGTAATTAAATATTAATTTAATAATTAGTAATTAATTAATTGGTAATTAAATATTAATTAATTTGTCGTTAATAATGATTAATCTGAGTTAATTTCTGAAGTAAAATAATTAAGAAATGTTAATGAAGGTCATTAACTTAAGGTTATTTAACAATTAATTAATTTGATTAATTTTTAATAATTAATTAGATTAATTAATTAATAATAATCATTTTGAAATTGTTTAAGTTTAATTACTTAATGGAAGTAATTAATAAATTAATTACTTAATGTAATTAATTGGGTTAATGTGATTAGTTTAGATTAATTAATTAAGTTTAATTAATTTAAACACTTGATGATTGATGAATAATTACTTTATGTAATTAATGGGATTGTAATTACTTAAGGAAGTAATTAATTGATAATTACTGGATGTAATTAAAGATGTTTATTTATGGAAGTAATTTAGATTAAATTACTTTGAAATTAATCAAAGGATTAATTAAGATAATTAATTAATAGTAATTAATTTATGGAATGAGTAATTAAGGGAAGTTAATTACTGGATTGTTATTAATCAAGGGTGATTAATATATATGTGGTTTAATTGCAGATTAATTACTTAAGGTAATTAATTTAAATAGAGAGATAAATTAAATTATAATTAGAAATCATTAATTAGTAAAATTAATGATGTAATTAATTAAGGAATAATTAACAATGAAGTAATTAATTAATAAATGATTAATGTAATTAACTTTAGTTAATTAATTGATTTAGTAATTAAAAAGTTAATTATTGTAAGTGTTAAGTATAATTAACTTGTGTAATTAATTTATAAGCTAATTACTTATTGTAATTAGGGAATTGTTAATCAATAATGATTAATTGAGTTGAATAATGAGATGGTGATTAATTAATTGATTTGTAATCAATCAATGGTTAAGTTAAGCAGGATTATAATGATAAAGTAATTAATTTAATTCATTTTGAATTAATTAGAAATGGAAGTAATTAGTTTAATTCATTTTGAATTAATTAAAAATGGAAGTAATTAGTTTAATTCATTTTAAATTAATTATAGATGGTGTGATTATTGAATCATTGCTTATGTATGAATGATTGATATTGGTTGCCTTGAATGGTTTGTAATCTCAACTATGAGATGAGTAATGTTATATGATATGGATGCATTGGTTGCATTGTGATGATGATATGGATTATCTATTTTATGATAATGTTGATTATCCATTGTGACGTGAATTATCTATTTGTGTGTGTATAGATAATGAATTGAATTGTTTTAAACTCTTAAAACAACTTGGCCTTAAAAGACACGTTTTGGATTTCGATGAGACCGGGATCGGGATTCCATATTTGGATATCCGAAAACCACATCGATCCAAATTAACGATAGGTCGGGAATCTCAAGTGAAGATGAAGATTCAGAGTGCAAGGGTTATCGTCGTTAACTCTAAGGGTGATTCCAAAATGAGTGTAACGAGATAATGCCTTCGGTTTCGTTCGAACCCGGAACGAACTTGTATGGATTGAATGCTTTGAGAACATCGTCAGGTGGACGATGAGCATTCTAAGTGATATGTCCTATAAAGGTAATCGTAGCCTCAAGCCTCATCAACCGGGAATGGCTAAAACTGGGGAGGTGCAGCAAGGCTAAGTGGGTCATGCTCAAGTAGGACGAGATTTACCCATGTCTAGATGTCCCTTTATCTTCGACATTGTGGTGCGGTTGCTGATCACAACTGCGGGGTCGTCTTGTTCGAAACTGTTCAGTAAGGAATGGTTCCGGCTTTGTGTTACAGGGGAGCGGGCGTACTCCTTTGGTACGGTGATTTAGGCCACGTACTATGACGGGCGGTACCCCAATAGCCTTGCCATTGTATGGAATCCAAAATCCAATAAGTGCCCTCGGTTTTGGTTGTATTACCCACTTTGGAATTTAATAAATGTAACAATTTCGGCTATTTCTTATTTACTTGAAAACCCTAGACCTATTATAATATCATTGGATTTCCTATCAAATGTTTTCGTTAGCGTAAGGAAAAAACTTTTCCATGTTTATGTGTGGGAAGTCTTACGTGATACCTTTCCTTTCAAAGGTTTTTCAAAAGTTAAGCAACTTAAACATGTTACTCACACCAGACCCATGTCTGACCCGGAGTTTATTTCTGTTTTCTTAAACTCTTGGGTACTCAAATTTTTACGAGTAGCCAAGGGATTCAGGTTAGCTTTGACGAATTGTGGAGAAGCAATGGAGCAGGAGGCTTCTGCGTGTAGATATATAATTTTCCGCTGTGTTGGTATCTCTGAGTGTTTTCTATGTTGTGTATTGAGTTGTAATAACTAGGCATGTGTTTATAACTGTCTAGTATGTGTTGTATTGTCTATGTAACTTCGATAGTTGTTGTATACTATGTAATATTTATGTTATTAATATAATTTATTTTTTCCGCTATTGAGATTCTATTGTTGTTCTTCTTTCTCTTCTTTCTTTTCTCTTTTCTATACCTTTCTTTCTTCAAGATGATGCGATTTTCTAGGAGTAGAAAGACGGGTCGTCACATCTTCTCTATTTAACCTCAACTATATATGAAACCTTTTTCCATTGTCATATATATGTATGTATGTATGTGTATATATGTGTATATATATGTATATATGTATGTCTTGGTATTTCGCTGTTTCTGGTAACATTAGCCAAGTAATCTGAAATTTTATCTTGGGTGCATGTTCAGCAAGATATGTAAACTTGTCTTGTTTTGAACTATATAATTTAACTTGATTAAATATACAACTCACATGATTTGCAAATGGCGTAGCTTAGAAATGTCATTAGGCAAGACACCCAACAGACCTTGATTATCTAGGCCTCTGCATTTTGGGAAAACAAATTGTAGTTGCTTGAACAAGGATGCATGTCTATGAGTATAGAGACAAATTATACGCTTTATTATTTCTGCTTGCAATAAAAAATTTGTAATTTGTAGCTATATGGACAAAATCATATGCACATAACAGTTACTTACGTAAGCATGTTGTTACAAAGATTAGATTATTCATATTATTATGGTGACCTGATAATATTATTAACTAGATTGCTAATAAGTTATAAGCTTGATAGTACAAAATATAACCTTGGGTCTAGAATTC
This sequence comes from Allium cepa, assembly GCA_030765085.1. NCBI lineage: Eukaryota > Viridiplantae > Streptophyta > Magnoliopsida > Asparagales > Amaryllidaceae > Allium > Allium cepa. Next base: position 180,140,875 of record CM060930.1, read on the forward strand.
ATGATTTTATATCATTTTGGAGTACAAAAATAATTACATGATGTGCTTTTGTTAATCATTTTGTAGAAACTGGATTATGCCTGTAAACCAGCGAGAGAGTTGTTATTAGTTTTGCAAATTGAGACAAAAAATGAAGAAGAAGAAGAAGAAGAAGAAGAAAAACTTCTTTGAATATCATGATGTGCACAAGTAGTTAATAATATTTCATAAGATCTATGATAACACGGTATATTTTTGAAGACCTAAATCTAAAAGTCATTAACAAACCAATTCTAAGTCCGACTGTGTTCCATCTATGTTTCATCTAGGTTCGTTGTAGGTAAAAAGATAGAGAAATTACATAGATTGAAAAGCTTTTGATGTCCCCAGGATGTTTATTTTTCTTGGTCGTCTTGTAGCCTACATTAAGGCTTTAAAACGAGGAGAAACTGATTCTTTTGGAGTCTCGAAAGGGTCATATGTATCTTGTATGCGTAAGATGCTACATGTCATTACTTTCTCAAACACACATTAGCATGGTTTATGAATCCTAATTTCTTGGGTTTTTAAAAAAAGACATATACATACTTACATTATGTGTGTATCTTAAAAGTGAAGCACAAGCAAGGGTACAAAGTTTGAAAGTTACCCCTACCTCTAAATTAGCAGGCATGTACTTTTTTCAGCCCTAGAAAGCCTCCTTGAACTTCCTGGGAAGGTATCTACTTGTATAAGACATTGGCAATATATAACACACACACACATTTATTAAAGTCCAAATAACAGTTTATCTAAAATAAAGAAAGCAGCATATTAGATATTAGATGGGCCGAGCTTTTATAAATAGCATAAGGGTTACAAGGGTATTCCTGTAAATACTCAAATGCAGTATTATGATACATATAAATACAGTGCATCTGTAACATTGTTATTATGAATACATTCATTCTCTCTTCATTCAATATATTCAGTTTCTATTTTGGTATCAGAGCAATACATTGCCAAACGGCAGATTGAGAAATTACACTTGAAATCTGATCATCTTCCATCTGATCAGACGATCAACACTTGGAAGATTAAGGAATCTTCTCTCCTCAGATTGTAATATCATCACCGGAGAGTTACCCTTCTCTGATCAAGAGTTCTGTTCAAATCAGTTCTGCAAATAACAATAATAGTTAATTTGCCAACTGCCTCGCTTGAATCCTGTCAGCAAGTCATCATCATCCAAGACAGGCGGCAGCACTCCTCGGATATTATCCTCATCAGAGAAGATTTTCTCAGATCCTGTTCAACAGCTTTCAAATCAAGAATCAGAATTTTGATTTAAAATACAGTTTTATATCATCAAGATTAAGGAAAGAAATTCTTATCTTCCTGCAGTCATCAAGATTGCCTCGCCAGAATCTGTTGTTTCATATTAGCAGTGAAGTATCAAGACATTCACAGTGGCAGACATTGCTGAGAGTAACTCTGAAACAACATCTCCCACAAGAAGGAATCCATCAAATTCAACTCAAGAATCACCAAGTCTGTGCATAATAAAGCCGAAGAGTCAACTTGCAGTACAATTGGATGAGCATAACTATTTGCTATGGAAATATCAGACAAAAACAACAATAAGGGGTTATGGTTTAGAAAATTATGTCAATGGCACATTAGCAATACCACCAATGATGATAAGTGACAGCAGTGGAAAATTGGTTTCAAATCAAGATTTCATAAACTATCAAAGGCAGGATAGTTTGTTAGCATCTTGGTTAATGTCATCCATCAGTGTTAACTTCCTATCTCAAATTGTATGGTGTAAAAGCTCATAAGAAATATGGTCAACAATTAATCAAATTTTTAACTCACAAACTGCAGCAAGAATTCTATACTACAAAAGACAACTACAGAATCTGAAGAAAGATAGCATGTCAATGCAAGAATATTTAACTAAAGTCAAAACATATTGTGACTTATTGGAGACTGCGGGTCATAAAGTGGCAGACATCGAGCATGTTCTTACCATACTTAGCGGTCTAGATGAAGAGAATGCGTCAGTTGTTGCAATTATCTCATCAAGAGAAACATTGCCATCAATTCAATATGTATAGTCTAAATTTTGTTGCCCAAGAAGGTAGAATTGATCAGAAGAAATCATTGAATGCAGATTTATCTATAAACTATACATCAAACAACAAAGACAAATGTCAAGAAAAGCCAATCAATAGCAGGCCTTAACAAAACAATTAGAGAGGTGGATAGAATTACAGAGGCAGAGGTCGTGGAAGGTGGAACAATTCAAACAAACTTAGGTGTCAGATCTGTGAAAAGTTTGGGCATATAGCAATCTAGTGCTATTTCAGATTTGATCAAAATTTTAGTATAAATCTGCAAAATAATGTTCAGAGAAGCAACAATCCAAATGTTAATATTGCTCATACAAGTCTAGATGCAAGAAAGCAAGGTAGCAGTTCAAAAAGTTAGTTAGATGCAGACCAACAAACAAAGACAGATGATTTACAGTTTGAAGAATGGTATCCAGATTCTAGTGCAACAAATCACATCACTAACAATCTTGACAATCTCAATCTTGGAAACAGAGAGTATAAAGGTATACAATCTATTTTTATGGGTAATGGAAAATCAATTCAAATAACTCATACTGGAAATGCCAAAATCAGAGGCAAAAGAGAGTTACATCTCAATAATTTACTTAGAGTACCACAAATCAAGAAAAACTTATTGAGTGTATTTCATTTTGCTAATGACAATCAAGTATACTTTGAATTTTACCCAAAGTACTGTTTAGTTAGGGATTTACTGAACAAAGAAATCTTGTTACAGGGTAACATGCACAATGGTCTTCACATTTTCAATCTTTTGAAGAAAACTAAGTCCACTCAAAAGAGAAATTGGTGCAATTATACTAGATGTGATTCAAATGTCAAAAATGAAAGGATGTTTGATCTGTGGAATAATAAACTGGGTCACCCTAGTGTGGATGTTGTAGAACATGTATTGCGGAATATAAATATAAAATTTGAAAGTATATCTAGACCATATATGTGTACTTCCTGTCAAATGGAAAAGAGACATAAGCTACCATTTTCTAAATCATTAACTAGATACACAAAACCATTAGAAATGGTAGCAGTTGACTTATGGGGTCCAGCCCCAATTGACTCTGATTATGGGTTTAAATACTATGTTTCCTTTATAGACTCATTTACTAGATATACATGGATATACTTTCCCAAATCAAAGGCAGAAACCAAACATATAGTGCTGTAGTTTATCAATCAAGCAGAGAGACAGACAAACAATGAATTAAAGATAATCCAAACAGATGGAGGGACAGAATTAAAAACTTTGAAGGACTATTTTATCAAGAAAGGAATAATACATAGATATACATGTCCATATACATCTGAACAGAATGGGCTTGCTGAAAGGAAGCACATGCACACAGTTGATACCGGCTTGACACTTTTGGCTCATGCCTCAATGCCCCTAAAAATTTGGCCAGAGTCATTCAATTCTACAGTATTCCTCATCAACAGAATGCCTACAAAGGTGTTGAAAAACAAAACACCACTTGAGAAATTACTTAACACATCTCCAGATTATACATTACTTAAAACCTTTAGTTGCTTGTGTTATCCATATTTAAGACCATATAATTCTCACAAGCTAAGTTTTTAAATCTTTACCATGCACGTTTATTGGATATCCCACCAATCAGAAGGGATACAAGTGTCTTACCAGCAATGGCAGGATAATTATTTCTAAACATGTTGCTTTTAATGAGCATGTCTTTCCCTTCTCTATGGGTGAGTTGAAAACTACTCATAAGGTTTATGATGCTAAATCATCCATGCACTCTGTTCAAAAACATTATGTTCCAACTTACTCAAGTGAGCAGGTAAAAAAGACTCAGACTGGTCATCTGATAAACATTGAACACTCACAAAACATATCAGATGGTCGGTCTGATCTCAATAAATCAGAAGATCCAAACAACCACCGCCAAGACAGAGATTCATCAGTCTCCAATATGGACACTTCATCAAGTATGGAAACTTCCTCAAGTCCAGATCAAATTAATGATACTAATATCAGTAGATCACCATCACCTGCAAGAGAAGGACATCATATAATGACAAGATCAAACATGGTATCTTCAAACCAAAAGTCTACTCTACTGTACTGAAATAAGATGAACCAGCCAATTATGAAGAAGCTCTTACTAACAGTAACTGGAAGTCAGCCATGGATGATGAATACAATGCCTTAATTAAAAACAAAACATGGAGCATTGTGCAAGCACCAAAAGACAAAAACATAATTGGATGCAGATGGACTTATAAACTTAAAAGGTTAGCAGATGGAAAAATAGCAAAGTATAAGGCAAGGTTAATAGCTAAGGTCTACTCACAATAGAGTGACTTTGACTTCACTAAAACCTTTTCACCTGTAGTGAAAACAACTACAATCAGAGTAGTACTCACAATTGCTCTATACAATAAATAGGACATCAGACAACTGAATGTCAACAATGCCTTTCTACATGGTGAACTACAACAAGAAGTGTACATGCAACAACCACCAGGATATGCTAAAGGCAGTGACAAGAAAATGGTATGCAAATTACATAAAGCCATCCATGGACTGAAGTAAGCTCCTAAAGTGTGGTATGAAATGCTAAAATCTACCATGATTAGTCTAGAATTCAAGCCAACCGGGTTTGACAACTCACTTTACATCCAAATAAATGATATTAGTACCACTTATATTCTTGTGTATGTGATGATCTCATAATTACAGGTAATGGCGGTGATGAGATTAGACATGTCACTAGTCATCTACATAAAACTTTCTCTATCAAAGATCTAGGCAACTTGAGTTATTTCCTAGGAATAGAAGTTCACAGAAAATCACAAAGTGAATTAATACTGTCTCAAAGTAAATATATTTTTGAGATTCTTGATAGGGCAAAGATGTATGATGCAAAGCCTATGCCAACACCTATGGTAAGTAATTCGCACTTATCTAAATATAATGGTGAGCATATAGAGAACATAAAACAGTACAGAAGTATAGTAGGTGCCTTGTAATATGTTACCATTACAAGACCAGATATTTCATTCAGTTTAAATAAGGTCTGTCAATTTATGCAGGAACGTCTAGATCAACACTGGAAGGAAGTGAAGAGGATCCTGCGATACTTAAAGGGAACAATAAAATATGGAATAAGCATTGAAGCAAGCAAATCACTAAATACTCCAGGATACGCAGATGCAGATTGGGCATCAGACTCTGATGACCGAAGATCTACCATTGGTCACTGTACCTATCTGGGTGGCAATCCCATATCATGGTGCTCCAGAAAGCATCCAACAATTTCTCGATCAAGTACAGAAGCGGAATGCTGTAGTGTTGCAAGTGCCACAGCCGAGATAATGTGGCTGGAATCTCTTCTTCAAGAGATAGGAATTACCAGCAGTACAAAACCCATAATATGGTGCGACAATCTGAGCATTGTATCACTTTCAGCTAACCTAATTCTTCACTCACAAACTAAGCATATGGAAATTGATCTCTATTTTGTTCGCGAGCAAGTCGTCAAAGGGAAGCTCAACATAAATCATCTTCCTGCTACTCATCAGAAGGCAGACATACTTACAAAACCAATCTCAAAGAATAATTTTGTAAGGTTGCGATCAGATCTTAAAGTCGAGGCAGATCCAGAAAGTCAGAGAGAAAAGATAGCCACGCATCCGCTATTAGAGACTTGCTCTAACTAGATCACTCAGACAAAACCACATGAAACATGTAATTTTGCCTAAGATCCTCAAAATCGAGTAACACATGAGATCTCTCAAACTTTCAAGTATCGTTCGCTCGCTTCAAACCTCTGAATCACTCTTAAGTACTCAAGGTACTTTAACAAATTAATTTATTGAGAGGAAAAGCACAAACATGAAAGGCGATCAGTCGAAAAATAATTTGAGGACAAGAGGAAGAAAACCCTAGCCGAAATTGTCGGGGGGAAATAAAGAAAGCATCATATTAGATATTAAATGGGCCGAGCTTTTATAAATAGCATAAGGGTTACAAGGGTATTCTTGTAATTACTCAAATACGGTATTATGATACATATAAATACAGTGCGTCTGTAACATTGTTATTATGAATACATTCATTCTCTCTTCATTCAATCAGTTTCTATTTATCTAGTTGTTGGTAAATAACTTTTTAGCAACCGGTTTTTTTATACACAGGTTTTGTTTTTAACATAAACTCATATGCTAATTGGAATATTAGACTTAACCCTCAAATATTCTTTTTATTATACAAAAATTTTGTTTTTAACATAAACTATGCTAATAGGAAAATTAGACTTAACCCTCAAATATTCTTTTCATTATTCACAGATTTTGTTTTGTTTGAATGTATGTTGGTATAAATGTTGAGGCATAAAAGAATAATTCTGATAAAATATTGTCTGGAATCAATCTAATATCATTGTCGTATGGAATTGTGACAAAAATTATCATATTTCATTTTACAAAGTGTGTGCACACTTGATAATTAGCAGACAGCTTCACTATCAAATAATCATAAATGTGAATTTTTTTGACTTAAACACACTAGTATTATACAGAGCGTAATTAATTTATGATCGTTAAAACTGAACTAACTATTCCTTGAATAGAAATCACATTTAAGTTTTGATGCTAAAATCTTAGTAAGACGCAAAATCTATGTCCTTCCAAGCAAAGTTAATAGTGTTTTCTTGTTCTAATTTGTCTAATTATCCTTTGAGACAAATAATAATAATAATAATAATAATAATAATAATAATAATAATAATAATAATTCTCATTAACAAGCCATGCACCATGGATTTTCATCCATTAAGTTTTTCTCGATAATGTCTTGTTAGAAGTGCATGGTTTTTCTCAAGAACGGGAAACTGTGCTACAAGTCATGATTTTAGTGAAACGAATGATAGATTATGTAGGAGAGATTTGAATATGAGTTCTGAAAGAACAAGCTGATTTGTTTGTGTAGTCCAAAGTTTTTAAAATTTTATGGATGTTTTGGTGAATAATGTCTACCATCATCAATCGATGTTTGGTAACATGGGTCCTTCTAAATTTGATTAACTAAAGATTAGAACATCTAAGTTGAACTCAAATGAATCGACAAATTTGTAGATTTGATTAGCATATTCCGCTTGTCAATTCATATGATCAATATGCTCCACAATTGAGGAGGAGCAGAAATAATTAACACAAACAGTTGTTCATTGATGTTAGAGCACTTTTTCTTGATATAGAGTAAAATTTTCTTATTTACAAAATAAAATTGACACCGATATTTTTGTCTTTGTTAATAAAACCAATGTGATGTCACATTGTGTGTTCAAATCCTTCTTCTTTCTATTTGGTTTTTTAGTCCATTCTTACTAAAAACAATGTATTCACTAATTTTTAAAGTGACATATCTGAGATTATCGAATAACAAAAAAAACTGAACATAAAATATTTAGAATTGATAAATAATATGTTTCATTGGGCTCTATCACTACAGGCTTCTATAATTTAGTTAGCACCGTCTGAAGTTGAGTTGAAACCTGAAATATAATATTTAGAATTGATAAATAATATGTTTTTTGTTTTTCCTTTAAATTTTTTTACAAAATAGCGATCGGTTTGAAATAAAGTTTAATCAGCATAGCTTCATTCTGTTACAAAGTTTGGATGGCAGTTGTGGTTTCTCCTACCATTGAAAAAACAATAATGAAATTCAATTTACAATTCATTGTAGTTAAACTAGTATTGTGAAAGTGGTTACACAGGGTTAAGACACAAAGGGGATCCTTATTCTGACGCTTTGTGAATCCAATTTAATATCAACTAAAGTGCAAATTTATATAGTTGTTGATGGTGCATTGTTGGATAAATCAACAAGTGCCAATTACTAGACAGAGTCATCCTCTGTTCTATATCAATCATCATATCATAAAACCAACTTCTTATGCAAATAGAACATAAGTTATAATACATATAACTTACTCATGTGCAATATACACAGACCGATTAATGTTACAAAAATTCCCACAAATGGAAAAAATACTCCTGCATGTATAACATTTAAATACAAACAGTTGAACAGATTTTCAGCTATCTTGAGTTTCAGCTTCAGCTTCAGTTTCATTTTCATTGGCCTCAGGAAGCTCTTGAACAGTTTCTAGATTTTTTGGGCTTGTCATCGAATCCAGGCTTTTATGGTCGCTTATAGCCGTAGGCGTAATTTGCTCCAAGGCAGAACTTGAAGGTTGATCCACTCCAGGCCGCTGACTGTTAAATAATGAACGAAGTGTATTTGACCAGTTCGGGCATTGTTGTCTCTCCATATTACAACTGTTGTATTGCCGAATGTTATATAAGACATTGTAAATGTACAGACTGAATCATTCAATAAAATCAGTTCTCTTTTACATTTTTCTCAAAACTCAATATATTTAGAAAATCTAACTTTGTATCAGAGCAACCAAGCCTAACACAATTAAACACCTCGTCAAGAAGTTCATCAGATCTCTATTCATCGCTTGAACAATCTTTGGCCGTGTTTTGTTTCTGTTTCTCATTAGATACAGAATCATCATCTGAGAAAGACCAAGATCAAGAAAGGCATCTGTTTGTAACTGTGCATATCTGTTAATATCAGTTCTTACCCATTCTTCCCCCACTCAAAACAAACATCCCACCTCAAGATTCATTATCAAATCATCTAAATCTCGGGTTGTGCCTGTTAAGAGATCCTACCACCCATTTTTGTTCATTACCAGAAATCAAGAAACTTATTTTTCATCAATGAGAGACGAGAACAATGAATCATTCGGCAATTCATCTGTAACTGCCCCGCGGATTACTGATCAACTACCAAAAGCACCTGTAGATGATTTAATCAAGACAATTATAAGTCCACAAAGCCAATTAGTTACTTCACATCTAGATGATAGTAATTACTTGCTACGGAAATATCAAGTGGAGGCAGCAATCAAAGGGTATGGCTTAGAGGAATACATTCTTAGCACTCTAACAATACCATCCAAATTTATTGTAGATAGTCAGGGAAAACTTATACGCAACAAAGAATATGCTGTGCAACAAAGGCAAGATCATCTATTGAGTTCTTGGTCATTATCCTCAATAAGCACTGACTTGTTACCACAAATTATTGGTTGTAAAACATCAAATGAAATCTGGATAATAATTGAACAGACCTTCAATTCTCAGACTGCAGTAAAGATCATGCACTACAAGAGGCAATTGCAAAATCTAAGAAAGGATGGCATGTCAATGAAAGACTACTTAAACAAAATCAAAGGCTACTGCGACTTATTAGAAGCAGCAGGTCACAAGATATCTGATACTGAACAGATCTTGACTATTATGAATGATCTAGACGCAGATTATGAAGCAGTTGGTGCAATTATTACATCTAAAGAAGATATACCCATAATTCAGTATGTTCACTCTACCTAACTGGCTCATGAAGGCAGAATTGAACACAAGAAAGCATTTGACAGAAACTCTCAATCAACTACACAGCAAATTCAAGAAGCAAAAACCAAAACAGAAATCAAGGAAGCAGCAATACAACAGCAAGAAATGATCAAAGTTATTCAAGAAATGAACAAAATTATTCAAGAAATCCTTCTGGAAGAAATAAAGATAGAGGAGGAATAAGGAATAACAACAACATGCCAAAATGTCAAATCTGTGAGAAAGTAGGACACACTGCTAACAAGTGTTATTTTAGATTTGATTCCAACTACAATACTTCACAAAGAAACAACAATCCAAATGCAAACATTGCAAGCATGCAAAATGATCAAAGGGGTACATCAGAGGAGCAAAGAATACATAACCTGAATATCTGTGAAGGTGCAAAGTCAAAAGACATTCGACATGAATGCTGGTATCCAGTTCAGGTGCAACATGCCATGTGACCAGTAATTTGCAGAATCTGAACCTGGAAAACAAGGAATACAAAGGTACATAATCTATTTGTACGGGTAATGGAACTAAAATTAATATCACTCATGCTGGCACAATTAATAGGCAGAAAGTACTACACCTAAATAATCTTCTAAGAGTGCCTAAAATAAGAAAAATCCTTATTAGTGTCTCTCAATTTGCTCTAGATAATGATGTATTCTTTGAATTTTATCCTAGATATTGTTTGGTAAAGGATATTAAGACTAAACAAACTTTTTGCAGGGTGAAACATACAATGGCCTATACAGATTCAATGTTACAATAGTTAATCACAACAGTAATCCAAGAATATGGTGCAACTTAACTGAATCAAATTCTATTGTATGTACTAAAAGTGTATTTGACACTTGGCATTGTAAGTTGGGACACCCTAGTGTTAAAATTGTAAAGAAGATATTAGAGGATAATGAAATTAATATTAAAGATATACCTATTTCCTATGTTTGTACTCACTGCTAAATGGGAAAAAGCCATAAACTGGCCTTCCCAAAGTCTCAAACTATATATGATAAACCATTGCAACTTGTTGCAACTGATTTATGGGGACCAGCTCCTACTAACACAGACTATGGTTACAACTATTATATATCATTTGTTGATGATTATTCCAGACATACATGGATATATTTTATGAAATCCAAGTCTGAGACATATAATGTAATTGTGCAGTTTATTAACCATATGGAAAATCAGTCTGGTTATACGGTTAAAATGGTCCAGACAGATGGCGGAGCAGAGTACAAAACTCTTAAAAAAAATATTTTCATGATAAGGGCATGGTCCGTAGGATAACATGTCCTTATTATCAGAACAAAATAGTCTGGTGGAATGAAAACATAGGCATATAGAAGAGACAGGTCTTACAGTGCTTGCACAAGCATCACTTCTATTGAAATTTTGGCATGATGCATTTACAACAATAGTCTATTTGATTAACAGACTGTCTATTAAAATATTACAAGGCAAAAGTCCAATGGAAGTGTTATTTAATATAAGGCCAGATTATAAAAGTATGAAAGTATTTAGATGTCTATGTTTTCCTCACCTAAGGCCATACAATTCACATAAGTTGAACTTCAGATCAACATCATGTACCTACTTAGGATATGGTGTAAATAAAAAAGGATACAAATGTCTACATAGTAATAGAAAATTGTTTGTATCTAGACATGCTGTGTTCAATGAAAACATTTTTCCTTTTGAAACATCAAATATAAAAACAACACAAAAGGTATACAATCCTATTGTGTATATTCCATCTATACCACTATATGCAAGTAATCAGGAACAGAGAAGTACAGAGGAGAATAAAGATGATTCCAAGGCTCAACACACTATGTTTGAGAATGGACCAGGTCAAGACATCACAGAATCATCTCAACATCTTAGTCACACTCCAACTAGCTCAAGAAGACAGCAATATATCAATGAAAATAATAAAGAGCAGCAAAACTTGAAGCAACATTCAACACTGCAAGAACAAACAACCAGAGGACACCATATGATAACCAGATCAAAAATGGTATATTCAAACCAAAAGTCTATGAAATAAGTACTGCCAATGAAGAACCGAGACATATCAGCATGCAGTGAAAGACGAAAAATGAAAAGATGCAATGAATGAAGAATACAATGCATTAATAAGGAACAAGACTTGGAGTCTTGTGCCTCAGCCACAACATAAAAGCATTATTGGGTGCAAATAGGCATACAAACTAAAAAGGAATCCAAATGGAACAATTAAAAAAATACAAGGCCAGGCTTGTAGCTAAAGGATACACACGGCAGCATGGGTTTGACTTTAATGAAACTTTCTCACCAGTTATTAAGCCAACAACAATCAGAGTGATCTTAACTATAGCCTTGCATAAAGGATGGGACATTAGACAACAAGATGTATACAATGCTTTTCTACATTGTGAGCTACAAGACGAAGTTTATATGGAACAACCTCAGGGATTCAGACATTCAAGTACAAAAACATTAGTATGCAAGCTTCACAAAGCTATTTATGGTTTAAAGCAAGCACCTAAAGTATGGTTTGATAAATCAAAAACCACTCTTTTCAGTTTAGATTACAAGCCAGCAAGGTGAGATACTTCACCACTTACAAAGTTCAGCAGTGGCACTACTACTTATATCTTCGTGTATGTAGTTGATCTTATAATCACAGGAGATAGTAAAGAAGAAATGAGTCATGTTACCTGGTTTCTAGATAAGCAGTTCTCGGTTAAAGACTTGGGGGAACTCAACTATTTTATGGGAATAGAAGTGAACAGAGTTTCTAGCACAGAAATGCATTTAAGTCAAAGGAAGTACATCAAAGAATTACTCATCAAAGCAAGAATGCACAATGCAAAACTATTACCAACACTAATGACTAGTAACTTATATCTTTCTAAATACAAAGGTGAATCTATTACAAATGAGAAAGAATACGGAAGTGTAGTTGGTGCGTTGCAATGCAACTATAACCAGACCAGAAATATCCTTCAGTGTCAATAAAGTATGTTTGTTTATGCATCAACCATTAAGTGAACATTGGAAGGCAGTATAGCGCATATTAAGGTATCTTAATGGAACTCAGAGTTACGGCCTACTGTTAAGAGCAAAAAAAACATTTAGCAATCACTGGTTTTTCAGATGCAGATTGGGCTTTAGACCAAGATGACAGAAGGTCAACTACAGGGTATTGCATTTATTTAGGGGATATTCCAGTATCATGGTGTTTAAAGAAACAAGCAATTGTGTCAAGATCAAGTATAGAATCAGAATACATGAGTTTATGTGACGCCCCACTCCTAGAGCCTCGTTAACAAAGAGTATTACATAGATAATACTGTCGGCTAACGCGGACAATGGAGTATAATGGAAGCGACCATGTGTAATCTTACCTTAACTATTCACTAAATACGTCGAAAAGTAGTCACATTAAAATTCGACCTATTCAATAAATATTTAAAGCAAAACTACAATGGCTAAAGGATATATCAGAAGAAAATATAACAACTCAAATGTAATTCACATCACAGAACAGTCGATCATCATATACACATAAACGGATACACAACAGAGTATACAAAATAATACATGTCAAGTGGTACAGAGGACCACAATATACAGACGAGACAAAAAGAGTATAAATAACAGAGTTACAACAGATAAGGACCACAAAAGACGCTATAATAAAATGAAGCTAGCGAATAGTCCATGCGGAAGCAAAATAGGCTAAGTCCAAAAGCACCTAACCTGAAACAACTTGGTCTAACCCGAGTATAAATTACACGGATCAGTCTAGCTAAACAAATCAGTTAAATAAACTGAACGACAATAAACCTGCAAGGTTACAAGGCATAATAGATATCTCTAAAAGAGATAACACAATCATCTAACGAAAGATGAATCATATCATAATAAACAAGCCTCGTATCATCGGCAACTCATAGAAACAAAGGATAGGAATATCCCAAAACAAGCCATAAGGCAAACAACAAATACCGATAAATACGAGTTCCACAAGGTAGACGCTATATTTCGTGTGGCTCCAAAGAACCAATACAGAAAAGCAATACCTAGGGAATATACATATAAATGAAACATCATGAGCGGTGGTGAGTAAACCACTCCGTTATCTCTTGAGCGGTGATGAAGAAACCACTCCAATATCTCTTGAGCGGTGGTGAAGAAACCACTCCATTTCTCTTGAGCGGTGGTGAAGAAACCACTCCGAAGGAAATACTAAAGATAACCGACAACCCCAAATATTTTTGCGAGTCGGGGCAAAGGACCAACTTCAAAGGCGATATTTAAAGGAAACAAGCCAGAGGAGACAGTCCGAAGACACTATCCCAAAGGCAGCATGTGTCACAAACTCCCAGAGAGGAATCCGAAAAGTGGTAACGTGAGTCCCATAACCACCCGTTCTCACTAAATGGTTTACTATCCATTAGTTTATTTCACACTCAAATCAGTACAAATTTACCTCATATCATCGATAAACCAAACCCGAAGGCCAAAACGATCAATCGAATAGGTCGGGCATTAATCAGAAGGATAAACGCACAGATTCATGGTCCGTGTTTTGCCAACCATTTAATCACCCTTCCACTTCGCTCGAAGTGTGAAAGTGTGTGTTTTAAATAGAATTTATGAATTGGAGAAACGAGCCTTTAAATGCGATTTGAGAGATTATTTTATAAAAACCCGTGGATGAAGTCAAGAGTAAGTTATCAAAGTCAAAGATGCAATAACAAACACTAAAAAGCAACTTAAATCGATAGAATCCGAAAAAAAATCAATCAAATATGCAAAATAAGGAAAACAGGCAAAACAAAGTAGGTCGGTCGACCGGACTGCAGGGCTCGGTCGACCGGCCAGATGCAGAAACCCAATTATAGCTCGGGGCAGCAGGTCGGTCGACCGAAGCCTGCACTCGGTCGGCCGAACCTGGTGATTTTGCACTTCCTGCCCTACTTCAATGAAATGCAAATTCTTTCCAATTCCAAAACAATGGCACATGCATACTTGTTAGGAATTCATGCCAACACCCATGAAATCAAGAGAAGTAGATGTGAGTTCAAAACTCACCTTTTAATCTCACAAACAAAGAAGATGAAGAAGCACAAATGCAAGGAATCAACCAACTACACTCCACTTCAACACTACAAGCTTCAATCTAGAATCAAAGCAAGTACTTCCTAAGTTAGGGTTAGGAAAATTACTGAAATTGAAGAGGAGAAGAGATGGAGATGAACTTACCAATGGATTCCCTATGAATTTGGAGCAAGAAATCAAGATACAAAGGAGAACTAGGGCTTGCTAATTTCTAATTCCTCTTCCTTTCCCCCATTTTCAGTTCTAAGCTTAAGTTTTAAGAAATGAATAAGTGAATGAGAGGAGTGGCTAAGCTAGAGGATTAGTTAAGCTAGTGGGCTGAACCCAAACCCAATAGAAAAAGTAACCAAAATTCACAAACTCCAAACATATCAAAGATTATACTCAAAAAGATCGCAAACGCCATTTTGGAACCAATGGAGGTAGTTTCGACTTCCAATTCGGCCATTTGCAGAAAGTAACATTTCGGACCAAAATCCGACTAACGACGCTATATTTAAATTTAACATTTAAATATAAAATCGTTAAATATGCGGGTTGTTACAGTTTAGCTCATGCAACAACCGAAGTAATGTGGTTAGAGTCACTTCTCAGTGAACTAAAGATTAATACATGCAGGAAAGCTACAATTTGGTGTGATAATTTTTGTGCAGTTTTGCTATCAGCTAACCTAGTTCAACATGTAAGGACAAAACATATGGAACTCGACATGTATTTCATTAGAGAACAAGCGAGCAATGGAAAAAAATCAACATAAACCATATACCTGAACCTTACCAAAGAAGTGATATACTTACTAAAGCACTATCAACAAGGAACTTCAACCGATTTAGAGATGATCTAAGAATTAGAATCTTTAGTGACAAACCTAAGTGTCAGAACCCAGATCAGAAACAAACAAGCAATTTCAGACCTTCGGACTTAGATATGAAGTGAGAAATGCTCGATTCCCTAACCACCTTCCTTTCAGAATAGCAGATCTATGAATTAGAAGTGTTTGAAAGCATGTACGAGCTTTTTGCTCAAGTCCGAAGGAAGAAAGTGAAAACATCTCAACAAATCCTCATATCTAAGCTCTCTGGGATGATTCAAATCTAATTTTGTATTTAGATGTTGCAACAATGGAATTTCTCAGCTGATTTTGGAGATATTTTCGTGTTCGAGAAGGTGCCGGCATAAAGATTCAAAGAGGAGGAAAACCCTAGCTTAAAGAAAAGAGGCAAAATAATGAACTAAGTGCTTTTGACCGGTTCTTTTATATCAAGGGTTTCCGGGGAATTATTGTCTCCCCATATTACAATTGTTGTATTGCCGAATATTATATATGGCATTGTAAATGTACAGACTGAATCATTCAATAAAATCAGTTCTTTTTACATTTTTCTCAAAACTCAATATATTCGAAAAATCTAACTCTGTTCAATGCACGGGCGGTAAAATATACTGAGCTTTATCTTCTTTCTAGACCTGAATAATAAATTGGTAGAACATGTACTGAGCTTTATCGTTCTCGAGTAAAACATAATCAAACTAACTTATGGCATTCAATATCCTAATCTTCAACTTTTTTCCCTCTGTAACTATATGGCTTTTTATGGTATGCTATGTGGAAATAAGATATTAAGAATATCCACTTGTGTCTTTATTTGGTGTTTCCATTGATAGTATTAGCTTGGATGAAGTTTCAGGAATTCAATACCAGCTTACTATTAGATTTGGGTGAAATGGACCAAAAATATCTGTGATATATGACTTTGATCTTAGCCGGTTAGTCGGTTATGCCTCTTACTTGTGAACCAAAGCCGTTGTTATTAATTTCCTTCTTGTATTTTAAATAAAAGTCGGTTATTCTTGTGAATAGGAGTGAATTTTCATTATATTACCATTTATCAATCATGAAGTTCATATAAAGGTTATTAAGAAATGTAACCAAGTTCTTTGGTACGGTCTATCCCTCCTCCGTCTCTAGAGCTCAAGTGTGGACTAAATCTCACACTCGAAAAAATGGTAAACTAGTGAGCGAGCATGTTGTAGATACTATTGTAAGTGCTTTGGATTTTTTGTTAGTTATAAATTGTTTTAGAATTATATACTTTGGCAGTTGTCTATGAAATATAATTTATGTTAATTTTTGTAGGAGAAAATAAAAAAAAGTTGAAAGTGAAGCACAATATAGCTCATCATTGCACTTTCACAAGTACTGGGACAAGACAATCCGGGATGGCTACGAGCAATGGGAAGGAGTGCGACTGTGAGCAAGGTAGCTTAGGCACACGTCAATGATCAGCAAGTAGTTCAGTGTCAAAATAGAATTACAGAATTAGAGCAGCTAGTTCACTCGTTGATTAAAAATTAGGTATAATTTCATGTAATGTTTTTACAACTATCTTATTGGTATGCTTAAAATGTTGGGTTGCCTTGCATTGTGTGTAGGTAATGGACGTATATTGGAAAAAAAATAGTCCCACATCATGAAAAACAATAGAGGTGGCATGATGTGTGTGATTGTGTGTGTATGAGTTTGGTTGCACGTAACAACAAGGAATTCCTTTGCTAAAAGGTGTTGGCCAAACTCATATGTTGCCTCCCATGTAGGGATGTGCGTGTTGTCGAAAATTCTATCTTACATAGGAGAGTAGTAAACCCAGGCAAAGCTCCAGAATTTTCCCTGCAAATATTACAAATCTTCACACCAAAACCCAGTCAAAATATAGGCAGAAAGTCATCACAGACGTCTGTTACAAGTGACAGACTTCTGTCTTATGTCTTGGAAAAAATTCCCTGACACCAAAGATGTCTGTCATAAAGTGACAAACGTCTGTCCAAACTCTTGGGTTCCAAATCCTGTAGTCACAGACTTCCGTCACCTTATGACAGATGTCCGTCGCATGATGTTAGCATTCCCTTTCATCATCATTTCTTCCTCTTTCGAGCTTCGATTTGCGAACCGTTTTCTCCGTTACCAATCTACTTCTGACCTCTTCAATTCTCTATATAGTGTCGCCAAAATTCAACACTCCACCACGACATTATATCCATCTTCAACTCCAATGGTACCATACCATCATCAAGCATCGGTAAAACCAACCATTACCACTTCTACCTTCAACCAAACATGTGCTTTCCTAAGGAGCTCCGATAAAAACACCGCCCATTGCACTCCATCAACGAGCTCAAGAAAAACCTCTGTCCGCTAATGAAGTGTTGAAAACATCCAAATCCTAAATCGTCTCACTAAAGACTGAAACTCACCAAGAAGAGAGAACCATAATCTCTCACTAATACCTTTATCATCCATAACCAAGCTCCTTTTTCAACCGTGCCACCTCGCGGCACATAGCACTTTAACAAACGAATTAAGTTCGAGCAATGATCGAACTTTCCAACCGGCAATGCTTTAGTGAACATATAAGCCACGTTATCCTTTGTGTGCACTTTTCGAAGATATATTTTCTTATCTTCATCCATGGCTATTAGAAAGGACTCTCTCACTTCAATATGCTTAATTCATGAGCTAATTGTCAAATTCTCCGCCAAGTGAATAGCACCATGGCTATCACATCGAACATCAATGCAATCATGCTTGAATTCCAAGTCATGCAATAATCGTCTCAAATAAAGTGCCTCCTTTGTCGCCTCCACCGCGGCTATTAACTCCGCCTCCGTAGTGAATGAAGCAATTACGGTCTGCAATCTCAATTTCCAGCTAATGACCGTACTAACAAGTGTGAAGACATATTTGAAAGTTGTTTTCCTTCGATCACTATCATCAGCATAGTCCGAATTATAATAACCAACCAACTTGCAATTCTACCCCTTACTACTACCAAAAACATGACCATAATATGATGTACCTTTAACGTATCTCAATATAAGCTTCACAGCTTCCCAATGCATTTCCCTGGATTAGCCATATACCGACTAACCTTCCCGAAGGCATTTGCAATGGGTCTTGTACACACCATAACATACATTAAACTTCCAACCCACTAGCATATGACACATTTTCCATATAAGCCATGTGTTTCTCCAAGATATGTGATCCCCTACTCGAAAGCTTCACATGCAAAGGTAAAGGTGTATTTGATGCCTTTGATTTCTTCGTGCTAAATTAGCAAAGTACTTTCTCTATGTACTCCTTTAGAGTTAATTTCAACTCAAAATGCTTTCGATTCCTTTCAATTTCCATACCTAATATCTTCCTTTCTTCTCCAAGATCCTTCATTTCAAACTCTGATTTTAAACTCAGTTTTAACTTGTTGATTTCATTCTTATCCTTAGAAGCAATGAGCATGTCATCCACATAAAAGAGTAAATACACCCAACAATCATTTTTCAACTCCTTGAAATATACACAAGCATCCTTAATGCTTCTATCAAAACCATTTCCAAGCATAAAATGGTCAAATCTCTTGCACCATTGTCTAGGCGATTGCTTTAAACCATATTGTGATTTCTTTAACTTGCAAACCAAATTAGACTTACCATCCATAACAAAATCTTCTGATTGTTCTATGTAGATGTCTTCATCCAAGTCACCATGTAAGAATGTGGTTTTCACATCCAGTTGCTCCAGCTCCAAGTCGTGCGTAACGTCCCGCCTTTTTGCACGATTTAAATCGACGATAAACCACACACGTCAGACTTAAACCATACAGAAGGGCGGATTGTTATGGGTAAATAAAAAGGCAGAGAAAAAAAACAAAATAGAATCTTGCAGCGGAACGATATGAAAGTAGTGGAATACTATAATATATAATAATAAATCTTCGTCTACGTCCTCCAGAGATAAAGGCTTCAAATCCTAAAATGCTCAGGCTGACCCGAGCGAATTGAAAAGACAAAACACTCGAGTCAGAACTAAAAGATCTTATGTCAGTTAAATCAACAGCAAATAATATGAGTGGAACAACGTCAGAGATGTTTATGGGATTTGACATCTCCTATCCAATGTCAACGTGAGTGCAGTAACTCAAGGGATGCTTGGAATTCACATCTCCTAAGGATCGGTCAAACTATCTACTATGTAGTAATATTTCACTATTATAATAATGTCTAATAGTAAAATAAGCTTACTTTTATATAGCGTTAAGGAGTTACCCAATCTCCCCCTTAAACACAATAATAGTCCCAGTAGTCCATCCAATATCGTAGTCCCTCCTGATCTGGAAGCCACCAGAGGATACCGCACGAGCTATAGGAGAAAACCAAACTCGTACAAGGCACGATGGGATGGGTGACACGGCACAACTAGGCAATGCCAGGGTAGATATACCAATTGCTATCCGGGCTGGTGGTAACACGTAGCGCTCAGCTACCGCCCACCTCAAGCCACACCCCAAAAAAAAACCAAAAGTGGCCACCAAATCAATCCAAAAGTCAAAGTATAATATCGAAGGGATGTGTCCGATCAAAGGGGCTACCTCATTGGCCCGAGAATCGCTCTTGTTTTAGCCACCTTATGCCAACTCATGGGAGTCGGGTCCACGTATTTACCTCAAAGGAAACGCCGCCGCCATCCTACTTCATTCTGGAATCTTCACCGCGTACACAGTTGTTAAAGTGGTTTTCGGGGTTGGCAGAGAGTATGACAACTTCTGATCCCGGTCTCTTTAACAACTGAACATTATTATAACACTGTGGTCATTTAAAAATAATTATACTTCAAACCAGAATATAATATCCATTTCAAACCTTATAGTTACGATATCATTTCCCCTTTTAAAACCAAATCAATATGATATCATTTTCAAATATATCCTTTACTAAAACCACAACATTTTCAAAGTTATAATATTTCGAAACCAAACGCTTGAAATATAGCCTTCCAAAACATAAAACTTTGAATTTCATAACTTTGAAATATAACTACACCACTTAAATGGTTTAAATATTAAAAATAGCTTCTTTAATTTCACAAATAAATTCCAAATACCGATTTGAACCTCCAAATAAACCATTTCAAATTCAATATATTTCAAAGCTTAAATATTTAATATTTCAAAACTAAATTTTATAATTCATATACATATACCAATTTCACATTTTCCATTATTTAGTTTTGAAATATTTGCTTGCTAAATCCAATTTCCTTTAAATAAAAATTAAATTTCAATAACGAAATATTCCTCAGTTTATTCACTCAAATCACCTTAAACCCGAATTAAGGTATAAACCATATTCTTTTAAAATCTCAATTTCAATAAGTTCTAAATGGATCCTTATTAAGTACAACTCTTAATTAAATAAAACCTCAAATCAATTTCAACTATCTTCTCACCCTTGATTTATAAAAATCAATATAACTCTATATAAAAGTACAATTTAAGGAAATACTTATCTATATTATATTTAATAAGATCAAACTTTATTACTATTCTTACTTTATACTTTAAACAAATTTCATTCATGGCTTAAACCAATATCTAACTACATATAAAATAACATTTATAAAATATTCAAATCCATGTCTCATAAAATCATATATTTCTTTACAAAACCATAGAAATTATTTCAAAATATTTTTATATGTAGACTGCGGTGTATGTATATAATTTTCTATCCTATGGTCAAGTGATATGGATATTTATCATTTCAATCCGTAATTTAAAATAAAAATTTGCAGTTATATCATTTCAAACCGCAATCCCGAATGAAATAAATGTATAACAACTTGCAGATTATGATGATATAAAAAAACATCCATTCATCCATCATAAAAATCATACATCCATCACAATCATCATCCAAAACAATCAGTCAATATCAATATATAACTGATAGTATATAACAGGTAACTAACTGGCAGTTATATTTAATAATAAATTAAATAACGATTTAATTTAAATAAATGCAATTAACTGAGATGATGATTAAAATATACAAACAGTCATAATAAATTCATAATCACAACATAAATTAATTTAACAAACATAAGAAATTTTAGAAGTTGTGAGTGAGTTAAACCACTCACCTTTTGAATTCAAATTGAATTTAAATTTAATTTAAACCCAAAATTTTCATAGTCTCAGAATTCATCCAAAGCATCGTCAAAATGTCCGGAATTTCAATATAAACCTAGCGAAGAAAACCGCGCGTGAAACTGAGTTCGTACGCGATAGTTATACGAGTTAGAACGTTTAAAAATTAAATTTAAATAAAATAAAACAAAATGAAGATCACCTGAATGCTCTGCCACGTCACAGCCGAACTACACGTAACTCAAAAACCCTAGGCCAGAAACACGAAACCTCGCGTTCGACTAGAACTAAATGGCGCTACCACCTCGTCAAAACTCGAGCCGCCTGACACACCGCGCCATCAACCATCGGAGCACCGCGTCCCCCGAGCCTCACGATGATTGCTGAACGCACCCCCAAGTCGAAAGTAAGAGCAGCTGCTGCTAGACCTATAACCCTAATCCAATTGTTTAGGTCGATCCAACCATCGTCTTCCCAAACAAACTTCACTGATGAGCTTCCAACAGTCCTCTCCACACAACCATACCCTTAAATCCATGATCGGCCATAGATCATCACACGTCAACGAACGGTCGAGGTTAAATCGACAAATTCCGGCTACCCCAAAACATAGATTGAAAAACGAATCATATATTTGACTGCCGCTCGTTGAGAGCTTCAAATCCGTATATAATTCGATATAGTTTGTGAAGATTTGATTTTTGAAGTTGAAATTTGAATTAGAATTTGGTTTTTGATTTATCTGCCATTGAGGAGGAGAGATAGTTGAAATATACATATAGACAAATGAAAAATAGGAGTAGGCTAGGGTTTATAACCGGGTATTTATAGGAGGTTGAAATAGAATGGATGGACTCGATTTGAATATACGCGCTAACGACAAAGTGGCCCAAAAAGCCCGTTCTGACTCCGGAACGAAATTGGGTCAACCCGTATATCAAAATCGATGTTTTAAAATATTTTAAACGCAATGGAAAATGTTTCAAAGTTCAAATTCCATCGTATGAAGAAGTTATGCTAAAATCAATACTTTTCAAATTGATTTCAATTTCATAAATTTCAAGTCGTTTGGAGTCCGTACGATCAAAAGATAAGTCCGATCGCTACGAAACTTGAAATTCTAAAATAATTCACCGTTACGGATCCGATGAAACTGGTTTCGTCGAAATCCGAGTCAGTGGCCAAAATAGCTATTTTTACATTAATTAAATAAATTAATATTAAATTAAATTAAATCACTTTTCAATCTCAATTCTTAAAATTAATAATCTTATCATTTTTAAATTTCTTAAACAATTATAGAACTTAAACAAATTTAAATGTAAATCAAAGTTGATTAATTCATCACTTTCCGTGTTTAATTTAGATTCCACTAAATTTAGAAATTATAAATTAAATTACCAATAATTCCATTTAATTAACTTTTCATTATGTTATTCCCTTCATTGCTATCAAATGGAAAAATTTAACATTGGATTCAGACAATTACATTAATATTCTTAAATTTCATTTAAATCTTAATTAACGCAATAATTAAATTTCACTAAATTACAATAAATCCAATTACTAATATAGTTCAAATCCAATAAATTGATAAATATTTATTTCCACTTTTATAATTCAGCAAATTTCCCAATTATGAATAACATTAACATTTTTTTCTAAATAATACCTTAATTAATATTAACGTAATATTACATTAGACTTATGGTAAGTGATTTCCAATTTAAATTAACAAGCAATAAGAATAGATAGCATACAATAATCGTTACGTTAAATTCTAGTCACATTAATAAGCTTTTATTACTTACAATAAATGTTACCATTTATTTTCATAGTACTAATTTCATCTAATGTTCCATTTATTCGCTTATGCCATTTATAGTCAAGTATAACATATCTTCACTAATTGTCATTTCATTCAATCCATTAAGTATGAATCTTAATTAGCACTGGTTATACCTTGATGCATTTTTTTATTACATCATTTATTACTTTACAAAATAAAATAACATTTAAACTCATCGATGTAATACCAAATTTCATTTTAAATCCAATTGATTTCCAAATCAAAGTTTATACATATTTCAAACAACTATTATAATTACTCCCAGAACATTGGTTTTATTAAATGACCATTTATTATAATTTAATTTCCTTAATTTAATCCAATGCTTACATTTTGTTTTCATATATTCAATTTGTAGCTAAGTATACGTCTACATTAATTCCATTGATTTGCATTTCGTTCAATTTATTAGTAGTTACCTTAGTTAAGTTACCTTAGTTAACATTACGTAATATCATATTATAATAATACAATCTTAACAAATTCATAAATTGTCAATTACCAAATATATACATTAATTACTATTAAATGTTCTCAATAAATTTATCTACTTGTTTTCAAACTTTTTATTCATCAATTATTGCCTTATAAATTAACTTCCGTTTCTAATCAATTTACATTCACCTTTCCGTTATTATATTAATCATCATTAAAGTAACCTTTAATTACTTGTATGTTCATTCTTCCTAACTTATTACACCCTATTACATTATTTCACACATTAATTCAATAATTACAATTTCTTTCTCATATTCCACTTATAACCAAGTCATACATTTAAATTATTTTATTTTATTTACCTTTTATATCCCATAATAAATTAATGCACACATTAATTAAGATTTTAAATCAAATTAATCGTTTTATCTTGGTAACATTCTTTTATTACAATAAGAATATAATTAACATTTACATTGTTTCACTTATTGGAATTACATCCACGTTATTAACAATTAACTTACATTTATACTGTTACATTCAAGTTATTAAAAATTAACTTACCTGTAACGACCCGGAATTTCCGAACCCGAAAATTCCAAATAGTTAGGAAAAAGAAGAAAGAGAAAGAAAAAGATCAGAAACATCAACATATCACATTCGCAGCGGATAAAATATAATACTAAAATAATATCAGTTTACTAAAGAATATTATATCTATCGATTACATTTAATACATCAGAGTTAAACATATATACAGACACTGGATATACACAAATATCATGTCTCAGATTTACAATAATATAATACAATGGAAATAATCTATACGTTCTTGCCATCCAGCTCGACTCCTGAGCTCCAAAACGTCCTTACCTGAAAATCTGTAATACTCTGTCTGACCCGAGCATTACATCAAAGTAACACCCGGGTCAGGCTGAAAACCAGCGTGAGTAAACCCATCTAACATGGAACACAAAAGCATACAACTTGTATAAAACCCGGGGTAACTCATATCAATTTACGACTTCACAAGTTGTTATAGACACTACTTATCTCCCACATCAATTTCTAAGTACCAAAACTTAGATTAAACGTTCAATTCACTTAAATCATTCCATTCCAGTCTATTCATTTCACATATCAAATATTACAAAATTATTATAGATTACAAATCGAAGTGGTTTCGGGTATTTACTAATACCCGACTCCGGTCTCTTCGAATTCAATACCATCTTAACCCACGTTATTCAAGTGAAACACAATTCAAACTTCAAATACAGGGTGTCACCTATACACATTAATTCATCATCGATGGATAACCATACTATCTCAGTTTAAATCCAACATATCATATCACATATCCAAGATATCAATCAATCTAAGGCATACAATATTTTCCAATCATTCATAAGCAAGATAAATTAGTCATACCATTTCTAATTAATTTAAACAAATTAAATTAATTACTTCAATCACCCTTAATCCTGCTTACATAACATTAATTAATTACAAACAAATAAATTAATCATCCTGTAATTATCCATTAAAATTAACCATCCTTGATTAATTATCTTCAATTACATAAAGTAATCATCCTTTAATTAATTACACAAATTAATTATTCTTAATCATTTACAGTAATTAATCTTTAATTACTTTCATTAATTACATTGATTAATTACATTAATCAATGATCCTTAATTTCTTTTTAATTAATTATTAACCATAATTATTAATCACTCTTGATCAATCACAAACAGTAATCACTCTTGATCAATCACAAACAGTAATTAACTACCCTTAATTACTTTATTAAATAAATAAATTACTCCTTAATTAATTACATTTAATAATTAATCTTTAATTCATTATATTTATTAATCATCCTTGATTAATCTCATTCTGTAATTAATTACCCTTAATTAATTACATCACTTAATTATCTTCAAATAACATTATTAATCAATTTTTAAATTAATTACACTAAGTAATTATCCTTTATATTAATTACACAAAGTAATTAACCCAAACTATTTCCATATTTCAATTAATTACATCCAGTAATTACCATCACAAATTACTTCACTAACTAATTTCGCCTCATTAATTACATTAAGTAATTACACTTAACCCATCATCCAGTGATTATCTTAAATTAATTAAACTTAATTAATTAACTTAAACTAATCACAATAAACCTAATTATCACCCTTGACTAATTACCCTTTAATTTCAATAAGTAATTAGCCTTTAATTACTCTTAAAATTAATTATTTAAAATTAATTTCCTTAACTCACAATTAATTACAATAATTAATTATTCTATAATCACTTCTTTGATTAATTAACCTTTAATAAATCTCATTCCTTAATTAACCAACCTTTTATTTAATTAATTATCTTAATTAATTAATCTGTTAATCAATTACGCTAAGTAATTAATCCTTAATTACTTCCATTGGTTAATTTTCCTTAGTTAATCAACCTCTAATTATTAATTTGTTAATCTATAAATTATTTATTCTTAAACCATGAATTATTGATTTAATGCTTATGGTTAATCACTTGAAAATTTTAATGTTTAATACACTAATTATGCACTCACTAAATTTTATCATTAATTTATCTAGGAACACTAAGGATTCAATTCAATTAATTAACTTGATACTAAATCTTCAAATCAAAAAAAAAATTCAAAAACATTCTATTTAATTTAAAACTTATAAAAAATATGAGCTTAGAATCTGATACTACAAACTTTATTTTAATCAGGTTACATATTTAATTCCTGCCTTAAAACCAGGTCACCTAATTTCTCACTTGAAAACTTGTTAAAGATTACGTTCATCCAGGCTTGAGAAACCCGAGCCAAATGTCATACTCCACGATCCAAAACCCGAGCAAAAATCAGGAACCCAAAATCTTGAATCAGCACGCAATCGTCCCTGATATCCACCCGTGCCAAAACACCATCTTCCTGAAACTGCAAAACCCATCTCGACGCAGCCATCAACGTGCACGTGCACTTGCACGTCGTACCCTCGCCCTCCGATCAACTTACCGGCCATCCTCTAAGTCGACAATGAGCCCTTCAACACGAGCGACCCATCAGAATTTTGTTCCCTCGAATAAATAAAAAACGAACAACTAGAACCCAAACAGGCAGGAAACACGATCGTCAACATCCTCAAAGTTCCCTTCCTTCGATCATCTGGAACTTCACCCTCACCATCAGAATCTCGCCTTGCTTCCCTTTTTCTTTTCCCCCAGCATCGATCAAGTTCGACACGCCAACGATGCCACAATGGCCTCAAAACCAACATCAGCCCAAACACAGCTTAAAACCCTAATTCACCTTAGTTCGGTCACCCCGATGATCAATAAATCTTCCAAGCAATTTTGCCCAGCTCCTGGACCCATAAGCCCGCTACAGCATCAACCTCGGCATCTCCAACAACCTCGATCACCGTGAATTGATGAATTCTCAATTTCTGGCCATCCCAAAATTCCACTCAAAATACAATCTTAAAAATCTTGAAATTTTTGTTAAAACATCACCGTTTGCTCTTACAAATTCGATTATGAAATTTAAAACATGAAATTAAGATTTTTGTTTTTCCTCATTTGAACAAAATTTACAGTAAGTTCATACTTCTGAGATTTTTGCTAAAATTCCACTTACAATTATTTTTAAAATTTGTATTTACATCATTTTACAAGTTTCTTTTTTTTTAAACATCATATGAAAAAGAAATTAAGGAAGAAGAATATTGATTTTGATAAAGTCTAGCCTGTAAAAGTTTGAAACAGAACTCTGTACGTACACATATATACAGACATGCATTTCCATATTCACATACTTCCATATATGCAATCATCCCTACTCAATCATGCAAAACATATTACCCAAGATAAATTTTTTCAAGGATCGTTACATAAAATCACATGCATACATAGATTTTAGTAAAAACAGAAGTTACTCACTGTTTGATGATGAACAGAGAGCTGAAAGAAAAGCTTTGATCTAGGGTTTTGTTTTAATCTGACTCTTATATGTTATAACCCAGATATGCTTAGTTAAAGAGAATTTGAATTAAAATGTTAAATGGGTCTTTTAAGACCAGACAGAGACATGCACAAGAGTATCTACAGCAAAATCAAACTATATACCCAGGCAATCCATGCAAGTAAATATATCGAGACACTTTTCGACCATCAATTGCAAACAGTTATAAACTAGAAATATGGGCTTTAAGAAGGCAGATTTACTCATCGATTTTGGAAGCAGAGGCACAACTTTTAAACTATATCTATGTTGAGTTGTTCTGCTAGCTCTTTGATCCTTCTTTGCTTTCATTCTCGATTATCGCTTGCTTTTAAAAGAAACTGATATGAATTTGCTTCAGATTTGTAATAGTTGAAAGGTTGTTGCTTTGGTTAAGAATCTGAAATTTTGAAACCATTTTTGACTTGAACTGGTTATTGTTCTTGAGATAGTTTTTGCTTTGTTTTTAATTTAACTTCCCTGGTTTTTGGTATTGAAAAAAATGAGAGATGGAGAAAGAAAATAGATCTGAGGAAGTGGAAATGAATTTGCAGCCTAATTCTTTAAACATTAAATCCATATATTTTCATTAGAAGGCATTAATGCCACTTGTTAACCATGCATAAAATCTTAGTTACAAATGTTAATGTTTATCTTAAATTTCTCTTATGTTTTATTTATATATTTATATTAATATGCATTATCAATTTGGTTTTACATTTATTATTTTGTATATGAATATATCTTACATTTGAAATATCATGTATAAATATGTTTTAATGTATATAATTTTATAATGTGCCCAATTTAGTTTTATATAAATGTCTTAAGTGTATTAAATTCTTTATCCAATTTTATTCAAATTTGGACTGTTATTATATTTTTCGTTAAACTTAAATATATTTATAACTTAGTTCATATGCATTATTAAAAGAAAGAACATTAAACCTTTTATAAATCTCATTTAATTTCAAAACACACACACACATATATATAAACTAAAACTTTGTATTTATTCTTGCTTTTTATATTCATACATTTCCTATACTTATGCAACTTTTAAAGAAAATTTTATATTCACATTAATGCTTTCAAATTATTATAGTTTCAAATTTACTTAAATATATATTCAGACATCTTTAATTATCAAATTTATTTGTTCAATCCAAATAAAATCAATACTTTAATAGTTTAAAATCAGTTAATTATTAAATTATTAGCCGTCCAAAATACGGGTTATCACATTACCAATCTTATCCAAGTTATTATTTCCATTAATAATTCAGTAAATTTTTATTTCCTTCAACATTAAGTTACCAAAATCTTCTTAAATTAAGAAATTTAATTACCGAATTTTATGGGTCGTTACATCATGAATAGCAACTATAGCAAGTAACATCAGAATAGAAGTATGGCGCACAACCGATGCGAATATCTCATCGTACTCATTTCCCTTCCTTTGTGCAAACCCCTTAGCCACTAACCTAGTTTGTATCTCCCACCATCCTTCACCATGTATATCCTTTTGCACCCAATAGCGCGATTTCCTATAGGAAGTGGAACCAAACCCCAAGTTTGATTTTTTAACAACGATTGCATCTCTTCCTCCATGGCATAAATCCACTTCGAGCTATCACTTGACTCCATAACGTCATCAAGGTCCATCGGCTCATCTTGGACTACGTGAAGATCATGGTCTAAATTATCACAAAAGCTAAGATAGTTCCAATCACCATATCTATCGAGTGGCCTTATAGCATGACGACCAACCCGAGTAGCAATACTATCACTCAAACTCCTTTTGGCTCCACCTTGAACTGAATCCTATATAGAATCAGGCACATCACCTGCACTACTAGAGGAACCCTATGAACTATGTGATGTAACATCAACTGCTTCCTCCTCGCAAGCATCTTCAACTACTCTACTCACTCTACTCCTTGAATAAAATATGAGAATAACTTTCTTCTCCTTTGATTCACCATGAATCAAATCCGGAACATTCGTTGAACTCTCATTCTCCTTGAACAAAGCCGACTCATCAAAAGTAACATGACGGGAATTCATAACCTTTTCATTTTTGGATTCCAAATCCGATGGCCTTTTACTCCATCTGTATAATCAAGCAAAATCCCCTTGAAATCTCTAGGTTCAAGCTTATCATTTCTCGGATCATGCAAATAAACTGAAATACCAAACACATGAAGATAACTCAAGTCAATGCTCTTTTCTTTCCACACTTCCTTCGAATTTTTGTTACCAATAGCCGAGCACGAAATTTGATTAATAATATGCACCATGATTGACAAAGATTCGGCCTAAAATCCCTTACACAAACCCGATGTCAATCTCAAGCATCGAGCTTTCTCAAGTAGAGTACGATTTATCCTCTCCGCAACACCATTCGACTTCGAATTTCCTAGTGTAGTAAAATGCCTTCGAATACTATGATGCTTGCAAGAATCTAAGAATTCTTCGAAAACATACATTCCGCCATCGTCGAACCTTAGAACCATCAAAGACTTGTCAATTTCATTCTCAACATTGCTTTCCATGCTTTGAACTTTGCAAATGCCTCCTATTTGGCCTTCATTAGTTACACTTATACCTTTCGAGAAAAGTCACAATAAAGGAAATAAAATAGCGATCTCCCCCCAAAGAAGCTACTGGTGCCAGTCCCCAATCATTCGAGTGAACATACTGAAGAGCCCTTTTCGAATCATGTTTTCCCTCGCCGAATGATACTTTAGTTTGCTTCCCAATGACACATTCCTTGCAAATTCTAGTTTGTTGAATCTCTCTCATCGATCATCTTCCTCTTTCAAAGAATATTCAAACTCCTCTCTGACACATGACCTAACCTCAAATGTCACAACCTAGTCGCATCCAAGTTATGAGAACTATCAACTCCCGTACAACTTTCACCTTCTATTGTCACTCCTTAAAGCAAATAAACACCTTGAGTCCTAGCACCTTTCATCACCACAAGCGCGCCCTCCGAAACCAACAACTATCACTCTCAATAGCGATTTTATAACCTAAAGATTCTGGTTGTCCCAAAGAGATAAGAGACTTCCGAAGTTCCAAAACATAGCGCACGTTAGTGAGAGTACGAACCACTCCATCAAACATCCGAATTTGCATGGAACCGATGCCTTTCCCATACAAATAGCACCATTATCCATAACAATTGAATTTCCTTCTTTGTCATTATAAGAAGAAAAACAATTCATATTTGGCGTCATAGGATAAGACACCCCCGAATCCAACATTCATTCGCTACCTAAAACATCTAATGCTACCGCCAACAAAACATCTACGTCTCCCTTGCCAACTCCACTCTCCATCGCTATGAATGAAGATACTACTTCCTTATTTGCTTTCTCCTTGTTCGGACACTCATTCTTACAATGATCTAGCTTCTTACAAATATAGCACTTGCACTTTCTTTCCTTTGACTTTCCTCTCCAACCGGGGTTTCTTGATTCAGAACGCTTACGGTTCTCCTTCTTTGCATATCTCTCATTCTCCATAAATAAATCATGACTATTATTAGCGCCACAACTTTCATCATCCAACTCCTCCCATAAATTCTTGCTAGGAAGATCCATTTTGACATTATATAGAATCAAAGTATCCCGACTACAGATTAAACTATTTGAGAAACCCGTATAACGGTTCGATAATGAACACAACAATATTGTCGCCATTTACTCTTCCTCAATCTTTAAATCTACCATCTTCATCTTCATTAGCAAATCATCAAAAGTATTCTAGTGCACCTTAAGGAAGTGTCTTCCTTTATCTTATCGGTGAAGAACATACGCAATAAGATCAAATGATTAGTTAGTGACTTCTTTATATACAACTCCTCCAATTTGTCCAAATAGCCTTAGCGGTAGTTTCATCACTAATTTCGAAGATAACATTCTCATCCGTAGCGGGTTGAAGTGTAGTGAATGCCCACTCTTTCGTTTTCTCTCTCTCAACATCCAAGATGTTCGTTGGCAACAAATGTGTGTTAAATACTACCCAATGCACCCGATTCCGCCTTAGAACCGCTTTAATCTTCCATTGCCACTTTTCAAAATCATTATCGTCATTCACTGGTCATAACCAATTGTGATCCCAAAGCCACGTACAATCCATGTAAATAAGGCGCTACACTACTTGGATTAGCCATTAAGGAACTACCTGAGGTATTATCTGATTCTGGCATTTCTACAACCACCTACCAACACCAAAGCTCTGGTACCAAATGTTGTGGGAAATTCAAACTTGAGACCACTTAAATCAAAACAGCAAAGCACAGCAAAAAACGAGATCGTGGTAAGAAGTGTAAAACAACTAATCAAAATCTCAATTAAAAACTCAATCCATTCCAAAACCAATCACAATCTTCAAACAAGCAATAGATAATCAAAGCAATAACAATAAAATAAATCACACACCGATTTATAGTAGTTCCATTAATGTGTTGTAGTGTATAATCACTTTGAGGGAGAACCTTTTTTTAATATTAATGAGAAGAGTACAAGAGATTGATTATAATGATCAAAATTCTAATAGAATTGATTTGTTGAGAAGAGAATTAAAGAAAATTAGGTTTAGATAAACCCTAATTGATGGAGGCCAAAACCCTTGATTAAACTCTTAATCTTTTCGCCTGAATCCATATTTGAATTCAGAAAATAACTTATATAGAAGAGTAGAAAACCTAAGCAAAGTTTCAGAATTGCCTCTGCGAATTTCACAATCTTTACACTAAAACCCAGTAAAAAATATAGGCAGAAAATCATCACAGAGGCTTGTGACAGATGTCTGTCATAGGTCTCAGGAAATATTCCTTGACACCACAGGCGTTTGTCATAAAGTGACAGACGTCTGTCCAAACTCTCGGGTTCCAAAACCCGTGGTCACAGACATCTGTCATCTTATGACAAACGTCCGTCGCCTGATGCTGGCCACAACATTCCCATTTCATCGCCATATTTTCCTCCTTCGAGCTCCGATTTGAAAACCGTTTTCTCCATCATCAAGCTACTTCCAACCTCTTCAATTTTTATGTAGTGTCGCCAAAATTCAACAGTGCAGACCGGATTTCAGCATATTCTTAGTTGATATATCACAAACATTGTTTTGAATAAAACTTTTTCTGGTCAGTGGACCTTTGGATAAACTGATATGTTATTGCTATTTGGATTTTTGATTTGTATCTTTTCAGTTTTGTGATTCTGCTAGTATGTACACTGTTGAATGTTGTTCATTTTTTAATTCATTTCTAATTATTCAAATATCTTTTTTCTTGTTTCATAATTGTCTTATTTGTATAAATAAAAGGTGTTGCTGGTCTTTCGTGTTTAAGAAAAGGGGCGTATGGTATACTGTTACTTTATGAAACAGGACATCTAGAGATGAGGTGAAGAATAATTTATCTTTTTCTTTCTATTAATTCTTTTTATTAGTTCTGCACAATGCCTAGTGCAACTTCAATGTATAATTATTTTTTCGTCCCATGACCAGGTCACTTCCTGATTGGGAAGTTTTAGCAAAAAATGTCTTGATGTTTAGATGGAGCTTTAAAACCAACATGGAGAAAACTATGAGCTCTCATGCTAATGAGTTGATCGCATTGGTGATATTTTTTCTCTCGCAATAGTTTCTTTTTATTGGATAATGTTTGTTCGTCAACGGAAATTCTATCGATTTAGAAAACCGTCGAACGAATTTTGAAATAAAATTTATACCGCAAGCGCATGGTGTACAAATGTAGCACGTGGCGAATACGGGTCGATCCACAGGGAATTGATGATTTTAAACTTCTATTCAATCAAATTAAACCAAATGGAGGATGATTTGTTAATTAGAAATAAAATGAGGCTAACACTAGAAAAATGTGATTCAAAAAACTATTAGACTAAAGAACAATTTAGAGGCAAATCCACTCTTAAATTTTTGTAAATCAACAAACACATAATTTATGATCTCTAACTTTGATATTAAGTGAAATAATCATTGCATTTATCATAAGTATGGTTTGTTTATGTTATTAGTTAACATAACTCAAACCATCAAACTATAATACAACAATTATACCACTTATTATTCTCATGAAAAAGAAGCCAAAGCAAAAACTATTTTAAGCATGATCTATTTACTATTGTAACTGGTAACATAGATCGTCAAATTTCATTTTTACTTTCATTTCATAATCAAAAATTAATTAGCAAATGATTATGTAAATTGTGTTTATGTTGAATAAGAATAGCTCATTTGCATAAGCAATATAAGCTATTAAGCCCACTTGTATAAACTTACATCAAAATTCACATTCATGAAGCATAAACAAAGAGATCATACATCATAAAAATGTTGAAATTACATAAAGTTAGAGAGCTTCATCACCCCTAAATTGAAGGGGTTTAGCTACTCATTTGTGGCATTGAAGCAACACAAACAAATTTCAACATTAAAAAGAAAAGAGAAAAGAAAATAAGCAAAGAAAGCAAAAGAGATTAGCTACTTACTACTTGCATAAATATAAATCTAAGCTATGAACATAAAGGAAAAGAGAGCATAGAAATAAACATTAACAATAAAACAAAGAAAAACATGTAGAAAAGAGAGAAGAAAGAGGCTTGGAAGCCATTTTTATTTCATAGAACATTGAGCTTTCACTTTGATTTCTTAATTTCCTAAGTAAAATGAAAGAGTAGATGATGGTTTCATATACATAAGAGGGCTATATATACACGCATAAAACCCTAATTCTATTTTTAGGGGGCTACCTAAAATGCCCTTTAGGAAGTGTGGCCAACAAGTAACCATTAACCACTAATTAATCCATCATTTGTTTTGCATGAAGCTTCACTTAGTTGTCCATTAGTTCCAAATTGTACTTTTAGGTAAGTGGGTGGGGTCCTCCATGTTCATGGCTTGAATTATTTCCCTCTTCTTTCCTTTGTATTCATTTGTGCATGCATATATCTTCATATAAGCCTCTTCCATATGCATCCAAATTCCTATAAAAATTGTCAAAAAACGTCCAAGTAAAAATTCTTATATTGACGCATGCACAAAATGACTGTTTTGCCCCTGAATGAAGATGAAAATACGATGGTTGGAAATAATTGAATTTTGGTTTTAAAAATGTTAAAATGCCCAAATATGATGATTATTTAAATAAAAAGAGATAAAATATGGATGTAAATATATGCACAATTACGTGCATATCAATGTTTTCTTAGCTTGTTGATTGGTTCTAATATGTACATAAAATAACATTGATAACGTTGGTTATATTAGGATGCTCTGTTAGGCTTATCACTAATGTAATAAATAATATCATGGCTATATATGGCCTTTTACATTTGTATACTTGAACATTAACAACCTGCTTGTTGCATAATTAGTGTGTAAAATAATTATTTTATGTTGAATGATGGTTCTCATATAAAGTGTTTTTTATGTTACTTGTCCAGGTTAATAGCAGTGAACTTGCAATAGTATCACTGTTGGAGTGTGAAAATGTCTTTGCGTAATTCCATTTCTTTTCTTTCTGACTCTATTACTAGTTCAGATCCAAGCTTTCTCAACATTTTAATCAAGATTGTTACTTTCTTTGTAAATAGGAGACCAAAATCTCTTTTGTGCCTCCATGATAAAGTTTTTGTCTGTCGCTGCTGATGCTGCCATTACTTATTCTAATCAAAAGAAATACCAGGTTTCATATTTAGTCATATTTATTGCATTTTTTGTTCTGTTTTGTTGACGCTTGAAAATAAGTTCTAGGATTTCTTTTTTCCTTTCTTTTTTGAACGATGAATAAAGAACTTATTTTTATATTTGTTCCGGTATAATTATTTTTGTTGTAGTGATGTAAACTAAATGAATTAGTATATGTAGGCAATATGATTTTCGATTCATTAAAGTTTTATTTTATATCATACAACAGTCGACAAATGTGCTCTATTATTTGACTTATGAGGATGCTGCTGATATGGAGACTTTAGATGACCCAATGCAAAAAACTGCAATTGAAGATCAGATAGCTAATTTTAGACAAGCACCCCTCCAACTCTCTGTAAAAGTCATCCATTATTTTTGTCAGTGTATGTCGATTTCAGTTTGTAGCCTTGATGAGAAATGTTGTTGCTACATATTTGTAACCATTTTTGTCAAAGTATTTCTTTGTGCTTGAATTCATAAATGTTGTATTACTATTTGATTTTTAAGGGTATTTAACAAAATATTTGGAATAGATTTATGTTTGAATCGATGGATACTATGTACTTTAGTCGACCAATTTTACATATTTGAATTTATGAAATTATGATTTTATAATAATTGAAGTTGTGGAACATTTTAAAAAAACCAATTGCAACTGTTTAAGACTATTGCAATAGACAAAAAATTGTAAAGAACCCTACTAATGGGCAAAAACAATTGTAAAAACTCTATTGCAATGGGTAAAAACAGTATGAAATGGACCAACTATATTACAACATTGCATATTAAGATGGGTGTAATAGGCCTACTACAACGGGTATTGCTCGTTGTAAAATGAGTATTTTGTTGTAGTGTGTACACACATACATACACACATACAAAAGTCGGAGAAGTGCGGAAAATAAAAGAGAAGAAGTGAGCCAATACTGTGAAGAAAGGTAATTTCAATCTATATTTCCCTTAACCTCTAATCTCTTCTCGGATCTTTATATATTATTATATGTGTATATCTTATATACATATTCTTTTGGACTAGAATGGAAAAGAAGTCAAGCAAAAGATTGGATTCAAATCTGAAGATTTGAAAAGCTTAAAAAGATGAGTGAGAAATTATATAATTTATTTATACAATTGAAATTTGTCTTGTTGAATTCTTATTTATTTATTATACCTAAATAAGATTTGATGAATTGTTGGCTTAAAACAAACGTATAAGATTAGCACCTACACATTTAACAAAATATGTAATTGCAATAGGAATAGTATGTAAGATCTATCTGGAAATATGAAATCAGTCCTAAATATTCATTTGTAGAATGTTAGTAAAGTTATAAAATTATTCTAGATCTATAATTGGGTTGTAATTAAGTTGTCATTGGAATGTGAATTTCTATATTTTAATTTATTTGGAACCGGTTCCGTGTAATTTTCATAAGTTATCCAATTCTAAAATATGTATAAAAGCGCGTCGTTTGAGTTGACATGAATATACTGAAAGGGAAAGAGATTTATAAGTTATGGATATTCTTTTCCGTAGTTTACATTGTCTATTTCAACAAAGAAAAATTCTTTGTAATTTTAAATGAAGCAAAGACCTCACTTTTGGTTAATTTATGAAAAATTAAAATGGTAATCCTTTTTTAGAAGGATGACTCTGATAAATTAAAATATGAAAATGAAAGTTCTAGTTTAGAAATTAAAAAATAGAAATTATATATATATATATATATATATACTTATAACCACGTTTAACGCTCAAAAAATAGAAATATATAAATAATATAATTTATGACTATATAAATATTAGTTATTAACAACGTAATAATTAACAGATTATGATTTATGGACATTAGTTATAAATTTAATGAGTAATAAATTTGTAATTAATAGAGAGTAGAAAGCGAATTAACTAGGGATTGATTAAGGAAATTAATATGACATTTATGGGAAAATTAATTCGCATGATAAGTTAGTATTGAAACTAGTAAACAACTTCCATTAGAAAATTAAATATGGCAATTATGGGAAAATGAGTAGCCATAATAGGTAGATTTTGGAACAGGTAAGTATAATAAAGGAATTAAATGCGGATTAATTGCAGATTGTCCAATTTTGGCATTAAAGACTAATTATCATGGGTAATAGACATTTAATAGACATTACATGGAAATCAAAGCCTAAGCGTATAAATTAGGAATAATAACGTAGCGAATAAGTACGTATTAATACTATTAATTATATTTGGGAAGCAATATAATTTTCATCGTAGGAAATTATATAGCTTAAATTTTACATTTAGGATAAACGTTAATTAGTAAGCCTAGCCAAACACTTAGGCTTTAGGTGGTAGGTTTGTTTAGTGGGTAGGGATGCGAGGTCAGCAAGGTTGCACAACAAAAGACCGCCTTTAACCTATAAGCTACCAGCAGTTGTGCATACTTACTACCGATGTGGGACATCTTCAATGGGAAAAGGATATGCATTGTGGATAGATAGGGGAATATATACCAAGGGCTTGCCTTGGATTTGAAGTATTAAAAGGCCCGGTACATTTGGAAAATAGGGCATGCTTCATATTCAATAAGAGATAGTAAGTAACCGAAATAGGCATTTTCCTTGACTTACCTAGGTTAGTATAAACGGGATATCAGCTATGGAGGGTCGGCAGGTTATGCTAGTTGTTGGTACTGGTATTAGTAGTAGGTCTATCATATAGGTTTTGACATCCAGCAATCCCGAGCGAACGGTGTCAAAAACTAGGGTGCCCAAACAAATTTCACTTTCTTCTAGTGCGAAATCCGTATGGGAGACGCATAGATTTCATAGTAGATGTTAGATGAAATACTAATTTAGTGGAGGTGGGTTAGTTAACCACTGGATTAGTCTTTGTTTTGTGTTAGTAATACAACAGTTAAATTATATATATATTACATAGTCATATATATATGTGTCATCGGCCTCTATAGCTAGAACCGATTGACTAGCTTTGACATTGCGAAGGGTCCGCTTCAGGGACTTGAGATAGTAGATGGTCAGTGGGTCTGCCTTTTTCCTATTTAAGAAGTATTAAGTGGCCAGGGTTTTTGGTAGTGAAATGTTTAGATAAATACGAATACAGATACACACACAATGTAAAGAATGTTAGGTTATGTTCATCGTATGTGCACATAAGAATTAACGGATTAGCCATAACTAATAAACATAACATTTAAATTGAAATTAATCAACATAAATTAATGAGATGGGTAAAGTATGTAATTTCCAATAACATAATGTTGTTCTAACCCCCTTCTCATAACAACCCAAAGGGTAGATTTAGAAGGAATGAACACTCGAGCAAGACAAGAACGAAAGATGATGAAGTCTTCTTATTCATGCTTGACACTGAAAAGAAAATTAAATATTCAAGGAACGATATTCCAAGGTAATAGCCTTAGTCAATATGTATGTTATATTATATTTTCTTAATTCAACTGTGATTTTATATTGATCTCACTCTATATACTTGTGTTTATTATAGGTTACCAAAACCAATGATCCATATCGTAATGAACTTAGGTTTCGATTTAGTTAACATTTGGGCCTATTAAGGTGTGGGTTGTTACAAAGTCATGTTCTTGTTGCCAAGGATATCCTACTAATATCTAATTTTTTGTCTCATCATGAGGGCTTCAACCTGATCAGCATTAATTAATTGTTCAGACAAAGATGTTCCTACATTGAGAAGGTTAAGTTGTTAGAATTATTTACCATATTAGTTTGTACCTGGGAGCGGAATTGTTGTAGCGGAGTTGAGAGCTTGAAATCATTGCAAAATGTTCCTCTACTCCAAGATTTAAGCAAGGAATTATAGTGCTTGAGTTTAGTTTGGAGTTTGAACATTGGATTGTCGTGAATGGATAAGGACCAGGTAGAGGTAATAGGCTGAAAAAAATCATGGTAGGAGGTCTAGGAATTAAATTTTTTGAAAGTGGATGGTGTCTTATAAGCAGGTGGGCCAAAGAAAAGATTAAGAGCAGAATAATTAGACTATCTAGAGGCAGTATATCATAAAGTATGGTGGGCTAGGCATTCAAATTATGCAGGTTGATAAAAATTCTGTCTAGCTTAAAGAAGGTTCTGGTACCACTTCTTGATTTGTTATTCAATGTGAAATCCAGCACTTTTGAGTTACATTCGAACAACTCACTAGCATAAATGGCATCATTAAGCGGTTTAGTTTCTTAAGGAGGCAAGGGGATCCCTCCATACCTATCGGTAGCTTGCATCATACAATTCTAGTTTCCCAAAACAATTCAAGGCTTCTCTCTTAGCTTTAGGGCTGGAAGATGATTTAATAAGTTTTGTCTACTGGGAAGGTGGTTCTCTGTGTAAAAAAAAGTGAAAAAGAATTCAAGTTTGGAGGTATTATGATAAAAGCGAGTGCGGAAAAACTAATTGGAGTTAGAAATGGGAGAAATGTGGTAGATGTTAGGATTCCACATGATGAAAATTCTACTGAAAGGAGCTTCCGCTAGATTGTGAATGTAGTTCCAGTAAGGCATAATGGATTGGCAAGCTTAATTGAAGGTGTTTATGTTGTACTTATTTTATAGAATGGAAATTGCATGTATATCAGGTTCCTTCTTGAATTTCTGAATTTCGATTAAGATTCATTTGGAATTTCAAGAAAGGAAATCGATTACTTTCATTATGATTCATCATTCATTTCCTTATAGATCTCAAGTATAATGCAGATTTATGAAATACACCGACGTCTTCCTAGGAAGAAATGAAAAGCATGACTTTTGGTCAAGGACCACTATCTCCAATAGCTAGTGATATGACGATTAATTAGACTAAGCTTTTAAGGTCATGGTTTCAATTCTCACAGACATCAACACGAGTGTTATGCTTGAATAAAATTGTAATACCCCAAAATTGAAAGTAAAATCTTAATTAAGTTTTAATGATGAAAATATGAAAACTATTGGGATTTTTGAACTAATTAAATAAATTAAATATAAGGATGGACAAAATGGTCATTTTTAGAACTTCAGGATTTGGCGATGAAACCAACGCCATTATAGCCGTCTCATTTTTATAAGTAGTGCAATGTTTTTGTTTATTCCATTTGGGGTCCATATAGAGGAGTTACAAATGAAAAGGTGGTCGGGTCAAGCGGGCACCAAGCGGGTTGAGTTTGAAATTTAAATCTTAATGGTTGGTGGTATTTCCCTCCTTACTTAAAAATTGAAATATGTAACTTCCTTTCACTCTGAAACTAACCATGACTTTTCTTTTCTTCCTCCTTCAGCTCTCTCTAAGAAATTACTTCCACTAAAATCAACTTAACTCTCCCATTCCTTAACCGAATTTAATGAAACAATAGGAAAATTGAAGCTAGTGGATAGGGCTATGACCTGGAAGCGAATTTGAGGCAAAAAATCAAAGATAGAAGAGCAGAAACCCTAGACGGTGAGAAGTTGGACTGGAATTGGTTATCTTGTGAGTGATCTGCATTTTATCCTTTCTATAATGCAATCACTAAGATGATCTATATGCTATTTTAGTGTAGTAATTCATATACATACAATTAATCTCGAAATAAAAATGGTTTGAGAAGGGTTTGGTTAAAATTAATGATTAAAACTAGGTTTAAGTGAACTTCTAGAAATCTAAAGTGTAATGTCAAAATCCATGAAATAATTGGACTTAGGAATCTAAATCTAGGATCTAGGAATGTTCTCTGATGATCTGAGGCAAAGCGGTGGCAACCGGAGGTATAAACAACATCGAAAAACATAAAAACCCGAAACTAAAAAACTTGAATAAATATGTACATCGGTGGACTGATGGCCTTGATCGGTGCACCTCTATTTTTTACAAATTGAACCTCCAAGTGGCCCAATATAAATATAAAATAAATAATATGATTTGGGCTTCTCCTATATTTTGGAAGATGGTTTGAGACGGGACGACGCGAGTGATGGTGTCACGAAATGATGGGTGTATGGAGCTTGATGGTGGTACGAAACGAGTGGATGGATGGAACATTTTAATGGTATGAAGCGAATGGATAATGGATGGTTTATTGTCGTATAGGGAGAATATAAATATATGTATACATGTGTTGTGGTATGATATTGTGATGTGGTGATGACAGTTGATGAGAATGAGGGTGGGACGTAGGATAGCTACCCTAGAATGTGAACGCTATGAAAATACGATCTTGTGACACTTAGTAAGTTATCTAGGCTTGATGATTTTGCTTCCCTGTAGTGCTTCGATAGACTAGTGGAAGGGAATGGATGGTAAACGACCTTGTAGTCTATGAGATATAGGGACAATAGGCAACCCTGTAGGCTACGGGCGGTCCAGTGCGTGAGTCCTATACGGTGTATTAGAAGATGGAAAACATGCGACTTTGTAAGGTATGGGAGCTAGACCAGAGCATGAGTCTATACATATGCGATATGGTTAGATATGAATGACATTTAGGTATGGCGTAATGACAAAACGCATGATGGCCAGACAATAAACACATATCATGTTATAATATTAATTTTGCAGTATATGTCAAGCAGAGTATAGTTCACTCACCAAGTCTAACCTACTCCTACTTTTATTTTTATAAATATGTCCAGGTTGATGGAGTATAGTGTTGAGATGGTACCATAGGTGGAGATTTTTTGATATATTGTACATATATGGAGTTGTTTAGTATTGTACTTGGAGTTGATTTTGTATCTTTGAAATTGGATTTGCATCTATATTTTTCAAACATGTGTATTTGACAATTTCGGACATATTATAGTGATGTGAATTTGATATTGATTGTGTATTATATTTTATTTATTCTGTTATGTAACTCTGAAAGTGGCTAGTGTTAGTTAGAATTTATGTTTAGTATTCGATATCCATCTATATCTGTCTTAGTTGCTTATATTATACCTTTTTACCAACAACTTATCTTTTCGGTTCTCGGATGTTTAGTGTCAGCTCGGGCATCAGATTCGGTGTTAAAAAGGCAGGTTGTTACATTTAGTATCAAAGCATAGGTCAGAAACTAGGATAGGAATTAGGAACTTATTGAGAAAGTGTACTTATATCTTTTTATTAGATACGTATATATAAGAATAAACAAAAAGTTCATATGCGCACACCTATTTACTATTCCAGTTTTATTCACTATCTATTACGAAGCTGTTAATGAATCCCAGTTTTATTTTTAGATAGCTGAATATGAGTAATTCAACTGAAACAAAGACCAACACAGGAAATGTTGGTGGAGAGGAAACCAGAGTAGGGACTAGTAATCGTGCAATATATTGGATATTCCTGGTGTTAACATTCTAGTATGGTTAAAACGCTACCTTCAGGTGATAAATAAAGCTAGTACCGTTCCCACCGAACTTAAATCGATCAATGTCACTGCTAATTAAAGTGTAATAGCATCCCCAGCACCACCAATTGTTGACTTTCCTAAGCCATGTAACGATCTTTCTAACCTTGGTGGGAAGTCATTTCAAGGGATAGAACCATACTCGGTTACTCGCCTGACTTAATGATTGTGAAAAGATTTTCAACATATTAGGACTTGGTTATGCGATGAAGAAGCAGATAGCTACTGGGAGTTTGACAGAGGAAGCAGCTTGTCGGTGAGAAGTGGTAACGACTAAGGTAGATAAGACTGTTATTTCATGGAGGATGTTTAAAGCTAAATTCAAGACAAGGTTTCTTTCTAGTGTTGAGAAGGATTTATTGTTAGAAAAGTTCATCCATCTGAAACAAGGGGAGTTAACAGTGGGCAAGTATATCAGTCAGTTTAACGAATTAGCCTGGTTTGGATTTGAATTGGTGAATAATCTGACAAAGAAGGCATTGAAATTTGTGAAAGGTCCGAACTTACCTTCGAGAGAATTAGCATTGAATCAAATACTGTATAAAGAAAATTTTAAGGATTAGTGGAAGCAACATTATTAAACTTTTTGAATGGAACCCGACGAAGGAACATAGTAAGGAAATTGAAGGACGGAAAAAGCAACAGGAAAATGAAAAGGTAATGAACCTTAGGAGGACAGGGTAAGAAGTAGGTAGTTACATGCCACGAGTGTCAAAAGATAAGACATGTAGCAAAGAATTGTAGGATGAACCTTTGAAGAGCGGATGCTATAATTGTAATCAGGCCGGGCACATAGCTAAAGACTATAAGGCCACTCCAGCTTAAGAAAAGTTGAAGTGCTATAACCATGATCGGATTGGGCATACAAAGAGAGACTTGCCAGTTTTGAGAAATGAGGGTCAAATCATGAAGTCATATGCTTTAGATGTCATTCCAACTTCTAGTACGGCACCACCGTCAGTGCAAGTGAAAGGAAAACAAGTTATGATCGAAGGTGTTTGATCTTATTTGATTTTCTATTCATACCTTATTTGATACTGGTGAATTGCATTCATTCATGGCAAATGCATTAGTAGATTTCTTATCTCTTATACCCGACATTGCGCATTAATCAGTTATGGTATCGAATTCTATTAGGGGACCGACCCATCTAGTTGTGTCATAATTTAAAGTTGGTCATATGCGGTGTGGAGCTTCTTTGTAATGCATATGCACTAGAATTTTTGGGATACAAATTGATTTTGGGAATGGACTAAATATCTTGCTATGGGGTAGATTTGGATTGTGATAGAAGGACGATACGGTTGAGGAAAGCTGATGGGTTTGATTTGATTTTAAGTTGTGAGGCCGATGTTTCTGTTATGGGGACTTATCTGTATTCAGTTAGCCTGTCACATGAAGAGCTATCGTGTATACCTATAGCGAAAGACTATCCTGATATATTCAAAGAAGTTTCAATCTTACTCCCTAAAGAGAAATTGCATTTTGTATCGATTTCCAGAAGGACACTTAACCAATTGAATGCCTCTCGGGCATATGGCTCTGAAGGAAAGATGAGAGTTGGATAAGTAGGTGTTTGAATTATTGTAAAAGGGTTTTATTCAAAGGAGTATTTCAAAATGGGGAGTGACTACGGTTTCGCTACATAGGCAAATAGTTTCCTAAGATTATGCATCAATTATCGAGAATTGAATAAG
Organism: Allium cepa; assembly: GCA_030765085.1. Taxonomy (NCBI): domain Eukaryota; kingdom Viridiplantae; phylum Streptophyta; class Magnoliopsida; order Asparagales; family Amaryllidaceae; genus Allium; species Allium cepa. The sequence goes on from CM060930.1 coordinate 180,185,650, forward strand.
CCAACGAAGAAAAATCGCTATCCACTGCCTCGCATTGATGATATTTGTGAGAAATACGGATTACGGATCTTAAGGCTAGGATAAACACTAGTGGAGGGGTGAATAGTGTTTTAAGGAATTATTAAATCTTTTTAAGCTTTTGTTAATTTGAACAAAAATGTATGCAATATTCAGACACAAATATGATCACAGAATCAAACACAGATGCAAAAATAAAGTAAAAGCAGTAAAGGAAAATACACACCGAAATTTATACCAGTTCGGGGTTACCCTACATCCAGTCCCGCACGCAAGTACGGATTTCCCTTCAAAAGCAATTGTACAATTACACCCTCGATTTCAAGGCTACAAGATACGCCCTCCAGATTCACAATCCTCTGGGTAGAGATACTTGATTTCACGGGCAACAAGTTCACCCAATTGATTTCCAAGGCTACAATCACACCTTTTTTCGCTCGATTGATTTCCAAGGCCATAATCACTCCTTTTGTCGTTTAATTGATTACAAAGAAGCCTATAACTCTGAATAGCACTGAGGATCTTGTAGAGATAGTGATATAGAATCAAAGCAGATATAATCTAGTTAGATTCAATGTTGATTTCGGCAGAGTAATGGTAGGAATATGTATAAAGAAATATGGAAGAAGAAGAGAATTGAAAACCATAAAATATGATTAAAAATTCGTTGAAAACAACCCCTATTTATAGAAGAACAACAACCATGTCCATTCATGAAGAGGTATGACGAATAGGCACTTCTTTTGAAATTTAAATTTTGAAATTAACTGACACTATGTCGACATGGGTGTATTGAGCATGGCGACATCTCAAAGGAAATTTTGGTGTTATGTTTTTCTTTGAAAATAAGTTTATTAAAACTATTTTAAACTTTTATAAATATACTTAACTATAGTTAAAATACATAAATAAATATAGAGAATAATATTTTGGTATATATAAAATTTTACTATAATTTTATATTTAAATCTAAGTATAAATATTAAAAGTTAAATATATTATTATTAAAAGATAGTTTAAAACTAAAGATAATTTGATTTTGAAATTAAAGATTATTTTGAGGCTAAAAGTTTCTAAAAACAGGATAGATGATTTTGATTCTTTTAAAAGGAAGGTTTTGAAATTTTTTTGAAAACAAGATATAATTTTGTAAAATCATTTTGAATAAAAGTTAGTGGATACAAAACAATATTCCACTAGATTTTTCGTAGGTTCCATCCTACTTAGGGTTCCATCCCTTTAACATGCTCTAGGTGGATTCCATTCCACGAATAAATTGGATGTTAAGAAAATGCTTTTCTAGGAGTTTTAACAAAATTCCTAATTAAAATTAAAAAATAAATTACTTGAAATCTTGAACTCTTGATAATCTTGATACTCATGAGTCTTCAATCTTGATATCTTGAATCTCTATATTGTACAGTCTTCATTCTTGATACCTGCATAGTTAAATCATGCATATACATATTATTTCTAAACTATAATGTTAGTATTTATATTTTAAACTCCTATTCTAAGGTTGTTGTCATCAAAACCATCATCTCACAGACTAACAATCTCTCCCTTTTTGATGATGACAACCTTTGTTTATAAAATATTACTTCTATCCTAATAACTCCCCCTTAATCTATGCATAACTATCCCATTTTATATTTCTCCCCCTTTGTCATCAACAAAAACTAACTCCAAAGTATATAATATCCAACTATATAACTCCCCCTCATTCTTGGACTAAAACACATGCATTAATAAACTATACAAATGGAGTATATAATAGATAGATTAAGATATAATTATACTGATAGATATGATAATTAATTAAAAATCATATAAATATTTATGCATATTTTTACATGTTCTTCACACCAAATATTAATCCAAATCAATTCAAATCAAATCAAATCAAACAATTCAAATCAAACAAACCAAATCAATCAAACCAAATCAAACAAACCAATCAAATCAAACATTACGAGGAACTTCCACCCATCCTTCTTCTCCAAATATAGGGTCTGCTTTAATGGCATCCCAATTTTCATTATCATTAGCGAGAGAGACTGGAGGATGTGCTTCTTTATCATCCTTGTGCAGGGAGGAAATCATCCATCATATTGCATCAAAATGCCTTTCTTGCTCTTTAATCATCTGCATTTGACTCAATTCTAAGTGTCGCTGGTTACGTAGAATGAACGAAAGAATATTCTTGAAAGAATTAAGAGTCTCTTCAAGATTTTCTGATAGATTACGAATTGGATTGGCCATATTCGAGTTTTGAAAAGAATGAGGGACAAAGTGGATAAGAAATAATATTCAGTGATGAATTCTGAAAGAAATAGGTATTTATAGGTGTAGAAATTCGTTTGAAACGAATAATATAAGGAAGTTATTCAAATTTCAAATTCAAAATGCAATGTCATTTTAGACCAGTACATGTCGACATGGTCATAGGGGAGATGTCGACATGGTGTAGCGAATTTTGATGGCTTATTTTGATTTTGTGAATAATTGTTTGTGTGTGTGTATAATATACTAACATTTATTCCGGAGATAAGATAGGCTAGATAATAGAAAAGGAATTCAATTTCATTTCATGATAACATGATACAACGATTAAACACAAAGGGCTACACGAACATTCAAATCAAAATAAACTAAAATGAATACAACATGATACGAAAAGTTAGAAGTAGTTAGAGGATGATGACGATGAAGATAATTCAAGCTTCTTGCTGACTTTGGAAATAAACTGGTTGATCTTGGATGAAATTTTGTCCAACTTCTTACTAATGGATCGTTTAAGAATCCGTTGATTCTCAACAATGGTCTTTTGGTTTTTGAGAAGGGTTTTGTTGGATGGATTAGGAGGATAGTCGATGCTTTCCAAAGAAGTTTTAGTTCTTCTTCAATTTCCATTTCATCCCCTTCTTCTTCTTCTTCTTCTTCCTCTTCTTCCATCTCCTCATGAGCCAAACGCTCTTCCTTTTCGGCAAGAGTCTCATAAGGTTGAAAAACAAATGGAATTTTCATAAGCGAAATGTTGAAATGATAGAAAACTTTTCTAGAAACAAATTCTTCTCCTTTGAAATCCACTCAAAAATAGTTGAAAATTCGAGTGAGATAAATTCCATGATACAAAGTATTCTCACCCATTTCAAGATTTTTGGGACGAAGTTCATCCAAAATAACTTACACCCAATTAATATAATTTCCAAGAATAGAAAAAAGTGCTTTGCAAACTTTTGAAGTAGGATTATAAAATTTCCCGATCTTGAGGTCAAAGTATGTTGTAAAATAAGATTGACAATTCAAGCTTTTGGTCGAAAGTTTCGATTTTTGAATTCAAAATTATCATTTCCTTCGAAAATGTGATGAAATGTCTCACGATCATTTTCATCGATTTTAAAATTAGAAAGATCCATTCCCATACTCTTTCAATTGAGAATGGTACCCAAAAGATCACAATTCTAGTGCCTTTGGCACTACTCCAAATTTTATCATCGTTTCCATTATAAAATCCACGATTAAGATTTGCATAGAAAATTTTGACAAGATTTGAATAACAAACAAAATCATTTTGGGAAGCATCAACAAGACTAAGAATTTGATTATTTGCAAAAAGAGAATCAATTTCATAAGAAGAGAAATCTTGAAATATAGCAAACTTTTCGGGATGGACTTTTGCATAGTTAGAATAATTGATGTATGCTTTTATAATCTCTAGATCATTGAAGAGTTGCTCTTTTATCTTTCTGCAAATTCTCATGGTGGAGGGGTTGCTTGAAGAAGCCATTAGAGCAGAGAGTAGAGAGCTTGAAGTTTTGAAGAGAGAGTTTGGATTTGAAGATGAGAGTGAAAAGATGTGATAAAAGATAGTGAACAAATACATTCTCAAAGGACATGTTCTCTGGTCAAAAGATGCATTTTCAGAGAATTGAATAAAGTGAAAAGGTGGAGGGAAATTCAACCATTTGAATTCAAATTTTGAATTTCAAATTCTGTACACATGTCGACATCATGGTAGGGACCATGTCGACATGTGCTTGTGAATTTCTATGATTTATTTTTCCTAAGTACTATAATATATATATATATATATATATATTATTTTTAATGTCTATATATATCTAGAATATTATTAGAATTACAGTATATTCCATAATATATTATTATACTAATAAAAATAATAGTAAAAAAATAGTAAAAAAATTTAAAATTCAAATAACACACCAATTCAAAATCAATCAATCAAGCATCTAATTCTAAGCATGCAATTTCAACCAATTGTATTGTAAATGTGTACATTTTTCTGTGTCCGTTTCTCTGAGTTCGTCGGAGTCATGAACTACCGTGAAAAACAAATTTGAATTATCTGTCTTTTGATCATCATCGCTTGAGGATGAGTTTGAGTCATCTAGAGTAGCAGCAAATGCACGCTTCCGTTTCTTACTGAATCATTGTTTATAGGAGGATTTTGCCTTTCTGGATATGGACAGTCTCTTTTGATATGGCCTGGTTCATCACAGTTGAAACATTTGACATTGTTTGGCACAACATTCTAATTTCCAGAGTTCTTACAGTTGTTTCTCTTGAGATTATTCATCTTTCTGTGTTTCATAAATTTCCGAAAATTGCTGGTCATCAAGGCTATCTCTTCATCATTATCGCCGTTTGAGTTTGATCCATCAGTCAATCCATTAAATGCCATTGATTTCTATTCAGATGCTTTGCTTTCTCTTCTTCCGATCATTTGGACTTCAAATGACATTAGATTTCTAATTAATTCTTCTATCTTTAAGGTGCTGATGTCATTTGCCTCTTCGATCGCAAGTGTCTTTTGATCCCATTCTGAAGTAAAAGAATTTAAAAAAATTCTGACTTGATCTTCTTTCGAAAATTCCTTTCCTAAGTATATTAGAGAATGCACAATATCCTAAAATATGCTATACATATCTGAAATAGACTAATTAGAATTCATTTTAAATAATTGAAATAGATTTGTGAGCATGGAAATTTTGGTCTGTTTAACTTTGCTTGTTCCTTCGTGAGTAACTTGCAATGTTTTCCAGATTTCATATGCAGACTTACAAACTGACACTCTATTAAATTCATTTCTATCAAGTGAACATAACAGAATATTCATTGCATTAGAATTATTTTGTGCAACAGACTTTTGCTCAGCGGTCCACTGTGCAAAATCAGTTGTGGGTTCAGAATATTCAGTTTGTGTGATATTCTAAGTGTCTAATCCTATAGATTGTAAATATATTTTCGTCCTACATGCCCAATATGCATAGATACTGGCATTTAAAAATGGTGTCTGACAGTAGACTGACCTTCTACAAATGAACTGGTGGCAGGAATACTAGTGTTAGTAACAGTACCAGTGTTGGTAGCCATTTTGAAAACTTTTCAAAATTCAGGTTATGAAAATTTGAAAACCTTGCTCTAATACCAAATTTGAGAAATGCGGATTACAGATCTTAAAGCTAGGATAAACACTAGAGTGGGGTGAATAGTGTTTTAAGGAATTATTAAATCATTTTGAGTTTTTGTTAATTTGAACAGAAATATATGCAATATTCAGACACAAATATGATCACGGAATCAAACAAAAATGCGAAAATAAAGTAAAACCAGTAGATTATTGAATCATTTTGAGTTTTTTGTTAATTTGAACAGAAATATATGCAATATTCAGACACAAATATGATCACAGAATCAAACACAAATGCGAAAATAAAGTAAAACCAGTAGAGGAAATAACACACCGGATTTTATACTGGTTCGGAGTTACCCTACATCCAGTCCCGCACACAAGTACGGATTTCCCTTCAAAAGAAATTGTACAATTGCACCCTCGATATCAAGGCTACGAGGTACACCCTCCATATTCATAATCCTCTGGGTAGAGATACTTGATTTCACGGGCAACAAGTTCACCCAAATGATTTCCAAGGCTACAATCACACCTTTTATCGTTTGATTGATTTCCAAGGCCACAATCACACCTTCTCTCTTTTAATTGATTACAAAGAAGCCTATAACTATGAATAGCATCGAGGATCTTATTGAGATAGTGATAGAGAATCAAACCAGAGATAATCTAGTTAGATTCAATGTTGATTTCAGCAGAGTAATGGTAGGAATATGTATAAAGAAATATTGAAGAAGAAGAGAAATGAAAACCAGAAAACATGATTAAAAATTCGTTGAAAACAGCCCCTATTTATATAAGAACAACAGTCATGTCCATTCATGAAGAGATATGACGAATAGACACTTCTTTTGAAAGTTAAATTTTGAAATTAACTGACACTATGTCGACATGGGTGTATTGAGGATGTCGACATCCCAAAGGAAATTTTGGTGTTTTGTTTTTCTTTGAAAATATATTTTATCTTATATTAAAACTATTTTAAACTTTTATGAATATACTTAACTATAGTTAAAATACATAAATAAATATAGAGAATAATATTTTGGTATATATAAAATTTTACTATGATTTTATATTTAAATCTAAGTATAAATATTAAAAGTTAAATATATTATTATTAAAAGATAGTTTAAAACTAAAGATAATTTGATTTTGAAATTAAAGATTATTTTAAGGCTAAAAGTTTTTAAAACCAGGATAGATGATTTTGTTTCTTTTAAAAGGAAGGTTATGAAAACATTTTGAAAACAAGATATAATTTGGTAAAATCATTTTGAATAAAAGTTAGCGGATACAAAACAATGTTCCACTAGATTTTTCATAGGTTCCATTATACTTAGGCTTCCATCCCTTTAACAGGCTCGAAGTGGATTCCATTCCACGAATAAATTGGATTTTAAGATGTCAGTGCTTTTTTAGGAGTTTTAACAAAATTCCTAATTAAAATTAAAAAATAAATTACTTGAAATCTTAAACTCTTGATAATCTTTATACTCATAAGTCTTCAATCTTGATATCTTGAATCTCTATATTGTACAGTCTTCGTTCTTGGTACCTGCATGGTTAAATCCTGCATATGCATATTATTTCTAAACTATAATGTTAGTATTTATATTTTATAATCTTATTCTAAGGTTGTTGTCATCAAAACCATCATCTCACGGACTAACAATATTTTCAATCGATTAGTCAAAACAAAGGTTATCTTGCAGCTTGACTTAGCAATTAGATTTCACAATTGAGGGTGGTAGAAGATAATATCCAGAAGACTACTTTTAGTACACCTGATGGATTATTTGAGTGGTTGGTGATGCCTTTTGGGTTGACGAATGCTCAATCTTATTTTATAGATTTGATGAGTATAGTATTCCAAGAGCAGTTTAAAAGATTTGTAGTGGTTTTCATGGATGGTACCCTTATTTATTCCAGAAATGAAGAAGAGCATGAAGTACATTTAGGAGAAGTGATGGATGTTTTGAGAACGAATGGTTGAAGGCTGAATTTTCAAAATGTCATTTCAGGAGAGATGAAGTTCATTTTCCTGGGCATGCATTATCGGCAAATGGATTGGCAGTTGACCCAGGGAAAGTACCTGCAGTTAGATACTGGAAGATGCCGAAGAACGCTTTAGAGGTCTGTAGCATTTCTGGGTTTAGATGGATTTTATTGAAAGTTTGTTGAGGATTTTGTGAAGATAACGACACCTCTGACTTATTTGACGAAGAAGAATCTAATTTTTACTTGGAGCTCGGACTGTGAAGCGGCATTTATTAGATTAAAGGAGCTATTAACGGGTGCTCCAGTTTTTGTTATTCTAGAGGTACCAAACCTTTCACCGTATGTACTGATGCATGCGATACTTGTCTTGGTGTTGTTCTTATGCAAGGAGGGGTAGTATTGTATGCGAGTGGACAACTAAAAAACCAATAGAAGCATTATCCGACACATGACTTGGAGTCGGCTGCTAAAGTATTTGCTTTGAAGTCATGGAGGCATTATTTGTCAAGTGAGAGATTTGAACTATTGACTAACCATAAATATCTCAAGTACATGTTTTCTCAGAATGTCCTAAACCTAAGCCAACAGAGATGGATGGAATTCATTTCGTCTTATGATTTTAATATTTCTTGTACTTTTGAAAAAGGAAATGTAGTTGCAGACACTTTGAGTAGGAAACATGTAGAGGTGAATGCTATGTTAGTAGAATGGAAAAGTTTGGAGTTTATATTGGAATTTAATTTCAAGCCTAAATCGGAGTATGCGCTTGGATTATTAGCAGCAGTCAAGGTCAGGCCGGATCGTATTGGTGGAAGTCAAGGACAAGATAAATCATGGGTCGAAATTACGGAGCAGTTGCGATAGGGTGTACGATCGAGTCACATGGATCATTACTTGTTTAATGACAGAAATTCTATCGAATTATCAAACAATCGAAAAAATTTATAATAAAATTTATACCGCAAGCGCACGGCGTACTATCGTAGTACGTGGCGAGTATGGGTCGATCCGTAGGGAATTGTTGATTTTAAATTTCTATTCAATCAAATTAACCAAAGATTTAGAGAGTGATTAGCTAAAAATGTAAGAAAAATGACAAAAAGAAAGTGAGAAAAAATATGAGAATAAATGACAATTTAGAGATAACTCCACTCTCTCTATCATATAGTTCAATAAAACATGAAATTGTCATCTCTCCTTTTTGGTCATAAGTGAGTTTAAAAGATGTGTTTATCATAATTAAGGCTCATTTATGCTATTAATTAGCTCAACATAAGCCATCAAACTATAACACAACCTTTAAACCACTTTTAATTCTCATGAAAAATAACAAGAAGTTGAAAATGAAATTTATTTTAAGCATGGTCTATTAACTATTGATTAGAAATATAGACCATCAAATTTTGATTTAATTTCACTTCATTTCCATAATCATATGTAGATGAAGAGCCAATTTATGATTCATATGACTAAGCATAGCTTATTTGTTTGAAGAATATAGGCTATCAAACTCAATACCAAACACAAAATTACATAAACACCATTTTCCATGAAGCACAAAAAGAGAGCATTAATTCTCAAACTATGTTGAAGCTACATAATTAGAGAGTTTCATTACCCCTAAATTGAAGGGCTTTAGCCTCTTATATTTGTTACTAAATCAACAAATATAGCTTGCAACATGAAAGAAAAAAAGGAAAAGAGAGAAAAGTGAAATGAAAAACTATTCTACTTGCATAAAATAAAAGAGATCTACACTACAACATGAAAGGAAAAAAAACAAGAAACGTAAAAGAACATGTATTAAATTGCATAAAATAGTTACATGAAAAGAAAATGACTAAGTAGCCATGAAAAGAACAGAAGAGCTTTGATTTATTTTCTAAGCTACAAGCTAAGTAAGAGCAAAGAAGAGAATTACATGAAACATAAGGGTATTTATACATGCATGAAACCATAATTCATATTTTTGGGGAGTGCCCAAAATACCCTTGAGGTGATGTTGCCACAAAGTAATCATTAGCATGTCATAATCCCCCACTTAAATGTACATGAAGTTTTAATGGTCTTTTAGCATATGCATTAGCTCCTAATTGAAAATGAAGGTAAGTAGGTAGGTGGGGTCCTCCATGATCTTGGTTTTGAATTATTTTCATCTTCATTTGTTCTCTTCACTCTTATGCATGCACATATCTTCATGAAACCACTTGAAAGTTCACTAAATTTCCTACAAAACAACATAGAAAATTCAAAGTAACTTTTCATAATTTAATAAATGCACAAAAATGCCCCTATATAAAGATGAATATGTGACAATTTGAAAATAATTTGAATTTGATTTAAACAAGTTAAAATACCCAATATGATCATTTATTCAATTTAAATAGATCAAACATGGTGGTAAAAATATGCACATTTTCATGCACATCAAATACCCCCACACTTATCTTTTTATTCGTCCTCGAATAATGGAAAAAAACTAAGATAAATCTGTTTTCGTAGGGAGCACAATTGCGTTGAGCGTATGCAATAAGCCGTTAAACATCTGGGTGTCCCCAGTAAGACGAATGTTGTCTCGTGAGGGTTTTCAGTGGATACCACCCATAAAATCCAAATGCAAGATGAAATATGTTTACAAAATGCAAGATTTATTTATAAAGAGATGAATGCGAGTTTTTGAAAATATTTACAATGAAGGATTCACTTTTAAATCGACACAAATAAGTTAAATATAGGTTTTGGTCATTATCTTGAAAATTTAAGTCATTTACTCGTCAAAATTTCCAACAAAAATCAAGTTATCATAACAAATAGACTATAGTTTAACTCGTTATTTAGGTTGATAACAAAGTGTAATTGTGAAATAGATTCTTAATTGATTATCAAAGTTTATCAAAGTGGTATATTTATTTCTTTTTAATAACAAGTCAAATCAAATAAGTTAAAAATAGTGCTATGATTTCAATTGCTTACTCTCTCTTGTATTTTTGAAAATTTTATTGATATTTACAATGCTTATATGCCTAACTTAGGTAAACTGAGGCCGAACATATTACCCATGCACTGCCTTGTGGACTGAGGTGAGGGGAATACGAAGCGTGGCGAGTGAACACACAAGTGTGAACACTTATCGACTGTAGGCATTACTAATAAAAGAATTTTTATATACATACACCTAGCTCAGATAAACCGAGGCCAGATATATCGATCGTGCACCGCCTTTCGGGCTTACGTGAGAAAGGTACAGAGCACGGCGAGTGTACACACAAATGTGTACACATGTCGACCGTAGGTATTAATAGAAAATATTTACATATATAAAAATGTTTTTCTTTCATTTTTTTTTAAAGAGAGAGTTTTGCAAAATAATCTTAGCACCACTTAACTTAGAAGACAAAAAATGTTATATCATTTACTTTAAGTCAACCACTTTTTAAAACAGAGATTTTCAGTTATGATATATTTCATAATTATCACGTATGCATCTTCCTATATATTAGTTAAACTATCGTTATTTGTAATCAAACTTCATTTTTATTTTTGTTAAGACAAATAAATTTTCAATAATTTCAATTTTATAAACCAAAACCATATATTTATCTTATAGTGTTTCTTAAAAAATATATCAAAATGCTTTAAAAAATTGTTTTTGAAATTTTTTATATTCTTTTTTTGAGTTTTTAAGTAAAAAATTAAAAATTAATCATGAGAAGTAAAAAAGAAGACGAGTCTCCCCCCAACCCCCTACACTTGGTTTTGATTATGTTCCCACAGTCAACCCAAGTGGAAGGAGAAAAATAAAAACATAACCTTTATTTAAGTGAAAATAAAAAGATGATTATTTACATGATATCAGAAAGTATGCCGTTAAAGAGTAAATGAACTGGTCCTCCAAAATCCGATTCATTTGTCTCGCCAAGTACCCGAGACATAGCTTAAGCGCAGAAAACTAAATCGTAAAAGATTTTGGAATCGAATGTAGATTTGGGAAAACGAATGTCGTTTTATTAAAAATCGTACGAGTTGTTTTATTTTCGATGATTTTTTGGGTTGATATAACGATTGATTGAAATTCTAGTTTATTTCACCAAATTGAAATTCAAGTTTGTCATTGAAAAATTCTTCGAAATTATTGATTTCAAAATCAAAGTGGTGATTTAAATCTTCTCTATCGGAATTTAACAATTCTTCATCCAAAAGTCCAAATAATTCGTGTTCATTAAATTCTCCTTCCTTTGTTGGATTATCAACAACTTTATTGCGTATATCAAGTTCTAAATCCAAAGTTGTTGTATTCAAATTTTCGAAATCGAGAAAAGGAAGATTGAATTTTAAATTTGGTTTCACACCCTCAAAAGAATTGAAATCCAACTCAATTACCGTATTTTCAACAACTTCGTTAAGATTGCCGTTATCGATTTCGAAAGTTATTATTTGAAAATCGTCGATTTGGGTAAAAGGTGGATTATCATTTGACTCGTTACACGTTGGAATTTGATTTTGTTTTTCACGTTGTTTCATATATGTTTCAAACAATGAATTCGTGTGATCATCGTAAATTTCGTTCATTTGCTCAACAAAATCCAGTTTATAGTTATTAACTTGAGAATTTTTTATTTGGACTTGTTAAGAACAATTTTTTTTACTCGTATCCTAATCGAAATTATTCCCGTTGCCAAAATTATTTGAAAAGTGGATCACATTTTTGTTTTGATTTTGAAATTCATTTTGGAGTTCAAAATTGAATTGGCATGGGTTATAATCAAAATTGTTTGAATTTCGAATTAAATTCAAATTTTGAAATCCTTGAATCGAGTTATTACACAAATATGAATTACAAAAATCATTTATACTTTGATTTTGTTGTGTAGAGAATTCAACTAAAGTTGAAATGCTATTTTCAAGAGTCAAGGGTTGTTCATTGTTTTGAAAACTTTGTTGTTCAAAATTCGAATTGTTTATAAAATAGTTGTCGTTAAAATATCCATACGAATTTGAAGTGAAATCATATGGATTATATTGATCTTCACAACTATTGTAAAATTCTAATGAGTAAGGAAAAGGATACTCGAACATTATTAAGAATTTTTTATTTTGGGTTTTTTTGTGTAAAGGAAAAGTATCCACAAAGAATTTATTTTATAAAAAAGAAATATTATTTTTATAAAGGAAAAATATTTGCAAATAGAATTTATTTTTCAAAAAGGAGATTGATTTTTTGTTTTGTTTTTTGGTTTTTCAATTTTTTTCTTCTGATTTTGAAAAGGTTCTTATATTTTTTTTGGATTTTTGTTTTTTTTCTAAATTTATTTGGATTTTCGAAATTTCAAAGGAAAAGGATTTAAAAATTTTGAAGGAAAAGGAATATTTACAATTTTTTTAATTTTGGATTTTAATTTTTTGTTTTTGTTTTTTTATATATGCATGAACTAATGCAGCTAAAAGAATGCAATAGTTAATTACAAATGTTTTATCTTAAGTTAACTCAAAATTGCATAACCACACTTTGTCTTAAATCAACAAGATAGTTCTTAGTTAAGTAACGGACAGGATTTGTCGATGCACCACGAATCATCGTAGCAATGCAGCCGAAGGTTAAAGTATCTTCAGAGAAACAATTCAGTATAATATTTACGAATCACCGTAATATTTAAAACTGATTATTGCTCTGCCATAACCTAAGCATCAAGAAATTAAATTGTTTAAAGAAGACAACTTGTCGATATACAATTAAGTGTTATTGATTTCTGAAACTAAAATCTAGTATGAAATGCAAAGCAGAAATTAACCGTGTATTAACAATGCAACTACAATGAAATTTGTTTCTGTTTTTGTCTTTTGAATTTTGAATTTTTTTTAAATAAAATGCAAACGCAAACAACCAATAATGCGATTCAAATAAAACTAGAGATGGGTGCAAAGCAGCAATTTTTTTTAAGCAAGCAAGCAATTATTTTTTCTTTTTTTGCAAGCACTTCTTCCGAATTTCTGCTTTAACAATCTGCAAGTTAAACTATATATATATATATATATATATATATATATATATATATATATACAGTTTTTATTTATTTATTTATTTAACATTTTTTTAATATCAAAGAAGTCCTAAAACAAAGGAAAAACACTGCAAGCTAAAACCAATTGAAATAACTCTTTCACAAAAAAAAAAGGATTGACTTAAAACAATTAAACAAAGCAAACTAAACAAATGAAAACTAATTAAAAGAGAAATTTTACATTAGGCCTTAAAACTTGAAACCCGGCCCGGTATAACTATAATCTAACCCAAATAATCCCTTTCCCCATAATTGGTTTCCCCTACTGAAAAAAAATGTTACTCCAATCCGCAAATAAATAAATAAAACACGCTTGAAATTTTATTTTTCTTTTGCAATTGAAAGGCGATTAAAGGAGCAGAATGAAGTTGCAGTTTGAATTGGGTGAATGGGTTTCACGCTTGTGGTTGGCGCTCGAATTGGAGGAGTTGGTCGATTCGGCGATTGATGTTGTGTGTTAGTTCGCCGATGCTCGACGATTACTGGGGAGGAAGGCAACGTTGTTCAGTGGTCTTGTTGGTAGTTTTGTGACGGCGAGGCGAATTGGAAGCGGAGGGGCGATAGAGCTGTTCGGCGATTTGCAGTTTGAGTGGTTGCACTGGTTGATGCGTTACTGGTAGCTGCCGTGGCTCATTTGCAGTTTGACTGAGGCGGTCGACTGGAGTGGAGCAGTTGTGGTGATAGCAAGTGCTTGTTTGTGTTGAAGTAGGTTGAATATTGAACTGTTGCTTGCTGTTTGATGGAGTAGTAAGTGCAGAAGTCAGAGTTTGCAGTGGAACTGATATGTGCACTGATATGTAAGTATGCGCACTGATATGGTTGTTTGAAGATGTAAGTTGACACTTGTAGTGTCTGTTCTTGGTGGTTGGGGATTATATGGTGTGGGTTGGCTGTTATGGCAAGAAGTAGTTGGCCTCGATTCGAGGAGGTGATGCTTTTGAGGTATGACAGTGGTGGAAGTTCGAAGCAGTTATGTATGTAAGAGAGATGGATGCAGTGTGTTGGTCTGTTTTCTTGTGAGTAAAGAGTAGTGGAAGCGTTTGAGGTGTGCAGATGATGTTTTGGCGACGATGGGTTTTGTTAGCATGCAGAAGTGAAGTGGTTATTGGTGGCAATTGAGGGTAGTTAGGATATGCAGAAGTGGAGTTGAAGGAGTATGTGGTAGTGTGTCTGTAGAGGCTATGAAGCTGTAGCCGTTTGAAGCAGTGGAGATGAGTATGGTCCGGTTTGGTATGGGAAGACAAGTGGTAGGGGATGGTTTGTGGTGATGTAATGGTTGTAACAGTTTGTAATGTTGCTAAGGTGGAGTAGCACAGTGGATGGGAGGGTCTGGAGTTGCACAGTGGAGTGAAGGTTCCGGTGAAGTGGACAGTGTAGATGTAGTGATGGAAGCTATTATTTGTGATGTGATGTAGCAGATGGTTGCAATGGTAGTTGGAGAAGGGTGGTTGAGAACAGTGGAAGTTTGCTGGTCAGAGGCTGTTAGTGATGTGGTATGGCCAGACTGTAGTGGTGGATGTATGAAGATTGTTTTGTGACAGGGATGATAGGTGGTTGAAACTGTAGGCTGATGGCTGTTGAAAGTGAAAGTGTTATGAAGTTTGTTGCTGGTGGAGTAGTGGGATGAACTCTAGAGCTGAAACAAGGCTATGGCAATTGAGTTTGGTATGTGGTGGTAGCAGATGTTTGAAGTTAGAAATTTGTATGATGTTGGCAAAGCAGCGTATGTGTGGAAATGGTTTGTGACAGGGGTGAATGTAGTTTGTAATGGATCTTGTTGACAGAGAGGGGTTTGTAGATGATGTGAGAGTGTGAAGGAGTAACATTAATGTAATACAAATGTATTGTAGCACAGATGTATGCGAACACAGTGAACAGCAAGGATGTAACACAATGAACAGTGAATGCAATGCAATTTGAATTGAAAAATGCACTTTTGTAAAAAAAAATTGGAAATGCAAATGAAAATTCAGAACAAACAAGAACACAAACAAATGCACACAAAAACAAAACAAACACACAAAAAAAAAAAATTTAAACACAACGCACAAAAACAAACACACACTAAAATCAAACACAAATAATTCGAAGAATAGAAAATTGAAATCAAAACAAATTCTCCGGCAACGGCGCCGAAAACTTGTGTAACGACGGAAATTCTATCGAATTAGCAAACCGTCGAAAAAATTTATAATAAAATTTATACCACAAGTGCACTGCGTACTATCGTAGTACGTGGCGAGTACGGGTCAATCCGTAGGGAATTGTTGATTTTAAATTTCTATTCAATCAAATTAACCAAAGATTTAGAGAGTGATTAGCTAAAAATGTAAGAAAAATGACAAAAAGAAAGTGAGAAAAAAATATGAGAATAAATTACAATTAAGAGATAATTCCACTCTTTCTATCATATAGTTCAACAAAACATGAAATTATTATCTTTTTTTTTTGTCATAAGTGAGTTTAAATGATATGTTTATCATAAGTATTGCTCATTTATGCTATTAATTAACTCAACATAATCCATCAAACTATAACACAACCTGTAAACCACTTTTAATTCTCATGAAAAATAACAAGAAGTTGAAAATGAAATCTATTTTAAGCATGGTCTATTAACTATTGATTAGAAATATAGGCCATCAAATTTTGATTTAATTTCACTTCATTGTCATAATCATATGTATATGAAGAGGCAATTTGTGATTTATGTGACTAAGCATAGCCTATTTGTTTTGAACTACATAGGCTATCAAACTCAATACAAACACAAAATTACATAAACATCATTTTTTCATGAAGCGCAAAAAGAGAGCATTAATTATCAAACTATGTTGAATCTACATAATTAGAGAGCTTCATTACCCCTAAATTGAAAGAATTTAGCCTCTCATATTTGTTATTAAATCAACAAATATAACTTTTAACATGAAAGGAAAAAAAAAGGAAAAAAGAGCAAAGTGAAATGAAAAACTATTCTACTTGCATAAAATAAAAGAGATCTACACTACAACATGAAATGAAATAAAGAAGAAAAGAAAACGAACATGTATTAAATTGCATAAAAAATTACATGGAAAGAAAATGGCTAGGTATCCATGAAAAGAAGAGAAGAGCTTTGATTTATTTTCTAAGCTAAAAACTAAGTAAGGGCAAAGAAGAGGATTACATGAAATATAAGGGTATTTATACATGTATGAAACCCTGATTCATATTTTCAGAGAATGCCCAAAATGCCCTTGAGGTGATGTGGCCACCAAGTAATCATTAGCATGTTATAATTCCCCACTTAAATGTACATGAAGCTTTAATGGTCTTTCAGCATGTGCATTAGCTCCTAATTGGAAATGAATGTAAGTGGGTAGGTGGGGTCCTCCATGATCTTGGTTTTGAATTATTTACATCTTCATTTGTTCTCTTCACTCTTATGCAAGCATATATCTTCATGAAACCACTTGAAAGTTAACTAACCTGCAAAACAACATAGAAAATTCCAAGTAAATTTTCATAATTTAATAAACGCACAAAAATGACAATTTTTCCCCTATATGAAGATGAATATGTGACAATTTGAAAATAATTTGAATTTGGTTTAAACAAGTTAAAATACCCAGTATGATCATTTATTCAATTTAAATAGATTAAATATGGTGGTAAAAATATGCACATTTACGTGCACATCATTACTCTATAGACCGAAAAGGTTTTTAAAGGAGAGATGGGAGGTTATATGTGTCGGGAGTTCTTGGGTGAGTGTCCTCGCTTTAGGGTGACTATTCATCTAGGTGATGATATGATGTATCGAGACGTGAAGAGTGTTAGAATCTCTATTATTGGATTTTAATAATAACAGCTATACAATTATGCCAAATGATCTCTAAACTAACTTACAGGTACACAAGTATTAAAAAAGACAAACAAACAAGTTCAACATGAAGATACATAGTACAAAAGTGGATAAAAGTGTGTGTATGTATATGTGTGGACAAAAAGAGATATACATGATAGAGATAAGACGAAGGTGACAAACAAAGTATTATTAGTCATAGAATGTCATGTCTCGAGTATACAGATGTTAAATCTTCTCAAAGTGGTATATACATATACATACACGTTCGTTACATTTTATAAAATCAATGAAAGTTTTTTTCTTCTATAAATAATAATATATGAGGCAAGACTAGAACTCGGGTCATTGGTGAAATCATATTTTAAAGAAAATCAAGTTTTCAAAAATGCATGGAGCAACACTCAAACCCGAACCATTAGTTTAGAAATCAAGTTCTCTAACCAAGCGAGCTAAGGTAACTTTTATTCATTAAAAGAATTCAGCCGACCGAATCTATGTCTGTGCATATGTTTTAAAACATATAAAGATTCATCCGTCTGACTTAATAAGTTCAGCCAGTTGAAGTCTGCCCAAAATACACTACAAACTTTATGATTTTAAATCAACGATTCAGATGGTTGTCTCACTCTATTCAGCCGGCTGAATCTGTATAACGGATGGTAATCTGAAAGGGTACCACTTCATTATGAAGAGATACATCTCTTAAATCAAGAGGCACTCATAACTTTTCACTGTTTTTTTCATTAATGATTGCAACTATTAAACTCTATATAAAGCAATTCTTTCATTGTTTAAATAACGAATTCTACTCATAATTCGTTCTATCTTTTCTATTGAATTTTCAAGCATTCATTTCCAAATTGCTTTATTATTTCGATCAAACGATTATTTTTTGTGATCAAAATTGATTTCTTCTTCATAAATTACATGATATGCCACAAAGGAGAAGATTATAGGAAGGGTGTATGTTATTGACTTATCAGTGCTATTCAAGAGCATCTCAGTCAAATACTTTTCTGCTATTTATAGTTGAAGTCCCAATGTAGTGCCCTTAGGCATTTGAAGTCTGATTCGATTATCTAGGAGATTGAAATCCTATTCTGTTGCTCAGGCGGTGTAATACCCACTCCTCTAGTTTAAGTGAGGGTATCGATTAAATCCAAAAGGAGTCTAGGAATGGATGTAGAACGGGAAGTTCGAACTAATATAAAAATCTCTAGTGTCATTTACTTTATTACTTTTACTTTTATATTTATATTCCACACAAGCAAATAATTTAGTTAATTTTCATATTGCACGATCCTTGGTCACATTTAAAGAGAGCATTCTATTGTCTAGGAATGAAGTGACGGGTAGTTGAGTATGTGGAAAAGTGCATGACCTGCTAAAGGGTGAAGGCGAAACAGAAAAAGCCAAGTGGACTATTGCTTCAATTAGACGTGCCGCAGTGGAAGTAGGAGTGTATATCCATGGACTTTGTACATGGATTACCCCAGAGTAGAAGAGCAAAATGAAAGTATGTGGATGATGGTAGATCATCTTACGAAGAATTCTCATTTTAATCCAGTGAAAAGCACAAGATCTGCAACAACTTTAGCAACTCAGTTATTAGGGAAGTGTTTAGACTGGACAGGATACTAGCTAGTATTGTTAGCGACCAAGATTAACTTTTTATGAGCGAATTTTGGAGAAGCCTGCAGGAGGCTTTAGGGATGGAGTTCAGTCTAAATACTTCTTATCACCCACGGGCTAATGGATATACAGAAAGAGTAAACTGAGTGTTGGAGGATCTGTTGATGGCCTATGTATTAGAATTCAAAGGATCTTGGGAAGACCATTAATATATTATGAAGTTTGCTTATAGTAAATAGCTATTAGGTTGTAGAGGCATAGCACCCTTTTAAGCTTTATACAGAAGGCTGTGTAAGTCACCTTCTTGCTAGTGGGAGTCCACGGATAAGACTATTTTACGACCAAAAATGCTTAAGGATATAGCAGAGAAAGTCAAACTCATAAGGAAAAAGATAAAGGTTGTGTAAGATCAACAAAAATCATGTAGATAGAAGGAGAAAGGATTTGGAGTATGAAGTGGGAGATTTAGTTTTTGTCAAGGTTTCTCCATTAAAAATGGTAGTAAGATTTAGAAATTCAGGAAAGTTAGCACCTAGACTTGTCGGTCCATTCTCAATTTTAGAGAGGAAAAGAAAATTGGCATATAGAGTTGAGCTACCAAAGAAAGTTGGTAGGAGTCCATAACGTATTTCGGGTGTCACATTTGCGAAAATGTATACATGACCTGACGATTGTAATAGCACCTAGCCATCGAAAGAAATGGAGTTGGAGTTTGAGTAGAGTTCATTTCGTGGTCCAACTCATATTGTGAAACGTGGAGTGAAATGACTTAGAAATAAGAGGGTGAAATTGGTTATGGTGCAACGGGGAAATGATCCAGTAGAGAATACGTGAGAGCCTAAAGAGAAGATGATGGCTACATATCTGCAGCTCTTTTCCTGTATGTTTCTAGATATTTGTTTGATTTTTTAGTTAGATCATTCTAGGATTAGGATTGGGATGCTTTGAATGATTTATAGTTGAATTTATATGTAGATGATTGATTTGCGTTCGTATAGAAATTTATGTTTGTCCTATATTAGGATGTTATGTGTAATGCCTTATATGCCATTTATTTCGCACTCATATAGCATACATTAGCTACGTTTATGCATTTCAAGTTTAGAAATTGCAAGTTCATGGCATGCCTATCTGTATATGCTTATATCATGATATATTATCGATTACTTTAATTTTGATGTTATACTTGATTTATGTATGTTAACGAATAGGCGCTATATTATATTCTTCATTTATTAGTAATTTCGGGGACGAAATTCATTTAAGAACAAAGAATGTAATATCCCAAAATTTCAAGTAAAATTTTAATTAAATTTTAATAATACGAAAATATTAAAATTATAGGGAATATTGAATCAATTAAATAAATTATATACAAGTAGGGGAAAATGGTCATTTTTTAAACTTCGAATTTGATAACGAAACCATCTCCACTGTGACCATATTATTTTCTGAGTCGTTAGTATTTTTGTTTGTTCTGTTTTCGGTTCGTATTGAAGAGTTACGGATGAAAAGGTGGTCAGGTCAAATGGGCGCCAAGTGGGTTGAGTTTGAAATTTAAATTTGAACGGTTGGTGGTATTTGCCCTCCTTACTTAAAAACTGAAATATGTGACTTCATTTCACTCAATACTAACCCCAACATTTTCCATTCTCCTCCAGCCTTCTCTAAGAAACTACTTCCAATAAAATCAATTAACTCTCTCATTCCTCGACCAAATTCAAAAAAACAAAAGGAAAACTAAAGCTAGTAGATGGGGCTACGATCCAGTAGTGAATTTGGGGAGAAAACTCAAATGTAGGAAGAGCAGCAACCTCAGGAAGCGAGAAGTTGGACTGGAATTGGATATTCTGTGAGTGATCTGCACTTTATCCATCCTGTAATGCGGCCTTAACATTATAAGATGTTTTGTAGGCTATATTTAGTGTAGTAATTCACATACACACACATTTAATCTCAAATTATACAAGGTTTGGGTTAAAATTAAGGATTAGAACTAGGTTTAAGTACATTTCTAGAAACCTGAGGTATAACGTCGAAATCCATGAAATAATTGATATAGCTGGACTTAGGAATCTAAAGCTAGGATCTAAGAATGTTCTCTGACCATCTGAGACGAACTAATGGCAGCCATAGGTGCAGACAACATCGAAAAATATAAAAAACCAAAACAGAAAATCTAAAAAAAAATGTATGTCGGTGGACTAGTGGCCTTAACCAATGCACATCTATTTTTGGCAGATTGAATCTCGGTCGTATGGCCCTATATATATATATATATGATTTGGGCTTTCTCCTATATTTTGGAAGTGGTTTGATGTGAGATGAGGTTGGAGATGTGCTACGAAATGATGGGTGTATGTCGCATGATGCTTATAAGAAATGAGTGGATAAATGGAACGTGGCGATGATATAAAGTGAATGGATAATGAATGGTTTGGTTGCCATATAAGGAGAATAAGTATATGTGTGTTGTGATATGATATTGTGATGTAGTGATGAACATACATGGGAATGAGTCAGGGACGCAGGATAGATGCCCAGAATGTGTACGAAATGCAAATACAGTTCTATGACACTTAATAGGTGGTTTAGGCTTGCTGATTTTGCATCCCTTTAGTGCTTCGGCAGACCAGTGGAAGGGAGTGGATAGTAAGCAACATGTAGGCTACGGGCAGTCCAGGGCATGAGTCTAACCAGGTAGCACGAGGACAACGGGTGACCTTGAGGGCGTGGGTTCTATATGGTGTATTAGAAGATAGGAAACATGCAACTCTGTAGGTCATGGAGGCCAGACCAGAGCATGAGACAACATAGTTGCAAAATGGTTAGATATGAACGATATTTAGGTATGGCATGATAGACCCACCAATATATGACCCATTCCATTAACCTAACCCATTTGTCTTACATATAAGTGGGTTGAGTCGGCCTATTTATGATTTTTTTTGTAAAATGGATTATAAATGGGTTGATCTATTTTTTAGGGTTATAATGGGTTACCCATTTGCCTATAGGATCGATTTCACCCTAGAGGGGGGTGAATAGGGTGATACTATTAGTTATAAAAATTATTGCGAAAGTTTATAAAATAATTTCAACACGGATATAGCAGAATAATAGCCGCATAGATAATAGTAGAATAATAAAAGCAAAAAATAGAATATATAGATTTACCCAGCTTCGACAAAACCCTGTCTACATGTTGCCCCCAATGTTTTCACTAGAAATTAAGTAGTCAAACACTTACACATGTAAACTTGCGACACCCACTATCAACCAACCTAACTCTATGCATAAAACTCTACCACAATTCAGCCACTAAGTTGCGAATTCTCGAACTACACCACTGTAGTTCGTCCCCTACTCACACGACTAGTAAATTGCAAAAGTTTAAAAGTAAACACAAAACAACAACAAAAATACAAAACCCTAATTTTAAAATTAAAGCCCAAATATTATAGAAGCCGACCCAAAACAAAATGCTAAAAAATTAATCCCCTTTTCTCTTTTATTTGTTTGGCCGTATCTTCTTCTTTGTGACAATTTGCTCGTTCGTTCCTCTATGTGAAAATTAGGCTTTTGAATTTCGAAGAGGCTGACTTTAGTTGCTCGTTCGAATGAATGATTTATCATGTCTTTTGCTTTAACGATCGTATGTTTCTCTGATTTGCTCACGGCTCCTAGAAATTGATCGAGTTCGATTATGAATTGGTATGTGATTTATTCTTTTTGCTTTTCTTGTTAGCTTGCTCGAACTCGATGATTTTGAGGCCAATGATATTATGGTTTAAATAGGGTTCGAATTCCTATTTTCTCGTTCATATTGAATCATTTGAATTTGTCAATTGCTATGCTTTGGCATTCGATTTGGATGCTTGAGATGATTACTGACTTGTTCAAAATCGTATATTTTTTCTTGGTTGTCATGGCTTTGATTTCAGACTTGGTTCCATTCTTTTTTCTTTGATCTTACGGCTATGTATTTGCTGGAATTTAGAATTTGAATCTGTTGACTTGGGTTTGAAATCTGTTGTTGACATCGGTTTCTTAATTTTTCTTTAATCAAACTTGTACCCTGCTGTTCCATGACTTCGGCATTTAACTTTATTCTGGTTTGAACCCTTACTTGATTACTGCACTAGTTATATAAGTCTACCGCATCTTGTTGTGTTGATGTTACACTTGTTGTTCACTGGTCTTCGAGCCAGCTCATGTAGTGTCTGCTCTTGGTTACATATAGATAGTCTGCTTCATCGACTTGTATTTGGTTGTATGCATGAAGTTGTAGTTTGCATTTGGTTTTGCATATTTGTGTTGATACACGAAGATTTTGATCAATGACAATAAGCTTCAACAAATAGGAAGAGAATGCAAAAGCTAGAAGAAGATAGATGAAGACCAAAGTATAAACATTAGTATGATTTTCTATGTGTCTTAGTCTAGATTATTTGTTAAAATCTATCCTCAAGAGATTTGCACGAACATTAGAACACATTCATAAAAACTTCATTCACATGTTCACTGTGCATACTTTTATACTTCAGTCGACTGAACAGACATGGCCAGCCGACTGAAACTATACACATATACAAAAATTGCACAGTTTCAGTCGACTGAATTACCTGTGCAGTCGACTGAAATTGTTCCTGAAAATTTTTCTTTGTATTTTCAGTCGACTGAATCTCCTTCTCAGTCGACTGAATGTAAACCTGCGAATTTTCTCTGAAAAGACACCTTCTTCTTCCCAAGAGTTGCAACCATTCATCAATGGAAATGGAAGCATCTCTTGTTTGCAACCTTTGACAACTTATGCACCTCTTCTACAAGTATATATACATGATTCTAACATCATTTAATTCACCGAATTCTCTTGCTTTAATCTTACTATTCTCTTGTTCATATTCTCTAGATATTCTCAAAGCAATCACCAATCTATTGCTTGAATCACTGTTTTTTGTTTACAACATTCTTTGATTCATAGCAATTCACATTTCCTAAATCTTCACAAACACATTGCATATTCTCGAGGATAAGATTATAGGAATATTGTACTACATTAGACTCATTAGTGTTGACAAGAACACAACAAGTCGAATATTTTATTTTAGTAATTGAGTTGAAGTCCTCTTCGGTAGTTGAGGCAAGAAATCCCGTTCGGTTGTTCGGGTAAGTTGTAAACCTATTCCTCCGGATGAAGTGAGGGTGTTAGTGAAATTCCTAAGTGAAGCTTAGGGACTGGACGTAGGACGAGAGGTCCGAACCAGTATAAAATCTTGGTGTCTCTTTACATTTACCTGCTTTATCTACCTAGACTTTTTCCATATTACAAGATCCTACCGCATAGCCCACTCCTTCGATTGGTATCAGAGCAAGGTCGTCCTATAACCATAACACCGTTATTAGACATATTGATAATATGGAAAATAACGCAAGCACAAACACAACATCTGCCTATAGTTCTACATTTGCGGAAGGAAAATCCACCCAAAGACCTCCTCTATTCAATGGACTAAACTATAACTATTGGGCTACAAGGATGAGAATTTATATGCAAGCAACAAGTTTCGAAGCCTGGAATGCTTCTCAAGCAGAATTCGTTGTACCCACAACCGATTATCCTACATGGACACAAAATCAGAAGAATGAAGCAAGTGCAAATGCTAAAGCTATGAATATGCTTTTTTGCACCCTGGATAGAAATGAATTCAACCGTGTTAGCATATGTACTACTGCATATCAGATATGGGAAACACTTAAAGTCATACATGAAGGCACAAACAAGGTTAAACAAACAAAGATATCCATGTTAAAGAATCAATTCCAAAACTTTAAAATGCGACAAAATGAATCCATCAATGACATGTACTCAAGATTTCAAGATATTCATCATGCTCTAATCGGACTAGGAGAAAGATACACGGACTTTGACATTGTGTCTAAAGTTCTAAATTCACTCACTGATGAATGGGAGAGAAAAGTACTAGCAATCGAGGAAGCAAATGATTTATCTACAATGAAACCAGAAGAATTGATTGAAAATCTTATGTCGTATGAAGTAAATATGCAAGCTAAAAAGGATCAAGCTCAAGAAAGAAAGAATATTGCTTTTCATGCGGAAAAGGAAGAATCGGAGTCTGAAGATGAGGATCTAGCATTTATAGCCAAAAATTTCAAGAAATTCCTAAAGTATAGAAAAGGAAACAAAAACGGATTCAAAAAGAATTTCTTGAACAAACCATCATCCTCAAATATAGAATGCTTCAATTGTCATAAGAAAGGACATATGCAAAAAGATTGTCAAGAACAAATGAAGGAAAATCAGAAAAACTTCAACAACAAAAACAAGAAGGATAAATTCAAAAAGAAGGCTTTTTCTATAACATGGGACGATTCAGATTCATCATCATCCGAAAGTGATAGTGATAGCGACAATGAACAGGCAAATGTATGCTTCATGGCTCAAGAATCTGAGGTAAATAATTTAACTTTCGACGATTTAATTGAAGTAAACACTGAACTTTTAAGCACAATAAAAATTCTTAAAAAGAAAATGAAGGAAATTCGTGAAAATCAAAACAAAGTTGAATTTGAGAGAGATATGTTAAATGATGAAGAAAATTCTTGAAGAAGAACTTGAAAAAGTTCAAGAATCTTATTCAAATTCGAAAACTCAATTATCACTTTTAAGTCAAGAAATTGAAACTCAAAAATTAAAGAATGATATAATTATTTATGAAAATCATGATTTAAAAACTAAAATTAGACAAGTTGAGTTAGAAAATAATAGTCTTCAAGCTAGATTAGATAACATCACAAAAAATGTTTCTAACTTCAACAAAGGAAGAGAAAATTTACCTAAGATTTTAAAAAATTCTCAATCCTCTTCAAGTAAACACGGATTAGGATATAAAAAGGAGTCAAAAATTCCTAAAAAGAAAAATATACATTTTAAGTGGAATATGTATTCAAAACAACAAATATTAATAAGAAACCTGTTAAAACGAAAGTACAAAACAAGGTAATTACAATTTGGGTACCAAAAACTAACAATGTATTAATAAGAAATAAATATATTAAAACATTTATGGATAATGTTCATCATAATAAAAACTATATTTATAAAAAGGACACTAAACCAAATTGGGTTTGGTTTCCTAAAACTCTAACTTCTTAGGACCCTATTAAAAGTGGGTACGAATAATTTCATATCTATTTTTCAGGTCCCTCTAAAAAGGAAGAAATGGATATTAGACAGTGGTTGTTCAAAACACATGACCGGAGACAAAGATATGCTTACAAACATCACATACTTTGATGGTGGCTCGATTACCTTCGGAGACAATTCAAAAGGCTATATCATTGGCAAAGGAGATGTGAACAATTACGGTACATCAAAATTACCTTTTATAACAAATGTTTCATTGGTTGAAAATTTAAAACATAATCTACTTAGCATAAGTCAATTATGTGACAAAGGTTTTAAAATAACTTTCTCGAATAATAAATGTAGTATTTTTGATCAAGACCAAAATCTTATATTTGAAGGAAAAAGAGATAGAAATATTTATGTTATAAATATGAATATTAATCATAATTCAAGTATGTGTTTACTTGCCAAAGATAATGATCCTTGGTTATGGCACAAAAGATTTTGTCACATAAATTTTAAAACTATTAGAAAACTTTCTAAAAACGAATTAGTAGGAGGATTACCCAAAATAAATTTTAAAATAAATAATTTTTGCGATGATTGTCAAAAAGGGAAATTAACGAAATCATCTTTTAAATCTAAGAAAAATATTTCAACTTTACAACCATTAGAATTACTACATATGGATTTATTCGGACCAACACAAGTTCAATCCATTAATCATAGTCGATACGTATTTGTAATTGTTGATGATTTTTCAAGATATACATGGACTATTTTTATGAAAAATAAAAGTGACACTTTTGAGCATTTTAAAACATTTGTCAAAAGAATCCAAAACATTAAAAACTTGAAAATTAAAAATATTCGAAGTGATCATGGAGGCGAATTCGAAAATGAAGATTTTGAAACATTTTGTAAAAAGAAAGGAATTAATCATAATTTCTCTTTTCCTAGAACTCCTCGACAAAATGGAGTTGTAGAAAGAAAGAATAGAACATTACAAGAATGCACAAGAACATTGTTAAATGGGTGTTCTCTACCAAAACATTTTTGGGCAGAAGCAATTGCTTCTGCATGTTATGTATTAAATAGAATTTCAATTAGACCTTTAACTAAAAATATTTATTATGAACTATTCAATAATAAAAAACCAAATATATCTTATTTTAAAATATTTGGATCAAAATATTTTATTTTAAATACAAAAGATCAACTAGGAAAATTCGATTCAAAAGCCGATGAAGGAATTTTCGTAGGATATTCTGAACGAAGTAAAGCATATCAAGTGTTTAATAAACGAACAAACTTAATTGAAGAAACTTTACATATATCTTTTGATGAAAACTTTAATAAAAATTTAAATATAAAAGATGATGAAGAATTAATAAATATAGAAGAAATAAACCTTGAAAATAATACAGAACTAAGATCTCCTCCTAGAATATTACGAGATCATCCAACTCAAAATATAATAGGAGAAATAAATTCTCAAGTTAGAACAAGAAATCAACTAAATCAAATGGGTCATGTAGCTTTCATTTCATCTATAGAACCTAAAAATCCAAAAGAAGCATCAACAGATGATTATTGGATTATCGCAATGCAAGAAGAATTAAATCAATTTGAACGTAACAATGTTTGGGAATTAGTTCCCCGTCCTAATAATCAATCAGTAATTGGAACAAAATGGATTTACAAAAATAAAGTAGATGAACAAGGTAATATAACAAGGAATAAAGCAAGACTAGTAGCACAAGGGTATAATCAAGAAGAAGGTATTGATTTTGAAGAAACATTTGCTCCCGTTGCAAGATTGGAAGCAACACGTATACTATTAGCCTTTGCTTATTTTCACAATTTTAAACTTTATCAAATGGATGTTAAAAGTGCATTTTTAAATGGTTTTATTAAAGAAAATGTATATGTAGAACAACCTCCGTTATTTATACATGAAAAATATCTGGATCATGTATTTAAATTAAAAAAAGCACTATATGGTCTTAAACAAGCTCCTCGTGCTTGGTATGAAAGATTTAAAAGTTATTTATTAAACTCAGGATTTAAAATTGGAAAAGTAGATCAAACACTTTTTATTAAAAATACTGCCAAATATATTTTAATAATTCAAATATATGTAGATGATATTATTTTTGGTTCAACAAATGAAAATTGGTGTAAAGAATTTTCAGATATAATGACTAATGAGTTCGAAATGTCTCATATGGGAGAACTATCATATTTTCTCGGACTTCAAATCAAACAATTAACAAATGGAATTTTTATAAACCAAGAAAAATATTGTGATAATTTAATAAAACGATTTGGTATGGAAAGCACTTCTGCTAAACCTACTCCTATGAGTACCACTACACATCTCGATCGAGATGAAAATGGCAAAAGTGTAAATCAAAAATTGTTTAGAAGTATGATAGGTTCTTTGCTCTATTTAACTGCTAGTAGACCTGACACAATGATGAGTGTTTTTTTATGTGCATGTTTTCAATCCGATCCTAAAGATTCACACTTAAGAGCAGTAAAACGAATAATGCGATATCTTAACCAAACTAAAGATTTCGGTCTTTTCTATCCAAAGGAATGTTCGTTTGAGTTAGCGTCATTCAGTGATGCTGATTTTGGTGGATCCCGAACGGATAGAAAAAGTACAAGTGGTACTTGCCATTTCATTGGAAAATCACTTGTGTCTTGGTTTAGTAAGAAACAAAATTGTGTCTCACTTTCCACATGCGAAGCAGAGTATATATCAGCTGCTTTAGCTTGCACACAAGTTATATATATGCAATAAACACTTAAAGATTTTAATATAAATTTAACAAATTCTACAATATATTGTGATAATACAAGTACCATAAACTTATCTAAAAATCCTGTTAATCACTCTCGTACAAAACATATAGATATTCACCACCATTTTTTACGAGACAATATCGAAAAAGGAATAATTAATTTAGAACATATTTCTACCGAAAATCAAATTGCCGATATATTTACTAAACCTCTATTAGAAAACTCCTTTATTAAACTTCGACGAGAATTAGGTATAATATCCTTTAAAGATATCAATTAAATATAATTTTAAATATTCAATCATTTCAGTCGACTAAAAAAATCTGTTCAGTCAACTGAATGAAAATATCCAATATTTTTCAGAAATGTTATATGTTACATTATGTAATTTTTAAACCACATGTTTTTAAAACTGAATTATTAATATGAACCATACTTTTCTATCAACATTCTCCTAACCACTAAATCATTGTGTGGTTACAAATTTTAAAATAAATTATAACCATTAGTTATTTAGTAAAGCTCGACTATAAATAAACTCAAATTTTTTTATCTCGATCTTATAATTAAAAGCTTAATCAAATTTCAATACAAAACGTCGTCAAACAACTCCTTCTCTCCAATCAATATCACCTCGTCAGTTGATAACACTCCAACATCGCCAAAACTTCCCACACCAACACCAGCACATGAGCCGGTTTACAAATGGGAAAATTATCGTACTTGTTTCACACCAGAATCTAAAAAGGCGAAACGCGGACTATTTATTTCACCTGACACAAAAAGAAAGATTGATGAAATCCATCACTTTCAACAACAACAAATAGATCTCCAACGAGAGCTATACTTCGAGCAAAAAGTTACGGCACGACGTTTGAGTTTTCTAGAACAAATCGGTTTATGCTTCTGTGGATCAAAGAAGAACGAAGTGGCTGAACCTCTACCTCGCCCTGTTAGCTCACTTGATCCGTCTTCATCTTATCGTACACCAGTTGATCCTGTGAATCCTTGGATGTCTCCTAAGACTCCACAATATAGTCCGAATTCATGGGATATAAATTACATGAAGAATGAAGGAAAGAAGACTCCAAGTCCATCCCCAAAGAAATAGTTGAATTTTGAAATATTTATATCAATATTTTTGTAACTATTCCTTTAAATAAATTGTTTAATTTCAAAAATTAATTGAAACAACAACATTGCATGTTTTAGTCGACTGGATTCCTCTGCGTAGTCGACTGAAAATATGACAGAAATCACATATGCAAAGTTCAGTTGACTGGAACCATCTGCACAGTCGACTGAAAATTCAACAGCAAAATTTTTGTCACAAAATTCAGTCGACTAAAAGTACTGCTCAGTCGACTGAATATATCACAGAACACTTCGGCCTTTGATTCAGTCGACCGAACAGAACATTCAGTCGACTGAACGCTGCTTCCCAGGCAGAATTTCCCCTTTTAACCACCAAAATTTACCATACCTATTCACTTTTACCTCATACAAACCTTCTTCCCCAAATCTATTCGAAACCCTAGCTCTCAAATTCCTCAAAATCAAATCAATCTCACCAAAATGGCACCAAAAAGATCAAGAGCCTCATCTTCTTCATCATCCGAGCCAATCGATGCTCAAATAGCACAATGGCTTTATGATGGAACCGCTGTCACTCGATGGAACAAGATGAAAAATTCTCGAATTTTTGAGCATTCTTTCGTTGATTTTCAAAGCTTTCAAACTACAACCTTCAAGCATTAACAGATCTGGCAGGTTTGACTCCACTTCTAGATTTGAAAAGAAATGATCATGCCATTAATCATGTAATGGTAAAATTATTTTATGCTAATCTTAATCTTGGACACCGAACTCCAAGAAATCCAAACAATAGTGTTTGGAGTATGGTGTGTGGAAAGAAAGTTTGGTTCTCCTTGGATAGAATAGCACACATTTTAGAGTGCCCAAATGTTGGAAGAAAGCTCGAGGAGATAGAATTTAATCCACACATTCGTGACAACATCAACCATCGATTTATGGAGGATAATATCAACTTTAGGGATTTTAAGTCCACCTCCCTTCGACCTATGGCGAGAATTCTCCATAAAGCCCTAATGAGAACAATTACACCTCATACGGGATCGTACGAAATTGTCTACCAAAATAACTATCGAGCACTATATGCTATTTTTGGCAATATGCAAGTTAATTGGGTACAGCTTATTCTTGATGAGTTTCTCACTTTCAACAATGGCAAAATGCGCACTATTTACTTTGGAGAGTACATCATGCGACTTCTCCTAAATGTCGATAGGCCATTACCTGAATCGGAGAATACAATGGTCCATCAGATTAACCATCGGACCATAAGCCTAATGCAACTCCCATCTCGACCTCCTCGCATAATATCACTTGCCGAATGGGAAGCAAGGCATCAAGAGCAACAACAACAACAACAACCTCAACCTCTCCACGAAGAACATCTCGAGCAAGATGATGAAATTCGTCTTGTTGACCCAAGCTTCACTACCAACCAATCCTTGGGGATATTGTCAAGAAATCAACAAAGTCTTGACACTCATCTTAAAAAGGTAGATCATAAGCTTGATAAAATCAAAGGATTCTTCAACAAGCTTTGGGATGCAATCTCATGCTCAAGCACCACTACTGCTTCAACATCTCGCGGCAAACGTCCGACACCCACGTTTACATGGACAACATCCGAAGAGCATACAAGTAGCAGCGCAAGCGGAGCTAGTTGTGGCCAAGGAGGAAGAGCACCTAGACCACCAATAGGAGGACCTGTCATACGTGAACCAACTGGAAGGGAAGGTTCATATGACTGGGATAAGGATGAGTGATTTTGTTGTTTTGATGTCTATTTTTAAACTTTCTAATGGCTTGTATAAATAGCTATTTTATGCTTGTCTGTCATAACATTTTTATTTCTCTTAATTCATGCTTATATTCTCTATGATTTAGTGATTGTTTTGATATATTATTACTGCTGTTAGTTCTTCCTTTTTGTCGATGACGAAGGGGGAGAAAATCTATGGTACTAACTTTGTTTTGTAGAAAAGACAATGCATACATTCAGGGGGAGAAAGTAAGTATATACATTTCTAGAATTGTATTGTCATCAATCAAAAAGGGGGAGAATGTTGATACACGAAGATTTTGATCAATGACAATAAGCTTCAACAAATAGGAAGAGAATGCAAAAGCTAGAAGAAGATAAATGAAGACCAAAGTACAAACAGTAGTATGATTTTCTATGTGTCTTAGTCTAGATTATTTGTTAAATTCTATCCTCAAGAGATTTGCACGAACATTAGAACACATTCATAAAAACTTCATTCACATGTTCACTATGCATACTTTTATACTTCAGTCGACTGAACAGACATGGCCAGTCGACTGAAACTGTACACATATACAAAAATTGCACAGTTTCAGTCGACTGAATTACCTGTGCGGTCGACTGAAATTGTTCCTGAAAATTTTTCTTTGTATTTTCAGACGAATGAATCTCCTGCTCAGTCGACTGAATTTAAACCTGCGAATTTTCTCTGAAAAGACACATTCTTCTTCCCAAGAGTTGCAACCATTCATCAATGGAAATGGAAGCATCTCTTGTTTGCAACCTTTGACAACTTATGCACCTCTTCTACAAGTATATATACATGATTCTAACATCATTTAATTCACCGAATTCTCTTGCTTTAATCTTACTATTCTCTTGTTCATATTCTCTAGATATTCTCAAAGCAATCACCAATATATTGCTTGAATCACTGTTTTTTGTTTATAACATTCTTTTGATTCATAGCAATTCACATTTCCTAAATCTTCACAAATACATTGCATATTCTCTAGGATAATATTATAGGAATATTGTACTACATTAGACTCATTAGTGTTGACAAGAACACAACAAGTCGAATATTGTATTTTAGTAATTGAGTTGAAGTCCTCTTCGGTAGTTGAGGCAAGAAATCCCGTTCGGTTGTTCGGGTAAGTTGTAAACCTATTCCTCCGGGTGAAGTGAGGGTGTTAGTGAAATTCCTAAGTGAAGCTTAGGGACTGGACGTAGGACGAGAGGTCCGAACCAGTATAAAATCTTGGTGTCTCTTTACATTTACCTGCTTTATCTACCCAGACTTTTTCCATATTACACGATCCTACCGCATAGCCCACTCCTTCAATTTGTACATGTCTCTGGTATTATTGTTTCATTCGAGTTTATGCATTCTTATTTCGCTTGATGTCTTGGCTTATCGAACTGTTTATCACCCTATATGTACATACATACATATTTATTTGTGTATATGTGGGTTGTGATGTGGGTCAATTGTCTGGGTTCATATCTACATCACTAGCTTGCTGTTAGCTGGTCTTTGCTTGCATCTGTGCATGTCACTCATTGTTTTGTTTGTCATTGCTGTTTGGTTTTCATTGTGTACATGTTGTAGCTGTCGAGGCAGTGCCATTGATATTTGAGTATTCATTTTGACCGTGCACTGAATCTTGAAGTCTGCATGCATCCATGTTGAGTTGAGCCACTTGGTTGAACAAGTACACTTAGTTGGTTCATTGATGTTTGATCATTCATGTTGTTCATGTTGTCTGGATTAGTGCAGTTTCATTGTGGATTCACTTTGAACCTCATGTGTAATTACTGTATACATTCATGTCTTGGTTGCTTTGTGTCTGATCATATGTGTTTGCGCTGAGTTGGTTTGCATTTGTTTTTCTGGTCATGCTATTCACTTGGAGTTGTCTATGTATATACGCATCTCTAGTTGTATTCCATTGTTCACTGTTTTGTTACATTCCATTTGGACTCATTTGACTGATGTTGGTCTTCATCTAGCTTGGCTTGATTACCTGTTTCTCTGACCATTCTGGGTTCAAGTGTGCATTCGAATTATTGGTCTAGGCTGTGTTGTATGTATCTTGACCCATGGTTTTGTATTGCACCCGAGTTGAATCAAGCTTAAAGCTCGGGTTTGACCTTGTGCTGATATCGTGACTTAATATTTATTTCACTTGAGTTGAACATGGCTTTTGATTTGGGTTTGACCTTGTGCTCACCTGTCCCTGTAATTTTATCAAGTGTATATCGGTGTGCACGGCCTTGTGACATGTACAACGATACACTGTGCATGTCACAAGTTGTTCGTGTATAATGAATTCAAATTTAAACGATGACAAACAACCCAAATAACCGAGGCAAATAATATTTTCAAAATACATTTTATTTTACACTGCAAAAATATTTTCTTTTTCCGCGTTAGTGTTTATTTTGCAGATTGCTCAGACGCTGGATTCAATCTGTTATACAGTTGAAGATCAATACGAGTGAGTGAGCGATATGAAGTGAGATGCAAATGTATGTATAGTGAAATATGTGATGTGATTGAAATTGTAATGTAATTGAAATTTTTATATATATAGTGAGAGCTCAAATTTGTACTATTCAAAAATTGTAATAAATATTTGTTTGTATAAAATATCTGTTTGAATTTAAATTCTATGTTATTTATTTTATTCAGCAAATATTTGTTTAATTATGTAAAAAATAAAATTGTACATTAACAAATACATTTAAATGAATATATATATATATATATGTATATGTATATATATGTTTATTATCATCAAACAAAAATCATATACTTGCATATTCAACAATCTCCCCCTTTTGATAATAATAAACATATATTTAAGATTTTGAATTTATTAAATGTATTTGATCATTGATGAACTCTATTTGCTCCTCCTATTTAAATGCTTCCTCTCTACGCAAAGCTCCCCCTTAATATATGCATAAAAATATGTAAATGAATAAATGAACCTAGATGCATATAGAAAATATTTGACCTTTATTTGCCAAAATCTTAACCTTTCTCTCCCCCTTTTGTTATTAGAAAAAGAGTAATAGTGTTAGAAAAATAGAGATAAGGTGATAGACATTAATACAATGTTAATTCTCAACAGGGTATAAATATTAAATTTCAATAAAAATCAAACAAAAATCATAAATACTATGTTTGACGCATATTCCATTTTAGAGTGATAAGGATAATGTCATCATATAAAACCATATAGTTGTGTCTATTTGTGATATATTTATATGAGGAATTTGAATATGTACTAACCATGCATAACCGTTAGGACTTTTAAATGAGATTAGTAGTATTTCAAATTTTTATTAAAAAATGAATTCAAGTATCTTCTAACCACGCATAATCGTGAGGATTTTTAAATGGGATTAGAATCAACTTGTCTATTTAATCAATCAATTTTGATATGTGTTCCATACATGCATAACCGTGAGGACTTTTAAATGAGCATGGAAGCATATAATCAAAAATTCCAAGTAATTCATCCATGCATAACCGTGGGGACCTTTAAATGAGAGTGGATACTTTAGATGTTTTTATTGCCTAAAGATACAATAAATTGAAAAACGAATGATTTCCCATTTAAAATACCACATATTGACATACTATATTGGATTTTGATGAGTGATGGTCGATAGAAATAGAAATGGTCATGGAATTTTTACCAACAAAAAGTTTTTATAACTCTTGTTTAAATTTTTAAAGAAATTTACTAAATATACTATCTCAAGTTATAATATATGATTAATGTCAACACCCATCACTTTTTCAATCACTACTTATCTTTTCAATAATCAACAGAGAGTCGGATTAGTTAATGTAGTCATTTAACATCAAATTCAAAGATAATTATAAAATCAAATTTACCTAAAATGACTAATTTGAAACAAGGTCAAAAAAATTATTTTCTGAAAGGGGTTTTATAAAAGAAAAATATCTTCTAAATTAAAATTATTCAAGATGAAAAATATTCAGATATTTTCTTTGAAAATGATCGGCTACTAAATGTCACAACATAAATCACGTTCCACTAGTAAATTTTCTATCAACTAAATTACTAGTGTTGTCTGCATCTGAATTTTCTTGTTGACTTAAGATTATCGTTAGATGAAAGTCATAAATCTAACCATGAAGTGTGCAATAAATACTTTAAAATCCTTTTTAACAGCTTTTAAATGAAATTTTGTCGAATTTGAATTTGAAGCCGTGTAAATAAACAAACAGTGAACATAGTGTTAGACAAATATATCCACTTGTATCATGAGTAACCAGTAATCAATAAAACATCCTCATCAGTCAAAACACATCTATATGGACTAATTTAAAGTCTTCAGAAAAACTTGTGGTATCTTCTTCATAATATTCATTTTATAACTGGCTGATTTAATTCAGATTACGGTGCAGATTTTCATATTTAATAATTGTTCAAAATAAATATACCATTACCTATTTTACCTTTAAGATAATTTTTCGTTGTTGCCCATTGTACCTTCATGCTAGGCTAAAAAAACTTTGATTTGTCTTCCTTTGTGTGTCTGGAACAGCCAGAATCCAGATAACACCGTTGTTGTTCCTTAGCCTATCACCACACCTACATGAGAAAATATTTTTATGACCTATTTGTTTTTATAGGTATATGGTTGTTAGTGGCAATGGATTTTGAAAAAATCAAAGTATTTTTCTCATTTATTCTATCACATCTATTTTCAATAATATTCCAACATTTAACATTAACAAATTTAAAATAAAATTCCATTTTTAATTTCGAATTCAAAAAATATGTTCCATCAAAAATAGGAGGAATAATATTGGACCGACCCTCAGTAAAGGCATTATTAAAAGAAGCCATTTTTAAAAATTCAAATTTTGAAACAAAAATTGGTTTTTGACAAATCAAAATTTTAAAACAAAAATGGCTTTTAAACCTCGCTCTGATACCACTTGTAGGGTCGATTTTGCCCTAGAGGAGGGGTGAATAAGATGATACAGTTAATTATAAAAATTATTACGAAAGTTTATAAAATAATTTCAACACAGATATAGCAGAAGAATAGCAGCACGGATAATAACAAAATAATAAAAGTAGAAATAAAATATATAGATTTACCCAGCTTCGGCAAAACCCTGCCTACGTGCTTCCCCCAAGGTTTCTACTAGAAATTATGTAGTCAGACGCTTACACACGTAAATCCGCGATACCCGTTATCGACTAACCTAACTCTATGCTCAAAACCCTGCCATAACTCAGCCATTGTGTTGCGAATTCTCGAACTACACCACCGTAGTTCGTCCCTAGTCACACGACTAGTAAATTACAAAAGTTTAAAAGTAAATACAAAATAAAATATAAAACCATAATTTTAAATTAAAGCCAAAATATTATAGAAGCCGGCCCAAAACAAAACACTAAAAAATTAATCTCCTTTACTCTTTTATTTGTTTGGCCGTATCTTCTTCTTTATGACAATTTGCTCATTCGTTCCTCTGTGGGAAAATTAGGGCTTTTGAATTTCGAAGAAGCCGACTTTAGTTGCTCGATCAAATGAATGATTTATTACGTCATTTGCTTTATCGATCGTACGTTTCTCTGATTTTCTCACGGCTCCTTCAAATTGATCGAGTTCGACTGTGAATTGGTATGTCATTTGTTCTTTTTTCTTTTCTGGTTAGCTTGCTCGAACTCAATGATTTTGAGGCCGATGATATTACGGTTTAAATAGGGTTTGAATTCCTATTTTCTCGTTCTTATTGAATCATTTGAATTTGTCAATTGCTATGCTTTGGCCATTCGATTTTCTATGGATGGTTGAGATGATTACTGACTTGTTTAAAATCGTATATTTTTTCTTGGTTGTCACGGCTTTGATTTCTGACTTGGTTCCATTCTTTTTGCCTTGATCATCATGGCTTTATATTTTCTGGCATTTAGACTTTGATTCTGTTGACTTGGGTTTATAATCTGATGTTGACATCGGTTTCTTAATTTTGCTTTATTCGAACTTGTACCTTGCTGTTCTATGACTTCGGCATTTAACTTTGTTCTGGTTTGAACCATTACTTGATTACTGCAATAGTTCTATAAGTCTACGGCATCTTGTTGTGTTGATGTTACACTTGTTGTTCACTGGTCTTCGGGCCTATTCATGTAGTGTCTGCTCTTGATTACATATAGATTGTCTGCTTCATCGACTTGTATTTGGTTGTATGCATGAAATTGTAGTTTGCATTTGATTTTGCATATTTGTACATGTCTCTGGTATCACCGTTTCATTCGAGTCTGTGTAATCTTCTCTGGCTTGATATCTTGGCTTATCGAACTGTTTATCACCATATATGTACATGCATACATATGTGTGTATATGTGTATTGTGATGTAGGTCAGTTGTCTGGGTTCATATGTACATCACTAGCTTGCTGTTGATTGGTCTTTGCTTGCATTTGTGCATGTCACTCATTGTTTTATTGGTCATTGCTGCTTGGTTGTCAATGTGTACATGTTGTAGCCGTTGAGGCAGTGCCATTGATATTTGAGTCTTCATTTTGACTGTGCACTGAATCTTGAAGTCTGCACGCATCTATGTTGAGTTGAGCCACTTGGTTGAACATGAACACTTAGTTGGTTCGTTGGTTTTTGATCATTCATGTTGTTCATGTTGTCTGGATTAGTGCAATTTCATTGTGGCTGCACTTTGAACCTCACGTGTAGTTGTTGTCTACATTCATATCTTGGTTGCTTTGTGGCTGATCAAATGTGTTTGCACTGAGTTGGTTTGCATTTGTTTTCCTAGTCATGCTGTTCACTTCAAGTTGTCTATGTATATACACATCTCTGGTTGTATTCCATTGTTTACTGTTTTGTTGCATTCCATTTGGACTCATGTGCACTGATGTTGGTCTTCATGTAGCTTGGCTTGATTACTTGTTTCTCTGACCAGTCTGGGTTCAAGTGTATATTCGAATTTTTGGTCAAGCCTGTGTTGTATATATCTTGACCCATGGTTTTGTATTGCACCTGAGTTGAATCCAGCTTAAAGCTCGGGTTTGACCTTGTGTCGATATCGTGACTTAATATTTATTTCACTTGAGTTGAACCCGGCTTTTGATTTGGCTTTGACCTTGTGCTCACATGTCCTTGTAATTTTATCAAGTGTATATCGGTATGCACGGCCTTGTGGCATGTACAGTGATACATTGTGCATGTCACAAGTTGTTCGTATATGATGAATTCATATTTTAATGATGATGAACAACCTAAATAACTAAGGCAATATTTTCAAATTACATTTTATTTTACACTGCAAAAATATTTTATTTTCAATTTTACCGCGTTAGTGTTTATTTTGCAGATTACTTAGATGCTGGATTCAATCTAGAATGTAGTTGAAGATCAATACGAGTGAATGAGCAATATGTAGTGAGGTGCAAATGTATGTACAGTGAAAAATATGATGTGATCGAAATTTAATTTAATTGAAATTTGTATATATATATAGTGAGAGCTCAAATTTGTACTATTCAAAAATTGTAATAAATAGTTGTTTGAACAAAATATCTGTTTGAATTTAAATTCTGTATTATTTATTTTATTCAGCAAATATTTATTTAATTATGTGAAAAATAAAATAGTACATTAACAAATACATTTAAATGAATATATATATATATATATGTTTATTATCATAAAACAAAAATCATATACTTGCATATTCAACATTACCCTTTATTAAAATCTTAAAATTCAAAAATTTGAATTTGAAAATATAAATTTTAAAAACAAGAATTTTGAAATTTTTTCCTCCAACTATTAGGAAGCAGCCCTATATTTTTTGTTCAAACTACAATAAGTTCTTCATACTAATTCGAAATTAGACGAGACTGCGAGCGATGAACTCCATCAAAATTACAAATAAAAATGGAGTTCATCTTGTGAATGCACGCTTTCGTTCTCCATGGAAAGTGATGATTGTACTTAGCAAATAACAGGCACCGTCCCCATATTTAAACTCTGACTAGGATGAAGCTGCTTTTTTTGTTCAAACTCTTCGTACTAACTCCGAATTAGGTGAGATTTTAACCAATGAATTCTCATCTAAATTATGGATAATATGGAACATTCAAATACTTTATCTTGTGAATGCATACTTAGTTCTCCATGGTGACTAACAGCTGTACTTAGAAAATAACAGGCTACATCCCTATATTTGAACTCTGCTTAGGCAGAAGTCACTATTTTTGTTCAGACTGCAGTAACTTCTTCATAGTAATTTAGAATCAAATGAGACTTCGACCAATGAACTCCCACCTAACTTATGTATAATAAGAAATACTCAGATGCATCTTCTTGTGAACGCATGTTATAGTTCTTCTTGGTGACTAACGGTTGTAATTAGCAAATAAATGATACATTTCCATATTTGAACTTCGACTAGGCAGAAACCGCTATTTTTTTATTCAAACTGCATTAACTTCTTCATATTCACTTAGAATAAGGCGAGGCTTGGACCGATGAATAGTTGTACTTAGCAAACAATGGATCACATCTCCATATTTGAATTTTTATGAAAATTAGAATTACAATTTTAAATTTTGAAAATTTGATTTTTGTTAAAATTCAAAACGTAAAAATTAGAATTAGAATTATTTTATATTAGTTTGTTTTTTATTAGTCAGATCAAATTATAATACTTAAATGGGTTAAATGGATAACCTGCTTATTAAATGTGTTAGGTCAGATTGACTCCTGTATTAAGTGGGTCAAAAAGAATAGGTCGTAAATGGGTTGGATCAAAAACAACCCAACCCATTTTAACCCGACGCAACCCATTTGACGGGTTTATGGTATGACGATAGAACGTATGGTAGCTGGACGATTAACTGGTATCATGTTATAGTATTAATTTCGCAGCATATGTAGAGTAGAGTATTATTGTTCACTCACTAGACATATGTCTAATCCACTTCTACTTTTATTTTTATACATATATCCTGGTTAATGGAGTATAGTGACGAGAAGGTATTTGAGGTGGAGATTAATCAATATGATGCATATATGGAGTTGTTTAGTATTGTACATGGAGTTCATTCTATATCTTAGTATTGGGTTATATCTATATTTGTCAAATATGTGGTTTTGACTGTAATGGCCCGTTTTTCCATACCGTATGAATCGACAATAAACTGCACATGTCCAACTCAAATTGCACGAATAAGCGGATCATTAAGGATAAAAAGAAAATAAAGACAGAACAGAATCTCACACGAATTTAATAGAATATATTATTTCAATAATAATCTTTATGGGGGAAAATTTTAAAATACAATATCAGAGTCTAACCTAAATTCAGCTTGGACAGTTATTCGTCCTTACAATTGCTGACAAACATCACACAAAATACACTAAGTACAACGGATAATAGAATATGTCCATACAATGATGAAGATCTTCCACTCTCCTTTGGAAACTCCAACCGTCTTCAACTCAACCTGAAACTACTCGGATCTGACCCGAGTATTAAAAATACCCGGATCAGGCTCGATAAACCAGCATGAGATACTCGAAATTTGAATGACTATATTATCAAAACCTTTGAAAAGAAGGGTATCTCATAAGACCACGCACACACATAAACCCGGATGGGTTTTTACCTTATGATAACCAAAACTCTTTTATATATCAAAACGTTTTATATTATTTCTAATGACATTCTTTTGAAAACACTTTTCAAATAAACTTATTCAAAAAAAGCATCAATATCTGGACTAAGTCTAACAGTATATATTCGGACTAGATCAACGGAATATACCGAACGGAATATATAATACCAAAAAAGGGTAGCTGAAATGTTTGCAAGTCATTACGGCTATTTTGGGAATACAATCAAAACTATACATCTCGTATTGGGATTGGATTTCCAACATGATAGGGAACTAGTGACCTTTTCTCCAATCCACGCATAACAAACATAGTTCGCACGGTGCCTTAATCGCTTTTCTCAAACTAGTCACTTGGAACTATACTTGCTACACTACAACTGATAACCAGTAGTTCCCTGTTTTTCTCAAGCTAACCACTTTATCTACATGGAGCAATAAATGCCTTGAGGCCCAGACGTATCTGGTACCTAGGGCTTAGAACATCTGATAACCCAAAACACTACTATCTGAAATGGATGCATACTTCTGACCACATAGAATCCCATCATAACTGGGGTGGGAGGCTCGTGAGGCTACGCTCAATTTCTTCAAAGCCACACTTTTCGTACAAAACCATTCTTTGATTGGTTCCACTTTGAATGCCACATTGCCATTTTATGTCACCCGACTGATTTCTAGAAAAGTATAATTTCCGGAGCTCATATGTCTCGGGAAAGGGTGTTAAGCTAAGAGAAGTTGCCTTCTCCGCCATCAAATGATATGTGTTTATAGAAACCACTCAAATGTGATTTAGAATACAATGTCAGACAAACATCCATACAAGTTCGTTCTAGAACTGAACGAAATCGAAAGCACTTTCCTCGACTATTACTAGGCGAGAAGCCCTTGCAATCCGAAAAAATCTCCACAACGAGGAGATCACTGCTATAAATAACTCTATAATGGGGGACAACCAGAGCTTGTTCAACAAGCAGTCTTCACTATAAAGATCCACGGTCTTCAATAATCATCATCTTCAACATGTCTTCACTTTCGATCGTATACATTGGTTCGAAGTGGTTTTCGGATAGTAATCATCCAAATCCGACTCTGGTTCCTTCGGAGCCAATCATCGCTTTAAAAAGATGTTAAGTTCATACGTGGATATCAATCATCAATCAACTATATCATCTTTTAAATCAAATATCATTCTTAGGTATAATTGTTTCAAGTTATTCCATTTTCTTTTCAAATGTATATGGAATCATTAAGCCTCATTTATCAAATCATTTGGTTTATTTAAACCTTTCTGAAATCTTGGAATAATTGCAAACCATTTTCTCTTTTACTTAGGAAAACCTTTCCAAATCATTCATTAAATCTTAATCAAAGATTTTCTTTCTTAACTTCAAATCATATTCTTGAAAATCGAAGATTTTCATAACAGAGCACTGCTGCCACTTTAATATGGTAAATTTCACCTCCAGGGACTATTGGCAAGTTTCACCTCCAGGGACTAATGGCAAGTAATCCTACATCGTGAAGATCTTTTTTCTCCAATGATCTTTGTCTTTAGTATGTTTTATTTCGAAAATTAGTTTGAAGAGTTTTCGAATAGGAATCGCCCAAATCCAATCTCGGTTTCTTTGTACAAACCATCGAATAAAAAGATGTTAAGTGGTTAAATAACATTCAAAGAATTTATTTCCTTTTTTTGAAAAAACTTAAATATGATCTTAAAGAGCATCCTGACTTTCCTTTCGATCTATTCCACCCCTCGTCTAAAAAGAGAAACAATAGGCCAGCTAAGTTTAGGGCATTGGTTGCTCCATCCCTAACCTCAGTTATACACTTTATTTTTATCTTCCCAGATCTCACAGGCAGGACAAATATAATTGTCGTTTCTGCATACTCAGTTTGTTATTACATTCACTATTCTTCACTTTTTGTTTAAGCGGTGCAAATTATTTCTCTTAACCATTTATTCAAACTCTTATTAAAACTTCCAAATCATATTTACATTACTTAATTATTCCTTTAAAGTCATTCATGAAAGATTTAGGAAATAATTGTCAAGTTTAAACTCATATCAAAAGGTTATAGAATTCGCAGCATAAAAGTGCTGTGGAAAGTTCTATATAAGCTTATTCGATTTAAATAACTTTTTAATATTTGAAAATTCATATTTTCCATTCCAAATCTCTTTTTAACCATCTTAATAGATTTATCAAATTTATTTCATATATTTAATCATTTAAAAATATCATTTATAAAGAAATTCCTTTTTGGATTCTGAACTGCAAAACCACGATGCTTTTAGAAAATTATTTTGGACCTATTTAAAAATATTGAAATCTTGATTTTCTTTCCTCGTTGGAAAAATATTATCATTGTGGACCAAAGAATTTTTATTTTGATGAAATCCAACTTATAAATCATTCTCTATGTCAATTTGCAGTTACAGGTCGAAATTTACGAACTGCCGCCACGCGGCAGTCTCGATTTTGACCAATTTTGTGAATTGCTTCGGAACTTGTCCGAAACACTTCAAAAATTATTTTAAACCATATTTAAACTATTTTAACTTATTTGAAATCATTAAGATGCTAAATAACTTCAATACACACATTTATATGAATTTAATTTCCATCGAATTAACCATTGGTCAATCACTAATCATTTCTCTTATCATTTATCAGACAAGTTAACAACCAAATAAACAATCATATAATCAACCAATTTGCAACCAAGTTATCAAATATTTAATCATTCAACATATTTAAACTTTAAAATATTTATACATGAAATAATTTATTAATTTATTAGTAAATAAGAGTACTCACCTTTAACCAAATTGTTCACTTCCTACCAACATTCACATCAATAACACTTCACTTAAACTTCAACTAATCAACTTCTACTCCATTTTTTTTGCTTTATGCCATCGACCTCTTCTTTCAAACTCTTGAAAATCCAGCAGAGCTCCCGCAGTACCTTGAATTTGCTCCTAGCTCTTTGGAATGAAATCAGCGGCACTTCATTCTCTTTTTCTATCTCCGAAGCTTTCCAACTTGCTTCCTTCTCTTTATAGGTTTGTCCATACCTATATCCTCGCCTTCCTCCATCATTTCTTCACTTCTTAGGTGTTAAACCATGTTCTAATGGTATTATTAGGTCTTTGGTAGAGTTTGGTGGTGTTTGGAGTTAATTTGATAAGATTTTGAAAAGGTTAGTAAGCATCTGGAGGAGAAGAAAAAGTCATTAAAGCTCTAAAGAAGAAGAAGAAAAGAGCTTAGAAAAGGAAGAAGAAGAAGAATGAAATGTGTAAAAGAAGGTGGAAGGATGGTGGTTTATTTATAGAAATAGAAATGAA
Source organism: Allium cepa (assembly GCA_030765085.1). Lineage (NCBI taxonomy): Eukaryota > Viridiplantae > Streptophyta > Magnoliopsida > Asparagales > Amaryllidaceae > Allium > Allium cepa. Next base: position 180,230,511 of record CM060930.1, read on the forward strand.
GTGATAAGTTACCAAAATATCCCTTTACCAAATTACCAAAATAACCTTATTTACTTCTAAAGTAATCTTATTTTTTTTCAACACTTAACATCATATTTCAAATCACTAATTTATGCCATTTTCACTTATATTTTAAGTAAAGTAATAATTATGTTTCTTTGATTTGATGTTTTACCTTTTGCTTTGAAATGACATTTTGGTCTTTTTGTGCTTACTTTTTCTTAATTGTTTTATAGAAGTTTCTAACCTTTTTTAGTAAAATTAAAATTGATTAGTGAATTAATTAATACTTACACTATTTGAATATATGTTTCTATATAAGAAAATAAAGGTGCGACGACGTTGCGACAACTTTTAATCGACAAAACGTCGTGTTTTGACAAAATGTGTCGCATTTTGACGTTTTAGTTAGACTATTTATTTGTGTAAACCAAATTTAAAAATAAACTTTTTACTTATTTAAATAAACTAAACCATGTCTTTTTATATTTTCAAATCATATTTAAATAATATCAAAATCTCTTATTTTACAGTGCATGTAAAACTGACAAAATGTGACAAAATTTGCTTATTTTTATAAAACGATTATTAACATACTTTTTAAATCTTTTGATATTCTTTTATTATCTTTATTAGATTTTTTAATAAGATTTATCCTTTTAAATAAATATTTAAACCTATGTATTTAAGCATTTATTTATTTTTACAAAACTTGACTTTTGTTGATTTGTTCTAAAATCCAAATTTATACTTTTTAAATTATCAACTATAAGAATAAATAATTTCTCTATTGTTATCTATTATATATAACTTTTTTATTTAAGTTTTAAACCTTTTAAAATTTAAAACAAATGAAATCTCTCATTTTCGAAGTAGCGAAATTACGTATCGTTACATTCTCCCCTACTTAAAAAAATTTCGTCCTCGAAATTACCCAAAACAAAAGTTTGCCCAAAACCTTTATCTCCAAACTTAATTCCATATAATATATACAGATCATCCATATGAAATATCTTATTCGATCTCCTATTCGAATACAAACTTTATTTCTGAACTAGTATCGGTCCCTCGATTCTCTAGTGCGGACTTTAATCAGGCTCTTTGCTTAGAAACCTTTGATTTTCTTACATAGTGCTCAACTATGATAGAAAACTCAAGTATCAAACCACAAACCCTCATCAATGTTCGTCGTCAAGAATTGAGTGATAAATCTTTTTTCCAATTGGTGTAAACACCTCAAAGTTCCAAACTCGAATCTTAGATCAAAATTTGTGTGATGAAATGATTTACATATAGCATATGTATTTATTAACCCTCAAAAACTTTCATAAAACCTTTATCTTAAGATCAAACACTTTATAAAGGTGCTTCTTTATACAATCCCTTTAATTATTTATTTCCAAATATTTTTATGAAAGAAAAATATTCTAAAGAAACCATTTTTCACTCAAAAGATAATTATCTTTAAAAGAGTCTTCCCACATCTTTTAACTCGGTATATTTCCTATAACACTAATATTATTTATGAACTATTTTATAAACTATTACTTAATTTTATTACATCTTATAACTTATGTAAATCAATCACTTTTAAAGATTTAAGTCCAATCCCTGATTAATGCTAGAATTCATTAATAAAACATTTTATAGGTTATAATTTCCTTTTTTGTTTATAATCATATTTATAAATTATACTTATCCAATTCATTTACTCAGAATATTTCATAATCTTTTAGTTTTCATAAATTCCTTAGCTCCGAGTTAGGTATGATTCGGAAATTTTTAACTGTCCAAAATCGTCGGAAATCTCGCTTTATCTTATTAACTAGCGATCACAATTTATATTTGTCTAAACATTTTTATAAAGATTACTAATCAATTTATCCATTAATTATTCACATTATCTCTTCTAACTTAAGAAAAATATATATATCGAGCAACGCCAAAACAATCCAAGGAACTGGGTACTACCAATAGTATTATATATCCTCTTAACAAGAAGAGTAATACTTAAGAGAAGTGCTTACCATCCGAACACATCTCTTGTCAAATTTTAGTTTATTTTCGAGCCAATCGAATTAGTTATCTTAAAATACCTTTTTTTATTTGAAATCATAACATTTTCAAAATCCTTTAGAGATTACTTTGTAAAACCTATCTTATAAATTCATTTTACCTTATATTAATTAACTTCATTTAAATTAGCATAATTGTTTTAATCGAACTTAAATTCTCATTCCTTTTATAAATCATATTATGAAACACCTTAGAGTCAAACCGTGAAACTAAATTCACAAGGTATCTGTACTTAACTTTAAATCAAACAATTGATCAATTTATTATTTTGGCATAGGTATTAAAGATCTTAATTACCATATAAGATTGCTTACTTATCGATTAACTTTATGAAACACCTTATAGTCAAACTGTGAAATTCTAATCACAAGATGTCCATATTTAAATTTCGCTAATCCCAATTTCTAACTATACATCTTTTCAAAATATATACTTTATATTCAAAATATAATCCTAGGTAAAATTATTTCATTTACAATTTTTTCAAAACCAGTGTGTTGGTTCGCCTTGTTTAAGTGTTTAGGTACCCTCATCGATAACGGTGATCAGGCGCATCGATCAGAATCCATAAATTACTCAACAGAGAAATCAACACAAAACATTTTTATTAGTCACTAACAAATATGCGCTCATATATAATACACTCAAACTCATTCTAGAGTGTTACTAACCCTATCTCTAATGAGTTACTCATCCTAGGATATTACTAGCCTTATCTCTCATGAGTCTTTATCCCAACCAAAGCCAAAGTTCTCGCTTAACCTTTAGCTCTGATACCAAATGTAATGGTCTATTTTTCCGTACCGTTTGAAACGACAACAAAATACATATGTCCAACTCAAATTGCACGAATAAGCGGATCATTAAAGGTAGAAAGAAAATAAAGACAGAACATAATCTCACACGAATGGAATAACATATATTATTTCAATAATAATCTTTACAGCGGAAAATTTTAAAATACAATATCAGAGTCTAACCTAAATTCAGCTTGGACAGTTATAAACATCTGTCCTTACAACTGGTGACCAACATCAAACAAAATACACTACGTATAGCGGATAATAAAATATGTTCATACGACGATGAAGATCTCCAGCTCCTTTGGAAACTCCAACCGTCTTCAACTCAACCTGAAACTACTCGGATCTGGCCCGAGTATTAAAAATACCCGAATAGGGCTTGATAAACCAGCATGAGATACTCGAAATTTACATGACTATATTATCAAAACCTTTGAAAACAAGGGTGTCTCATAAGACCATGCCCACACATAAACACGGACGGATTTTTACCTTATGATAACCAAAACATTTTTATATATCAAAACGTTTGATATTATTTCTAATGACATTCTTTTAAAAATACTTTGCAAATAAAATTATTCAAATAAGATATCAATATTTGGACTAAGTCTAACGGAATATATCCGGATTGGGTCAACGGAATATACCGAATGGAATATATAATACCAAAAAGGGGTAGCTGAAATGTTTGCAAGTCATTACAGCTATTTTGGGAATACAATCAAAACCGTATATCTCATATTGGGATTGGATTTCCAACATGATAGGGAACCAGTGAGCTTTTCTTCGATCCACGCATAACAAACATAGTTCCCACGGTGCCTTAATCGCTTTTCTCAAACTAGTCACTTGGAACTATACTTGCTACACTACAACTGATAACCGGTAGTTTTCTGTTTTTCTCAAGCTAATCACTTTATCCACATGGGGCAATAAATGCTTTGAGGCCCAGACGTACCTAGTACCTATGACTCGAAACATCTGATAACCCAAATCACTACTATCCGAAATGCGAGCATACATCTGACCACATAGAATCCCATCATAACTGGGGTGTGAAGCTCATGAGGCTACGCTCAATTTCTTCAAAGCCACGCTTTTCATACAAAACCACGCTTTGATCATGACAGGTTCCACTTTGAATGCCACATTGCCATTCCACGTCACACGACTGATTTCTAGAAAAGTATAACTTTCCAAGCTCGTATGTCTCGGGAAAGGGTGTTAAGCTAAGAGAAGTTGCCTTCTCTGCCACCAACTGATATACGTTTATAGAAACCATTTAAATGTGATTTAGGATACAATGTCAGACAAACATCCATACAAGTTCGTTCTAGGACTGAACGAAACCGAAGGCACTTTCCTCGGCCATTACTAGGCGAGAAGCCCTTGCAATTCGAAAAAATCTCCACAACCAGGAGACCACTGCTATAAATAACTCTATAATGGGGGCCAACCAAAGCATGTTCAACAAGCAGTCTTCACGCTATAAAGATCCACGGTCTTCAATAATCATCATTTTCAACATATCTTCACTTTCGAACGTATACATTGGTTCAAAGTGGTTTTCGGATAGGAATCATCCAAATCCGACTCTGGTTCCTTCGAAACCAATCATCGCTTTAAAAAGACGGGGATATCAATCATTAATCAATTACTTCATCTTTTAAATCAAATATCTTTCTTAGATATAATCTTTTCAAGTTATTCCATTTTCTTTTCAAATGTATATGAAATCATTAAGCCTCGTTTATCAAATCATTTGGTTTATTTAAACCTCTCTTAAATCTTCGAATAATTCCAAATCATTTTCTCTTTTACTTAGGAAAACCTTTCCAAATCATTCATTAAATCTTAATCAAAGATTTTCTTTCTTAACTTCAAATCATATTCTTGCAAATCGAAAATTTTCATAACAGAGCACTATTGCCACTTTAATATGGCAAGTTTCACCTCTAGGGACTAATGGCAAGTTTCACCTCCAAGCACTAATAGCAAGTTTCACCTCTAGGGACTAATGGCAAGTAATTCTACATCATGAAGATCTTTTGTCTCCAATGATCTTTGTCTTTAATATGTTTTATTTCAAAAATTAGTTTGAAGAGTTATCGGATAGGAATCGCCCAAATCTGATCTCGGTTTCTTTGTACAAACCATCGAATAAAAAGATGTTAAGTGGTTAAATAACATTCAAAGAATTTATTTCCTTTATTTTGAAAAAACTTAAATATGATCTTTTAGAGCATCCGGGCTTTCCTTTCAATCTATTCCACCACTCGTCTAAAAAGAGAAAACATAGACCGTTTAAGTTCAGGGTACCGGTTGCTCCATCCCTAACCTTAGTTAAACACCTTGTTTTTATCTTCTCAGGTCTCACAGGCAGGACAAATGTACTAGTCGTTTCCGCATACTCAGTTTGTTATTACATTCACTATTCTTCACTTTTTGTTTAAGTGGTGTAAACTATTTCTCTTAACTATTTATTCAAACTCTTATTAAAACTTCCAAATCACTTTTACATTACTTAATTATTCCTTTAAAGTCATTCACAAAAGATTTAGGAAATAATTGTTAAGTTTAGACTCATATTCAAAGGTTATAGAATTCGCAGCATAAAAGTGCTGTGGAAAGTTCTATATAAGTTTATTCGATTTAAATAACTTTTTAATATTTGAAAATTCGTATTTTCCGTTCCAATAATCTTTTAAACCATCTTAATGGATTTATCAAATTTATTTCATATATTTAATCATTTAAATCATTTACAAAGAAATTCATTTTTGGATTCCGAACTGCAAAACCGCGATGCTTTTAGAAAATTATTTTGGACCTATTTCAAAATATACTCGATGAAATCTTGATTTTCTTTCTTCGTTGGAAAAATATTATCATTATGGACCAAAGAAATTTTATTTCGATGAAATCCAAATTATAAATCATTCTCTACATCAATTAGAAGTTACAGGTCGAAATTTACGAACTGCCGCTACGCGACGAGCTCGATTTTGACCAATTTTGTAAACTGCTTCGAAACTTGTCCGAAACACTTCAAAATTTATTTTAAACCATATTTAAACTATTTTAATTTATTTAAAATCATTAAGATGCTAAATAACTTCCATAAACACATTTATATGTATTTAATTTCCATAGAATAAACTATGGTTAATTACTAATCATTTCTCTTATCATTTATCAGACAAGTTATCAACCAAATAAACAATCACATAATCAACCAATTTATAACCAAGCTATCAAACATTTAATCATTCAACATATTTAAACTTTCAAATCATTATAGTTGAAATAATTTATAGATTTATTAGTAAATAACAGTACTTACCTTTAACAAAATTATTCACTTCCTACCAACATTCATATCAACAACACTTCACTTAAACTTCAACTAATCAACTTCTACTCTATTTCTTTTGCTTTATGTCACCGATCTCTTCTTCCAAACTCTCGAAAATCCGACAGAGCTTCCGCGGCACCTTGAATTTTCTTTTAGCTCCTTGGAATGAAATCAGCGGCACTTCCTTCTCTTTTTCTAGCTCCGAAGCTTTCCAACTTGCTTCCTTCTTTTTATAGGTTGGGCCATACATATATCCTTGCCTTCCTCCATCATTTCTTCACTTTGTAGGTGTTAAATCATGTTCTAATGGTATTCTTACATCTTTGACAAAGTGTGGTGGTCTTTAGAGTTGATTTGATTAGATTTTGAAAAAGTTAATAAGCATGTGGAAAAGAAGAAGAAGCCATTAAAGTTCTAAAGAAGAAGAAGAGAAGAGCTTAGAAAAGGAAGAAGAATGAAATGTGTAAAAGAAGGTGGAAGGATGGTGGTCTATTTATAGAAAAAGAAATGAAATGGTAAGTTACCAAAATATCTCTTTACCAAATTACCAAAATAACCTTACTTACTTCTAAAGTAATCTTTTTTTTTTTCAACGCTTAACATCATATTTCAAATCACTACTTTATGTCATTTTCACTTAAATATAAGTAATAATTATGTTTTTTTTTATTTGATGTTTTACTTTTTGCTTCGAAATGACATTTTTGTCTTTTTGTGCTTACTTTTTCTTAATTGTTTTCTAGAAGTTTCTAACCTTGTTTAGTAAAAGTAAACTTGATTAGTGGATTAATTAATACTTACGCTATTTGAATATATGTTTCTATATAATAAAATGAAGATGCGACGATGTTGCGACAACTTTTAATCGACAAAATGTTTTACGGTTGCATTTTGACGTTTTAGTTAAACTATTTATTTATGTAAACCAAATTTAAAAATAAACTTTTTACTTCTTTAAATAAATTAAAACTTGTTTATTTATATTTTAAAATCATATTTAAATAATATCAAAATCTATAATTTTACAATGTATTTAAAACTGACAAAATGCAACAAAATTTGGTTATTTTTTATTAAACGATTATTAACATACTTTTTAAATCTTTTAATATTCTTTTATTATCTTTATTAGATGTTTTTAATAAGGTTTATCTTTTTAAATAAATATTTTAATCTATTTATTTAAGCATTTATTTATTTTTAACAAAACTTAACTTTGTTGATTTGTTCTAAAATCCAAATTTATACTTTTTAAATTATCAACTGTAAGAATAAATAATTTCTCTATTATTATCTATTATATATAAATTGTTTATTTAAGTTTTAAATCTTTTTAAATTTAAAACAAATGAAATCTCTCATTTTCGAAGTAGTGAAATTATGGGTCGTTACATTGAAGGTTTCAGGCATATTATGCTGATGCGACTTTGACTTTGACTTTTATTTTGATTATGTCTCATATTTTATTCATTCTATAATGAGACTCTAAAAGTGGCTAGTGTTAGTTAGAATTTATATTTAGTATCTGATATCCACCTATATACGTCAAAGTAGCTTATATTATACATTTCTACCAACGACTCATCTTTTGGTTCTTAGATGTTTAATGTCAGTTCGGGCATCGAATCTGGGGTCAAAACGGTGGTTGTTACAAAATTACCACTCTTCTTCTCAAAAACAAAACTTTTGGAATTATATCCAGCTATTTGTGTTCGATAGTTTCTAGAAAGAAACATTGCTCGTCACTGCTATTCATTCTTGCGCTATTTGTAGGCATCAATCCATTATGGAATTTGGTCGATACTTCCTATTAAATAGGTACTTTCCATATCTGAACAATTTGATCAACATGAATCGGTTTGGCAACAATCGATTTGAAAGCCATTGTTTCGGTATGCACACTTTCGAACCAATTTGCTTGCTCGGCACTTACCTTATCGATATGCGTAACTATCAAACTATTTTTCTTTTTCGGTACTTGTCTGATCGGCACCAAACTAGAAAATTTGTTCTACACTTTTGGTTAGATTTTGATGATATAATATTTCCTAATTGAAGTAGATTTTGAAGATATTTTGAATCAACGTAGAATTATGATTCAAATATATATAGAGAATCTTAATTCCCACTTTTGCATCAAAGAAACGCAAGGAATCATGAACTCAGAAATCAATTAACTGAGAGATGAAGGTAATCAATCATTTTCCTAATCAGTTGATTTAAAAAGGCATTTTATCATGCGTATGTATATTAGAGGAAATTAAAAAACACCAAGTAGATTTACAATTCCTACATGAATCGGTGAATTAATGAGGCATGATTTATTGACAGAAGTCAGTTAAACTAACCCCAAGGAATAATCTTTATACAAAGGTGGTCGTTCGTTAAAGATCCTCTCAAGTTATATTCCTTAACATATTACTAGTTAACAATAATTGTCAATCTTGTAATTTTCTTTCTTTTTAAGTAATAAAATATTCTCTTCCCAAAATGGAAGCACATTATCTCATGATAGTCGAACCACTATAAATCATGTATCTTTTACTTTTCATTTATTTGCATATGTGATCTTTTATTATACAAATTGGGATGCTTGGATTGACATTTTCTTTTTCAAACCTCGCCATCGAGTTCGACACAATTCTAATTCAAGTTTCCGCTGCGTGGGATGCTAATTCCCCAACACTTTTCTCCTTCATGAAGTGTTGCTTCTTTCTTCTTAACTCAAGAGGAGATGGTTGAGTTTTGCACCAACTTCTACTACCAAACTTTTTTCATGGTTTGACGATATTCTACTTAGTACCAGATGTTGAATTTCGATTGGTAGAATCTCGTAATTAGTCCCTTTCTATTGTACTTTGTTCGGAATGAAATAAAAATATAGTTGTTGGTTTCAAGGACATATGCAATTTACCAAATCATACTAAATCTCTATATTCTCTATGTGTATATTGTATGTTTTAGTGATTGGATAATAGTTGATTGTTATTTTTATTTCATATATGAGATTCGTATTGTTTCTTAATTTGATAATTAATCGACAAACAACATTATTGATTCGCAATAATAATTAAGGTTTTCATAACATAAAGGAATGGCACTTTTTCATGTATATCATAATCTAAGAGAGCATAGAGGAGTGTTTTTGCATCGTAAAACAAATACTCTTGTTTAGCGAACCAAACTAAAAAAATGTTCAAAACCAATAATCTATTTTACAAATCATAAGTTAGTGAAAATAATGAAAGGGATTGACATGGATTCCCCATTGGAACCCACTGAAAAAAATGTGACAAATGGATCTCATCCAAACTTAAAAGTTTTGGTATCATATTACGAAATAAAAGGTAAAGTTTTAAAATAATGAGAAAAATATGAAAAAATCAAGCAATAATGGTATTTCAAGGATTAATTAACATACTAAGAAGAGTAAATTACAAACCTAGAACTCCCTCTAAAACTTATTTCATAAATATGATCCATCTAAAACCTATTACATCGTTTTCAATTTTGTACATGTGCATTTTAAAAAAAAAACACAAATAAATAAATTTTGAATTGCACATGTATGCATGTTGAAAATGCATGTGTGTAAAATCGAAAGCAACGAGATAAATTATTAAATAAGTATTTTGCTAGTGTCGATATTTAAAATGAGTATTAAACAAGTGTTTTGTCAGCATGTGTAGTGCAATGAAAATGCGTGTCTAGGTCTGGTAACAGACCCAGGTTTGAGCCTTGTCTTGCATACTCTTCTCGCAAAAAATAATATCCAGGGATTATAGGTGCCAAGGGACAGACACAACTTAATTCCCCTCAGGAGTTTACCGATCCGCTGGGTTCTCCAATAGTATATGCAAAAAAAATATTTTTAATGAACATAACTTTGATAGATTTATGGATTCATCTTAAATATAAGTTTGCAGAAAAGCTTATTGCAATAGTTAGCCTATTTAGAGACCTATGATAGAAATAGATCTCGTTTGGAAAATGATATTTTCGCATTTTAATGTGTACAAATACAAATTCTAACTTTGAATTTGCACAGTTTTAAAGTGCGCAGATACGAAGTTGAAAATGTTTTGGCGTACTTTTAAAGTGAGCAAATACAAATCTATAGATGGGACTTGTTTTTGCAATATATTTCCAAGTAAGCATGTTCATTGTATATTATGGACATAATTTAATATATAATTTATAACACATTTCATAGTAACCCTGAGAGGGGTACCTTGATATTTATATAACTACATGCATCTTAAGTGTTCTTCATCTTTTTAGTTTGTCTTTTCTTACTTTTGTTTACAATTTTCAACAACATATTGAACAAAAAATTTCAAATATAAAGTATATACATCGATCAATCATTGTTTAGAGGCAAATAAATACTTGGGGTATGTTCATAGACAAGGAACTGCATAGTTCAAACATTCGATTCATCGGATGCATCCAAAGTTTGAACTTGGTAAAGACTGGTTTTGAAGTTTATGGAGCATAGGAAAATTAGCGTCCGATGCGTCAAGATCAAATGGTCTAATTACCCCTTCCTATATATAATTTGACATAACTTATTTTCTTTAATACAATTCAGATCTTCCTCTTCTTACACTCTCTATACTCACTTATGGATTACAAAAAAATCATTGGCAGATAATGATTTTGACTATGAAGATCTTGAAGATTTAATTGCAATAAACGAATTTTTGGATGAAAAATAACAAATACACATTGATTCACCCTTCAACTTTCACAGCATGCGTTGGACTAGCGATATTCCTTTTGGACATCAAGAGCTTTGTCATAGAAACTTTTAAATGGAAAGACTACGCTTCATTATGTAGTTTGATCATTCAGAATCCTATGGTTTATAGCTCACGAAGGAAGTTTGCTTTAAAGAAATGGTTGCAATATTTTTATCCATCATTGCTTTGTCTCTTCAACTAGTTAGGTTGTGGAAATGTTTCAAAGATCGAGTAGTACTATTTGTGTTTATTTTCATTTTTTCTAAATGTGTTATATTAATGTCCAAAAATATAGTTAAACCAGATGATCCATAATTTAATTTTATACCCAAAAAAATTAGAAGTTTTAGCTGACATTACGCACTTTTCAAAGATTGTATCCAAGCAATGGACGGTACGCATATCGCTGCACACTTACTTGGTAGCAGTGCACAACCATATATTGGCCAAAATGGATGTCAAGAAAAATGTTATGGTTGTATGTTAATTTGATATGGCTTTTACATATGTCATGACTAGTCGGGAAGAAACAATACATGATGGTAGAGTATTCAATTATACAATAAATGATCGAAACTCAAACTTTCCACATCATCCATCGAGTTATTTATATTTTGTCGATTCAGGATATCTGCTGATAAATGGATATATTCCTCCATATCAAAATATGAGATATCATGTCCCTAATTTTCATGAAACTCAAAATGAACCAAGATTGAACAATGAGATTTTTCAATTTACTGTTGAGACATTTCACCAGAAAGACAAACTTTGCAGTCTAATTAGTTTCTAGGACACACATTTAAATAAATTACTTTCAACACCAAAGTCAGTAGAATAATTACTTTCAAGGACAAAATGAGCAGTCCAATTACTTTCAAGGACATAATTTCATAGGTTTTTAGGCCATAGAAATTAATTATTTTGTGTTTTGTCCTTGAAAGTAATTAATTCAGTTTTGTGTCCTATAAACTAATTTCACTTGCTAAAGAAGTCCTTATGGCTAATTTTCATTTTACTGTTTAAGTTTACGATCTTAAATAACATGTTAATTTATCGATTTCTAAGTTAAAGTGATTGTCACTACAATTGGTATTCACAATTTCATATGAAAATACAACACCGAGGATGTAGACATTATGCCATATGTTGATGATCAAACTTTATGCTAAAAGAATACCTTGTAGAATTTAGCAATTCTCATGGGACGGGCGATATAAGAAAATGAATCAATCCAAAGAAGTGTTAACAATGATATTGATTTCAGTTGAAGATATATAAGGAATGAAATTATTGTTGTAGGAAGTAGCTAAATGTATTTTCTAGTTTGTATTATGAATTTAGCACAAGTATTTGTATTTCAAATTTATTCTATTTGTTCCATTTGTTTTCGCTATAAACTGTTATATTTTAATATTGCACTATCTAATTATGTGTGATGCTTTTTATAATTACAAACTAGTTACCATCAACAGCAATTAATTACTGCAATCATTGATTATTTTAATGCAACTGCAACTGATAATTTCCCTTTCACCGACTTGTTCATAACATTAAAACGCACCATTTTTTCCCTTGAGATTTCTCAATTCTTGCCTACTTTAGAATAACTCGTTCGGGTACCCTGCATATAAAATTGTTAAGGTAACTAGTAAATTTACCGATACCATGAAAATATAACTAACCGGTAAATTTGTTTCCCGGTCTTACATCATAGTAGAGGTAAATTTACATAATGGCGTCTTCCTCTGATAATAATATTGCAATTTTCTATACCCTCCATCCTCTTTCCCTCATCTCTACCGACTATTTTACTTCACCTCCCCCTCTTTAGCAAACTACTCTTCCTTCCATGTCGCACCCACGTGAAGTGCTGGTCCCACCTAGGCGGTGAAGGCAACCAGATCTAGGCGATCCTACAACACCCCAACCTATGCCGCCGCTGATTTTCTTCCTTCTGGAACTGCAATCGTTCGTCTGTCCATAAGATCTTCGCCATCTAGGCCACTTTTTCCTCTTTCGAGCTCGACATCTCCATTGCAAGCTTTGGCATCTGTACTGGATATAACGGAGTCGAAAGTGCCATTTACTCCTATCACTGGTATCGTTAATAGCTGCTCTTTGGGATCATCATCCCCAATCTCGCCCTTATTACTGACCACTTCCTCTGGTGATGTTCGCCAGTGGTCTGACTTTATTAAGCCTGATTTAGGCACTGGTAATGTTGAAACGGCTGTTGAGCTTAAAAATGTATGTGTTATTGCAGATGTTTCAACTGTTGGCCTTAACACTGATACGGCTGTTGTGTATGAAGAATGTTGCAACTGCTAATGTGGTTGGCATTGGCAATGAAATGTATGTTGGAATTGATGTTGGTGTTGTTAATGCAACGAACGATAGATTGGCTCGAGAATTAGAATGCGCCTTTGACGCTTGTCGAAATGCCGTGAAACAAATGTGCAGGTTTTTACAGCTGCTCTGTTCCCGTTACTACTTCTATTGAGGCTCTTAAGTGGTTTACAAATTGCTGCGAAATGCAGGGGTCTACACGCCCCATGTGTTTGACAATGTCGAAGATGACGGAGTGATGGTTCCTTCGGTCAAAGTCATTCAGGCTGGGGTTGATCATGGGTCTGACTATTTGATTGGTTTTTTCTTGAACCCTAACCCAGCTTGTCATATGGTTAAAGAGCATTATAGTCAAGTTTAGAAACTAGAGATGATCTTAGTGTTCATTTTGATAATGATATGTTCTATTTCAAATTCTCGAGGAGTGAAGAAAGACAACCATACTAGAAGCTGATCCGGTACTCATTGAAGGGAAGACCTTTCTTATCACCTCCAAGAGCCCGTCTGTGGGCAAGGAAAATAGGTTTTGTCTATTCATGTTTAGGCGCATTTCTCTCACATTCCTTCTAGCTTGCAACCCATGATTTGACTTTGATTGGCTTGCTGGCCTTGCTGGTAAGGTGATTTGTTTTGATTCTAATACCATGGCCAGGAAGAGATTGGTGTATGCCAAAGCATTGATCGAAATCACCTCTAAGAGGCCTTTTCCTTCTAAGCTCAAGGTCAGAATTGCTGAGGGTCATGATGTTGAGGTAGTTGTTCGGTACAGTTGGAAGCCAGATATATACTCGTCTTGTCAGTCTTTTGGCCACCTTATGGATGCTTGTTCTCAACGATTAGACGTTGTACCAGTTTCTTTTGCTGATAGGACCCCATTTCCCTGGCCTCCTGTCAGGAAGTTGGTCCCGATAGTTCGGCCTGTTGTTGAAGCCTCCTATCCCCTGTTCGTTCCTCTCACTGCTAATTCGTCTCCTGTGGATCTGGTTGATGCTCCTGTTGTTCCTTCAGTTATTGAGCCTCCTTCTGATTCTATTATTTGAAACTTTGTGGAGCGCGCATGGTACTCTCCTGAGATTGATACTTATTATAGTTTTATCGGTGACGATGATGGTGAGAGTAGACGTCTATACTATCACATTGCGATTAAGGGCTTGACCCTTACTATGGTCGGTGAAATTGGTGCGGTGAACAAGAATATGTTTCGAGATATCACTTGGGATAGGAAAATCGTTTACACCCATGCCTTTGTTGGTTTCGTCCCTAACCTTGCTCTTTTTTTATCTGGGTTTGTTCAAGTCATTACTCCTGACTCGGATGATGGTAGTGGTAGTTCCTTCTCTCCGGAGAGGGGATAGTCATGGTTGTTAGTAGTTTAAGCGATTTGTTTATTCATGTGCTGTTTTTTTATTTTAGCGATGTGGCCACTATAAAACCATTATTTTTAGTGTAAAAGTGTATGTTTTATGTATAAAATAGTTTATTAGAGAAAACAAGCTTCTAAAACATTTTCTCGAAAAGATTAATAAACCTAATATTTGAAATTTCTTTATTATAGAGAATCAATAGTTTTTTTTATATTAGAAAAATAATTTTAAAATACTATATAATAATAATCTGAAATGTCCACTTATTTCCAAAATCACTTCAAAAATGGTTTAGTGAAAATCGCACTCGAAAACAATGAAAAACAAGAAAGATAACTCAAGACCGATAACTTATGGTTAAAATACTTCTCTGGCCTGTGAATGTTGCTGTTGTCAATTTGATCTCGGGACAGCAACAAACAAGAACGATTTTGATCAAGAAAACATCAAAATTTTAGAAAACTCAAACATTAAACTTGTAGATCTATGTCTGCGATTTTCAGAACATCCAAAATTATCAAATTCCGATTTAAAACGAAAGAGATATGCCCAATTTATCGACGGCAATTTCATAAATAAACATGTAACAAACAAAATTGAGATTTCTTACCTTGAATTCTCAATCAAAGCTATAAAATGTGAGTTTTGCAGTGCATGTGCAGAATATCTGTTTACGTTTGCTAATAAATGTGGCATGAACCACTATAAAACCAGTTAGCTTTGCTAAAAAAATAAAAAATTACCATTATTAATAGTAAATACAGTAGTAAAGAAATGTCAAAATAAGTGGTAGTGCTAAATTTCCAATCATATTAATTATATTTTTCCATTACCATAAAAACTTTTGAAAATTTATCATATTTTAAGTAGATGTTTATTGTATTTATGATAATATTTCTTTTGGCTTTATTAAATTCAAAGTTTAAGGTTAGCAAAATTATTATTTAATGTTGTTGTAAATAATTTTGTGATGAATTAAGAAAATTTTCTATGTCAATTAAAATAAGTCAGAAGATTTATATAAGTATTAACGGAGTTAAAACTAGTAGCTAGTTATTTAATTTTTTTGTCACGGTCAAATTTTTGATAGTTTTATGTATTGGTATTACCATTATCAGTTAATGGTTTATCAATTTATCGGTAATCAACTAACATTCTACCAGCAATAACGGTATACTATCAGCAGTCATTTTTGATCAATCAATAATGCTGAAAATGGTTTTTTGTATCAGTTATTGTTGTCATACTAGTTGGTTGCAAAGCTTCCGTAAAACGCACCCTTAGTAAAGTCATTCCTGCTAATTCAGGCGTCCTTACGAATCGTTAAAAAAAATTGGTTCTGGTAATTATTTTAAAAGTAAGTTTCTTATCTACCATATTGAAGGAGATGATTTGTGTCTCACTAGGGATGGTGCTATCGTGAGAACAAAAGTAAGTTTTATAATGTCACTTGGGAGAGTAAATTTTATTTACTCTTCTAACTCTGTTGGTTATGATTCTCATCTAGCTGCTCATTTCTCGAGATTTTCTCTTGTTATTGGTCCTTCTTCGGATGATGGTCGTGACTGTTCTCCCTCTTCTGACCAAGCTTAGTCATGCTGTGTTAGTAGATTAGGCATCTTTGTCTAACTCCCTTGCTTTCATTTTTTTCTTTCTTGGGCTTCCTGCTTGTTTAGTTGTTCTGAACATGTGCAGAGCACCTGTTTGTTCATTTTATATACAGTGGCACGACCCACTTTAAAGACGGCTAGCCTCGCTAAAAAAAAATTATTTTAAGAAAATGCACTAAAAAGCATGCGAAGAAGGGTACGTACGTCATGGCAAACCTCATCAATCATATCTTTATTTCTTCCTACATTCAAGCATCAAACTTATCCGGTCATAAGACTTACACTACGGTCAACTTCACTTGGTCGGTGCTGCGTTCGCATTATCCGACGCAACTTCTTTTATTGTCATTTTCGTGCTAACTGTCATTTAAATTTTTTATTCTGTTTCCTTTGTCATAAACACATTGAAAATATAACAATTATTTCATTATTTTTTCTGTTGATAGCTACCGAAAACATATTTTTTTAATCACATTTTTTAAGCTTTGGATGATGGAAGCTACGGTAAGCATATAATATTTATCAAGCAATGTTCTACCTTTTTTTTATAGTGATCATATTCAGTTTTTTTACAGGCGCGAACAAAAAAACATTGTCATTTTTAGTTGTATAAACTGATTTCATATGTCATTTTAATCATGTATATAAATTATTCAATGGTTTTTAAACACGTCGTGAACAAAATATATGATATTATTACAGTCAACTTACCATGATAATTTCAATACTAAGTACGGTCTATTTTATACTTACGGTTACACTGCAAGGATACGTTTTTATCACGTGTATGCGGAAAAACGTTTTCCTTTACCCGACAAGAAATACACAGAGACAATATTTACGTCATAGCTTACGTTTAACATTTTTGTCAAAGATAATATTGACAACTAACAAGGTCAAAACGCTTCTTCAACTTTCAAAGGTCAAAAGCCCCAAATCGGAAACAAGACCTATAAATACCATCCAAAATTCAAAACCCAAAACCAAATTCACTGTACCACCAAAAAATACAAGCAAAAATGTCAACGGGAAACAGTAAAAAGCACAAGGGAGTGCGGATGCGCACGTGGGGAAAATGGGTGTCGGAGATCCGCGTACCCGGAACATCAGAAAGACTCTGGCTCGGATCCTACTCGAACCCGGAAGCAGCAGCAGTGGCCCACGACACGGCAGTGTACTTCCTTCGGGGGTCGGATCAGCAGGGTGGTGGGTTTAACTTTCCGGAGCGGGTGGAGAGGTTCGCGGGTTGGACCCGGTTGTCGCCGAGGTCGGTGCAGAGGGTGGCGGCGGAGTGCGGGATGGAGGTCGATGCTGAACTCGTTAATGGCAGAAGTGGTGGTGACGGGAATAATGCGGGGTGCGTAGAGCAGTTGGAGATGAGTTGGGAGTGGGATTTGGATGATTTTGATTTCCAGCTCTGATTCATTTGTTATGAGATTACATAAGTAGGTAGTATAGCAATAATGATGTTTGCGTGTGTTTTTAGCTGTTGCATTAAACGCAAGGATAAATTCAGAGCAAATTGGTTACTGCATTGTATTTTTGCGTCCATTTATCTATCTGGACGAAAATTTAATAAATGAGGTTCAAAATACAGATATTATGAATGAAAGGTAGAGAGAGGTATAAGGTGAAATACAACAAGATTGAAGCGCCATAATTATAGTTGTCACGAGAAGACCACAAATGGAACCATGACGATTGATGGTTCATGTTTAAAGATTTTGATAGTCCGATGGGTTGAAGTTGAACAGTTAAAACCATATCAGTTCTGAATAGCAAGGGTATACGTTAGTTCTCTACTTAAAATTACCATTTTTGCAGAATAAATATTGTTTAACAACGATTAAAAAGTTAATTGAAATATTATTGCAATGGGCCAAAGTATATGTTACCATTAGCAGTCGAAAGATGGATGAAGTGTGGGTTTTGCATTTTTGATCTATTTGGGTAAACCGTGGGAATTGAACGATTGACTTACAACATGTTAAATGACGTCACCTAATTTCAAGGGTCGTCGATTCCCTTTTTTATAATCTCCCCTTCTCCTTCATTTCTCTTCATCAAATCGCATTTCCTACCCCTCCCACCTCCAATCTGAAATTTATACTAATTTTAGCCTTTTCTAAGTCACCTATTTGAGGTGACTATGATCGACTTTGAATTTTACATACAAATATATTTTTTTCTTCAAAAAGTCGACCCATTTATCTTTTGGTCCATCTATTTATCACATCGTAGATTGGATTGAGGAATAGACGTTGGCAATTACCGGCATCTGCTTCGCCAATATCAAACCTTGCAAATGTCGAGTTGCCTATTGGTACAACGAAATCATCAACATCTTCAGCACAACACATAAATGGACGTCGATTGCAACTCCAATCTAATAAGATACAAGTTTGATAATCTAAAGCACGACTAGAACCCTTAGTATCGAGTAATGTACATTGGAGACATATTCTAGAATGCAAAAAAGGACACCATTGATGAAAATGACGAATAGTGAGACAAGGCTGCTAAGAAATACAAGAAATTCAGAGTTTGTTTGCCCCAACATTCAAAGAGTTTATTGTGATATTTCAAGGCTACATTGGAACTCCCTCTTGCAATTTTATAGTTTTGAAGACTCCACCTGCTGATGTCATGTTCGACATTTAGTTGTATACTGAATTTCTCAAGGGTGATGCCACCAAGATCAACGCTTGCCCTCCCGAGCTTCTTCACATCTGCATCGCTCTACTACTATTTGTACTTCTCATAGACGTCAGCCGAGTGAAGCTTCTTCGCATGATGTGGAGATAGTATAGAGAATTGGTAGATGTATGGTTGTGTAGTAGGAGGATGACCAATTTTTCGAATAGGAAATCACGTACATTCTTAATAATATGAGGCAGACTGAAGATCTCCATTGTCCAATGGAAAAGCTCAAAGTGCTTAAACAGGTTTTGATACATCTAGTAGGTAAACTTAGAAGAGATATATAGTACTTTATTTGTATTTCGCACTACTAGCACTCAATAAAAGTTGCCTTTTTAATTACACTTCCCCTAACACTTCATAATTTACGAACAATATAAATTCGATTAAATATATTATTTAAAATAATATATTCAAAATAAAACAATAAGAAAAATAAATATTCATAAAAACACAATTATAATATCCTTTTCCGATGTCTATTTTGAAACACAAGAATGCATTCTAATTTTTTCAAAAATTCTCATTTCATCCCTTTAAAATGCACCTTTCTTGTGCTTCTTCTGTTGAACATGTGCAAAGAAAATCGTGTATTAACTTCTTTTTGGTGCAAAAAAGGCCTTTTTAGAGGGACTCTGTAGCTGGATAAAAATGGCCTATTTTGAACCCTTTTCACATTTTTGGTATACTTATAAATGCACTTTAAGAGGGATTTCAGACTATTGAGCCCCTTCTTATTCATTTTTGAAGCCACATAAACATTGTCCCTAAAGAATACACAGCTTAACTTATTTTTCATTGAAAATTATAACAAACAGAACATCAGAATTATTCTTTTCCAATAGCTATAACTATTACAACCAAGTGCGTGGAAAATTTTGCAATAATTTTTCGAACGGTTATAACTGTTAGAAATATGAAATTTCTCAACAGTTATAACCGTTGGAAAAAATACTTATTCTCATCGATTATAACCATTGCTAACTTCCACATTTCCAATGGTTGTAGCCATTGGGAAAGTCGCGTTCCCCAAGGCTAATTTTCTCATTACCAACAGTTATATCCATTGTAAATCTCCAAATTGCCAATGGTTATAAATTTTGGTAATTTAAAGATTAAAATATAATTTAAAAGTACGATGGTATATGTTATAGATTGAAGTTGTACTATATCTTCCACTGAATATGCATATAATTAAACAAAAACACATCATACAATTGGACAAAGGATACATTTACACCAAGTTTTATATATCATATAATAAAGTAATTTCATAATATTTCAATTTTAAAGTATACCCAACTATACACAATTTCATGTTTTTAAATACCATAATTAAATGTAATGTGATGACTCAGAATTTTGGGCAATATTAATTTAATAATCTGTATAAAATTTAAATTGATTTGATAATCTTTGATAATAAATTTGAATTGATTTAATAATCTTCTTTTAATAAATATTTAATTGGTGAAATTTTATCTTTTAAAAGTTAATAATTTTTTTCTATTTATAATGTGTGTGTGTGTATATTTATATATATCATAAATAGAAAAGCTTTGGTTTGAAACTTAATAAATAAATCTTGTTTTTAAATTCTAATTTATTTTTGGTAAATTGGAAATTTTGATTTAAATTTAATATTAAGCTTTTCAAAGATATTTAATAAATAACTATATAGTTTTAAATATTTAAGATAAATGTTTAATTGTTTAAAAATAGATTTTTAGCTTAAGTTTAAATTTAACTAAAAGGTTTGTTTTATTTCTTTTTGAATATTACTTGATAAATATGAATTGAAAATAGAAGTTTAAAATACAATATAGCATATGATATATTAATTCATATAACAATAGAAGTAATTTATAATCTCTTTTATAAATCATTTAAAATTGTTAAATTTGTTATTTTCAAATAATAATTATAATACTTAGTTTTTATAAACATAAATAGATTTTAATGAATATAGAATTTGTTATTTTCAAAATTTAATATGTAGTTATATATGTATATATATAACTTGTTTTTAAAATTGGATTTTAAAAGTTTATTTTGAATTTAAATTTGGAATTTATTTTGAAATTCAAAAGAATAGATCCTTAAAATATTTGGATAAGTTTTTATTTATAACTTGTTTTTATTACATTTTCTTTTAAAAGAAATTCATATATTATTTACATAAGAATTTATTAATTAAGTTAAAAACCTTTATTTAACATTTAAAAAAAAATACAAAGACAAGTGTTAATTCCTTAAGACATCTAATAACAAGTGTTAAGTAAATACGAATTCAAGATGACAAGTATCACCTTAAATCTTTATTTTTCTTCTTTTATTTTTAATAAACCATATTTTACTTATATAAACATTTGCTTCTCACCTTCCTTTCTTCTTTTTCTATTCTTTAATTCAAAGCTAAGAAAATTTTCAACTGTAACAAATTTCTCAAAAGCAAAATCAGTGAGTAACACTCCTCAAACAAAAAATGTAAATCACAAAAGCCTGAAAACAAGTCAAAATTCATCAAACTTGTTAATCCTCTTCATTCAGTAAACTGCAAACCATTTTCAAATTCATCAGCCTGAGCATTCTTCTTCAATTTGGAAACACAAGCCTGTATCTTTCTTCAAATCTGGAATTTGTTTGAAGCAAGTTCAAGTTCCAAAAGCATGCTTGCAAGATTTAGTAACAACTGTAGTTTTAAACCAAAGACAAATTCAAGCAACAAAATTTTTAAAGTTCAAACAAGAAAAGCTCTGTTCTTCATCAAATTGTGTATAGGTGAGTAACATCACATTTTAAAATTTAAGTACGTAAATCTGGTTGCTTGATCATCTATGGAAATAAGTATGATTGTTTATATATTGATAAGTACATTACAGTGTATATATATTTGAATGTATGGATGAATTTGCATGTCTATTTCACTTGAGACACTATTTGTTTCCTGTTCAAACTCAAGTTTTGATCAAAATTCTTTTGCTCTTGATCTGGTTGTTGTTAAGACTTAGGTTTTGAATGAAATTTGTTTGTTATATGATAGCGTAAAGTTTAAAATTTATTTAAGTTAAAATAATTTGGTAATGTCTCTGGAAATTAGGTAAAAACTGATCAAACTTAATATAAATCAAAATTCAAACATCCTAATATATTGTTTCAGGCATATAATCTGAAAATCTCTTCAAAATCATGATTTTTAAAGCCAAAATCACAAATTTTAGAATGGGATTGTATGAGCAGTTCTGGATTAACCAGAATTGATGTTTTGAGAAGGTATTGCCGATCTAGATGGTCTGGAGGGTCAGCGTCTTTTTTGGTGATGCAATGATGATAGGAGAATCAGGGAAAAATATCAAGAAGGCGATCAGTGGTCGATGGCGAGGGTGGTCGATCTGGGAAATTTGTAGTCCTAGTTTTGTTTTGGTTGGGTATTTTGATCGGCATTGCATCTCTGGATGATCGAGTGCAATAAGATTCAGGGAGATGGAAGCTTGGATGTTGGCGATGGTGTAGCCAAAGGTGCTGACACTCTGGTGGTCGGAGGATCGTGGGCGATGGTGTTCCAAGTTTTTGACTTAGGTTCCAGTTTGGGTTTAATACTCGAATTCGATTTCGAGTTGATGGTTACAATCTGATGATCATGATGGGTTGCGGAGTTGATTGCTGATGTGGTGAGGCCATCGGTGATGACCGGAGAGGGTAGGAGCCAACGTGCATATGCACGGTGCAGTGGTTCGTGTCTGATGAAGTTTGGGGTGTTGCAGGGTTTTTGGACTCGAGTAATTCTCGAATAATTCGAGTTTTGGCTCGAAGTAATGTGAGGTGTTACTCGAAGCATTTTAGAGGGGGCTCGGGAATAATGGTTGTTACAGGTTTCTCTGGAAACCTGTCTGTTTTCAAATTTAAATTTGATTTTAAATTTGAAAGCAAGTTTAAAAACTGAGTTTAAAACCCAATTTAAAGTAGGGATTAAAAACTAAGATTGTATCCTAGTTTTAAAATTTAAGTTAAGTTTTATAAATTAAATTGTTTTAACAACTTTAATTGTTTAAAGTGTATTTTAAATGGTTAGAATTTAAAAGTAAATTTGGTTTAAATTCTTTAAGTTTCTTTTATAAGATGAGTATTTCTTTAACATGTGTTTTAAAAGGTTTTTAAATTGTTTTAAATTTGTTAAAGTTCATTTTATATTCATTTTAAATCTTAAATTTAAAATGAAATTTAAAAGTAAATTTGAAAGTAAATTGTTTTTAAATGCTTTTTTTAATGATAATTTAATCATAAGTAGGAAATGCTTTTGTCTTAAAGTTGAATTAAGATTTAATGATTTGTGATTCATTTAAATTATTTAGGTAATTAAAATGACTAATTAATTAATTTAATTAATTAATGATTTTGTTTAATTAATTTAGTAATTAAGGATTTGAATTAATTAATTAAGTTTTAAGTTAATTAATTAAGGAATAATTGAATCGTAATTAAGGATCATTAGTTAGATAAGATTAAATTTTTAATTAATGATTAGAAACTAATTAATCAAGTAATTAAAGATTAATTAAGTTACAGTTAAGCACTTAAATAATTAAATAATTAGAGATTAATTAGTGGATTATTAAGGATAAATTAATTCTTAATTAATAACGATTAATTTAATTTAATTACTTAAGAAAAGTAATGAAGGAATTGTTATTAGTTAATGAAGATCATTAACTGAGGATTATTAAATATTTAATTAATGTGATTAATTTTAATAATTAATTATATTAGTTAATTAAAGATAATCAATTATGGAATTGTTTAAGAATAATTACTTAATGAAAGTAATTAAAGTAATTAATTACTCAGTGTAATTAATTAATTAATAAGATTAGTTTAAGTTAATTAATTGATTTAATTAATTTAAATAATC
The DNA here is from genome assembly GCA_030765085.1 of Allium cepa. NCBI lineage: Eukaryota > Viridiplantae > Streptophyta > Magnoliopsida > Asparagales > Amaryllidaceae > Allium > Allium cepa. The sequence goes on from CM060930.1 coordinate 180,254,422, forward strand.
ACTTGAGGATGGGTTAGGTATAATTACTTAATGTAATTAATGAAGAATAATTACTTAGTTAAGTGGTTAGGATCGGTTGATACCAAGGTAATTACTAGACGTAATTAATTAAAGATTGAAAGTGGTTTGGGTTTATTTACTTTATGTAATTAATATGGAGGATAATTACTTAATGAAAGTAATTAATAATTAATTACTTAGTGTAATTAATTTAAGAAGCGATTAATAAAATTATTTGAAGATAATTAAGAGATGTAATTAATTAGTTAAGCGTAATTAATTACCGAATGAGATTAATCAAGGGTGATTAATAAATTTAATCAATTAAAAATTAATTATTAAATGAAATTAATTAAGGAGTAGTTAATTTATTGAATGAAGTAATTAAGGATAATTAATTACTAATTATGATTAATCAAGTTAGATTAATGAATAAGATTAATTAAAAATTAATTATTAAATATGATTAATAATTGATTGAAGGAGTAATAATAAGTGACTAAAGAGTAATTAATTGTAATTAATTAAGGATTAATGTAAGTAATTATAGTTAATTGATTAATGAAGTAATTAAAGGTTAATTACTGAAATTGGTTAAGAATAATTGATTTATGTGATTAATTAAAGGCTAATTACTTAATGTAATTAGAAAATAATTAATCAAGGATGATTAATTAAAATGAATAATTAGAAAATGATTAATTAATTAATTTGTAATTAATTAATGGTTATGTAAGCAAGATTTATGTGTTGAAAGTAATTAATTTAATTTATTTTAAATTAATTAGAAATGAAGTAATTAATTTAATTTATTGTTCCTCGCTTATATATGGATGGATGATATTGATTGCCTTGAATGGTTTGGGATCTCAGATATGAGATAAGTAATGTTGTGTGATATGGATGCTTTGGTTGAATTGTGATGATAATGTGAATTATCTATTTGTGATGATAATGTGAAATTATCTATTTGCGTTAATAATGTAGATTATCTATTGTGAGATTGTGAATTATTTATCTGTGTGAATATAGATAATAGAATTTAATTGTTTTAAACTTTAAAACAACTTGGACCTAAAAGATGACGTTTTGGATTTCGATGAGACCGGGATCGAGTTTGCTACATTACAACATGATAAGGGGTTTCTCGCTTTGCGTTAGGTGGCGAACGGGAGACTCTTACCCCTACATGTCCCCTAGGGTAGTATAAGGCCTTGAGGGGTTGGTTGCGAGTCGAGAGGATGGCCGTAAAAGCAAACCCGAGGTATCACTGTAAGCCACGACAGAAAGTGGCCGCTGTCGATGGTTGCGAAGCCTAGATCTTCACAGTTGGTATCAGAGCGCTAGATTGAGTGAATACCTAGGCTTTGGAGCGACTTCTTTCTTGAGAGAGCGTATTTGTAATTTTAATATATATGTATGTATGTATGTATGTATGTATGTATGTATTTATATCTTTTTCTACCTCTCTGTTGGGTTACCTGTTTGGGTTTTCCAACATAAGTTATAAAGGTAGATATGGTAGTGGTGTGTGTAACACGACTACCAATGGTCGAAGTTTGAATGTTTGAGATTGGAAGTGTATTTGTCGAGACTGTAGACCTAATACCATCTCGAGTAAGCTTTATTGTAGTGTAAGGATTTCACCAATTTCTAAAGGAAACCTTTTAAAGGTTCGGAGTTCATCTTTGAAGTTGGATGAGTAAAGTTTGGATCTGTCGGTTAGGAAGAAGAGTGTGATGGTATCTTGGCAACCTCAGGAAGTAGTAGCTGCATGATGAGATGCAGTGACTATGGATTGTCTCCGAAGATGTTCTTTGGAACAAGTTTAAGGAAGAGTGTCTGCATCGGTGTTGAGGCTGTGTTCAGCGGGTTTTTTTGTTTGGCTTTGTGGCCTGAGTTTCTCGAAGAGCTTTGGATATGAAGTCTTTGGCATATGTGTCAGCATTACAACTCGGAGTGTTATGTGTGCTGGAAAAAGGGGGTCTTCTGGCTAAGCAGTTTTCTAAAGGTGAAGTTCAGAAGCAGTAGAGACGATCCATTTCTTCGACGGATTGGCTAGATAAGCATAAGCTGTTCTGATTGGTAAAGAGAGAACAGTTTCTTTGGAAATTGATCTGAGTTGATCGCAAAAGTGACTTGCGATAGTTTGAGTGTTCTCTTGGAGTTGTCAGAGATTTTTTCGGATGTCTTCATAGAAGTCAGAGGTTTGTCCGCATCTTGAGATTTAGTTTTTGTATCGGCTAGGATTCCAAGAATGGCACTGGTGGTTCAGCTTAGTAGAAGGAGGGCTTCTAGAGAGAGGGTTTGGTGAAGTAGCTCAGGATTTGGTGGAACTTCTGAGTTTTCTCTTTATGGATCTGTTGAACCATATCTCTGTAATGTGTTGTCCAGTTTGTACTCGTGTTCATCTTAAGCATTTATTTACTCCAGATCAGAGTTGTGCAGCGGAAGCAGTTTGAGAGTGCATCTGTTCTATCTTTTATGGACAGGAGAAGTAAGTTCAGTCTTCTGAAGTTTGAGGAATAGAGTTTGTTCTTCGTTTTCGATTGATCTTGAGAGGATTATTGTGTTGGGTTGTTTTGGTCTAATTTGTTTCTAGAAGCATCAGCGTAGAGTGAGCTGATCAGTAAGGATGTAGGCAGCCCAGGATCGTCTGATGAGTTTTGTGGATAAGAGACGAAGGAATTTGGATTCCGGAGTCAGAGATTTGATTTTGGATAAGTGTTTGATCTACATGATTGTATTGCCAGTTTGGATAACTGGGATTCAGTATGTTTCACGTATCTCTTAGGGAGTACGTGTATGGTCTATCTCTGGTTTCTGAACCAGTAGTTTAGGAAGTTTTGGTTGTTGAGTCAGACTTGTTTGTAGTCTGATATCCGGTTCAGTGTTGTAGGTCAAGATGAATAGGAGCTCTATAGCTTAGTATTTTAGATTGGTTGGATTCTATAGAGCGAGTATTCTGGTAATTATACCTGGGAAACTCTAGGAAATTCTATCCAGAATTTTTCTGGATAGTTAGATTTGTTTGATTGTGTGAATTGCTTGCTATGGTTGTTAGCATATGATTGATAATATATGCTTGTGATTTAAAATTAAAATCTTTAATGAGATTATTAAATTACCTTAGCTTTTAAATTTCGGGGACGAAATTCCTTTAAGGAGGGAGGAATGTGATGACCCGGAATTTTGGACAATATCAGTTTAATAATATGTATAAAAATTTAAATTGATTTGATACTCTTTGATAATAAAATTGAATTGATTTAATAATTTTCTTTTAATAAATATTTAATTGGTGAAATTTTATCTTTTAAAAGTTAATAAATGTTTTCTATTTATCATGTGTGTGTGTATATATATTTGTATATATTGTAAATAGAAAAGCTTTAGTTTGAAAGTTAATGAATAAAATCTTGTTTTTAAATTCTAATTTATTTATGGTAAACTAGAAATTTTGATTTAAATTTAATATTAAGCTTTTCAAAGATATTAATAGATAACTATATAGTTTTAAATACTTAAGATAAAAGTTTAATTAATTAAAAATAGATTTTTATTTTAACTTTTAATTTAAATAAAAGGTTTGTTTTATTTCTTTTTAAATATTACTTGATAAATATTAATTGAAAATAGAAGTTTAAAATAAAATATAGCATATGATATATTAATTCATTTAATAATAGAAGTAATTTATAATCTCCATTATAAATCATTAAAAATTGTTAAATTTTTTATTTTCAAATAATAATTATAATACTTAGTTTTAATAAACATAAATAGATTTTAATGAATATAGAATTTGTTATTTCCAAAATTTAATATGTAGTTATATATGTATATATATAACTTGATTTTAAATTAGATTTTAAAAGTTTAATTTGAATTTAGATTTGGAATTTATTTTGAAATTCAAAAGAATAGATTCTTAAACTATTTGGATAAGTTTTTATTTATAATTTGTTTTTATTGCATTTTCTTTTAAAAGAAATTCATATATGTATTTATATAAGAATATATTAATTAAGTTAAAAACCTTTATTTAACATTTAAAATAAAAAGAAAATAATACAAAGACAAGTGTTAATTCCTTAAGACATCTAATAACAAGTGTTAAGTAAATACTAATTCAAGATGACAAGTGTCACCTTAAATCTTTATTTTTCTTCTTTTATTTTTAATAAACCATATTTTACTTATATAAACATTTGCTTCTCACCTTCCTTTCTTCTTTCTGTTCTTTAATTCAAAGCTAAGAAAATTTTCTACTGTAAAAAATTTCTCAAAAGAAAAATCAGTGAGTAACACTCCTCAAACCAAAAATGTAAATCACAAAAACCTGAAAACAAGTCAAAATTCATCAAACTTGTTAATCCTCTTTAGTCAGTAAACTGCAAAATATTTTCAAATTCATCAGCCTATGCATTCTTCTTCAATTTGGAAAAACAAGCCTGCATCTTTCTTCAAATCTAGAATTTGTTTGAAGCAAGTTCAAGTTCCAATAGCATGCATGCAAGATCCAGTAACATCTGTAGTTTTAAAATCAGAGACAAATTCAAGCAAATTTTTTTTTAAAGTTCAAACAAGAAAAGCTCCGTTCTTCATCAAATTGTGTACATGTGAGTAACATTACATTTTAAAATTTAAGTATATAAATCTGGTTGCTTGAATATCTATGGAAATAAGTATGACTATTTATATATTGATAAGTACATTGCTCTTTGTGTGTGTGTGTGTGTGTGTGTGTGTGTGTATATGAATCTATGGATGAGTTTGCATGTCTGTTTCACCTGAGAAACTATCTGTTTCCAGTTCAAACTCAAGTTTTGATCAAAATTCTTTTCCTCTTGATCTGGTTGTTGTTAAGACTTTGAATGAAATTTGTTTGTTATATGATAGAGTAAAGTTTAAAATTTATTTAAGTTAAAATAATTTGGTAATGTCTCTGGAAATCAAGTAAAAACTGATCACACTTAATACAAGTCAAAATTCAAACATCCTAATATATTGTTTCAGGCATATAATCTGAAAACCTATTCAAAATCTTGATTTTAAAACCAAAATCACAAATTTTAGAATGGGATCGTATGCGTAGTTCTGGTTTAACCAGAATTAAAGTTTCGAAAAGGCACTGTCGATCTAGATGGTCTAGAGGGTCAGCGTCTTATTTGGTGATGTAGTGATGATAGGAGAATCAGGGAAAAATATCAAGAAGGCGATCAGTGGTCAATGGCGAGGGTGGTTGATCTGGGAAATCTGTAGCCCTAGTTTTGTTTTGGTTGGGTATTTTGATCGGCATTGCATCTCTGGATGACCGAGTGCAACAAGATTCAGGGAGATGGAAGCTTGGATGTTGGCAATGGTGTAGCCGGAGGTGCTGACACTCTGGTGGTCGGAGGATCGTGGACGATGGTGTTCCAGGTTTTTGACTTAGGTTCCAGTTTGGGTTTAATACTCGAATTAGATTTCGGGTTGATGGTTATGATCTGATGATCGTGATGGTAGCAGAGTTGATCGCTGATGTGGTGAGGCCATCGGTGATAACCGGAGAGGGTAGGAGCCACCGTGCATATGCACAGTTCAGTTCTTTGTGTCTGGTGAAGTTTGGGGTGTTGCAGGGTTTTTGGACTCGAGTAATTCTCGAGTAATTCGAGTTTTGGCTCGAAGTAATTTGAGGTGTTACTCGAAGCATTTTAGAGGGGGCTCAGGTATAATGGTTGTTACAGGTTTCTTTAGAAACCTGCCTGTTTTCAAATTTAAATTTGATTTTAAATTTGGAAGCAAGTTTAAAAACAGAGTTTAAAACCCAATTTAAAGTATGGATTAAAAACTGAGATTGTATCCTAGTTTTAAAATTTAAGTTAAGTTTTATAAATTAAATTGTTTTAACAACTTTAATTGTTTAAAGTGTATTTTAAATGGTTAGAATTTAAAAGTAAATTTTGGTTTAAATTCTTTAAGTTTCTTTTATAAGATGAGTACTTCTTTAACATGTGTCTTAAAAGGTTTTTAATTTGTTTTAATTTTGTTAAAGTTAATTTTATATTCATTTTAAATATTAAATTTAAAATGAAATTTAAAACTAAATTTGAAAGTAAATTATAATGACGCGATTTTTCGACGTTCGAAAATCGACATTAAAACGTCCACTGTATCAACTGCCGAGCAATCGAATGCCGGAAAACCGAATCGTTAGGGTTAAAGAAGAGGTAGAAGATAGAAGAAGAAAGAAAGAAAGAAGAAGAAAACAGAAACAATAAAAGAATCTCATGTTTCGCAGCGGAACAATATATAATATATTAATGAATAATCTTTAAAACAAAGAATCATATCTGTTATTACATTACATTACATTACATTACATTATCAGAGTTTACAACAACAAACAGCGGAAAAGAAATACTATATACTAATTGATATGTCATGTCATACAGCTTGCCTCCAGATCATTACAACAACTCCTGAGTTCCAGAATGACTGGATAACCTGACTCTAGACTTCCCGTGTGGAAATTGGTAGGCACCCAGAGTTAGAAAGGGAACAATAAACTGCAAGTCAGTCATGGGACTGGTGTGAGAACTTAAGCAGTTTATCTTTTAAAACAAACAAAGAAATATTTTAAAATAGATCTGCAATGCTTTTAGAAAATTTAACTACCATAAGGCCTCTTGCCATACACACAATGCAAACGCAGAATTGGAGGAGATTTCTCCATAAGATAGTCAAAGATGCTTGATACGCAAATTTCTTTGATATTATTATTATAAGTGCAAAGTGTTGGAAATAATTCCGAAAGTACAATATAAATCTTAGCCAGCATAGGTACCATTATATTATGCCTGCTATAGCTACCTCCTGAGGAGGTAGGTTATACAATTTGCAACCGTAAAGGGTTCATATTGTTTCTTTGGATTTCCAACAATTGGTCATGCCAAGGAACTTCCCATTGCCACATGGGTACGCCTCTAGAAAAACGCCCCGAGAACCTAACCGGATCTCTACCAACACAAGGCCGGGTTACCTCTAGCTAGGTAACAACTAACACGAGTATGCCATCCCCCGGTCGTAACCAACCTTTATCCCGGGATTCACCAACAACCACAAAGAAATAAATTTGCAGCAACCACATAGGTTAAGTATTTGGGCTCCATACTATAATACCACCTCTATCCAGAAGGAAATGAACATTCCCTATGAGGGCACAATCTCCAAATAACCTTGCTGCATTCTTCCGGTTTTGACCATTTCCGGGGTGGGGGGTCCGACGAAGTCTCGTCCACAAAGCTACGCTTTTCATAAAAGCCACGCTTTGATCAACAAATGATCGGCAGCACTCAGCATGCCACGTTACCAAATTGGGAATATATCACTAGTAACCATCAACTATATAACCTCTGAGCTCGTACGTCTCAGAAAAGGGTGTTAAGCTAAGAGAATAAATTCTCTGCCACCAACAGAAATATATTTGACAGAAACCAGCTTTACATCTCAAATTGTAACGTCAGACATACAATCCATACAAGTCTGTTCTGGGTTCGAACAGAACCGAAGGCACTTCCAAAGAAGCCCTTGCAAATCCGGATATTCACTAATCACGTCCGGAATTCCCATCACAAAGGGTAATAAAATCTCTATATCGAAGATCAGCCGATGCAGAGTCATTCAACGATAATCCTTCCGTTTTCGAAAATATCCGGTCTTCAACACCGGTCTTCAAATTCTATCCATTACGACGTATCACTATTTGGAATGAGATTTATGACCTAAAGGTCCTCTCCCGGCTAAACCGAATAACGAGCGCTTATTTTAAAATAAGTGTAGCATTCAAATTCAAGCAAATCACAACAAATACCCATTTAAAGGTAAATATTGATAGTCGGTTATTTAACTATCAAAGCAAACAAACAAATATTCAGCACCATAATAATCACTAGGCCCTTTTATTAATCTTCCATAAATTAAATAACTTGTCAAATATTCACTTCAATTTATCTTTAAAAATATATATTCTCTAAATCATTTCAATTTTTACATTGGAAAACATTTCCAAATACTTATTTAACAATAAGTAATTCACAAATCTATTTATTTTCAATACTTAGAAAATATTCAATATACTTAAAACACAATTAAGTATATATTTTATTCTTTTAAGGAAAACGTTCTCTTTAAACACATTTATTTGGGTCAAAACGACTGTTGTGTAAAACATCATTACGACAACCCAAAATCAATAGCATAGGGTTGCGAACATATGATAGATATATAAATCCCAGTACTATACAAAAACATTTCCTTTCGAAAATAATTTACTATAACAACGGTGTTATAGTCCATCTTTTCCTTATTTCTCGGAAATGTCTATTTCAACGATGAATGTTGAAATCTATGATTTCGATCCTTAACACATTTTAAAACAACTTCAAATCGTTTTAATTCTATTTAAAAGATCACTTCCTAAAACATTTCTTTAATATATTATTCATTGTCCAAAATCGTGAATATAAATCGTTTACCAATTTCAACACTTCTACATATTTAATTAAAGGATTATCCACCGTCCAAAATCGTGGATATATCTCCTTTAATAAGCTTTCATATTTACTTATCAAATTCAATTGATTTCGGATTTATAAAAAAAATGTTTATAAATTCACATTTATATATTTTGTAAAAATTTCAACTAAAAAAATCCCTTAATTAACAAATTCTATTTATATCTCATTTAAATGCCAAAATCCAATTTATAACTTAATTACTTATAAATCTTTTATTTTACTAAATCTATTCATTTTACAACTTCACAATTTATAAATCTATAAATTTCATTCACTTATGAAATCCATTTATACTTCATTTTAACACTTAAAAAAACTCATTTTATAATTCCAATATTTTAATTTATAAATATCAATTTTATAAATCTTTTATATAAACCGTTTATAATAATTCAAAAATCCCAATTTAAACCATTTTACAAATTAATCAAGAACTTATTTCAAAAATCACATTTCGGTTATATTTCACAAAAAATCATAATTTTTATAACATAAAAATTATAACGTTTATTTATTTAAAATGAATCAATTCCAAAATTCAATCAAATGTATACTTTCAGAAAGCACTTGAAAATCCTTTTAAATTCGAAATCGTTACTTTAACATTTTTAAAACTCCAAAAATAGGCCCAATGCTGCAACAGCACCAATGTATGAACCACGACATCCAAACATCATATATCAATATGATAACATAATATATCACAAATATCTGTAAATAAATCAATACTGTTGAGAAATCCAGTTGGATCCCTCCAACCTATTTCCCTGCATCCACATATGTTAGCACAATACCGATCCCGTTTCAAGACGGAATATCGCGGTACATGGGTTTATATAAAATATTATCCGCTATTATACGGCGCAATAGGGTCTCATCCGCTATATAATGCGGGAAAATTAACTTCAAGTACATATATAATACCAATTCCACTTCAAGGTGAAATATCATGGTATATGTGTTTAATAAATAACATCCGCTTAATATGCGGCGTATAGGGTCTATTTCAAAACAATAGATAATAATTTATCATTCAATCATACAATCAACACAGTCAAGCAATTTTAAATCTAACTATTTAAAATTTAAATCGAAACAATTTCGATTGACTGAGAAGTTCTCGCCTTGCTTCAAATAACAGTTGCAGCGTTTTATTCCGAATAAAATTAAATGTGCGTTTAACTTTACTCAAAAATCAAACTAGCTCCAATCAATTCCAATCCAGCTCCATCGCGTTGTGCTCGTCAATACGAAGCCAACGCAATTCGTTTCGTACGAAACGGACCTCGTATCAAAAGGTTATACATTTTTAAAGTTCGAACGAATTAATAACATATAAATTTCAGTTTCTATTTTATATATTTTAACCTAGAATGCATCTAAGCCATTCATTTTGCATATGAAAATCTAGGCTGCTGCAATTTGCTTCTTCATCAATAGCAAAAGACGCACGGATAACCCATACGGCCGCCATTGCTAATCGAATTTTCGCACCCTTTTCAAACGTTTTGAAGACGATCAGCCAACTCCACGACGAAGAGCGTACTCCGCCGCACCTTCGGATTGAATGACATGCAACTTGGCCACCCCCTTGCACATAAAAACGCGTGCGAACGCACTGCGTACTCGGCTAAAATCTGGCCCCTACGATGCTCCATCGATGATCATCGCCGTATGGATTGAACAATCTCGCTTAGCCCTACAATTCTCATGTTGAAGGTTTCTTGAATTAACATGTGGATTGGAAGATAATTGAAGAAGAAAATCGAGCATTTCTGGCCGTGTATAGTATAATGGCGGCTAGGGTATATGAGAATTAGGGTTTGTGTCAAAGGAAGAAAGTTAGGTCCTTTTATAGAAAATTTCCGAAACACTATTCACCCGAAAAAATTTCGAACTCCAATCGAAGCATGCCGCCTGGCGTTTATAATGTTTTACCCCCTTTCCGAACGCAATGGAATATGTATCGAGAGCCAATTCGATCGTAGTTGAAAGATAGGTTTTCAAATCGACTATTTAAATTCAAAATTCACTTAAACCGATTTCAGTGCATTTTAGCTTGCTCCGGACAAACCGTTAATCCGATTGACACGAAATTTGAAATCTTCTAATAATATAACATTACGGATCCGATGAAACTAGTTTCGTCGAAATCCGAGACTATTTGAAAAATGTCTATTTTTACTCGTCAATTAAATATTAAAATATTCAATTTCTGCAAATTAACTTTTAATTCAATTTTAAAAGTTCTATAACATCATTCTAACTCCAATATGATTTAATACAACTTTATAAATCAAATTTAATCACATTAAACCCAATTTCCAATTATTTCAGTAATTTCAAATATTAAATTATCGATTTAATTATTCAATTAAATCTAGATATTCGAAATATAATTTATTCGACCTACAAATTTTACTTGTTAATATTTAAAATCAATTAAATATACGAATTTCAAATGATAGAAATTCTGAGTCTTTACAAACTTCCCCCCTTAAAAGAATTTCGTCCTCGAAATTACCAAGTAAGAAAAATTTACAGAATCCATTAACTTTTCAAAACCATTTGTTCAAATTTAAATTTCAAATTCACTTAAACATTTTAACTTTTCCAAAATCCATAGTTAAACTTCTTATAAAAACTTTACTAAGTTTTCAAATTATACTTAGTTTTTCAAAACCAACTATATCGTTTAACTTTTCACTCCAAAATCAAAGTTATAGTTTTCAAAATTTCCAATTTTCTCAAAAATATTCTAACGCCTTAAATTTTCAGAAAATTTCACCATAACCTCCTTTGCGCGGCTCGATCCAAAAAAAATGGCAATACATGTATCAAAAATATACATCTCATAAAAGTAATGAGGCATCCCGCAGGGGTAAAAGTGTAAAAGTAGGATATGTAATCCAAGATATGTACCTTATATATTATTAGCGAGCATATACGGCTGATATAGTGTGAAAGCGAGCTCCAAATGCGAAGCAAGCGCAATCCGCACCTACTAAACACTCAACAACAATGAGAAACATGTATATAGAAAATAATATCGATATACAACATGTACCAGAAGCAACAACAATATGTGTCGATATAGCAAATGCAACAAAAAGCAACAAATCCAACCATTAAACAACTATCATCCAACAACAATTCCAATCATCAAATCAATATACATTCACTTCTCATTAATATTCAATGAATTGGTTTTTCATTTAATCACATTTGATTCATTAACATTGGACTTTACTAACAATCATTTTCAATTAGTTTATATTCACTAATTTACAGTCAAGTCAAATTTCATAGCTTCCAATTTATCAATTCAACTTCATATGAATTTCTATATAATCAACTAACAATCATATATAACAACCAAATCATAACCAACACAACCAAATTTATTAAATTTACATTCAACAATTCATATTCACTTTGTCTAACTTCAATTTGGTTTAACACTTTTAATTTCCAATTGGCTTAATGTCTAATTGACTTTTCTTTCAATTATTCAATTTTTTCAACTTCATTAACTTCTAATGAATTTACACTTACATTCATTATTCTATATCAATTCATTTACGTTGATTGATTAATATTCAATCCATTTATTAATTCAATTGCTAATTCATTTAAGAAAATATGGTTGAATTTCATTTTATATAACTCAAGTCCACATCCATTTAATTCACTTTATTATTTTACTTCGATACCAAAATCAACTTCATTCAACATTACTTAAGTTATATTCCATTTCAAACACCATTTGTTCAACTTAACTTGAATTTATACATATAAATCCAATTCAGATTCCAATTCTAAAGCAAATTCTATTTAACTTTCCTTTAGTTAAATTTCAAATCATATATTTATTATGCTAACCCAAATTCTTTATTCTTTACCAAAGCCAAATTTATTATCTCATATTATAAGTACAAAACTCGTTTCACTTATATTCAACAATTACAACTTGGATTTTAATTTCAAATTTGTTTATCACAACCAAACTTCAATTTTCAATTTACTATGGTAGCGAATCCATCACACAGAAACTTGAAAATGATACTGATGATGCTGCAGTCATCACCCTTATTATTTCCCAGCAACACTAGTGAATACAGTGCTTAATATTCTTTCAAAAAAATTCCTTTTACTTATAACTCACATTTATAAGTCTTTTTCTTATAGAATTTCACAATTCCACTTCACTTACATAAGATTATTCCAAACTGATTTATCTTACTTAATAATATAACATCTTTATCTTTGAAAAACAACTTTCAAAATAGACGGGATTCAAAACTTTCAAATTCATAGTCCAAATTCATTTTTATTTACAACTCATAATTATAAATATATTCATATGGTTTCACTTCTTATATATAGGATTATTTCATAATTGTAAATCACATTAATTATAATTCCATCTTAATAATTCATTTGCTTATACAATTTATTCTTTTTAATTAACTTGTAAATGTTCTTACATTTTCAACAACCCAACAATCAATTTATATATACTTCAATAATTCTGAAAAATTATTCCTTTATATATAAAATATAATCAAGGTAAAATTATTTCATTTATCCAATTTAAAATGATACTATGTCGGCTTGCCTCGTTTAAGTGTTTAAAAATCCCTATCGATACGGTTGAACTTCCCGCACCGACCAGAATTCATAAACACCTCAACGGATAAGCAAACACAATATAAAACCTTTTTTATATTCACTAACAAATACGCGCTCGTATCTATGATTACACTCACACCCATTCTAGAGTACTACTGACTCTATCTCTAATGAGTAACACCCAACATAGCCAAGGTTGTCGCTTAACCAAATGCTCTGATACCACAATATAACGACGCGATTTTTCGACGTATGAAAATCGACATTAATATGTCCACTGTATTAACTGCCGAGCAATCGAATGCCGGAAAACCGAATCGTTAGGGTTAAAGAAGAGGTTGAAGATAGAAGAAGAAAGAAAAAAAGAATAAGAAAACAGAAACAATAACAGAATCTCACGTTTCGCAGCGGAACAACATATAATATATCCATGAATAATCTTTAAAACAAAGAATTATATTTGTTATTACATTACATCACATTACATTACATTATCAGAGTTTACAACAACAAAAAACAGCGGAAAAGAAATACTATATACTAATTCATACGTCACGTCCAACAGCTTGCCTCCAGATCTTTACAGCAACTCCTGAATTCCAGAATGACCTGATAACCTGACTCTAGACTACCCTTGTGGAAATTGGTGGCACCCAGAATTTTGAAAGGGAACAATAAACTCCAAGTCAGTCATGGGACTGGTGTGAGAACTTAAGCAGTTTATCTTTTAAAACAAAAAAAGAAATATTTTAAAATAGATCCGCACTGCTTTTAGAAAATGTAACTACCATAAGGCCTCCTGCCACATACACAATGCAAACGCAGAATTGGAGGAGATTACTCCTTATGATAGTCAAAGATGCTTGATACGCAAATTTCTTTGATATTATTATTATAAGTGCAAAGTGCAGGAAATAATTTCGAAAGTACAATATTAATCGTAGCCAGCATAGGTACCATTATACTATGCCTGCTATAGCTACCTCCTGAGGAAGCAGGTTATACAATTTGCAATCGTAAATGGTTCGTATTGTTTCTTTGGATTTTCAACAAATGGTCAGGCCAAGGAACTTTCTATTGCCACATGGGTACGCCTATGGAAAGACTCCCCGAGAACCTAACCAGATCTCTGTCAACACAAGGCCGGGTTACCTCTAGCTAGGTAACATCTGACACGAGTATGCCATCCCTCGGTCGTAACCAACCTTTATCCCGGGATTCACCAACAACCACAAAGAAATAAATTTGCAGCAACCACATAGGTTAAGTATTTGGGCTCCATACCATAATACCACCTCTATCCAGAAGGAATTGAACATACCCTATGGGGGCGCGATCCCCAAATAACCTTGCTGCATTCTTCCTGTTTTGACCATTTCCGGGGTGTGAGGTCCGACGAAGTATCGTCCACAAAGCTACGCTTTTCATAAAAGCCACGCTTTGATCAACAAATGATCAGCAGCACTCAGCATGTCATGTTACCAAATTGGGAATATATCACTAGTAATCATCAACTACATAACCTCTGAGTTCATACGTCTCAGAGAATGGTGTTAAGCTAAGAGAGTAAATTCTCCGCCACCAACGGAAATATATTTGATAGAAACCAGCTTTACATCTCAAATTGTAACGTCAGACATACAATCCATACAAGTCTGTTCTGGGTTCGTATAGAACCGAAGGCACTTGCAAAGAAGCCCTTGCAAATCTGGATTCACTAATCCCGTCCGGAATTCCCATCACAAAGGGTGGTAAAATTTCAATATGGAAGATCAGCCGATGCAGAGTCATTCGACGGTAATCCTTCCGTTTTCGAAAATATCCGGTCTTCAACACCGGTCTTCAAATGCTATCCATTACGATGTATCACTATTCGGAATGGGATTTATGACCCAAAGGTCCTCTTCCGGCTAAACCGCATAACGAGCGCTATTTTAAAATAAGTGTAGCATTCAAATTCAAGCAAATTACAACAAATACCCATTTAAAGGTAAATATTGATAGTCGGTTATTTAACTATCAAAGAAAACAAACAAATATTCAGCACCATAACAATCACTAGGCCCTTTTATTAATCTTCCATAAATTAAATAACTTGCCAAATATCACTTCAATTTATCTTTAAAAATATATATTCTCTAAACCATTTCAATTTTTACATTGGAAAACATTTCTAAATACTTATTTAACAATAAGTAATTCACAAATCTATTTATTTTCAATACTTAGAAAATATTCAATATACTTAAAACACAATTAAGTATATATTTTATTCTTTTAAGGAAAACGTTCTCTTTAAACACATTTATTTGGGTCAAAACGACTGTTGCGTAAAACATCATTACGACAAACCAAAATCAATAGCATAGGGATTCGAAAATATGATAGATATACAAATCCCAATACTATACAAAAACATTTCTTTTCAAAAATCATTTACTATAACAACAGTGTTATAGTCCATCTTTTCCTTATTTCTCGGAAACGTCTATTTCAACAATGAATGTTAAAATCTATGATTTCGATCCTTAACACATTTTAAAACAACTTCAAATCGTTTTAATTCTATTTAAAAGATCACTTCCTAAAACATTTCTTTAATATATTATTCACTGTCCAAAATCGTGAATATAAATCATTTACCAATTTCAACACTTCTACATATTTAATTAAAGGATTATCCACTGTTCAAAATCGTGGATATATCTCCTTTAATAAGCTTTCATATTTACTTATCAAATTCAATTGATTTCGGATTTATAAAACAATGTTTATAAATTCACATTTATATATTTTATAAAAACTTCAACTAAAAAAATCCCTTAATTAACAAATTCTATTTATATCTCATTTAAATGCCAAAATCCAATTTATAAGTTAATTACTTATAAATCTTTTATTTTACAAAATTTATTCATTTTACAACTTCACAATTTATAAATCTATAAATTTCATTCACTTATGAAATCCATTTATACTTCATTTTAACACTTAAAAAACTCATTTTATAATTTCAATATTTTAATTTATAAATATCAATTTTATAAATGTTTTATATAAACCGTTTATAATAATTCAAAAATCCCAATTTAAACCATTTTACAAATTAATCAACTATTTATTTCAAAAATCACATTTGGTTATATTTCACAAAAACCATAATTTTTATAACATAAAAATTGTAACGTTTATTTATTTAAAATGAATCAATTCCAAAATTCAGTAAAATGTATACTTTCAAAAATCACTTGAAAATCCTTTTAAATTCGAAATCGTTACTTTAACATTTTTAAAACTCCAAAAATAGGCCCAATGCTGCAACAGCACCAACGTATCAACCACGGCATCCAAAAATCATATATCAATATGATAACAGAATATATCGCAAATATCTGTAAATAAATCAATACTGTTGAGGAATCCAGTTGGATCCCTCCAACCTGTTTCCCCGCATCCACAGATGTTAGCACAATGCCAATCCCGTTTCAAGATGGAATATCGCGGTACATGAGTTTATATAAAATATTATCCACTATTATGCAGCGCAATACGGTCTCATCCGCTATATAATACGGGAAAATCAACTCCAAGTACATATATAATACCAATTCCACTTCAAGGTGAAATATCGCGGTACATGTGTTTAATAAATAACATCCGCTTAATGCGACGTATACGGTCTATTTCAAAATAATAGATAATAATTTATCATTCAATCATACAATCAACACAATCAAGCAATTTTAAATCTAAATATTTAAAATTTAAATCGAAACTGTTTTTTTTCTTCAGCCAATAAAAGACTAAATAAAAAAATAGCACGTTGCATAGGTGTTAATTTAAGTGATAGTCACTACGCCGCCATACAGGCCCTAGAATCGGAGAGAATGTCACTTTCCCAATGAAAATTATCACCTGGAATGTACAGGGTTTGGGGGACCCATCAAAGAGACATGCCGTCAGTCTCACTCTATCCCCTCATAAAGCGGACGTTCTTTTCCTGCAAGAATCTAAACTGTCTGACCCACCGCAATCCTTAATTAGACACATGGGGGGTCTACCCTTAGGGTTGGGCCCACGTCAATGCTGATGGGTCCAGAGGAGGTATTATCACCGCGTGGAATGAAGCTGTCTGGTCCCATTGTCATAATTCTGCTCACCCTTCTGCGTTACATGTTACTCTCCGCCATATTCAATCGGGCATAATTTATTTCTTTACAAACATTTATGGGCCTCACAATATTCTGGAGAGGAATGGGCTTTGGGCCAACTGTCTCTCCTTCGCCTCATATCTTAATGTCCTTGGATTATTGGAGGGGACTTCAACACCACCCGATTCCCTGATGAACGCAACTCTGGTCTGAATTCCCTTGACTCTGACTCTTTCAACTCCTTCATCGACGATTGTTCCCTCATTGGCCCGCCTATCAACAACCGCCAATTCACCTTGTCGAATCGTAGAGCTAACCCTACCTTAGCTAAGCTAGATAGATTCCTCTTTAACCCAGCCTGGGATGACCTCCACCCCCTTTCCTCGGTCTCCGGGCTTTCCTCAGTCATTTCTGACCATTGTCCCATTATTTTGGACACTGGTTCTATCCCTGACTTCACACGCCCCTTTAGGTTCGAGCGTCTTTGGCTTTTGGAACCCTCTTTCGACAATTTCATCAAGCAGGTCTGGGCCCAGCCCTCGCAGATTCAATCGGCTTCGGCCAGAATTGCTTTTAAACTTCGGTCCCTTAGGAAAATCATCAGACCTTGGGCCAAATCTGTGTGGGGAACTCTTCGTGCTCGTATCTCAGCAACGCAAGACGAAATTTTAGATCTTAATATCCTTGAGGAGTCTCGACCGCTGACTGACGCCGAGCGGTCTCGCCTGACTACTCTGGAATCAGATTTAGATAGATTCATTAAGCAGGAGGAGATAGGCTGGAAACAGCGCTCTAAAGCCTTGTGGTTGAATGAGGGAGACAGGAATACTTCTTTCTTTCACCATCTTGCTAGTGGCCGCCGCAGATCCACCTTAATTACTGAGATTATCCACAATAATGTCACCTATACAGATCTCTCCGACCACCTCCGCTTGTTCACTAATCACTTCAGAGGCATTCTTGGAAAGCCTTCCCCTCCCCACCCTGCCATCGATTGGTCCCTCCTTTTCCGAACCCCCTCCCCCATCTCCATTGATCATCCATTCTCCGAAGAAGAGATTTGGGCCGCCCTAAAAGGAATGTCCGATGACAAAGCACCCGGCCCAGATGGTTTCGGTCCACTCTTTTTCAAGAACTTCTGGGATACGGTTAAATATGATATACTTGAATTATGCGCTGAATTCCAATCTGATCCTGCTTCCATCTCCAGATTAAACTATGCCAGTATTATTCTCCTCCCCAAAACTCCTGGTGCCAACTCCCTTTCCTCCTTCTATCCCATCAGCCTTCTCAACACAACATTCAAAATTATCACCAAAGTTCTAGCCAACCGTCTTCAATCTGCTATTTCCTCGCTGGTTGGAATCGAGCAGTCAGCCTTTATTCTTGGCAGAAATATCATGGACTGTGTTGCATCCGCTCAGGAAATCATTTCTTATTGCCATCAGTCGTCGACCCCTGGAGTTTTGCTGAAGCTCGACTTCTCTAAAGCTTTTGATTCGGTAAATTGGAACTTCATTATTGATCTCATGAGAAACAGAGGCTTTCCCCCTAAATGGTGCCATTGGATTTCGCACATTCTCCATTCCAGCTTATCTTCCATATCGATCAATGTCACATCAAGTCCGCACGGGGTCTTAGAAAGGGTGATCCCCTCTCCACTCTTATCTTCGTCTTGGTTGCAGATGTGTTCAGCAGAATGATCAAATTAGCCTCAGCCAACTCCTTTTTCTCTGGCATTAAACTCCTGAATTCCTCTTCTTCCGTTTCCAACCTCCAGTTTGCAGACGACACATTGCTATTCGCATCCCCCCAGATTGAGCATTTGCACTGTTTAAAAGTGGCTCTTTACTCCTTCGAGCTTATTTCCGGCCTCTCCATTAACTTTAACAAAAGCTCGGTCATCATGTTGGGTAACTCTGACCATCTAGGACCCCTCGTTTCATCTTTGCTTAACTGTAGCCTCTCTGATTTTCCTCTTTCCTACCTTAGTATTCTTCTCCGTCCTTCCAAGCTTCATAGATCTGATTGGGCCCCCTTAATATCCAGAATTGAATCAAGGCTCCTTAGTTGGAAAGCTCAATCCCTCTCGGTGGCTGGTCGTCTCGTCTTAGTCAAATCCGTTCTATCAGCAATCCGTCGTATTGGATGTCTTTTCATAAACTCCCATCTTGGGTCATCAACCGTATTGATAAAATCAGAAGTTCTTTTCTCTGGAATGGTAGCGGTGCCAAAAGATTAGTCAGCTGGTACACTGCATGTCTACCGCTAAATCAGGGTGGCCTTGGTATCACCAATCTCAGTTCGTTTAATACCGCGCTTCTCTCCAAGTGGATCTGGAAAATTATCTCCCCTGGCAACTTCATATGGAAAGAGTGGATCCTTTCGCTTCATTACTGTTCTAACAGCCACCTTGTCCTTCACCTCCCTCCGCGTTCCAGACCTTCTCCGTTTTGGGCTGGAGTGCTTCGATCCCTTCCACGTGTCAAATCCCTTTTTCATATTGCTCTTGAAGATGGCAAAAATTGTATTTTTTGGTTAGATATTTGGCACAACCAGTTTCCCCTTTCTAAATCTCTGTCACATCTCTTCTCCCTCTCTCATTCCCCATTGATTTCGGTCAGAGACTGTGTCCGCCTTGGTCCAGAATTCCTCTGTCCCCCAGCCCTCTTCGAATCCGATGCTTTTTCCAACCTTATCTCCTCTTCTAACCTTTTTCTCTCTCTTCACCTCACCTCCAGACCGGATCGTGTTATCTGGGCTCTTGCGCCAGATAAAGGCTTCACCGTCGCTTCATGCCACTCCTATCTCCTTAATCCTGGCCGTCTCTTTTCCTTCCCCAGACTTTGGAAATGCCCTATTCCGCCCCACATAGCTTTTTTTCAGTGGTGTCATGCTCACGATAGAATCAACACCAAATTGAGGCTCCTACGTCTTCAGTATCAGGTCGATCCATCTTGCGTCTTTTGCTCCGATCATGTAGAAGATACCACTCACCTATTTCGGGATTGTGACTTCGCTTTCTCGATTTGGCCGCAACTTGTTCTCACCTTCTCGGTCACATCCCAGACCCGCCCATCATTTTTGACCACTGGCAGTATAACCCCCCAAACCTCCCTCTAGATGTACTTATTGCTCTATTCTGTTGGTTCCTTTGGAAGGAACGCAATGCTCTGGTGTTTAGCAAACCAAGCTCTCAATTTGAAGGAGTTTATCGATGTATTATTAATTTATTCACCTCTATTTCAGGTTGCAGTCACTCGGCCCCTTTCAGGCTCCGCCTTCCACACAGTGATTCTTCCCCTACAGAATCAATAGGTAGCAGCTCGACATTCCCGCCTCATCCCTAACTTTGTTAGTTATCCACAGCTGTTGGCTCCTAGTGTAGCGTCTCCTCTTTTGGCTAGCTGCTTTATCTTTCGTGTATATTTGTTTATGCTACTTGTTGCTGGATATTTTCCTTTATTTCTTTGTTGTATGGTTCTGGTAATCTTTAAATTAGCATGTATTGCAACCGGTCAGGCGTGTAGACCATCCTATGTATACTTATAATTATTTCACAACCGGCTGTGTAGTACCTTGCTACACACCCGTCTTCCTCAAAAATTTAAATCAAAACAATTTCGATTGAACGAGAAGTTCTCACCTTGCTTCAAATAACAGTTGCAGTTTTTTATTCCGAATAAAATTAAATGCATGTTTAACTTTACTCAAAATTCAAACTAGCTCCAATCAATTCCAATCTAGCTCCATCGCATACTGCTCGTCAATACGAAGCCAACGCAACTCATTTCGTGCGAAACGGACCTCGTATCAAAAAGTTATACATTTTTAAAGTTCAAAGGAATTAATAACATATAAATTTCATTTTCTATTTTAACCTAGAATGCATCTGAGCCGTTCATTTTGCATATGAAAATCTGGGCCGCTGTAATTTGCTTCTTCCTCAACAGCAAAAGATGCACGCATAACCCATACGGCCGCCATTGCTAATCGAATTTTCGCACCCTTTTCAAACGTTTTGAAGACGATCAGCCAACTCCACGACGAAGAGCGTACTCCGCCACACCTTCGGCTTGAACGACATACAACTAGGCCACCCTCTTGCGCATAAAAATGTGTGCGAACGCGTTGCGTACTCGGCCAAAATCTGGCCCCTACAATGCTCCATCGATGATCATCACCGTATGGATTGAACGATCTCGCTTAGCTCTACAATTCTCGTGTTGAAGGTTTCTTGAATTGACATGTGGATTGGAAGATAATTGAAGAAGAAAATCGAGCATTTCTGGCCATGTACAGTATAATGGCGGTTAGGGTTTATGAGAATTAGGGTTTGTGTAAAAGGAAGAAAGTTGGGTCCTTTTATAGAAAATTTCCGAAACACTATTCACCCGAAATTTTTTCAAACTCCAATCGAAGCGTGCCGCCTGGCGTTTATGATGTTTTACCCCCATTCCGAACGCAATGGAATATGTATCGGAAGCTAATTCGATCGTATTTGAAAGATTGGTTTTCAAATCGACTATTTAAATTCAAAATTCACTTAAATCGATTTCAGTGCGTTTTAGCTTGCCCCGGACAAACCGTAAATCCGATTGACACGAAATTTGAAATCTTGTAATAATATAACATTACGGATCCGATGAAACTAGCTTCGTCGAAATCCAAGACTGTTTGAAAATTTGCTATTTTTATTCGTCAATTAAATATTAAAATATTTAATTTCTGCAAATTAATTTTTAATTCAATTTTAAAAGTTTTATAACACCATTCTAACTCCAATATGATTTAATACAACTTCATAAATCAAATTTAATCGCATTAAATCCAATTTCCAATTATTTCAGTAATTTCAAATATTAAATTATCGATTTTATTATCCAATTAAATCTAGATATTCTAAATATAATTTATTCGACCTATAAATTTTACTTGTTAATATTTAAAATCAATTAAATATACGAATTTCAAATGATAGAAATTCTGGATCGTTACATAAATTGTTTTTAAATGCTTTGTTAATGATAATTTAATCATAAGTAAGAAATGTTTTTATCTTAAAGTTAAATTAAGATTTAATGATTTGTGATTCATTTAAATTATTTAGGTAATTAAAATGAATAATTAATTAATTTAATTAATTAATGATTTGGGTTAATTAATTTAGTAATTAAGGGTTTGAATTAATTAATTAAGGTTTAAGTTAATTAACTAAGGAATAATTAAATTGTAATTAAGGATCATTCATTAGATAAGATTAAATTTTTAATTAATGATTAGAAATTAATTAATCAAGTAATTAAAGATTAATTAAGTTATAGTTAAGCACTTGATTAATTAAATAATTAGAGATTAATTAGTGGGTTATTAAGGATAAATTAATTTGTAAGTAATAACGATTAATTTACTTTAATTACTTAAGAAAAGTAATTAAGGAATTGTTATTAGTTAATGAAGATCGTTAACTGAGGATTATTAAATATTTAATTAATGTGATTAATTTTAATAATTAATTATATTACTTAATTAAAGTAATTAATTATGGAATTGTTTAAGAATAATTACTTAATGAAAGTCATTAAAGTAATTAATTACTCAGTGTAATTAATTAATCAATAAGGTTAGTTTAAGTTAACTAATTGATTTAATTAATTTAAGTAGTCAATTGAGGAAGGTTTAAGTATAATTACTTAATGTAATAATGAAGAATAACTACTTAGTTAAGTGGTTAAGATAGGCCGATACCAAGGTAATTACTGGATGTAATTAATTAAAGATTGAAAGTTATTTGGGTTTAATTACTTTGTGTAATTAACATGAAGGATAATTACTTAATGAAAGTAATTAATAATTAATTACTTAGTGTAATTAATTTAAGAAGTGATTAATAAAATTTGAAGATAATTAAGAGATGTAATTAATTAAGGGTAATTAATTACTAAATGAGATTAATCAAGGGCGATTAATAAATTTAATTCATTAAATATTAATTAGTAATGAAATTAATTAAGGAGTAATTTATTTATTTAATGAAGCAATTAAGGATAATTAATTACTAAGTGTGATTAATCAAGGTGGATTAATGAATAAGATTAATTAAAAATTAAATATTAAATATGATTAATAATTAATTGAAGGAGTAATTAAGGATAATTAATTAATGTAATTAATGATGTAATTAAGGGTTGGTTAATTAAGATTAATTAATCAATAATAAGTGATTAAAGAGTAATTAATTGTAATTAATTAAGGATTGATGTAATTAATCATAGTTAATTAATTAATGAAGTAATCAAGGTTAATTACTGAAATTAGTTAAGAATAATTAATTTATGTAATTAATTAAAGGCTAATTACTTAATGTAATTAGAAAATAATTAATCAAGGATGATTAATTAATTAATTTGTAATTAATTAATGGTTATGTAAGCAAGATTTATGTGTTGAAAGTAATTAATTTAATTACTTTTAAATTAATTAGAAATGAAGTAATTAGTTTAATTCATTTTAAAATAATTAGAGATGTGTGATTAATTAAACCTCGCTTATATATGGATGGATGATATTGGTTGCCTTGAACGGTTTGAGATCTCAGATATGAGATAAGTAATGCTATGATATGGATGCTTTGGTTGAATTGTGATGATAGTGTGAATTATCTATTTGTGACGATGATGTGAAGTTATCTATTTGCGATAATGATGTAGATTATCTATTGTGAGATTGTGAATTATCTATCTGTATGAATATAGATAATAGAATTGAATTGTTTAAACTTTAAAACAACTTGGACCTAAAAGACGGCGTTTTGGATTTCGATGAGACCGGGATCGGGTTACCAGATTTGGATATCCGAAAACCACATCGATCCAAATTAACGATAGGTCGTGAATCTCAAGTGATGATGAATATTCAGAGTGCAAGGGTTATCGTCGTCAACTCTGAGGGTGATTCCAAAATGAGTGTAATGAGATAATGCCTTCGGTTTCGTTTGAACCCGGAACGAACTTGTATGGATTGAATGCTTTCAGAATATCGTCAGATGGACGATGAGCCTTCTAAGAGATATGTTCTGTAAAGGTAATCGTAGCCTCAAGCCTCAACAACCGGAAATGGCTAAAATAGGGGAGGTGCAGCAAGGCTAAGTGAGTCATGCCCAAGTAGGACGAGATTTACCACTGTCTAGAAGTCCCTTTATATTCGGCTGTGTGAGGTAGTTGATTGCAACAACTGTCGGGGTTGTCTTGTTCGGGACTGTCCAGTAAGGGATGGTTCCGGCCTTGTGTTGCAGGGGATTTAGGGTGGATCCTCGGTACGGTGACCTAGGCCACGTACTATGACTGGCGGTACCCCAGTAGCCCTTCCATTGATGGAAACCTATTCTTCCTATGCGCCCTTACGGTTTTGATTATATTACCCACTTTGCGGCTAGTTGCTGGAATTTAATGAATGTAACAATTTCGGCTATTTTATATTTACTTGAAAACCCTAGACCCTATTATAATATCACTGAATTTCCTATCAAATGTTTTGGTTAGCGTAAGGTAACTACTTACCCATGTTTATGTGTGTGGGGTCTTACGTGATACCTTTTTTCTCAAAGAATTTTCAAAGTTAAGCAACCTTAACCTGTTACTCACACCAAACTCATGTCTGACCCGGAGTTTATCTTCTGTTTTCTTAAACTCTTGGGTACTCAAATTTTTATGAGTAGCCAAGGGATTCAGGTTAGCTTTGACGAATTCTGGAGGCGCAATGGAGCAGAAGGCTTCAGCGTTGTAGATATTTGTAGTGTTCCACTGTGTGATCTCTGAGTCAATGTTGTGTTGTATTGGTTTGTCATTACTAGACAGGTGTTTATAACTGTCTAGTATGTGTTGTATAAGCTGTGTAACTCTGATTGATGTTGTATATTATGTAAATACTTATGTGATTAATGTAATTTATTCGTTCCGCTGTTGAGATTCTGTTGTTGTTTCTTACTTTCTTCTCTATCTTTCTCTTTTCTATCCTTTCTTTCTTAAAGATGATGCATCTTTCTGTGGAGATAAAGACAGATCGTCACATGTAACCTCAAAAAGAATTATGGAAAAGGGATCTTGTGATACAAGATTTGTCCCCACCGCAATGCAAACTACAGCCCACCACCGCATTAGCCATTGAGAAGAAATATGGAAAACCAAGATCATTTTCTAACAAACTCATCTAATAAAAGATAGAATATAAGATCAATCTCAATTGTGTGTCATTGGTAAAACCATTCACCATAAGATGCTTTATATGGTATCTTTTTTTTCTAATCAAGAAGGCATGCTCATTGTCGTTACACATTAGATTAGCTGGATTTTTGGAGAAATGAACATAGAATAACTGGAAAAAATATTAGTTAACAAAATAATGCATATATGTAAAGAACTTTCAACAAAGAATTTGAGATGGTAACATATGAAATGTAATGAAAGTATAAATGATTATCAATGTTAACATGAAAACATGCCATTTTTATGTCTTTTTTTATATATCAAGAGGGAAAAAAATTCAATCTGAAGTTCGTACCACCTGAAGAAAAGTCATATGCAACTAACTGATTGTTGAACTTCTTGCTGAAAGCTTGATTCAAATTATGAAAATGGCAACTCAAACATGTTGTGTGGAATGAATAACTGTTTACTTAAGAAAAAAAGCATACATGCTTCCAATAAATAAATAAACAATTTTTTTACTTTGGATTCCAACTTATTCCCAGAGATTGCATGAGTGATAATGTAAATAAAAACATGTTATTGCAGAAGGCCTTTTGTAATCAGTACTTATAAATGAAACATAGCATTTTATAACCATAATTGTTCTACTTGCACTACAAAATATTTTTCTGATGTGAGGTGCAACTATCGTTAAATTAGCTCTCATATTTTTATTTTACTAAGAACAAGTACTCAAAAAAATGCGGTTAATCTTATACCGATAAAAATTGTAGTTACCATTCAATAGAGTTTGTGAAGGGAAAGTAATGTTCTTTCACTGATTAATTAATAACATTTTCCAATCAAAAGTAAATTAGCTGGCTAATGTATTAACTTTCTCGTGCTGCTTCTATTGGACATGTGTAAAGAAAATCGTATACTAACTTCTTTCAAGTACAAAAAATGCATTATTAAAGGGACTCCATAAACGGATAAGAGGGGCATAATCGAACCCCTTTCACATTTTTTGGTGCTTTTATAACTGTATTTTAAGGGGGACTTAAGACCATTAAGCCCCCTCTTATTCATTTTTGAAGTCACGTTAACATTGTCCCAAAAGTATACGCAACCTAACTAATTTTTCATTGAAAATTATAATAAAACATAAAAGTAGAAATCAATTTTATATTTTGTTCCATCAGTCAAAAATTTAATGAACACATAATTATTTGTTTGGAATATAAATAGAATTACCATATACATACTAAAAAATGATAAGGTTTATTTTCAGAAAAATAATGTATATTATGATAGTCCAATGTTGAATGACAATGTCCGACTCCCGAATACTACAAAAGATAGTCTATTGGGGTAAAATTAAAACAAAATACCATATCAAGGCATCTTGATAGAATCACACAACGAAATGATAACATATAATATACTGGTCATGAATATAATATGATGAGCAATATATAACAGATTGGACTATTGGATGCAAGTGACACATAAATATCAATACAGAAATTTAGAATACATCAACTCCGTATAGATGAAGTTCTAAATAGAATATTTAATACAACAAGTCTCATATATAATTAACATACATGTCATGTACTACTAAAATCTCAATATACATATCCAAAATATCAACTTTGTTTCCATGTTGCTTCAGCTATCCTGAAAGCGTATCCCAAGAAGCGACTAACTCCCAAACTACTCAATCGAGTACCCGAGCGTTCTCATAACATAAACATAAAAAAATAAAATGCGGGTTAGACTTAAAGCATAGTGTGAAGGAAACTATCCCAGAATACTGTATGTCAAAACTATGTACAAATAAACAAAAAACTAATGGAGCACAACTGGTCCTCTCCACAAACATGACTCAGGGATAATTCGGACTACCCATAAACAAGTAAAGTAAATGTTGGAATGAGATAGCCTGCAGTAGAAGAAATGTTTGAATTTAATTTTTTTTTACCATTTTTGATCATTAACGAGCCTATGAAATCTAAATGCATTTAGATCTTATCTAAATTTTCTTTTAAATAAAATCGTTATTTTATTCAATATGGTAATTTAAGGAATATCAAATATACAAATGTATGTGTATGATGAATATATCAAATACATTTATTTATGTGAAGTGTAAGTGTTGTGTATAAGTGGTATACATATGTATAAATGAAACATGTAAAAATAAATTAAAAGAAGGAAATTATCTATTTCCTCTGTTACTATATTCAATTAATAAAGGGAAGATATGATAGAATATGAAAGGAGAGAAACATATCATTTCTTTCACCATTTAACTGTGACAATTAGTGCATTAAATGACATTTATTACTTATGAATCAAATCACCATTTAACTGTGACAATTAGTGCATTAAATGACATTTATTACTTATGAATCAAATCTAAACATGAATATGATAGAATATGAAAAGAGGGAAACCTATCGTTTCTTTCACTATTTAACTGTGACAACTAATACATTAAATGATATTTATTACTTATTAGCCAAATCAACACATGCCTTTGTTGTAAAAATTTGTTAACGAAGCATATGCATACATTCATAATAATTATGGATACATACATACGAAGTGAATCCAAATAACGTTAATAGAAAAAATTTCAACTGAGAAAATGTTTAACAAAAAAAAGGTTGCATTATTTCTCATAATCTTTGTATAAATTTTAATTAAACAAAACATTTATATTACATATATCTGACAATTTAAAATTTAATAATTTGGATCTGAAAGCATATATTTGCAAACAATGTAGCATATGGTATACGTATTTATACATTTGTACAAAAGGTTTTTGGTTTCAAAGTTAAAAGTTTTCATTAAATTTTAATTTAGGAATGAACCAATACTTCGAACTTTACACAAAACTTTAAACATAGAAAACAACAAATAATTAAAATTTGCACTAAATCCATTCGATAATATTAAATCAAGGTATCCACTTTTGTTTTAACAAGGATTGTAACAACTATACAAAAATTTAACATATGTAATTAAAATTAGATTCACGGAATGGTAGATAATACACACACACATACATACATACATATTTATACATATACATACATATATATATGTATATAATCCATTAGCATTTGAACAAGTAAAGATTATCTCATTGTAACTACCCTGTAATTTGTAATTATTTTAAATTTAAATTCCTGATTTAAAAACTTTATTTATTTATTAAAATGAATAAATTTTATTATTTTAAAATATAAATTTTGATCCTTATGTGAATTATAATTCCAAACATGAATAAATAGAATATTTTCCAAAAATGTGAATTTTGGTTAATATGGTCAAACTTTGACTTTTAAATTTAAAATTTTGAATTTTTTGAATTTTATCTTTTATTATGAAAATAAATAAAATTTTAAGTATACTGCTTTTCGTTTCAAGGATATTTGATTCATATTGTGAAAGTTATGCTTTTTAAACCATTGTATGTAAATTGTTTTATTTAACAAAATCATTTATTTTAATTTATATAAATAATATTTTTGTTTGTCATATCATATTCTAATCTGTGTATATATATGTAACATGACATGCTATGTGTATAATTTTATTTTTAAAACATTTTCAAAGTATAGTTAAAAAATTTCAATTTTAGTTGTATTTTGTTTACAATTTTTAATTCCAGTTTCAATTAAATAAAGTATTTTCTTTATTTATTTATTTTCTATTTTCCTAAGACATTATTTTATTTTCATTCTCCACTTTATTTTGTTTAGCTTTTATTTTATTTACTTGACTTTTTATTTGTATAAAGTGAATTATTAAAATTTGAAATTTGAAGAGACAAAACCTTTAAACTTGTGACTTTTCATTAGCCTTGTCTTTTCATTTCCTTTGACTTTTCATTTCTTTTGCTTTGGCCATACATTTGCTTGCAATATCCATGTGTTTTCTCATTGTCGTTCACGTGAGAAACTTCTCATCACTTCACAATTCACGGCTATCTCATTTCTGAAAGTATTTTTGGTAAGTTTTAATGGCTTCATTTCTCTCATTTTCTTCTTCTTTTCTATTGATTTTTGCCTTGATTTCTCTTGTCTAGCTCGGCCTCAACCACCACCATCTTCTCCTACCACCACCACCATCTCCTCATCCTCATCATCTACTTCCAAACACCTACCCTTCAGACCAGATCTGGCCGTGCCTTCTACATGAGCAAAACACCTCAAAACTTGGCTAAAACTCCACTAAACAATGCATGACCGACCTAAACTTCACCACCACTTCCATATTTTGCCTCAGCAACCACCCCTAGCTCCACGACCATCATGACCTGCCCTCTGGCCACCAGCATGACCTCTGACCTGAGCTGACCTGAACCATGCATGGCCGAGCCCAAATATAGCATAGGCCGAGCCTACATGCACCATATTCTACGTATGTGCACTTGTCCCTTTGTATTCTTCATCTTGTAACTCCAAAACCCTTCACTTCCCTATGTAGCCGTACCTATATAATGCCAAACCCGAGCGTTACCACCAATTAACACCATGGCCGAGCAACATAGTGAAGATGGCCGAGCCCTGGTTGAGTCATGGTCAAGCAATTTTGATGTTAAGGCTAGTGATGTTTTTTGTTGATTCAAATTTCCACTTTGTTTCAATTAATCATTGTGTTGTATATATATTTATATTACTTTGTTTTTATTGTTGTATACAAGATCAATATATTGGCTCTCCATACATCCAAATCTAATCGTGCTTGTCGTACCTTTGGAATCGTTCTTATGTGTCGTAGTGGTCTCTAGCTTTGACAAAGGTGAGTCCTTCCCACTCTGACATTATTACTTATGAAATGGTAAATGGATGGCAAGTGATTAATAATTAAAATGTTTATGCAAGTTAATGATGATTATATGATATGTTATTTCATGCTATTACCATGTTAACTTTGTTAATTATCACCTGACATATGATATATGACAGTATATTGTGACATTGACATGTTAGTATAATTGTTTATATTGTTTATGTATATGTTCACAATGCAAGTTCCCTGTTAGAATAGAATCACTGTGGGTTGAAGTGATACATACCCGAACGAACATTAGAATAGGGAAAAATCATTATGAGCTGAAGTGATAAGCTCAAGTGATTTTTATTGTATTTAATTTGACTTGGAATTTTATTTGAAATGATAGAACCCGGGTTTTCTTTTTAAACTGTGGATTGAAATGATACATATCCGTATCACTTGACCTAGGTTAGAAAATTATATACAGACCCCGTGGTATTTTTTAAATATTTTTTCTTATGATATGTATTTTTAAAGTATGAAATTTTGATTTAAAAAATATATATTATATAGTTTTAAGAAGGCTAAGTATTAAGTTTTGAATTTGTGAATTTAAGTATGTAAATTTGAAGTAAATGTAATTTATGACTTTAAATTTTACTTTTAAAATGTAAGTAAATAATGGAAATTAAATTTAAAGTTTTGAATGATATTTGAAGTAAAATGTTAAGTTTTTGTTAATTTTACAAGTTAAGAAAATAGTGAATTTTGACTTAACAAATGAATTGAGCTTTAGATTGGATATTTAATTATAAAATTTTGTTGTGATAAATCATATGTTAAATTGATTTAAATGTGAAGTTTAGAAGCCCAAAAAAGATGATTTATAAGTTTAAAATTTGCTAAAATTGAAGTTTCATTGTTTTGAAAAGTTATAATAAAATCTGGAATTTTATTGATAGCATTTCCAAAAATGATGTGGTTTTACGATGGCATTTGTTAAATGTTGTCATTTCTAAAATTTAAATATGTTTGAAATAACTAAATATGTATTACGACATTTTATAAATGCCGTCGTTCCTGAAATAACTATTTTGGAAGCTATAAGCTACGATAGCACTTTATAAATGCTGTCGTTGCTAAAATTTGACAATGTTTTGAAATATTATAGATTTTAACACTATTTGAGTTATATTTTAAAGTGTTAGACGATTTAACTTTTGGAATTGATTATTTGTTAAATTTTAGGAGTTTTGAAGATATTTTAATATTTAAATTTGAATTTTAACGAAATTAAATTGAATTTGAATTTAAATAAGGTTTACTTGGTTATGCGTTAAATGGAATGAAATGTAATGAGATAAATGGAAGTTTGAATGGAATTTTGAAATGTGTTTTGTAATGATATTTGAAACAATAAATAAATGACATAATTGATTTTTTAAAAGGCATTTAAATTTGAATATTTGATTTTGAATTCAAATAATTATTTGATAATGAGGTTTTGAAAGGATATGATATTTTAATGATTGAAATGTTTTTGAATTACATAATTTTTATTTTGATAAATAATGTGAATTTGGAATGATATTTGATTTTGATTTATTTGATTTATTTGATAAATGAATATTTGAAGTTTATACTAGTATGAAAGTATATTTGTTTACTTGTAATTCTGGTTTATTTAAATAATATTGGATTTATGAAATGAATATTTCAAAACTAAGTATAATGAAGTAAATTTAGAGATATATGAAATTATAAAAATTAGTTTTGAAATGTGGGATATTAAAGCTTGGAAGTATACTAAAGATTTAATAGTTTATTTTGTTGGTCAAATCTATTTGAAATTAATAAGATTTGAAATGGTTTGTTGGGAAACTGAATTGAATTGAAACCGATGGTTTGAATTGAATTAAATTGGAAATTTAAGAATTTAGGTTGATTTGAATAAATTTGTAAAATGTAAAGAACCAGAGGAATGTTTCATGATTTCTAATGTATGATTTCGAAATGTTTTGATTTTCAAAGTGTAATGATTTCTAGTGTTTTAGTTTTGAAAGAGTTATAACTTTGAAAGTATTATGATTTTTGAAAGGTGAATATAAGGTTGAAATGAAAATGATATAGTATTGATTTGAATATAGTTTTGAAATAAAAATGGTTTGGTTTTGAAGTATAAACTATCTTGAAAGCGATATAGTTTTGAAATGAAATGATTTGATTTTTGAAATATGAACTATTTTGAAATGACCATGGCGTTGTATTAACGATTGGCCGTTAAAGAGACCGGGATCGGAAGTTGTCATACTCTCTGCAACTCCAAAAACCACTTTAACAACTGTGCACGCGGTGGAGTTTCCAGAATGAAGTAGGATGGTGGCGACGATCCTATTTAGGTATGAACGTGGACCCGACTCCCGTGAGTCGGCATAAGGTGGCTAAAACAGGAGCGATCTTGGGCCAAGTGAGGTCACTCCTCCTACTGGACACATTTTTTCAATACTATACTCTTACTTGTGATTGATTTGATGGACATCCTTCGATTTTGATTGGGAGTGTGTTCCGAGGTGGGCGTAGTGGATGCTACGTTGCCACCAGCCCGTGTGCGTAATTGGTATATCTACCCTGGAATTGCCTTGTGTGTCGTGCCACCTACCATAGCGAGCTTTACTACGAGTTTGATTTGTGTCGTACCTATGGAGTATCTTTTCATAGTCTCCCGATCAGGAGATATGCAGGTACCGTATAGACTACATGCACTATTACATGTTAAGGGCTATATGAGTTACCCCTTAACGCTATTTTAAAGTAAGTTCATTTTACCGTAGACATTATTATAATAGCGAATATTACAACATAGTAAATAGTTTAACGGATCCTTAAAGGATGGGCGATCCCAAGCATCCTTGAAGTTGCTGATGCATTTTTGTTACTGTTCACTTGAGTTGATTTACAGTTCATACGTATTTATGTCCTGACTCGAGTGTTTTGATTTTTGCTTTACGCTCGGGTCAGAGTGAGTGATTCAGTATTCAAGACTCACCTTCGGAGTTAGAGCTTTGCTTGAAGATCCAGCCATCTATTTTTCTTTTAGTTCCCAGTGATTTCAGTGATGTATTCTGATTTGTACCTAATGTATCTTGTTACTCTTCTGTTGTATCTTGTTTAACTCTGTTGTATCTTATATATATATATATATATATATATATATATATATATATAGTATCTTCATGAACTACTATCTCTTTTATCTGTGATTTATTAATTTACTGTATATTCTAAGATTTGCCAAATTTTATTTACAATGCGGTATTTTGAGCAATTCAAGTCCGACATGTGCGGATGCGGATGGTTTAAAATATCGGGTCGTTACATGTGGTATCAGAGCTTTGGTTTTAGGCAAAACTTATCATATATGGTAAATGTATTTACAGAATCACTTTCATTCGAGTTTGAATCTCTTCCTTTTTGACTCGATTCCTTTGAATTTTGGAACGTTCCCTACGGTTTCAAACCCCATTCGTGACCCTCACTATTTGTCTTCTTCTAATTCTGGAGTATCCCATAACTCCACTTTGAATGATCTTTATAATGATTCGGCGATCCCGCCAATCTCTAATTGATTCGTAAAGGGGTGAAACTCCATTACAACAGCATCGACTCACCAAAGATTTTATATCCTCGGTTTAGATGCTAGTATCTCTTATAATTCCTAACTCTATCTCTTGAGACCGAATGTAGATTTAACTCAGAAATCCATATCGATCTTATTCTTTAAGTCACGGTTGACCCGGTTAAGGCTGTTCGCGATTTATATAAGCTTATCCATCTTCTTATTCTGTTATTTAATCATCTCATCTTTGTTTCCAACTTATCTTCAAATCATTCTTGAAGTGTA
Source organism: Allium cepa (assembly GCA_030765085.1). Classification (NCBI taxonomy): domain Eukaryota; kingdom Viridiplantae; phylum Streptophyta; class Magnoliopsida; order Asparagales; family Amaryllidaceae; genus Allium; species Allium cepa. The sequence goes on from CM060930.1 coordinate 180,288,647, forward strand.
TTTGTAAACTAATATTTAAAATGTTTTATATATTGTGTTGTTTGGTTTTTTGATGTTGATTTGGGTTTCCGATCGATTCGTATGATCAACGCTATCGATAAGATTTCCAAAACACTTGAACTGAGCAAACTGACATAATATGTTTTCCAAATTTAGTAATGAAATAAATTTTGTAACTATATTATATTTTTTTTTGGATGAATTGGTTGTTAAGAAATAATATTTGATTTTATATATCATTATCTCTTGTTTCATATATAAATAATTGAACTATAAACATAGTTATAAATTTATTTGGAAATTTAAAATGAATTTAAAACAAGAATTTGAGAATTTAATTTCCGATGGTTTCAAACCTTGTATTTAGAGTTTTAAAGGATATACTATCTAAAGTATTTTCGAATAGAAATTTGTTTCCAAAGAATTTTAAAGTTTAAAATTAGTGCTCTTCTCTTTGTCATTGGAAAATAACTTCGGCGAAGACTGCAACATTATCGACATTCATTTTCAAGTTTCGAAGTGAAGAGACCGTTCTGTAGTCTTGCTACAGTTTTGTTTTGGGGAATTTAATTAATTTGAATTTCTAAAATAAGACTGGATTTATAACATATGCTGATATGTGATTTAAAATTTGAATGGATATATATATATATAGTATATGTGCATTTATTTATCTCTAAATAGTTTGGAATTTATCGGAAATTTAATTACAAAATTTTATCTTTAAAGATAATTTTTAAGTATATTTTCAAGATTTGGATAAATATTCAAGCCTGAAATGATTAAATTAGAAAGCATTATCTGCATAATACACAATTTCATTCCAATATAACTTACCTAAATTATACAGAAGTTGAATATTTAATTGGATAATATACAATATAAAAAGGATTTTATAAATAAAATTTGAGTGGTTATAATAAATGTTATATACTTAAATTTTAGTTATAAAAAGATTAACAGAGGTAAATAGAGAAAAAAAGGGATAATGGAATAGTTTACAATATAAAATGAAGTTAAAGGAACTAATAATAAATTAAAGCAGTTGTAATAAGTATAAATATATTTAACATAGGTGATAAAATATATTGAGAGGAATAAATTTAATTTTAATTAGGAATAATGAAGAGTTAAATTTATTGAGTACGTTATCAGTATAATAAATGATTTTTTTCTTCAAATCCATGATTTTAGAGATTGTTTATTTGGATGATAAGATAACAAAATTAGAGATGGTTAAGATTTATTTAATTTAGAAATTAATTATCAATTTAAGTTGAAATTTTCATGGTTTAAAATTTATTATCTTATTTTGTTCACAAACATCTTTTGATTGTCCTTATTTCCCTTATCTTGCTACATCATGGGGAGGCTATTGCTTATTCCATTCGGTTTAGCAATCTTTCTATAATCTTTAACAATCTTTGGTACTCATTTTTGAATCTGAGCACTGCTTGCCATCCACAGACCGTCGGTCAAGCGGAAAGGGTGAATCATATTTAGAAGATCTTTTTCGTGCTTGTGTTCTTGATTCTGGAGGATCTTGGAAAGATCATCTCCACCTTGTTAAACTTACCTATAACAACAGTTATCAGGTATAATTTCAATCTTCTTATCACCTTATCTTAATCCTATTTCATTCTATCTTTTTTCTGTGTTTTCCCGTACCTCATTCCTTTGCAAGGACGAAAAGTTTTGAGGGGGGGGGGTGTAACAACCCTATATTTTGTAATTATTTTAAATTGAAATTCCTGATTTAAAAAATTTATTTATTTTTTAAAATGAATAAATTTTGTTAGTTGAAAAATAAGTTTTGATTTTTATGTGAATTATAATTCCAAACATGAATAAATAGAATATTTTCCAGAAATGCGAATGTTGGTCAATATGGTCAAACTTTGACTTTTAAATTTAAAAATTTAAAATTTAAAATTTTTAATTTTTATCTTTTATTAGGAAAATAAATAAATTTTAAGTATACTGCATTTTTTTCGTTGAAATCTGATTAATATTATGAAAGTTATGCTTTTTAAACCATTGTATGTAAAAAAATTATTTAACAAAATTGTTTATTTTAATTTATATAAATAATATTTTTGTTTGTCATATCATGTTCTAATTTGTGTATATATGTGTAACATGACATGCTATGTATATAATTTTATTTTTAAAATATTTTTAAAGCATAGTTGAAATTTTCCAATGTTAGTTGTATATTGTTTACAATTTTTAATTCCAATTTCAATTAAATAAAGTATTTTCTTTATTTAGTTTTTTCTATTTTCCTAAGACATTACTTTATTTGCATTTTACACTTTATTTTTTTCAGCTTTTATTTTATTTACTTGACCTTTTATTTGTTTATGGTGAATTATTAAAATTTGAAATTTGAGGAGACAAAGCCTTTACAACTTGTGACTTTTCATTAGCCTTGTCTTTTCATTTCCTTTGACTTTTAATTTCTTTTGCTTTGGCCATATTTTTTCTTGCAAAAGCCGTGTGTTTTCTCATTGTCATTCACATGAGAAACTTCTCATCACTTCACAATTCACGGCTATCTCATTTTTGAAAATATTTTGGTAAGTTTTAATGGCTTCATTTCTCTCATTTTCTTCTTCTTTTCTATTGATTTTTGCCTTGATTTCTTTTGTCTAGCTCGGCCTCAACCACCACCATATTCTCCTACCACCACACTATCTCCTCTTCCTTATCATCTACTGCCAAACACCTACCCTTCAGGCCAGATCTGGCCGTGCCTTCTACATGAGCAAAACACCTCAAAACTTGGCTAAAACTCCACTAAATAATGCATAGCCGACCTAAACTTCACCATCACTTCCATATTTTTCCCCGGCCACCACCACTAGCTCCACCACCGTCATGACCTGCCCTCTGGCCACTAGCATGACCTCTGACCCGACCTAAACCATGCATGGCCGAGCCTAAATATAGCATAGGCCGAGCCTATATGCACCATATTCCACCTATGTGCACTTGTCCTTTTGTATTCTTCATCTTGTAACCCAAAACCCTTCACCTCCCTATGTAGCCGTGCCTATATGATACCAAACCCGAGCCTTACCACCAATTAACACCATGGCCGAGCAACAAAGTAAAGATGGCCGAGCCCTGGATGAGTCATGGTCAAGCAATTTTGATGTTAAGGCTAGTGATGTTTTTCTTGATTCAAATTTCCACTTTGTTTCAATTAATTATTGTATTGTACATATATTTACATTTCTTTGTTTTAATTATTGTACACAAGATCAATATCTTGGCTCTCCATACATCCAAATCTAATCGTGCTTGTCGTGCCTTTGGAATTGTTCTTGTATGTCGTAGTGGTCTCTAGCTTTGATAAATGCGAGTCCTTCTCACTCTAACATTATTACTTATGAAATGGTAGATGGATGACAAGTGATTAGTAATTAAAATGTTTATGCAAGTTAATGATGATTATATGATATGTTATTTCATGTTATTACCATGTTAAATTTGTTAATTATCACGTGACATATGATATATGACAGTATATTATGACGTTGACATGTTAGTATAATTGTTTATATTGTTTATGTATATGTTCACACTGCAAGTTCCCTGTTAGAATAGAATCACTATAGGTTGAAATGATACATACCCGAATGGACATTAGAATAGGGAAAAGTCATTCTGAATTGAAATGATAAGCTCAAGTGAGTTTTATTGTTTTTTATTTGACTTGGGATTGCGGGTTTGAAATGATAGAACCCGGGTTTTCTTTTTAAATTACGGCTTGAAATGATACATATCCGTATCACTTGACCTAGGTTTGAAAATTATATACAGACCCCATGGTATATTTTTAAATGATTTTTCTCATGATGTGTATTTTTAAAGTATGAAATTTTGATTTAAACAAATATATATTTTATGGTTTTAATAAGGCAGGATATTCAGTTTTGAATTTGTGAATTTAAGTATGTAAATTTGAAGTAAATGTAATCTGACTTTAAAATTTAAGAAAATAATGGAAATTAAATTTAAAGTTTTGAAATGATATTTGAAGCAAAATTTTAAGTTTTTTTTAAAATTTACAAGTTAAGAAAACAGTGAATTTTGACTAAACAAATGAATTGAGTTTTAGATTGGATATTTAATTATAAAATTTTGTTGTGATAAATCATATGCTAAATTGATTTAAATGTGAACTTTAGAAGCCCAAAAAATATGATTTATAAACTTAAAATTTTCAAAATTGAAGTTTTATTGTTTTTGAAAAGTTATAATAATATCTTGAATTTTATTTATAACATTTCCAAAAATGATGTGGTTTTACGATGGCTTTTGTTAAGTGCTATCACTTCTGAAATTTAACTATGTTTGAAAAAACTAAATATCTATTTAGGAAATTTTATATGTGTCATTGTTCCTGAATTAAATTATTTCGGAAATTATAAGCTACGATAGCACTTTATAAATGATGTCGTTGCTAAAATTTGACAACGTTTTGAAATATTATAGATTTTAACACTATTTGAGTTATATTTTAAAATGTTAAACGATTTAACTTTTGAAATTGATTATTTGTGAAATTTTAGGAGTTTTGAATATATTTTTATATTTTAATTTTAATTTTTAAGGAAATTAAATTGAATTTGAATTTAAATATGGTTTGCTTGGTTATGTGTTAAATGGAATGAAATGTAATGAGATAAATGAAAATTTGAATGGAATTTTGAAATGTGTTTTGTAATGATATTTGAAATAGTAAATGAATGACATAATTGATTTTTTAAAAGGTATTTAAATTTGAATATTTGATTTTGAATTCAAATAATTATTTGATAATGAGGTTTTGAAAGGATATGATGTTTTAATGATTGACATGGTTTTAAATGACATAATCTTTATTTTGATAAAGAATGTGAATTTGAAATGATATTTGATTTTGATTTATTCGATTTATTCGATAAATGAATATTTGATGTTTATATTAGTATGAAAGGATATTTGGTTTACTTGTTATTCTGGTTTATTTAAATGATATTGGATTTATGAAATGAATATTTCAAAACTAAGTAATAATGAAGTTAAATCGGAGATATATGAAATTATAAAAATTTGTTTTGAAATGTGGGATATTAAAGCTTGGAAATATACTAAAGATTTAATAGTTTATTTTGTGGGTCAAATCTATTTGAAATTGATAAGATTTAAAATGGTTTGTTGGAAAACTGAATTGAATTGAAACTGATGGTTTGAATTGAATTAAATTGTAAATTTGAGAATTTGGGTCGATTTGAATAAATTTGTAAAATGTAAAGAATTAAAGGAATGTTTCATGATTTCAAATGTATGATTTCGAAATGTTATGATTTTCAAAGTGTAATGATTTCAAGTATTTTAGCTTCGAAAGAGTTAAAACTTTGAAAGTATTATGATTTTTGAAAGTTGAATATATGGTTGAAATGGAAATGATATAGTATTGATTTGAATATAGTTTTGAAATAAAAATGGTTTTGGTTTCGAAGCATAAACTATTTTGAAAGGGATATAGTTTTGAAATGAAATGATTTGATTTCTGAAGCATGAACTATTTTGAAATGACCACGGCGTCATAATAACGATTGGTTGTTAAAGAGATCGGGAACGGAAGTTGTCATACTCTCTGCCAACTCCGAAAACCACTTTAACAACTGTGTACGCGGTGGAGTTTCTAGAATGAAGTAAGATGATGGCAATGATCCTATTTAGGTATGAACGTGGACCCGACACCCGTGAGTCGGCGTAAGGTGGCTAAAACGGAAGCGATCTCAGCCAAGTGAGGTCATTCCTCATATCGGACACATTTCTTCGATATATACTCTAACTTGTGATTGATTTGATGGTCATCCTCCAATTTTGATTGGGAGTGTGTTTCGAGGTGGGCGTAGTGGCTGTTACGTTACCACCAGCCCGTGTGCGTAATAGGTATATCTACCCTGGCATCGCCTTGTGTGCCGTGTCACCTACCATAGGAGCTTTACTACGAATTTGATTTGTGTCGTACCTATGTAGTATCTTCTCGTAGTCTCCTGGTTAGGAGATATGCAGGTACTGTATAGACTACTGGTACTATTACGTGTTAAGGGTTATATGGGTAACCCATTAATGCTATTTTAAAGTAAGTTTATTTTACTGTAGACATTATTATAATAGCGAATATTACTACATAGTAAATAGTTTAATGGATCCTTAAAGGATGGACGATCCCAAGCATCCTTTAAGTTACTGATGCATTTTTGTTACTGTTCACTTGAGTTGATTTACAGTTCATAAGTATTTATGTCCTGATTCGAGTGTTTTGTGTTTTGTTTTACGCTCGAGTTAGACTAAGTAATTCAGTATTCAAGACTCACCTTCGGAGTTGGAGCTTTGCTTGAAGATCCAGCCATCTATTTTGCTCTCATTATCCAGTATTTCAGTGATGTGTTCATTTGTACCTGATGTATCTTGTTACTCTTCTGTTGTATCTTGTTTAACTCTGATGTATCTTATATATATATATATATATATAACAGCTTCATGAACTACTATCTCTTTTACTTCCGCTGCATTATTAAATACTCTGTGTTTGTGATCTGTGATTTATTAATTTACTCTATACTCGGAGATTTTCTAAATTTTATTTACAACGCGGTATTTTAAGCAATTCAAGTCCGACATGTGCGGATGCGAATGGTTGAAAATATTGGGTCATTACACTCATAGTATACATAAATCTCATTCAAAGTCAATTTTTAATTTCATAATATCTTCAATAAAATAAAAGAAATTTGAACAAGGTAGGCATGCATAAATTTGTGATAAAAAATTACAGATCCAAACAACACGGAGAATGATGACAATTTATCAGAAGTAATATGAGATTCAAGACATGTCGATTTATCATAAACATACATTAAAAGGAAATGATAAACAAACATAGATCAAAATAATAATGCAATAAACATGTAAATATCGAATTATACGCACATATAATTATCTTAGGATGAAGCTGTAGAAAGACCATGAATGATAGAAGAATATCTAGATCTGAATGATCACTCTCTAGGTCCAATAAAGCTTTCCCTTCATCACACCTTAATTTATTGCTTCTCCTAAGATTTCAAAAAATCACCATCCAACTTTGCAAGAGAAGAATGAACCACCCGTTTAAATTTAGTTTGATGTTGATTTGAATTTGTTTTGATGTTTTTTTTCTTTTGGATGGAGTTTCAGCCATGGATGAATGATAAAGAAGAGGAAGAAAAAAAAAGTAAATTTCACGTTCTGTCCTCTGTACTTCAAAAATGAGGAGATTTTATTTTTTATAGAATTAAAGGAACCTTTTCCTATTCCCTATTAAAACTTTCTCCTTTATTTCCACTTTTTAAATTTCAATTAATCTCATTAATTGATATCCTTTTCTTACCATTATATGGCTGATCTAAGCACATTCCAAATATGCAAAATTTTCAAATAAAAAAAAACAACTTTTATGCAATTATTTTAATACTTAAAACATGTTTAAAATTATAATGATATCGCATATCGATATATAAAAATATAACTTTTATATATGCATTAAAATAATTACAATAACATTCAAAACATCAAATAAATTAAGAATAATTAATATTTCATAAATATTAAATAATTTATTCAGTTTGTAACATTTTACAAACTAATTAAATTGTACGGTTTTTGAAAAAATCACAAATGTGGTTGTGTGACTCAGATGTGTGAATTCAATCAGCGATTAATATTGAACAATTCAAATATTAATATTCACACATAACTTGGCCGGTGGTATGATAGTTTGGCTGAATTCATCGCCTATAGGTCTTTTCAATAAAATTAAATTTTACTTATTACAACTGATACCTGATAGTGATAATTATTTACATTAATTCTCTTCGTAAAAACTATATCACATTAGGACTTTTGGAGTTGGTAATGGTCGAAATTCCAATACCATCCATATTCAACTATATAGTCCAAATACAAAGTCTTTGGTTCAATAATAACAATTATTATTAACCAAAATACTCTAGCCAGAGACTTTGACTTTGAGTTAACTTAAGTTGACCATGATATTAACCCCATATAACTAAAGAGACGAATTCTCTCTCAAACAGTGCTTCACTTCCAATACTTCCACTCGACCCAACTATAGTCACTCGATGAAATGCCATGTCAGGATTTGACTATAATCAAAGCGTAGCTTTCATATTGAAGATCCATAATATTCTCAAGTCGAAAGAACATCGTAAATCAGTCACGTTGGTACAGAAAACTATCAAGGAGTCGTTCCATGGTTATCCTATAATTATCAGTTCGTTACCCCCTAGGTGCCCACAACAGTCATGAGCAATATACTGCCCAACATTTGAAGAGAATTACATACTCTAATCTCAATGGATACATCGATATCCAGTCTCGATGCATCTTGACTAGGAATGGTTAAAATGATATATTTGTTTTATTATGATAAATTACTCACGGTTAAAATACTTTGTTACCACTATCACAAAATATACCATATATGGATTTTCTATTAAATATATTTTTAATTAAATTAATTAATTAATATAGCCACAATATAGCAAGTACATAATAGAAAGAAACACCTTTATTGTGAATAAGATTGGTCAATGAGTTAAATATATGTAACAAATTACATAATTTCCCCTAAGGCATACCCCTAACTCTATCAGTAAACCCATCTCAAAGATAAAAATTTATACCATAACCTGTTCTTCTCATTTAATCAACGAGTCAACAAAACTAATATAATATGGCTGATATATAATAGTATATCATGATCAACGTAACCCAATATTTGGAGTAATATAAATAGCACAACATAAGCTTATGCTCGAATAAACAATAGTAATATTATGCTCGAATAAACAATAGTAATACCAACCATATAATATAACACGTGCACAAACATGACAATATATGATAAACAAAGAATATAATTTGATTCCATTGTTGTTGATAGGTAGAGTCCAATATAGACATCAATCGTGATTCAACGATCCTCATCTAAGGTTTAAAATAAATAGAGTTAGTATCGAATTATACCATAGACATCTGTTGGAACTGGACCACCCTACAGCAGAAGTTATGGGTGAATTTCAAAGAAAAGTCCCTTATTGGATCTATATTGGGCCTATAAAGTCTAATTTATTAAAACGTTTCATCATTTTATTTAAATAAAATCTTCTATTTTATTTATATTTATAAATATATAGTTTTATTTAATTTATATTTTAATACATATAAATACACATACACGTATATATATACTATATATATATCTGTGTGTGTTTGCATGTGTAACATGTAAGCCCATGCAAAGTATAGCATACATGTGTATAGATATTGGGAATTACATCGCAACGAACTTGTTTGCTTATTCGATATGTATCGTATATTGTCCAAATATATGTATGTATTTAAACTTGTTACTTATATAAATATTATATATATATATATAAGTATATGTTGATTTTATTCAAAATAAATTTGTATATGAAAAATTTTCAAATATATATATTCACACACACACACACACATATATATATACACATATAGTTTATATATATATTATTAATATATATGTATATGTATGCATAATATTATAATATGTATTAAATTAAATATAGTGGAAATTAGCCACATGGGCCTCTTTAGCAAGTGCAATTAGTTTCTACGACACACAACTGAAATAATTACTTTTAAGGACAAAATGAAAAATAATTAGTTTCTAAAGCCTAAAAACCTAGGAAATTATGTCCTTGAAAGTAATTAGACTGCTGAATTTGTCCTTAAAGTAATTATTCTACTAGCTTTTATTAGGGATGCGGATTAAGGATCTTAAGTCAGAAATAACACTAGAGGGGGGTGAATAATGTTTTAAAGAATATATGAATAAATTAAAACTTTCAACACAAATCTAAACAGAATTCTAACACAGAATGATCACAGAACATATAACAAATGCAAATAGTAAAGTAAAGCAAGTAAAAGGAAAGAACACACTGGATTTTATACTGGTTTGGAATCCTCCTACATCCAGTCCAGCACCAAGGCAATATCCTTGTACATATTTTTATAAGCCAATATTCAAATTATAACCCTCAATTTCTAAGGCCTTGAGGAACCCTCCTATCTCCGAGTCTGGGGTAAACTCTCTTGATTTACGGGACACAAGATCACCCTAATACTTCTTAATAACAATCCTTTTGAATGGATAGACTCTACGGACTTTTTGAATACAAATTAATCCTATAACTCTGAATAGAACTTTGATCTTTAGTAGAATGATGGAGAATCAAATAGAGAGAGTATCTAAATGATTTCCTATTGAGAATTTGGTAGAATGATGACACGATCTTGAAAATATGAAGTTTTATGGATATGGAATGGTGGAGAAGAAAGAGTGAAGAAAATAATAAAGCAGTTGTTAAAAAAATTCGTTTTGGAAGCCTTTATATAGATGCACAACAGTCATAACCATTGGCGAAAGGTTTTCGAACGAATGGACACCTCTTTTGAAAATTGAATTTTGAATCCAACTGTCACCATGTCGACATGGGGTATCCCCTTATGTCGACATCCCTTAGTTCAAAATTATAGAGATGCTGTTTTGTAAAGACAGTTGAATTTAAAACAAGTTGAAACTTCTCTGAAGCAAAGTAAAGTGTTTAAACAATATTTTGAGATAGAGAATGAATATAAAACATTATTTTAAATATATATATATATATATAATTGATATAGACCGTCAATTATATAAGTAATATTTAAAATCAGAATAAGTTTTGATGTTTTAAAAATAGAAGTTTTTAAAATCAGAATAGAGGAATATTTCAAGGCTAAAACAAAGTTTGAAAATATTTTTGAAAACATGATTTTGAAAGCTAAAACATTTTGAAAACAGATTTAAAAACATTTTGAAAAATCTATTCAAACTGAAATTGCAAGAACCTTCCTACAGAGCTCCTCCATAGGACTCGAGAACTTGTAAAAGTAGTTTAAATGATTTTGATTTTCGTGGGTTTGTAAGCTACTTGTCGTGGATTTGTAAGCCTCTGGTTTCGATAGAAATTGGGTTCCATCCCAAAAGAAAATTGGAAGAAAGATGAGAGTGCTATTATGAAGTTTTAACAAAATACTAGACACTTATCTTGAGATCTTGAAATCTTGATTCTCTAGAGTCTTGAATCTTGAATCTCTAATCTTCATCTTGATGCTTGAGTCTTTATACTGATCAGTCTTCGATGATACCTGCATATACTTCCTATATATATATATATATATATATGGAAATGTTAGTATATATTTTATAAAGTAAAGTATAATAACTATATAAGGTTGTTGTCATCAAAACATCATCAACTCAGTTCCTAACAATCTCCCCCTTTTTGATGATGACAACCTTTATTTATAAAATATTCTTACCATACCATAACTCCCCTTACTCCGTGATTTCTTCTTAAAACTACAACTCCCCCTTACTCCATGACTCCCTCTTACACCAAGCACATATATTTTTATAACTTTCTCCCCCTTTGTCATCAGCAAAAACTATTAACTACTTAAGAATTCAAGAATGATTAGTATGAACAAATAATATGTATAGAACAAGCATGAAACAATGAGTATAAGTGAACACATTTTAGTTATTACAACATATATAAGAACATACATAAACACGAACAAACAAAACAATTTAAAAAAAAAGAATAAAATGAAAGTACGCTTTAATGGCGATCCTTAACTATAGGAGACTTATGAATCGAACAATTGGGGTAATGGAGACAAAAGTTTCCACGTTGTTCAATTATATTTCCATTAGTATCAACAAGGATCTCACCAACGCAAATAACGCTCTCGTCCGTGTTCATAGGGACTTCGGGTTGAGGTAAATGTTGGTCTTCCTCTTGGTCTTCTTGTGGTTCTTCCATAGGTTCTTCTTCCTCGGATTCCATGGCTTGTGAAGAGTCTTCAATATTAATAGGATTTGTACGGTTATCCATAAGGAATTTTTGTACATTCCTAATAATATTCCCTTGCCTTTGTTGTTCTCTAGCCATCCTAAGTTGACTTACTTGAATTTCAGTCATCAATTGAAGGATATCTTTCATCTTCTCTTGAAATTTGATCACTCGAGCGTGCGTAGTTCGTTGAAATGGACCAGAATGAGGAGATGTGGGTGAAGTGGGTTCATTAGTAGAAGAGGAGGCCATTATTTTATTGTTTCAGAAGTTATTTACAGAGAATATAGTGAAGAAAGAGGAGAGAAAACGAAATAAATAGATAAATAACCAAATAACTAACTTTGGAGGGAAATTCAATTTTCAAATTTTTGTTGGGTATGTCGACATCATGAGATGGGGCATGTCGACATGTTCTTCAAAAAAAGTGTAATTTTTATTTTGAATTTTTATTGATTATTATATTATATTATTTTATATTTCGGATTTTGAACAAATACCTAATTCTCTTCTAAATTTAGTAAAATTCTGTTCGATTAATGGTTTAGTTAATATATCAGCAATTTGTTTTTCAGTATTTATATAATCTAGAGTTATTATTTCTTTAGTTATATTATCTCTAAGAAAATGATGTCTTATATCAATATGTTTAGTTCTAGCATGATGAGTTGGATTTTTAGATAGATTTATTGCACTAGTACTATCACAATATATTGGTGATTTACTTATGTTAATTCCAAAATCTTTTAAAGTTTGTTGCATATATATGACTTGTGAACAGGCCAGAGCAGCAGATATATACTATGCTTCAGTTGTTGACCAGAAAACAGTATTTTGTTTCTTGCTGAACCAGAAAACCAGTGAATGTCCTAGAAAGTGACAAGTTCCACTTGTACTCTTTCGGTCTGATTTACAACCAGCATAATCAGCATCACAATATGATATTAAATCAAAAGTATTATTTTTAGAATAAAATAAACCATAATCTAAAGTGTATTTTACATATCTTAAAATTCTTGTAACAGCTTTTAAGTGAGTTTCTTTAGGTTGTGATTGGTATGTTGCACATAGACAAACACTATGCATAATATCAGGACGACTCGCTGTTATATAGAGTAGCGAACCAATCATTCCCCTATATAAAGTTTGATCAATATCTTTTGATTTATCTTCTTTACTTAAACCTACATTTGTTGACACTGGAGTTGGTTTCCCACTAGAGGTTCTTAAACCAAATTTATTGATTAAGTCTTTAGCATATTTTTCTTGACTTGTGAAGATTCCATTTTCTAGTTGTTTAATTTGAAGCCCTAAGAAGAAACTTAATTCTCCCATGTGACTCATTTCAAATTGTTTAGTCATTATATCTGAAAATTCTTTATTCATTATGTTATTAGTTGATCCAAAGATTATATCATCTACATATATTTGAACCAGTTGAATATCTTGATTATTTCTTTTAATAAAAAGTGTTGTATCTACTTTACCAATTTCAAAACCAGATTGAAGTAAATAAGATCTTAGTCTTTCATACGCTCTAGGAGCTTGCTTTAGACCATATAGAGCTTTCTTTAACTTGTATACATGGTTTGGAAATTTATTATCTTCAAAAAGTGGAGGTTGTTCAACATAAACATCTTCTTTTACAAAACCATTTAGAAAAGCACTTTTAACATCCATTTGATATAATTTGAAATTATTATAATTAGCGAAAGCAAGTAGAATTCTTATAGCTTCTAATCTTGCTACGGGGACAAAGGTTTTATCATAGTCAATTCCTTCTTCTTGACAATAAACTTGCGCGACTAAACGAGCTTTATTTCTTACGACCTCACCGAGTTTATTCATTTTATTTTTATAAACCCATTTAGTTCCAATTATACTTTTATCCTCAGGTTTAGGAACAAGTTCCCATACATCATTTCTGGTAAATTGATTTAATTTGTAACAACCCTAGATTTTTATGTATATTTTAATTTTGACTTTATTTCATTTTGAATTTTTTTAAAACTTTTTTCATTTCAAACATTTCATTTTTAAATATAAACTTTGATTATTATGTGAATTACAATTCCAAATGGTATAAATTGAATATTTTCCTGAAATGTTGACTTTGGTCAATTTGGGTCAAACTTTGATTTTTAAATTTAAAATTTAAATATTTAAATTCTTAAATTTTATCTTTTATTATGAAAATATATTAAAATTTAAGAATACTGCTTTTCGTTTCGTTGAAATCCGATTTATATTGTGAAAGTTATGCTTTTTACAATAATGTAAGTAAATTGATTTATTTAATAAAAAATTGTCTATTTTAATTTATATAAAAAAATATTTTAATTTTTATATATATGTGTGTAATATGTTATATTATAGATTTTTTCTTTTAAATATTTTTAAAGTGATGTTTGAATTTTTCCAAAAATTTATTGAATTTGTTTTCTATTTTTAAAGGCTAGTTTTCATTTTTCTGCTATTTTCTTCATTAAATTATATTTAATTAAAATTTATTTATTAATTTTTATGTATGCATTTTATTTTTATGTTCTTACCTTTATTTATAAATATTTTCAAGTACATAGAAATTTTCCGAAGTTTGTTCCGTTTATTTTCATATTTCCAAGACTAGTTTGTATTTTTAAGCTATTTTCTTAATCTAATTATATTTAATTAATATTTATTTATTTATTTTTGTTTATTTACTAAATTTTCGTGTTTTTATCTGTATTTATAAATATATTTCAGTTATATAAAAAAATTCAAAAGAAATGGAGAAATTTGAAGAGTTTTTAACCTTTCATTTACCTTAGACTTTTCACCTCCCTGCCTCTTCATTTTCCACCAACGCTTGCATTCATTTTGAGGCTGACCATGTCTCATTCTTTCAGCTGCATTCCTATTCATTTTTCACGTATAGAAACACTTCTCACCTCAGAATTTTCGGCCTCCATCTGAACAAAGAAAATTTGGTAAACTTTCATCTTCTTTTTCCATTTTTTCTACTTGTTGTTTGATTTTTGAACATGCCTTCTAACTTCCATGGTTCGGCCCTTGCTCCTCCACCACCATAGCCGCCTCCACCATCACCACATCAGGTCACCATCTCCTCTAGCCCACTGATCAAGCCATGCCATGGTCATCTATGACTAGATCCATCAAAGTTTATGCAAACACTCCACTTGTTCAACCTAGCCGAGCGCCAATCTTGTTCCACCACTCAAACCATCACCTTGGCCGCCACTTGCACCACCATCTTCAGCAAATTCCTGACCTGACACCACTGCCATGTCCTACTACTAACCACACCAGACCTGGCCGTGGCTTGTTTTGCCTTGAAACAATTTTTCGCCTTGTAGTGTAGTGTCATGCTCATACCTTTGCGCATATATCTCTACTCCTTTATATCCATGCAATGGCTGACCTATGAACCCAAAACTAGATCCAAACACACCCCTTACCATACATTTCAGATCTGGAGTTGAAGCATAGGTGGTAGAAAGCAAGTGCAAACACTCTGGTGATGTTATGTGTATTCATTTCTAGCTTTGTTTAATTGAATTTGGGTTGAAAACTTATGTTATATTTATTTGTTTTGTCTCATGTATCCAAGGAGAATTAACCTTTGGCTCTTCCACTCATCTTTGTGTTGTGTTATCGTGCTTGTTTGGATCTCATTCGTGCATTCGTCGTTGTGTCTCCAGCTCAAAACAGTGAGTTATTCTCACCAGACAATATGTACATATATAACTAGTAAATTGACCCCTTTTGAATCTGTAAAATGCATTATCATGTTACACCTGCTATATTATGATTATATGATATTCACCCATGATTATACACCTGTTATAACATCTGTTACTGTTATATTTTATGTTGTTCTGTTATTTTTGTCAGTTTATCACACTGCAAGTTCCCTGTAGATTAGAATCACTATGAGTTGAAATGATACATACCCGAACGGACTTTAGAATAGGAGAAAATCGTTATGGGCTGAAATGATAGGCCTGAATGATTTTCAATTATTTTCTTTTACTTGGGATTACGGGTTTGAAATGATCAAACCTGGGTTTTCTTTGTAAATTACGGGTTGAAATGATATATTACCCGTATCACTTTACCTAGGCTAGAAAATGAAATACAGACCCGTTGTTAAAATATGTTTTTCTAAATTTTTTTTTAATTTTTTTTAGAAATGTAAATATTATAATATTTTGATTAGATTTGATAAAAATGATTTTTGTAAAGCATTATTGATTTTATGAAAATTTATACGTGAAATAAATAAAGGGTAAAGTTAGAAATCTGAAATGTTAGTTATTTTGGAAATTATAATTTGGTGATAAATGGAATTTAAATTAATTATGAAAATATGATAAATTTATGATATTTTGAATCAAATGAATTTAAAATGATTTTGTAATACATTAATGATTTTTGAATAAAGTTAAATGTGAAATGAATGAATATTTATGTTGAAATTTTGAAATATAACTAAAATTGGAAATTTGTGAATTTGTCTTAAAGTGAATTTTAAGTTAAGTAAATAAAAATGAAATTAAGTTATATTTGAAAATTTTAAACTTAAGTGTTAAATTAAATTAAATTTAATGAATTTGAAATTTTATGTTGGAATTTAATAAGTGAATTATTATTAAATTTTGATTTTTGAATGGAGATTTAACTTTATAAAATCATGAATATAAGGGTATTTGAATGATTGTTTTAAAAGTGAAATTATATGATTTATAAGTTAAAAATGATTTAAATAAAAATATAATTATTTTTGAAATTATACTGAATATTTGAAGTAAATTAACTGCATTTCAGAAATGCTATTAATTCTAATGTAAATGATAACACAGCATTTGTAAATGCTGTAGTTGATAATAATGAACCAAATGGCTAAGTTTAATTAAAGGCTATCATAGCATTTCTGTAAATGTTATAATTGTTGAATTTAACTAAGTTTTATTTGAAACTAATGTAACCCTATTACAGCATTTTTTTATGCTGTCTTTTGTTAAATTGAACTGTTTTGAATGTAACTTTCTGTAGCGATTTCTAAATGCTGCGAAAGTTGAATTTTCATCTGTTTTAATAAATTAAGTGGATAAATGAATTTCGAAAGACTAAAATTTTGTAAATTTAATAATTTAATCATTAAATATAATAACTTCATTTTTTGATTTAAAATGAAGTAATTTATTTTGAAATATAAACTATTTTGAAATGTGTTTTGTAATGGTATTTAAATTAAATAAAAATGAATGTGGTTTGGAAGATATTATATTTTTGATATTTTGAAATGGATTTTGAATGATATTGAATTTTGAAATGATATTTGATTTTGAAGTATAAAATACCATTTTGAAATTTTAACCACGGGATGTATTTAATTTATAGTTTAACTGATTCTTAAAGGATGGGCGATCCCAAGCATCCTTTAAGTTATTGCGTACTTCTACTACAGTTCACTTGAGTTGGTTTACATTATATAAGTATATATTGTCCTGACTCGAGTGTTTTGTGTTTTACTTTACGCTCGGGTCAGCCTGAGTATTCACAGCTTTGGATTCTCTTTCTGGAGTTGGTCTTCGCTGGAGTTTCAGCTTATCTACATTTATATCTACTCTCTATTTCAGCTATTCTAGTTTATCTCATGTATTAGTGAACTTCTATGTATTTGGGATTTCTATTATGTTGTTTTCAGACTGTATTATGTATTTGGTTTGAGACTCTGCCGTAGTAGCTTCATGAACTACTATGTATTTTATTTCTGCTGCGAGTTGTTCTGATATTTCTATGTCTGTGATTCTGTGATTGTATTTCATTTGCTCCAAATTTATTTACAATGCGGTATTTTGAGCAATTCAAGTCCGACATGTGCGGATACGAATGGCTGAAAATATCGGGTTGTTAGAGTTGGTATCAGAGCTTTGATTTTAGGCAAACCTTAGCCTGCGGAACAAAAACTCATTTAAGATAGGGTAGAAATACCCTAAAATGAGTGAAATAAATCTCAGAATCATTTCCTTGTGAGAGAACGTATTTTCGAAGTATAAAATGATTTCCAAATGATTTTAAATGATTTTCAAAGATTATTTTGGTATAAAAATGTTCTTATTTCGAAATCAAGATTTTCTAAACTTCTTCTCTTCGGTATCCACCTTGTTAGAAATCTCTTGGTTAAGATTCTTATCGATTAGGATTTCTTGAACTTTGGAACGCTCCGACTTATTCTGGAATCCAGTCTTGTTTTCCCCATTTTTCCTTTTGATTCGGAGCATTCTGTAACTCTACTTTGGAATGACCTCTCTAAAGGGCGGTGAATCTGTAAATTGTTGAATGATTGGTAAATGGGTGAAACTCCTTTACAATTGGCTTTGATTCACTGGAGATTTCTGTATCCTCGGATGTCGATGCTATCTATCTCCTGCTTTACCTGGATTCTATCTCTGGCGATCAAAGGTCGATTTGCCTTAGATTTCCGTATTGATTATATCCCTAACGTCTCGGTTGACCGGTTAAGGTCGCCCGCGATTTATATAGGCTTATCTATCCTCTATTTGGTAATTAAATTATCTCATCTTCGTTTGAGTTTATCTTCGAACTAGAATTCTATTTGATTAGAGTTCCTCTAATTTTGAATCATTGTTTGTTTGAAATCCTTCCTTGAATCATCCTTTGGAAATTTGTGTTTGGTTGTATTTTGAAATTGTGCATACATCAAAATTATTAAGGATGACCATATTTTGTATATAAAAAGTGAAATGTTTCCGATAAAGATTATATACCTTTTAAAATGAAAATTGGAAGCTTTGAAAGGATTTGAAATTTTGAAATTTATAAGAAACGTGATTTATACAAAAATGATTTATTACTGAAGGGTTTTGAATTTGAATTTCGAGGAATCGAATTCCGATGTTTTGAAATCGGTTTTAAGATTTTGGAAAATATATAATAATAATACGATTTGTATAAGTTGAAACTGTTTTGTTAAGTAAATAAATAAGACTATTTTGAATTATACTAATATGAAATTTAGTTTTGAAATATGGTATATTTAAGCCTTGAAACATATTTAAGATTTAATAGTTTATTTTGTAAATCAAATCTGTATTTGAAATTGATAATATTTGAAATGGTTTTGTTGGAAAACTAAATTGAAACTGATGGTTTGAATTGAATTAAAATTGGAAATTTTAGATTTTGGTTTAATTGAAAAAAATTGAAATGTAAAGAATTAAGGGCATGTTTTATGATTTCAAATATATGATTTCAAAATGTTATGATTTTCAAAGTGAAATGATTTCAAGTATTTGGTTTCGAAAGATTTATAACTTTGAAAGTATTATGATTTTTGAAGTGAATACATGTTTGAAATGGAAATGAATTTATTTGACCTAAATTTTGTTGATTTGGAAATTTGGGTTATTTTCTAAACCTATTATTTTAAGAAATTTTGAAACTGAATATGTATAACTTGAAAGAAATGATTTGGTGAAATCATATATGATTTTTAAACTGAAATACTATTGAAATGAATTAAAATTTAGAACCTGTTTATTTTAATACTTGATTTGGGAGCTATCGAACTTATATAAAAATGATTTGTATAAGTAAACCATTGATTTGAGAACTGTTGATTTGAAAGGGTACTCAATTTTGAAAAATGAAATCTTATATAATCGAAATTTATATAAGTGTGATTTGATATACTATTATTTGGGAAAGTATTTGATTTGAAATGAAATCTTATATATATGAACTTTATATAAGTATGATATTTGAAAGTGATTTTGAAAGGTACTATATGATACATATTTTCGAAGTAAAGATATGGAAAGTGCCTTCTGCTTGATATCCGCTTTGTGGCCACACTATGGATTCATTCTATCGATATTATTCTCTCTCTTTGATTTGGGTTTTCCGGATATGATACTCGAGTGTCCATCGAATTCCACGGCGATCCCCGTGGTCTTATGATCGCGACTACATTGCGCAACTGCCTGGCTGAGTCTTGCCTAGGGGTACGGATTGTTTCTTGGGGGATCCAGGCGTAACCATTGTGTATCCTGCAATCTGTGTAGGTCGCGAAGAGTAGCGCAAGTGCCTGGCTGAGTCTTGCCTAGGGGTACGGATTGTTTCCTGGGGGATCCAGGCGTAACCATTGTATATCCTGCATTCTACTCGTCATCATGGCGTAAATCGCAGGGCTGAGAAAGCTTACGGATACGGATTGTTTCCTAGGGGATCCAGGCGTAACCATTGTGTATCTGCAATCAATGGTTAGACAACTGTTTCGGTTTGGTTGATTTGTTTGGATTGTACTTTCCATATCTGTTTTTAAAAGTGTTTTCATTATTTTCACTGGGTGTTGAAAGAAGTCTACTAAGTACTTGGAGAATTCTAGCTTTGCGCCTGATCAACGCACTGCTAGAATCTACTGGAACGAGGATAAACTTGTTAAGACATCGACTTATAAAAGTATTTTGATAAAAGTATCTTGATAAAGTACTATATAAAAAATATTTTGATCAGTTATTTTCCCTTTTAAATTTAAAATGTTTTAAATATTGTTTACTTTGAACCATCAGATTTGAATCAAATGACTATTCATCATACTAAAAAAAAAATTAAATTGAAATGTATAATGGTTCAAATAAGGTTCATCCTTGCCTTTCAGCCTACTTTACCTCCTAGCTATCTTTTTTCCCTACCTCCTTTCGGGAATGTATTCCAACCTATTGTTCTTTCTTGTTGTTTCTCCGCTTCCTTCCTTTTCGAGGACGAAAAGATTTGAGTGGGGGAGAGTGTAACAACCATAGATTTTTATGTATATTTTAATTTTGACTTTATTTCATTTTTAATTTTTTTTAAACTTGTTTCATTTAAAACATTTCATTTTTAAATATAAACTTTGATTATTATGTGAATTACAATTCCAAATGGTATAAATTGAATATTTTCCTGAAATGTTGACTTTGGTCAATTTGGGTCAAACTTTGATTTTTAAATTTCAAATTTAAATATTTAAATTCTTAAATTTTATCTTTTATTATGAAAATATATTAAAATTTAAGAATACTGCTTTTCGTTTCGTTGAAATCCGATTTATATTGTGAAAGTTATGCTTTTTACAATATTGTAAGTAAATTGATTTATTTAATAAAAAATTGTCTATTTTAATTTATATAAAAAAATATTTTAATTTTTATATATATGTGTGTAATATGTTATATTATATATTTTTGTCTTTTAAATATTTTTAAAGTGATGTTTGAATTTTTCCAAAAATTTATTGAATTTGTTTTCTATTTTTAAAGGCTAGTTTTCATTTTTCTGCTATTTTCTTCATTAAATTATATTTAATTACAATTTATTTATTCATTTTTATGTATGCATTTTATTTATATGTTTTACCTTTATTTATAAATATTTTCAAGTACATAGAAATTTTCCGAAGTTTGTTCCATTTATTTTCATATTTCCAAGACTAGTTTGTATTTTTAAGCTATTTTCTTAATCTAATTATATTTAATTAATATTTATTTATTTATTTTTGTTTATTTACTAAATTTTCATGTTTTTATCTTTATTTATAAATATATTTCAGTTATAAAAAAAAATCAAAAGAAATGGAGAAATTTGAAGAGTTTTTAACCTTTCATTTACCTTAGACTTTTCACCTCCCTGCCTCTTCATTTTCCACCAACGCTTGCATTCATTTTGGGGGTGACCATGTCTCATTCTTTCAGCTGCATTCCTATTCATTTTCACGTATAGAAACACTTCTCACCTCAAAATTTTCGGCCTCCGTTTGAACAAAGAAAATTTGGTAAACTTTCATCTTCTTTTTCCATTTTTTCTACTTGTTGTTTGATTTTTGAACATGCCTTCTACTTTCCATGGTTTGGCCCTTACTCCTCCACCACCATAGCCGCCTCCACCATCACCGCATCAGGTCACCATCTCCTCCAGCCCACTGACCAAGCCATGCCGTGGTCATCTATGACTAGATCCACCAAAGTTTATGCAAACACTCCACTTGTTCAACCTAGCCGAGCGCCAATCTTGTTCCACCACTCAAACCATCACCTTGGCCGCCACTTGCACCACTTGCCTTTGGCCGTGTCTTGTTTTGCCTTGAAACCATTTTTTTGCCTTGTAGTGTAGTGTCATGCTCATACCTTTGCGCATATATCTCTACTCCTTTATATCCATGCAATGGCTGACCTATGAACCCAAAACCAGATCCAAACACACCCTTTAGCCATACATTTCAGATCTGGAGTTGAAGCATAGGTGGTAGAAAGCAAGTGCAAACACTCCGGTGATGTTATGTGTATTTATTTCTAGCTTTGTTTAATTGAATTTGGGTTGAAAACTTATGTTATATTTATTTGTTTTGTCTCATGTATCCAAGGAGAATTAATATTTGGCTCTTCCACTCATCTTTGTGTCGTGTTATCGTGCTTGTTTGGATCTCATTCGTGCATTCGTCGTTGTGTCTCCAGCTCAAAACAGTGAGTTATTCTCACCAGACAATATGTACATATATAACTAGTAAATTGACCCCTTTCGAATCTGTAAAATGCATTATTATGTTACACCTGCTATATTATGATTATATGATATTCACCCATAATTATACACCTGTTATAACATCTATTACTGTTATATTATGTTATTATGTTATTTTTATCAGTTTATCACACTGCAAGTTCCCTGTAGATTAGAATCACTATGGGTTGAAATGATACATACCCGAACGGACTTTAGAATAGGAGAAAATCGTTATGGGCTGAAATGATAGGCCTGAATGATTTTCAATTATTTTCTTTTACTTGGGATTACGGGTTTGAAATGATCAAACCTGGGTTTTCTTTGTAAATTACGGGTTGAAATGATATATTACCCGTATCACTTTACCTAGGCTAGAAAATGAAATACAGACCCGTTGTTAAAATATGTTTTTCTAAATTTTTTTTTAATTTTTTTTAGAAATGTAAATATTATAATATTTTGATTAGATTTGATAAAAATGATTTTTGTAAAGCATTATTGATTTTATGAAAATTTATACGTGAAATAAATAAAGGGTAAAGTTAGAAATCTGAAATGTTAGTTATTTTGGAAATTATAATTTGGTGATAAATGGAATTTAAATTAATTATGAAAATATGATAAATTTATGATATTTTGAATCAAATGAATTTAAAATGATTTTGTAATACATTAATGATTTTTGAATAAAGTTAAATGTGAAATGAATGAATATTTATGTTGAAATTTTGAAATATAACTAAAATTGGAAATTTGTGAATTTGTCTTAAATGTGAATTTTAAGTTAAGTAAATAAAAATGAAATTAAGTTATATTTTAAAATTTTAAGCTTAAGTGTTAAATTAAATTAAATTTAATGAATTTGAAATTTTATGTTGGAATTTAATAAGTGAATTATTATTAAATTTTGATTTTTGAATGGAGATTTAACTTTATAAAATCATGAATATAAGGGTATTTGAATGATTGTTTTAAAAGTGAAATTATATGATTGTATAAGTTAAAAATGATTTAAATAAAAATATAATTATTTGTGAAATTATACTGAATATTTGAAGTTAATTAACTGCATTTCAGAAATGCTATTAATTCTAATGTAAATGATAACACATCATTTGTAAATGCTGTAGTTGATAATAATGAACCAAATGGCTAAGTTTAATTAAAGGCTATCATAGCATTTTTGTAAATGTTATAATTGTTGAATTTAACTAAGTTTTATTTGAAACTAATGTAACCCTATTACAACATTTTTTTATGCTGTCTTTTGTTAAGTTGAACTGTTTTGAATGTAACTTTCTGTAGCGATTTCTAAATGCTGCGAAAGTTGAATTTTCATCTATTTTAATAAATTAAGTGGATAAATGAATTTTGAAAGACTAAAATTTTGTAAATTTAATAATTTAATTATTAAATATAATAACTTCATTTTTTGATTTAAAATGAAGTAATTTATTTTGAAATATAAACTATTTTGAAATGTGTTTTGTAATGGTATTTAAATTAAATAAAAATGAATGTGGTTTGGAAGATATTATATTTTTTATATTTTGAAATGGATTTTGAATGATATTGAATTTTGAAATGATATTTGATTTTGAAGTATAAAATACCATTTTGAAATTTTAACCACGGGATGTATTTAATTTATAGTTTAACTGATTCTTAAAGGATGGGCGATCCCAAACATCCTTTAAGTTATTGTGTACTTCTACTACAGTTCACTTGAGTTGGTTTACATTATATAAGTATATATTGTCCTGACTCGAGTGTTTTGTGTTTTACTTTACGCTCGGTTCAGCCTGAGTATTCACTGCTTTGGATTCTCTTTCTAGAGCTGGTCTTTGCTGGAGTTTCTGCTTATCTACATTTATATCTACTCTCTGTTTCAGCTATTCTAGTTTATCTCATGTTTTAGTGAACTTCTATGTATTTGGGATTTCTATTATGTTGTTTTCAGACTGTATTATGTATTTGGTTTGAGACTCTGCCGTAGTAGCTTCATGAACTACTATGTATTTTATTTCCGCTGCGAGTTATTCTGATATTTCTATGTCTGTGATTCTGTGATTGTATTTCATTTGCTCCAAATTTATTTACAACGTGGTATTTTGAGCGATTCAAGTCCGACATGTGCGGATGCGAATGAATGAAAATATCGGGTTGTTACATAATTCTTCTTGCATAGCAAGAATCCATGAATCATCAGACGATGCTTCCTTTGGATTAGGTTCAATTGTTGATATAAAGGCTACATTACTCATACTACTTAATTGATTTCTAGTTCTTACTACAGATTCAATATTTCCTAAAACATTTTCTATAGGATGATCTTGATATTTTAAATCTCTTATTAGGTTGATTTATTTCACTAATAGTTTCATTAGATTGATTTAAATTTATAAAATCTTCTTCATCATCTATTTGTACAATATATTTAAGATATTCATCAAAAGATACATGCATAGTTTCTTCAATGGTATTAGTTTTTAAATTAAAAACTCTAAATGCTTTGCCTCTATTAGAATAACCAATAAAGAATCCTTTATCAGCTTTTGGTTCAAATTTATCTAAATTATCTTTTTATTAAGTATAAAACATTTACTCCCAAAGACTTTAAAATAAGCAACTATAGGTTTCTTATTATAAAGTAATTCGTATGGAGTTTTATTTGTTAATGGTCTAATAAAAATTCTATTTAATATATAACAAGCTGTAACAACTGCTTCAGCCCAAAAATGTTTAGGTAAATTACTATCAGAAAGCATTGTACGAGCACACTCTTGAATCATTCTATTTTTACGTTCTACTACTCCGTTTTGTTGTGGAGTTCTTGAAAATGAAAAGTTGTGAGTAATTCCCTTTTGAGTACAGAAATTCTCAAAATTTTCATTTTCAAATTCACCACCGTGATCACTTCGAATAGTTTTAATTTTGAAAGAATGTTGTTTTTGAATTCTTTTAGAAAAGTTTTTAAATATTTCAAAAGCATCACTTTTATGTTTCAAAAAGATTGTCCAAGTATATCTTGAATAATCATCTACTATAACAAAAACATATTTACTATGGTTAATTGATTGAACTTGAGATGGACCAAATAAATCTAAATGAAGTAATTCTAGAGGACTAGAGGTAGAAATAGCATCTTTTAATTTAAATGAACTTTTCTTAAGTTTTCCTAATTGACAAGCATCACAAATACTATCTACTTTAAAGTTTAACTTGGGTAGACCTCTAACTAAGTCAAGTTTTGATATCCTAGATAATAATTTGAAATTCAAATGGCCAAATCTTTTATGCCAAATCCAAGGGTCACTTGTATTAGCCAAAAGACATAGATTATCATTTGAAATTTTCATACTAAGGATATAAATATTTTTCTTCCTAATACCTTCAAAAATTATATTAGACCTATCATCTTCAATGTGACATTTATCTTTTCCAAATTTAATTTTAAAACCTTTATCGCAAAGTTGACTTATACTAAGCAGATTATGTTTTAAGTTCCTAACTAATAAAACATCAGAAATAAGTAAAGTTTTAGAGTTACCGACATTGCCGACGCCAACCACATATCCTTTAGAGTTGTCACCAAAATTGACTAATCCACCATCTTGAGAAGTAATGTCCTTGAGTATCTCGGGATTACCAGTCATGTGCCTCGAGCAGCCAATATCAAATATCCATTTATCTTTCTCAATTTGCACAGTTTGTACATTGGGTGTTGATTCGTCAAAAGCCATATAACATGTCTGTCCCTGCATAACACACCAATTCGGTAGATAACTTGATTTTTCAAAATAACTATATGCAGACTTATGATACTTTGATGAAATGCATAGATTCAAAACAATTTTAACACAATTTTCCAAAAATGCCATTTTTATATTTTTCAAGTTTCATATTATGAAAACAATGAAAACTAATGCTCTGATACCAATTGTTAGGGATGCAGATTAAGGATCTTAAGGCAGGAATCACACTAGAGGGGGGTGAATAGTGTTTTAAAGAATATATGAACTATATGACTAAATTAAAACTTTCAACACAAATCTAAACAGAATTCTAACACAGAATGATAACAGAACATATAACAAATGCAAATAGTAAAGTAAAGCAAGTAAAAGGAAAGAACACACCGGATTTTATACTGGTTCGGAATCCTCCTACATCCAGTCCTGCACCAAGGAAATATCCTTGTATATATTTTTATAAGCCAATATCCAAATTACAACCCTCAATTTCTAAGGCCTTGAGGAACCCTCCTATCTCCGAGTCTGGGGTAAACTCTCTTGATTTACGGAACACAAGATCACCCTAATACTTCTTAATAACAATCCTTTTGAATGGATAGACTCTATGCACTTTTTGAATACAAATTAATCCTATAACTCTGAATAGCACTTTGATCTTTAGTAGAATGATGGAGAATCAAATAGAGAGAGAGTATCTAAATGATTTCCTATTGAGAATTTGGCAGAATGATGGCACGATCTTGAAAATATGAAGTTTAATGGATATGGAATGGTGGAGAAGAAAGAGTGAAGAAAATAAGAAAGTAGTTGTTAAAAAAATTCGTTTTGGAAGCCTTTATATAGATGCACAACAGTCATAACCATTGGCGAAAGGTTTTCGAACAAATGGACACTTCTTTTGAAAATTGAATTTTGAATCCAACTGTCACCATGTCGACATGGGGTACCCCCTTATGTCGACATCCCTTAGTTTAAAATTATAGAGATGTTGTTTTGTAAAGATAATTGAATTTAAAACAAGTTGAAACTTCTCTGAAGCAAAGTAAAGTGTTTAAACAATATTTTAAGACAAAGAATGAATATAAAACATTATTTTAAATATATATATATATATAATTGATATAGACCGTCAATTATATAAGTAATATTTAAAATCAGAATAAGTTTTGATGTTTTAAAAATAGAAGTTTTTAAAATCAGAATGGAGGAATATTTCAAGGCTAAAACATAGTTTGAAAATATTTTTGAAAACATGATTTTGGAAGCTAAAACATTTTGAAAACAGATTTGAAAACAGATTTAAAAACATTTTGAAAAATCTATTCAAACTGAAATTACAAGAACCTTCCTACAGAGCTCCTCCATAGGACTCGAGAACTTGTACAAAGTAGTTTAAATGATTTTGATTTTCGTGTGTTTGTAAGCCACTTGTCGTAGGTTTGTAAGCTACTTGTTGTGGGTTTGTAAGCCACTGGTTTCGATAGAAATTGGGTTCCATCCCAAAAGAAAATTAGAAGAAAGATGAGAGTGCTATTATGAAGTTTTAACAAAATACTAGACACTTATCTTGAGATCTTGAAATCTTGATTCTCTAGAGTTTTGAATCCTGAATCTCTAATCTTCATCTTGATGCTCGAGTCTTTATACTGATCAGTCTTCGATGATACCTGCATATACTTCCTATATACATACATACATACATACATACATACATACATATATATATATATATGGAAATGTTAGTATATATTTTATAAAGTAAAGTATATTAACTATGTAAGGTTGTTGTCATCAAAACATCTTCAACTCAGTTCCTAACAGCTTTGGCCTTGAAATTAATTTCTATGGACCTGTGTCCTAGAAACTAATTGGACTGCAAAGTTTGTCCTTCTAGTGAAATTCCCATTATATATATATATATACCCATAATATTTTTTCTATAAATTATAAACCAAATGTCTGTGTTACATATATGTATATATAATGACAAAATAATATTTTTTTCCTGAAACATATACACGTGTGTGTGTTTAAACATAAACATATTTATAATATATATATATATATACACACACTATCAAAAAAAAAAAATTTCTATAATTCTGGATTGTAAATGACATTTTACTATTAATTTTATTATTTAAATTATATTTATTAATTTTTTTACTCGAAAATATATAAAATATTAATAAAAAATTAAAGAATTTTTTTTTTAAATTTTAATTTCCAAAAAATCTTAGATAATATTATGAAGTTCATAGAAGAATTTCATCATTTGCTTTGGTAAAAATATTTCTTTTGTTAATTAATTATTTTTCAGCTGTTAATTGTAATAATTTTAAAAAATAGTAAAGATGGTTTTTAATTTTCATTTTCGTTTTCAAGCTGAGAGCTTCTCTTAAGATAGAATAATTTTATAAAATTTAAAAAGTAATTTTGTAAGCATATTTTATTTTATTTATTTAGATAGTCTATTGATTTAAATAATATTAAATAATAATAAATAATTATAAAAAAATATTTTTAAAAGTCAAAACTTATCATTACTATAGGTATACATCTAGAAACTTATAGGACCAATTATTACCATAAGATGATATTAGAATTAAATATGAATCATATATGTGTGTGTGTGTGTGTATATATATATAAGATGTACACATATATATCTTATAATAAAATAATACTATTATTATATTAAAAAATTTGGCCTCTGAATTTTTTTTTTTAAAAGTGAATACATACATATAACCAGTTTAGTCTGGATTATAACAATAACAATAACAATACATATAATAATCTCACTAACTAACAATATAATAATAATAATTTGTATATGTATATATAATGAAATATTAATCAGAAATTATATGATATAATACAATGAATAATATTCCTGAGAACCAATGCCTTGTATCATACCTTGTAGTGATAAACTCTATCCTTTTATAAGTTTTTCGATTCGGCAAACTATTAATCCTTGAACTGTTTATCTTTGATTATCTGATCGTAATTTATCTTAAATTGATTTGAGCTTAATATAATAGGCCCTCTAGGGATGGAAGTCGACCAGCAAAAGAAGGTTAGAGTGGCAGCGATAGATTGTTTTTAATTAGGGTTAGAGGTGTTTAAATAGTGAATGGAAATGAGAGAATAATAGATCTCATCTCATATCAGTTCTCTCTCAATCTGAGCCATCTTAAACCCCACAGCTCTAACCTATTTAAGCGGCCCCCTTTAGCCTTATTTCAGTCGAAAATAGTCACTCATCATTATGGGAAAAGATCTCATTTAAGCCCATAGATAGGGCTGGCAATTAGAACCGAGAACCTATAGCCGAACCGAGCCAACCTGAGAAGAGCCGAACCCGAACCGAATCCGATGGGTCTTGTGTCAGGTTGGATCATGAAAGATACCATAATAAAGACCTAATCAAATCTGACCCAACCTGAAAGACCCGACCAAAATAAATAGAAATACATACATTTTTACTGTTATTACCCACTTGGACCCGAACCGATCCGATCCGACCTGAATCAAAGCTCTGGTGGGTTGGGTCTAGGTTTTAAAATGTATAGTTTGGAACAAACAAAACCCGACCTATCGAGAACCAAGACCCACCGAGCCGGGTCTGGGTCTATTAGGTAGGGTCTAATTGCTACCCTTACCCGCGGAAAATATTATTTAAAATCTAATTTAATCGCTTATCGATATCATATATCGATTGTTATATTTATAACTGTTATACATATATATTAATATTTATTTCTCAAATCATAATCAAAATTTATAATTAATATTTCATCAATATTAATTAATTTAATTTACCTATATCAATTATAAACAAACAAAATTGATTGGTAAAGGAGAATTCATTATCTCGATTGTGTGACACGTTGGGTGTAAATTTGATCAGCAATTAACATCGAACTATTCGAATGATAACGTCCACACATCACTAAGAAAGTGATGTGACATTTAGGCCGAACTTATAGCTTACTTGGTTTTAATAAAATCTAATTTCACTTTAATAAGCATTACGGGGTTGTGACTTTTATTTAGTCCAATTTTCTTCGTTAAAACTATATCACTTTGGATTAATGAAATTTAGTAACGGTCAAAATTCCAACATTGTCCATATTCAACTCTGTAGCACAATACAGAGTCCTTGGTTCAATAATAATAATTATTATTAACTTAAATACTCTAGCAAGAGATTTTGACTTTAAGTTAACTTGAGTTGACTATGATACTAACCCCACATAGCTAAAGAGACGAATCCTCTCTTGAATAATACTTCACTTTCCACCCGACCCAACTATAGTCACTCGATGGACATTATGTCATGATTTGACTATAATCAAAGCGGAGTTTTCATATTGAAGATCCAAGATATTCTCAAGTCGAGAAAATATGTAAATCAGTCACATTGATATTATTTGTTTGACTTTTGTTATATTAACCAATAGAAAACTATCGAGTGAGACGTCCCATAGTTATCTAATAACTGTCAGTACGTAACTTCTAAGTGCCCCAAGCAGTCATGAGTAATCTACCGTCCAACATTTGGGGAGCATTACACCCTCTAGTCTCAACAGGTACGCAAATATCCAATCTCGATGCATCTTGACTAAGAACATTTAGAATAATGTGTTTTATAATATTGTAATGTAATACTCATGATTACAACGTGGATTTTCTGTTAAATATATTTTAATTAAGCATTTAATTATTTATAATACATTATAAAAAAATATATAACAAAAAGAAAACACCGTTATTATGAACGAGAATCGATTACAAATTTTGTTAATTTACAATAAATGACCGAATTGCACCTAGGGAAAACCCGTAACTCTATCTATCAATGTCCCATTTGTACTTGGGACCAATTATGAAATCTCAATCCCATTGCTTCAATCAGCTTCTCAAGTGCTGACTGAGCTAGACCCTTAGTGAATGGATCTACTATGTTGCCGTTGGTATCTACCCTTTGAATCATGACTTCTTTCTTCTCAACGAATTCTCTAATTAGATGGAACTTTCAATGAATGTGTCGCGATTTATTGTGTACTCCCAGCTCCTTTGCGATCTGCATCGCCATGTTGTTGTCATAAAACAGTGACATAGGATTCTCGGTATTGGGAATCATCCTAATGCGTATGCCACATCCGGTCTAGTGCATAGCCTAACGTACATTATGGATCATATGACTAAAGCATAGAGGATCCTCTTCATACGCTCTTTCTCCTCCTCAGTATGAGGAGCCTCATTCTTAGAGAGGATGATTCCAGACTGTGTTGGAACGTTTCGACATTTGGAATTCTCCATAATTAACCTTTTTAATATGGTATTTATGTATAACGATTGAGACAATCCTAACAGTCTCTAAAATCTATCTCTATTGATCTTTATACCAACTACTTCAATATTTCTTCCTACTTCAACCAAAATCACTTCCTGCCTTAACCAAAACAAGCTCTAAAATCCAACCTATCCTTCAAAATTGCTCACGGTCTAGCCTAAGGAAGCCTAAATGCTCATGGTCCAAATTGGTTTTGGGGTTTGTGCTCCTTTTCTTTAAGCTATGAGTTATTATTCCTTATTGCTATGTTGTGTTAGGCCTATAGCTTGAGTTTGATGAAGTTTGGCGTTGATTTGTATTGTTTAGGAATTCAAAAGTGAAGGGAAGAGGATAAAGAATTAAGCTTTCCATGTTTATAATTTTGCAAAATGGATTAATGAAACATACAAAGTGTTTATGTAAGAGTTAACAAGAGGTTACCGCCCACCTTATACCCTCCATAGAAGGTCACAATGGGTACTCCCCTTACATGCTCCACTTTCCACCTCACATCCCTTAGAAACTATCTTCAGCAAATATCTACTACCGCATGACATCATCCTACCCCACTAATCACCATTATTAAAAAAAATTAGTTGCTAATCAATTACACATTAATATTCCAAGCAAGCACAACATGTTCGAACAACTTATATCGAGATAAAACCGTTTATCGATAAAACTATTTTTGGCACATATTCAAAGTATTTATTTTTGTAAACATATTTCAAGAACAAGTTTACCATCATGTGTTATTAATTAATAGGAGTTTAACAAATTTTTAAAATCAATTTAATCACATTTAGCCAAGATTCAAATATTTAAATAATTTAGTTATTTAAATAGGAAGTATTCGAAATTCTGGGTTGTTACAGTGACGCCTTTGTCAAATGAACGGTGTCAGTGGTTGCACCCATTCAGAAAAGTGGTACACGCAGAGCTTCCCTTAAGCCAAGGAAGTTTAATGTTTGTAGACATGGTTGAAGGCAACCGGAGGATCCTTGTAGGTGATAACAGGTCAGAACAAGGATGACAATGAACAAAGGTGTTATTCTACGCCCGGAGGGTCCTAACCTCCTAGGGCAACCTGCCATGACCCTACCACTCGGGGCTTGGAGGGGAGACTGGCCTGTCAATCTTGCTAAAACGGAGGAGGTGTTCCTTGAGTGGGTCTAGGTAGGCCGAGCCGGTAGGTGGAAAGCAAAGCGAACGAGCCGTGCTCCAAATGAGAGTGTTGCATGGGCCGATCGTTGCTACTCGAGTTGGATTGAGTGAAGAGCCGGACCTTTGTGGTATATGGACCGAGGAAAACATAGGTATCTGAGGGGGACGGCACCTTCTTTATTGCGAGAAATACGAGTAATGGAACCCATTGGAGGAATGTGAAAAATGGATCCCATCCAAAATTAAAAGATTTGAAATCATATACGAAATAAAAGGAAAAGTTATAAAATAATGAGAAAATTATGAAAAAATTCAAGCAAAGCAATGATATTTCAAAATTAATTAACATACGAAGAAGAGTAAATTACAAATCAGGGGCTCCTTCTCTAACTTATATCATAAATACGATCCATCTAAAACCTATTGCAAAAACAGTTTCGTTTTCAATTTTGTACATGTGCATTTAAAAAAATACAGATGTATAAATTTTGAATTTGTACATGTATGCATTTCGAAAATACAAGTGTATAAAATCAAAAGGTAATGAGATCAATTATTAAATAAGTATTTTGTTGGTGCCGATATTTAAAATGTGTTTAGAAGCAAAAGGTTGCTTTTAATGAATAGAACTTTGATAGATATATGGACTCATCTTAAAAATAGGCTTGCAGAAAAACTTATTGAAATAATTAGCCTATTTAAAAACTTATTATAGAAATGGACCTCGTTTGGAATACGATATTTGCTCATTTTAATAGTGTAGAAAAATAAATTTTAACCTCGAATCTGCGCAATTTAAAAGCGCATGAACACAAATTTAAAAATGTATTTGCGCACTTTTAAAATGAGCAAAATCAAATCTTTAAACGAGACTTATTTTTATAATAAGTTTTCAAGTAAGTATAATCTTTGTATTATTATGGACATAATATATTATTTATAACACACTTCACAATAACCTTGGGACGTGTACCTTGATTTTAACATAACTACCTGTATCTTAAGTGTTCTTCTTCTTCCTTTTAATTTCTCTTTTCCTAATTTTCTTTTATCATTTTCACTAATATGTCGTACAAAAAATTTCAATCATAAAGTCTATACATCGATCAAACACAATTTAGAGGCAAATCAATACTTAGGATGTGGTCATAGAAGGGAATTGCTCAGTTCAAACATCGACTTGTCAGATGTGCCCGAAGTTCGAATCAGGTAAAGCCTATTGTTGCCAATTTATAGAGCGTAGGAAATTAGCATCCGCCGCCTCAAGCTCAAACGGTCTAATTTCCTACTCTTATATATAATGTGACATAATGTATTTTCTTTAATGCAATTCAATTCTACCTCTTCTTACACTCTCTTTTGCATTACATAAAATCAATGACCGATCGCGATTCTGACTATGAAGATCATGAAGACTTAATCGCAATAAATGAATTTATGAATGGAATAAATAAATATACATCGATTCACACTTTAACTTTCACGACATGCATTGGACAAGCGATTCCTTTCGTACATCAAGAACTTTGTCAAAGAAACCGTTGAATGAAAAAACTTTGCTTTATTACGTAGTCTGATCACTTGGAATCATACGGTTTGCAACCCACGAAGAAAGTTTGCTTTAAAGTAATTGTTTCAATATTTTTATACATCATTATTTTGTCTCTTCAACGAGATAAGGTTGTGGAAATTTTTCAAAGCGCTATTTGTGTTTATTTTCATGTTGCTCAAAAAGATGTTATGTTAACGTCCAAAAATATAATCAAATCGGATAAGCCATAATTTAAACCTATAATGGGGCAAATTAGATGTTCTAGCTGATGCTACCCCTTTTCAAAATTGTATCCAAGTAGTGATGATACACTTATTGCTGGCATTTAGCCAATAGCGGCGCACAACCATATATTGGCCAAAAAGGACATCACACATAATGCTATGGTCAAATGTTAATTTGATATGACTTTTACATATGTTATGACTGGTTGGGAAAAAACAAAACATGATGATAGAGTATTCAGTTATGCAATAAATGATCGAAACTCAAACTTTCCATATTCTACATGGGGTCAGTATTATTTAGTTGATTCAAGATATCTGCTAATAAATTAATATTACTCCAAATCAAATCAAAATGTGAGATATCATGTCCTTGATTTTTGTGAAACTCGAAATGAACCAAAATTGAATTTGAAATTTGAAATTTAACATTCAAGTTTACGTATCGTAATGAAAAAAGAAAGTTTGTGATCATAAGTAACATATCGACTTATCAATTTCCAAGTTAAAGTGGTTGTCGCTATAATTGATATTCATAATTTCATACAGAAATACAACTTCTTGGAAACACCGCTTAGAATTTTGTAATTTTTAAGGAACATGTAAAGAAAGAAAATGAATCAAAAAACTAAAAAAGCATCTACAGTAATATTGATTTTGTTTCGAGCTAAGATAGTAAATGAAACTATTATTTTAGGACTTCGCCGAATGTATTTTATTATGCATTTATGTATAAGTATTTCTATTTCAAAATTGTTGTATGTGTTCTGTTTATTTTTGTTATAAAGTGATATGCTTATATTATTGCATTGTCCAATCATGTGGGGTGCTTTTTACAATTACGAACTAGTTACCATTGCAACAATTATTACTCTTTCGCTGCATCGTTCCATCTGTAGCATTAAAACCTACTTTATTCCTATGTTAAAATTTCTCAATTCAAACATGACAACACACTCTTAATGAATTTTCTCCCGGTTATTCGGCCGTACTCACAAATGATCGAAAATACTTTGGTTCAATTTGCATTTTTTTGCTAAAGATGTGTCAAAAATGAAATCACATGCGTGGAAGGTGTACGTCATGGCAAACCTCATCAATCATGGTAGGATTGTTCATGAATACCCAAAAGATCCGAAATTCAACTGCATCCGTATTCGGAAAGTGAATAAATATCAGATAACAAAAAAAGATGCGGATATGAAAACATTTGCATTTAAAAATTATCCGTTTGTTATTTTTCAAGATTATAATTTAAATTATATGTATTTGTACAATGGAAGATATTTATTTATTGTATTATCAAGTTAGAAGTTTATATTATATGCATTAAATGCATATTAACTGCTCAAAACTATTTATTAGCATCATATTTGTTTATTTTTAACATTTTAATAGGATTGAAAGAAAAGTTTACATTATACTAAAATTAGTGGATAGTATAATTATCTGATATCCGTCTGTATCTGGAGATGCAGATATTCAAATGTAATGAAACTTCTATTTCAATCCGTATACGAAAGTAATCGATGTGTCTGAATCATTGACTTTATTTCTATTGTTCCATCTCATCCCACGTTTTATTTTCTTCCCAGTTTTAGACATCAAATTTACCGAGTCAACACGTTCAACTCACTTCCTCTTAAATATTTTCTAGCGTTGCTGTGCGCATTAAATATTTCTAGTGTTACGCCTAGTTCAAACTCACTTGGTCGGTGCTCTGTTCGCATTATCTGACGCACCGCTGATTGTTATTTTACAGTTTATTTTGCTCCTTCCTATTTATAAACACGTTGAAAATATAACCATTATTTCATTATTTATTTGTTAGTGGCTACTTGGAAACATATTTTATATTAAGATTGTTATACTAAGATACCAAAATCAACGTTTTGCTAACCAATACTGAACTACGATGCTCTATGATAATAAATTTACTAATCATATCAGTAAATATAGTTTAAAAAAAGAAAAAGATCAGAATTAGCGGTATATTAAATTTGTTTTTTTTTGAAGTTTAAATTAATCACAAATACATATAATTTTGAAGATAGTGTCATAATTTTTAAGTATCTGTTCATAGGATTACGTATGATGATGTTTCTATTTGACTTTGTATAATTTTGGCATCCTGGCAACTGCGTTAAAAATGCAAGGATGCTGTATTTATCACATGTATGCAGAAAAAACACGAAGTTTACCTTTTCCAAACAAAAAATAAACAGACAAAAAGACAAACACGGACGTCATAGCTTACAATTCACAGTCTTGCCAAAGAAAATATTGCCAATCATAAAGGTCAAACCACTCCTTCAACTTTCAAAGGTCAAAGGCCCCGAAATCCGAAACCTATAAATACCATCCAAAATTCAAAACCCACAACCAAACTCAACTGTTATACCACCAAAAAATACAAGCAAAAATGTCAACG
The DNA here is from genome assembly GCA_030765085.1 of Allium cepa. Lineage (NCBI taxonomy): Eukaryota > Viridiplantae > Streptophyta > Magnoliopsida > Asparagales > Amaryllidaceae > Allium > Allium cepa. Next base: position 180,325,694 of record CM060930.1, read on the forward strand.
GGAAACAGTACAAAGTACAAGGGAGTGCGGATGCGCACGTGGGGAAAATGGGTGTCGGAGATCCGCGTACCCGGAACATCAGAGAGGCTGTGGCTCGGATCCTACTCGAACCCGGAAGCGGCTGCGGTGGCCCACGACACAGCAGTGTTCTTCCTTCGCGGGTCGGATCAGCAGGGTGCTGGGTTCAACTTTCCGGAGCGGGTAGGGAGGTTTGCAGGTTGGACTCGGTTATCGCCGAGGTCGGTGCAGAGGGTGGCGGCGGAGTGTGGGATGGAGGTCGATGCCGAGCTCGTCAATGGCAGAAGTGGTGGTAATGGGAATAATGCGGGGTGCGTAGAGCAGTTGGAGATGAGTATGGAGCGGGATTCTTTTACGTTGGATGATTTTGACTTCCAACTCTAATTCATTTATTACGAGATTGCGTAAGTTGGTAGTTGTAATAACGATGTTGGCATGTGGGTTTAGCGTAGAGGGATGAAAATTTAATGATAGAGGTTCAAAAATATAGACTTATGAAGCAACGGAAATTAACGTAGAGGGAGCTTTAGGGAGAAATACATCAAGCTTGAACAATTACAGATGTAAGCAATAGAATCACAGTTAATAGAAGTACAGTTGTCATGAGCTTGACCCCAAATCTAACCATAATATTGGCATTCAAAGGTTATGATGGTTCGATCGGTTCGAACGATCAAAATAATATCGATTGCGAATAGCAACGGTATAAGTTAGTTATCTACTTAAAGTTATTATAATCGCGGAACGAATATTGTTTAACAATGATCAAAAGCTAACAAAAAAATTATTGCAATGGGGTCTAGGTATATGACACCGTTTCGCATTAAATAACACCGCCTACCAATTGGTCATTGTTTCCCTTCTATATAATCTCCTCCTTCCTTCATTTCACTTCATGAAATCACATTTTCTATCCTCACCCTCAATCTAATAATTCTACCGATTTTAGCCGCTTCTACATCACCTATTTTAAGTGACTATCATCGATTTTGTATCTTACGTGCTCATATCTACATTCTATATTTATTTTTATTTTAATTTTTTTTACAGAATATCAACCCATTAATCTTTATTCGTTTACCCACCACATCGTACACTAAACTAAGGAATAGACGTTGGCATTTACCGACATTCCTTTGCCAACATCAAACCTTGCAAAAGTCAGGTTGGCTATTGGTACAACAAAATCACCAACGCCTTCAGCATACAGATGAGCGTCAGTTACAACTTCAATTTGATAAAATACAAGTTCGATGCCTAAAGTGCGATTGAAATCCTACAACCAACTCATGTGGATTAGAGACAGATTTTTGGATGCAGAGAAAGACACCTTCCAAGAAGATTAAAATAGTGGAATATGTTATGAATTAATTTAACCTCTATTGAACTCTATTTAACACGAATAAAACACAACACACACACATGAAATCTTAAATCTAATATCCCAAATATCTTCTCAAACTAGTCTAATCAAGTGAGAATATAATTACGCATATATATTATTCTACCGCTTCTAGGTGATATTTCTCAATATATATAAATATAGAGATTTACACTAGAATATAAATTCAAAGTAATAATACTGCTTAGCTGAGTTGTAATTTCTCAAGTCTCAAATCCAGTCCAAATATCATGTCGTAAATAATCTTCCTACGAGGGCAACGGTGAAGGCCAGTCTAGATGGGACCTCGTATGCAAAAAATACAAATTAAATTTGAAACAAGATTAATTAAATAATTTAATCATCTTAATTAACTCAAATCACTTCCTCCCTTAAATCATATGTACATGCACTCATGCACAAACCCATTCCTCTCTTCTTTCTCTCTTTAAATTCTCATCTGATACCTATCGAATCGCTGCACTGTTTGCTCCAATGCGCTACACTACACGTGCTCTCCGCAACACGCTCCAACTTGTCATGTCCATCTCCTCCTATGAAATCATGACCTGCGCCCCCTTCCATGGCTATTGAAATTCCATAACCTCTTATAAATGATCCGAGCTCAAGCGATTGGTGTGGGAAGATACACGTAGCCAAGAGAAACAAAATGATGCTCTCCTTTTTTGCTCAACTCTCCTTTGTCACAAAAAAAATCCAACCCTAGTCACGGGGGAAAGAACGATGACCCCTCCCCCCCTTAAAACATCGCCGCACTCGACAATGCCACCGTGGATTCGATGCCCTTCTCTTCTCGAGTTCAATGGATCTGATCTCGTGGTCTAACGCGCTCTAAGGCTCCTACAATCAAGGCAAACCCAAAGCCCAAAACTTTAGCCTATTTACATTTGTGGAAGAGATGAAAAGCCTGGGTGTGTGGGAAAGAGAGTGTGTGTATGTATTATTTAATTTCTTGAATAAATCGCCACACATTTTAAGCTCGTACGATCACATGTTACACCAAATTACCACGAAACTCATCAATGCACATCACTTTATTTTTTTGGCCCCGAAGGTATAAATTTTGTCACTACATAGCGCTTTAGAATGATAATTTCATACATTCCGATGTCATTTGGCCATCAGATAACCCAATTCTAAAAATTCTTCAACTCTCTACCTCATACTGAAATTCTCATCTCAAAAACACAAGTCATCAATCGAGATTCCACCAGACCTGACTATGATTTTTGCAAAATACATACAATAGCAAGTAAATCGTAAAAATGCTATGACTCCAAAATAGCAATATTTATGCTCATATTACTTTCCAATTTCGGTCCAGAGTTAGTGGAATGCTCTCGAGTCCTAATTCGACCATATGCGAAAAGTCAAATTTTGAACCTTTAATTAATTAACGATTTAATATTTAAATATACCATCGTTAAAAATGCAGGTCGTTACATTTCTCCTTCTTTAAAAGAATTTCGTCTTCTAAATTTCAATGAGTATGACAATGTAGCTCGACTGTGACAACCTGGAATTTTCGAGCAATATCAATTTAATAATCTGCATTAAATATTAAATTGATTTGATATATCTTTTTAAATTAAATCTGGATTTGATACTTTTCTTTTAATAAATATCTGATGGATAAATTTTATCTGTTAAAAATTAATTGATTTGTTTTCTATTTATAAATGTATATATATGTATACATTGTAAATAGATGAAATTTGTTTTAAAGTTTAACTAATAAGTTATGTTTCAAATGTTAATATACATTTTAGTGAATTAGAAATTATGTGTTATTTAATATAAACTTTTCAAAGTTAAATAAATAGATATGTGATTTTAAATACATAAGTAAATGTTTAAATAGTTTAAAACTTATTTTAACTTAAGTTTAAATTTAAATTTATTAACAAAAGGATTTGTTTGCTTTTCTTTTTAGTATAGCTTGATAAAAATTTGGATTTAAGATTTTATATGAGTTTTAATATAATTTTGTCAAACAATACATTAACATACATTAATAAAATATGTAGTTAATAATAAAAAGATAATTTATTTATTTATCATTTCAAGTTGATAAATGAGTTACTTTTAAATAATGTTAATAAATATAAATACAAGACTACAAGATAATTGGGAAAATATAAAGTAATTACATTAACTACATTATAATAACATAACAACTATCAAGTTCAATTAGTTTTCAAACAACAAAATAAAATGATAACATTTACATACATTTCAAAAATAATAAAAAGTCACATACATTCCAAAAAAATACAATAACTAGACAACAATGAAACTTGAAACAAAAGAATTTTCAAATTTGTAAACCAATATAAGTAAACTGCAACATATATGTATATGTTTAAAGCACCAAGGCCATTATATGATTATACAAATTTGGTTGAATATGTGCAGGCTGAGTTTTCAAAAGGAAATAAAATATAAGATAAGTAACATATTTATGCATAACACATAAATAGCTAAGTACGAGCAAATCAAATATAGGTGCAGGCCAAATTAAATAAAACAAAGTAATCAATGAAAAATCTTTCTAGCATACAACAAATATATCTGTTTTGTTGTCCAAACATCATGATGTTATAAACTGCAAATGTAAGTATCTATTAACTTACCTTCATATCAGTTTAAGTGTTATTTGGAAAGCAAGATAAAAACAAAAACTAATGTATGTATAAAGCTTGCTAGAGAAGACAGAAATACATTCTTAAGCAAACAAAACAAACAAAAGTAATTAATGAAAGATCTTTTAGTACACAATTGTAATACATATCAGCCTACATTTATAAAATATCTCTGGTTTAAAATCTGCAAACAAGATTGTATGCTATATTGTCATAATTTCATGAAACATAATTATAACCCTGTCTCTTTTCCTATTCTATAAAACTGCATATTCAGTTCGAACTAAGTGAAAACTAAAATAACTTCATTAAAAACCTATTTCAAACTCAACAAAGCTTCTTCTTGAACATCAACCAAGAATAATACAACTGAGAATCAAGGAAAGTGAAGCCTGTAAATTTCAAAGCCTGCTTCAACAACAGTGCCTCTGTTCTTTCACATATTGGTGAGTAACACTTTTACGATTTACTTAAGTTTTATATTCTGATGCATGCCAATATTTGAATGCTTAAATAAATTGTGTGAACATTTATATACTCATTTTTCTCTGGATATTTGTGAGATGAAGTTCTGCATATCTCAAGCCTGCATACTGTGTTTTCTATTTGCTGTGAGTAACTCTTTTTTTTAAGGAGTTAAAAGTATAACTTAGTTTTGAAGTTATTGCAGTGATAAATATTGTATTATAGAGTATGGTTGTGTGTTTATGTTTCTGAATTCCTGAAGTATGTTTGTGTGCAGGTAATTAAACTTGGTATATTCTCTGTTTCCAGTTTTGTTCTTTTAAATTCAAACTCTTTAAATAAATCCTTGTTTAGCTCTAAGATTTAAAGGAATCTGTAAGTTTTATTTCTATATTAGTTTAAGATTTCACTTAAACCAAAGTGATAATAATATGACTCTGGAAACAGAAAAAGAAAAAAAATAGAGCTGAGCATCTCAATAACATCAAAAATTTGAATATCTTGTTTTATCAATTCAGGTACATAAATCGAATAGTTGAATCAAATTATGATTTTTAAAATGAATATGGTGATTTTTAGTGGATGGGGTGAGGTATAGTTCGAGTTTAACCATTTCAGGCATTTTGAGTGGCCGTGGGTGATCAAGTGGATATGGGGGGTCGACACTCTGACAAGGGGTAGAGGAGGTTGCCGTGGAGTTAGGAAAAATAGGTGATGGCGGCGAATTGGGTTGTGGAAGCGTCGGCATGGATTTAAAGTTTCTAAACCTAATTTTTACTACGTCTAGAAGTTGTGATCACCGCGACTAGCGTAGGCGTGCGAGTGACACGTGGTTTTGCAGGGAGGTTGAGGGGAGGTGGTTAATGACGTAACCGGAGTTTGGTGGCCTCCGGTGGTGGGGGCACTGTGCGCGTGGCGTTGACAGGTATTGGGGTGTGTTGAGTTTGTTGTTTTCCAGGTTTTGTTTCTCGTTTCATTTTCGCGTGTGTGCCTGGAAAACTCGAAGCGATGCTGTTGTTTTATCGGGGGAAGCTCGTATGTTACTCGAAGTAACAAGTGAGGGGGACGGGTTTTTGGTATTCAGGTTTTTAAACCTGTAGCTGTTTTTTTACAGTTTTGAAAACTTGGTTTTAAAATGTAATCAAAGTTGAAACTAGCTCTAACTCAAGTTTAAATAGTGAATATAAGTTAGTTTGAAAGAGAGTTAGAAATAATAAAGTTTTCAAAATTTAAATTATTTGAATAATTTAAAAGTGTAACTATTTATGATTGTTCCCTTTGACACCCAAATTTGTTTAACTTTGAGAAATTTTATATTTGTGCCTTTTGGAACCCAAATCGGTATAGTTTTCACATGTTTGGGTCTATACCAACAATTATTGTGATTGTGTCCATATTTTCTACAAATTGTGCACATAGAATTAACTTGATTAATATTGCTTGCAACAATTTTTGAATTATTATATCCAAGTCCTTGTCTAACCGTATTAACAGTTTGCTTTCAGATTCATTTTCGTTTAACAACTGTGTGTACTTTTTAATAGAATTCTCTCTCCTAGTATTTTCATTCTCTTTTAAAATCAGAATTTCATTTTCAAGTGATTTTATATTGATTTCCGATTTTTTAATTTCTTCTTCGAATGTTGGACACTTATCACACTTAGGGATCCTACGTTGATAGTTCTTAACTAATTGATCAAGTTGTTCATTGCATTCTATCAAAGTATCCTTTTGAGATTCAAGTTTAGCATATTTTTCCCTAAGTCGTTCATAACAACCATTTATTTCATGAAAATATATAAGCAATTCAGAGTGAGTAAGTTTTGATACCTCGCTTGGCTCGTCATCGTCGCTATCAGTTATATTTCCTTGAAGGCACATATCTGCTTTCTCACTCTCACTGCTAGTACTTTTCTCATTCTCATCCATTTCATCCCAAGTGGCTGCAAAACTTTTCTTTTTCTGTTTCTTTCCAAAGTCGCGTCGATTTCGAGGACAATTGGGCTTGATGTGTCCGGGTTGGTTGCACTTGTGACAGATGATCTTCTGTTCTTCAGAGTAGTCTAGTGCTTTGGCTATTCTGCTTTTCGCTTTTTGAATTCGAGCTGAATTTCCATATTTGTAATTCCACTTTTTGAATTTCTTTATTAATAGTTCCAATTATGCTGCTGCATCATCATCGTCATCATCATCACTTTCAGTTGTTCCTTTGAGAGCTATTGGTTTCTTTCGAGTATCTCCTCCTTCACGCTCTTCCTTGAATTTCATTTCTAGGTCATAAGTGGTGAGATTTTCGATGAGTTCTTCAACTTTGAGTTGTTTTAAAATTTTCGATTCTTGAATGGCAGTTACTTTCGCTTCAAAGCTTCGTGGAAGGACTCTGAGGATTTTCCGGACTATTTCCAATTCGGTGTATGTTTTTCCGAGAGCTTTTGATTTGTATACGATATTGGAAAGTCATCCGTACATCTCTTTGACATTTTCTTTCTTCGCCATTGTAAAGTTCTCGTATTCGCTGCTTAGCATGGCAAGGCGAGATTCTTTGACTTGAGATGTTCCTTCGTGAGTCACTTCTAGTATGTGCCATATTTCCTGCGCAGTTAGACAATGTGAGACACGATTAAATTCAAATTGATCTAATGAACAGATAATAGAATTCATAGCTTTGGCATTAGTATTCTATAATTTATTTTTTAGTTCTGTCCATTGTTCCTTTGGTTTCTCTATTTCCTGATTATCTACAGTTATAGTTGGAGTTCTGTAACCTGTCTCAACAATATCCCAAGCGTCAATGGTTTTCAGAAAAATTTTCATCCTATTTTTCCAAAAAGTATATTCACCATTGGACATTGGTGGTCTAACTATCGACTGACCCTCTGCAAAAGCATTATTAAAGGAAGCCATTTTAAAATTTCAAAATTTTAAAACGAAACTGATTTTTTCAAAAAAAATCGAATTTTTAAAACAAATGTTGACTTCTAAACCTTGCATTGATACCACTTGTAGGATCGATTTCACCCTAGAGGGGGGGTGAATATGGTGATAGTGTTAATTATAAAAATTAATCGCGGAAGCTTATAAAATATTCAATTCAGATCACAGAATAGCAGCACAGATATAGCAGAATATAAATAACAGAAAAAACAGAACAACACAGAATTTACCCAGCTTCGGCAAAACCCTGCCTACGTGCTGCCTCCAAGGTTTCTACTAGAAATTAGATAGTCCCTCGCTTACACACTTAAACTCGCTATACCCGCTATTGACTAATCTAACTCTACGCTCAAAACCTTGCCACAACTCAACCACCGAGTTGCGAATTCTCAAGCTACGCCACGTAGCTTGTCCCCTAGCCATACGACTAGAAATTTAAAACGGTTTAAAAAAGAAAATACAAATTAAAAAAAATTTAAACTCAAAAACCCTAACTAATTAAATACAAAGCCCTTAAAAATAAAAAGGCCGGCCCTCTTTGTAATTTGTCTTGACCGTCTCCTTTTATTTCTTCGGCCCAATTCTTTTGTGAGATAATGGCGGCTCCGTGTTCGATCATTCGTATCTCTTTGCAAAATTAGGGCTTTCCTCCTTTCGATTCAAACTAGGGTTCTTGCAAATTGAAGCGCCGACCTTTGATACTGTTTGATTTCGATGCTCTTTGATTTGCTCACCGCGGCTGCTTCGTTGATCGAATTCCTTCTTCGGTATGTAATTGTATGCTTTTGCTTTTACTGATTTTGTGCTTGCTCGAATTCGATGAATAAATTGCCAATGATGATTGGGCTTATATATGCGTTCGAATTCCTTGAATTACGTTCGTCTAAATATATTTGAATTCGTCAATTTACTTGCTCTGGCCGCTTGATCTTGTATTGATGCGTGGGATTTCACTGACTTGTTTGTTTCTTTACCACCGCGTCTCTGACTTGTTCAATTGTGACTTCGGCCATGATTTGTTCATCTTGAAATAGTTTTGATTTCTGGATAAAGTCACGGCTTTGACTTTTTCAAAGATGCTTACTTGAATTTTTATCACTTGACTTCTGTATATTTTCACGACTTCGATACTTTCATTGTTTATCTCGACTTGGCTTTTTCACTGTAACAGATGCTACACTTGTTGGTTCGATTCCAGTATGCTTTTTCACTGTCGCATGCACTTGAGTTTGTAGCTTGCCACTGACTTGTTTGTTGCATTGCTGTTATTGCATTGATGATTTTGTGTTGGTTCCATTGTTGCATCTCTGACCTGTGCATTCCATTCTCGTGTGTTCATTTGAGTTGTCTGCACTTAGACTTGAGCTTTCATTGTCATGTTGCATTGACCTGAATCAATCCATATTATTGCTTTGATATTGCAGTTTGGTCTTGACGCAGTTGCTCTTTGTTGCACTGCATAGTGATCTTCTGTCCATGGCACTGTTCATGTTGAGTTGATATCTGCTTGTAGTTGATGCATATGCTCTCTGATACATGTTTGGACTAGCTGTGCATTGTTCATGACTGCTTCATGCTTGTTTGTTATCTGGTAGCACTTGAGTTTCTTGGCACTGCTGTTAGCTTTGGTGTATGTGCATGCTTGTTCATTCCAGTGAGTTTTGTTTTGTGATATCCATGTTGCAACTGTTTCATTGTTGAGTTTGTTGCTGTGTTGATTTGAATTGTTGCTGTGTTCATGTCACTGGTTCATTTGATAGCACTAGTTGTTGGTTACATGATTCAATTGTGTTGGAACTGAATTGATTTCTTTTGGCTTCTCTTGTGTATACTGTGTCATTTACTTGATGTGTTTGCACTGTATATTGAGCATAGATAAGGTTGCTTTGGTCTGGATTAGTGCAGTGTGCATTCTAGCTTGTAACTGTGTCATAATGATGCATTCTTGAGTCTTGGATATTGAACAGTATTATGTATTTGTAGTTTGCATCCATTGTTGTTTCCAGTTGCACTTGGTCATTTTGTTTATCTGTATATTGCTGCAATCTTCATTGAGCTTGTATGCTTCAAGTTGCCTTGAGTTGATCCCGTGTGTTATTTAGGTTTGACCTTGTGCTGAATTGTTAGCAGTGCTTTTGTTTGATTTGTGCACACGAGTTGGCGGGGCAGTGCACACGTGTACAAATGTATACGTGTGTACTGCAGCCGCTTATGTACAACCTGTCCCTGATAAAATGCTGATATGCACAGATACAATCAAAAATGATGACGAACAACCCAAATAACTGAGGCAAACAATGTTTTCAAAAACATCTTTTATTTTTGAATTGCAAAAATATTTCTTTTTCAATTTTACTGCGTTAGTTTATATTTTTGCAGATCTCTCAGATGCTGGATTCAAACTGGAATGCAGTTGAAGATAGAAATATGAGTGTGAGTGATATGTAGTGAAGTGAACTGTAAATATGAAATGTAATGTAATTGTAATCAAAGTTGTATAGTTATAGTGGGAGTTTGAAATTGTACTATTCAAAGTTGTAATAAATATTAGTTTGAATAAAATATTCGTTTGAATTCAAATTCTGTGTTATTTAATTTTATTCAACAAACATTTATTTAATCTGTGAAAAACAAAATAGTACATTACCAAATACATTTAAATGAATGTATATATGTTTATTATCATCAAACAAAAATCATATAAGCGCAAAGCACATATTCAACAAGAATCACAATATTCACCGAAGTGCTTTATACTATTGCTGGAAATATGAAATGTATGGCAACTATTTACTTTATCCAAACCTATTTAGGGAAAGCTGAATTTTCAAATCAACTACTACCAAAAGGAAACAAATAACACCACTGTTAGGTAAATGAAACATACATAAACCTGACCTTTTTTCGTCATTGAATCATAGATATAGTACAAACATATGGGAGTAAATCGTGAACATTTAGTTCTAACAAAATATAAACTAAAAATTAAATGGTACCTTAGCCAAACCCTTTTTTGCTGCAGCTTAACGCAAACGCCGTAAGGCAACTATTCTGAAAACAACCACAGAGGATGTACAACTATTAATATTCAGTTATAACTCATAATCACAAACTGCAAATACTACAGATGTTGAAATAAAGCGATGGTTGAGTCAGTTATCATACTACAGATGTAAGTACAAAACCTTGTAGCGATGATATTAGTCCACAACAACACATGCATTATTCCATTAGTAATATTTCCTGCGAAATAAAACCACAAAATCTCAAAAATTAATATGTTCAATAGTTCACTTCCAGTATGGCACAGGCAAAAATATTAATCGATGAGAGGAACAACCTTCCTTTTCCTCAAATACATCCTGAATACTGTCTCCCTCACCATCTTCTGACGTTGCCCTTTTAACCTTCGAAAAGATTTTAATTAACGATTTAGAAACAAACTTTACCTAAACTGGGTTTAAAAGTACGCATGCATTCCAGTCACATATATACAGATCAAAGGAAACTAATTGTTTACCAAAATTGATGCTAACTTGCTAAATTTTAGATCAGCATCTAATTAGGATCAAATGATTCAGTTAAAGTAAAAATCATATAGTCGGAAGTGGCGACTCTGAATAGGAACGTATTGAAGTCGATTAAAAATTCTGTTTAATCAACATTTCAAAAAACATCTTACTTGCAATAGTAACAAAGGCAACAAAGCACTAACTAATACATTACGATGTTTATAGAAATAAAAATGTCATGAGCTGTAGTTGGAAAAAATAAATTTGAGCATACTACTCGTTATAAAATTGATAGTAAAATAATATGAGTTGATAAATAAAATCATACCTGATGAATTACAACCTCACTTAATATCACCGACAACTTGTTTACTTTCTATACGACCAACTGCATACAAATTGCCTTTTCTGATTACTCTTGGCTGTAAAATTGTAATTGCTATTGATCGTCTTCAATTGGGACAAAAGGAGAAATAAAAATAAAAAGTCAATCAAATCTAGAGTTTAGCTATCAAAACTAAAACGACTAAAAAAAACCAAGTACAAACAAAAGATGTCAGAGATATGCATAACCATAGTATTTACGTTGGGAAATCAATTTGCAAACAGAAGGAGCAGATAAATTTGTCAATTCGGCAGCCATCACCTATTTCCCTCACCGTGCCTCTTCCACGACGATCCGTCTACTACTTAAGACGTCTGGAATTGGTAGAGAGCAGTCCAACCTCCATTGGAAAGCCTAATCTCTGAGTTGGGCAGAGAAAATAACAAGTGAGATAAGACTACACTTGTACAGTTCCAGAATCAGTGAATGAAATTGAAAATAAAAAAGTTAAAAGCAAAATTGTAAGAGTAATGTAAACTGAAAATATAAAGAATACCTTCTCTGACCAAATTAGGAAATCTTCCGCAGTATTTTTTGCCTGCTATATCTTTTTAGTTTGTCCAAGTAGTCGCTTTTCATCATACGGATAATGGACTTCTACTTTTTACTTTACCATAAGCTGGCAATCTCATCAATCTATTCAAAGTTAGCAATGAAATCGTATTAGTCAACCTTCTGCCTTTAATTTTTTTCTTCATCCTTCAACAATACCAACAAATCTTACAATTAGAAGTCTCATAACAGTTATGCGATGCACCGATAGAAAAAAAATGCATTTTAATGGAATTGCAATTCACGTCATTAGGAAAATACGGTTTTCCTTAGACAAAGAAAACCCAATTTAGAAATATCAACAAATATCACAGATACGTGGAATTTATATGGAACTGATTTCAATGGCATTTTTGTATGAATTGAGTTGAAGGTAGAGAAACCATATAGCAATACAGAAATTAAACAATAAAGTAGAAGCAAAATAGTAAGTACGGATGTTAAAGGAAACCATGGTCTTACTGAAATTTGAAAAATAAAAACAACATTACCTGTGTGTCTTGATGGATTGAAAGTTGTTAAAGAATTACCCATCTCCATCTTCGAACATATCATTCTGTACAAAAAAATGATGGAAGCAAATTAGGGATTGAATGAATGTAAAGCAATTGACAAATCAGGGAATGGTGAGCAAATTTGATGCCATTGAAAAGTACAGGCTTTCTTGTTTTAGACAGTAAAACAGTCTCTTAAGAGTTCAATCATAAAAGCGAAGAACATAGACAGTGAGATCCAAAATTCATTAACTAACTTTTTTAATTTGAAGAAAATGAAGTATTATCGACCTTCAGAATCTGAGAAATCAACATGAAAAATACCTTTAAATATGTATTAAATTGCAGCGAAGAAGAAGACCATCCGGGGATAGAAAATGCCATAAACCTAGTCCGCAGAAGGAACAGGGAATGGACTGTAGAGTTGAAGAGAGGCATCCATGGATGAATTAAACGACGAAATGCAGGAAGTTAGAATCATGATTTCCAAATCGCGACTTTCAAAATATAAGAAAACAACGTCAAAAATACCTTCAAATAAGTAGTAAATTACAACGATGAATAAGATTAAGCCAGAGTCACAAAACTTAACTTGCGGAAGGAGGATGGAGTAGACTATAGCCTTAAAGATCGGAATCCATTGACGAATTGTAAGGCAAAGTGTATGAAGTTAAAGTTAAGATTTCCAAATCGAGTTGACTGAATGTTAACGTGGGCCTCACAGCGAACGTAAGGCAGAAATGACCTCATTTTTTCTTTTTGGAAGTTAAACCTTTCCGCCATCGCCATTGATGCAGTGTTGAAGTTATTGACGGTTGGGAGAAAAAGAAATCAAATGTGATGGAAGAGATCGTGGAAGACGGTTAGTTTCTGCAATTTACATAAATAACCCAACGTAATGGATTGTTGAAACGAAGTACCATGGATATTTTCGAAAACCCGAAAATGGCTTCACTTTGACCACTTTGACCAAGGATTTTGCTTTATAGTATAGATATGTTTGTTGTATTTTTTTATTTTTTAATAATTTTTTTTCAATATTTGAAAATCAAATCCGGAATTTGGACCGAAACCGGAATTTTAACCGAATTTCGTTCCTGTTATGAGCGGAACCGAAACGGAATCACCGGAATAACCCACAGGAATCTTTAACCATGGTACATACATTTTTTTTTAATTAGTTGAGAATTTAATTAATCAATTTAATTAAACTTTATTTTAAACTTCCAAATTTTAATTTAAAATTCAAAAAACAAAATTCAAAAAACAATTGTAGCCAATCTCATTCCTCAATCGGTGTGCAAAGCAGCACATTATCAATTTCGCTCAATCATGATATTACTGCTTGCGAGATACTTAAATCAACACATCCAACAAAATAATAATAATAATAAAAGATCAAAATTAATCATCATTTATCCATTTATATGAATTACCTTTACTAGTGAAAGTCAAAAAAATAGACTAAAAGAACCTAAGAATACACAGTCGATCTCCATTCTCTTCCAACCTCATTCGACCCTTCTCATCAATCCAAATATCAAATTAAAACAACACAATCCAAATGAACTAAGTATAGTTTCATACGCACTAGTTCTTGAAAACCATCGGGCATATTCTTTACAATCATAGCAACTCCAGGCTCATTCAACTTGCAGTGACATTATTACGACATCCTCCTCCTCAATTATCGGGCTAACGGACCACTCCCCAAAGCCCAAGTCGGATAGGTTGTGAATATCTGACTATTTTTCAGATTGTGACTATAACTAGAACAATGCCTTTATTTTCAACTTTGTGCATGCAAGATAGTAATTATGTAGAAATGCAAAACAATCATAAAACTGAAAATGATTACTTCGTTAGATGTTTGATTCTCCTATTGTATAGTGTGTAGCTCGATGATATTTCCGTAGTTATCAACCCACCATCTTTTAGCATCTGATCTATTAAAATGCTCCAAACTTGCACATAATACAATACAATGTATGTTCATTAACATAAAAAAAAAATTTATACGATCCTAAATGTAAATAATAGTAAGGTAAATTCTACTTGCAATTGGCTAAGAAAGTTTATTTATAGGTAAAAAATCTACGTTGCTATTATTTACAATTAGAATCGTATAAATCTATTATTTTATGCAAAGGAACATATGTTGCGCTGTATTATATGCAAGTATGATGCATTTTAATAGATCAGTACCTAAAAGCGGACGGACTGATAATTACAAAAAAATTATTGATCTATACACCATCCAATAAGAGAATCAAACATCTAATAAAATAACAATTTTCAGTCTTATGTTTGTGTTTATATTTCTATAATTTTTCTATCTTACATGCACCAAGTTGAAAATAACCACATTGTTATAGTTATAGTCACAATCTAAAAAAATCGGATATCGAGGAGTGATCCATTAGACCGATAATAAAGAAAGAAGAGGATGTCAAAATAACATCATTGTAAGTTGAAGATGAGCCTGAAGTTACTATGATGGTAAATTACATATATGATGGTTCTCAAGAACTAGATCATGAAGAACTATAATTAGTTTATTAGAACCGTGTTGTTTCAATTAGAAATTTGATTCATTTCTAAGTTAATTGTGAATTTGTGCAGTAAATAAATGTTCGAGGAAGAGAAGGCTCGACGGTGGTGGAAAGAAAATAGACATCGACAGAATAAGGAGATAAACCATTAAAATGTATTCTTAGATTCCTTACTTTGGTCTATTTTTCAACTTTCAATGGTAAAAGTGATTTATATTAATAGCAATTAATGTTGATCTTTCTGAGGGAAATAAATTTGTGCCAATTATTTTGAATTTGATTCCGTTTTACTATAAATTACATATGACATGGTGATTATACAAACAAACAATTAGTTTACCACTATAAATTACTTCAAAGAACGTGTGAAGAAAGCTGAGAGTCTGAAGAAGGGAAAAAAAAGAATGCTAGACATCCATCTCACCTGCATTTGTCAAACAAAGAAGAAATAACATAAGTACATAAAAGAATAGCAGGATGCTAGATAGAAACTAGAAAGGAATAAATTGCTCTGTGAAAAAATAGGGCTTCAAACTTTTTTCTCAGCTCGTTAATAGATCACTAAACCTTTGGCACAACATCTAGATCAGAGAGCAAATTCATATTAAGTTTTCTTTGACAACTTCAATTCAATTTCTCACCATGCATAAGTATATTGCTTACTGTTAGATCAGGTAACAATATTAAACTGTTTGATCAGGTAACAATACTAACGATAGTATAATATCATACCTTTGAGCTGCCTTATGCTTTAATAAGATAGGTTGTGCATATATTAAAAAGTCTAATGCCTCGGCTACTTCCATTCACATTGGTACGGCAGGCAATGGAATCGCAGATGGGTTATGAACTCGGTGTGGTTATTGAACTTGGTGTAGAGGGACTATAGTTCTCAGATGATTTAGTTGATGATGATGATTTGAATTGCCTTGTGTTGATGATGATGTGGTTGTTGAATCTTTATAGCCAGCTTTTGATCGAATATTAAAAAATAGTATATGATGGAGATTTTTCCCTTTGAATTATGATAGGTGATATGAGCTTTGCTATGTTGTATCCAATACCTCTGAACAAGAAAATGTTTTGCAATATATAGTGATGTATTGGCTGAACCAAATATTACTGGAGAATCTCTTGTATAATATTTTCCTTTTAATGATCCGCGGATTGATATTCGATCTTTGAAAAAGATATTTCCTTTATGTGAGTGATTCTGTAGTGATTTTCAGTTTGATTATTTTCAAAATATCGCCGAGTAAATGGTATAGTCATATTTGATTGATTCTCCAATCCACAAGAATCCGCCTAATTGAATGTTTCCAAATATGAAATGCAGACATTTTTTCTTTTGAACGTGTATGAGTTTATCTAGGCTCGTAGAGGAAACGTGTATATATGGAAAAATACATGGGAGAGAAAATTGAGGAAGATATGGATTTATGTAAAGTTTGTTTTCCTGTGCAGGAAATAAATCTGTATACAATGAGAAACAAGTCCCATTGTATCTTTCGAAATATATCGTATGATTTGTGTATACAACTTTTTGCTTCTTTTCCCTATTTATTTCTCGTTCTTCACCTATATTGCCATAGCCACTGATGGCGCATTGACATATTCCCGGCTTCGAATATTTATTTACTTCATTTCCCCTGTATGACTGTATATACAGCTTTTATTGCATTGAAATAAAACTTCTCCACAAACATATTAGATGTAACATATATTTATTATTATCATTAAAAGAAATTTAACTACAGCATCTGATAATATTTTCTTTCTGAAAGTAATAATAATTAAATGTTATTTACAAATAAAAATAGATGTGTTTGAAATTTAATACGTATGGGGCACCTCAAATGTTAGTAAGTCTTGGCGTTATTGCCTTGACCTTTGTAATACCCAGTTTAGTAAGAATTTGATCTAGATCCGCTTACGAGTTTAAAGATTGATTCATTTTAGATCAAAGAGTACCGAAAGTGTGAAAAATTAGATCAAAATAAACCTCAATATTAAAAACAGATAATTAACCGTTGCTATGCAAAATGTAGCCATAACAATGAATTAACAAGGATAACTTAGCCGGAACAAACTACATAAATCTTAGCCATAAGGGAATATATCAACAACCAAACACAAAAGGTTGAGATATTTAAATTTAACCCCTAAATCAACCATCTTTGAGCATAAACTGAAAATCCAAAAGGGCAAAAAATTACGCTCAATATCTGAATATTCGTAAGTAATTACACTAAAATAAAAATTAACCACTCCTAATAAATGACAAACCAAATCGACAAATGGTAAAAATCCCAAAGCAACATACGACAGCGCTAGTTTATTCAAAGAAACGATTATGGAAACATAAGACGAAGTACTTGCAATTTGCTGAAGAGCAAAAGATGGCTGCAATCATATTAGGAAGATTGAGGAAAATAACTTGCTCATTTGTTTGAAGATTTAAAGGAAAAATTAAGATAGAGTTTGGCTAAAAATGCAATTTGCCTTTTGTTTATAAATATAGACGTCAAATGACACGGAGAGAAGTTGGAGAATACTAGTCCTTCATACGAAGATATAAATGGTAAAAAGAGAAGATAATCTTTGATATTTTATAAAAGATGTAAAACAAAAAGAGAATCATTTTCAATCTCAGAAGTTAAGACCATTTTCCGAATTGACTGTTTTTCATCCCTCCACCTCTTTCATGCATTTTAATGTAAACGGTTGAAAACGCAAAACAAAAAAATCATTTTCAAACCAACCGTTACCCAAGCTTTCAAGAATTCCTAAAAAGGCAAATGGTGGTATCAGAAATTGTAGTGAAAACAAAATGAATAGAGAAGGTGAAAGAAACTTTTACATGCTATTATCAAATAAAAGAATAATAGTTGAGAAAACCACAGCCGTTAGTCCTATGACAGTAATAAAATAACATTACTTTTCAAAAAACTTCAATGATAGAGGACGAAACGTCTCCGCATAGGAAATGAGGTACAACTTTTTCAAAGAAACCAATCAGGTAATGCCATGTGACAACAACATATAATGCATACCAGAACAGTCGCTTCTCGTACGAATGATTGCCCTTGGCAAACTATTCGAAATCGAGGCTTTATAATCCACTTTGTCTTCATAAAAAGTGAATATTGGAAAGCATATGTTATACCATATTTTACCTAAGCCATTTTTGATAAAATATATGAGACTGAAAGAATAGGGATTAGCTCATTCCAAAATTAAGGATATACAACCTAAAGGGGACGATCTAGCTATCAGTCTCGAATCCTTAAGTAAGCTTAATAAAGTTATAAAGCTTATAACCAAAAGTATTGAACCTTAAAGATAATATACATTATAATCTATGATACCAAATACTCAAGTAACTTGATATTTTCTAAAGACCCAAAGCCGGAAGATTAACCTAGAAAGTCAAGATAATATAATGTTATATCCAATTATTTATGGGTACAAGCAACTGAAGGAGTAATACCTCAAAAAGAATAAAACTTTGGGAACTATAGAATTAGCCTAAATCAATATGAAAATGTGAAGTAATGTAATAAAATCACAATCTTTTACAAGTGTACTTCTAAGATATAGCTAAAGTGAAGGCATCCACAAAGCACACATCACCAATCTAATTGTTATATGTAAAGCAAATCGGATCTTTAACAAGTGTCAATAATCCAGTATATTAGCTCAATATTGTAATCCACATCATCAATCCGAGTCTACTCCAAATGGCTATAAATATGCCCTGCTTAAAATGTAGAAAAGATTTTTTTTTTTTTTTTTGCAGTAGCATAATTCAAGTATTAAAAATAAATTGAACTTTCTTATATTATAGATTCTTGTATAAACTCATCAATGGCGAATTTAGCCAACATAGCATTGTAACAGCCTTTGGTTTCGATATAGAACTCTAAAGAAGGAAATGGCAAAATAAAACTACTGTAAACCTCGGTGCCTCTTCACTGCTTTCGTACATTTACTTTCATCTCTATTTACATCGCTTATTTTAAGCCAAGTCTAAAATATATTCTCGACGTTAACCCCTAAAGTCCAACTTGACTTCCAAAATTCATCTGAAGCCTTCGATAACCAAACCACCGAGCCCCTATATATAAAATAATCAATTGAAGTTTGCCCTTCAGTTCTCGGTTGTTGGTATTACAAAAAATCTAACCAAAATATAATATAAATAAATATTCAATTTGTTAAACTAGTAACTATAATAATGATAAAAGAATGGCAAGTATGCTTATATGTGCACGCACACATGTGCGGACACGCATACACACACGTATATAGTTGAATATATGCACATACATATTTATGAATACATGTAAATGTAAGGTGCAATTTTAATTCAAAATTGATCCATAATAATAAAATCATCAGAGTAGGAAAGTAGGTTTGTAAAGGCCCAAAAATCCGTACTCCTTTGAGCTGGCAACATTCCACAACCATCCAACGAAAGGGGAACAAACTTCCGAATCTTTATGGTTGAAGAAGAAGAAAGAGGTAGAAGAAGAGAGAAAAAGAGAGAAGAAGAAAGAAAACAATATCAGAACAGAAAGTAACATCTCACAGTCGCAGCGGAACAACATATAATAGATAAATAAATAATTATTAAAACAAAAGAACTATACATTTTATACATTACATCACATTACATTCATTTCATCATCAGAGTGTACAAGAACCAAACAGCGGAAAAAGAAGAAATACTATATAAAATAGATAATATGCCACGCCATCCAGCTCGCCTCCAGATATCTGTAGCACTCCTGAATCCAGAATGACCTGATAACCTAACTCTAGACTGCCCGTGTAGAAATTGGTGGGCACCCAGAGTTTAGGAAGGGAATAATAAACTCCAGGTCAGTCATGAGACTGGTGTGAGAACTAAAAACAGTTATTTATCTTTTAAACAAAGAATAGGAGAAATTTTAAAAGAAAATTCGCAATGCTTTTTGAAAATGAAACTACCATAAGGTCTCCCGCCACACACACAATGCAAATACAGACTTGGAGGAGGTTTCTCCTTATGATAGTCAAAGATGCTTACTACGCAAAAATCAAATCATTTTTGATATTATTATTAGTGCATAGTGTAGAAAACAATTTCGAAAGTAGAATATAAATCTTAGCCAGCATAGGCATTCCGCACTTATGCCTACTATAGCTACTATGTTCAATAGCAGGTTACCGCCACATTCCATAGCAGGTAATACAACTAAAACCGTACAAGGCTCGTATTGTTTCTTTGGATTTCCAACAAATGGTCAGGCCAAGGAACTTCCCATTGCCACATGGAAACGCCTCTGGAATGACGTCCCGAGAACCTAACCGGATCTCTGCCAACACAAGGCCGGGTTACCCCTAACTGGGTAACTACTGACACGAATATGTCATTCCCCGATCGTAACCGATCTAAGGATCCCCGATTTCCAACAACCACAAAGTAATAAATTTGCAGTAACCACATAGGTTAAGTATCTGGGCTCCATACCATGATACCACCTCTATCCAGAAGGAATGACATACACTAAAGGGGCGCTACCCCCTAATAACCTTGCTGCATCTTTCCTGTTTTGACCATTTCCGGGGTGTGAGGCTCGATGAAGTCTCGTCCACAAAGCCACGCTTTTAAAAAAAAGTCGTGCTTTGGGTCAACAAATGATCAAAGCAATGATCATCAAGATAAACGATCAAACAAATGATCCTATCACAAATGATCATTCAACGATCATTTCACAGCAACACTTAGTATATCACACTACCAAATTGGGAGTATATCACTAATGACCTTCAACTATATAACCTCTGAGCTCGTACGTCTCAGAGAAGGGTGTTAAGCTAAGAGAATAAATTCTCCGCCACCAACAGAAATATATTTGACAGAAATCAGCTTTATATCTCAACTTGTAATGTCAGACATACAATCCATACAAGTCTGTTCCGGGATCGAACAGAACCGAAGGCACTTCCAAAGAAGCCCTTGCAATCCGGATATTCACTAATCACGTCCGGACAACCCGTCACTAAGGGTGATAAAAACCTCTATATCGGAGATCAGCCGATGCAGAGTAACTCGACGGTAATCCATCCGTTTTCACAAATATCCGGTCTTCAACACCGGTCTTCAAATGCAATTCATAACGACGTATCACTATTCGGAATGGGTTATACGACCCCATGGTCCTTTCCCGGTTAACCCGAATAGTGAGCGCTTATTTAAAAAATAAGTGTGGCATCCAATTCAAGCAATCACAACAAATACCTATTTAAAGGTAAATATTGATAGTCGGTTATTTAACTATCAATAAAGATGCGCCACATCATCAGATTCCAAATAATTTCTCAAATTATTTAATTCCCCAAAAATATCTTTACAAGATATATAATTTTCCACACTTCAAAAATAAACAACATTTATTTTGAAACCAATTTCCTTTTTCATTTATAAATTCCATAGTGAATTTATATTTCAAAATATCCATTGATCTACAGTTTTCAATAGATTTCAAATATTCAATTCCAATTTATCTTCAAAAAGATAAATTCTTAAAAACGTTCCATTTCATATTGGAAAAGCAATTCCATACTTATTTAATAATAAGTATTTCACAAATCTTATTTATTTTCAACAATTTGAAAATATTCAATATACTTAAACCATAGTTAAGTATATATTTCATTCTTTAAGGAAATCATTCTTTTATTTACATTTATTTGGGTCAAAACGAATGTTGCGTAAAACATCGTTACGACAACCCAAAATCATTAGTATAGGGATTCGAAATTAAAATAGATATATAAATCTCAATACTATATAAAACATTTTTTTTCGGAAATCATATACTATAACAACAGTTTTATAGTCCACCATTTCTTTCTATTTTTCGAAAACGTCTATTTCAACAATAAATGTTGAAATCTATGTTTTCATTTCCCTCTATTTCTCGAAAACGTCTATTTCAACAATAAATGTTGAAATCTATGGTTTCGATTCATAATACATTTTAAAAACATCTTTTAAAATAATTAATTTCATCTTATAATATCGTTCTCCCAAAACATAATCATTTTATTTAATAATATATCCACTGTCCAAAATCGTGAGTATACTTCGTTTAATAAACTTCTATATTCAATTTATCAAATTCAATTGATTTTCGAATTTATGAACAATGTCTATAAATTCCATTTCTATTTATAACTTCGATCTTTTATAAATCTCCTTTATCAATCCAATTCAATTTTATACCAAGAGTCTATATTATAAGTTGAATACTTACAGTATCATTTATTTACAAAGTCATTCTTTTTAAAACTTCGCAAATTAGAAATCTTGTTACTTATAAGATTTCGTTTATATTTTATAACAACTTCAACTTATAAAATCTCCTTTATTAACAATTTCTATTAATATCCTATTTAAATGCCAAAATCCAGTTTATAGTTAATTACTTATAAATCCTTTATTCTACAGCATCTATTCATTTTAAAATTTCACCATTTATACAACTATGAATTTCATTCGTTTATGAAATCCTTCAATACTTCATTTTCAACATTTATAAAGCCTCGTTTTATTATTCCAATATTTTTGATTTACAAATATCAATTCTAAAAGTCTTCTATATACACCCTTTATAATAATTCAAGAATTCAAATTTAAACTATTTTATAAATCTATTTATTTTTAAAAACTACCTTTGGTTATATTTCACAAAAATCTTAAATTCTATAACTTTAAAAATTAAAATTTTAATTTAATTAAAAATGAATCAACTCAAAATTTCAATAAAACATATACTTTGGAAAAATCAATTTAAAATCCTTTATAATTCAAAATCGTTAAAAATACTTTTAAAAATGGATCTGATGATGCAACAGCATCCAATAGTCAACCATGGCAACAAATATCATATATCGATATGATAATCATAATCATCAAAATATTTATAATCAAATAAATATTTGTGAGGAATCCAGTTGGATCCCTCCAACCTGTTTCACTGCATCCACAGACGTTAGCACAATACCAATTCCACTTCAAGGTAGAATATCGCGGTATATGGGATTTTTAAAATATATATCCTCTTAATAGGCGGCGCAATAGGGTCTCATCCGCTATACAAGGCGGGAAATCAATCAACTGCAATATATACATATGCCAATATATATATATATATATATATATATATATATATATATTGCTATATACTAATATATCCTACTATATCTACTAACACAAACAAACAACAATCCATCAATCAACAAAATTTTAAATATAACTATTTAAAATTTTAAAATAACCCTTTTGAGTGAGGAGTTCTCACCTTTTCTTTTATTTTGCAATCCGTTTCCATTCCAGACTTGTTTTCTTCACAGATTATACCTTGTATAAATAATTATACAATTCATTAATATTCGAATTAAATCGAACACTTAAATTATCATTCAATTTATTTACTTAACCAAAATTTTATTTTAACTAATTTTCCTTTAATAAATGATTTCACCTAACAAATTAAATTTTCTAACAAATTTTCTTTTATAAATTATCTTTCTGCTTATTTATTTCCTTTAAACTTAAAAACGAAATTTTATATCTTTACTGTAAAATGAATTTTCTGTTTATTTGCATATTTTTAAATCTGTTTTGAACTAATTTCCCTTTTTAACTTTATATATATTAACTGCATTTAAATTCTTTTTCAGTAAAATTTGAAAACTACATTCATAAAAATTTTCACTGTGCATATATATATAAATATATTTATATAACATATTAATCTCAGTTTTTAAAACAGCATTTACCTCACAGATGAAATCTCGAACTCGAGACTCCCAACAGAAATCAGATTTTCGCCCACACGAACGAGCCATACTTGCCACTGCCCTAGCCACCAACACCATCGCCCAACCCAAATTTGCCGCTGCCTTGCCCTAGATCCATGCGACGCCCTTGCCGACGCCAAAACCCCCGTAGCCACTGCAGATCTCGCCACCCCCAATAACGTGCCGCCTCCTCTTCGAGATGCTCGAAACCGAGCTCCCCATCTCGCGGCCACGTCGCCGTCGCGAACTGCAGTTATCCCTCCCCTAGTCGCCATTTTCGATTCCTTATTTTGATTTGGGGGAGAGTGAGATGGACGCGGCCATTAATGATTTGAACGAGGATATTGATTTTAAATGAAAAAGAAGAAGGGCTCTTTTTGAACGAGTTTTATTTTATTTTTTTCATTCTGTGAAAATCGCGGCCTCCAATCAGTTGAACTCGGGAGAAAGGGAAGTTTTATTTCCGAGCTCGATCGAAAATGTTGAAGAAAAGAGAAACGCGATTTTTATTTCTTCAGCTGCCATTAAATTTTTTTCTCGTTTACTTTTGAACTGAGGAATCGAATGAGGGAGAGGATATTTAAAAATAAACAGAGGAATGGTTATCACGATTTTAGGCGTGATTCTAGGAGATAACGTGATGTTTTCAGGGAATAGGTCTGCTAAAGAGAACCTAGGGTGGCTGATGCTGACAATTTATATGTTTAAATTCAAATTGAATTTAATTCAAATCCCAATGCGTTTACACGTCGTGCTCACATATAAACTCCGAAATATAAGAAATTTGAAATCCGACAATAACTCAACGTTATAGACCCAATGGAACTGGTTTCGTCGAATTCGAGACTGTATGAAAAAATGACTATTTTTAAATATCGATTTAAACGATATAAATTCAAAACTGAACAAACCACTTTCAAATTCGATTCTGAAGCTTCTATTATCTTCAGTATTATCAATATAAATTTTACAAGCCTTTGAAATATTTTAAATCAGCTTAAAATTTAAGATTCAAAATTTTATTCAACTTTCAATAGATTAAATTTTATAATTTAATCGCCAAATTCAAAGTTATATTGAAAATTCAATCCAAACCATTATTCAAATAGTTAAAACTAATTAAATATTTTCAATTTAAATTGTTCAAAATTCTGGGTCGTTACAATCTTCCCCCCTTAAAAGAATTTCGTCCCAAAATTACAAGTTAAGGAGAATGATCCTAAACCGTTTATTATTTTTCACAATTCAAATAGTTTTATCAACTTTCTAACACAAATCTTTTTATTAAAGATCCATTATCATTTCAACAAGCTTTCCAACTTCAATTCTAAGTTTCAAACAATATTGTTCTACTTAACAATTCAAATTTAAATTCAAATTCAAATTTTTAAACTTTCAAAATTTCTCAAAAAATTTCTAACGCTCTAAATTTTCGAAAAATTTCGCCAGCGTCTCCTTTGCGCGGCTCGATCAGTACGACTACAAAATGGCACCACGGCCCATCAGAATCAAAAAGAAAAGAAAAAGCCAAGTGGCTAGAGAAGAAAATCATCAAATCTCATACTAAATTTAAATACGTACCTTTTTGTCGAGCGATTCATTTTTATCCTTGAAATCATAATTTCCAATTCCTATTTCTTTTTAATACACCTGTATAACCTGCTAGTCGTAGTATCCAATAATATCCAACTACAGTATTCAAACCAATTTACCAATTCTATTGCAAAATTCTAAATATGCACTACTTATACCATCTTTAGTTTACTATCGAAGTTATACATATCGAATTTCAATCAATTTTGCATTCCAATTTCATTTGGATTCAAATTCACAATTTTAATTTATATTCAATTCAAGTGATTAACAACTCGCTTTCTTTTATTCAATTCATTTTTTAAGTGAAACGAATTCATATCCATTCTAATTGATTTTAATTTCCATTTCATTTCCAATTGATTCCATTCAATGTTGTTTACATTCCATATTCATATTCATCTCGAATTTACTTAAGTTATTTTTCTTCAAACTCAAGTTCATTTCCTTGTAAACAATTTCCAATTTATTTACGAATGTAGCTTCATTTGTTCATTCACCGTTTCATTTATCTCAACTTATTGAGTCCATTAGATTAAATTCTCAAATTTACTTTTATCCAAGTTAAATTCAATTCTAATTTGAATTCTCCTAAGTTCCCAAACTCATTTCAATTTATAGAACTCATAACCATTTTGAATTGATTCTAACTCAACTTATATCAATTTTATTTCCATTTTCATTTAATTCAATTCATTTTAATTACTCCAAATTTATTTTCAACTTAATAAATTTTCTTTAAGTAATTATTTCACTTCGTCTCCTTAGACATTTCTTCAATTTCACTTTATTCAAATTTATTCACTTGTACTTACCTTAATTCAACTCCATTCTTTTAAATTAAATTTATTCTATCAAAATTCAAATTGTACAAGTTATCAACTTATTTATTATTTCCATAAATACTTTAAATAGGATTCCAGAGTCTTTTCTACGGTTTCAAAACCATTATTGAAAACAATTCAAATTATCTTTTGAATTTCTAAAACCAAATCCCAAATTTTTCAAACAACTTTCACTTAAAACAATTTGGCAGCAATCCCTCTTTTGGAAACCCGAAAATGAACACCAATGATGCCGCGGTCATCATCGAAATTATTTTCCAGCGACCGAAAAGAGTTTAGAGCTTTCCATCCTTCAAACATTTTTCCAAAAACCTTTGAAAATTATTTCCAAACCAAACAGGAATTTAATTCCTAAAATTTCCAAATTCTTTCAAAAACATTCCCAAATATTTCTCTGGAATTTCATTTCTAATTATAAATCACATTTATAATTTACATTCTTCAATTTCATTTGCATATGGATTTTATTTTCTAAACTTTTGATTATGATTCCAATTTCTTATCCAATAATCAATGGTAATAACTTTTAACATTATCAATTCCTAACATCCAAGCAACCATATATTACAATATTTTATAAAGATAATTTTCTTTATCTACAAAAATAGTTTTGGGCAAAATTATTTCATCTACCCGATTTTTTATTTTTTTTTAAAACAATACTGTGTCGAATTGTTCTATTCAAGTGTTTAGAAACCCCTTCGATTCAGTTTCGAGGCTGCGCCGACGAAGGTTCATATACCACTCAACAAACCAATCATCATAATATAAAACAATTTTATATTCACTAACAAATACGCACTCATATCTATTTTTACACTCAAACTCACTCTAGAGTACTGCTGACTCTATCTCTAATGAGTAACACCCAACAGAACCATGGTTGTCGCTTAACCATATGCTTTGATACCACTTGTAAAGGCCCGAAAATCCGTACTCCTTTGAGCTGGCAACATTCCACAACCATCCAGCGAAAGGGGAACAAACTTTCGAATCTTTATGGTTGAAGAAGAAGAAAGAGGTAGAAGAAGAGAGAAAAAGAGAGAAGAAGAAAGAAAACAATATCAGAACAGAAAGTAACATCTCACAGTCGCAGCGGAACAACATATAATAGATAAATGAATAATCATTAACACAAAAGAACTATACATTTTATACATTACATCACATTACATTCATTTCATCATCAGAGTGTACAACAACCAAATAACGGAAAAAGAAGAAATACTATATACAATAGATAATACGTTACGCCATCCAGCTCGCCTCCAGATATCTGTAGCACTCCTGAATCTAGAATGACCTGATAACCTAACTCTAGACTGCCCGTGTAGAAATTGGTGGGCACCCAGAGTTTAGGAAGGGAACGATAAACTCCAGGTCAGTCATGAGACTGGTGTGAGAACTAAAAACAGTTATTTATCTTTTAAACAAAGAATAGGAGAAATTTTAAAAGAAAATTCGCAATGCTTTTTGAAAATGAAACTACCATAAGGTCTCCCGCCACACACACAATGCAAACGCAGACTTGGAGGAGGTTTCTCCTTATGATAGTCAAAGATGCTTACTACGCAAAAATCAAATCATTTTTTATATTATTATTAGTGCATAGTGTAGAAAACAATTTTGAAAGTAGAATATAAATCTTAGCCAGCATAGGCATTCCGCACTTATGCCTACTATAGCTACTATGTTCAATAGCAGGTTACCGCCACATTCCATAGCAGGTAATACAACTAAAACCGTACAAGGCTCGTATTGTTTCTTTGGATTTCCAACAAATGGTCAGGCCAAGGAACTTCCCATTGCCACATGGAAACGCCTCTGGAATGACGTCCCGAGAACCTAACCGGATCTCTGCCAACACAAGGCCGGGTTACCCCTAACTGGGTTACTACTGACACGAATATGTCATTCCCCGATCGTAACCGATCTATATCCGAGGATCCCCGATTTCCAACAACCATAAAGTAATAAATTTGCAGTAACCACATAGGTTAAGTATCTGGGTTCCATACCATGATACCACCTCTATCCAGAAGGAATGACATACACTAAAGGGGCGCTACCCCCTAATAACCTTGCTGCATCTTTTCTGTTTTGACCATTTCCGGGGTGTGAGGCTCGATGAAGTCTCGTCCACAAAGCCACGCTTTTAAACAAAAGTCGTGCTTTGGGTCAACAAATGATCAAAGCAATGATCATCAAGATAAACGATCAAACAAATGATCCTATCACAAATGATCATTCAACGATCATTTCACAACAACACTTAGTATATCACACTACCAAATTGGGAGTATATCACTAATGACCTTCAACTATATAACCTCCGAGCTCGTACGTCTCAGAGAAGGGTGTTAAGCTAAGAGAATAAATTCTCCGCCACCAACAGAAATATATTTGAAAGAAATCAGCTTTATATCTCAACTTGTAATGTCAGACATACAATCCATACAAGTCTGTTCCGGGATCGAACAGAACCGAAGGCACTTCCAAAGAAGCCCTTGCAATCCGGATATTCACTAATCACGTACGGACAACCAGTCACTAAGGGTGATAAAAACCTCTATATCGGAGATCAGCCGATGCAGAGTAACTCGACGGTAATACATCCGTTTTCACAAATATCCGGTCTTCAACACCGGTCTTCAAATGCAATTCATAACGACGTATCACTATTCGGAATGGGTTATACGACCCCATGGTCCTTTCCCGGTTAACCCGAATAGTGAGCGCTTATTTAAAAAATAAGTGTGGCATCCAATTCAAGCAATCACAACAAATACCTATTTAAAGGTAAATATTGATAGTCGGTTATTTAACTATCAATAAAGATGCGCCACATCATCAGATTCCAAATAATTTCTCAAATTATTTAATTCCCCAAAAATATCTTTACAAGATATATAATTTTCCACACTTCAAAAATAAACAACGTTTATTTTGAAACCAATTTCCTTTTTCATTTATAAATTCCAAAGTGAATTTATATTTCAAAATATCCATTGATCTACAGTTTTCAATAGATTTCAATTATTCAATTCCAATTTATCTTCAAAAAGATAAATTCTTAAAAACGTTCCATTTCATATTGGAAAAGCAATTCCATACTTATTTAATAATAAGTATTTCATAAATCTTATTTATTTTCAACATTTTGAAAATATTCAATATAATTAAACCATAGTTAAGTATATATTTCATTCTTTAAGGAAATCATTCTTTTATTTACATTTATTTGGGTCAAAACGAATGTTGCGTAAAACATCGTTACGACAACCCAAAATCATTAGTATAGGGGTTCGAAATTAAAATAGATATATAAATCCCAATACTATATAAAACATTTTTTTTCGGAAATCATTTACTATAACAACAGTGTTATAGTCCACCATTTCTTTCTATTTCTCGAAAACGTCTATTTCAACAATAAATGTTGAAATCTATGTTTTCATTTCCCTCTATTTCTCGAAAACGTCTATTTCAACAATAAATGTTGAAATATATGGTTTCGATTCATAATACATTTTAAAAACATCTTTTAAAATAATTAATTTCATCTTATAATATCGTTCTCCCAAAACATAATCATTTTATTTAATAATATATCCACTGTCCAAAATCGTGAATATACTTCGTTTAATAAACTTCTATATTCAATTTATCAAATTCAATTGATTTTCGAATTTATGAACAATGTCTATAAATTCCATTTCTATTTATAACTTCGATCTTTTATAAATCTCCTTTATCAATCCAATTCAATTTATAAAATTCAATTTTATACCAAGAGTCTATATTATAAGTTGAATACTTACAGTATCATTTATTTACAAAGTCGTTCTTTTTAAAACTTCACAAATTAGAAATCTTGTTACTTATAAGATTTCGTTTATATTTTATAACAACTTCAACTTATAAAATCTCCTTTATTAACAATTTCTATTAATATCCTATTTAAATGCCAAAATCCAGTTTATAGTTAATTACTTATAAATCCTTTATTCTACAGCATCTATTCATTTTAAAATTTCACCATTTATACAACTATGAATTGCATTCACTTATGAAATCCTTCAATACTTCATTTTCAACATTTATAAAGCCTCGTTTTATTATTCCAATATTTTTGATTTACAAATATCAATTCTAAAAGTCTTCTATATACACCCTTTATAATAATTCAAGAATTCAAACTTAAACTATTTTATAAATCTATTTATTTTTAAAAACTACCTTTGGTTATATTTCACAAAAATCTTAAATTCTATAACTTTAAAAATTAAAATTTTAATTTAATTAAAAATGAATCAACTCAAAATTTCAATAAAAACATATACTTTGGAAAAATCAATTTAAAATCCTTTATAATTCAAAATCGTTAAAAATACTTTTAAAAATGGATCCGATGATGCAACAGTATCCAATAGTCAACCATGGCAACAAATATCATATATCGATATGATAATCATAATCATCAAAATATTTATAATCAAATAAATATTTGTGAGGAATCCAGTTGGATCCCTCCAACCTGTTTCCCTGCATCCACAGATGTTAGCACAATACCAATTCCACTTCAAGGTGGAATATCACGGTATATGGGATTTTTAAAATATATATCCGCTTAATAGGCGGCGCAATAGGGTCTCATCCGCTATACAAGGCGGGAAATCAATCAACTGCAATATATACATATGCCAATATATATATATATATATATTGCTATATACTAATATATCCTACTATATCTACTAACACAAACAAACAACAATCCATCAATCAACAAAATTTTAAATATAACTATTTAAAATTTTAAAATAACCCTTTTGAGTGAGGAGTTCTCACCTTTGCTTTTATTTTGCAATCCGTTTCCATTCCAGACTTGTTTTCTTCACAGATTATACCTTGTATAAATAATTATACAATTCATTAATATTCGAATTAAATCGAACACTTAAATTATCGTTCAATTTATTTACTTAACTAAAATTTTATTTTAACTAATTTTCCTTTAATAAATGATTTCACCTAACAAATTAAATTTTCTAACAAATTTTCTTTTATAAATTATCTTTCTGCTTATTTATTTCCTTTAAACTTAAAAACGAAATTTTATATCTTTACTGTAAAATGAATTTTCTGTTTATTTATATATTTTTAAATCTGTTTAGGGTTTGGTCGAGAATGTGTTGGGCCGAATATGAATTGAATGTCTTTTACTTGTATATATTATGTTTGTATTGATTATTCAATTTCAATAAAGCTTTAGACCTTTTTTTCAAAAAAAAAAAAACTTTATATATATTAACTGCATTTAAATTCTTTTTCAGTAAAATTTGAAAACTACATTCATAAAAATTTTCACTGTGCATATATATATAAATATATTTATACAACATATTAATCTCAGTTTTTAAAACAGTATTTACCTCACAGATGAAATCTCGAACTCGAGACTCCCAACAGAAATCAGATTTTCGCCCACACGAACGAGCCATACTTGCCACTGCCCTAGCCACCAACACCATCGCCCAACCCAAATTTGCCGCTACCTTGCCCTATATCCACGCGACGCCCTTGCCGACGCCGAAACCCCCGTAGCCACTGCAGATCTCGCCGCCCCAAATATCGCGCCGCCTCCTCTTCGAGATGCTCGAAACCGAGCTCCCCATCTCGCGGCCACGTCACCGTCGCGAACTGCAGCTATCCCTCCCCCAGTTGCCATTTTCGATTCCTTATTTTGATTTGGGGGAGAGGGAGATGGACGCGGCCATTAATGATTTGAACGAGGATATTGATTTTAAATGAAAAAGAAGAAGGGCTCTTTTTGAACGAGTTTTATTTTATTTTTTTCATTCTGTGAAAATCGCGACTTCCAATCAGTTGAACTCGGGAGAAAGGGAAGTTTTATTTCCGAGCTCGATCGAAAATGTTGAAGAAAAGAGAAACGCGATTTTTATTTCTTCAGCGGCCATTAAATTTTTTTCTCGTTTGCTTTTGAACTAAGGAATCGAATGAGGGAGAGGATATTTAAAAATAAACAGAGGAATGGTTATCACGATTTTAGGCGTGATTCTAGGAGATAACATGATGTTTTCAGGGAATAAGTCTGCTAAAGAGAACCTAGGGTGGCTGATGCTGACAATTTATATGTTTAAATTCAAATTGAATTTAATTCAAATCCCAATGCGTTTACACGTCGTGCTCACATATAAACTCCGAAAAATACGAAATTTGAAATCCGACAATAACTCAACGTTACGGACCCAATGGAACTGATTTCGTCGAATTCCGAGACTGTATGAAAAATGACTATTTTTAAATATCGATTTAAACGATATAAATTCAAAACTGAACAAACCACTTTCAAATTCGATTCTGAAGCTTCTATTATCTTCAATATTATCAATATAAATTTTACAAGCCTTTGAAATATTTTAAATCAGCTTAAAATTTAAGATTCAAAATTTTATTCAACTTTCAATAGATTAAATTTTATAATTTAATCGCCAAATTCAAAGTTACATTGAAAATTCAATCCAAACCATTATTCAAATAGTTAAAACTAATTAAATATTTTCAATTTAAATTGTTCAAAATTCTGGATCTTTACAAGGTTGACTATCATAAATCAAAAATAGATAGCCATCGTAGGCAAAAACATCAAAGTAATTAGCTATCGTATATCAAAAGTGGATAGCCACCGTAAATCAAAAGTAGATAGCTATAGCAGATCTAAAAAATCAAAGTAGATAGCTGTCATAAATCAATGATAGATGGCTATCATAAATAAAAGATAAATAGTTATCGCAAATCTAAAGTAGATCACAATCATAAATCAAAGACAGATAGCTATCGTAAATCAAAGATAGATAGTTATTGTAAACTTAAAAATAATAAGCTATCAATAATCAAAGATAGATAGCTAACATAAATCAAGGATAAATAGCATCACAAATTTAAAAATGGATGGCTATCGAAAATCAAAGATAGATAGCTACCAAAACTCAATATAAATAGCTATAGTAAATGAATGACAAATAACTATCATAAAGGTAAAATGAGAGGCTATCTAAAACTTGGAATAAAGAGCTATCACGGAAAGTGATAGCTATTTCACCTTCTATAGTCATTTTGAAAAAATGGTCATAAATATAAAAACTGACGGTTGTTAAGCGGGCAAGGGGTTATTGGATCTTAAAACCACAAAGATAAATAGTCAATAGAAGTCCATAGAATTTTTAAATCAAAATCAATTTCATCTCGAGAACTTCAAAACTTCCTTTAGCATCGAAAATTTGGGTTAAGGCAAAGCTAATCAAAACAACGATGCCATGTCAGAATTTGCACAAATTTATGTAATCAAAATTGATGATTAATTCTACATATAACAAGAGGAAAAGTCTCTAACAGTCGAAAAACCTAAGATTTTGAAATCTTTAAGAAGTGAATATAAACTTTCTACTTTCTAAAGCAACCGATGAAAGCGAAATGAAGGAGAAGCGGCGTATATAAGGGGGTTAAGGTATGTCCATAACTGTTGATTAATAAGCAAACAAAATTTACGATCAGATGCTATATCTGGGGAATAACTAGGGGTTTAATAAAGAATTTATTAAATGAGCGAATGAAGGAAAAGTAAAATGTTTTTTCGAGAGAGGGGAACAAATTTTATACCTAACTTTTATTTTGAAAGTTTTAAGCACAAACAAGTGTTACCAAAGATCTAATCATAAAGAGGCTATCGAGATCTAATGACAAAGAGCCATCGAAGATCCAGTGGAGGTACATGTCAAATAAAAAGTCCCTTGTGCCTATACACATTGCAACTCAATAAAATCCTATAAATAGCCAACATTCGCAAGCATAGTAATATATAAACCCCTAGTCATTAACAATATGGAAACTTTCGATTAAATAGAATTCAATAATGTATTCACTAACCACTATAAAAATATCTTTGGAACCGGCAGGAATCATAGAATTAGAGCTAGATGGAATGATTTATACTCTGCTAATATTACAACCAATTTCAATGACTTGGATATCCCTTTTACAAAAGAGGAGATCTATAAGGCTATTAGCGGTATGCTTAGCGATAAATCACCTGGACCGAATGACTTCACGGTTTTATTTTACAACAAATTTTGGTATGTTGTAAAATTTGACCTTTTAGAATGTTCAACAACTTTTATAATGGTAATCAACAATTAGAAAGATTTAACTTTGCCAACATTATTCTCTTACAAAAGAAGGTTGGCGCTTTAGAACCCAAAGATTTTAGGCTGATCTCTCTAATAATCTATGCGATCAAAATTATTTCTAAAGTTTTAGATAATAGGTTAAGCAATAAAATGAATAGGTTAATTGACATAATGAAAACCGCTTTTACAAAGGAAAGAAACATCATTGATGGATAGCTGCAGTACAAAAATTTATAAATTCTTTTGTAAAAATATTACTACTTGTGCAATATTAAAACCAGACTTTGCCAAAGCTTTTGATTTTATTAATAGGTAAATAGGCACAAGGAAGAAGTTGCAAAAAATTTAGTCTCAGGGACAACAAGTTTGCTTTTTAGTCCGAATGACATATTTTAATGTAAACTGAAAATGATAGTTACAACTATCATTCTGTGATTTACACTAAAAGTGTCTTTCAGCCTAAAAAACAAACTTTTTGTCCCTAAGACTAAATTTTTTTGCAACTTCCTCCTTGTGCCTAAAAACCCCTTTTATTAATTGGGTGTTTCTAAAGGACATCCTATTGGCTGGGATCTTTAGCTTTGGATGAATTGGGTGGACTATGTCTTTATTAAAAACTGAAAATTCTAGTATTATGGTCAATGGTTTCTTACAAAATAAAATTCGATCTAAACATGATCGAAAATGTAATCTTTTATCATCTTTACTATTCAACTTAGTTGAAGATGTTATCTCTAGGATCATAAAATTTTCTATTAACAATGGAGTACTAGGTAGCATCGGGAAAGAGATCACCAATGAGGGTCTTTCGATTTTGCAATTCATCGATGATACGATTCTTTTTACCTCACATTCACCGGAACACATTGCAACTCTTAAACTCTTTTTCATATAGTTTCGAAATGCTTTCAGGACATAGGATTAACTTTGACAAAAGTTTTGTCCTAGTACTAAACAATGTCGAAAATGTTGAAACACTTATCGCACATACCCTTAATTGCGAAATATTGAGGTTTCGTATTCAATACATAGGTTTTAGTTAGACTTCAAAACTAAAAAATGAAGACTGGTATATTATAATTTATAAAATAAATTGAAAACTATCTACTTGAAACCATAGGTTTTTATCCAAAACAGGGAGAATCATTCTTATCACATCTGTTTTATCGACATCGCCGACTTATTGGTTGTCACTATATATTTTTCCAAAATGGATCATCGATAAAATAAATAAAATAAGAAAAAACTTTCTTTGGAATGGTGAAAGTTCATGTAGTAGCCTTTATAGTTTGATTAATTGAGAAACGGTGTGCAAATCAACAGACGGTGGGAGGTTTTGGATTATAAATTACACAACCTCAATGTTTCGCTTAGGTAAATGACGCTAAAAATTCAATAACGATAGTGAAAAACTTTTACGGAAAGAAATTATTTCAAATCAATTTTATGATAAAACCAATAAACTGTACTTTATCTCTCCTAACTATAACAATTTGTTCCACTTCTGGAAAACCAACTTAAGAAACTTCAATAACTTAACCTTGGGATCGATAACATAGTTCATTCAGATAATAAAAGTTCATTTTGGCATGAAAGCTTGATTTTCGTTATACCACTTAAAGTCGAGTTTAAAGATCTATTTGATATCTGTAACTTCAAAAATGCAATAATATTTGAGGTCTACAGACCTCACATCGAATTCTCATGGAACCTTATATTCAACTGAACCCGTAGAGACATTACCTTAGCCCTATCTGTCCCGCTTTGTATTAAATTGAAACATTATAATGAAGATAATGAAAGGGACATTAAAATATGGTGTTGGAATAAAAGTGGAACATACACCGTTAATTCGTAGTATATAATTTCAAACTTCTAAATGATTTCTCCAAACATATTCAAAGCTATTTGGAAAGTATATACTCCACCCAAGGCAGAATTACGCACTTGGATAATCCTACATAAGAAATTAAATACTGTAACGACCCGTAAAGTTCGACCATTTGAAATTGTTTGTTTAATAGGATTTTGTAATTTATTTTAGTTGAAAGAATAAAGGTGGTAGATAAATATTAAAATGAAGGCTAGAATAAATTATATAGAAGTGACTTAGAAACCTATTTAAAGACATTTGAATAAAATTCAAATGAATTAAGTAGAGAAAGAAAGAAAAATTCTTACCTGGACATAAAATTTAATATGGGAATATTAAACCAATTTAATGCAATAAAAGATTGTGAACGATAAATTGAATAGATTAAGAAACCCTGTTATTGCAAGTCAATAAATTTGTAAACCCTAATGAACATCTCAAAATTTATAAATTTATTGAAATTTAAGACATAGCATAAGCGTAGAACTATAGGTATGATGACAAACTTTTATAAATTGTCTAATTAAGGGTCAGCAAATTTATTTGGAAATCAAACTCAATTAAGGGTAAGTAATTATGATGGATTGATGGCATAAACGTTACTAATTTTTATCATAGTAACGGAAGTGCAGATGGAAGGCAACTGTAGAAATTTAAGTACGTATTAACAATTGAAAGGGACTGTCGATTGAATGGAGTACTTTAGGTTGTCTTACTAAATTTAGAATTTAACATAAGACAAATAGAAATAAATCAATAAACGTATAGATTTTAAGTTTATTATGATGAATTATTTTAGTAATATGACTTAGAATAAATGAAATAATTTGGGTTAATTGGTATTTAATGGAATTAAAGGTTGCAATATTCATAGGTAAGGATTTAGATGAAATAGATTGACGTATGAAAAATTTAATTGGATAAATGGCAATTAATTCCTTTAATTTGTGCAATTAATGTATGTTTAATTGATAACGATAAAAGTTGATTTTTTTCAGTGTAACCAACGTAAAATACTATCATAGCATGATACTTGGTTTGAATAGAAGGGTGGAATTGGGAATTTAATAAGTGAATTTATTTCAATCAGTGCAATAAAAGGATACGTAAATAAATGGTAAGATGAAATGGTAAATTATTGATGTAATGGAAGATATAACAATGTCAATTATGCATATAAGGTAATAAGGTAATGAAACCGAGGTAAATTAATTAATTGAGACTTTAAGTAAAATTAACGTGTGGAATTGACCAAGGTTCAATAAAATGAGAATTTGATTGGTTATATTTATTGGTTGAGAAAGGTAAATGTGTATTTGGGGAATAAAATTTAGTCAGACTTAAATATTGAATTTAATTAATTAATATATATGATAAATGATGATTAAATAAAAACCCAATACTCTATATATATGTATAATATTTGAGTGAAAATAATAATACACTTATAAATGTGGAATTAAGAGTTTACAACAACTATTTTGAGTAAAGAAATTGTTCATTCAAGTAAATTTGAAACATCGCAATAGGTGTAGATTAAGTGCTGCGTTAAATAAATTTAAGTAATCATTGGGGAAGAACGTAAATGTCTTCATAATATGATGATTTGTGAATATAAAGATGAAATTAAAGTTTATTTAATAAATTGAGTATTAGATTCAATAATTGCATTTATTGCATAAATAAAGGGAATTTAACGTTAAATTGTACGTTATTGAATTAAAAAGGAATTTGCGGATATTGAAGTGAAAACAGAGACATGTTAAAGAGCATCTTTGTTTTGGATTTAAGTTGAGAGTATAAGAGTATGAGATCTAATATATGGTTTTGAGAAATTTATTTATGATTCCTAAATTTGAGGAAGCGGAGGAATCAACACTACAAATTGATACTTATAAATTTTAATTCACATCCAAGCTTGTTAAATCATTTGAAATTGATTGAATTACATAAGTAATAAAATTTGGCCAATATCAGAAGTTAAATATAAAAATTGGATTTTTATGATTTATTTTAATTTATTTAATAAATATTAAAAATAGCCATTTTGGGCACGGACTCGGATTTCGACGAAACCAGTTTCATCGGATCCGTAACGGTGAATTATAATAATGTTTCAAGTTTCGTAGCGATCGGACTGGTCGTTTGATCGTACGGACTCGAAACGCCTTGAAATTTACGCATTTTGAAATCAATTTGAAATTTTTGTTTTTTTTTCATAACTTCTTCATACGATCGAATTTGGTCGCGAAACTTTTTCCATCGCGTTCAGAATATTTTAAAACACCTATTTGGATATATAGTTTTAACAAATTTGGCTCCGGAGGCATAGCGGGCTTTTTGGACCATGGTTTGTCACGCACGTTCGCGTATCCAGTCTAGCTACCCTACCTCTAGCCTATCTATAAATATACAGCTATAAACCCTAGCTCCTTTCTTTTTCATTTGCTGTACGTTCATTTCTTCACTCTTTTCTCTTCTCCAAATGTATACATCTCAGATCCAATTCAGATCTATCCACAGTTCAAAATCAAAAGTCAAAACTCAAAAATTTCAGAAAATTCCAGAAAAAATATATGTTGAAGTATTCGATACGCGTTTCGACGGTCAGATTTGCGGCAAAAATTCAATAGGGTTTTATGTTTTAGGCTTGCGCTGGAACTTGCGTGCGTTTGCTTCTGGAAAGAAGATGTAGCCGCGTGGCGAGTGTTTGGGTGGTGACGTGGCACATAAATGTGTAGGTGATGAACATGTATCACTTTTGTTTATATTTAATTTTGATTTCAATCACCATTTTTCGCCATAACTTTCTCATACGAAGTCGGATTCACGCGAATTTTTTTTTGTTAGGATCGTAATTTAATTCCGGACTCGATGATGCTGGTTTGGACGAATTCTGAGACGGGCGAATTTTTGGGTTTAAATCGGGTTTAAATTCGATTTAAATTCAAAAGGTGAGTGTTTTAACCCACTCACAACTACTAGAAGCTTTTATGTTTGTTAAATAAATTTTAGAAATGAATAGAAATTTATTTATGAGCTTTTGGCATGTTATTTCATTCATATCTGTTGAATTGCATTTTATTGAATGTAACTGTTAATTTAATTGATTTATTGCGTGTTAATTGGCTGTTAGAAATTATTGTTTGCATATGAACTGCTAGTTAACAGTTATGTCAATTATCACTGAATATAAATTGTTAGATTAATAGTTGATAAAATTTAATTTGAATAAACTGCCAGTTATCACCTGTTATATATGATCATATATATAATTGTTATTGATTGATATTGATCGATGTTGTGATTGGATGATGGATGTGTTGTTGAATGAATGTTTTATTTGGATATCATTAAACTGCAAGTTAGTATGCATTTACATTTCATTCGGGATTGCGGTTTGAAATGATATACAACCGCAGTTTTATTTTTTTAAATTGCGGATTGAAATGATAAATATCCGTATCACTTGACCATAGGATAGAAAACTATATACAGGCACCGCGGTCTATATATAACTATTTTAAATGTAATTTCTATGGTTTGGATGGAATACGGTTTATAATAATCTTAAATTGTGTACTGTATAAATATTTTCTTCCATATTTATATACATATGAAGTTGAAAATTTTGAAATTAAGAGATGTTTAATTTCTTTATTACAAATGGAAGAAAATTAAGAAAATGGAGTTGATAATTCACATCACATGTTTAAATGTTAAGTTTGGAACTTTAAGATATGATATTTATAATTGGATTTTCCCAAAATAAATTGAAATGAATATTCTAGTATAAATTGAAATGGGAAAAATATTCTGGTATAATTTGCATTGGAAAATATATATGTCTTATTTCTAAAAATTGGAGCTCATTTATTTATGGGTTTATGGGTATATGCAAGGCTAATTAATAAAACATTTGATTTGTAGAAAGAAAAAAAAAAACCCAACTTTAGTTTTGAAATATAAATACTCCAAATGAATATAGGCATATATGTATATAAATTGAAATGATTCTGGAACTCAAGAGTGATATTTAAGTTATGGTTTAGACGTTAAAATAAAGAATTTTATTTATAAAACCGTAGAAATTATTTCTTTACAAAGTAAACTTTAAAAGTTAAACCATTTACTCTATATACCGTTGAATATCCAAACCATTTGAGTTTCAAAGGTTATGGTTTGAAATTATGGATTTCAAAATATTATGCTTGAAAATATTTGGGTTTCAGAAGTTATGAAGTTTAAAGCATTATGATTTTGGAAAACTTTATTTGGGATAAACGATGTCATATTGGTTTGGGTTTTAAAAGAAGAAATGATATCATAATATTATGGTTTGAAATGGATTATATTCTGGTTTTAAAGTATAAACTATTTTTAAATAATAACCGCGGTGTTATAATAACGATGGGTTGGCAAAGAGACCGGGATCGGATATGGACATACTCTCTGTCGATACCGAAAACCACTTTGACTAACCGTGTACGCGGTGGAGATTCCAGAATGAAGTAGGTGGTGGCGACGTTTCCTGTAAGGTAAATACGTGGACCCAACTCCCGTGAGTTGGCATAAGGTGGCTAAAACAGGAGCGATTCTCAGGCCAATGAGGTCATTCCTCTGATCGGACGCTCCTCTTCGATATTATACTTTGACTTGGATTGATTCAGTGGCCACTTCTATATTTTGATTTTGGGGAGTTAGTCCGAGGTGGGCGGTAACTGCGGCTACGCGTTTCCACCAGCCTGGATAGCAATTGGTATATCTACCCTGGCATTGCCTAGTTGTGCCGTGTCACCTACCATACCGAGCCTTTACTACGAGTTTCTATTTGTGTCGTACCTATGGAGTATCCTCTGGTAGCCTCCCGATCAGGAGGTATTACGGTACTGTATAGACTATTGGCATTATTTGTGTTAAGGGGAATATTGGGTCACTCCTTAACGCTATTAAAAAGTAAGTTTATTTTATAAATAGACACTATTGTAATAGCGCAATATACTACATAGTAAATAGTTTAACGGATCCTTAGGAGATGTAAATCCCGAACATCTCTTGAGTTACTGTACTCATATTTATTTCTGTTTATTTAACTCACATAAGATATTCTAGTCTGACTCGGGTGTTTTTGTCTTTTCAAATTCGCTCGGGTCAGTCCGAGCGTTTCAGGATAGCAGATTTTAGCTTTGGAGGACGAAGACGAAGAATCAGTATTATTTTATATATAGTATTACACCACACTCTTTCTATTCCGCTGCATTGCTTGTATTGGTATGTGTAGCTCTGATATTTATTGTAAAAGAAGAATCAAGCTTTTGTAAACTGTTTATGAACTGTATATTTGTTATTATATTTTATCCTTCCGCTGTGAGATTCTATTTTGTTTTATTTCTTCTCTGTTTTTCTTATTTACCCCATAACAAATCCGCCCTTTCGTATGGTTTGAATCGGCATGTGTGTCGGTTTAAAGTCTGCGAAAAGGCGGGATGTTACAAATACAATCAAATTCTTAAAGATAAAGAATCTGCTCATAGATAAAAAATGTGTTTTTTGCAACTTGGACCTAGCAAACATAACGCACATTTACTACAACTGTCCCATAACTTGTTCGGTATTTGTTAACACTTTTAACATCTTTGACTTAACCTTATTCAACACTAATCTAAACTGTAGCAACAACTGGAACAATCTCAGATTTCACTGAAGTAGGATTATAGAACTTACTCGATACCACCCTCACTATTATTTGCATGTATACATGATTTGATAGGAATCAAAGAATATTCAATAATGTTAACACTCGACCTCATAACCTAATTTATGCAATTATAATATTTACTTACAATTGGGTAGCCGATCCAAGTTATAAATTGGCTAGTAGGGATTATATGAAAGGTTCCTTTAGAAAATTAAAAGATCGAATAGAATTTTTGAAAATAAATATAGGCTTATAGCAATAAATGACAACCTCGTAGAAACCATTAACGTAGACAACTCTTCGAACAACTTGCTCCTAATTGAGAACTAAACCTATTATAACCTACGTCACTGTTTTTCCGCCTCTCACATATATTTATATAATTTAATTTATTAACACGCGCACGCACACATGTGCATGCATGCACATGCGCGAGAGCGCACACATATATGCGGTATGCTCATGTTCGATTGAGTTTTGCAGTTTAAGAGGAAGCGAAGGATCGAAAAGCTCTTATGGTATGCTCTTGGATTCCCTATCTAGGGATAGGCGTTCCTCGAAGGGCTTACTCCATTACTGGGTTCTTAGAGCTCGTTTGGATCGACTTAAATAAGTTATTTTTTTGCTTCTTGAAAGCCAAAATGAATGGTTTATGCCTTCCAAAAAGCAAAAAAAAAATATTTTAGTCGATACAAAATGAGCATTATACTATTTGTTATATTATGCTTGTTTAGATTGCATGGTGCTCCGTTTCATTTCTTTGATCATTGGTTTTGTTCTTGATGTTATTCCATGTATATATTATTATGTTCAATTGGTTTTTTTTTCTATTTTTCATTGTACGAGGGTTTTGCTACCTACTAAACTTGTTGGCGACTCGTTTTTAAGTGAAAAGTAAAATTACACGAGTGTTCTTCTCCTTGAGATAATCACTCATTTCCATCAAAAAATTCCTTCGTACACAAGAAATTTAATAAAATCTTAATAATGCTTTTATGTCAAATTGAAATCATTTCATGATTTAGGACTTAAACAATTACCTAATTGCACATTTGACTTTGTGACTCCTTAACTAATTGCATACTTGCTCAAGAGTTGATTTCCTTGTTCAAGCATCTTTGAACTCCTTCAGATCGAACATATAAGTTAGACCTGATTTTATGCCAAAAGAATCATTTTTAGGTGAATATACATTTCTTTTACAAATTTTAATTTTAGTTTATTAT
Source organism: Allium cepa (assembly GCA_030765085.1). Lineage (NCBI taxonomy): Eukaryota > Viridiplantae > Streptophyta > Magnoliopsida > Asparagales > Amaryllidaceae > Allium > Allium cepa. The sequence goes on from CM060930.1 coordinate 180,368,948, forward strand.
GTTTACCTTAATCAATAAACTTTTTATTTTTCATTTTATGCAAATTTATATTAGTAAGTTTTATTAGACCCGTTCTTATACTAATTAGATTGGTTAAATGTGATTCCTTTCATTTATTAATACATCAGATTTTATACTTCTCAAAACCTAAGAAAAAACCAAAAACCATTTGATTTCTCTAACGGATGTTAAGAAAACTTGTCCTAGGGTTTCAATCTTGAGTTTTGCTTAACAAGTTGTAGCCCAACTAGTGACACGTAACACTTTATCGATTATGTCCAATGTAATATCTCAAGTACGATCTTACCATAACCTCAACCTTAACCTTGAGTTTCTCAATAAGCTGAGGGAGATTAATCACCATGAGTGTAACATCCTGAAATTTTATTGTTTTGATTTTCAATATTTAATTAATTCTAAATATTTAAATAATTGGTTTTTAAAGTCTAATAACTCTAATTCAATATAGTGATTATTTATATATTTAAATTGTGAATTAAATATTAATTAATGGATTAAATAGTCTAAGCTAACTCTTTTTAATAAATAAATAATAACAGCGAACTCATTTTGTAAATTTATTTTCAATAATAAATAGTTCGAATAAGTAACAAAAATAATCAATTGTTAATAAAACGATTTGATTTTTATTGTAGCATTTTTAATTGAATTTATTTGATCTTTTCCACAATTTTTAATTTGAAAAATATTTGAATTGTCATTTGACGCATTTTCAACAAATGATGGTAAATATATGATTTTACAAAATAGATAACCAGTGTATATTATTTTTGTTTGGTGATCGTATCAAATTTTTTATGCGATCGTATTTTTATTTTGTCGTTCGAGATTCATACACGAAGAAAACTCTATGCAACGACACATTGGAAATTGCAGAATAAACACAAGGTCAACTCTTCCATCAATTCAACACTCTAACTCCCCTCTTCCTTTCTATTTTCGTTTTCAAAAACTTCTCATATAAGAAATTTAATCCTCCTCTTCAAAAATTAATATCAATTCAAATACTCAATGGGAAATTTCAAAACGAAAATCTTTGAACTCTTGTTGACCTGAACTACGATTCCATACGCATTGTGATTTGTGTGAACATGTTTGGCTGAGTTTGACAGATATGGGCATTGTAGGCGTGACCTAGGGTTTGAGATTGTCAGAGCTAGGGGAAGTTTTAGGTGAAACGGAATGGCATCGTTTTTCTCTTGGCAAGAGGCACCATGGGGAAGCATTCGTTGGAGGTCCGATCCATTGTAGTGACGTGCGACTTTTGGCCTGGGCGTAGGGAGTTCGGGAGTTGCATTTTTCTTGGGAGGTGCAAGTTCTTCGTGAAGGTTATGGATGGGTGGAGAATGCGAAGGGGGAGTTATTTGCAAAATCAGATTGAAGTTTCGTCTAGTGGGGTGAGAGATTTGGCATGCGTGCATGCGACCATGATGTGTTTGTTAGTATCGGCGTGCACAACCTGGAAATCAAAAGAGGGGAAGATGAGGTTTTAATTTTGATTGAAGTGATTAATTATATAGTTAATTGTTTTAATTTATCTCAAATCTTATAAATACAATAACTATTGCATACGAGGTCAGATGTGGACGGGATCTTTTGTGTTGGACTCGCGTCGACGTTATCTACGTGTTGGAACTGGTTTCGTCATATTTGAAGCTAGTAGAAATTTGAGCTAAAAGCGAATGTCGTTCGATTTTAGACCAAACCAAAATTCTAAAGCGTTAGTTGAAATTCCTATGAGTTTACTCACATCTAAATAAATTATATGATATCTGTGGTGCTATAGATTATTGTTGAATACTTGGATGATAGTTTATATTATTGTTTAGCTGTCTGGTTGTTTGTTTGGATTTGTATTCCCGCTTGAAAAGCGAATGACAAAAATAACCATTGTGCTATAGGGAAAAAAAGGAAAGTCGAAGTGTATGTAGCGAATAGATCGCTACGGAACGCTTCGAAATACACATTCATATGTGTGGCTTACATGAGACTTTTGTAGAGAGACCCTAAGGTGTTTCTTGCTAATATTTATTTATTTACTTATATTCTTATGTTACTTATATTAAGGTTTGGTTGAAATATTTATGACATACTGTTTAATTTGAATAAGCATCGTTATAGCGATTTTCACTATATTGTCACTTGTGAAGTATCATCCTCTTTAACCTTTTTTTGTGTTAAACTTAAGCTTGTATTTTCAAAAAATAGTCGTTTGAGCATATTTTGCACTTTGAAAGTTGTTTAAACTATATATTCAAATATTTTGGGAATTTTGAAAATAAAGGATAAGCGTTGATAAAAATTTATAAAAGGAGTTATAAATTTAAATAATTATCTTATGAATAATTAACATTGTTTTAAATTTATAAAGAGATTATAGATTTGATTAATTACTTTCAATATAACTAGTGTCATTTTGAATTGTAAAAGATTATAAATTGGATTTAATTATCTTTCAGAAAAATTAATGCTGTTTAAATTTATAAAGGTTATTTACCTTAAATATTTTGTAAATTCTTTCCAAATGGGTTTATAAGGATTGCATAAGTATTTTAAAAGAACTGGATGTTTAAATATATTCTTTAATTATTATTTAACTATAATAAAGTTAATTGATAAATTTATTAGTGATGTTTAAAGTCAATTAACTGATTTAGTAATAGTGTTTTCAAGAAAGGTGTTTTATAGATTAATTAATTGGTTTAATAAAAGTGGTTAAAATTAATTAACGGATTTAATAAAGGTGTCTAGTGTTATTAATTAATGTATTAAAGGAGTTATAAGTTTGATTAATTGTCTGTTGGGATAATTAATGTAGTTTTAAATTTATAGAAGAATTATATCAATTATCTTTTAGGAGGATTAACATTATTTTAAATTTATAAAGCATTTTAGTTTATTATTATCTTTCGAGATGATAAATTTTGTTTAAAATTTATAAATAATAACTTATAAATGAGAAAATCTTTTAAAAGGAATTGTTCAAAAATAAAGCTGTGTAAATTTTCTTGGGTTTATAGTAAATAATGTGTTAATGACATTTGTTGTTGACCCTTTTTTAATACTTTTAAAAATATAATTTTCTCTTTAATAAGACTATTTTAAAGAGAATTTTTAAAGTGTTTTACAAATATTTGTGATGTGAAAACCAAGCATAAGTTCAGTTTTAAAAGTTTAAAAGTTTGTTTCGGTTATAGAAAGAACATGAAATTTAATTTTTGTAAACGTTATCGCTTATATGGAATGGATCTAGTCATACTCTTACTGTTGAGGTATGGAAACTCATTTCAATCTCTAAGATTAAAATTGTTGTCAAGGCAATGCCTAGGGTTACACTACCTTTACTTTCCAGGCTTCATTTTCAACCGAGGGATAATACAAGTTTGAAATCGAAGATTAGTGGTAAGGAAATGAAATTTAATTTCCATATACGATCATTTTGATTTTTTTTCGATAGTTAATTTATTGACTGTCGATTTAGTTTTCTTCTTTGTGTATGGTCAATTTAAGACGATTTATTTCTTATTTAAGCGTTGATATCTTTTGTTAGAAATGACAATAACTAAAGCGCAAGTGGGGGCCAAGCTATGTGGAGTTACTCCCATTAGGGTATTTTCACATATACTCTTGATTGGTTTTGGTGGTATGCGTGTGGAGATGTGAAATACTCGAATTCTCGGTAAAGATTGGTGGGGTCTGCCTTGGAGGTTTTCGAGCGCCATCGTAGTTCTCAAGTATATTTCTAGAGGTATACTTTCGGTGAGGGGTGCTCCTAGTCATTGTTGAAAAATTCTTTTCCTTGTTGTTGATTCAAAATTTTGAATTGTTTTCTTAATTGCATCGAGAAGTGGTTGGAGCTCTTCTTCTCTTTAATTATTTGTGTCCATTATTTAAGTTTGGATTTTGACCTTGTTTACACCCATCCTTTCAAGTTTGCGGTTTTGTTAATTTTCTTCCATTCATTCATATGTGGAGATTGTTCTTGTGATATAAAACTCGTTCCGTGTTTAGCGGCGTGGTCGCATAAAATTATATATGTTCACCACATTACTTGAATTTTCTCACGCTGGTTTTCCAAACTGATCTAGGTGTTATTCTATTATATTGTTTGGGTCAAGCCGAGTATTTTTCCAGGTTATCGCTGGTGGGATATTGAGCTCATGGAGTAGAGCTAGGTGTTCACATATCGTGGGATTTTTATTTCTATTGCACTATTATATATATACCCATCAACAATTGTAATGTTAGAAAGTTACAACTGTTCATGCCGATGAGGTTTGTTTTTAACTCTAATGCACCAGGTATTTTAGAGTTACACCTTTTACTATTTTTGTCATATTATATATTGTTGTTTCGCTATGAGATTCTATTTCTCTTGTTCTTTTTTCCTTTTTCTTTTTATCCTAACAATCCATCTTTCTGGCGATTGGATGTTCAACATTGGAATACTGTGGATGTATTTGGTGTCGACATTCGATGTCGAAAAGGTGGGTCGTTACATTTGATATCAGACCTAAAGGTTAAGCGAGAATCATGGCTTTGGTGGGGTACACTCATTATAGATAGGGTAAATGACACGTTAGAATGAGTTTTAGGGTATCATTTATATATGAGAGTGTGTTTGTTATTTTCATAAAAACCTATTGTGTTAATTGGTTTATTGAGTGGTTTATGAAGTCTGGTCGAGATGTGAGACGCCAAAATGTCGGTAGGGCTTTCAAAACTCTTGAACAAGGAAAATGAACACGATATTGATTTTTAAAAATTGGTAAATAAAATGTTTTACCTAGGATTATATTCATATTTATATAGTTACCTATAGTGTTTGTTTCATGAAGTTAATATTTATTTATTATCTTTATTATTTGAAATTTCATGCTTGGATGGTTTAAGAGAATTGACTATTGTTAGTTGATTGCTTGATATGTTTATAAGCATTTATTGTTTGATAATTGTAAGTACATTAGAATGAACCCTTTATGAATTGAGTTTCACAATTTGACTATAAGGTGTTCAGAGAAAATGTTGAGCTAATAGTAAACTTTTAATAAAAAAGTGGTTTAATGTAATCTAAATGGAAGGATAACACATTTAAACTTTCTTATAGGAAAGAGAATTATTATAATATAAGATGACTTGATATAAAAGGCAATATTATATAATTTTGTTTATAAAATGTGTTTTAAAAAGGGTTTATTATAATAAAGGGAAATTATTATAATATTACATGATTTTAAAGGTTCATTTTATATGAACATATATATGAAATGATTAATATTATTTTTAAGAGGTGTTTTTAAGTAAAAAGAGTTTTTGAGAATTTAAGTTCCGGTATTATATGAAATGATTTCAAAAGATTATTGAGAAAATATATGGTAATATTACTTGGTAGAATTTATGAACATAAATATTTTGAAGAGATTTTTTAAGGATACATTTTATTTGGATAGTTCGAGAAAACATCTCGACTGGTTTTGTAGTGATCTAAATAATCTTCTAATCGATGATCGAATGTTTGCATAGGCGAACGTTGTAGTGCACTTAGTAGATTATTCTCTTCATCATTGTGCGATCGAAATGATTCCAATCCAAACGAACTTAAAGTAAGTGTTGGAGAATAAAGTGTTAAAGTTTAGTTTATATATATATATATATATATATATATATATATATATATATATATATTTGTGTGTGTAGTATGATTTCAAAAAGGACCGTGAAATAAAAACCGGGTGTTTGGTTCTTAAGTTTCCTTCAAGAAAATTCATTTAAATAAAAAGTTATTTGAATAATAATTTGATTAATGAAAATTTTAAACTCTTGGACAGAAAGAGATAATTTAACTCAAGTTTTAAATGAGTTAAATTGGATAGGAAGGTTTTAATAAATAGTATTTTAATAAAATCGTAGTTTTTGCTTAAATATCTAAGTGGTATAAACTATTTGGTGTTATTGGACCGACCAAATGAGCATCTTTCCTTAGAACACCCTGACGGTAAAATGGCCAAAGCAGTCGACTCAAATTTAAGACCCATATTTTGTTCGGACCTCCATTAGAATTTTGAAAACTAAAAATAAATAGTAAAAAAATAAAATTGACACTTTGAATATGCTCTTGGGATGTAGAAGAGTATTATACAAGTGAATAAAAGTGGAGTGATTTTATAATTTAATGTTTTATAAAAATGAGTCTTTATAAAATGTTTGAAAAAAAACTTTAGTGAAAATTTATAGAATAATTCATAAATAATTTTAGTATTAAATAAAATAATATAAATGAGAATAAAAATAATTCTAAAAGAGATTGGTGTAGTTAAGAAACTAATCGGACTAAGCACATAAGTTATACAGAGATCATTTTATTCGCATGATTTTTGACCTAGGGTAAATAGCTTTAGGGTGATTCACACTAGTCCGAAAATGGATTTCTCACTTGATTCTTGACCGCGAACACTTGATTCGAATTCTTGATATGAGACTAAGGTTTTCTATCATAGTACATGGCTATATAAGGAAAATAAAGATCTCTAATTAAGGAACTTGATCGTAGTCTGCACCAGGGAGGTTGAGTGAGAAATACTAGTTCAGAAGTGAAGTCTATTTCTCCGAGCAAGTGGTTCGAATCAGATATTGCATATGAATGATTTATTTCATTCATACACCATACAAATTTAAGTATATCTGTATACTTTTTGTGTGACTTAAGAAAGTTGTGAACCCGAACAAAATTTTGAATATTGTTTGTTAATCATTTAACATTTTATTTTAAATAATGTTAAGTGATGAGCAATCTCCTCCTTGTGAGGATCACTCATTTTTCTCAACAATTTTTTTTAAGTAATATTAAGTGTTGGATTATTCCCTTAAGGATTTTATTTTCTTGATAGTGTGATTTTATAGACTAGGTTTATAAAGTTGTTTATTAGGACTTAAATCCCGGTGCTTTTGAAAAAAAAAGTGACTTTGAAAGAAATAATATTATTATTTGAAAACTTTAGTGAAGTATTATTATTTTTGGATATTTGAAAAGAGTTTTTTTTGTGAAGTGTTTTCAAATATTTTTTGTTATGACAGTTGGACCATTGGGAGTTTTTCAATTTGGAAGACTCGCCAGGTATATCTGTTTACTCTAGTTGTGGTGTTGGAGGAACCGGAACACTACTAGATGCTCCGTGTGACGACCTTTATCCGATCATTACCGACCTTTATCCGAGAGCTCTCTTCACATACGTCCACATTAATTTACATCCCGAACGTCATAGCGGGAAAAAATATATCTAGAAGGGGATGATCATACCCTACTTGGGAATGACCCACTTAGCATTGCTGCATCCAACCCTGTTTCGGTCATTTTCGGTTGATGAGGCTCAAGGATACGATTCCATTTCACATGGCACATCTCTTTCACTTTGAATGCCACATTGCCATTCCATATTCACACGACTGGTTTCTACAAACGTATAACTTCCTAAGCTTGTATGTCTCGGGAAAGGGTGTTAAGCTAAGAGAAGGTGTCTCCTCCGCCACCGACTGATATAATTTTATAGAAATCACTCATTATGATTTGGAATGCAAGGTTAGACATTCATCCATAAAATTTCATACTGGGATCGAAGGTACTTTCCTCGGCCATTACTAGGCGAGAAGCCCTTGTGGTTTTGAGGTTTTGTCATAACAAAGAGACCACTACTACAATATAGTGAATTGGGAGTTTATCCCCAATTAATCAACAAGTAGTCCCTCGTTATCATTCGCCTTAATAACTCCGTCTTCAAACATATTCATTCTTCGAACACGTAAAATGGTTCGAAGTGGTTTTCGGATAGGAATCACCCAAATCCGACTCCGTTCCTTCGAAATCCAATCATCGATAAAAATGGTATAATTAGGTGATTGTTTTTCAATTCATTCATTACCAAAATATCTTCGAGAGGCATATATTTTCAAAATATTCTTTTAGTGAATACAGAATCATTTAAATCTCTTTTTGAATATTTCTTAAATCACTTTTAAAGAGTATCTTTTGAGAAAATGGGATTATAGAAATCATTCTACTTTTATTCAAAATCAACTTCCGTATGCAACGAGTGCTATGGACGGAATAACGGTAAGATCACCTTTTAAATTCCATGAATTGGACAAGTTCCCTCTTTGGATTTTAATAATGAGTATAAGAAGATTATTTCTATAAAATCCAAGTTGAGCATTCGGGATTTCCTTTTGATATGTTCCACCCCTCACCTAAAAGAGAAAACTAAGGTCAGGTGAGTTCAAGGCACTGGTTGCTCAAATCATAACCTTAGTTACACACCTAATTTTCTCTTTTAGATCTCATAGGCGGGACAAGTGTACTAGCCGTTTCCGCATACTCATTTTTCCTTTTTAATTCACTTAACTATTTGTTTAACCATCTTTGAAATAATGTTAAATTGTTCAAATTTCTTTTGAAATGCTTTATTATTTACTTAAAAACATTTACTAAGGATTTGGAAATGTGACGACCCGACTTTCCACTCCCAGAAAATCGCATCATCAATTAAGAAAGAAAGGGAATAGAAGAAGAAAAGAAAGAAGAAACAACACTAGAATCTCAACAGCGGAACGAATAAATTATATAAATAACATAAGTATTTACATAATATACAATACCAATCAGAGATACACAGCATACATATCACATATACTTAGACAGTTATAAACACCTGTCTAGTATTTACAACTCAATACAATCACAACACAGAGATAACACAACGGAAAAATATATCTAACGCAGAAGCCTCCTGCTCCATTGCTCCTCCATTATACATCAAAGCTAACCTGAATCTCTTGACTACTCGTAAAAATTTGAGTACCCAAGAGTTTAAGAAAACAAAGATAAACTCTGGGTCAGACATGGGTCTGGTGTGAGTAACAGGTTAAGGTTGCTTAACTTTAAAAACCTTTGAAAAGAAAGGTATCACGTAAGACTTTCCACACATAAACATGGAAAAGTTTTTACCTTACGCTAACCAAAACATTTGATAGGAAATCCGATGATATTATAATAGTGTCTGGGGTTTTCAAATAAATATGAAATAGCCGAAATTGTTACATTCATTAAATTCCAGCTACTAGCCACAAAAGTGGGTAATACAATCAAAACCGTTGGCACTTATTGGATTGTGGATTCCATACAATGGCAGGGCTACTGGAGTACCCTACGTCACAGTACGTGGCCTACGTCACAGTACGTGGCCTAGATCACCGTACCGAGGAGTACTCCAACTCCCCTACAACACAAGGCCGGACCCATTCCTTACTGAACGGTTCCAAACAAGACAACCCCGCAGTTGTTTGCAACCAACTGCCCACACAGCCGAATATAAAGGGACTTCTAGACAGGGATCAATCTCGCTCTCCAGTGGGAGCTACCCACGAAGCCTTGCCGCACCTCCCCTATTTTAGCCATCCCCGGTAGATGAGGCTTGAGGCTACGATTACCTTTAGAGAACACATCTCTTAGAATGCTCATCGTCCACCTGACGATGTTCTGAAAGCATTCGATCCATACATGTTCGTTCCGGGTTCGAACGAATCCGAAGGCATTATCTCGTTACACCCATTTTGGAATCACCCTCAGAGTTAACGACGATAACCCTTGCACTCTGAATCACCATCTCGAATCTATAAGCACTATTCCGTCAACTCATTACGGAATCACCCACAGAGTTATACCGACGTATACCCCTTACACCTCGGGTCTTCACAAAGCTCCATTTGGATTTACGATCTAACGTTATTTGGAATCGATGTGGTTTTCGAATATCCAAATATGGAAACCCGATCCCGGTCTCATCGAAATCCAAAGCGTGTCTTTTAGGTCCAAGTTGTTTTAAAGTTTAAAACAATTCAATTCAATATTATCTATATATACACAGATAGATAATTCTCAACATCACAATAGATAATCAATATTAACATTACAACAGATAATCTATATTATCAACTCAAACCAGATAATTCATATTGTCAACTCAATGTAACCATAACATCCAAATCACACAACAACATTTATCTCATAACTGAGATCTCAACCATTTAGGGTAATAAATATTAATCATCATTCATAAGCAATGACTTATTAAATCACCATCCTATAATTAATTTAAAATGAATTAAATTAATTACTTCTTCCTTAATTAATTTAAAATGAATTAAATTAATTACTCATCCATATAAATCCTTCTTACATATTCCTCAATTAATTATAAATCAATCAACTAATTATTCTTAATTAAATTACCCTAATTAGTCTTCTTGACTAATTATCCTTTAATTACATTCAAGTAATTAACCTCTAATTAATTTTCCCAAATTAATTATTCCAAACCAAACTAGTAATTAACCTGCAATTACTTCATTAATTAATTAATCATAATTAATTACATTAATCCTTAATTAATTACATTAATTAATACCTTCATTGATTAATTGTTCTTAATTAATCAATCCTTAATTATATCATTAATTATATAAATTAATGATCTCAAATTATTTTATTTTAAATAACTTCATTAAATTAATTATCATTATCTCTATTGATTAATCATTCTTGATTAAGTAATTAATTACATTAAATTTATTACATCTTTTAATCATTTTCAAATAACTCAATTATCTAAACCTAAATTAATTACTCTAAGTAATTAGTTATTAATTACTTACTTAAGTAATTATACAAATTATATATTAATTACACAAAATAATTAATTTCCAAAACTCCTCCATTAAATTACATCCAGTAATTTATTTCCTTAATTACTTCACTAAGTAATTTTCCATTTTTAATTACATTTGTAATTACTTCTCAAATCAACCAGTGATTAAATTAAATTAATTAATCAACAACTTAATTAACTATAATTCAGTAATTAATTTCCTTGATTACTTCCATTAAGTAATTATACTTAAATAATTCTCAAATGAATATTTGTAAACTAATTAATACAATTAATCATTAAAATTAGTTATATTAATTAATTATAAAATAATATTAAGCTAATGACCTTCATTAACCAATAACCAATATTTAATTATTTTTCCAAATTAATTAAATTAATCAATATTAATTCTTAATTTATTTAAAGAAACTCATTAATCTATTGCTAATTATTTAATTAATCAAGTGATAATTAAAAACTTAATTAATTGTTAATTACTTGATTAATATAATCCAAATCATTAATTAAATTTATCAAATCTTATTTAATTAATTTCTAAATCATACTTTAATCAAGTTTAATTAACTTACTTAATCCTTTTAATTAATTAAATAAAATCTTAATTAGTTAATTAATTAACCTAATTATTAATTAATTAAATTACAAAACTAAATTACCTAGATTAATTAATAAATCCTTAAGTTCAAATCAACTCAATGACAATCATTAATTTCATTAATGATTCAATTATCTTATCAAAGTAATTTAAAAGTAATTGCTTTTAAATTTTCTAAATTTCATTTTGAATTAAAATTAAAATGAAATTAAACTTAAATAAGGTTTTAAGTATTTTAAAAACTCTTTTAGTTTTTATATTAAAGAATCACTTACTTCTTAAAGAAATTTTAGGAGAATAGTTTAAGTTTGCCTATATTCGATTTAAATAAGATTTAAAATCCCTTAATATTTCAAGTGACATTAAAACATAAAAATTTCAAATCTTATTACAACCAAAATTTAAATCATACTTCAGATTCAAATTCAAAGATTAATATTTAAAACTCCGTTTTAAATTTTAATTTCAGATTTTATACATACTAAAATATTCAAACTAAATTATAACATTTGAATTTATCAACCTATTTCTTTTTGAAACTTTCAGATTCAAATTCAAGTTTGAATCCAGAATTCTAAATTCAGATTTAACTTAGAATTTAAATCTTGTTTTGAAAACTTATTTTCAGATTTAAAAATCACTAATATAAAAACTGTGCAGGTTTTATTATTTTATTAATTACTTTATTTTATTATTGCAAAATTTATTCAAAATCTAGAATTCAAACCTATTTGAATTCATAGTAAAATCTTACTTAGAGTTTAAATTTAAACTTGCCTTACTCATTTTTAAATTTAGTTTTAAAACTCAAAAACCTGAAAACAGTTCAGGTTACAGAATTAAAATTCTGCAGCTATAAACTACTCGAGCCCAAACTAATTTTACTTCGAGTCATTTCACACTTTACTTGGGGTAAATCCTCATATGACTCGAGTACTGAATCGAGTAAAATCTGTAATTCCCAAACTAACAGTTCACCCAAACAGATCATCAGAAAAATGAGAGCACCGTGCACATGCACGGTGGCTCTGACTATCTACATCCAACACCAAGAACTTGAACATACCCCAGATCACCCAAACACTCTTCCCCGATCATCTGGACTACACCATCGACCTGAAAACTAAATCCAGCCTCAACCAAGAAACCTGGAAACACCATGCTTCACTAAGGCCCAAACCTGTCAACGGCCAGTGCTTCCTCCTCCGACCCTCGTTGATGTTGAAACTCCGGCCACTTCTTCGCCATGGACCCAGCTACCCTTCCCCAAAGCCGCTTAACACTCGAACAAACATAGAGACAGTGACGATCCCATTTCCTATTGTTTAAACTAGGGTTACAAATTTAATTTAATCACCGCCGCCCTTACGATCATCTTGATCACCACCAGACAATTTTCCCTCATTCCCCCATCACTCCTCAACCATCAGAGGAAAATTCAAACCCCCAGACCCTTCAGATCACCAGAGTTGATCCAAAACTCTATTTCTGGTCAAACCAGAAATGTACATACATAATCAAACTAAAAATTATGGTTTTAGTTTTAAAAATCAAGATTCTTGATTAAGTTTCAAGTTTTATACATATATCAGTGAATTGTAATGTTTGCAAATTAACATAAATCATTGTAGCACTATTCTTGGAGGTTTCCGGAGCATGTTTAATTTTATTTTTACTTAATTAAGTTTTTAAGCTTAAACTTATGATCATCCAAACAAATTTTTGTTTGTACACAATCCATAACAATGCTTAAATTATGAAATAGGGAATTTAAAACAAAAATACCGGACTTAGATATGGGAACAGAGACATTACAGACAGTAGCATCCATGCACACATTTTACTCCAAATTCTATAGATTATTCTTAGATATCTATATATACAGAAGTTTACTGATCACCGTTCATAATTATTCACAGAAATAAATCATGCAACCATGTTAACTTAAATTATTAAATCAAAAATGTTACTCACTTAGATTTAAAGAACAGAGCACCCAGATTTTTAAGCTTTGAACCCAGGTTGAAAGAAGATGCTTTACATGCTTCAGGCTTAAGAAATACAAGTTTTCTTTTATGCTTCCAAACTGAAGAATGCTTGCATTTGAAACTTCAACCAAAATTTGATGCATGCAGGCCATTTATTTCACAAAGTTGATGATTTCCGGAGATGTAAATGCCGGGTGCTTTAGGTTGGAAAGAAATGCAGTTTTGAAATGAATTTGCAAATATGTTTTTGAGGGGTTTCAGATTTTTAAGTGAAGTATTTTCTTTTGTTTCAACTAGCATTTGATTCTAAAAAATAATAATAAAGGAAAGTGGAAAATGTTATAAAAGGCTGAAAATATTTAAATAAAAATAAAGAAAAGAATAAAAACAAATGACACTTGTCATTGTGCTTGATTCACCATTTAACACATGTAGTTTATATGGTTAATAGTTTAACACTTGTCTTGTTTAATTATGTTATATATTTAAATGTTTATAAAAGGGTTTTCTTAAATTTAATTTATGTTTATATGAATATATATGATTTACTTATTTTAAGAAAATGTAAATAAACAATTTATAAATTAAAACTTATACAAATATTTTAAAGAATCAATTAATTTGAATTTCAAAATAAAATTTCAGATCAATCAAACTTTTGAAATCAAAATTAAAATTAAAATCTATTTATTAAATTTAAAAATGAAGACTCTAATTCCTTATCTTAATCCTTCTTTATATTTAAGAAAAATAGAATATTTATTAATATGGTTTCAAATAACAATTTACAATTTTATATGATTTATAAAGAAATTATAAATCACTTTTATATTTAAATAAATTTAAGTCATATGTTATATTTAGACTTATATAAAATATACTTAAATCATATTACTCAAATAATATTTAAAAAGAAATAAAATCAACTTTATTTAAATTTAAAACAAAAATTAAGCTAAGACAAATTTTAAACAATATAACATTTATTATAAATATTATCAAACCATAAAGTTATTAATTTAAATAGATTTTTAAAAGCTTAATATTAATTAAAACATTATTTCCTAATTACTAGATATATTATTAGAATTTGAAAACAAACTTGATTTATTTATTTTCATGTAAGTTAAATTCCATAAAAAGATAAATTATAGTATATATACAAAAATATATACATTATAATTTAAACATTTATTTTTAGCTTTTAAAAGATAAAATCACAAATTAAATATTATTTTTCATATTATTAAACCAAAACATATTTTATCGATCAATATTGTCAATATCAATTTAATTTTATATAAAGATTATTAAATTGATATTGTCAAAAATTCTGGGATATCACATTCCTTCCCCCTTAAAAGAATTTTCGTCCCCGAAATTTAAAACAAAGGTAATTTAATAACCTATTTAGGATTTTTAAAACCAAGCATACATCAAACATATGTTAACAACTCTAGCAATCAATACATCCAATTAAACAAAATTAACTATCCAGACAAAATTCTGGATAGAGTTTCCTCGAGTTTCCCAAGTAAACACCGGGTTACTCGTTCTATAAAACCCAAACAATCAACACTACTGAGCTACAGAACTCCTACTCATCTATATCTATAACTGAACAAGACATCAGACTATAGACAAGTCTGACTCAACAACCAAAATCTCCCGGAACAGCTGATTCCAAAACCAGAGATAGATCATACACGTACTCCCTCAGAGATACGTGAAACACAACGAATTCCAGTTGTCCAAGCTGGCAATTCGATCCAGATAATCAAACACTTATCCAAAACAGAACACAGAAGAAATCCAAAATATCTCGGAGCTAGCTTACCCAACCTTACCAAAATTCATAGCTCCTAAAAACTAAGAAATTTATCAGATCTCCAACTTCAGATCCACAAAACTCTTCGGATGATCTCAGACTGCCTACTTCTTACCTGATCAGCTCAATCCTTGCTGATGTCACAAGAAACAAACTAGACCAATCCCAATCCATCATAATGATCCTCCATGATCAATCAAGATCAAGAATAACTCCACACACTATCATCAGAAGAAAACAAACTTCTCCTATCCGGAAAAGAAAAGCAGATGCACTCCCAAACTGCTTCCGCTGCACGACTCTGATTTGAAGTAGAAAAGAATGCTGATTAAAAACACAAGCACACTGGACAGCAAAACCAAGAAGACCTTTAATAACCAAGAGAAAATTCAGAATTTCCTCCAATCCTGAGTTGCTTCAACAAACTCCATCTCAAGAAACCATCCTTCAATTAGTTGAACCACCGGTACCACTGAATCTCTACATGAAAACAAACTCTGACTTCTCTGAAAATATCCAGAAAAAAAAATCTCCAACAATCCAAGAGAATACTCAATTACCGCAAGTCACTTTTGCGATCAACTCAATCTAAGATCCAAAGAAAACTGTTCTCTCTTTACCAATCAGAACAACTTATGCTGGTCTTACCAACCCATCGAAGAAATGGATTCTACTCTACTGCTTCTGAACTCCATCTCCAGAAAACTGCTAAGCCAGAAAATTTTGCTGATACACTGAACACTCCGAGCTGTACTGCTGACATCAATGCCAAAGAATCCTCAATCCAAAGCTTTTGAGAAACTCGGACTTCAAACCAAACAGAAACATCCTGCTGAACTCAGCCATAACACCGAAGCAGATTCACTTCCTTAAACTTGTTCCAAAGAAATCATCTTCGGAAACATCCATAGTCACTGCATCTCATCACGCAGCTACTACTTCCCTGAGATATCAAGATATCATCACTCACTTCTGTTCAGCCAACAGATCCAAACTCTACTCATTCAACTTCAAAGATGAACTCCGAACCTTAACAGGTTATCTTCAGAGATCAATGAAGTCTTACACCACTGCAAAGCTCATTCGAGACGGTATTAGGTCTACAGACTCGACAGATACACTTCCAACCAAACATACAAACTCCAATCAATCGCAGTCATGTTATACACACCACTACCTCAATCTACCTTATAACCCATATTGGAAAACCCGAACAGGTAACCCAATAGATAGGTAGAAATATATGTGTGTGTATATATATATTAAAATTACAAATACGCTCTCTCAAGATAGACACCACTCCAGAGCCTAGGTATTCACTCAACCTAATGCTCCCTAAGAAAGACACACTTCAGAGCCTAGGTATTCACTCAGCCTAATGCTCTGATACCAACTGTGACGACCCGACTTTCCACTCCCAGAAATCGCATCATCAATTAAGAAAGAAAGGGATAGAAGAAGAAAAGAAAGAAGAGAAAGAAGAAACAACACTAGAATCTCAACAGCGGAACGAATAAATTATATTAATAACATAAGTATTTACATAATATACAATACCAATCAGAGATACACAGCATACATATCACATATACTTAGACAGTTATAAACACTTGTCTAGTATTTACAACTCAATACAATCACAACACAGAGATAACACAGCGGAAAACTATATCTAACGCAGAAGCCTCCTGTTCCATTGCTCCTCCGATCCATTATAAGTCAAAGCTAACCTGAATCTCTTAACTACTCGTAAAAATTTGAGTAACCAAGAGTTTAAGAAAACAAAGATAAACTCCGGGTCAGACATGGGTCTGGTGTGAGTAACAGGTTAAGGTTGCTTAACTTTAAAAACCTTTGAAAAGAAAGGTATCACGTAAGGCTTCCCACACATAAACATGGAAAAGTTTTTACCTTACGCTAACCAAAACATTTGATAGGAAATCCGATGATACTATAATAGTGTATGGGGTTTTCAAATAAATATGAAATAGCCGAAATTGTTACATTCATTAAATTCCAGCTACTAGCCACAAAAGTGGGTAATACAATCAAAACCGTTGGCACTTATTGGATTGTGGATTCCATACAATGGCAGGGCTACTGGGGTACCCGTCACAGTACGTGGCCTAGATCACCGTACCGAGGAGTACTCCCACTCCCCTGCAACACAAGGCCGGACCCATTCCTTACTGAACAGTTCCGAACAAGACAACCCCACAGTTGTTTGCAACCAACTGCCCACACAGCCGAATATAAAGGGACTTCTAGACAGGGATCAATCTCGCTCTCCAGTGGGAGCTACCCACGAAGCCTTGCTGCACCTCCCCTGTTTTAGCCATCCCCGGTTGATGAGGCTTGAGGCTACGATTACCTTTAGAGAACACATCTCTTAGAATGCTCATCGTCCACCTGACGATGTTCTTAAAGCATTCGATCCATACAAGTTCGTTCCGGGTTCGAACGAATCCGAAGGCATTATCTCGTTACACTCATTTTGGAATCACCCTCAGAGTTAACGACGATAACCCTTGCACTCTGAATCACCATCTCGAATCTATAAGCACTATTCCGTCAACTCATTACGGAATCACCCACAGAGTTATACTGACGTATAGCCTTTACACCTCGAGTCTTCACAAAGCTCCATTTGGATTTACGACCTAACGTTATTTGGAATCGATGTGGTTTTCGGATATCCAAATATGGAAACCCGATCCCGGTCTCATCGAAATCCAAAGCGTGGCTTCTAGGTCCAAGTTGTTTTAAAGTTTAAAACAATTCAATTCAATATTATCTATATATACACAGATAGATAATTCTCAACATCACAATAGATAATCAATATTAACATTACAACAGATAATCTACATTATCAACTCAAACCAGATAATTCATATTATCAACTCAATGCAACCATAACATCCAAATCACACAACAACATTTATCTCATAACTGAGATCTCAACCATTTAGGGTAATAAATATTAATCGTCATTCATAAGCAATGACTTATTAAATCACCATTCTATAATTAATTTAAAATGAATTAAATTAATTACTTCTTCCTTAATTAATTTAAAATGAATTAAATTAATTACTCATCCATATAAATCTTTATTACATATTCCTTAATTAATTATAAATCAATCAACTAATTATTCTTAATTAAATTACCCTAATTAATCTTCTTGATTAATTATCCTTTAATTACATTCAAGTAATTAACCTCTAATTAATTTTCCCAAATTAATTATTCCAAACCAAACCAGTAATTAACCTGTAATTACTTTATTAATTAATTAATCATAATTAATTACATTAATTCTTAATTAATTACATTAATTAGTACCTTCATTGATTAATTGTTATTAATTAATCAATCCTTAATTATATCATTAATTATATAAATTAATGATCTCAAATTATTTTATTTTAAATAACTTCATTAAATTAATTATCATTATCTCTATTTATTAATCATTCTTGATTAAGTAATTAATTACATTAAATTAATTACATCTTTTAATCATTTTCAAATAACTCAATTATCTAAACCTAAATTAATTACTCTAAGTAATTAATTATTAATTACTTACTTAAGTAATTATACAAATTATATATTAATTACACAAAATAATTAATTTCCTAAACTCCTCCATTAAATTACATCCAGTAATTTATTTCCTTAATTACTTCACTAAGTAATTTTCCATTTTTAATTATATTTGTAATTACTTCTCAAATTAACCAGTGATTAATTAAATTAATTAATCAACAACTTAATTAACTACAATTCAGTAATTAATTTCCTTGATTACTTCCATTAAGTAATTATACTTAAATAATTCTCAAATGAATATTTGTAAACTAATTAATACAATTAATCATTAAAATTAGTTATATTAATTAATTATAAAATAATATTACGTTAATGACCTTCATTAACCAATAACCAATCTTTAATTATTTTTCCAAATTAATTTAATTAATCAATATTAATTCTTAATTTATTTAAAGAAACTCATTAATCTATTGCTAATTATTTAATTAATCAAGTGATAACTAAAAACTTAATTAATTGTTAATTACTTGATTAATATAATCCAAATCATTAATTAAATTTATCAAATCTTATTTAATTAATTTCTAAATCATACTTTAATCAAGTTCAATTAACTTACTTAATCCTTTTAATTAATTAAATAAAATCTTAATTAGTTAATTAATTAACCTAATTATTAATTAATTAAATTACAAAACTAAATTACCTAGATTAATTAATAAATCCTTAAGTTCAAATAAACTCAATGACAATCATTAATTTCATTAATGATTCAATTATCTTATCAAAGTAATTTAACAG
Organism: Allium cepa; assembly: GCA_030765085.1. Taxonomy (NCBI): domain Eukaryota; kingdom Viridiplantae; phylum Streptophyta; class Magnoliopsida; order Asparagales; family Amaryllidaceae; genus Allium; species Allium cepa. The sequence goes on from CM060930.1 coordinate 180,388,463, forward strand.
TAATTGCTTTTAAATTTTCTAAATTTCATTTTGAATTAAAATTAAAATGAAATTAAACTTAAACAAGGTTTTAAGTATTTTAAAAACTCTTTTAGTTTTTATATTAAAGAATCACTTACTTCTTAAAGAAATTTTAGGAGAATAGTTTAACTTTGCCTATATTCAATTTAAATAAGATTTAAAATCCCTCAGTACTTCAAGTGACATTGAAACATAAAAACTTCAAATCTTATCACAACCAAAATTTAAATCATACTTCAGATTCAAATTCAAAGATTAAAATTTAAAACTCTGTTTTAAATTTTCATTTCAGATTTTTTACATACTAAAAAATTCAAACTAAATTATAACATTTGAATTTATCAACCTATTTCTTTTTGAAACTTTCAGATTCAAATTCAAGTTTGAATCCAGAATTCTAAATTCAGATTTAACTTAGAATTTAAATCTTGTTTTAAAAACTTATTTTCAGATTTAAAAATCACTAATATAAAAAGTGTGCAGGTTTTATTATTTTATTAATTACTTTATTTTATTATTGCAAAATTTATTCAAAATCTAGAATTCAAACCTATTTGAATTCATAGTTTAATCTTACTTAAAGTTTAAATTTAAACCTGCCTTACTCATTTTTAAATTTAGTTTTAAAATTCAAAAACCTGAAAACAGTTCAGGTTACAGAATTAAAATTCTGCAACTATAAACTACTCAAGCCCAAACTAATTTTACTTCGAGTCATTTCACACTTTACTTCGGGTAAACCCTCATATGACTCGAGTAAAATCTGCAATTCCCAAACCAACAGTTCACCCAAACAGATCATCAGAAAAATGAGAGCACCGTGCACATGCATGGTGGCTCTGACTATCTCCATCCAACACCAGGAACTTGAACATGCCCCAGATCATCCAAACACTCTTCCCCGATCACCTGAACTACACCATCGACCTGAAAACTAAATCCAGCCTCAACCAAGAAACCTGGAAACACCATGCTTCACTAAGGCCCAAACCTGTCAACGACCAGTGCTTCCTCCTCCGACCCTCGTTGATGTTGAAACTCCGGCCACTTCTTCGCCATGGACCCAGCTACCCTTCCCCAAAGCCGCTTAACACTCGAACAAACATAGAGACAGCGACGATCCCATTTCCTAATTTTTTTAAAACTAGGGTTACAAATTTAATTTAATCACCGCCGCCCCTACGATCATCTTGATCACCATCAGACAATTTTCCCTCATTCCCCCATCACTCCTCAACCATCAGAGGAAAATTCAAACCCCCAGACCCTTCAGATCACCAGAGTTGATCCAAAACTCTATTTCTGGTCAAACCAGAAATGTACACACATAATCAAACTAAAAATTTTGGTTTTAGTTTTAAAAATCAAGATTCTTGATTAAGTTTCAGGTTTTATACATATATCAGTGAATTGTAATGTTTGCAAATTAACATAAATCATTGTAGCACTGTTCTTGGAGGTTTCCAGAGCATGTTTAATTTTATTTTTACTTAATTAAGTTTTTAAGCTTAAACTTATGATCATCCAAACAATTTTTTGTTTGTACACAATCCATAACAATGCTTAGATTATGAAATAGGGAATTTAAAACAAAAATACCGGACTTAGATATGGGAACGGAGACATTACAGACAGTAGCATCCATGCACACATTTTACTCCAAATTCTACATATTATTCTTAGATATCTATATATACAGAAGTTTACTGATCACCATTCATAATTATTCACAGAAATAAATCATGCAACCATGTTAACTTAAATTATTAAATCAAAAATGTTACTCACTTAAATTTAAAGAACAGAGCACCCAGATTTTTAAGCTTTGAACCCAGGTTAAAAGAAGATGCTTTACATGCTCCAGGCTTAAGAAATACAAGTTTTCTTTTATGCTTCCAAACTGAAGAATGCTTGCATTTGAAACTTCAACCAAAATTTGATGCATGCAGGCCATTTATTTCACAAAGTTGATGATTTCCGGAGATGTAAATGCAGTGTGCTTTAGGTTGGAAAGAAATGCAGTTTTTAAATGAATTTGCAAATATGTTTTTGAGGGGTTTCAGGTTTTTAAGTGAAGTATTTTCTTTTGTTTCAACTAGCATTTGATTCTAAAATAAATAAATAAATAAATAAATAAATAAAGGAAAGTGGAAAATGTTATAAAAGGCTGAAAATGTTTAATTAAAAATAAAGGAAAGAATAAAAACAAATGACACTTGTCATTGTTCTTGATTCACCATTTAACACATGTAGTTTATATGGTTAATAGTTTAACACTTGTCTTGTTTAATTATGTTATATATTTAAATGTTTATAAAAGGGTTTTCTTAAATTTAATTTATGTTTATATGAATATATATGATTTACTTATTTTAAGAAAATGTAAATAAATAATTTATAAATTAAAACTTATACAAATATTTTAAAGAATCAATTAATTTGAATTTCAAAATAAAATTTCAAATCAATCAAACTTCTGACATCAAAATTAAAATTAAAATCTATTTATTCAATTTAAAAATGAAGACTCTAATTCCTTATCTTAATCCTTCTTTATATTTAAGAAAAATAGAATATTTATTAATATGGTTTCAAATAACAATTTACAATTTTATATGATTTATAAAACAATTATAAATCACTTTTATATTTAAATGAATTTAAATCATATGTTATATTTAGACTTATATAAAATATACTTAAATCATATTACTCAAATAATATTTAAAAAGAAATAAAATCAACTTTATTTAAATTTAAAATAAAATTAAGCTAAGACAAATTTTAAACAATATAACATTTATTATAAATATTATCAAACCATAAAGTTATTAATTTAAATAGATTTTTAAAAGCTTAATATTAATTAAAACATAATTTCCTAATTGCTAGATATATTATTAGAATTTAAAAAAAAACTTCATTTATTTATTTTCATGTAAGTTAAATTCCAAACAAAGATAAACTATAACATATATACAAATATATATATATTATAATTTAAGCATTTATTTTTAGCTTTTAAAAGATAAAATCACAAATTAAATATTATTTATTCAGATTGTTAAACCAAAACATATTTTATCAATCAATATTGTCAATATAAATTTAATTTTATATAAAGATTATTAAACTGATATTGTCAAAAATTCCGAGATATCACAGGAAAAGAATTGTTAAGTTTCAACCTTTATTTCAAAAGTTGTTGAAAAACGTTGCGAAAAGTGTTACAAATAGTATTACAGAAAGTGCTTTAAAAGCTATATTCTTCAAAACAACTTTTATATCATTTAGAAAACCACCTTTTCAACTTAAATCACTTTTAAAACATTTTAAAAGATTTTTAGAATTTATTTCATATTTTTAAAACGATTATTTTATCAATTTTCAACTTTAGTCATTTTAGTGCAAAAACTGGATTTTTCTTGAAAATTGATTTTGCCATATTTCAAAATATACAAGATGAAATTTTGATTTTCTTTTTTGTGTGAAAGATATGGATATAAGGATTCGGAAAATTATTACTTTGAAGAATTCCGAACTATATTCCACTTCAAATATTCATTTGAACTTTTGACGCAAAAACACGAACCACCGTCACGCGACTCGTAAAATTTTAGGCGTATTTTGATATTCATATCCAAACTTTACCGAGACAAGTTTAAGCACTTAGGAATCATTTCTAAAGCATATTCAAACATTTTTCAAAGGTATAAATGATTTCATATCACATTTCATTTCATTTGAAAAGTGATTTCCATGTGATTATACGTCATGCAAATCCGTGACTTATTTCAACATATATTTTCAATATACAACTAATAAACATCTAAAACAATGTTTATAACCATTTTAATGTATTATAACATATCATACGAACTTGCAAATCAATTTAACATTTTTTTTACAATGTCACAAGATTGTCATTTATATACATATTTGCTTACTAACTTTTGCAAATAGCTTAAAGGTGGTTGCGTTCTTTTTCAATAACTTATCAAACATCATTATTAACATCCAAACAACATTTATAACTTGTAAAACATCATATAAACATTTTCTACTTATCGATTTAGAGTTCTCACCTTTTGTCGCTTTCAATCTAGTTTTAAACTTTTCTAACTTTGCTACACTTTACCTTAAGTTTCTAGAACTTGCTAAACTTCCTCGAAGTTGTCTTAGGAGGCCGCGACCAAGCTAGAAGGGGAATATGTTCTCGACTAAGTGGAGGATGGGAGGCGTGAGCAATAGGAGAGGGAAGGAGGCGTTTTGAAGTGGTTCAGACGGAATTTTGTCGATATTTTTCTTGGTTTTATTTTTGGTAATATTTTGGCATAATTTTGTTAAGAATGGAAGCCATTAAAAAGAGTGGGAAGAAGCTTGAAATTTTGAGAAAAAGAAGTGTGGGAGGAAGTGAGAAAGTGGGTGTGTATTTATAGAAAATATTTGAGATTAAAATATAGATTTGTGTTTTTACTTAAATAACATCCCTTAAGAATTAAGTAAACTTATTTAATTCAAAACTTACCATCTACATCACATCACACTTTTAAAATTCAAACACTTAAGAGTTAAGTAAAGAATCAGAATTATTACATTACTTTATGTCATATATCTTTAATTTATGTCACATTTGATGTGACATGTGTTTTGTCTTTTTTAGTTTACTTTTGCTAACTACTTTCTAGAATTTTCTAAGTGTGATTATTAAAAGTACCTTGTTTAGTTAACTGTTAACTATCTTTATATGTTAACATATTTATTAAATTGTGTATATAAGGTGCGACAACATTGGACAACTTTAAATCAACAAAACGTTGATTTTTGACAAAATGTTTTACAGTCACATTTTGACGTTTTAGCTAAACTATTTATTTATGTAAACCAAATTTGAAAATGAATTTGTATAATGTTATTTAAAAATATAAACACTCATGAATATATTTTAATAAACCATTTAAACTTACTTTTCTAAAATCAGTATTTTGTCACTTTTGTCGATATAAGCAAATATTACTATTTTTATGTATATTTCTATTTCCAAATCCTATCATATACAGTTTGAATCATAAAACCTTTTATATTTTCTATTTAAAATCACTTTTAAATATTATATTTCTAGGTGATCAAATTCTGGGTCGTTACATCTTCCCCTACTTAAAAGATTTTCATCCTCGAATTTAGATAAGAAGAAAATAGCTCAAAGGGAAATATATATTCAATAAGATGGAATATATACAATAAGTGATTACACCACAGGTGGTAAGTACACTCAAATGATAGATAAAGTCTATACATTGATCCTAAACTTGGGATATGCTTTTCTCATTCCATCTTCTGTTTCCTATGTGCAATCATCAGCAACCCTGCTCCATTGAACTTTCACCAACCTTACAACCTTCCTTCTTAATCGTTTCTCATCTTGATCCACGATTCGAATGGGTCTTCTAATAACTGCTAAGTTTGGTTCTATCTTCATGTCATCCTGAACAGCCGTTTCTATGATTTGTTCTGGGTCATATACATGCTTTCATAAGTGTGATACGTGAAAAACATTGTGTACACCAGACAGTCTTTCAGGAAATTGTACTGGATAAGCTAGTGGGCCAATTCTTTCACGAATGAAAAAAGGTCCAATATATTAAGGTGCTAACTTCCCGATCTTCCAAATGTTGTTACTTCTCTCATTGGAGAGACTTTCAAAAAGGCTGAATCTCCAACTGAGAATTCCAGATTTCCACATCTTCGGTTTGCATAACTCTTTTGTTTGCTTTGGGCTTCTTTTAGCTTATTTTTGAATTTTTCTGAAGCTTCTCGTACCATTTCTAGGCCAATCACTAATCGATCTCCGAATTCTATCCAACATGCTGGCGATTTACATGGATGACCATACAAAGCTTCATATGGTGCCATGCCGATACTAGCTTGATATCTGTTATAATAGGAGAACTCTACTAAATGTAAATGATTCTCCCACGAGCCTCCAAAGTCTATAATACATGCTCTTAAAAGATCTTCCAAAACACGGTTGGCTCTTTCCATCTGTCCATCAGTTTGGGGGTGATATGCAGTGCTTATACTCAGCTTGGTTCCAAAAGCTGTCTGTAGTTCTTACCAAAACTGACTAGTGAAGATTGGATCACGATCACTTACTATACTACTCGAAACTCCATGCAATCGGACAATCTCCTTCATATACATCTCCACAAGGCTCGTTGTAGTTCTTGTTGGTTTAACTGAGATAAAGTGTGCACTTTTGGTTAATCGGTCTATAATAACTCAAATGCCTCCATTTTCTTTCCTTGTTCAGGGTAAGCCATCAATGAAATCCATAGATATTTGAACCCACTTTCAAGCTGGAATCTCCAAAGGTTGAAGTAGTTCGTCTTTTATTGGTCACTTTTGATTCTTTGGCAATTTTCACACTGGCCGACATAGAAAGGATATGTCCGTCTTCATACTTTTCCACCAAAATATACGCTTCATGTCCTTGTACATCTTATGAAGTCTCGGATAAATGCTAAGTTTGGCTGTGTGGCATTCAGCTAATACTTCTTGCCTAAGATTTTCAACATCTGAAACACAAATTCTTCCATTTAACCGTAATACTCAATGAATGGTATCAAAGCTCAATGAGCTATACGGTCTATATTAGCCACATTAGGGTTAACTACAAAGCTCATAGCCCAAAGGTTGTCCCTAATAGAAAAGGCCCAGAATTGAATTGGACCTCGGGCTAATTTTCAAAATTATTTGAAAATTAAAAAGACAAGATTTTAAATTTGAAAGTTAAATTTAAAATAAGATATAAATATATTATAAAAGTTATAATATAATAAAATTTCAAAATATTTAAAACATATATCAATTTTGGAAAATTTAAAATTTATTAACTGGATTAATAAAATAAATTAATTAAATAAGTTAATTTATAAATATATATTCATGTATCAGATATCATGATATATGTTACGATATTTTAAAAAGTTTTTTTGGTAAAATCATTAGGGCTAACTGGGTCCCTACTAGATTATTGATATGCCTTGGAGTTACAAAATAAAGAAACAAATCTAACCAAAACAAGCTTTTATAGGCAGTAAAATGACAAGAAAAGAGCAAGACTGAGACAATTAGGCACAACAATAACTAAGGAAGACAAACAAAACATGAAAAGGAGAAAATGAAAGAACAGCTCTCATGGGAAAGCCGTCATTATTTCAAAGTAAAATGCAAGTTTTGGACTTGCCTTTTAAACCCTAATTTCATGCAGTATCAAATGTTGCAACTAGATGTACGAATTCCTCTTCACTTGGAATACAATTGCACTCATCTCATTCCATATGACCTTAACAAATACTTTTAGAGTAAATAATAATGCAAAAGTTGAAATCTCTCCCTACCTAGTCACCTTGAAGATCAAAGACAATTCAATGGTGCTGATCCTTGCTGCATTTTTTCTTCCCGGTTTAAGCATGATGTTATGCTATAGCCTAAATACAAAAGGACAGCTGAAAAAAATATGCATGGTGTCTTCCACATCAGTAGTACAAAATGAACATGTAGACAGAAATCTGGACTTATGTATTAGAAAGAATTGTAAAAAGGGTACCGAATTATTATTATAGAATACTCATTGTACATGAATACACTGTCTTTTTATACAGTAAAAGGCATATGATAGCTGTAATATGAAAGGACACAAATGCCCTTAAAACCCTGGTTACAACACACAACATAGATTTGGTCAAATATCTTTTAGTTCATTATTTCGTCCCCTTGCTTTAATATAGGGTTTCCTTTTCTCTGAGACTTTTGCCGATATCTTCTCAGATAATGAAATTTGTAGTACTTTTGTTAAGAAATTTTCTTCGAGCATGAGATCTGAACTAAAGCATCTCTAGAGGCTTGAGTATGAATGCTGGTTGAATTGTTCCATCATGCTTGCCTCAAAAATCGATTAGAAGGTTCAGACTTGCCCTTTTTAAGGTACTGAATCATAGATCTATGGCTCGAAGAAGTAAAACAGTAAAGGACTGAAATTGTTCACCTTTGATTTGGGTTCTGGAGTTTGGATTTGCTCTGACCGAGCTTTGTTCACCTTTGATTTGGGTTCTGAAGTTCAGATTTGATCATCTTCTTCTGATCTAAGCTTCAGTGTTTAGATTTTTCACCGAGGCTTCTGATTCTAAGATCGTCTCTGAATCGGTGAAAATTTCTTGCAGAAAGGGCCTTTGTAAGTGTGTCACTTCTTTGGTAAGGTCCAGGTATATGATTTACATTTATTTTTCCACTTTTCACTCTTTCTATGACGAAGTACATGTCGAGTTCCATGTGTTTTGTTCTTGCATGTTGAACCGGATTAGCTGACAGTGAAACAACACCTAGATTATCATACCAAATAGTAGTTTTCTGCTTATATCAATTTTCAGTTCACCGAGTAGTGATTCTAACCATATTACTTCTAATGTTGCGTGAGCTAGACTTCTTTATTCTTATACTGTGCTTGATCTTGACACAGTTGCTTGTTTCTTTGAACACCATGACACATGATTATCTCCTAAATAAATACAATATCCTGTAGTTAATCTTCTGTCATTTGGGTCTGACGCCCACTCTACGTCAGTAAACCCGGTAATTGCTAGACTTTTGCTTGTTGTTAATAGTAGGCCATAATTTTGTGTTCCATTCAGATATATTAATATACGTTTTACTGTCTTTCAATGTTCAATTAATGGTTGATGCATGAACTGACATACTTTGTTGACACTATAAGATATTTCTGGTCTTGTTGTAGTTGCATATTGCAAGGCTCCCACCACACTTCTGTACTCCCTTTCCATTGTGATAGATTCACCTATATATCTAGATAGATGCAAGTTACTAGTCATGGGTGTTGGTGATGGTTTGGAATTATGCATTTTTTTCTTCTGACAAGTAATTCCTTGATGTACTTTCCTTGACTTGGGTGCATTTCTGTGCTGGATAGTCTATTTACCTCTATTCCTAGAAAATAATCGAGCTCCTCTAAGTCTTTGATTGAAAACTGTTGATCTAGAAACTATATGATATTTCTTCTTTACTATCTCCAGTGATTATAAGATCATCTACATACACCAGAATATATGTAGTAGTGCCATTGTTGAACTTGGTAAATAGTGATGTGTCTGATCTTGCTGGCCTGTAGTACAAGCTGATAAGTGTGGTCTTTAATTTGTCAAACCTTATCCTGAGAGCTTGTTTTAAACCATATATTGCCTTATAAAGTTTACATACCAGTGTCTTTGAGCTAGATTGTCTGAATCCTTGAGGTTGTTCCATATACACTTCCTCTTGCAACTCACCATTTAGAAAAGCATTGTTTACATCTAATTGCCTGGTGTCCCATCCTTTATGTAATGAAATAGTTAAGATTACTCTGATGGTTGTTGGCTTGATCACTGGTGAGAAAGTCTCGTTGAAATCAAATCCATACTGCTATGAGTAGCCTTTTGCCACAAGTCTGGCTTCATACTTCTTGATTGTCCCATCTAGCTTCCTTTTTAATTTGTATGTCCATTTGCATCCAATCGTGCCTTTGTGGTGTGGTAGTGGTACTAGGCTCCATGTCTTGTTCCTCATCAATGCATTGTATTCTTCATTCATTGCATCCTGCCATCTCGCATCTTGCACTGCTTCCTCATATGTTTCTGGTTCTTCACTGATAGTATGAGTTACATATACCTTTGGTTTGAATATACCACTTTTAGATCTGGTTATCATGTGATGACCTTTGGTGGTTTGCTCTTGTTGTACTGAATGCTGCTCTAAGTTTTGCCGCTCTACATTATTTTCGTGAATATAATGTTGACTTTCTAAGTTTGTTGGAGTATGATGAAAGTGTTGAGATGCTTCTATGATGACTTGACCTGGTCTTTCTTCTGACACAGTGTGTTGAGCCATAAAATTATCTGTATTTTCTTCTGCACTTCCTTGTTTTTGATTGCTTGCATATAGTAGTATAGATGGAATATATACAACAGGATTGTACACCTTTTATGTCGTTTTTATACTTAATGTTTCAAATGGAAAAATACTTTCATTGAATACAACATGTCTAGATATAAAATCTTTCCATTACTGTCTAGACATTTGTATCCTTTTTGATTCACACCATATCCCAAAAAGGTGCATGGTGTTGATCTGAATTTAACTTGTGTGAATTGTATGGCCTTAGATGAGGAAAACATTGACACCCAAAAATTCTCAAGCTTTTATAGTCTGGTCTTGTGTTGAATATCACTTCCATTGGACTTTTGCCTTGTAGTGTTTTAGTAGACAGTCTACTGATTAAATAGACTGCAGTTGCAAAGGAATCATGCCAAAATTTCAATGGAAGTGATGCTTGAGCAAGTAGTGTAAGACCTGCCTCTACTATGTGTCTATGTTTTCGCTCTGCTAAGCCATTTTGTTCCGATGTATAAGGCCATGTTACTCTATGAACTATCCTCTTATCTTGAAAACAGTTTTTTAGAGTTTTGTACTCTATCCCACCATCTGTTTGAATTACTTTCACAGTATGGTCTATCTAACTTTCTATTTTCTTAATGAAATGCATAACCACATTGCATGTCTTAGACTTAGACTTCATGAAGTAAATCCAAGTATGTATGGAATAGGCATCAACAAAGGATATATAATAGTTGTAACCATAGTTGAATTAGTGGGAGCAGGCCTCCATAAATCAGTTGCAATAATTTGCAGTGGTTTATCATATACTGTTTGAGATTCTAGAAAGGCCAGTTTATGGCTCTTTCCTATTTGACAGTGATTAAAAATATAAGAATTATGTAAACTTTTGACATCAATTTTGTTATCCTCTAATACCTTCTTTACAATGTTAATACTGGGATGTCTGAATTCACAATGCCAAATGTCAAAAATACTTTTTGAACTTGACTTAGTTAGATTGCACCATAATCCTGAATTACTGTGGTGATTAACTTTTGTAACATTGAATCTGTATAGGCCATTATGTGTTTCACCCTCAATAAAGTTTGCCTAGTCTTAATATCCTTGACTAAACAGTATCTAGGATAAAATCCAAAGTATACATCATTTTCCAATGCAAACTGAGAAACACTAATAAGATTCTTTCTTATTTTGGGTATTCTTAGTAGATTATTTAAATATAATACTTTCTGACTATTAATTATGCCTGTGCAAGTGTGTGTAATGATAATTTTAGTTCCATTGCCCATACTAATATATTGCGTACTTTTGTATTTTTTGTTTCCTAGATTTAGGTTCTGCAGATTACTGGTCACATGATGTGTAGCACCTGAATCTGGATACCAACATTCATGTTAAATATCCTCTGACTTTGCTGTTTCACATAGATTCAGGTTATACGCTCTTTGCTCTTCTGATGTACCTCTCCGATCATTATGCGTGCTTGCAATGTTTGCATTTGGATTATTGTTTCTTTGAGTAGTGTTGTAGTTGGAGTCGAATCTGAAGCAGAATCTATTAGCTGTATGTCCTATTTTCTCACAAATCTAGCATTTTGGTCAGTTATTACTATTAAATCTTTCCCCTCTTCCTCTGACTCTTCCCGATGAGTTTCTTGAATAACTCTGTTCATTTATTGAGTAGCCTTAATCATTTCTTGATACTGTATTGTTATTTCCCTGATTTCTGGATTGATTTTTACTTCTTGAATTTGCTGTATAATTGATAGAGAGTTGTCTGTCGAATGTTTTTTTATGTTCTATCCTCCCTTCATATGCCAATAGGGTGGAATGAACATACTAAACTGGGGGTATGACTTCTTTAGATGCAATAACAGCTACAACTGCCTCATAATCACTATTTAGACCATTCATAATAGTCAGGATCTGTTCCGTGTCAGATATCTTGTGGCATGCTGCTGCTAGTAGATCACAGTAGCCTTTAATCTTGTTTAAGTAGTCTTTCATTGGCATGTCATCTTTTCTTAAATTTTCAACTGCCTTTTGTGGTGCATAATCTTGGCTGCAGGTTAAGAATTGAATATTTGTTCAACTTTCATCCAGATTTCCTTTGATGACTTACACCCGATAATTTGTGGTAGCAAGTCATTGCTTATAGAAGATAATAGCCAAGAACTTAATAAGTATTCTTGTCTTTTTCGTACAATATATTCTTTGTTACTTACAAACTTTCCTTGATTGCCGGCAATGAATTTGGGTGGTATGATAAGAGTACCAAAGATGTAATCCTCTAACCCATAACCTCTATTTGCTATCTCCGCCTGATATTTCCATAGCAAGTAATTGCTTTCATCTAACTGTGCAGTAATTAGTTGGCTTTGTGGACTTATAATTGTCTTGATTAAATCGTTTACAGGTAGCTTCGACTGTTGATCAGCAGTTTATACTCGGGTTGCTGATGAGTTGCTGGATGATTCATTATGTTCATCTCCCATTGGTGATAAATGGGTGTCTTGATTGCTGGTAAAGTAGATTGAAAAGGGTGATTCAATTTCTTGGTGTACGCAGCCCAAGATTCAAATGAGATGCTGATGAATCTTGTGGCGAGACGTATATCTTGAATATGGGAAAAGTGGATATAATCTGATATCAACAGAACTGCAGAGGTATGAATTGATACCTTTTTTTTTATCTTGGCCTATCTCCGATGATGATTCTGAATCTGATGAGATAGGGCAAACACAGCTAGTGTTTGTTCAAATGATGAATAATGATCTGATTAACTCTTGGTGTTGTGCTTTGGTTGCCGTGAGGCTAGATTTGCTCTGATACTAAGATAGAAATATGTACTTATGTATTAGAAAGAATTGTAAAAAGAGTACTGAATTATTATTATAGAATACTCATTGTACATGAATACACTGTCTTTTTATACAGTAAAAGGCATATGACAGTTGTAATATGAAAGGATACAAATCCCCTTAAAACCCTGGTTACACCACATAATATAGACTTAGTCAAATTTCTTTTAGTTAATTATTTCATATCCTATCAATATTGATTCTTCAATGGTATATGTCATCTTTGGTCTGTAGAGCATTTATAAAAGACTTCTAAAGCATAAGATTCTTTCTTTCACTATTATATTGCAGCTAAATACTCTTTCTTGAAATAAACTCTAGGACAGCTTCATAGTCAGCAAGCATCTTGTATACCTTGAGATTTTAAAACTGGAGCACTTAGTAGTCTATTTGATATCATCAGAAGGAGTAGAAGGGAGGCCCAGACCTTGAAAATGAGACCAAAGCTGCTTGGTTATTTGGTTACTGGAATAAGGAATTTGTATACAACCATCCTAAATGAAGTTATATGCCTTTACTTGACTGTTGATACCAGCTTGATGAATTTTCTGAAAAGTTAGGTGTTGGCTTAAAATGAGACCAGTTTTCAACCATGATTGTTCCAGAAACTTGTATTTCCTCCATAGGTCACTTCATACTTGATCAAAGAAAGAATGTTGTGTCTAAGTTCCAGAATATTCCTCCAAATACAACTGTAATTTTGAGGGATGCTCATGTCCCAGAAATTCTTGTTACCAGTGATATGTTCAACTGACCATTTAACCAATATGTTATCCTTCCTGCAAAGAAGATCATCAATGTGCTTGGCAAAAGTAGCCTTATTCCACAGGAGCAAGTTTTTGATGCCAAAGCCACCTTTGGACTTAGGAAATTGTAGTTTACTGAAGGAGCATGGGAGGAGTTTATTTAAATGTATGGAACCATGCCAAAAGAATATAAGTATTGCACTTATTATCATCTGAATTAACTTAATAGGAAGGAAAAAGGTTCTCGACCAGTAGACTGTCATGAAGAAAATAATAGATCTTATCAGTGTCAACCTACCAGCTTGGCTAAGTTTCCTATTGGACCAATTATCCATTCTAGCATGAATTCTTTCAAAAAGAGGCATAGACCGAGCTTTGGTTATTCTTGATGAGTCTAAGGGAATCCCTAAGTAATCCATAGTATAATTCCTTTGCTGTAGAGAAGTGGCATTGTTGGTAGCAAGTTGGTGGGATTGACTAACTCCAGCAACCACTAAGTCAGACATAGACATGTTAATTCAAGCCGGCGGTGTTACAGAAGAGCTCAAGGCTAAGATTCTATGATAGAGGGCATATTTGATTTGGTGAAGACAAATAGGTCATCAACAAACATAAGAGATATAGTACAATCCAAAGTCTTACCCAGTACAAAACAACCCAGAATCTACCTAGCTAATAGCTTGTACATCAAAATATTACAAACCCATTACATAGTTTGAACAACCCAGAACATATACATATTACAAAGTTAGTTACATGATACAACTACATACTGACTAAAGACTGTAAACTGCAGCACTTCAAGTATCTTCTTCTCCCTTCCTTCTACGCACAACTCTCTGGCTAATTGAGTCCATGCTCTCTCTAACCCTCTTCTGCAATTCAGGAAGCATAGCTTTCCATTCCTGCCCATATGGATATGCATAACCTATCTAGAAAGAGATATTAGAAATCGAATTTCTGAGAAGCACATCAAAAGATTTACGTTTATTATTAAAACATCTACGATTCCTTTCATTCCATAAAACCCAAAAAACACTCATATTTATGAAATCTGATAGCATTCTCTCAATTTTATTAGAAACCTGTTTTCTATCTTCTTTCCAATACCAGAACCGACTAAAGAAACAAGGAGGATGAATATGAAGCAGCTGAAAAAATTTGATTCTAAGTAAGTATGTGAAAGGGCATTGAAAGTATAGACGGTTGATATCTTCATCTCTGAAGTTGCAGAATAAACATTTCACTTCTATCTTTAAACCTTTATGGATCAAGAGAACTTTTGTATTCAGCTTATTGTTAATAGTAATCCACATATGCATCTTCACTTTAGGTGGCACATTCAACTTCCATAAAGCTTTACTGTAATTCACCTTAATACCTCCGAAATTTATAAGTGAATAAATTGAGCTAACATTGAACTTTCCATTCTTCTCCAATTTCCAGCTAATATTGTCAATATCTTTGTTAATGGTTGTACTTTCTAACATATTTATAAGCTTGCAGTATTGAAAAAGCAGGTCTCCAACCAATATTTTGTTAAAACTGAGATTCCATTTCAACTCATTATATTCATAATATTAAAGATCACATATTCTAGCATTTTGGTTTAAAGAAATGTTATACAAATCAGGGAAGATGTTCTTCAGGGGAATATTGTATATCCAAGAGTTATGCCAAAAGAGTATTCGATCACCTTTACCCAAATGCCAATGCAATCCAATTTTAAAAATAGGTTCTAATTTACCGATTTCAGACCAGTATTTAGAACTTCGATGCAAGGAGAAAACATCAGTGTTAAAATTACCAAATAGTATCTATTTTCAACCCAAGTTTTCCAAAGTGAATTATTATTCTCAGAAATTTTCCAAAGCCATTTGCATAGAAGAGCACAATCAAAATCTTGTAGGTCAATAACCCCTAAACCCCCTTGATTTTTAGATTTGCAAACAATCTCCCAAGATACTAAATTTTTTAAAGAACTCGCATTTCTGCATCCTTTCCAAAGAAAATTCCTTCTAATAGTATCTATTTTATTGATGACCCATTTAGGAAATTTATATAATGACATCCAATAGATAGGCAATGAAGTGAGAACTGAATTTAATAAAGTCAGCCTTCTAGCTCTAGAAAGTGTATGACATTTCCATCTTGCTAGTCTTTGCCCAATTTTGTCACTCATGGGTAACCAATCTTCACGCTTCAAGGTTTTGGGTCTGATAACCATTCCTAAATAGGATAAAGGAAAATTGCCAGTCTTACAATTCAAAGTCGAAGCAATATCCTGGATATTAAAACCAGATCCACCCACAACCATGGCTAAACTTTTGTTAAAATTGATTTTCAATCCTGACAGATTCTCAAAACCATATAGTAATAGCTTCAGTGTAATGATAAAATGAGGTTTGGGAGAGCTAAATACTATTGTGTCATCAGCATATTACAATGAAGATATACCACCAGAAACAAAAGAATTACCAAAGGATTCTAACGCTCCATTTCTAACAGCAACTCTATTTAGCCTAGCAAAAATGTCTACAACAATGTTGAATAACAGAGGAGAAAGAGGATCTCCTTGTCTCAGTCCCCTTTTAGACTTAATTTTTCTACCTTCCACTCCATTCAACAAAATAGAAGAAACCCCATTATTCAGAAGCCCTCTAATCCATCTGCACCAAACTGTACCAAAACCTCTTGCTTTTAATACTTCTAAAAGAAAATCCCAATTTAAAGAATCAAAAGCCTTTGAAAAATATAAATTTAGAATTACAGAAGGAAAATCTTCTTGTATACAAAAGTTAACCACTTCTTGCACCATAGCTACATTTTCCATAGTATTTCTGTTTCTAATAAAAGCTGATCGGCTGTTGAGAATGAGAGAGTTCATTAAGCCTCTAAGTCTGTTAGCTAAGACTTTTGTTATAATCTTAGTGATGCAGTTCAATAAACTGATAAGTCTGAAGTCTCTAACATCATCAGCTCCCTCTTTTTTAGCCAGTAAAATAATGAAAGCATAGTTCATATAACTAAAGTCTATTTTCCCTTATAAAGATCATTGAAGAGGGAAACAACATCTGATTTAATGGTAGACCAATATCTTTGAAAGAAAAAGATAGGATAACCATCTGGTCCTGGAGCCTTATCTGCTGGAAGGTCTTAACTGCTTGCCAAATTTCCCCCTCCGTAAATCTTTGCTCTAAACAGTTCAAGTCCACCTTCTCAGTGTCATCAAACATTAAATCCCATTCCACTGATGTAAATTTCTCTTGAACACTACCAAATAGTTCTTTGTAATAATCAAAGAACTTATTCAGAATTTTTTTTGATCATATTCCTCAACGTCCTGAATAATTATATTATTTATGTAATTAGTTCTCCTTCTTTCATTGGAAATTTTATGAAAATATGCTGTGTTAGCATCTCCATTGTTAAGCCAATTAACTCTAAATCTCTGTTTCCACACGATTTCCTCTTGATCTATAATTTTTAGCAGTTCCATTTCTTTATATTTGAGATCAGTATAATCTTCCTAAGATAAACCCTTTGATTTCTCCTTATTATTAAGAGCCAAAATCTCCTCATTAAGTTTTAACTTCTTTTCTTTGAAATTACCAAAATTATTTTTCTCCCATTGTTTGATACAATTTCTTAAAGATCTGAGCTTAAACATTATATTCTTTGCAGAATTGTCCATACTGATAAAGCTGATCCATTTTCCTTTAACAAAATCATCAAAATCATTTTCTAGACACCACATTTTCTCAAACCTAAAAAATCTTCTTAAATTTCATTTCATCTTTGCAGCCTAATATTACTGAACAGTGATCAGAAAGAATTCTAGTATTACCATATTGCAAAGAGAAAGGAAATTTATCATCCCATTGTGAATTGATTAAAAATCTATCTAATCTGGCCATTATAGGATTCTCCTGCCCATTGCTCCATGTGTAGGCTCTATTACTCATAGGAAAATCAATTAAGTTACATTCATCTACGAAGCTGCAAAATTTCTCTATTTCTGAGTAACTACCTTCTCTCCCGCTTCTTTCACCAATGAATCTAGTAACATTAAAGTCTTCTCCAATGCCCCAAGGACCATTAACCTTTTTCAAAAAATCAGAACAGCAATCCCAGAATATGGATCTATCATTTTTATCACAAGGACCATAAACATTAGATATGAAAATATAACTTCCATCTTTCCTATTCTCCAATTTAATATGCAAAATATTCACAAATTTGTACTCTTCTATCATCCCGAATCTATCCCCCCTCCATCCAACAAAGAGTCCACCTTTGCTACCCATGGCATTAACAACACTCCAGCAATCAATAAAATTTCTTCCCAATATGTTAAAGTCGAAAACAGAAGAATCAGCTATCTTGGTTTCTTGAAATAACACTACATCCACTCCTAATGATTTCACCATGTTCCTTACTCTGACACATTTTTGGGGAGTGCCAAGACCCCTAACGTTCCATGTTAAAAATATTCATGAATAATTGGAGACCCTTAATAACTCCAATGATTTGAAATTATCCATATCCTCTTGCCATTTTGAAAAGCAAAACCAATTTTTCTAGCCATATCAAAAAGTTGTTCGGAAGAAAGAGAATTTAATGCAGCTGGAACATGAACACTTCCAAAAAAGGGTGAGAAGACTTACTTGAAGATGCAGCATTCTCCAAAGCTTTAACTCCTTCTCTTTTATTGGCTTTCTTCAAAGTATCTTCCTTCTGACCCAATAGTCTGGCACTTCTACGCACACTGTTAAAAGCAGCATTTGCATCATTACTTGAATTATCACTTAGCTCCACAATAGGAATAGGCTCCTTTTCTACTTCAACAATTTCCACACTGGGTTCTTTATATATCACCTTCTGAACTGCAACGTCTTTAGTCCCCCCTGCTAACACCAAATCAGGATTTTTGAAAAGGTTCCCTTCTGCTTTAGAATTATCAGCACGAGAAATCATTTCGTTAACAACAGGAATAGGCTCCTTTTCTGCATCGACTATTTCCATGTTGGGTTCTTTATTTATCACCTTTTGAACTATAACATTTTCTTTATCACCGCCTGCTACCACCAATTCATGATTTTTGATAAAATCTCTAACTTCATCAGAATTGTTAGCACGAAAAAGCACTGCATTGACATCATCCGAATCCGTGACAGCATCTTCAACGAAAACTCTTTCTGGATCTTTAGAATTGAAAACATTCTGGTCACTTGATTCAGAAATAGTCACCTCTGTATACACTTTATCAGGAATCTAGAAAGGATCAACTAAATGTGCAACAAAACAATTCCCCAAGCTCTTACTACTACTATCTGAAATATGAGTAACTGTTACTTTATTACCACTCACATCAAGATCAATCAGATTATTTTTGCCCCCCATATTCTTATCAAAAATCTCTTTTTTCCTCCATAACATACTATTGTCAGGTCCAAAGTAAATGTGTCTCCATGCATCAAAATCCAGATCATTTTCAGTAGAAGTCTCCTTAACTGTGACAATGTAACATGCATTTCCGATAAAAATTTCTATTTTGCTAGGAATAGACATATTAATGTCTCTTTCTATCTCTACATCCAAATAAGAGTAGTCAAATTTGTCTCCTTCTGCAAAATCCATGTTAACTAAGAATCCAAACCCGCTAACAACTTCTTCTAACAAATTCGGCTCTCAACATACATCTGGTAAATCTATGAGACGTATCCAAGTTATAACTGAAAATTTTCTTTCAATTTTCCTTTCATTCAAACTCCATAGCCTCAATCTAATCGCCTTATTAGATAATTTCAGAACATTTCTCATCGCAGCGTCCATAGCAAGATTAAAGCTTGGAAAAAGAACCTTGAATTCTCGGTTATATTTTTTTATTTCCCAGTTATGATTGCCAAAGTAAAAAGATAAAAGTTCAACCAAATCTTGGATCGTGAATTTACCTTGAATAATAGTGATAATTACCCATCTCCTACATTTCTTATAAGCTTTAGCAAAACCATCCGAATTGACTATAACAATACTATGAGATTTGTTAGGATCGACCCCATTGTAAGTAGAAATATCCGCAGGTTTCTTCGAAAAAATATTATCTATGAATACAATCCATTTTCCTCTTTCTTGCTGCGATCTTGCTCGATTGGGGCAATTCGAAGACCGATGCCCAGATCTGTTACAGACAAAGCATGTTAGACCATTACGACAATTTTTTGCTTTTTATTTTCCATTCCACACCTGAAGCAAAGATTTTGAGATTTTATATTTAGAATTTTTTTATGAATGGGGATAAAAGAAGGGTTTCGCTTGTGAGAAGAAAAATGATTGTAGCCTTAACCGCATCGACATAGGAAGTAGGAGTATTGTTTTTAGGAACACGTGTTTGAGAAAGAGAGAAACTCGGAAAAGATGAAAAGAAAGAATTATTAAAAAATAAGAGAAAGAAAAACTTTCCGCCATTTTTCTTGCTCGCTTTATTACAATTTTCCTAGAAACGGGACGCAACAAAAAGATTTAGGCATCACAAATTCCATGAGGTCATAAGAGATATAGTTTGAGGTCTTTACATCCAGGGTGAAGTTTTTATTGGCCATTAGCAACTAGTTGATTAAAATTTGATTTAATACCTCTATTACAGTAATGAATAGATAGGTAGACAAAGGGGTCACCTTGTCTAATACCCTGCTTACCATGAAAATACCCAACATTAGAGTTGTTCACTATTATAGGGAAGCCAGTTGTTGATATACATGCATATATCCAAGCAACAATATGCTTAGGGAAGTTCATCAAGGCTATTATCCTTACTACAAAGTCCTAGTGTAGAGAATCAAAGGCTTTAGATATGTCCAACTTCAGCATGGCTTTGGGTGAGATTTGAGTGTTTTTATACCCCTTTACTATTTCATGGGACATTAAGACATTGTCTAGAATACTTCTGGTAGGCAAGATTGTTGTCTGGTTTGGAGATATGAGATTAGGGAGAATAGTTTTAAGTCTTGTGGCAATAATTCTGTAGAGGCATTTATAGATTGTGTTACAACAGGAAAGTGGCCTATATTGATGAACATGATCAACATTTTTAACCTTAGGAATGGGAGCAATATTAGCGGCATTGATAGAATTCAACATTTTGCATTTGATGTATAAATTATGTACTGCTCTAAACAAGTCATGCTCAATGATATTCCAGCAAGACATGTAGAAAAACGCATTAAAACTATCTGGCCACTATTGGATTTTGAGAATGTTTTGAATTTCAGAATTGTAGTCAAATGAGAAGTGAATAATCTTTGTATTAATCTCAGATGATGAATGAGTACAGAGTTACAATCTGTATTTATATTGTACAAAGCAAATAATGAGTGAATTGGGCCAGATATCTGAAACAGCCCAATATCACTAACTCTATCCTATTGATTGTAATACATATACTCTTATAGTTACTACAACTAACATAGCAAAACCCTTATTCTCATTTATCTGCTTTATTTCCCCCTTTAAAAACGTATTAGGGTTTCGCTTCCTTCGACTCTCCTTTGGTCCAGAAAAATAATAAAAAATTTCTTCAAAAGTTCTTCAGATCTTAAGCTCCAGCAGATTGCTATGAGTAATTGACGAGAAATCATGAGTATGCTTGCTGAGATTCATGTTGATCGTGAAATTGATGATGAATTAACATGCATCTGCAGTGAAAGGAGTAGATCTGGGAAGTAATTGCACAGCAGCATGTAAATTCTTTTTCTTTTATCATGTTGGCAATGAAATCGATGAGGAATTTGCATGAGTCTGTAGCAAACAATGTAGATCTGAGAAATGATTGAACAACAGCAGGAAAAAGGCACCTTCTTTTTTATGTTGATGATGAAATTGATAATGAATTGGCTTGAGCTATGGCTTTTGTTGCTGAAGCTCCTCAACTTTCAGGTCCTTTCTGAATTTTATAAAGTTTGCAGTAGACAGAGGCTTAGTAAGAATATCGGCACGTTGGTAAGTGGCAGGTAAATGATTAATACTCAAGTTGTCTTTTAGCACTTGTTCACAAACAAAATACAAATCAATTTCTATATGCTTAATCCTTGAATGAAGAATAGGGTTAGCAGCTAGAGATACAATACTTAAGTTGTCACGCCACAACACTGGTTTGTTGCTTAAGTTGATTTGTAGTTCTTTGAATAATGATTGTAGCCATATTATTTCTGTTGTGGCGCTTGCCACACTTCTATACTCTGCCTCTGTGCTAGATCTAAAAACAGTGGCTTGTTTTTTGAGCTCCAGGAAATGGGTTTGTCACTTAGATAGATGCAGTATCCAGTGGTTAATCTTCGATCATCTGGGTCTGTGGCCCAATCTGCATCTGCGAATCCATTTAGATTGAAAGTTTTTCCTCCTCTAAGTATTAGGCCATAGTTTAGAGTACCCTTCAAATATCTTAGAATCCTTTTGACTGCCTTCCAGTGCTCATTGAGAGGTTGATGCATAAAATGACTTACTTTGTTTACGCCATATGAGATCTCAGGTCTTGTAATAGTTGCATATTGCAATGCTCCTACAATACTCCTGTGTTGTTTATCATTGCTGATTGGTTCACCTTTATACTTGGATAGTCTTAAATTGCTTGTCATGGGTGTAGGTAGAGGCTTTGCTAAGTTCATTTTTGCTTTGCATAAAATTTCAGTAATGTATTTTCTCTGACTTAGTTGTAGACTGAGTCTGACAGTCTCTTTACCTCAATGCCTAAGAAGTAGCTTAATTCTTCCAAGTCTTTGATTGAGAACTGCATGTCAAGATACTGAATAATAATGTTGATTGCCTTGTTGTTGTTTCCAGTGATTATGAAATCATCCACATATACAAGTATATATGTCACCTCATCCAGGTCATTTTTGATGAACAATGAGTTATCTGATTTTGTTGGTTGACACTGTAACTTCATAAGTGTTGCTTTCAGTTTATCAAACCACACCCTTGGAGCTTGTTTTAATCCATAGATGGCTTTATTTAACTTGCATACATGATTATTTGCCTGCTTTTATCCTTGTGGTTGAACCATATAAACTTCTTCCTTAAGTTCTCCATTAAGAAATGCATTGTTAACATCTAGTTGCCTGATACTCCATTTCTTATGTAGTGCAATAGTAAGAGTAGCCCTTATAGTTGCTGGTTTCACTACTGGGGAGAAGGTCTCATTGAAATCAAAACCGTATTGTTGTGTATACCCTTTTTCTACTAGTCTAGCTTTGTACTTTGATATGGTTCCATCAGGATTCCTCTTTAATCTGTATGTCCACTTGCATCCAATGGAATTTTTATTCTGGGGTAGACTGACAAGTTCCCAAGTTTTGTTTTTCATGAGTGCATTGTATTCTTCATCCATTGCAGTCTTCCATTCTTCATTAAGGATGGCTTGTTCATAGTTTTCTGGTTCATCATTGGCGAGAACAGTTGTGTATGTTTTGGGCTTAAATATTCCACTCTTTGACCTTGTTGTCATGTGATGTCCAGTTTGCATTTGTTTGGTTTGATTGTGAGATGTTGCAGTAGTTTCCTGTTCATTGTATGTGCTTGATGCTTGATTATCACCATGTTCATGAAGACAGTTTTGCTCTGTGTTTTCAGAATATTGAGGAGTGCTGGTGATGTTCTCTGGCATATCTGTTTCATCATGATCTGATATGTCTTATGATTTTCCTGTGCTTCTTTGACTGTTGTCTTTTGAATATGTTGGTATAACTGGAATAAAAGAGCTGGATTGTATATTTTCTGGATTGGTTTTTCCTTGATATCTGCAAAAGGATTTTTTTTCATTAAATACTACAGTCTTTAAATGAAAATCTTACCTTTATTGTCAAGACATTTATAGCCTTTTTGTTTGCTGGCATATCCCAAGAATGTGCATGGTGATGATCTAAAGCCGAGTTTATGTGCATTATAAGGTCTCAAGTATGGAAAATAAAGACATCCAAATACCTTTAAGCTTTGGTAATCTGACTTTATTTTGCACATGATTTCTATTGGACTTTTATGGCTTAAGACCTTTGTGGGTAATCTATTAATGAGATAAACAGCAGTATTAAATGCATCTGGCCAAAATTTAAGAGGTAGAGAAGCCTGGGCAAGAAGTGTGAGACCAATCTCAATAATGTGCTTGTGCTTCCTCTCTACTAGGCCATTTTTCTCAGAGGTGTATGCACATGTTGTTCTGTGCAGAATGCCTTTTGACTGAAAATATGTGTTGAGTGCCTTGTACTCAGATCCTCCATCTATTTGAAATATTTTTACAAGACAGTTATTTTGGTTTTCAACTTGAGTGATGAACTGTGTTACAGCTTTGCATGCTTCTGACTTTGTCTTGAGAAAGTATATCCAGGTAAACCTGGAAAATGCATCAACAAAAGATATGTAGTATTTGAAACCATAGTCAGAATTGATTGGAGCTGGACCCCACAGATCTGATGTAATTAACGCAAGAGGTCTGTGATACACGGTGATAGAGTCAGTAAAAGCAAGTTTATGATTTTTCCCTAATTGACAGTGAGTACATCTGTAAAGTAGAGATACATTAGAAAATAAAATACTATTGTCTATTAGAACCTTCTTTACAATTTTCTCACTTGGATGACCAAGTTTATAATGCCATACATCAAAAACATCATTTCTTCTATCTGTTGCATTACATTCAGTATAATTGCATAAGTTTCCTGAGTTTTCTTGTTGCTTGTAGTTAGATTGAATTTGTATAGCCCATTTTGCACATCACCCTGTAGAAGAATATTTTTAGTTAGTATGTCTCTAACTAAACATGTTTTAGGATAAAATTCAAAGTGAACGTTATTATCATTGGCAAATTGTGAGATACTAATAAGATTTTTTCTTATTTATGGGACTCTGAGTAAATTTTTTAAATACAGACATCTTTTTCCTTGAATAATACCACTTCCGGTATGAGTAATGCATACAGACTCACCATTTCCCATATATACTAATTTGTTATCTCTGTACTCCTTGTTGCCTATGTTCAGGTTGTGTAAATTGCTAGTGATATGGTTTGTGGCACCTGAATCAAGGTACCAACTCTCATTCAGGATGTCTTCAGTTCTTGCCATCTCATCATTCTCCAGGCGATGAATTTTAATACTTCCAGAGTTACTTTTTGCCTCAGTTTGCATTTGAGCCATATTTGCACTTGGATTCACAGTTCTTTGATTTGCTGAATTCTGATTTTGTTGAGTCTCATATCTAAAGCAGCATTTTACTGCTGAATGTCCATTTCTTCCACATATTTGACATTTGATTCAACTGTTGTTGTTTCATCTACCACCTCTTCCTCTTCCTCTACCAAACTGGCCTCCTCTTTGAGAAGATTGATTTGGTCTGTTTTTTGTTTCATTTCTGTTGAGTTGTCTTTGATCTTGATTTTTGAAGTTTGCAGCATAATTGATAGTATAGTCAGTTTCTAATGATTTCTTTTGTTCAATTCTTCCCTCATGTGCCAGTAGAGCAGAATGAACATATTGAATAGATGGTAAATTTTTCTTTAATAAGATTACTGCTACAACTGATTCATATTCTTCATTTAATCCATTAAGGATGAATAGAACTTGTTCTGTATCTGAAATTTTATGGCCTGCTGTGCATAGTAAATCACAGAGAGTCTTTATCTTTGATAGATATTCTCTTATTGACATGTCTTCTTTCTTTAAATTTTGAAATTGCCTTTTGTAGTGCATAATTCTTGCTGCAGACTGAGTGCTATAGATCTGTTCTATGGTAGACCATATCTCATAAGCAGTATTGCATCCCACTATTTGTGGTAATAAGTTTGTACTAATCGATGATAGGAGCCAAGAACATAAGAGGCTGTCTTGTCTCTGATGAGAAATATACTCTTTATTTTCCACTGAGTTTCCTTCACTGTCTTTCAGGAATTCTGGTGGAGTGATGGTATTGGCAGAGATGAATTTGTTGAGGCCATATCCTCTAATTGCAGTTTGCACTTGATATTTCCAAAGGAGATAATTGTTTTCATCAAGATGGGCTGTTACCAATTGGCTGTGAGGACTGATTATAGTTTTAATCAATTCTTCTGTGGCCATTTGTTGTGATGATGAAGGGTTGTTAGAGGTTGCAGAACTTTCATTAGCCATGATTAGGCAGTGAATGCAGATGATGAACTGACTGATTCAAAGAGATCTAATATAGAAAAAACACAATATATTTCAAGAATGAAAAGAAAAGCTCGAAAGCAATAACACCTGATCTTGAATTTTCAAAACAGGAAGGTAAGTGCAGCCATTAACCCATGTGATGATGCTTTGATAGGTTTCTTTGGCACGACATTTTCTTTCTTGATCTTTTGATTGTGTTTTGATGATTTCTTGATTTGATTTCTTGCTTGCTTTTCTGAAAAAGAAATCAATCTTGTTGCAGCCAGGTCTTAACTGATCTTCGGCAAGGCACAAGGATATTAAATCTCAAATGATGATGATTATCTGATGAGATCTTTTCTAATCAAATGATGATATAGTATTTGATGATTATTGAAAATACTGAATGCTGTTAGGCTATTAGCTCTGATACCATATTGGATTTTGAGAATGTTTTGAATTTCAGAATTGCAGTAAAATGAGAAGTGAATAATATTTGTATTAATCTCAGATGATGAATGAGTACAGAGTCACAATCTGTATTTATATTGTACAGAGCAAATAATGAGTGAATTGGGCCGGATATCTGAAACAACCAATATCACTAACTCTATCCTATTGATTGTAATACATATACTCTTATAGTTACTACAGCTAACATATGGAAGCCCTTATTCTCATTTATCTGCTTTATTTGCCACCCACAGGAATTTAGATTCAAGGAAAAAATTGCATTCTTGATTTTAGTATTAGTAATTGAAGCACTTAGGAAGTTGAAATCATGTTGATAAATTTTTGGTAATGCCATGCGGTCAAGTGGCTGAAGATTAGGAATAAAAGTAGAAGAATTTCCAGCAAGTCCTTGAAATATGTTAGAAACATTTTATTAATCAAAGAAGGATCAGTTTGTAACTCACGATCTTGATCAAAAAGTGCACTGATGTTTTTTCTGGTTTGTTTAGACTTCAGAAAAGAATGGTAGAAAGCTAAATTTCTATCACCTTCAGCGAACCAGTTCATTCTTCATTTTTGTTTGATCATCCGAGTTTCTTGCTACAGTGCTTCATTTTACTAAGTAGATATATGTTAGCTTCAAGAGAAACTATGTTAGGGTTGTCTTAGTTCATGAGCACAGAGGTTTGAATTTTGTCAAGCACTTCTCTCAAAGCCGAGGATACTGAATTACCTCTTCCAAATTTGTTCTTGGACCATTCCTTTAGTGCTTGCTTGGTAGATTTTAGTTTACTTTGCAAAATGAACATAGGATTGCCATAAAATCTAACTAACCAAACTTGTTTAACAATGTTTAGAAACTCATGTTCATTATGCATTAAAAAAATTAAAATTTGATTTTCCTTTTGCAGCAACATCACCAAAAGATAAGATCTGAGGGGATTGGTCAAATAGGCCAAGCGTGGGTACGAAGATGAACATATTAGGCAAGGTTAGAAGGAAGGTTTGATTGCAAAATTAATGTTCAATTTTAGAAAAGGTCCTAGAGGAAGTTTTCGTGGAATTGTTCCAAGTAAAGTGAGCACTAGCTGTTTTGATTTCAATTAAATTAGAGGATTCCATGGCATTTTTGAGTGGGTTAAATTCAGTTAGAGATAAGGCATTGCCTCCATATCTATCTAACAGTCTCAAGGAGCAGTTGAAATCTCCTAAAGTTATCCAGGGATGAGATTCTTTTCGAAAAGAGGGAATGAGGTTGAATAGATTTTCTCATGAGGTGGAAGAGTAAAAGTAAGTAGAGGATGGACAATGAAGAGAATGGTAATGCATTAATTGTTTAGTGGAAAGAATAGGACAAAGGCAGAAGATTTGGGGATCATGAATGACTAAGATCCTGCCATAAGATGCTTCAGTGAGATTATGTGTCGTCATCCAAAAAGGATTGATATTTTTTTTTGCTGTGACAGATAGAGGGGAATTAAATTTTGTTTCAAGAATGCGTTTAGGGTTGTGGACTCTAACAGGTTCCTTGCATTGGTCAAGCTTAATGTCACTATGAGCACCTCTGCTATTCCATGCTCCCAGTTTGTGCATCATTGAGTAAACTCCAGATTGATGGGAAGTTTCTTTTTACTACTCCTTGTGAAAGGAGTATCGGATTCTTTAATCTCAGGAATTGTTGGAGTTGTGGGAGTGTTAGATTTGGCATTTAAATCACTATCAACAGATTTACCTCTCTTAAGATTTATGGTCTTGCTACTATAGGAGGATGGAAAAGAAGGTCTGGGTGGAGAAGAAAAAATGGGGACTGTGGATGGACATGAAGATGAAGAAGTGAAAATGAATGAAGGTGGGTCTTTCCAAGCTAGAGGAGGAATGATGTGCCCATAAGGTTGGTTGTCATATGATGTTTGAGGAGGAACAAGGTTATGGGATCGAGGAGAAATAGGTTTCGGAAATGAAGCAGTATTTGCATGCATGCATGCATTTATGTCAGTGGAAAGATTGGCTTGATTGGGGAGCACTTCATGTCTGTGGGGAAGATGAGTATTAAAGTCGTGGTTGAAGTTTGTCTCATGCACATGCACATGAGGTGAATTGATGACATCAGGAGCTTTCTGTTTGGGATTTGCGAAATTTGAATTGCTGGTGGTTGAGACATTAATGAGTTGCATAGATGTATTAATATTAATATTCAGGTTAGAATCAGGGACAGTGTTATAAGGTTTAGGAGTAGTAGAAATAGGTTCAACCACAGGAGCAGCCAAACCACTCATGGTGTGCTCACTTGGTTTTCGCAAAACACAAGTAACTGCATCGGTTTTCACTTTACTAACAACATTACTTGCTTCAACTGATTCAACAACAATTGATTCAACCATGGCCTCAACTATACTAGCCAAATTATGATCACTTTCTATCAGATCAACACATGCATTGCGGCCACATTCTCAACAGAAACATTATTCAAATATTTATTTGTTTCATTTATATCATCAAGTATTTCAAACCGATTAGTTGTGCGAACCAGAAAGTCTTCATCATCCACTTCCTTGTTAACCTTATTATTACCTCCTTCCTTTCTCTCCCCAATGATCTCTGCATCTTCAATTTCCACATCCATTCTTTCATCAACCATATCTTCACTAGTTTTAGCAGCGTTGTAGACACTAGCATCATGAGTGTTAGTTCTCTTCCTTTTAGACTTGTTAACCACTTGCCACTTCTGGTTCCTCCTACCATTTTTTTTCTACTTTCTTTTCTTTCCTTTTGAACAATATATTTTGTTGTCTTGGTTGAGTCTTCTTTTACCTCTTCTTGCTTACTTAGTTGAACTTCCTCATCATAGTTAGCTTATCACAGCCAAACACTTTGCTAATAGAACATATATTAGGCTTCCAGAAATACCTCACCTCAATGTTTTAAGTTCCACCATCAACCAGTTGAATAGCAAATTTATCCGCTACTTCCTTGTCTAGTCAAACTTTTATCATATGCTTAACATAATTCAGCCTTTCCGGTCTTTCAATTGATTCATACATACAAAGCAATTTCCCTAGTCTACAAGATAGCCAGCTCACACCTAGATGAGACCAGGTAAAGATGGGTATATTGTAGAACTTACCTCATATAGGAACAAATGAAATGCTACCACAGATATTCCAGACCGAAGGATCCTATGATTTAATAATAAATAACTTGTTGCACATATAATTGGGTCACCTCGTAGAATCTTGCTTTTGTCTTCCTCATGGGATAGTAGGAATAAGAAAATAAAACCATCTAATCTAACCTTGATGGAACCCTTAAATTTCCATATTTTCTTAAGAGTTTGAACAACTGTGATGTATGATAGTGGCTTGTCAAGGAGGGATCCCACCAGAATATCACTCCATGCCATAGTTCCAATATCAACAACCTAAGGAGAAGGAACTAGGTTGTTACCAAAGAAAATTGGTTTCATATCAATAGGGATGTACTTCCCTATATTTCTTGTCTTGTTCTTAAAAAGGAAGTCCATTTCTGTTGATCTGAGATAGTGGAAGGATTAGAGAGGAGGAAGCAAAAAGAAAGGAGGAGGGAGAAGATGAAGAAGAAGGAAGAATGAAGGAGTATAGATGGGGAGAAGGATCAGGTGGTGAAGGAGGAGGAGGGTCTGGAGTAGGACGATGAGGTGACTGAGGAGAGATAGAGTGATGGGTAGAAGAAAGGTTGGGATTAACAGGCAGGTACCGAATGGAATTGGTGGAAGAAAGGTATGGAGACGATTGCCATGAAACGAGGAAAAGGGCGTTTCTTTTAAATTGATCCAATAATTTATTTCAAGTTGTTAATCTATAATATCGACTTGATATTTTAAAGTAATTAAAATAACATAAGTATAGATGCACGTACATGAATTGGATTTTGAAATTAATACAATTAAATTAATTAATTAATTAAAGGTTAATTAATTAAAATTTAATTAATTAAACAATATACATATCTATATGATATATGTTTAATATTATAAAGGTTATAGTATGAAATAAATATTTAATATAAATGTTATACTAACATAATATAAAATTAATTAAAGTATTAATTAATTAAAATTAGTTAAATAAGATTTATTAATATACTATTACACAAGACTATTATATAAGTAATATAATATATAAAAGTTATATAATAATAAAACTTATATGATATGAATGCATAAACTAAAGGTAGAACATTAAGAAACCCTAATTAGACTTAAAGAATAAACACATACATAAATGTATCTATATTGTGATTTCAGATGTGTCTGGCACTTGAATCATGAGGGTATTTCATAAGAAATACATTATTCCATTAGTCGATATCACTCAATATAATATATTAAAGATTATGAACCTTCAATATAATATTGTCCTCTTATATATATATATATATATATATATATATATATGATTTGCATACTCCTTAGTTGTTGAGCAGACTTAAGTTGGAGATGTTATGTGTAGTATAATTAATATATTTAATAGACAAGGTAAGATACCTATAAATAATTGTTGAGCAGACTCAAGGTACATATACTATACTTAAGCCATTATGATATGGCAGGTATGAGTGAATAATTTCAATTCGATTTGTTGGGAAGACTCAAGGTTGAAGTGGAATTAGGACAAAGTACCAAAGGGTTAGGAGTTGTATAAGACACAACTGATAAGGAGTTATCCATCATCCGTGGAGCTATGACTTATTAAACAGACTCAGGGTCAGAATTCCAAGATGGATGAGTTCAAACTCTCACTAGTGAAGTCGAAAGACTTCTATGTTTCGACTTTGGATTTGGCGAAACGTAAAAGACTAGTAGGAGCCTTATTGGAAAAATAAAATGATAACATTTAACATTTCTAATATTCTAAGAACATATGCTATATAATGATAATTAGATAAATTGGTGCATTTAAAATGATTGATAAAACATTTATCAATTAGGATGTACAAATGAATTGAATTTAAGATTGACAAATAGAAATATAATATATACTTATTAACAAATGCTTACTGCATGTTAACATTTCCACAACCATATAAGCGCTTGATTTTTCAACTACTATATACATTCGCAATTTTGTCGCTTATGCGTTTATTTGGTTGACACCATGCATCACATTCTATGAGTTTTGAACTCTAAAATCAGTATAAGGCTATGAACATTTGATCCATATGCTATCGCATTTAAGTGTTATAGTGGAAACGGTCATAGTTCGTAATGTACGATATTTCGATGGAGTTAGTTTATTTGAAATAAGTTAATAAACAATACTATAAGATTGAGTATTCAAATTGATTGATTACAATAGAAGATCATGTTGTGTTAAATATAGCACAAGACCAAAACTTCAATATAAATCTTATAATTCGATCATTGAAATGTCAGTTTGATCAGTTTACGTAGTGTATCTTATTTGATGTCCTTAAATGTTAAGGATGATCAAATGCATCCTTGTAAAGAGTTCGTTATGATGTTGTAGTAAGAGTTTTCTTTTAAATGATTTGACCATTTAGAAAGAAAAAACTAACGTACAAGAGTAGATGTAATTTAAGATACAATTAGAATAAAAAGAGCGAATAGTCAATTTTGCTTCGTACAGAAACATCGCAAGCAAGAATTGTTATAATAATAATTGATGCTTAACATTGGAATAAGAAATATGATTTATATCCCAAAATCTATTTTTGTATAAAAAATTGTTTTCTATGAGATTTTTTTTAATTTCCAGATATTTCATCAAAGCACTCTCCGTGGTAAATTAGTTATAGTATATGAAATATATAATTTATATTAAGTGAATGATGGACCTACAAATTCAATACCCTATTATACTAATGGCGAAAATAGTGGGAGCATGCCACGTAGCACTTAGTGATTGCATTACATTACGAAAAATGTTTATGTAAAATGTACTGAGCATTATTTATGAAATAATGACTATTTTTCAGTATCGGTTGAAAGATAGACATAGCTATATTTCAATATGAATATTATTAATATTCATTATGAAATAAAACTACACTGTGGTATTTTTTTTCATAACAAAAGTGATGCATTTGAAAATACAAAAGTATCTAATATTATTTATAGTTATTTTTGAATAATAGACTAATCCGTAGTTTTGAGAAATAATTTTATTATATGATTATGAACCATACGATACTGGTTAACTATGCTCAAACAGTTAAGGGCTATGCACCCATTTAGTAGGAGCATCATAAGAGTTAATGAACTGTTTGGATTGATACACATGGATGTATGCAATTGTAAGTCTATTAATATCAAAACGGTTTCACGTACTTCATCATATTCGCTGATGAGTTATCATTGACATGGACATGTTTATTTGATACATTTGTAATGTGTCTCAGATAGATTCATAGAGTGTAAAACGAAAGTAAATAAAATAGCATGCGATGGAAAAGACCCGATTTGATCGAATGGGTGAGTATATTTGATCCAATATAATAACGTACCTAAAATGAATAAAGATTTAATCTCAAAAGTCACTCCTCTATGTGATATATAATGATGTATCGATAAGGAGTGATCGAACTTTGTTAGATAACGTACGATTATTTGTGAGTGAAGTCGAGTTAATTTCTTTCTATAAGATCATGTACTTAAGAGTAGTACACGGTATTAATATTATTTCATCTAAATAATAGTTTACAAAATCATATTAAGAAACCCCAACAATCCTAAGCCAAAGAGTTGGCAGGTTATGCGAGTCAAAAGTCTGTACATAATAATTGTTCGTGAGGGATCTTGTATTAATCCTCCTAAAGGAGTTTGGGAAAAACTATCATTAGATGACATATTTATGTTTTGAACATAAATTTTGTAAACTAGATACAAATCGGGTTTATTTATAAGGAAATTCATAAAAGTTTATGAATACATTTTCTGTTGCACTAAAGAACAATTGTTGTTTCAAGAAGTACCAACTTCGTAGCGAAGGAATCTTTAAAGAAATTATTTGTATTAAAATGGAGTTGGATATGATCCATTGATAAAATGACTACTACGAGGTGAAATGAAATTAACTAACCTAAACGAACACATCGCATTAGAGCGTTTAATAAGTATTCTCACAAACTGAAGAGAAACAATAAGTTTCTTATTAATATCGAAGATATAAAATCCTCAGTTCTTTAATTAAGCCATTAAGAGTGTTGACTCTATACTATGGTATGATGTGCAAATACGAAGTAGATTCCAAGTACATTATCAAAATATGATTTTGGTAGATGTACCCAAAAGGGGTATGATTCATCAACCTTGAATATGTCATAAAGAGAAAGACTAATGCAGTTGAAATATAATGAGCAACATTGTTACCCGGTAGCTTGACCAGGTAACAAGAGGCTTTACATAGAGGGTCGTTCGGCATAAAGGGCCGTTCGACATGGCTATATCGTTTGGCACGAACCTCGTTCGGTAGAGAAGTCTCGACCGGCATCTAGCATCGCTCGGCACTCAAGCCTCGTTTGGGATCCATCCTCGTTCGGCATGAATCTCACCCGGCATAGAGCCTCAATCAGCATAGCAGGGTCGTTTGGCATCCATCCTCGTTCGACATGAAGCTCGCCCAGCATAGAGCCTCGATTGGCATAGCACAGTCGTTCTACATCTATCCTCGTTCGCCATGAACCCCGTTCGGTAGAGAAGCTCCGACCGACATGAACCTCATGCGGCATTCATGCCTCGTTCGGCATTCATGTCTTGTTTTCCTTGATGGCCTCGTTCGGCATGAAGCCTTGCTCGGCATTCCAGCCTCGTTTGGCATACCAGCCTCGTTCGGCATGAAGCCTCACTCGGCATTTCTCCTCATAGAGCGTAGCAAGGTCGTTCGGCATTTGTGTCTCGGCACGCAGAAGTCACTCACCATGGGCCGAGGTATCTCACTCCTAGGCCCAAGAGGGAAGTCCAACTCATCTTCGTCTATAAATAGAAGGGCAGGGGCACAGTGAAATGGACATTTTTTTAGAGAACACTGGGGAGACTTGCCGCATTCAAGACTCATTCTTTTTACTTAGCAATTGTATTCAAATAGATGGTGTATGGATTGTATCTGTAATCAATTGTCTAGTAACTCAATAAAGATCAACTTCAAAGCAGACGTAGGCAGATACGCCGAACCACTATAAATTTGGTGTTCTTGTCTTTGCATTTAATCTAACATACTATTCTCTGTTTAAATTTACTTTCTTCATTAATCTCTCTACACAATCTTTCTTGAGGGTGTTAGTGACCAATTCTGGTGCTAACATTTTGGTGCTTTCACCGAGAATCGAATTCTCAGGCTGATAGGATTTACTTTGTAGCTACCGGATTGAATAAATCCCCCGAAGGAGATCTAACCTACTCATGAGACGTTCGTTGAATCTACTCAGAGTTTCGACCAACAACTCTACTATGGGAAGACCACGTATCCGATTAGCCTCTCACAATACGGATGTCAACGAGACTGCTAGCGTGCAACAAGTTGGACCTAGCAATCAATAAGCAAATTTAGGTGCAGGGACTACCGCCCAAACTCAAACGGAAGTCATCACCAAGACATAGTTCAATGACTTGATGAGGGAACTCAGGAAAAGTAGAAGGCAACTTGCTGAGCAGATTCAGGTCAATGCTAATCTTATGACTCAGCTTACTCAGCAGCAGCATCAGAATGCTGGAGTTAGCCCTGCTCCTTATTCTTCATCTGATAGCTCGACTTCAGCCGATGAACCTCCCAGGCATAGTGTAACGACCCAATACTTTCAACCATTCGCATCTGCACATATCGGACTTGAATTGCACAAAATACCGCATTGTAAATAAAAGTTGCCAAATCTCAGAATATACAGTAAATAAATAATCATAGATCACAGACACAGAGTAAATAATAATGCAGCGGAAGTAAAAGATATAGTAGTTCATGAAGCTACTATATATATATATATAAGATACATCAGAGTTAAACAACATACAACAGAAGAGTAACAAGATACATCAGGTACAAATCATGATACATCACTCACCGAAAGCAAAATAGATGGCTGGATCTTCAAGCAAAGCTCCAACACCGAAGGTGAGTCTTGAATGCTGAATCACTCAGTCTAACTCGAGCGTAAAGCAAAACACTCGAGTTAGGACATAAATACTTATGAACTGTAAATCAACTCAAGTGAACAGTAACAAAATGCATCGGTAACTTAAAGGATGCTTGGGATCGCCCATCCTCTAAGGATCCTTAAACTATTTACTATGTAGTAATATTGCGCTATTATAATAATATCTACAGTAAAATAAACTTACTTTTAAATAACGTTGAAGGGTTACCCATATAGCCTCCAACACGTAATAGTCCCAGTAGTTCATCCAGTATTAGCATATCCCCAGATCGGGAGACTACCCTAAATACTCCTTGAGACAGGAGAAAATAAAACTCATAGTAAAGACTCGGTATGGTAGGTGACATGGCACAACTAGGCAATGCCAGGGTAGAATATCAATTACGCTTCGGGGCTGGTGGTAACACATAGCAGCCACTACCGCCCACCTCGGAACACACTCCCAATCAAAATCAAAGAATGGCCATCAAATCAACCACAAGAAAGAGTATAGTATTGAAGGAATGTGTCTGATAGGAGGAATGACCTCACTTGGCCCGTCGATCGCTCCTGTTTTAGCTATCTTAAGCCAACTCATGGGAGTCGGGTCCACGTTCATACCTCAATAATGATGCATCGGTTTAACTCTGATAGAATGATAAATTCCCAATTATGTTGATCGTGATGATGCCGAAATATAGCTATCTCCAACCTGTTGATCTCGCAAGTTACCGTGTTGAAAGATTTACAATTCGATCGTTGATCACTCGCAAGTGATACCGATAATTGGCTTCAACTTCGTTGATTCGTGCACGAATAACCGAAGATGGAAAGAATAAGGAGATCACACTCAACTTCAACAATGGTTGCAAAAGCTCACATACAAAATTTTATTCAAAATCAACTCTCTTTACAATGACATCACGTCCCTATTTATAGGAATTTACAACCCACACAGGTGACCCAACATCCACGACTTACGACCTAACAATCACGACCTAACAAACACTACGAGTTACAACAATACACATACGACTCAACATCACTCGACATAACAATATTACAACACAATACATACGAGTTACAACTCATGCGACATAACAACACAACACGACATACGACTTAATAATACAGCATAAGCTTCAGGCGACTTAAGAATGCGGCATAAGCTTTAGGCGACGTAAGAATGCGGCATAAGTTTCAGGAACGACATAAGGAATCAGCGACATAAGAAGTTAGCACAACAAGCGACATAAGCCAAACGACTTAAGGAATCAGCGACTTAAGGAAGCAGCTATGGAGATGCGGCATAAGAACTTGTGACTTAACTCGCTAGGTCGTTCCGCTCGAACTTGTGTTTTAACTTCCTAGGCGTCTTAACTCACTAGGTCATTCCGCTTGACATAAGAACTTGTGTCTTAACTCGCTATGTCGCTCAGCGACTCAAGCCATGGATGGCATAACTCGCTACCATGGTGCGCTGCATTATCCTCCCCTGGTTGAAAAGAATTCGACCCCGAATTTACACTTTCCTCTTCTTTTTCATACTTATTCTCATGATATGAAATCAAGTGTTTGATGTTGAAAACGTCAGGAGTATAGATATGATCCGGCAATCTTAACTGATAAGCATTCTCATTGATCTTCTTTACGATTTCCAAAGGACCAATCTTTCTAGCAGCTAGCTTGTTGTAAGCACCAATAGAAAATCGATCCTTAGTCAATACTGCATATACAAAATCTCCTTCTTTGAACTCAACATTTCGTCGTTAATATCCGCGGATTGCTTATATTTCTCATTCGCCTTAAGCAATCGTTCATGCACAACCTTGTGGCACTCTTGCAACTCATTCACAAAATCACTAGCTCGTTTTATCACTCCTTTCTGCTATGGTACTATAGATAAATCCAATGGTCCTTTAGGAATTATTGAGTAAACGACCTGGAATGGACTAAACCCAGTGCTAGGATTAACTGCATGTTGTGTGCAAACTCAGCTTGACACAGCTTGGAATCCCAACTCTTCAAATTGTCATTCACGAGGCATCTTTATAGATTACCTAGGATCTATTCACAACTTATGTCTATCCATCCGTCTGTGGATGATAAGCACTACTAAATTTCAGCTTTGTCCCGACCATTCTCCATAGACTCATCCAAAAATGACTCAAAAAACGAGTTTCTCTGTTCGATACAATAGATTCAGGCAACCCATGAAGTCGATAGATCACTTTGAAGTATAACTGTGCGACATTAACTGCATCTGTCATCTTCTTGCATGCAATAAAATGTACCATTTTTGAAAATCGATCAACCACTACGTAGATAGAATCATTGCCACGTTGCATCCTCGGTAAGCCCAACACAAAGTCCATACTAACATCCACCCATGGTTTAGCAGGTATATGCAACGGTAAATATAAACCTGCATTTGTCGCGGTCCCCTTTGAAACTTGAAAAATATGGAAACTTTGAACGAACTTTTCAACTTCTTTCCTCATTGACGGCCGAAAATAAGACTTTGAGATCAACTGCATAGTACGGTCGCAGCCCACGTGTCCTTCTTTATGTGATTCTTTAATGATTTTCATTCGTAGACTGCAATTTGGAATACACAACTGATTTCCTTTGAATAGAAAACCTTCAACCGGCATATATCCATCCATGCTTCCCTGTTTGACTTTGTCTTGGATTTCGAAAAAATATGAATCTGTAGTAAGAAGTTCTGGAAGTAAGTCAAAACCCATCACCTCTACTCGCATGGTTGTTAGTAAACTCTCCCTCTGACTCAATGCATCGGCGACGCGATTAGTTACTCCATACTTGTGCTTTACGACGAATGTAAATTGTTGCAAATAAGCTATCCATGATGTATGCCTAGATGCAATCTTATTCTGCCCTTGTAAATGTTTCAACACCTCCTGGTCCGTATACAAAACAAATTCTTTATGGAACAAGTAATGTCTCCAATGCTTCACAGCCTGCACAATAGCATAAAACTCCACATCATAAGTATTGTATCTCATCTTTGCTCCAGAAAGTTTTTCACTGAAATAGGCGATTGGACGACCCTTCTTACTCAACACTCCTCCAATTCCAACTTTCGATGCATCCGTATGTAACTCAAATAGTAACTGAAAATCTGGCAACACTAGAATCAGTGCTGAGGTTAAAAATTTCTTGATTTTCTCAAAAGCAGATCCTGCCTCTTCCGTCCATGAAAACTGCTTTCCTTTCATAAAATCAGTAACAGGAGCCATCACACTACTAAAGTGAGGTATAAATCTTTGATAAAATGAAGCTAACCCATGGAAACTTCTGACTTCTGTTATAGTTTTGGGTTGTGGTCAATTTCTGATTGCATCTACTTTACTCTGGTCCACTTGTATCCCCTTCTCAGACACGACATAACCCAGAAATAAAACACTTGGTGTCATGAACACGCATTTCTTCGTCGCTGCATAAAATTGTTCTTGACGAAGAATAGTTAACACCTTTCGCGAGTGTTGAATATGCTCCTTTATGCTTGCACTATATATCAAGATATCATCAAAGTAGACTACAAAAAACTTCCCGATGTAAGGTCTGAAAATTTGATTCATCACCCTCATAAATGTACTTGGTGCATTAGATAGACCAAATGGCATGACCATCCATTCATACAATCCTTCCTGAGTCTTGAATGCTGTCTTCCATTCATCACCTAGTCTTATGCGAATCTGATGATAACCACTCTTAAGATCGATCTTTGAAAAGATTACAGACCCAATAAGTTGATCCAATAAATCATCAAGTCTTGGCATAGGAAAACTGTATCTGACAGTTATCTTTTTGAGCGTCCTGCTGTCGGTACACATTCTCTATGAACCATCTTTCTTCGGTACCAACAGAGCTGGTACAACACAAGGACTGAGACTCTCTCGAACACGCCCTTGCTCAAGCAATTCCTCAACTTGTCTCCTCAACTCTTCATTCTCTTTTGGACTCACACGATAATGTGGCCTATGCGGTAAAACAGCACCTGACACTAGATCAATGTGATGTTGTATATCCCTCAGTGGCGGTAACTCCTTCGGTAATTCCGCAGGAAAGACATCTTCAAATTCATTCAACACCGGTTTAACCTCCGCAGGAATTTCAAGAACTTCATTTGCTTCATACCCAATCAACATAAATAATTCAGCACTATCTTTCACTTCTTCAACAAATTCTCTCGTAGATAATAGACTACTTGATTCCACATTCTTCTCTGACTTGCTTTCATTTTGTTCATGCTTCTTAGGAACTAAGGTAATTTGAGTACCTTCGAACATGAAACTGTAGCTGTTGGTGCGACCATTATGTTGTACAGCTCTATCATATTGCCATGGCCTTCCCAATAGTAGATGACATACATCCATGTCGACAACATCACACCATATATCATCTTTGTACTTTTTTCCAATAGAAAATGTAACAAATGCTCGTCTTTCCACTTCCACTTCTCCACCTTTCTTTAGCCATGTCAGTTTATAAGGTCTAGAATGTTTTTCAGTCCTCAACCCTAACTTCATGACAGCTTCTTCAGAAATAATGTTATCGCAGCTTCCCGCATCATAACAAATCGATAAACTTTCCCAAGATAGTACATGTAGACTGAAAGATATTGCTTCTTAGCCAACTAGAAGCATTCTCACGCTTTGGCGCTAAACAAGACCTCCTTATCATCAGATTACACCCTTCGTCTCCTGACACAACTTTTTCATCTTCATCAAACTTCGATGGTTGAGAATAATCAACTTCAGCTTCCACATCCTCATATTCACATTCCTCTACAACTAATGCTCTCTTCTTTGGCTTTGTACATTCATTACTTTTATGGCCAAACTCCTGACAATTATAGCACTTGATACTGTTATTGACCTTTGCTTTAGCGGCTTCATTGACATTTGGTTTACTGCTTGGAAACATTAGCACTGCTACTAGCACCCTTATTCTGGTTGTTGGAACCCGTAAACACACCACCTCCTCGACTCCCTTGTTTCTCCCAAGCTAGAGCTTTTTGATGTGCTTCAGCAACAGACATTGGATTAAACATATTCACCATGTCTTGAATTTGCATTCCTAACCCTCCAATATATCTAGCGTTAGCTGTTCCTCGGTTTCCATAATATTATCCCTTGCAATCAATTGATAGAATTCATCTGCATAATCATTCACTGTCTTCGTCCCTTGTCTCAAATTCTGCAAACGTTGATACATAAGAGATTGATAATTGTAAGGCAAGAAAGTTGCTTTCATCATCTTTCTCATCTTCTCCCAAGTGACAACTTTTAATTTTCCCATTCTCTCCCGAGTTAGTTTAGTTTGTTGCCACCAAGCCATAGCTCTTCCCCTTAGTCTTGTAGCAACCAATTGGACTCTGCGATTCTCAGGCACATCCTTGAATTCCAAAATTTCTTCAACATTAGACAACCAATCAAGAAATTCTTCCGCTTGCATACCACCTTTGAATTCTGGAATTTCCATTCTCATACCTGACTCCCATTTACGATCATTTTCTGAATCCAGATATTGATTTCGCACTTGGCCTCGATTTCGATAATGAATACTACCTCCATCACCATCCTCCTCAAAATCAGAAATATTTCGATATCGATCTTGACCATCTACATCTCTACGATTATGCATGTCCCTTCTACCCTGTCTTTCAGCATCACGATAAGGTTCATTCTCAAACCCACGTTGAGTTCTTCTTTCTTCATGTCGACACCCATGGTGGTCTCGCATCATTAAAACTGATAATTCTCTCCTATCTCGATAAGACTGGGGTGACATCCTCCTTTCTTCCGAAACCGATGGTGAAACCCTGTTTCCACTCTGGTTCGATGATAGTGATGTTCTCCTTTGATTTCGATTCATGTCATTCATCAAATTCTCCAACTTTTCAATACCCTCCTTGAAATTTTCATTGATAAGCTGCTCCATCTGCTCAGCTTCTTGTCTTCTATACAAATCTTCAACATTATGATAGCGATTAGCTCGTCTCGGAGGCATGATCATCAAAAAATCTTGTTTCCGTCTCTGATCTAACTTTGATATGGCTCGACTTGGCTCTTGCTCGACTTGGCTCTGATATGGCTCGACTTGGCTCTCCTTGGATTTACTTGGCTCTGATACCAAAATGACGTAGCGGTTTAACTCCGATAGAACGATAAATGCCCAATTCCGTTGATCGTGACCATGCCGGAATCTAGCTATCTCCAACCCGTTGATCTCACAAGATACCGTGTTGAAAGATCTACAATTCGATCGTTGATCACTCGTAAGTGATACTGAGAATTGGCTTCAACTTCGTTGATTCACGCACGATTAACCGAAGATGGAAAGAAGAAGGAGATCACACTCAACTTCAACAATGGTGGCAAAAGCTCACACACAAAATTTTATTCAAAATCAACTCTCTTTACAATGACATCACGTCCCTATTTATAGGAATTTACAACCCACACAGGCAACCCAACATCCACGACTTACGACCTAACAATCACGACCTAACAAACACTACGAGTTACAACAATACACATACGACTCAACATCACACGACATAACAATATTACAACACAATACATACGACTTACAACTCATGCGACATAACAACACAACACGACATACGACTTAACAATACAGTATAAGCTTCAGGCGACTTAAGAATGTGGCATAAGCTTTAGGCGACTTAAGAATGCGGCATAAGTTTCAGGAACGACATAAGGAATCAATGACATAAGAAGTTTGCACAGCAAGCGACATAAGACAAACGACTTAAGGAATCAGCGACTTAAGGAAGCAGCTATAGAGATGCAGAATAATAACTTGTGACTTAACTCGCTAGGTCGTTCCACCCGAACTTGTGTCTTAACTCGCTAGGTCGTTCCGCTTGACATAAGAACTTGTGTCTTAACTCGCTATGTTGCTCAGGCGACTCAAGCCATGGATGGCATAACTCGCTACCATGGTGCGCTGCATCAAATAGGATCGTCACCACCATCCTACTTCATTCTGGAATCTCCACCACGTACACGGTTGTTAAAGTGGTTTTCGAAGTTGGCAGAGAGTATGACAACTTCCGATCCCAGTCTCTTTAACAACCAAACGGTATCATAATGCCGTGGTCATTTAAAAATAGTTTATACTTCAAAAAAAATCAAATCATTTCATTTCAAAACTATATTCCTTTCAAAATAGTTTATATTTCGAAACAAACCATTTTTATTTCAAAACTATATCCAAATCAGTACAATATCATTTCCATTTCAAATATATATTCATCTTTCAAAAGTCATAATACTTTCAAGCTATAACTCTTTCGAAACCAAAATACTTGAAATCATTACACTTTGAAAATCATAACATTTCAAAATGATACATTTGAAATCATGGTAACTTCCTTTAATTCTCTTCATTTTGAATTTATTCAATTAAACCCAAATTCTCAAATTTCAATTTAATTCAATCCAAACCATCAGTTTCAATTCAATTTAATTTCCCAACAAGCCATTTCAAATCTTATAAATTTCAAATATAGATTTGATCCACAAAATAAACTATTAAATTTTAATATTTATTCAAAGTTTTTAATATCCTACATTTCAAAACTAAAATTTATAATTTCATATATCTCAAATTTTACTTCATCATTACTTAGTTTTGAAGTATTCATTTCATAAATCCAATATTTTTAAATAAACTCAAATTACAAGTAAACCAAATATCATTTCGTACTAATATAAACTTCAAATATTCATTTATCGAAATCAAATATCATTTCAATTCATATTCTTTATCAAAATATCATATCCTTTCAAAACCTCAT
This sequence comes from Allium cepa, assembly GCA_030765085.1. Lineage (NCBI taxonomy): Eukaryota > Viridiplantae > Streptophyta > Magnoliopsida > Asparagales > Amaryllidaceae > Allium > Allium cepa. Next base: position 180,431,621 of record CM060930.1, read on the forward strand.
TATCAAATCAGTATTTGAATTCGAAATCAAATATTCAAATTTAAATATCATTTTTAAATAAAATAAGTCATTCATTTATTATTCCAAATATCATTACAAAATTCCATTCAAAAATTCATTTATCTCATTACATTTCATTCAATTTAACGCATAACCAAGTAAACCTATTTAAATTCAAATTCAATTTAAATTCCTTAAAATTCAAATTTAAATATTAAACTACATTAAAACTCCTAAAATTTCACAAATAATCAATTTCAAAAGTTAAATATTTTAACACTTTAAAATAAAACTTAAATAGTGTTAAAATCTATAATATTCCAAAATATTTTCAAATTATAGCAACGACAGCATTTATAAAGTGCTATCGTAGCTTATAGTTTCCGAAATAGTTTAGTTCAGAAATAACGGCATTTATAAAATGCCATAATAGATATTTAGTTATTACAACATAGTTAAATTCAAAAACAACAGCATTTAAAAATGCTGTCATAAGACCACAGCATTTTTGGGAAATGCTGTAAATGAAATTCCAGATTTTTATTATAACTTTTCAAAAACAATAAAACTTCAATTTTAGCAAATTTTAAACTTATAAATCATATTTTAGGCTTCTAAACTTTTACATTTAAATCAATTTAACATATGATTTATCAAAATAAAAATTTAAAATCAAATATCTAACTAAAATTCAATTCATTTGTTAAGTCAAAATTTCACTGTTTATTTACTTATTAAATTTAAACAAAACTTAACATTTTACTTCAAACATCATTTCAAAACTTTAAATTTAATTTCCATTATTTAATTACATTTTAAAATATAATTTAAAGTCAAAAATCACATTTACTTCAAATTTACATCCTTAAATTTTACAATCCAAAACTTAATATTTAGCTTTCTTAAAACCATAAAATATATATTTCTAAATCAAAATTTATACTTTTAAAAATACATATCTTAAGAAAAATCATTTAAAAATATACACCGGGTATGTATATAATTTTCTAACCTAGGTCAAGTGATACAGATATATATCATTTTAATCCGTAATTTAGCAAGAAAACACTGGTTCTATCATTTCAAACCCGCAATCCCAAGTCAAATAAAATACAATAAAAATCACTTAAGCCTATCATTTCAGCTCATAATGATTTTTCCATATTCTAATGTCCGTTCGGGTATATATCATTTCAACCCATAGTGATTCTATACTAACAGGAACTTGCAGTGTGAATATGTGCATAAACAATACAAACAATTATACTAACATGTCAATGCCACAATATACTATCATATACCAGATGTCATGTGATAATTAACAACGTTAACATGGTAATAACGTGGCATATCATATCATATAATCATCATTAACTTGCATAACATTTTAATTACTAAACACTTGTCATCAATTTACTATTTCATAAGTAAAAATGTTAGAGTGAGAATGACTCACCTTTTCAAGCTGGAGTTAGCAAATCAAACTACACGAATAAATTCCAGAAAGCACGATATGGCACAACTTTTGATTTGAATGAATGGAGAGCCTTGTTATTGACTTTGTATACAACAAATAAACAAGATAATATAAACATATGAATTCAATACAAAATACATTGAAACAGTTGGAATTTTGAATTAACAAAGAACATCACCTAGCTTTTCATCAAACTTTGCTTGACCACTACTCCTTGTTTGCTCGGCCATGAATGGTCTTGGGCTCGGCCATGATCAGGTCTAGACCTGAAATGCTCATCCAATGGTCAGCAAAAAGAAGGCAAAACAATGGGACGTGAAGAGGTAGGAGTTACCAGTGGAAGAATACAAAGGGTTAAGGCCAAAAGATGGATTCTGGTGCAACCTAAGCTCGGCCTAGGCCAATGTTTGGCTCGACCATGTTTCATGTTAGGTCAGGTCAGGTCTGAAAGGGGAGGCCAGAGGTCATGTCAGGTCAAATCGTGGCTGGTGGTGGAGCTAAGGGTGGTGGCCAAGGCTATAACATGAAGTGGTGATGTGAAATAGGGGTTAGGCTAGGAATTTTGCAAAGTTTTGTGGTGATTTCTCCATAAGGTGGTTATGGCCTGGTCTGGTCAAAGGAAAAGGGTGTTTGGCAGTGGATGATGAGAAGGAGGAGATGGTGGTGGTGGTCAGAGAAGATGGTGGTGGTTGTGGCCAAGCAAGATTAGAGAAGACTAGGCATAAATCAAAGCAAAATAGGAAGGAAAGAGTAGAAAGAAGAAACCATTACCACTTTTCTTTTAGCCGTGAGTTTTAGGAGATGAGAAAGATATTTTTTCACATGAATGGAAGATGAGAAACATGGCCATAGGAAGAAAAGATGTACGGCTAAAGCTAAAATGAAAGTCAAAAGAAAAATGAAAAGGCATGGACATGAAAAGTCACTAGAAATGAAAAGGTTTTTGACTCTTTGAATTTCCAATTTTTATAATTTATTTTAAACAAATAAAATCAAGTAAATAAAATAAAAACTGAACAAAATAAAGTGAAAAATAAAATTAAATAATTATTTTAAGGAAAAATAGAATATAAATAAGAAAATAGCATAAAAATTGAAACTAGACTTTAAAAATTGAAAACAAAATACAATAAACATTGAAAAATTATAAATACACTTTTAAAATGTTTAAAAAAATAAAATAATACATAACATATCATGTTACATATATATACGCAATTAGAACAGACAAAACTATTATTTATATAAATTAGAATAAACAATTTTGTTAATTAAAACAATTTACACACAATATTGTAAAAAGCATAACTTTCACAATATTAATCGGATTTCAAAGAAACGAAAAGCAGTATACTTGAAATCTAATTTACTTTCATAATAAAAGATAAAATTGAAATATTCAAATATTTAAATTTTAAATTTAAAAGTCAAAGTTTGACTAAAATTCACATTTCTGGAAAACATTCTATTTAGTCATGTTTGGAATTACAACTCACATCAAAAATCAAAATTTATATTTAAATAACAAAATTTATTCATTTTGATAAATAAAATAAAGTTTTCAAAACAGGAATTTCAATTAAAATAATTAAAATATACAATTAAAATAATCACAAAATACAGGGTTGTTACACGTAGACGCCGTAAGACTGAAACTGCACAAGCAGGTGCCACTGATCGATCAACCAAGGATCAAGCCGTGAGGAGACCGGACGCCCGGCTCACTAAGATCCTAATGAAGCTGGCCTTTATGATGCACGTTTGGCAGATCACCAGCAGAGGGGACATCCACCTGAGCTGTCCCGTAGAACAGAACCCAACCTTCCATCCTCCATACAAACTCCAGATTTATCAGCTATGGTCAGGTAGTTGATAAGAGAGTACCAAGGCTTGACCAATGAAGATTGGGGAGTATCCAGGAGTCATACTCCCTTCACAAATACTATCCTACAGGCGGAGTATCCTAAGAAGTTTAGTATGCCAACTATACCGGCCTACGAAGGGAAGACTGATCCCAAACAGCACGTAATGAGATATGAATGGATGATGGATTCTGCCCGAGAAAATGATGCGACCAAGTGTCGGTGCTTCCTAATCACTTTATCTGGAATCGCCACTATGTGGTTTACCCGACTTCCCCCGCAATATATATCCAATTTTGACGAATTGGCAATGAAATTTGTAGAACAATTCAGGATACATGTTACCCATCCAAAGGACGTGATGTCCTTATCAAGCGTAATCCAGGCTCCGGGAAAGTCATTGAAATCGTACTTGTAGAGATTTCACGTTGCGACCACTGAAGTTAGCAATCCTAATGACCACGCAATTCTGATTACGGTAATGCAAGGTGTAGATCCGGATTCGGAGTTTGAAGACTGGTTGGCAGGAAAGCCTCCAACAACGTTGGAGCATTTTATTCAAAGGCTCATCAATTCATAAGAAGAGAAGAAGCCAGGTGGACCAGGCGAGATAAGGCATCCGGGCCTGTTCAGGAGACTGTAAAAAGCAACATTGTCGTAAAGCAATCCGACGACAACTCGGAAAAGGTTGAAGTCAACGTCCAGAACAAGCCTCGGCAATCTAAAGGGTCCGGACGAGGAAATCTTGGAAAGAAAAGAGAAGCGAGGTAATGGAAGCCAAGGATTCCAACCTACAACAAATACATCCCTCTGAACACGTCTCTTGAAAATATTTATCTATCAACCTGCAACACCTTTCAATACAGAAAGCCATGCCCAAAGGAGTCCATAGAGGAACTAAGAGGATGAGGAAGTACTGTCGCTTCCATGAGACTCACGGCACAATACTGAGGAGTGTAGACACCTCCATGACACCATGGAAAAGTTGATCAGGCAGAAAAACCTGTAGGAATTTGTTAAGAACCCATAAGAGGGTAGACAAGAAACATCAGACCCCGGACGCGGGCCGGCTCCATGCCATCTAGAGAACCTGCCCGAACCATGGGTAGATTGATCATAAACACTATAGTCGGAGGACCTCATCCTGCAAACAAGAATTGGCAGGAGATGGAACGATATGCTACCTCCTTAAGGCATGCGGATTATGAATGTTGTTCGAATGTGGAAGATGGAACCCCCACAAAACAACAACGCATGATGACAGACGATATAGTGTTTAGAAGCTGAGATGCGGACAAGGTGGAGGCTCCCACCATCGACCCGATAGTCATATCTGCGACGATCGGACCAGCTTACATCAAAATAATTTTAATTGATTATGGGAGCTCCATCAATTTCATCTTCAAAAAGCCATATGACCAAATGAAGATGGAGACAAAAGATTTAAAGCCATCTAAAGCATGTATCTATGGCTTTAATGGTGCAGCGACTGACGCGATGGGGTATGTTGAGTTGCCAGTTGAACTGGGAGAAGGTGAGCGTAGGAGGGTGCGAATCCTGCCGTTCATAGTGTTGGATGTAGATTCTCCATATAATGTATTTCTGGGTCGTCCGTCCCTGGTGGAGTTTAGGGCAGCTTTGTCCCCATGGTGTTTGACATTAAAATTTCCGACGGACAAAGGAGTCGGTGTAGTGCATGGCGATCGGGAGACCGATCGTGCATGTTATATGGCAGAGCTAAGAGAGGCTCAGTGGAAAGAGAAAGGAAAGGTTGCGGACAATTCCGTCCGCATCCAAAACACTAACAATTGACAAGTAGTGCCGGAGCCCTGGCTCGGGCGACATTCTTGGATCTATAGAGACATAGATCCAAGAGATGATGATGGGGGATCCAGGGAAGCAAATGCAGCACCGGCTGAGCTTAAATTGACATTCCAGTCAGTCGGGATGACCCGTCATGAGTTCTTAAGATTGGATCGCAACTCGACCCGTCATTGGCCGAGGATCTTACTGATTTCGTCCGACCGAACTTGGATGTTTTCTCTTGGACACATTCTGATATGTGCGGGATTTCTCCCGCTATTGCGAGTCATATGTTGAACATTGACCCGAAGTACGTCCCAGTAAAATAGAAACGAAGAGGCATGGACCCTGAGACGTTCGCCGCTCTCAGAGAGAAGGTGGACAAACTCAAAGCCATTGGGTTCGTCCGCGATGCCCTCTACTCTGAATGGGTATCTAACCCTGTGTTAGTGAGGAAAGCGAATGGGAAGTGGCGAACTTGCGTTGATTATTTTGATTTAAACAAAGCATGCCCGAAGGATAGTTTCCCTTTACCTAGAATCGGCCAGCTGGTTGATTCAATGGTCGGACACGAGCTACTATCATTTATGGATGCATACTCGGGATACAATGAAATCCCGATGCACATTCCAGATCAAGAACACACCAGTTTTGTCATGGACGTTAGGTTATATTGCTATGTAATGATGCCCTTCGGATTGAATAATGCGGGAGCAACTTATCAGCGTCTAGTGAACCGAATGTTTAAAGATCAGATTGGTAAAACAATGGAAGTCTATGTAAATGACATGCTCGTGAAGTCACGACAGTCAAACGACCACATTCGAGACTTAGCAGAGATGTTTGATATACTCAGGCGTTATGGGATGAAAACCAACCCTTTGAAGTGTTCTTTTGGCGTTCGTCAGGGAAGTTCTTGGGTTTCATTGTGAATGAACGGGGAATTGAAGCTAACCCGGAGATGATTCAGGCTATTCGAGACATATAAGTGCCCAGAACTATAAAGAAAGTACAAAGCTTGAAGGAAAGGTGGCCGCGCTGAGTCGATTGATATCCAGAGCTACATATAAGTGCATTCCCTTCTTCGATGTGATAAAGAAGGGAAAGAGAAATTTCGAGTGGACATCCGAATGTGAGGAAGCATTCCGAGCTCTGGTTAGGCATTTGGAAAGTCCCTCGGTGCTATCAAAACCAATTGACCATGAAATGTTGTATGTATACCTGGCTGTATCCTAACATGCTATCAGTATAGCGTTGGTTCGCGAGGAGGACCGAGTTCAAAAGCCAGTGTATTATGTCTGTAAACGTATGACGGGGGCAGAAAGAAATTATCCCAAGATTGAGAAACTAGCTTACTGCTTGGTGATTGCATCACGCAAACTTCGTCCATACTTTCAGGCACACTCAATCAGTGTTTACACTGATAAACCCTTGCGGTAGGTACTCCAACGAGCAAAAACCTCTCGAAGGATGTTAAAATGAAATATCGAGTTGAGTTAGTTCGATATTACCTACCTTCCATGAAGGGCCATATACGGGCAAGCACTAGCAGACTTCATTGCTGAATTCACAGTGTCAGACGAATCAAACTGTCATAATGTCATACCTCCCATTCAATGGAAGTTGTACACCAATGGGGCATCTAACGACCGTTGTTCGGGGGCTGGCATAGTTCTTGTGACTCCTGAAAACTGATTAGTTTGTTATGCTTTGAAGCTAGAATTCCCAGCAACAAATAATGAAGCCGAGTATGAAGCATTGATTACTGGCTTGAGAGTTATCAGAGAAATGGGGATAAGATCGGTTGAAATCTTTTGTGACTCACAACTGGTAGTATACTAGATTCGAGGGGACTATCAAGCAAAGGGACAGAGACTTGCCCCATACCTGGCACGGGTTCAAGATCTGCTCGCGAATCTGGAGTATTATGACTTTTAGCATGTCCCGCGTGAACAAAACAAAGCAGCCAATTCATTGGCAAAATTTGCAAGCACTGGAGATGCACAGCAAATGGGATTGGTTCCCGTAGAAACCTTACATGCTCGGAGTATGGATATGATAGAGGTAGATTTTATGTTAGAAACAGAAATCGAGAAGGAACCATGGATGACCCCATTTAAGCAATACTTGTTACATGGGGTCGTACCCAAAAGGAGCGAAAGACGACAAGCCATTCGTAAGGACTCGCGATATGTAATGCAGGACGGGGTAATGTATTGGAGGGGATTCTCGACCCCCTTGCTTCGGTGCATAGCCCATGACGAGATAAAACGAGTCCTAAAGGAAGTCCATGAAGGAGAGTGTGGTGACCATACTGGGGGCAGGCAGACGTTAGCAAAGAAAATCCCTCGCTACAGATACTATTGGCCGACAGTAAATCAAGATGTCGCAGACTATGTGAGAAGATGTGACAAATGCCAAAAATATGCAAAAATCCTGAGAGCTCTGCCGAAGGAACTCACACAAATGGTTAGTCCCTGGCCGTTTATAATGTGGGGGATCGACATAGTCGGTTCCTTACCCATATCCAAAGGTGGTGCGAAATAAGCGATAGTTGCGGTCGATTAGTTTACCAAGTGGGCAGAAGTAAAGCCTTTGGCCACTATCACCACCAAAAAGGTCATTAATTTCATTGTACGAAATATTATATGTCGTTTTGACCTTCCACGGACCATCATTACAGACAACGGAACTCAATTTGAAAGCAAAGAGTTCAAAGAGTTTTGTCAAAAATTGGTATTGAGAAAAAATTTGCAGCGGTTACTCATCCGAAAGCCAATGGACAAGTGGAAGCCGTGAACAAAATATTCAAGTCCATCTTGAAAAAGCGTTTGGAAAAGGCAAGAGGCAAGTGGGTGGATGAACTTCCAACAGCACTTCGGGCTTTTAGAACCACCCGTAAGTCCGCGACTGGCCACACACCATTTGCATTGGCATATGGCATGGAGGCTGTTATACCCGTAGAACTTGAAGTTCCATCACATCAGGTAACTTATTATGACTCTGAATCGAATCAAGATCTTTTGCTAGAATCACTAGACTCTATTGACGAAAAAGACAAAGAAGCTAATTTAAGAGCGGCCGCATACAAACACCGAGTCGCTTGATATTACATTGAAAAGGTCCGATCGAGAATCTTTGATGTGGCTAACCTCGTTTTGGAATGAGTTTTCCCAGTCCCATCACATATGAACCCCGCATGGGAAGGTCTATACGGCATTGAACGGAAGCTTGGAGAAGGAACTTTCAAGCTAGCGACCGTTGATGGTGCGACACTCCCCCGAGCATGGAATAACGAGCATTTGCGGCATTATTATACTTAGTTCATTTCTTTCATATTTTAGTTGCAATTATTGTCAACATATTTTTATTTCATTGATTCTTAGTTCACGGCATGTCATAAGACAATTTAGCTTATTTGCATTAATAAATGCTTGAAGCCATTTTTTCCATGAATTGTTGATGTTTTTGTGTATGATAACTCTGTGGCAAACAACTAAGAAGTACATTATTCTATCTGACATACGAATGCGCACGAGCACTCAAAATCTCCAAGTCCTCTGAGTGCAGACTGGAGTACTCTGAGTCCCCTGAGTGCGGACCAGAGTATGAACGACTCAAAATCTCCAAGTCCCCTAAGTGCGGACTAGAGTACTCTGAGTACCCTGAGTGCTGACCAGAGTATAAACGATTCCAAATCTCCAAGTCCCCTGAGCGTGGACTGGAGTACTCTGAGTCCCCTGAGTGCGAACCAGAGTATAAACGACTCAAAATCTTCTAGTCCCCTGAGTGCGGACTAGAGTACTCTAAGTCCCCAGAGTGCGGATCAGATTATAAATGATTCCAAATCTCCAAGTCCCCTAAGTGCAGACTAGAGTACTCTGAGTCCCCTGAGTGCGGACCAGTCTCCAAGTCCCTTGAGTGTGGACTGGAGAACTCTGAGTCCCCTGAGTGCGGACCAGTGTATAAACAATTCCAAATCTCTAAGTCCCCTGAGTGCGGGCTGGAGTACTCTGAGTCCCCTAAGTGCAGACCAGAATATAAACGACTCAAAATCTCCAAGTCCCCTTAGTGCGGACTAGAGTACTCTGAGTCCCCTTAGTGCGGACCAGAGTATAAACGAGTTAAAAATCTCCAAGTCCCCTAAGTGCGGACTGGAGGACTCTGAGTCCCCTGAGTGAGGATTAGAGTATAAACAACTCAAAATCTCCAAGACCCCCGAGTACAGACTGGAGTACTCTGAGTCCCCTGAGTGCGGACTATAGTATAAACGATTCCAAATCTCTAAGTCCCCTGAGTGTGGACTGGAGTACTCTGAGTCCCCTGAGTGCGGACCAGAGTATAAATGACTCAAAATCTCCAAGTCCCCTGAGTGCGGACTGGAGTACTCTAAGTCCCCTGAGTGCGAACCAGAGTGTAAACGATTCCAAATCTCCAAGTCCCCTGAGTGTGGACTGAAGTACTCTGAGTCCCCTGAGTGCGGACCAGAGTATAAATGACTAAAAATATCCAAGTCCCTTGAGTGCGGACTGGAGTACTCTGAGTCCCCTGAGTGCGGACCAGAGTATAGATGACTTAAAATCTACAAGTCCCCAGAGTGCGGATTGGAGTACTCTGAGTCTCCTGAGTGCGGACTAGAGTATAAACGACTCGAAATCTCCTAGTCCCCTAAGTGCAGACTGGAGTGCTCTGAGTCCCCCGAGTGCGGACTAGAGTATAAACAACTTAAAAATCTCTAAGCCTCCAAAGTGTGGACTGAAGTCCTATGAATCCCCAGAGTGCGGATTGGAGTATAAAAGTTTTAAATTCTATAAGTCTTCGGAGTGCGAGCTAGGATGAAAATGACTTGAGGTCATCAAGTCCCTGACATATGGAATAAAAAATATTCTAAGTGCTTGAAGCGTGGAATAAAAGATGAACAACTCCAAAGAATTTCAAAGTTACATGAAGATAAATTGAGAAGTTTATGTTACTCACAATAGCTTGGGTTTCGACCACAATCATACAGAAAGCTGAACGATAAAAGTCTTTTAAAAGACAAAATAACTAAGATTTATTTATTCAAAAATAAGATTCTACTACAAATCCTCCAAAACTTGGAGTCGAAAGTCTATTTACATGGACTACAAAAATAAATAAAAATAATTACGTAATCTAAACTAACTCTCGTTGAAAGAGAGTATCAATTACTTATTCGATTTTTTCGACTTCTTCCCCTCCTTCGTCTTCTCAGACGACTACTCTCCCGTGCGTTTTACCTTGGTAATTTTCTTTGATGGGGAGGTAACAACCGAAGAAGTATGGGGAAATTCCACTGGCCTGGACTCGTCAGGGAGGATGACCTTCAACGGCTTGTTCAAAGGATCGTCTAGGTCCACGACTTGAGGCTCAACTTTAATCTCGGCCATCCTTTTCTTTTCCTCCTCGAGCTGCTCCTTCATGCTCATTTTAGAAGTATGTGCAGAGGCGCTTGTCATCTCGATTTCATAACTTCCCTCGATGGGAGATGAAGTCTTGGACTTATCCACATCAAGCGCCCCGATCACCTGAGTGTCTGGACCGGGAGTCTCTCCTACGTGAGTAGCCTCACTTGTTTTCCCCTTCACCTCCTTGGCATCATCACTCCTTGGAGTGGGCTCAGGATCATAACGGCCTACGCAAAATCATAGAAAACAAACATTAGAATACAATGACCTCTCGTCAAAAAACGACAACTCTTGGAATTTTAAAATGAAGGGTCACATACCGACTTCTGGCTGACTCTCAGCCGTCCGAGGGGTCTCACTCTCTGGAATGGGAGATAGAATTTGAACACCAAGGCCAGGGTTCTCCGGGTCATAACCAACATGTTGCTCAAATGGATCAAGTATCGGCCGATTGGCCGGCTGAGTAAGAGCATGAGCTGGATACTCGGTCTCGGATAGACCGGCAATAACATCTTTCCCATTCGATGAGGAGGAACCTTTGTAGTAAAGAGCTTTCGCCGCAGACAGGTCTGAAGGCTCGTTCCCCTTAAGAAATTTGTTTATTAAAGCATCTTCATTGACCTCCTCGGTGCCAGGTTCAACCTTCCTGATTTTTATCGAAGTCTCCCACACCTCAGCTAGGGATTCGAGGTAGCCTTCACCCAGAAAAGTTAAGTCCCGATGCATAAGGACACGAGTGTTGAATTTTGGAATCAGTGGGTCGAACATGCATTTGACCTCCTCCCTACCAGCCTCTTTAGCCGCTTCAAGGCGCGAGTCAATCTCCGCAGATGCCATCTTCTTTCCCTCTTCACAGGCTTCATCCTTCAATATCCTAACTTTAGAAAGCTCGTCGTCTAGCTTCGCCTTTAAAAGTCGCATAGCAACGATCTCTTCGCAATATCGTTGCGACTCTTCTTGGGCAGCAGTCTTCTCCTCTCTTTCTTTGTAGGGTTGATCCTCCAGCACTTTGACTCGGAGGGCAAATGCATCCCTTTCCTTCTGCACTAAGTCCTTCTCTAAAGCCAGGGCCCCACGTCGCTGGACTGCCTCATTAATTTCTTTTTTATGAGTTGTCTCCAAGCGATTGACGGCTTCCACCGTACCTTTAGCGCTTTGTTGGGCGTCTTCAAGCTGAGACTTGTTAGAAGCAAGCTCTTCATCCTGAGCTTTAATAATATCTTTATCATGGATAGCTTCAGGCGATCAATTTCATGCCGACGCTCAATGGGGACTTCTGAAACTTTTTCGGCTAAGTGCACGAATGCATCGTGTAGAACATAGACATCATTAGTGCAAGTAATAGCACTTTACTTGACATGACCTGGAATCTGGTAAATCGCTGGAAGAAGTTTTAAGCCATCGAACCATATCTTTGGAAACGAGGCTTTAAGCTCAGCAAGTCGGTCCGCTACCGATGGATCAGAAATAGGAGCGAGAGGAGTCTGCTTGGAGACCACGGGTGTTCTGTGGGGATCTCGAGATTGCCTTGTGCTTGATGATCCAAAGTGTTGATCCCGATGATCCTCAGGCTGGGACCCCTTATGTGTAGGTTTCTCTTTGCTGTGCTCCGGTTGAGAAGGAGGATCACGAGGGTAGGAAGACAGACTATAATTTTTTCTTCGGTAGGATTCTCGGCGGTGGTAGTCTCGATCATCGGAGTCGTCTCTATCTCAACGCTTGTCGAAACCCGAATCCCGGCCAGATTGGTGAAAAATCGATGAACCGCGAAGGCGGTCAAGTCCATATGTACGGCCCATGTCACCTACACAGAATTCAAATACCGATGAGTTAGCAAAGAATAGAGTGATGGCAGAAAGTTAAGTGCAAGGTGAAGTGTGTGTGTGTGTGTTTGTGTGTGTCCTAGTGTTTCCCCCTGACGGACCAGTTTCTTTACTAATAGGAGTTATTTCTCCCTGATTTTAGGCTTGAGCGCTTGTATCGTCTCTCGCGGGCGAATGAAGTTTAAGGGCCTCTAGATTTTCAAAACCCTGGTTGAGCATATCATCAGGTATGGTGAGGTTCGACAGGCCTTTTAAAGAACTTTCTAAGTGCTGCGAGGAAGCTTCTTTCTCCGCTAGAATAAGGGTAAGTTTGGAAGTTCCCCCACTGTTTTCTTCCTCAGCTTGTATGTCAGTTTCTTCTTCCTCTTCGAAGGGGAAGGCGACGTTTCAATGTCATGAACTTCAACTATCGGGTCCCGCGATGGACTAACATTTTCGCCCTGTACTTCGAGCGTTTCGGCTTCGTTAATCTCCCCCTCCTTTAGTGTATCAGGGGCATTATGAGCTGAAGACTTGGCCTGCTTTTTTCCGTTGCACGAAGAAGGCCTGGTTATGATAACACCTTGGAGTGGCTTACTTGACGACCTTCCTCTAGTAACCCAAATTTCGTGAGCGACTCATTCGAAATGAGAGACCTGATGTCTCGGTCTTCTATGGGGGGAGCTCGGATGGCTTCGATAGCTTCAGAATATCCGAGGCCCTCGGGACGAGGGTTGATACCTGAAAGTAGACGAAGAGTCAGAAAAGATGAAAATTTCGCCAAATTCAAGTACAGATTCAGAAAAGGAACTTCTTCTTTCTACCCATCTCCTGGCGAAACCAGGGGGATAACGTGCGTAGAACCACTCTTGCTTGTACTAGGCAAATTTGCTCCATGCCCCAGTCAGGATTTGGCATTTACTATGTGGCTCGAGGAATATAAAAGGATGGGCTATCTGACCGTCTCTTGAAGCGATAAATATAGCGGATATCGGCCGGAGTCGGAAGCCTGAAGAGGACACTCATGAAGAAAATGCAAGTGTCGTATATGAATGCGTGGTTGTTCGGATGCAGCTGCGATGGGGCAATCTCGATATACTGCAACACGTCTCAAAGAAAGGAGTTGAATGACGGCTCGCTGCCAACCCAGCACATGAATCTGTTACAGGCTGTATATCCGACTGGGGCCAAGTGAGGACGATCATCCCCCGATGGAACTAACACATCGTTGAAGGGGATTCCATGGATAGAGCATATCCGACGGAGTGTACTTTTGTTAATCTTTGAGGCTCGAGAATCGATTGGATCGTCTAAGAAAATCACTGCCTCCAGAGCGTCATGAGCCAAGTCGACAGATGCAGTCGCATGGCTCGGTAAGTCTTGAGCAGGAGTAGTTGACGGATTTGAAGTTCCTACAACTTCTTGTCGAGAGGATGGCCCGGGTCTGTCCGAGATCGTAGCAGAGCTAGATTTCCTAGACATCTCTAATAAAGATTGAATCTGAAAAAATACCTCTTTGAACTATACATGAAAAACAAACGACGTTAGACTTAACAACATAAATATTCAACCCATGTGTGGTGTGTGAGCTAGTGCAATCATTCGAATATAAGTGTCAAGAAATCAAAAGTCATGGGGTTGGTGAAATAAAGTTGAACTTCGAACTATCGTCTTTGAAGACCGTCATCTCTGACCGTCTACGAGAGCTTATCATAAGATAGTTAATGTTGTGAACTCGGTATCAACACTACATATGACAGGTTATTGACGATTAAGCAAGTTAAGTTCAAGTTTACAATAATATAAACACATGAGTTATCAGTCTGGATTGTCCGATATGCTTACTTGTATAAGTCTGTCATTGTCCATTATCATATATTCAGGCATGAGATGTGTTGAGTCAACTATGCATTAGGTTCGACTAGTGTTGCCGTTGTGTACACCACTCTCCTAACATCCATCATTACCGTTCGGCATGCGGCAAGACATGTCGAACCGCAATCGTGCCGAGCCATATCGTTCGGCACTCCACTCTACTTGCCCGCCTTTTCTCTCCACCGTTCGGCATAGGGGAGTCGTGCCGAACCACAATCATGCCAAGCCACATCGCTCGGCATTTTACCACCAACAACTTTCTTCCAATACATCCTCCCTACCGCTCGGCACGGACTATGTCGAGCCGCATCGCTCGACATTCTACCCAATTCCTACTTCTCTTCTGCTCTTCCCTCCTACCTCGTTCGGCATGGGGGAATCATGTCGAGTCGTGGCCGTGCCAAGCCACATCGCTTGGCACACTAAACCTTAAACTCCAATTCCACCCCCATACTTCCCCTCCATCGCTCGGCATAAGGAGGTCATGCCGAGCCACAACAGTACGTCTTCCTCCAACTCCCTCCTTCAAAAACCTGTGATGTCCACTTCTCTCCTCCGCTCTGCCTAGCCTTAAACTCCTCTAAACACCAAAACTTCACCCTTAACTCCTGTTCCATGCGACAACTACTGACTATGATTCTGCAGAGATTCACGAGTTCGAATCTCATGCTAGGTTTCCTAGTCGGGGTGAAGTGTTTAAGAAAACGGTTGTTACCTAAGAAATGAGTTGAAGCTCGGGGAGATTCTGGAGTAGGGAGCGTGGTTTTGTTTGGATTCGTTGATTGAGGACGGAAGTGAGGCAGTATAGGGAGTCTAAGAAAGGAAGGGACTAGCAAATAATTCGCTGAAGTCTGTTGGGAGATGAATTCGTAAGTTCTAGAGAGCGGAAGTAAAAAAGGGAAAAGGCGAAGAAGTGTCGCCTTATATAGAGAGAAGAGAAGTCGAAGGGACATCGACCGATAGAACCGGTCAAAGTACATCCCCCGTTCGGCATCAGCTAAGTCGTTCGACATTAGTATGTCGCTCGGCATCAGCTAAGTCATTCAGCTTTCGTATGTCATTCAGCATTAGTGTGTCGTTCGGCATACAATGCCTCGATCGGCATTCAGGAAAAGACATTATCAAGAAAACAAAGCCAGAGCTCGAAGCAAAATATGGAGGACTTGTAATTCAAAGCACATCATGTTCATCCACATGATGCACTTTGAGGGCAAGTGTTACCCATTGGCTCGACCAGTTAACAAGAGGCTTGACATAGAGGGTCGTTCGACATGACAATATCG
Source organism: Allium cepa (assembly GCA_030765085.1). Lineage (NCBI taxonomy): Eukaryota > Viridiplantae > Streptophyta > Magnoliopsida > Asparagales > Amaryllidaceae > Allium > Allium cepa. The sequence goes on from CM060930.1 coordinate 180,447,149, forward strand.
TTCGGCACGAACCTCGTTTAGTAGAGAAGTCACGACCGGCATCTAGCATCGCTCGGCACTCAAGCCTCGTTCGGCATCAATCCTCGTTCGGCATGAATCTCGCCCGACATAAAGCCTCGATCGACATAGCAGGCCGTGTGAGAAATGCGGAATATGGATCTTAAGGCTAGGATTAACACTAGAGGGGGGTGAATAGTGTTTAAAGACATTACTAAATCTTTTTGAGTTTTTGTTAATTTGAACACAGATGTATGCAATATTCAGACACAGATATGATCACAGAATCAAACACAGATGCAAATATAAAGTAAAAGCAGTAAATAAAAGAACACACCGGATTTTATACTGGTTTGGAGTTACCCTACATCCAGTCCCGCACACAAATACGAATTTCCTTTCAAAAACAATCTTTACAATTACACCTTCGATTTCAAGGCCATGAGGTACACCCTCCAGATTTACAATCCTCTGGATAGAGATACTTGATTTCATGGGCAACAAGTTCACCCAATTGATTTCCAAGGCTACAATCAAACCTTTTCTCGCTTGATTGATTTCCAAGGCGACAATCGCACCTTTTCTCGTTTAATTGATTACAAAGAAGCCTATAACTCTGAATAGCACTGAGGATCTTTTTGAGATAGTGATAGAGAATCAAAGCAGAGATAATCTAGTTAGATTCAATATTGATTTTGGTAGAGTAATGTTAAGAATGTGAATAAAGAAATGTGGAAGAAGAAGAGAAATGAAAACCAGAAAATACGATTAAAAATTCATTGAAAACGGGCCTTATTTATAGAAGAACGAACAACAGCCATGTCTACTCGTAAAGAGATATGACGAATACAAACTTCTTTTGAAATTTAAATTTTAAACCCAACTACCACTAGTCGACATGGGCATGTTGAGCATGTTGACATCCCAAAGGAATTTTTGGTGGTTTGTTTTTCTTTGAAAATAACTTTTATCTTATATTAAAACTATTTTAAACTTTATAAATATACTTGACTATAGTTAAAATACATAAGTAAATATAGAGAATAATATATACATATATAATTTTATATTTAAATATAAATATAAATATTAAAAGTTAAATATATTATTAAAGATAGTTTTAAAACTAAGAATAATTTGATTTTGAAATTAAAGATTATTTTGAGGCTAAAAGTATTTGAAATCAGGACAGATGTTTTTGATTCTTTTAAAAGGATGATTTTGAAAACATTTTGAAAACAAGATATAATTTTGTGAAATCATTTTGAATAAAAATTAGCGGATACAAAATAGTGTTCCACTAGATTTTTCGTAGGTTCCATCCTACTTAGGTTCCATCCCTTTAACGGGCTCGAAGTGGATTCCATTCCACGAATAAATTGGATTTCAAGATGCCAGTGCTTTTCTAGGAGTTTTAACAAAATTCCTAATTAAAAAATTACTTGAAATTTTGAACTCTTGATATTCTTGATACTCATGAGTCTTCATTCTTGATATCTTGAATCTCTATACTGTACAGTCTTCATTTTTGATACCTACATGGTTAAATCATGCATATACATATAATTCTAAACTATAATGTTAGTATTTATATTTTATAATCCTATTCTAAGGTTTTTGTCATCAAAATCATCATCTCACTGACTAACAATCTCCCCCTTATTGATGATGACAGCCTTTGTTTATAAAATATTACTTCTATCCTAATAACTCCCCCTTAATCTATACCTAACTATCCTATTTTATACTTCTTCCCCACTGGCATCAACAAAAACTAACTCCAAACTATATAACCCCCCCTCATTCTTGTACTAAAGTACCTGTATTAATAAACTATATAATGGAGTATATAATAGATAGATTAAGAGATAATTATGCTTATAGACATGTTAATTAATTAAAGATCATAAACATATCAATGTGTATTTGTACATGTTTTGTACAACAAACATCAAATCAAATTAAAACATCAATACACACCAAATATCAATCTATATCAATCCAAATTAAAGCAAATTAAATCAAATCAAACCAAGCAAACAATTCAAACAAAGCAATCAAATAAAATCAAACATTACGAGGTACTTCCACCCATCCTTCTTCTCAAAATATAGGGTCTGCTTTAATGGCATCCCAATTTTCATTATCATTAGTGAGAGAGATTGGAGGATGTGCTTCATTATCATCCTTGTGCAGGGAAGAAATCATCCATCATATTGCATCGAAATGCCTTTCTTGCTCCTTCATCATCTTCATTTGACTCAACTCTAAGTCTCTCTAGTTTCGAAGAATGAACGAAAGAATATTCTTAAAAGAATTAAGAGTCTCTTCAAGATTTTCGGATAGATTATGAATTGGATTAGCCATATTCGAGTTTGTGAGAAGAATGAGAGATAAAGTGAATAAGAAATAATATTGAGTGATGAATTCTGGAAGAAATAGGTATTTATAGGTGTAGAAATTCGTTTGAAATGAATAGACATAAGGTAGTTATTCAAATTTCAAATTTAAAATGAAGTGTCATTTCTGACCATTTACATGTCGACATGGTCATAGGGGGGATGTCGACATGGTGTAGTGAATTTTGATGGCTAATTTTGATTTTGTGAATAATTGTGTGTGTATATGTATATATTTATAAATATACTAACATTTATTCTAGAGACAAGATAAGCTAGATAACGGAATGGAAATCAATTTCATTTCATCATAACACGATACAACGATTAAACATAAAGAACTACATGAACTTTTAAATTAAAACAAACTAAAACAAATACACCGATATACGAAAAGGTAGAACTAGTTAAAGGATGACGAAGATGAGGATAATCCAAGCTTCTTGCTGACTTTGGAAATAAACTTGTTCATCTTGGATGAAATTTTGTCTAACTTTTTACTAACGGATCGTTTAAGAATCCGTTGATTCTCAACAATGGCCTTTTGGTTTTTGAGAAGGGTTTTGTTGGATGGATTAGGAGGATAGTCGATGCTTTCCAAAGACGTTTCACCTTCTTCTTCTTCTTCAATTTCCATTTCAACCCCTTCTTCTTCTTCCTCTTCCTCTTCTTCCATCTCCTTTTGAGCCAAACGCTCTTCCTTTTTGGCAAGAGTCTCATAAGGTTGAAAAACAAATGGAATTTTTATAAGCGAAATGTTGGAATGATTGCAAACTTTTCTAGAAACAAATTCTTCTCCTTTGAAATCCACTCTAAAATAGTTAAAAATCCGAGTGAGATAAATTCCATGATACAAACTATTCTCACCCATTTCAAGATTTTTGGGACGAAGTTCATCCAAAATAACTTGTGCCCAATGAACGTCATAATTTCCAGAAATAGCAAAAAGTGCTTTGCAAACTTTTGAAGTAGGATTGTCAAAATCTCCCGATCTTGGGGTCAAAGTATGTTGTAAAAGAAGATTAACAATTCTAGCTTTTGGTCGTAAGTTTCGATTTTTGAATTCAAAATTATCATTTCCTTCGAAAATGTGATGAAATGTCTCACGATCATTTTCATCGATTTTTAAACTAGAAAGATCCATTCCCGTACTCTTGCAGTTGAAAATGGTAATCACAATTTAAAACAATTCTAGTGCCTTTGACACCACTCCAAATTTCATCATCATTTCCAATATAAAAATCCACGGTTTAGATTTGCATAGAAAATTTTAAAAACATTTCGATAACAAACAAAATCATTTTGAGAAGTATCAAGAAGACTAAGAATTTGATTGTTTGCAAAAAGAGAATCAATTTCATAAGAAGAGAAATCTTGAAATGTAGCAAACTTTCCGGGATGGACTTTCGCATAGTTAACATAATTGATGTATGCTTTTATTGTCTCCGGATCATTGAAAAGTTGCTCTTTTATCTTTTGGGAAATTCTCATAGTGGAGGGATTGCTTGAAGATGCCATTAGAGTAGAGAGTAGAGAGCTTGAAGTTTTGAAGAGAGAGTTTGAATTTGAAAATGAGAGTGAAAAGATGTGATAAAAGATAGTGAATAAATAGATTCTCAAAGGACATGTTCTCTGGTCAAAAAATGCCTTTTCAGAGAATTGAATGAAGTGAAAAGGTGGAGGGAAATTCAACCATTTGAATTCAAATTTTGAATTTCAAATTCTGTACCCATGTCGACATCATAGTAGAGACCATGTCAACATGTGCCCGTGAATTTCTACGATTTATTTTTCCTAAGTACTCCAATATATATATATATACACACATATATACATATATATACTTATTATTTTTAATGTCTATATATATCTGGAATATTATTAGAATTATAGTATATTCCATAATATATTATTTACTAATAAAAATAATAATAAAATAATAAAATAATAGTAAAAAATTTAAAAATTCAAATAACACACCAATTCAAAATCAATCAATCAAGCATTTAATTCCAGGCATGCAATTTCAACCAATCGTATTGTAAATGTATACCTTTTTCTGAGTCCGTTTCTCTGAATTCGTCGGAGTCGTGAACTGCCATGAAACCAAATTTGAATTATCAGTCTTCTGATCATCATCGCTTAAGGACGAGTCTGAGTCATCTAGAGTAGCAATAAATGCACGCTTCCATTTCTTTACTGAATCATTGTTTATAGAAGGATTTTGCCTCTCTGAATACGGACAGTCTCTTTTGATATGGCTTGGTTCATCACCGTTGAAACATTTGACATTGTTCGGCACTACATTCTGATTTCCAGAGTTCTTGTAGTTATTTCTCTTGAGATTGTTCATCTTTCAGTATTTCAGAAATTTTCGAAAATTCCTGGTCATAAAGGCTATCTCTGTATCATTATCGCTGTTTGAGTCTGATCCATCAGTCAATGCATTAAATGCCATTGATTTCTTTTCAGATGTTTTGCTTTCTCTTCTCCCGATCATTTTAAACTTCAAATGACATTAGATTTCCAATTAGTTCTTATATCTTTAAGGTACTGATGTCATTTGCCTCTTCGATCGCAAGTACCTTTTGATCCCATTCTGGAGTAAGAGAATTTAGGATTTTTCTGACTTGATCTTCTTTTCAAAATTCATTTCCCAATGATATTAGAGAATGCACAATATCCTGAAATCTACTATATATATCTGAAATAGACCCGTTAGAATTCATTTTAAATAATTGAAACTGATTTGTGAGCATGGAAATTTTGGTCTGTTTAACTTTGTTTGTTCCTTCGTGAGTAAGTTGCAAAGTTTTCCAGATTTCATATGCAGACTTACAAACTGACACTCTATTAAATTCATTCCTATCAAGTGAACAAAATAGAATATTCATTGCTTTAGAATTATTTTATGCAATAGTCTTTTGCTTAGCGGTCCACTGTGCAAAATCAGTTGTGGGTTTAGAATATTTAGTTTGTGTGGTATTCCAGGTGTCTAATCCTAGAGATTGTAAATATATTTTCATCCTACATGCCCAATATGCATAGTTACTGCCATTAAAAAGTGGTGGTCTGACAGCCGACCGACCTTCTACAAATAAACTATTGATAGGGATACTAGTGTTAGTAAAAGTACTAGTGTTGGTAGATATTTTGAAAACTTTTCAAAATTCAGGTTATGAAACTTTAAAAGCCTTGCTTTGATACCAAATGTGAGAAAGCGGAATATGGATCTTAAGGCTAGGATTAACACCAGAGGGAGGGTGAATAGTGTTTAAAGAAATTACTATTTTTTTAGTTTTTGTTAATTTGAACACAGATGTATGCAATATTCAGACACAGATATGATCATAGTATCAAGCACAGATGCAAATATAAAGTAAAAGCAGTAAAGGAAAGAAAATACCGGATTTTATACTAGTTCGGAGTTACCCGACATCCAGTTCCGCATACAAGTATGGATTTCCTTTCAAAAACAATCTTTACAATTACACCCTCGATTTCAAGGCCACGAGGTACACCCTCCACATTTATAATCTCTGGGTAGAGATACTTAATTTCCCAGGCAACAAGTTCACCCAATTGATTTCCTAGGCAACAAGTTCACCCAATTGATTTCCAAGGCCACAATCACACCTTTTCTTGCTTGATTGATTTCCAAGGCCACAATCACACCTTTTCACCTTTAGTTGATTACAAAGAAGCCTATAACTATGGATAGCACAGAGGATTTTGTTGAGATAGTGATAGAGAATCAAACTAGAGATAATCTAGTTAGATTCAATGTTGATTTTGGCAGAGTAATGTAAAGAATGTGTATAAAGAAATGTGGAAGAAGAGAAATGAAAACCATAAAATATGATTAAAAATTCGTTGAAAACAGCCCCTATTTATAGAAGAACAACAGTCATGTCTATTCGTGAAGAGATATGATAAATAGACACTTCTTTTGAAATTTAAATTTTAAACCCAACTGCCACTATGTCAACATGGGTATATTGAGCATGTCGACATCCCAAAGGAGTTTTTGGTGGTTTGTTTTTCTTTGAAAATAACTTTTATCTTATATTAAAACTATTTTAAACTTTATAAATATACTTGACTATAGTTAAAAACATAAGTAAATATATAGAATAATATATATATAATTTTATATTTAAATCTAAGTATAAATACTAAAATTTATATATATTATTATGAAAGATAGTTTTAAAACTAAGAATAATTTGATTTTGAAATTAAAGATTATTTTAAGGCTAAAAGTATTTGAAATCAGGATAAATGTTTTTTATTCTTTTAAAAGGAAGGTTTTGAAAACATTTTGAAAACAAGATATAATTGTGTAAAATCATTTTGAATAAAAATTAGCGGATACAAAGCAATGTTCCACTAGATTTTTCATAGGTTCCATCCTACTTAGGGTTCCATCCCTTTAACGGGCTCGAAGTGGATTCCATTCCACGAATAAATTAGATTTTAAGATGCAAGTGCTTTTCTAGGAGATTTAACCAAATTCCTAATTAAAAAATTAGTTGAAATCTTGAACTCTTGATAATCTTGATATTCTTGATACTCATGAGTCTTCATTCTTGATATCTTGAATCTCTATACTGTACAGTCTTCATTTTTTGGTACCCGCATGGTTAAATCCTGCATATACATATATTTCTAAACTATAATGTTAGTATTTATGTTTTATAATCCTATTCTAAGGCTGTTGTCATCAAAATCATCATCTCACGGACTAACAGGTCATTCGGCATCCATCCTCGTTCGACATGAACCTCGCCCGACATAGAGCCTTGATAGGCATAGCAGGGTCGTTTTGTATCTATCCTCGTTCGGCATGAACCCTGTTCAGCAGAGAAGCTCCGACCGGCATGAACCTCGTTCGGCATTCATGCCTCGTTCGGCATTCTTGCCTCGTTCGGCATCATAGCCTCGTTTGGCATGAAGCCTTGCTCGGCCTCCAGCCTCATTCGGCATACCAGCCTCGTTCGGCATAAAGCCTCGCTCGGCATTTCTCCTCACAGAGCGTAGCTAGGTCGTTCGGCATTTGTGGCTCGGCACGCAGAAGTCACTCGCCACGAGCCGAGGTATCTCACTTCTAGGCCCAAGAGGGAAGTCCAACCTATCTTCGTCTATAAATAGAAGTGTAGGGGCACAGTGAAAAGGACCTTTTTTAGAGAACACTGGGGAGACTCTGCCGCATTCAAGACTCATTATTTTTACTTAGCAATTGTATTCAAATAGTTGGCGTATGGATTGTATCTGTAATTAATTGTCTAGTAAAGCAATAATGATTAACTTCAAAGTGGACGTAGGCAGATACGCCGAACCACTATAAATCTGGTGTTCTTTTCTTTGCATTTAATCTAGCATACTGTTCTCTGTTTAAATTTACTTTCTTCATTAATCTCTCTACATAATCTTTTTTGAGGGTGTTAGTGACCAATTCTGGTGCTAACAAACATTGATAGGAATAACATTGCAAATTTCAATTGCTGAAATTAGCATAATTGATTTAATATTCATCATGATCAAGTTAATTTGGACTTATGGAGAAAATTACCACTTAGTATGACTTTATGTTTGGTACATATATGTTGAAATAGAAAATCCTAAATAACGATTTAGAGTAAGCTATTTACACATAATAGCCAAAATGTCTCAAAGTCAGTGGGAGCGATGTTGAGTTTGTGAGTTTTTGGATATAATCGAAGAAATGATAGAAAGTATCGTTTTAGAAGCATCTAAATTGAACAAATATTTTGATAGAAATATAAAATAGTTTGATTATCGACCAAAAGCAGATGAAGCATGTGTCCATAAGAAAGTACACTAAAATGTACATTGATATTTCTAAATTGTAAGTTAATGATACATTGCCAATTTTAGTGATGTACTTGTATTAAAATCACTTTCGTTGTTTTAACACACAATGTTTGGTTGTAAACGATGTCTTTTATAGTGAGTGTAAAAGATATTAGGAATGTTCCAAATCGATATGCAAAGACACCTTATTAAATTATTTAATACGAAACATGTGAGATGAATCCCATATGCATGGCAATAGAAATTATCATACATGTTACGTTGTCTATATTATCGTGATTTTAACTATGTATTTGATACATGAAACAAATATCAAATCCAAATTGATATCACCAAATGGTTGTTTGAAATAATCTTTTGTATTTATAAAATACTAGATAACTATTTACAGAAATAGAAAACTCCTTATGAAGGAGTTTTTGGACTCAAACTTCATAACCGATATTGAGTATTATATGTCAATAATAAATTCAAGTTAAGAATATTTAAATTGGAAATGTTCCAACCGAAGGATTGTAGTTAATTTAGTGGATATGGCCAGGTACATCGCCTTGAATAAGCAACAATAAAGAAATGTATGTAAATATAAATGCATAAATTTATGACCGAGCCTAGGGACGTTCCAAATGCCGAGAATCCCATAAAATTATTATATGATAACAATGTCACTATGCAGTTCATAACAGAAATTAGAACTCGCCAGAAATCGAGATACATACTCTAAATCGTTCCGCATGATAAATATAATTTATCAGCATTGGAGAGAGTTGATCTACAAAGTAGATAATTGAAACAAAATAATGTTGAATCGTAAGTTTTTGATTCATGACAAAGAACTTAAACAAATCATTGATGAGATTATACGATCAAGCGAAAAAAGAGAAAGAGATATGATACTAAAACTACAAAGGAGACAAGACATCAAAACGGAGTATAGTATGTTTATTTGTTCAAGTTTTTTTAGTCTTAGAATTGTTAAAATCTATCCTCTAATAGTCCACACAAAATCAAAGTTGTTTTAAAATTCAATTTCTTCAAAAATTGTGTGAACTGTGCACTGACAACTAGGTCGGTCGATTGACCAAATATGACCAATCGACTGAACCTGCTCAGTTGCACAGATACATTCTGTTTTGCATCAACTTTGAATATTCAATTGACTGGTAGTTTTGGATCAATCGACTGAACTTTTCTAACAGCTACTTTTTTCGAATAGACACTTCCATTTTCCAAAAGATACAATCCAATTTGAAGAGTTGTGGCCGCATCTTTTGGTCAAAACTCTTCGTGAATGGTTGTAGCTGCTTATCTACTATATAAACACATGAGATTCACTTCTCAAAATGACCAAATTTTACTTTGTTTTTTGATCATACTCTCTACTATCTCTGCATTCTACAAGCAATCACAATTTATATATATTGCTTGAATCTCTGAATTAATTAACCTATTCTTCAATTCAAAGCAATGTTTTCCTTTCTAAATCTTTACACACAATATATACTTGAGAAAAAGATTATAGGAAGGGTGTACTATCAAAGAAAATCTGTGTTATCAAGAACACAAAGTGTCAAGCAATTTTATTGAAACCGTTGAAGTCCTGTTAGTTTGTATCAGGCGGAAAAGTCCTCTTCGGCTGTTGAGGCGGAAAAATCCTATTCGGTTGTTCAGGTGTTTTTTACCTATTCCTCCAGGTTAAGTGAGGGGTTATTGAGTAAAATTCTAGAGGGAATTCTGGGACTGAACATAGAACATGAAGTTTGAACCAGTATAAAAACTCCTGGTGTGCATATTCTTATTTACTTTACTATTATTATCTTTTTCCACATATAGATTATCATACATTCCATATTACACGATCCTAAGTGATAACTAGCCACATAGTAGTCACTTTCGTTTGATATCAGAGCAAGACATCCTATAACCGTAACATAGTTATTTGATAATTTATTCTGCTAATATGGAAAACAACACCAGCACAAGCACTATCACTAACACTAGTTTTATTATAGGTCATTCTACTGCCCGACCTCCACTATTCAATCGCATGAATTATAATTACCGGTCAACTACAATTATAATATATATGCAAGCTAATGGTTTTGAAACTTGGAATATTACCGAAAATGAATATACCATTCCAGCAGAAGATTTTTCAACTTGGACTACTGCATAGAAAGCTGATGCTACTTCAAATGCTAAAGCTATGAACATGTTATTTTGTATATTAGCTAAAAATGAGTTTAATAGAGTCAATATGTATACAACTTCTTATGAGATATGGAGAACTCTAAAAGTAACTCATGAAGGAACTAAAAAAGTCAAACAAAGAAAAATTTCTATGTTGAAAAATCAGTTTCAAAATTTCAAATTGAAATCAAATGAAAGTATAAATGACATGTACTATAGATTTCAAGATATATATATATATATATATATATATATATATATATATATATCACTTACTATGGCACTAGGAGAAAAAATTTCTGACTTTGATATAGTATCAAAAATCCTAAACTCTTTAACGGATGAATGTGAAAGAAAGGTCTTAGCTATTGAAGAAGCAAATGATCTTTCCACCATGAATTTTTTTTTGACTTTGATATAGTATCAAAAATCCTAAACTCTTTAACGGGAAAGAAAGGTCTTAGCTATTGAGGAAGAATCTAGCATTTCAAGCAGAAAAAGATGACTCTGACTCAGATGAAGAGGATATGACACTTATTGTTAAAAATTTCAAAAAGTTCTTGAAATTCAAAAAGAATAACAAGTTCAAGAGTTACAAAAATAACTCTAACAATGACAATAATAGCAATAAACCATGATCTTCCGTCATGGAATGTTATGAATGTCACAAAAAGGGTCATATGAAGAAAGATTGTCCAAAGAAACAGAAAAACAAATTCAAGAAGAACAAATTCAAGAAGAAAGCATTTGTAGTAACATGGGATGATTCAGATTCTTCTTCATCATCAAAGAGTGACAGTGATTGTGACACAGAGCAAGCAAATGTACGCTTCATGGCTACAAGTGATGATGTAAGTGAACTAAGTTTTGAAGATTTGTTTGAAATTAATTCAAAACTAGTGGACTTTGTAAAAAAACTAAAAGGCAAAATAAAGAGTTACAAGGAAAACTAAATAGATTTGAATTAGAAATATTATTATGCCAAGAGATGAAAAGAAAATTCTGGAAGAAGAACTAGAAAAATCTCAAGAATCTAATTCTAATTTAGCATCTCAACTTTCTATGATAACTCAGGAACTAAAAATTCAGAAAAATAAAAATGATGATTTATCAGTTGAAATTAATGATTTAAAATCTAACATTAAAGTATTAGAGTTACAAAAATCTAGTCTCAAAACTAAGTTAGAAGATATTAATAAAAATATTTCTAATTTTAATAAAGGACGAGAAAATCTTTCTAAAACAATAGAAAATTCTCGGCCTACTTCAAATAAAAAGGGACTAGGATATAAGAAAATTGTAAATCCAAAGAAATCTAGAAAATTTAAAAATAAGTTTAAAAACAAATTTAAGAAAGATATTAGGAAAACAGTTTCTAAATATTTTAAAACTATTAAAATATGGATTCCTAAAACAATTAATAGCTTAATTAGGAATAAGATATCAAAACATTTATGGAAACTGTTCATAAAAATGAGAATTATATGTATAAAGGGAATTCTGAACCTTCTTGGGTTTGGTTTCCTAAGACCTAACTCTTAGGACCCTAAAAAGAAAAGTGGGTACCATCTTAATCTTTATTTTTGCAGGTGCCACTTAAAAAGAGAGGAAAATGGATTTTAGACAACGGTTGCTCGAAACACATGACTGGTAATAAGGACATGTTAACAAACGTTGTCTACTCAAATGGAGGATCGGTCACTTTTAGAGATAAATCTAAAGGTTATATCATCGACAAAGGCGATGTAAGCAATAACGGTATCTCTAACTCACCTCTCATTACTGATGTTTTATTAGTTAAATGCTTAAAACATAATTTATTAAGCATAAGTCAATTATGTGATAAAGGTTTTAATATATCCTTTTCAGAAAATAAATGTAATATTTCTGATAAAAATCAAAAATTTAATTTTTGAAGGTATAAGAGATAGAAATATTTATATTTTAAATATGAACATAAATTATAACACAAACATGTGTTTAGTAGCTACAGAGAATGACTCTTGGCTATGACACAAAAGATTTTGTCATATAAATATTAATACTATTAATAAAATAGCTAAAATAAACTTGTTAAAGGACTACCTGATATGAAATTCAAAGTTGATAATATTTGTGATGCATGTCAGTTAGGAAAATTAACAAAATCTTTTTTTGAATCTAAGAAAATCATTTCTACAATACAACCACTTAAACTACTACATATGGATCTTTTTGGACCTACTCAAGTTCAATATATTAATCACAATAGATATGTATTTGTTATTGTTGATGATTTTTGAGATAAACATGGACTATTTTTATGAAACATAAAACTGATACTTTTGAGAATTTTAAATTTTTTGTAAAAAGAATTCAAAATATAAAGAATTTAAAAGTTAAAAATATTAGAAGTGATCATGCAGGTGAATTTGAAAATGAAGCTTTTGAACAGTTTTGTAACAAGAAAGGAATTAATCATAATATTAGCCAAAGTGGAAGAGAAGAAATGGTAAAAAGATTCTATCATTTCCTAGAACACCACAACAAAATGGAGTTGTAGAAAGGAAAATAGAACATTACAAGAACGCGCAAGAACTTTATTAAAATGGAAGCACTTTACCTCAGCATTTCTGGGCAGAAGCTGTTGCAACTGCCTGTTATGTTTTGAATCGTGTTTCTATTCGATCATAACAAAATATACTCCATATGAACTTTTAAATGGTAGAAAACCTAATATATCATATTTCAAAGTTTTTGGTTCAAAATGTTTTATACTTAACACTAAAGATCAGCTTGGCAAGTTTGATCCAAAATCCGATGAAGGAATATTCATTGGATATTCGAAAAGAAGCAAAGCTTATCGAGTTTTTAATACAAGAACTAAAGTAATCGAAGAAACTATTCATGTTTCATTTGATGAAAATGTCAAAATTTCTTCTAAAAATACAAACTTGAAAAATAATTCTAGCAAATAATTCAGAAGATTATGATATTAGTTTTCAAAATATTGATAATACTAGAGAAAATGAAAACAGTGTTCATAATGAAAATATAGCAAGATCTCCTCCAAGAATCCTTGGAGATCACCCTGTTCAAAATATAATTGGAGAAGTAAATTCAAATGTAAGAACAAAACATCAATTAAATCAAATGGGCCATATAGATTTTCTCTCTAATATAGAACCTAAAAATATTAAGGAAGCCTCCACTGATGACTATTGGATTATAGCTATGCAAGAAGAGCTAAATCAATTTGAAAGAAACAAAGTTTAGGAATTAGTTCCTAGACGAAGTGATCAATCAATCAATGGTACAAATTGGGTTTTCAAAAACAAAGCTGCTGAACAAGGTAACATAACTATAAATAAAGCTCGATTAGCAACACATGGATATAATCAAGAAGAGGGAATAGATATGAAGAAACGTTTGCTCTTGTCGTGAGATTAGAAGCTGTACGTATTCTATTGGCTTTTGCATGTTTTTATAACTTTAAATTATATCAAATGGATGTTAAAAGTGATTTTTTAAATGGATATATAAAAGAAAATGTCTATGTTGAACAACCTCCTCTTTTTACTCATGAAAAATTTCCAGATCATGTTTACAAACTTAAGAAAGCTTTATATGGTTTAAAACAGGCACCTCATGCTTGGTACAGCCGACTTAAAAGCTATCTAATAGAATTTGGTTTTGAAATTGGAAAAGTTGATCAAACTTTATTTATAAAGAAATCTAGACAAGATATTTTAATTATTCAAATATATTATGATGATATTATTTTTGGTTCAACAAATGAAAATTTGTGTCAGGAAATTTCGACTATCATGACAAATGAATTTGAAATGTCACATATGGGAGAACTATCATATTTTCTTGGACTACAAATCTGGCAAATGCAAAATGAAATTTTTATTAATCAAGAAAAGTATTATAATAATCTAATTAAACATTTTGGTATAGAAAACACTTCTGCCAAGCCAACTCCTATGAGTACAATATACATCTCTTTAGGGATGAAAATGGTAAGAGTGTCGACCAAAAACTATATCGTATCATGATTGGATCATTACTTTACTTAATTGCTAGTCGACTTGACATTATGATGAGTGCTTGTTTGTGTGCTCGATTTCAAGCAAATCCTAAAGAATCACATATGCGAGTAGTAAAACGTATAATTCGTTATCTTAGCAGGTCCAATGATTTAGGACTATTTTATCCAAAAGATTGTCCTTTTGAATTAGTATCTTATAGTGATGCTGATTTTTGAGGAAGTCGGACAGATATAAAAAGTAAAAGTGGAACTTGTCATTTCGTTGGACGATCCTTAGTATCTTGGTTTAGCAAGAAACAAAAATGTGTTTCACTGTCGACATGTGAAGCAGAATATATATCTGCAGCTTTAGCATGTGCTCAAATAATCTACATGCAACAAACATTGCAAGATTTTGATATAAAATTAAATAAATCTATAATATATTGTGCCAACACCGGTGCAATAAACTTGTCTAAAAATCCTATCAATCACTCACGAACTAAACACAGTGACATTCTTCATCATTTTCTTCGTGATAATATTGAGAATGATATAATAACTTTAGAATTTGTAAATTTTGAAAATCAGTTAGCTGATATTTTCACTAAACCACTTAATGAAAATTGTTTTATAAAGCTAAGAAGAGGACTAGGTATAATTTCTATAAAAGAATTATAAAATTTCTATAATAATTTAAAAAAATTCTGGTACTTGAGCTCAACACCTCTAGTTTTATGTCTCTGCCATTTGACCATTTGTTGTTTCGCAACTGTTTCTGTTATATTTTTTCCTTATCTATTTTTCACTTTTCTCATGAACAATTCTCAGCCATGAAAATTGTGTTTTGTTTTCATCCTCTAATTAATTTTCAGGTTTGCGTTAATCCATCCATCTTTAACCACTTTTTAACTTATATATACCTCAAAAGTTTTCTGTTTATCCTTCCATCGAATTTGCCTTAATCCTATATTTCTTTCCTACTACAATGTCTTCACAAGAAAACTCAAATGACTCTGCATATTCCTCTATCGATTTCTTAACACCTGCCTATGGATCATCAGACTTACCTACACCATATCATGAACCGGCCAGACCATCAAACTATCATACTGGCCATACTCTAGAAAAAAAGAAAGCACCTCATTTTTTGTTCGTTGGTTCTCCACAAACAAAGCAAAAGATTGATGATTTACATCATTATCAAAGGGAATCAATAGCAATTCAACGTGAAATTTACTATGAATAGAAGATGAATTCAAGACGGCTTAGATTTCTGGAGCAACCTAGATGGAAATTCTACGGTTCATCTTCATCTGCTGTTCATCAACCAACAACCTCTTCCTCTCGGAATCCATGGGATCAGTCACCACAACCTCCACCCGTGTCTCCGAATTCATGGGAGGGTGGAAATCATCGGTCGCCATTAGAACTATATGGAGAGAAGATGAAGGTTGAACCGCACAACTCAAAGTCTCCATCCACTCCTTCATCAAAATAATTTATTCTCTTTCTATAATTTTTTGAATTTATTTCACTCTTATTTGTATGCATTATTTAATATATTGAATATATATATATATATATGCAAAATATACTATATATGCCAAAAATAATAATTCAATCGACTGAATTTGAAAACAGAAAGCATTCAGATAGTATTCAGTCGACTGAATGATTTTGGCCATTCGACTGAATCATGAAACAGAGAGTTTCGGGATGTTGATCATTCGACTGATCATATACGTCCAGTCGACTGAATGACAAATCTGAGCTTTTTTAAAACTATTTCACCTATCTTTTTAACCCTTTAACCCACTATATCCTTTTTCACTCTTCATTTTTACCTTCTCCCTTCAGTTTTTCAAAACCCTTGCTCCTAAAATTTTCAAACTCCTTTACTCCATTATAATTTCAAATGGCTCTAAGATAATCTAAACAATCTAGACATGCCTTTACCTCCTCCTCTGAGCCAATTGACACCCAAATTGCTTAATGGCTTTATGATACTATAGCTCTCCAAAGATGGAATAAAATGAAGAAGGCATGCTTTTTTGAATAATCTTTTGTTGTGTTTCCAGACCTTGCTTCGTATAGAATTCAAGAGCTTGCAAGGAGAAGTCGTCTAGAATCTCTTCTTGACCATAATCAGAACAATCTCAAAATTAACCATACTATGGTAAAAATATTTTATTCAAATTTAAATTTGGGACACCAAAATCCATGAAATCATGACAATTGCGTATGAAGTTTAGTTTATGGTCAATAAGTATTTCTGTCTTTAGATAGAATTGGTCACATTCTTCATAGACCAACTAATGGTATTCCAACAGAAGAATTAAATGTTCATATAGGTGAACGAGATGAAGTAAGTAATAGGGTTTTGGAAGATGGCATGACTGAACTAAAATCTATCGCATTGCGCCCTACAGCTCGAATTGTGCATCGAGCCTTAATGCACAGAGTTCTTCCTCGTACTAGTTCTTATGAGCTTGTATATCCAAATAATTTTAGAGCATTATATGCTATTTGGAGAGATGTCTTTTAACCAAGGTCGAATGAATATCATCTATTATGGTGAATATATTATGGAGCTGCATATGAACCTACATGTTCCTATTCCGTAATCCGATACCTCCATTCCCAAAACTCTAAATAGCCGCACAATAAGTTTAATGAAATTGCCTTCTAGACCTCTCACTATCATGTCTTTTCAAGACTGGCAATCACGACCTCATCATACTACTCCACAGCAACAAAGAGATGACATTCATACACCAACCCCATCCCAATGCAACCGAGAATCCAGTGATCTAATTGTGTGAAATCAAGTCATTTTGGATTCTCATATCAAAAGCCTCGACAAGAAATTTGACAAAATTAAAAGCTTTTTCGTAATTTTATGGAATGCAGTCTCTTTTTCCTCTTTCACAATTACGGACACTTCACATTGTGATACAGGTAAACGTCCAGTGCCTTGCTTTACTTGGTCTACTTCTGAAGAATACAGAAGTTCTAACACAAGCAAAAACGGGGGTGGCACACAATTTGTGGAAAGTTTTTTAAGAGGCAAAGAACCTATGCAAGTGGATGAAGAAACAGAGTCTGACTCTGATGAGTGATATCGATATTTCTTGGTGGTAGTAAATTATCTTTATTTTTTTCAAAAATTATGTACTGTTTATTTTTAGGAGCTTGTATAAGTAGCTCAGTACAATTCGAAACATTTTTTTTGTGATTATTATGTTGTTAGTTCAATGATGATATTATTGTTTATTTCCTTTTTGTCGATGAGAAAGGGGGAGAAATTTGTATGACCAACCATTTCTTGCAAGATTAGATATGTTGCCAGATATTCAGCGGGAGATATATATAACTTCCGTTATATATTTCTTAAAATATAGTATCATCTAAAGCAGGTTGAAACAGTGTTGTCATCAACCAAAAAGGGAGAGAATGTTGAATCATAAGTTTTTGATTCATGGCATAGAACTTGAAAAATCATTGATGCGGCTGTATGATCAAGCGATAAAAAGAGAAAGAGGTATGATACTAAAACTACAAAGGAGACAAGACATCAAAACGGAGTATAGTATGTTTATTTGTTCAAGTTTTTTAGTCTTAGAATTTTTAAAATCTATCCTCAAGTAGTCCACACAAAAACAAAGTTGTTTTAAAATTCAATTTCTTCAAAAAATGTGTAAACTGTGCACTGACAACTAGGTCAGTCGATTGACCAAATATGACCAATCGACTGAACTTGCTCAATTGCACAAATACACTTTGTTTTGCACCAACTTTGAATATTCAGTTGACTGGTCGTTTTGGGTCAGTCGACTGAACTTTTCTAACAACTATTTTTTGTGAATAGACACTTTCATTTGCCAAGAGATACAATCTAATTTGAAGAGTTGTTGCTGCATCTTTTGGTCAAAACTCTTCATGAATAGTTGTAGTTGTTTATCTACTATATAAACACATGAGATTCACTTCTCAAAATGACCAAATTTTATTTTGTTTTCTGATCATACACTCTAATATCTCTGCATTCTACAAGCAATCACATTTTATATATATTGCTTGAATCTCTAAATCAATTAACTTATTCTTCGATTCAAAGCAATATTTTCCTTTCTAAATCTTTACACACACAATATATACTTGAGGAAAAGATTATAGGATGGGTGTACTATCAAAGACAAATCAGTGTTATCAAGAACATAAAGTGTCAAGCAATTTTATTGAAACTGTTCAAGTCCTGTTAGTCTGTATCAGGCGGAAAGGTCCTCTTCGGCTGTTGAGGTGGAAAAATCTTATTCGGTTGAGGTATTGTTTACCTATTCCTTCGGGTTAAGTGAGGGATTGTTGAGTGAAATTCTAGAGGGAAGTCTGCGATTGGACGTAGAACGGGAAGTTCAGACCAGTGTAAAAACTCCTGGTGTGCTTATTCTTATTTACTTTACTATTATTATCTATTTCCGTATTTAGATTATCATACATTCCATATTACACTATCCTAAGTGATAACTAGCCACACAGTAATCACTTTCAAATAGCATACACATTCAATGAGCGACTGATCTGATCGGTTTTGAGGAAATTGATAGGAGAAGCTGCAATAAGATTCCATAATTTAATCTACATGCAAGTGGGAATTGATAGTGTAAGGCGTATGCTCTAGGGAAAATTATGTCATTTGTTATATATATCTGACTCGACAACCAACCTTGATCGAAATAAAAGGTGTTTTCTTTCTGTTATATACTTGATATATTGTGTTATATTAATTAATTAATTAATATAGTCAAAAGTATATTTAATAGGAAATCCTAAATGATACATTTTTTGGTAGTAGTTACAAAGTGTTGCAACTTGAGTAATTTATCGTAATGAAATAAATATACCATTTTATATTTTCCTAGTCAAGATGCATCAAGACTGGATATCGATGTATCCATTGAGACTAGAGTACGTAACACTCTCAAAATGTTGACAGTGTAATACTCATGGCTGCTGGGTGCACTTAGAGGTTACATACTGATAGTTATTAGATAACTATGTAATGACTCACTCAAAGTTTTCTGTTGATTAATATAATTAAGGTCAAACCAAAAATATCCATGTGACTGATTTATACAGCTCTCTTGACTTGAGAATACAGTGGGTCTTCAATATGTAAGCTCCGCTTTTATTCTAGTCAAATCATAGCATGGCATCCATTGAGTGATTATAGTTGGGTCAAGTAAAAGATTGGAAGTGAAACATTATTCAGGAGAGGATTCATCTTCCTAGTTATAAATGGTTAGTATCATGGTCAACTCAACTCAAAGTAAAAGTCTCTAGTCAGAGGATATTGGTTAATAATAATTGTTATTATTGAACCAAGGACTTTGTGTTTGGACTATAGAGTTGAATATGGATGTTATTGGAATTTTGACCATTGTCAAATTTCATAAGTCAAAGTGATGTAGTTTTGACGAAGAGAATTGGTGTAAAATAAATGTCACAATCGGGTAATGCTAAATAATGTAAAATTGGATTTTACCAAAACTAAGTAAGCGATAAATTGGCCAAAATGTCACGCCACCTGCTAAGTGACGTGTGAGGTTAACATTCGAATAGTTAGATGTTAATCGCTAACCAAATTTACACCTGATAAGTCACACAACCGATATGATGAATTTTATTTAAACCAAATGAAATACTTAGTTAATAATTGTTATAAATTAATTAAATCAATTGATATTTATGAAATATTAATTATAAAATTTTGAATATGATTTGAGGAATAAATATTATTGTATATTTATAACAATTGTAAATATGTATCTATCAATATGCGATATTGATAAGCAATTAACTAGATTTAATTAATAATGTCTACGTGGTCTTAAAATGGGTTTAAAAGTCATGAAAGGGGATAAAAGTTTCGACCAGAAAGATGTAGGGATGCTAAAAAGTGGGCTAGGGGTATTTTAGATGGATGGCTCAGATTTTGGTAGAATGGGTAAGAGATTTGATTCACCTTTCTCTCTATTCCTTCCATTGTGAAAGTACTCATAACCCTGGTGCATTACAGACTTTTTGGCTGCCATCTTCATCTTCTTGTTGGCCGATCCCATTTACACAAAAATCCATCAAAGCTCATCTCAAATCAATCTTAATCAACAACTATGGAATAGTCAATGTCCTAAAATTCAAAGATTAGCACTCTGGCGAATTGAGAAGTGTTCTAACGAGAGATTCATCATAGCAATGTGTTCTTCAAGGCATAGTTTTGGTTTATTTTCTTATTTCATATAAATTATGATTCATGTACAATATTCCATTGCTTGTACATTTATATCATATTTATATTGTTAATTAGCTGAAATTCCTATATGTATGAACGTTGTCATATATTGAATGGTTTTGAGTTGTATATATATAAAAACAATTTTTTTTATTTACATTAGATGTATACACGGTCTAAGTTATTTATTTAATATATATATATATATGTATATATATTATAATTATATTAATAAGTCACATTGCATAAATTTAAATAACCTACAATTCAGTGTGTCACCGTATCATGTTAAAAATTGATCTAGCATTTTATATATGAAAATTTATGCTAAATTTAATGCTAGGTAATGAAATTTTTTTCTAATTATTTACTATTTTAAAAATTATTCAAATCAAAATAAATGTTATATAATTAATGTAAAATAATAATTTATTTAAAAATTATATTCTAAATTTTATAAAAAATATACATCATCATATTATCTTTCGGCCGAAATTCCAAAATTTAAAAATCAAATTTATTATTTTTAAAAGATCATTTACAATAATGACCCTAATTAGTTAAATAATAAAAAAATATAATTTCAATTTGGAAAATTACGGAAAATTTTCCATGACCTTATACCATCATATTCAAAATTTTGACAATTTAAAATTCCAAGAATATGATCCAAAATTACTTTTAATGTTATTTTAATATTTTTAGGCTAATAAATTTTTATATAAATAATTTAATAATATAAAATTACAAACAAATATTTTTATGTTGTGTATTGGATCAGGAATGTGATATATATATATATATACTTAATTTTAATTATACAATTGATATAATAATATAATATAATATATATATATTTACATATATTTATAAATATTTTTATTTATTACAAATATAATTATAAATAAGACACACACAAATATATGTATATGTGTTAATTTTATTGCTGTAAAACATGCACATATAATTAAAGTAAAATAAAAGCAACTTTGTACAATATATATATATATATATATATATATATATAATCATTCATCAAATTATGGCCTAATTTAATATATACAAGTTCACACACACACATATTTTCATATTTATGTAGCACATATTATATATATATATATATATATATATATATATATACAAACAAATATTTATATTGTTTTAATATTCATTTTAAAATAACAAGTTTGTGTGTGTATATTTATATATACATACATACATATATTTGGATGACCTATAGTATATACAAAATGAACTAGTGTAAATACCGACTATTTCGAACCGTTCAAATCGACAATTATCCACATATGTTAGACTTGAATTGCTTAAAATAAACAGATTGTTAATTTATATTTGGCAGAACTTAGCATATAGAGTAAATAGAATCAATCATAGAATCACAAACACAGAGCAATGTAACAATAAACAAGGGAATAGAAAAATAGTAGTTCATGAAGCTACTATAGAACATCAGAATCTAAAACAAAATACACACGAATCTTAAATACAAACAAGCCACTAATACAAAAGCAACTGACAAGTCTAATCACATCATATGAAAATAACTGAAATAACTGAAAGCTGAATAGATATAAGATCAGATCTTCAAGTAAAGCTCCAAAATCCAAATGTGAGTCTCAAATGCAGTGTTTCCCAGTCTGACCCGAGTATAAAGCAAAACACAAAACACTCGAGCCAGAGTTAACATTCTTATATCAATAAATTAACTCAAGTGAAATTTCAACTGAAATACAAATAACTTAAAGTATGTTTGGGATTTCCATCCTTTAAGGATGCGTGGAACTATCTACTACGTAGTAATATACATTATTATAATATGCCCATCAATAAAGTAAAGTATTAAAATGGCATTAAGGCATTACCCATATCGCCCTTAGCACATTTTTATATATTCCCGTTTTCTATACGGTATCGTAATTCCTCCGTAAACTGGAGGGTTATCAGAGGAGACTCCATAGGTATGGTACAAACCAAACTGTAGACTGCGCGATAAGGCATGTGCCAAGACACACGAGGCAATGTCCAGGGTAGGATTCTACCGTTTTACGGATCCGGACTGGTGGTAACGCATAGCAGCTACTACTATCCACCTCGAGAGACACTCCCAAATCAAAGGTGCACCTAATCAAATCACAAAGTAATAGAATAGTATCAAAGAAATGTGCCAGATCGAAGGAATGACCTTACTTAGCCCGGCATGGCTCCTGTTTTAGCCACCTCAAGCTAACTCATGGGAGTCAAGGCTATGCCAAAACCTCATACAGAATCGTCGCCAAGCCATCCTATTTCGTTCTGTAATCTCCACCATGTACACAGTTGTTAAAGTGGTTTTCGGTATTGCCAGAGAGTATGACAATATCCGATCCGGTCTCTTTAACAACCAAATGATTATTTCATATCGTGGTCATTTCATTTCAAATAATTCACTTCATATCAAAATATCGTATTCATTTCAAAACCATATCAATTCGATATCATTATTCACTTTAAATAATATTCATTTATGGAATCGTAACACTTTCAAAATTATAACACTTTTGAAATTATAACACTTTTGAAATTATAACCTTCCATCTTAAAGAGTTTAGATATTGAAAATAGTATATATATATTAAAATAGTTATAAATCAAAATAATTTATATATTAATGTAATTTATATATTAAAATAGTTGCAAATTAAAAATAGTTTATATTTATTTAAAGAGATTTTACTGAAATAGTTTCCAAATTAGAATTGTTTCATCCAATTCCACAAACCGATTCAAATTAACTTAAATTCCAAAATTCAATTTAAATCAATCACAGTTCAACACTTTCAATATAAAAGTTTAAAGATTCAATTCAAATTCTCAATAAATCATTTCAATTTATATCAATTTCAAATTCGAGTTTGAATTATCTCTTCAATTATAATAAGATTCAAAGTTTAAATATTCAAACATTTAATTTCAACATTTAACTCTAATTTTATTCAAATTGGAAAATGTTCACTTAATCATTTTAATAGCAATAAAATCTCAATTTATAATTTAAATCAATATTAAATATTCAGTCTCAATTTTTTTTTAAAATTGAGAATATTCATTTAATCACCTTTTTATCAATCAAGTTATCAATCATATCTTTCAAAATCTCAAAATCAATAATTTCAAATCAATTCTTATTTAAATCCAATTACTAACCCATTTAAATTCCAAGTCAACATTAATTTATCTTCCCAACCTTTATTATTAAAGTTATAAAACATCTATTTTTGAAAATACTAATATAAATTTAAATAGATACTTAAACATATTATAAACCAATTAAATTAAATTTTATTAAATGAAATCTTATTATTAAATGTATTTTGTATTAAATCTTATTTTATATATTAAAATAAATTCTTTATATTATAATTTAAAAATAAATATTTAACAAAATTATTATATTTCCTTTCAAACTTGGGCAATCATTTTTTTCAAAATAGACCAACGGTGTCCATATATAATTTTCTATCATATGGTCAAGTGATACGGATATTTATCATTTCATCCGCAATAATTAATATTTATGGGTATATATCATTTCAACCCACAATCCTAAAACTTAAAAATTAATGAAAATCGTTTGGTTTTATCATTTCAACCCACAACGGTTTTCCCCTAATCTATAAGGTTGTTTGGTGTGTATCATTTCAAACCATAGGAAATTCTAAACTAACAGGGAACTTGAAGAGTGAGAACAAATATGATAATAATGTAACATATCAACAACAGACATATATCATCAATAACAAATTTAAATATAATATATACAACAGGTTGTGGTGTCATATATCATAGATGAACAATTGTAGATAATGGTATATCATATTTAATAATTAATAATTTAACAATTCAAATTTAATAGTATATTTCAATCGTCATTTTAGGTAAAATAAATTTATTAAATATAAGAATGTTAATCGTGATTGATTGCTCACCTTTTATGGCAAGAGACGATGGTGAAGGTAGCGACATAGACATGCACACGGATATGGACACGAGCAAAGCAAACTAAAGCACGATAATTTTTCTTAATAAGAGAAGGCTACGACCAGCAGTGGGACAGAGGCTACTGGCTTAGGCGAGGAAATGGAATGAGAAATGATCTCAAATATATACATATAACCTTATATATATATATCCTATCTCTTATATATAATAGTATCTATAGATATGGAAAACTTCACACAAACATAAACTCACTTTTAAATTTGGCGCTTATAAAACTGTAAAACTAAAAAGAAAAAAGAAAAAAAATTCATCAAATTCATATATGCTTATATATATAACTAACTGTAAAAGGGAAAAATACAAAACCAAATCATAAACTCATGTATAACCGACTGTATAGACCAATATATAAATAAGGAACTACATTATACTTTTTTTTATATACAGTGTAAACAAGAGATTTAGATATAAGATATGTGTTAAAACACATATAATAAAACAGTAGAATATATATACACATACACTTAATAAGAAGAATGGGAGAGGAGATTGCAAGGTGTTTGGGTGCTGCAGCATTAAAACTGAATGGAAGTTTGGCACAAAAGAAGTGCAGGCTGTCGAGAAGGAGGGATGGTAGGGTCGTGCTTGAGTTCAACCAAAGGAAAGGTGCTCAGGTTGAAAAGTAGCGAGAGGGAGAGTCCCGGTGGTCGAGGGGATGGTGTGCTAGGCGGTAGGTATGGTAGTGGCTCAACTACTAGGTGATGTCAGATGGCGCAAAAATCAAGGAGGCGAGTGGCAGTATGGGTTCGAACTGCTAGTGCTAAAGCCAGGGAGGAAGGCACTTGCTAGTGATGGGGTGGAGGACGGATGACGTGGCGATGAGGTGTGGGGTTTGGTGCAGAGGATGATGGCAGTGGTAAGTGGCGAGATGGTGGACGTGGGAGGTCAGAGAGGCTATAGGCGGTGACACTAGGCATGTGGATCAAGTGTGAGTGATGCGGCCGTGGGTTAGTAAGGTGATAGGCGAGATTAGGCGTGGAAGGGAGAATGGTGGGTTGGGGTTTTTGACAGGGCGGACGGTCGAAAGGAGTAACAAGGGTTCTCTAGCAAAAAAAAAGTTTCTGACTTGCAAATGAAGAATATGCATAGGAATCTCCAAACCAAATACACGTGCAACCTCGATTTTTATTATATGAAAGAATTTAAAGCAAATAAAGTGAGGGAGAGAGTGAATAGAGGGGGAGTGAGTTGCAATCGAACTCGTAGGTTGAACAAAAGGAATGAATCTCGTGTTGAGCTCTCAATACTTTATGCAACTTTGATTATAATACTATTTTTAGTGGAACGAACCAGTAGATTGAAAGGAAGAAAGCAGAGAAAATGAAACAGAAAATGAAAAAAAAAATATTGAAACATAGGGATCAACTAACTTATCAATTGAATTCAAAATAATTTATAGCTAGTGGCTATCCAATTTCTCACATTGTATATACGAAAAGACAAAAGAAAAATCAAAGGTTCAAAACGGGTACCGATACGGCTAACTAATTTCGTAGATTCCACCACGCACCGGACTCCAAACACACAAATAAATATATTGCAGAAATCGGCATGACCAGACGAATAGAATGATACACAGATATCAGCGATACGATCATCCTATCAAAAGTCATATTCGCTGTTGAAAATGCTGCTAAAATGTTGAAAATAACATAAACGAAGCACTAGCAGTCCAAATTTGGCGAAACGAAAAATGATATCTTGCTTCGAAAATGGTAAACATTTTTATTATATAAAAATATTCAGGTTTCGAAAATATTTTATTTTCATCAAATATTAACTGATGTAAATTTAAATAAAATTACATAACAAAATAAACATCCATATTCTCTGATGAAAATCTGACATTTGCTATATCTAAATAGACGTATTCCAAATATCAAATTTTCATTGCTAAATTTTATCGTTTTATTTCAAAAAAAAAAAATCAGTTGATTATTTTATAAAAATCGTTAAAATTATCCGGTCGTTATACTTTCCTCCACTCAAAACTTTTTATCCCCGAAAAGCAACGAGATAGGAGAATAAAAGCAACAGAAAAGAACGATAGATTCAAAAAAACATACCACATGCAATAATTAATTTAAAACCATATAAATTTCATTTATTTTCAAATTGATTAATATTCAACAAATTTGGTTTAAATTTATTTTATTCAATCCATAAATAGTCATTGTATTCACATTTGGTTGATTTTAATTCAAGGTATTTTCATTCAATTTGATTTGTTTCCAATTTATTAATATTTTCTATAAAATTTCTTTCAAAAGAAAATTTCATTTGATTTAACTCATTTATTTAATACTTTCATCTTCAGTTAAGTCGATTCCACTAGAAATTCAATTTCACCGTTCTTAAGTTCATATTTATTTGTTTAATTAGCATTCTCCTTTATTTATTTCACTTAATATATTTTGCAACATATATTACATGTATAATCATTTATTATAGCCCTATATTATTTAACAAATTAATTCTCTTTATATTATTCAATTTATTATCCAATTTATTATTTAAAAACTCCTTTAACAATATATCATTTTTGTATATCTTATTATTTACATTTAGTTTGTATATTCATTTATATTTTTCATTATATTCAAACTGTTTTCCCTAGTTAGTTTTTATTAATGTTTCAAAATGCAATTGAGCACTATACAATTTACCCTTTTTAACGACATTTTTCTTAAGCAAAATTTTAGTTTGACTATTTATTACTTAAATTTTCTCCTGTATGACCTTCAATTATGTATACACCCTAACATTCTAACTTTTGAATGTTTTAGGTAAGTTATATATATAATAGAATGCAATTGACTATTATACAAATAAATTTTTATCCTATTTCTACTGTTTAAGTTGTTAAATTTCCATTTCTCTTTTAGATTCTCTAATTTTTCAAAATTTTGCAAAATTTCAATAATTGAGAATTATCGCTTAACATGAAATTTAAGAGTTAAATTTCCGGTTTCACTTTAGCCATTTTGAAATAAATATGTACATATATATTTTATATATCAAATCATACTCAAGAAATTCAAATCAACTCTATTTTCCATAACAAAAGTGTAGTAAAGTTACTAAGTGGCATCTCCACTTTGAGACTCAAAAATGAGTATCGAAGATGTTGCAGTCATTACCGAAATTATTCTCCAGCGATAAAAGAGGAGAGTACTATCTTACTTCTTTAAAACTCTTTGAAAACTTGTCTTACTTCTTTAAAACTCTTTGGAAACAATTCCATTCAAAAATACTTCCCAATAATATATTTTCCCAAACTTTGAAAACCAAAATTTTGAAACCGTCGGAAATTAAAATCTCAAATCTTTATTTCAAACTAATTTCATCAGCAGTCCAAATTTATAAATCATACTTTAAAATTTCAACTTCTTATACAACAACAGGTAATGGTTTACAAAAAGTAAATGATAATCTAGTATTATCATTTCTAATACCCAATTCACTTAACCATCAAATTTCATAAAATTAGACTTTTATATATAAAATATAATTATACACAAAATTAGTTCATTTACTAATTTCAAAAACAATATTGTGTCAGTTTGCTCTATTCAAGTATTTAGGAATTCTTATCGATAGCGTTGGCCAGACAAATCGATCAAAACCCCGAATCAAACTTAACAACTTAAACAACACAATATAAAACAATTTTCTATCAATTAAAAATATACCCCCTTGCAGGATGATTCATGAATGGATTATAGAACAAGAATAGAGATTCAAATTTAGAGGAACTCTAATCAAGGAGAATTCTAACTAAGAAGATGGGCTCGAAAGGGAGATAATTTAATTACAAAAGGGGAAAGCTGGATAGATTTATACTAATCACAGAGACCTTAACCGCATCATTCGAGAATCCAGGAATAAGATCGATGCGGAAATTAAATTTCCCGCTTGATATAGAGAGAAGTGACTTTACCAAAACATCCGAAAATAGTCGGACAATAGGGGTGGAGTCGAGATCACTAGGTTGAGCATCAAGCGAAAGATAAAACTGCCTGCATAATCCTGAGGTAATCGAAATTCGATTAAAAGAGAATTTTCCCGGTCGTCTGCTAGAGAAACGGTTCAGGATTTACAAGAAACAACAGCATCAACATTGAGGAAGTAGTAATATCTGATTAATCAATGCCTATTGTAAAGGAGTTTCATCCATTTACAAATCGTACAAAGGTTGGTAGGAGCGCCGATGGAATTAGCCACACGAAAGGATGACGTTGCCAATTTAGGTGGCAAGATGTGCTCAAACATATTATAGAGATCGACAAAAATAGAGCTATAGGATGCTCTAGTATTAAGAAGAACACGAACAGGAAAGGACAAGAATGGATTTCATAACAAAGGGAAAGTTCCCAAAATTCGAAAGAAATCAAAACCAGAAGGATCCTAACGAAGAATTTCAGGCTCGAACGAATATGATTCTGTAATTAATTTTACTCCATATGCTAAGTTTTTCCTAAAGCAGAGCTCTGATACCACTTGTAACGACCGACTATTTCAGACCATTCAAATCGACAATCATCCACACATGTCAGACTTGAATTACTCAAAACAACAAATTTTTAATTTATATTTGGTAGAACTTAGCATATGCAGTAAATAAAATCAATCATAGAATCACAAACACAGAGTAATATACAATAAACAGCGGAATAGAAAATTAGTAGTTCATGAAGCTACTGTAGAACATCAGAATCTGAAACAAAATATACAGGAATCTCAAATACAAAGAAGTCAGTAATATAAAAGCAACCGACAAGTCTAATTACAACAACTAGAAATAACTGAAAGCTGAATAGATATAAGATCAGATCTTCAAGCAAAGCTCCAAACTCCAAAGGTGAATCTCAAATGCTGTGTCACTCATTCTGACCCAAACATAAAGCAAAACACAAAAAATTCGGGTCAGGATTAACATTCTTATATCAGTAAATTAACTCAAGTGAAATGTCAACTGAAATACAAATAACTTAAAGGATGTTTAGGATTTCCATCCTCTAAGGATCTATGGAACTATCTACTATGTTGTAATATAGGCTATTATAATACGTCTATCAGTAAAGTAAAGTATTAAAATAGTATTGAGTTGTTACCTATATCCCCCTTAACACATTTTTATATATTCTCATAGTCTATACCGTACCGTAATTCTTTCGTAAACTGGAGGGCTATCATAGGACACTCCATAGGTATGGTACAAACCAAACTCGTCGAAGGCGCGATAAGGCATGTGACAAGGCATGCGAGGCAATTCCCAGGGTAGGATTCTACCATCTTGCGAATCTGGACTGGTCGTAGCGCATAGCAGCTACTACCACCCACCTCAAGACACACTCCCAAATCAAAGGTGCACCTAATCAAATCACAAAGTAATATAATGGTATCGAAAAAATATGCTCGATCGGAGGAATGACATCACTTGTCCGAATGTGGCTCCTGTTTTAGCCACATCAAGCTGACTCATGGGAGCCAGGGCTGGGCTAAAACCTCATATAGAATCATTTCCAAAACATCCTACTTCGTTCCAGAATCTCCACCACATACAAAGTTGTTAAAATGGTTTCGGTATTGGCAAAGAGTGTGACAATATTCGATCTCGGTCTCTTTAACAACCAAACGCTTCTTTCACACCGTGGTCATTTCATTTCAAATAGTTCATATTTCATATCAAAATATCATATTCATTCAAAACCATATCAATTCGATATCATTATTCACTTTAAATAATATTCATTTCCAGAATCGTAACACTTTCAAAATTATAATACTTTCGAAATCATAACACTTCTGAAATCATAATACATTCGAAATAATAATTCTTCAAACTTAAACAGTTTAGATATAGAAAATTGTATATATATTAAAATCGTTATAAATCAAAACAGTTTATACACTAAAACAATTTATATATTAAAATATTTGTAAATTGAAAATAGTTAATATTTATTTAAAGACATCATACTGAAATAGTTTCCAAATTAGAATTGTTTCATCTAATTCCACAAATCGATTCAAATCAACTTAAATTCCCAAATTCAATTCAAATCAATCCCAGTTGGACACTTTAAATTTAAAATGTTAAAGATCCAATTCAAATTCTCAATCAATAATTTCAATTTTTATCGATTTCAAATTCGGATTTGAACTATCTTTTCAATTCCAATAAGATTCAAAGTTTAAATATTCAAACATTTTCAATATAAGTTTCATTTAGATTTCAACATTTAACTCTAATTTTATGCAAATCGGAAAATATTCACTTAATCTTTTTAATAATAATAAAATATCAATTTATAATTTAAATCAATAATAAATATTCAGTCTCAATTTTATTTAAAATTGAGAATATTCATTTAATCACCTTTTTGTCAATCAAGTTATCAATCATATCTTTCAAAATCTCGAAATCCATAAGTTGAAATCAATTCTTATTTAAATTCAAAAACCAATTTTAATTCCAAGTCAACTTTAATTTATCTTCCCAACCTTTATTATTAATGTTATAAAACATCTATTTTTAAAAATACTAATATAAATTTAAATAGATAGCTAAACATATTATAAACCTATTAAATTAAATTTTATTAAATTAAATCTTATTATTAAATGTATTTTGTATTAAATCTTATTTTATATAATTTTAAAATAATAAAATTATAAGAAAAATCTTAAAAATAATATTTTCAAAACTAATTTATAAATTTAAAATTTTCAAAACATATAATTTTCAAAATCTAAATTTTACACATATATTAAAATAAATTCTTTATATTATAATTTAAAAATCAATATTTAACAAAATCCATATATTTCCTTTCAAACTTTGGCAATCATTTTTTTCAAAATAGACCAGCGGTGCCCGTATATAATTTTCTATCCTATGGTCAAGTGACATTGATGTTTATCATTTCAATCTGTAATGATTTGTTATTTACGGGGGTATATCATTTCAACCTGCAAGCCCAAAATTTCAAAATCAATGAAAACCGTTTGAGTTTATCGTTTCAATCCACTTCGATTTTCCCCTAATCTATAAGATCGTTTGGGTATGTATCATTTCAACCCATTGGAAATTCTAAACTAACAGGGTACTTGAAGAGTGAGAACAAATATGATAATAATTTAACATATCAACAACATGCATATATCATCAATAATAAATTTAAATATAATATATACAACATGTTATGGTGTCATATGTCATAGGTGAACCACTGCAGATAATGGCATATCATATTTAACAATTAAATAACTTAACAATTCAAATTTAACAGCATATTTCAATCGTCATTTTAGATGAATTAAACTTATGAAATATAAGAATGTTAATCGTGAGTGATTGTTCAGATTTTGTGGCTAGAGATGATGGTGAAGATGGTGACAAAGACATGCACACGGATACTGACACGAGCAAAGCAAACCAAAGCATGACAATTTTTTTAATAAGAGAAGGCTACGACCAACAGCGGGACAAAGGTTACTGGCTTAGGCGGGGAAATGGAATGAGCAATGATCTCAAATATATACATATAACCTTATATATATATATATATATCCTCTCTCTTATATACAATAGCGTCTACAGATTTGTAAAACTTTACACAAATATAAATTATAAAACTGTAAATCACTTTTAAATTTGACGCTTATAAAACTGTAAAACTGAAAAGAAAAAAGAAAAAAGAAAAAATTATATAAAACAAAATCGTACAAATCATATATGCTTATATATAACTAGCTGTAAAAGGGAAAAATACAAAACCAAATCATAAACTCATGCATTACTAACTGTATAGACCAATATATAAATAAGGACTATAACATACTTTTTTTATTACAACGTAAACAAGGGATTTGGATATAAGACGTGTTAAAACACATATAATAAAACTATACAATATATATATATATATATATATATATATATATATATATATATATATATATAGAAGAATAGGAGAGGAGAATGCAAGGTGTTTGGGTTCTAGAGCACTAGAGTTGAACGGAAGTTTGGCACAAAAGAAGTGCATGTTGTCGAGGAGGAGGGACGGCTGGGTGGTGGTTGAGTTCGGCCAAAGGGAAGGTGCTCAGGTCCAAAAGTGGTGAGAGGGTGATTTTCGATGGTCGAGGGGGTGGTGTGTTAAGCAGTAGGTATGGTAGTGGCTCAGCTGCTAGGTGATGTCAGATGGCGTGAAAATCAAGGAGGCGGGTGGCAGTATGGGCATGAGCTGCCAGTGCTAAAGCCGAGAAGGAAGGTACTTGCTAGTGATGGGGTGGAAGCTAGATGACGTGGCGATGAGGCGTGTGGTTTGGTGCGGAGGACGCTGGAAACAGTGAGTGGCAGAATGGTGGACGTGGGAGGCCAGAGAGGCTATAGGCGGCGACACTAGGCAGGTGGATTGTGTCTGAGTGATGTGGCCACGGGGTAGTAAGGTGGTAGGCGAGATTAGGTGCGGGAGAGAGAATGGTGGGTTGGGGTTTTTGACAGGGCGGACATTTGATAGGAGCAACATGGGTTCTTTGGCAAAAAAAGAAGCTGTCTTGCAAACGAAGAAGATGCATAGGAATCTCCAAACCAAATATACATGCAACCTTGATTTTTATTAGATAAAAGAATTTAAAGCAAATAAAGGTGAGGGAGAGAGTGAATAAAGATAGAAAGAGTTGCAATCAAACTAGCAAGGAATGAATCTCGTGCCGCGCTCTCAATATATTATGCAACTTTGATTATAATACTATATTTTTAATGGAACAAACCAATAGATTGAAAGGAAGAGAGTAGAGAAAAGTGAACCAAAAAATGAAAAAAAAACAACAAATATATTGAAACATAAGGAACAACGGAAGTCATCAATTGAATGCAAAATAATTTATGGCTAGTGGCTATTCAATTTCTCACGTTGGATATACGAAAAGACAAATCTAAAACCAAAGGTTTAAAACGGGTACTGATGCGTCTAACCGTTTTTGCAGATTTCACCATGCACCAGACTCGAAACACATAAACGGATATATTGCGGAGATCAGCACGACGAGATGAACAAAACGATACACAGATATCAGCAATACAATCATCCTATTAAGAGTCGATATTCGCTGCCTAAAATGCTGCTAAAATGCCCAAAATAAGATAAATGGAGCAATAACAGTCCAAATTTGGCAAAAAGAAATATGACGTCTCACTCAGAAAATGGTAAACATCTTTATTATATAAAAATATTCAGGTTTCGAAAATACTTTATTTTCATCGAATATTAACTGATTTAAATTTAAATAAAATTACACAACAAAATAAACTTCCATACTCTCTGATGAAAATCTGACATTTGCTATGTCTAAACAGACGTATTACACAAATTTTCGTCACTAACTTTTGTTTTTTGTTTCAAAAAAATTCAGTTAATTACATTATAAAAATCCTTAAAATTACCGGGTCGTTACAGCTTGGATGTCCATTGTGATGCAAACCCCAACATTTATAAATGGACCCGTTATACCTAACATGGATTGTTATGTTAAACATGCACATACATACATGTAACGACCCAGAATTTCAGTCGTTGGAAATTTGGATATTTAATTGATTTTAATATTCTTCGGCTAATTTTATATGTTGAATAACATATATTTCAAACATAACGATTTATTTGATAAATAAATTATTTAATTTAATAGTTGAGATTGTTTAAATAATGGAATCTTGAATTTAAAATGAATGAAAACGATTTATAAAGTTGTATTAATTATTTAGATTAGAATGAAGTTAGTGAACTTTTAAATTTGATTTAAAATTGAATAATACAAATTGAAATTTTCATAATTTAATTAACATGTAAAAATAGTCATTTTTGACATTGTCTCGAATTTCGATAAAACCAGTTTCATTGGATCCGTAATAGTGAATTATAGTGTACTATCGTATTTCATGTTGATTTGTCTTACCGTTTGATCGTGCGAGTTTGAAACGTGCTTAAATTAATTAAAGGAATTTTTATTAAAATAACTGTATTTCGAAAAGCTATCTTCTGTATATGATGGAATTGGCCTCCGATACATATTCCATTGTGTTTGGAATATGGATAAAGTATTAGGAACGCCAAGCGACATGCTTCATTTGGAGTTCATAATTTTCACAGATGAATAGTGTCGGGTTTATTTTCTATAAAAAGAATTCCTTTTCTTTCATTTGCAAAACCCTAACTAGGTTTTCACCAGTCGCCACTTATCTCTCTGTAAACCAACAACCATAAATCAATCGAGAAATTGAAGCAAAATTGGCCAAAACATTATAAACGAAACTTGTAGCCATCGATGAGTGAAGTTTATCTACACCAACCGATCGTCGGTCGGCATTGCGAGGTGGCGGCAATTCGCCAGCATTCATCGAGAAGTATTTGGGTTCGATCGAGCAAATTCATGTGCACGCATGGCAGTGTGGAGGAGCGCGAGAGGCTGGGTGAAGGCATGGGGTTAGGCGGAGGCATGGCACTGGGGGAGGTTCGTCGGCGTTCGTGGTGGCTGTGGGTGGCGTGTTCGTTCGCAAGTTAATAAAAAAAATGCGTGAATAGTGCATGCCTGGGAGGGAATGATTAGAGGAGGTTAAGTTTTAAATTAAATTTATTAGTTAATTAAATGTTAATTACTTTGTATTTTTAATAATTCATATCTTTTCCGTACGAGATCCATTTCAAGCACGACAAGTTGCGTTGGATTGGACTGATTTGAAGCTCATAGGAAGTTTGGTTAAATTTGAACACCTGTTCATTTTTAATCGAAATAAAATGCTGCAATGACGAACGCAACCAAAGTGAGTTCACTCACCGCTCTGGCTCGCTTTTATGTAAGGGAGAATACATTTATTTATGATGATTGATGCTTGTTTGGATGATATATATATATATATATATATATTAGTTGGTTTATATATATATTCCTACCTATTGGTGCAAAGGAGATCTTATACGTTTCCATGTATGAGCGGATGACCCTTTGCACGCACGTCTGCCTCAAAGAAGACATTGCACATTTTTCTCATACGTTGTATTTGTTGTAGGTTACAGGTTGAAGGTCACCGCTATTGGATTTATCCTCATATATATGGTGATATGTGATGTTATGGATATCATGATGATGTTTTTGATGTGATTTGACTTATTTGGTGCGATGGTAGCATTGGCCCTATTTTCGATATTTTGGAAATATTGAAATTGATGATTTTGATTTAAAAAGTTTTTCGATGTGAATTTTCGAAATGCATATCTTTTAATGATTTTTGATTTATTTTAAAAGAAAAGATTTTTTTTAAATAAAAGTTATGATTTTGATGTTTTAAAAATATAGTTGTGAGAAATACTTTGAAACAGATTTTTGAATAAGTTTTATAATAGGATTTTAAGGTGTAATTGGAATTTATAAATGGTTTTGAAGTTGATTTGTAAATGGAATTATGAATGGATTTTATAAATAAATTTTATTTGTAAAGAAATGGATTTCTAAGTGGATTTTGATAGTAAAATTAGTTTTATAAAGATTAGACTTATAAATAGAAATTTATAAATAAAGTAATTTTGTAAAATAGAAGTTTTATAAAAAAAATAAAGGAGATTTACAAAATAATTTTATAAATTTGGAAGTGACTTATGTTGAGATTTATATGGATTTTATTTTAAAGAGTTTGGGAAGCAATGTTTTGATGGAGTTCAATTTTTGAAAAGTAATTTATATTTTAAAAGTAAATGTTTTGCAAAGTGATGGTTTAAATAGAATTAAAGGGTTTTTGAAGATGTTTTAAAATGTGATATGGAATGGAAACATTGGTTTCAACATTTATTGCTATAACAGAAATTTTTGGAAAAGCAAGAAAGGCATGGACCATAACACTTATGTTATAGTAAATGATTTCCGAAAGGAAATATTTTATATAGTACACGGGATTTATATATGTATTAATTATCGAATTCTAAACTAGTGTTTTGGGTTATTGTAACGATGTTTTACGCAACATTCGTTTTTGACCCAATAAAGCATGTTTTGAAAAATATAAAGCTTTCCTAAAATGATTTGTAAATATGCTTATACTATTAATATATGTATATGAAAATAATTTGTAAGTGGTGAGATGAAGTGATTTGTTAATATGCTTATACTATAGATATATGTATATGGAAATGTTTTTCCTATATAGAAGATTTGAATTTTTTTTTAAGAATATATCTTTTAAAAGATAATTTGAAGTAGTAGTTTGAAAAGTGATTTAATTAATAAAAAATTAATCAAAAGGGCCTAATGATTGCTTATGGTGCTAGGTATGATTGTTTGTTTGCTTTGATAGTTAAATAACCGACTATCAAATAAATATTGGCCTATTTATCATTGTTGGTATGGAGAGACCGGAGTCGGATATATTCCGAGAGCCACTTTGGACCAACATATATGCGTTCGATGTGCAGGTTTGGAAGATATTGATGTTTAGGATTTTCATAGTGAAGGACTGTTTGTTGATCATTGGGGGATGAACTCCCAATATACATATAGTAGCAGTAGTCTCTTTGAAATATTCGATGCAAGGACTATTCGCTGCTAATCCTAGATGTGGTAGGAGAGTGCCTTCTGTTTGTCCTACTCCTGGAAAAATTGTATGGATGGATGTCAAACATTGCATTGTTGAGTTTTATAAACGTACATCTATTTGGTGGTGGACAAGGCAACTTCTCTCAGCTTAACACCCTTCTCTGAGATGTACGAGCTACGAGATTGTATATTTTAAAAAGTCAACAATGATTGAAGGAATGGTAGTGTGGCATTCAGAGCGATATGTGCTATGTGATAGGTAATCGTGACCTTTGGCCTCACACCCGGAAATGACCGAAATAGGTTAGATGCGGCAAGGCTACATGGTTCGAGACCATTAGGGTATGATCATCTCCTTCTAGATACTATGACATTCAAGATGTAAATAATTATGTATGTATACTATAAGGGCTCTCGGATAGGTCGGTACCGACCAGGGTGATGATATATTCGGTACTCTCTAGGAAGAGGTAAGATGGTCTTGTATTGGCAGAGGACTATTTGTTGGACGTTCGTACATTCCTCTCGAGATGTACCGTCGGAAGGTAGTCCCTTTACATGGTCATTTGTATGGAAATCCGTTATCCACTATGTATTTTCCATTTTGTTTGTAGAACCCACGTTTGTGGCTAGTATGGTGGAATTTATTAATGTAACAATTTCGGCTATGATTCTTATTATTGTAAAGTAGACACTAGTAATAATATAACATGATTTAATATGAAATGTTTTGGTTATTGTAAGGTAAAAACCCATCTGTGTTTATGTGTGGGCGTGTCTTGTGAGATACCTTTGTTTTGATAAAATAATGCTATGATAACTTTAAAATGATTTCAGTTGAGATGTGTTTTCTCACACTGGTTTACCAGGCCGATAAGGACATTCTTTCCTTTCAATGCTCGGGCCAAGCCGAGTATATTTACAGATGTAGATTTGGGTACTTTGAAGATTCAGCAGGCTAGCTGTAAGTCTTCTTGGTCGTATTCCACGTATATGTTTATTTTCCGTTGCTTTGTTGTTTAAATTATCAGCAAATTGTAATAACGGGTTATTATAACTGTCCAGACTGATGATTAGTAATTGATTGTTGTACTCTGATTGATGGTTGTATATTATATTATAGTTTCTGTTTTGTAAAGATCATTGATATAATATTATATGTTTTTCCGCTGCGATTGTGGGATTCTGTAATTATTTTAGTTTCTTCTGTTTTCCCTTTCTCTTTCTTCATCTTCTTTTCTTTCTTCTCTCTCTTCTCTCTTCTTATTTCTTCTTTCTTTCTCATGATTATTCATATTTCCCTTCCGGTTGGGGCTGGACATGCGTGGCTATTGTCGGCTCTAATGGGACGGATTTCAGGTCATCACAATACACATATGATATAATACATATGTGTACCTTTATGCTTAATTTAAAATATAAATAAAATAAAATTCAATCCATTAATAATAATTTAAATGAAATAAAGGTTTTATCTAAATTAAATTTAAAAATATTCTAAATAAATTAGACTTTATTAGGACCGGTCACTAAGTAACGTTAAAGTTAATTAGATCAAATCAAATTGGTTTATGGTTAAAATATAAAGGCATCTGGTCGACTCTTTATTAGGACCGGTCGACAACTACCGATCTATCAGTAGGGTTATAGCGGCTGACCGGTGGTGCACTGGCAGCTGATATTGAACTTAGGTGAAATAAGTTGGGTTTGATATAATCTAATTTAATGGCTGACATTGATTCGAACCTTTACAAATACAGGCTAGCCCTCACTTTTATTTTCATACTTTCTGACTCAGCAGTGAAGCTCTACCATTTTCTTTTCCTCATAAATTCTAAAAATTGTATAAACTATATATATAAGAGGAAAATAGCATAAAATAATAGAGAAGAAGAACATGGTCGAACCAAATTGCAAAAGCCAAGGTAAATTGTAAATCTAAATCCAAATCTACCTTTAACTCAAATCACTTCTCGGATCTATAATTCTAATAAATAATTATATGCTTTTGGTACATATTTTTATGGAAAGAAAGGGACTCAACCAGGAATAACAGATTTAGATCTTGAGATTTGGAGGCTTAGAGGTGGGTGGAAAATTATATATTTTTATATAATATTGGATTTTGGATCATTGTTAATCTGTTCCTTGTATGCCTAATTGTAGATTTTGGAGTTGTAGGCTTAAATATGGATAGTAAATTTGAGAACCTTGTCTACATACTAGGAATTTTAAATATGGTAAAATACTGTATAAAATACACCTGTAAAGGAAGGATGAACGTAATCCCTAAAAGTTATGAGTAATTCATTAATAAGATATTAAGTGAATTCCAAGTTTGTTATTTAAATTTTACATGTTATTAACATGAATTGAATTTTTTTACAAATTAGATTGTGATTTAAGCAATATTTTAATTCACTAAAATGAAGTATGTTGTAACGTAAGTTTCCATAAATTATCTTATCCAATTTTATAATTATGTATAAAGGTGTATTATTTGAAATAACAATGAAGATGGCTAAAAAAAGAGATGTACAAAATAGGGGTATTTACTGTATTTTGTACCGTCTATTTCAATAAAAACATAAAAGACATCTTCTTGTAATTTCAAACATAATATAAATCCTCTTTTAGGTAATTTATGAGAAATTATAGGGTTGACATTACCATTTTGAAGAAATGTAGTTCTAATGCATTAAAATTATAGGATTCCCTAAATGTAAAATCACAGTATTATAAATAGTAATAACAATAATTCCATCGTTAATTTAATATATGTGTTTTAAAGATAAAATATGAAATAAACAATAAACGATGAAAAGGGTCAAAAGACAACAAAATAAGGAACTAGAAGAGTTATAGTAAGCAAGGAAGTATTGCTACATTTAGAATGGAACAGTATAATATATCTAATTGTATTAATTGGAAATCAAACAATAAAAGTATCTAATCTATTAAATTATAAATAAGCTAGAAATGACATTTAATAGTATTAAAGTATTAAGAAGTAAGTTCATTAAAAAGTATTAGAATACTAAAAATTGAACTTAGAAGGTAGAGTAATTATATGGCTAAAACTATACAACCTTAAGTACACGTTTTTGATGGGTGTGAATTATTAGATCTAGTCAATAATTTAAATTAACTATGAATAACATAGTCATTATAAGGGTTGGAATGCAAGGCCGATAATGTTACGTAACAGAAGTCTGCCCTTCGAAAGCGGTTACTAGCAGTTGTGTATACAGTATACTGATGTGAGACATCTCCAACTGTAGGACCCGTGGGAATATACATTCGTGTATAACTAAAGGGAATATACCAAAGTAGGTTCGCCTCGATTTGAAGTCTTAAATGACCAGTCGGTCTACTTCAATCCTCATAGGGGTAAACAAATGGGCATTTTCTTCATTGCATTAGGTAATCTAAATGGGACGGTGAGCATAGGCTCGGCGCTATTTCTACAAGGTTGGTAACATATATGTGAGGAGTAGGGTTGTACACATTGGTCAAGAGCATCATCAACCTTGGAGCAATTATTAGAAAGACTTGGGTTATGCATAGACGGACTACACCTTCTACTAGTGTTGGTTCCAAATGGGACATGCACCACCCCAAAGTTGTTTGTTAGTTTGTTTGTGGTAAGGAGGCAAGGCTAGATAACCCTTATATAAGTCTTTAAGATGAAGTAGAATATGGCTTAATCATTGTAATATCGTTATTAGGCACTAACAGGAAATTCTGCAATGTATAGTGGTAATTCGACTTAGACACAGATGGTGGATGCTCGCCGCGGTGTAGAGTTGCAGATACTAGTGGAGAATGTATCCTATTCCATGCGGGACTGTGATATACATACACACACACACACATGCTCACACACGCGTACACATACATATATAGTTATTATATACCTTAATAGGTTGGGTGTATCGTACATCTACATGAAATCAAAATAACAAAGCTTTAACTAATAGACATAACAAGTAATGGAAACAATCAACAAAATAGTCTTATAGATAAAGTATGTAATTTACCAGTCATTGGAATGTTATTCTGACCCTCTTCTCATTACAACGCGCACGATAGATTTATAGGGATAAGTACTGGCAGTAGGCGGGAATTATGGAAAGATGGATTTCTTTATGCATGCTTTGCACTGGCACATATACTAGATACCAAAAATAATAACCATGGTCATTATATGTATATGTTTTATTATACTTTATTATTCCACTGTGAGTTTTTGTCGATAGTTCTCTGATATACTTTTGTTCGTTTATAGGATACTAACACCGACGATCCATATTCTTGTGGACTTGAGTTTTCGATTTAGTGAAAATTAGGCCTACTAAGGTGTAGGTTGTTACAATACCCATAAATCAAAGAGAGGAAAGTGCCTAGCAAATGTGCGGCGACTACTGCGGTACGACCAGAGTAAAAGTGATAAGTCTTCAGCCCAATTCCCCTCTGCCTTTGTGAGGCGCTTCTTCAATGTTGTTTTGATGGTTTTGTTCACAACCTCAACTTGCCCATTGGCCTAGGGATTTGTGACCGAGGAGAAGCATTTCTCTATTTTGTTCCGATCACAAATCCCTTGGAATAGTCTGCTCATAAAATGGGTACTAATATCGGTTACAACCTTTCTTAGGTGTCCAAATCGAAAAACGATGTTCTTGATCACAAAGTTAAGGACTTTGGGCATAATGAAAATAGTGCGAGGCTTAGGATCGACCCACTTCGTGAAGTAGTGATAATGACTATGGCGTGGTTATATCTGTCCTTGGTATTCGACGGCTAGCCAATCAAGTTTATTCCCGAAGTATCAAATGGCCAAGGGGATGTTATAAGGGTCAGGAGATTCGAGGAGGCTTTCAGGACCTTAGCGAACCTTTGGTTTTATCCATAATTCTTAATATAACTCATCACGGTCTTTGATCCTAATTAGCC
The DNA here is from genome assembly GCA_030765085.1 of Allium cepa. NCBI lineage: Eukaryota > Viridiplantae > Streptophyta > Magnoliopsida > Asparagales > Amaryllidaceae > Allium > Allium cepa. The sequence continues at coordinate 180,489,477 of CM060930.1, forward strand.
ACTAATACCCTTGGCGGCCAGCTTTGTTTGTTAGGCTTTGCCCTCCGACGTGATGTCCAACAAAACCTTCATGCAATTCCTCTAGTATGTGGTCATCCTATTTATTGGCAGTGCAGCTTTGGAGGGGAGTTGAGTATCCCCTTTGGTATGGCTTGATATCTATAATGGTGTAGTGGGTGTCTGGTAAAGGATCCTTCGGGCCACTTTTCTTTCAGTTGGAAGGTCATTATTCATGAGATGCTTCATCAATGGTATCGTCTAAGAGTCAAAGCAAGCTTCATTGGTTCCCTATGCGGTTGCCCCCGGTTTGAAGATAAGGGCAAACTATAGCTCTATTGGGACCCAGGGGATGTTTTCTTCAGGATTATTGGTCGTCTGCTAACTGCTCGGCTTTGGCATTTCTTTCTTGAGGGATTGGTTCTATCTTGAAATCTGCAAAGGTGCAGATGAGCTTCTCAACTTCTGCCTTGTAGATGGTCATTGTCTTGCCTTTAACTTGGAAACATTCCTTGATCCGATTGATGACTAATGATGAGTCATTGGACACGTATATTGATTCCACTTGCAGTTCTTTAGCCATCTTAAGACCGACCAGGATGGCTTCATATTCAGCTTTATCGTTCATGGCCTTGAAGCCAAAATGGACAACGGGACAAAGTTCTTTACCATTAGGCGTGATCAACGCCATTTATGCCCCCACACACCTTACTCATTAGACACACTATCGTCATAGAATTGCCAAGAGGGAAAATTGCTTGTCGACCCCTCATTGCTACTATGAAATCAGCCATAGCTTGGCCCTTGATTAAGGTGTAAGGGTGGAAAGTGATGTGATATTGTTCAAGTTTTATGGACCATTTCAATAATCGACCCGCTGCATCGGGTCAGCTTAATACCTACTTCAATGGCTGATTGGTGAGAACCTTGATAAGGGAGTTTGGAAACATGGCCATAGAAATTGGACGACCATGAGTATGCAGTTGGTAGTAGGACAACTTTTCAAACTCGGAATATCTTGTTTCAAGGCCCGTTAACCTCCTTCTTATCTAGTAGATGGGGTGCTGGACCTTTTCTTCATCGCAGATTAAGGCGACATTGATTGCATGGACAGTCACCTCATGATATACTTATAAATCTTTCGTGTCAATAGGCTTTGAAAGTACGAGAGATGTGCCCAGGTGTCTCTTCAACTTTTCGAAGGCTTTGGTGCAATCTTCACTCCACACAAATGACTTCCCTTTCTTAATGAGGTCGAAGAAGGGTGTGCAGTAGCATTTGAATTTTGACACAATGCGGTTGATAGTCCCAATCATTTCGTTTAGACTCTGCACTTGCTTGACTGTGCGCGGAACTCGCATCTCTTGAATCACCTGCATAATGTCAAGATTTTACCCGGTTCCCTTAAAACTTGCTACAAAACCAAGGAACTTTCCAGAACGTATTGCAAATAAACTATTCCTATAGTTGACCTTTATGTTTTATTTGTGGAGGATGCCAAAAGTCTCTGCCAAATTCTTTATGTTCCCTCCAGCATTTTAGACTTAACCTGCATGTCATCTACATAGACGTCCATTGAACGACTAATTTGTTGGGCGAAAATTTTGTTGACAAGCCATTGATATATAGCATCGATATTGTAAAGGACGAAAGGCATTGCTGGATAGTAGTAGAGCCCCATATGCATGGTGAATGATGTATGCTTTTGGTTAGGACTGTGCATAGCAATTTGGTTATGCGCAGAGAAGATCTCCATAAATGTGAGTAGCTCTTGTCCTCTATCGCATCCACAAGCTAGTTGATGTGGGGCGCAGGAATGATGTCCTTAGGTATGCTTTATTGAGGACTGAGAAGTCAATACAAGTCCTCTAGGCCTCATTAGGTTCATGACGAGTACAGGTTGGCTACCCAGACAGGGTATATCGCCTCGTGGACAAAGCTATTTGCTAAAATTTTCTCCACTTCCTCCTTGAGTGCTTTATACTATTTTGGGCTAAACGGTTTCCTCCTCTGTCGAATAGGATGAACCAACGGGTCAATGTTGAGTGAATGGCATATAATATAGGGGTCAATGCTAATCATGTTAGCATTCCCCACAAGCAAACACATCCTAACTTTCCCTTAGGAAATAATCAATTCGTCTCTTATGTCTAGGGTCAACTCTTTGCCTATATGGTCGACCTTCCTATGGTCATCATTGTTGACCAATATTGCTTCGAGCAGTGAAGTCGACCCGGCTTGGGGATCCCTATTCGGGGATCAAGCGGATCATCATTGTCATCTTGAATGCTTTCTTCCAAGTCACATTGGTCCAACTGTAACGACCCGGAATTTTCAAAGCCGAAAATTCCAGATAGTTAGGAAAAGAAGAAAGAGATAGAAGAAGAAGAAAAAGAAGAAGAGAAACATCAACAACTCACATTCACAGCGGATAAAATATAATAAGAAATAAAAGTTTACAGAAGATTACGATATCTATCGATTACATTTTAGTACATCAGAGTTTCACATATATACAGTCACAGTTATATATAATTATCATGTCTCAGATTAACAATAATATAAATTCAACGAAAATACTCTATACGTTTTTGCCATCCAGTTCGCCTCCTGAGCTCCAGAACATACCTACCTGAAATCTGTAATACTCAGTCTGACCCGAGCATTACATCAAAGTAACACCCGGGTTAGGCTGGTAACCAGCGTGAGTAAACCCAACTAACATGGAATACCAAAGCAAACAACTTATATAAACCCGGGTAAACTTATATCAATTTAACAAATTCTCAATTTGCTATAGACAAACTTATCTCACACATTAATTTCTAAGTACCAAATCTAGAAAAATAATCCAATTTACTTAAATCATTTCACTCCAGCCCTTTTGATTTCACAAATCAATTTACAAGGTCACACTTTGTTATAGACATAACTTATTTCAAAATAAGTATTCTACGAGCCAAAATTTAGATTAAATAATCCGATTCATTTTAATCCATTCATTTCAACCTATCAATTTCTTATATCAATTTAAAAGAAATTTGAAGTGGTGCCGGGTATCTTCCCGATACCCGATTCCGGCCTCTTCGAGTCTCATGTCATCCTAACCCAAGTTATTTAAATGAAATACGCAACATTTCATATCAGAGGTATTAACTCATTCAAAGCAACCAATACCAATCTATCATCCATAAGCAAAGCTTAATCACAAACAAATCAACTCAGTTGATTCTAATTTATTTTCAATCCTCAATCGCTTAGATTCTTTTATTAATTAATTCCAAACAATAAATTAAACAACTCTTCCATATCCATTCATCTTAATTTACAACCCTGGATTAATTATCTTCCAATTCCATTCAAGTAATTCTCTGTAATTAATTTCATGATATTAACCTTTCTTACTAAATCAATGAGAATCTTAAAAATTACCTCACCAATTAATTAACTATAATCAATTACACTAATTCTTAATTACTTATATTAATTAACTTCTCATAAGTCACTTATTATGAATTAATTAATCTCAATTAATCAAATCTTTAATTACTTCATTAATTATATAAATTACCGATTTCCAATTATATTTCAATTTATCTTAATTTAAATTAATTACATTAATTAAAATACTATATTAATCATACTTGATTTATTTTATTAATTTCATTAAGTAATTACTTATTAAACCATCCAATGATTATTCTAAATCAATTTAACTTCATTGATTAACTTAAACCTTCATTAATTAATTTAAACCCTTGATTACTAAATTAATCAACCCAAATCATTTATTTACTGAATTAATTACTCATCCATTTTAATCACCCTTATATTTCTTTCAATAATCCATTTTATATTCCGATAACCCAGGGTACCGAAATATTCAAGCAAATCACAGCATTCAGCATTCCAATTACCAAAAATATTCATCATAGAATATTAACCATTTCAGTATATACTATACAGCACTATATAATATAGCACACCAATCCAGTTCAACCAATCATTTAAATTTAAATTTAAATAAAAATTCCAGAAGTGTGAGGTTTACTCACCTTTGATTAATTTGCAATTCCATCTTATCCTGACTTGTTTCTTCACAATTATTGACCTTGTATAAACATCAGATGATTTTCATTAATATTCGAACCAAATCGAAAAATTAAATTTCCATTTGATAAATTTAATTTACTATAGATTTTAATTTAATAGTTCTCATTTTAACAAATCATTTAATTTAAACAAATATTTAAATCTAAACTAATAAGATAAATATGTATTTATATCTATATCACTATTTATCTTTACTGCATATAAATATCCATATATATTCACTTCGTTTCATTTTTTTTTCAAGATTAATCAAAAGAAGATAACATATACCTCACTGCTATGATGCCTCCACCATCGCAGATCCCAAAATCCAACAACCGACTTCGACGAACTTCCCAAATCTCCCCAACTGCAACCCTAGGTCGCCGCCCGAGCAAGCCAAAATCGCGAGCACAAAATTCGTGAACGCTGATGCCCTATGTCTACTGTCGCTCGAGCTTCCCAAATCGCCAACCCCTCTTACGCTCGAATCCCAGATCGAAGAATCGCGAGCCCTAAACCAACCGTACTCGAGTCGAACTCGATCTAGCCTACTCGAACGCGGCTTTAAAACATTCACGGTGACTTCTCCTTCCTTATCTGAGTTCGACGTCGCGATCGATTGGATTTTCTTTCCTTGAAATTTTGAGGATGAGAGGAGCGAGAGAAACGAGAGGGAGGGAGCGATGGCCATTACTCGATTCGATTTTTTTTTTATGAGTTCGGCCTTCTGTGTTGAAGATTAGAGAGAGGCGGGGATAAATTAGAGGTAGGGGAAGCTTCCTGATTACGCTAGTTTTATAAATATCTCTGACATGTTGATTTTTAAATTTTTATTATACTATAAGGCTTACGAATCGTCTCGTTAAGCATAACGTGAAATTCTGAAACCCGAAACAGACATGCCGACAGGAGATTATAAGGTTTTACCGCGTTCCGAATACAATGGAATGTGCTTCAGAGGCTAGTTCGATCATATGCGCGAGTTACGGAAGTAAACGATCAATTCTAGTTTAAATCGATTAAAAGTTTTTCTAAGCGTTTTGAGCTGCCAGGGTCAAACGACAACTCCGATTGGTACAAAATTTGAAATCCGACAATAACTAACTACTACGGATCCAATGGAACTGGTTTCGTCTAATTCCGAGACTGTGCCTCGGAAAGCTATTTTTAAAAATTCAATTTAAACGATAAAATCTCAAAACTGAACAAATCATCTTTAAATTAAATTTCAACCATTCTTTCATCTTCAGTATCATCATTATTAATTTTGTAAGCCTCCAAATTATTTTAAATAGGCTTAGATTTCATATTCAATATTTTACCCAATTTTAAGTTATATAATTCAATAATTTAATTATCAAGTAAATATTTATATTTGAAATTCAAGTTAAAATTAACCTTTAAATGTTTTAAAAATAACTAATTAGTCCAATTTAAATTGTTAGAAATTCCAGGTCGTCACATTCCTCCCCGCTTAAAAGAATTTCGTCCCCGAAATTACTAATTGAAAAGAATGGTTCCAAAACCCGTTTACCTTTTTCCCACAGAACTAACAGTTCTCCATCTTACCAACTATCTTTCCTAAAAGGCCTCTTATCATTCTTATTAACTTCCCAAACTCTCCCACAGTTTTCGAACAATACCCATTTTCTCAAACATTCAAATTTCAATTTAAAACCAAATTTTGAATTTATCAAAATTTTCTCAAAATTTTTCTAACTCCCTAAATTTTCGAAATTTTTTGCCAGCGTCTCCTTTGCGCGGCTAGCTCGGTACAACTACAAAAGACCTCTACGGGCTCCCAAATTCCAAAAAGGAAACAAACACCAAATGGCTACATCAAAAACCCAATCCAATTTCATACAGAAATCAAAATACATACCTTTAGTCGGGCAATTCAAATTTATCTTTTGGAACCAAATCCAATTTCTTTTCCCTTTAATACCTGCATAACTTACTTAGCAATAATATTCAACTGCAACCTTTCAAATTATTTTATACAACTCTTTACATAAGTGTCATACCCACTTCTATTCAAATTAGTTTTCACCGTTTCATATGAATTCAATTTATTTTCGATTTCTAATATTGAATTTTATCCTTCATTTAAACTGATTCATATTAGTTTCATCTACTAATTTGAAACCGTTTTGTCGTTAACAAAATTTTTCTCAAAAATTTTCTAACTCCCAAAATTTTCGAAAATTTTTGGCAGAGTCTCCTTTGTACGGAGGAGCTTTTGCAATTTGACAAGAGATATAAATATGTATACATCGACCCACACGGTCGGAAAAAGCAAAAACAGTTCATATTTCCAATTTTATTGCGTAGGCGTACCTTTATTTAGCATTTTAAGCAAGCAGCTTATTAATTTAAGCAATTAGCGCAAACCAAACCAACCAAACAGCCTTCAGCTACCTGTACTATCTCAATTTAAATATGTAAGTGCCATATATAGAAATTCTATTAGCATTTCACTTACGTTTAATGGCTAAACACAAGCATTTCAAAAGCAACAAACACCAAACTCTTATCATAAGCGATTTATATATTTAAAGCTAATCCAATTGCTTCCAAACAAATTTATATGTCATTTCATTCAATTTTAATGGTTTACAATGCAATTGTTTACATTCAATTCATTTTTAAGCAAAACAAACTCGTTTTCATATCAATTGATTCAAAAATCAATTATATTTGCTTCCACTAATTTATAGATTTTAATTAAATCTCGTTTACGTTAAACGATAATTATTTCTACGCAATTTGATAATATCCATGTGAATAAATAATTACTTAAGTTTTATAACCAATTAAAATTGATTCCAACTCAATTTTATTTCCTTCAATTCCATTTTAATTTATTCACAATCATTTTATTTAGCCCAACGCATTCCATGCTTTTGTACTGCTAACCATTCCCAAATTAATATAAACCGAGCTTTTATTTAATGGGCTTTTATCCTTATTCGAAGGCAAGCTTCCTTAAAATTTAAACTTAAGTTACATTACTTTAATTTATTTCAACACCAAACTTAAGTTTACTTCTATTTGATTCTCATTTAATCAAATTCCATTAAATTTAGTTAGCCCATCTATTTCATTTTAATTCACCATCACAATTCATCAAAATAATACCCAAGCACATACTTAACTCATTTATACTTCAAATTAATATGCCACCGAACTTAAGTTCAGTCCAATAATCCGATTCCGATCACATCTCTGATTTAGTTTTCATTCAATCAGACTTCATCCATTTATTATTTAACTCAATTAACAAATTTTAAATTTTAATTGATTTTCTAATTCGGTCCTTTTTCCACTAATGGCCTCCCCCACCCCGTCCTTTTTCTTCTTCTTTCCCGCATCTGCCTTCCCCCAACATCCCTACGTACAGTACGTGCAATGCTTCCATCTCTTCCATCGTACCTCAACCACCAAATCCTCCACCTTTTCCTCCACGTCGTGTCAATTCCCTACCCCGTCATGTCAACTGTCCTCCTCTCCTTCCTGCACCAACTCCCGCCCCAATATCTCGTCCTTCCTCTTCTTCCCCCTCTATAGCCTTGCAAACAACACCTTCCCAAGCCTTACCATGGTCCACACTTTTCAAGACCAGACCACGAAATGCTGGGAAATTCATCCCGGTGAACTTTCCACTTGTCTATGACGGGGAAGCAATTGTACCTCCTACTGAAGTTATTCAGGCTAGAAATGATGTGTGGGGCCAGAACCTTGTCGGCTTCTTCCCTGACAATCCTCTACCGTATCTTGTTGTCATGAACCACCTGAAGAGATATTGGAAGCTCAAAGGCTCCATTCAAGTAAAGTCTGATGGGAACTTGTTCCTCTTCAATCTGTCCTCTGATGAGGATAGAAGGAAGATAATCCAAGCAGACCCTATAATAATGAGGAATAAGTTGTTTATCGTGAAGGAATGGGATCCCACCATTGGCAATAGTGTCAACACCATTAAATCTGTTCCAGTATGGATAAAGTTGTCCAATATTCCCCTATTCTGTTGGTCATATTTAAGCGTTAACTGGCTAGCAACAAGACTTGGTAGATTTCTATGCATGGATGAAGCAACTGAAAAGCTGGACAGGATTGGGTATGCAAAGTGCATGGTTGAGGTTACTGCAAAGTTTGAATTATCTGAGCCATTCTCGATGAAATTGTTAGATGGCTCGATGCAAGTGGTGAAGGTTGAATACTTGTGGAAACCAAAGATCTGTGTGAGTTGCAAGGAATTTGGGCATGACAAACAGGAATGTTTGGTCCTTAAAAGTTAGAGTAGTAGGAAAGATGAAGCTCACAAAAATGATAGCTCTGGTGATAAAAAGTGTGATAACACGTATAAGTATGAGGTTACGAATGTACATAATAAAGTTGATACAGGAAGAAACATTGATACAGGAAGAAACAGTGGGTGGAGAAGGGTACCATATAGGAAGGGAAAGTCAAGCAATTATGATAAAAGGAAAGTGGTTGATCAAGAAAAAAGTTTGATTAAAGGAAAAGTGCATCAGTGGTAGGGGATATTGCAATGGTGGACAAACCTGAAGCTTCATTTGGTAACATTGTTGTTGTGCCCGAAGCAGATCCCAAAATACTTCGTGTTGGACCTGAGTATTCTGATGTTTCGCCCGAAGCAGTTATTAAACCTAATCCATTTAATATTTTACAAAGCTCTGGAACTGGTGAAGAACCAAACATGGAAATAAACTCCAAATTAGCAGAAGTTGATCATGAAACTACAGACTTTACGGCAGACAAAGTAATACCAACCCAGTTAAACACAACTTTTGAAAAAGCATCAAGTCAAGAAAATCAAAGTAAAAGCACCTTGGTCTCTGAAAGAGCAGCTACTGAATTTGGATTTTCTTCTGATCAACCACTATCAAAAATACACGAATCCCATGCAAAGGTGATAACTACAACAAACTTGCTGCTGTCCATTGAGCAAGACTTCATGCAAACCATTGAAAAAACTGTCCTATTTCTCCTTCGACCATCATCACCAAATCTGACTCCACATCAGGAAACCACCCCTCTGACATCTCAATCCATCCCCAGCTCCTCCCCATATATCTTCAAGGGCACCATTCCTGGTTGGGTCTCTCCACCAGTTGATCCACCCACAGTTAATCACAAATCAACTAAGTCTCCCTCACTTTCTGCAAAACTTAAGACAGTTAGAGTTGATCCTCCTTCAACAAGGAGTAGGGCAGGAGTGTCTCATCTCTCCTTGTAGTTTTTTAATGATGAATAAGATTGCTGCTTGGAACATAAGGGGTGCCCATAATAATGAGAAACTTGATCATGTTAAGTCCATCATACATGACAACAACATCAAAATGTTTGCCATTTCGGAAACCAAGCTCTCCCTCCCTTTAACTATCAGAGCTGCAAACTATATTAATCCATCTTGGGATTATAATCACAACTTGAATGAAGCCCCTTATGGTCGTATCCTCGTAGTACATGATCCCACAGTTTTCTCTCTCAATCATATTCTTTCTTCCTCGCAAATGATTCACTTCCATGCTCTTTTTCAGCCTTCTCAAATTTCCTTTTATATTACCTTCATTTATGCGCATAATGTTGTTGCCTCGAGGCAACCGCTTCTCAATACTCTCCCATCTTTACGTCAAAATTCCCATCCATGGTTAGTTTTGGGGGATTTCAACTGCTGCATTAATCTCACCGATAATCTTGGTGGTCTGCCGTTGATGCCAAGGGATATTGCTCCATTTCTAATTCTGATCTTCTCACTGTTGTTCGTTCTGGTGTTCCTTATTCTTGGAATAACAGAAGTCGTTCTGGCTTACGAACCTTCTTAAATATTGATCATACCTTTTGCAATGTTGTTGCCTTCACTCTCTGGCCTTCTCTTTACACTTTCATGCCTCACCCAATCTTATCTGATCACTCCCCCCAAATTCTTTCCCTTTCTTGTTTGGCTAGAAGTGGAAAGAGGGCTTTTAAATTTTATAATGCTTGGGTATTAGAGCCAGAGTATGATAATATTATTTCTATTGCTTGGTCTATTAATATACATGGCAATCCTATGTTTGTTCTTTGCAGGAAATTAAGGGCAACTAGGAATGCATTACGGCAATGGGCTCATGACAAATTTGGTGATGGAATACAACATATCAAGAACATCAAGGCCCAGCTGAAACACGCTCAGGATATGCTAAATGAAGACCCATCCAACCTTGTCCTTTCACAGAATGAATCCAACCTTTTTCTGCAACTCAATGATGCTCTTAATGCTGAAGCTAGTATGAGGAAGCAGCAGTATCATCAGAAGCGGGCTACTGAGGGTGATAGAGATACTAAATTTTTCCATGCTTTTATCAATGTCAAACGTGCTAGAGATCGTATAGCCACGTTGTGGGATGAAACTGGGAATTTACTTAACACAACTGAGGAGATTGACAATTATCTTCTCCAATCCTTCTCTGATCATCTTGGTAACAGCTCTAACTTTATACCTGATGTTGAAAAGCTTAATAATATCCCCCTCCCCAAGTTGCAAGCCGAAATGAAAGAGTTGCGTATTGCTAAAGTGACTAACCATGAAATCAAAAAAGCTTTATTTTCCATGAATTCCAGCTCCTGTGGTGGGCCAGACGGTTTTAACATGGTGTTCTATAAAAGTAGTTGGAATGTAATTAAATCTGACTTTTATGCTGCTGCTCATAACTTCTTCGACAAATTTAAGTTGTTAAGTGAAGTTAATGAAACAAATCTAGTTCTCATCCCGAAGGTTAGACCTGTTATTAATGCAACATCCTTTAGACCTATATCGTGTTGTAATGAGGTTTATAAATGTATATCAAAAATCCTCGCTACTAGGCTTATGCTTGTTTTGTCTTCAGTTATTTCAACAAATCTATCTCCATTCATTCCTGGAAGAAACATTCTTGATAATGTCATGCTGGCCCATGAATTAATTAATGGTTATGGTAGGAGCCAGATCTCCCCTCGTGCAATGATGAAACTTGATATAAGCAAAGTCTATGATAGCATACAATGGTCGACAATTGTACGAATTATGTCTACAATGGGATTTCCCAAAGTTTTTGTCGCCTGGGTGTATGCGTGCATTTCCAGTCCCATTTATACTCTTTGTTATAATGGGAAAACTCTGGGTATTTCAAAGGGAAGCAAGGAGTGAGGCAAGGGGACCCAATATCTTCATATTATTCATAATAGTCATGGAGGCTCTCTCCAGCATGCTATCCATCAAGTTTGATGACAAAAGTGTTTTGTATCATCCTAAATGTCAACCCCTTCATATAACATCTCTCTTCTTCGCAGATGATATCATGATTTTCACCAAGCCGAACGACCAATCCATTTTACATATTCTTGATACGTTGAATACCTTTTTCCTAGCCACAGGCCTCAAAATAAATGCTTCTAAATCCCAGATCCTCATTGCTGGCATTGACAATATTGATAGGTTGAGGATTGAAAGTATGACTGGTCTCCAATCTATGAACAATAATATGACATACTTAGGTCTTCCTTTATGCACCTCGAGAGTCACTAAATCTGCTTGCCTTCCTCTATACAATAGAATCACCAACAGGTTAAACTCGTGGTCAACTAAATTTCTATCAATGGCGGGAAGACTTATTCTTATCAAAGTTGTATGCTTTTCGATGACTGTTTACTGGGCGAGATGCTTCATTCTACCTTCCAAGCTTCTCCACATGATAAGAGCTGCCATGATGGGATTCTTAGGGATTGGAACTATACATAATAGGAAGATTATCCCTGCTCACTACTCTACCCTTGAGAGGCCAAAAAGAAATGGTGGCCTTGGAATCAAAAACATCAAACTATGGAATATTGCTGCGGTTAGTTCTCATGTCAATGCCATCTTGGTTAAGAAAGATAGCCTGTGGGAGAAATGGACTTGGAGATATCGTATAAAGGACAAAGATTTTTGGTCTGTGGAGGTCACTCACGGAAGTAGTTGGATATGGCGGAAGATTATGGGTATACGGCCATTGATGCTCCCCCTTATTAAGTACAGTCTGTCCCCTACCAGCTCTGTGAGCTTTTGGAAGGATCCTTGGGTCAACTATGGTTGTGCCTTATCTTCCTTCTTGTCTACTCATGATCAGGCTCAATCTGGAATTGGTTTCAATGCGAGGGCTGTCAACTATATTGCTCATGGGAAGATGAACGTTCCTCATACAAGTAATCAAACTGTTAATTCTCTTTGGAGAAGCTTGGCTCATCATACTGCTGTTACTACCCTTGAGGATGCTCTTTCCTCGAGGGGTGTTTCTCATAGCATCAGTGCAGTCTATGATCTTCTTGCCAGGGTTGGGGATATGCCTGAATTCTCATGGGCAAAAGTTGCTTGGACTACATATTCATCTAGCTCTGATAATCTATTGTTTTGGAAGACTGTAAACAAAGCATTGTTGACTAGGGATAGGCTTGAGGCAGTTGGTATGGATGCGGTCAATATTTGTGTTTTTTGCAATATCACAGCTGAATCGGTTGATCATTTACTCTTTGAGTGCAGCTACCTTATCAATTTGTGGCTAACAATCATGCAAAAGGTCGGGGTTAATGGCATTCTTGGTGTCACGACTTCTGACTGGGCTGTTCTTCGCAAGGCAACGCGTTGGAGAACTAGCAGATGGGATATTGTATTCTATGTTGTGAAAATATACATAAGGAATGTTTGGATGGAGAGGAATAAGCGATGCTTTCACTCTGAGTTTCTTCCTGCTATAAAATTATGGCAGAAGTTGATGAGAGAGATTAAGTACGGTATATGTGTTTCTGGACATAGCTTCTCCCCACATCAGTTTGATATGTGGTGTTAGTTCTCTGTTCTTCCTGGGGTTGCATTGTGGATGGCCATTGCATGCTTATGGTGGTGGGTTTTGTACTCTGCCCCCTTTTTTCCTCTTCTTAGGTGTTCTTCGTTATATCACTGTATTGTGTTTGTGGAGTTGTGTCTGTAGTTGTGTGTGTGATTGTGTTTTGTTCTTGTAGTGTTTTTTTAGTTTTGGTCGTTGTGTTGCTGTTGTTCCCAGTGTTTTCTCTTTTATTCCGTCTCAATAAATCTGGTAGGGGCCCAGTCAACCTCGCTGTCTATTCCAAAAAAAAAAAAAAATTAAATTTACTTACTTAATTCATTTCGAATTTATTTTATTTTATTTATACAAGGCCATCCTCAATTTATTTCTATTCACTTGGGTTATTGTTTGCAACTCTAACCATTTCTATTATTATCCACTTCCATTTCATATGACATTACTTCTCTTATATCCAATTCACTTACAAATTCCATTAAGTATTATTCAAATCACACGTGAATTGTATTCATAATTTAAAACCATCACTATTTCGATCCAACTAAATTTTATTTTTATTTTTCACAACATGTCTTCTTATTTAATCCATTAACAAATCCAAGTCGAATTCTATTTATAATTCGAATTCATTTCCAAACTCCATTATCAGCTTACAATCCATTTTAGTTAACTGAGTTAAATTTTATTAACATACTCAATAAAATAATTATTTAGCTAATTAGCTTACTTCCAATATTTAAATCAATATTTGATTTTATTACAAAAGATCACCTTATTAAAGTTTCCTAAATTCAATTTTTCTTTCATAATTCCAGTTTGGATTTCCTTTCATTTCAAAAATTTCGACTCTTTTATTTGAAAATTTTAGAAATGCTTTTAAATCCACCTCATACTATTAAAATAGCTTTTTATAAAAGTATTTCTTATAACTCGATGTCTCAACCAGTCCATCCTTGTTCTCACAGAAATTCAGTCATACGTTGGTCAGGCGTAGGACTGAAAATCTATAAGTACTTGGTAAATCCGTTTTCAACATCCAGTGAAAATACTTGAAAAATAATTTTATTGAAAATTCTGAAAACAATTTTTGAAAATAGAGGAAATTTCTTTGTGAGAATGCTCTGGAAATCATCACCCCCATCCATGGCCGCAGTTGCATACCAGGGTTACGTTGCCGTCGCAGCAAAAGTCCATGTAACCGCAGGCTCTCCACGGCCTCACGATTACGCCATGGAACCCACAACAGATCACAGTTACATTCCAGGGATACGTTGCCATCACAGCAAAAGTCCATGTAACTGTAGGCTCTCAACGGCCTCTGATTTTCGCTGTCAAAATGAAACTTCTCCACTCCTACATAGGTCGCAGTCTACCGATATAAAATCAAATGCAGACTGTTGGCTCTCAGCGGCACACACGACTTTCGCTATGGTACACTACTCATAATCCCCAGGAACTAGTTTTGTCCGGACTCCTCACAGGATAAACTTTAGAACCCCCCCTGGCTAAAGGCAGCACCACCCAGTGGCACTCCAGAGAAGTTCATTTCAAGGGAGTGCCTTTTTCCTCAGAGCCATCATCAAAACACTTTATACTACACATATAGTATTTTTCAAATCATACACCTAGTATGATCTCATACAAAGCTCATTTACTCAAAATCGATTATTCCGAAATCGATTATTCTCAAACTAGGCTTTCCAAGTCCAATATTGATTTTACTCAAAAATCAAAAGCCCTTTCCAAATCCAAAGGTTCCCAAACCTTGTTCCAAAATCCTCATAAGATCCTTTATATATAATTTTTAAAACTATGGATCTTTTCAACTTGTATAAAACCCGTTTTATACTTCAAACATTTCCCAAAATCCTTTTCTTCCGGCAATGGATTCAACAAGGAAAGATTTATTTTCATAACACAGATATATAACTTTGATTATTCAAAATCAAATATTCAAATTTGATTACTCTTTCCAATATCAATTTCATTCAAAATCGTACGATGTACACCTATCATCCGTATGCTATACCAATCTGATCGCTCACTCGATCACACAATTTCACTTCCGGACTAGTATCGTCCACCCGACTTCCTAGTACGGACACAGATCTGGTTCCTTGATCAGAAACCGTCATTCTCCTTGCATAGCTATAACTATGACAGAGACATCCAGAACCAATCAACAATCCATATCCAGGTTCGCCGTCGAAAATCGAGTGAAAAATCCCAACTCGGTTCGATAAACTATCTCAAAATTCTATGCTCGAATCTGGATCAAATCACTATGCGAGTAGAACAATATACGTACATCCTACGTTCTTAACTTCATTGGTAATTAGCCAAATCAATTTCCTTTCTATTCACATTTACATTAATCCCCATTTGGATTATCACTTCAATCCCTATCTTAATTGGGTATCTAATCATAAACAGTTTGAACTCCGACCAGTGTATATTTAGAAAATAGCTTGAAATTTTTTTAAAATAGATAAGAAATTGAAAAATAATTATTAGTTTGCATAATAGCTACAAAATAGTTAACTAATTATAAAATAGTTGGAAAAATAGCTAAATAGTTTCAGAAATTTTAGATATTTGCAAAATAGTTGTAGAATAGTAATTAATTTGTAACATAGTTGAAAAATAGTAATTAGTTTAGAAAACAGTTGAAAAATGGTTAAATAGCTCCAAAAATATTTGTAAAACAAGTATAAATAATTTGGCTTTAAAAGAAAGGTTGTATATATTTAATAGCTTGAAAGGATAAATTTATATTGAAAATAGTCCAGAGTCAAAACTGTTCACTTTCCCAACAATTCAATTTAAATTTCCATTTAAAATGATTCAATTCTAACTTCAATTTCCCTTGAAATTGACTTAACCCCAATTTCAAATCAAATTCCATTTGATTTTTACTTATTCAATTTTATTTACAGTTCCAAATTATTCAACTAAATCTTGAACTAATACCAATTGAACTCTCTTCAATTTCAATACCCCATTTAAGTTAATCCAATACAAATTTCCGATTAAAATTTTTGAACTCTTACATCTTCAATCATAAATCCAATTAATTCAAATCGAATTCAATTTGAACTAATTCAATTCCAATCTCAAATTTAAACCATTTTGAATTATATAACTTCGAGTTAAATTTTCAATGGTTGGTTTAACTTTTTAAACCAAATTAACTTTGTTCATTTACAGTTTTTAAACAATTTAATGTTTTAGTTCTACTTCTAGAATTTCATTCTTAATTAATTTCAAATTTTAATTTTGGTTGTATTTACTGTTACCACTTAAGTTAATTCCAATTCAAGATTTCTATTTGGTTGTATTTTATTACTTCTTAATTTAATTGTATTAATTTAACCACCAATCACCTTAATATTTATTAGAAGGGAATATAGCTTTATATATAAAATATATTCTTATACAAATTCATTTAAAATCTTTATAAGAAAATAACAAGTACGCTCTCATATATATATACATACACTCAACTCATTCTAGAGTACTTCAGACTCTATTCAATGAATAATCCCCACCAGAGCCAAGGTACTCGCTTAACCTGGCTCTGATACCAACTGTAACGACCCAGAATTTTCGAAGCCGAAAATTCCAGATAGTTATGAAAAGAAGAAAGAGATAGAAGAAGAAGAAGAACAGAAACATCAACAACTCACATTCGCAGCAGATAAAATATAATAAGAAATAAAAGTTTACAGAAGATTACTATATCTATCGATTACATTTTAGTACATCAGAGTTTCACATATATACAGTCCAGTTATATACAATTATCATGTCTCAGATTAACAATAATATAAATTCAGCGGAAATACTCGATACGTTTTTGCCATCCAGTTCACCTCCTGAGCTCCAGAACACACCTACCTGAAATATGTAATACTCGGTCTGACCCGAGCATTACATCAAAGTTACACCCGGGTCAGCCTGGAAACCAGCGTGAGTAAACCCAACTAACATGGAATACCAAAGCAAACAACTTATATAAACCCGGGGTAACTTATATCAATTTAACAAATTTGCAATTTTCTATAGACAAACTTATCTCACACATCAATTTCTAAGTACCAAACCTAGAAAAATAATCCAATTTACTTAAATCATTTCATTCCAGCCCTTTGGATTTCACAAATCAATTTACAAGGTCACACTTTATTATAGATATAAATTATTTCAAAATAAGTATTCTATGAGCCAAAATTCAGATTAAATAACCCGATTCATTTTAATCCATTCATTTCAAACTATCAATTTCTTATATCAATTTATAAGAAATTTGAAGTGGTGTCGGGTATCTTCCCAATACCCGATTCTGGCCTCTTCGAGTCTCATGTCATCCTAACCCAAGTTATCCAAATGAAATACGCAACATTTCATATCAGAGATATTAACTCATTCAAAGCAACCGATACCAATCTATCATCCATAAGCAAAGCTTAATCACAAACAAATCAACTCAGTTGATTCTAATTTATTTTCAATCCTCAATCGCTTAGATTCTTTTATTAATTAATTCCAAAAAATGAATTAAACAACTCTTCCATATCCATTCATCTTAATTTACAACCCTGGATTAATTATCTTCCAATTCCATTCAAGTAATTCTCTGTAATTAATTTCACGATATTAACCTTTCTTACCAAATCAATGAGTAATCTTAAAAATTACCTCACTAATTAATTAACTATAATCAATTACACTAATTCTTAATTACTTATATTAATTAACTTCTCATAAGTCACTTATTATGAATTAATTAATCTCAATTAATCAAATCTTTAATTACTTCATTAATTATATAAATTACCGATTTCCAATTATATTTCAATTTATCTTAATCTAAATTAATTACATTAATTAAACTACCATATTAATCATACTTGATTTATTTTATTAATTTCATTAAGTAATTACTTATTAAACCATCCAATGATTATTCTAAATCAATTTAACTTCATTAATTAACTTAAACCTTCATTAATTAATTTAAACCCTTAATTACTAAATTAATCAACCCAAATCATTTATTTATTGAATTAATTACTCATCCATTTTAATCACCCTTATATTTCTTTCAATAATCCATTTTATATTCCGATAACTCAGGGTACCGAAATATTCAAGCAAACCACAGCATTCAGCATTCCAGTTACCAAAAATATTCATCACAGAATATTAATCATTTCAGTATATACTATACAGCACTATATAATATAGCACACCAATCCAGTTCAACCAATCATTTAAATTTAAATTTAAATAAAAAATCCAGAAGTGTGAGGTTTACTCACCTTTGATTAATTTGCAATTCCATCCTATCCTGACTTGTGTCTTCACAATTATTGACCTTGTATAAACATCGGATGATTTTCATTAATATTCGAACCAAATCGAAAAATAAAATTTCCATTTGATAAATTTAATTTACTATAGATTTTAATTTAATAGTTCTCATTTTAACAAATCATTTAATTTAAACAAATATTTAAATTTAAACTAATAAGATAAATATGTATTTATATCTATATCACTATTTATCTTTACTGCATATAAATATCCATATATATTCACTTCGTTTCATTTTTTTTCAAGATTAATCAAAAGAAGATAACGTATACCTCACTGCTATGATGTCTCCACCATCGCAGATCCCAAAATCCAACAACCGAATTCGACGAACTTCCCAAATTTCCCCAACTGCAACCCCAGGTCGCCGCCCAAGCAAGCCAAAATCGCGAGCACAAAATCATGAACGCTGATGCCCTATGTCTACTGTCGCTCAAGCTTCCCAAATCGCCGATCCCTCTTACGCTCGAATCCCAGATCGAAGAATCGCGAGCCCTAAACCAACCGTACTCGAGTCGAACAAGATCTAGCCTACTCGAACGCGGCTTCAAAACATTCACGGTGACTTCTCCTTCCTTATCTGAGTTCGACGTCACGATCGATTGGATTTTCTTTCCTTGAAATTTTGAGGATGAGAGGAGCAAGAGAAACGAGAGGGAGGGAGCGATGGCCATTACTCGATTCGATTTTTTCTTTTATGAGTTCGGCCTTCTGTGTTGAAGATTAGAGAGAGGCGGAGATAAATTAGAGGTAGGGGAAGCTTCCTGATTACGCTAGTTTTATAAATATCTCTGACATGTTGATTTTTAATTTTTTATTATATTATAAGGCTTACGAATCGTCTCGTTAAGCATAACGCGAAATTCCGAAACCCGAAACAGACATGCCGACAGGAGATTATAAGGTTTTACCGCGTTCCGAATACAATGGAACGTGCTTCGGAGGCTAGTTCGATCATATGCGCGAGTTACGGAAGTAAACGATCAATTCTAGTTTAAATCGATTAAAAGTTTTTCTAAGCGTTTTGAGCTGCTAGGGTCAAACGACAACTCCGATTGCTACGAAATTTGAAATCCGACAATAACTAACTATTACGGATCCGATGGAACTGGTTTCGTCTAATTCCAAGACCGTGCATCGGAAAGCTATTTTTAAAAATTCAATTTAAACGATAAAATCTCAAAACTGAACAAATCATCTTTAAATTAAGTTTCAACCATTCTTTCATCTTCAATATCATAATTATAAGTTTTATAAGCCTCCAAATTATTTTAAATAGGCTTAGATTTCATATTCAATACTTTACCCTATTTTAAATTATATAATTCAATAATTTAATTATCAAGTAAATATTTATATTTGAAATTCAAGTTAAAATTAACCTTTAATGTTTTAAAAATAACTAATTAGTCCAATTTAAATTGTTAGAAATTCTGGGTCGTCACACCAACCGTATTTCATGCATTCAATAATGTCCTCGGTTGTCTTCGACTTTTGCGTTTCTACCGAAAGGCCGATGATGCCTCCTTCTCCCACAGATGAGTCCTTCAGTGCCGAAAGAGAAGGAGTGGTAGCGTCTTTTGTTCACGCATACCAATAGGGCCGAATCTATTCATTCCATTTAACGATGAGTTCTTTGGTCTTGATTGGGCTGGCCAGGGAGAGATTACTTCCATTGGCTATGCCATCTTGATTTTAGGCAGCGGTTAACATGCATGGTTTGCTAATAGTAATCAAGCTGGCCCTAGTGCAAACCGAAGCAATGAGATGCTTGCACGTACTCTTAGGCATGTTACAACTATGAGTTTCCATTTCTTGATGTAACATAAGTACTCCCTTTTTCACTTTTTGTAGGTAGATAATATAATAATCTCTACAGCCTTACAGGTTGCCTTAAGCACATCATATATTCCTTCCTCGATCAAGAATTTCATCGTTGAAGGTGGTAGGCTACTATCGCATCCATGTACGCCAAGGCTGGCCTTTCTATCAGAATGTTGTATGTGGAGAGACAGTCTACAACAACGAACTGAACTTTGATCTTTTCCACCAACTCCACCTCGTCGGTACTATGCCAACACCTTCAAACCCATAAATGGGAACTGTATGGGGATCAGGCTGGAGATAGGAAGCTTCGATCTATCAAAAATATCTTTGAACATTACATTAACTGAGCTGCTCCCATTGATGAAGACCTGGTAGACCTTCCAATTTGTCGCGGTCAATGAAATGACCATGGGGTCATGATGGGGGGAACCAACCCCTCTCTTGTCCTCTATAGTGAATGCAATACCGGTAGAGTCCTCTTTGATCCGGGGGAACTTTAGGGCTTGGAGGTTTACTGAATACACATGATCCATAGCTCTACCTGCCATGTTCTAACTACCACATATTGATAGGATCTCAGTCCCAGGAGGTTTACGTATTTCCACTTGTTGCTTAATGTATAGAACCAACACTTCCTCATGGACTAGCCGCTCTATCTCAACTTTAAGGTGTTGATACTCATTGATCGAGTGACCATGGAAATAGTGAGCTTTATAGTATTTACCATTCCCCCGAGGCTCCTCCCGCCATCCTGATCGGAGGGAGGGGCGAGCTATTGAAATGTGACACATTAACGTGTGACAAGATAGATAGTTTTCATGTCACATTTAAGGGTTGCATAATTAGTGTATCTAGGCTTTGAAGCGTGCTCCATCATCGACGAACTTTTTTTTATTTTTACACCAATTATTTTTTCAGCAATTAGCCTCTGTCTAACCAGATTTTTTCCTCTGGTTGCCTTCATCATGGCTGTTGGAGATGTCTACCTTCTCCACTCTCATAATGTCGGAGAAAGTCAATTAGGGACGAAGCAGGATATTTCTGCAATTCCTTCCGTATATGTATACAAACCCACCTCTATACCCATACTATCCAAGGGTATCACTGAGTAATACTATCAAATAATATGTAGATTGAGGGGATATGGGGGTTTATATTTGAATATTCCCTCAGGCTAACACTGGTACATATTTAAACATCGAATAAATACTCATCTATATGTACACAGTATCAGCACAAAGTAAATAAACATGTATGCCTCCAGGATAGAACAATACACAATTTACAGTAAATAACAGAGATCACAAAGTCACTTGCAGCGATAATATATAATACAATAATATATGAAGTATGATATACTTCACCATGTCATATACATACATGAGTCTATACAGTACAAACTAATATACTATAACACTGAATAACTAGTCTCCTCTATGCCCAAATTACACAAACTGATCTCAACGTCCCTGTACCAGAAATATCTCGGACTGACTCAAGTATTATGAAAATAACATATGGCTCAATTAATATCTAAATCAAAGGGTCAACACATATATAGATATAGAAAATACATAGTATTATAATGATGACATACAAACAATATTACAACAAAATAGCAACAACCACGAAAACCAAACACAAAGACGTCATAACCCATATAAAATCACATCAAATATTATCCAATCAAACAATATCAAATAGGTGAATTATCCATATCTGAAATCATCATCAAAGTCCATAAATCATCAAGTATGAGATGTCATCAATCAATCTCAAATAATTAAATATTATTATCAAAACAATGTAAAATAGACCGTCTGACTGTAAAATATAGGGCACGTACCCAACAATCAGACATACTAAAAGATATGCTAATCCACTATACTCTAAACACCTATCTCGATATAATCTCATCGCCTCATATATGAATAAATTAGATATATCACGATGGGAAATGATTGTACGATAAGCACGAAGTCCCAATTAGGGTCATATAAACATCAATATATGGGTCACCTAACCAAGGGTTGCCTAACCTATATTAATACTTAAGTAAGGTGTATCAATTGAATATGCAAATCTACTACTCCATTAGAACAAGAAGAGAGATTGATGGCCATTTGCTCGCTCCAATAGCCAAGGGTCACTTAATCGGATCTGCTCCTATAGTCTTCAGTTACTTTGAAGGACATTATAACCCATACCCATCAGTGGTTGTTCAACGTGTAGCTTCTTAGTCATGACCCTGCTTTTCCCCAATAGGTAAAGACTGCTGGCCTATGCGACATAAAAGAGGTTATAGAGCACCTAGCCTATGGGTCACCTAACCCAAATTCTATGATGTGGGGGCACCTACCCCAAGGTCACCTAACCCAAATCATGCGATGCACATCAAAAATAAAATCCAATACACTTTTGCGAATCTAGGGAACAACCCAAGATCACCGCTAAGGTGATTCTTGCCATCTGGTTCTCTCCAACGCTAATAACAGGAGTACATTGTGATAGTGGCACACAATATTAATAAATATAAGGGCACTTACCCTGCTTGCACCTACGAGCATCACCTTATATAAGTACAATCCCATAATATTATTCCCATCACATGAATGTCATCTACTTACACTGAATAACCAAATAAATATCACAATAGTGTCCCATACCACTACATGTTACTCAAACGTTTATTCACTGCTTATAAACTACATTCAATCTTCAAATATTATATATGATGAGTCCAAAGAATAACCGAAGAAATATTATCGACTACCTAATCCCAAACGGTATTATAACTTCGTTTATTCAGATTGTTTGTCATGTAGAATTAAATATCACAAATCAAATAGAAGGATGCCATCACCGTATCATATCAAAATCACGAACCAAATCTATATTAATGGTGAACCATTCATAATATCGAAAGTTATATAGAAAAATGACAAATCAGAAGACGTAGAAATCATACATAAAATCCCAATTTTAATTCAAAAATGAAATACTAATAATAAAGTTTGAAAAAATAATTATTTAAACAATTTAATCAAATAATTATATAAAACATTCAAAATTGATGTATAAATCAAATATCCTTTATAGAAGTCTTTACATAAATTTTCGCAATAAGTTACAATTTCATAATAAATATATAAACTTCAAAATAATTTTTTTATTCCTAACCATAAACTAATCAGAATATAACAATTTTCTTTAAATCATACGGTATTAGAAAATTCTCATATTATAAAAGGAGATTTTTATTTATTCAAAACATATCCAAAATTGTTTAGTTACTTTATAAAAAAATCTATATTTTACCATGGTTTGAAAACCATTCCAATAATATTTATAACTGTTATAATAAAAATCACTTAAAAATTTATCATTATTTTCTTAATATATTTATAAAATATCAGTATATTATATTTTCACTTTAAAATTTTTCAAAACTTATAATTTATTATAATATTGATTGTATTTAAAAATAGGTTTATAACCACAAGAAAGTTTTTTTTTATTTATAATTAAAAAAAAATATTGGGAAAATAGATAAATTGAATAAAGTTTAGTAAATTATTTATGAAAACACTTTAAACAAGATTTGATACCCTAAAATTAATTTTTTTTGATGCCTTTAAAAATCTTTTCAAACTAGAAAATAAATTAATTTTTTTTTTATACATTATGGAGTAAAATCTCTCAAAAATCATCAATTTGTAATATAAATTTTTATCGAGTACCTGAATCGATTTACATCGAATTCCGACCATCCAAACAATACTCACACAAATATAGATAAAAACACAAACAAAAATGCAAACGGACGACAACTCCTTTGTATTTCGGATAATTCCAACATACACACAATCTCAACTTCAATCCTAATAACCCATAATCAATCAAATATCCTGAACAAACAATTCCATATGCAATAAATATTTAACCACGAAATTCAATTGAGAATCACAACAAATCAACTTGCTATGCAATTAATTATCAGGGAACATAAATATAAATAACTATCAAAAGAATTAAAATATAGTTGTTAGTATAACACTCACTGAATCGATGCTTGAGTTGCCTAATCATTGTCAACTTCGTACCTTGCAACAATAGATACCAATCTTACGTGCCCTTCCGATTGTCGACCTCACGCGCAGCTCCATCGTTAGTAACATCACCACTCAACACAGCCTCCACTAACAATGTCTGATCATAGCACATCCTCCATTTCACCAGCATCGCTCACCAGGTCCGACTCAAGCTTTAGTTTGCACGAACGCGATGTTGCCCACTAGGTCATCACTCAGCAAGTCATGTCTCCACCCCAATCCACTATCTCATCTACACACGAGCTGCCCCCTGATGTCGATCGTCGGCATCAAATTCCCCTCCAGCATCGAGCACCTTGCACGATTTTTTTTATTTTTTTCCTTTTCATGACTGAATCAATATGAGTCGATTTAGAATAAGCTCTAAGAAATGGGCTGATGAGAATATGGTGACGGCTTTGGATAGAGAGAGGAAGAATAGTCTAGAATGAAATAAAGGGAACATGGGCTTGTTTTCTTTGGCCTTATTTTATTCAATTTGTTTTTGATTAATTTTCTATGTGTTTGAATTTTAATTTTAATTCCTGAAGTAGATTTCTATCTAATATAAAAATGATTCACATATCATTCGAAAAATTATATTTTAATCAAAAAAATTTATTCGATTATAACAAATTATCCAAAAAGAATTAATAATTTAATTTAATTCATTAAATCAAAATTATTTTTTATGTACAATTTAATTAACTAAAATTTATTTCCAAATTACTAATTCTCAAATTCGAACAATCTTATTTTAATAAAATATAGTTGTTTATATGGCATAGAAAGCAAGGATATTATAGACTTCTCCCTTATGAAAATTTTCTCCTCGTAATTTTTTATACGGAAAACATTATACACAACTCATACCATGGATTTCTCTGTATCTATAAACTTCTATCAGTCTGAAAATACTCATGCCTTTATGTGGCTCTTACACTCCAACTTGTCTTATCGCATGTTACCATGTAAATAGATTCAATTCAGGAGTTTTTTTTTTCACATATGATAAAAATATAGTGAAAATTTACTAAGTGTCGAATTTTTCGAGAAAATTTCGACAGATTCTCTTATGTATGAAAAGTGTTTCAGAAAGTCAAACACAATATATATACATCTCAATCAATTGGGCATCCCGAAACATGAGAAAACAACCAATATCACATATATAGCAATATATCGTAAAAACATACATCTTCATTAGCGAATCAAGCAAGTTATTTAATTTAGGACAAATTTTCAAAAGAGACCAATTTTCAAAATAATTTGCAGATATAGGCTGGTTTTGAAACTAATTGCAGAAATAAGCTTGTTTTGGCCAGCTCAGCGATGAGCTGGCCAAAGTTTAAAAAAAAATATAACGGAGCGCATTTCTGAAATGCGCCCCTTTGTATTTGCACTGGCGCATCTGCAAAATGCGCCAGTGCAAATCTCTGCACAAAACAGAAAGCTAAATACTAATGTACCCAACTCACTTTTTTTATTTAAAACAAAACAGTCTACTCCAAACTCCAATTCCGAACCTTCCTTCCATTCAACTCAAAAATTGATCAATATCTACTTAAATCTCCAAAATATATAAGGATTACTAGTCGGATTATTTCTATCAGCTACTTGGCATCAATTTGAAGGTAAAAACTCAAACGCTAGCTTAATTTTTGGGTATTTTTATATTCTAACTTTCACATGTCCATCCTTTCATTTTTACGCTTTGTTATGTCGTTAGTATTTATGTAGTAATTGATTGTTCTAAAATTAATAATGTTTTCTTTTTTAGAAGTATGTCGAATTTCATCCCAATAATTTGCTACTTTGATGGAAAATTGGCTATAAAAGAAAACAACATACCGGTATATGTTGGTGGTAAACAAAAAGGGTCGAAGGTTAAATTTTTTTGCTTCTATCATGAACTAAAAGAAACGGTGTATAGGGTGACAAAAATTAATTCACAAGAATATGATGTAAAACTAGTAAGCAAGTGGGTTACTGATTCTGGATCTTCTGCTATCGACGTAAATGATGATGAAGATGTCGATGCTATGTTTTCCGTTAATATGAAAGTGATCGAATTATTTGTAATAAAAGAGGAGTTGAGACATTTTGAAGATGCAAATACCACTAATTTGAACCAACATTCTACTCAAATTCTTGGTACTATTCCGAGTTATCCTTATCAGAGCATTCCAAGTCCAGTATTCCCTACTTGTGTGAATACAAAGTAAGTAATTTGTTAAAGTATTTACATTCGAGTAGTTGAAATTTATAGCGTTTTGATCTCATACTATTTTTTTCACAGTTCTACGATGCATCCGAGTGGTTCAAGCTCTAGATTGGCAAATGATCAATTTTTACACTCCGTTCCTACAAATGTTAGAGAGGTTAACAATGATGATGGAGGTCGTAGTTCATCGCATATAGATAGTATGCAAATTGCTTCAATGGATAATGATATGTCATGGATGGATAATATGGAAGTTAACAATGAAGCGCTATAGTTTGAAATTAATCATGAGAAAGAAAACGAAATTAACGAAGCATCTTTGGTGGAAGAAGAAGATGACGATGATTACGATGAACATATGGAATTTGAGATGCCTTTGACAGATGATTTATGTACTGCGAAAATTATGGCGGCTTCATTAATTAAAAATGTAACTCCTATTAGAGATGTTTTTACCTCAGAATGTGTTGATTCTGGTTTTCAAGTGGGAATGCAATTTCAAACAAAGGAAATACTTTTCAGCAGTTAAGTGAGTGGTCCATCAAGAATTCTGTTTCTTTTAAACCCATAAAATCCCGCAAAACAGAGTACACCGCGATTTGTAGTGTTGATAAAAATTGCCATTGGAGACTACATGCAATTGTCCCTAAAAAGTCATTGATGGGGTGATGGGAAATTAGAAAATATGATGGCAATCATACTTGTGTTAATCCGATTATTAATTCAAATCATAAACAAGATACAAGTAGGTTTATTGCTAATAAAATACTTCCTTTTGTGAAATCAGATTTGAATACGACTCCTTCTGCGATTCAAGTGCTAATGGCTGAAACTTTTTTTTATCAAAATCAGCTACTTCAAGGCATGTAGAGCATTGTGTAAAGCACTGGAGAGAGTTTTCGGAGATTGGGAAACATCGTATGCTGAGTTACCACAATATTTAGCTACCATTAAAAAACATAATCCGGGAACAATTTTCAAAGTTGATGTCGAAAGAATCACCAATGATAAAGTTCTTTTTAAGAGTGCATTTTGGGCATTTGGTGCATCTATTGATGGTTTTGCGCATTGTCGACCGTTGCTTGCATTGATGCTACTCATCTATACGGTAAATATCAAGGTACGTTGCTAGTCGCGACTGGAGTAGATGCAAATGATGGTATATTTCCATTAGCATATGCAATCGTAGACTCTGAATCAAAAGATAGTTGGGATTGGTTTCTTAGATGCATGTACTACCATATACATAGTGTTCGCAATAGGTGTTTAACCTTTATATCCGACCGAATGAAAGGTATTCCGAGAGCATTGGATAATTGGCCACAAGAACACCATCACCGTTTTTGTGCTAGACATCTCAAAGCTAACTTTCAAGTTGCTGGATTTAGTCAAAAAAAATTAGTAGACTTGTTGTATTCATGTGCTAGTGCTACAGATAGACATAACCGTATCGTACACCAACAGCTTCCTACGATTCCTATTTCGAGATACATGACTTGGTATTGGTCGATTACTCGAAGATTCATTGTAGCAGATCGGACTTCTCACGAACGAGCATACACCGCTCGTGCACCGCTTGAGCGAGATGTGGTAAATCTTCATATTATCGTGATATTTTTAGTTTGTTCGCTTGAATTATATTTCTAATTTTGAATAAATAACTTTAACTTGTAGGTCGATGTACTAGAGACGGTAGCAGGAGGGTTAGCTGATATCGGACATGGTAGAGTACCCGAACGAGAAGTCCAACCACGGTGCCTTGATTTGAAGAAACTTATTGACACGCTCCTTTTTAGAAATCGATTAACACGGCCAAGCTCTTCCGAACAAGCTATGCGGACTAGATAGCGAAGAACTAAAAGAAGGCAGGATACACACCAATCGCAACCTGCTGGACCTTCTCAACCTCCACCTACTCAAGATGATCCAACTCAACCATGAGCACTCATATTTTTAGTTTACCATTAATTTGCTTTTGTAATCGAACTATAACTTCTGCTTTAATTCGAATGTAATCGGATTTTAATTATGTTATGCTGGAATTTATTTAATGATAGTTTTATTCGTTGGCTTGCATATTGATAAACGTTTGTTATCACTTAAGATGGTCCAATTGAATTTCGATTTTGTGTATTTTAATTCGAATTCGAATTGAAATATATAGTTTGCTGTCCAGGTTTGGCCAGCAAGTATTTGCACTGGCGCATTTTGCAGATGCGCCAGTGCAAATACAAAGGGGCGCATTTTAGAAATGCGCCCCTTTATATTTTTTTAAACTATGGATATTTGCACTGGCGCATTTTGCAGATGCTCCAGTGCAAATACAAAGGGGCGCATTTCAGAAATGCGTCCCGTTATATTTTTTTTAATTTTGGCCAGCTCATCGCTGAGCTGGCCAAAACAAGCCTATTTCTGCAATTAGTTTCAAAAACAGCCTATATCTACAAATTGTTTTGAAAATTGATCTCTTTTGAAAATTTGTCCTTTAATTTATATGCGAGCAAAAGTGAGACAACGTCGCCAATTAGCCTAAAATGCTACAATTGTACCCATTCTCTATTCAATTTCAAATATTAGTCGCATATATAGAATGATATGATAAGCATGCATTCATTTACGCACACGCACACACATGTATATATGTATATATGTATGTACGTAAGCATCATGCATTTTATTCATGCCACTAACTGATAAGGTTTTAAAGAAAATCACAAAATTAGATCAGGGTTTCAAAGTAGAGTTGTTGCCACATTATATGAGCTTCTCCAAACAACTTTTGTATTACAAAAATGTGGAGAATAACATGAGTTATAGCATTTTTGTCTTAAGGAATGAAAATCTGAAATCTTAATACAAACATAGACCCACATAAGAAATTTGCGTCTTTAGCCTAGAAAACATCAAATTTTTGCAAATTGCTTAAAACAAAAGTTATTCCTTATGTTATTAGCTTACCTGAGAGTGCAGGATCATCAAAATCAGATACACCGCTCAAAGTTTTGGTAAAACACTTTGGCTCTAAAATTTTGGAAATAATTATTCGGGCCAGATTTTGGAAATATCTTTCAAATAAGAAAAGTTTCATCAAAATTGAATAATAAAATCAAAAGTTACGTACATAATGATGAAGCACATCAAAGTGAATTATTGTAATCCAATTTTTAAGTAATTGTTGTATGGATTGATTCGTACATGAATTTTCAGTAAATAGAAAAACATGTGTTTATATTCCAAAATTATGTCCATACATGCTTGCGATGCTCACACATACAATATTTTTATGACTACACAGCACTAGTTTTAACCATCTTTCCTACAGATCATGAGCAACTTATAAACTTTATTATGGAGTTAGTTTCATAATTTTCAACAAAAGAGACAAAATAATGAATACATAGAAACATTAAAGTTTTAAAGCCTGTCAGAAAATTTAGATTTTGATTTCATTTAAAACTAGATTTCATTACTTAGTAGTTCTGGCTTCAAGTTCAATACTTAAGTCAGATTACTTTGTCCCTTGACATAGAATACATCTTGATTAACAACTTGCAAATATACCTTACACTTATAAATTTTTTGACATGTTCCGACAGTTTATTACTGTATAGCTTAAATTATATTTTATATGATGAAGTAGCATAAAAAAAGCAGAGTATAAGTGTGAAAGCACTATTTGAATAAAAAGAAGCAAACCAGAAATACAAATGTCGCTTAAAGGTATAGTCCTGCAGCTATTCGAACATCTAATGATCTAAAAGCTTGGATTGTCTGATTTAGTTCAGTTACCCAACAATTTATGTATTAAATATGAACATAGATGTTAAAACATGAAACAACGCATTTTAGTTCAGAATACAACATGAATTTTAATAATAGTTACAGTATCCTGTAACTCACACTCAGTATAAGTGTAGAGTTCCCAAATACCTTGTCTTTGTTGACGATTGGAAGTGAAGCATAAACTTTTATTTCGACCGTGAAGTTCCAAAAATACCCTTATATTTATTTCTTTTTTAATAATAGTTGTAATACTTTCGGATTATTGTCAGCGTGAACTACTAAAAATGTTCATCTATGTATATTAACAATCTTAATATTCCTTAAAAATAGGATCTAACTTTTTTCAAATTAAAAATATCCCTAAATGCTTAAAAATAGGATCTAATAAATAAATATCATTTGCTAAATTGTAGTTTATTAATTAATAATATAAATAAAATTCAAACTAAAAAAAATTAGATATTGCAACTTAGAAATAACAAATTTAAATTAATTGCATATGATTTCAACATAAAAACAAGATTAAATATTTATGCAAATCATTATTTCTTGAATGTGCTAATCATACATAATTTGTAAACAAAATCATGTACAAAACACATGTCATTATCACGCGTGAAGCTTGTGCCATATAATGTTTTGTCTATGTATATAGCATGAGGTTACAATCTCGAGCCTCGCTCTTAACAAGAATATATTTTTATTTTCTATGATGCAGTGAGTTCGAATCTCACTCTAGAAAAAAATATTCTTTGTCTTCAATGAGTCACTACAACAAAAATAACCTATTACAACGTCATTTTTACAACGGGCACTGGCTGCCCGTTGTAATAGAAGGCTATTACAACGGTCCATTCACGATCGTTGTAATAGATGCCATATACAACGCACTTTTTACAACGGGCAATGAATGCTCGTTGTAATAGAATGCTATTACAACGGTCCTTTCATACCCGTTGTAATAAATGTCAATTTTACAACGTTCACAAAACGCCTGTTGTAATAGATGCCAATTTTACAACGGTAACAAAATGCCCGTTGTAAGAGGTGTCAATTTTACAACACTCATAACGCCCGTTGTAATAGGTGTCAATTTTACAATGCCCATTGTAATAGGTGTCAATTTTACAACGGTCATAAAATTCCCGTTTTAACCGATGCAAATTTTACAACGATCATAAAATGCTTGTTGTAATTAATGTCCATTGCCAACTTTCGCAATCAATAATTAATAATTACAATGCTGTATTAAAATTAATATTTATTAATATTTAATAATTGAACATTAATAATATTATGTTAATCATATGTTACTAATTACTAATTATAATATTATATTACTAAAAATTAACAATTAATCATTAATAATATTATATTAATCATTTATAACTTAATCAGTTTTCCAACATACTTAATTTTAATTAATAATATGAAGTAATTCATATTAATAATTAGTAATTAATACTTAATTAAATATAATTTATTAATTAATAATAAATAAAAAATATTAAATAGTAATAACAATAAATTAATATATAATTATTAACAATTAATTTGAAATATGAAATAATTAAGAATTACTATTCAGTTATAATTAAGAAGCAATAAGTAAGACTTATAATTAGTATTAAATTTTTTTATTAAATAATTAACAACCAAGACTTGTTGGAAGTTTTTCATAAAATTATTTAAATTGATTGCCACTACGAGGAGGAAGAGGGGTCCAGGGGGGTGGCAACACCCCAAGGTTCAATATTAATTCATAATTAAGACTAATATTCAATATTTAATATTTAATTGTTAGATTTCTTTAACAACTTTCATTGCATGACCATTGCAGATATTAACTTATACCAAACAAATGTTTAAATTTGAACTAGTCAATTTATGCTTAATAATTTATTATAATTAATGAATTATAGTTCACAATTCTTAAATAATGGAGTATAACAGAAATTTAAAAATTACATCATTAAAGATTGAAAACTAATTTATACATGATAAGTTCTCCCGCTCTGTGCTTTCATAACTCAATCAAATAATAATTAACCTTTAGCATTTAATATTTAATAATTATATTTAATGTTTCAAAAAAAGTAAAACTTTTAAATTTTATAAAATAAACTTAGAAATACTTATAAAGTTTAATTTTTTTGAGATTTTCTTAAAATTCAAAAGAAAAAGTTTATGATAATATTCGTTTATGCACTTATTTTTGTTAAGGAACTAGTTTCGCTCCGTTGCCTCCAAAATTTTCATTTCCCGCTTCTCCCTTTTTCTTAACCCTAGATTCCAATTTCCACCAGCCATATGCCAAAACGAAATATCGATTCCTATTCCTCTACACATCTTCACCACCTCCTTTATGGAGTTCCTCCTCTTTACCATCCCAAAAGGCCTCAACGAATCCACCATCCGAACCATCTCCAAACTTAATTCACCGGTTTGATCCTTCCTTCCTTGTCCAACCGCACGCTGCTGAAGGAGCTGCATCTGGAAACGAACATGTTTTTGGGGGAGATTCTGGATCTGGATCTTCCCAATCTCATGGTTTTTGATGTTTAGGGTAATCATCTGGCCGAACCCATACCCAAATCGTTGCGGAAGAAGTTCAATGTAAGTTCGCTTGCGAATAATATGGGTTTGTGCGGGCCGCTACTGGTATGGAAATTATGCCCCGATCAATCACTACAGCCGCCGCCACCTAGGATAACAAAAAATAGCACAATTGCCGACGGAGTTGTGATGGCAGTGATGTCATTTGTGGTTTTGATTGTATTGATGATGAAATTGAAACCAGAACTGTAGTTTGATATCTTAGGAAGTCCAAAGAAAGGGTACGGGTCGGGAATGGTTTGTGTTGATTGTGTGTTTTACTGCTGTGGGGGAGGAATGGATGGGGTAGAGACGAAAGTTGAATTCATGTGTTGATTGCGTCTTTCATCAACATAAAGGGCTGGAGGCGTGATGATGCTGATGATTTATGGCATCATATGTATGTGTCATTGCTGTAGCTTCTGTAGAACTCTATTTTTCTTGTTAGTTTGATGAAAGGTATGTATGTTGTCTAGCCAAAGATCTTGTATACTACCTATTTCATTATTATTTGTTGGAAACTTGTATGTTTATAGTTTGCCATATAGATATTAGTGAATAGCATCTACATGAATCATATCTACTCTAATTCTCGAAATGTATTGTAATACATTTTTTAAGTAATTTTGTGAAGTACTTATCATAAGAATTGATAAGTAACCTGGGTATAGAGGGTCAATTGTAATGTTTAGCTCTTCCTCATGCATGAAGAAATTGCAAAATGGTGCAAAATAAGAAAAGTATAGTATTGAAAGTCCTGATTTGCAGTTAAAAAAAGGGAAAGAAAAAACGTTGTCTAAATATTTTTGAAGGTGATAGAAGAATGCATAAAGTTAGGCATTAAGAATATTCATGCATAACATCTTTTTGAAATATTTTGACTTTGAAATATAGGTAATAAGCAATATTCAGATTTTCTTACTACTCAAATGACCCTTCAGGTTTTAATTTGCACATCGCCAATGAGACTGCCTTCGAAGTCGATTCGCGTGCGTTCGAGTGAGAGAGAGGAGGAAGCTGAGAACAGTATAACACATATGTTAGGTGAGTAAAATCTTACTCACGCATCTATGTCATTTTCTAATATTTCATGCATTTGTTGTGTATATGGGTGTGCTTTTATCTGTGTGTGTTTTACTGGATTTGTGTTCACAGCAGGTTGTTGAGTGTGTATGGTGGAGTGTATGTCATATGTTCATGTATGTTATGGTGGATGTCTTCATATGTGCAGCGGTTGTGCTTTTGAGGTGTTTGAGCTTCTGTGTGTTTGTGAGGGAATGTGGGTCTGTACGACATTGAGTGTTCATGTATGTAGTGTTCTGTTAGGTGCTCAGTTAGTATACATGTATGTGAACATGATATGTGTGAGGCTGTAGTGTGACTTTTGTATGCATTGGATGAGCATATGCTGGGCTATAGGAATGAGTCGTGTCTTTTGTTTGAGGATGATGAACAAAATTGCTCTCTATGTGTGTATGTGTATGGAGTAAGCTGTTTATGGAGTGAGTTAGGTTATAAATATAATGTAAGTAACAGGTGCCATAGTGAGATGTTTTATCTCCTTATAATAGTGGAACTTTAGTTAGCATATTCTCAGGTATAGGAAATTATATTGCCGTGTATTGAACCTAGGCAGGTAGAGGGTATTTGTGCACATGCATGAGTGAAATTATGTGTTGGGTGTGAGAGTAGTATATGTGTGAGTGCGTTTGCATCAGTGTGTATTTGAGAGAGCTAAGTGTGTGAGTTTATATTTTTATATGAGTAGATAGTGGAGATTGTTGTGTTTATATGTTTTACCCAGTTGTTATTTACGTTATGCATTCAATTTGCTGTTATTATCTCACATGTGTTAGCTCACTCTTTTATGAGCATATATTTTAATTTCTTCTTTAATTTCATTCATCTGCAAGTACATTTGACTTTGTGTTGATGAGAATCTTCCATGTTTTGACATTTCTGTTTGTAGATATGGTGAAATAAATTATGTTGTAACTACATGTTGAATTGTGTCGACGTTTTGAATGACCAGCTCTTGCGTCAAGAAGCTAGCAAGGACGTGGCGTGGATACTTAAGGAAGTTACCAGGTAGTCAGCTGTCCAATCTACCTTTAATATAGACTGAAATCATGCACTTATCTAGCTTTTTTAAATCTATGATAGATATTCCCTACTAAAGAAGTTTCCATGAAGTTTTCTTAAGTGGGGGGAGAATATGAATAATAACAAAAATTAACAAATGGATATATTCCACAAATATCTACTCTAATTCTCAAAATGGATACATTTCAATAGATTCGCAGTGACACATAGTTTGTTATTGGTATAGATAGTATACTTATTATTGGCGTACTATATGGCCACCTATACTAAATTGGATCACCATGAGTTTTACCTTCTTATCATGAATTTTCCTAATTAGT
Organism: Allium cepa; assembly: GCA_030765085.1. NCBI lineage: Eukaryota > Viridiplantae > Streptophyta > Magnoliopsida > Asparagales > Amaryllidaceae > Allium > Allium cepa. The sequence goes on from CM060930.1 coordinate 180,524,746, forward strand.
TTATTTTTCACTAATTGTCATAAATACCAATGGTAAAAAGTATTTCACTTGCTAAAATTTCAGTATGCTTATATTCTTTTTTAACTGTTTGTGTATTCCAATGGATTGAAAACTCATGATTTGTATGAACAGGTTGTTGCTGAAAGAGCCGATGCGGGGGTTCAAGCTGCTAAAGTTCAAGGGCCAAGGCATAGATAGTTAGATGAATCATGTATCATTATATTTCCATTGTTTTGATAGACATATATATTTCTTCTATAAGATTTGTATTATAAAAGACTGAGAATACATGAATCATTTTGGCATCTAGAAATATAAATCTTTTTGTTATTTTTAAAAGATATGAATGAATATGTTTGTTATTGGTCGCTTATTTTGGTTTCAATGGAAAATTTATTTTTCATTTGTGAATGTAATGTAATAGTATTTACATAATTTTTTCTTATTTGAATTTTTTTAACAACGGGCGAAATCTATTGTAAAAGACCCTATTGCAACGGACAAAAACAGTTGTAAATCATGCTTTTGCAACGGGCAAAACAGTTGTAAATGATGATATTACAACGGCTAGGGACCGTTGTAAAAAAGTCTAGTATAACGGGCATTGTCCGTTGTAAAATCTTCTAGATATATTACAACACCGTCTAATAAGACGGGCGTTGGCCCGTTGTGAAACCTCTATTACAACGGGCATTTCCCGTTGTAAAAGGGTATTTTTGTTGTAGTGATTTTAGGAGTTTGAATATAACTTTTGACAAAAAAATAACTTCTTCCTCTTATTTATATAATTTTTCTAAAAATAATCAATTCCTTATTCAAATTATTTGAATAACATATTATTTTAAACTTACTTTTAATTTGGAAAATCATATATTTGCATTCAATACCTTAATATACACACATACACACACACATTGTAAATATATGCTTTTCTCATTTACTCAAGTCACACCAAATATTTGCAAGTCGCCATGCTTTATACATATTTATCATCACCTATTATTATTATAATTTTCATTTCTCAAATAATTTGCCCAAAATATTACACTTTTCCGAACATGGGGTGTGTGTGTGTGTATTTGCTTAAGTCAGGGTATTCTTTTCAAAACATTGTACTCTTTCCAAATTATTGCGTCGAAATGTCTTGTCATAGTGTTTAGAAATCCCTATCCATAACATTTTCCAAATTCCCGATTAGATTTCTTAAAGCACTCAATGGACAAATTGACATAAAACTGAAATCCAATCATTATAAAATCAATCTCACATTTTATTAAATTATATGCTTGTTTGAATAGAAATAAATATTTCTAAAATTCATATATATATTCAATTCATCAACTAGTACCATTATTTCTTAAATAGATTTATTATCCTCTAGCGGTTCAGATTTGGATAATACCTTGGCTTCTATTTATATTTGGATCCATCCAGATTCAAGTAGGGTAATAAATATTTGAGCGATAGCTCCTACTCAATTCCTATAATCTAGACTAAACCAAATGAAAACAAAAAATAACACAACCATACATTCATCAAATAAACAAATGCCTACAACGGAAAGCTATTTATCAGCATCTGCTACGTATTCTAATCTCTGTTGGATCAGGCTACTCTATTCAAAGCCATACAGAGATTTATTCACCTTCAACAATGCCGATACTTCTAGTCTGGCTAACAACTCTTTATTTCACTACCCTCATCCACAACTTAAATGCCACTTAGAGATTAAATATCAATTCTGATAGGGATAAAATTATATATATATATATATATATATATATATATATATATATATTGTAGGAAAAATAACAAGTACATCCTCAGATGATTAACCTAGTAATCATCATATGCTCTTGCTATCCCTTTAATATAGGGTAACTACCCAGCACACCCAAAGGGATAGGCATTCTAAGTCTCATACAAGGTCAAGGCTCGTGTCTCTTATATGATGTGTTATTCTAAACCTGCTCGGATGTCAAAATGTAAACATCCCCAACTCTATACCCGCATTATCCAAGAGTATTACCAAGTAATACTGTCAGATAATACGGAGAATGAGACGATATAGGGTACACACTGAATATTTCCTTATGCAAACACTACTACGTATTTAAACAATGAATAAATACTCATCTATACGTACATAGATCGGCACAAAACAGTAAACACATGTGCCTCTAAGATAGAACAATATACAATACACAGTAAATTATAGAGATCACAAAGTTAATCATAGCGATATTATATAATACAGTAATATAAAAAGTATGATATACATCACCATGTCATATACATACATAAGTCTATGCAGTATAAATTAGTATACTACAACATTGAATAACTAGTCTCCTCTATGCCTAGATAATACAACCTAGTCTCGACGTCCCCGTACCTAAAATATCTCGGACTGCTTCGAGTATTACATAAATAACATGCAAGTCAGACTATATCTAAATCAAGGGGTCAACACATATATAGATATAGGAAATGCATAGTATTATAATAATGACATACAAAAAAATAGTAAAACAAAATAGCAACAACCACAAAACTAGCATAAAGATGTCATCACCCATATAAAATCACATGAAATATTATCCAATCAAAACAATATCAAATGGGTGAATTACCCAAATCCGAAATCATCATCAAAGTCCATAAATCATCAAGTATGAGATGTCATCAAGTATATTTCTCAATCTCAAATAATAAAATACTATCATCAAAACAATATAAAATAGATTCTCTAATAGTAAAATATACGGCAACTACCGATCAATTAGACACACTAAAAGATACCAGAATCCACGATAATCCATTATACTCTGAACACCTATCTAGATATAATCTCATCTCCTTATATATGAATAAATAAAAATAAATCGTGGTAAGGAATGAGTGTATGATAGGCATAAAGTCTCAAGTAGAGTCTATATACATCAATATGTGGATCACCCAAACCTGGATTACCTAACCCATATCTACACTTAAGCGAGGTGTATCAATAGAATTCGCTAATCTACCATTCCCTTAGAACCAGAAGGGAGATAGATAGCCGTCTTCCCACTCTAGGATCCCAGGGTCACTTAACCAAACCTGCTCTTGCAGTCTTCAATTACCTCGATGGACATTTTGACTCGTATCTACTAATGGCTCGTCAACGCGTAGACTCTTAATCACGACCCTAGTTTACCCTAATAGGTAAAAGACTGTTGGCCTATGCGATATAAAAGGGGCTATAAGGCACCTACCATATGGGTCACCTAACCCAAAGAGCACCAACCCTATGGCTCATCTGATCCAAATCATTTGATGCACATCAAAAATAAAATCCAATATAGTTTCCTGGATCTAGGGCACGACCCAAGATTTGGCCGTAAGGGTGGATTCCAGCAATGTGGTTCTTTCTATTGCTAATAAAAGGAGTACGCCATGATAGCAACATACAATATCAATAATAATAAGGACACCTACACTGCTCGCACCTATAAGCATTACATCGTGTAAGTACAATCTGATAATACTATTCCCATCATGTGAGTGCCATCTACTTAAAATGAGTAACTGGATAATATCACAATGACTCTCATACCACTGTGTGATACTCAAACGTTTATTCTCTACTTATAAATTACACTCTATCTTCAAATATTCTATATAATGAGTCCAAAGAATAACCAGAGAAATATCACCAAATGCCCCATCTCAAACGATATTATAACTCTGTTTATTCAGATTTCTTATCAGATAGAATTAAATATAAAAAATCAAATAGAAGGATGTCATCACTGTATCATATCAAAACCACCAATCAAATCTATATCAATGGTGAAACATTCACAATATCGAAACATCTATAGGGAAAATGAGAAATAAGAAGACGCAGAAATCATACGTAAAATCCCAATTTTAATTCAAAAATAAAATAGTAATAAAGTTCAACAAAATAATTCTTTAAAAAACTAAATCAAATATTCAATGATTTAATTAAAACATTCAAAATCGATTTGTAATCAATATCCTTTATAGAAGTGTTTCTATAAATTTTCGCTATTAGTTATTATTTCATAATAAATATATAAACTTCAAAATAAATTATATTTACTTTTAACCATTAATAGTTCAACATCTTCACTCAATATTCAAACTAATCATGAATATTCCTTTAAATCATACCACACTAGAAAATTCTTATATTATAAAAAGATATTTTTATTTATTCAAACTATATCCAAATCATTTAATTTCTTTATAAAAAGATTTCTATATTTAACAAGGTTTGAAAGCCCTTCGAATAATATTTTTATAACCTTTATAATAAAGTCACTTAAAACAATATTATTATTTTCATAACATATATATATATATAGCAATATATTATATCTTTCCTTTAAAACAATTCAAAACTTAAAATATATTATAATATCGTGATGACTAGCCTTTTCGACCGTCAAAAGTCGACATTAATACATCCTTGATATTCACGTACCAAACATCCAAGTACCAAAAAGATAGATTGTTTGAGGGAAAGAAAAGTAAAGATAGAATAGAATCTCACATTGTGTCAAGTAATATATAATATCCAAATGATCTTTAGAATGAAATCTTAAACATTCATATAATAATTAGAGTTCAACCTATCATCAGCCTGAACAGTTATAACAGTCTGTCCCTACAAATGCTAATAAATACAAAGAAGAAATACAATAGGAAATAAACAATGTCAGGTCTTGGAGGCATCCACCTCATATCCTGAAGCTCCAAAGCGTACAAAATTAACTTTGGAAAAATACTCATATCTAACCTGATTATTAAAAGAAAATAACATCCAGATCAGTCTGGTAAACCAGCCTGAGAAACTCAAATCATACTGATTGTTATCTATACTACTAATAAAGAGAATTCACTGAATAGATTTACTTTGTGTCCTTTTGAAGTTTCAAATATACCATTTTACATTTCATAGGGAAATAGTATTCAAATATGGGGATATAGCCTGTTATTTTCCAAGTACAACTATTAGTCACCATGGAGAACTATGGTGTGCGTTTAACAGATGAAGTATCCGAGTTTACCATATTGTCCATAATTTAGATGGGAGTTCATCGGTTAAACTTTTGCTTGATTTTGAGTTAGTATGAAGAAGTTATTGCAGTCTGAACAAAAAAATAGTGGCTTCTGCACTAGATAGAGTTCAAATATGGGGATGTGGTAACCTGTTATGTTCTAAGTACAACTGTCAGTCCCCATTGAGAACTACAGTGTGCGTTCATCGGATGAAATATCCGAGTGTTCCATATTGTCCGTAATTTAGGTGGGAGTTAATCAGTCGAAGTCTCGCTGGATTCTGAATTAGTATGAAGAAGTTATTGCAGTTTGAATAAGAAAATAGCGGCTTCTACAGTAGGCGGAGTTCGAATATAAGATGTGTAGTATGTTATTTTCTAACTGCCAGTCCTCATGGAGAACTATAGTATGCGTTCATAAAATGAAGTATCCGAGTGTAACATACGTCTGTAATTTAGGAGGAGTTCATCAGTCGAAGTTTTGCCTGATTCAGACTCAAGATGAAGAAGTTATTGTAGTCTGGAGAATTTAATAGCGGCTTTTGCCTAGGTGGAGGTCAAATATGAGGATGTTGCTAGTTATTTTCTAAGTACAAATATTAGTGACCATGGAGAACTGTAGTGAGCGTTGAAGTGAGGATATAATATGTTATTTTCTAAGTACAAATGTAGTCACCATAAAGAACTACAGTGTGCGTTCAAAAGATGAAGTATTTGAGTGTATCATATTGTCCATAATTTAGGTGGGAGTTCATCGGTCAAAGTGTCGCCGAATTCTGAGTTAGTATGAAGAAGTTACTACAGTCTGAATAAAAAAAATAGCGGCTCCTGCACTAGGCGGAGTTCAAATATCAGGATGTAGTAGCCTGTTTTTTCCAAATACAATTATCAGTCCCTATAGAGAATTATTGTGTGCGTTCATAAGATGAAGTATATAAGTGTTCCATATTGTCCATAATTTAGGTGGGAATTAATCGGTCGAAGTCTCGCCGGATTCTAAATTAGTATGAAGAAGTTATTGCAGTCTGAACAAAAAAATTGCGACTTCTGTAGGCAGAGTTTAAATATAGGAATGTGGTGGCACGTTATTTTCTAACTGTCAGTTCCCATGTAGAACTATAGTGTGCATTCGTAAGATGAAGTATCTGAGTGTACCATATTGTCCCTAATTTAGGTGGGAGTTCATTGGTCAAAGTTTTGCCTAATTCCGAGTTAGTATAAAGAAGTTATTGCAGTATAAAGGAAAAAAATAGCAGCTTCTGCCTAGGCGGAGTTCAAATATAAGGATGTAGCCTGTTATTTTCTATGTACAACTATTAGTCACCATGGAGAACTACAGTGAGAGCCTGCTATTTTCTAAGTATAACTGTTAGTCACTATGGAGAACTACAGTGTGCATTCATAAGATGAAGTATCTAAGTTTACAATATTGTCTGTAATTTAGGTGAGAGTTCATCTGTCGAAGTTTCGACCGATTTCGAGTTAATATGAAGAAGTTATTGCACTATGAACAAAAGAATATCGGCTTCTGCCTAGGCTAAGTTCAAATACGGGATGTATCCTATTATTTTCTAAGTACAACTGTTAGCTACAATGGAGAACTACAGTCTGCGTTCACAAGGTGAAGTATTCGAGTGTACCATGTTTTCCGTAATTTAGGTGGGTGTTCATCGGTCGTAATTTTGCCTGGTTCCGAGTTAGTATGAGGGAGTTACTTCAGTTTGAAGAAAAAATAGCGGCTTCTGCCTAGGCGGAGTTCAAATACGAGGATGTAGTTTGTTACTTTCTAAGTATAATTATTAGTCACTATGGAGAACTACATCGAGCGTTGAAGTGGAGATATAGCCTGTTATTATCTAAGTACAACCGTTAGTCACCATGGAGAATTACGGTGTGTATTCACAAGATGAAGTATTCGAGTGTACAATATTTTTTGTAATTTAGGTTGGAGTTTATTGGCAGAAGTTTCATCAGATTTCGAATTAGTATGAAGAAGTTATTGCAGTATGAGCAAAAAAATAGTGGCTTCTGCCTAGGCGGAGTTCAAATACGGAGATGTAGCTTGTTATTTTCTAAGTACAACTGTTAGTCACCATGGAGTTCTATGGTATACGTTCACTAAATGAAGTTTCCGTGTATTCCTTATTGCCTTTAATTAGATAGGAGTTCATCGATTGAAGTCTCGGCTAATTCCGAGTTAGTATGAAGAAGTTATTATAGTCTGAACAAAAAAATAGCGGCTTCTGCCTAGGCGGAGTTCAAATATAGTGATGCTACTATCAAATGTACTAAAAATGCATGCATGTTGTGATCAAATGCAGGCCCACCTAGGCGTGCATATGTATTCATATTTATAAAACCCTTTCAAACATAAATTTATCTTGTAATACCACGCCGCTCATAAACACGGATGAGTTTTTGCCTTATGATAACTAAACCATTTTATAGAAAATTTTATGTTATTATCATAATGTCTAAGGTTTAAAATAAATATTGAATCATAGCCAAAATAGTTACATTAATTAAATGCCACAATATTTAGTATATTACTAAGTCCGTAAAGGGCACGTATTGGAAAATGGATTATGTATAATGACAAGGCTACTAGGGTATCACCTGCCACAACACACCTTTAGAAAGATGTATCGAGGGCCTCAAATGGATCCTTTGGAAATCTGTACCAACCTACCTCTTCCTGGATAGTTCTGAATACGTCATCAAGCCGGCAGGAGCTGACAACCATAAAGGGCCCTGAGCATACATAAATTCATAAATATCAATTTGGATCAGGTGATGACCATACCCTAATGGGTGCGACCCACGTAGCCCTAACGCATATCCCATATTTTAGTCGTTACCGGGTATGAGGCTTGAGTTTATTTTTAGCTTTTTAGCAAATCCTACATGGAATGCAAACACTGCCCTCTAAGCAATAATGCAATACCAATATTCATACACACAAGTTGTTCGGGATATGGATAAATCGAAAGCATCACCTGGATTAGTGGCACGTAGTCCTTGCACTTTAAAGAACTCGTTCTTGAATTCCATCATCTTTAAGCAATATAAGAAAACCAACCTTTGGTAGCACACAAAAAACTCTACCATAACTTATGGTATGGTTTTAGAGAACGTCGTTACACAACAAGCACTAAAAATTCTAGACTTTCTATTGCGTTTAACCCAAACACTACCGAAAAGCATCCTTTTGCAGTGTTCACAAAATGATTTTTTTAATGTGGCACTTACAAAACGCAACCAAAGGCTTACAATCGCCATGAAAAAGAATCTCCTATTACAATAAAATAGTTTGGTGGCATTTTTTAAGGCCACCATATATATATTTTGTAGCATTTTTTTGTGGCATGTTCATTTTTTGCAGTGTTTATCAAACGCTACTAAAAGTTGGTTTTATATGCAGATTTCTCTCATTGTCATAGCTCATTCAGTTTCCGCTTTAATTTTTTCAAAATGTATATTATATAGATTTAATTAATATATTTCAACGTGAAACCAACAATCACTCGTATAATTATCAAATTCAAACAATTGGAAAACATATTAATCATATAATGAAATATGATATACAAAAGATTTGTTACAACTTGACATAAAATCCATAACCGTTCTTAGAGAAGTTCACAAAACAACCACATTCACATAAAACCACTTCTAACATTCTCATTATTGGTATATTGGTCCTAACTATAAAGACCTTTGACCACTATATATGGCCTCATAATTTATAATAGCCATAACACTAGCGCATCTATCGTTATTAAAGTCTTACTAATGTGAGAGACCGTACCCAAGCCACTTAATACCTCATTAGTAAGGGCTAGGCAGGCCTTTAACCTTTTAACACCTATTTATAGGTAGGCCTTTGCCGTTTAATACCTAACCAAAGGCAGGCTCCTCGGTGGTACTATCTAGCTGATATTGCTTGGAAATCTCATTGGGCTACTCAATACTTCTTTTAAAAGAGGCAAACCTTACAGCCGCTTAATACCTAAAAGTTGAAGCGAACCTCTCCCAAGATATCCAATGTCACTCTTATTAATATGGAATCTCATTTGATTACTTCTTTTGGTAGGGAAATGGGCCATAAGATAGCATTTATTACCTCAACACTCGAGTAAACCTTTTTTAGAACCCTCATCGACCATTTAATACTTTCCAATTAAGAAAGCAATCCCAATCTATCACATCTTCATCAGTCCTAGGATTAGTGAAATCTTACATTAGTAGTAAGTATATTCGATTGCTGGTAGCCTCAAATTGAAGGGTTGTCTTCCATCAAGTGACTCTACTGACCTCACTTCACTAACCTACTAATGCCAATTAACCATCCTAAGTTTTTACTAACACTATCTTAGGTTGACATTGGACTTAGCTTGCTAATTCCATTTTTATTTAAGGCAATAAGATTTACCTTAAATATTTATCTACTCATAAATCTCTATCTAATGCTCATAAACGTCAATTTTTCCATAAAATCCTAACAAACATTTTTTAAGAAATTTATGTATGATTACTAATTTCAAATTAGTAACCTTTTTATATGTATTCCATTTTTATCAGTTCCATCAATCCATTTATCTCTATTAAGTGCAACCCTTAATTTAATACTATCCATTATTTCTCATTATTTTCCCATTAATTTAAGTTACAATCTTTCATTTCATATTAATTAATAATAGGAATTCCTATTTATTTTCCATTAATATGAATTACTGCCTTTTCTAATTCTAACTATTTGCTTCCTTAAATATAATACTAACTAGTGGTCCAGTGGTTTACGACATGAGGTGAGTTGCTGCATCTTGTTGTGGTGGCACAGGTTCGATTCCCAGCGGCCACAAGTATGAGACATAAGTGCACGGCCACTTTAAAACCGGCTTAACCAAAGGTCAGGGCGACATAGTCTCCCTGTCCCCAAAGTTTACAAAATCATTATAAAACCTTCCTATATCAACTTCAAGTGGAAAAATGTCCTCCGTGTTTCTTCCTCCAGGCGAATAATTTGTCCCGCTCCACTTCCTCTTCGTGTATCTTCTTTCTCCCCCCTTTCATGTCCTTTTCTCCTCCCCTTCCCCCATCCCTGCGTCTACCCTCTCCCTCTTCTACTCGTTCAGGCCGTTGCTTCAGATCTATGTCGTCTGTTGATGTCGCTCCTGTCCTTTTCGCATCCAGTGAATTTCCTCCCCTTAGTTCTATGAACCTGTCTCGCCGTGGTCCGATTGCTCACCCTTGCTCGAGTGGTGATATTGCTGTTGCTGACCGTGTTCAATCTGAAGCGATTCCGCCCCCTACTGGTAAGTCGCGCCTCCTTCCTTCGTTGGGTACAAATGTGTGTATCCCAGTGAATCACAGTCGTGATATGGGCAAGCTAGTGATGGATTCAATGGTCAATGAGAATGATATAGGTGGAAAGTCATGTTGTAATGTTGGCGCAGATGAGAATGTTGTGCCTGTTCGATGCACGCCCAGTGTTTGTATAAATGCTACTGCCGGTAATGGACCTTTTTCCAGTGGTAGCTGTTTGGATGCGCCCTTGTCTGTTGCTACACATGATCTGCCATCTGTTGAGGTTCGTAATGGGCCATCTGTTGAGGTTCGTCTTGGGCCTCCTTCGGCTGTGCCTGCTTGCCCCAAACCTTGGACTTCCTTATTTAAATCATTGCCACGTAGCGCAGGTGATTACACCCCTATTGAATTTGATATTTTAGAGGAGAACGGAGTGAAGATTCCTCCTCCTAATGTTATCCAAGCTGGAGTTGATTTTTGGTCTGAATATTTAGTTGGTTTCTTTCTTGAACCAAATCACCGTTTTCGTGATCCGACCACGATTTTGAGGAAGGCTTGGATGCTGAGTGGTAATTTGACGGTTAAGCTGGTTGACTCTTTTTATTATCTTAAGTTTTCCTCCGCTCAGGATCGTCGTCTTGTACTTAGTGCCGAGCCGTCTTTTTTTGATGGTAGACCCTTTATCATCACTCCTTGGTCTCCTTCTGTGGCGCGTGCTCGCGAGCAAGTGCTTTCCATTCCCGTTTGGGTCTACTTTTCTCAGATTCCATCTGCGCTTCAGCCTTTGCTTGGGTTGAATTGGTTAGCTTGCAACATTGGAAAATTGAAGTGTTTTGACGCTACTACGGTAGCCCGAGAGAAATTGATGTATGCTAAGGCTCTGATTGAGATAACCCCCTTCCAGCCTCTCCCTGCTTCTATTCCTGTTCAGCTTGCCGTTGGTCATGTTGCGGAGGTTCGTGTTCGCTATGGTTGGGTTCCAGATATTTGCTCCTCCTGTCACTCTTTTGGTCACCTGGATTTCTCTTGCCATCATTCCAAAGCCTCTGCGGCTGCTCCCAAGATTCCTCTGCCTCGCCCCCCGCTTCGAAAATGGATTCCCAAGGCTCCCCCTCCTGCTTCTCAGATCCCTCCTCTTCCTCCTCCTGTTTTGGGTCCGTCTTTTTCTGGAGCTAGGCCTGCTTCCCCTTCTATTGCTATGTTTTCTTGTGGTGCCCCTGCTCTTCCTATTCAGGCATCTATTTCTGCCCGGATTGCTTGGGTTGAGTCAGAGAGATGTTGGGTTGATATCATCTCAGATGTGAGATTTAATCCAGTGGATGACACGTATTTCAGATTTGTTTCCGATGATCAGGAGGACCTTCGTTGCCTTTATTACAGACCGTCTGATGATTCTTTAGTTCTTGATATGGATGGTCTGGATGCGAGTAGGAATTGTGCTTTGCTTGAAGATCAATCATGGGATCGTTCTTTCATTTATTCTTCGGACGTTTTGGGTTATGATCCGAGTCTTGCTATCCACTTCAGACCTTTTGCTGGACTATGTGGGAATGTCCCTTTGCTTTCTCCAGAGGATAGTGATTCTTCCTCCTTGGAGGAGTCCTAGTTCTTGGTGATTTACGTAGCTTTTGTGGCAAGTCTGCCTCAAACCTGTGCTGTATTTTATTTTTCTGATTTTCCATAGTAGTGTAGGTGCTTTTACCTACCTCCTGTACTTCAACCTTATTACTTTCGTAATAAAAGTGGACGGCCCACTATAAAACCGGCTTGCTTTGCAAAAAAAAAATACTAACTAACGAACGTTACGCACAAATAACGCATGAATAAATGTTGTTCTTCTTTATTAATGCGGTAAATATGTATAAACTACCTAATAAAATTACCTATTCGTAACCAAATATATTATAGTCATAAATATGTAACTAGAATATGCTTCTCATATTCAATTTGCTGGAATTAAATACCTTAGGAACATTTTCTGCTATGATTTCCATAAATTAGTTTAACTCAAAAAGGAAAGATTGACTTTGTTTGAAATTACAAGGAATGGATAATTCATTTTTAATTGTAATAGATAGTGTAAACTACGGAGATTTTTACTTTACACATCTCTTCCCTTTTTTTTGTGGGTATTCCTCGTTAAATCAAATGTCATCCTTTTGAAAATAATAATAAACAAATTTATAAAAATCGAACAGATGTCCTTTCTATAGATTAAATTATGGAAAATCTACAACATAGCACAAATTGGGCAATAATCCAAAAATCCTATTTTACACCCAAGTACAGATCTAGAATAAAAATATACAACATTCAAATTTTAAATCTCTAGGACTGATTTTCAGATATATATGAAAACATATTTAAAATTAGATCTAAAACAATAATATGTAGGCAACAGTTTTCTACACTAATTTTTGCCTAAAATTCACAAATAAAATTGATTTAGACATAAAGGTTAAACGTACGCCAACGAAATAGATTAAAAATCATGAACAGTATATAAATTTTCAACTCACCTTTTAAAAGCGACCCAAATCTCTAGATCTATAGTAGAACCTTTGAATCATTTTCTAATCTTTTTTGAAATAAGAAATATGTATAGAAATGTTATATATATATATATATATATATATATATATATTAGAATTACAGATCTGAGAAGAGATTTAGGATTGGAAGAGAAAATAGATACAAATATACAAATATATACAAATTACCTCAAATACATATATAGTTGATTCTCTTCTCTTCTCGTTTTTATTTGATTTCTATTATTCTCCAATTTGTAGGATATAAATAAAAATATCTTATTTTTATAATTTAGAAAGAAAGTGGAGAAGAAAAATGGTAGAGCTACATTGCTCTATTCAGAAAAATATGAGAAGAGAAGGAAGGGCTAGGCTTATATTTGTAGGCATTAGAATTAACCAGAACCTTAGACCAAAATATAATAGAACCGGGACACTGGGCCAAGGGAAATCCTATCCACTACCTTAAGAACAGTCGACTGCTCGCTTATAGGGGTCGACTGCCCCAGGTCTGCCGCTGCACTAAGTGGGTCGACCTATGGACCTCATTCAATTAACTAAAAATGTTAGTTTCTTAAATGATTTATTTTCGTTCCAAATTCATTTTCCCTCCGTAACTTCTTCATTGGGACTCCGATCACAAAACTCCAAATACAAAAGTTGCTTAAAATTTTGCCATGAACTTAATAGTGCAAGTTTCGTGGTTAAATTCTATCATTTGCACAAATTCCATTTTTAGAGCCTAATTTATTAACTAACTAATTAAATAACTAACGCCAAATTGCGGGGCGTTACACTTATCCACTCCTTTATTTACATTAAATTTGAAATAACTACATAATCAATTCCGTATTAACTATTTAAAGCAGTATTAACACAAGTAATATAGAAAATACGAAGAAAAAAAATCTTTTTTCTCTTTGCTAAAATTTTCTTAGTTTCAATCTTGGAGGATACTTATCATCTGTATCCATATAACTCTTATATTACAGATTGTTCTGCTCTTACACCGTAGATTGATCAATTCAATGTAAATATAAATTATTTACCTGAAAGTGTTTGTTGGATAAAAAATAAAGTGAATAAAATAAAGTGTAGTACTTGGTTGGTTAGAGAAAACAAGGAAATGGATCCAAGATGTGCTATGACTGTTAATCAACCAATATTGTAGCATATAATTACCTCAACCCATAAGTTTATTACCAGACGAAACCCAATCTAAACATCATTGCAGCCTAATCCCATTAATAATTTTATTAAACCCACTTAAGCATTTCAAACACATATCTAGACCTAAGCTTAACCTATAAGGCTCGATACTTGACTAAATCAACCCATCCCATTTTTATTTTATCTTAGAATACGTCTTATCCCATATTCATTAGTCTTGTAACCACCAGCCCACTTCTCCCAACTCTAGTTTCCACCACCATGATCAATTAGGATTCAAACAAATCCAATGCCCATAAAAATTATTTTACGAGCAAAAGACTTACCCATGAAAGTGCATTCCTGATATGGAGAATTTTCTTTAACTATGTCATCGAGTTCAAGTCCTCCAACTGGAGTTACTTATTGCAATAAAGAGGAATGCTTTCTACAATCCTGACTCCTCCTTTTAAGCCTAAGCTTAAACTTCCATATTTTCAAACATACATCTCTTATATGCAGACTTGCATTTTTAAATGTTGTAATTTGGAAGGAATCGACCCTTGAACAAATATAATAGCTATAAAAACTGACCCGGTTGTAAAAAATACACCCACAAACTATCAAGTCTACACCATAAAATAATAATGGGTATGATTAGCTAAAATAAGTTAAAATAAAATAGAATTATAGACAGCGTGAAATAGTAAGGTTGTAAATATCATATCATTCTGCATTGTTTATTGAACAAAATATATTTTCTTTCTACAATATTCAATAAAAGAATTATTTTAAAAATTTCTTTTCCAGAAAAATAAGAAAGTTTCAACCATGAAATATTTTAAATTTTAAAGTTTGATTACAGAACTAAAAGTTGTAGTAGCGGGTTTGCACATCATTAATATATGTGTTATCACTAGATTGAACTTAAGAGCAACAAATGATTTGTATTATTATCTAGACCTGTGTAGTTAACGCCCCGCTACTAACCAGCTATAACCCTGCTTTATCTTATAGTGGATTTCTACCGCTACGATTTTTCCATATAGCCCTAAATATAGCCTTTCCGCTTTAAGCTCTGCTATTTCTGCTATATCTCATTATTCCCACTATATTCTACTATTTCCGCTCTATCTTCTTTAAAAGAAATGAATTGAAAATTGACATTTATACATTTCAAATTAATTTATTTTATTGAATTTTTAACATATTTTCATAAATGAAAATACTCTAATATTTGCCTAAATTAAATTATGTTATATAACAGTTTTTAGGTTTATGTAGAATGTATTCACATATGTATTTATTTAAAATTACTTACGTATTAATTATAATTCAATTGAATGTTAAATTTTCATTCAATTACTATTTATATATTTGTAAAAACACAAAGTATGAGTTTTATATGCTATTTTAGAGTCATCCACTACATCCTCACTGTATCCCCGCTGCGACTTTTTACACCTCCTCCGCATTGAATCTGCCGAGCACTTTAACTGCAAAGATCCAAACTTTACCTCTTAGGTTGTGCATGCACATTTGCGCACTTATGTGTCAAACTATTGGTTTTTATACATCTTCTATAGTTCTATCAATTACGTGTATTTACATAACCAAACTACTTATACACTATAACTAAGCAACATTCACCTTCCATAAATACAAACATTTACAAAACAAATAATATATCTAATAAAAATCAATAAAGAGAGAAATCCTTTAGGATCCCTCTACAACATTTTTATTCTTCGAAGTACTTCTATAGCGATCTATTTGCTATGAAGACACTTCAACTTCCATTCGCTTTGCTTGTCCCCTGCAACAAAATGGTTATTTTTGTCATCCGCCTCAAAGCGGGAATCGAAATCAAACAATAACATAAGCACATCACAACACATACTTACCACCTCATAGGTTAGCACTAAATTATTACCAAATTTTGTCAATTTTAAAACCAACTTTTAAAGTGAGAAATCTACCCTTCAAAACAACATAGACTTCAGGAAAAGTCCACTACTCTTTGCTACTACCAACCAACATCTACTACTTGCAAACACTAGCTCAAAAATCCTAGGATAACA
This sequence comes from Allium cepa, assembly GCA_030765085.1. Classification (NCBI taxonomy): domain Eukaryota; kingdom Viridiplantae; phylum Streptophyta; class Magnoliopsida; order Asparagales; family Amaryllidaceae; genus Allium; species Allium cepa. Next base: position 180,540,883 of record CM060930.1, read on the forward strand.
CTAGATTGGCTCGACCATGATGGGAAGGAGGGGCCTTGGGTTTAAGTTTTTGCTTTAAAAATAGTGCTAGAAAATGGGTTGTATTCGCACTGATGTTTGACAAGATTTCTCTACGAATTTGAAAAATAACCAACATGTAAGATTTTCCTTATTCAATTGATTTGAAAAAATAATTGCTATACTTGGAGTTGTTTTGTGAAAATTATGGCTGAATGAAGAGAAGGTATTTTGGGGTTACAACTTTGGGACAACGAATGACTTTGGTTTTAAAAAAGTGATTTTGACATCGCTACACTCAAAATTTGAAAATTTGATTAACATAAAAGTTCATGCTTATTGAATTATCTTAGGTTTTAAAAACAAACCAATGAGTTTAGAGTAATTTTATGGAGGTTATGACCGAATGAGGAGGAAGAAGGAAAAAGATTAGAAAACTAGAGTAAAAATGAAAATGAAATTGTAAAGCAAAGTGGTGCTTTCTTTGTTTGAATTTTAGAATTTGTAAGAGAGGAGATGAAGAAGAAGGAAGACATGTAAAAGAAAAGGAAGAAGTTAAAAGTGAAAAAGGGAAATGGAAACAAAAGTTAAAATGGTACGGAAGATGCTTCTTTTATAGAAATGGAAAAATGGCAAAAGACAACAAATACCTTTTAGCCAAATTACTAAAATACCCTTACTTTTCCATACCCTTTTACCACTTTCCAATGTGTTAACTCATACAACACTTGCCCTTTACATGGCCTCGTACTTTATAATGATATTATTTACTAATGCACTTAAATTGAGAAGGAAAAGTCCAGTTTTCTTTATTTTAAAAAGTAAAAGTCACATCTCTTAATTAATCATTTCTTTAATTATACTTATTTTTTCTAGTCCTACTTACATTATTAAATCATTTACTATATGTATAAGTGTATGTTACAAAAGTGTATACATGTGCGTAATAATGTTGTGACAACTTTCGTTCGATAAAAAGTCAAAACCCTAAAAAATGATTTTCGGTCACATTTTCAATTTTCATTGAGCTACCTATTTTGTAAAAAAACTTTCAAAAAAATCTTACCATCATTATCTATTAATTAAAATAGGGTTATTTAACCATTAAAAACTATTAATTGAATATTTCAAACTACTTAAATATTCACAAATGAAAGGGATAAAATTTCGAGGCGTTACAAATATTAACTTTTAATAAAAAAGAATTTTAAAACCAAAAGAAAATTTTATTTATATTTATAATTAAAAAATAATTATTTTTTAATTGGAAAGTAGCTAAACTGAATAAAGTTTAGTAAATTAGTTATGAAAACACTTAAATAAGATTTAATACCGTTAAAATTAATTTCCCGAAGCCTATAAAAATCTTTTCAAACTAGAAAATAAATTAAAAAACTAAATTTATGGATTATGGAGTAAAATCTTTCAAAAATCATCCGTTATAAATATTAATTTTTATCGAATGCCAGTATCGATTTACAATAATTTCTGCCATCCGAATAATACTTACACAATATATAAATAAAAAATTACAAATAAAAATGCAAATAGATGGCATCTCTTTTGCATTTCGGATAATTCCAACATACAAACAATCTCAACATCAAATCCAATATCCTACAATCAATCAAATATTCTAAACAAAAAGTTCCATAACTAATAAATATTTAACCAAATAATTCAATTGATAATCACAACAATTCAGGTAAGCTATGTAACTAATTATCTGGGCATACAAATATAGATAACTTTCAAAAGAATTTAAATATAGTTGTGAGTATATTACTCATCGAATCAATGCTTGAGTTGCCTAATCATTGTCAAGTTTATATCCTACAACAATAGCCACCAAGCTTGCATGATCTCCACATCGTCATCCTTGCATCGCAACATCATAATCAATAACTACATCACTCAACACAACTGCTACTAACAATATTTCGATCATCGCACATCCTCTATTTCGCCTATGTCGCTAACTAGGTCACGGCTCAAGCTTTATTTTGCATAAACATGATGTTGCTCACCAGGTCATTGCTTTCCTAGTCCTATCTCCGTCCCAACCCACTGCCTCATCAACATGCGAGTTGCCCCTTGATGAGATCGTCGTTGTCGAATTCCCTCCAGTATCGAGCACCTTACATGCTTTTTTTTTACCTTCTCGTGACTAAATCAATTTGGATTGATTTAGGGTAAGCTCTAGGAAACGGGCCGATGAAAATATGCTGATGGTTTAGGGTAGATAGAGGAAAAATAGTCTAAATCAAAATAAAGCGAATATGGGTTGTTTGCTTTGGCCTTATTTAATTTAATTTGTTTTAAATCAATTTTCTTTGCATTTGAATTTAAATTTAAATTTTTGAAAAACATTTCTATCTAATATACATTGATTCGCACACTATTCGAATTAAAACAATCAATAAATTATCCAAAAAGTATTTATTAATTTCATTTCATTTATTAAATCTAAATCATTTTTTAGATATAATTTGTTTAACTAAAATTTGTTTTCAAATTACTAATTATCGTACGATCTTGTTTTAATAAAATATTTATACAACGTAGAAAGTAGGGTTGTTACAATATACGGGATTAATATTTCACCCTGAGCAATGAGCTACTTCTAGACTGTTCTTGTCCGCTCCTCTCGCCCTTGTCGATTCCTTGTTAAAACAGTTAACATATGACGAAAGGGACTTGGCCGGACCCTGCTTAAATTGCCCAGCTCAATGGCCATCATTATTCTTGTCTTCGATGCAAAGAAGTAGGGCTTGAAGTCAGAACATAGTTGGGCCTAGGAGTGGACACTTACAGTTTGCAAATGAAGGAACTAGTGGGAAGCTTCCTTATTTAAATCATTTGCATCTATTAATGCATGACTGCCATTTCTTCTTAGAAGCCATATTCCTCCTATCGTGGATAATGATCGCTCCTTATGGGGAAGAGGCTTCTTAGCTACCATTTTGGTGTTGGGGACCCACGATGATAATATGGCTAAGAAGAACAGTGATGCCTAGCTGGAGTAGGAGATTTGCTCTTGAAAATTGATGAGGACCTGAGCAGAAAAGGTTGCCTTTGCCCATACCTATGCCAGGGTATTTCCCATTGAGGTCAAGAGTGAATTTATGATTCCCTAGACCTACCTTGGCCTCCACCACTAAGGCATTCAAAACGGAGAGTGTGGTTTTGTTTGCCATCCATAAGCAATATAAAATAGAATATCTCTCATTTGAAGAGGATCTGCAGCAAAACGATGGCTCTGGCTATGAAACTTTGTGGATGTCCTCTTGCATTAGTGCAGCACGAGCATTCCTGTGGTGGACACAGACTTCCCTAAAAAGAATTTTTAGAACTACCCTTTTAGGGCTTGGGTGATGCTTATGTGGTTATATGTGACTCGGGGGCTGGTTGAGAAGTTCGTTCAGCCATTGAGGGGACTGGTGGGGGCAAAATTGACCATCAACTGGGCTAATCTTGTTCTCAGACTCTCTATTTTGCAGTTTAAATTACCTATGTTTGTTAGTAGATGTATCATGGTATTCCATATGTCTATGCTGAGCCCATGGATATGGCAAGAAACACTAGATATTTTGTTGCCATTAGTTTCATGCTCATTGGAGTTATTACCCTCAGGCCCAGGAGTGGGCTCCATGGCAACAAACTGGAATGGCTTTTGAGGAGAAAAATGAAGAAATGTGGAGCTTTTAAGGGGAGGACCTTCTTTCACCATTAAAATCCTGACTAAATTTTTAGCTGACACTGATGTATGTTTAAGGGGATATATTAGCAAAGATTGGAAACTAATATCTCAATTAAAAAAGCAAAAAATGAAGTGGTACTCGAATTCTAAAAAGTAAAGAGGTAAGAGTTTAGAATGGTTCAACCAAAGGTAATCCATTCCCATTATAAGGAGTTTCTTATTATTCTACTTCGATTACAACAACCTAGATTACAAGGTAAAATGAATGCAAAATACAAAGGTACTTAAAGGCTTAATGTTTTTCAACCCTTATGAAGTATTAATGCATGATATATTTATAGTAGAAGAACTTGTTGTTTAGATGGCTATGATAGGTCTGAACAAGCCCAAGAAATGCTTTGGGCCATTGATGAGGGTATATAGTTGATGATTATGGCAATTGGGATGCAAGGCGGTTTGCATCATTGAGATGTAGACTGCTGACAAGGTACACTGTGGAAATGCCCTTAAAACACGGCAGACAGTGTAGGAGTAGGGGTGGTTGTAATAGAGGTACTAGGTGTCAGCAAAGTACATAAAGGGGTTGCTGTACAACGGCACCTCTGTCAGATAATCTACGCTAATGGATGCCATCATTTTAAATGTGTTACATTAGTGGGGTTCCTTTGAAGCTGAGAAAGTTCAATGCTTGCGTACATGGTTGAAGGAAATTAGAGGATCCTTGCGGGCGACAGTGGGCCAAAACAAGGATAATGACAGTGGCTTGCCAATTAACTAAGCTAGCCATTTAGGGGCCTTAACATCTTGGATTAACTTGCCTTGACCTCGATACCTATAGCCCAAAGGGGAGATCAGCCCATCAAACTTATCAGACCGAATGAGTTATTTCTTGAGTGGGCCTGGCTGGGCAGGATCGGTAGGTGAAACGCAGAGGGATTGGGCTGCTTCGGGTGAAGGCAACAGATGGTCCCATCGTTGATATTCGAGTTGGGTCTAGTGAGAAGCCATAACATTATAATACATGGGTCATGGAAAATATGGATTTCTAAGCGACCATCTCACTTCTTTATTTACGAGAACTACAAGCAATGATCCTCAATAAAGAAATTTCCAAATTAGGTCTTTTCCAATCAAAACTCCTTACCAAATTTTGTTTTTCTTTTCAAAACATCATTTATCAAAGAGTACTCTTTAAATGGAAATCCAATTAAAATTAATTTTCAAGCAAAAAGTTTTATATGATTAAGATATTATTTAAATAAAACATTGTTCTTCAATTAAATATTTTTTTGCATTATTTACTCAAAAGACATTTCTCAAATAAAAATACTTCCATTGAAATATTTTCAAATATTTCTACAAATAAAATAACTTCCAAATGAAAATATTTCCACTATATTTTTTCAAATGCTCCATTGAGAAAAATAATTCCTTAAAAGAAAATATCTTATTATGGACATAAACTTCCCGTAAAGTATCTTTAAAAAAATTCATTTTCAAATCATATAATACTCATTATAAGAATATTTCAAGAAACTATTACTCTCTTTAAATTAAGAGTTTTCACTGGATATTCCCTAACAAGGTAGTTTTAATAAGAACATTTTAAATCATATGCTATCATCAGAATAATTTTCTCCCCTAAAACAAATAAATACTCCTTAAATCTTTTTTAAAACATCATTCCAAAATATCCCTTAATAAAATATTTTTAGAAAGCATTCTAAATCATAATGAGATTACACAATACCTTTCAACATATATCTTTTTCAAAGGTATTTCCTAATTAGAAAACAATTTCAACTAAATGTCCCGACATACGACCTTTCAATATATACATATGGGATGAACGATGATGAAAAAGTTTGAACGCACCTAGAGCATACCGTACTCAGAGTGATCCCTTCATCATGGTAGTGCTATCCCAAGGATAAATGATGTAGTTTGGATTGTAGAACCTTTACTCCTTGTTTGCTTTCCTCTTTCTGGATAGCAGGAATCTTTATATCTAAATATACTCTAGGCCTATCTCTACTAAATGAGATCGCAGTGCTGCTATCCTTTAGGATGGATTGAGTCAGTCTAAGAAGTAGGTATTTTAGATGGTCTCACTATCCTTGTTCTCGAGGATGTCATAACTATCCATCTGCTGCATAAAACATGCAGCAGCCAAGCCAGGACGGTGAGCCATAGGTGGTAGAGAAATGCAAGATGAAATGGAATTTTTGCTAAAAATCGAGAAGAAGGAACTGAAGGACAGAGGTTCAGGCCCTTCTCTAGTGCCAAAAATTTGGTAAAAAATTTCGGTTTCACCACACTCAACATGATCTTGAGGTAACCCTATGACTAGTTGCACTCATGATTAGGAATTAGAAAATTTAAGCTTGGTTAAATTCACTATTGAGAAACGACTGTGTTGTAGAATGCTTACACAGACGAGTAGTCGCACTTCAACTATTTGTTGAAATGTGGATGTGGTTTGCAATAAAATAGGAAAATAAAATTGGATAATAGAACAAAAGCAGTAAAAGACGTAGAGATTTTTATGTGGTTCATATTGATGTTAATCCTACGCCCACGAGAATTTCCCCTATATCTTTGAGGTTTTAGTACAAATGACTACAATGGCCTGAAAGGCCCACAATATCTAATTTTTGTTTTTAGAAGGAGAAAACATTGGAAAAAAAGAGGAAACCCTTTTTTCGTGCTCTCATTTTTCATTTTATATTATCAAAAGTGTATTGCTGTTTGCTGCAATCGTCTCGGGTATTTTCGTTCAATCTACGCATTCAGATTTTGCCATTTGTCGTTCATCCATAGTGCCTATTCCTTGTGACCATATTGATGATGGGTTTTCGGTAGTAAATCATGCTATTGGCGGGATATTGGAAATTCGAGGTGGGATGTTTGAAAAGTTGGGTGGGGAAGCCTAAAACTGCATCGGTCGGTCTCCTCTATCTTAGGATGGAGAATGTTTTAAGAGGAATGGTAGGGAACTACCCTGAAGCTTCATTTTATTGTTGAGAAAGAAACTATGGTGAATATTGCTTGGCATTTGGATCGCGCTCCCTATTGATACCTTTATTGCGTTCGATCGACGTAGCAAGGCGTCAGGTCTGAATGGAATAGCTTTCTCTTATTTTGCTTTGAGGGTTAACTTGGTACGTATGTATGGGATGTTCCTGGGGCTAATTGCGGTTTGGGTCACTCTCTGTACGAGTTTGCTTGGATTTTTGAGAAGAGAGAAGGTATTTCATAATTTATCATTTGCCTGTAGGGTTAGTTCTACATTGAATCATACTCTTAGTAGCGTTGTACACAGTTCCTTCTGAAGTGTTCTTGTTTCAAGATAGTACTGTCTAGTTGCCCTCGGTATGTGCTAGAATTGATTGGTTCCTGTAGGCATTGACAAAGTGTAATCTTTAGAATTTTGGTTACCTTAGTACGTTTGATGGGGTATTCTGCATCTTTGTTAATTATAAGTTTGTGCAGTTGGGTACAGCTATGATAGCCCATCCCTCTCCTTGGACGCACGATATTAGTTTCTTGCTACGATCCTCTGATTGTAGGGCTCGGATCGGGTTAGTTGTTATAGTCCTAAGTTAATTCCCCTTCCGCTCTGTCTTACATTCCTTTACTGCGGATCGTGGTAAGAACGAGTGTAATAATAAGACTGCTTGAAATAAAGGCATTGTAACCACCGAAGCTTTTGTATTTATGGCTCATATCCCCAATTAAATTTTGTTCAATAAAAAGTAAACACACATAGCTATTAGATGTACACACATGCGAATTATGCTAGTATATAATAAACTAATTTTAATAGCCTTCGGCAAATTAAACAAATAATTTTCGATCAAACCTTTTCTATTATATATTTTTATATATATTTTAATTACTTTTTAAAACAGTGTTTATAAATAATAATAGCAATATATATATATATATATTTAAAAATATATTGTTTTATGAAAATGAATATTTATTTTACTGGTTAATTTTTTTTTTAGCATAGATGGCTTTAAAGTGGGCCATCCACATATAAAAAGAATAGGAAACAGGTGCTCGACACATGCATCATAACAGCTAGTAGAAAATAAGGCACTGGAGATTGGCCACATTAACATACTACTAAAACAACAACTAATCGCTAATAGAAAGTTTTATTAACTTATATCTTATATTTGTAAAATTTAAAATATTTTTTGTAATTAAATAGATAAGTTAATACACACTAATTTATTTACACACATATGTATATTTAATAAATAAAAAGGTTAAATAAATATATTTGGTCAAAAAGGAATTCACACACACACACATATATATATATTTAAATAATATTTATAAGATCTTGTTTTGAATTTAGAAATATTTAATGAGTCTTTATTATATATTTTAAATTTTAAATTTGAATTTTAAATCTCATTGACTTAGTCAAAAGTAATTTTGGATATTTTATTTTGGTAAATAGTTTTCAACATTCATAAATTATATATATGTATGTATAAATAATTATATATAAGTATTGAACAATGTTTGAAGACAGTCAATACACATATAAATGACAAGTGTATACACTGTAGATTCAAATCTGACATCTATATATGTAAACATCGATTATATACACTTTGGTATATTTTGCACATGCACGACATACACATATGAAGTTATTACGGTATACACATAACTTACATAATTATTAACTAAACTCGTTAATTTATATGAATTAAAAAATTAAATAAATGGGGATTTTATTTAAATAAATTAGACTAGATCTAATATAACCCTTTTGATTTCATAAGCCTATTATGATCTAAACAGGTAAAAAAAGTTAAAATCGACCCATTTCATCTGATGTGGATCGGCCCAGATCGAACAATGGTATAAGAGCTCATATGGTCTATGTGGTATATATTAGCAATTTTATGGTTAATTAACTGAAAGCTTATCTATCTGACTGGGTGTTTAGAAAAGTTGTGTCTAGGCTTGGGTTGTGTAATCAAGCATTGACCTCTCCCATCCTGCTCAGTCCGACTAGTTGGAATAAGTCCAAAAGATTGTCCCAATAATAAAGGCCCAAACCAATTCGAGCCTTGGGAAATTTTTTGAAATTCAGTTTAAAAATATAAAATATATGTTATATCTAAAAGTTCGGTTTAAATATAAAATAAATTTTGTAGAAGTTATAAAATATTTTTTAAAATTATTTTGAAATTAAATTTAATATTTTCAAAAATTATTTAATATTTAACCGTTTTAAATAAATAAATAAATAAAAGTTAAATAATTAAATAAATAAAAGCATACCAAATCAACTTCCCAAAACGTTGATGCAAATGAAACTGCCAGCATCCAACAAGGAGCTCCAAGTAACAGCCTGCTAATGCCAATGTAGAGCCCGCTGAAGTATAAAACCCCACTGATTCCATGACTAGGACTGAATTCAACAACTTGATGAGGGAGCTAATGGAGAGCTGTAGGCAGCTGAACGAGAAAATCCAGACTAATGCTAATTTAATGAACCAAATTTCTCAACAGCAGCGTCAGAGCACCAGAAGGGATCTTGCCTGTTACTAGACATCGGAGAGTTCAGCCTCATTAGATGATGAGCATAAGCATCACAGGGTTGAAGCAGCGCAAGTAGGGACATCAAAGCAATGCTCGGCAGACCAACATGGTCTGCCAAGACGGTTTGGTGCTGATCCTTCCCTAGGGATCAGTACCTATCCCTTAACCAGAGGAGCTATTCCTCAAATGCAAATGGGGAGCCGTCTAGAACTGGGTCTGGGGCTGTGTAGTTAATGCCCCGCTATTACCTCGCTATAACCCCGATATATCTTATAACGGATTTCTACCGCTATGATTTTTCCATATAGCCCCAAAATATAGCCTTTTCGCTTTAAGCCCCACTATTTCCTCTATATCCCATTATTCCCGCTATATTCCTCTATTTCCGCTATATCTTCTTTAATGAAATGAAATGAAAAATTGCATTTATACATTATAAAAATTATGAAACTAATTTATTTGATTTAATTTTTAATATATTTCAAAAATGAACATACTCTAATATTCTACTAAATTTAATTACGTTATACAACAGTTTTACGTTTATTTAAAGTATATTCGCACAGGTTTTTATTTAAAATTATTTATATACTAATTATAATTCAATTTGAATGATAATTTTTCATTTAATTACCATTTATATATTTGTAAAAACATTAAGTACAAGTTTTATATGCTATTTTAGAGCTAGCCGCTATATCCCGCTATATCCTCGCTGTATCCATGCTATAACTTTTTGTACCTCCACCGCTTTGAATCCGCCGAGCGCTTTAACTGCATAGGTCTGGGGGTTTGGATAATAGAGTTCGTTTGAATGCTGACCAACAACCCATCGGGAATGAAAATAAAGTCAATACTCATGATGCACATCAGGAGGATGACAGGCCAAGGAGGCGTGAGATGGTCCGTAGACACCGACCGAAACATTTTCGTGAAGTGTAGCACGACCATCACTTGGCACCACCTATCCAGAGTCTGGACTTATCGGGATGGTCAGATAGCTAGTGAGGGAGAACCAAGGCTTGACAAATGATGACTTGGGAATTCAAGGAGTCATGCCCCATTTACTGATAGTGTTTTACATGCGGAGTATCCAAGAAGGTTCAATATGCCAACGATGCCTTCCTATGAGGGAAAAACTGACCTCAGGCAGCACATTATAAGGTACGAATGGTTGTTGAATTCAGCAAGAGCCAATGACGCAACCAAATATAGATGTTCCCCTATAGCCCTTTATGGGATCATAATGATGTCTCCACGATCGATCTCAAGTTTGACGAATTGACAACAAATTTTGTAGAGTAATTTTGGATCCATGCTACTCGCCCAAAAGACGTGATGTCACTATCCAGTGTGATTCAGGCTGTAGGGGAATCACTAAAAGACTACTTGCATAGATTTTATGTTATTTCCATTGAAGTTAGTAACCCAAAAAACCATGCTATACATATGGCTGTGACGAGAGGGGTTAACCCGAAATCTGAATTCGGCGATTGGCTAGCTGGAAAACTATCGGCCATGCTAGAATGCTTCTATTCAATGGCAGCTCAGTTTTTGAGGAAGGAGAAGACAAATTCCTCTAGAAAGAGCATTGTTATGGGGCAGAGCAGGGAAGCGGTCCAAAGCAATGCTACAACAACACAGTCTGATGAGAGTTCTGGGAAGACTCAGGTCAACGTTCAAAATAAGCCAAATCAATAAAAAAAGAAGTGGTGAAGGGAATCGAGACCGGAAGGCCGAAGTCTAGGTTTCCTATGTATGACAGCTACACACCTCTTAATGCATCCTTGGAGGATATTTATCTACCCACTTGTAATACTTTTCAATACAAGAAGCCGCATCTAAAGGAGTCGATAGAGACACAAAAGTAGACTTGGAAATATTTCCAATTTCATAAGTGTTATGGGCACAACACGAACAAGTGCAGGCATCTCTAGGATGCAATTGAGAATTTGATTCAAGAGAAGAAGTTGCAGCAGTTTGTGAAAACTCTGCAGGATAATGGACAGGGAACATCTGATCCTAATTGAGGAAAAGCTTCGCGTAGGGCTGAGGATAATAAACATGATAGTTGGTGGACCACATCCTACAGAGAGAAGTTAGCAGGAAATGAAATGCTATGGCAGCGCATTGAAACACGTGGATTTTGAATGTTGCTCGAATATGGAGGACGGAACTCCATACAAAAAACAACAAACAATAATTGATGATATAGTGTTCAAGAGCAGGGATGCCGATAGAGTAGAAGCTCCTACGATTGACCCGATAGTCATTTCAGCCATGATCGGCCCTGCTCCGGTGAGAAGAATTTTGATAGATTGTGGAAGTTCTATAAACATTATCTTTAAGAAAGCCTAAGATCAAATAAGGATGGAGGATAAAGATTTGAATCCGTTTAAAACTCGAATACATGGTTTTAACGCTGTGGCGACTAAGGCAGTTGGTTATGTGGAATTGCCTATTGAGTTAGGTGAAGATGAGCATAGGAGAGTGCGGATCCTACCGTTCATCGTATTGGACCTTGAATCACCATACAATGTTTTTCTTAGCCGTCCGACACTGGTTGAATTCCGGGTAGCCCTTGCCCCATGATGTTTGACTCTAGAATTTCTGACTGATAATGGAGTAGGTGTTGTGCATGGTGATCGGGCAACAGGACGTACTTGCTATGTGGCTTAGTTGAGAGAAGCTCAACGCAAGGAGAAAGGAAAGGGTATGGACAAATCTTTCCACATCTAAGTTATTGAAGGTTGACAAGTAGCGCCTAAGCCTTAGCTTGGGCACCACAGTTGGTTCTATAGAGATATAGATCCGAGGTATGATGAAGAGGAGCCCAAGGAGACCAAGGTGGCGCCGGCTGAACTAATGATTGATATAACAGTCAGCAATGATGACCCATCATGAGTCTTGAAGCTTAGATTGTAGCTCAGCCCCTCGATGATGGAAGAACTTCCTGATTTTCTCCAAGCGAATTTAGATTTATTTGCTTGGACTCATTCCGACATGTGTGGTATCTCGCCTTCCATCGCGAGCCATGCCTTGAATATTGACCCGAAGTATGTTCTGGTGAAACAGAAAAGGCGGGCATGGATCCAAAGAGGTCCGTTGCTCTTAAAGAGGAGGTGGATAAAATTAAAGTCAATGGGTTTATTCGTGATGCCCTTTATCCTGAATGGATATCTAATTTCGTGCTGGTGAACAAATGGAAAGTGGAGAATGTGCATCGACTATTCTGAATTGAATAAGGTGTGTCCTAAAGATAGTTTACCCTTCTAAGGATTGATCAGCTAGTTGATTCAACTGCAGGGCATGAATTGTTGTCCTTTATGAATGCGTGCTCGAGGTATAACCAAATCCCAATGTATGTCCCTGATCAGGAACACACCAGCTTTATGACAGATGTTGGGTTGTACTGTTACGTGGTGATGCCGTTCGGACTAAAGAATGTTGGAGCAACCTATCAATGTCTGGTTAACTGAATATTTAAAGATTACATTAGGAGGACGATGGAAGTCTATGTGGATGATATGCTCATGAAGTCATGGTGATCAAACGACCATATTAAAGACTTGGCAGAGATGTTCGACATCCTCAGATTTTATAACATGAAGATCAATCCTTTGAAGTGTTTGTTCGTTATTGTATCAGGGAAATTCTTGTGCTTTAGTATCAATGCTTGAGGAATAAAATTAATAAAAAAGGATTTAGGCTATATGAGATATTCAGGCACTAAGAACCATTAAGCAGGTGCAAAGTTTGAATGGGAAAGTTGCCGCTTTGAGTCAATTCATCTCTAGGGCAACTGATAAATGCATTCCTTTCTTTGATTTGATAAGAATGGGAAAGAGGAACTTAGAATTGGCATAGGGCTGCGAAGATGCATTTTAAGCTCTGGTAAATAATTTGGAGAGATCCCCAGTTTTGCCAAAGCTAGTAGATCACGAGGAATTGTACCTTTATTTGACAGTGTCAACACATGCTATAAGTGCCACTTTAATTCGCGAAGAGAACCAAATTCAAAGGTTGGTGTATTGTGTCAGCAAGCAACTGATAGGAGCAGGAAGGAACTATCCAAAAACAGAGAAAATGATGTACTTCTTGCTGATTGCATCACGGAAGCTCCGCCAATACTTCCAGGCCCATCCGATTAGAGTTTACACCAACTAGCCATTACGATAGGTCCTACATCGACCTAAGACAAATGAGAGGTTGCTTAAATAGAACATCGAGCTCAGGCGGTTCGACATTACATATCTTCCGCGAAGAGCTATCTAGGGACAATCGTTGGCGGACTTTATATCAGAATTTACCATTCAAGATGAGATGCCTGAAGGTAGCAGAAACCCTATCGTGCGATGGAAGTTGTACACTGATGGAGCATCTAATGATCGTTGTTCCGGAGCTAAGATTGTACTTGTAACCCATGAGAATAGTTCAATCTGCTATGCGTTGAAGCTTGATTTTCTGGCTCCAATAACGAGGCTGAGTGCAAAGCATTGATGGCCGGACTTAAACTTGCTAGAGAGCTTGGAGTGAAGTCTCTTGAAATCTTTTGTGGCTCACAACTGGTAGTTTATCAGGTCAGAGGAGACTACCAAGCTAAGGGACAACGACTTGCCTCGTACCTTACCCGCGTTTAGGAGTTGTTGGAGGATATCGAGTACTATGACATTTCACATATTCCACATGAGCTTTATGGAGAAGCCGATTCAGTGGCAAAGTTTGCTAGTACTGGTGATGCATAATAGATGGGCCTGGTCCTAGTCCAGACATTACATACCCCAAGCACAAACATGATAGAAGTTGATCGAATATTCGAAACAGAGCTTGAGAGGGAATCATGGATGACTACATTTAAAGATTACCTGCTCGATGGAATATTGCCTGAAAGTTGAAACAAAAAGTGATAAGTCCTTCGTAATGCTTCGTAGTATGTTATGCAAAAAGGAACTATGTATAGAAAGGGGTTTTCTGTTCCCTTACTCTAGTGTATTGCTCATGACGAGATAAAGCGTGTCCTTAAAGAAGACATGGGGGAGAATGCGACGATCACACTGGGGGGTAAACCCTGGCTAAGAAGATACTTTGTTACGGATATTACTGGCCAACTATAAACCGAGATGTTGCTGATTATGTGAGACGATGCAACAAGTGCCAGATAAATGCAAATATTCTGAGAGCGCCGCCAATGGAGGTCACTCAAATGGTCAGTCCATAACCATTTTCTATGTGGGGTATTGACATCATCGGCTCTTTGCTAATTTATAAGGGTAGTGCGTACTAAGCCATTGTCGCAGTTGATTACTTCACAAAATGGGCTGACACGAAATCTCTAGCCACGATCACAACCAAGAAAGATATCAACTTTGTTGTTTGAAACATCATACGTTGCTTCGATCTTCCACGAAATATCATAACAGGTAATGAGACTCAATTCGATAGTGTTGATTTTAAAGAATTTTGTTAGAGATATCGTATTGGAAAGAGGTTTGCAGCGGTCGCTCACCCAATGGACAAGTTGAAGCATTTAAACAAAATTATCAAGTTTATTTTGAAAATGTGTTTGGAGAAGGCTAGAGGCAAGTGGGCGGATGAACTTCCTATGGCACTTTGTGTATACAGGACTACTCATAAGTCTGTGACTAGCCATGCTCCATTCACTCTTGCCTACGGAGCCGAAGCATTTATTCTAGTAGAACTTGAAGTCCCTTCATTGAGTGACTTATTACAACCTTAAAACGATCCAGAATCTACTCTTGGAATCTTTGGACTTTATCGATAAGAAATGCAAGGAGGCCAATTTGAGGGCAGCCACACACGGACATCAAGTCGCACGAAATTACAACACAAAAGTATGATCGAGAACCTTTGAAGTTTGCGACCTTGTCTTGAAACGGGTTTTTACGGTCCTGTCGCACATGAATCTGACATGGGAAGGACCAAACATCATTGAACAGAGGCTTGGAGAAGGAACCTTCAAGCTAGCGACTGTTGATGGCGTGACACTCCCAAAAGCATGGAATAACGAGCATTTATGATGCTATTTCACTTAGAACGTTTCCTTTGCATTTCGGTACTAGTTACTTTCAACATTTTCTTTAGCATTTGATATTGTGGATGTGTAATAAGACAAGTTATTTTGTTCCTTTTCATATGGTGAATAAAATCTTGCACTTCCTTTCCATAAGTGATTGTTATTGCATTTTATGCTAAATATACAATGAAATTGATTGATATCAATATGTATGATATATGAAAAAATTCATAAATTTTTAAATCGATCAATCATACGAATTCCCGATGGGGTTAAACAAGATGAGCTCCGTAAATTTGCTCAATTCTCGACTCTCGTAGATGAACCAAAGGGCGGTACTCGCAATAAGGAACAAGGGTTGCTGACAAATTGGAGAATGAGAAAACTCTATGTCCCGGAGTGTGGACTGAAGTATAGACAATCCAGGCGGAAAAACAACTGCCCCAGGCAGATACACGACCGCCCACAAGAAAATTTTAAGTCCCTCGAGTTCAGGCTGGAGTGTAGATAATCTAGGCGGAAAAAGAACTGCCTCGTGTAGAAACACGACTGCCTATGAGAAAACTCTAAGTCCCCGTAGTGCGGACTGGAGTGTAGACAATCCGGGAAGAAAAATGACTGCCCTGGGCGGATATACAACTGTCTACGAGAAACTCTAAGTCCCTAGAGTGCGGACTAGAGTGTAGACAATCCGAGCGGAAAAACGACTGCACCTGACGGATACATGACTGCTCACGAGAAAACTCTAAGTCCATAAAGTGTGGACTTGAGTGACTGGAGTATAGACAATTCGGGCGGAAAAATGACTACCCTCGGCAGATAAACAACTGCCCACGAAAAATTCTAAATCCCCGGAGCGCGGGCTGAAATATGAACAATTCGGGTATGACTGATCCCCCAAAAGAAGGCTCTGAGTCTCCAAAGCACGGACTCACTCGTGAACTCAATGGACAGCGAGACAAACTTCAACTGTCCTCTATCCCACGAAGTCCAACCTGAAATCGACGGAAGAAATTCAAATTTCTAAAGGCTAGATATGGCAGCCCATTATAGTTCTGGCTTGACATTCCTTACGACTTAAGGCAATGACGGCAGAGAGGCCTCGATATGGAGGTGGTGAATTATAAAAGGGATTTGCAATCAAAAATCTACAAGTACATGGAATGGAGAGTAACTATTCGATTATCAAAGTAATGATTCACATGATGCTAATCAAAAGCAAAAAACTTTTATTCATGAGTTCCAAAATCCCCGTACAAGTTACTACTTAGAAACGAGCAAGGATGGGATTCGATTCCGAATACCCATGACCGAGGAAAGAAATAGTTACTAAAACTATGTAGAATGATAGAAGTAGTGGCTACTTCTTCAACCTTCTTTTCCTCTTTGACTTTTTAGGAGTAGATTAGGTCAAGCTTCTCTTTCGAGACCCTTTGTCGCCCTTGGCCGGAATGCTCAAAGAAGAAGGGATTTTGCCGGGAATTGTTTCCCCTGGTGGAATAACTTGTAGTGGCACAAGATCAAGATCTTTAATTTTCACCTCGATGGGCTTACCTTTCACTTTATGATTTAACCTCTCCTCCTCCTCGATCTGCTTCTTCATGCTAGTTTCAGTAAGGTGCCCCCAAATCACTTGTGATCATACATCTTTCGATTCATCAGCGGGGGGTGAGTCTCTGGGCTTATCTTCATTGAGGGAACCGATGACTTGAGGGTCGGGTCCGGGGATATCAACAGCTGTCGGGTCTTCGGCTGCCTTTCTTTGTTCTTCTGTAGTGGCACCGCTCCTTGGAGTTTGATCAAGACTCGAATGACCTGCAAATATTTATTAAAGCATGAATATTAGTTGAAAGCCATTCCGCATGAAGAAGAAAAACTTTTCAAAGTCAAAGAAGTTCAGCATGATACCAACATACGGTTGACTATCTGTGGTCAGTGGAGTGTTTCCTTAAAGAATGGGAGACAACATTTATGGTCCAAAGCCAGGCCTATCCGAATCATGGCCAAGGGTTCGCTCCGTATCATGAGAAGAGGATGGTCCGGCTACTTGAATAGGAGAAGAGCTTTGAAGATGGGTCCAGTTAACTTAGCGATATCTCCTCCTTCAATAGTCGATGCAGGAGCTTTATAGAATTGAAGTTTGGCGATGGCTAGATCAGAAGGATCGTCACCTCGAAGCACTTGTCTCATAAGCTCCTCTTCATTTAATCCCACTTCTCCCAACTCTTCTTTCTTTTTCTTGACGACGAGCTCCCAGGCTTCAACAAGAGATTCAAGATATCCTTTGCCAAACAAGGTCAAGTCATGATGGAGAAGGACTTTCGCATTATATTCGATAATAAGCGGATCGAACAAGTCCTTGAACTCATTCATGCCAGATTCGATGGCAGCTTCTACCTAGGAGTTAGCCTCTTAGAGCACTTCCTTTCTGCCCTCTTCGTGGACCCCTTCCTTTTGAGCTTTGATCCTGGGAAATTGTTCGTCGAGCTTTGTTCTTAAGCTCCTTGCCTCGACGATCTCCTTGCAGTATCTCTGTGATTCTTCTTACACCTCAATCTTTTCCTCCCTCTCTTTATTTAATAATTTTTTCAAGCTCTTCAATGCGATGAGCTAGGGCATCTTTCTCCTTTTGCAAGGAGTCCTTTTTAGAGCCATAGTGCCCTTGGATGAAGTGCCGCGTCAAGTTCTTTTTTATGCAAAGTCTCCAGGCGATTTACCAACTCTACTATTTCTTTTACATTCTTCTCTGGTTCAGAAAGTTGGTTTTTATACTCAAGCAGCTCGGCGCTGGTGCTTGGTGATGTCCTTGTCATGAATAGCCTCTAACTTGAGGCGGTCGATTTCGTGTTGGCGCTCGACGAAGACTTTAGAGATTTTCTCAACCAAGTGAATAAATAATTCATGCTGGATGTACATGTTGTTCATGCATGCTAGTGAACTCTTCTTGGCGTTTAGGAGAATGACGTGTATGGAAGGGAGGAACTTAAGTCCATCAAAGAAAATTCTTGGAAATGTACTATAGGTTCGACTAACTTCTCCGCTGTCGTAGAGTCAGGAGCGGGAACCGACATAAGTTGGTTAGAAGTAACAAGTGGATGCTTGTCGAAGTGGTATTTGCATGAATGTCTTAAACTAGACGACCCAGAATGTTGGTCATGAGTCACAACAACATGAGTGCCACGATGTGAAGACCTCTCTTCACTGTGAGTGGGCAGGTTAGAATGATCATCGTAACGAGAAGCATGTGGTTACGACTTCTGTTTGGATAAGGAAGAAGATTCCCTTAAATAGTAATATTTATCTCGCCCGTCATCCTTTTCTCGACATCTCTCGGACTTAGAATTTTGGCTCGAACAGTAAAGTAGAAGAACGCCGAAGATGGTCAAAGGCGTGGGACTGTGACATTGCATCTATGAAGAACCAAATAAGAGCATATCAAAAATTATCACATGAAGAATTAATAACAAGTGTATAATGAAGTACAAGTGTTTGTGTGTGTCCTTGTGCTCCCCTCAATGGACCGGTAACGGTGGCTTTGCTTATCGGAGTATTCTCCCCTTTGTTGGAGGGTTGGATGTCTTCACCGCTTCTGGTAGGGGAATTAAGCCTGCGATGTTAGGAAATTCATAGGTCATTATATCGCCTGGGATAGGAAGGTCAGAGAATTCCTTCCATGAGCTTTCCATGTGCTGAGAGGATGACCCTTTTCAAGTGGAGTAACAAAGAACTTTGGATTTGCTCTGGCCTTACTTTTATGTAGCGGGTACATCAACCTTGTCTTCCTCTTCGAGGGTGTTTGCATTTGACCGACCTACAGCAGTTCTGCCACCAGCACTTTTCCCAGGCCTATATCTTTATTTCTGGGCGTATCAGCTTGAGATTCTTTGATCTCACCCTCTTCAGTGTCTTCCTGGGGCCTCTTGGGAGGGGGCATGATAGGATCAACTGTTTCTTCTCTTCGTACAACAACATATTTCAGGACTTCTTTACTTTCAAGGAGTCTAATTTTTTGGTTGTCTTCCAGTAGCCTGAATAATGATAGTAGCTCGTCGGTAACGAGGAGTTTGATATCTCGGTCCTCAACGTGAGTGGCGTGAATAGCATCGACGGCTCCAGAATACTCGATGCCTTCGAATAGAGGACGAACATTTGAAAGAACTTGGGACAATCGTATATTCAAAGGAGAAGTTATGATGTGAGTCATCGAACTAAAGAAGGAATCCGAAGTAACACTTACGTCCTTCTAATCCTCTCTTTGCAAAGCCAGGAGGACATCATACGTAAAACCACTCGTGCTTCAATAAGCAAAGCTTGTTCCATGCGCCCATTAAGATTTGTCTGTTAGGCGAGGGTTCAAGGAAGACATATGAGGGACTCCCTAACTGTCTTTTGAAGTTGTAGATATATCAGATGTCTTCGGGAGTCCTATGATGAAACAAAACATTCATAAATAGAAGGAAAGTTCCATGGATGAAAGCATAGCTGTTGGGGTGCAACTGGGTAGGAGCGATCCCTTGATTCCTCGACATTTCCCAAACGAATGAGTTGAAAGGTGGCGCACATCCAACCCAGCATATAAAATTATTACAAGCAGTATATCTAGCTAGGGCAAGTGAGGTATGACTTGCCTTATTGGAACTAAAACATCTTCAAATGGGATTCTATGGGTGGATCACAATCGATGAAGGCGGCTTCGTCGATTCTAGAAGCTTGAGAATCGATAGGGTTATCTAGATAGATGGCATCCTCGACAGCATGGGGAGCCAGACTGATGAATTCCATAGGTAGGACCGAAATTTCGGAAAAAAGATTCATTTGCGAGTTGGGCGCCTCCGCTTGTTCCATATGGTGTCTCGAAGAAGGTTTTTCAGATATGGTGGCGAAATATGATCTTGCCTCGGAATTAATGTGTCTTCCGGCTGGTTTAGAAGTTGTCTTGATTTAGCGCTTCATGCAACTTGAGATTTATGCCAGTTATACTCAGCAGACAATCAACAATAGAAATAATAACATATCCCTCCTATGCCATGTATGAACTAGTGCAGTGTAGTGTGGTGTGAAATAAGTATAAATAGTTTGAAATCAGAGAAGAGGGAATAAAATGATGAGATTTGGGGTTACGTCTAAAGAGACTGTCATCACTGACCGTCTCAATCGACAAGAAAGTTGATCAATAATGAAAGCTTTGGGATCGGTTGTTGACAATCTAAATTATAAAGTCCATTGTTCAATTTTGTTAGCCGATTTTTTACTTAGTCCGTATTGAGAAGTTCGAAAAAATGTTCATTCAAGCCAAAAGTCTGAGTATGCAAGTCGTATTGTTCTTAATCGTCTTATGCTTAGTCGAGGCAATATGCGACTAAGGGTTTAAGTGACTTAAGTCAAATTAACATTTGTTGTCAATACTGATCCCTCAACTCTCCGTGCTGACTCCTCTTCATCCCATCGCCAAAATACTTCGTACCAAACCCTCTCTTCACGACCACTTCTTACCGATCCCTTAACAAATCAACCGACCCCTACTTCAAAGTGATATACACCAATCACATTTGAACTAAAAACTACCGAACCCTTTCTAGTACTATATTCCTCATCTCAAAACTTAAAAACAAACTCTCCTCCATCCCTTCTAGGACATCGAACGAACCCTCCATTCTCCGTCTTCTTCTCCATCTCCTTCGCCTTCCCCTCCTTATTCTCATATCCTATTGTAACCTGTTAAATCCTTCACCTAAAAATCCCTTGAACTCATGCAAGGTTACGGCTTATGACTCGACTAACATGATTATAGAGGAGCTCGTATCCATGTATGAACAAATTCAAAGATACGTACGTTCAAACTTACTGAAAATTGAAGATGATGGAGGAGCATTTTTTGGGCGAGGTTGAGTTTGAAGCTTGGATTCGAACATGAGCTGAAGGATTATCAGTGGGCAAGATGGTTTGTGGGGTTATGGGTTCGACAGAGAAGGAGTTTGGAAGGAAAAAGGCAGTGGAAATGTCAAGGTGAAATTTCGAGCAAGAATGTGACGGTAAGTTGGTGAGAAGGAAAGAGGGTTGAGTTTATATACATGTATGTGTGAAAGGAAGCAGAACCCATCATCTCGGATGACTCGGTCATGGGATTGAAAAGGGATTGGCATCAAAGCTTGTCGATCCCTATCCACGTGAACTCAGCAAAGGGTTGGCATCCCAGATGTCGATCCCTCCAAAAAAAATAGGAAAAAAGAAATGATGGGAAACTGAAAATTATTAGGCACTCGTTATCATAAAGGTTCGACTGCAAACACGAGCATGCAAGAGCTTATAAAAACTTGCAATGACCTACGAATGTTTGAACATGTCCGAGAGCCAGCAACTGAAACGTGTTTTCGGGTATGCATGCGAACGCTTTAAAATTTTGACTTTTCGTACTCGATTGAAATCACAATCAAGCTTGAAACCCTCAAGTTTGAGTTCCGATCAGATAAGAGAAAGCCTGTAAGCCCCCATATAACCGATTTAGTATATGCTAATGGAATACAACATCAAACTTGTATTATCGAAGGTCGATAAAGGAATAGAAGTCAACTAGGGAGTTAGACGGACTTCATTCCGACAACTCAAACTTTTTTCAATTCAAAGCACGTCATGTTACTCATAAGACGTACTTTAGGGGGGCAAGTGTTACCCGGTGCCTTGACCTAGCTATATTGGGCTAATCACGCAAGATAGATTTGAGTGTTGATAAGAATAAAGAACATAAGGCAGCTGCTTCAGGACCTAGCAATAGAGTTTGGACAGTTATATAAAGCCCGGGTTAAGTAGAGATGATAGGCAGACATCATGGGATGTCAGAAGGATGGAAGTTAGCTCAATTGAAATAGGGATCGGCGTAGTCATTTGTCAACATAGTTGAGATACCTTAGGAGTTGGTATAGTAAAGCAAGATAATAAGGACAGACTTTGGAAGTTTTTCAAAGGGTCGACATGGTAGGTTGGGTGGACAGCCAATGTAGATGGAGTTATGAAGGGATCGGCATAGTGAGGGGTCATGATAGGGTTCGGCATATATCTCACAATCATTATGGGTCGGTATATTGGTTGGTCAGTATGGACAGATGCTAAAGGGTACGGTATAGCAAGGAGAGACTATAGGGATCGAAATTAGATGTGTTATCAAGTCCAGCGTGGTTCAATGGCACTAGAAAGATCGGCATATCATGCAACAAAAGTAGGGATCAGCATGCTCATAGAGGATGAATCGGCATGTAGTTGAGAAGCAATATGGATCTGCATATATTAATACAACAAGAGGGTTTGGCATATCGATACATGAAGGGATCAGTATTTATTAGACAAACATGAAACAAAACCAAGAATTAGGCAAAAGCAAGAGCTCCACACATCCAAACACCCTGATATATGGAACACCATCATATTAGAGCATAAGGGAGCTGTCATAGGGAGCGCTTCCTCAAATTTCCCACCTTGAGGGGTCAATATTGATCTCTCTCCATTATGATTTGGGCCTAGCGCTCCTTATGGTGGGACCCCCATGAATGAGAAAGTTTTGTTGTCGAAGTTGCAATCAGATTGGAGGTCGCCTATATCTATAAATACAGGCCCGGGGGTCATTCTAAGGATCTTTACGCTGCTGGTTAGACAACACCATTATTGTAATCAACTCCCTCCATTATTCTCTGGTCTCTTGTTACTTCTTGTTGTTCCTAATTGTAATCAAGTTGATTGAAAAGAAATAAAGAGAATATTCAAAGTGGACATAGGCAATTCATCCTATTACAATTTATATAAAATTTATATAAAGGTGGTAAGAATGATAATCTATTTAGTAAAATTCGAGGCTAAATGCTCTTTTTATTTTCTTGAAAGCATAAATCTTTACAGTTTATTTAACCCTTAAAATCATACTCAAAACAAGGAAACTATAGCCCTTTACTTTATCCAAAATCTTATGCCAAGATATTTATGCTTTATAAAATAACTTTGATGAACACTTAGAGGTTGTCATACCTCAAAACCTTAGGCTATGAAGCCATATACAATAAACACATTTATATTGATAAAGTGTGACATTGATACCTATATAGGTTATCGCACCCTTTCTATATTGAAACCATGTTAAAACCATATGATTATAAAACACAATGCCATAAGGCCAAAACTATTTGTGGTGCATATCATCAATGAAGATAGGCTGTTGACTATAAGCATGGATTTGCGTAGTTTAAAGCTTTTACAATTAGAAATATAGAAATGTCAAAATTTAGGCTAGGCGGCATCATTACCATATAAAATCAATATAGCCTATAGCGGCATCATAACCAAACACTACGGCATCAGAAAATAGCAGCATCATTTCCATATAAATTCAAGATTGAAAATAGTCTATGACAGCATCATGACCAAACACTATGGTATAAGAAAATAGCGGCAACATTGCCATATAAAACCTATGTCGGAAGTAATAATAGCGAGACTATAATCATAGTATGGTCAATGTTAAAAAGGAAAACTAGCGGCATAGATGACATGCGACACTGAAATCATAAGGAGTTGATATTGAAAACCAGTGGCATCATTAATGCTGACATAGGTAAGCGGTGATATGCAACGTTGATATGCGAAAACAAAACATGCGGGATAGCCAACGGCACCTACATCAATGTCAACATCGGAGCTTTACTTCTCGTTCAAGCAGCGTTAATTCATTGCATACCAACCTAGGTTGATATTGTATGCATCACCATTGTGTTGAAATGCTTAGGTGTGACATGGATAAGTTGCGGCATTAATGAGACAACGACAATTCCCATGGTTATTATAAAATCTGTAAATTTTATATTTAAATTAATTTATTTTTACCAATTCCTGTTCTTTGTCAAATTATTATTAGATAATAGCTTCCTTATAAATTCATTTAAGAAAAACTGCTATAGATTAGAATTTACATTCGCAAATATTTTTGGAAACATTAAGTTTATTTTAATATTTTAATATATTTATTAAACCTTTCTAGCCTAATTAATTCATATAAAATCATAAACAGATAAGAATAATCCCAAAAAATCATAAAAAATCAATTTATTATATTCTCTAACGTACAAAAATTTTGAGGCCAAAAATATTATTTAATTATTTCTAATAGTTAAAACCAAAAATAAACTATTTTCTTCACTTAAGAAATTCATAAAATATTCATGCTCGATTGGAAAATTATGAAATTAAAAACCCACTTCTAAAATAATGTTTCTAACATCATATCAAAATTTCAAGTCGAATGGATGTCATAAACTAGGTTTTCACTCTTAAAATCTTGTAAACAATTTCATAATAAATCAAATAATTCATCGTTCAAGCATATATCAACCAATCATTTAAACCGTGATATAAATCAATAACAAATTCAAGTTTGATCACCAAACCGAAATGAATATGTAAATGTTGAGATGGATAACCATTATTCACCTTGATTTGACAAAAAATTTTTTGAGATTTTGAATGTTGATTTGATTTCCCCAAGCTAAATCTTGATTTCCTAGCTTTTCTTCTCTTGGTTTCCCCTAAAAATGGTCGGTCTTTTCTCTATTTTCTTTTGTATGAATGATAGTGAGGGAGGAAATGAGAATGGAAAGGTATATGTTATGGAAATTTGGTCTTTTCTTATTTTTTTTCCCTTCTCATAACTCCTTCTTATTAATTTTCTAATCAATCTTATTAGTTAATTAATTAAGGTACGATTTATATATGATTATCAAATTTCAATCTTCTTATTCTCTTATATTATTTTATTTAATTATCTAATTTAATATCTTAAATAATGTTAATCAAAATTAGAGGTATTACAGACTCCTTCTTAAAGAATTTCGTTCTCAAAATTACGATAACGTACATAACAAACATATAACACGAGGATAAAACATACCATCAGAACAAATCAGGATAAGTGTCTCTGATCCTATCATATGTCTTCTAAGTGCAGTATTTCTCGTTATCACTCCACAAGACCTCCACTCATTTGTCTATCTTAAACCTCAACTTCATCTCATCCTTAGCCACAGTACAGACTAGTTGCCTAATAATAGTCATGTCTGATTCCACTACTAGGTCTTCCAATGTAGTTGGAGTGATAGTAGTCTCTAGATCTTGAAAAAACTTCTTAAGATGAGAAATATGAAAAACATTGTAGTCTCATTCCAAACTACTCGGTAACTCTATCTTGTAAACGAGTTTCCCGATCCTTTCTATAATAGGAAATAGTCCAATAAATATAGGTGCCATTTTCCTTGACTTCCTAAATCATGTCGCGCCATTCATTGGTGATAATTTGATGAAAACATGATCTCCAACTAAGAATTCTAGGTCTTTCCATTGCTTATCTGCATAAATCTTCTCCATAGACTGAGCTTTTTTCATCCTTGCCCAGATTAACTCAATCTTTTTTGTTACTTATCTTGCCATGTATGGACCAAGAATTAGTCTTCTTCGACCTCTACCCAACATATGGATGATTTATTAGTTTTCTGTATAAAGTTTCAAAAGATGCCATCCATATACTAGTCTGATAACTATTGTTATAGAAAAATTCGACTAAATGTAGACAGTCTTCTTATGATTCTACTAAATTTAGCACAAAAGCTCTTAAAAAGTCCTCTAAGACTTTGTTAACTCTTTATGTTTTCCTATTTATCTATGGATCGTAAGCGCTACTCATCTTGAGCTTGGTACCTAACACCTCTTGTAGACTCTTCCAGAATTCGCTAGTGTATAAAGAATCCCTGCCACTAACTGTATTACCGAAAATTTCATGCAGTCTAACAATATTCTTCATAGATAACTTAGCCAACATGGGTGCCGCTCTTGTTGACTTAATGGAATGAAATGTTCATGCTTGGTTAATCTATCGACTATAACCCAAAAACTTTCATTTTCCTTTTTCAACCTTGGCAATCAGTCAATGAAATCCATGAATATAGAATCCCATCTCCAAACTGGTAGACCTAAAGGCTGAAGTAATCTACTTGGCTTCTTATGCTTGGCTTTTACTTATTGAAAACTCAAATATTTCTTTATCCATAAGCTTACATCCCTTTTCATACTTCCTAGAAGAAATTCCTTTTAATATGCTGATACATCTTAGTCCCTCTAGGATGAACGGTAAATGACACTCCCTAAGATCTCCTTTCCTTACGTCTCCAAGATTTGGAACACACAATTTTCCCTTCTTTCTCAACCATCCATTTTGATCAAGAGAAAAATCATTCAAATCATCAATCTCAATTCCACTTTCCAATCTTCTAATTCATTCAGCTAACAGTGGATCATTTCTTTGTTTTGAAGCAATTCTTTTAATGAAAATTGGTTGAACTTCCAAAGAAGATAACATTGTAGTACACTGATTAGAACTAGCAGTCGATCTTAACTGCACACTACAAGCAGTCAGCGCTTCCAAATCAGTCCACCTTGCTAACATCGTCAACATTGCATAGATATTTTCTGTTAAGTAAAATTGCAATTTTATTTCCTTTCCTAGTTGTGTACTCAGTTCCGAAATCATAAGATGTTATGAACTCTAACCACCTTTGCTATCTCGTATTAAACTACTCTAAGAGAATGAATATCTTAAATACTTGTGATCCATACACAACTCGAATCTTTCTCCCAAAAGATAATATCTCCCTAGTTTCAAAGCAAAGATTGCTACTACCAACTCCAAATCATAAGTTGGATATCTAACTTCATATGGTCTAAGCTATTGAGAAGCGTAGGCAATCACTTTAACCCTTTACATCAACACAACTCCTAATCTTGTTCCGTATGCGTCAGTATACACCACCATATTTTGCGCATCCAAAAGAATTAACATAGGCGCATTGGTCAATAGATGTTTCAGCTTTAGGAATACCTCCTCACATTTACCAGTCCAAACATACTTTATGTTCTTTATTGTTAGTTTAGTCATCGGTGCTGCTATACAAGAGAAATCCTTGATGATTCTCCGATAATAGCTAGTTAATCCAAGAAAACTCTTTACCTCGGTCACCATCTCATGCCTCTTTCAATTATTAACATCCTTAACCTTAGCTAGATCTACTGACAACCCTTTTTCTATGACTACATGATCAAGGAAATTCACTTCTTTCTTTCAAAAACGATACTTTGAAATTTTTTCCTTTGGTTGATGTTTCCTCGACATCTCAAGCACTATTCAAAGGTGAGTCTCATGGTCTTTCTCGTTTCTAGAATATATCAGAATGTC
The DNA here is from genome assembly GCA_030765085.1 of Allium cepa. Classification (NCBI taxonomy): domain Eukaryota; kingdom Viridiplantae; phylum Streptophyta; class Magnoliopsida; order Asparagales; family Amaryllidaceae; genus Allium; species Allium cepa. The sequence continues at coordinate 180,568,444 of CM060930.1, forward strand.
ATCTATAAATACCGAGTCAAACCTATCCAAATGCTCTTAGAAGATCTAATTCATTAAATCTACAAAGAAAGCAGGCACATCAGTTAATCCGAATGGAATTACTAACCACTTGTACGAACCATATCTCATTCGAAACGCCATCAACAGAATACCATATCCTCTATCCTTAATTGATGGAACCTTATCGTCAAATCTAATTGAGAAAATACTTTATCTCCACTTAATTGATCAAATAAATCGTCTGCTCTTGTCCAAGGATATCGATTCTATATCATCTTTTCATTCAACATACGATAATGGATGCATAATCTCAAGATCTGTCCGGTTTCCTCATGAACACCTCGTTTGCTCCCCAAGACGAACTGTTTGGCCTAATAAAACTTTTCCTTCTAATTCCACCAGCTACATCTTCAACTCTTTCATCTTTGTAGGTGTCATTCTGCTAGACAGTCTGCTCACGAGCTTGGCTCGAGGTACAAGACCTATTCGAAACTCAATGGCTCTTTTCAGCGGCAGTCCTATTACTGGCTTAAAGACATCTACAAATTCTCTAATAAAAAAACTTGATTCAACTTATCTTCCTCCTCTATTGCACTCAAAATAGCAACAAACATCAGATTTTGAATCCTCTAATGAGTATATAATTCAATCGCTGCTATTAAGGTGCTTTAATGATACTTCCTATCTTGAAAAAGTATCCTAGTGTCATACATGCTTAACGAATCCATACCCAATATAATGCCAAAGGCTACAAAATTGAACACATGCAAACTGTAGGAAAATATATGACCTAATAATTCAAACTCTAATTGGTCATATCTCATCCCAATAGTTGTATACCCTCTTATCGAATTCACAACCCTTAAGCAAGTGACAAGGTATGATGGATCTAAACTAAGCTTATCTACCAAGAAATAAGATATAAAATAATGTGATGCACTAGTATCAAACGGTACCCTAACAGGTATGCCATGAATCAAAAGTGTACCTCCCATCGTAGACTTTCCCTTCTCCTCTGCTATTGATCTCTAGGTAGCTGGTTCTGAAGCAAATACTTTTCCTCTCTCAACCTTAACGTGTTCCTTGCACTGATTCTTATAATGGCCTATCTGGTCACAATTGAAGCACTTGATTTTCTTCTTCCCAATAACTTTCTTCCCATCTCCAAAGTGACATACGTTCGTAAAATGCCCTATCTTGTCACATTTGTAGCACACAACATTCACTTTTCCTTTCTTGGCAGCTCCACTCTTCTTGTTCTCCTTTTTTTGAAAGAACATCCTTTTCTGATTTTACCCACTTTGAGTCCCTACCGCTTTGTTAATACTAAAGAATGAAAACATCTCTTTATTCCTCAAAGCCATCTCCACTACCACGTTACATGGATCCCTAAGATGTGGCAAGATTGCACTCGTAGGATTTGGTCTTAATACACGGATGATCTTTTCATTTCTCTTAATCACGTGTCAAACGTAGCATACCCATAACTGAATAACTCCTTAAATCTTATTGCATACTCCAATATAGTCATGTCTCCTTGCCCTAACTTGGCAAACTCCTAAGTAAATTCAACTTGGCAATTTCAGATATGAACCTCTCCTCGAATTTCCTTTTGAACTCAGCCAAAGTCAAAGTTTCCTTTGGCACTCCAATAATAAAACTATTCCACTGGTATAATGCAGCCCCATGTAATTGTTTGGATGACAATTTTCTTTCTGCATATCGTTTAGTCCTAAATCAATAAAGATGCTTTCACAAAGAAGCAACCAATTTTCCACCTAGATAGCATCCTTAGTTTCAATAGATGGCTTTCCTTTAAGTCTTACATAATCTCGACACAAAACAACATAGTTATTGACAACCAAAACTTCAGGATTTGCTCCATCAGCATTTCCACCAACTAACCCAGTAGCAACTCATGTTTGCATCGTATTGACAAAGAACAAATGCATAGCTTCCACATCCATCGACAGTGTACTAGCATCCATATTAGCAGCTATTTGTCGATGTGGATTTTTACTAGTATTGGGCCTGCCATTTCCATTAGTTGTGGTACTTCCTCCGTCGAGATTCACTCTTTCATTTCCTGTCTACATATCTTACTTTCCCTAAATCTGTATGCAAACCTTAGTAAGACATAGAAGAACAGTTTAAGAGAGAGGGAAGAATAGAGATAAGATATAAACTTGTATATAGAAAACACAAGGACATTACTATAATGTTATCCCATACTCCAATCTCATTTTCTGATTTATTAGGATTATGTTTTCAAAACTCTTTTAAGTTCAAAATTCTTTTAGTTTTACATGAATTTTTTTCTTTGATATCGAGTTGTAACGTCCCCATTCTGAGGCCAGAAAACAAGCGACACCGATTTTGCAGTCACTAATAGTATTATTCTCCATTGATAAAATGAAATTAGCTAATAGTATCATTGAATCAAAGCACAAAAATATGAATTTTTTTCAAAAAATATATTCTATTAATTAATTTTCATATTCACTACATAATCCCAAATGCCCAGATTCATATAAAATGTAATTATTAGAAAAAACTCCAAGAGCGACATCTGAAGAATCTCGCTTGGTTGATCACGGTTCACTACTAGACAGGTACAACTTCTACCATTACATATATTTAAACAAAGTGATAATATAACGGACACAAATAGACTCTTATATAGCTAGCTCTGCCTCCTACACATCTTCAGAAGCTTTATTCACCAAACCTAAATAATTGGAAACCTTACCCTCGAAATACTCAAATGAATACCCAAGAGTTTAAGGGAAAAAACTTCAGGCCAGACAAAACATCTGCTATGAATAATAATATGCCATCTCGGTTAATAGATATCTAGTGAGACCAAGCTGTCGAGCGGAACGAATTTTCCTCTCACTAGTATCGGCTAAAAATATATCTTTTATAAATCAAGCACCTACAATGACAATGATAAAACTAGACAATATAAACAATCATATGCATGCATGAAACCTTGGTAATCATGACCAATCTTTCTAAATAAATAGACCATCTGTCCAAACATCATAGTTTCCTAAAGGTAATTACATACCTATATGGTTGACTCAAGCCTACCGGATATATCAAATTCTCCAACTTACTGTTAGGAGAAAGCTAGACGGTCTATCTAAAAATTACTATTCCTAGGGTCACTTCGATCCTAATGGTTTTGCAGGTTAACCAATAACCTATCTCACTTTGTGTATTTCTTTCTATGCGAAAACTTACTTTTAGTCTTACCTATGATGAAGCCTAATGTACTAGAATTTTGGACTAATATCAGCTAAGAGCTAACATATAAAGTATAAGGCATGATCTTATACCAGTCCCATCTGGATTTCTAATTACTAAGCAATTCATCCTATCATAATTTATCTAAAGATGATAAGAACAATAATCTCTTTAGTAAAATTCTGAGAAAAATATCCTTTTATTTTCTTGAAAAGATAAATCTTTATAATTGATTTAACCCTTGAAATCATATTCAAAACAAGGAAATGATAGCTCTTTACTTTATCCAAATTATTATGCCAAGATATATATATATGTATATATATATGTATGTATGTATATATCTGTATGCATATATGTATAAATGTATGTATATATATGTATATGTGTGTGTGTATGTATATATGTGTGTATATATATATATATATGTACATATATGTGTATATATATAAATATATGTATATATATATAAATATATGTATATATATGCTTTGTCAAATAACTTTGATGAATTTTGAAATCACTTAGAGGTTTTTGCACCTCGAAACCTTAGGCTATGAAGCCATATACCATAAAACCATTTATATTGATAAAACGCAGCATTGATATTCCTATATGGGTTATCACACCCCTTCTATATTGAAATCATGTTAAACATCTGAATTATAAAATATAAGGCCAAAACAATTTATGGCACAAATCATAAATGAATATAGGTTGCCGATCATAAGCGGCACAGTTATGAGTTTGCATAGTATAAAACTTTAATACTTAGAAATATGGGAATGTTGAAATTTAGGTTAGACGACATCAATGACGTATAAAATCAAAAAGTTCTATAATGGCATCATGACTAAACACCATGACATAAGAAAATAGCAGCATCATTTCCATACAAAATTGATATCAAAAATAGCCTGCAACGGCATCATGACCAAACACTGCGACATAAGAAAATAGCGACAATATTGCCGTATCAAATAATTATCGGATGTAATAATAGCAGCACTACAACCATAGTATAACCAATGTTAAAAAAGTAAACTAGCAGCATAGACGACATGACATTGAAATCATAAGGAGTTTGATATTGAAAATTAACGGCATCATTAATGCCGACATAGATAAGCAATGGTTTGCGAAGTTAATATGCAGCAATGAAACATGCAGGATAGCCAACATCGCCAGCATCAATGTTGACATTGGAGCTCTCAGCCGACTTCAACCGACATTGATTCATTGCATACCAATCTAGGCTGATATCCTATGCATCACCATTGGTTGATGTAGAAAAGCTTAAATGCGACATAGATGAGTGGCAGCATCAATGAGGCAATGGCGATTCCAGTAGTTAATATAAACTATAAATTTTCTGTATAGGGTAATTTATTTTTACCAACTCCTATCCTTTATTAAACTATCATTGGATAATAACTTCATTTACCAATTCTTTTAAGAAAAACTGTTATAGATTAGATTACATTCCTAAACATTTTTGCAAACGATAATTTGAACGACAAACTTTGGAAAAAAATTTAGATTGAAGGACACCAAGTTTCATTTTTGGGCTGAAGGGCAAACTTTGGAAAAAAAATAGGCTAAAGAATAATGCTGGTTATAACAAGCATTATATTCGGTTTTTATACTATACAAAATGCAAGTTATAACTAGCATTATATTCAATTTTACACTATGCAAAATGCTAGCTATAATTAGCATTATCCTTCAGCCTAATTTTTTTAAAATCCATCTTTTAGCCCAAAAATGAAATTTGTTATCCGATAGCCTAAATTTGTTTCAAAGTCTGTCCTTGTTTCTATTTCCATATTTTATTAAGCCTTTATAACCTAATAAATTCATACAAAATCATAAACACTTAGGAAAAATCACAATAAATCATATTTATCGTATTTTTTAATATAAAAATTTTTGAGGACAAAAACATTATTTATTTATTTATTTTTAGTAATTAAAACCCAAAATAAACTATTTTCTCCACTTAAGAAATTCATAAAACATTCATACATGATTGAAAAATTATGGAATTAAAAACCGTCGACTAAAATAATGTTTCTAACATCATATCTAAATGTCAAGTCGAATGGATGTCATACATTAGATTTTCACTCTTAAAGTCAAATAAATAATTTTATAATAAATCCAATAATTCATCATTCAAGCATACATCAACAATCATTCAAAACATGGCATAAAAAATCATAAGATTTAGGTTTGATCACAAAACTGAAATGAACATGTAAATAATAAGATGGATAATCATTATTCACTTTGATTTGATAAAGAAACTTGAGATTTGAATGTTTATTTGATTTCGCTAGGCTAAATCTTGATTTCCTTACTTTTCTTCCCTTGGTTTCCCCTAACAATGACCAGCCTCTTCTCTATTTTCTTTTATATGAATGATAATGAAGGAGGAAATGAAAATGGAAGGCACGTGTTAAGGAAATGTATCCTTTTCCTATTTTTCCCTTCTCATAATTCCTCTTTCTTCTTATTTTCTAATAAATCTTATTTGTTCATTAATTAAGGCTCGACCTATATTATAATTATCAAATCTCAACCTTATATTCTTGCATAATGTTTTTTAATTTATCAAATTAAATTTCCTAAATAATATTAATCAAAATTATGGGTTTTATGCATATAACACTTGCAAGTCATGTCTCGAGGGGAAAATGACAAAAAAAAACCCATTATTCGAAGCAACGAAATAGTTGGTGAACTATTGGCTCTTGTATATACTGATGTATGTGGCTCGATGCCTATAGTGATAAGTTACTTTATAAATTTTACTAATGATTTCTCAGGACAAGGATATGTATATCTTATGATGTATAAATCGATGTCGTATGAAATCTAAGGAATAGAATGCAAAGTAGAAAATCAGGTGAACCTAAAATTACAATACTTCGATCCAAGGAGATGTTATGTTGGAGCTCAAACTGTATTTAAAAAAATGATGGAATGATTTCTCAGAATATTTCTTCCTAAACTCCGCAATACAATGGTGCTTCAAAAAGCTGAAATCGAACTCTATTACTTGGGGTTTGTTCAATGATGAGCAAGGCCGAGTTATCTCTTTTCTATTGGGGACATGCACTCGAAACTACAATATATATATATATATATATTAAATTTGATGCCTACTAAATTTGTGCCTAAGATGTGGAATTTGAAGAAACATTACCTCAGCTTTTTGAAGGTGTGAGGTTGTCTAGCCTATGTTAAGTACATTGGCCCCAACAAAATTGAGGCAAGACTCTTTGTAAATTGATAGGATATCCAACTCCATGGGATATATTTTCTATAAAACAAATAAACATTTATTATTTCTTGGCACGCAGTCTTTTTAGAAAATGAATTTCTATCAAAAGAAATTAACAACAAAGTTATAGACTTGGATGGGATTCAAAAAATTAACATAAAAGCTGAACCAATAGAATTCACCATTAATCGAAAATACGCAACCTATTATAAAGTCTAACTGGGAATCTCATGCACTAGAGAGCCGCTAATGGTGAGAAAGAGGACTAATGCCTAAGAAGATGCACACCCCTTTCACTTCAAGAAGCACTATAAGTAAAGATTTTATCCTTTGACTTGAAATAATGAAATCTGAAATGGATTCCATGTATGACAATAAAGTTTGGACTTAAGATGAACATGATCGAAGGGATAAATCCCAATGGCTATAGTGGATAATTAACATAGCTAAATCTAAATGGAAAGGTGGAGGCCTACAAGGCAAGGCTAGTCGCAAAAGATTTTCGTTAGATTAAAGGCATTCACTATGATGAAATCTTTTCACCCATAGCCGTGCATAAATACATTTGGATAAGACTTTCTATCATCGTGTTCTTTGATTATTAATGTTGCAGATGGATGTGAATTTTTTTCTTCTAAATGCTGATTTAGAAGAGATCGTTTACATGTAGTAGAATCAATGGGGGTAAGGAAAGTCTTGTAAATTATTAAGAAAAATTTATGGTCTTGAGAAAGCTTCAAGGAGCTGCAATAAATGTGTTGATAAAGTAATCAAACGGTTCTGTTTGTCAATGATTTTCACTTGATTGGCAACGACGTCGCATTATTGCTATCGGTGCAATCATGGAAGTCCAAGAATTTCTCTTTGAAGGAATTGGTAGAAGCAGCCTATACACATGATATAAGGATCCGTAGAGCTAGATCCAAAAGGACGTTGGGATTCCCCTAATCGCTATACGTAGATACTGTACTGAAGAGGTGATAGAGTTAGGAGTTTTCCATAAGGGCGATTATGTAATTTGTTGCATATATCTAGCTTTGCAACCAATCTGAAAAGTGTTCTCTTTCTATCATATACTTGTACATAGTGATATGAATATTTGAAGTATATAGAAAGAAAATCCTTATATGACATATTATGTAATAGTAATTATAAAGTGTTGCAATCATGAGGATTTTATCATAATGAAAGTAACATATTATTTTAAATACTCATAGTCAAGATGTCTCAAGAAAGGATATAGATTCATCCATTGAGACTAGAGTACGTAATGATTTCCAAATATTTGACAGTGTATTTCTCATGGCTGTTGGAGCACCAAAGGGTTATATATTGATTGTTATTTGGTAACTATGGATGATTCACTCAAGAGTTCTCTGTTGGTTAATATAACTGAGGTCAGACAAACAATCTTGAAGTAACGATGTTACAGAATTCCCTCCCTCGATGTTACAATACCATGGACCTTCAATGTAGACACCCACCTTATATTATACTTAAATCATGGTATGACGTCCATCGAATGACTATTGTTGGCTCTGAGTTGAAGCATTAGAAGTAAAACACTATTCAATAGAAAATTCATCTCCATGGTTATATAGGGTTAGCATCATAGTTAATAATGTCACACCAAAATCAAACATTCAACTGTAGTCAACTTGAAATCAAAATCTCTAGTCAAAGCAGTATGGTTAATAATAATAATTATTATTATTGAACTAAGGAATTTGCTTTTGGAATCACAAAGTTGAATATGGACGATGTTGGAGTTTTGAACAAAACCAAATTTCATAAGTTCTAATGTGAGATGGTTTTGATATAGAGAATTGGTGTAAACAATCATATTTTGACTCTAGGTACCACTTATTACAAATAAAATTGGATTTTTATTAAAAGGTGTAAGTGATAAATTCAACTAAAATGTCACACCACTAGCTAAGATGACGTGTGAATGTTAATATTCAAATTGTAAGATATTAATCACTGATTGAATTTACGCCTCTGAGTTGCGCAACCGTAATGATGAATTCTGAATAACCACATGTTTAATTAATTCATAAATTATTGTAAATTACTTTAAATACATAGTATTTAAGAAATATTAATTATTATTTTACTTAATTAGTTGATATTTAGGAGTAGTTTATAATTATTTGAATGCATTTATAAAAGCAATATATGTATGCATAGATATACGACATCAATATAATTTTAAATAGGTTTAAATAAAAGATAATTGTCTGAAGTGATTTATGGAAATTATGTCATTTGATGGCAAGTAATTTCAGCCATATCATGTAAAGGGAGAGGACTGGAGAGCGACATAATCAAATGAATTAATTAAGGAAGTTTTAATTAAAGAAGGGGAAATGTTCCATTCTTTCCATTAAAACAAATCTAATAATTCATATTTCCCCCTTCTCTCCTCCTAATCTTACATGAAAGAAAACAAAAAATATAGATTTCCAAAATCTTTCAATTCCAAACAAAAAACATCAAAATAATGAAACACAAGTGGTCCATCCATCTCTTGCAAGGATTGAGTGTGAATCTTAAAGATCCGAGGAGATATCATCATTCAAGATTTAATTTACAGGTAACATCCTATGGTGATCCTCTAGTTTATTTATTTATATATTCTATCATTCATATATTTGGATTTGAATGATTCATTATGTGTTTTATTGATTAATTTTAAACATGTGAATCAAGACCCCTACGTCTCAACTAAAAGATCGTCTACTATGTTGATTTCTTTTAGATCTACACATGTTCTTCATTCCGTAATAGTTTATGTTAATTTATGTTAATATCATTAGATCCATCACCCTTTATGTTATTTTGTTCGTATTGTATGTTTAGTATATCTTTGAATCATATTACCTTGAATTTATATGTTCTTTGGTTGTTAAATTCTTTTCTATTTTAGAAATTATTATTTAAAAAATATTTAGTTTTTAAAATTGTTGTTACCCCGCCTTTTTTTAAGGCCGGGATATCAACAAATTTGCTAAAAAGGATGGATATCAAGATTGGAGATCGATTGGAAATAAGGCTGTGGTCGATACCGTCAAAATTGGATCAAGCTCCTATCAAAGTGGGATTGATAAGGAATAATATACAAGGCTTAGTAAGGCTACACTTCGAATTTCAAGTCAATCATAGTTCATATGCTCAAGTCATGGATGGATCAATATTGGTGAAAATTGGTTTCGTATCGATACGTTCGTGTTGATCATTATGATGTTTGGTTCGTATCGATCTACATTCGTATCGATACATTTTGTATCGATCAAGCAGCTTTCGGAAGGAAATGGGTTGATGATGTGGACTGATGACTTCATATCGATACATGCGTGTCGATTAGATGAATGCGGCAAAGCAAGTTGGCATGTTTCGTATCGATCAAAGCTTGGATTGATTCGAGAGGCAAGGCAACCGGTGGGTATGGGATTTGATGGATATGAAGGCATGTGTTGATGGACACGAAGAACAAAGCTTTGGATGGATATGAAAGATCTAGGAGCTATTTTTGTATCGATCGAGTTCGTATCGATCGATATGAAGGAAACAATCAAGATGGAGCATGGAACATGGATCACATCGTGAGAAGCAGATCGATGTGAAAGCTATGGATAAGGGATGATGGATACGAAGACTCAGATCATGATGGATACGAATCATGGATACGAAATCATCAGCCAACATTAGAAAATTGAAACTTGGATCGATCATATCTCATAAACTACACAATAGAATTTCATGAAATTTGGAAAGCAAGAACTTTGCACTATCATCTTTCACCATGGTCGATCTCAGCTTATTTGGAGTGATCTTGATCAATACGAAATCCATATGGATCAACTAAGGAACGATCCCAAACCACTCTAGATCGATCACGTGGGCCTACCTATGCGTGAGAAAGGGTATTCCGAGTTTTGGGGAAGATATTTCCAGATCTACTCCTACAGATAGCAGCTCCATTGTAATGACCCACCATCCGTCTCCACAGAATGACGCATCATTAAAAAGAAAGAAAATGATAGAAAAGAGAAAAGAAAGAAGAGAAGAAAGAAACAACATCAGAATCTAAACAGCGGAACGAATAAATTATATTAATAACATAAACATTACATAGTTATAACAACTATCAGAGTTACACAGATATACATCACATACTAGACAGTTATAAATACCTGTCAAGTTATTACAACTCAGAGACAACACGGAACACACAGCGGAATACTATATATCTAACGCAGAAGCCTCCTGCTCCATTGCTTCTCCATAATTCGTCAAAGCTAACCTGAATCCCTTGGCTATTAAAAATTTGAGTACCCAAGAGTTTAAGAAAACAGAATAAACTCCGGGTCAGATATGGGTCTGGTGTGAGTAATAGGTTAAAGTTGCTTAACTTTTAAAAACCTTTTGAAAGAAAGGTATCACGTAAGACTTCCACACATAAACATGGAAAAGTTTTTACCTTACACTAACCAAAACATTTGGTAGGAAATCCGATGATATTATAATAGGGTCTAGGGTTTTCAAATAAATAAGAAATAAATAGCCGAAATTGTTACATGATTAAATTCCAGCTACTAGCCACAAAAGTGGGTAATACAATCAAAACCGTTGGCACTTATTGGATTGGATTCCATACAATGGCAGGGCTACTAGGGTACCGTCCGTCACAGTACATGGCCTAGATCACCGTACCGAGGAGTACGCCCACTCCCCTGCAACACAAAGCCGGACCCATTCCTTACTGAACAGTTCCGAACAAGATAACCCCGACGGTTGGAGCTCAAAACCGTCCACACAGCCGAAATAAAAAGGGACCTCTAGACAGGGGTAAATCTCACTCTCAAGTGGGGGCTACCCACGAAGCCTTGCTGCACCTCCCCTGTTTTAACCATTCCCGGTTGATGAGGCTTGAGGCTATAATTACCTTTATAGAACACATCACTTAGAATGCTCATCGTCCACCTGACGACGTTCTGAAAGCATTCAATCCATACAAGTTCGATCCGGGTTTGAACGAAACCGAAGGCATTATCTCGTTACACTCATTTTGAAATCACCCTCAGAGTTAACGACGATAACCTTTGCACTCTGAACCACCATCTCGAACCTATAAGTACTATTCCGTCAACTCATTACGGAATCACCCACAGAGTTATATTGACGTATAGTCCTTACACCTCGAGTCTTCACAAAGCTCCGTTTGGATTCACGACCTAACGTTATTTGGAATCGATGTGGTTTTCGGATATCCAAATATGGAAACCCGATCCCGGTCTCATCGAAATCCAAAGCGTGTCTTTTAGGTCCAAGTTTTTTTAAAGGTTTAAAACAATTCATTACAGTATCTATATACACACAGATAGATAACTCACAGAGCAATAATTGATAATCAGCATTATCAAATAACGGGTAATCCACGTTATCAATATCAAATAGATATTCCATATATCACTATCACAATAGATAACCTATGTTATCATCACAATACAAACACAATATTATTTATCTCATTACTGAGATCTCAAAGCATCCAAGACAATTAATGCCATCCATTCATACATAAGTAAAGATTCACTCATACCACAATATAATTAATTTAAAATGAATTAAATTAACTATCTCCATCTCTAATTAATTTAAAATGAAATAAATGATTTACTTTATCTATAATTAATTTAAAATAAATTAATTTCTTCACCAATATAAATCTTGCTATCTTAACCATTTAATTGATTACAATCAATTAATTATTCAAAATAAATCACCTTAATTAATCACTCTTGATTAATTACCCTTAGTTACATTCAAGTAATTATCCTTAATTAATTTCACAAATCAACCAAACAGTAGTTAACCTTTAATTACTTTAATTAATTAATTAACCATAATTAATTACATTTATCCTTAATTAATTATGTTGATTAATTACCTTTAATTACTTATCATTGATTAACTAACCTTAATTAATCAACTTTAATTACAACATTAATTAACATAATTAATGATCTCTAATTATTTCTTAAATTAATTACCTTAAGTAATTAACTCATAATTATTAATCATCCCAGATTAATTACATTTAGTAATTAACTAACTTAATTACTTTATTTAAACCAAATTAATTATCTCTTAATTAATTTCTTAATTAATCCCTTGATTAATTATTAAGTAATTTAAATCCAAATTACTTCATGCTTAACATCTTCATTTAATTACATTCTGTAATTATTAATCAATTACTTAACTAAGTAATTTCCAAATCATTAATAACATACAGTAATTATTTATAAAACCCAAGTGTTTAAAATTAATTAAATTAAACAATCATATTTAAACTAAATTAATTACATTAAGTAATTAATTCCTTATTTACTTCATCAAGTAATTATTCTTTATAATTCACAATTGATTATTATTAAATTAATTAATCTAATTAATTATAAAAATTAATCACATTAATTAATTGTTTAATAATTTTAGTAAATGATTTTCATTAACCATTCTTTAATTATTTTTATTAAGTAATTAACTTAAATTAATTACAAATTAAATTAGCTTTAATGGTCCATTAATTAAAGTCTAATTATTTAATTAATTAACCTTGATTCAAGCTTAGTTACATAATTAATAACTCATTAATCATTAATTAATATTCTAATTAATGATCTTAACTTTAAATTGATTAACCCCTAAATCAATATGCATTAAACCTTAATAATTAACTAAATAAATAAATTAATTATTTCTTAATTACCCTTTTAATAAATTAATTCAAACATTAATTCTTAACTTGATTTTAAGTTAAAACATTCCTTAATTAGGTTTTAAAAACAATTTATTTAAAACAAGTACTTTAGAAATTACTTTTTCAAATTTCATTCAAATACAAAATTTAAAAGGAATAAATTTTAAAATTAACCAAAGTTTAAACAAATTAAAACTTTTTAAATTGCAAGACAAACAAGAGTTTGTTAAATATAAGAAATTCATAAGGTTTGAAACTAATTTCATTTTCATTTTTTTAAACTTAATAATTAAATTTAAACTTTACATACAAATTTGTTTTAAGACCTTCAAATTTAATACTTCTTTATTTCAAAACTGAAATAATTATTTTAAATCTTTAAATTTCAACTTTAACTTTAACTTAAAATCTTGCTCACACAATTTTAGAAGCTTCAATTTAAATTTCAACTACTTATTTTTATAAAGTAATTTAACAAGTAAAATTTTAATTTTTTTTAAAACAGTGACTTAAAACTACATATGAACTCTATTATTTAAACTTGAATTAGAACTAAGTTTAAATTTACTTTACATTTGAATGGTTCAGATTTTTAAAACAATATTTTGACAAAACAGGTTCAGGTTTATCAAAAACTGTAAAAATTCTTTTACCCGAGTCACCCCCCAAATTACTCGAGTAAAACCCCCACTTGCTTCGAGTCAGAAACTCGAGTAACTCGAGTTAAATTCCGAGTTCAAAACTGCACCCTACAAAACAATTTCCCCTGAACTCAACTGCACGGTGCACGTGCACCGTGGCTCCGGCCATCACCGGCCATCCACCATCGCTCCTACCCATCAATGATCACCTCCACACTCGAACAAAAACACCAAAAAATCACTATAGCAGCATAAATCAAAACGAGCTAATAACCTAACCTGGAAACAGCAGAAGTAAGGTTTTCTTCAAAACCTGTCAACGGCGAGAATGCGGCCCTCCGACCATCAGCAGGTCAACAACTTCGACCATGGCTTCAACTACAATCATACTACCTATTTCCAAAATACCAAAGCACTCGGTCGCTTGAACAAATTGAAATTCCCGATTCATCAAACTATCCTAAAACTAGGGTTCCAACTCGAATCCCACTGCTGCACCTTCTCTGGTGAATTCCACCACCAAAAAGCATTTTTCCCAACTTCTCTTACCTCCCTTCCATCACCAAGAAGAACCACATTCACTCCAGATGTAAGAATCACCCGAGAAACCCAAAGATCATATGCAGTCATTACCTTAACTTCTCCTAAACCCCTTCACTAAAAACTATAGTATTATCACATTATGATTTTATTATTCAATCCATATTCAAGAATTCAGTAAACATGATGTTTAAATCTTCAGCCATATTTGAACATTGCTTACTTATTTGATTTTGAGTGCCATCCCATTTTATTATTAATTTAATTAAATTTCTACTTACTTAATAAATTAAAACAAACAGTTATTGTCTTGTAAACTAAATTCTACAAGGACTAGATCAAAAGAACATGATTTTAAAACAAATACAGGGTCACTGGAAAACATGACAGAGGTCATTCAAATGAAATGCATACCAATACACTTTATATCAAAAATGACACATGCAAACTTATGTATTCCAGTATTCAAGCATGCGACCATAATTTTTAAATTTTTTTAAAAAAATACTCACAGATATAGTAGAAAGCAGACCCTCATATTTGAAAAGCTTGAAGTTGTTGAAGTTTGCATAAGATCTTAAAACTGCAGTTTGCTTTTGCTTTGATTCCAAAACTTTGAGTTTGCTTCAGTACTTTTAAAAACTTTAGTCTTGATTTTTTTTTAAACACTCATCTTGGTTTCCCTGCATTGCTTGCTCCCTGGTGCATGTAAGTTTCTGGAGAAAGAAAATGCAGGCAGGTTGCTTTATTTCCAGATTCAACTTGGTTTTGGATTTAAAAACTTGGGTTGCAAATTTTCCTTTGAACTTGCTTTTTGTGAAAATAACAGGTGCAGGCTTCAAGATTTTAGGGAAAGTAAACAAAATGGGGTAGAACAGAATTTGAATTGCGGAGTTTAAAAATGATAAGTATACTGATTTTTTTTGAAGAGGTGCAGATACTTTTATAGCAAATGCAGGTTTGTTTGAAGATACAAGTTTGATTTTGAAGGGTTTATAGATTTTTGACAAAGCTTTGAGTTTGATTTTAAAGGTGTATGTAATTACAGATTTGTATGAGACAGTTTTAAATTTCTTTGTCTTTTGAATTGAAATGAAAAAGAAAGGAAGAAATGAAGATATAGGCTTATATAAGTGTAAATTTCAGATTTATCAAATAAAAGAAAAAAAAATAAAACAATTTGACACTTGTAAACTTATTTCAACATTTGTCACTTTGAATGCTTACCTTATAACACTTGTCCTTTTATTTAAAAATAATTTGTATTTGATTCACATGTTAACATATGTATTAAACTAAATTTTACTTTGTTAGTTAATATTAAATATGTATATAAACTTTTAAAAGAACTAAAAACAATTTGCACTTATGAATGAAGCTTATACATATGGAAATTAAAACAATTTAAAATTTACACTTTGGAATTTTAACTTCAAATTAAATTCATAATCTAATATTAAAAATCAAATTATGAATACAAATCAAAGTTTGAAATAACAATAGCTATTTTAAACCAAAAATCTATTTATAACACAATACATTGTTAATATTGTATTTAAAATGTCTCATTATTAAATTAAAACCATTCTAAAGGAAATTATATTTTTATTAATAAATTTTCTATTTAATTAAGCTATAAAACTCTTTTGTCAATTTAATTAAATTTAAAACTCAAGCCAATTTAATTTAAAACATTTAATATATTTTTTTATTAATTTTGAAATCATATACTTATTTTTTAAATAGCTATGAAAACTTTATATTTAATTAAATTTAAAATTTCCAAATTATATATATTAGAATTTTTAAAACATGACTCATTTACTAAATTTAAACCAAAATCATTCATTTATCTTTGGAAAGCTAATATTAAAAAAAACAAAATTTCAAATTACTACAAATAATAAAACTAGAAAATATGCTTTACTTATTAAAATTAAAACAATGCTAATCTACTTTAAATATAAACCATATATTTATATTAAAATAGAGACCAATTTATTATTTTTTAAAAAGATAAAATAACCAGTTTAAATATTTACTGAAGATGATTATTAAATTTATTTGAATTATTATTAACAAAATCAATATCAATTTAATTTTTAATACAGATTATTAAATTGATATTGTTAAAAATTCCGGGATATTACAATCCTTCCCCCTAAAAGAATTTCGTCCCCGAAATTTAAAACAAAGGTAATTTAATAATCTCATCAAAGATTTTAAAACACAAGCATATATCAAACATATGCTAACAATCAAAGCAACCAATTCAGTCAATCAAAAAAATCTAATTATCTAGACAAATTCTGGATAGAATTTTCTCGAGTTTTTCCCAAGTGTATATATATATACCGGGATACTCGCTCTAGAGAATCCAAACAATCAATACTATGAAGCTACAAAGCTTCTATTCAACTATATCTATACACAAGACAAGATATTCAGACTACAGACGAGTCTGACTCAACAACCAAAACTCCAAAACGGCTGGTTCCAGAACCAGAGATAGATCATACACGTACTCCCTCAGAGACACGTGAAACTCATCGAAACCCAGCTATCCAAACTGGCAGTTCAATCCTGTAGATCAATCACTTAACCTCCAAGATCACAGAAAAGATCCAAAACTCTTTAGAGCTAACTTCTCAGACTTACCCAATCTCATAGCTCGTTTATGATCGGAGAAAACTTATCCAAAATTAAATCTCCGATTACGGATTCCAAATTCCTCCATCTCTTAATCCACAAAACCCTTCGGACGATCCTGAGCTGCCCACAACCTTATTGATCAACTCATCCTTGCTGATGCTTCTAGAAATAAACTAGACCAATCAACACAACAAAATGATCTCCTCAAGATCAACCAAAATCAAGATCTCAAACTCAACTCCTCAACATCAGAAGACAACAACTTCTCCTATCTGGAAAAGAAAAGAAGATGTACTTCCAAACTACTTCCGCTGCTCAACTCTGATCCGAAGTAGAAAAGAATGCTGAAGAAGAACACTAGTACCACTCAACAACACACCCCAGAGATATGGTTGAACAAATCCATAAGAAAAGAAAATCAGAAGTTCCTCCAAAACTCTGAGCTGCTACACCGTCTCCATACTCCTGGAACCATTTATTCAAAAAAAAACTGAACCACCAGTACCACTCCTGGAAACCCAAACGACAAGGAAACTCAATCTCCAGATGCGAACAAAACTCTGACTTCCTGAAGACATCCAGAAAAACTCAGATAACCCAAGAGATTACCCAAACAATCGCAAGTCACTTTTGCGATCAGCACAAACCAAATTCAAGAAAAACTGTTCTTTCTTTACCAAACAGAATAGCTTACTCTTCACTAGCCAATCCACCCAAAAACGGGTCCACTCAGCTGCTTCTGAACTCCACTTCAAAAAAACTGCTAAGCCAGAAGATCTCTTCCCAACACTGAGAATACTCCAAGCTGCACTGCTGCCACAGATGCCAAAGAATTCCAAAACAATCTCTTCGAGAAACTCAAACATCAAATCAAACAGAAACTCCGGCTGAACACAGCCACAACACCGAGGCAGACTCACCTTCTTAACTTGTTCCAAAGAAAACATCTTCGGAAACATCCATAGTCACTGCATCTCATCACGCAGCTACTACTTCCTGATGTATTCAAAATACCATCACTCACTTCTGCCCAACCAACAGATCCACATACTGATCATCCAACTTCAAAGAATTAACTCCGAACCTTAACAGGTTTCCTTCAGAGATCAATGAAGTCCCTCATCACTACAAAGCTCACTCGAGACGGTATTAGGTCTACAGTCTCGACAGATACACTTCCAACCTCACACATTCAAACTCCAACCAATGGTAGTCGTGTTACACACACTACTACCCCATCTACCTTTATAACTTATATTGGAAAACCCGAACAGGTAACCCAACAGAAAGGTAGAAAAAAAAAATATTTAAAATTACAAATACACTCTCTCAAGAAAGACACCACTACAGAGCCTAAGTATTCACTCAACCTAATGCTCTGATACCACTGTAATGACCCGCCATCCGTCTCCACAGAATGACGCATCATTAAAAAGAAAGAAAAGGATAGAAAAGAGAAAAGAAAGAAGAGAAGCAAGAAAAAACATTAGAATCTAAACAGCGGAACGAATAAATTATATTAATAACATAAACATTACATAGTTACAACAACTATCAGAGTTACACAGATATACATCACATACTAGACAGTTATAAACACCTGTCTAGTTATTACAACTCAGAGACAACACAGAAAACACAGCGGAATACTATATATCTAACGCAGAAGCCTCCTGCTCCATTGCTTCTCTACAATTCGCCAAAGCTAACCTGAATCCCTTGGCTACACGTAAAAATTTGAGTACCTAAAAGTTTAAGAAAACAGAATAAACTCCGGGTCAGACATGGGTCTGGTGTGAGTAACAGGTTAAAGTTGCTTAACTTTTAAAAACCTTTTGAAAGAAAGGTATCACGTAAGACTTCCCACACATAAACATGGAAATTTTTTTACCTTATGCTAACCAAAACATTTGGTAGGAAATCCGATGGTATTATAATAGGGTCTAGGGTTTTCAAATAAATAAGAAATAGCCGAAATTGTTACATGAGTAAATTCCAGCTACTAGCCACAAAAGTGGGTAATACAATCAAAACCGTTGGCACTTATTGGATTTTGGATTCCATACAATGGCAGGGCTACTGGGGTACCGCCCGTCACAGTACGTAGCCTAGATCACCGTACCGAGGAGTACGCCCGCTCCCCTACAACACAAGGCCGGACCCATTCCTTGCTGAACAGTTCCGAACAAGATAACCCCGACGGTTGGAGCTCAAAATCGTCCACACAGCCGAAATAAAAAGGGACCTCTAGACAGGGGTAAATCTCACTCTCAAGTGGGGGCTACCCACGAAGCCTTGCTGCACCTCCCATGTTTTAACCATTCCCGGTTGATGAGGCTTGAGGCTACGATTACCTTTATAGAACACATCACTTAGAATGCTCATCGTCCACCTGACGATGTTCTGAAAGCATTCAATCCATACAAGTTCGATCCGGGTACGAACGAAACCGAAGGCATTATCTCGTTACACTCATTTTGGAATCTCCCTCAGAGTTAACGACGATAACCCTTGGACTTTGAACCATCATCTCGAACCTATAAGTACTATTTCGTCAACTCATTACGGAATCACCCACAGAGTTATATTGACGTATAGTCCTTACACCTCGAGTCTTCACAAAGCTCCATTTGGATTCACGACCTAACATTATTTGGAATCGATGTGGTTTTCGGATATCCAAATATGGAAACCCGATCTCGGTCTCATCGAAATCCAAAGCGTGTCTTTTAGGTCCAAGTTGTTTTAAAGGTTTAAAACAATTCATTACAGTATCTATATACACACAGATAGATAACTCACAGAGCAATAATTGATAATCAGCATTATCAAATAACGGGTAATCCACGTTATCAATATCAAATAGATATTCCATATATCACCATCACAATAGATAACCTATGTTATCATCACAATACAAACACAATATTATTTATCTCATTACTGAGATCTCAAAGCATCCAAGACAATTAATGTCAACCATTCATACATAAGTAAAGATTCACTCATACCACAATATAATTAATTTAAAATGAATTAAATTAACTATCTCCATCTCTAATTAATTTAAAATGAATTAAATTAACTACTTTATCTATAATTAATTTAAAATAAATTAATTACTTAACCAATATAAATCTTGCTATCTTAACCATTTAATTGATTACAATTAATTAATTAATTATTCAAAATAAATCACCTTATTTAATTACTCTTGATTAATTACCCTTAATTACATTCAATAATTATCCTTAATTAATTTCACAAATCAACCAAACAGTAGTTAACCTTTAATTACTTTAATTAATTAACCATAATTAATTACATTTATCCTTAATTAATTATATTGATTAATTACCTTTAATTACTTATCATTGATTAATTAACATTAATTAATCAACTTTAATTACAACATTAATTAACATAATTAATGATCTTTAATTATTTCTTAAATTAATTACCTTAAGTAATTAACTCATAATTATTAATCATCCAGATTAATTACATTTAGTAATTAACTAACCTAATTACTTTATTTAAACCAAATTAATTATATCTTAATTAATTTCTTAATTAATCCCTTGATTAATTATTAAGCAATTTAAATCCAAATTACTTCATGCTTAACATCTTCATTTAATTACATTCTGTAATTATTAATCAATTACTTAACTAACTAATTTCCAAATCATTAATAACATACAGTAATTATTTATAAACCCAAGTGTTCAAAATTAATTAAACTTAATTAATTAAATTAAAAAATCATATTTAAACTTAATTAATTACATTAAGTAATTAATTCCTTATTTACTTCATCAAGTAATTATTCTTTACAATTCACAATTGATTATTATTAAATTAATTAATCTAATTAATTATAAAAATTAATCATATTAATTAATTGTTTAAATAATTTTAGTTAATGATTTTCATTAACCATTCTTTAATTATTTTTATTAAGTAATTAACTTAAATTAATTACAAATTAAATTAGCTTTAATGATCCATTAATTAAAGTCTAATTATTTAATTAATTAACCTTGATTAAAGCTTAGTTACATAATTAATAACTCATTAATCAATAATTAATATGCTAATTAATGATCTTAACTTTAAATTGATTAACCCCTAAATCAATATAAATTAAACCTTAATAATTAATTAAATAAATAATTAATTAATTATTTCTTAATTACCCTTTTAATAAATTAATTCAAACATTAATTCTTGACTTGATTTTAAGTTAAAACATTCCTTAGTTAGGTTTTAAAAACAATTTATTTAAAACAAGTACTTTAGAAATTACTTTTTTTTAATTTCATTCAAATACAAAATTTAAAAGGAATAAATTTTAAACTTAACCAAAGTTTTAACAAATTTAAAACTTTTTAAATTGCAAGACAACAAGTTTTTGTTAAATATAAGAAATTCATAAGGTTTGAAACTAATTTCATTTTCATTTTTTTAACTTAATAATTTAAATTTAAACTTTACATACAAATTTGTTTTAAGACCTTCAAATTTAAAACTTCTTTATTTCAAAACTGAAATAATTATTATAAATCTTTGAATTTCAACTTTAACTTTAACTTAAAATCTTGCTCACACAATTTTAGAAGCTTCAATTTAAATTTCAACTAATTATTTTTATAAAGTAATTTAAAAAGTAAAATTAATTTTTTTTTAAACAGTGACTTAAAACTAGATATGAACTCTATTATTTAAACTTGAATTAGAACTAAGTTTAAATTTACTTTACATTTGAATGGTTCAGATTTTTAAAACAATATTTTGACAAAACAGGTTCAGGTATATCAAAACCTGTAAAAATTCTTTTACCCTAGTCACCCCCCCAAATTACTCGAGTAAAACCCTCACTTGCTTCGAGTCAGAAACTCGAGTAACTCGAGTTAAATTCCGAGTTCAAAACTGCACCCTACAAAACAATTTCCCCTGAACTCAACTGCACGGTGCACGTGCACCGTGGCTCCGGCCATCACCGGCCATCCACCATCGCTCCTACCCATCAATGATCACCTCCACACTCGAGCAAAAACACCAGAAAACCACTACAGCAGCACAAATCAAAACGAGCTAATAACCCAACCTGGAAACAGCAGAAGTCAGGTTTTCTTCAAAACCTGTCAACGGCGAGAACGCAGCCCTCCGACCATCAGCAGGTCAACAACTTCGACCATGGCTTCAACTACAATCATACTACCTATTTCCAAAATACCAAAGCACTCAGTCGCTTGAACAAATCGAAATGCTCGATTCATCAAACTACCCTAAAACTAGGGTTCCAACTCGAATTCCACTGCCGCACCTTCTCTGGTGAATTCCACCACCAAAAAGCATTTTTCCCAACTTCTCCTACCTCCCCTCCATCACCAGGAAGAACCTCATTCACTCCAGATGTAAGAATCACCCGAGAAACCCAAAAGATCATATGCAATCATTCCCTTAACTGCTCCTAAACCCCTTCACTAAAAATATAGTATTGGTTTTAAAAATCACATTATGATTTTATTATTCAATCCACATTCAAGAATTCAGTAAACTTGATGTTTAAATCTTCAGCCATATTTGAACATTGCCTAGTTATTTGATTTTCAGTGCCATCCCATTTTATTATTAATTTAATTAAATTTCTACTTACTTAATAACTTTAAAAAAAACAGTTATTGTCTTGTAAACTAAATTCTACAAGGATTGGATCAAAAGAACATGATTTTAAAACAAATACAGGGTCACTGGAAAACATGACATAGGTCATTCAAATGAAATGCATACCAGTACACTTTACATCAAAAATCACACATGCAAACTTATGTATTCCAGTATTCAAGCATGCAACCATAATTTTGAAATTTTAAAAAAAATTACTCACAGATATAGTAGAAAGCAGAGCCTCATATTTGAAAAGCTTTAAGTTGTTGAAGTTTGCATAAGATCTTAAAACTGCAGTTTGCTTTTGCTTTGATTCCAAAACTTTGAGTTTGCTTCAGTACTTTTAAAAACTTTAGTCTTGATTTTTTTAAACACTCATCTTGGTTTCCCTGCATTGCTTGCTCCCTGGTGCATGTAAGTTTCCAGAGAAAGAAAATGCAGGCAGGTTGCTTTATTTCTAGATTCAACTTGGTTTTGGATTTAAAAACTTGGGTTGCAGATTTTCCTTTGAACTTGCTTTTTGTGAAAATAACAGGTGCAGGCTTCAAGATTGAAGGGAAAGAAAACAAAATGGGGTAGAACAGAATTTGAATTGTGGATTTTAAAAATGATAATTATACTGATTTTTTTTTGAAGAGGTGCATATACTTTTATAGCAAATGCAGGTTTGTTTGAAGATACAAGTTTGATTTTGAAGGGTTTACTGATTTTTGACAAAGCTTTGAGTTTGATTTTAAAGGTATATGTAATTACAGATTTGTATGAGACAGTTTTAAATTTCTTTGTCTTTTGAATTGAAATGAAAAAGAAAGGAAGAAATGAAGATATAGGCTTATATAAGCGTAAATTTCAGATTTATCAAATAAAAGAAAAAAAATTAAAACAATTTGACACTTGTAAACTTATTTCAACATTTGTCACTTCGAATGCTTACCTTATAACACTTGTCCTTTTATTTAAAAATAATTTGTATTTGATTCACATGTTAACATATGTATTAAACTAAATTTTACTTTGTTAGTTAATATTAAATATGTATATAAACTTTTAAAAGAACTAAAAACAATTTGCACTTATGAATGAAGCTTATACATATGGAAATTAAAACAATTTAAAATTTACACTTTGGAATTTTAACTTCAAATTAAATTCATAATCTAATATTAAAAATCAAATTATGAATACAAATCAAAGTTTGAAATAACAATAGCTATTTTTAACCAAAAATCTATTTGTAACACAATACATTGTTAATATTGTATTTAAAATGTCTCATTATTAAATTAAAACCATTCTAAAGGAAATTATATTTTTATTAATTAATTTTCTATTTAATTAAGCTATAAAACTCTTTTGTCAATTTAATTAAATTTAAAACTCAAGCCAATTTAATTTAAAACATTTAATATATTTTTTTATCAATTCTGAAATCATATACTTATTTATTAAATAGCTATGAAAACTTTATATTTAATTAAATTTAAAAATTTCCAAATTATATATATTAGAATTTTTAAAACATGATTCATTTACTAAATTTAAACCAAAATCATTCATTTATCTTTGGAAAGCTAATATTAAAAAAAACAAAATTTCAAATTACTACAAATATTAAAACTAGAAAATATGCTTTACTTATTAAAATTAAAACAATGCTAATCTACTTTAAAATATAAACCATATATTTATATTAAAATAGAAACCAATTTATTATTTTTTAAAAAGATAAAATAACCAGTTTAAATATTTATTGAAGATGATTATTAAATTTATTTGAATTATTATTAACAAATATCAATACCAATTTAATTTTTAATATAGATTATTAAATTGATACTGTTAAAAATTCCGGGATATTACATCCATAGTAGCTGTAAGGGGATCTTCTTCTTTTTTGGCCGAGACTCTATCTTTTGGTTATTGATTTCGAAGGGTTGTAGCTATAACTAGGATATAAAGGAAATAAAAGAATTAATTTAAAGTGGACGTAGGTCATAGATAATCGAGCCACTATAAATCTTGTGTATTCTCTTACTTTCTTACAATTTTAACTTTGTTATTTCTTCACTTTTACTCTCAACAATATCTAGATTTGAGATATGTGTTTGAATATTGAGGATTTGTGTGTAAAGACTGGTGCTTTCATTACTTCTGGGGTTTGTGACCAATTTTGACGCAAACACTTAGGCACTTTCATTGAGAGGACTAACACCTGCTATATCGGATTTGGAGTTCAGATTTGGAAAGCTAAAGCAACAGATCTAAGAGGAACCATAGTTAGGCCATCGACAAGAAGATAGATGACGGAAAGGAGACATCGAGAGGGGAGTCAGGGGGCTTCCTCCGGAGCTGGAGCTGATCAGGCATCCATCTACATTATGAGGGATGAGATGCATATTATGATGGGTTCTATGCAAAAGTAGCCGATGAAAAGGCAAGAGCAGATGATGCAGAACCTTCTCAGACTGTTTGGACAGGCAGGAATATCAGGAGCTTCAGGAGCTTAGATCCACGAAGCTAGGTAAAAGGGACTCAACAGGCAACCAAATAGAGCTGTTCAGTAGGGGCATCCACCAATCAGCACAAATCTACCAATCTGGATGGATGTAGACTCGGGGACACACCCCCATGTAATGCTAGACCGATTATGGAAGAATGCCAGGAGATGCTGTACAGTCTGGCACCAACAGGAACATGGGAGTGCGTGATGAGGAGCACTCCCTTAAGGATTTAGGGGGCATTTAGGAAATAGAGATAAGGGAGGAGGGCAACCCTTGGTGGACAACATTGGATTGGATGAAATTATCAAACGAGCTATGCGCGAAGGTCTGACAAACAGAGATTTGGAAGGAATAAATAGGAGTCCATTCAGCCATAACATCAGGATGGCTAGGGATCCACCAGAGTTCAGGCTACCTACTTTGGACGTATACAACGGTAGGACGGATCCTATCGACCATTTGATGAGGTACACAAGACTACCAAAGTGCTGGGGGCATCGGAGGAGGTTATGACCTAATGTTTCCCTTTGTACTTGATGGATTAGCTGCTAGGTGGTTCCGGCAGTTGGAAAATGGATCTATTAGTACATGGACATGATTGGTGGATGGGTTTCTGAAGTAGTTTCGGGTTCATATCAAGAGGCCAAATAATGTGATGACACTGACGTCGGTGAAATAGAAGATAGGGGAATCAGTCATGACTTTCTTGACTCGGTTTAATGTGGCAGCTGCTTTGGTGGATCGGCCGGATTCGTCAATGGTTCTAATGGCAGTAATGTCAGGAGTTAGTGACAACTCAGAGTTCAAAATATCGTTTATATAGGAACCACCAATGGATCTCAATGAATTCTTTCATGAAGCTGAGAGATTTTTTTAAGTAAGAGGATGGAAGCTTGGATATGATATCAAAAGAAGTGAACGTGGTTAAGGATGGACCATCCAATGAAAGCTTGGATAAGGATAAGGATAAAGGGAAGAGGAAGTCGAATGATGATTCTAGCAGGGCAAGGAAGCACTAGGGAGAACCATAATTCTCCACTTACACTAGATTGAATGAAACATTGGAGCAGATATTCATAGAAATTCGAGATCACCTTCCCTATCGAAGGCCGACAAGGAGGGAACCATCAGAATGCGAGAGCGTAACGGGAAGGCACTGTCTCTTTCATGACCTGGACGGGCATAATACCAACAGTTGCAGGCCATCTAATGGATATGATCGAGGAGCATGTAAGGAATGGTCAATTACGGCAGTATGTTAGGAATCAGAATGCAGTGGTGGAACAGAATCGGTCATCATCTACTTCAAACAACAACGGCGCGAGGCCCAGGAATGATGGTCGGTTGGTCATCAACTGATCGGGTGGTATGGAATAAGTAGCAAACTTTGGGTAGATGGCTAAGTCACTTACTCATGTACGAGGATGGAGATAGCCCCTAGGAAAGCTTTAAGATGATGATAAACCATGATACTCTAGTTTGTGAAATCTGTTTTTTCTTTCTGGTTTGAACATTTGCTTTTATCTGATTTGGTTTTGGAGTTCGGTTTGGACTCTTGGTTTTGTTGATTTTCTGGTTTGGATTTTGGTTGGGATGCTTGTCTTTTGATTTGGATCTTGGTTTGGGTTTTCGATATGGATTTCTGGATTTTTGGTTTGATCTGGATTTCAGATTGGATTTTTATCTAGTTTATGGAAAAAGGTCATCGGGTATGGATTATGCCTGGCAAGGGGTAAGTCGCTTCGTCCGAACATGGCGAATTGACCTATTCAGATCGTTGAGTATGGACTATGCTTGGCAAGGGTCTGGAGAGACCAGGATTCGACTTAGGACTTAAGCCACGGCACTACTCAGTGTTCGGGGACACTGAACCAGGATCATCGTCGATCTAGGACTTATGCTAAGACATTGCTTAATATAGGTCGTCGAGTGTGGATCACGCTTAACAATAACCCGAAGAGGTTATGGATTCGAAAATTGGATATGAACAATTAAGGATTTGGGCATGAAACCGAAGTGGTCCCGATTTAGATAACTAGAGAGGTCACGAATTTAGTTATTGGTTACCAGACATAGATGGATTAGAAATCGATTGTTAGATTTGGATGGATATGGGATTGGCTAAGAATTTGGTTACTGGATTTGGAATCAGATATCGACTCAGAGTAGTCGAGAATTTGGATAAGGATATGCCATGGCACTTGGATAGAATGGCTTTGTAATGGATAGGATTACGAATCGAATGACATAGCTATGGATGGAATATGGATGTCGTATTTAAAGCTATTCAAAACATGCCTTGCTACCACAAGGCATGTTTTGGGGGAACATGTTACCCCACCTTTTTGTCAAAGCCGGGATATTAACAAATTGGTTAAAAAGGATGGATATTAGGATTGTGATTGATTAGAAACAAGGCTGTGATCGATACCGTCGAAGTTCGACAGAGCTCCAATCAAAGTAGGATCGATCAGGAATGATAAATGAGGCTCAATAAGGCTCCACTTTGAATTTCAGGTCAATTAGAGTTCATATACTCAAGTTATGGATGGATCAATATTGGTGGAAATTGGTTTCATATCGATGCGTTCATATCAATCATTATGGGTTTGGTTTGGATTGATCTACATTCGTATCGATAAATTCTGTATCGATCAAGCAGCTTCAAGGAGGAAATGGGTTGATAGATGAGGGATGATGACTTTATATCGATACATGTGCATCGATTGGTTGGATGTGGCAAAGCATGTTGTCATGCTTCATATCGATAAAGCTTGGATCGATATAAGGAGCAAGGCAACCGGTGAGTATGGGATTTGATGGATATCAAGGCATGTGTGGATCGATATGAAGAACAAAGCCCTGAATGGACACAAAAGATTCAGGAGCCATTTTCGTATCGATCGAGTTCGTATCGATCGATACGGAGGAAACGGTTAAGATGGAGCACGGAACATGGATCACAGCGTGAGAAGCAGATCGATGTGAAAACTATGGACATGGGATGATGTATATGAAGATTCGGATCGTGTTGGATACAAATCATGGATGCAAAATCATCAGCCAACACTAGAAAATTGAAACTTGGATCGATCATATTCCCATAAATTACACAATGGAATCTCATGAAATTTGAAAAGCAAGTACTTTGCATTACCAACTTTCACCATGATCAATCTTAGCTCGTTTGGAATGATTCTTGATTGATAATTAATCCATATGGATCTATTGGGGATCGATCCCAAACCACTCTAGATCGATTATGTGGGCCCATCTATGCGTGAGATTTTGAGTTTTTGGGTAGATATTTCCAAATCTACTTCTATAATAGCAACTCCATGGCGGCTATATGGGGATCTTCTTATTTTTTGGGTGACTATGTCTTTTTGGTGATTGATTTCGAAGGGTTGTAACTATAACCATGATATAAAGGAAATAAAAGGATCAATTCAAAGTGAAAGTAGGCCGGAGATAGCCGAACCACTGTAAATCTTATGTCTTCTCTTTGTTTAATTTTTAACTTGTTATTTCTTCACTTTTACTCTCTATATTTTCTGGATCTATGATTTGAGTTTGGATATTGAGGATTTGTGTGTAAACACTGGTGCTTTCACTACTTCTGGATTTGTGACCAATTTTGGAGCAAACAATTATTTTGATTAATTTATTTAAATTTTAGGTTACAAGTTTGGTAATTGAATACATTGTTATAAGTTATTTTGTAAAAACTTTGGTCATAATTTTCACTAGAATAAAAGTTAGTTCATTCTAAGATTTACAAATGGACTTTTTTCTTAAATCTTTAAATTTTCATTTTATATTAACAACTAGATCTAAGATTGTCATTTTGATTGAATGTAAATGTACTCTAAACTACAAATTAATTGAATACATAAGTTACACATTGTTTTGATTTTAAAATATTGATTCAAGTATTGTGCACATATATGTGCATCCACACACACACACACACACACACACATATGTGTGTGTGTGTCTGTGTATGTATGTGTGTGTGCATACATATGTATATGTATATGTTTTTAATTCACGTTTTACAGAATGGTCTTTTATGAAAATTACAATTTTGATTTTAAACTATTCATTAATTAAACTAGTTTTAAATTGTTTGCTCTACTTCAAAACGTATCAAACAACCAAAATCAACTTAGTGTAAATAAGAATATATATATATTTACACACACACATGCATACATACATACATATATGTATGTATGTATTAAACATATTTTTTTATAAAAAAATTACTAACAGCAAATGCATATATAAAGGAAATCATTAATTATGTATACTTCTTATATGTTGCATTTGCACGGTATACAGTATAGTAATTTGGATATACTTACATTTCGTGCTATGTTCAAAATTTATCATTAACGACATCTAATGATCATTAATCTAATTAGGGAGAAATGAAATGTTTCGCTCTCCAGTTAAAGCTATTTATTCCCTTAATTGATTGCATAGATTTTAGAGAAGGAAACAAAAGGTTTACTTCTCAAATTAATTTTAATGAGTTACTATTACACATATTGGTGTATTTCATAAGCTCATACATTTAAATTTATATCAATACAAACTCGTTCAAACTAATTAAATAAAATAATGGATTTTATTTCAAACTCCAAGATAAAAAAATCTCTTTAGATTTTATAGGCCCAACAATTCCAAATATGAATTTTTTTGAAATCTGCCTATTTCACCAGCTTCCGACTAGCCTGGTTCCAACAATGGTATCGGAGCCCAATAGTCTATACAGTCTAAATTAGTCATGTTATGGCTAGCCAATTAAGTTTTCCATTTTAGTAGGATGTCTAGAAAGGTAGTGTCTAGGCTTGAGTTTGGGTAATCAAGTACCATGCCTTCCCCAACCACCAATCTGACTCGAAAAGTGATGTGAGCCCAAAGGTTTTCGTTAATAGAAAAAGCCCAATTTGAATTGGGCCTTAGGCTAATTTTCAAAAATATTGATTTTAAATTTAGAAGTTAAATTTAAAATAATATATATATATATATATATATATATATATATGTATATCTGTGTGTGTGTATGATAAAGTTATAATAATGAATATTTTTAAAAATGTTTAAAATAAATTTAAGTTAATTTAGAACTTGGTTTCATTAATAAGATTAACCAAGAATTAAATTAATTAAATGAGTTAATTAAATAATATACGTATATGCATGTATAATTTATAGTGATATACATTACGTTATCTAGAACTGTTTAAGACAATATAAGTATACATGTACGGATGTAAAATAATTTTTTGAAATTAATAAAATTTATTTAAAATTGTTTAATTAAATTAATTAATTAAAATTTTATTAAAAAATTAAGGTACATATATATGAGATATATAAGTGTATTACTATAGAGTTATATTACATTAACATTTAATATAATATGTTAAAATTAAATAATAAATAATTGATTAAAGAGTTAGTTAATTAAACATGATTTAATTAACATAATGTTGTAGATAAGATTATTGTATAAGGTAACTAAAATATAAAAGCTATATAATAATGAAATTTATATAATGTAAATGTATAAACTAAAGGTGGAACATTGTAGAAACCCTGAATAGACTTAATGAACAAATACATTCGTAAATGTATGTATACTGTGATTCCCGATGTATCCAACTCTTGAGTCATGAAGATATTTCATTGGAAATACATTATTCAATATGTCGATATCACTCTTTAAATATATTAAAGATTATGAATCTAATATAGAGTTGTCCTCTACCATTTATACATTAATAAATTACTTGCATACTTTATAGTTGTTGAGCTTTTCTCTAGCTAGAGATGTTGTGTAGTGTTATAAATATGTAGACTAGATGAGGTAAGATACTTATGCATGTTTATTGAGCTTTCCTTAAGGTATATATAGTATATTTAGGCCATCACGAAATGATGGGTACAAGTGAATAATCTCTTTTACTTGTTGAGCTTTTCTTAAGCTAAAAAGGATTAGGACAAGGAACCATGGATTAGGAGTTGTATATGATATAACTGATAAAGAGTTATCCATCATATATGGGAGTATGATTTGTCGAGCTTTCCTCAAGGTCAGAATCGCAATATATATGAGACTTAACACCTACTAGTAAAGTCGAAAGACTTTTATGTTTTTACTTATGGTTTGATGAAACATAAAAAACGAGTGGGAACCTTATTAGAAAAATGAAATTGCAACATTAGCCTTTCTAATATTGTAAGAACATCTACTATATAAAGTTATAATAATCTACACTTATAAATTTGTGCAATTAATAGTGTCAATAAAATGTTTGTCAATTAAAATATATAAATAAACAGAATTAACATTGACAGCTGAAATATAAAATATACTTACCAATAAAAAATTCATGTTGACATATTCAAGCGCCTAATTGTACAACCACTAAACTCATTCATAACCTGATCACTTACGAGTTTACTTTCCCGAGACCGTGTATTTCCTTCAATGAGTTTCACACTCTTAAAGCAATACAAGAATATAGATATTTGATCTATATACGATCACATGTAAATATTATATGGTGAGCGGTCATAATTTGTTATGTACGAAATCTTGGTGAAATTAGATCATTGAATTAAGCAAGTAAAGTATAGTGTGAGATAGCATATTCAACATGATTGATTACAATCATGACCTATTGTGTTAAATGTAATACTAGACCAAAACCTACAAGATAGATCTAAGAATTCGATCATTGAAATATTAGTTTGATCAGCTTATGTAAAGTGTAATTTCTTTAATATCCTTAAAAGGTAAAGATGGTCAAATGTACTTTTGTAAATATATTTTTATGATATTTCAGTAAGGATTTTCTTTTAAATGGTTCGACTATTTAGAAAGAAAAACTAACATATAAGAGTAGATGTAACATAAGGCACGGTTGGGATGAAGAGAGTGAATGGTAACTTCTGCTTCATTAAGAAACATTGGAAATGAGAATTTCAAAATAATAATTAATACTTAAAATTGGGATGAGAAATATGATTCATGTTTAAAAATGTATTTTCATATAGAAAATTATTTTCTATGAGATTTATTTCTTTACACTTAAGACATTTGATCTGATCTCAGTTGTGAACCAGTTATAGTAAATGAAATAGACAGCCTATATTAAATGGTTAACTGGAGCTTTTTATTTTATACGCTGACAGAAATAGTGCAAGCATGTCATATAACACTTATTAGTTGCATCAAGTTACGAAAATTGTTTTCGTGAAATAATAACTATTTTTCAGTACTTCTTGAAAAATAAACATAGTTTTATTTTAGTTTGAATATTATGAATATTTGTTACAAAATAAAACTATAATAGTGGTATTTATAATGCATTGGAAAATATAGATATATCAAAATTTATTTGTGATTATTTTGGTATTGTGGACCAAGCGAAAGTTTGAAGAAATAATTCTTTGATTATATGATTTTTAATCATATGGTAGTAGTGAATTTTATCTCAAATAATAAAGGGAAATGCATCTATTTGGCGGGAGCAATCATAAGAGTTGATGAACTCTTTGGATTGATACATATAGATGCTTGCAGTCACAAGTCTATTAATCCAAAAAGGTTCCATATATTTCATTATATTCACCAATGTTTTATCACCAACGTGGATATATATATTTGAAAAACATGTATTATGTCCATGATAAGCTTATATAGTATCAAATCAAAGTAAATAAAACAATATGCAATAGAAAAAAATTGATTTGATTTGATTGAATAGGTGAGTATATTGGAAAAAATTTCAAACGTGCCTAAAAATAAATAAGGATCCAATCTTAAAACTGCCCCTGTGATATATAATGATGTATCGATAAGAAGTAATAGTACTTTATCCAACAAAGTACGATTAATTATGAGTAAAGTTGAGTTAACTTCTTCTCATAAAGTCATGCATTTAAGAGTAATATACAAGGTTAAATTTAATTTCATCTAAATAATAGTTTACAAAATCATACATGGTAAGGGTTTTTAAAGAACCCAACATATCCAAGCCAAGGATTTGGTAGGTTATGCAAGACGAAATCGTACGTAATAATTCTTCATGATGGATCATATATGAATCGCCCCAAAGGAGTTTAGGAACGACTGTTATTGAATGACCAAATTATGTCTTGAACATAAATATCGCAACAGAAACTAGATCATTTATATATATATGGCAATTTATAAAATGTTTATGAATATTTATTCTATTGCATTGAGAAACAATTGTTTATGAATATTTATTCCATTGCATTGAGAAACAATTGTTGTTCCAAGAAATACAAACTCCATAGCGGAGGAATTATTGGTAGTAAAATGGATTTGGATACTATCCTAGGATAAACTAATTATGGGGATGAAATGAATTTAACCAAACCAGAAATGAACACAACGCATTAGAATAACTATTCTTGTGCATTGAAGAGAAACTGTGAGTTTCTTTTTAATGTTAAGAATAGATAATCCTCAGTTGTCAATAAACCATTAAGAGTATTGACTCTAGACATGGTATGATGTATAAATAAGAAATTTATTCCAAGTACGTTAGCAAAATTGGTTTCGATATTGGTGCCCGAAAGGATATGACCTATCGGCTATAAATGTATCTTTAAGAAGAAGATAGTTGCAGTTAGAATAAAGTGACCCATAATGATAAGAATAATATTATAAATTTCAATTGTTTAAATTATCATCATAGATTCATCATTCAACATGCTCTAGATAATTCGGATTTTACTCACAAAATTATCACCTGGTATAACTATGTGTTTTGGAACATATGTGTTGTAACATAAAATTCTAAATAATGATTTAGAATAGACTGTTTGCACATAACAACCAAAATTTCTTGAAGTCGGTGAGAGTGATATTGAGTTTATGGGTATTCGGTTATGATCGAAGAACGAGAAAAGTATCGTTCGACAAGCATTAAAGTTGAACAAGTGTTTTGATGGAAATATCAAATATTTTGATTTTCAGTTAAAATGTGGAAGTGTGTTTTCACAACAAGGAACATCAAAAAATATGTAGATATTTTTTAATTATAAATAAATAGTATATCATTGATTATTGACGATATACTTACGTTAAAATTGGTTCAAATTTGGTTGTTTAATGCTTGATGCTGGATTTATGAAAAATTTATGTCATTTGATGGCATATAATTTCATCCATACCATATAAAGAGAGGAGTGTGGAGAGAGAGATAATCAAGGGAATTAATAAGGGAAGTTTTATTTAAAGAATGTGAAATGTTTCATTATTTCAATTAAAATAAATCTAATAATTCATTTCCTATAGACAATCCAATGTTTCTCATTCATTTTTTCTTTTCTCTCCTCTTGACCTTCCATAAAAAAACAAAAATAAATATTTCCAAAAATCTTTTGACTAGAGATAAAATATATAAAATAAAATGACACACGAGTAGTTCATCCATCTTTTGCAAGGATTGGCTGCGGATCTTAAAGATCTAAGGATATCTCATCATTAAAGTTGTGATTTATGGCCGGCATCCTAAGATGATTCTCTAATTTATTTATTGATATGTTTTACCATTTATGTGTTTGGATTTGAATAATTCATTATATGTTTAATTTATTAATTTTAAACCCGTGAGTCAAAACCCCTTTATCTCGATTAAAAGCATGTCCATTATATTGATTCATCTTAAAACTGCACATATTCTTCATTTCCTCATATTTTGTGTTAATTTATCAATATCATTAGATCCATCACCCCTTTTGTTCTTTTGTTCATATTATATATTTATATTAGATTTGAATCCCATTATCATGAATACATATGTGCCTTGGTTGTCTAATTCTTTCCTATTTTAGAAATTATTGTTAGAACAATATTTTGTCTTAAAAATTGCTTTGATTAATTGATTTAAATTTTATGTTACAAGTTTGGGAATTGAATACACTATTAAAAGTTATTTTGAACAACTTATCATTATTTACATTAGAAGTAAAGTTAATATATTGTAAGATGTAAATGGATTTTTTTAATTAAATCTTAATTTTTTTATTTCAAGTTAATAATTAGATCTAAGATTGATATTTTGATTGAATGTATATATTTTTAAGCTATAAATTAACTGAATACTTAAGTTTCACTTTGCTATTAATTTAAAACATTGATTCAATTATTATATACATATATGAGCATATATGCACACATACACATATACATATTCTTAATTCAAGTTTTGCAAAATGGACTTTTATGAAAATTACAATTTTGGTTTTAAACTATCCATTAATTAAACTGGTTTTAAATTGTTTGCTTTAATTTAAAACGTTTCAAACAACCGAAATCAACTTTAGTGTAAATAGGAATATATATGTTTATTATATATGTGCTTATTATATAATATATATATATAGTAAGTGTTGTTTTGTTTATAAACTTTTTATGGATTACAAAGGCATATATAAGGAGAATCATTAACTATGCAAGCTTCTTGTATGTTGCACTTGCACAATATACACTATGAGTATATTTGGATATACTTTCATTTTGTGCTATGTTTAAATTGATCATCAATGACATTAATGAATCATTAAGCTAATTAGCGAGAGGGAAATGAAAGGCGTCACTCTCCAGTTGAAGCTATTTATTCCTTTAAATAGGTTTCAGAGAAGGAAACGAAAGGTTTACTTCTCAACCTAACTTTAATTAGTAATCATTACACACATTGGTGTATTTGATACATTCGTACATTTAAATTTATATCAAATTCAAACTCATTCAAACTAATTAAATAAAATAAAGGATTTTACTTAAAACACATGGATCTAAAATCTCTTTAGACTCCATAGGCCTAATAATTCCAAATAGGATTTTTTTGAAATCTACCTATTTAACCCACTTCCGACTAGCCCGGCTCTAACAAAAGATTTGATATTTCCAGCCATGGAATTTTTTCAATGCAGTCTAGAATCATCCTTTCTAGGAAGGACGTTCATCATAATGATGAGGAGAAGGAGTGGATGAAGAGGATACTATATGCATCCGCAAGCAACTCCATTTGTAAGTCATGCTTTGTACTAAACTAGATGATGATGTGTAAGTCGATATTAGTTTAATCCTGGAGAAAAACGTTGGACGTCAGTAAAATATATTCTCAATTATTTAAGGAATACTAAAGACTTATTCTTTATATGTGGAAATAAAGACCTCCTTATGAAAGGATGTACATATTCCAACTTTTAGAATGATAACAATGATAGTGAAATGATGTTTGGTTATGTATTCACACTGAACATTAGAGCGGTTAGTTGGACAGTTTCAAGGAAGACATAGTTGATGATTCAATGATGGAGGGTGAGTATGTCATCCTCAGCAAAGAAGCTAAAAAAGTGGTATAGATGTGGAAATTTATAAATGAGCAAGAGTTGATTTCAAATGTTGGGAATCCCATGTTGTTGTTCTACGATAACAATGTCACGATGCAGATCATGAAAGAACCATGAGCCCACAAGAAGTCAAGACATATTATTCCAAAGTTCCACCCAATAAGGGAGATTATCAGTAGTAAAGAAATTATGATATCAAGAGTAAACACTAAGTACAACATAGCAGATCCATTCACGAAGGGACTGGCTCAATCGATTTTGAGCAACCCGACCGAAGGAATAGGCCTAAGGTTACATAATTGGCATGTTACCCGGTATCTTGACCCGGCCATGTTGAACTGATTGCGCAAGAAAGATTCGACTGTTATGAAGAAGAATGACCATAGAGCAATGGCTGTAGGGCCCGGAAGTAGAGTTCAGATGGTTATATGAAGACAGGATTATACGAGGTTGGTTAATAGGCGATGCAGGATGTTAGAAATATGGAAATTAGCTTGGACAAGCGAGGGATCGACATAGCTTGGTGGAACTCAAGGGATTGGCATTACATCGTGGAACTCTATGGATCGGCATGACATGGTGGAGCTCAAGGGATTGGCATGAATGAAGCAGTTGAGGGATCAACATGAATGAAGGTGTATGGATCGACATGGTTAAGTAGGCGAAGGGTCGGCATGGAAGAAGCAATAGAGAGTCGACATATGTGTTGGTGCATGGATCGGTATAGTTTATTGGTTCAAAAAGCTATGTTTCAACTCATAAGCTAGGGATCGGCAAAGCATAAAAGGGCTCCGTAAAGGTTGATAGTTAGTAGCGTCGGCATATTTGAGTAAACCTAGAAGGGATCGACACATGTTATAAACCAAGAACATTCTAGCATTCAACAATCATTATCTTGAGATCCCATAGTCCAAAGCAAATGGAATTTGGAGAGTAGGGTATATGGACCCTTGGGATCGCATGTCAAAATGGCTGAAGGATGAAGGATCGACATAATCTGTTTGGAGGGTTTGGCTGAAGGTAACTTGCGAGTGAAGTCAAATCATAGATCCATCAGTTGTTTGAGATCCACTAATCCAATAAACATGATATCTAAAGAACCAACATATTTAAGTACGAGAAACCAACCATATGGATCGCTGCCCCAGAATTAACCAATGAAGGGATCAGTGTCGATCCCTTTTCATTGGGATTTAGGATGAGAGACCTTTACGGTGGGACCATATGGATAAGAAGGTCCTATGGCCGAAGTTTCAAAGAGATTGGTGGTCAATTTCACATACAAATACTGGCCTAGGGGTCATTCTGAGGATCTTTATGCTGATGGTTACATTAGTCTTTACTGTAATCAATTTTTCTCCTAATTTCTGATTGTTTGCTGCTGTAATCAAATTATTTGTGAATCAATAAAGAGAATCTTCAAAGTGGATGTAGGCATTCAACGCCGAACCACTATAAATTCTGATGTTCTTGGTTATTGCTTTGATTTGCTTGTTAATTTATTCTATTCCTCTATTTTAATTTTACTTTGTTCATTTATTTCTCTACATAAATCTATTCTTGGGTGTTTGTGACCAATTTGGTTGCAAACATTTTGGTGCTTTCACTGAGAGCTTGATTCTCAACTCGTTAGCATCCCTTTTGTTGCAACTGGATTGGGCAAATCACCTAAAGGAGATCCATTGCTATCTTCATATACTTGCTTACACTACTCGGATTTTCCAAAATATTAATAAGGAGATTGAAAATGTGGGACATACTAGATCCATTCTGAATGTTGCAGAGATGAGACTACTAGCTTTTAACAAGGAGGCCCAAGCAACCACCCTACAAATTTGAATGTTGATCTAGTTGAAGTTCAGAACCAGCTAATTTTATAACCCGAGTTGAATTTCATAATCTGATGAGAGAGTTAAAGGAAGGCCATCGACAACTAAATGAGCAGATTTAGACAATTATTAGCCCAATGAACTAGATTAACCAACAATGGTGTGGGAAGGCCAGGAGGGATCCCACTCCCAACTTGGCATCAAAAAGTTCAAGTCATTGGAAGAACACCGGAGGCCTAGGCATTGTAGGCTTGAAGGAGATCACGCAGAAACGTCGGAGTGCCACTTGTCAGACCAATATGGTCTTCTAAGACTGGTTGGTGCCGATCACTCCCTAGGGATCGAACCGATCCCACCTTCAGAAGAGGGATACCCCCACTACCCTTAGGGAATCACGCTGGAGTTCTTTCTGAAAGCTTTGATGCTGGAGCTCAATCTATTGCTGACCAGATACCTCATCGGAATAACAACAAGATAAATGTTCAAGATGCGCATCAGGTGGATGGTGAACCAAGAAGGTGTGAAACGTCCCGCAGACATCGATCGGACAGTTCATGTGAGGTAGAGAATGACCATCGCTGGCACCACCCATCCAGACGGCAGACTTATCAGCAATGGTCAAACAGTTGGTGAGAGAGAATCAAGGCTTGACTAATGATAACTTGGAAATCTTGAGAAGCCATACCTCGTTTACCGACAACGTTCTACATGCAAAATACCCGAGAAAGTTCAACATGCCATCAATGCCTACCAATGAAGGAAAAATCGACCACAAGCACAATATCATGAGACAAGAATGGCTGATGGATTCTGCGAGAGCTAACAACGCCACAAAAGTGCAGATGATTTCTCGTAACCCTATCTCGGGTAGCAATGATGTGGTTCACAAGACTTCCTCCACAGTCAATTTTGAGATTTGATGAGCTTGCAACCAAGTTTGTAGAGCAATTTCGAATGCACGCAGTTCGTCCTAAAGACATGATGTCCCTTTCCAGTGTGATTTAGGCCAGGGGAATGTTGAAAGGTTACTTAGAGAGATTTCATACCACCGCCATGGACATCAGTAACATGAATGATCACGATATACTCATGGCTGTGATGAGAGGGATCGATCCTGAATCTGAATTTGGTGACTGGCTAGCTGGAAAACCGCCTGCCACGTTGGAGCACTTCTATTCAAAGGCGGCTCAGTTTTTGAGGAAGAAAGAGGCCAGATCCTCTAAGAAAAGGAACATTGCAAGACTGAGTAGAGAAGCAGTACAGAGTAAGATTGCAATAAAACAGCTTGACGACAGTTCTAGGGAAGTTCAGAATAAGCCGAATCAGCAAAAGAAAGATGGAGACAAGAATCGAGAGCGAAAGAAGGATTTTGGGAGACTAAAGCCTATGATATCAATGTATGAAAATTACACACCGCTAAACACGCCATGGTGAACATTTATCTATCCAATTGCAATACCATGCAATAAAGGAAGCCGTAATCAAAAGAGTTGTCAGAGAAACAAAAGCATACCGGGAAATATTGTAGGTTTCATGAATGTTATGGGCACAATACAAATGAATGTAGAGACCTCCAGGATGACATAGAAAAATTGATTCGGGAAAATAAGTTGCAACAGTTTGTGAAAACTCCGTAGGATGGCGGACATGGGACATCTGACCCCAACCGAGGACAAGCTCCACGTAGGGCTGTGCACGGACTGGTGGAAGACTGGTGATTAATACAATAGTTGGGGGACCACACCCTATGGACAGGAGTTGGAAAGAGATGGAGCGTTATGGTAGTGCGATACTCCATGTAGATTTTGAATCCAGTTCGAATACGGAAGATGGAATTCCGACAAAACAGCAGCGCACCATAGTAGATGATATTGTGTTTAGAATAGGGATGCAGACAAAGTAGAGGCACCAAAAATTGACTCAATGGTCATTTCAATTATGATTGGTTCTGCGTTGATAAGAAGGATTTTGATGGATTGTGAAAGTTTAGTGAATATAATCTTTAAAAAGGCATATGGTCAAATGAAAATGGAGGCCAAAGACTTGAGACCATCAAAAGCTAGTATTCATGGTTTTAATAGCGTTGCAACTGAGGCTGAAGAATGCATGGAATTACCTGTCGAATTGGGGGAAAGTGAATGAAGGAGAATGTGAATCTTATCATTTATTTTTTTGGACGGTGATCTCCATACAATGTTCTTCTAGGCTGACCGAACCTGGCAGAATTTCGAGAAGCTCTTGCTTCATGGTGTTTAACTCTGAAATTTCTGATAAATAATGGTGTAGGAGTTGTTCATGCGATCATACGATAGGACATGCCTATTATGTAGCTAACTTGAGGGAAGCTCGGCATAAGGAGAAGGGAAAGGGTATGGACAAAGCTGTCTGCATCCAAACAACTAAAGATTGACAACCAACGCCTAGGTCTTGCTCGGGCACCACAATCGGTTCTATAGAGATATATATCTGATAGATGATAAAGGGGAGCCCAACGAGATCAAGGCCGCACCGGCTGAGCCGACGATTGATATCACAGTAAACCACGATGACTCATCATGAGTCTTGAAGATTGGGTCACAGCTCAACCTCCCAATGATGAAAGAACATGTTGGTTTTCTCTAAGCGAATCTAGATGTATTCGCTTGGAATCATTCTGACATGTGTGGAATCTCGCCTTCCTATGCGAGCAACGCGTTAAATATTGATCCAAAGCATGTTCCGGTGAAGCAAAAAAGACAAGGCATGGTTCTGGAGAGATATGTCATTCTTAATAAGGAGGTGGATAAACTAAAAGTTAACAGGTTTATCCACGACATCTTTTATCCTAAATGGGTATCTAATCCCGTAATTGTGAAGAAGGCAACTGGAAAATGGAGAACGTGCATTGATTATTTAGATCTGAACAAAGCATGTCCAAAAGACAATTTCCCCTTCCCATGATTGATCAGCTAGTTGATTCAGTTGTAGGACTCGAATTGTTATCGTTTATGGATATGTATTCGGGATATAACCAAATCTTGATGCATATCCCCAATCAGGAGCACACCAGTTTGTTACAGATATTGGGTTGTATTGTTACGTAGTAATGCCGTTTGGATTGAAGAATGTCAGAGCATCGTATCAGCACTTGGTAAATAGAATGTTTAGGGATCAGATTGGAAAGACAATGGAAGTGTATGTTGATGATATGCGTGTGAAGTCACGATGATCAAGCAACCACATCAGAGATTTGGCAGAAATGTTTGACATCCTTCGATATTACAAGATAAAAATCAATCCTTGAAATTTTCGTTCGGTGGTGCATCAGGAAAGCTACTGGGCTTTATTATCAATGCTTGTGGAATAGAAGCTAATCCAGAGAATATTCAGGCTATCTGTGATATCCAGGCACCAAGAACCATTAAAAAAGTGCAAATTCTGAATGGAAAAGCTGCGTTTATGTCTATTTATCTCTAGAGCTACCAAAAAACAAATTCCTTTCTTCGATCTAACTAAAATGGAAAGAAACTTCGAATGGACACAGGATTGTAAAGATGTGTTTCAAGCTCTAATGAATCATTTGGAGAGAGAACCCTATCTTGTCAAAGCCAGTAGATCATGAGGTGTTGTTCATTTATTCGGTGGTATCGGCACATGCTATAAGTGCTGCCTTGGTTCGTGAGGAGGATCAGATCTAGAGGCCGTGTATTACGTTAGTAAACGATTGAAAGGAGCAAAAAGGAATTATTCGAAAATATTGAAACTGGCGCACTGCTTGCTAATTGCACCATGGAAGCTTCGTTCATACTTTCAGGTGCATCCAATCAATATTTACTCCGACTAGCCGTTACGATAGGTCCTACAATGACCTGAGACGTCTGGGAGGTTACTCATGTGGAACATTGAGCTTAGTCAATTCAAATTACTTATCTCCCTCGAAGAGATATCCAGGAATAGGCTTTGGTGGACTTTATACCAGAGTTTACTGTGCAAGATGACCTTCCAGAAGAAAGTGAAATCCCTACTGTACGACGGGGGTTATATACTGATGGAGCATCTAATGATCATTACTCTGGAGTTGGGACTGTACTTGTAACGCTTGAAAATCAGTCGATTTGTTATGCTTTAAAGCTTGATTTCCCAGCAGCAAACAACGAGGCTGAGTATGAAGCTCTGATTGTTGGACTTAAACCCGCTAAAGAACTTGGAGTTAAATCTCTTGGAATCTTTTGTGATTCGCAATTGGTGGTGTATCAAGTTAGAGGAGACTACCAGGCTAAGGGGAAGCGGCTTGACCTTTATCTCATTCAGGAGTTATTGACAAAATTTGAATACTATGACATTTCACATATTTCACGCGATCGAAATAGAGAGGTTGATTCATTGGCAAAGTTTGCTAGTACCGGCGATGCACAGCAGATAGGTTTGGTACCGGTCGAAGTATTAAATATCCCAGGTATAAACATGAAGGAAATGGATCAAGTACTGGAGGTGGAATCTAAAAGGGAACCGTGGATGACTCCAATTAAAGACTATTTACTACACAAGGTCATGCCTGATAAAGGAAATAAAAAGCGGCAGGACCTTTGCAAAGCTTCACGATATATTATGCTAGTAGGAGTCATGTATAGGAGAGGTTTCTCAGTCCCTCTACTCCAGTGTATCGCTTGTGATGAGATAAAACGTGTTTTGAAAGAAGTTCATGAAGGAGAATGTGGCGACTACATTGGGGGGCAAACTTTGGCAAAGAAGATACTCCGTTATGGGTAATATTGGCCAACAGTAAATCGAGATGCAACTGATTATGTAAGACGATGTGATAAATGCCAGGTATACGCAAAAGTTCCGAGAGCTCCGTCAATGGAAATCAGACAAATGATCATCCCATGGCTGTTCGCTATGTGGGGCGTAGATATTATTAGTTCTTTACCAATCTCTAAAGGTGGCATGAAGTATGCTATTGTGGAAGTTAATTACTTTACAAAATGGGCCGAGGCAAAACTTTTAGCTACAATCACAACCAAGAAAATAATCAACTTTATCGTCCAAAACATCTTATGCCGCTTTGATATTCCATGGACCATTGTAACATATAGTAGGACTTCATTCGATAGCACTGAGTTTAAGGGTTTTTATCGAAGATACCACATTGAAAAGAGATTTGCAGTGGTCGCTCATCCTTAGGCAAATGGATAATTTGAAGCTATAAATAAAATCATCAAGTCAATTCTGAAGAACTCTATGGAGAAGGCTAGAGGCAAGTGTGTAGATGAACTCAATATAGCACTTTGAGCTAACAGAACGCCTCACAAGTCCGCGACTGGCCATACTCCATTTGCCCTCCCTTATGGTTCAAAAACTGTTATTCCTGCCGAGCTCGAAGTCCCTTCTCATCGAGTGACTTACTAGATCCTAAAACAAATCAAGATCTCCTCTTGGAATCTTTGGATTTCATAGACGAAAAGCATGAGGAAGCTGATCTTAGGGCAGCTGCATACCGACATTGAGTTTCCCAGTATTACAACACTAAAGTTCGCCCAAGAACCTTCAAAATTGGCGATCTCGTCCTAAAACGGGTTTTTCCTACCCCATCACACATGAATCCGATTTGGGAAGGACCATATGTCATTGAACAGAGGTTTGCAGAAGAAACTTTCAAGTTAGCAACTGTCGATGGCATTACACTTCCAAGAGCATGGAATAGCGAGCATCTACGACTCTATTTCACTTAGCATATTTCCTTTACATTTCAGTTGTATTTATTTTCAGAATTTGCTTTAGCATTTGATTTTCCAAATATGTAATAAGATAGTTTATATTGTTCCCTTCCATTTAATGAATAAAGTTTCGGGCATCCTTTGTATTTATGTTTGCTATTGCATTGCATGATAATTACATAGAAAAACTGATTGATATCGATGTGTATGAATAGGCTCCCAGAGTTTGGAATCGATCAATTGTGCTAACTCCCATTGGGATCAAACAAGATGAGTTCAATTAACTTGTTCGTTTAATAATTCCTGCCCGAACTACGAGAT
The DNA here is from genome assembly GCA_030765085.1 of Allium cepa. Lineage (NCBI taxonomy): Eukaryota > Viridiplantae > Streptophyta > Magnoliopsida > Asparagales > Amaryllidaceae > Allium > Allium cepa. The sequence continues at coordinate 180,613,010 of CM060930.1, forward strand.
AGAAACATAAATCAAAGCGATCGAATTTTGACCGATTGCTTACTAAATCAAAGCCCTGAATTCTATAGGGCCAAATTAGTCTACCAAAAAAAGTTCGACCTGAACGCTCTTCAAAACGACTCTGATTCCCCGAGTGCGGACTGGAGTATAAACATAAGTCCAGTGAATGCTACCGCACGCAAAACAACTCTGTATCCCCAAAGTACGGACTGGAGTATTAATATAAACGAATAAATGGATGGTTTTCGACAGTTCTCTATTCCGCAAAGAAACTCTACATCCCTAGAATGTGGATTGGAGTATAAACATGAATAAATAGATGAGTGGATTTCGACCGTTCTCCTTTCCTCAAAACAACTCTAAGTCCCCGGAGTGCGGACTTGAGTATAAACATGAATAAATAGATGCATGGATTTCGACCGTTCTCTATTCCGCAAACTCTAGCTTGAAATCAGCAGAAGGTTTATAAACTAGCTAAGGATAGAATTCAATCCTCTGGCTTATGGCCTCGCCAAATCAATGTCGATGCAGGAGCATAGTTATTCAAAAAACCAATGAATCTGACAGCGTAACACTAAGGCCCGAGCCTGGTGTTTGACATGACTCGAGGCCACGAGCACATGGAGGCTTTAGGATGGAAATGGTAGATTGTTGAAAAAATTCACAAGCAACGAATTACAAGTACATTGAATGGAAAGTAATCGTTCAAGTACTTAAATAACAATTCACATGAAGCATAGCAGAAAATAAAAGCTTTTATTAGAAAACAGGTGCTGAAACTTCAATACAAGTTATTTCAAAAGATTAGTATTCAAACTCATATAACTACAATTAGTGAAGGAGACGATTATGAAAATTATGTACATTCTGTTGGAGCAGTAATTACTTCTTTGACTTTCTTTCTCTTTTAGATTTCTCAGAGGTAGAGCCGCTTATGATTCTCATTTGGGACCCTTTGCTGCCTTTGGCCGGAGAGCTTGAGGAGGTAGGAGGAAGATCATTAAGGATCGACCCACTCGATGGAATAATTTGCAATGACACAAAATGAGGATCGTCGACATCCACCTCGGTGGGTTCAATTTTAATCTTTCTTTTCAACAGTTCCTCCTTTTCGATCTGCTCCCTCATGTTGGTCTTATCATTGTGTTCTGAGGCATCGATAATTATCACATCATCAAATTTTCTGGCCGAGAATGGATCCTCGATCTTATCTTCATCAAGGGAGCCGATGACTTGGGCATCGGGTCTCAGAACACTAGCAGCAGCGGGGTCTTCTGTTGTTTCCTCGTGTTATTCTACAACAACACCACTTATGGGATTAGGACCCAAAAGACCTGCAAAATTTGATAAAACATGGAGACTAGCTCAAAGCCATTGCACATGAAGAATGAAAATTTTTCATATACTAAGGATTAAAGCAAAATACCAGCATCTGGTTGACTCTCCGTTATCGCTAGCGTGCCTCCTTCTAAAATGGGGAATAGCATCTTGCGCTCAAAGTCGGGCCTGTCCAAATCATAACCGAGATCCTACTCTATATCGAGAGAAGTTGATGTTCCAACTACTTGGGATGAAGAAGGAGCTTTTGGGATCAGTCCCTGAAGACCCGGCAATTTTCTCACATCCTTTAGTAGGTGCAGAAGCATTGAAATATCGAAGTTTTACGGAGCTAGATTTGAAGGATCGTTCTCGCAAAGAATTTCCCTCACTAACTCTTCCTCGTTGAGTTCAGCTTTACCCAGCTCTTTCCTCTTCATCTTGAAAATGTGCTCCCAAGATTCAGTGAGCAACTCTCGGTAACCCTTACCGAGTAAGCTTAAGTCATGATGGATCAAGACTTTGGCATTGTATTCAATAATTAACGGATCAAATAAGTCCTTAATCTCATTCCTGTCGAACTTCATCACAGCTTCGACTTGGGAGTTAGCTTGTTCGGTCATCCCTCTTCAGCCATTCTCTCGAGCTTCTTCTTTAAAAGCTTCGATTCTGGCAAATTGCTCATCAAGTTTAGCCTTTAAGATTCTAGCCTCAACAACTTCCTCACAGTATTTCTGTGATTCCTCTCGGTCTTCAATTTTTTCCTCCCTTTCTTTCCTTAAAAGTTCTTCAAGTTCCTCAACACAACGAGCCAAAGCATCTTTCTCTTTATGCAGCGAGTCCTTTTCTAAAGCAAGTGTCCCGCTACGATGAAGTGCTACATCGAGTTCCATTTAATGCCTTTGTCATTTCCTTAGCGTTGTTCTTCGCTTCAGCAAGTTAGGTTTTAAATTTTAGCAATTCAGCGTCTTGATGCTTGATTATATCTTTGTTATGTATAGCTTCCAACTTGAGGAGGTCAATCTCATGTTGTTGCTCAACAAAAATTTCAAAAACTTTCTCTACCAAGTGTATAAATGATTCGTGCTACAAAAATAGTCGTTCTCGCACGTGAGAGAACTTTCCTTGGCATGCCTTGGGATTATATGAATAAAAGGAAGGCTGAGGCCATCAAAGAAAATCTTTGGAAAAGTGGCCTTGAGCTCGGCCAACTTCTCTGTTGTGGAAACGTTAGGAGCAGTGGCCAACAAAGGTGGTTCAGAGGTAGCAAGAGAATGTTTGCTTGACCAGCGCTCATGAGATTTCTTGGGGAATGAAGAGCTAGAATATGGCTCATGAGACGTGGCAGCATGAGGACCACGATAGGAAGGCTGCTCTCTACTTTGGACAGGAAAATCAGATCGTTCACCTTATCGAGATTTTTGGGATTAGGATTTGTGTTTGGAAGAGGAAGAAGATTCCATTGATTGATAATTCTTATCTCATCCCTCGTCCTTCTCCCTGCGCCAATAGACTCTAAATCCCGAATTGATCGATGGTATGCAGAAAAACTACCGAGGCAATCAAAGGCTCTTGATTTGGACATTGCACTTGTAAAGATCAAATAGGATCATATTAGTAATCATTGCATGAAAGATCAAAAGAAGTGTATAGTGAGGTGTGTGTGGTTGTTAGAGTCCTAGTGCTCCCTCCAACAGACCACTAACGGTAGCTTTGCTCATTGATGTTTTCTCTCTTTTGTACGAAGGTTGGATGTCTTCGCCATTTTTGGTGGAGGAGTTGAGTCCATCTATGTTAATGTTTGGAAAATCATAGGACATGATGTTGTCCGGAATTTGAAGATTAGAAAATCCCTTTAACGAGTTTTCCAAGTGTTGAGAGGACGATTCGTCTTCAACTGGAGTAATAGCAAACCCTGGGTCCGAGGCCATTTTTCTTCTGCAAAGCCTATACGCCAACCTCTTCTTTCTCTTTGTAGGTGTTTGGGATTGTCCGGCTTGCGATGGTTCAACCATTGGCGCTTTTTCGAGGCCTGCATCGATATCTCTCGGCTTCTTAGCTTGAGAATCCTTAATCTCTCTCTCCTCAATATCATCACAAGCCCCTCGGTCGGGGGTACGACGCGGTTGACATTATCCCTTTTTTGTTCTACAACATTCCTTAATAATGCCGCATTCCTAAGAATTCCAATACTATGTCCATCTTCCAATAGCCCAAACAAGGATAGCAATTCAACGGTTACAAGAAGTTTGATGTCCCTTTCCTTAAAGGAGTAGCGCGAATAGCAGCAACGGCTCTAGAAAAAGCAACGCCTTTAGGACGTGGGCGAACACCTAAAAGAACTTTTGAATTTTAGTGGATTCAAAAGAAAAGTTACGACTTGGATCAGTAAACTTGAGAGAAAAATAAAAGTAATACTTACCTCCTTCTATCCATTTTCTTGCAAACCCAAGAGGGCAAGGCACATAGAACCATTCATGTTTAAATAGCAAGATTTTGTTCCAAGCACCCGTCAGAACATAGCAATTTTGCGAAGGCTCAAGAAAGACATAAGAGGGGCTTCCCAATCGTCATTTGAAGTTATAGATGAATCTTATGTCCTCGGGAGTAGGTCGACGAAATAGAACTTTAATGAACAACAAGATGATTCCATGAATAAACGCATAACTGTTAGGATGAAGTTGTGTAAGGGTGATCCCAAGATATCTTAACATTTCAGACAAAAGAATTGAAGGGCGGTACGCATCCATCCCAACACATAAACATATTGCAAGCTATATACCCTACTATGGTCAAGTGAGGTCTATCTTGTGTTGAGGGAACCAAGACTTCCCCATATGAAATTCTATGGATAGAGCATAATCGACGAAGAGTGGCTTCACCAATCCGCGAGGCCTGTGAATCCATTAGATTATCGAGAAGAATATCACCCTTTACAACATCAAGGGAATGGCTTATGTCCTCCATTGAAAGGACTGGGATATCGAAAAAGGAACGCCTTGTAGATTAGAAACTTCCATTTGCTCCGCATGACGGCTTGGAGATGGCTTGCCAAATACAGTTGCAGAACTTGACTTCGCTTTAGAACCAGTGTTTCATGTCACTGAATCAGAAGACATGTCAACTGAATGCTTCGAGCGTCGGGGATATATATATATATATATATCATCTATACTTAATAGATAATCGAGATTAGAAAATTTACGTTTTACCCTTGTGCTAAGTGTGAACTAGTGTGGCGCAGTGCAGTACGTAATAGACACAAATAGTTTGAAATCAGAAAAGTAAAATAAAACGACGAGACTTGGGAGTTTTGTCTGGAATGACCATCTCAACTGGCAAGGAAATTGATCGGCAATGAAGGCTTTGGGATCGGCTATTGGCACATCGAGTTGTGAAGTATGTTACTTAAGTTCATTACCAAGTTTATCGCTTAGTCTACATTGAAAATTCCAAAAGTTGGTTGATCAATGTCAAGTTCAACAGTTCAAGCATGCATGTTGTAATGTTCATTGTCATCTTATGTTCAAGGTCAACAAGGCAAAATAGCGTTGATTGAGTTGAGTTGGATTAGTTTATAAGGCATATGACGATCCCTAGTGGTCACCGTCGATCCCTTTCCTAGGAGCTCCCTACTAATCCGTCTACTTCGCCACAGCCACCGATTCTTCTTTCAAAAGCTCTTTCCACCGATCCCTATCCTATACTACCATCCTATACTGGTCCCTCTCCAAACCTTTCCTTTCTCGACTCCAGTCTTTAACCTTCCTTCATTCCATCATCTCCTCAACTAAAAAATAACTAGACATCCAAACCCTCATCTGCCGATCCCTGCCATAGCCATATTATAACATACCGACCCCAACGTTCCTCTACTATTGGCCTCTCCTCCATCAGGATCTCTAGTTGATCCCTTCTTCTTCTTTCTTCCACTCATATCCTAACATAATCCATCAAGCCATCTCGAAAAATGCTTGTAATCGCTACCTCAAACACTCACTAACAACTCAAGGCTAAGGACTTTATCATGTAACTAAAAGGAGAATTGTAAATTTGTACCTATATAAAGATGCAGCAATGCAAGCTTAAATAGGGATCAATGTTTGAGGATTATCAAATCACAAGCAAAAGGAAGGCAAGTTTGTGGGATGGCTTGAATCGAAGTTTGGATGTGAGGTCAAAAGTTCAGGGAGCCTAGGTTTGAAAGGGAAGTTTTGTGAAAATGCAAATAGAATGAAAAAGTAAGGAAGGAAGAAAAGGATGGCTTATATATATATATATAAATATATGAATGTATGGAAGAGGAATCAACCATAAGAGAATTAAACGAGTCATAGGTGGAGAGGGGTCGGCATTGGAACCTATCGATCCTTATTTGCATAGCTTGAGCAATGGGTCGGCATGTTGAATGTCGATCCATATAGATGATATCAAAAATGAGTGAAAAATGAATGATGATAGTGATCATGGAGGTTTGACTGTAAATGAGAACATAAAAATTATTATAAAAATTGGCAACAAACCTGAGCGTTCGAACACATCTAGGAGCCAACTATAGAAACGTGTATATGAATATACACGTGAGTGATTTGAAAGTTCAACCTTTTGAAATCAACAGAAATCGAAATCAAACTAAAACCTTCAAGTTCGAGCCTGGACCAGATAATAAAATTTTTATAAGTCTCGCATAATCAGATTTTTATATGCTGGCGGAATATGGCACAAGACTTATATTATTGGAAATCGACCAAGCGTCATAGCAAATAAATGGAGGACTTAATGCCTTGGAAGACAATTCGACAAAGGAATAACAATCAATCATGAAGCTAGATAGACTTCCTTCTGATAATTCAGACTTGTTCCGATTCAAAGTATGTTATGTTACTCACAAGACCTACTTTGAGGGGCAAGTGTTACACGGTATTCTGACCTGGCTATGTTGAACTGATTATGCAATATAGATTATATTGTTATCAAGAAGATTGACCATGGAGCAGTGGCTATAGGACCCAGAAGTAGAGTTCAGATGGTTATATGAAACCAAGATTGAATAGGGTTAGTAGATAGGCGATGTAGGATGCTAAATAACTTGGACAAGCAAGGGATCGGCACAGCTTAGTGGAACTCAAGGGATCGGCATTACATGGTGGAACTCCATGGATTGGCATGACATGGTGGAACTCAAGGGATCGGCATGACATGGTGCAATCTAGGGATCGACATGAATGAAGTTGTATGGATTGGCATAGTTAGTTAGGCGAGGGATCGGCATGGAAGAAGCAATGAGGAGTTAGGCATAGGTGTTTGGTGCATGGATTGGTATATTTTATTGGTTCGAAAAGTTATGTTTTAATCCGCAATCTAGGGATCCGTAAATCATAAGAGGGCACGTCAAAGGTTAATAATTAGTAATGGGTTGGTACATCCGAGTAAACTAAGAAGGGATCGACACATGTTATAAACCAAGAACATTCTAGCATTAAGAAATCAATAGCTTGAGATCCCACAGTCCAAAGCAAATGGAATTTGGAGAGAAGGGTGTATGGACCCTAAAGATTATACAATAGGGATCGCATGTCAAAATGGGTAAAGGATGCTGGATCGGTATAATCCATTTGGAGAGTTCGGTTGAAGGTGAATTGCTAGTGAAGTCAAATCAAAGATCCATCAGTTGTCTGAGCTCCACTAATCCAATCAACATGATATTTGAAGAGCCAGCATATTTAAGTATGAGGAAGCCACATAGTGATCGCTGCCCCATAATCAACCAATGAAAGGATCAGTACTGATCCCTCTTCATTGGGATTTGGATCGAGCGACCCCTATGGTGGTCCCATATGAAAAAGAAGATCATATAGCCCAAGTTCCGGAGAGATTGGTAGTTACCTTCACCAATAAATACTAGACCTAAGAGGTGATTCTGAGGATCTTTACGCTTCTGGTTATATTAGTCTTTATTGTAATCATTTTTCTCCTAATTTCTTTCTATTTGCTACTATAATCAAACTATTTGTGAATCAATAAAGAGAACCTTCAAAGTGGACTTAGGCATACAACACTGAACCACTATAAATTCTTGTGTTCTTGGTTCTTTCTTTGATATGCTTGTTAGTTCATTTTATTCCTCTATTTCAATTTTACTTTCTTCTTTTATTTCTCTACATAATCTATTCTTGGGTGTTTGTGACAAATTTGGTTGCAAAATGGCCCGAGTGCAAGTGAGAGATTATGAGAGTTAGGGGTATACTTTCGGGTCAATTTTGTAAATTATTTCAAATTATTAACTCTATAATTAAAATAATGTTTGAAAGAAAAGGCGTTTGCTTTTTATTATACTTGCTTGCTACCTTATGATATATTAACTAAATAATTTGTTTAATTATATTTAATACAAAATGATTTGTTGTACGATATAGTTACAAGGAGTTATAATCATAAAAAATTATCAAAGTATTATATTATTTTGAATATTCATGGTTAAGATATATTGACAATGGATATTGGTACATCCATTGAGATTAGAATACGTAGCGCTGTCCAAATATTGGGCGGAGGTAGTATTACTCATAATGGGACACCAAGGAATTGCATACTAATAGTTATCCAATAATCATGGAATGAATCAATTAATAGTTTCACGTTGCTTAATAACAATTAGGCTAAACATGGAATCTCGAAGTGACAATATTAAATAATTCTCTTGACTGGAGGATATCGTTAAACTAAAATGTGGACACTCCACTTTAATTATAGTTAAATCATGGAATAATTAACATCGAGTGACTAGGTTTAAGTTGAAGAATTAGAAGGGAAACACTATTCGATAGAAAATTATTCTCCTCGGTTTTATAAGGTTAGTACCATGGTCAACTGCAGTCAACATAAAGTCAAAATCTCTATCCAGAGTAGAATATTTAATAGTAAATGTTATTATTAAACTAAGGACTTTGTATTTGGATAAATCAAGTTGAACGTGGATAATACTGGAATTTTAAACGATACCAAATTTCATAAGTCCTAAAGTGATATTGTGTAGGCAAAGAGAACTGGTGTAAAGAATCATTACTAGAATGTATCACTTAAATTGTAAAATTAGATTTTACTGATAAAGATTTATAAGCGACAAGTTCAACCAATCCATCATACGACTAGCTAAGATGACACGTGAACATTAATATTTGATTTTTTTCAGTATTAATCGCTAGCTGAATTTACATCTGAGTCTTATAGCTGCATGGTAGATTTCTCTAAATACCACATGGTTTAATTGAGTTGTAATTTTTTTTTGAACTGGTACTTTATATACAACAAATCATTGGGACATCAGATCCCATGTCAAATAAACGTTCGAAAGTAAGTTTCGAACTTGTGACATCCTGCACCAAAGCCGAATCAATTAACCACTTGGACAAAGGTGCTTGTCGAGTTGTAATTGTTATTAATTAATTAAATGAATTATGATCTATGAAATATTATTTATTTATTTGATGTATTGGGTGCTATTAGTATTTTTGGGTACCATTATTAATTAATTGGGTGTGTGTATAAAATTTATATATGTATGTATCGATATACTATACCGACATGCATTTTAATACGATTTAAATGTCATTAGCTATTAAATGGGTTTTAGCTGTTTAAAGGCCCATATAGCCTTACTCATGGATGACCATAACAAGGAAAGGGGTGAAGATATTTGATTTGAATTCTAGATTTTATCTTAGAATTAGTAAGAGGGGAAAAGGCAAAAGGTGGATAATTCCTTCTCTTTTATTTAAATCAACCTATCTTATCACTTTTCTTCTTCTTGAAACTATACCCTTCTTAACCACCATACTCCATCTCCCTTGCCATGTAGCCACTCGTATTTAAATCCAAGAACTCTTCAAGTTAAATAGAAATTGTAGTACTCTTAATCGTTGCAAGGTTTAGTTATCGATTCAAGGCGTATCTAGATGTTTATATTTTCAATCAATGTGCACTCAATGGCTTTATCTTCAAGAGGTATAAATTATAATTTAATTTTATAATCATATGGTACTTAGATCTGTATTTATATAAAAAATTATATGTGCATATATCGTCTCACTCAATTATGTCATTGTATTGTTCATCTTGAATAGTGGCTACATATATGCTACAATAAATTAATATTTTTCTATCACATAATTTTTATTTGACCATATAGTTTATCCAATGTATATATAAATTTTAAATATTACATAAAATTATTTCTGACCAAACCTATTGTATTGTAAATTTTTACATTTATAAATTATTATTATAGAATAATGCCCGTAATAGTAACATATATATATTATTTATTTAAAAATACGTTGTTTTATAAAAAATAATATTACTAGCCGAACGTTTTATTAAATTATATTTTATATTTGTATAATTTTAAAATACTGTTTTATAATATACATATATATGTACTAATTTACTTACAAAAGTATGTACATTTAGTTAATTAAAAAAGCATTTGGCCTATCAAATATAAAAAAGCAGTATTTGCCCACAAATGATCGCGAATTACTTCCCTTTCCAACAAAATTGGCATTTATCATCTATCGAAATAAGGGTTCCATTTCCCGTTTTAAATCTAGCCTCCCACGGTCCCACCTCTTTTCATCTACCATTCATCTTCATTCCATAATTATTCATTGCTTTCCTTCCACGTCCCCTCCCCTATATCCCAATCCAAATCGACCACAAGTACTAAAGATGAAGAACCGAAAAATGAAAGCCAGATTCGTAGCAACAGTGGAGCACTGTCCGACCTCATCACTGACCAGACCTAGTCGCTCCAATATGACGCCACCTCCTTCTTCAATGACCCTTTCTCAGCTGATTGCTCCCTCATTCATGGCTTCACCGTTTCCTCGTCCCTCTTTAGCACCAGATTTAGTGTCATACATTAATGTCTTGGGTTCATGGATTACTGCTCTTGATGTGCCTGAACTTGACGACATCAGCCAAGCTTCTCATCTAGAGGTTATACCTATAAAATCTGATATAGATGTGAATATTTTGGATGGCTTAGTGCCTATTGTATCTGGCTTTGTATGGAATGATAATGTGATTCCTAAAACTGAAGTAGAGGGCGGATCTCCTACATGTGAGTTGTTATGTCTCCAACCACTGCCTTTTCATTTCCTTCTACTAAATTAAACATCATTGCACCTATGTCATTTGACATTTGATGCCCCAAAGTGCAAGGAGATGCCTATAATTTGGTCGTTATTGTTTTCCTCCAAACCGCGTAATGCAGTGATTGTATACCTAGATAATTTAAGATGAAGTCTATAAACGGGATCAATATTCCTCCATTGGAATTAGTTGAGGAGGGAGTAGCATTTGGGCAATATGATTTAGTAGGATTATTTATTGATGATATACTACCCTTTTGGGTTGTGAATTCCACCTGATGAAGCTTTAGAAGTTGAACGGTAAAATCACAATGTGATATGATAACTCCTTGTTCTTCTTCCATTTCAATTGCTTGGATGACAAGATTTGTATTCTTTAATATGATCCTGACATCATTATGGGAAAGCCTTTCATTATTACTTGGTGCAGACCATTGGTTGACTCTACTCATGATCAAATATTTTCCATTCCCGTATGCGTGCAATTCACGAATATTCCTTCTATTTTTCAATCAATGCTTAGTATAAACTGCTTGGCAAACTTGGTTAGAGAATTAGTATGTTTTGATGTAAATATGGTAAGGAGGGACGTGTTAGGTTATGTCTGGGTACAGATTGAGGTCAACCATTGCTACCATGTGTATTTCTGGTAGAACCTGCCATTGGGTAGGTAGCAAAGGTGGATGTGGATTAAAAATGGAAACCTTCGATCTACGCTAATTGTCACTTTTTTAGTCATTTAGCCGTAATTTGCAAGCATTCCCCTAGCTCCTCTCCTTCGTTTGTTATAGAAAATGTTTATTATAATCACCCTGCTCCACAGAAGCTTCTGCTTCTCAATGTTACGAAATAAGTTTGGGCTCCTACACACAAGACCAATTATTTTGAAGGCTATGTCCCCGACATCCGTCTGGCTGACGTAGCTAGTTCTTGCACTAGCCGAGAAACGATCCTATAGCATGGCATTCAGTAAAGAAGACTTGGGTTCATGAAGAGATGCAGTTTCGCTACTCTCCTATGTCTAATGAATACTTTAATTATGTTACTGAAGAAGAAGGTGAGCATAGATCTTTGTTCTATCACATTCCTAGGGATATGCTAACACTAACAGTAGAAGGGAAATATAGGTACCACATCTGTGAGATACTTAAAGATGAAACTCGAGGAGGGGATTCAAATTTTATAAGGAATAATTGGACAATGACTCTAGCATTGTTAAGTTGTTTAGTAGATATGTTAATGTAATTAGGTCTGATCTTACAAGGATGACACTATATCCTCCTCTACGTAGAGGGATTAGTATAGAGTTTTGTAGTTAAGACACTGTCACCCTGCTCCAGTCCTTTACATAGTTAACGAGGCACTTGTGCCTCACACCCTCTATTCATTCTACCAGTAGTTGCTGAGATGTTTTGCCTCACACTTTAACAATTATTATAAAGTGGTACGGTGACTATATTCCGGCTTCCCTGTGCAAAACAATAATATTTTTATTTGTCTGCAAAAAAAGTATTTGGCTGAAAACAAATTCATACACATTTATTTTAATATTTTAAATAATAGTTATTAAGATCTTGTCTTGAATTTTGAAATATTTACTAAGTCGTTATCGCATATTCAAAATTTAAATTTTAAATTTTAAATATCATTTACTCGGCCAATTAATTCAACAAATTTATGATATTTACTTAATGTAAATGATTTTCGAGGTTTATAAATTGTATAATATTTTTATATAAATATTAAACAATGTTTTGAGATGTATAATGCACATATAAATGAAGAATGTACGTTGTAGATGTGAACCCCAATATCTATATACGAAGACATTAAATATGTACACCTAGATATATGTTGCACATATACACAAATGAGTATACTGCGATATAATCATAAACTATATAATGATTAATTGGTTAAACTCATTAACTTATATGAATTGGAAAACTAAATAAAATTTGGTTCTACTTAAATTAAATTAGATTGGATCTAGTATAACCCATTAGACTGCAGAGGCCCACTATGATTCAAGTAGGATTTTTTTTTTTTTGAAGTCTGCCATATCACCCCACCGCGGACTTGCCAGGATCTAACATTGCAAATAATAGGAAACTCCTAGTCGAGTGTTTTTATAGTTATCTAATAATTATAAGTACGTAACCCCTTAATGTCTCCACCAACCATGAGTAATAAACTGCCCAACGTTGGGAGAGCATTACGTACTCTGGTCTCAACGGATTTATCGATGTCCTTTCTTAAAAAATCTTGGCTAGGAATATTTAATAAAATATATTTAAATTATGATTAATTATTCATGGTTATTGTGACAACCCAGGATTTTGAACATTTGAAATTGAAATATTTAATTGATTTTAAATATTTGGAAGTTAGTTTAACTTTTTCAAAATTAACTATGAATTTGGCAATTTATTTATTGAATTTAATTTATTGAAGTTGGATAAAAATTTGAATATTCAGTTTTAAGCTGATTAAAAATATTTAAAGGCTTAGAAAAATATATGTTGACAATACTGAAGATAATGGAAGCTTCAGAATTGAATTTGGAATTGATTTGTTCAATTTTGAATTTTATTCTTTAAATCGATATTTAAAAATAGCCTTCCGATGCACAGTCTCGGAATTTGACGAAAACAGTTCCATTGGATTCGTAATATTGTATTATTATCATATTTCAATTTTCGTAGCATTCGGAGTTGTCGTGTGGTCGTACGATGAGCAAACACGTTGAAATTTCATTGAAAGTTAATTTAATATCTGGCTTCAAAAAGCTATCTTTTCCATACGATCGAATTTGGACCCGAAACCTTTTCCATTGCGTTTGAAATATGCATATAACATTATAAACGCATGGCGACATGCCCCGATTGGAGATTGGGATTTTAAGTTATATATATGACAAGATATTTTGAAATTTTTTGAATATAATAAAATTTGAAAGTCAAACGTATTATCCATACTCGAGACGCTTCTAGTGTAAGTTGCATATTCATATTCCTTGTGAAGCTATCCTCGCTCAGATTAAAAGTGTGACTTACTTATCTTTGTTTCGTTGACTTGAAAATAGAAGTAATAAAAAGGAAATCTAAAAAAATCAAAAACAAATAATGGCCGGAGCCAGGGAAAATAAATTCCCTCTTCTCGTTTAAAATGGCCGCATTCCTTATTCTTGAAAATTCAAAATCGAGTTCAAGTCGCATTCAAATCGAGTATTGAATTTGGGAAATCGTGAGTTATCCCTTGGCTTGCCTGGAATCGTGAGCAAGCGCGCATGATTTTGGGGTCGCACGTGTTCGTGGTGTCGAGCTCGGTGCATCGCACGTTGTGATTTGGAGCTGTGGCGATGTCCTGCCGATGATCGTTCGTTTAAATCGCGACCCAGGTCAGGGAGACCGCGTCATGATGGAGGCTAGTGCTTGGTCGACGAGCTCACGTGCAGGCGAGAACGATGGTCGCGAGTAGGTTTTGGGCTCAATTTCAAGCACACGATGAAGTCTTCGCAGTGGCGGCAATCTTGAGCTACAGTCAAGGTCGACATGGTTCACGATGTTTACAATAAGGTATTTTGATAATCTATTTGTAAATTATGTAATTAAATGAATTTATTATAGGATGAAATCTATAACGGGAAACAAAAAAAAAATTACAACTGTTATAAGCAATTCTGTTATATATATATATATATATATATATATATATATAGGTCAGGAAAGTATGGACATCAAGATAAAGTTTTGTATTTTTGTAGAATAATAATAATAGTGATGATATGGATGAACTAATTAACTTTTAAGGTAATTAGTATATTTGTTTGGGAAATTAGGACATAGTTATAACATGCCATAAAATTTATAAATTTGGAAAAAAGGAAAATTTAAATTAGGTCTGCCCAATTTTCATTTGAAAATTGGATTAAAATTAAAATTATTAATTGAATTAAAATTTTAAAATGGAAATTGAGTTATTCGATTTATTTCGAATACTAATTAAAATCATACAATTGCTATGCAAGGTCTAAAATCGAGAAACATACGGGAACGAAAATGGATTGCATGCGTAAGCAAAAGGTGTGATCTTCTCACTCAATCAAATATTTTTCTGATTTAAATTTTGAATAGTTAAATTTAAAATTGGTTGACCGTGTACTTGGATGATTGATTATTATTAGTTATATTATTTTAGACCCCATGTGTCGCATAATAGCGGATGATATTATATTAAACCCATATACCGCGATATTCCACCTCGAAGTGGAATTGATATTATATATGTATTTGGAGTTGTTGATTTTCCACATTATATAGGGGATGAGACCCTATGCACCGCATAATAGTGGATGATATTTTATAAATCTCATATACCGCGATGTTCCATCTCGAAGTGAAATTGGTATTTAATTGTTGTGCTAACGTCTGTGGATGCAGGAAAAACAGGTTGGAGGGATCCAACTGGATTCCTCAAATATTTGAATTAGTTTCAATATTGTGTGTTGATTATTTACAATCTGTGTGTGGCTATTTGTGATTGATACTGTTGAAGGATATAATTTAGCCGAATATATTTTTAGTATCGTATGATACCAGAAATAAATCAAATTGGATTTTTGAAATTTAGTAGAAAATTAATAATAAATTAATTTTAGAAAATTGAATAAATTTAAAAGAAGGAATTTGTTTCAAAAGATAATAAATTTAGTGTTTAAGATGAATTTTGAGAATCAATTTGAAATTTTATTTGGTGTTTTGAAAATAAATTAGAAAATCAATTTGATATTGATTTGGTAAAAGTAATAAATATTTGGGAAATCGATCTAAATTGACTTGGTGTTTAAAAATAATTTTAAAAAACCAATTTTGAAAATCGATTTGGTGTTTTGAAGTAAATGTTTGGAAAAATCAATTTGGGATTTGATTTAGTATTTGAAATCAATTTGAAAATTGATTTGGCGTTGAAAGTGAATATTTGGGAATCAATTTGAAAATCGTAAATCTGTGGACATTTGAAACTTTAAAATTCGCAATGGGAATTTTGTAAAAGAAAGGGAAATTTGTTTCAAAAATAAATATTGTTTTATTTTTAAAAGTGGAAAGAAATTTACGGATTTGGAACGTAAATTTAAAATAAATCCAGAAGGATTTATTAATTGATTAAAAATGATTCATTTTGAAAAGGAAGGTATATTTTCCCTTAAAAGCCAAGTATGTTGGTAAAATAGCTTTTGAAATATAAATTAAAAGTTCTAGGGTTGGTTTTAAACGAATATTTTGGAGAAATTAGTTTCTTTAAGTTATTTTGTAAATCTTTAAAGTAATGATTTATTTAATTAATTGTAGAAGTATTGATTTAAAGATTTAATTGATATTGGTTTTAGAAATTGAATATTTAAGTAGTTATATCCTATCTATTAATTTTATTTTAAAATTAGTTTTGGACTTGAATTTTTATATGAGATATTAGTATAATATTTTCATAACTAATATTTAAGCAAGTGTTTCAAAATAGTTTTATTTTTAAATATCTCTAAGTATATTTTGGATAAGCATTTTAAATTATGTTAAAAAATTTGAACTCGGCAGATTTTCAGTGGAAATGAATAAATATTTGGAAATGTTTTCCGCGTAAGGAAAAAATGATTTGAAATTTATTTTCAAAGTATTGGAAGATGAAAAGTGATTTGAAATTTGTTTTCAAATAGTTGAAGTTCTAAAATTTTATCTTGTGAAGATATTTTGAAAATAAATAATTGGGGAAAATTATTTAAATCTTAGTGATTGTTGTGAATGTTGATTGATAGTTAAATAGCCGACTATCAATATTGGCCTTTTAACGACATTTGAATTTCGATGCGACAGAGTCGAATTCCAAATGGATATTCGAAACCCACATCGAACCTTTGTGATTGTGATGGACCTTTTGTTTAAGAAGATCAACGTGGTAATTAAGGTGATTTTGTTTGAAATCTGAATGAACACTTATTTTTAAAAATAAGCGCTCATTATTCGGATTAGCCGGGAGAGGACCTTGTGTCATAAAATGCATTCCGAATAATGATACGACGAAATGGGATTGCATTTGAAGACGGTGTTAGACTGGGTATTTTCGAAAATGAAAGGATTACCTGTCGAATGTCTCTGCACCGGGTTGCTCCAGTATAGAGATTTGATCACCCTTTGTGATGGGGATTCCGGACGTGATTAGTGAATATCCGGATTTGCAATGGCTTCTTTAGAAGTGCCTTCGGTTCCGTTCGATCCCAGAACGGACTTGTATGGATGTGTGTCTGACGTTATACTTTGAGATGTAAAGCTGGTTTCTATCGAGTACATTTCTGTTGGTGGCGGAGAATTTATTCTCTTAGCTTAACACCCTTCTCTGAGACGTACGAGCTCAGAGGTTATGTAGTAGATGGTTACTAGTGATACATTTCCAAATTGGTAACGTGGCATACGAAGTGCTGCTGATCATTTGTTGATCAAAGCATGGCTTTGTGAAAAGTGTAGCTTTGTGGACGAGACCTCGTCGGACCTCACAACCCGGAAATGGTCGAAACAGGAAGGATGCAACAAGGTTATTTGGAGGTAGCGCCCCTTGAGGGTATGTCATTTCCTTCTGGAAAAGGGTAGAATCATGGTATGGGGCCCAGATATTTTACCTATGTTAATGCTGCAAATTTATTATACTTTGTGGTTGTTGCTTTATGGTTGAGGATCCTCGGATAAAGGTCGCAAACGACCTGAGGATGACATACTCGTGTAGTAGTTACCTTATTATAGAGGTAACCCGGCCTTGTGTTGGCACAGAGCTGGTTAAGTTCTCAGGACGTCCCTCCAGAGGCGTATCCATGTGGCCCAAGAAGTTCCTTAGCCTGACCATTTATTGGAAATCCAATCTCCAATGCGCGCCTTGTACGTTTTTAGTTGTAGAACCTGCCATTTAACATGGTAGCTATAGTAGGCATACCATGACCTATAGGTCATGTCGTAGGAACCAAGGTCATGTCGTAGGAACCAAGAGTACTTGAAAACCGACACCTTAAAAGAAGTTGGCCTATAAGTCATGTCGTAGGAACTAAGAGTACAATGAAATAGTATATGACCTACACTTTCTTGGCATCCTAATCTATCTCCGCCCTTTCTCTGAAACCGCATCTGTAGTAATGCGCCTCAATGGTACAACAGATTACTTTTTACAAAGCTAATATCATCTTATTGTCTATGGATAAAAAATCCAGATTCAAGCTATACTACGCTAATGAACTTCCCTAGAGCTCCAAAGCCCCATCAAGATAGAACATTCCCTTTGCTTTGCTCAAACAAAACCAAAAGCTCTTCGAGCCTGAACAATCTCTCAAAAACCTGAACCTCAAAACCCATATCCGGACCTCAAGACAATTCCTTTTACCCAACATCAATCAATACATAAGGTCACTATATTATATAAATCATGTATATAATTTCTATACATGTATACACATATACCTATAACCATTTCTTATGGTCAAAAGTTAACAAATCAAGCATCTATCTGAGTTTGGAACTATAACAACCCAGAATTCCACCATTTTGATTGGAGAATATTTAATTAATTTTAAATATTCAAATATTGGTTTTTATTATTGAAATAAATTTTTAAGAAATAAAAAATGATGGTGAAATATTTGTAAAATGTTTTTACAGAAATATACAATTCGAACAAAAATCGAAAATGTGACCGAAATTCATTTTTTGAATTTTCGTCTTTTCTTCAGCTAAAAGCTGCCGAAAATGTTGTAAACTCTTTTTTATAATCACACACGTACAAATATAATAATCTAGGGTTATATGATGTATATATCTATGTACGTATATATTTAAGTATATATTTACAAAAGAGATAGACATGTTAGGAAAATATCAAATAAATGAAAATGCAAAGTGAAACATATGGAGACACAAGTACACTTAAGCATTAAATGCATGTTGGCATGGAAAAGAAGGGGGAAGCATGTTGGGGGAATTACTACAAGAAGAAGGAGGCTAGTATGGTGATGTGGAAGCATATTTGTGGAGGGCATGCACTTAAAGGGTGATTTGGTAATTTGCTAATTTTTTAAAAGAAATTCCTTACTTTCTCTCATTCATTTTCCAGTTCATTCTCATTCTCCAAATTTGCTTAAGATTTTAAAATTTTTCCATGGCTTACCTTTGGTTTTCAAATGATTAAAAATCAATTCTTTCTACTTTAAATTCATGAAAAAAAAAATGTTGTCCAAAAACCTCCTTTTTCTTTCTGCAACCCCCTTTCACCTTAACCGAACCCTCGCTTCCACCCTCCAAGCATAGCCGAAACATGTAGCCATCATGGCCGAATCTCCTTCACCATTAAGGCCACTAAAGCTCCATTTTGTTTTAGGAAAATCAAAGCTCTAGGTCATTTGCAAAAGTTAGTAAGCTTGGTTAGTTTTGGTTAGCTTTAAGGTGAGTAAAGCTCACACTTTACATAAGTTTTTAACATTATTTTTGAAGTTACTTGTTTGTTAAATATCATGAATACTTTGATAATAATATTATTATTTTATTCTTAAGTATGTTGGATGTTTGGTTTAGACAATGTTATAGTTGTTTGGCTTATGTATGCATATATATGTGCTTGGATGTGGTGCAGTGAACTTGAAAATGAAAGTTAGTTAATCAATAGCAAGTTAATGCCTTTGCTTGTGTATGTTGATTATGTCATGGATATATGTTTTAACATTTGCTTATGATGTTGTATATTAAGAAATGTTAACACTTGAACTTGTAAGATAGCGACGTAGAAATCGTTTATTTTGAAAACTGATTTTACTTGAGAATTGTTTTTGAAAAGTCACAAGTTTTAAAACATCAATTTAGTTTCCAAAACCTTACTTTTTCTTCAAATATCAAATTATGTTCTAAAAAGTTAATTTATTAAACTAAGTACTCTAAACCCTTTTGAGATATTAAACATGTTTTGAAAATTTTGAGTCGTATAGCGATAATCGCTATACATTCAGTTCATGAAATTGAACTCTTTTTGAATTTAAAATGTTTTAGCTTAAGTATCTTTTTGAAAAGAATTTTCAAACATATTAAAAATATTTAAAAGTAATTATTATTTATTTAATTATTCAATTAATTATTTATTTAATGATTATTTTATTAATTAATTAAGTAAGGTCATTAGTAATTAATCATTTAATAAGTTAGGGTAATTAGCACTTAATTATTTTAAAGTAAGTTAATTATAATTTATTAATTAATAAAGTGTTAACTATTATTTAATTAATTATTAAGAAATTAATTATTATTTATTTAGGATTAATTAAATTATTTATTTAAGAAGTATTCAATTATTAATTAATTATTAATCAAGGTAAATTTAAGTTAATATTTAATCAAAAATTAATTATGATTTAGTTATTATGGTTTAATTATTATTTAAATTTTAATTAAGGGTAATTAATTAATTGAGATTAATTTATATTTATTTATTATTTAAAAGTTTAAATTATTATTTAATAATTATTTAAATATTACTTCGGGTTTAATTATTTATTAAAAAGTAAATTTTTATTTAATTAATTATTTAAAGGTTTAATTATTTTTAAATAAAACAATAAAAGTTTTAAATTATTTTATTTCCAAAGATCGAATTTTGTTTTAAGCAATTCTTTTTCAAATTCTATCGGCTCTAGGGGTGGATTAATTACCATGTGGAATGAATCCACCTGGACACTTTGTCAAATCATTTCATATCCCTCTGTCCTTCATGTTGCACTAAAACACATGCATTCTGACACTATTTATTTTATTTCAAATATCTATGGTCCCCTTTCACCTCGAGATAGAATTGACCTATGGAAAAGCTGCTCAGATTTCGTGTCTTTTCTGCATGGTCCGTGGATTATGGGCGGAGATTTTAACACAACCAGATTCTCAGAAGAAAGAAGCTCAGGAAACCTTTCTTGTGACTCAGAAGACTTCAATTCTTTTATTAATGCCTGTTCCCTGATTGAGCCCCCAATCAACAACCGTCTTTTCACTTGGTCCAATAAACGTCAATCACCTTCCCTCGCTAAGCTCGATCGTTTTCTTTTCAACGCTCCCTGGGAGGACCTTCATCCTCTTTCCAGTTGTTTGGGCCTGGCCACGACCCTATCGGATCACTGTCCCATCTGTCTTGATACTGGCTCTCCCACTGCATCCAAGCACCCCTTCAGATTTGAACGACTATGGCTGCTGGAACCGTCTTTTGAAGATTTTATCAAGAGAGCATGGGACCAACCAATTAGAGCCTCCTCGGCCACGGCCCGCATGGTCTGTAAGCTAAGATCTTTGAGAAGACTGCTCAAACCTTGGGCAAAAACTATCTGGGGCTCTCTACGTAGTCGTATAACCAACATCCAAAATGACATCCTAACCCTAAACATACTGGAAGAAGCTTCCCCACTTAGCAACAATGACAGAATTAAACTCTCTAATCTAGAAGTAGAGCTTGAACGATTAATGAAACAAGAAGAGATTGGATGGAAACAAAGATCCAAAACCAAGTGGTTGAAAGAAGGGGACAAAAATTCGTCTTATTTTCACAGATGTGCTAATGGTCGCCGCAGATCCCTTTTTATCCCGGAAATCGTTAAGGAAAACGTCTCAGTCACCAGCACTCCAGATGTTTTGAATTTGTTCACTATCTTTTACCGTTCCATCCTAGGCAAACCCTCCGCACCCCTTCCGCATATTGACTGGAACCTCCTGTATCCCAACCCTTCACCAATCCCTATTGACTCACACTTTTCGGAAGAAGAGATCTTGGCCGCTCTTAAAGATATGGATGATAACAAATCTCCCGGACCGGATGGTTTTGGCCCTTTCTTTTTTAAGCATTTCTGGAGTGTAATTAAGAGCGATATTCTGGAAATGTGCGCTGAGTTCTGTTCCAACCCACAGTCCATAGCTTGCCTAAACTACGCCAACATCATTCTCCTCCCTAAGACCGCCGGTGCCAACACCCTTTCAGCTTTCCGTCCCATTAGCCTCCTCAATACCACGTTCAAAATTATCACTAAGGTCCTTGCTAATCGTCTTCAAACCTTTATGGAAGCGCTTGTTGGGATTGAACAGTCAGCCTTCATCCACGGTAGAAATATTCTAGACTGTGTGGCAGCGACTCAAGAAGTAATCTCATCTTGTCATTCGACTAATACCCCTGGTGTCCTGCTTAAACTCGATTTTTCTAAGGCATTTGATTCGGTTAATTGGAACTTTATTTTGGAACTCCTAAAACACAGAGGCTTTCCTCCCACGTGGTGCAATTGGATTCAAAGCATTCTATTTTCTAGCACTTCATCAGTCCAGATCGGAGGAGTTTCTGGAGGACATATCAAATCAGCTCGGGGGTTAAGGCAGGGAGACCCTCTCTCGCCTCTCATTTTTGTCCTAGTGGTGGATGTGTTCAATCGCATGATCAAACTAGCGACTTCTAATAACATCCTATCTGGCATCTACCCACCATATTCTCACCTCAGTTCCAGTTCTACCCCTATGATCTCCAATCTTCAGTTCGCAGATGACACAATTCTCTTTGTTTCACCCTCTCCTAACCACATTCACTGTCTCAAGGTCATTCTTTACTCCTTTGAACTAATTTCAGGATTGTCTATCAATTTCAACAAGAGTTCCATTATTATGCTTGGAAATGCAGAGTCCATTGGTCCCTCTATCTCATCCGCCCTCAACTACCGTTTGGACACCTTTCCCTTAACCTACCTCGGTATCACCTTGCGGCCCTCCAAGCTTCACCGATCTGACTGGACCCCTCTTATAGCCAAAATTGAATCTAGACTAGCTGGATGGAAAGCTCACACCTTATCGTCTTCTGGGAGATTGGTTCTGGTTAAGGCTGTTCTCTCAGCCCTTCCCACTTACTGGCTCTCATTCCACAAGCTTCCTATCTGGGTTTCCAAGAAAATCGATGCCATTAGACGAACCTTCCTCTGGAATGGAGGGAAAATTAAATGTCTCGTCAATTGGAAAACCGTGTGCATGCATGAAAAACATGGGGGTCTGGGTGTCCCCAATCTGATCGCCTTCAATCAAGCTCTGCTAGCAAAATGGCTCTGGCGCCTGCTCTCGCCGTGACAGTTTATTTGGAAACAGTGGATTCTAGCTGCTCATTATAATGCGGACCCCTTCCTCGTTCTCCATTTCGCTCCTCATCATAGGTCTTCCCCCTTCTGGACTGGTGTTCTTACCTCTGTTGACCGCTTCAACTCCTTTATCCGAATCCATGTTGGCAATGGTGCTAACTGTCTCTTCTGGTTTGATTCATGGCACAGCCTCTCCCCCCTCCACAAATCCTTCCCTCTTCTTTTTTCTCACTCCAACCTCCCCCGCCTGACGGTGGCGGAGGCGGTAGCCCGCGGACTCCCATGCTTTTGCCCCTCAACTCTCTTTTCTCCTGACACACTCTCGGAGCTCTTCTCGTTACTGCGCCTGATTCAACATGTATCACTCGACCCCCTTGTGAAGGACAGTCATGTTTGGTCACTCTCTCCTTCTCATGGTTTCTCTGTCTCCAAATACTCCTTGTTTCTTAATCACCCTGGTCGCCTCTTCGCTTTCGCCCGTGTCTGGAAGTGCCACATCCCTCCCCGCGTCAAATTTTTTCAATGGTGTCTTATCCATGGACACATTAATACCAAAGACCGCATTGTTCGTTTTAACATTTCGTCCGATCAGCTCTGCAGCTTGTGTAAGACTGAAGCTGAATCAATCCGCCACCTCTTCTTCGAATGCGATATATCCTACTACATATGGGTCACAGTCTGTAGTCACATCTTCGGTCGTACTCATTGGATCAACGACTTTTTCGAACATTGGCAGTATGGTGAACCGAATCGACTCCTTGATTCCCTTCTAGCCATTTTCAGTTGGGTCATCTGGAAAGAAAGAAACGCTTTTTTATTCAACAAGCCAACCAGCACCCTTTTTAGCCTTTGTTGCAGAATTGCTTACATTTTCGCTTATTGGACAGGTCATTCTTCTTCCTTAGCACCTTTCAGGTTCCGTCTCCCTGCAGTTCAGTCCTCTTCTGAAGAGGCGGAAGGCAGCGCTTCATCGACATCGTCAGGAGACAACTAAGTCTTAACCTTTCTCCGTCAGTCTCTGAACCTGGTTTAGTAGTAGTTGAAGTGTTTTGACAGTGGAGTTATTGCTGGGAAGTTATTTTTTGTACTAAAATCAGTGATGTTAAAACTAAACTCGAACTATGCTGTTTGGCTATCGACCAGGCTTGTTGGTCGGACTACTTATATATTACTATCATTATAATCGGCTGTGTAGCTCCACGCTACACACCCGTTTGCATCAAAAAAAATTCTTTTTCAAAGAGCATTTTTAATCCAAGGGATTTCTTTATCAACTACCCTTAAGTAACTTCAAATGGGTAAGAAATCCAATGAAATCTGTGTAGTAGAATAAAACACCATTTTATTAATTAAATTATATTTAACATTTGTTTGGTAGAATAGATCATAGTTCTGCCATAATTTTCTTAAATAAATTATAATGACATCTATTTAAGTAGAAATAAGTCCCCCTATACTTTTTTGGTAACTTCATTATTTATCTATATGTTATTGATTGTGGATTATCGATTCCTTTTACATATCTGATTTCTAAATAAATGCCCATGTTCTAACTTAGATAAGTCAAACCCAATTAAATGAACCATTGTGCTCGCTAAGCCTCCTTTTGATTTTAGAAAGTCCAATATTTCATTTTATCTTTTTTGAAATGGTTTAAAGGTTATTTTTATTCTAAATATGATATATAAAGATAGTTAAACAATTATTTTATTAAATGTTTGAAGTTAATTTAATCTTTTTAAATAATTATTTAAAATTAGTGTTTTGTTAATATGGTTTAAAATAATAAAATAAAGAATGTTTTATATAATAACTTGTTTATTTAAAGGTTTTTTAAATAATTGATTTTATTAAGGGAACTTTATGGGTCAAGTTTTAATTAAAGGTGTTTTGTTTTAAATAAAGGAGTTTTATAAATGAGTTTGGAGATTTATAAAGAGTGTTATAAATGGTTTTGAATATTTACAAAAGAAGTTTTACAAAATGATTTGGATTTTTGGTTAAAGGAAATACTATGTACAAAAGAGATATGTTAAAAGGATTTATTGAAGAAAGTTTATAAAAGAATTTGAGATTTGATTTCCTTTAACTAACCTTCTTAATTTTGGTGGTATGGATGTTCATTCCACACTTAACAACGAAGGAATATTGTTTGAGGTTATCTTTATCGCCAATTTAAACAATATTTTGTTTCGATTCTTTGATATGATTTTTAAATGAGAAATCTTTCTCAAATGTTTTGTGAATGTACTTATGTCCATGAGATGAGTATATGGATGTTTTTGATAAACACTTTTGAAAAGAGATTTTAGTAAATGAAAATTTTATTTAAATGAGGCTTAGTGAATGCTATGGCTAATTAAATCAATAAATTGTTGTTGTTTGATTATTTGATAGTTAAATAACCGACTATTAAATCTTTACCTATTTTGACCCAGGAAGTATGATTGTATATTTGAGTTCCTGGGTGAGGACTCAAGTACTTATTGCATACTTCCAAAGAACCGAAATTGAGGTAGCCCAAGATTATCGCTTAGTTTAGAGAGATCAGTTTCTGGATTTGTACGAACTATTCCAAACTAATAATGTTCATGATGAAGTATGATATGAAGCTATCTTATTCTTCATAAGGGTGATTCCATAATGGAAGATAGTAAATTTTTAATGTTTATTCGATCCTGGAACTTGTATGGATGTATGCTAGCATTGTACCTATGCGTAGAGGGCGGTGTTTGCATTCTAAGATGGTATGTAAGTAGAAGAGGTAAAAGAATAGCTTGAAGCCTCACAACAAGAAAGAATGGCTAAAATAGGAAATGCAGCAGAGCCATGTGGTTAGCTACCATTAGGAGCCATCATCCCATTCTAGATTGTCCCTTAGAGTTATTTTGCGCGCAGGCTCGAGGGGCAAAGTAAAGCAGCCTCCGTGTCAAAGGGGTGAGGTAATCTGGCTTGTCATGTTAAAAGGGCAATCGACTCTATATAGTAGAGGGCTGGATGTGTCTATATCCTTTAGGTACATTATCTAGATGTGTATCATCAGAAGTAGTTCCTTACATTGCCATCGTTAGAACCCATTCTCCAATACGAACCTTTGTGGATTTAGATGCGCTCAACTATAGTGCAATGTGATATGCAAGCATTTCAGCTATGTTCTGTATTTATTTTGAACTAGACATTATGATAATATCACTGGGTTTTTATAATAAAATGCTTTAGTTATTGTAAGGTAAAACACCTCCGTGTTTATATGCGGCGTGGTCTTTAGAGATACTTTTTATTTTGAAAGGTTTTTCAAAGTTAGTGATCCATATGATCTGTTCAAGCTTTTCTCACGTTGGTTATATCAGACAGAACCGAGCATTGTTTTCCTATAATGCTCGGGTCAATCCGAGCATTTTTTTCCAGATTTAGCTGGATCTTTTGGAGCTTTCAAGAGAGAGCTAGATTACCAAAAAAGTATTCATGTACCTTATATCTTCCGTTGTTTAGTTGTTCTTGATGACTGTTTGTTTTATTTATCAGAAATTATAAGGACGGGGTTTTATAACTTTCCAGGCTGATAATATTTAACGTATTATGATGTTGTGTATAATAAAGATGGTTTCTTTTTGTAAAGACTTGTTTATATATATATATATATTATTTGTCATGTTTTGTGAGATTCTATTCTTCCTTTTTCTTTCTTTCACCCCAAATGACCTGTCTTTCGGACACTTAAATGATCGGCACATGAATACTGAGGATGTATTAAGTGTCTTCTTTTGGTGTAAGAAAGGCATATCGTTACGTGAACCGACTCTTTGCCTTCATGTGCTCCTCCCAAATGTACACACTCGTATTTCATAACCATGAAATCAATCATTGTCCTAATCTCATATTTGATTGGCTGTTGATCTCTATCTCGATCTCCTACTATTCTAATATAGGTATAGTCTATGCCATTTGTTCTTTATCTCAATCGCTTTCTCGACCGCTTGCCCAAACACCTTATTGATTGTTACCGATCATACTAGCATCGCTTTATTTTCACATCCCACTAGTAATAAGATATATATATATATATATATATATATATATATATCACTAATATAATGGAAAATTAGAGTTTAATTACTTTATACCTACATTATAAATTAATATCAACTCCATCTGCTCTATTCATTACGAATAGAATGCAATATTCATATATATGGGATCTAAAGCAAACATATCGTATAACCATGATAAATTATATAATATAATTTCTATCACTTACACAATAGCAATATTAGAGATTAATTAATTTATAACTATGTTAAAAAATTAATATGAACTTTATCTAATTCTGTTCAATACGTATAGAACATAATATTTGTATATATAGGTTCTTAATCAATTATCTTGAACATCTATTTAAACTAATCCAATCAAACAGGGGAATAATTGCCTATATATATATTATGCTACCTCTTCTAGGTAATATATTTCAATATATATAACTACGATAATTTATGATAAAATACAAAATTCATAGTTGTAATTCCACTTATTTGAATAGTAGTTTCTCAAGCGCCCAAATCCAATCCAACCCCATACCATGACGTAGATAATCTCACTACGAGTGAAATGGCGAGGAGTGTGTCTTGATTAGACCTTGTATGCAAGAGACATGAATTAAATACGAAACAAAATAATCAGTTTAGTAATTAACATTGATTAATTAATTAATCACCTCACTTATTCTCTAATCGCCTTCTTCCTCCAAATGTGCACAAACCCACGCATCTTCTCCTCTCGATTTCTCCTCCTCCACACCGCAAAATGATGAATTGTTTTCACTAATGCATTCCACTATGCATGCACTACACGATGCACCCAAATTCATCAACCTTGGCACCTTTGTACAAATCGCGACCCAGGACCCCCCGTGGCCTTCATGATGCCGTAAATCAACACTTATGACCAAAGCTCTGACCATTGGTCCTAAAAGGTGCATGTTGCAAAGAGAATGCAACCGCACTCACCGCCTTGTCCAACCCCGCCTCGGTTGCCTCCAAAGCCGAACCCTATCCAACGGTGAAAATCTCAAGCATCGCCAATCACCACCGCACATGGAAAATCCACAATGGATTTGCTTCCCATATCACCACAGGTTCAATAGATCCATCCCCATTATATTTTGTGGTTTGAAGCTCTACGTTTAATTGGAAATGGAGGAGAAGCTATTTTGGAGTGCTTACAATAAGGGGGAAAGTGGGAAAACAAGAAAAATGATGACTCCAATAGCTTTAACGGTAGAGGGGTTTATATATAATGGAATATATATTCTATTTGATTTTTCAAATAAATCGCCATATGTTTCGAGCCTGTATTATCCTATGGTACATCGGATCACCATGAAACTCGTCTGTGCACATCATTTCATTATTCTGGTTCCGATGGTATAAATTTCATTGTCATTCGAAATGGTGCTCTGGGATGATAATTTCAAGCATTTCGAGATCGTTTTACCAAAGGCCCAGTTCCAAAAATTCTTCATCCATATATCTCACAATGAAGTCCTTATCCCAGAAACACAAGCCGTCAATTGAGACGGCTTGGGCCTGACAATGTATATATTTTTATAAAATACATATAAGAATACGTAAATCGTAAAAATCTTGTAACTCCAAATATAGCGATATTTATGCTCATTTAACTTTGCAACATTGATGCTGACTCAATGGAAGTGGCTTTGAGTCTTAATTCATCCGTACGCAAAAATGTAGATTTTTAACCTTTAGCTATGTAAGGGCTCGTAAATTTCGTTAATTAAATTTGTCATTTTAATAAGATTTTGGAAATTAATTTAGGAAGGAATTTTTTTATAATCAATAATGAAGAAAATGTTGAAGATGAAATGAAACCATGGAAAATAAAGCTAAGTATTAACAGTTGAAATGAAATTACGAATAAACTGAAGTAATGTAAATTGTTATACTAGGCTAAGAGTTGAATATAAGAAAACAAAGGTAAATAGTAAGTTGATGAATAATAAATGTAGTGCGATCCAAATTAATATAAGTAATTGTGAGTAATAAAAGCTTATTTATGTGATAAAAGGGTAATGGTAATGTTTATGGTATGTTACCTATTGTTAATTGAAATTGGAAACAATTTTTTTTTCAAACATAAATTAAATAGTAACTGTACGTTGCCTATTTAGGTAGCTTGTTAATTTAAAATTTGAAATCAGTTGCAATAATTATAATTTAATATTACGTTAATGTTAATTAAGGTAATATTTGTAAATAATGTTAAGATTTTACGTATTGGACAGTTGTTGTATTTCAAGGCATGGAAATAAAGTTTATCAATATGTTGGAAAACAATTACATTTAGATGAAATAATTGTCGCATTATGTGGGTAAGAACTGTAATTGGAATTAAATATTATGCAAGTTGAATAATAACTAATTTACTATAATACCTATTAATGGAAACCCATTTGTAAGGTTTTATTTGATTGAAATTGGTAGAATTAGGAAATAAATTTAATTTATATTAACTGACGTAATAACACGCAGTAAACTATAATGTGACATAGTCAAAGTTAGGTAAGTAATTTTATTATAGATCATTTGATAATATAATATGAATGGGAAATAATTGGGAAATTTTGGATAATTACTAATTTGTTACCTATTTATTGAATTAGTGAAATAGATCTAAATCCATTGAAAGTTAACATAATTAAATACTACATAAATATCAATTTAGTTGATTTCTGGAAAACATTAGGGAAACTGGATTTACAGTAAGGTTGAGTTTACCCATAAGATAATGAGCGACTGAATAAAAAGAATGGGAATCAAGATTTATTACTTTTATTTTATAAATTGGATTTATTGAAATTAAATGAAATATAATGTTTAAAATTTTACGTTAATTCAAATAAAGAAGGATTGTGATAATATCAATGTAATATATTTTGAATCCAATGTAAATTTCATCTGTGAAAATAATGAAATGAAAAATAGAATGAAAAGTGAATTTAATAGAATTGTTGGGAATTTTATTTATAATTTTAAATTTAATGAAATTGAGAATTTATATTGAAATTTATAATTAATCTTCTATAAATTGACATTTTAAATTTGTTTAAATCATTGTAAATGATTGAGGTATCATAAGTGATGAAATTTGTAAGTTTTTGAACTGAAATTTGAAATTTGATTTAATTAATTTAGTTTTATTTTATTTAATTAATATAAAAATAGCCATTTTGGCCGCTGACTCGGATTTCGACGAAACAAATTTCATCGGATCCGTAACGGCGAATTATTGTAGGATTTCAAGTTTCGTATCGATCAGACTTTTCGTTTGATCGTATGGGCTTGAAACGCCTTGAAATCAATTTAATTGAATCAATTGAAATCAATTTGAAAATATTGATTTTAGCATTACTTCTTCATACGATAGAATTTGGTTGTGAAACCTTTTCCATTGCGTTTAAAATATTTTAAAACATCTATTTTGATATATGGGTTGACCCAATTTGGATCCATCTTTCTATTCCAACTTTCTCTATGAATATGCTGCTTTAAATCCTAATCTCCCTAATTCTCATTTGTCTATACATATATCTTCGCCTCAACTCCTCCTTTCCAATGGTTGCAAACCTTGGATCCAATTACAATTCAAAATCAAAGTCAAAAATTCAAACTCCTCAGAAAAATTTGAAAAAAATATATATTGAAGCTCTCAATGAGCGTAATCTTCTAGTGGAATTCATTTTTCAATTTGAGTTATCGTTTGCTCAGAAATTTGCCGTTTATTCTCGGCCGTTCTTTGATGTGTGATGATCTGTGATCGATCGTTGAATCGATGTTACCAGAGCGAGGAGAGCTGCGAATGGAATTCATCGGAGTTAGTGGTTTCGCGTTTCAACGGTTTGATCATCGCCTATAATTCGATTTGGGTTTTATGGGGACCTGCGGCTGTGGCGTTTGGGGGGCGATCTGGTGATCGATGGCAAGGGGATGCTCGCACTGGTGGAGGCGGCATCAGGGTCACGTGGTCGCGACGTGGACCGAGGCTTGCGGCAGCGAACTTAGGGCGGCGGCCAGTTAGGGTTCGTTCGTGAATAATTATGGATCGCGTGAGTTACCGCATGCATAAGGGAGAAGAAATGGTTATGCGTTTCTTTCAGATAAGGGTGACGTGGCTAAAGCGGTAACGTCATAGTATATTTATTTTAAATTTTAATTTTTGATTTCTCAACTTGTTCAAATCTTAATAACTATCGCATACGATATCCGATAGACAAGCGGTTTTCTCCACCAGGTTCGCATTTGAATTTCGGAGATTTTGACGCTGATTTGGACAAATTCTGAGGCTGTTGAATTTTGGGTTTAAATTGGATGTAAATTCTATTTAAATTCAAAAAGTGAGTGTTTTAACTCACTCACAACTTCTAAAATTTCTTATGTTTGTTAAATTGATATATGATGTGATTTTAAATTTATTTATGGTTGTTTGGCATATTTTCAATCATCATCTTAGTTAAATTGCATTTATTCAAATTAAATTGTTATTTAATTTTTATTTTGCATATAAATTGACAGTTAAATTTATTTAGTATTGCATATAAATTGCTAGTTAAATTTATTTATTATTGCACATAAACTGCCAGTTAAACAGTTATTAATTTCTTATTGAATATAATCGTTCATTGATACCTGTTATATTTATATGCTCTATATTAATGTTTTGTTTAAATTGGATGATGATTTTAATAAATGGTTGATGGTTGATATTGGATGAATAGATGCTGAATTTTATATGGTTATAAATTGCAAGTTATTATGCATTTTCATCTCATTCAGGATTGCGGTTTGAAATGATATATAACCGTAAATTTTATTTTTAAATTGCGGATTGAAATGATAAATATCCGTATCACTTGACCATAGGATAGAAAATTTTATACAGACACCGCGGTCTATATGTAAAATTATTTTGAAATGATTTCTGTAGTTTTGTAAATGTAACAACCCTAGATTTTTTGCATATAATTCAAATTTGACTTTATTTTATTTTTAAATTATTTTAAGCTCGTTTTATTTCAAACATTTCATTTTTAAATTTAAATATTGATTATTATATGAATTATAATTTCAAATTGGTATAAATTGAATATTTTCCTGAAAAATGGAATTGTGGTCAAAACTGGTCAAACTTTGACTTTTAAATTTTAAATTTAAATACTGAAATTCTTGAATTCTATCTTTTATTATGAAAATAGATTTAATATCATGAATACTGCTTTTCTTTTCGTTGAAATTGGATTTAAATTGTGAAAGTTATACCCTTTACAATATTGTATGTATATAGGGTTATTTAACAATATTCTTTGTTTTAATTTATACAAATGACATTTTACTTGATATATCTTTTTTTTGTATATTTATGTTATATTATGTATATTTTGACTTTTAAATATTTTTAAAGTGATGTTTGAATTTTTTCAAAGCTTATTGAATTTATTTCCAAATTTTAAAGCCTAGTTTCCATTTTTCTGTTATTTTCTTTATTTAAATTATATATAAATTAAAATTTATATATTTATTTTTGAATTCTTTTTATTTTTATGTTATTATCTTTTTTATAAATATTTTTATAAGTCCATATAAAATTTTCAAAGTTTATTCTATTTATTTTCCATTTTTCTAGACTAGTTTGCAATTTTGTGCTATTTTCTTATTTTTTTTCCTTATATAATTAACAAATATTTATATATATTTTATATTTTTTTTTATATTTTCGAATTGATGACTGAAATTATTAATATTTTTAGCAATTTAAACTTATATAAATAAACTAAAGATAATTTGAAAAGGTTTTGACTTTTGGTTTCCAATGGCTCTTTATCATCCACCCTTTCACATTTAACATAACTTTTCATCAATTAGCCTTTACTATCCACATCTTTCAGCGGCATACTCCATTTGCAATTCATATACATTCCATTCTCTCATCTCCTGAAGAAAAGAAATCGGCCATAGCCTTGAGAATTTTTTTGGTAAAATCGTTTTCTCTTCTTTCTTTTGTTTACTTTTCATTGTTTTGCACTTGTTCTTCTTCACTTCTTGGTTTGGCCACCTTCTCTCCAGCCCCTACCGCATCCACCACCACCTGAGAACACCTCCATCACCACCTCCACTCTGGTCAAAACCCCAAGCCGTGCCCTTGTTGATGATCCTCCACAAAATTTCCAACCTAAACTCCATCAATACATGCATAGCCGACCTCTACCATGCATCCACCACCGATGGCCGCCACCAACACCCCCTCCACCACCTACAGCACCACATGAACTCTCGCCCACACCATCCCCTTGGACCCCACAGTGCAGGCCGTGCCCATACTAGCCTTGGCCGAGCCTTGTTTTTGCCTTGAAACAAGTGATGTTGCTTGTATGTTGATTTTGCAGTATAGTTTCCATCTCCACATTGTTGCACCATTTTCTCTAGGCTAGGCCGACCCTTATGAGTCCATTACTAGATCCAAACACAAGCTTTAGTCATGTATTTTAAGCCGAGCCTAGGATAGTTGAAGGCAAATGCAAATACTTTGGAAATGTTTTGTACATTCAATTCTCACATTGTTTATCGTATTTGAATTTGAAATCTTATGTATATTATATTGTTTTTTTTGACTTGTATTCAAGGGAATTGATACTTTGGCTCTTCCACTCATCTTTGTGTCATGTTATCGTGCTTGTTTAGATCTCATTTGTGCATTCATCATTGTGTCTCTAGCTCAAACATGTGAGCTATTCTCACCAGACAATTTTGTACTTATATAACTAGTAAATCGATCACCTGTGAATCTGTAAAATGCATCACCATATTATATCTGCTATATTATGATCATATGATGTTCACCCATGCTTAAACACCTGTTATATCATTGTTACTGTTATACTATGTTGTTCTCTTGTTTATATCAGTTTATCACACTACAAGTTCCCTTTAGATTAGAATCACTATGGGTTGAAATGATACATACTCGAACGGACTTTAGAATAGGGGAAAACCGTTATGGGATGAAATGACAGGCCTGAGCAATTTTCAATTTATTTCATTTACTTACGACTGCGGGTTTGAAATGATAAAACCCGGATTTTCTTTGTAAATTACAGGTTGAAATGATATATTACCCGTATCACTTTACCTAGGCTAGAAAATTATATACAGACCCATAGTCAAAATATGTTTTTTAATTTTTTTTAAAATACTTTAGAAATGTAAATATTACTATATTTTGATTTAAAATTAATTAAAAATAATTTTTGTAAACTATTATTAATTTTCTGGAAATTTATAAGTTAAATAAATTATGGAAAAGTTAGAAAATCCGAATGCAAGTTATTTTGGAAATTTTGAATTATTATAATTGGAAATTAGATTAAATATAAAATTATGATAAATTTATGATAATTTGAATTTAAAAGTGAATTTAAAGTGATTTTATAATATATTAATGATTTTTGAATAAAGTTAAAATGTGGAATGAATGATTATTTAAGTTGAAATTTTGGAATATAACCAAAATGGGAATTTGTGAATTTGGCTTAAAAGTGAATTTTAAGTTAAATAAATAAAATTAAAATTAATTTATATTTTGAAATTTTAAACTTAAGTGTTAAGTTGAAATTTAATTCAATGAATTTAAAATTTAATGTTGAAATTTAATAAGTGAATTATTATTAAATCTTGATTTTTGAATGGAAATTTAACTTTATAAAATCATAAACTTAAGGAAAATTAAATGATGTTTATAAATGTGAAAATGTATGATTTTATAAGTTAAAAATGTTTTAAATAAAAATATAATTGGTTGTGAAATTATATTGAATATTTGAAGTTAATTAACTGCATTTTTGGAATGCTATTAATTGCAATGTAAATGATATTACAGCATTTGTAAATGCTGTAGTTGATGATAATGAACTAAAAAGCTAAATTGAATTAAAAGCTATTATAACAATTTATGTAAGTGCTATAATTGTTGAATTTAACTAAGTTTATTTGAAATTTAAGTAAACCCTATAACAACATTTTTAAAATGCCGTCTTTTGTTAATTTGAACTGTTTTAAATGTAACTTTCCGTAGCGTTTTCTAAATGCTGCGAAAAGTGAATTTTCACTGTTTTGATAAACTTAAGTGAATAAATGTACTTTGAAAGTTGAAAATTTTAAAAATTTTGAAAATTTAGTAATTTAATTATTAAATGTAATAACTTCATTTTTGATTTAAATGAAGTAATTTGATTTGCAATATAAACTGTTTTGAAATATGAATTGAAATGGTATTTTAAATTGAATAAAATGAATAATGATTTGAAATGAATGTGGTTTTGAAAAGATATGATATTTTGATATAGTAAAATGATTTGAATTGAAGTTTTGAAAAGGTATGATATTTTGATATATTAATGATTTGAAATGAAGTTTTGAAAAGAAATTATATTTTGATATATTAAAATGATTGGAAATGAAGTTTTATAAAGTGATATATTAAAATTATTGGAAATGAAGTTTTGTAAAGATATGATATTCTTGATATATTAAAATGATTTGAAATGTGGTTTTGAAAAGATATGATATTTTGATATATTAAAATGATTTGAAATGAATGAAGTTTTGTAAAGATATGATATTTTGATATATTAAAATGATTTGAAATGAAGTTTTGAAAAGATATGATATTTTGATATATTAAAATGATTGGAAATGAAGTTTTGTAATGATATGATATTTTGATATATTAAAATGATAGGAAATGAAGTTTTGTAAAGATATGATATTTTTGATATATTAAAATGATTTGAAATGTGGTTTTGAAAAGATATGATATTTTGATATATTAAAATGATTTGAAATGAATGAAGTTTTGTAAAGATATGATATTTTGATATATTAAAATGATTTGAAATGAAGTTTTGAAAAGATATGATATTTTGAAATATTAAAGTGATTTGAAATGAATTTTTGTAAAGATATGATATTTTGATATATTAAAATGATTGGAAATGAAGTTTTGTAAAGATATGATATTTTGATATATTAAAATGATTGGAAATGAAGTTTTGTAAAGATATGATATTTTTGATATATTAAAATGATTTGAAATGTGGCTTTGAAAAGATATAATATTTTGATATATTAAAAATGATTTGAAATAAATGAAGTTTTATAAAGATATGATATTTTGATATATTAAAATGATTGGAAATGAAGTTTTGTAAAGATATGATATTTTGATATATTAAAATAGTTGGAAATGAAGTTTTGAAAAGATATGATATTTTGATATATTGAGATGATTAGAAAGGAAGTTTTGTAAAGATATGATATTTTGATATATTAAAATAATTTGAAATGAAGTTTTGGAAAGATATGATATTTTGATACATTGAAATGATTTGACAGGAAGTTTTGGAAAGATATGATGTTTTCGAAATGGTTTGGAAATGATTAGATCTTTATTTTGATAAAGATTTGAATTTGAAATGATACTTTATTTTGAAGTATAAACTATGACTTTTAAATTATAACTACGGGTTATAATAACGATTGGTTGTTAAAAAGACCGGGATCGTATGGACATACTCTCTTCGATACCAAAACCACTTTAACAATTGTGTACGTGGTGGAGATTCCAGAATGAAGTAGGATGGTGGCGACGTTCTTGAGGTATATTACGTGGACCCAACTCCCGTGAATTGGCATAAGATGGCTAAAACAGGAGCGATTTTGGGCCAAAAGGGGTAGCTCCTCTGGTCGGACACATTCCTTCGATACTATACTCTTACTTGTGATTGATTAGATGACCATCCTCCGATTTTGATATGGGAGTGTGTTCCAAGGTGCGCGCATGTGGCTGCTGCGTTACCACCAGCCCGTGTGCGTAACTGGTTTATCTACCCTGACATTGCCTTGTGTGCCGTGTCACCTACCATACCGAGCCTTTACTATGAGTTTGTTTTTCTCCCGTAGCCCGTGTGGTATTCTCTGACAGTCACCCGGAGTGGAGATGTCATGATATTGGATGGACTGTTGTGACTATTATGTGTGAAGAGTGATATGGGTAGCCCGGAACGCTATTTAAAAGTAATTATTTTACGGCAGACATTATTATAATAGCGCAATATTACTACATAGTAAATAGTTTAACGGATCCTTAGAGGATGGGCGGTCCCAGACATCCTTTAAGTTACTTGTACCTTATTACAGTTCACTTGAGTTGGTTTACATTATATAAGTATATATTGTACTGAATCGAGTGTTTGTATCTTTATTTATGCTCGGGTCAGCCTGAGTTATTCACAGATTTGGATTCCACTTTCTGAAGATTGGAATCGCTGGAGATTATCTGCTTATCTAGTTTTATATATTCCAGTTCTGTTGTTCTATCAAGCTTGTGCTTGGTTATCATCTTGAGACTTCTTTTGTACTTTATTTATTCTATTGTATTTTATTTAACTCTGATATATTTACATAGTAGCTTCATGAACTACTATCTCTTTTACTTCCGCTGCATTTCTTACTCTGTGTCTTTGTTATGTGATTATTATTTACTGTATGTTCTGAGATTTGCCAAATTTTATTAACAACGCGGTATTTTAAAAATTCAAGTCCGACATGTGCGGATGCGAATGGTTGAAAATATCTGGTTGTTACAGTAAAGAAATATATGAGTATATAGATATTGATTTTAAATACTTTATAAATGCTATCTTATTATTGAATTTAGCTATGTATAAATTTGTTTTGAATTATAAAATAAGCTAAATAATGAAGTTTGATTTCTTTTATAAAATATGGTTAAGTATCTGTTTAAAATTCTATTGTATATAGAGTTTATAATAACTCAAGTAAAAGTAAGGTTGAAGATAAATGTGAATATGATTTGAATTAAACTATTTAAGTATTATCCTCGAAAAATTTGTTTTGAAATGTCAATAAATTAAGATTTAAAAGGTATGATTTTATAACTTGATTTTGATTAGAGGATTTAAATGAATATCAAATTGATTTAAAGAATATTATCAAGTTAATTTAATTAAAAGAATATCCTGTTATTGAAGTTTAAGGGTTTTACTTAAATAATATTTGTTTTATTAAGTAAACGTTTCAAATTTAAATAATAGGAATAGGATTTGATATATATTAAATTATCAAAGAATCCATTTTGAAATAGTGGAATATTTAAAGATTGAAATATATGAACTATAAAAATTTAAGTTTTGAAATATAGAATATTTAAGATTTGAAATATATGGGAATTAAAATGGTTTATTTGGAGGTTCAAATTGATATTGGAAATTTATTGTGAAATTTAAAGAAGCTATTTTGTGATATAAAGTAATATAGTATTTAAAACCATTAAGTATTAGACGTATGTTTCAAAGCTATGGTTTTAAGGTATATAGATTTGAAAATGCTATGATTTTTGGAAAAGATATATTTGAAATAAAATGATATTATACAGATTTGGTTTTTAAAATAGAAATGATATCGTATTTATATGGTTTTTAAATGGATATTTTATTCTGGTTTTAAATATTAATTATTTTGAAATACCGTGGTGTTATAATAACGTTGGGTTGTTAAAGAGACCGGGATCGGAAGTTTTCATACTCTCTGCCAACTCCGAAAACCACTTTAAAAACCATGTACGCGGTGGAGATTTCAGAATGAAGTAGGATGGTGGCGGCGTTTCCTTTGAGGTAAATACGTGGACCCAACTCCCATGAGTTGGAATAAGGTGGCTAAAACAGGAGCGATCGACGGGTTAATTGAGGTAGCACTTTGATCGGACACATCTCTTCGATATTCTACTCTGACTTTGGTTTTATTAGGTGGCCACTTTTGATTTTTTGATTTGGGGGTGTGGCTCGAGGTGGGCGGTAGCTGCGGCTATGCGTTACCACCGACCCGGAAGCGTAATTGGTATATCTACCCTGGCATTGCCTAGTTGTGCCGTGTCACCTACCCTATCGCGCTTTGTACGAGTTTGGTTTTCTCCCGTAGCCCGTGTGGTATCCTCTGATGGCTTCCTGATCAGGAGGGACTATGATATTGGATGGACTACTGAGACTATTACGTGTTAAGGGCTATATGGGTAACTCCTTAATGCTAAGAAAAAAGTAAGTTTATTTTACAATTAGACACTATTATAATAGCGAAATATACTACATAGTAAATAGTTTAACGGATCCTTAAGAGATGTGAATCCTGAGCATCTTTTAAGTTACTGCACTCATATTTATTCATGTTGATTTAAGATCTTTTAGTTCTGACTCGAGTGTTTTGTTTTTCAATTCGCTCGGGTCAGTCCGAGCGTTTCAGGATTTGAAGATTCTATTCTGGAGGACGGAGATGAAGATTTGTAGTGCTATTATCTACTATATTATTCCGCTACACCATTTAGTTCCGCTGCATAATTATTATTTTATGGTATGTGTAACTCTGATAAATGTTGCATAAGTATAATTAAATATTTTGTAAACTGTTTCATGAACTGTATATTTGAGTATTATATTTTCTGTTGTGAGATTCTATTTTGTTTTATTTCTTTCTTGCTTCTCTTATTTACCCCATAACAATCCGCCCTTCCGTATGGTTTGAATTGGCTCGTGTGTCGATTTAAAGCGTGCGAACAGGCGGGATGTTACATTTGGTATCAGAGCTTTGGTTTAGCGATAAACCTTAGCTTTGGGGGGGGGGGTTTGACTCTTGGTTAATAGGGTAGTAATACCCTATGGGAGTCGCTGAGTATATATATATGAGAGAGCTTATTTGTTAGCGTTATAAAATGGTTTTAATATTGTGTTAATCTGTTCCGTTTTGTATTTATAAATTCTGGTTAGTGCATGGGACGCTGTGACATCAATAGGAATTTCTAAACACTTAATAGGACAGACCGACATAATATTTGGTTTTAATATAGGTAAATGAAGTAATTTTGCCTATTATATTTTCTATATATAAAATAAATTTTTACAAAGGTTATATTTGGTTGTAATTTATTGGTTGTTTAGTAGGGTAATCTAAATAATAGTTGAAAAAAAGATTGAAAATAAAATAAATGAAATTTGGAAATTTAGAACTTAAGTTCTGGGGTTTTGAAATTTCTTATGAATGATTTTGAAATATATAATAAGAATATTATTAGAAGTATTTTCTGATATAAATATTTCAATATAATTTGAAAGAAATGTTTTAAAAGAAAATTTAGAAAAGAAATAAATTTTGTACTCCCCGCTCTGTCGTTGGAATTAATTTCGGTGATGAGTGCACGCATCGTCGACATTCATTTTCGAGTTTCGAAGAGGGAAGGCCATCGCAGTAGTTTTACTA
The DNA here is from genome assembly GCA_030765085.1 of Allium cepa. NCBI lineage: Eukaryota > Viridiplantae > Streptophyta > Magnoliopsida > Asparagales > Amaryllidaceae > Allium > Allium cepa. Next base: position 180,653,035 of record CM060930.1, read on the forward strand.
TAGATTTATTTTGATAAAAAAATATAAAATTTAAATTGTTTTAAGTATAATTGGATATATAAACTTTAAGTATAAACCTCTATCTATTTTGTTTAAAATGATTTGAAATTAACCCGGTATTTAAATTCTTAAGTCTCCATTAATTAGTAGTTCCAGTTATTGTAGTGAATTTGAACGTAAGTAATTAATGATTGAAACCTTTAATTAAAATAAGAGACTTAATGATAGGTTATAAATGAAATTAAATGAAATTAAACGAAATTTGAAATTGTAACCTAATGAATAAAAGATCTAATTACTGAACATTAATTAATCGAAAGAATTGAGGAAACTTGTATGACTTTCAATTACATTCTTAAAAAGCATATTTATAACTTACCAAATATTAAAAGTTGAAATGTTAATAAGAAAATGTAATAGATATTACACAAGTAATAAATTTGAGGTAATGAAAGTAATTAATGAAATTCCTTAATAAATAAGAATTTGATATTGTAATATTATAATCTTAAGTGTAATTGAAAAGACTACTAATTGAAATAGAAAGGTAAGTATTATAAATGAAATTAAGTAGTATAAGTGGAAGATAATAAACGTAAGTAAATGATTGAAGCTATTTATTAATAAAATAAGCAGAAAGATGAATACTGCAAATAAATAAATTAAAAAAATAGTATGAAGTGAAATTGATAATAATGAACTAAATTATTTATTGGATTTGTTGTTTGTTTTGGTTTATAGTTGTTGGGTAAGGATACTTTAAATTGTATGGATATGGGAATAGTTTATTTAGTTCATCTAAGACTGTTGAGTAAATGGCGCACTAAGCAGTTTATTTTTCGTTCTGTGCAATTTAAAGTTTGAACCCGAACATCTATTTGTTTTGTTTAATATGAATGAATGATTGAATTGTGTTGATTTTGTATGATGGTTGTATGCATTGTTGTAATTGATTGTTGTTGTATTGATTGTTTGTTATTGATTGAAACAACGCTAAATATTTCATTTTATATAATTATTAACTCTTGTTGATTATATAAGTGAAATACATGTTATGGAAGCAATTGCTACTGCTTTTGGTTTCATAATTAAGCATAAATTACCCGACAAATAGGTACGTTCTCGGTTTACGGTTTTATAGCGCTATTTTATATATTTTCCCGTGTTGGGATATAATATTTTGGATATTATATGTGGTATTTTGTTACATTTATATTATATTTTTCCCCAAGCCTCCCGTACAAAGGAGACTCTGCCAAAATTTTCCGTAAAATTTTGGACTTCGAAAATATTTTGAAATGTTTTCCAAACTTTATTAATTTGAGTATAAAAAGATTTAATGGTTATAAATTTGCTAAATTATTTGTTTATAGAGTAAATATTTTGAATAAGACGTATTGTTTATTTAATTCTTTTTTCTTCCGTCTTTTTCCTTTTCGGGGACGAAGTTTTGAGTGAGGGAGAGTGTAACGACCCGTAAATTTCATTAATTAAATTTGTCATTTTAAAAAGATTTTGGAATTTAATTTAGGAAGGAAAAAAAATTATAATTAATAATGAAGCAAATGTTGAAGATGAAATGAAACCATGGAAAATAAAGCTAAGTATTAACAGTTGAGATGAAATTATGAATAAACTGAAGTAATGTAATTGTTATACTAGGCTAAGAGTTGAATATAAGAAAACAAAGGTAAAAAGCAAGTTGATGAATAATAAATATAGTGCAATCCAAATTAATATAAGTAACTGTGAGTAATAAAAGCTAATTTATGTGACAAAAGGGTAACGGTAATGTTTATGGTATATTACCTATTGTTAATTGAAATTGTAAATAATTTTTTTAAAAAAAATGTAAATTAAATAGTAACTGTACGTTGCCTATTCAGGTACCTTGTTAATTTAAAATTTGAAATCAGCTGCGATAATTATAATTTAATATTACGTTAATGTTAATTAAGGTAATATTTGTAAATAATGTTAAGATTTTTCGTATTGGACAGTTGTTGTTTTTCAAGGCATGAAAATAAAGTTTATCAATATATTGGAAAACAATTACATTTAGATGAAATAATTGTCGCATTTATGTTGGTAAGAACTGTAATTGGAATTATATATTATACAAGTTGAATAATAACTAATTTACTGTAATACCTATTAATGAAAACCCATTTGTAAGGTTTTATTTGATTGAAATTGGTAGAATTAGGAAATAGATTTAAGTTATATTAACTGACTAATAATACGCAGTAAACTATAATGTGACATAGTCAAAGTCAGGTAAGTAATTTTATTATGGATCATTTGATAATAGAATATGAATGGGAAGTAATTGGGAAATTTGGGAAACTGGATTTACAGTAAGGTTGAGTTTACCCATAAGAAAATGAGTGACTGAATAAAAAGAATGGGAATCAAGATTTATTACTCTTATTTTAATAAATTGTATTTATTGAAATTAAATGAAATATCATGTTTAAAATTTTATGTTAATTCAACTAAAGAAGGAATGTGATAATATCAATGTAATATATTTTGAATCCAATGTAAATTTCATCCGTGATAATAATGAAATGAAAAATAGAATGAAAAGTGAATTTAATAGAATTATTGGGAATTTTATTTATAATTTTGAATTTAATGAAATTGAGAATTTATATTGAAATTTATAACTAATCTTCTATAAATTGACGTTTTAAATTTGTTTAAATCATTGTAAATGATTGACGAATCATAAGTGATGAAATTTTTAAATTTTCGAATTGAAATTTGAAATTTGATTTGATTAATTTAGTTTTAATTTATTTAATCAATATAAAAATAGCCATTTTGGCCACTGACTCGGATTTCGACGAAACAAGTTTCATCGAGTCCGTAACGGTGAATTATTGTAGGATTTCATGTTTCGTATCGATCAGACTTGTCGTTTGATCGTATGGGCTTGAAACGCCTTGAAATCAATTTAATTGAATCAATTGAAATCAATTTGAAAATATTGATTTTAGCATAACTTCTTCATACGATGGAATTTGGACGTGAAACCTTTTCCATTGCGTTTAAAATATTTTAAAACATCTATTTTGATATATGGGCTGACCCAATTTCGTTCCGAAGTCAGAATGAGCTTTTTGGGCCAATTATCGTTAGCACGTTTATAATTCGGATCCATCTTTCTATTCCAACTTTATCTATAAATATTTTGCTTTAAACTCTAGCCTCCCTAATTCTCATTTGTCTGTACGTATATCTTATTCTCAACTCCTCCTTTCCAATGGCTGCAAACCTTGGATCAAATTACAATTCAAAATCAAAGCCAAAAATTCAAACTCCTCAGAAAAATTTGAAAAAATATATATTGAAGCTCTCAATGAGTGTAATCTTCTAGTGGAATTCGTTTTTCAATTCGAGTTATCATTTGCTCAGAAATTAGCCGTTTATTCTCGATCGTTCGTTGATGTGTGATGATCTGTGACCGATCGTCGAATCGATGTTACCAGAGCGAGGAGAGCTGCGAATGGAGTTCATCGAAGTTAGTGGTTTCGCATTTCAACGGTTTGATCATCGCGTATAATTCGATTTGGGTTTTATGGGGACCGACGGCTGTGGCGTTTGTGGGGGGAGAGGGGGCGATCTGGTGGTCGAGGGCAAGGGGATGCTCGCACTGGTGGAGGCGGCGTCAGGGTCATGTGGTCGCGACGTGAACCGAGGCTTGCGGCAGCGAACTTAGGGCGGTGGCCAGTTAGGGTTCGTGCGTGAATAATTGTGGATCGCGTGAGTTACCGTATGCATAAGGGAGAAGATAGGGTTACGCGTTTCTTTCAGATAAGGGTGACGTGGCTAAAGCGGTAATGTCAAAGTATATTTATTTTAATTTTTAATTTTGATTTCTCAACTTGTTCAAATCTTAATAACTATCGCATGCGATATCCGATTGACAAGCGGTTTTCTCCGCTAGGTTCATATTGGAATTTCGGAGATTATGACGCTGGTTTGGACAGATTCTGAGGCTGTTGGATTTTGGGTTTAAATTGGATGTAAATTCAATTTAAATTCAAAAGGTGAGTGTTTTAACCCACTCACAACTTTTAAAATTTCTTATGTTTGTTAAATTGATATATGATGTGATTTTAAATTTATTTATGTTTGTTTGGCTTAATTTTAATCATCATCTCAGTTAAATGCATTTATTTAAATTAAATTGTTGTTTAATTTTTATTTTGCATATAAATTGACGGTTAAATTTATTTAGTATTGCATATAAATTGCTAGTTAAATTTATTTATTATTGCATATAAACTACCAATTAAATAGTTATTAGTTTATTATTAAATATAAATTGTTCGTTGATACCTGTTATATTTTATATGCTCTATATTGATGTTTTGTTTAAATTGGATGATGATTTTAATAAATAGTTGATGGTTGATTGGATGAATGGATGCTGAATTTTATATGGTTATAAATTGCTAGTTATTATGCGTTTTCATCTCATTCGGGATTGCGGTTTGAAATGATATATAACTGTAAATTTTATTTTTAAATTGTGGATTGAAATGATAAATACCTGTATCACTTGACTATAAGATAGAAAATTTTATACAGACACCGCGGTCTATATGTAAAATTATTTTAAAATGATTTCTGTAGTTTTGTAAAGAAATATATGAGTATATAGATACTGATTTTAAATATTTTATAAACGCTATCTTATTATTGAATTTAGCAATGTATAAATTTGTATTGAATTATAAAATAAGCTAAATAATGAAGTTTGATTTCTTTTATAAAATATAGTTAAGTATCTGTTTAATATTCTATTATATATAGAGTTTATAATAACTCAAGTAAAATTAAGGTTGAAGATAAATATGAATATTATTTGAATTAAAGTATTTAAGTATTATCCTCGAAAAATTTGTTTTGAAATGTAAATGAATTAAGATTTAAAAGGTATGATTTTATAGCTTGATTTTGATTAGAGGATTTAAATGAATATCAAGTTGATTTAAAGAATATTATCAAGTTAATTTAATTAAAAGAATATCCTATTATTGAAGTTTAAGAGTTTTACTTAAATAATATTTGTTTTATTAAGTAAACATTTCAAATTTAAATAATAGGAATTCGATTTGATATATATTAAATTATCAAAGAATCCATTTTGAAATAGTGGAATATTTAAAGATTGAAATATATGAACGATAAAAATTTAAGTTTTGAAATATAGAATATTTAAGCTTTGAAATATATGGGAATTAAAATGGTTTATTTGGTGGTTCAAAATGATATTGGGAATTTATTGTGAAATTTAAAGAAGCTATTTTATTATATAAAGTAATATAGTATTTAAAACCATTAAGTATTAGACGTATGTTTCAAAGCTATGGTTTCAAGGTATATAGATTTGAAAATGCTATGATTTTTGGAAAAGATATATTTGAAATAAAATGATATTATACGGATTTGGTTTTTAAAATAGAAATGATATCGTATTTATATGGTTTTTAAATGGATATTTTATTCTGGTTTTAAATATAAATTATTTTGAAATACGGCGGTGCTATAATAACGTTGGGCTGTTAAAGAGACCGGGATCGGAAGTTGTCATACTCTCTGCCAACTCCGAAAACCACTTTAACAATCATGTACGCGGTGGAGATTCCAGAATGAAATAGGATGGTGGCGGCATTTCCTTTGAGGTAAATACGTGGACCCAACTCCCGTGAGTTGGCATAAGGTGGCTAAAACAGGGGCGATCGACGGGTTAATTGAGGTAGCACCTTTGATCGGACACATCCCTTCGATATTCTACACTGACTTTGGTTTTATTTGGTGGCCACTTTTGATTTTTTGATTTGGGGGTGTGGCTCGAGGTGGGCGGTAGCTGCTGCTACGCGTTACCACTGACCCGGAAGCGTAATTCGTATATCTACCCTGGCATTGCCTAATTGTGCCGTGTCACCTACCCTATCGCGCTTTGTACGAGTTTGGTTTTCTCCCGTAGCCCGTGTGGTATCCTCTGGTGGCTTCCCGATCAGGAGGGACTATGATATTGGATGGACTACTGGGACTATTACGTGTTAAGGGCTATATGGGTAACCCCTTAATGCTAAGAAAAAAGTAAGTTTATTTTACAATTAGACACTATTATAATAGCGAAATATACTACATAGTAAATAGTTTAACAGATCCTTAAGAGATGTGAATCCTGAGCATCTTTTATGTTACTGCACTCATATTTATTCTATTGATTTAACTTTCATAAGATCTTTTAGTTCTGACTCGAATGTTTTGTTTTTCAATTCGCTCGGGTCAGTCCGAGCATTTCAGGATTTGAAGATTTTATTCTAGAGGACGGAGACGAAGATTTATAGTACTATTATCTACTATATTATTCCACTACACCATTTAATTCTGCTGCATAATTATTATTCTATGGTATGTGTAACTCTGATAAATGTTGTTTAAGTATAATTAAATATTTTGTAAACAGCTTCATGAACTGTATATTTGAGTATTATATTTTATCCTTCAGCTGTTAGATTCTATTTTTTTTATTTCTTTCTTATTTCTCTTGTTTACCCCATAACAATCCGCCCTTCCGTATGGTTTCAAATGGCTCGTGTGTCAATTTAAAGCATACGAAAAGGCGGGACATTACAAGCTAATTAACAATTCAATATTTAAATTAATTATTTAAATAACCAAGTCGTTAAAATTGTGGGTTGTTACATATATGCTCATTTCCCATATTAGTCTGAGAAGCATGCTTGTATCAAAAGATAATTCCTAGTTGCATCGGAACATTGCTACATATTAAACCTTTTTAGACGTCGTCTATGTAAAAGAATTGGGGCAATCCTAGCAAGTTTTCGGACTATTTTCGCAGATTCTAATACCTAATATATAGGTTGCTTCTGCCAAATCCTTCTTGGAAAAATTCTTGGATAACCAAGCTTATACGGGTTGAAACAACAGCATGTCAGTTGCCAATTAGGAGTAAACTGTCGACATATAGAACAATATACACTACAACATTATCATGTAATTTATGGTATATGCAAGCTTCCTCTATGTATTGATGAAAGCCAAACTGTTTGATCACTTTATGAAAACACTCATTCCAAATCCTTGAAGCTGATTTACGATCATACACACACACACATATATGTATGTATGTGTTAATCGGATTTTTAACCCAGTAGAATTCAAAGGAAGTTTGAACATTCAGATTAAGCCAAAACAACTTGAGATTTGAGCGAAAAGCCTAAAATGACAAGATAAAGACCCAAAGAAGTTTGATCCAAAAATATACAATCTTTTCAGAGCGGCAATGATCCGATCCAATTGGATCGGTATCGATCTAAATAGATTGTTCATGGTTGCTCCAATCCTTTTGCATTATGACTCTATGCCTCAACTAAGCTCACCCAACAAGTTTGGCAACATTCCAAGCATCCAAGTTCAAGAAGTGGAGGGTCTTTTGATTCAAAAACTGTTCAATCTAACCCATGGGTGAATCATCATCAAAACAAGTCAACAAGCGATGGAATTGCACAAAGAGCATCACTATGAAGTAAGAGGCTTGATCAAACAAAGCGGAGCCAAAAATTGGCTAATGATTAGGGTCGGTATCGATCCAATTTGGTCGAATCGGTACCGATCCAAAAAATGGCCAATTTGGCTCTAAACTTTCTGTGCTCACTCTGGATGACGACTATAAGCTTCTGACGAAGCGATCCTTAGTCCAAGGGTTTCCAACTCCTATAAATACCATCTTATCTACAACAAAAAAGGTATCTGCTCTGATCTCTGCTGAAATTTTATCATTGTTTCTTCACTCTTTTTCTCACTCACAACAACCATTAAAGGGCAACTGAAATCCTTTCAAATGTGAATAACAATGGTGGCTTGATCTAATTAAGGAAAAAAATCATATTGTAATCAAACTCCTTTTGTAAGAGCAGTTGATCAATAAAAGCTATAAAGTGGACGTAGGCTTCGTTAACAGCTGAACTGCTATAAAGATCTCTTGTCTCTTTACTTTTTCTATTTTATTTGCCTTGATAAACATGGCTGGTGCTTTCACACTCAATCCAGTGTATTGATCCATTTTTCGGGTTAATATTTTGGTGCCTTCACTGGAAAGGCTTCAACTCAGTCTTAGTTACCTACTTTGGATCCGATAGGTTCAGAAGTTAGATCCTCAATCTCTGCTTAAAAGATTTACCGTGAAGAATCAATGGCGCCAGGGAGAAAGAGAACTACTTATGAAAGATCCATAGAAGCTGTAATAGCTAGAGAATAGACCAATCCTTAGCAAGTTCAAGTCAATGGCTCCAATAATCCATTAGTCAGAGCAAATTTTGGATCCTGCACAAAAGATCAGTCGTCACCAGCATGAAGTCAACGCTAAAGGTCAATTGACTAAGATGGTTGATGAAATCAATCAAAAGATGGGGAACAGCCAGAAAGCTCTTATAGACAAATTAAATGCCCTTCTGAGCTTTTAATCACTAGCTGCTACCAGAACCATGCCAGAACCTACATATGCCATAAAGTAAGAAAACTTTTCTATTTTTGGCATAAACAGAAGAAACAGAAGGCAGAAGCAAAAATGAGCAGTAGGTGAAGCTATAGAAATTACTGTAGAAGGAAACTCAAGTAGTCCAACAACTGCATAACAACCAGCCACGAACTTGAATCTAGGGACGAAAATCTGATGGAAAGTTATAGTAGCGGGTCTCTTCGAATTTGAAGATGGCGAGCAACTTGACGACGACGAGATGGAAGAAAATGCTAATGCACTCAACACCAGCTGGGAGATCTAAAATGCCCCTACTCGACCAATTTCAAGCCAATGGAACTCTAAGGAAGTGACTCTCCCAAAGATAGAAGAGCCTAGACTTTGGCTCGCTTACCAAGATCATTTGGAAGATCAAACACTTGGTGTAGTCACTAATAGCCAACCGATGGACTACCGGACTTCAGACACATATATTGTGGGTAAGATCAAACGCTTGATGAATGAAAGTAAGGACATGAGAGATGATGGATGGGGATCTGCTCCAATCCGGACTCCCTTTACTGATGACATTCTAAATGAGCGGTACCCTAAAAATTTCACTACGTTAATATTCTGTCTTGCAATGGAACTAAAGACCCAAAACCTCACTTGTACAAGTATAGTTAGCACATGAATGGAGCGAGTGCTTCAAATGTTGTTTGATGTAAATATTTTCCAATCTTTCTAGAGGGAATTGCTTCTATGTGGTTCATCAGGCTCCCACCAAAATCCACCTCCACTTTTAACGAATTGGCAACAAAATTCCTTGATCAGTTTAGGCTTTAGACGGCACAATCAAAAGACGTGATGTCCTTTTTTGGCCTGCTCCAAGGACAAAATGAATCTTTGAAATCTTTCATGAGTCAGTTCAACACCGTGGTGATTGAAATAAGTAACCTAAACGATGATATGATTTTCATGGCCCTGGTCCGCGTTATCCATCCCGACACTGAATTTGAAAAATTGATCAAAATGAAACAACCTGCCACTAGGAAGGACTTTAATCGAAAGGAAAGCCAGTAATTAAGATTGGAAGAGTTAGATGGAAAGCATGCTTACTTACAACCAACCAACGCTGGCTAGAATGGTATGGTGGCTAACTAAGATGCGAATACCTCCGGGATCGCTGCAGGATACGCAAGGAAGGATAGGAACCAAAAAAATGAAGAACCAGAATTCCAACAAGAAAAACAGAGGTAATAAGCAACTTAAAGGCTTGGGACCTGAAGGTTACACCCCGCTCAATGATGCTCTAGAAAATATCTACCTTGGGACATAAGGGATGGAGGAGTACAAGAAGCCTCATGAAAATGAAGCGACCGAACAGAGAAAGCATTCTAGAAAGTACTGTCGCTTCCATGAAGCACATGGTTATAACACAAATGAGTGTCATCGTCTAAAAAAACATGATTCGAGAAAACAAGCTTCAACAATTTGCGAGGGAGCCACAGAATGCTGACAAGCCTGCAGTACCCTAAGCTAACTAGAAAAGAGGGATCAAGATGCACTGACTAGAGACCCACGATCAGAACGATATCTGGAGGAGCTCATCCCAAGCAGAAGAGTTGGGGAGAAATATAGCGATATGTAAGCTCATTAAAACCCGCTTTGATAGATTCATGCTTCACGGTCGAAAACAGAGCTCCTACTAAGCAGTAGAGAACCCCGAACGATGACATAGTATTTCAAAATCGAGACACTGAAGAAATAAAGCTCTGGCCCTCGAACCAATGGTCCTGACAGTAGCAATCAGACCATTCATAGTCCGAAGAGTATTGGTGGATAGTGGCAGCTCTTTGAATATCATGCTCAAGCATACATTTGATTAGATAAAGATCAGTATGAAAGACATAACTGCTCGCTGAATGAAGACTCAAGGATTCACCGGTGAACCTAAGCAACATGTCAAAATAATTGATTTACCCATAGAGCTTGGAGAATGAGACCGAAGAGTCATCCTCATCCAAACCTTTTTGATTGTAGATGAAATATCAGCCTACAATGCTTTCTTAAGTCAGCCTACTTTGGAAGATATCAAGATTGCTTTAGCTCAGTGGTTTCTAGCCATGTAATTTTCAGTAGAGAATAAAGTTAGGATAATGAAAGAAGGCCAAAGTGCCACTAGAAAATGCTACATCGTAGAACTACGCGAGTCTAGAAGAAAAGAAAAAGGGAAGAATGTGGGGGAGAACTCTCCACATTTCCGAATCTACCGAATAGCAACTACAGAGTCAACCCTGGGTTTTGGGACCACAGTTGATTCGATAAGGCTTTGGACCTTAGAAAGAAGAGGTCAAGGGAGGATTAGGTGTTGCCAGCAGAATTAATGGTGCCTATCCCAATCGATATGGATGACCCAATTCAGGTCTTGAAAATTGGGTCACATCTTGGAAACAAGATGCTACATGAACTAATTAAATTTCTTCATGCCAACTTAGACATATTCGCTTGGACACATTCCGATATGTGTGGAGTGTCACCAGAGATTGCATATCATGCACTTAATATTGATCCCAAGTATACACCAGTGAAGCAGAAGAGGCGCAGCCTAGGCCTGAATTGTCCAAAGTGCTAAGAGAAGAAGTGGATAAGCTGATAACAAATGACTTTATCCACGACGCTCCTATCCCGAATGAGTACTCAATCCTGTTTTGGTCAAGAATTCCAAATGGAAAATGGCAAACTTGTATCGACTACTCAGACCTAAACAAAGCTTGGACATGAGACAGCTTTCCTCTGCTTAAAATCGACTAGCTTATGGACAGGATGGTTTGGACATGAATTGTTATCATTTATGGATGCTTACTCGGGATATAACCAGATCATGGTGAACAAGCCTGACAATGTAAACACCAGCTTCATTACTAATCTGGGATTATACTACTACAAAGGGATGCCATTCAGCTTAAAGAATGCTGGGGCAACCTACCAACGATTGGTTAACGCTATGTGCAAGCATCAGATAAAGAAGATTATGGAAGTTTATGTAGATGATAGGTTGGTTAAATCCCGCATAACCGCAAACCACTTGGACAATTTCGCTGAAATATTTGAAATATTCAGCGAACACAGAATGAAACTCAATCCACTTAAATGTCACTTTGGGATAGCCTTTGAAAAGTTCTTATGATTCATTGTAAGGGCCAAATGCATCGAAGCAAATCTTGAACAAATTACCGCTTTACAGAAAGTTGAGGCCCTAAAGAACAAGAAAGAGTTACAAGCTTAAATGGAAAAGTTGCAACACTAAGCCGGTTCATCTCAAAGGCAAACGACAAATGTATACCATTTTTGATGCGCTAAAGAAGGGAAAGAAGAACTTCAAATGGAATAAGACTTGTTAGACTGCCTTCGAAGAACTGCTGCGACATATGGAGACTTCGCAAATCCTATCCAAGCAAGTAGATGAAGAAGACTTGTATTAATTTAGCAGTCTTGTCCTATGCATTGAGTGCTGCACTCGTATGAGAAGAAGCTAAGATCTGCAACCTGTATATTACATCAGTAAACGAATCACTAGAGCCGAGAAGAACTATCTAAAATTGGAGAACTAGCATATTGCCTCGTGAACGCATCCGGAAAGTTACGACCATACTTCCAGGCATACCCGACCAAAGTACTAATAGATTAACCCTTGATGCGGGTGTCGTACCTCCCCGAGACCTCTAGACGGATTATCAAATGGAACATCGACTTAAGTCAATATGAAATCACTTACCATCTTCTAAGGGCGATCAATGGGCAGGTGCTAACCGACTTCATTGTCGAGTTTACAATATGAGATAATGAAGAAGAAGTTACCCTGGAAGTGGAGATGCATTGGAAGTTGTTCTTCGATGGTGCATCTAAAAACTTCTTCTCGAGGATAAGAGTCGTGCTCGAAAATCTCAAAGAACAATCTGTTCGATGTGCCTTACACTTGAAATTCCCTACAACAAACAATGAAGCAGGTTATGAAGCATTGATAGCTGGGCTGAATGTTGTGAAGTAACTCGAGATAAAGTCTATACACATCTATAGCGACTCTCAACTAGTCGTCTATCAGGTTAGCGGCAAATATCAAGCCTGGGGAGAGAACCTCGCCCCATTTCTATCTAAAGTGCACGAATTGCTAAACGACTTCGAACATTACACCAAAACTCATATCCTAAGGGAATAAAACACGAAAGTAGACTATTTAGCTAGACTAGCTAATTTCGAAGAATCTCAGTCATTAGGACGGTCCCCGTTGAAACGCTAACCGCTCCAAACGTAGGCGAGATGGATATCGATTGGATTTTTGAGACAACCGAGAAACCAGAAACACAGATGACACCGATCAAGGACTACCTACTCAGAGGAACACTCCCTATAGACAAGAATCAATGGAAAAAGCTCCTTTGAAAGGCACCATGGTTCATAGAACGGGATGGGATACTCTACGAATAGGGATTCTCTACCCCCTTGCTCAGGTGTGTCGCCAACGACGAAGCTCAAAAATCCTCCAGGAAGTTCGTGGAGGTGACCACAGAGGTCACATTGTGGTCCAACCCTTGCAAAAAAAGACCTCTGATATGGGTATTTTTGGCCAGTGGCAAAGCACGATGCAGCAGATTATGCCAGACGATGCAACCAATGCCAATGATTTGGCAAAATCAAAAGAAATCGTTCAATAAAGCAGATATAGATGGTCAGCCCTTGGCTATTCGCAATTTTGGAATCTATTGATTGGTGTATTGCTAATAACCAAAAGAGAGCCAAATATGTTATCCCTGTTGTTGACTACTTCACCAAATGGGCCAAAGCAAAACCAGTTGCCACAATTACCACAAAGAAAGTTATTAACTTTGTCACTAAATACATTATTTGCAGGTTCATAGTGCCATAAAGGATCATCACGGATGATGAGACTCAATTCCAAAGCATTGAGTTCAACGACTTCTGCAAATGCTCTCGACCCAAAAAAAGCTTTTTCACTATTGTCACATCCACAGGCAAACAAGCATGTAGAGGCAGTGAACAAGATCATCAAGTCCACTATCAAAAGTGGCTAACTAAAGCTAAAAGAAATTGGTTTGATGAACTTCCACTCACACTATGGGCTTACAAGACAATGCATAAATATGCAACTGGACACTCTCCGTTCGCCCTGGAATATGGTTCAGAAGTAATGATCCCAGTGAAACTAGAAGTCCCTACTCATCAAAGGATAAATTTCAATCAAAGGCAGAATGAGCAGCTCCTAATCGAGTCGCTCGAAAAGGTCGATGAGAAGAGGGAAGAAGCCAAACTAAGGAGTTGTTCTCTAAAAAGGGTCACATGATTCTTCAACTCCAAAGTCCATAACTGTAATTTCTAAATAGGAGGCCTTCTCCTCAAATGGGTCTACCTTGTACCAGGAACATTCGGACCAAGCTGGGAAGGGCCTTATGTAATCGACCAGAAGCTAGGGGATGGAAAGTTCAAGCTAAAAACCATTGATGGAACCCAAATTCCTCAAGCTTAGAACAACGAGTCATTGCGTCGTTGTTTATCTAAGACTATCTTATGTATTTCATATATCCCGCAAATAAGCCATCCTGAAATGCCAAAGTTATTGTAAATTAGCATAACTTACCCAACTTTTATTAATGAAATTGCTTTGCTTTCCAAACCGATAAAACTGTGTTCACAAAAGTAAGTTGCTGAGTTGACGGGATCAAATTGACTCAAAACCATCCAATCACTGCTGGAGATAGTGGAACCATGCTCAAGTATTCCACATTTACCCGCCAAGTTGACGGAAGCAAATGGACTCAAACAATTGGATGGACGGAACTTGATCCTACCTTCTAAGAACCGGTGTTGCTTCAACAAACTGAAAAGACCAAAATCAAATTCGCATGATTCATAAGCCATGCACCACCTTTTGGATTGTGGAATCACATCCAAGCAAACACAATTACCTAAGTCGTGCGTCTCGTAAGCCGCACAGTGCTTCTTGGTTTACAAAACTGCGATCATGCAAGCCTCGATCCCACTATGTGCATTTCGTAAGCCGCATACTACCACCTAGATCAGCAAAATCACATCTAAAGACGAGGAGCTCTCATATTACAAAAAATCACATACCGCCACCGGAGCCAAGAAAATAGCACTCCAAGGAGAAATATGTATATGCGATAGCCTGAATGTCAGCGTCGCGACTAAATCACTTAACAAGTAATCGATGTAGCTCTGGCATTGCCGGTCACTTAAGTATGTAAATCACTTAAGCACGTAAATCAATTGAGTTCATTAATTATTCGCGTGAAACCGCTAAAAAGCTTCACGGATGTCTGTTGCCAAAAGTTCTCAAATATAGGAATTATAGCACTAACCTGAGTGGAGGCATCTGAAAGACAACCAGAGGCACTCAGTCTTTTATCAAGTGTTTGAAGTAAACAGTCCCGTGATCTAGAAGGCACACACCAACAATTAACCAAAGTAGCAAATATTTCACAGTTTTGTTACTCCAAACAAAATTTTTTGGCATTGATTACAGGACTAAATAAAACAGTGATGTATATATAAAAAAAAGAGAACAGCATAAAAAGGCAACGATGCATGGAATATAGATAAGTAGACAAATGGAGTTACAATCAAAATTTCAACAGTTTTATTACTTATAATGTTTTTCATGTACATCAACAAACAGTGGGGCCCATGCCCGTACAATATTGGCCAAGAATCGGAAAATACAAACACCACTGTTGCAACAACAAGAAAAGTGCTGAGTATGGACTCTGCACTTGTACAAAAAAGAAACCAAAAAAGCAAAACCTCTGCTTCACGAATACATGGACAAATCATGACTTCTTGTCACTGCTTCCCCTGTTGCCTTTCCCGCTTCTAATCAGCAACTTCTCAGGCTTCTCCCCTCTCGAGGCGATCTCACTCTCTGGAACATGGCCACTAATGGACCCTCCTTTGCTTTTATGCTTGTGGGATCTATGAGAACTCTTTGAAGGCCTTTTTTCTCTTTAACTTTCTCCTTTGTCACCATTATCATCTGCTACTTGATCATCACCTGCTTGGCCTCTACTTTGTTCGGTTGGATAGCTAGATGCGATTTGCTCGGAGTGCGAACCGGGCTACGAGCTAGATATGGAGACGATGGTTGATGCGGTCAGAATGGTGGTAGATCCAACGCCATGATGAGGGGTAACTCAGTAGGAAGAGAGGGTTAATCTATAATATCAGAATAAAGGGCGGTTATCTTGAAAATTTCAAAAGACATAAATTGGAAGTCTTTAAGCATGGGAGAGATACGAAAATTACCTACTACGGAGTTCTTCTCATACGCCACAACTTTAAAGCCTTCGCCGTTGCTTTCCTTTGATGACTCTATAATCATGGGAGAAGTTAAAACGACCTTTCATCAACTTGAAGATGCGAGGATGGCTCCTAGGTCTTGAAGGAAAATTCCCACATACAGCCTTAGCGGCGGCCGTGGCATCAATATCTTCTTGCTCCCTATCCTATCACAAGGTTTCCTAGCCCTCCACGAAAGCTTGGTGGGATTCTTTGTTCAAATATGCCTGAAACAACTCCTCTTTGGTATAACCACCACCCATTCTTGAAATTGGCCAGAATCTCTTCCTGGACTACAACAAGCATATGAGGGAACAATGGACCCAAGTAACTAAGGCTCCCATGGTGCAACATGAAGTTGACATATAAGCCCAACATGGTAGAAGTCAAGCCTTCCATCTTTTTTGCAAAGGTATCTTAAAGGTATGAAAAGCTGGCTTCTTTGCTAGCCTTCTCTACCACCAGCTATTTTTTCTCAACATCCAAAGTCGAAACTTGCTCGCGAAGAGAGGAAATTTCTTGAGCCTGTTCGAAGACGGTTTTCTTCCGTATTTCAACCATCATTGTGCTTATCCTCAACTATTCTTTTAAAGCCACCTCATCAGTATGACACTTCTTTATTTCATCTTTAGATATGAGTGTGGCTCGGTCGGTGGATTCTTCCAACTCCTTAAGCAAAGAAGCACTTTTGCTCTCTCTTTCTCTTGAGGGCACATCCCTCTCTTTCTTCAGCCTCCTGATTTTCGCATCAGGATTTGCGAGCTACTTCTCGTACTCGTCCTTTTTGGACTTGAACGAGAGAATTTCTTGATAATTGTTTTAATTTACAGTGGACAACTACATGCAGAATTTTCTGACCTCTCGGCTTGCTCTAAACTGCTTTGAATCGTTTGGAGATGGGGTGAATAAGATTCGACACAAATTGACTTCAGATTGGGCTTATCAAAATCAACCCGCCCTTAAGAACAAATTAAGGAATGCAGCTGGTAGAAGTGGGGGACTAGTAGTGATAACGTGAGGCGCATGCCTATAAATTGGGGGAGAGGCAGTCATAACAACATGAGTAGAGGAGGTCACGACTCCCAAAGTAGGGACGTTTATCCTAGTGGAAGCAAGAGGTGGTGAAGCGTGTTCTCGCTCTTAATAAATAAATTCATTTTAATTAATTAGTATTATGGGTCAAGATGAGATGAAATTGCATAACAAAGTGATGCGACTGGTTAAGATTCAATGGAGCGATGATCCTAGATATTGCACTTGGAAAACTGTGGATCACGTAAAGGAAGCTTATCCTAGATGGATGTTAAGATAGTTGTTGTGTACGTGTCATGGATGTATTTTGTTTTGGATGCTTGTACAAAATTTTTCTACTTTTATGGTATGAATACATGATTCCTTTTGTGTTAACCCTTGTTATAATTTTGAGAACGAAATTCTTTTAAGGGGGCAGAATGTAACGACCCTGAATTTGGTCGTTTTAACTAGGTAATTATATATATATATATATATATATATATGATATAGTCAACAAATAGATTTTTATTAAGAACGAAACTCATTTTGTTTGTTTATAATGAGGGAAAAATAGTTTTCAAAATTTGTTTACCAAATTAAATAGTTCGTACAAAAATAGAAAATGTGACCGAAAAACATTTTCTGAAATTTCGACCTTTTGGCACTGGAAAGTTGTCGGGAATGTTGTTCGACTTTGTGCACCATATGTACAAATATATAGTAGATAATTAAATGAATAATAATACACTTAGGAATAGATTATCTTATGTTAATTATCATTAACAAGTGATGTGACAATTCATAACTATAAGATAATAAACATTATATATAAAGATATATTATCAATGTTGTCATATCTAAATATTTTCATAATAACTATAAAATAATAAACAATATATATAAAGATATATTATCAAGTATTGTCATATCTTAATATTTTCATAATTAGAGATCATTACTCATCATGAGCTTAAGGATTTGACTAGAGAAGGAGGGGAGACGTGCCAAGAGAGAGGGATAGGAAGCTGATGTGACTTTTCAAATATCATGACATATTATGTTAAATCATTAAGGGATAGTTTAGTAATTTCTTCAAATCATTTTTCCTATAAATTTACATCCATACACACATTCTCATTTGTTTTCTCCTATTCACTTTCTAAAACCTCCTCTCCAAAATATTCATGGCTTCCATAGTTTCAAGATTTAGGAAAAAATTTCAAGTTTTTCTCCTTCAAAACACATTTTCCTTAGCTAAAGCCCTCTCTTCCACCTTAAACGCCCTCCTCCATCAAGCTACTGCACACATTCCCACCCTACACCCCAAGAAAAGCCAATAAACCATTAAGCTGAGGCCATTCGTAGCCAAAAATACAAGAAAGCAACTTTCATTTTGAGCTCTAAGGTCACTAGCAAGGTCTAGTGAAAATTAGAGTTGAATCCATGGAACTTTGATGAGTAAATAACCTTATTTTGGAAAAGATTTTTATTTTTTTATTAAGTCATTATTATATTGATTATATAGTATAGAAGTTGAATGGTAACCATGTGGTTTGATTATGATTTGGATGGTTTATTATAGCTTGATTTGGTTATGGAAATCGGTGTTGTATTATAAAGTTAGTAAGCATGTATATATGGATGTATACTTGCAACCTATGATAAAGATGGTTTGAGTTAGTAATGTGTTGATTGTAAAACATGAGCTATGACATGAGTTTTGCTATACAAAGTTAGCTACTTTGTGTAAATGCTATGGATTTGAGTTCTGGTTGGAATCAAAGTTGTTTTTCAAGTTTAAAGTTTTGAAACGGATTAAAGTTTAAAGTATAAATTTTCTAAAGAATGTTTCAAGCCATGAAAAAAAAGTATGTAGTTGTAAAATGGTTCACTAAGAATGTGTTAAAGCGAACTGCGCCCATAGCAATAGTAGCTAAGGATGTAGTTCGATGAAATCTATCAATTTTAGTTTCAAGTAGTTTTAATTTGAAATTATTTCGTAAAAGTGTTCGAAACAAACTTAATTATTAATTAAAAAGTAATTAAGTTTTTAATTTAATTATTTAATTAGTTAGTTAAATAATTAAAGGTAATTAGTAATTAATCAACACTTAAGTTAAGTTAATGACTATTGTTTGATTAATTAAGTTTTAATTGGTATTTAACTTGAGAAGTAACGAATGGTTAATAATTATTTAGTTAAGTTAATTAATTATTATTTAATGAAGTGATTATTTAATTAATATTTTAATTAATTAGGGTTTAAATAATAATGATTTGCTTTAACCTTAATCGAGATGTATTAGAAACTTAACTACAGCCCAATTAAGTTCATTAAGTTTAACTAGAGTATAATCATGATTCAATCTTAATTTAGTTTGGACTAATTAAGATTTAATTAGGGTTTAAAATGATTTATTTATTTATGTATTTAAATCTTCTCGAAAGGTGATTTTAAATTAAACTAAATGTGTTTTAAACCAATATTTTTCTCAAGGTGAATTGATTCCAAACCAAATGATCTCTTTTCCGGACCATTAAATAGCCGAATGAATTAAAGTAGTGATTGAAAATGTTGACTCATTTATGGAAAGTAAGCGACTTATGTTTAGCATGAATGTTGGATATCGGAATTGTGATAAACATAAGGAGGTTAATTTCCGTAAGTGGGTCATGATAATCTAAGTATGGAATATGTTTCCATATGTTAGATCTTCTACCTGAGAGTGAATTTGTTCACTATCAATAACTTGACCCTTTAAATTATCGAACATTGGTTTGAAGAGACCGGGATCGAATGACAAGCTGTTATTCAAAAACCACTTCAAACCAACGTAAACATTCGAATTGGAAGTATTTAAGTCATGATCAAGATTCAAGACTTGAAGTGCAAGGGATATTTGCTTCTAACCTTGAGGGTGATTCCAAAATGAGTGTAGTGGAAATTGTACCTTCGGTTCGTTCATCTCCTGAACGACTTGTATGGACGAATGTAGACATTGTGTCAACATTGGAAGGCAACGTTAGCATTCCAAGTGGGAAGTGGCAATGAAAGGTAAAATGTGGCATCATGCCTCATCAACTGGGAATGACTAAAACAGGGGATATGTAGCAGGCCATGTGGGTCGCACCCATTAGGGTGTTGATCATCCCATCTAGAATGAGTTCCTATTCTCATAATTAAGTCCTAGAATGGTTGTTGATCATAAGGAAGTAGATGATCATATTTGGCACTATCCAGTAGGGGGTAGGCCAGTCCTGTGTTAGCAGGGATCGTTAGGTACGACATCGGTACATTTTCTAGAGGTGTACTGTGATGGACGTTGCCCCAATAGCCCAGTCATTAGTTGGAATTATTCTCCAGTACAAGCTTTACAGTTTTGATTATAAACCTTATATGTTGGAATTGTGAGATGCAAGCATTTCAGTTATGTTCTATATTTATTTTCAACCCTTAGACATTATAATAATATCATTGATTTTATATAGAAGGTATTTTGGTTATTGTAAGAGAAAACACATCCGTATTTATATGCAATGTGGTCTTGCGAGATACTCTGATTTCCAAAAAAAATTTCAAATCAATATTCTGTTGTTTGAGTTTACTCATACCAGACCCATGTCTGACCTGGAGTTTATTATCTTTTCCCTGAACTCTTGGGTACTCAATTTTTATGAGTAGTCAAGTGATCCAGGTTTCTCTCGAAAGCATGATGGTGGAACTAGAGCAGGTGGCTTCGTGGATAGTTATTAATATTATTAAGTATTCCGCTATGTATGTATGTATGCCTATGTCTTTCGTGGACAAATAGTTGTAATTGTCCTAGTCTAGAACTTGTATCGTTGAACTCTGATGTAGTATTTTGGTTTGACTATGTAATATACTACATTATTATTATATGTTGTTCCATGCATGGTAAGATTTTGTGTTTGATTAGTCTTTCTCTTATCTTTCTTATTTCTTCAACCCATAATGATTCATCTTTCGAATGAAAGAAAGGCAGTTCGTTGCATTTTGTATTAGAGCATTATGTTAAGCGAACCCCTAGTTATCTTTTGGGTTAGGGTCAATTCCGAGAGTGCGTATCTGTAATTCTACTCATATATAAATATATATCCCTAATAGGTAGATCAACTTTGGTAGTTTGATTAGTTCTCTCCTTTTTGGAATTTATCTTGTTCAAGGTATTCTAAGAAATATCTTGCAATACCCAGGTAGTAGGAAATGAGAACTAGAGGCAGATGAGGTAGAGGAACTAGCAGCACTACAACCACCAATAGTCGAACTCAGACTGAAAGGGTTGGAACAGTCGAAGAGCCAACACTAGGGTAGCTAAGTATGAATTTAGAAAATTGATGTAAGGATTACACAAACCCATGAGGGTTACTGTTTAAGGAAACCGAGTCTATCATAAAAATTTCAAGCATGGTTGTGCACTTGTGAAAAAAATTTCAAAGGTCTGGATCTACCAGATGAGCAGAAGAGATGTTTAGCTTCATGGCAATTGGAGGAAGGAGCCATAGCTTGGTGGGATTTTCTCATAGCCAATTTTCCAGAAGAGGAGCTTACTTGGGTTCGTTTTAAGGAAGCATTTAAAGTTCAGTTCCTGCCGACAGCTGGTAAGACTCGGATGTATAGAAATTTCTTGGACTTGAAGCAGGGAGATTCATCTGTAGCAGAATATGAGACAAAGTTCAACGAGCTATCTTATTTTGGATCGGAAATGATAAACACCCCACTAAAGAAAAATTAGATGTTCGCTTTAGGAATGAGGGAGAATTTCCATGAGAGGATGACTGCCCGTGTTAAGGGTTCATTTGTGGACATGGTATACATGGCATTAAGGTTTAAAGTCTTGGACAAGAAGAAGCATTCCCAGTAGCAACAAATGATAATGCTAGCAACAACAATTCAAACAAAAGGAAGTTCAACCTGAACTGGAGCAAGCAGAGTAAAGGAAAAGGAAATCCAGGAGGGAATAAGGAGAACAAAGTTAAGGATACCACTCGTTATATCTGTAAGCAGAAGGGTTATATTTCCAAATTCTGTAAAGACTCTGAAACTTCCAAGCAGCTAGCAGGACCTATCTTTCCAATAGTTCAGAAGACATTATGCTTCAACTGTCACCATCTTGGATATATGATAAAGGACTTCCCGCTCATGAAGAAGGTGCAGCAGGCTAAAGCGTATGCGGTTAAGGACAAGTCATAAACCTCAAGAGATGTTAAGGGAAAGGGAATTCTTAAAGCTAAACTATTAATTAATGGTATTTTTGTTTGAGTTTTGTTTGACACCGGTGCCTCCCACAGTTTTATCTCTTTAGAAGCTTTAAAGAAATTTTATTTTATCCCAAGTATTGTAGAAAACCATATTTGCATAACTAATCCTATAGGGGTTGCAACTCATTTGAACCTAGCATGTAAGGACGTACCAATTTCCTATCTTTTCCATTATTTAATTTGTGATACATATATCATAGATTTTAAAGGATTTGACCTTATCCTTTGTATGGATTGGTTATCGATGTATGGAGCTATCTCAGACTGTAAAGGAAGAACTGTGACATTAATAACAAAATTAGGAGGCACTGCTAAAGTTTCTTGTAAGGACCCTGGTATTCATGTGTGTAGTTTCCTGTATACTTTGAAAGCATCTCAAGAAGGGTTAGGATCCATAGAGGTTGTTAAGAACTTTCCTAATGTGTCTGAAGAAGTTAGGAATTTACCCCCACATAAGGAGATAGAATTTCACATTGTTATAGTTCCTGGTGCAAGACCCATAGTCCAACTTAAGAGAAGAATGGCTCCGAAGAAAAGATAGGAGTTAGTAAAGCAAACTCAGACTTGTTGGAGAAGGGATTGATTAGACCTAGGCAGTCGAGCTGGGGATCAGCAGTAGTCTTCGTGACTAAGATGGATGGATCTTTAAGATTGTGTGTAGACTATAGATAGTTAAATAAGTTGAGTATTAAAAATAAATATCCATTGCCCCGTATTGATGACTTATATAGCCAACTTCACGGTGCTATGGTAATTTCCCAAACGGATCTAGCCACCAGATTTCACCAGTTAAGGGTTGCTAAGGATAGTATACCCTTAACTCCATAGCAACCCTTAACTGCCTTTAAGTGCCCAGACTTTTTTTTGAATGGTTGGTTATGCCTTTTAGGCTGACCAATGCACCCGCATAATTCGTGGATCTTATGAATCATGTTTTCCGAGAGGTTCTAAATAAATTCATGCTTGTTTTTATCGACGACATTTAAATTTACTCCAAATTGGAAGAGGAACATAGATATCACTTAGAAGTAGTTTTAGAAACCCTAAGAAGGCTTGTTTTAAAGTAAAGTTTTCTAAATGCCATTTTTGGCAATCATATGTAAGATTTTTAGGGCATATTGTATTGAGAGATGGTATCCCAGTGGACCCGATAAAGGTGGAAGCAATACAAGAATGGAAGCGACCTCAGACTCCTACCGAAGTTCATAGTTTATTAGGATTTGCCGGTTACTATAAAAGATTCACTCAGAATCATTCTAAGATTTCCTCACATTCGACTAAGCTAACGAAGAAGGGTGAAAAATTTATATGGACTCCAAAGTGTAAGGAGGCAATTGTGGAATTAAAGAAGAGGTTGACTAGTGCCCCAGTCTTGGCTATACCAGATAGGAGTAGTGGATTTACGGTTTTACCGATGCGTGTGGAGTGGTATTGGGTGCTGTTCTGATGTAGAATAAAAGGTTGATTGTGTATGCTAGTAGACAGTTAAAGCCTCATGAAAAGAATTATGCTACACATGACTTAAAATTGTTGGTTGTGGTCTTTGCGTTGAAAATGTAGAGGCATTACTTGTTAGGTGAAAAATTCAAGCTCTATACTGATCATAAGTCCTGAAGTAACTTTCACCTAAAAAGACCTGAATCTCAGACAGAAAAGATGGTTACAGTTCTTGACGGCAGACGACTTAGACATTCTTTATATATCAGGAAAAGTTAATGTAGTGGTGGATGCTTTAAGCAGGATTGCAGTTTTGTCTCTTTTGGAAGTTACCCCTACTCTTCAGTGAAAGATAATGGAGAACCAAAGGAAGGATAGTTCTATGGTGAAGTTAATTCGAGGATTTAAGGAAGGTCGATGTGCAGATGTTGAGATGGATCACGAAGGTGTTTTAAGAATCAAGGGAAGAGAGTGTGTCCCGGACGTAGATAGACTTAGACAAGAAGGTTGTCGAAAAGTCATAAATCTAAATTGAGTATTCATCCTGGAGTCCATAAGATGTATAAGGACATGAGGAGATTCTTTTGGCAGCTAGGAATGAAGAAGGATATCTCCCCCTCTGTGAGCAGATGTGCGAGTTGCCAACAAATTACGGCAGATCATCAGAAAACGGCCGGATTACTTCAACCTCTAGAGATCCCTAATTGGAAATAGGAGATGATATCTGTGATGGCTCGCAAATCCATACCCTTTGAATCGACAATAATCTACACATGTCCGACACAAAAAGCACAGACTGACGGAAAAGTCCAAAGAAAGAAAAGAAGAGAGAAGAAGAGAAGAGAAGAAAGAAAGAACATAGAACCAAACACAGAATCTCACATCATAGCGGAAAACATATAATATCATATCAATGATCTTTACAAATAGAAACTATATATACATACATCTATCAGAGTACAACAATCAATCAATAGTTATCAGCCTAGACAGTTATAGTAACCTGTCCTCACAAAATGTTGATAATATTCAACAACTAAGCAGCGGATAATCAATATTCAAAACCGATATGCGCATACGAAAATGAAGATATCTAGCTCTCCTACTGAAGCTCCAAAACTGAACATGTAAATATACTTGGTCTGACCCGAGCATTGAAAAGGAAGAACGTCTAGATCGGTCTGGTAAACCAGCATAAGCAACATGCCCAACTGAATTTATCAAATTACCAAACTTTTCCTATATCAAATCAAAAGTATCTCATAAGACAAGTCCACACATAAACACGAACATATTCTTGCCTTACGATAACCAAAACATTTCATATCAAATCATCAGATATTGTAGTAGTGTCTATTGCACAAATAATATTCAAAAATAGCCGAAATTGTTACCTTTATTAAATTCCAACATACTAGGCTCTACAAATAAAATGGCAGGTATGTAGTGGGGTTTGGATTTTCATACAAATGACCAGGTGAAGGGACTACATTCCGATGGGTACACCTCTAGATGGATGTCCCGAGGCATAGAACATCTGGCCTCTACCAACACAAGACCGGCATACCTCTATAACTAGATGGTACCGAATATGTCATCCTTCGGTCGTTACTGACCTCTTCCAAGGGACCTCATAACATACAAACCACAATAATAAGATACATGACATCATACCATGTAAGATATATCTAGAAGAGGATGATCATACCCTACTTGGGAGCGACCCACTTAGCCTTCCCGCATCTAACCCTATTTTGGTCATTTCCGGTTGATGAGACTAGAGATAGTGATTACCTTTCACAAATCACAATCACAACACTTTGAATGCCACATGGCCATTTCTATTGACTACTAATTGCCTTCGAAAAAAATACAACCCTTAATCTCATACGTCTCAAGGAGGGTATTAAGCTAAGAGAATTTGCCTTCTCCGCCACCACTGATGTATGTTTGTAAAAACCAATGTACGTAATCTTTATAAATACAATGTCACACAAACATCCATACAAGTTGTCTAAGAATAGGACAAATCGGAGGTACTTTCCTACCACATATTATGGAAAATCCCTAAGATTAGTAGCGAATAGTCCTTGCATTGTATATTTTATAATGAAGAGATCGCTGCTACTCTATGTATATTGGGATTTTAATCCCAAACGATCAACAAGAAGTCCCCTACTACGAAAATTCAGAATATCAATCTCATCAATAACATGCATAATCGAACGCATATACGTTAGTCCGAAGTGGTTTTCAGAAAATCTGATCCCGGTCTCTTTACACCAATAACGCAAAAGCGTTTCTCAACCTCACACAGAAACTAAGTCTCATAGACTTATCATGTCCAACTTGCTATCCTTCGGGCCAAGAAGGAAACTCGACAGATCGAATGAATACTCCACACTACACGAATCAATCATCCTCAACACAAATGATAATCAAGTCTACACGGAAGGCTACGTACTAAGTGTACGACGAAATAGTTCCCACATCAAGTCGAGGAACTAAAATGGCCAAATTTGATAGTCGGTTATTTGACTATCAAAGCAAACAAACAAATATTCAGCACCATAGCAATCATTAGTCCCTTTTAATTAATCTTTTATTAATTAATTCACTTGCCAAATATTCCATTCAAATTATCTTTAAAAGGATGTAATCTCAAAACCATTTCAAATTTGGAAAACATTTCCACATACTTATTTAATAATAAGTGATTCACATATCTCTTTATTTTCAACACTTGGAAAATATTACATATGCTTAAATCTCTTTAACCTTTACTTAGTTAAATTTCAAATCATATATTTATTATACTAACTCAAATTTATTTAACTTTACCAAGTTACATTTTTTCTCATATTATAAATCCAAAACTCATTTTACTTTTGTTCATGGATTACAACTTGGATTTTAAATTCAAATTTGTTTATCATAACAAAATTTCAATTTCAATTCACTATTGGTAGGAAATCCATCACACAGAAGCTTGAAAGTGATACTGATGATGCTGCAGTCATCACCCTTATTATTTCCCAGAAACAGTTGTGAATTCAATGCTTTATATTCTTTTTTAAAAAAATTCTTTTATTTGTAAATCACATTTATAAATCTTTCACTTATGTAATTTCACTATTCACTTTACTTACATAAGATCATTCCAAATTAATTTATCTTATTTAGATTTATAACAATATAACCTCTTTACTTTGAAAAATAACTTCTAAGATCAACGGGATTCAAATTTTCAACTTCTTAGTTTAAATCCATTTTTATTTACAACTCAAATTCATTAGTATATACATATAGTTTCATTTCTTATATATAAGACTATTTTACAATTGTAAATCATGTTAACTATAATTCTATACTTTATAATTCATTTTCTTATACAATTTATTCTTTTACAATCATTGTCTTTATTTAGATATTCAATCAACTTTTGTCAACTTATATATATTTACATTTTCAAACATTCAAACAATTAGTTTATATACACTTTAATAATTCATGAAAAATTATTTCGTTTATATATAAAATATAATCGAGGTAAAATTATTTCATTTACTCAATTTAAAATGATGCTATATCGACTTGCCTCGTTTAAGTGTTTAGAAATCCCTATCGATAATATGGCATCCCACATACCGACTAGAATTCACAAACAGCTCAACGATAAGCAAACACAATATTAAAATTTTTATAATCACTAACAAATACAAGCTCATATATATAATGCACTCAAACTCAATCTAGGATGCTACTGTCTCTATCTATACTGAGTACACATCAAAGCTTAGGAATATACAAAATATAAGCTTTGATACCAAATGTGATGGCCTACAAATCCGTACCCTTTGAATCAGAATAATCCACACATGTCCGACCCAAAAAGCGTACACTGAAGGAAAGTCAAGAGAAAGAAAAGAAAAGAGAAGAAGAGAAGAGAAGAAAGAGAGAAGACATAACCAAACAGAATAATACAGAATCTCACATCGCAGCGGAAAACATATAATATCATATCAATGGTCTTTACAAACAGAAACTGTATGTACATACATCAATCGGAGTACAACAATCAATCAATTGCTATCATCCTGAACAGTTATAATAACATGTCCTCACAAAATGCTGATAATATTCAATAACTAAGCAGTGGATAATCAATAATAAAAACCGATACGCGTATACGAGAATGAAGATCTCCAGCTCTCCGGCTGAAGCTCCAAAACTGAACCTGTAAATATATTCGATCTGACCCAAGCATTGAAAGGGAAGAACGCTCTGATCAGTCGGGTAAATCAACGTGAGAAACACACTCAACTGAATTTATTAAATTGCCAAAGTTTTCCTTTATCAAAACAAAAGTATCTCGTAAGATAAGTCCACATATAAACATGGACATGTTTTTATCTTAAGATAACTAAAACATTTCATATCAAATCATCTGATATTATAATAGTGTCTACTGCACGAATAATATCCAAAACAGCCAAAATTGTTACCATTATTAAATTCCAGCATACTTGACTCTACATGTAAAATGGCAGGTACGTAGTGAAGTTTGGATTTCCATACAAATGACCAGGTGAAGGGACTACCTTCCGATGGGTACACCTCTAGATGGATGTCCCGAGGCATAAAATATCTGCCCTCTACCAACGCAAGACCAACCCACCTCTATAAGTAGATGGTACCGACTATGTCTTCCTCTAGTCGTTACCGACCTTTTCTGAGGGCCCTCATAGCATACAAACCACAATAATCAGATGCACACGTCATAGCGTGTAAACATATATCTAAAAGAGGATGATCATACCCTACTTAGGAGTGATCCACTTAGCCTTGCCGCATCTAATCCTGTTTTTGTCATTTTCGGCTGATGAGGCTAGAGGTAACGATTACCTTTCACAAATCACAATCACAACACATTGAATGCCACACGGTCATATCTGTTGACTACTAATTTCCTTTCATAAAAATACAATCCTCAAGCTCATACGTCTCAAGGAGGGTGTTAAGCTAAGAGAAGTTGTCTTCTCCGCCACCATTGATGTATGTTTGTAAAAACCGATGTATGTAATCTTTAGAAATGCAATGTCGGATAAAACATCCATAGAAGTTGTCTACAACATGACAAACTGAAGGTACTTTCCTACCAAATCCTTTTGGGAAATCCCTAGAATTAGTAGCGAATAGTCCTTTCATTGGATATTTCATAATGAAAAGACAGCTGCTACTATATGTATGTTGGGATTTTAACCCAAAACGATCAACATGCAGTCCCCTATTATGAAAATCCGAAATATTAATCTCATCAATAACCTGCACAATCGAACGCATATACATTGGTACAAAGTGGTTTGCAAGAAATCTGATCCTAGTCTCTTCGCACCAACATTGCAAAACCGTTTCTCAACCTCACATAGAAACTAAGTCTCATAGACTTATCATGTCTCCAACTTTCAACTTGCTATCCTTCGGGCCAAAAAGGAAGCTCGATAGATTGGAGTAATACTCCACACTACACGAATCAATCATCCTCCACACAAATGATAATAAAGCCTACACGGAAGGCTACATACTAAGTGTACAATTAAATAGTTCCCACATCAAGTTGAGGAACTCAAGGGGCCAAATTTGATAGACAGTTATTTAACTATCAAAGCAAGCAAACAAATATTCAGCACCATAACAATCATTGGGTCCTTTTAATTAATCTTTTATTAATTAATTCACTTGCCAAATATTCACTTCAAATTATCTTTAAAAGTATATAATCTCAAAACCATTTCAACTTTGGAAAACATTTCCATATACTTATTTAATAATAAGTGATTCACTAATCTCTTTATTTTCAACACTTGGAAAATATTACATATAATTAAATCAGGATTAAGTACATATTTTATTCTTTAAGGAAAACATTCCCTTTAAACACATTTATTTGGGTCAAAACGAATGTTGCATAAAACATCGTTACGACAACACAAAATCACTAGTATAGGCATTCAAAAATAAGATAGATATATAAATCCCATATACTATACAAAACATTTCCTTTCGAAAATCATTTACTATAACAACAGTGTTATAGTCCATCATTTCCTTATTTCTCGAAAACGTCTATTTCAATAATAAATATTGAAATCTATGTATTCGATACTTAACACATTTTAAAACATCTTTAAACCGTTTACCCATTTAAGATATCGCTTTTTCAAACCCTTTCTTTAAATTTAAAAGACCACTTTTCAAAACGTGTCCATTTTATTTAATATATTATTCACTGTCCAAAATCATAAATATAGTTCATTTACCAAATCCATTAGTTCTACACATTTATTAAAGATAGTCCGCTGTCCAAAATCATGGATATAATTCATTTACCAAATTCATTGCTTCTATATATTCATTAAAGGATTATCCACTGTCCAGAATCGTGGATATATCTCTTTTAATAAGCTTATATATTTAACTTATCCAATTCAATTGATTTAGAAATTATAAAACAATGTTTATAAATTCACATTTATAGTTTTAAAAACTTCAATATATAAAATCCATTTATTAACCAATTCCATTTACATCTTATTTATATGCCAAAATCCAATTTATAAGTTAATTACTTATAAATCTCTTTATTTCCAAAATCATTCTTTTTGTAACTTCATCAATTTATAAATCTTATTGACTTATAAAATCCATTTATAACTTCATTTTAACACTTATAAAGCTCCTTTACAATTCCATCATTTTGATTTATAAAAATATCAATGTATAAACCTTATATATATATATATAATATTTCAAAAATCTCAATTTAAATAAACTTATTCTTTTAATAATTTAAAAATCACTATTAAATCTTATATAGCTCCGAAAATCATACTTAACTGTATTTCACAAAAATCATAATTTTTATAACATAAAATTTATAACTTTTATTTATTCAAAATAAATTAGTTTCCTTAACAATTCAGCAATACAACAAAACGTATATTTTCAAAATCACTTGAAAATCCTTTTTAAATTGAAATCATCACTTTAATATTTTTAAATTATCAAAAACATGGCCCACTGCTGCAACAACACTAAATACGTCAATCACGACATCCAAAACATCATATATCACATGTTAACAGCATATATCACAATATCTGTAAATAAAACCAATGTTGGTGAGGAATCCAGTTGGATCCCTCGAACCTATCACCTGCAATGAATATATATATTGGAATGTGTGTACAATGTCCGCTTTGAGACAGACATGCGTACAAAGGGTCATCTGTGCATACAGGGGAACGTATAGGGTCTCATCTCCTCCAATAGGCAGTAATATATCCAAATACCAATCAATATATAGATAATATTTCATATATCATCCAAATAATCATCAATCATCATAAATAAGATTTGTTCTCACTTATATAAAAATATCAGTGAGTCGGAAAGAGTGAGTTGTACTCACTTTGGTTCCAATAGCAGTTGCAGTGTTTTATTCCGAATGAAATTAAACGCACGTTTAATTTTACCCAAAATTTACACTAGCTTCGATCAACTCCAAACCAGCTCTAAAATGTAGTGCCCGTCAATATGGACCTAATGCAACTTGTTTCATCAAAAACGATAGATCCACTATTCGATATCGATTTATTTACATTCGATTGATTAACATTCAATCCATATTTCATTTACTAATTCATTTTACAACTAAAGTTGCATTTCATTATATAGCTCAAATTCATATTAATTTAACTACCTCATTTTATTAATTCATTTTGATATCAAATTCAACTTCATTCAACATTACTTAAGTTACATTTCATTTCATCTCAATTGCATTTACTTTCATTATACAACTTAAGATCACTACTAATTTAATTCAAATTCTATTCTATTTAACTTTTATTAAATTCAAATTTCATATCACTATTCAAATTCAAATTTTGTTTTTCTTAGCAAAATTGTTTAACTATTTTAATAATTGGTTTTACTTACCTTTTCTCATTTTATAATTTATACAACTTATTTATTCAAACTTTCAAATTCATATTATATAATACTTACCACTTTAATTTTCATTTCAATAACTTATCTAATCCGGTTCAATTCCAATTTAAATTATTTATCCTTTCTTCAGTTAAATTTCAAATCATATATTTATTATATTAACTCAAATTTATTTAACTTTACCAAGTTATATTTTTTTTCTCATATTATTATTTAAAACTCATTTTACTTACATTTATTAATGTAACTTAGAATTCAAATTCAAATTTGTTTATCACAACAAAATTTCAATTTCAATTTACTATTGGTACCAAATCCATCACACAGAAACTCAAAAATAATACTGATGATGCTATAGTCATCACCGTTATTATTTTCCAGCAACAGTTATGAATTCAATGCTTTATATTCTTTTTTTAAAAAATTCTTCTATTTATAAATCTTTCGCTTACATAATTTCACTATTCACTTTACTTATATATGATCATTTCAAATTTGTTTATCTTATTTAGACTTATAACAATATAACCTCTTTACTATGAAAAATAACTTCTAAAATCAAGGGGATTCAAATTTTCAACTTCCTAGTTTAAATCCATTTTATTTGCAACTCAAATTCATAAATATATTCATATAATTTCATTTCTTATATATAAGACTATTTTACAATTGTAAATCATATTAATTATAATTCCATACCTTATAATTCATTTGCTTATACAATTTATTATTTTACAATCGTTGTCTTTATTTAGATTATTCAACCAACTTTTATCAACTTATATATATATTTAC
Organism: Allium cepa; assembly: GCA_030765085.1. Classification (NCBI taxonomy): domain Eukaryota; kingdom Viridiplantae; phylum Streptophyta; class Magnoliopsida; order Asparagales; family Amaryllidaceae; genus Allium; species Allium cepa. The sequence continues at coordinate 180,685,448 of CM060930.1, forward strand.
ATTTTCAAGTATTCGAACAATTAATTTATATACACTTTAATAATTCCTGAAAAATTATTTCCTTTGTATATAAAATATAATCGAGGTAAAATTATTTAATTTACCCAATTTAAAAAGATACTATGTCGACTTGCCTCTTTAAGTGTTTAGAAATCCCTATCGATAATATGGCGTCCCACATACCGGCTAGAATTCACAAACAGCTCAAAGGATAAGCAAACACAATATAAAACATTTTATAATCACTAATAAGTACGCGCTCACATATATAATACACTCAAACTCAATCTAGGGTGCTGCTGTCCCTATCTATACTGAGTACACATCAAAGCTTAGGAATATACAAAATCTAAGCTCCGATACCAAATGTGGCGGCCCACAAATCCGTACCCTTTGAATCAACAATAATCCACACATGTCCGGCCCAAAAAGCATAGACTGATGGAAAGTCAAGAGAAATAAAAGAAGAGAGAGGAAGAGAAGAGAAGAAAGAGAGAAGACAGAACCAAACAGAACAATACAGAATCTCACATCGCAGCGGAAAACATATAATATGATATCAATGGTCTTTACAAAACAGAATATACATACATCAATTAGAGTACAACAATCAATCAATAGTTATCATCCTGGACAGTTATAATAACATATCCTCACAAAATGCTGATAATATTCAACAACTAAGCAGCGGATAATCAATAATCAAAACCGATACACGTATACGAAAAAGAAGTTCTCTAGCTCTCCGGCTGAAGCTCCAAAACTGAATCTGTAAATATACTCGGTCTGACCCGAGCATTGAAAGGGAAGAACTCCCTGATCAGTCAGGTAAACCAACATGAGAAACATATTCAACTGAATTTGTTAAATTACCAAACTTTTCCTTTATAAAAAACAAAAGTATCTCGTAAGACATGTCCACACATAAACACGAACATGTTTTTACCTTATGATAACTAAAACATTTCATATCAAATCATCTGATATTACAATCGTGACTATTGCACAAATATTATTCAAAATAGCTGAAATTGTTACCATTATTAAACTCCAGCATACTATGCTCTACAAATAAAATGGCAGATACATTGTAGAGTTTGGATTTCCATACAAATGGTCAGGTGTAGGGACTACCTTCCGATGCGTACACCTTTAGATGGATGTCCCAAGGCATAGAATATCCGCCTTCTACCAATGCAAGACCGACCCACCTCTATAACTAGAAGGTATCGACTGTGTCATCCTCCGGTCGTTACCGACCTTTTCTGAGGGCCCTCATAGCATACATATCACATTAATCAGATACACGACGTCATAGCGTGTAAAGATATATCTAGAAGAGGATGATCATACCCTAATTGGGAGTGACCCACTTAGCCTTGCCGCAGTTAGCCCTGTTTTGGTCATTTTCGGTTGATGAGGCTAGAGGTGACGATTACCTATCACAAATCACAATCACAACACTTTGAATGCCACACTGTCATTTCCGTTGACTACTAATTGCCTTCCACAAAAATACAACCCTTAAGGTCATACGTCTCAAGGAGGGTGTTAAGCTAAGAGAAGTTGCCTTCTCCACCACCATTGATGTAGTTTGTGAAAATCGGTGTATGTAATCTTTAGAAATGCGATGTTAGACAAAACATCCATACAAGTTGTCCAGAAACAGTACAAACCGAAGGAACTTTCCTACCAATTCCTTTCGGGAAGTCCCTACGATTAGTAGCGAATAGTCCTTGCATTGGATATTTCATAATGAAAAGACAAATACTACTATATGTATGTTGGGATTTTAACCCCAAACTATCAACATGCAGTCCTCCACTATGAAAATCGGAAATATCAATCTCATCAATAACCTGCACAATCGAACGCTATACGTTGGTCCGAAGTGGTTTTTAGAAAATCTGATCCCGATCTCTTCGCACCAACATCGCAAAAGCGTACCTCACACAGAAACTAAGTCTCATAGACTTATCACGTCTCCAACTTTCAACTTGCTATCCTTCAGGCCAAGAAGGAAGCTCGATAGATTGGATTAATACTCCACACTACACGAATCAATCATCCTCAACACAAATGATAATAAAGCCTACATGGAAGGCTACATACTAAGTGTATGACTAAATGATTCCGACATCAAGTCGAGGAACTAAAATCGCCAAATTTGATAGACGGTTATTTAACTGTCAAAGCAAACAAACAAATATTCAGCACCATAACAATCACTGGGCCCTTTTACTTAATCTTTAATTAATTAATTCACTTGTCAAATATTCACTTCGAATTATCTTTACAAAGATATAATCTCAAAACCATTTCAACTATGGAAAACATATCCATATACCTATTTAATAATAAGTGATTGGCAATTCTCTTTATTTTTATCACAAAATATTACATATAGTTAAATCAGGATTAAGTATATATTTTATTCTTTAAGGAAAACATTCCCTTTAAACACATTTATTTGGGTCAAAACGAATGTTGCATAAAACATCGTTACGACAACCCAAAATCACTAGTATAGGCATTCGAGAATAAGATAGATATGTAAATCCCATATACTATACAAAACATTTCCTTTCGAAAATCATTTACTATAACAATAGTGTTATAGTCCGTTATTTTCTTATTTCTCGAAAACGTCTATTTCAACAATAAATGTTGAAATCTATGTATCCGATACTTAACACATTTTAAATCATCTTCAAAACGTTAACCCATTTAAGATATCGTTTTTTCAAAACCGTCTTTAAATTTAAAAGATCACTTTCCAAAACATATCCATTTTATTTAATATATTATTCACTATCCAAAATCGTGAATATAGTTCATTTACCAAATCCATTATTTCTACACATTTATTAAAGATAATCCGCTGTCTAAAACCATGGATATAATTCATTTACCAAATTCATTGCTTCCATATATTCATTAAAGGATTATCCACTGTCCAAAATCGTGGATATATCTCTTTTAATAAACTTATACATTTAACTTATCCAGTTTAATTGATTTCGGAATTATAAAACAATGTTTATAAATTCACACAGATATTTTATAAAACTTTAATATATAAAATCTTTTTATTAACTAATTCCATTTACATCTCATTTATATGCTAAAATCCAATTTATAAGTTAATTACTTGTAAATCTCTTTATTTCCGAAATCATTCTTTTTATAACTTCATCAATTTATAAATCTTATTGACTTATAAAATCCATTTATAACTTCATTTTAACACTTATAGAACTCCTTTACAATTCCATCATTTTGATTTATAAAAATATCAAACTATAAATCTTATATATATATATATATATATATATATCGTTTATAATAATTCAAAAATCTCAATTTAAATAAACTTATTGTTTTAATAATTTACAAATCGTTACCAAAATTATTTAACTCCAAAAATCATACTTAAGTGTATTTCACAAAAACCATAATTTTTGTAACATAAAAGTTATAACTTTTATTTACTCAAAATAAATCAATTTCCTTAACAATTTAGAATGCAACAAAATGTATATTTTCAAATTCACTTGAAAATCCTTTTTAAATTGAAATTATCACTTTAATATTTTTAAATTACCAAAAATATGGCTCAATGCTGCAACAGCACTAAATACATCAATCACGACATCCAAAACATCATATATCACATGATAATAGCACATATCACAATATCTATAAATAAAACCAATACTGGTAAGGAATCCAATTGGATCCCTCCAACCTGTCACCTGCAACAAATAAACGTATCAGAATATGTGTACAATGTCCGCTTCGAGGCAGACGCGTGTACAAAGTGTCATCCGCTCATACACGGGAACGTATAGGGTCTCATCTGTTCAAATATGCAGGAATATATCCAAATACCAATCAATATATAGATAATATATCAAATATCACCCAAACAATCATAAATCATTATTAATAAAATTTATTCTCACTTATATAAAAATATCGGTGAGGCAGAAAGAGTGAGTTGTATCACTTTGGTTCTAATAGCAATTGTAGTGTTTTATTCCAAATAAAATTAAACACACGTTTAATTTTATCCAAAATTTACACTAGTTCCAATCAACTCCAAACCAACTCTAGCATGTAGTGCTCGTCAATACGGATCCAATACAATTTGTTTCGTCAAAAACGGACCTCGTATGAAAATTTTATGCATTTTTAAATTTTACATGATTTAATATATAAATTAATTTATGCATAGTAAGTGATCAAAATCCTACCTTCACGAGCCAATTCTGTGGACCTTTACAAACAGCTTTGGGAATGAAGTTAAGTCTAAGTACAGCCTACCATCCTCAAACCGATAACCAGACTGAAAGATTTAATCGCATTTTGGAAGATATGCTCAGAGCTTGTATTCTTGATTTTGGAGGATCATGGGAGGATCATATTTACTTAGTTGAGTTCTCTTATAATAATAGCTATCAAGCTAGCATCGGAATGCCGCCTTATGAACCTCTGCACAAGAGACTGTGCAAATCACCTGTGTGTTGGGTAGAATCTAGAGATTGTTTAGTGCTTGGTCCAGATATGATTCGAGAGGAGACGAAGAAAGTTGAAATGGTTAGAAGAAGGATGAAGGAAGCTCAAAATCTCCAGAAGAGTTATGAGACAAGAGAAGGAAGGGTTTGGAATTCGAAGTCGACAATGATGTGTATGTGAAGATAATCCCCATCAGAGGAGTCGTTTGACTTGGAAAAGCTGGAAAGCTCGCACCAAGATACATTGGACAATTCAAGATCGTGGAAAGGATTAGACCACTCGCTTACAGAGATGAGTTACCCGAAAAGTTATCTGGAGTTCATAATGTGTTCCATGTGTCACATTTGAGGAAAAGCATGCATGATCCATCCTCAATAGTCGAAACGTCAGTTCACGATGACTTGTAAATAGAACCAAACACGACGACTAGACAGTATTGTGGATCAAGATGAGAAGAATTGCACAACAAAGTGATGCGACTGGTTAAGATTCAATGGAGTGATGATCCCAGAGATTGCCCTTGGAAAATTGCGGATCACGTAACCGAAGCTTATCCTGGATGGATATTAGGATAGTTGTTGTGTATGTGTCATGGATGTATTGTTGTTTTGGATGTTTTTTTTATCATTTGTATGAATTTTATGGTATGAATATATGATTTCTTTTGTGTCAACTCTTGTTAGCAATTTCAAGGATGAAATTCTTTTAAGAGGGTAGAATGTAACGACCCTAAATTTGGTCATTTTAAATAGGCAATTGACTATATATTTTATATTGTCAATAAATAGATTTTTATTAATAAATAAAGTCATTTTAATTAGTTAATAACGAGGGGAAAAATATTTTTACAATTTTTTTTTACCAAATTAAATAGTCGTAGAAAAATAGAATATGTAACCAAAGAACGTTTTTTGAAATTTCGACCTTTTGACACTGGAAAGTTGTTAGGAATGTTGTTCGACTTTATGCACCATATGTAGGCATATATAATAGATAATTAACTAAATAACAATACACTTAGGAATAGATTATCTAATATTAATTATAATTAACAAGTGATGTGACAATTCATAATTTTAAAAATAATAAACATTATAAATAAAGATATATTATCAAATGTAGTCATATCTTAATATTTTCATAATTATACATCATTACTCATCATGAGCTTAAGGATTTGACTAGAGAAGGAGGGGAAATGTGCCAAGAGAGAGGGGTAGGAAGGTGATGTGACTTTTCAAATATTATGACATATTATGTTAAATCATTAAGGGATAGTTTAGTAATTTTCTCCAAATCTTTTTGCTCATAAATATACATCCACATACACATTCTCATTTGCTTTCTCCTCTTCACTTTCTTAAACCTCCTTCCCAAAATATTCATGGCTCCCATAGTTTGCAAAATTTGGGGAAAAAAAATCAAGTTTTACACTTCATAACACATTTTCCTTCGCTAAAACCCTTCTCTACCACCTTACGCACCCTCCTTCATTAAGCAACTACCCACATTTCCACCCTAACCCCAAGCCAAGCCAATAAACCATCAGACCGAGCCCATTAATAGCCAAAAATCTAAGAAAGCAACTTCCTTTTCAAGCTCTAGGATCATTAGCAAGGTCTAGTGAAAATTAGAGTTGAATCCATGGAATTTCGATCAGTAAACAACTTATTTTGGAAAAAAAATTACTTTATTATCAAGTCATTATTATAATGATAATATAATGTAGAAGTTGAATGGTAACCATGTGGTTTTATTATGATTTGGATGGATTATTATAGCTTGATTAGGTTATGGAAATCGATGTTGTATTATAAAGTTAGTAAGCATGTATATATGGATGTGTACTTGCAACCTATGATAAAGATGGTTTGTGTTAATAATGCATTGGTTATAAAACATGAGCTATGGCATGAGTTTTGGTAAACAAAGTTAGCTACTTTGTGTGGACAGATTTGAGCTCCGGTAGGAATCGAAGTTTAAAGTTTCAAAACGGATTAAAGTTTAAAGTTTAAATTTTCTAAAGAATGTTTCAAACCATGAAAAAATTATAGGGCAGTAAAGTGGTTCGCTAAGAGTATATTAGAGCGAACTACGCCCATAGCGATAGTCGCTATGGAAGGAGTTCGACGAAATTTATCGATTTTAGTTTCAAGTAGTTTTAACTTGAACTTGTTTGTAAAAATTTTCAAAAAAAACTTAACTAAGAATTAAAAAGTAATTAATTTTCGTAATTTAATTATTTAATTAATTATTTAATTATTTATTTAATTATTTATTTAATTAATTAGTTAAATAATTAAAGTTAATTAGCCTTAATTAGTAATTAAGAAGGTAATTAGTAATTAATCAACACTTAAGTTAAGTTAAGACTATTGTTTGATTAATTAAGTTCTAATCGGTATTTAACTTGTTTAAAAAGTAATTAATGGTTAACAATTATTTAATTAATTTAATTATTTATTATTTAATTAAGTGATTTTTTAATTAATTAGGATTTAACTAACAATGATTTGATTTAACCTTAATCAAGATGCACCAGGAAGTTAATTATGGCATAACTAAGTTCATTAAGTGTAACTAGAGTTTAATTATGATTAAACATTGATTTAATTTGGATTAATTAAGATTTAATTAGGGCTTAAACTGATTATTTATTTATTTACTTAAATCTTTTCCAAAGGTGATTTTAAATTAAACCAAAGTATTTTAAACCAATATTCTTCTCAAGCTGAATTGATTCCAAACCAAATGATCTCTTGTCTGTACCATTAAGTAACCAAATGAATCAAAGTAATGATTGAAAATATTGACTCGTTTATGGAAAGTAAGTGACTTGTGTTTAGCATGAATGTTGGATATCAGAATTGTGATAAACATAAGGAGGTTAATGTCGGTAAGTGGGTCATGATAACCTAAATATGGAATATGTTTCCATATGTTAATCTCCCACCTGATAGTGAAGTTGTTCGCTATGAATAACTTGACCCTTTTAAATTATCGAATGTTGGTTTAAGATACCGCGATCGGATGACAAACTGTTATCCGAAAACTACTTCAAACCAATGTAAATTTTCGAATTGGAAGTATTGAAGTCATCATCAAGATTCATGACTTGATATGCAAGGGCTATTTGCTTTTAACCCTAAGGGTGATTCCAAAACGAGTGTAGTGGAAATAGTATCTTCGGTTCGTTCATTTTCTAAATGACATGTATGGACGAATGCTGACATTGTGTCAACATTGGAGGGCAATTTAGCATAGGGAAGTGCTATGAAAGGTAAAACGTGGCATCAAGCCTCATCGACCAAGAATGACTAAAAAGGGGATATGCAGCAGGGCCATGTGAGTCGCACCTATTCGGGTATTGATCATCCCATCTAGAATAAGTCCCTATTCTCATAATTAAGTCCCAGAATGGTTGATGATCCCAACTAAGGGAATGATCGTATTCGGTACTATCCAGTAAAGGTTAGCCAGTCATGTGTTAAAAGGGGTCGTCATGTACGACCTCGGCACATTTTCTAAAGGTGTATTGTGATGGACGGTACCCGAATAGCCCAGTCATTAGTTGGACTCCATTCTCCAATACAAGTTTTATGATTTTGATTGTAAACCTAATATCTTGGAATGTGAGATGCAAGCATTTCAACTATGTTCTTATTTACTTTAAACCCTTAGACATTATAATAATGTCATCGATTTTATATAGAAGGTGTTTTATTTATCGTAAGGTAAAACCCGTCCATATTTATGTGCGGCGTGATCTTATGAGATACTCTTGTTTCGAAAAAATTTCAAATCAATATTCTATTATTTGAGTTTACTCACACCAGACCCTTGTCTGACTCGGAGTTTATTTTCTTTTCCCTAAACTCTTGGGTACTCAATTTTTATGAGTAGTCAAGTGATCCAGGTTTCTCTAAAAAGCATGACGGAGGAGCTGGAGTAGATGGATTCATGTATAGTTATTAATATTATTGAGTATTTCGCTGCGTATGTATGTATGACCTATGTCTTTTATGGAAAAGAAGTTGTAATTGTCCTAGTCTAGAACTTGTATCATTGAATTCTAATGTAATATTTTTTCTTGACTATTTAATATACTACATTCTTATTATATGTTGTTCCATGCATGGTAAGATTCTTTGTTTGATTAGTCTTTCTCTTATCTTTTATATTTCTTCAACCCATAATGATTCGTCTTTCGAATGCAAGAAAGGCAGTTCGTACATCCTTCCTCCTCTCTCTCTCCTTGAAGGTCTCTTGGGGAGCATTGTACCTGGCAGTGTGTCTTTGCAAATGCTAAGGGTCTAAAACTCGGTTATGATCGCTGTAAAAACCGCAAGACGTGATCCTTGCAGCAAGTGATAAAATAGATTTAGTAAATAGGCAGTTGATGAACTAAAACATCCTCGAAAATAATAATAATAATAAAGTGTGTGATTCTAGTGAAGTGTGTGATGTTGTTTAACAACCCCAATGGAATACACAAACCATATTGGTCTTCGACTAATGTCAGGACATTGATTCCTACAAGGAAGATTTGAGTAATCTAAGTAGGCAACCCATTCAAAGTGATGTCATCCATCAGTCACCCATATTCACAAAAATGTTGCTCATATCTCCTAAAGCTCTTTCAAAGGAGGTGAGGGAGCATGTCCAGTGCTCAAATCTGAGGCCTTGTAGCCTAAGTTGAGGTCGCCCTCATCAGTGTCCTAATCTATTTCTTCCTTATTTAGAGGATGCTCCTTACTAATCTCTCCTTCCTCCTTCCTTTCAATCAACGAAGCCTTACCCTTCCGTTGAATAAACTCTTCTTCTTTCTCTTCTTAGATCGATGGCATTTTGAGCAGACTGTCAACTCTGACTTGAATTAGGATCTCCTCAAGGGTCTTCTCTGACCCATCGAATAGGTCACCTTCTTCTTCCTCGTCATCATCATCTTCACCAAAGTAATGGGAAGAGGAAATGGAATGGTTTTGGGCTCTAGAATGGGAAGGATCACTGACAAATTCAATGGACCTCCCAGGGTGTAAAAGCCAAGTCGGCGAATATTTTCATCTGTGAGCAAGAACCTAATTGTGCGCATTTGAGCATCGACCACTTTTAGGGCACTAAGAACAGTGCCGAGTGGTGGATCCTCGTTAATCTTCAAAAAAACTGCAATTAATATACAATCATTCAAAAGACTTGTAGCAATTAAAGGATATTCCAAGCATGGTGAAAGAGACTTACCCCCATGTGGTCCATAAACTGGTGAATCACTCTAGACAATCAGCGAAAAAGAACCGATTCTTTAATGAAGGAACATTGCTGGGAAGATTCAGTATAAGTTTCTGTCTACATTGTGCCTTGATATAAGATACTGCAACTCAGCGAAACTTAGGACATGACTAAGCATCCACATGAACAGAACATATAAGCATGTTAGCGTGGCTTGTCCATTTGGAAGAATCTGGAATGGGACTAATCCTATGTTCTAAAGTGTTGTCAATAAGAAGTGATTGAGCAGGGGCACTACACCATACATGCACATATATCGGTGGCAAGCCACGAATCCAGAAGGTGGCCTATGAGCAAATTCTCCTTTTAATGGCAAAAGCACGTCATCCTCTGGGATACCATATTGTGAGCAAATTCTTCGCAACATCATGTGTGTGAGGATTGAAGGGGCTTTCTCCAAAGGATCAAGCAAGACTCTAAAGTTAGAAGGAGTACAATCGACGACGACATTGATTGGAATCAGGTGACTATATTGACCTGAAGGTATGGAAGCGATGGATCCAACTGGGATCGAGGATGAGCCCACTTCAGAAGGGCGTGAGTTCCCCTCAACTGTTTTGCACTGAGAATATTAGCACATCATTCTATATAAGAAAGCTTGTGTTCAAAATGGTCAGGTACGCATAATCTCTAAACTATAGACACTAGCATAGTTGATACTTGAAATCCAGAAGATAACTGACATGTACCAACCACCGATCAAATTCGAAGTATTAACTAAGGGTGTATGTGATGTGAAATCTAAGTGAGAATGGGTTTGGTGTCCTAAACGTGGTGAACAAACCATTCTGTGTAGATGGATCACTCACACCGGAAAGAGCGATCTATATCACCTGTTAATTTCCTTTCTTATACACTTACCCATTATCGATCAAGATCGATAACGGATCCACTATCCGAAGAGACACGGAAAGCCCTTTCTATTCCAGGTATACCTATTATGCAATGATAGGATAATCCAAAGCGAGCAACTATAGATCGATGGGTCCGAATCGATTAGAGAATTCTCAACATAAGTCGATTTCAGTTCTTTGAAAAGTGATAATAGCATGATTGCATAAATGATGCTGCCCTAAGCTATTATCACCTTCCAAAAAAAAAATCAATCCGCAAGACGTTGTGCCATGATCAATTATGTAACTCGGTGCAAGGTAACTCTGACTTTATGGATGAAGATAGTGAAACATGTCGAGCACTAGAGCAAAACACTAGCTTCGTTACGTGAAGAATTCCATAATCGATTTGCTATCTTCTTCCATAAAGTCATAATCAGCTCGAATCTTCCACTATATCTGTCACCACCACAACTTCATCACAATCACTAATTTACTAAAATGCCAAAACCCACATCACCAAACTTCAAAATGGAGAAAAGTTAATTGATCTCTGATTCAAGTTAACCCAAACTAGGAAGTTGGATTGATCGGATCGAAAACGCCTTGAAACAAAGGAGATTATGACACTAGGACCTACTTAGAATGGTGGCGGCGACTCCAGGAAGCGGAGGCTAATGACGTTGGTGTGGGAGATCGACGACCGCAACTCCTAAATGGATGAAGAGCTTGGATTGGCAGGCTAGCGTATTGAAGAGATCGGTTGGAAGACAAAGGCTCGAGTTGAATAGAAATAAAATGGGGGTCGACTCATATAAAAAGAAAGAGAAAGGTGGAAAATTTGTAAAGTTGGATCGGTACCGATCCGACCCAATCGGGTTGGTACCGACCCAAATTTACTCCTCTGAATGGTCTCAAATTTTCCCTATTTGACCTACTTGATATTCGTATTCATTTTAGAAATTATCAAATCAAGATCACTCTGTAATTATGAACAATGGGGATTCAAACTAAGGACTGAATAGTTTGACAGTACGTCACGGATAGCTTTTAAAGATGGCCAAATATGACTAATGAAACTCTTTAGAACAGAAACCCAAAGACAAAATTTCTAGATCACGCCTTATTTTTAACGAAAGCGTACTCTGGAGGGGCAAATGTTAACCGATTTTTTAACCTAGCAGAATTTAGTGGGAGTTAGAACATTCAGGTTAATCCAAAATGACTCAAGCTTTGAGTGAAAAGCCTAAATATGCAAGACAAAGGACCCCAAGAAGTTTAATCCAAAAAATATATAATCTTTTCTAATCGGCACTGATCCGATCCAATTGGATCGTTACCGATCCAAATCGATGGTTCATGGTTGTCCCAATCCTTTTGCGTTATAACTCTATGCCTCAACCAAGCTCACCCAATAAGTTTGGCAACATTGCAAGCATCCAAGTTCAAGAAGTGAAGGTTCATTGACTCAGAATACAGTTTAATCTAACCCACAGGTGAATCATCCTTAAAAAAAGTCAACAAGCTAAGAAATTGCACGAAAGGCATCACTATGAAATAAGAAGCTTGACCAAACAAATCGGAGCCAAAAATTGGCTAAGTATTTTGATCAGTATTGATCTAATTGTGTCGGATCGGTACCAATCCAAAAGGATGGTCAATTTTGGCTCCAAACTTTCTAAGCTTCTCTACATGATGACTATAAGCTTCTGACAAAGGGATCCTTTGCCCAAGAGCTTTCCATCCCCTATAAACACCATCTCATCTGCAATAGAAAAGGGATCTACTCTGATCTTTGCTGATATTCTACCATTGTTCCTTCATTCTTCTTTTCCCTCATAATGGCCATTAAAGGGCAACTAAGATCCTTTTAGTTGTCTTTAACAATAGTGGATTGATCTAACCTAGGAAAAAAGAATCATATTGTAATCCAAACTCCTATGTAACAGTAGTTGATCAACAAAAGCTATAAAGTGGACAGAAGCTTCGTTAATAGCCTAACCGCTATAAAAATCTCTTGTCTCTTTACTTTTTTATTTTATTTGACTTGATAAATAGTGCTAGTGCTTACATACTCAATTCAGGGTGTTGATCCATTTTTTAGATTAACAGTATGTATCTCGACGGCTTACAAATCTTTCCTTCACTCCCACTGACTTTGAAACCCTCGAGTAGCAACATTTAAAATAGTACTACATATAATATCCATGGCTTAAGTTTACTCAACAACCATCGTGTATGCGAGTAATCTACTTCATATATAATAACAAGAGGACTTTATTAAAAATTCATGATATTAGTAATTTAGATGATATTTATTTAAGGAATAACATATTCTTATGAAATACCCTCGTGATAGCAGTTTCAAACACGTCTGATGTCATGATATATGTACCATATGTATGCATTTACTCCGAAAATCTATTTAATGTTGACACCGATACATCCACAGTATCCACATGCTGAGCACCAAAGTGCTAGAAAGATAGAACGTTAGGATAAAGAAAAGAAGAAAAGAAAATGAACATGGAAAAGGAGATCAAAACATTAGAATCTCACAATGGAATGATAACATATGATATAAAAGATATTACACATTTTTACTCTAATATACATAGCTTGTCAAAGTTATTAATCTAAGTATCATAATCAGTCTGGACAGTTATAGTTGTCTCTCCCTATAATTGTTGATATATATACATAAAGTAATGTAGCGGGAATAATAACAAAATGGTAGATAAACATCCAGCTCCTCTCTAAGAGCTCTAACGAACATCAATGAAAACCTTCATTTCTAAACTACTCGAAAAGCACCTATGGAAATAAGGACAAAATAAAACCATGGATCAGACAAAAGTCTGGTGTGAGAAACTCAAGAAATACGTGTGACATATAACATTACCTTCTAAGACCTAGCCAGATAGCGAGTTTGGTTTTCCCCCTAAAAGTGCTAACCATTTATTTAGTACATATTTCGATATAATAAATAATGTCTAAGGTGTAGAATATAAGTAAGAAATAACTGTAGAGTGTGTACACCACAATAATAATAGTTCTACAATCAAAACCACCAACGCATATTCACTAAATTGTATAGGGTTTCCATGGAGATGCCCTCAAAACAACAAGTCGAATCTCTATCAAAAGCATCAGAGATTCCCTTCCTTGCATCACATATCTCTGGATAAAACATACTATAAGGTCAACATAACTAGACAACCCTCGGTGTGTGATTCGAGTCATATCAACTTCCGCTAACAACAATCGATAAGCATCTCTAGATATGGAGTTGATATAACCTTAAGGTTTAGCTTGTTGAATATGCGATTATATGATTTTTGTTTGATGATAATAAACATATATATATATATATATTCGTTTAAATGTATTTGTTAATATACTATTTTATTTTTCATAGAACAAATAAATATTTGCTGAATAAAAATAAATAACACAGAATTTGAATTCAAAGAGAAATTTTATTCAAACAAATATTTATTACAATCTTTGAATAATACAAATTTCAAGCTCTCACTATATACGTATAATTTCAATTACAGTACAATATTGATCACATCACGATTCACATTTACATTTGACCTCACTACTTATCACTCATTCACTCAACTCGTATTTTATATTCAACTTCACTCCAAATTGAATCCAGCATCTGAGCAATCTGCAAAAGTAAATATTGATGCAGTAAAGTTGAAAAGGAAACATTTTTGCAGTATAAAACAAAATGTGGATGTTGAAAATAATATTTTCCTCAATTATTTGGGTTGTTCGTCATCATTTAATTTTCAATTCATCATATACGAACAGCTTGTGACATACACAGAGTATCACTGTATATGCCACAAGGCCGTGCACATCGATATATACACTTGATAGAATTACAGGGACAAATGAGCACAGGTCAAACCCAAAACGCCGGGTTCAACTCAAGTGCAATAAAAATAATGTCACAATTTCAGCACAAGGTCAAATCCGAGGTACAAGCTGAATTCAACTCAGGTGCGCAACAAAACATCATAAAACTGTCGAGCATAAAATTCAAATACAACCAACAGTGCAGTGATGGAATGCAAGCTATATACAGTCTCAAGTGAAAGGTTAGACAGTCCATTCAGACCATCAAGCAAATGCATATCAGACGATGTCAATGAGATTCAGCATGTACATGAAGGCAGCAAAAACCCAAACCAGAAAAATAAATGCATAAAGGCTACAGGTCTGAAGCTCCAAGACAGCTTGTCAACTACAAATGCACAGCATACATGCGAACCAAGTTCATATATACTACAACACAAATGCAACAACAAAACAAAGTAAAACTGCTCATATACACGAACCAGTGTCAACACACTTGAGTGCTAGCCAGAAGGAAATGCATCAGAAGAAACATGGCACATAATGATATGCCTTTTGCTGGTTTTAGCAATAAAGATGAATATGTAGAAAATATTTTCAAATTTTACTAGACAAATCTTAGCAATCAGCATTCAGATGTCCAACTTTTTACGAGTATATACGAGTATATACAGTACAGTATTGTCATGCAATGGTTCTACCAAAATATGCTACAGGATGATCAACCACCATATGTACAAAGAACTGGACAAGCTATAATAGATGATCAAACTCAATGAAACAGACTACAAAGACCAAGGCATAATGCAGAAGCAAATGGCACCAAACCAAGTTCAAGTTATACAAGCAAATCAAACTTAACTGCAACAGAGACAAACAGAGTTCAACATGACTCGAAGTACAAGTCGATGCAAACATACATGAATACATATATAGGTAGTGCACATGTGAAACAGACTACAAGTACTACATGAAACAAATATGCAAACTGCTTCAAATGATCAAGACTACTACAATGAAGCTGCATGAACAAGAGTGAAAACTGCAGTAACCCGAAGCAAACTATCACACATGAATGCAGCATGCATGTACAAGGATAATACGGAAGCAGTGAAGACTGTTGCTCGTGTCTACAGCATCATGAACACATGGCAGTAAAATGGCAACTGGCAACAAATAAATTCAAATGACCAGAGTCATCATGAACCAAGTCAGAGAAACAATGTCAAAGTCATGCTAGAAGTGATAGTGCCAAAGATGACCGAAGTTAGGCAATGTCAACAATCACGTCAAGCTAAGTGGCTGATATCAACTACGCTATAACCAAAGAAAAAAAAGGAACGAACAAGTTAGAAATCAACAGTGAAACTAGAAGTTCAAAAAATTAAGTTTGCAGATTTCAAACCAAAGTCTGTGCCATGATGACCAAGGCAACAAGTTCGTACCAAGTCAAAAATCATCAAGCTGTGGTAATCATGAATGAACAAGTCAGAGAAATCATCAACATCCAAACATAATCTAACGGCCGAAGCACATTTTTTGACAAAATCAAACAACTATCAGACAAACAAAAAATAAGGAAATTGAACTATATATAAACCCAAATCACCACGGCCGAAAAGGTATTCGAGTTAGAGAATAACTGACAACAATAAACCAATAACTCGAATCATCGATCAAGTTCAAACAATCAACCAGAAAAGCAAAAAGGAAAATAACATACCAATTTTAATTCGAACTCGATCGAATTGAAGTAGCTGAAAGAGATCGACAGAGAGAAAGAAGAAATCGAAGCATCAATCAAATTAACAAAGCCGGCGACTTCAACACGAAACCCTAACTTTCAAGCAAGCAACGAGGCCGCCATTCTTTTGGAGCAAACCAGGCCGAAGATACAAAAGAAAAAAGAAAAAGGGGCTTTATCACTTATTGGGTCGGCCGAGTTTACAAAGGCTTTACTTAAATTAAATTAGGGTTCAATATTTAAAAAGGGGTTTCTAATTGTTTTATTGTGTTTTTAATTTGTAGTTTCTTTTTAAATAAGTGTAATTTTTAGTCGTGTGACTAGGGGACAAATTACGTGGCGTAATTTGAGAATTCGCAACTCAGTGGCTGAGTTGTGGCAGGGTTTTGGGCGTAGAGTTAGGTTAGTCAGTAGCGGGTGTCGTGAGTTTACGTGTGTAAGCGTATGACTACTTAATTTCTAGTAGAAACCTTGTGGGCAGCACGTAGGCAGGGTTTTTGCCGAAGCTGGGTAAATTCTGTGTCGTTCTGTTTTTGCATCTATTATTTTGCTATTGTCTGTGCTGCTATAATTCTGATTTACCTGTGTTAAAATAATTTTATAAGCTTCCGCCATTAATTTTTATAATTAACCGTATCACCCATTCACCCCCCCCCCTCTAGGGTGAAATCGATCCTACGAGTGATATCAGAGCTAGGTGCAAAAGCCGTTTTTGTTTTAAAATTTTGATTTTACAAAAACCAATTTTTGTTCTAAAAATTTGAATTTTTAAAATGGCTACTTTTGCTGAGGGTCGTTCCAATATTATTCCTCCTGTTTTGATGGAACGAATTTTTTGAATTGGAAATCAAATATTGAATTTTATTTGAGATCTGTTAATATTAAATGTTGGAATATTATTGAAAATGGGTGTGATATAACCGACATGAAAATTATCTCGATTAATGCTCTTACTATGCATATATTATATTCTCATATTAATCAAGATAATTTTAAATTTATCTCTCATTGTGAAAATGCACAGGAAATCTAGAATGCTTTTGATGCAATATATGGTGCAAAAGTAAAAAACAATGAGAAATCATCCTCAATCGACTCAGTTAAAGAAACGAGCTTAACCGGATTGGTAGAAAATAGTAGTGATGAGGATGACGATGATGAAGCAACTGAGCCGGTGCTGCTAATAAAGAGATTCAAAAAGTGGAGCCAAAATACGGAAATCCAACTCCAAATCAACAATTGAAAAGCAGAATAATCAAAGCACTAGACAACTCAAAAGAACACGGGATCATTTGTCACAAGTGCAACCAACCTGGACACATCAAGACCAATTGTCCTCAAACCGACATGACCTTGAAAAGAAATCAAAAAGGAGAAATTTTACAGCCACTTGGAATACAAGTAATGAAGATAATAAAAGTACTAGCAGTGAGAGTGAGAAAGCAAATATGTGCCTTCAAGGAAATATAACTAATAGCGACGATGATGAGCCAAGCGAGGTATCAAAACTCACTCACTCAGAACTACTTATATATTTCTACGAAGTAAATGACTGTTTTGAACGACTTAGGGAGAAGTATGCCAAACTTGAATCACAAAACGATATTTTGATAGAATTAAATGAACAACTTGACCAATTAGTTAAAACCTATCAAAGTAGGATCCCTAAGTATGATAAGTGTCCAACATTTGAAGAAGAAATTAAAAAATCAGAAATTAATATAAAATCACTTGAAAATGAAATTCTAATTTTGAAAGAGAGTGAAAATACTAGTAGAGAGGATTCTATTAAAAAGTGCACACAGTTGTTAAACGAAAATTAATCTCTCAAAACATAAGTCCAACAATTGTCAAGGACTATAGATAAATTTTCAAAAAGTGAAAAATCATTGAATATGCTATTAGAGAAGCAAACTGTTAATACAGTTAGACAATTACTTGGATATAATCAATCTAAAAATGTTGAAAGCAATATTAATCAAGTTAATTCTATGTGCACAATTTGTAGAAGATATGGACACAATCACAATAATTGTTGGTATGACCCAAACATGTGAAAACTATACAATTTTGGGTTCCAAAAGGCACAAATATAAAATCACTCAAAGTTAAACAAATTTGGGTGTCGAAAGGAACATATATAAATAGTTTTGGGTCTCCACAAAATTATTTTTCTAAATATTCTACCATTAACAACCATGGACCTATAAAAATAAATAGGTCACAAAAATCTTTTCCCGTGTAGGTGTGGTGGCAGGCTAGGGAACAACAATAGTGCTACATGGATTCTGGCTGTTCCAAGGACACAACGAGCGACAAAGCAAAGTTCCTTAGCCTAGTATAAAGGTGACAGAATCACAATGGACAACAACGAAAAATATCGTAAAGGTAAAACAGGTAATGGTATATTTATTTGAACGATATATTAAATGTGATAATCTGCACCGTAATCTGAGTTAAATCAGCCAATAATGTGATGATGAAATAATTATGATTTTGATTCTGACTTATTTAAAATTGTTGGCAAATTATATTTTTATGCCAAGAACACTATAAAAATCTGTAGAGTCTTTGAATTACTTCATATATATTAGTTTTATTAATAATAGTGTTTTGTTGGATGATAATACATTTGGTTATAATACGGCTAACTCTATATTCACGGTTTTGATTATCTGCACGGCTTCAAATCAAATTCAAGAAAATGTTAATTAAAAAGCTGTTAAAATTGATTTTGAGATATTTTGTTGCACACTTCATGGTCTGGTCTATCAAATTCAATTAGTGATAATTTTGAGTGAAAGAGAAATTCAGATGCAGATTACACTGGTAATCTAGTTGATAGAAAACTTACTAGTTGAACGTGATTTTTGTTGAGACATTTAGTAACTGCATCATTTTTTAAAGAAAATATCTGCATATCTTTCAAATCAAATAATTTTCAAATAGTAGAAATTTTTCTCATATAACCCCTTCTAGAAAATCATTTTTGACCATGTTTTCAGGTCGGTCATTTTGAAAAATTGATTTTATAATTATTTTTGAATTTGATTTTAAATGACTATTTTGACTAATCTAACTCCCTAATAATTATCGAAAAGATAAATAGTGATTGAAAAAGTAATGAGTGTTGATATTTATCATATATTATGACTCGAGATGGTATATTAGTAAATTTCTTTAGAAAATTAAACAAGAGTTATAAAAGTTTTGTTGGTAAAAATTCCATGACCATCTCTATTTCTATCATATTTCTAGCGACCATCACTCATCAAAATTCTATATAGTTTGTCAATATGTGGGACTTTAAACAGGAATCATTTGTTTTTTCATTTTACATTTTTTAAATATACATATATTAGATAAAATAATAAAATCCAAAGTATTCACTCTCATTTATAAGTCCTTATGGTTATGCATGGGTGAGTTACTTGGAATTTGTTATGTGCTTCCATACTCATTTAAAATCCTCATGGTTATGCGTGTATGGAACGCATATCAAAATTGATTTTTAAAATAAATAAGTTGATTCTAATCCAATTTAAATGTCCTCACGGTTATGCGTGGTTAGAAGATACTTGAATTCATTTTTTAAATAAAATTGGAATACTACTAATCTCATTTAAAAGTCCTAACGGTTATGCATGATTGGTAGATATTCAAATTCCTGATATAAATATACCACAAATAGACACAACTGTATGGTTTTATATGATGACATCATTCCCATCATTCTAAAAGTGGAATATGCTCCTGACAAAGTATTTATGATTTTTGTTTGATTTTTAATTGAAATTTAATATTTATATTCAATTGAGTTTTAATGTTGAATTAATATCAATCACTTTATCTCTATTTTCTCTAACACTATTACTCTTTTGCTGATAACAAAAAGGGGAGAGAAAAGTTAAGATTTTATCAAACAAAGGTCAAATATTTTCCATTTGCATCTAGGCTCATTTGCATATTTTAATTGTATGCATATATGTAGAGGACTTTGTATAAAGAGGAAGCATTTAAATAGGGGGAGCAATTAGAGTATATCAATGATCAAATACATTTAACATGTTCAAAATCTTAACTATATGTTTGTTATCATCAAAAGGGGGAGATTGTTGAATATGCGATTATATGATTTTTGTTTGATGATAATAAACATATATATATTCGTTTAAATGTATTTGTTAATGTACTATTTTATTTTTCATAGAATAAATAAATATTTGCTGAATAAAAATAAATAACATTGAATTTGAATTCAAATAGAAATTTTATTCAAATAAATATTTATTACAATCTTTGAATAGTACAAATTTCAAGCTCTCACTATATATATACAATTTCAATTACAGTAAAATTTTGATGACATCACGATTCACATTTACATTTGACCTCACTACATATCATTCATTCACTAAACTCATATTTTATCGTCAACTTCACTCCAAATTGAATCCAGCATCTGAGCAATCTACAAAAATAAATATTGACGCGGTAAAATTGAAAAGGAAATATTTTGCAGTATAAAAAAATGTGGATGTTGAAAATAATATTTCCCTCCGTTATTTGGGTTGTTCGTCGTCATTTAATTTTCAATTCATCATACACGAATAGCTTGTGACATACACAGTGTATCACTGTATATGCCACAAGGTCGTGCACACCGATATATACACTTGATAGAATTACAAGGACAGGTGAGCACAGGTCAAACCCAAAATGCCGGGTTCAACTCAAGTGCAATAAAAATAATGTCACAATTTCAGCACAATGTCAAATCCGAGCTACAAGCTGAATTTAACTCAGGTGCGCAACAAAACATTATAAAACCGTCGAGCATAAAATTCAAATACAACTAAACAGTGCAGTGATGGAATGCAAGCTACATACAGTCTAAAGTGAAAGGTTAGACAGTCCATTCAGACCATCAAGCAAATGCATATCAGACGATGTCAACGAGATTCAACATGTACATGAAGGCAGCAAAAACCCAAACCAGCAAAAATAAATGCACAAAGGCTACAGGTCTGAAACTCCAAGACAACTAGTCAACTAAAAATGCATAGCATACATATGAACCAAGCTCATATATACTACAACACAAATGTAGCAACCCAAACAAAGTAAAACTACTCATATACACGAACCAGTGTCAACAGACTCGAGTGCTAGCCAGAAGGAAATGCATCAGAAGAAACATGGCACGTAGTGATATGCCTTTTGCTGGTTTTAGCAACAAAGATGAATATGTAGAAAATATTTTCAAATTTTGCTAGACAAATCTTAGCAATCAGCATTCAGATGTCCAACTTTTTTACAAGTATATATGAGTATATAAAGTACAGTATTGTCATGCAATGGTTCTATCAAAATATGCTACAGGATGATCAGCCACTATATGTACAAAGAATTGGACAAGCTATAATGGATGATCAAACTCAATGAAACAGACTACAAGGACCAAGGCACAGTGCAGAAGCAAATGGCACCAAACCAAGTTCAAATTATACAAGCAACTCAAACTCAACTGCAACAGAGACAAACAGAGTTCAACATGGCTCGAAGTACAAGTCGATGCAAACATACATGAACACATATATAGGCAGTGCACATGTGAAACAGACTACAAGTACTACATGAAACAAATATGCAAACTACCTCAAATGATCAAGACAACTACAATGAAGCTGCATGAATAAGAGTGAAAACTGCAGTAACTCGAAGCAAACTGTCACACATGAATGCAGCATGCATATACAAGGATAATATGGGAGCCGTGAAGACTTTAGCTCGTGGCTACAGCAACATGAACACATGGTAGTAAAATGGCATCTGGCAACAAATAAATTCAAACGACCAGAGTCATCATGAACCAAGTTAGAGAAACAATGTCGAAATCATGCTAGTAGTGATAGTGCCGAAGATGACCGAAGTTAGGCATTGTCAACAACCACGTCAGGCTAAGTGGCCGATATCAACTACGTTATAACCAAAGAAAAAAGGAACGAACGAGTTAGAAATCAAAACAGTGAAACCAGAAATTCACAAAATCAAGTTTGCAGATTTCAAACCAAAGTCAGTGTCGTCATGACCAAAGCAACAAGTTCGTACCAAGTCAAAAATCATCAAGCCGTGGTAATCATGAATGAACAAGTCAAAAAAATAAAACAGTTCAAAATTGGAGTCGTGAGAAGCAAGTATCAATTTATACGAATTTGATAAAATCCGAGAAATCATCAACATCCAAACATAATCTAATGGCCGAAGCAAAGTTTTGGACGAAATCAAACAACTATTAGACGAATGAAAAATAAGGAGATTGAACTATATATAAACCCAAATCATCACAGGCCGAAAAGGTATTCGACCTCGAGAATAACTAACAACAATAAACCAATAACTCGAATCATCGATCAAGTTCAAACAGTCAACCAGAAAAGCAAAAAGGAAAATAACATACCAATTTTAATTCGAACTCGATCGAATTGAAGTAGCCGAAAGAGATCGACAGAGAGAAATAAGAAATCGAAGCATCAATGAAATTAACAAAGCTGGCGACTTCAACACGAAACCCTAACTTTCGAGCAAGCAACGAGGCCGCCATTCTTTTAGAGCAAGCCAGGCCGAAGATACAAAAGAAAAAGAAAACGGGGCTTTATCACTTATTGGGCCGGCCGAGTTTACAAAGGCTTTACTTAAATTAAATTAGGGTTCAATATTTAAAAAAGGGTTTCTAATTGTTTTATTGTGTTTTTAGTTTGTAGTTTCTTTTTAAACAAGTGTAATTTCTAGTCGTGTGACTAAGGGGAAAACTATGTGGCGCAGTTTGAGAATTCGCAACTCAGTGGTGAGTTATGGCAGGGTTTTGAGCGTAGAGTTAGGTTAGTCAGTAGCGGATGTCGTGAGTTTACGTGTGTAAGCGTGTGACTACTTAATTTCTAGTAGAAACCTTGGAGGCAGCACGTAGGCAGGGTTTTGCTGAAGCTGAAATTCTGTGTCGTTCTATTTCTGCATTTATTATTCTGCTATTGTCTATGCTGCTATAATTCTGATTTATCTGTGTTAAACTAAATTTATAAGCTTCCGCAATTAATTTTTATAATTAACAGTACCACCCTATTCACCCCCCCTCTAGGGTGAAATCGATCCTACATAGCTAAACTTCCCTGGCCATTCCCCTTCTCTGTTTTTAGTCATTTTTCCAATTTCGAGGCTATGTTTGGCATCTTTCTCAAAAGTATTCATCGCTCGAAACAGAAGTCTAATCCCCAAATGGATTCTAGCGTCTCGAACAGGTCATGAATATCCATATAGATTCTAGATAGAACACGTATTTAATTTTAAAGTTGTTACGGTTTTGAGTCATCTCATATAAGTACACTCCTTTGCTTACTAGGTGCCCCAAAACAAATCGATAGACTTTCGGTTAACCCAACCTCAGTTCTTTCGAAAATAAACAGACAATACATAAGGTTGTAAATCCTCTCCTATCCAAACAGATTTCCTTATCATTTGTCTTAGAAGGCAAGACAAGTTTATACGTATGGAACTTGTGTTCCTTCTAGATATTTTCAAAGTTAATATTTGGTAAATTTCAATAATACCAAGAATGATTGCGTAGGGAAACTAAGTCCCATATGATTTCCCCAGGCAAGTAAACACACAAGCAATATCAATTCATGCAAAGCAAATACAAGTCACCTAAATGAATTTTAATCCATTTTTAGTAAATTTAACCTTTATTAACTAAAAAAATTTAGTTAGTAAAATTTCTTTTAATCTAATAAACTTCTTTCATTAATCGAAACTTCTAATTGGTTGTTCCTAACTAATTAAATTTCTAATTAATTAAACTCCTAATTAATTAAAAATCCTATATTGATTAAAACTCCTTTATTAACTAAAATTTACTTTATATACTCGTATTTATATATATATTCAATTTCCTTTTATAAAAGATTTATTTTTGTAGTCTTCTACTTTAGTATTTATTTATACTCTTTTCAAAACTTCAAAAAGTATTCATATACCTATCTAAATGGTATGCGTATATTCAAAAATCCCTTAACAAATTTTACTTATTTTAAACTAAAGTCAAAGAGGTTAAAAACGAACGTTGATTAAATATTGTTACAACAAACCTGTTCACTCTTTTATATTTTAACATATACTTTTTCTATCTTTATTGAAAAAGATTTCATTCTTGTTATTATTATTAAGGTTCCCTTATTAAAGATCTAAGTATATACATAATCAATTAACAATATTTTTCCGCTTTAAATATAATCCATGGGTTAAAAAATCTACTAAAACATTATTCAGTATAAACCTCAAAACACTTCATATGTAATCACTATCTTTAAAACTCTCTTTTAAAGATCTTATTACCCTTACCAGGTAAAGACATATGTTATTCAAACATTGTCCTAACAAAACCAAAACTTCTATAATTACTTTTAAAGTATTTCTTATTAAGGTTTTAATTACATTCCTAATTATAATTCTAATTATAACTCTAATTATAATCAGTTAGGGTTAAAAAGAAATGATATTAAGTCAAGTTCTTATAATTGCCTAATCGGCTATCTAGTTTCGAAAATGATTGCTTATAGAAATCAAGCTTATACTTAATGCATTTTCGACATTTTAATAACTATTTCTCGGTCAAGAGGGAAGTTAGTAAGTTGGAGCGCCATTGCTCATCCCTACTCGAACATCAAACTTGACTCTCACAAATAGAGAAATCTTGTTGGGCTTTTAGTTTTAATTATAGTAATGCTATCATTCCATATGCAAATAAACTACACGTTCATTTTTGCATAATGCAACTTTTCTACCCTTGTTCCAAAATAATATATTTTTTTCAAAAATACTTTTATAAAATTTAGATTTTTTTTGAAATGATATATATAAATATATATATATATGTATGTATGTATGTATGTATGTATTTATGTATAATAGTTTAGTTATAAAGTTACTATACTTAAGAAATTAAAATAAACTTAAAGAAGAAAATGTAACAAAAATCTTTATAATAAAATAAAATATTAAACTAGTTTTATAAAGTTATATATATAATATTTTTTTAAATATTTATAAATAATTAAATAAAATATTACTTTACAAAATTAATTAATATTGATTAAAACTTTTTTCCAAAATAACCAAGTTTCATAGATAAATAATAAAGCCTTTACTGTAAAATTTCAAAATAACTATTTAAAAATATATTTAAAACTTTGAATTCTTTTAAAATACATGTATACTTTTTATAAACTCCTCTGAAAAGATTTTATAAAATATCGAAAGAAAACAACATTTTATATTTTATTAAAAATAAGGATTTTCAAGGTGTATCCATAGCGGCTATCGCTATATGGACCATAACTTTTACGGTGTTGTTTTATAACTTAAATTACTTTTCAACTCAAATTCTTAATATATTTTGTATGAATATAAGTAGAAAGGAATATAAACATTAGACTAAAAATCATTCATAAAAAGATAAGATAGAAGAGAGAGGATTCTGTAACGACCCCGTATTTTCAACCATTCGCATCTGCACATCCCGGACTTGAATTGCTCAAAATCTGATTGTTAATTTATATTTGGAAAAACTCAGCATATACGGTAAATAAATCAATCACAGAATCACAGACACAGAGTAATATAATAATAATGCAGCGGAATAGATAAATACTAGTTTATGAAGCTACTATATAAACATCAGAGTTAGAAATAAAACACAACAGAATATCTCAAATACATCGGAGTCTCGAATACAAACATATGACATCTCTGAGCAAATAAATTGGAAAAGCTGAAAGTTGAATCGATGGTTGGATCTCCAAGTGAAGCTCCAAACTCCAAAGGTGAGTCTCAAATGCTGTGTCACTCAGTCTGACCCAAGCGTAAAGCAGAACACATTACATTCGAGTCAGGTTTAACATTCTTATATCAATAAATCCAACTCAGTGAAATGTCAACTGAAATACAAGTAACTCAAAGGATGTTTGGGATAACCATCCTCTAAGGATCCATGGAACTATCTACTATGTAAAAATATACGCTATTAACAACCAAACGTCATTATAACACTATGGTCGTTTCAAATTAATTTATCTTCAAAACCAAAAAATCATTTCCATTTCAAATATATATATTCCAAATTATAGCATTTTCAAAACTAAACCGATAGTTTCATATATATCTTAATTTTGACTTTATTATTATTTCAGTTTGAAATATTCACTTAATAAATCCATTATCATTTAAATAACCTTAAATTACATTAAACTAAATATTTCCTTCGATTTATTTAAAACTTGAAATATCCATTTACATCACTTTAAATCAAAATTAAGTTATAAAATCATATCTTAAAACCCTCAAATTTAATAAGTTTCAAATCGATTTAATTAAAAAAATCATCAATTAAATACAATTTCGAATAAATTCAAATTTATCTTTCCAACCTTAACTTATAGAATCATTATAAAAATCTATTTTTAAAATAAGCTTTTTAAATAATTACTTAAACATATTGTATTTTACTTAAATCAAACTTTACTAATTTTAAATCTTATTATTAAATTTATTTTTATATTGAAACTTATTTATATACATAATATTTTCAAATTTAAATAAACCATATATATCTCATTTCAAAACCATAGAAATCATTTTCGAAATATTTGTATATAGACCACGGTGTCTATATAAAATTTTCTATCCTATGGTCAGTGACACGGATAGTTATCATTTCAGTTCGTAATCCCAAATTCAGCTCAATGAAAATAGCTTGGGTTTATCATTTCAGCCCATAACGATTTTCTCATATTCTACGGATCGTTCGAGTATGTATCATTTCAACCCATAGTGAATTCTAAACTAACAGAGAACTTGCAGAGTGATAACGTATATAATAAAATATAACATCTAACAACATGCATATATCATCAGTGATTAAATAAAATATAAACAACAAGATATGGTGTCATATCCCACAGGTGAACAGTTACAGATAATAGCATATATATCACAATTTAAAATAACTAACAGCATTATATTTAAATTGTCGTTTCAATTGAAATCAAATTTAATAAAGATAAGAACGTTAATTGTGAGGAGTTGCTCGCCTTTCGAGGCTAGAGATGAACGAAAATGAGATGGGTTACAAATCCAAGCACGAGTATATAAATAATAGTATATATAATAAAATAGTTTATAATTTAAAAAAGTTTATATAAAAATAGTTATAATTTAAAATAGTTTATATTAAAAATGATTTATATTAAAATAGTTTATGTGGAATAAATTTAACTAGTTTTAAATATAATTTAAAATACCTTATATAATAAAATAGCTTTCTCAAATTTCATAAATCGATTCAAATCAACTCAATTTCCAAAATTCAAATTTAATCAAATCCCAAATCATCAATTTTAATTTATTTCAATTTCTCAACAAACCATTTCAAATTATATCGATTTCAAATAAATATTTTTAACCACAAAATAAATGATATATTTCTTCCCAAAACCATAGAAATCATTTTCAAAATATTTATATATATAGACCAGCGGTGTTTGTATATAATTTTCAATCCTATGGTCAAGTGATACGGATATTTATTCATTTCAATCCGCAATTTAAATACATACGGGTATATATATCATTTCAACCCGTAATCCCAAATCCAATGTGAATGAAAATCGCTTGGGTTTTTCATTTCAACCCATAACGATTTCCCCCTATATTACAGGTCATTCGGGTATGTATCATTTCAACCCATAGTGATTTTATACTAACAGGGAACTTGCAGAGTGATAACAGATATGGTAATAACATAACAGGCATATATCATCAATATAAATAACAGATAATGGTGTTTAGATGTCTCAGGTGAACTAATACAGGTAATAGCATACATAACAGTGTAAATAACTAACAGCAGCATATTTCAATTGTCGTTTCATTGAAATCAAATTTTATAAATAAAAGAACATTAATCGTGAGTGATTGCTCACCTTTCGAGGCTAGAGGAGAATAGACAATGAAATGTGTTATAGATTCCAAACACGAGTTCCAAATCAAACCAAGATTGAGCACAAATTTGACGAGGAAAGCTGATCAATAGGAATCGACGAAATCAAATCAGATTGGATTGATGAAGTTAAATGGAAAAATGAAAATATATATACATCTATGTACATATATAAAATCATGTTTATATTCAAACACATTTTCAAATTTTAAATAAAATATATAAATATACATACACAGTTAATCAAATTTACAATGTTAAAATTTATATATTGTCCATCATATAAGTATAAGTTTGTATATAAAATAATATATAACCTTTGTATAATATAGCTTTAAAACAAAACAGAGGCTAGTATAAAACACCCTATATTACAGACTAACATATATGTATATCTTAAGCAGCAGATCTGAATTTGTATAAATTTAAATAAAAATATACATATAAATTTTATAAAATTTTATATAAAACTTCACATTTTACGCATAGGTTTACCAAATAGATATCAGTTCTGATTAGAGATTTATAACACAATAAGTACATGTACTAGTGTAACAGACGAGTAAAACAGATGATATATATATATACACACACTAGCTTAAAATATAACATATATTATAAAACTAATATAAACTTATATAAATGAAAGGATTTTAGTTTATAAAACTTTCACAACAACAGATTGATAAAATTATATATATATATATATATATATATATATATGTATGTATGTATATGTATATGTAAACTGATATGAACTTATATTTGCTAACATGTACATACCTTTCAAAAAATAGAAGAACCTATATAGAACTAATATAAACTGTAAATATGGCAAAACAGTAAACATAAATACATTAACTCACCCAACCCAATTATACAACTCAAAACTTATATACGCATAGTACCTAAACCAATATTTTGTAAATCAAAATATCACTTATAACATATGGACAGTCAAAGGAAAAAACACATATATATCACGAAAAGATGCTATATATAAAATATACTAATATATTTTAAGCTTAACTTGAAATCACTACACAACATATAGCTTATATAAATTTATAAACCAATAGTTTCATAGAACAAAACAAAACTAATATACAGCAGAATAACAATATTCAAAAGTTAATTACTTAGATTACAAAACATATAACAAAACATTATTATAAAGTCATATTTTAACTAATTTTCATATAATGATATGTATGTAAACAATGCAATTTCCTTTTTACATAAACTGTCATTAAAAAAAAACAAGCTGCTTAGATATTCACTACACTTGAAATCAACAATATATTTATGTAACACATATGAGACTATATATATATAAACTCACTTATATACACCTCTGCAAATCTAAAGACAGGCCGAGCTTGAGGCGGGGAGGACTGCTAGCTGCTGGGTTGGAATCGCATGGCCGTGCCTTGGAACTATGTGGCGAAATGGTGGCGATGTGGTTGCCTGGTGGGGCCGAGACAGTGGGGGCGGCCACGGCTTTGCGGTGGGAGGAGGCGGTCGTGAAAAGGCGGAGGGAAGACATTGACGAGGCGGCCGGGAGGGTGGTGATGCCGCTTGTAGGTTGCGCTAGCGGATGGGTAGACGTGGCTACTGTGAAGGCTCGGGTCAGAGCAAGTAGGGTGCGATTGCAAGCGTGGTCAGAGGCCTTACGCACAGCGTTTGGTCGCGTGCGGCAGTGGTTCAAGGAGGATGGGTACTTGGCCGTTGCAAATTGCAAGAGAGGAGAGGGAGGCTTCATGGGTAGGGGAAAGAACAGGAGGTAGAATCCGGGTTCGATGAAAGTTCTCGGCTGAAGGTTGAAATGGAGAAGGAGTTCTGAAATAAAATGGAACAGATCTGGGAAGAAAATAGAGGTGGAAGGAAGAAAACAAAGTTTATTTTGTTATTTTCCTTATTTGAAATAGTGGGGAACATTGTGTCAGGGACAAAATGAAAAGGAATATGGTGAAAGTTCTCACGGCAAAATATTTATTGAAATGGATGGAACGTTGGAAGTCAGCTACCAATTTAATTCATGAATTAATAAAGCAAACAGCAAATAAATGGAAGGAGAACCGGTTTGAATTTTGAACTGCTGGGTTAGTGAAAGTAAAAGGCCGAATTTTGAAAAGGAAACAAAGCAAAGTGTTCATTGCTTTTCTCACGGCGTGCAAACAAACGGACAGAGAACCCGAAAGCTGAAATTTCATAACCGATATGGTTATCCGCTTGCAGTTTTGTCGTGTAACGGACACCGAAATTGACAATCGAATATACCATAGAGATCAGCACGACGAGACGATCAAAACGGTATGCAGATATCAGTGGTATGATTGAATTATAAAAATTTGAATTTTCTACTAGCGTAAAATGCAGAAAAATAAGATCGATGGAGCTAAAGAAGCCCGAATTTGGAAAAACGAAAAATGATGTCTTAGTCAGAAGATGATTTAGAATTTTTCAACGTAAAAATATTCAGGTTTGAAAAATATTTTATTATCAACAATTATTGACTGACTTGAATTTAATAGAATTTCACATGAATAAACTTTCATAAAATCAGATATAAATTTACCATCTTATATATTTATATATACGCATTCCAAATATACAAGTTTTATTTCAATATTTTATTATTTAAAATTTCACAAAATTTCAACTAATTAAATAAATTAAACAAGTAAAATTATTAAAAATTATCGGGTCGGTACAAGTCTCAAGATGATTCAGCTGAAATATTTAAAGCAATTATTGTTGCTTGGATGACACGGCTGAAGTTTGAAATTCAAAAGAAAACACAAAGGACGCGAGTCAAATGAAAATTTTGAACGAATATAAATAAAAGAAATTGTAACGGTCAGAAGCATTGATTCTGGGAAATTATTAAAGCAACTAATTTTGTTTGGGCAATGCGTTTCAAAGTTTGAAACGCAAAAGAGACAAAAGGTCACGGATCTGGTACCGATACGGTTACCGGTTTTGCAAATTCCGCTGTGTACCGGACTTCAAAACACGAAATTAAATATACCGTAGAGATCATCACGACGAGACGATCAAAATGGCACATAGATATCAGTGGTACGATCATCCAATCAAAAGTCGATGATCGATACCCAAAAATGCTGCTATTTTGCCAGAAATAAGATAAACGGTGTAGTAGCAGTCCAAATTTTAAGAAACAAAATATGACATCTCACTCAGAAGATGATTTAAAAAATTTCTATATAAAATATTCAAGTTTGAAAATTATTTTATTATCATCAAATATTAACTGATTTAAACTGAAAAAAATTACACAAGAAAATAAACTTCAATATTATCATATGAAAATTTACCTGTTGCTATGTTAAAATAGACGTATTCCAAATTATAAATTTTCAATTCAAAATTTTATTATTTAAAATTTCACAAAAATTCAATAAATTACATTATTAAAACCATTTAAATTTTGGGTCGTTACACTCTCCCCCACTCAAAACTTTTCATCCCCGAAAAGGAAGAAGATAGGAGAATAGAAACAACCAGCAAAATGATTGGAAGACAGGATAAAACAATTAATTTAACCAAATAAATTTCAATTTAAATTAATTAATATTCAATAATCTGGTTAAAAACATTTGTAAAATTTCTTTCTCCGTTTATAGATACCATTTTTATATTTAAATAACACCTTTATAATTATATGAATTTTTTTTGAAAACAATTATTTACATCATTACTTATAATTTCAAAGAAGCCACTGAAAACATTAATCCATAATTCGTAAATTTATTAATTTTATCTCAAGATACTTTTCAAATATTAATAATAAATAAATAATCATTTAACTTTTAAAATATTTACAATACTAATAATTTACTATTAAACCATGAAGTATATAAATAAACAATAATTTTAACATTTAAATTATTTAGAAAGAAAGAAAAAGATGATCAAAATATCCTTTACAAAATACTTTATCAAAATACTTTTATAACTCGAAGTCTTAAGAGGTTTATCCTAATTCTTGCAGATTTTGGTCATGCGTGATCAGGCGCAAAGCTAGAATTCTCCAAGTTCTTAGTAGGCATGTTTCAACGCCCAATGAAAATACTCGAAAAACCTTCAAAACTGATATGGAAAGTATAATTCAAACAAATCAGCCGAATCGAATCGAATCGTATCATGGATCGTAGGTACACAATGGTTACGCCTACGTCCCCCAGGAAACATCCGTACCTTTTAAGCAATCTCTGCCTTGCGAATTTCGCCATGATAACAAAAAAAGTGTAGACCGCGGATACACAATGGTTACGCCTGGATACCTCAGGAAACATCAGTACCCTTTAAGCAATCTATGCCTTGCGGATTACGCTACGACAACAAAACTTGTAAACCGCGGATACACAATGGTTACGCTTGGATCCCCTAGGAAACATCCATACCCTTTAAGCAATATCTGCCTTGTGGATTACGCTACTAAAAATACCATAGATCGCAGATACACGATGGTTATGCTTGGATCCCCCAGGAAACATCCATACCTTTTAAGAAATCACTGCCTTGCAAATTACGGCATGCAGTCGAGTTCATAAGACCATGGGTAACACCAAGGAATTCGAAGGACATTCGAGTATCATATCCGAAAAACCCAAATCAGAGAGAATAATATTGATAGAATGAATCCACAACGTGTCCACTAAGAGGATATCAAGCAGAAGGCACTTTCCATATCTTTACTTCGAAAATATATATCATATAGTACCCTTTCAAATCACTTTCAAATATCATACTTATATAAAGTCCATTATATATAAGATTTCATTTTCAAATCGAATACTTTTCAAAATAAATAGTATATCAAATCACATTTATATGGACTTCGATCATATAAGATTTTGCTTTTCAAATTGAGTACCTTTCCAAATCAATAGTTTTCGAATCAACTTCATACTTATACAAATCAATTTTATATAAGTTCGATAACTCCCAAATCAAATATTTAGTGAAATAAGGTTCTCAATTTCAATTTGTTTCAATATCAGTTCAGTTTCAGAATCATATATGGTTCACCAAATTATTTCTTGCAAATTAAGTATCTTCAGTTTCAAAGTTTCCAAATTAATAGGTTTAGAAAATAATTCTAGTTTCCAAATCAACATAATTTAGGACAACAAATTCATTTCCAAAATTATCATATAAATATTGGGTTTTAAATTCCAATCCATTTTCAAAACCAAATATTTTTCTCAAAATCAATTATACCCAAAAATGATTATCAAGCTTATAACCATCCCTTTAAACCATTGAACTATTTATTTCTATTTGAAAGATCCAATTTACCCTTTTAAAAATTATGTGTATATATATATATATATATATATAGTTTTATAAAAGATGTTAAAACATTTAAAACTAAATACTATTCAAACATTTCAAAACTAAATTTCATATTGGTATAATTCAAAATAACCTTATTCCTTTACTTAACAAAACAGTTCCAAATTTATTTAAATCATATTACTTCATACTTTAAACATACAAAACTAAACTTATATGCTTTATCAAATAATTTATACTTTTTGAAATTACTTAGCTTTGAAAAATTAAACCTCGATTTGGAAGTGTTCGAACATTCAAAATAGTCGGAGAAATCAAATTTCTAATCCAAGAGTTAGAAATCAGCAACCAGTCAGTAAATTAATTACAATATATAGGGTCATACCAAAACAAATCCGAAACTCGAGAGCTGAGCACCAGGCTCACTTCAAATCGTTTCAAATATATATACGTATATCTTTTGAATATCCAATCATACTTCAAAATTTGAGACCAAAATTGGTTTCACAAAATCAATCGCATAGCAAAGTTACTAAAGTGGCCTATCCCCCACTCTGAAACTCGAAAATCAATGTCGATGTGGTATGCACTCATCACCGAAATTATTCTCCGACGACATAAGTTAGTTCTATACTTCTATTTTCTTGAAATTTCTTTGTAATTTCTTCGAAATCATTGGAACTCACTTGAAGTCATTTGAAACATTTCTTATTCAGAAAATACTTTCATATCATATTATTATATATTTTCAAAATCTTAAAACCAATTTCAAAATACCGAAATTCAATCTCTCAAGTTTCAAATTTTAAAACCCTTTAGTTATAAATCATTTTTATATAAATCAATTTCTTATATAGTTTTTAAAATTTCAATTCCTTTCGAAACTTCAAGTTCTCTTTTTTTATAAGGTATATAATCCTTATCGAAAACATTTTCACCTTTACATATAGAATATAGTCATATTTGTCAAAATAATAATTTCGAGATATAAAAAAAATTTCTAAAATACAAACAAACACAATTTCTTTCAAGGATGATTCAAGAATGAATTTCAAAAAAAAGAAAGAGATTCATATTAGAGGATCTCTAATCAAATAGAATTCAATTCGAAGATAGGCTCGAATGAATATGAGATAATTAAATTACAAAATAGAAGATGGACATACTTACATAAATCACGGGCAACTTTAATCGGGTCAACCGTGACATTAGAAATATGATCGATACAGAATTCTAAGGCAAATCGATATTCGATCGCAAGAGGTAGAATCCAGCATTACAAGAGATAGCGGCATCTAAATCGAGGGTATAGAAATCTTCGGTGAATCAATGCCAATTGTAAAGGAGTTTCACCCATTTATAAATCATCCACAGATTGGAGGGATCGTCGACTTTTAAAGAGATCATTCGAAGTGGAATTATGGAATGCTTAAGATCCAAAAGAATAAAAATAGGGGGAGACAAGAATAGATTTCAGAAAAAGTGGGAGCGTTCCAAAATTCAAAGAAAACCAAATCAAAGAGGAAGATATTCAAGCATGAACGAAAGTAATTCTGTAATTGAATCTACTACATATGCTAAGTTTTGCCTTAAACCTGACTCTAATACCAAAGGTATTTTCAACCATTCGCATCCGCACATGCCGGACTTAAATTGCTCAAAATATTAGATTGTTAATTTATATTTGGCAAAACTCAGCATATACAGTAAATAAATCGATCACATAATCGCAGACATGGAGTAATATAATAAAAATGCAGCGGAATAGATAAATAGTAGTTCATGAAGCTACTATATAAACATCAGAGTTAGAAATAAAATATAGCAGAATATCTCAAATACATTGAAGTCTTGAATACAAACAGATGGCATCTCTGATCAAATCAACTGGAAAAGCTGAAAGCTGAATCGATGGTTGGATCTCCAATTAAAGCTCTAAAATCCAAAGGTGAGTCTCAAATATTGTGTCACTCAGTCTGAGCCGTAAAGCAAAACACAAAACACTCGAGTCAGGATTAACATTCTTATATCAATAGATCCAACTCAAGTGAAATACCAACTGAAATACACGTTACTTAAAGGTTTTCTGGGATAACCATCCTCTAAGGATCCTGGAACTATCTACTATGTAGAAATATACGCTATTAACAACCGAATGTCATTATAACACCGTGGTCGTTTCAGATAAATTTATCTTCAAAACCAAAATATCATTTCCATTTCAAATATATATATTCCAAATTATAGCACTTTCAAAACTAAATTGATAGTCTCGTGTGTGTGTGTGTATATATATATACACCTTATTTTGACTTTATTATTATTTAGTTTGAAATATTCACTTAATAAATCTATTATTAATTAAATAACATTAAATTACATTTAACTAAATATTTCCTTCGATTTATTTAAAACTAGATATATCCATTTAAATCAGCTTAAATAAAAATCAAGTTATAAAATCATATCTTAAAACCCTCAAATTTAATAAGTTTCAAATTGATTTAATTAAACAAAATCCTTAATTAAATACAATTTCGAATAAATTCAAATTTATCCGTCCAACCTTACCATATAGAATCATTATAAAATTCTATTTTTAAAATAAATTTCTTAAATAAATACTTAAACATATTGTATTTTACTTAAATCAAACTTTACTAATTTTAAAGCTTATTATTAAATTTATTTTTATATTAAAACTTATTCATATACATAACATTTTCAAATTTAAATAAATCATATATATTTCATTTCAAGACCGTAGAAATCATTTTCGAAATATTTGTATATAGATCATGGTGTATGCATAAAATCTATCCTATGGTCAAGTGATACAGATAGTTATCATTTCAGTCCGTAATCCCAAATTCAGTTCAATGAAATCGCTTAGGTTTATCATTTCAACCCATAACAATTTTCTCCTATTCTACAGATCGTTCGGGTATGTATCATTCCAACCCATAGTGAATTCTAAACTAAAAGGGAACTTGCAGAGTGAGAACACATATAATAAAATATATATAACATCTAACAACAGGCATATAACATCAGTGATTAAACAAAATATAAACAATAGGATATGGTGTCATATCTCACAGGTGAACTGTTACAGATAATAGCATATATATCACAATTTAAAATAACTAATAGCAGCATATTTCAATTGTCATTTCAATTGAAATCAAATTTAATAAAGATAAGAACGTTAATCATGAGTGATTGCTCACCTTTCGAGGCTAGAGATGAACGAAAATGAGATGGGTTACGAATCCAAGCACGAGTCCCAAAACAAAGCTAAATTGGCATGAATTTGACGAACAAGGCTGATAAATAGAAATTTACGAAATTGAATCAGAATTGTATTGACGAAGATAAATGGCATAAGTGAACTTATTTATATAACTATATAGCTATATGTATAACATCATATCCTAAGTCCAAACATATATTAAATTAAATATATATATATATATATATATATATGGTTTTCAAAAATCATAGCTTTAAATTAAAACACGTGTATAAAATCAAACATATACACATTATTATTATATTAAAGAAAATAAATCAATGTTTTAACTTAAGGCAAATGAAATATACATAAAATCCTCATCCTTAAAATACATACAACAAAATATACATATTAAACCCAATATCGTCATACCATATAATCAATCGATATTTCCCAAAGAAGAACAATTTCTTATCATAATATAAAGGCGATGCAAAACAAGTATATATATAAACTAACGAACAGTAAACTAACTGAAATGGGATTTCATTTACAATGAACAAGTATATGCAAACTAACGGTAAAACTACAGATTTCATTCTATAACCAAATATATAAATTTACTATAACCGAAATAAGCGCAAATCATAATTGTAAACAAATATATATATATATATATATATATATATATATATATATATATATATTCATAAAGGCTGATAACAATTTTTTTACAAACTTACATAAACCTTTTTAATAGGCCGATCTTTAATTCTATATATATAAATGCTCACCTCATCGTTCAAATACATTATAATAAAATACAGGTGCACCCTATATTATATGCTTTTAGAAATATAGGTATAGTGATATATACTGTTCTTTGGTTAGCAGAATATAAAGGCTCGCATATATATACTTACTTTATATAATGTTTTAAAATTGTATACAGCACACGCATATACTATATGCCCTCGTTATATATTTTATTTTAAACCTATACCTTTATATATGTATACAGTATTTGTATGCAAATCATTATATAGGAATTGTATAAATAATAAAGTATAAGACAAAGAAACAAAGTAGATTCTAGGTTTGGAATATGTATAATGTCAAAACAAACTAATGTATATAAACTAACAGACTCTAAAGTATGACATGTATATAACATTTATAAACTAATATATATTAACACAGTACATGTTTTAAATCTATAGGCATATATATACACGACAAGAAGATCAATATATAACAAACAGGTAGATCAATACCTCAACCAGAAGATGCTTGGGTTTATGGTGGTGGTTGAACTCGGGTTGAGGAGGAGGCAGGTAGTCACGGCCGAGCGGTGGGAAGATGGCTTCTGCCTAATGACTGGGCAAGTGTGCTTGGTGACATGCCAGAGAGGAGGGAAGTTAGGGGAAGGTGAAGTGCTGATGTGGTGTTTAGGGCTAGAGGGGAGAGGCGGTGTTGCTCGCGAGAGAGAAGGGTTTGAACGGTGCAGAGGCTCTTTGATGTTGGAGAGGGAAAGCCGTGAAACAGAAATAAGAAAAGGTAAAGGAAGAAGAAGGAATGGCTATAGCGGAAATTATAAGCAACGAATACAATATGTTAAGATGAGGGAAGGGAAGAGAAATAGGCAGAGAAACGTAAGAAATACATAAATAAATAAATAAAGCAACGAGAAAAGAAAGGAAATGGCAACAGCCTCACATCGATTCAGCTGAAATATTTAAAGCAATTATCGTTGCTTGGATGACACAGCTGAAGTTTGAAATTCAAAAGAGAACATAAAGGACGCGAGTCAAATGAAAATTTTGATGAATATAAAATAAAAGAAATTGTATCGGTCAGAAGCATGGATTTCGAGAAATTATTAAAGCAATTAATTTTGTTTGGGCAACACGTTTAAAAGTTTGAAACGCAAAAGAAAACAAAAGGTCACGGATCTGGTACCGATACGGTTACCGATTTCATAAATTATGCTGTGTATCGGACTTCAAAACATAGAATTAAATTTACCGTAGAGATCGGCACGACAAGATGATCAAAACGGTAGACAAACATCAGTGGTACGATCATCCGATCAAAAGTCGATAATCGGTACCGAAAAATGCTGCTATTTTGCCAGAAATAAGATAAACGGAGCAATAACAGTCAAATTTGAAGAAAAAAAATATGATATCTCACTCAGAAGATGATTTACAAATTTTCTATATAAAAATATTCAGGTTTGGAAATTATTTTATTATCATCAAAATATTAATTGATTTAAACTGAAAAAATTACACAAGAAAACAAACTTCAATATTATCGTATGAAAATTTACCTGTTGCTATGTTAAAATAGACGTATTCCAAATATTAAATTTTCAATTCAAAACTTTATTATTCAGAATTTCATAGAAATTCAGTTAATTACATTGTTAGAACCATTAAAATTTATGGGTCATTACAGATTCAAAGTGCATTAATAGCTACTATCGCTATATGAACAATTCCAAATTCGATTTAAACTCATTCATTGACATATACATATATAAATTCCCAACTTCAAATCATATCACAAGAAGCATAGAAAACCATATATGCACATATATACATGAAACACAATATTCAAAGCATAAATAAAATACACAACAACAAAGTGCTTCTATAGCGACTATCGCTATATGACCACTTTCATTTCAAGTCCAAATCAATTCCATCCCCCACTAATCCTTATGTGCTTTGTTTCAAGGCAATGTAGAAATTCATAATCAAGCCATACATGTCCATACACAACCATTTACATATGCCATTGTTTTCAAAAGAAAGAATAAAAAAATCAAGCAATATAAATACATACACAAATAATATTATTCAAACAACACCCAAGCATCATTATGTCTATTTTGATGGTGATAAAACTCACCTTTGTCTTAACCAAACATAAGCTAAGAAACCATCTTCCTACCTGAACCTTGCAAGCATGCATAATACTTCCTTACCATCGCCTCCCCTTCACGTCCAAGCCTCCTCCCTTATTTATTTCCATATGGCCATGAAGGAAATAGGGTGTTACGCTCCTCCTCTTCTTGTTTTGGTTTGCTAAGAGGTATTGTAATGTTGTTCTAGGAAGTATACCAGAGTTTGGTTGTGATTAAAGAAGGTTTGAGGTAGAAAAGTGAAGAAATAAAGAGAAATAAGTGTTATAATTTCCAATATTTTTGTCTCAAAATTGAAAAATGAAATTATGAATACAAAGGAGATGAAGTGAGAGTGATAACAAGTGCAAAAGACCCCCAACACCACCCTAAAGTAGCCGACCACATATCCTTCTAGCCCATGCCCTTGACTCCATGCTTCTTTAATTCACTCCACCATCCATGCCATGATTTATGGCATGTTTCACGCCTTACTTCCCTTAAATCATGCCTTGAATTAAGGGCCCTTTTGTCCCCTTAATTCCTCTTTATTTAATTAATCTTTGGTTATGAAATGAGATGATTTAAATTGTTGTAAATGTTTTCATATGTACCTATACAAGTTCCAAAGAGTTCGAATAGCTTCTATTGAATAAAAATTCGATTATTGATAAAACGATTTTCAGTATCGCTATTTCTTCAAACTAATTATTTTTTAAAACAAAATTCAAAAATGAATTTTCTTCTTTATTTATTAGTTAAAAGGGGTTAATAAGTTTATCAAATCATATTTTATTCACATTAAATCCAAGATACAAATATTTAATTAATTCAATTATTTAAATACAAAGTGTTCAATAAATAAAATAAAATTTTCAAAATCCTAAAATAAAATTTAATTAAATTAGTTAATGATGTTAAAAATTAAAAAATAATAATAAGATAAATGTATGTTATATAAATTTATCAAATTAGAAAAGTTAAAAATAAATTAAACTTACATAAACATATGTATAAGTAAAATATAAGTCGAACTGAAATAAACATAAAATAGATTTTCAAAGTAAATACATATCTATGTTGATGTTGAAACTGAAACTGATGTTGATCTTGTTGCATGCTTAGATTCAGGTTGAAATATGCTAAAGATTTGAAAATAGTTGAATGTTGTTGCTGAGTTCTGATTTTGGCTTGATTTCCTTTTTGAAATTTTGGTTCTCAGTTTTAATATTTAAGAAGAAAGAAAGTATTGAGGAAGAAAAGAATTGTACTGAAAATCAAAAACCAGGTTTCTCCTAGTAACATTTATTTGTAAAATTTAATTGATAAAGAAAAAGGGTTGCCACTTGTTAATTGAATGGTAATTACGCTACAAATGTCAAATTAGCCTTACAAATGTTAAAACAAGTCTTATATGAATTCCAAATGTCTTAACTGCTTTTATTAATATGTTTCTTATGTATTTGTAATTTGTGTAATATGTATATATTTAAAAGAAAGTATTTTTAAACCTTTATATATATTTTAATCCATTTTTAGTTTAAGTAAATCATAATAAACCCTTTTATTAAATATTTTTCTTATGCTTTATATCTTAATAAATTATGTTTTAAACTTCCATATACATTTACAAATCATATTTAGATCAAGCAAATTTAAAAAAAAAGTAAAACAAACCTTTTATAAATCATATTTAAACATTAAACTTAAGCTAAATAAATTTAAATAAATATAAATGTTATCTTTTTTGTTAAGAAATATAAAGTTTAATTTCAAATAGCCTTTGAAAAGTATTAAATTCAATCATAACTTGCAAATTACAAAATATATGTTAAAATTTGAAAACATGTTTGTATTCGTTAAATTCAAACCAAAGCTTTCCCAATTAAGATATATATATATATATATATATACATTATAAATTGAAATCATTTAAATATTAGCCTTGAAAATTATTATATTGAATTTTAAAACATAACTTCAAATCACAATATATACATACATATATATTACAATTTGAAAACATACCTTTTATTAAATTAAAATCAAAGACTTCCTATTTACAATATATGCCAATATATACACATTATAAATAAAAACAAATTTTATTAGCTTTAAAAGATAAAATTTACCAATTAAATATTTATAAAAGAAGATTATTAAAAAAATTAAATACTTATTAACAAAGATTATTAAATAAATATTGCCCAAAATTCTGGGACATCGCATTCCTCCCCTTTTAAAAGAATTTCGTCCCTGAAATTTAAAAGCAAAGATAATTTAATAATCCAGCAAAGTTTTTATTTACAAACATCAAAGCATACATCTTTATGACGACCTAAACTCGATGTCCGATAAACGACATCAAATTCGTATCGCCGGAGCTTATAACAACAATTAGATGAATATAAAACAGCGGAACAGAATCAATATCATACATATCATCACAGATACAGCATCATAATAATATCCATACTACATCAGAGTACATAATACATGAATCAAAACATCTCCAAATAAATATCATAGTACTACAACAGTGATCATATATCCAAAAGGTCTTCGAATGAAACAAGTGATAACGGACTTCCATAAGCTAAACACCTGATATCTCCAAAAAGCTCCTAAGAATATCTCCAAGATAAGAGCTCCAAAATACTGTTACTCCCAAAATACGAAAACCTGCTACTAGGCTGCCCGTGTGGAAATAATGGGCACCCAAAGTTTAGGAAATAAACAATAAACTCCGGGTCAGTCATGGGACTGGTATGAGTAAACAAAAACAGTTGCATTCAAATAGAACAAGAAATATAAAAGAAATTTTGTTATGCTTTTTAAAAATGAAACTACCATAAGACCTCCCACCACACACACAATGCAAACGCAGACTTGGAGCAGATTTCTTCTTATAGTAGTCAAATATGCTTGATACGAGAAAAGAATTCTTTGGTATTATTACTAGTGCATAGTGTAGAAAGCATTTCGAAAGTAGAATATTAA
Organism: Allium cepa; assembly: GCA_030765085.1. NCBI lineage: Eukaryota > Viridiplantae > Streptophyta > Magnoliopsida > Asparagales > Amaryllidaceae > Allium > Allium cepa. Next base: position 180,728,216 of record CM060930.1, read on the forward strand.
TCTTAGCCAGCATAGGTACCATTATACTATGCCTACTATAGCTACCACCTGAGGTGGCAGGTTATACAATTTAAAATCGTACAAGGCACGTATTGTTTCTTTGGATTTCCAACAATGGTCAGGCCAAGGAACTTCCCATTGCCACATGAGAACGCCTCTGGAAGGACGTCCCCGAGAACCTAACCGGATCTCTGCCAACACAAGGTCGGGTTACCCCTAACTGGGTAACTACTGACACAAGTATGCCACCTCCCGGTTGTAACCAACCTTTAACCGGGGCCCCAACATCAAATCACAAAACAAGATATATATATAGGTTTGTGATGTCCACATAAGTAAGTATCTGGGCTCCATACCATGATACCACTTCTATCCAGAAGGAGATGTACATACCCTAAGGGGCGCTACCCCCAATAACCTTGCTGCATCTTTCATGTTTTGACCATTCCGGGGTGTGAGGCTCGACGAAGTCTCGTCCACAAAACTACGCTTTGGTACAAAGCCATGTTTTGGGTCAACAAATGATCAAAGTAATGATCACAAAGATAAATGATCAAACAAATGATCATATCACAAATGATCAAACAATGATCATTACACAGCAACACTTAGCATGTCACATTACCAAATTGAGAATATATCGCTGATAACCTTCAACTACATAACCTCTGAGCTCGTACGTCTCAGAGAAGGGTGTTAAGCTAAGAGAATAAATTCTCCGCCACCAACAGAAATGTATTTGAAAGAAATCTGCTTTATATCTCAAAGTGTAGTGTCCGACACACAATCCATACAAGTATGTTCCGGGTTCGAACAGAACCGAAGGCACTTCCAAAGAAGCCCTTGCAATCTGGATATTCACAATCCCGATCGGATTCCCCATCACATATGGAGAACTCTATACCGGAGCAACTCATTGCAGAGTCATTCGATAGGTTATCCTATCGCTCTCGCAAATATCCGGTCTTCACCACCGGTCTCCAATTGTTATCCATAACGTCGTATCACATATTCGGAATGGGTTATATGACACAAAGGTCCTTTCCCGGCTAAACCGAATAGTGAGCGTCAATTCTTAAAACATGTGGATGTCATTCACAATAATTCACAGGTTCGATGTGGGTTTCGGATAACAAACTGAAACCCGATTCCCTGTCGCATCGAAATTTAAATGCCGTTTTACGGGCAAACAGGGTTTTCACATCAATATAGAACAAAACACAAATCACTGTTCATCACAAAGCAATCATAGTATCACAATAGCAATATCAATGCAGTACAGAATATTTAACGATAGTAAATCACCTTTGATTAAGGTGGTCGTGATTGAAGTGAATTGTCCATAAAATTATCTCTATTAATTATTTTAAATCGATATTTAAAATTTCACTTAAATATAACTTTATTAAATTTTAAATTGGCTTGATTTATTATTTAATCTCCAATTAACTATCTTAATTTATAAATTCTTATTGGTTAATTAACTAAATCTTAATTATTTTTATTTGCTAATTATTCTTTAAATTAATCAAGCTTTAATTACAAATTTTAAATCATTTTAAATCTCTTTTGCAAACTATTAGTATAAAGTGTTTACCTTAGTTATCATTTGAAAACTACTTTATACTTTAAGAATTTATTTATTGTTACATTAAAATTTTAATGTAAATAAATTTTTAAATCTTTATATTTGAATTTAATCATTTAATTAAAGGGTTAATTAAAATTTTATTTTAAACTTTCCTTGCTTAATTTAAAGAATTTACAAATTCTAATTACCCTTTGTTTTCATATTTTACTTACAGATATCATTTGTTTATTCAGAAAATAAATTTTTACTGGTGTTCAAAAATTTGGTTGAAACTGGGTTTGCTGCTTTCACTACTCACCCGAGGCTTGCTTCGAGTTTACCCCGAGAAAAATGCTCCTTTACTTCGGGTTTTACCCCAAAGTGACCCATGTTTCACATTTTTTTTTGTTTAAGGTATAAGACGACATGATAAAACGCTCAGGCAACTCGAGTTTCTCTTCGAGTTCCCACGCGATTTCCCCGCACCGTGCTTCGAGCTACCCCTCATCTTCCCCAACCCATCAAACTGATACGCAGCATAGCACGTATACGTGCACACCACCATGCCGACGCTTCGGTGAACGTCGCTCCCTCCCACAAGTCACTCATCGACCCTACATTGGATAGCGACGATCCATTCGACGCCAACGAGCCTAGAACGAAAAACGAGGCTCCAGTTCGAACTCAAACCCATCCTCACCGCCAGGAATCAACCCCGCGCCGCCTCCTCTGGCCATCAGAGGCCACGAAAACTCGACCCGAGCTCCGCCTATCTCCACTGCCTCGATCTCCCCTGGTACGATCAGCTCCAGTGCAACATAGACGTTGCCGTGATCTAATTTGCCCACGCCATTCCAGTATGGGTTTAAACCCTAATGTTGATTCGTTCTCCCCATTCACACATTATAAAAATTCTTCAACAATTTTCCTGGATTCGTGGGTGTTCAAGCATGCTTCCATACGAATTTCAATATTTATAACTGATTCAATGGTTCGGAAATGAGAAAAATGCAGTTTTAGTTCATATACAAACCGCTCTTAAAACCCCAAGCTAAAAATCTTCGTTTTAGTTTTAAAAATCATGATTTGCAGTAAGAATATAGGCTATGAACTTGAATTAGCTTTTTCATAATACTTGGGTCCATCACATCTTCCTTTGATTTCCTGTAAACAACTTTAGTGATAATATCTTACAGCCTTGGGTTTTAAACCTGTTTTTAATAACCCATATTTGAGTTCCATTATCTTGTTTGATTTTAAAACTGAAGCTTTACTATGATTTAGATGAAAACTACTGGAGTTTGAATGCAAATCTACCCTGTAACCCATAACAGAGAAGAACAATATACAGAGTAGCCTGTATATCTATATATATTTACCAACTATATTCAAAGATAAACATATATAATGCCATGAAACAAAGAATCGTCTTTACAGTTAACTTAAAGCCTTAAAGTTGATGTTATTCACCTATTTGTTTTGAAACAGAAAGCACTTTGGTTTTGGAAGACTGCAGTTTAATTTTTCTGGTTTCTCTTCTCAGCAAATCTTTATCAATTTTTGAATAAAAGTGATGTTTCCTTTTTCTTTTCCAGGTTTGCTAAGTTTTTTTTTTGTTTGAACGAATAAAACTAAATTGCACTGCATATATATGTAGATAGTTGTATACAAAAGAAAGGCACAGGGTTTTCTTTTTCTTTTTCTTAGTAAGGACTGCAACCAGAGATTTTTTTTCACTGTTGTACTTTGTAGTATTTTGTATTTTCTTATATGGAGGCTGAAGTGCTTCTTTTTCTTACTTGAGAAGATGGCATTTAATACCCATGCTTCCTTCTTTGTTAACATACCTTTTTATTTTATGATGTAAGTACTATTTTGTTTTTGTTTTGAAGATATTTATCTACTTGCTTAAGCTCTATTTGATTTATATGTGTACTGTTGGTTTTGGGTTACAAAATTGTTTTCTTTTGCAAAGCTACAGCATGCCGTGTTTCATGCTTTATATTTTCATAAGTGCTAAACCTTGTTTTTATTGATTTGTTTTATTCTTATATTGAGGCTTGCATATATACTTTTCTTTTGTTTCCTGTTGTACATGATTTAGTTGCGACTTATATGCATTTCCTATGTCATGAATACTTACAGCATTGTTATGTTTGTTTTGTAGATTTTTAGAACCAAATGTTTATTTTGTTTAGCATACAACTCTTCATTCTATTGTTTTGGTAAGTACTATTTTGTCTTTGTATATTTTTTTTCTTTATAATTTTATTTTATAGTTTATATTATTTTTTTCTCTTCATAGACTTTTGTTATCTTGTTGCTTATATTATTTTACTTTTGTTTTACTAAATGAAAGTGTTTGTTTTAATTAACTTTTTTTCTCATTTGTTTGCCAATATTTGTTCTTATTGTGTTATTCCTATTCATAGTTTAAATTATCAACATTTTATTTGATTCTTGTATGTAATCTTATTACTACATGCTTTGTTTATTTTATTTTCCATTTGAAGTTTTACAATCAACATTTAATTTATCATTCATTTAAGAAAAATTTAAACTATCAATTTTCTTTTTATTTAATTATATACAACTGTATAATATTAATATCAACCAATATCTTATTTCTTTTGAAATTCTCAAATTAAATTTAAAAGTTCAAATTATCAACCGAATTTTAATTTATCAAAATTCCAGGATGTTACATCAACCATCTACTAATAATCATAGCAACCAATTCATCCAAACATACAAATCCAACTATCCAAAAAAAAATTGGATAGGACTTCCTAATACTATCAAGAGTTTCCTAGGTACAAATACTAGGATACTCGCTCTACTGAATCTAAACTAGCTACAACACTCAGATCTTAAGCTCCTTCTCACCTCGATCTAACATTTGGACAGGATATCTGACCACACTCAAGTCCAGCTCAACCATCAGATCCTTCTGGACTGTAGGTTCTAAAACTAGTGATGGATCATACATGTACTCCCTCAGAGATACGTGAAATACATTGCAAACCCCAGCCATCCGAACTGGCAATTCAATCCTATAGACCAAAGTACTTATCCTTTCGAGAATACAAAAAGATCCAAAATACCTTGGAGCTAGCTACCGGTCTTACCAAATCTTATAGCTTTGTTGATCAGAGAAAGCCTTTACAAAACCATATCTCCAACTACGAATACCAAATTCTTTCGTCTCTTATCCATATAAATTTTCTGACGATCTGGAGCTGCCTACATCCTTTCCTAATCAGCTCAACCTATGCTGATGCCACTCAAAAAACTAGACCAAAAACAAAATGATCTTCGGATCTTACCCAGCCAGATGGTCGTCCCAAAATCCGCCGAAATCCAGAATACAAGTTCTACTCCCCAAACATCAGTGGACTTCAAACTCACTTCTCCTATCTGGAATAGCCAAACAGGTGCACCTAACAACTTCGCCTTATGATCTAGAAAAACTTTCTATAGAAACCCTCTAATCCAAAAACAATGCAATTTTCGATTGCTTCCACTCCAGAACAGCTGCTACCTTGCTTCTGCTGCACAACTCTGATTCGGTGATGATGAGAATGTCGTCGATGTACACGAGCATGGACTTTTTCAACATATTCTAGAAACACGGTTTCTCGGATCCATAAAAGGGAAGACACAGAAGTTCTACGAAATCCTGAGCTGCTTCACCAAATCTTCTCTCTAGGATACATCCTCCTACTTAGCTGAACCATCGGTATAGCTCCAGGAACCAAGTCGACATAGAACTCAATCTCCTGATGCTAAATCAAATCTTGACATCTCAGGAAACATGTGGAAAATCTCTGACAACTTCTATAGCTCCAACTTCTACTTGAGATGCCTCGATCCTAAGCAAAATATTACTCAAAAGAACACTAAACTATTGCAAGTCACTCTTGCGATCCTATCCAGTTCAGCTCCCAAGATACTATTCTCTCTTCACAAAATAGAACAACTTATGCTTATCCTAACAAAAGAAGCCGGTGATCTACCTTCCATAACAAACACCTTGCTCTGCTGAGCTTTCAAAAGTCTGGGCTGTTGACAGTTGAAACACAAAGACTTTCGAATCATCGGAGAAACGAGTCCACTCTGCTGCTTTTGAACTCCACTTCCAGGATACTACTAAGCCAAAAGACCTTCCTGCCAGCATACAAAACTCCTCCGAGCTGCATTACTACCATAGATGCCAAAGACTTCTTTATCCATAAGCTCTTCGAACCTCAAAGCCAAATCAACCAATTCCGTAAAAGAGTCTTCGAGATGTCAGACATCTTCTCAAGAAACTCAGGCCTCAAACCAAGCACAAAACATCTCTCTTCTAAGGGAGGTGAAAATGAGACGATGTCCGTAGCGAGGCAACTCATAGACCTTAGTCTCATACAGACAAACTTCTTCACATTTGCTCATCCGACAGATCCAAACTCTAGAAAATCCGCTCACACGAGCACGATCAAACTTGCACTTCAATGATGGATTCTGAACCATTAAAAAGGCTTCCCTCTGAGATTAGTGAAATCCTTAGACCATGCTACAAAGCTTACTCGAGACGGTATTGGGTCTACAGCCTCGGCAGATACACTTCCAACCTCAACACTCAGACTTCTTCCATTGGTAGTTGTGTTACACACCACTTCCCTCTATCTCTAGAACTCAAGTTGGAAAACCCGAACAGGTAACCCAACAAATTAGGTAGATATATAAATATAGGTCTATAAAAATATAAGTACGCTCTCTCAAGAAAGATATCACTCCAAAGCCTAGGTATTCACTCAACCTAGTGCTCGATACCAACTGTCATGACCCGCCTTTCATCTCATAAAAAGACGCATCATGATTAAGAATGAAAGGGATAGAAAAGAGAAATGATGATAAAGGAAGAACTGCACAATATCATAATCTCACAGCGGAACGAATAAAATATATTAATCACATAGTTATTACATAATACACAACATCTATCAGATTACATAGCTTATACATCACAACTAGGCAGTTATGAAGACCTGTCTATAATACAACTCTATTACATTACAGACATCATCATAGAGATACATAATAAATGCTAGCATAGAGGAACCAAAATATCTATATACGCCGAAGCCTCATGCTCCAAGTCTCCACCATAAATTTGTCAAAGCTAACCTGAATCCCTTAACTACTCATAAAAATTTGAGCAACCAAGAGTTTAATAAAACAGAAAATAAACTCTGGGTCAGACATGGGTCTGGTGTGAGTAAATGGGTTAAAGTTGCTTAACTTTGAAAAGCTTTGAAATCAAAAGGTATCTTGTAAGACTTCCCGCACAAAAACATGGAAAAGTTTTTACCTTAATATAACCAAAATATTTGATAGGAAATCCAGTGATATTACAATAGTGTCTTGGGTTTTCAGGTAAATAGAGAATAGATGAAATTGTTACATTATTTAATTCCAGCATACTAGCCACAAAGTGGGTTATACAATCAAAACCGTAAAGGCACGTAGGGAAAATGGGTTTCCATCAATGGCAGAGCTACTGGGATACCGCCTGTCACAGTACGTGGCCTAAATCACCATACCGAGGATCCACTTTGATCCCTTGCAACACAAGATCGAAACCATCCCTTACTAGATAATCTCGAACAAGATAACCCCGCAGTTGGCCATGAACCAACTGCCCACTAAGCTGAATATAAAGGGACCTCTAGACCGGGGTGTGAGAAATGCGGATTACGGATCTTAAGGCTAGAATTAATACTAGAGGCGGATGAATAGTGTTTTAAGGAATTACTTATTCTTTTTAAATTTATATTAATTTGAACACGATTGTATGTGATATTCAAACACAGATATGATCACAGAATCAAAAACAGATTCAAATATAAAGTAAAAGCAATAAAGGAAAGAACACACCGGATTTTGTACTGGTACGGAGCTACCCTACATCCAGTCCCCAACACAAGTACGGATTTCCTTTCAAAATTAATTTTTACAATTACACCCTCGATTTCAAGGCCACGAGGTACACCACTCCAGATTCACAATCCTCTAGGTAGAGATACTTGATTTTATGGGTAGCAAGTTCACCCAATTTATTTCATAGGCTACAATCACACCTTTTCTCGCTTGATTGATTACAAAGAAGCCTATAACTCTGAATAACACTGAGATCTTGTTGAGATAGTGATAGAGAATCAAAACAGAGATGGTCTAGTTTAGAATCAATGGTGATTTTGGCAGAGTAATGGTAAAAAATATATAAAGAAATGTGGAAGAAGAAGAGAGTGAAATCAGAGAAAATACGTATATAAATTCGTTTAAAACTGCCCCTATTCGTTTGTGAAAGGATATGGTGAATAGACACTTCCTTTGAAATTCAAATTTTTGAAATCAACTGCCACCATGTCGACAAGGGTAGATTGGGGTTTTCGACAGGACTTCGTAATTTTTGATAATTTGTTTTTCTTTAAAAATAACTTTCATCTTGTATTAAAACTATTTTTAAACATTATAAATATACTTAAATATAGTTAAAATTCATAAATAGGCATAGAGAATAATATATATACAATTTTACTGTAATTTTATACTTAAATCTAAGTATAAAAGTTAAATATATTATGATTAAAAAATAGTTTGAACTAAGGATAATTTGATTTTGAAGATAAAGATTATTTTGAGGCTAAAAGTATTTTAAAACCAGGATAAGATTCTTTTGATTCTTTTAAAAGGAAGGTTTTGAAAACATTTTGAAACAAGATATAATTTTGTAAAATCATTTTGAATAAAAATTAGCGGACACAAAACAACGTTCCACTAGATTTTTCGTAGGTTCCATCCTACTTAGGGTTCCATCCCTTTAACGGGCTCGAAGTAGATTCCATTCCACGAATAAATTTGATTTTAAGATGCCGGTGCTTTTCTAGGAGTTTTAACAAAATTCTTAACTAAATTATTTATTATTGAAACCTTGAACTCTTGATAGTCTTGATACTCATGAGTCTTCAATCTTGATATCTTCAGTCTTGAATCTCTATACTGTACGGTCTTCATTCTTGGTACATGCATGGTTAAATCCTGTATATACATATATATCTAAACTATAATATTAGTATTTATATTTTATAATCTTAATCTAAGGTTGTTGTCATCAAAACCATCTTCTCAGTGACTAACAATCTTCCCCTTTTTGATGATGACAACCTTTGTTTATAAAATATTACTTCTGTCCTAATAACCTCTCCTAAAACTAATAACTCCCCCTTAATCTATGCTTAACTATCATATTTTATACTTCTCCACTTTTGTCATCAACGAAAAAAACTAACTCCAAACTATATAACTCCCCTTTATTCTAATACTATGTGACATGTGATTATAATGATAGTGTTATCATAAATAATCATCACTTAATTTTAAAACTAAAACTTAGTTCTTAATTACTAACTATCCTAACTAAGAATCCATATATGATAATACCTATAATAGTGATAATGTGAAAAATCAAATATAAAAACACAAATTATTTATTAATTATATATTGTTATATTTACATTTTCGTAGAAAACAAAAGTAAGATCATATAACGATAAGAAAGAGAGAAAAGAAACTAATGTGTATTTACACATATTATGTTTTGCACACCAATTACCAATCCACAGCAAACCAAATCAAATCAAATCAATCCAAGCAATCAATTCAAATCAAACAAAGCAATCAAATAAAATCAAACATTACGAGGAACTTCCACCCATCCTTCTTCTCCAAATATAGGGTCTACTTTAGTGGCATCCCAATTTTCATTTCCATTGGTGAGAGAGACTGGAGGATGTGCTTCATTATCATCTTTGTGCAGGGACAAATCATCCATCGTATCGTATCAAAATGCTTTTCTTGCTCCTTGATCGTCTACATTTGAAACAACTCTAAGTGTCGCTGATTATGAAGAATGAAAGAAAGAATATTTTTGAAAGAGCTAAGGGTTTCTTCAAGATTCTCGGTCAAATTATGAATTGGATTGGCCATATTTCAGTTTGTGAGAAAAAATAGAGATAAAGTATATAAGAAATAATTTTGAGTGATGAATTCTGGAAAAAAATATGTATTTGTAGGTGTAGAAATTCATTTGAAATGAATAGACACAAGGTAGTTATTCAAATTTCAAATTTAAAATGAAAAGTCATTTCTGACCAGTACTTATCGCAGGGTCTAGGGGTTGTCGACAAGGGTCAGTTAATTTTGAAGACTCATTTTGATTTTGTGAATAATTTTGTGTGTGTGTGTGTATTTATATAATATACTAATATTTATTCTGGAGATAGAATAAGCTAGATAATAGAAAAGTAGTTCAATTTCATTTCATAATAGAACAATACAATGATTAAATATTAAGAACTACATGAACATTCAAATCAAAATAAACTAAAACCAATACAACATGACATGAAAAGGTAGAACTAGTTAGAGGATGACAAAGATAAAGATAACCCAAGCTTCTTGCTGACTTTGGAGAAAAACTTGTTCATCTTGGATGACATTTTATCCAACTTTTTACTAACGGATCGTTTAAGTGTCCGTTGATTCTCAACAATGATCTTTTGATTTTTGAGTAAGGTTTGGTCGGTTGGATTAGAGGGATAGTCAATACTTTCCAAGGTTATTTCACTTTCTTCTTCTTCTTCTATTCCATCTCATCCCCTTCTTCTTCTTCCTCTTCCATCTCCTCATGAGCCAAATGCTCTTCCCTTTCGGCAAGAGTTTCATATGGTTGAAAAACATATGGAATTTTCATAAGAGAAATGTTTGAGTGATTAAAAACTTTTCTTGAAACAAATTCTTCTCCTTTGAAATATACTCTAGAATAATTAAAAATTTGAGTGAGATAGATTCCATGATACAAAGTGTTTTCACCCATGTTAAGATTTTTGGGACGAAATTCATCCAAAATAACTTGCGCCCAATTAATATCATAATTTCCAAAAATAGCAAAAAGTGCTTTGCAAACTTTTGAAGTTGGATTGTTAAAACTCCCTGATCTTAGGGTCAAAGTATGTTGTAAAAGAAGATTAACAATTCTAGCTTTTGGTCGAAAGTTTCGATTTATGAAATCAAAGTTATCTCCTTCGAAAATGTGATGAAATGTCTCACGTTCAATTTCATCGATATTGAAACTAGATAGATCCATTCTCGTGCTCTTGCAATTGAGAATGGTACCCAAAAGATCACAGTTTAAGATGATTCTAGTGCCTTTGACACTACTCCAAATTTCATTATCATTTCCATTATAAAATCCACGGTTGAGATTTGCATAAAAAATTTTAACAAGATTTGGATAACAAACAAAATCATTTTGTGAAGCATCAATAAGACTAAGAACTTGGTTGTTTGCAAAAAGAGAATCAATTTCATAAGAGAAATCTTGAAATAAAGCAAACTTCCCAGGATGGACTTTCCATAGTTAGCATAGTTGATATATGCATTTATAGCCTCCGGATCGTTGAAAAGTTGCTCTTTTATCTTTTTGGAAATTCTCATTGGAAGGGTTACTTGAGGAAGCCATTAAAATAGAGAGTAGAGAGCTTGATATTTTGAAATAAGAGTTTGAATTTGAAAAGGAAAGTGAAAAGTTGTGGTAAGAGATAGTGAATACATAGATTCTCAAAGGACATGTTCTCTGGTCAAAAGGTGACTTTTCAGAGACTTGAATGAAGTGAAAAGATGGAGGGAAATTCAACATTTGAATTCAAATTTTGAATTTCAAATTTCTGCACCCTTGTCGTCAACATGGTGGGGACCTTGTCGACAGGTGTCTCTGAATTTTCATGGTTTATTTCTCTTAAGTATTGTAATATATATATATATATATATATATATATATATATTATTTTTAATATTTATATATATCTGGAACATTTCTAAAATAATAGTATATTCCATAAAATATTATGATACTATTAAAACATAAAAAAAATAGTAAAAAGGCAATAAAAAAATTTTAAAATTCAAACAACACACCAATTCAAAATCAATCAATCAAGCATCCAATTCTAAGCATACAATTTCAACCAATGTATTGTAAACATGTACCTTTTTCTGAGTCCGTTTCTCTAAATTCGTCGGAGTCGTGAACTGTCGTGAAACACATATTTGAATTATCTATCTTTTGATCATCATCACTTGAAGACGAGTTTGAGTCATCTAGAGTAGCAGTAAATGCACGTTTTTGTTTCTTTGCGGAATCATTGTTTATAGGAAGATTTTTCTCATTTGGATGCGGACAATCTCTTTTGATATGGCCTGGTTCGTCACAGTTGAAACATTTGATATAGTTTGACACTACATTCTGATTTCCAAAGTTCTTATAGTTGTTTCTCTTGAGATTATCCATTTTTATGTATTTCAGGAATTTACGAAAATTCTTGGTCATAAAGGATATCTCTTCATTATTATCGTTGTTTGAGTCTGATCCATCGGCCAATTCATTAAACGCCATTGATTTCTTTTCAGATGCTTTGCTTTCACTTCTCTCAATCATTTGGACTTCAAACGACATTAGATTTCCAATTAATTCTTCTATCTTTAAGGTACGGATGTCATTTGCATCCTCGATTGCAAGTATCTTTTGGTCCCATTCTGGAGTAAGAGAATTTAAGATTTTTCTGACTTGACCTTCTTTCGAAAATTCGTTTCCCAAGGATATTAGAGTGCACAATATTCTGAAATCTACTACGGATATCTGAAATAGACTCATTACAATTCATTTTAAATAATTGAAACTGATTTGCGAGTATGGAAATTTTGGTCTGTTTAACTTTGCTTGTTCCTTCATGAGTAACTTGCAAAGTTTTCCAGATTTCATATGCAGACTTACAAACTGACACTCTATTAAATTCATTCCTATCAAGTGAAAAAAAAATATTCATAACTTTAGAGTTGTTTTGTGCAACGGTCTTTTGCTCAGTAGTCCACTGTGAAAAATCAGTTGTGGGTTCAAAATATTCAGTCTGTGTGATATTCCAAGTGTGTAGTCCTATAGATTGTAAATTTATTTTCATCCTACATGCCCAATATGCATAGTTACTGCCATTAAAAAGTGGTGGTCTGGCAGTAGACTGACCTTCTACAAATGAACTAGTGACAGGGATAATAGAACCAGTGTTGGTAGTATTAACAATACCGGTGTTGGTAGCCATTTTGAAATTTTTTCAAAATTCTAATTATGAAACTTTGAAAACCATGCTCTGATACCAAATGTGAGAAATACGGATTATGGATCTTAAGGTTAGAATTAACACTAAAGGGGGGATAAATAATGTTTTAAGGAATTACTAATTCTTTTCAAATTTATATTAATTTGAACACGAATGTATGCAATATTTAGACATAGATATGGTCACAGAATCAAACACAGATGCAAATATAGAGTAAAAGCAATAAAGGAAGAACACACCAGATTTTATACTGGTTCGGAGTTACCATACATCCAGTCCGCATACAAGTACAAATTTCCTTTCAAAATTAATTTTTACAATTACACCCTCGATTTCAAGGCCACGAGGTACATCACTCCAGATTCACAATCCTCTAGGTAGACATACTTGATTTTGCGGGCAACAAGTTCACCCAATTTATTTTGAAGGCTACAATCACACCTTTTCTCACTTGATTGATTACACAGGCTAAAATCACACCTTTTCACACTCAATTTATTACAAAGAAGCCTATAACTCTGAATAGCACCGAGATCTTGTTGAGATAGTGATAGAGAATCAAACCAGAGATGATCTAGTTAGATTTAATGGTGATTTAGGCAGAGTAATGGTAAAAAATATATATAAAGAAATGTGGAAGAAGAAGAGAGTGAAATCAGAGAAAATATGTATATAAATTCGTTTAAAACTGCCTCTATTTATAGCAGAACAACTGCCATGTCCATTCGTGAAAGGATATGACGAATAGACACTTCCTTTGAAATTCAAATTTTTGAAATCAACTGCCACCTTGTCGACAAGGGTAGATTAGGGTTATCGAAAGGCCTTTTCAATTTTTGATAATTTGTTTTTCTTTAAAATAACTTTCACCTTGTATTAAAACTATTTGTAAACTTTATAAATATACTTAATTATAGTTAAAGTTCATAAATAGGTATAGAGAATAATATATATATATATATATATATATAATTTTACTATAATTTTATATTTAAATCTAAGTATTAAGTTAAATATATTATTATTAAAATATAGTTTAAAATTAAGGATAATTTGATTTTGAATATAAAGATTATTTTGAGGCTTAAAGTATTTTAAAACCAGGATAGATGTTTTTGATTCTTTTAAAAGGAAGATTTTGAAATCATTTTGAAAACAAGATATAATTTTGTAAAACATTTGAATAAAAATTAGTAGATACAAAACAATGTTCCACTAGATTTTTCGTAGGTTCCATCCTACCTAGGGTTCTATCCCTTTAACGGGCTCGAAGCGTATTCCGTTCCACGAATAAATTGGATTTTAAAATGCCAGTGCTTTTCTAGGAGTTTTAACAAAATTCCTGACTAAATTACTTATTATTGAAATCTTGAACTCTTGATAATCTTGATACTCATGAGTCTTCAATCTTGATATCTTCAGTCTTGAATCTCTATACTGTACAGTCTTCATTCTTGGTACCTACCTGGTTAAATCTTGCATATGCATACATATTTAAACTATAATGTTAGTATTTATATTTTATAATCTTATTCTAAGGTTGTTGTCATCAAAGCCATCTTCTCAGGCACTAACACGGAGAAAATCTCGTCCTACTTGGGCGCAACTCACTTAGCCTTGCTGCACCTCCCCTATTTTAACCATTCCAGGTCGATAAGACTTGAGGCTACGATTACCTTTTAGAACACATCTATTTTGGAATGCTCATCGTCCTCCGATGACGATGTTTTGAAAGCATTCAAACCATAAAAGTTCCTTCCGGTTTCGAACGAAACCGAAGGTATTATCTCGTTACACACATTTTGGAATCACCCTCAGAGTTAACGACAATAGCCCTTGCACTCTGAATCTTCTTCTCGAAACTAGAAGTACTATTTCCGTTAAACTCATCTTGGAATCACCCTTATAGTTTTAATGATGCATAGTTCTTACACTTCGAGTCTTCATCTTGATTTTCACTTGAATTCATGACCTAATGTTTAATTTGGATCGATGTGGTTTTCGGATATTCCAATTTGAAAATCTGATCTCGGTCTCACCGAAATCCAAAACGCCGTTTTAATGTCCAAGTTGTTTAAGAGTTTAAACAAATTAATCTATCATTTAGGATATCATATTCACACAGATAGATAATTCACATCATCACCGATAGATAATCCATATATTATCTCAATTCAAACAAACTCCCATATCACAAATAGCATATATCACATACCAGAGATACCACATAATCCAAGGCATTCAACATCATTCAACCATCCATAAGCAAGATTAATTATCACACCATCTTTAACTAATTTAATCAACCACCAATTAAATTTATTACTTTAATTTATTTTGAAATCCATCTTACTTAACATTAATTAATTACAACCCAATTAATTAGCCGTCCCCTAATTATCCATTTAGTCATCATCCTTGATTAATTATTCTTCAATTACATTAAGTAATTAGCCCTTAATTGATCACACAGTTAAATTATCCTTTAACCATTCACAGTAATTAACCTTTAATTACTCTCATAAATTACATCAATTAATGATCCTCTAATTACTTTAATATATTAATTAACTATAATCAATTACATTGATCCTTAATTAATTACCTTAACTAATTATACTTTAATTAATCACTTCCATTAATCAACCTTAATTAATTACATGCAGTAATTAACTATCCTGTAATTATTACATTAATTAATTAACTCCTTAATTAATTATATTAATTAATCCTTAATTAATTACATAGAGTAATTAATCCTTAATTACTTCCATTAAATAATTTCTTTAATTACTTTCCATCTAGTAATTCCCCTTTAATAAATTACATCCAGTAATTACCTATTAATTAATTACACTAAGTAATCACACTTTATTAATTACACTAAGTAATTATATTTAATCAATCATCAAGTGATTAATTAACTAATTAATTAACTTAAATTACTCACATTAATTTAATTAATTACATTGAGCAATTTATCCCTTTAATTACTTCCATTAATTAATTACTCTTAAATTAATTACCTTTAATTACTTAGATTAATTAACCCTTAATTTATCAAGTAATTAACTATCCTTAATTAATTACCAATTATCTTAAAATTAATTACATTAATTAATTATCTCTTAATAACTAGTTAATGACCCTCAAATTAATTATACTCATTAAAAATTCTTTAATTACTTCACTTAAATAATTATACTTTGATTATTAACATTAATTAACCTTTATTAATTTCAATAAGTGATTAACTATTAATTAATTCCACTAGTTAATTATCTTTAATTACTCACATCTTTAATTAAGTAAAGATAAATTCTTTTATCCTAAAATATAACTTAATTACATCATTAAAATTTATTTGAAAACCTTTAGGAATCAATTATGTAATTAAAAATATATAATTTGCTTTAAAACAAAACAATTTAAAACATTTAATTTATCATTTAAAATCTTGAACTTATTCAAACTTATTTAATAAGTACCTATTATTTAAAAACTTAGTTAAACATTCCATTTGAAACATTTTCACATTAAATACACCTTTAAACTTAGCTAAACATTCTTTTGAAAATTTAAATTACTTTCATAATCTTTAAACTTTAAACTTGTTTAAACATTTTTCTTTTGAAAACTAATTATATAAATAGCTTTAAAAAAAATTAAACACTTTGTTGTGGAACTTTATATAATATTTTAATTTGGAAAACTTGTTTTTATTTTAGTTTTAAACTTTGAAACCTTTGAAAAACTTAAGTTCTTTGCTTTTAAACCTGGTATACATCCATTACAATTAAACATGGCAATTCACGAAACAAAACCCAAGTCAACATTTGATTTCCCCGAGCAAAACACTAGAATCTCTCGTTCCTCGTCTTCTTCGAGTCGAATCCCGACTTCCTAGAGCTCAAATCCAAGATCTTCCCGAATCCTTCAACCTCACTAGAACGATGTGCATATGTGCACGGTGCATACCATTCTGATCACCTCTGGCCAACTCCCCGACCATTGACAGATCAACATCGATCCTGTCGACCCCCTCGATCACCCAGATCAGCGAATACAAACGCCAAACAAAATTGAACCCATCGTTCCAAGAATCCGAAACGAACCCGATCGGAAATCCATCAATCGTCGACGAATTATGCCTCGAGAACCCCTGCCGACCTCACCAAAGCTTTGCCTCGACTGCCAGCTCTGATTCCCCCTCGTACGATGACCTCTGATCCACCCTTGACTACGTACAAACCTCAACATCATCAACGACTACAACTGGGTATAAAACCCTGCTTCGCCGTTCTCTGGCCACTACAGCCACTAATAAAATCTACCATCATTTTTCTAGAGATCAACATCCCTGAAACCATCTTTGACAACAATCCCGACCTCCAAAGCGTCATCGATTACCAATGATTGACCAAATACCAGATCAACACATCTTATCTCATTGATTACTTACGTAAAAATCAAGATATTAATGTCTAAATTCATCATTTTCTAAGTCTAATCTAGTTCTGTAATCAAATTCTGAAATTAAGATGATGGATTTTTAATTTATATTTGGATCATCTCTGTATTTTTATATTTTTGTAAAAATTTCTAAATGTAAAATCTTGAAACCATTTTTAAAATTAGGCTTATATACTTACAATTTCTCATCAAGAAATCTAAGCCTAAAATTTATCGTAGGGGATGATATGAATTATTTTTATGACGAAGACGTTCCCTGTAATTAAACAGTGTAGTGTTTATCTACATATATACTAACATATCATATATATACATACAAACATTCAAATCAAAGCATTCCTGTAAACATTTCTACAATATTTCTACAACATTTCATCTCAAGCATCTAAGTTCAATCACAGATTTCAAACGGTTTTTAAAATAAAGGTTTGCTTACCCAAGAAAGAAATAGAGGACAGTTTCATTTTTGATCTGTCTTTGTATTTTGTCTGGATCTTTTATTAGAATTCTTTGATGTTGAAACTGAAAATGATGTTGATCTTGTTGAATGCTTAGATTCAGGTTGAAATATGTTGAAGATTTGAAAAAAGTTGAATGTTGTTGCTGAGTTTTGATTTTGGTTTGATTTCCTTTTTGAAATTTTGGTTCTAAGTTTTAATATTTAAGAAGAAAGAAAGTATTGAGGAAGAAAAGAATTGTACTGAAAATAAAAACCAGGTTTCTCCTAATAACATTTATTTACAAAATTTGATTGATAAAGAAAAAGGGTTGCCACTTGTTAATTGAATGGTACTTAAGCTACAATTGTCAAATTACCTTACAAATGTTAAAACAAGTCTTATATGAATTCCAAATGTCTTAATTCCTTTTAGTAATATGTTTCTTATGTATTTATAATTTGAGTAATATGTATATATTTAAAAGAAAGTATTTTTAAACCTTTATATATTTTTTAACCCATTTTTAGTTTAAGTAAATCATAATAAACCCTCTTATTAAATATTTTTCTTACGTTTTATATGTTTTAAAATGTTTGAAATAAGTTATGTTTGAAACTTCCATATACATTTACAAATCATATTTAGATCAAGCAAATTTAAAAAAAAAGTAAAACAAACCTTTTATAATTCTTATTTAAACTTTAAACTTAAGTTAAATAATTTTAAGTAAATATAATAGTTATCTTTGTTGTTAAGAAATATAAAGTTTAATTTTAAATAGCCTTTGAAAAGTATTAAATTCAATCATAACTTCCAAATTACAAAATATATATTAAAATTGGAAAACATGTTTTTGTTTGTTAAATTCAAACAAAGCTTTCCCAATTATAATATATATAAATATATATATACACATTATAAATTTAAATCATTTTAATATTAGCCTTGAAAATTATTATATTGAATTTTAAAACATAACTTCAAATCACAATATTTACATACATAAATATTACAATTTGAAAACATACCTTTTATTAAATTAAAATCAAAGACTTCCTACTTATAATATATACCAATATATATATATATATACACAGACACACACACATATTACAAATTGAAAACAAATTTTATTAGCTTTAAAAGATAAAATTTACCAATTACATATTTATAGAAGAATATTATTAAACAAATTTAAATACTTATTAACAAAGATTATTAAATAAATATTGTCCAAAATTCCGGGACATCACATTTAAGCTTAATTTAAATAAGAAATATTAATTGTTGTTTGTTAGTCATTAATTTATGCTCAGTTTATTTAGGATCATTTATCGTTTTAATTTAAAACGAACCCTTTATGAATTAATTTTCACGATTTGACGTGTCCGAAGAATATGTTAAGTTAAAATTTTACCTTTTAATTATGGTGGGTTGAGGATTAAATTTTAATATAAAGTTGTCAATATAATCTAAATAGTGGGATAAGGTATTTAGATATTTAAGATAATTCTATTATAATAAAGAAGAATTACTATAATCTAAAACGATTTTTTATATAGAGGAAATTTTATATAAATATAGTTTGTGAAATGTGTTTAAAAAGAATTTTTGAATTCAAATCCCAGAATTTTTGAAAATTAGTTTCAAAGGAATTTTGAGAAATAAAATAGCAGTACTTTTGAAAGTAACTGAAGATTAAACAATATTAAGAAGTAAAATTTTAAATAGAATACATTTTCTTTGGGATAACTAGGAGGAAATCGTTTCAATTAGTTTTGTGGCAATCTGAATAATCTTCTAAGTGACGAGTGGACGTTTGCTTGAGTGAGTGTTGTGGAGTATTTAGTAAATTATTCTCTTCGTCATTGTGCAATCGAAATCAGTTCAAATCTGATTAAACCCAAAGTGAGTTGTAATAAGTAAATCATTTGAAGTTATTATATATAAAAACACATATAGTATGCTATCAAAGAATAAGTTTTGAAGTAAAAACTGGGTTTTTAATTTCTAAGTTCCCTAAATGCGAATCGGTTTCATAATAAAAAGTATTTCTAATAAGAGATTGTTTTGATAAATAAGATCTTTCAATTAGGGGAGATATGAGATAGATAAGAGAGAATCTAACACAGGTAAATTGGGTTAAATTAAATAGGAAAGTTTTGATAAACATTATTTTATTAAAATAATATAATTGTTTAAAAACATCTAAATAGGGTAAACTATTTATTAATAGGGTGAACCCATAAATATTATTTGTTTTAACACACTAAGTTAAAAAGGTTAATAGGTTGACTCAGTTTTGAGAAAACCGTAGTTTGATTTGATTTCCACCTAGATCTTTAAAAAAATTAAAAAAGTTTTGTATGTACTCTTAGGATGTAGATGAGTATTATACAAGTAAGTAAAGTGGAAATAAGATATTATTTTATTTTATAAAGAAATAAATTTATAAAATATTTTTAAACTTAGGTGAAAATTTATAAAATAATTCATAAATAATTTTAGCATGGAATAAAATACTAAGCGGAAAATATAAGTGAATTAGGAAATCTTAATATAGTTAAGAAAACTAATGAAATATAGGGTATGAATTTCCATTTTGTTCGATTGAGTTTGAATAATCTTCCAAGCAATAACCAAAGGCTAATGAGCAAAGCGGTACGCTTAGATAATTATTAATATTTTTGGACAATTAAGAAAGTTTTAAACCTAAGTTAAGATTTGTTTGTTAGTCATTTGACATTTTAAAATAATGTTAAGTGATAAGTTTTCCCATATGGAATTCGATTGACTGTTAGTGTTAGTTTGTTGTTTCACAGAATTTGATTGATTTGATTTGATTGAATTGAATTGATCGGTTGTGTGATTTCATATACCATTATCTATAAAGTTTAAATTTATAGACAAAGGATTTTACATTGTTGTTAGAAGGACCTAAATCTTGGTGATTTTGGAAAAAAAGATATTTTTGAAGATTTTGAGAATGGAATGATATTTATTTACTCTAGTTGATGTTTTTGGGAAATTAGAATATCATTGGACGCTCCATGTTGTTTTGATTCTAGAGTTTCAACATAATTTATTTGGAGAAATCCCCTTCTTATCATTTTGATTTTTCTTGTCTGAGAAATTTGAAAAATAAGTTTGTGAATTGGAAAACTCGGGTGCTTAGATCTAAATTTATCTCTTGAAAATTTGATTCATATCATCTATTACAGTATATTCTTTGTATTTTTTCGCATATGATTGAGATATGGATTGTTGATTGCATGTAGATTTATATCATGTTCGTTTTTGCATATAGAGTTACATCACATTAATATTTTTGTCAGTCTTATTTTTTTAGATTTGGTAAGTACAGGTATGCAAGAGAGCCATTTGATTCTTGTGTACTTGTATTTGCATACAAATAATAAATTACTTGCCAAATATAAATCAAACACAAAAAGGTACGTAATAAATTTAGAAAACTTATATTTTGATGATTTTATGCCCTAGATATGGGAGACCACTTGGCTTTTGTTTTCTTTGATTGGTTTGGAACCCGTAGAGGCCATTTGTAGTTGTATCGATGAGCTACGCAAGGAGAAGGTAGCGAAAATTTTCGAAAAATTAAGAGTTATAAATTTTGAAAAATTTTAATAACAAAAATTTGAACTTTCAAATTATATCTTGGAATAGAGGAATAAAAATAGAATTAGTTGGTATAGGGAAACAGATTTGAAAGACTTGGAAATTTTGAAATCTATTCCAGCTAAATGGGTTTTGAAAATAAGTTTAATCCTCATTTTAATTAATGGTTTTAAACTTAAGGGTTTGAAAACATTTTCTTCTTTAGGAATTTTGGGGAGAAAATTCATTTAAGGGGGGATGGAATGTTACGACCCAAAATTTTGGTTATTTGATTTCAGATGTTTAATTAATTTAAATATTTAATAATTGGATTTTTGAGTTTAATGGCTTATAATGCAAATGTAGGGAATAATTAAATATTAGAATTGTGAATTAAATATTAAATATTAATTAAATTGATTTAATAATTTTATTTAACTACTTTTAATTATTAAATAATATTGGTAAATTCAATTTTTAAATTTATTTACAAATATAAATGGATCAGATAAATATGGATAATTAAAGCACAAAATGATATTTAAATCTATGAAATTTTCATTCCGGGATACAGCCTCGGATTTCAACGAAACCAGTTTCATTAGAACCGTAATAGTGAATTATATTATGCAGTAAAATTTTATGGCGATCGGATGTATCGTTTGGTCATGCGAGTTCGAAGTGTGTTGAAATTAATATTAGAAATTTAATATAATAAATAGATTTAAAACCTATCTTCCGCATATGATCGAATTAAATCTCGGGTCTAGTTCCATTACGTTCGGAATAGGAGAATAACATATAGAGCGTCATGCGGCACGTCTTATTTGGGGTTCGAGATTTTTGGGTATGTTATGTTGAATATTTTCAAATTAAAATAATATATGTACTATTTTTTTCTAAAAAGATCATATTGTCCCATGCCCAAGCGTACAGGCATCATACCGGCCATACTCTTTCTCCTTTTTAAAAAACACATATATCTGAAAAAAATGGTTCGTTTTCTTTTTTCAAATCATCCTCCTTCTTCAATTGGCTGAGATTAGCCCCGTTAGTCGACGTTGTTTTGGCCGAGGGGTTCAACTGCAAAGTTATGTAGGGCGGCTGGGCGAATTCACCTATGGAAGTAGATCACCATAATTCAACATGTTGTGGTGGCAGCTGCGTGATGTAATTGCACAACTTTTTGGGTGGCGTTGGAGCTATGGGTCGTCGTGGAGGGATGGCTCGAGTGGCCGAAGATCGGGGATGACATGGAGGTGTCTGGGTAGCAACATGGCGAAGGGCAGTGGGCTGAGGCGTTGGTTCGTCAAGGTTGAAGTTGAGATTTGGTTTTTGGTTCATGTGGTATGTTACTTGATTAGGATTTGTAATTGGGAATTAATTAATTTATTAAGTGAGATTATTAATCAATAAACATTCTTTAACTCGTATTTATTTCATACGAGGTGGTTTCAAGCATGGTCATTCATTTTAGGTTTGTAATGGCGATGTCTTTGTTATGGAATTGGTTTGATTGGATTAGGAGCACTTTGGAATTTCTGCTAAAATCAAACAGTCATTTGGTTTTAGTCCAAAATTGGAATGTTTTGGCGGAAACGAAAATCAATGTGTAACGACCCAGAATTTCTATTAATTAAAATTCGAATATTTAATTGAATTTAAATATTAATAAGTGAAATTTATAAGTCGAATAATTTTATTTCGAATAATTGGATTTAATTGGATAATTAAATCGATAATTTAATAGTTGAAAATACAGAAATAATTGAAAATTGGGTTAAATATGATTAAAATTGTTTTGTAAAATTTTATTTAATCATGTTGGAGTTAGAATGATATTTAGAACTTTTAAAATTGAATTTAGAGTTAATCTGTGAAAATTGAATATTTTAATATTTAATTATCGACTGAAAAAGAGCCAATGTTCGAACAGTCTTAGAATTGGACGAAACTAGTTCCATTGGATCCGTAATAGTTTGTTATTATCGGATTTCAATTTTCGTAGCAATCGGAGTTTTCGTTTGACCGTGGCAGCTCGAAAAGCAATGAAATTGTTTTAATATTAATTTGGCGAGTTAAAATAGTCATTTTTCAAATAGTCTTAGATTTTGAAGAAACCAGTTTCATCGGATCCGTAATATGATATTGTTGTATGGTTTCGAATTTCAAGTCAATCGGATTTACCGTTTGTCCGGGGCGAGCCAAAACGCATAGAAATTAGTTTAAATCGATTTAATTTGAAATCGATCGTTTATTGCCGTAACTCGCACAGATGATCGAATCAGCCTCCGAAACACGTTCCATTGTGTTCGGAACGCGGGGTAAACCTTAGAAACGCCAACCGGCACGCCTCGTTTGGAGTTCGGAAAAATCCGGGATGAATAGTGTCGCGTATTTTTCTATAAAAGGCCACAAACATTCATTTTTTTCACAAATTTATCAACCCTAGGGTTTTATTGTCTCAGCCGCCATCTCCTAAAACTAATGGCCAAAATCTATCCCCTTTCCTCCTCTAATCTCTTTCAATCCACTCAATATTATCGAAAACTTTCTGAAGCAAAGCTGAAGAGCATCGGAAGAGCTTCAGATCCATACGGTGATGATGATCATCGGAGCGACGTGGTGGTGGGATTTTCGCCTTGAAGTCAGGCTGAATGTGCACGTTTTTAAACGTAAATAAGAGGCCGAGCTTCATGAAATTCACGCCGAAGGTGGAGTTGGGTGAGGGCTACAAGGTGATGGTAGTTGATCGTGTTCAAGTTGGTTGATGGAGGAGCGAAGTGAAACCCTAGATCGCGGCCTATATGGGTTTGGCTGCTTTTTGATTTCCTGGAAGAGGAAGAAGGGCCGAACGGCCTTGATCGTGGGGCAGAAGAAATGAACGGCCAGGATGTTTTGGGGTAAAAAAAAATTTAAAGGAAATGTGATTTGATTTTATATAAATTCGTGTTAACTTATAAATATTATAACTTGTTCATACGAGGTCAGATTGAGACGAAACCAATTGCGTTGGATTCGTTTTGTCGAGCACTACGCAATGCAACTGGATTGGAGTCATTTGGAGCTAGTGAAAATTTCGGGTAAAATTAAACGTCCGTTTAATTTTATTCGAAATAAAACGCGGAAACTGAATTGAAATTAAGGTGAGAACTTCTCACTCAATCGAATCGGTTTTGATTTAAATTTTAAATAGTTATATTTAAAATTTCTTGAATGTATGTTTGAATGATGATTGTTATCTATTGATTGTTAAAATAGACATTATGCGCCGTTATTAAGCGGAGGTTATTTATTAAAAACATATACCGCGATAATTTCATTGTGAAGTGAAATTGGTATTATATATGTACTTGGAGTTGATTTTCCCGCATTATATAGAGGATGAGACCCTATTGCGCCGCCTATTAAGCGGATAGTATTTTATAAATCCCATATACCGCGATAATTCCGTACTGGAACGGAACTGGTATTGTGCTAACATCTTTGGATGCAGGTAAACAGGTTGGAGGGATCCAACTGGATTCCTCAACTATATTGATTTATTTACAGATATTGTGATATTTGTTAATTATCATATCGATATATGATATTTGGATGTCGTGATTGACTATATGGTGCTGTTGCATCATCGGATCCATTTTTAAAGTTTTAAAAAAATGATTTTTGATTTTAAAAAGAATTTTAAAGCGATTTTTGAAAGTATACGTTTTATTAAATTTTGAATTGTTAAAATAAATAAACATTAAAATTTGATAGTTATAAAAGTTATATTTTTTGGAAAATAATACTTAAGTATAATTTTGGAGTTATATAAGTTTTAAATAACGTTTTGTAAATTAATAAAGAGACTGGTTTATTTAAATTGAGATTTTTTAATTATTATAAACGGTTTATATAAAAGATTTATAAAATTTATATTTTATAAGTTAAAGATATTGAAATTATAAAACGAGCTTTTATAAGTGTTAAAATAAAGTTGTACCTAGTTTTATAAGTAAATAAGAATTTTAGATTTATAAACAAAGGATGATATAAAAGAATGGATTTGTGAATAAATGGATTATAAGTAATTTACTTATAATTAGATTCGACATATAAACGAAATATAAATAGAATTGATTATTAAAGGAGATTTATAAATCGAAGCTTATAAATAGAAATGGAATTTATAGACATTGTTTATAAATTCGAAATCAATGGAATTTGATAAATTGAAAGTTGAAATTGGTTAAGGAAGTATATTCACGATTTTGGACAGTGAATATATTATCAAATAAAATGGATATGCTTGGGAAAATGAATATTATAAAATGAAGTTCATCGTTTTAACGATGTTTTAAAATGTATTATACATCGAAAACATAGATTTCAACCTTCATTGTTGAAATAGACGTTTTCGAGAAAGAGAAGGAAATGGTGGACTATAACACTGTTGTTATAGCAAATGATTTCCGAAATGAAATGTTATTGTATAGTATTGGGATTTATATATCTATCTAAATTTCGAATCCCTATACTAGTGATTTTGGGTTGTCGTAACGATGTTTTACCCAACTTTTTTTTTAGCCCAAATGAATGTGTTAAGAGAATGATTTCTTAAAGAATGAAATATATACTTAATTTCGATTTAAGTATATTGAATGTTTTCCAAGTGTTGAAAACAAACGAATTTGTGAATTACTTATTATGTAATAAGTATGGAAATGTTTCCAATGTGAAGTGAATAGTTTGAGATTCTATCTATTAAAGATAAATTGAAAATGAATATTAGAAATCGATTTGAAAATCGTATATTCATAAGATATTTTGGAAATGTAGATTCGCTATGGAATTTATAAAGGAAAGGGAAATTGGGTTAAAAATAAACGTTGATTTATTTTGAAGTGTGGAGATAAATTTACAGATTTGGAACGTAAATTTAAATAAATTGGTAAAGATTTATTTAATTGGTTTAAATGAACCATTTTGAAATAAAAGTTGTTTTGAAATTGGTTTTCAAATGGTTGAAGTGTGAAAATTATATATCTAGTAAAGATATTTTGGAAGATAAATAATTTGGAAAATTAATTGGGATTTGGTGATGTTGAGCATACCTATTGATAGTTAAATAATCCGACTATCAATATTTACCTTTAAATAGGTATTTATTGTGAATTGCTTGAATTTGAATGCTACACTTATTTTGGAATAAGCGCTCACTATTTGGGTTAGCCGGGAAAGGACCTTGGGGTCGTATAACCCATTCCGAATATGTGATACGTCATTATGGATTGCATTTGAGAAGACCGGGTATTTGGGAAAACGATAGGATGACCTATCAATTGTCTCTGCACCGTTAGCTACGGTATGGAGATTTCCTTTGTGATGGGAAGTTTTGTCGGGATTGTGAATACCCGAATTGCAAGGGCTTCTTTTGAAGTGCCTTCGGTTTTGTTCTAAACCGGAACAGACTTGTATGATTACGTGTCTGACATTACATTTTGAGATATAAAGTAGATTTCTTTCAAATACATTTCTGTTGGCGGTGGAGAATTTATTCTCTTAGCTTAACACCCTTCTCTGAGACGTACGCGCTTAGAGGTTATGTAGTTGAAGGTTATCAGCAATATATTCCCAATTTGGTAATGTGGCATGCTGAGTGTTGCTGTGTGATGATCATTGTATGATCATTTGTTTGATCGTTTATCTTTGTGATCATTACTTTGATCATTTGTTGACCCAAAGCAGCTTTTGTATAAAGCGTAGCTTTGTGGACGAGACTTCGTCAGACCTCACTCCCCGAAAATGGTCAAAACAAGAATATGCGGCAAGGTTATGAGGGTCGCGCCCTTTAGGGTATGTCATTTCCTTCTAGAAAGGGTGGTATCATGGTATGGAGCCCAGATACTTACTCATGTTGATACACTATATCTATTACTGTGTGTTGTTGTTGGAATCGAGCGCTCGGATAAAGGTCCAAAGGGACCGGGGGATGGCATAGTCGTGTAGTAGTTACCTAGTGACAAAGGTAATCCGGCCTTGTGTTGGCAGAGAGCTGGTTAAGTTCTCGGGACGTCCCGCCAGAGGCGATCCCATGTGGCAGTAGGAAGTTCCTTAGCCTGACCATTTGTTGGAAATCCAAACAAAACAATACGATCCTTGTACGGTTTTAGTTGTAGAACCTATCATTCACTTATGGTGGTGCCCCACTGTTTGGATGGTAGCTATAGTAGGCATAAGTGCGGAATGCCTATGCTGGCTAAGATTTATATCTTTACTTTCAAAATGATTTTTCCTACACTATGCACAAGTAATAATATCAAATGTTTCTTTTTAATGCGTATCAAGCATCTTTGACTATCATAAGAAGAAATCTCCTACAATTCTGCGTTTGCATTGTGTGTGTGGCGGGAGGTCTTATGGTAGTCTCATTTCCCAAAAGCATTGCGAATTGACTTTAAAATCATCCTGTACTTTGTTTTAAAAATAAACTGTTCTAGGTCTCACACCAGTCTCATGACTGACTCAGAGTTTATTGTTTTCCTTCCTAAACTCTGGGTGCCCACCAATTTCCACACGGGCATTTAAGAGTCAGGTTTATCAGGATATTCTGGAATTCAGGAGTTGCTGGAGGCAAGCTGGAGAGCATGGCATATTCACTAGTATATAGTATTTCTTTTCCGCTGTTTGTTGTTGTTTGTTGTTGTACACTCTGATGATGTAATGTAATATAATGTGATGTAATAACTGATATAGTTCTTCGTTTTAAAGATTATTCATTTATCTATTATATGTTGTTCCGCTGCGATTGTGAGATTCTGATATTGTTCTATAGTTCTTTCTGTTCTGTTCTATCTTTTTCTCTCTTCTTCTACCTCTTTCTTCTTCTTTAACCATAACGGTACAGTTTTCCGGCCTTCGATTGCTCGGCAGTTGATACAGTGGACGTATTGATGTCGGTTTTCGAGCGACGAAAAATCGCAACGTTACACAATGTGAGTTTAACTCACATTTAGTTTTATTATATCACCGATGTTATAAATGTTTTGTAATTGTATGGATGATTAGTCAAATTGTTTGATTGCTTGTTTGGTTGAATTTCCGTTTGGAAATGGATGACATAAAAATTTGATCATTATAAACTCATATGATTATAATACACACACACACACACACATATATATTATCCTTAACCATTGTTTTGCAACGAAAATCTGTAGAGAGACCCAAGGGGGTTTCTCGCTAACAAATTTATGATGTTATAATTAAATTAAATCCTGATATTCCATTTAACTCGCTCATTGTCATTATAGCGATTTCGCTATATCGTCAATTATTAAACTTCATCCCCAAAACCTTGTCGCATGAACTAGAGCTTGTGTTTCCGCTAAACGGAATATTAAAATTCATTAATCATTTTGATTAATGATAATTTGAAATAATTAATCATTTTAATTATTAATTTTGAGATTTAGTAACCAATTTAATAAACAATAATTAAAATTGGTTTATCTGGAGATTTAATTAATCATTTTTTACTAATGATGTTTATACTTAATTAATCGTTTTAACGAATGATTATTTGTGTTTAATTAATTATTTTAAATTAATCATAATGAAGTTTAATTAATTATTTTAAATTAATCATAATGGAGTTTAATTAATATATTGAACTTAATTAATTATTTCAATTAAGGATAATTGAAATTAATAATCATTTTAATTAATGGTATTTAAAAGTAAATAGTCATTTAAATAATGATATTTGAATTTTAATAATAATTTTAATTAATGATTATTTTTAAATTTAAATTAATTGTTTTAACTAATGATATTTGGAATTTAGTTACATCCTGTTTAATTAAGGATGTTTTATAATTAAATAAATCATTTTAACAAATGATGTTTTAATTAATCGTCTAGCAAATGATGTTTGAATTTAATTAATCCAATTAATTTATTATTTTTTGAACTTAATAAATTGTTTTAATTAATGGAATTTAAAATTACTTGTCATTTTAATTAATGAGGTTTAAGATGACTTATTCATTTTAACTAATGGTAATTTGAATTTAATTAATCTTTGTAACTAATGATATTTCAAGATAATTAATCAATTTAGTAAAGTGATTAAAATAAATTAACTAATGTAGTAAAATTGCTTTATTAAACTTATTTAAAGTTAATAAACTCTTTGATAAAGATTTTTAAAGTTAGTTTACCAATGTTATAAAAATGTTTGGAAATAATTATCTATTTTATTAAAGATATTATAATTTTTATTTAAAAGAGATTTTTAAATGTGATTATTATCTTTAGGGATAACTAAAATAGTTTTAAGGATATAGAAAGGAATTGGAACCCAATTATTGGGATGTTAAGTTAGATAATCTTTTGGGTGTTCGTTCTGATGTTAGTTTAGGTCTTCGGGGTCGTGCACTTGGAAAATTGTTCTCTTAACATTTCAACAGTCGGGAACTAATTCTATAAGTGTTTTACCAAGGTGGAAATATGGACATCAAGTATAAGTTCAGCTCGTTTTTAAATGTAAAAGCTTGATTCGTTTATGGAAATGAATTAGTTTCATAAAGCAAATCACTTATATGAAAACGATTTACTTGTATAATTAGCAGTAAACATCGATGAAGTAAACTTGTCCCTATTTCAAAAGTTAAGAGTAATATGTGAGAAATGCGGATTACGGGTCTTAATGTTGGAATAACGCTAGAGGGGGTGAATAGTGTTTTATGGATTTTCTAAATCTTTTTGAAACTTATGTAATTTAATCACCAACAAATGCAATTCACAGACATAGATATAATCACAGAATCAGACACAGATGCAATACTAAATAAAAGCAGTAAAGGAAAGAACACACTAGGTTTTTATATTGGTTTGGATTACCCTACATCCAGTTTCGCACAATCATACGGATTTCTTATCAAAATAATCTCCCATTCAAGGCGACGAGGTACACCCTCCTGTATTCGAGTTCAGGGAAACTCCCTTAATTTAAGCAGGCTACAAGATCACCTAATTGATTTCCAGGGCTATAACCACACTCAATTGATTTCAAGGCTCAACCGCACATTTTACTCAACAGTTTGATTTACAAAAGATCTTATAACTCTGAATAACACTGAGATCTTATGGAGAGAGTGGCAGAGAATCAAACAAGAGATAATGAAGTTTGATTCACTTAGTATTTTGGTAGAATATATTTTAGGATTCTTTAAAATAAATGTGGGAGATGAAGAGGAGAGAAAATAAATGAAATCTGATGAAAAATTCGTTTAGAACTACTGGTATTTATAGTAGAGCAACAACCATATCTATTCGTGAAAGGATATGACGAATAGACACTTGTTTTGAAAATTTGAATTTTGAATTTAACGGGCACCATGTCGACATGGGGGCTTGAATGATGTCGATATGCTCAAGAATTGATATTTTGATTTTCTTATTAAAATTGGGTTCTATAATTTGTTAAAACAATTTCTAAACTTTGTAAATATATTTTAATATATTTTAAACATATAAAAGAGTTTACAAAGTAATTTTTTAATATATATAATTTTAATCTATTAAGTGGTTTAAAATCTGAGTATATAAATATTTTAAAGCTAAATATTCAAAACAAGAGATAGTTTAAAATCAAGGACAATTTTGAAATCAAAATATTAAAAACAATAAAGATAATTTTGAGGCTAAAATAATTCAAACAAGAGAGATGTCTTTTTGAAATGAAGGTTTTGAAAACATTCAAAATAAGCGATATATTTCTGAAAAACATTTTTATAAAGCTAATGGATGTCAAAATAAGACCACTATAAGTTCCACTAGATGTTGTCGTGGGTTCCATCCCACTAGGGTTCCATCCCTTTAATAGGCTTAAAGTGGATTCTATTCCACAAATAACTTTCGAATAAAGATGTAATGCTTTCAAGAAGTTCTAACATAATTCTAGACTCAATACTTATCTTGTACTATTGACATCTTGAACTCTTGATATCTTGATACTCATGAGTCTTCAATCTTGATATCTTCAGTCATGAATCTCTATACTGTACAGTCTTCATTCTTGGTACCTGCATGTTTATATCCTGTATATACATGTATATCTAAACTATAATGTTAGTATTTGCATTTTATAACAAGTCCTAAGGCTGTTGTCATCAAAACCATCATCTCAAGGACTAACAATCTCCCCCTTTTTGATGATGACAACCTATGTTTACAAAATATACTTCTCCTTCACAATAACTCCCTCTAAAACTAATAACTGCTCTATTCTATATGTAACATTCCCGTTTTTAAAACAAATTTAAATTGAAAATTAATTTAATTTTTGAATTAAATTATGGATTTATTTGAATTTTCCAAATTAATAAGATGTATGTTATATATATATATATATATGGCTTTTTAAAATTGAATTTGGAATCTGAAATTCAAGAATGAATATTTTAAAAAATAAATGGGATTTGAAAATACTATGTTTAAAATTAATAGAATTTGTTTTCTAATTATAATATGATCATTTTAAAATTTTGTTTTGAAAATAATATAATAATTTTCTATAGGTTAAATCTGAAGATTTTCTTTAAAAAATATAGTTTGTAAGTATATATTTTAAACTACGTAGAAAATGTACTACATAAACTTATGTAAAGTTATAAAATGAGATTTAAGTAAACAAGGTCTAAAAATATAGTTTGTATGTAAATAGATAATCCATATAAACAGTAGAAACATATATATATATATATATATATATATATATATATATATATATATATATATATATATATGAAAACATATGTGTTGTAATAACTATATGAATATAAGTGTAAATATAATAACAAGTGTGTTTAAAACAAAATTTACAAAATAAATTGCATTAGGGATTTAAACATAAAAATACAAACTTGTGACACTTGTACATAAAATGTTAGCATGAATAACACTTATTAAGTGATTGTGTTATGAAACAAACAAGTGTCAAAATGGTTTTATAAAAATAAAAATAAAATAAAATAAAATAAAAGCATTGATATCAAAAGAAAATAACCAAGTTGTTTTCATTTTCAAAATTTCTCAAATCTGAGAAATCAAACTTTAAGCATAACC
The DNA here is from genome assembly GCA_030765085.1 of Allium cepa. Lineage (NCBI taxonomy): Eukaryota > Viridiplantae > Streptophyta > Magnoliopsida > Asparagales > Amaryllidaceae > Allium > Allium cepa. Next base: position 180,760,642 of record CM060930.1, read on the forward strand.
AGAAAAACAAAAGTTTATCTCATACCAAAACAAAGCCACAACCTATTTTCAAAATACCTCAACCTGAAACCAAATCTGGAAAACCAACCTGGAGATCAAATCAATGTAAAGAAGATTAGGCAAACAACAAAATCAAAGAAAAATCAAACCTGAAATCAAGCAAAGATCTGAAGCAAGAAACTCATCTTGGTTTAAACAGCAATCAGATGCAATGCAACTCAGTTTTAGATCAAAAAGAACAAATCATATGGCATGAAAAGCTTCAGTTCAAGTTTCAGTTTGAATTCAAAACAACAAGCATGCAGATCCAAATTGCAACCGGAGTAGTAGCTTTAAATACAACAAACTCATATATTCAAAGATCAACCTAAAATTGTAGCATGCAAACATCAAGTAGTCAAATTTCCAGGCCCTCTATCTTCATTTTACTGGTGAGCAAACTCTTAAACCCCTTTTTTACATTGGTTGGCATTTGATCAATTTTGAATGTTTGTGAAATATGATTGCATGTCTGAGGTGAAGCTAAAAACCATTTGCATGTGAATAAACCTGTGTATATATGTAGATAAATGTGCCTGTGCAAGTTTGAAAACAGAAAAATGTCTCTGATCTAAGTATAACAGGTTTCAAAACCTGATTGAAAAATCAAAACCGCTGTGACGCCCCACCTCTATATCCATGCAAGCCAAGGACACTACAGGGTAATGTCGTCAACTAACACGGAGAATAAGGCTGGCTAGGAGCGACCATCTATAGCCTTGCTTTAACTATCTATTGAATACATCGACAACAATCATACCAAGCAGATCGACATATCCAATGAATGCTTAAAACAAAACCATAGGTGGTTGGAGGATCTATCGAACAGAATATAACCACTCAAATGCAATATACATCACAGAATAGTAGATCATCATATACACATATACTGATACATAACAGAGTATACAAACTGATACACGTCAAGTGGTATAGCAAACCACAATATACAAACGAATCCAAAAGAATACATATATCAGAGTTACAACAAAAAGGACTACACAAAGCTATAACAAAAATGAACAAGCTGAATAGTCCATGCGGAAGCAAAATAGGCTAAGACCAAAAGCACCTAACCTGAAACATCTCGGTCTGACCCAAATATAAAATACATGAGTCAGTCTAGCTAAACAAATCAGTTAGATAAAATGAACAACAATAACCTGCAAGGTCACACAGTATAACAAATATCTCCAAAAGAGATACAACAATCATCTCACAAAAGATGAATCAAAATAAGACAAGCCTCATATCATTGGCAAAACAAATAAACAAAGGATATGAATATCCCAAACAAGCCAAAAGGCAATAACAAATACCAATGAAGGTAACACAAGTTCCACAAGGTAATTGCTATATATCGTGCGGCTCAAAAAGACCAACACCGAAGTGCAATACCTAGGGAATATACGTATTAATGAAACATCAGAAAATTTTGCACGTGCTCAGTACTGTATAAACAAGGATCCATGAGCCCGAATGCTCCAAACCCATATATCACCCGAGCGGCTCATAAAGACCAACTCCGAAAGCGATACAATAGGGCAACAAACCCAAAGGCACAAACCCGAAGGCAACATACCCGAAGGCACAAACCCAAAGGCAACATACCCGAAGGCAACATACCCGAAGGCAACAAACCTGAAGGAGACAGTCCAAAGACACTATCCCAAAGGCAACAAACCATAGTGGTGAAGGTCTGGAGGTCCAGTACTGGACACCACTAACTGGCAGAATGTGTCATAACTCTCAAAAAGGAATCCGAAAAGTAGTAACGTGAGTCCCATAACCACTCGTTCGCACTAAACGGTTTACTTCCGTTGGTTAATTTCACACTCAAAGAAGTACAAAGCTTACCTCATCTCATTGGTAAACCAGACCAAAAGGTCAAAACAATCAATCGAATAGATCAGGGATTAATCAGAAAGATAAACGCACGGATTCATGGTCCGTGTTTTACTTAACCATTTAATCTCCTTTCCACTCCGCTCGAAGTGCGAAATTGTGTGTGTGCATTTTAAATAGAATTTATAAATTAGAGAAGCAAGCTTTTAATACAATTTAAAAGATTATTTTATAAAAACCCATGGATGAAGTCAAAAAGGAATCATCAAGGTCAAGTATGCATAAACAACTAATTGGAATCGACTTAGATCGATAAAAGTTGGAATCACAAACAAATAGGCAAAGTAGGAAAAACAGGGAAACAGGAGCAGGTCGGTTGACCGGACTCTGAGTTCGGTTGACCGAAATATCCCAAAAATGTTTCGGGCTCCAGCTCGGTCGACCGGACCAGGGTTCGTTCGGCCGAACTGCAAAGTTCTGCAATTCCTGCCCTATTTCATCAAAGTGCCAAACTCTCCCAAAACGCAACCGATCGAGCAATGGACCTAAGGAGCTTTGGCCAATCGATAACTCAACCCCATTGGCCCTCCGATTCATCACCAAAAACATGTTCGAACATCAAAGTTAGGATCTTTAAAGAATTGAACCCAAACATTAAAAATTTGGATATTCACCAATTCAATCCAAACCGAACGCATGTGCACATGAACAAGTGTTAGGAATTCATACCCAACAATCAAAGATAGGTATAAGCATAGATGTGAGGTACAAATCTCACCTTTTAACTCACAAACAAAGAAGAATCACAATTGCAAAGAGAAGACCAACCAATCTCTACTTCAACTCAACAAGCTTCAACCTAAGATCAAAACAAGTATTTTCCTAAGTTAGGTTTAGGAAACATTCTGAAATTGAAGGATAAAAGAGTTGGAGAAGACGAAGAGGAGGCTTACCAATAGCTTCACTTTGATTTTGGAGCAAGAATTCAAGTTTGCAAGAAGAACTATGGCTTGGAATTTCTAATTCTTCTTCCTTTCCCCCATTTTCAGTTTTGAGCTTGAGTTTAGAAGTGAAAATGAGTGAATGGAAGGAGAGGGACTGAGTTAGGTGATTTAGTTAGCTAGTGGACTGAACCCAAACCCAAACCAACTAGAAAAAGTAGCAAAATTCAATTTACTCCAAACATATCAAAGCTTATATTCAAAAAATCGCAAACGCCATTTTGGACTCAATGGAAGTGGTTTCGAGTCCTAATTCGGCCGTTTGCAATAAGTAACATTTCAGATCCAAAAATCCGACTAACGACGCTATATTTAAATAAAATATTTAAATATATAACCGTTAAATATGCGGGTTGTTACAACCTCACTCTTTGATCATCTTGAAACTTTGATGTCTGAATAAAATATGTTAGGATTAGTAATATCTTCATTCTAAAAATATTTTTAAGTATTAAAAGTAAATGGGTTTTTACTGAAAATAATAAAACATAACCAAATCGTTTTTGTTCAGAAATTTAATTGATAAAAATTTGAGTTTTGATTTCAAGATTTTGTTCTTTGTAGTAAATCATGATTTTTGATAAGAAGTTCATGATTTTTAACCTAGTATATTGCGAGGATTTGGGAGACGAACGTTAAATGGGTTTTGATAAAATCCTGGTAATCGGAGTAATGTTATTCTCGAGATTGATGTCGAACCATGGATGGAGGTTGGAGATCACCTGAAAAATGCCCAATGATTTTATAAATTGTTGAAGTGGCCTGATGAGATCGAAATAGGGTTTAAGGCATAATTTGGTGATGGTCGGAAATCTCATCGCTGCATCACCGTCGATAGACCGGAGGGTTGCGCACCATTGGTGATCGAATCTGAGGAGGTTGGCGAAGCTCTGACGAAGTTTTCATGGCCTCCGATTGTTTAGGGCGGTGGTGCGAGACCATTGCGTGTCGATCACTTTTGTGCTTGTTTTGACCTGATAGTGTGTTTGCGAACTCATCGTCGTTGATGGTGTATGGGTGGTCTGGTGGATTAGGGAAGTTGTAGTCGACGCAAGGATAGTCGTAGCGTCGACCAGTGGCGATCCGAACACTGTGTAACGTGCACGAGTTCCTGAGCGTGTCTGTGGAAATGTTTTGGGGAAGAAGCATCATGACTCGAAGTTGCATTCGTAAATCTCTTACAATAACTCGAGAAAAAATTTTAATGTATCGGGTAAGAATACTTAGAAAAATTTTAAGACTGAAAAGCTAGGCGCTCGGTTTGATTTTCAGCAAGACTCGAAGTAAATAGGCAATGTTCTCGGGTTAAACTCAAAGCAGGTCTTGAGCTTGATATGTAAACAGTTTTTGTTTTCAAAATTCTCAAACTTTTTAACATTTCAAATCATGTTTTAAAATGATGATTTTGATTTAAAAGATGGAATCAATTAAGGATTTAAATAAGATATTTTTTCAAAGTGCTCAAATTTAACTTTATTACATTATTAATTTTTTTTATATTAAATAAATAATGTAATTTAAAAAGGATAATTAAGATAGAATGTTGTTTAGACTAATCTTAACTTTTTAAGGCAACTAATGTATAAGGATAATGATTTAACAAGGTTTAAAAGGATAATCAAAGTAATTAAATTATCTTTTGGTTCATTAAGTTAATAAAATTACTTAAGAAGTGATTACTTAATTAATTGTTTAATATTAACGATTAATTTAATAAGTAATTAAGGTTAATTAATTTGTAATTAATAATTAATTAATTAAAGTAATTAATTATAAAAGTAATTAAGAGTTAATTAATTAACAATTAAGGATAAATTAATTAAGATAATTAATTAAGAAATGATTAATTAATGAAGGTGATTAAGACTTAATCAATTGAAAATTAATGATAATAAATCATTGATTTCAGATTACTAATGAAAGTAATTATGTGGTTGATAAATTTAAAACCACACGATTTATTCATCTTAATTGAAGATGTTTGATTGTTATTGAATGCTATGTGATGGATTGATATATTTGATATGTGATGTGATGTTATGTAATATGAAATGCTTTGTGTGGAGTTGTTATATCTGTGATGAATATACTATTGTATGAATATGAAAACCCCTTGGTCCGTAAAATAGCATTTGAATTTCGATGCGACAGGGAGTTGGATTCCAGTTGATTATCCGAAACCCTCATCGAATTGTAATAGTGGATCCTTGTGATTGATAAATTTACTCTATCTGTAAATCTGTGAATGGAAGATAAGCGTTATAGATTATACCGCTTATCGATGTATGAATATGCGCTTATATGTTTTTGTTTGATGATAATAAACATATATATTCACTTAAATGTATTTGGTAATGTACTATTTTGTTTTTCATAGATTAAATAAATATTTGTTGAATAAAATAAATTACACAGAATTTGAATTCAAACAGAATAAATTACACAGAATTTGAATTCAAACGGAAATTTTATTCAAACAAATATTTATTACAATCTTGAATAGTACAAATTCAAGCTCTCACTATACATATACATTTTTGATTACATCACAATTCAGTTTACATAATTTCCTCACTACATATCACTCACACTCGTATTTTGTCTTCAACTGCATTCCAGTTTGAATCTAGCATCTGAGCAATCTGCAAAAATATTCACTAACGCAGTAAAATTGAAAACGAAATATTTTTGCAATATAAAATAAAATATGATTTTTGAAAATATGATTTGCCTCAGTTATTTGGGTTGTTCGTCATCATTCACACTTGAATTCATCACACACGAACAATGTGACGTGCACAGTGTATCACTGTACATGCCACAAGGCCGTGCACATCGATATACACTTGATCGATTTACAGGGACAGGTGAGCACATGTCAAACCCAAATGAAAAACCGGGTTCAACTCACATGCAATATATTTAAAATCACGACATGAGCACAAGGTCAAACCCGAGTTTTTGAAACTGGATTCAACTCAAGTGAAATTTCAAAAATCAACATGAAATGATCAAGAATCAGATCAGAGACCAAGTACAAGGCACAGTGCACCACTGACCAGAATACAAAGTCAAACCAACAGCTACACGATACCACAATATCAAGTTCAAGTGACATCACAACAAACAAGACATGCAAGACCAAAGTGCAACATACTTCAATAATCAAGTTCAGGTCAGACCAACCACTGTAATGATGCAAACTAACTCGAAGAAATGCCACCAAGCAAACAATATGCACCAGACCAGGCCACAATAATGAAGATTACATCAAGTATGCTAAAACAAAGTCAGTGACCATTCAAACCAGTACAAACATGAAACAAAACTCAACAAGGCATAGCTATGGAAACAATGTGGTCGAGAACTGATACAAGAAATTCATGGAATGGCAGACACGCATGAACATGGTGAGAAACACAAGTAACTTAGCATTGAAGTACAGGCAGATTTGAAGAAATGACTGCAATATCAATAAACCAAATGAAGACCACAATCCAAACTAAAACTCCAGCAGTAATACAACAATGACCAGAGCCAAAGTTCACAAGTGCAGACCAAATGCAGTGACACAGTGAAGCTCAAGTATAACACTGCAGAAGTTCAAATCAGTACAACAACTCAAAGCAATGAACAGAACATCAACTGGGCACATGCAGTAATAACCAGAATGGATGCAGATTACAAGACAGTTTGCAAGCAAATTCAAAGTGGAAGCACCACCAAAGACTCAACAGAGAATAGCAGTCAGGCACACATGTATATGGAGCAATACGTTGACCAGAGAAGATGGCCAGAGACGAAGATTATAGAGATGGCCGAAATCAGAATTCGAAAAAGTCAAATTCGTATCTTTGAAAAAGTAAAAACAAACTGCCGTATGAATCAAGTTTAAATCGAACGCTGCACAAACAAGGCCGTGCGTATCAAGGTGTAGCTATATCAGGAAAGCAACAAATTGGGAAAGTATCAAATTGATACAAACGAAATCAAGTGTATTCGAATTCATATAAATACCAAACCCAAGTCATCATCATCGGCATCGAGTAAAAGGCAAACAATCAAACCAACAAACAGATAAATTACATACCGAATCAACAACGAACTCGATCATCAGAGAACGAACGAGCGCAAGCAACGCAAATCAGAGAATCAGTCAACTGAGGAGCAGCTGCGAACAATCTCAAGTAAAGAAAGCCGCGAATCATCAGAGAGCCGCAAAACCCTAATTTCAGAAAGAGGATCGACCGAAATCTTTCCACAGCAAAAAAGAACCGAAGCCCTAATTCGACAAAGAGGAACGGATAAAAGAAGTGGATCGGGTTAAAAATAAAAGGGCCGACATTATTATAATAAAAAGGGATTTAGTTTTTGGGTTTATATTCTAATAGGGTTTTAGTTTTAATTTCTATTTTTAAATTTGTTTTTTTTTCTTTTTCGAGTCAAAGAATTGGTAAATCACCACCTAGGTTGTAGGTAGTGTCAGATTGTCTAGTTAGAATTAGTTCAGTGAGCAGGGTGTGCGATTCTGCAAAACTCTATAGGCGGGAGCAGAGTTTGCAAGTTTGCGAAACTCTATAGGCGGAGCAGGGTGTGCGAGTCTATAAGAGTGTTTGTGAGCGGGAGCAAGGGTTTGCGAGTCTAGTAGAGTGTTTGTAAGCGGGATACTGTTTAATTCTAATAGAAATCTGGGAATGCAGCAGTAGGCATGGGTTGTCGAAGCGGGTAAATTTTGTGTGTGATTTACTTTTCAGCATATTTATTTCTGCAGTTTGTTTCTGTGTTTAATTCGAGAAAATTTGCTATAACCCTATTCACCCCCCCTCTAGGGTTAATCTAGATCCTACAAGTGGTATCAGATCATGGTATTTTTCTTTAACTCTAGAGTCATGAATTCATCAAATAATGCTTTTTCTGAGGGGCCATCTATTGTTAGGCCACCCATGTTTAACGGGAATGATTATGCTTTTTGGAAAGTTAGGATGGGTATTTATCTTAGTTCTGTTGATTATGATGTATGGGACATCATTGAAACTGGCTATAAACCTCCCATTATAATTGTTGGTGGTACTGAGATTCCTAAACCTAAGGATAGGTGGGATGATAACGATAAGAAATTAAAAACTACAAATGCCAAAGCAATGAACGCTTTGATCTGTGCTCTTGATAAAAATGAATTTAATAGAATTTCTCATTGTACAACAGCACAGGAAATTTGGCACACTTTGGAGGTGACACACGAAGGAACTTCTCAAGTCAAGGATTCTCGTCTAGCCCTATTCAGCAATGAATACGAAAACTTTATGATGGACAAAGGCGAGAGCATAAAGATATGTTTGGATGTTTTTCAACTTTGGTATACAACGCTAGAGCGCTTGGGAAGGTATTCTATGAGGTAGAGCTTGTGAGGAAGGTGCTACGAGTTTTACCGATGAACTTTGAGGCAAAAGTCACGGCAATACAAGAATCGAAAGATCTGAGTAAACTAAGCATGGAGGAGTTGATTGGAAACTTGATAACATATGAGCTTGAGCTAAAAGCAAAGTAGGAACGCAACGACTCCGAACCAAAGAAGAAGACGATTGCCTTAAAGAGCAAAGAAGAAAGTGATATAGAAGATCCAATGAAGAGCTTGCAATGGCTGTCAATAATCTTAGAAAATGGTCAAGATTCAAGCCACGCAAGAAGAAAACAAAGGGTAGTAGGTCAAAAGATTCTGACAATTCCGATAATGAACTGACGTGTTATAACTGCAACAAGCCTGGCCACTTTAAACAAGAATGCCCACTTCTCAAATACAACCAAGGAAAGAAAAAGAAGAAGAAGGCATTTGCAGTGACTTGGGATGATGAAGAAGGAGAGGAAGTCTCGAATAATAGCTCAGAGGAGGCTAACTTGTGTTTTATGGCAAAATTAGATTCAGAAGCAAGCTCAGAGGAATCTGGTGAGGCAGGTGACTATTCTTATAAAGAACTTGTTTTTATGTGTCTTGATCTTACTAAAGAAGTTGATGCTCTTGAATCTAAAATTGAAAAACTAAAATCTGATAGGAGAGAACTTGCTCGTGAAAATTTTAGGTTAGAAACTGAACTTGAAAATATTCAAAACCTAGAATGTAAAAAATGTAAAATTTTAGATTCAGAATTGACAAGACTTAAGAATAACTCTGAGAATCTTGAAAAAGAAAACTTGAGTCTTAAGGAAATCATTGACACTAGGAAAAAGGATTTTATAAATAGATGCACCTCACTTATCACTGAAAACACAACACTAAAAACCAAAGTCCAAAATCTTGAGAAATCTTTGAATAACTTTTCAAGAGGCGAAAAATCTTTCAACATGCTATTGGGAAATCAAATTTTTGCTAACAACAGAAAGGGACTAGGTTTTGGGAAAACACAAGTTGAGGATAATGCAAAAAGTAAGAGTGTCTTTGATAGATGTGAAATAATTGGACATCGTGTTGAAAATTGTAGTCATAGGAATAAGAACACAAAATTTATACAAGTTTGGGTTCCTAAGAATTCTACAAACAAATTTCATGTCTATTGGAACAAGAATGAAAGGACTAAACAAGTTTGGGTTCCAAAGGGTTTGTTTATTCACAATGCTTCATCCACTAACAATCATGGACCTATAAATAGGTCACAAAAATCTTTCATCGTGTAGGTATGGTGGCAGGCTAAGGAACAACAACGGTGTTCTCTGGATTTTGGCTGTTCCAGAAACACAACGGGCAACAAAGCAAAGTTCCTTAGCCTAGTACAAAGGTGACAGAATCACAATGGGCAATCACGAGAAATTATCGTAAAGGTAAAACAGGTGAAGGTATATTTATTTGATCGATAAATTAAATGTGACAATCTGCACCATATTCTGAATGAAATCAGCCACTATTGAGATGTTGAAAAGAGATGATGATTTTTTGATTCTGACTTGGTCTACATGATTAGCCAATTACATTTATGCCAAAAACACTATTCTTTGAATTACTTCATACATATACGTTTGGATTAAAAACATAGTGTTTTGCTTGATGATAATATTTCTGGTTATTTTTGGCTAACTCTATATTCATGGTTTTCTGATTATTTACATGGCTTCAATCCAAATTCAAGAGAATGTCATTTAAAATGCTGTGAAAAATTGAGTTTGAAATTTTTGATGCACCCTTCATTGTCTGGATTATCAATTTTAGTTAGTGATATTTTGGAGTGAAAGAGAAATTCAGATGCAGATTACACTGGTAATCTAGTTGATAGAAAACCTACGAGTTGAACGTGATTTATGGTGAAACATTTAGTTACTGCATCGTTTTTCGAAGAAAATATCTGCATATCTTTCATTGCAAATAACTTTCAAATAGCAGAAATTTTTCTCATATAACCCCCTCGAGAAAATCATTTTTGACCATACTTTCAGATTAGTCATTTTTATTTGATTTTAAATGACAAATTTTGACTAATCCGACTCCCTACTAATTATCAAAAAGATAAATAGTGATTGAAAAGGTGATAAGTGTTGATATTTAACATACATTACTCAAAAGAGTATATTTGGAAAATTTCTTTAGGAATTCAAACAAGAGTTATAAAACTTTTTGTTGGGTAAAGATTCCATGACCATTTCTATATCTATCATATTTCTATCGACCATTGTTTATCAAATATTAAATATAGTTTGTCGATATGTGGTACTATAATCAGGAATCATTTGTTTTTCATGTCACATTTTTTTGTAAAAATAAATAAATATCAAAAGTATTCACTCTCATTTAAAAGTCCTCACGGTTATGCATGGGTGAATTACTCGGATTTTTGATTATGTGCTTCCATGCTTATTTAAAAGTCCTTACGGTTATGCATGTATGGAACGCATATCAAAATTAATTGATTAAATAGACAAGTTGATTCTAATCCCATTTAAAAGTCCTCACGGTCATGCGTGGTTAGAAGATACTTGATTTCATTTTTAATATTAAATTGGAATACTACTAATCTCATTTAAAAGTCCTAACGATTATGCATGATTAGTAGATATTCAAATTCCTGATATAAATGTACCACAAGTTGATACAATTGTATGATTTTATATGAGAACATCATTTCCATCTTTCTAAAAGTGGGATGCGCCTAACAAGGGTAGTTATGATTTTTGTTTGATTTTTATTAAAGTTTAATATTTATATTCAGTTTGAGTTTAATGTTGGATTAATATTGATCACTTTATTTCTATTTTTCTCTAACACTATTATTCTTTTGCTGATAACAAAAGGGGGAGAGAAAAGTTAAGATTTTGTCAAATAGAATCAAGCAAAGGTCAAATAATTTTCCATTTGCATCTAGGATCATTTGTATATATTTCTATTTGTATGCATATATGTAGGGGGAGCATCATGTAGAGAGGAAGCATTTAAATAGGGGAGCAATTAGAGTATATAATTGGTCAAATACATTTAACACGGTCAAAATCATAAATATATGTTGTTATCATCAAAAGGGGGAGATTGTATGAATATGCGCTTATATGTTTCTGTTTGATGATAATAAACATATATATTCATTTAAATGTATTTGGTAATGTACTATTTTGTTTTTCATAGTTTAAATAAATATTTGTTGAATAAAATAAATTACACAGAATTTGAATTCAAACAGAACAAATTACACAGAATTTGAATTCAAACAGAAATTTTATTCAAACAAACATTTATTACAATCTTGAATAGTCCAAATTCAAGCTCTCACTATACATATACATTTTTGATTACATCACAATTCAGTTTACATAATTTCCTCACTACATATCACTCACACTCGTATTTTGTCTTCCACTGCATTCCAGTTTGAATCTAGCATCTGAGCAATCTGCAAAAATATTCACTAACGCAGTAAAATTGAAAAAGAAATATTTTTGCAATATAAAATAAAATATGATTTTTGAAAATGTGATTTGCCTCAGTTATTTGGGTTGTTCGTCATCATTCACACTTGAATTCATCACACACGAACAGTGTGACATGCACAGTGTATCACTGTACATGCCACAAGGCCGTGCACATCGATATACACTTGATCGATTTACAGGGACAGGTGAGCACAGGTCAAACCCAAATGAAAAAGCGGGTTCAACTCACATGCAATATATTTAAAATCACGACACGAGCACAAGGTCAAACCCGAGTTTTTGAAACTGGATTCAACTCAAGTGAAATTTCAAAAATCAACATGAAATTATCAAGAATCAGATCAGAGACCAAGTACAAGGCACAGTGCACCACTGACCAGAATACAAAGTCAAACCAACAGCTACACAATACCACAATATCAAGTTCAAGTGACATCACAACAAACAAGACATGCAAGACCAAAGTGCAATATGCTTCAATAATCAAGTTCAGGTCAGACCAACCACTGCAATGATGCAAACTAACTCGAAGAAATGCCACCAAGCAAACAATATGCACCAGACCAGGCCACAATAATGAAGATTACATCAAGTATGCTAAAACAAAGTCAGTAACTATTCAAACCAGTACAAACATGAAACAAAACTCAACAAGGCATAGCTATGGAAACAGTGTGGTCGAGAACTGATACAAGAAATTCATGGAATGGCAGACGCACATGAACATGGTGAGAAACACAAGTAACTCAGCATTGAAGTACAGGCAGATTTGAAGAAATGACTGCAATATCAATAAACCAAATGAAGACCACAATCCAAACTAAAACTCCAGCAGTAATACAACAATGACTAGAGCCAAAGTTCACAAGTGCTGACCAAATGCAGTGACACAGTGACGCTCAAGTATAACACTGCAGAAGTTCAAATCAGTACAACAACTCAAAGCAATGAACAGAACATCAACTGGGCACATGTAGTAATAACCAGAATGGATGCAGATTACATGACAGTTTGCAAGCAAATTCAAAGTGGAAGCACCACCAAAGACTCAACAGAGAATAGCAGTCAGGCACACATGTATATGGAGCAACACGTTGACCAGAGAAGATGGCCAGAGATGAAGATTACAGAGATGGCCGAAGTCAGAATTCAAAAAAGTCAAATTCGTATTTTTGAAAAAGTCAAAACAAATTGCAGTATGAATCAAGTTTAAATCGAACGCTGCACAAACAAGGCCGCGCGTATCAAGGTGTAGCTATATCAGGAAAGCAACAAAGTAGGAAAGTATCAAATTGATACAAACGAAATCAAGCGTATTCGAATTCATATAAATACCAAACCCAAGTCATCATCATCGGCATCGAGTAAAAGGCAAACAATCAAACAAACAAACAGAGAAATTACATATCGAATCAACAACGAACTCGATCATCAGAGAACGAACGAGCGCAAGCAACGCAAATCAGAGAATCGGTCAACAGAGGAGCAGTTGCGAACAATCTCAAGTAAAGCAAGCCGCGAATCATCAGAGAGCCGCAAAACCCTAATTTCAGAAAGAGGATCGACCGAAATCTTTCCACAGCAAAAATGAACCGAAGCCCTAATTCGACAAAGAGGAACGGCTAAAAGAAGTGGATCGGGTTAAAAATAAAAGGGCCGACATTATTATAATAAAAAGGGATTTAGTTTTTGGGTTTATATTCTAATAGGGTTTTAGTTTTAATTTCTGTTTTTAAATTTGATTTTTTTTTCTTTTTCGAGTCAAAGAATTGGTAAATCACTACCTAGGTTGTAGGTAGTGTCAGATTGCCTAGTTAGAATTAGTTCAGTGAGCAGGGTGTGTGAGTTTGCAAAACTCTATAGGCGGGATCAGAGTTTGCGAAACTCTATAGGCGGAGCAGGGTGTGCGAGTCTATGAGAGTGTTTGTGAGCGAGAGCAAGGGTTTGCGAGTCTAGTAGAGTGTTTGTAAGCGGGATACTGTTTAATTCTAATAGAAATCTGGGAATGCAGCAGTAGGCAGGGGTTGCCGAAGCTGGGTAAATTTTGTGTGTGATTTACTTTTCAGTATATTTATTTCTGCAGTTTGTTTCTGTGTTTAATTCGAGAAAATTTGCTATAACCCAATTCAACCCCCCCCCCCCTTTAGGGTTAATCTAGATCCTACAATCGATATTGTTATGATTGAATCTCTGATGAATGATGTTGTGTACTATTGTGTAAATCCCTAGACTACACTCTACGCACACAAATATGGAGTGCATGAGGGAATTGGTTAAGTCATAGATTTTTGAAATAGGTTTAAAAATTGAATTTGGAATCCAAATGGTTTTGGAAATAGAATTGAGTCAAAAGTGAAAAGCTTTTAAGAAAAAAGAATTTCAAAGATAAAAGTTATTTTGAATAACTTGATTAAGTTTTGAAATTTAAATAATTTCATTCGATTGAATTCAAAATTTGAAATTGAATTCTTTGTTTAGAATTATAATTTAAAAATGTTATACAAGTTATAAATGTGTTTAAACCATTTTAAAAAACTATTGTTTTGGAAATGTAAATTTAACCCTAAAGTTTTATACTTAAAGGGCTTTAACTTGTGAAAATGTAATCGAGTTTTTTTCCAAAACGAAAACTACTTGTTTTCAAATAATAAATAGCTTTCATATTAAGAAAGGATTCTAATTTGTGTTGAAAGATTTCAAGTTTGAAATGAAATTAAAATAGTTTTGAAAGCTATGAATCAATCTTTATGAAAAATGGTTGAACCTTGTTTTGAAATCGAAGAAGATCTTAAAGGTATATCCTTTGTATAAAAGATTTGAAATGGAGTTGTTTCAAAAGCTATAAAGAAATCATTGTGAAGTATTTGGTGAACATTGTTTTCGAACATAGGAAGATCTCAAAGATAGACCCTTTGTCATATATTGGAATTGAATCTTTGTGAAAGGTTGTTGAACTTTGTGAAAGGAATCTTTTTGTTTAAAAGATTGAAAATGGTAATTGGTTTAAACCATTTGAAAGAAAAGTTTTGGTAACAATTTGTGACTTAACTGAAATCCCAATATCCATATGTTTTAAAATATTGTGCTCACTATTCGGTTTAGCCCGGAGAGCACTTTGTGTCATACATTTCGAATATTGATACGACGTTATGGATTGTAATTGAAGACGGTGGTGAAGACCGGGTGTCTTCAAGAACGATAGGATAACCTGTCGAATGACTCTGCACTGAGTTGCTCCGGTATAGAGTTATCCATATGTGATGGGGAGTCCGATCGGGATTGTGGATGCCCGGATTTGCAAGGGCTTCTTCCTTTATTGGACGAAGAGCCTTCGGTTCCGTTCGAAGCCAGAACGGACTTGTATGGTTATATATCTGACATTACATTTTGAGATATAAAACTGATCTCTATCAAATACATTTCTGTTTGGTGGCGGAGAATTTATTCTCTTAGCTTAACACCCTTCTCTGAGACGTACGAGCTCAGAGGTTATGTAGTTGATAGTTATCAGTGATATACTCCCAATTTGGTAGTGTGGCATGCTGAGTGCTGCTATGTATCATTTGTTGATCAAAGCATGGCTTTATGGAAAAGCGTAGCTTTGTGATGAGACTACATCAGGACCTCACACCCCGAAAATGGTCGAAACGGGAAAGATGCGGCAAGGTTATGAGGGTCGCTCCCTTTAGGGTGTGTCATTCCCTTCTGGAAAAGGGTGGTATCATGGTACGGAGCCCAGATACTTAACTCATGTGGTCACTGCAAGTCTATTACTTTGTGATTGCTTTGTGGTTGAGAGGCGCCTCAGATAAAGGTCGCAAACAACCGGGGGATGGCATGCTCGGGTAGGAGTTACCTAGTTACAGAGGTAACTCGGCCTTGTGTTGGAAAAGAGCCGGGTAGGTTCTTGGGATGTCCCTCCGGAGGCATATCCATATGGCAGTAGGAAGTTCCTTAGCCTGATCATTTATTGGAAATCCAAACAAAACAATACGTGCCCTTTACGATTGCAATTGTATAACCTGCCACCTCAGATGGTAGCTATAGTAGGCATAGTATAATGGTACCTATGCTGGCTAAGATTAATATTATATTTTCAAAATGTTTTCACACTATGCATTAGTAATAATGTCAAAGAGTTTTCTCGTATTAAACATATTTCACTATCATAAGGAGAAATCTTCCCCAAGTGTGCGATTGCATTGTGTGTGTGCCATGAGGCCTTATGGTAGTTTCATTTTCCAAAAAGCATTGCAGATTTAAATTTAAATTTCTTTTGTTGTTTGTTTTAAAGATAACTGTTTTTTTTTTGCTCATACCAGTCCCATGGCTGACCTGGAGTTTATTGTTCCCTTCCTAAACTCCGGGTGCCCATAATTTTCCCACACGGGCAGTTAGAGTTGGGTTTTCAGATAATCAATAATAGGTGTAGATTCGATAGCTTTCGAAGTCTTTGGTTTGGTAGCTTTCAGTCCTTGGGAATCTTCTTCAGTCTTTGGATGACTGACCTTGCTTAGCTTTATGCATCGTTATTGGGAGTTCGAGCTACTTCTGGATTGGTGCCTTGGAGATGGAGATTACCGATACTGGAGTTCTCTTTTGAAGACCATATTGGAGATATTGTTTCGCTACTGGTGTTATCTTTTCTTTCCACTGCTATTGTCTTGTATCATATCTCTGATGTATATTGATATTCATTGTATCATCATTGTATCTGGATATTGTATCAAATGTTGTATATCAAATGTATTATTCATTTCTCCCGCTGTGTTGTACTTAATGTGTTATAAGCTCCGGCGAACCAAATTCGACGTTTGGATCTGCGGCATTTGAATAGAGTGTTGTATTCGGTGCCGATTTTCGAAGGTCGAGTCAGGGTCGTTTCATTATATTTCTCCCTCTATGTCATCAACAAAAACTTGTCCTAAACTAATATAACTACCCCTTAATCGAAGCCAAACTACTCTAACTACTCTATTTTATATTTCTCTCCTTTTTAAACAATAAAAATTAATTCTAAACTTATATATATAGCTCCCCCTTAATCTAATACTATCCAAACTAAATACTAACAAGGAAGTATAATAAGCGAAACAAAAATTTATTATATACAATGTTATATTTACACACACACACACACACACACACACACATATATATATATGGAACATAAACACACAAATATATTCAAGTACATAAATATGTATACGTATATTTCAGACAATCCAATCAACACACATCAAATCCAATCATGTCAAATAAGTCAAACAAATCAATCAAGTCAAAAAAGTTAATCAGGTCAATCAAGTAAAACAAGTCAATCCAATCAAACAAGTCAATCAAAACATACCAAACAAATCAAAAAGTAATAATCCTATATTATAAGACAATAATACAAACTCCTCCTAAATATGACGCACATGTTATGTATACATGTATGCAATATGTATTTTGTAATGTGGTATGAGACGTATGACATATGCAATGTAGCATGAGATGATATGCAGAATGGAATGCAAATTGTGATGCAAATTATTATGATATTTCATGAATTGTAATTTATGATGAAATATGCAATGAAATGTGATATGAAATACGATGCATAATGATATGTAATATGAAATAAAATGATAACGAAGTAAAAAATTATAATATGCAGAATGATATGATGATATATATACTACAGTAAGAGATATTCATATTATAAGATTAACATGAGTGATAAGTAATATCTAATTGACATGCATATATATGTGTGTGTGTGTGTGTATGTATGCATGTATGCATGCATGTATGTATACATATGTCAAACTATTTATCATAAATCACTTCAACAAAACAAAGGTAATACACACCAATTACTAGACTTAGGTTAGAAAACTAATGAATGGGACTGAAAGAGTAGTAAAGACAAGAGTTTAAAGGTAATAAATGATATTACAACTATAACATACTCATGAAAGGTAGTAATCAAACTCAATATCAAAGTCAAATTGCTAAGAAATATGGATTTAAAATGCATATATATGATAAATATGGTTTTTATAAAAATTAATACCCTCCTTATTTAATTTCTTTAAAATAATTTTTTTTAACTTGATTGTTTTTTTACGAATCCAAACTTCCATGTTTATAAAATACTTAATTTACTAATTAAAACCTATATATTAAAATATTATTGTTTAAAATATTTAGAAACATGTTTAAACACCTTTTAAATTTAAAAAATATCATAATGAAATATTAAAAATAACAAAGTTTAAAAAAAAAAAAACATGTGTTATATTAAGGCCTCTTACATTAAAAAAATTAATTAATTATTTTAAAAAATTAAACATGAAATTAATTTTAAAATATTCTAATATAAGTTAGAAACTAGCTCTAAGAAAATAGAGAAAGATACTTAATTTAAATATCATTTTTACATAGCTTAAAGTTTCATAAAGTTAAGACAGCATTTACAGAATGCTATAAAACGATTTTGCAGTAAAATATAATCAAAATATAAAACAGAAACTGTAGCATTTACCAATGCTATGTAAGTTTCTGAAACACTACAGCGTGTTAAAGCACAGAAATGCTATAAAAAAGAATTTGCAGTGCATAAAAAACATTACAAAAGAAAAGACAGCGTTTTAGAAATCCTATCTAAAGCTCTGGGCCTGTTTTTAACATGATTTTGCACTAATTATACGACTAGATTTTGACAGGTAAATAATTGATTTTTGACCCAATTTTTTAAAGTAGTTAATATAACTAAAGTACTTAAAAAACATAAAAATAATAATGAAAAAATATGTGCAAAGATACTTTGTATCTTTTATTAAAAAACAAGTGTAATGACATATGTCATTTTGCATCTATTCTCCATCTATTTATATGACAAGTGTCATGTGATGTGGCACAATCTCATTAATTGAAGAAATCTATAAACAGAGCCTTATTCTAACATTCTAAATTCATTTTATTAATTTCTTAAAGATATAAAATTAGTATCTTAAAAGAAATAGAGTACGAGAAGCAAAAATAACATTAGAAAAGTTGAAATTATGAATGAAGGTATGCTTTTCTACTTAGTATAGTTGTAATAAATTAGTATAAGATTTTATTTGAAAGGAACATATTTTAAAAGACTTAAAAAATTTGGACTAATATATCAATATGCATACTATGGTGTGTCGGTATGTGGACCAAAATATCAAAACTTATAAAAGAGATAAATTTTTATACCTAACTAAATGCATAAATATGTATTCCTAAATGCAACAATAAAGATGAAATAATAGTAAAGCGTACCACTTTTGCACTCTTTATCTTTCTAACTTTGTTATTCTTCCATTGTTGTGAACCACACATTTATATCTTTCAGAATTTGACGATGAGATCTGTTCTATTGCGATGGGCTTGTTTTTCTGATCAGCATAGTATATTCATTTGCTGAATTTGAAGATCTATGAGAAAGATACAGATGATTTAGTAGTTGGCGCAAAAACTTTGAATTTGAATTTTGAATGAAGGGACACTTCAACCACTATAAATAGTCCCAATAGTCACCACTTTTCATAAAGGTTTCTCTTCTTCTTTTCCTGTTTTTCTATTTACTATCAAACTTTTAGATGGTATATCTCCTTCATTTCTTAACGGAATAGGATGGTATTGTGGTGATGAATTTGGATGGTGCAACAGGCCGAACAGTAAGAGAAATGCAGGAAATCCCGTACACAGTTTTCAGTTTTGGATAGCCAACTTTAAACTGTCATATCTCACTCAATTTTGATTAGAATTTGATGGTCCACCCATCAACACGATCGTGGAAACAAGAAATACATTCTGGAGATGGAGTTGGGACAAAATACTCAAACATCTAGATGCAATTTGAAGAATACCATTGACAGTTTTTCTTTCTTTTTCTCTTTGTTTATCAAAACTTCATTTGATCATAACTTGATCATTTCTTGATAGATTCGCATGAAACCAGTGGCATTGCGAAGCAGATGGAGAGAAGTACTGTATAAAATCAAGTTGTATATGAGAATCAAAAGTTTTAAATTGATCTGGTACCCATTTCATTATCGATTGCCATCATATACTCATTTGTTCTTCTTGATCGACGAATGATTATATATTATCTTTTAACCAACAGTCATTGGACATAACTCTTCTCCTGCAAAACAACATAACTTTTTAAACAATCAAGTGACTTTTCAAAATAACTAAATATAGTTTTAAACAACAATATCATGATGATTCTATTACATATTCATATGAAAATAGTGTTAATAATTTTATCAAAAAAAATTGCAATTTTTCAAAAATCAGATTATGAAAATTTTGAAAACCATTGCTCTGATACCAAATGTGAGAAATGTGGATTACAGATCTTAAGGCTGGAATAACACTAGAGGGGGTGAATAGTGTTTTATGGATTTTCTAAATCTTTTGGAAAATTATGTAATTTAATCACCAACAAATGCAATTTACAGACACAGATATAATCACAGAATCAGACACGGATGAAATACTAATAAAAGCAGCAAATGAAAGAACACATCAGGATTGTATACTGGTTCGGAGTTACCCTACATCCAGTCCCATACAATTGCATGGATTTATTATCAAAATAATCTCCCACATCATATCTACGATTTCAAGGCTAAGAGGTACACCCTCCTGTATTCGAGTTTAGGGCAACTCTCTTGATTTAACCAGGATATAAGATCACCTAATTGAATTCTAGGGCTACAATCACACTCAATTGATTTCAAGGTTCAACCTCACCTTTTACTCAACAGTTTAATTTACAAAAGATCATATAACTCTGAATAGTACTGAGATCTTATGAAG
This sequence comes from Allium cepa, assembly GCA_030765085.1. Lineage (NCBI taxonomy): Eukaryota > Viridiplantae > Streptophyta > Magnoliopsida > Asparagales > Amaryllidaceae > Allium > Allium cepa. The sequence goes on from CM060930.1 coordinate 180,781,278, forward strand.
AGAGTGGCAAAGAATCAAACAAGAGATAATCAAGTTTGATTCACTTGGTATTTCGGTAGAATATAGTTTAGGATTCTTTAAAATAAATGTGGGAGATGAAGAGGAGAGAAAACAAATGAAATTTGATGAAAAATTTGTTTAGAACTATTTGTATTTATAGTAGAGCAACAACCATATCTATTCGTGAAAGGATACGACGAATAGACACTTCATTTGAAAATTTGAATTTTGAATTTAACTGGCATCATATCGACATTGGGGGTGAAATGATGCCGACATGCTCCAGGAAAAATTGATGTTTTGATTTTCTTATTAAAATTGGTTTCAATAATTTATCAAAACAATTTCTAAACTTTATAAATGTATTTGAATATTATTTAAACATATAAAAGGGTTTAGAAAGTAATTTTTTAATATATATGATCTTAATCTATAAAGTGATTTAAAATTTGAGTATAAATATTTTAAAGCTAAATATTTAAAAGAAGAGAAGTTTAAAATCAATGACAATTTTGAAATCAAAATATTAAAAATGATAAAGATAATTTTGAAGCTAAAATATTTCAAACAAAGAGATGTCTTTTTGAAAAGAAGGTTTTAAAAACATTTAAAATAAGAGATATATTTTGAAAAACATTCTTATATAATTAGTGGATACCAAAATAGGACCACTATATGTCCCACTAGTTATTGTCATGGGTTCCATCCCTTTAACAGGCTCAAAGTAGATTCCATTCCACGAATAAATTTCGAATAAAGATGCAAGTGCTTTTAAGAAGTTTTAACATAATTCTAGGCTGAATACTTATCTTGTACTATTGAAATCTTGAACTCTTGATATCTTGATACTCAGTCTTCAATCTTGATATCTTCAGTCTTGAATCTATAAACTATGCAGTTTTCATTGTTGGTACCTGCATGTTTATATCCTGCATATACATATATGTCTAAACTATAATATTAGTATTTATATTATATAACAAGTCCTAAGGTTGTTGTCATCAAAACCATCAGCTCAAGGACTAACACAATCATTGGACATGATATTGTAGTAATACTACCATGACTTGTCCAATATTGTTAACCATGGAAAAGTACAAGTTTGAATTCAATGAGCAGTGATAAGTATACAAGGCTTATTTTCATATATGATCGTTTTACATCCTCGTTAGTTGGTATGTCAGCTATTGGTTACTTCAGCTTCTTTTTTATTGCCATTCAAGGACGATTATTGCTCCTTTGAGCTTTCATATCCTTTATCGAAAATGACTAAACCAAGGCACAAAAACGGGGGCACGCCCTCCAAGCCATTATTGTGCTCCATCATTCTAAGACGAATAATCGCTCGTTTTGAGCATTGATATCCAACACCTAAAAACTAAAACCAAGGCTTGAGTGGGAGCCAAGCCATGTGGGTCGCACCCATCAGGGTATGTTCACATCATTTAGAGAGGTTTCGGCATGCATGCATTGATGTGAAATATTCGAATGTTCGGGTGAAGCGGGGTCCAGCTTGGAAGTTCCTAAGAGTGATGCGTGTGCTCTCAAGTATATTTTATCTAGAGGTATACTTTCTAGGAAAGGGGTGCACACTCCTCGTTACGTTGGATAAATTTGATTTACTGATTTGATTCGAATTCAGGATGTTTTATTATAGTTTTTCAGTCCGTTCTACCAAGTTTGGATGGTTACCTTATTTTGTCCATACTATCAAGTTGGACTATTTTTCTTGGCTTATCCATTCAGTCCAGTTTGGATTTTACTCGGTTTATTTCCATTCTTCCAAGTGTGGTTTAATATTAATTATGCCCATTTTTATTTGGATTTGTTTCCTGATATTTATTTCTTCTCATGCCTGTATGGATGTTACTATTGTGAGCTATAAAACCTATTCTACGTTAGCGGCATGGTCTTACAAACTTTTATATGATCCTCATTATTTGAGTTATCTCACGCTAATGTTTCCAAACAGATCTGGGTGTTATTTTATTATAACACTCGGGTCAGACCGAGTACTTTACCAGGTTTCCCATGGTGTTATGGAGGTCTTGAAGGGGTGCTGAAGATTCACCCATCGTAGTATTTTATTTTCCGCTGCATCATATAGTATACCTATCGGCATTTGTAAGATTGGGATTTTATAACTATCCATCTGATAGGGATTGTTTTTAACTCTGATATACTATGTATGTTTGTAGTGACAGTTTCTACTGTCCTTGTTATATTATATGTTGTCGATTCCGGTGTGAGATTCTGTTCTTTTCTCTTTTCTTTTTATTACCCAAACAAATCTTCCATTTTTTCGATTGGATGTGTGACATTGGAACACAGTGCTAGTGTTCGGTGTCAACTTTCGATGGTCAAACGGATCGTTACAAAAGTAAAGATTCAGAGATATGATACCAAAGATTTTATACTGGTTCGGATTTTTCTTGCATCCAATCCCATACTATTACTTGTATAGGTTTCTTTTCAAATGCCAATCTTTAACCAGATGGAAGGCAAATCCAAATACTGTCTCGATTTCAAGGCTACGAGACACGCCTTCCTGTATATCTGAGTCTGAGGTAAACTTGATTTGATCGGGCTGCAAGCGAATCCACTAGATTTGAATGGGCTATCGAGCACACCCACTTGATTTGAATGGGCTACATGCACACCCAAACAAACATGAGTAGAATTGATAGTTTTTCCAAAGACAAATTCTTACACATTGGATACAATGGATCATATATGCTATTGGATAGCACTTTGTTCTTTGAAATAAGAGAGAGTTGTTTCCAAAACAATAACAAAGTAGTACCGAATTAATACAACGAAGTATGAATTGATTCTATATGATTTTTGAAGAAAATAAAGTACATCTTTCAAGAGAATTTCAAGAGAGTAAGGAGTGGGAAGAAAATAAGTAATTAGTGGTTGAAAAATTGTTTTTCACTCCCCTACATATATAGTAAATGAACAGATGTATCCATTTATGAATGGTTATGTCGAATAGACACTTCCATTCAAAATTCGAAGAACTATTTGGCGGCATGTATGTCTTTATATCCTATATACGTACTTCGACATATGCTAGTTAAAAATGAAGATTGTTTCTTTAAAATGTTTTGAAAATTATATACTTCATTAATATTTTGACCATAGGTTTTAAATATTTTTTCATTTAAAAACTTTTATAAAGTATTTAAATTTATTTTTGAAATTGAATGATTTATTTTGGTTTAAAATGTTAGAAATCAAAAATTGGAGATAAAGATCAGAAATTGTTATCAAGGACTATAACAATATTTACTAACGACGTTATACACTAAATTATAACCATGAGATCTTCATTTCTTTGTCTTTAAACTCACGAGTCTTCATATCTTTACCTTGTGTCTTTATACTATATTGTCTTCGATTCAACATCTGTGTAATATTCTACACTATATACGATATAACTTGGTGAAATATTAGTATCTTTATTTTATATGGTTGTTGCCATCAAAATCAATAATTGAGGTATTAATAGGTCTCACGGGTATGTGACTAGGTGAAGCCTCTATTGCTTAACGAAATTCTATCAAGTTACCGTTAATAATAAACTGGTCAGATTCTTCCATGGATGAGAAGTCTGCTTCCCTAGGGAACGTTCTCCTAAGAATATAATGATGTTAAAGTCACCACCTATAATCCAAGGACCAAGTTCTAATGCTTGGAATGCAAGGCGTTCACACCGAAGAGTTCTAAGTCTACCTCAGTATGCGGCTCTACCATTAGACCAGAATCAAGTCATCCATGCATCCGTAAAAATAAGGTAAATAGAATTAAAATTATACATAGTTTGTAATAGCTTGATAGAAGAGTCTCCTCTTCCTACCATTAGACCTCTTGAACTATCCTTGGCCGGTAGATAGGCCGGTGACGAAAATGTAAACCTCCTAGACTTAATTAACTAGTTAGAGGGACTTCAATTTTTATCTCTTATAATAAAGTAATATCGATGTTGTTGTCCTTAAAGAGAGATATAATTTATAACATTTACTTAGGTTATGAAGAACTCTAACGTTCCAGCTAACAACTTTCATGATCTAAGGGAGTTAACCTTTTCTTTTTCCATATGTTTAATATATTGTGAATAAAATCAAATATCATCCAAAATAAATCACGAGTTAAGAGCTAGATGATGCATGGTAGAAGACGATATTTTAGATAAAGCATAAGGGTAATAAATACTGCCAAATACTTCGGCCATACCTAATCTAGAGCAAGCGTCTGCTTTAGCGATTGCACGACGAACTCTAGCACTTCTTCTAATAGCGCACTCACTATGGCACGAGACTGACTAGTTACCTCTAGGCTTTGGAAAGCACCGACCTGTTAATACCCAAGGTATTGATTTTGATGACAACAACCATATATATATTATTACTAATGTTTTCTCTAGTTATATAGTATATTGTGTAGAATATCAATAATATTTAACAGGTTTACAAAAGTAATGATCGAATAAACGCTTGAAGAAAAGATCAGTATAAATCAAGGGTTGATCGAGATATATTTGAAACATTGTGAGCTTTGAAGAATTCAAGAATAAAAGCATGAAGAGTTCAGGACGGTTGTGCCGGTATTTTATCGAGTCTTGGATTAAATGTTAAAGACTTGGGTAGTATCATATCTTTGATCACTTTGAAAATATTTTTCCACTCAAAATGTTGAAGTTTTTATAAAAGAACAATATATTTTTTAATTATAAAATAAATTTTAATATAGATTTATAAAGGAATATATTTTAAAATATATACAAAGTTTTTCTAAAAATATACAAACAAATTTGCATATATTGACATATCAAAATTATGTATATCGATATATAAACCGTTTAGGTTTTTTAAAATTTTCAAAAGAAGCAACTTTTGGTGCCATCCTTTCATGAATGGATGCTACTTTTCAACCTCTATTTAAAGGCCCCTAATTTTGAATTTTTAACAATAATTCAAATGATTTTCTTTATCTCTCTCTTTTCTCTCACTTTTTTAAAAATTTCAATGAAGTGCTGCCGATTTCTACATCAATTGTCTTTAACATTCATACAAAAGATCAGAGATGATTCAAATCTGTTCTACACCATTAACTCTCTGATCTTTACTCTATTCTACTCAAAAGAAAAGATATTCCTATAACAACCCTGGTTTTGGTGATTACATGTAATATTAAATTATAACGGTGGTTATAATTTAATAACGAAAAATAAAAATAAATGGGAGATTAATTTTTTATTTGAATAAACAATAAAATTGGAAATGATAAAATGGAGTCAGATGATAATGCTGGTTATAAATGGTGAACAATGGTAATATGATGTTTTGGGGATTTGTTGAATTAATTAAGTGAGATAAAATAATTTAAATCAACATTAATTTGTTGAATTAGATGTAAATTGTTGAAAATAAAGTTTTAAAATCTTTATTATGTTAGTTGGAGAAAATGAGTGCATTATGGTTTTAAGTTTGTGAAAATGCAATAATTTTGCAAATTATTGCCAAAATTGATTTTCAATTATTTTAAATGAAGTGTCTGAATTTATTATGATGTTCTTTTTAAATATAAAGATGGAATTTTGGTTAAAATAATATTTTGATGTAAAAATGAAGTCAACATGGTTTATTGTATTTGTTTTGGAAAAAAAATAATTTTTATATAAATTTTTATGTTAAAAATGATGTTTTATGTAATAAAAATGAAATATGTCTATGCATAGTAGAATTTAACTAAGTATTGTTAATGGGTAAATATATATTGGGACTAAACCCAAATTCTAAATTCTAGAATATTCAAAAAAGATAACCTGTATGTAGTTCTTCTTCCCATCTTACTTCATATCTTTCTCAAAGCAAAACAGAAGAAAAAAAACCCATGGCTTCCAACTTAATTTCCAATTCTAGCTTCATAAATTTAGTGAAATTAAAAGAGAAAGCTTGCAATTTAGAGATTATAAATGGGTAATCAAATGCAAAATCTTAAATTATTTCTTCAAATTCTATGTTTGAGAAATTAGAGTCCATGACACTTTCTTCTCTGTCTGCATGTTATTTTCCAAGTTTTTACAGCTTATTGAAGGCTCATTTGCACTTGAAAGTTTGCTTCTTGCTTCAAAAATCGCTTAATATCCTTGCTAAGTTGAGTACAAATCACAGCTTCTAACTTCAACAAGCTGTAGGATGCTATTTAGATCGATTTTTCTTTACGGTAACCAATATTTCTTGTTTAAATGTTCACTGTGAAAACCTGTTCCATAGTGCTTCTTTGTATGATTATAACTCTTCGATTTTGCCTCGAATTCATGCCGAATTTTCTCCGGATTGTAGATTGTATGTTGTAGTTGGTGCATGAAAAAATTCATAGCTAAATCCATCCCGTAGTTTCGTGAAACTGATGTTCGAAATCAAGACGATCAATGATAAAACTGCCTGTAGAGTTTGCGTGACCCAGGTCGACCCAACATCCACATAGGTCGACCATAAGATCAACCCGTGCTATCCCAAGGTCGACCCATGCCCTACTGTTTTGCCTGCTTTGTTCTCTAGTCTGTCAATGTTTTGTTTCTTCTTCCAGTGATTTTTCCCACTTATTCTCGTGATGTGTTTGAAGGGCTCTAACCTGCCAATTAGTAATCCAATAATTCTAGTTGATCTGAACTTCGGATTGATGAGTTTTTTAATGTTTTCATATGCTGAATTTTCAGTATTTTCGATGAGCTCCATTGTTTTCGAGCATGAAAATGATTTTTGAATTAAAATAGCTTTTGAAACAAATGTTTTATAATATTTAAAATTATTTTAAAAGCTATTAAAAATATATTTATCCTCTATAATAAAGGGAATTTTCATAGAAATTTTTTCCAAACAAATTTAAAAATTATTTTACAACTAGTTTTCTAAAATAAGATTATTTTTATATAAAATACATGTTTTTGCACTCTTTGAACGTATGAGAAAAAGAATTAAATGATTTAGTAAAACATGTGGTATATGACACGTGCGTTTACTATTTCGGTTAATTTTGGACTTGTTCTTTTGAAGCTTTGAACTTTCAATGTCATGGCCCGAAATCCAGTGTTCAAAAATCGACATCAAATACCTCACTTGTATTCAACTGCTGGAGATTCAAACGTTGAACTCCGCTTCGGTGGAGCTTATAACAACATTAGATGAATATAAGCAGCGGAAACAAAAGATGATTTCATTTATCACAACATATATACAACATGGATATAACCTTTGATTACAACGAATAACCATGATCATCAGAGTGACATGCACATGAGACAATAACAAAATGATAACACCACAGTGGAACAACAACAACAGAGACTTCAAAAAGTTCCCAACATACTTTGACTTTGATAAGGTCTTCCAAAACTCCAAACACTTTTAGATCCAAAAGGTGTAATATCCCGGAATTTCCAAGAATTTAAAATATGATAATCTCTTAATTTAAATTATTTGAAATTGATAAAAAATTTATTTTCAAAAATAAATAACCAAGTAATAATAATATAATGTCTTAATTATGGTTACAGATTGGTTTTTAAAATAAGAATAATTATTTTGTTTGTGTAAATAAATTCTAAATTGACTTATTGTTTTCAAAGTTAATAAGTGTGTTTAAATATATACATATCTGTGTATTTAAATTGATTTAAAATAGGATAAATTATTTATAAATAATAATGAGCTTATTTAGAAATTGATATTTATATTTATTTAAATTGATTTTAGATTTGGATTTTTAAATTTGACTTTGAATTGAATGTAAATTTGAATTTAAGAAGATATACATACATTTTAAAAAGAATATAGTTTGGTTTTAAATTATATAGATAATGTTTTTAGTTAAAAATAAGATTTGTTTTATATTTTTCTTTTTATAGAAATTTGGATATGTATTTATTTAATAAGAATAAATACAGAGGCAATTTGAAATAGCATTTTAAAATGAGTTTACAATATTATATAATTTTATTTAAATTATAGTTGGTTTTATTTTATTTTCTTTTAAAAACTGTATTTATATAAATTTAGAAAACATTTATAAATTTATAAATGTATTTGTTAATTAGGAATTTAATTAGAAAAGTATTTATAAACTAAGAAACACATATTTGTTAATTTGGAAATTAATTTAAAAAGCTTTTATAATTCTTTTAGGATAAAAAATAAATAAAATTTGACAAGTGTTAAAGTTATAATCATTTAGATAACAAGTGTTAACACATTTATGTAAGCTAAAGACAAGTGTCCATTTTTTTTAAATTTTCTTTTAATTTAATAAAACTGAAAATTTGCCTATATAAACACTATATTCTCTTCACTTTCTTTTTCTTTAAAATTTATGTTCATTCCTAAAAGAAAACAAGAAATATCCATGCAACTTTCACTCTTCAAAAACCAGAAAATCCTCTAATCAAATCTGGAATTCTCCTGAAACAAAAATCTGAAAACCCATGATCAGTTTAAAATCATTCCAAAACAGATTAGTAAGTGAATCACTTCCTCTTCTATCAAAAATTTGTTTTCCTGTAAAAAATTTCCCAAACCTGCCATCTACTCCTCAAATTCAAACAATCCAGTAATTAACTTGAGAACCCTGTAACCTCCTTATACCCAATATGCGGCATGTTTTCAGAAAGTTCAAAGATCTGTATTTCCCATGTCTGCATCATTTTTCAAAATGCATGCAACTGAATAATCTGGGTTAAGGCAACCTAAAGCATTTCTGTTGAAAGCAATTCAAAGGGATGAAGCATTTCAGTTTTAAATTTTCAAGTTCAAGTGTTTGCAAGTTTTCAAAATACAAATCTGGGAAGCAAATTCAGTTTGAAGGCTTCCAATTCTTTTTCAAATCTCTACACTTCATTTTAAAAGAGGTGAGTAAACATTTTACAAAAATTTAAGTAGTAAATTTTATGTTGCGTATAAGTTTGTGATATTCTTTATTTTATATAAGTTTGCCTCTGTTCTCTGTGTAAATAAATTTGCAATATGTGTTGTATGCCTTGAATCTGTGCATGTTTTATTTCACGAATCTTCTCTGTTTCACCTTACTGCAAAATTTAAGAAATAGTCAGAACTACAAGCTGTCTCAATTTAAAACAACTATTAAGTCTTAGATTTAAACAAAAATAAGTTTGTTTAAGTACAAACTAAGAACTAAAATTAGAATATAGTTTCTGGTATTTGAAATTTATCTGGAAACAAACAATGCAGTGACACTTAATCATCAATGTTTGAAATCAAATGTTGAAAATGGATGAAATAATTGTATAATCTAGATTGTCACCGGGAAATATGAATTTTAAAAAGAAAATCACAATTTTTAAAATTTAATTGAGTGAGAAATTTGGGTTTTACTGGATTGGGTTTTTGCCAAAATCTGATGATCTTTGTATTTGGGGTATTCGGGATTTCGGGTAGAGGTAGGGGAAGCATCTAGTGGTACGGCAAAAATAAGGGGATGGTTGTCTGATGATCGTGGCGTCGGCAGCTGGGAGGATTAGGTTCTAAACCTAATTTTGGGTCTAGCTGTAAATTGAATCACTGATTTTCTTATGGTGATTCGAGTTGCATAAAATTTTGGGAGGAAGCGCAGTGGATCGGCAAACCCTAGCCGGAATTGTAGTGGTTATCGTTGATCGGAGGCGTGAGTTCAGGGAAATTCCTGATGATGGTTTGGGTTTCAAGTTCATCCTGGGTACTCGATTTTGAATCGAGGCAGGAAATGGTGTTCTGTTGATCGTAGGTGCTTGTAGGGTAGTTGGGTGATCTGGCGATGGAGTCGTCGTTGACCGGAGGTGGTTCTGGCACTGGTGCAGGTGCACGAGATGTTGGGTGTCAGTGGATTGTGTTGGTTTTAGGTTATTTGTTTATCTCGAGTAGGTCTCGGGATATAAGGTAGATGTCTCGGGGAAAACTGGAGTAAATTTTTATTATGTCTCGAGTGATTTCTGGGTCTTTTGCAATCCTGATTTAAACTGTTAGGTTTAACAGTTTTTAAATTATTTTTTTTAACTAAAATCAATTTTAAATTTTCAAGTCAAATTGTTTCTAAAAGGAAAAGAAGATGTACTTTGTTCTTGGATTCAAGTATACATGGGTTGAACCCAAATTGAAATGCTTAAACAGATTTTTAATTAAAAATAAAGTAGGTTTTAAACTATAAATAATTTAAGCTAAATTAAAATTCTTGTAATTCATTTCTTTGAATTGAATTGTTTTTATAAATGAATTTGTATGAATGGTTTAAAATCTTTTAAGTTAAAACCATAATGTTATTTTCCAACTTATTTTGTAATATATAAAGGAAATTTATAAGGAAATGTTTTATTAAATTAGTTAATGAACAATGATTTATAAATTAACAATTAAAGTTTTATGTAATTTATTAACTAAGGATTTGTTAATTAATAATTAAAGGTAAGTAATTAATGATTTCTTTATATTTTAAACTAATTAATGTCTTATGTTAAGTAAAGTTTTTCTCAAGGTTAATTAAAGATAATGTTTTATCTTAAAGAATAATTAAGTGTTAATGAATAATAATTAATTAGTTAATTTAGAAATTTTAAGTTTAATTAATTAATTTAATTAATTATTTAAAAGGGTTAATTAAGTAATTAATCAAGCATAATTATTAATTTAATTAACTAATAATTATGATGGTTTAATTAAACGACTAATAATTAATTAAATTGTAATTATTTATTAATTAAGTAATTAAAGGTTAATTAAAAACTAGTAAATAAGAAATGCTTAATAAAGTTTTATTTGGGTTTTCTTAATTAATAAATAAAAGGTTATTAACCTATAATGCAAGTTAATTAAGAATTAATTAACTATTATTAGAGGTTAATTAATTGTAATTAAGGATTGATTAATTATAATTATGAATTAATTAATTTTTAATTAAGTTTGTTAATTAATAATTAAGTTTTATTAATTAATGATTTAGAGATAATTAATTAGTTAATTAAGGTTAATTAATTAATTATAAAAGTAATTAGAGAATGATTACTTTGTATTAAAGGATTGATTAATAATTAAGGTTTATTAATTTATAGTTGAAGATAATTAATCTGAATTTAATGATTAATTTGGTTAAAGAGTAATTAAGGGATGAATTACTCGGTTTTGATTTATGAGATGAGTGTGATCAAGTAAGTTAATTAATTAAAGATAGTCACATGATAAATGATTAAGTATGTTTACTTAATAAGTTTTGACAAGAGTAATTACTTAAGATAAGTAATTGATGAATAAACTACAGGGGGTAATTGAGATAAGTGAAATTACTTATTTGGAAGTAATTTTAAATGGATAATTACTTGTTAAAGTAATTAAGGGTTTATTACTTGGTGTAATAAATCAAAGGTTTCTTAATATAATTAAAAGTAATTAAGAGTAATTTATTAATGTTTAAAATTATTAAAGTTAATTTAATTAATTTAAGCACGATTAATTAATGTAATTAATTAAGCAATAAATTTAATTAATTATAGTTAATTAATTAATGGAAGTAATTAATTAAGGTTCATTAATTAATATGACTAATGAGAATAATTAAGGATCAATTACTTGATTAAGACTTAATTAATCAAGGTTGATTAATTAAGATGATGATTAATTAATTGGTTTAATTAATGGATAAGTAAGCAAGATTTATTGTGATGTAGGTAATTAATTTAATTAATTTTAAATTAATTAAGAGATGAAGTAATTAATTTAATTCACCTTAAATTAATTAGAGATAGAGATGGTTAATTTAATTCATTTTAAATTTATTATGTTGTGATTAAGTAAATCATTGCTTATATATGAATGGGTGACATTGGTTGTCTTGAATGGATGTAATCTCAGAAATGAGATAAGTAATGTTGTGTGGTATGAATGCTTGGTTGCATTGTGATGGTAATATAGATTATCTATTATGATAATGATATGGATTACCTATTTTGTTATGGATCATCTGTTTATTATGTTAATATGATTATCAAGTGTGACTTGTGAATTATCTATCTGTGCATATATAGATAGTTGAATTTAATTGTTTAACCTTAAACAACTTGGACCTAAAAGATACATTTTGGATTTCGATGAGACCGGGATCGGGTTTCCATATTTGGATATCCAAAAACCACATTGATCCAAATTAACGATAGGTCGTGAATCTCAAGTGAAGGTAAAGATTCAGAGTGCAAGGGTTGTTGTCGTTAACTCTGAGGGTGATTCCGAATGAGTGTAACGAGATAATGCCTTCGGTTTCGTTCGAACCCGGAACGAACTTGTATGGATTGAATGCTTTCAGAACATTGTCAAGTGGACAATGAGCATTCTAAGTGATGCGTTCACTAAAGGTAATCGTAGCCTCAAGCCTCATCAACCGGTAATGGCTAAAACAGGGGAGGTGCAGCAAGGCTAAGTGGATCATGCCCAAGTAGGATGAGATTAATCCCTGTCTAGAGTCCCTTTTATTTCGGCTGTGTGGGCCGTTGAATAGATATAACCGTCGGGGTTGTCTTATTCGGAACTGTTCAGTAAGGAATGGTTCTGGCCTTGTGTTGCAGGGGAGCGGGCGTACTCCTCGGTATGGTGATCTAGGCCACGTACTATGACGGGCGGTACTCCGGTAGCCCTGCCATTGTATGGAATCCAAAATCCAATAAGTGCCATCGGATTTGATTGTATTACCCACTTTTGTGGCTAGTAGCTGGAATTTAATAATGTAACAGTTTCGGCTATTTCATATTTATTTGAAAACCCTAGACTTATTATAATATCACTGGATTTCCTATCAAATGTTTGGTTAGCGTAAGGTAAAAACTTTTCCATATTTATATGTGGGAAGTCTTACGTGATACCTTTTCTTTCAAAAGATTTTTAAAGTTAAGCAACTTTAACCGTTTACTCATACAGACCCATGTCTGACTCGGGGTTTATTCTATTTCTTAAACTCTTGGGTACTCAAATTTTTACAAGTAGCCAGGGGATTCAGGTTGGCTTGACGAATTCTGGAGGAGCAATGAGGAGGAGGCTTCTGCTTATAGATATAGTATTCCGCTATGTGTTTTCTGAGTCGTTTGTCTTTGAGTTGTATAACTAGACAGGTGTTTATGATTGTCCAGTATGTGTTGTTTAGCTGTGTATCTCTGATGTATATGATACTATGTAATGTATTATGTGATTAATATAATTTATTCGTTCCGCTGTTTAGATTCTGACGTTGTTCCTTTCTTCTCTGTCTTTTCTCTTTTCTATCCCTTTTCTTTCTTAAAAATGATGTGATTTTCTGTGGTGAGAAAGTCGGGTCGTTTCAAAAGGCTTCAAACCCCAAAAGCTTCCAAAAGACTTCTAAATTCAAGCTAGCTCCAAAACATGGATAATCTGCTTCTATGCTACCCGTGTGGAAAATTATGGACACCCAGAGTTTAGAAAGGAACGATAAACTCTGGATCAGTCATGGGACTGGTATGAGTAAACAAAAATAGTTATTTGTACAAAACAATTTATAAAAGAAATCTGTTCATGCTTTTGGAAAATGAAACTACCATAACGCCTCCCGGCACACACACAATGCAATCGCACACTTGGAGGAGATTTCTCCTTATGATAGTCGAATATGCTTGATACGAGAAAACACTTTTTGATATTATTATTAGTGTATAGTGTGAATACATTTCAAAAGTATAATTTAAATCTTAGCCAGCATAGGTACCATTATACTATGCCTACTATAGCTACCATTTAAGAATGGCAAGTTATACAACTGAAATCGTAAAGGACTCGTATTCAATGCTTGGATTTCCAACAATGGTCAGACTAAGGAATTTCCTCACCGAATAGGTACGACTCTGGAGGGACGCCATGAGAACCAAACCGGATCTCTGCCAACACAAGGCCGGGTTACCTCGGTAACTAGGTAACTACTGACACGAGTATGTCATTCCTGGGTCGTAACCGACCTTTAACCAAGGCCTTGACACCAACAAATTCCAACAACCACATACGTTAAATACCTGGGCTCCTACCATGATATCACTTTTTATCCAGAAGGAAATGCACATACCCTAAGTGACGCTATCCCCGTAACCTTGCCGCATTCTTCCTGTTTCGACATTTTCGAGTTGTGAGGTTCGATGAAGTCTCATCCACAAAGCTACACTTTTAACAGAAGCAATGCTTTGATCAACAAATGATCAGCACTCAACATGCCACACTACCAAATTAGGAGTATATCACTAATAACCATCAACTACATAACCTTTGAGCTCGTACGTCTCAAAGAAGGGTGTTAAGCTAAGAGAATAAATTCTCTGCCACCAAACAGAAATGTATTTGATAGAAATCAGCTTTATATCTCAAAATGTAATGTCAAACATACAATCATACGGGTTCTAATGGAACCTAAGGCACTTCAAAATAAGCCCTCGCAATCCGGGCATCACAATCCCGATCAGACTCCCCATCACATATAGAGATCTCTATATCGAAGCAACTCAGTGCAGAGTCATTCGATAGGTTATCCTATCATTCTTGAAGATACCTGTTGTTCACCACCGTCTTCAAATGCTATCGATTTCATCGTATCACTATTCGAAATGGGTTATGTGACACAAAGTCCTCTTCCAGGTAAACCGAATAATGAGCGCTTAATTTTAAAACACGTGGATATATCAATCACAAAGATTCACCATTAAGATTCAATGTGGGTTTTTGGATAACCAACTGGAATCCAACTCCTTGTCGCATCGAAATTTAAATGCCGTTTAAAAGACCAACAGTTTTCACATTCACACAGAAATATATCACAGATATCACAGTTCAATTCATAGCAATTGACTTCAAAAGTATCACAATCACATAAGATGGTTATCAATGAGTTCAAGGCATTCAATAATAATCAATCATCTGCAAGTAAGATGAATTAATTGTGTGATTATAATTAATTAATCACATAATGATTTTCATTAATTATCCTTAATTAACGATTAATTATCCTTAGTTATAAATTAATTAATTCTTAATTATTAATTAGTTAATCTTAATCACTTTTATTAATTAAATATTTCTTAATTAATTACATTAATTAATTAATTCTTAATTATAAATTAATTAACATTAAATTTATAATTAATTAACTTTTAATTAATTATTCTTTAATTATTAAGTAATTATAAATCATTTATCTTAATTAATCATTTAATTATTATTAAAAACTGTAATTAATAAAACTCATAATTAATCATCATTGACACATGAATTAATTAAGGTTAATTAAGATAACATTTCATCTTAATTAACCTTTTTAATTACATTATTTATTTAAAATAATTAATTTATAAATAATGTCACAAAATTAAATAAATTAAACTCAATTACTTTAAAAATATCTTACTAAAAACCTTTATTAATTCAAACTTAAATCAATACCATCATTTAAAAACATGTATAAAAAATGTTTAAAATTTTGAATTTTATTTTAAAGTCAAAAAACTGTTTTATATCAAACTCGAGACTCACTTGTGTGTCACCCGAGCTAATACTCCATTTACTTCGAATCTTCCCCTAAACAAACCCGTATTTTCTTTCCAAATTTTTGATTTTTGTTTACGTTTTAGAAAACCTGCTGCATACACAAAATTACCCGAACCTAGACTCGAGCCAGCAATACGATTTCCCGAAGACAACTTCGAGTCACGGCCCTTCTTCCTCAAACCCAAATCTATGATACAAACTCGATACCGTGCACATGCACAGGCACTCCAGCCATCTCCGATCGATGCTACGACCGTCGACAAGTCGACGACAACTTCCTATAGGCCTCTAACCACCCAGATCCCCTCAACAATGTCGAATTCGTGATCTAGCTATCTGACTAAATTTGGAACAAAACTTGATTGACCAATCCTCCTCGCACTGATGATCTAGATCATCAGAAACCACGCCATCACAACCAAAGCCTCTCCGTTCGGCTACGCATCGTTTCCCCCAGCTCTGGTGTAATCCGATGCACTGATGAAGTCACAGTGTCGCATTTTCCGACCTTAACTAAAAATTGGGTTAAACCCTAAAACATTGCCGCGCCATCGCCACCGTATACAATCACCTCACCCAATATTTTTCTGATGATCTCTGACTACCAAGCAAGCTATAGCTTCGATCTCGAGATCTGCCTCCTCCCCGATCGTCGTAAATTTCCCGGAGTCCATTTTACGTTCAACTTCAAAATTCTCGAGATTTACTGAATTAAAAATCATGATTTTTCTTTTAAAAATCATCATTTCCAAAAGTAAAATATATTATATAAACGAATCAAGAATGTACGATGCTTGAATTTTGACATATATGAGTTTACTGCATATTTATCTTCCCAGTGAAAACTATGTTCAAATCTATCTCAAAACTATTTTTGGAAGTTAGATTTTGATTATATGAGCATAGTTTGTTTAGATCTTGAACCTAGAACAGATCACAGATAGTAGTATTGATTTTTGAATGGGTTTAACTCTTATAAACTTAGAAACAGAGATGCATGTCTGTACCACAGACATGCACAACATATCTACATACGTTTTTGTGTATATATATATATATATATATATATATATATATATATATATATAAACATATTTTCATACATTCAAATACTTATCACAGCTTCATTTCAGCAAACAACCAATTATAAATCAGATTAAAGAAGTCTACTCCATTGTTTGTTTTGAACAGAGGAAACCTGGAAGTTGAATTTGATTCCAAAAAACTGGAGATGATCTTTGACTTTGATTTGTTTTCTGCTTGTGGTTGATGTTGATTTGCTTAGCTTCTGATGGATTTACTTGCTTGATTACAGAGCTTTATCTTCTTTAGTTGCTCATCTTTGCCTTGTTAAATTTGTGGAGAAGTTTGCTTATGATTTAATTCCTTTTCCTCTGGTTTCAATTGATTCTCAGGTTTGAGTTGTTTTTGGTTTTTCTGGTTTGAGGTTTGATTTTTTTTTCTCAGATTTTCAAAGAGTGAAGATAAAAGAAATAAGGGAGAGGGGATGAAATTTTCATATAGCTTATTTCTATATTTTTGTAAAAATAAAAGGAAATTTGACACTTCTTCATCTTTATGATTTAATTCTTAACACTTGTTAATTTTCACACTATCTCTCTTACAATTGTAATTTGCATGTTAATAATGTATTTATAAATTTAACACTTGTCTTTTTTATATTTTATTTTGATTTTAAATTACATTTTCTATTTTATAAATATAATCTCCTTTATTCAAATATATACAATTTAAAATAAAATGTTTTTAAAACTAATTATACATTAAATAAATCACATATATATTATTTTAAATTCAAATTATTTTACAAATATTTATTTAAATTTTAAATTCAAATTCAAATTCAATTCTACCTATATACATTTTTTAAATTCAAATAATTTTAAAATATTTATTATTTTGAATTTTTAAACTCAAATGCAAATTACAATCTTATTCATATATATATATATATATACACACCAATCAATACTTATCTAAATTTTTTTTGAAAATTTTCAAATTAATTCCAAAATTTATATCAATTGCTAGTTTTAAATTTAATAAAAATAAGGATGTTACAGATTCCCCCCTTAAGAAAATTTCATCCTCGAAATTTGAAAGAGAGAGATAAACAAAGAACTTATGAATATATAAAAGATAGAGATATGGCTTACCAGATTAAGCCAGAATGTCCACTCTACAATTGGGATAGGACTTCTGCATGTTATCCTCTGTTTCCCATTTACAGTCATTTGGATCACCACTCCATTGCACTTTGACCAGTTTCACAACTTTATTCCTCAGCTGTTTTCATGTCGATCAATTATTTTCAACGGTTCTCTTTTGACTGCCAAATTTGGTGTGATCTTTAAATCATGCTGAGCAGCTTCTTCAATGATACAATCTGGATCGTGCACATATTTCCGAAGATGTGAAGCATGAAACACATCTATACCAAATAACCAATTGGGTAACCGTACCCGATAAGCCAAAGGGTCGATCCTCTCCAGTATAGGAAAAGGACCAATATATCACGGTGCTAGTTTACCAATCTTTCCAAATCTCAACACACCACGGATTAGAGACACATTTAAGAAAACAGAATCTCCAGCCTGGAATTCTAAAGATCTTCTCCTACGGTCAACATAACTTTTCTGACTACTTTGAGCAGTTTTCAATTTCTTTCGAATAAAATCAGCTTTCTTAGTAGCCTCCTTTATCATATCTGGTCCAAGAATGAGTCTATCACCTGACTCAATCCAATACGCAGGTGATCGACATGGATGACCATATGATGCCTTGAAAGGAGCCATTTTGATACTGGCTTGATAGCTATTATTATATGAAAATTCAACCAGATGCAAATGGTCCTCCCATGAACCACCAAAGTCAAGTATATAAGCACTCAAAAGGTCATCTAAGATTCGAATTATCCTTTCAGTCTGTCCATCAGACTGTGGGTGGTAAGCAGTACTGAAGTTCAGTTTGGTTCCAAGTGCGGCTTGAAATGCCTTCCAAAATCTGCTAGTGAAGATCGGTTCACGATCACTCACTATACCACTTGATATACCATGGAGACGAACGATCTCTTTCACATACAATTATGTCAAACTCGCTGCTATCTGGGTAGACTTTACTGGGATAAAGTGGGCAGTCTTAGTCAGACGATCCACGATAACCCAAATTGCTTCATTACCTCTGCGAGTTCGTGGTAACCCGTCTATGAAATCCACATACACTTGATCCCATTTCCACTTAGATACCTCCAATGGTTAGAGTAAACCTTCCATTTTCATCTGATCGCTTTTAATTTGCTGACAAGTTGCATAATGACTGACATAGATAGATATGTCCCTCTTCGTTGTTTTCCAGCAGAAAGTCCTTTTGATATCTCGATACATCTTATTAACTCCTAGATGGATACTAAGTTTAGACTTGTGACACTCGTCCAACACTTCCCGTTTTAGATCTGGAATGTCTAGGACAAACAATTTGCCTTTTAGTCTTACAGTTCTATTCTTATCGACTTCAAAACTGGAATCTTCACCACGATGTATTCTCCTATAAATTTCTAGAAGAAACTTGTCTTCTTTTTGCTTACTTGTAATCTGCTTAAGAAGAGTAGGAGTGACAACAAGATATGTAAGAATAGCATGTCTTCTACTTAAAGCGTCGGCTACCACGTTGGCTTTTCCAGGCATATACAAAATATCCAAGTCATAAGACGCTAGAAATTCCAACCAACATTATTGCCTCAGATTTAAATCCTTATGGGTAAAGAAGTACTTCAGGGATTTATGGTCGGTGAATAATTCAAATTTTTTACCTAAAATAAGAAGGGTTTACTAAGTATATACATTATGTTAAGTTAAAATTTTAAATTTTTAGGAAAGCTGAAAGAGATTCTTACTCAGAAGATAATGTCGCCAAATTTTCAAAGCAAAAAAAACTGCTAGAAGTTCGAGATCGTGGGTTGGGTAGTTTTTCTCATGTGGACGCAATTGTCTACTCGTGTAGGCAATCACTCTACCCTCCTGCATCAAAACAGCACCCACACCATCACCACAAGCATCTGTATAAACAGATGGACCTTGATTCCCGTTAATAATTGTGAGAGCGGGAGCAGTGGTCAATCCCCTCTTCAACTCCTGGAACGCTTCTTCGCATTTCGGAGTCCAATCAAACTTAGCATTCTTCATTGTCAGCTTAGTCAATGGACTGGCTATCTTAGAAAAATCCTGGACAAATTTTCGGTAATATCCCGCTAAACCCAGAAAACTTCTAACTTCCTTCGGAGTTATGGATTGCTTTCAGTCTAAAATAGCGGAAACCTTGCTAGGATCTGTAGAAATTCCCTCTTCGGTAACAATATGACCGAGAAATCTAACTTCCTTGACCCAAAAATGACACTTAGAAAATTTGCGAATAGAATGTTCTTCCTCAATATTTCCAAAAAAATTCTCAAACGTTCAACATGTTCCTCTTCAGTTTTGAGTCAGCATGCTTCTCTTCAGTTTTGGAGTATATCAAAATAATCGTCGATGCACGTGCACAATTGGGTTTGTGTGTCAGTGTGTTTGGGAGAGAAGGATAGCTCGAAGGAATACTCGGGGATAAGGGCAGGTGGCTCGGGTTCGTCTTCGAGTTGAAACGTGAGTGTTAAATCATATTTTAGGTTTTCAAGTCTTTAACAAATTTTGTTTTAAAAAAGGAGGGAAGTACTCAGGGCAGGGCTCGGGAAGAAGTTGAGTTGGACCGAAGTAGTTTTTAACTGTTTTAAAATTCAAATGGAAACAATTTTTAAATTTAAAATATATTAAATTTAAAATCTATTTCTTTATAGAATAAATGTTTTTTAATCAATTAAGAAATTTATAGAATTTATTTAACTTGAATTTGTGTAGTTCAAAATTTTAAGTTATTTCAAAAACTTAAATTTAGGAATGTAATTGAGTAGTTAAATCAAAAGGATAAAATGTTTAAAAATTATATGATAATGATAATTAAGAAATTAGTAAGGTAAATGTTTTATCTTAAAAGTTAATTAAGGTTTTAATAAAATCTAAGATTAATTAAATTAATAAAGTAATTAAAGAGTAATTATTAATTTAATTAATTAGTGATCAAGGATTAATTAATTAATAATTAAGGGTTATAAGTTAATTAATTGGAGATTAACTAATTTGTATGTAAGGATTATTAAATAGATAATTAAGATTAATTAATTTATAATTAGAGATTAATTAATTAAGTAATTAAGTTGTAATTAAGCATTAATTAATTGGTAATTAAGGATTAATTAATTTGTAATTAAGTTTTATAAATTAATAATTAAGGTTTATTAATTAATAATTAAGTACAATTAATCAGTATTTAAAAATTAATTAATTGAAAAGATAATTAAGGAATGAATAATTATTTAAATGGTCTGTAATTAGTTAATGATTGATTAAGCAAGATTAGGTGATTAATTCTTAATTAATTAATTTAATTTAATTTAATTAATTATAATATGGATTAATAATTACTTTATGGATGTTTGGATTGTATGGAATGCTTTGAATTGTTTGATATCTTTGATGTGTGACTCAAGTTGTTGTTTGTGATTGCCATTCCATAGCGCGTTTTAAGATTTGTGAATCCTATTTTTAGAATTATTTGAGATTGACATTCTTTGGCGAGTTTTGAGCTTGAGATCTCCTATTTTAGGAGTTATGGTCTATGAAAACCATCACGATGTCTTTTGTACTTGCCGATGATATGAAGCAAGTTACGAGCTTGAAGATCTCTTATTTTTGTAGTTATGGATTGTGAAAACCATCATGATGTCTTTTGCACTTGCCAAAGATATTAGGCCAGTTATGAGCTTTTTAAGATTTATGATTTTGATGATGTTCTTTTCTAATGTGGCATCAACTAGCAGTTAGTAAACCGTTAAGTGAGAACGTATTGTATGGGATGCACTGCTAACACTTTTTGGATTCCTATCTGAGAGTTTGTGACACATTCACGATGTTACTGCCAATACTATAGACCTTCGGGTCATCGGATGTATTACGACTTCGGTCGTCACGTTGTATTATGACTTTGGTCGTCATAATGTATTACGACTTCGGTCGCCACGATGTTTATGTGACTTCGGTCACCAAGGAATAGGTACCTAATATATAGTGTTGGACACGAGCATAGCACGTGCAACATTGCTTGGGCATGCAATTAGGGATTTGGATCCAATATAGGATATTTTTGAGTTATGATGTTTTATGATTTCACCATTTTAACATGTCTGTTTTATATATTTAATAGCCTAGAGTTATATGAGATTTTATTTATATATGGTGATTTCATTTATGGAGTTTCAAACTCTTAATTAAGTTCCTCGAGTTATGAGGTTTTGATGATTTCTGTGGTTTCCTTCTGAGATTTTATATGGTTTTGTTGGAATTTATATTTCGAATAGCTTTTGAGAAGGAAGCATTCATATTGAATTGATGCTATTCATGAGTTAACCCTTGTGATATTTCTTTGTTTTCATCACTTTGAATTTGAGTCAAATCCGAGTTTATATCATTCCTTTTTTATTAAAGGAATGTTTCCTTTATGAGACTTGTATCCTATTTATCATTGCTAATCATCTTGTTCAAGTTAGACTGACCAGTGTACTCATTACTCAGGTCAGAGCGAGTTGCAGGTTAGACTCTTCTGCTTTTGCTTAGCTCTTCTCCGTGAATCCATCTATCGACGTTTTGGATATATATACATAGTTTTAAGTAATTATCTTGTAGTAGTTTAACTTGATTATATATATTCTTTTGTGGGGGACTTAATGTATATTTATATAGTGGTGTTTCACCACTCATGTACGACACTGTGTGTGTATACATATACATATATACATACATACATACATATATATATATATGATAGTGTCTTCTGATATGTGATATATGTTCATTACTTATATTGTGTTTTGTTCTGTATCGATCTTGTAGCCAATAGTATTGTACTAGATAAGAATTAAGTATGTCGAACCACTTAAGATGTAAATTTAAAATGGAGAAAAAAAATGAGCACATTATCGACATAGTTAATACTTATTTAATACAACATTATGATGGTCGCTCCTAAACAGCCCTATTTTCTTCATTAGCAGACAGCATTACGTAGTAATACTCTTTGTTAATGTGGGTCTCGGGGTGGGGCGTCACAGCTTGGTATCGGAGCTGAATTCGGAACAGAATTTAATAAACACGTAATAGTATACACATTACAATACATCAAGTATGATATGAGTAAGAACATCGTCCTTACTTGAAGTTATTTCTAATCTTGTCCCTAACCTTTACGTCTCCTTCAGGGTAGATATAAGTTGGGAATACTTCAAGGAATGTACTTTAATTCCTTAGTACCACAACTAAATTAATAATATCTTACCCTATGAATAATCTTTATCACGATTGTTCTATTCGAGTTCTCTTCTATATGGGTGCTTGATACTCATTCATACCGGAGGAATTTGTTAATGTCGTTGGATGTTCTTGTCTTATTACCTCTTTGAAGATTGCGAATTCTATAGAGGGGATCCACAATATTTGGCATGTTGAGTGAGAATATCGAGATATGTTCTTCGTTGTTTCTCTTGTCATGCAAATCTGCACATTATTTACTATCTTGAGTTAGATGTGAATCTGGGATGGATTGACTTGTGCATTATCAAGTCCACATCCTATATTTTGAAAGGATCGTGTATTTTAGATATCCTGATTCGGAAGATTATATGTCTCTTGTTCTTCGAAAAGTTGATGGAGATTCCCAAGTATTTTTATTTACTCTTGAGTCTCGAGATAATGATGATGTATCTTGAATTCTAGTAGTTCGTGATTCTATTGATGTATGAAAGTACATTTCGGGTTTGTCACCTAATTGGGTAATTGAATTTCGTATTGACCTTATTCCTGATTCCTAGCGTGTTAATTGTCTTCCACGAGGACGTCCACCAAGGAAATGAAGAATTCTCAAAGAAATTGCTGAACTTGAAGCCAAGAAATTCATTCAGTCCAGTGTTTACCATAGGATGTCGCAGTCATCTTTGTTATGAAATCTGAGAGTATTATTAGGAATTGCATCCATTTTCACAAAGATTAACGAGTTATCCATTAGAACGAGTATCCATTGCCTAAGATTGATGTCATGTTCAATCAATTGAGGAGTGCTAGGGTCTTTCCTCGGCTTGACCTTACACCAATTTTCATCGATTACGAGTTTTGAAGGATAGCGTTCCTCGTACCGCATTCCGCACTCGTTATGGGTCTTATGAGTGGTTCGTTATACCATTCGGTTTAATGAACATTCCAGCTTAATTCGTCAATCTTACGAATCGAGTATTCTGGAAACATCTCGACGAGTTGTCCTTGTATTTATTGATGATGAGTAAAAGCAAGAATTTAAATTGTAAATCTTTCTAATAGAAGAAATACTGATGAGTACAATTGGATTATTTTATTGAGACAAGCAAATAA
This sequence comes from Allium cepa, assembly GCA_030765085.1. Lineage (NCBI taxonomy): Eukaryota > Viridiplantae > Streptophyta > Magnoliopsida > Asparagales > Amaryllidaceae > Allium > Allium cepa. Next base: position 180,805,372 of record CM060930.1, read on the forward strand.
TGTTTTGTAAAATTATACAAGAGGTATATTTATCATATAGAAAATGATTTTTGTGTTGGATTGTCCATCGAGTGCTTTAAGAATTCTGATCGATACGCCTGACCAACATTATCGATAGGAATTTCCTAAACGCTATGATGAGACAGTCAGACATGATAAAAAATTAGTTGTAAGAAATTAGGGTTCGAAAATAAGTTAAAATGGGTTTGAGTATTAATTTAAGATGTCTAGTGCAGCCATTAAACCATAGAGATGGTCGGATGAGTGGCGAAGCAGTTTTGATCGTCCGGTCAACTCTGCGGCCAATCAATGAAGTTATTCATTATAAATTAATGACAAGGCAACGCCACTAAATTATTTTAAACTTGTGAAATTGAATATGATTAAGCCTGTAATTGGTTAGGAAATTTAATAAGGATAACATATGGTAATTTGAGCAAGTAAAATAAATAATTCTAATTAAAGAGATATTCTTATTAGAAGAAAATATTATGTGATGATTTGATTAACAAAATGATGTATTCAAGATAAGATAATGCATTGAGTAGAGAAATTTTTTTGAAATATCAATTAAATATTTTGTACAAAGCTATAAATGATGACTTTAAAATGTGTTTGGTACTTGGCTGTTTGAGTAATAATATATAGTAAGATTCAAAATTCTATCTTAAGGGAAATTAATGAAATGCTAATTTCAAATCTTTAGACTGAAGTTGTGAGTAAGCTCTTGTTTAAAACTTTGTTAGTATTAAAATGGTTGGTGTGAATTGTGAATTTCTTTTAAAAACAAGATTGAGTTAATTATCAACCTTAGTTAATATCTTGTTGCTAATAAGATGTAATTTAATTTTGTGACAAGAGAGAATAAAAATTTAAAGGGTTCATTAACTATAAAATGCTTTGTGATGAAGTATAAGATATAATAATTGGATATGTCATAAGATTCAATCATTATAAATTGTGAGAGCAATTTGTAAAATTTAATATGTAAATCCAAAGTTTGTTTTGGATGAATAATTGTCTCCTAATAATAAAAGAAATTAACTATCTCGTTCAAATTGAGTCTTCAAAAATTAGTTGTTGAAGAACTTGTTTGTGTAAAATGATGGAAGTATTTTTAATTTTTGATTTATTTCTTTTAAAAGATAATTACATAAGGTAAATCATAATTATGGAATGTCCTAAATTTACGCAAAAGAGGATTTTGGAAAAAATGATTTAGTATAAAAAGCTTGTTTTGAAAATAAAGTTTGAAATTAGAATGGTTTGGGGAATTTCAAATTTTAAATTGATTTGAAAGCTAAAAATTTATTTGGAAAAGCGCTATTCCAACAGTGATACCTTAAGATTTTTAACTCCAAATGGGTTCAATCTTTTAGTAAATGAAAGAGCTTTCAGTAATCTATAAATTTTGTTTTTACCATTTTAAAATATTCTGCCTTTTATGTAGTCTAAAATGGGTTTGAAGGTGGATGATAATCCCTATCCTATAATAAAATTTCAAGATTTAAGCCGAAAGTAGATTTAGCATAACTTTCAAACCATAAATTCGATTTTGATGATCTTTATATTATTGGAGAGCACAGACTAAGTAGTACAACTTTCCTTTTATAAGAGTTCTCAAATTTTGATGTTTGCTAGGTTAAAACTTGAATCATTTGCAACAGGTCTGAATTGATCGATTGGTTTCCTTTAATGGTATAAATGTAATACTTTCTATTTAATAAGTGTAACCTAATAGGTTATTGGAGTGAAAATTATGTTACAAGCTATAACATATTTGTGGGAGCATTAAGGGGTTAAACCACCCAAAATTTTATTCACTTTAAATGAAGAACAATGAGTTTAAATTAAAATACTAAATAAGATGTTGCGAAAAAATTTCAAGTGTTGAAAATTAAGTGTTTAATTATGAAGATAATGGACTTGAAAAATCTAAGAGCTTTAGATTAATAAAAGAAGTATAAAAATTTGTTCCTTGCGTTTGACTTTTCTTTGTGCAAATATTTTTCGACTTACATTTAGGCAGTCGTATGAGTTTGTTGGTATTTGGAGGAACCATCTACCTCTTGTTGAGATTTCTTTCTATAGTGATTGTCAATCTTATATCGGTATGACTCCTTCCATGGTGTTATACGTAAGTTCATGTCGAAGACTATCTAATTGATTGGAGTTCGAGATAAAATTTGCTAAGTCCCGATTCTATTCGAGAAGCTTTTGAGGAATTGATGTCACCCGATTAATCTTTTGTATGGCATCCTATCTGTATTCTTTTTTCAAAGGTGAGGCGCCTTCGAAATCATGATGTTCTGCTCATAAAAATTCAATGGTCTGATAATCCCAATATCTACAATTAGGAAACCACTGAATTTCTCGAGCAATTTGTCTTGGTTTTCTATCTTCTTGAGTTAAGGGTGAGAAAATTTAAACTCGAGCTATCTATTTCTCTTTGCTTGATAAATTAAATCCTGTTGATTATAGCTCTTCTCTAGAATTTGTGAGGATGCAATTTTTATAAGGGAGGAGTCTATAATAACCCTAGTTTTGATGATTATCAAATTATAATGGTGGTTATAATTTAATATTGAAAACTAAAAATAAATTAGAGATTTAAAATTGTTTATTCTGAATAAACAATAAAATTGGGAAGAATAAAATAGAGCTAGGTGATAATGCTAATTATAAATGGTAAACAATGGAAATGCGATGATTTGGGGATTTGTTGAATTAACTAAGTGAGATAAAATAATTTAAATCAACATTAATTTGTATAAATACATGTAAACTGTTGAAAATAAAGTTTTAAAAGCTTTATTATGTTAGCTAGAGAAAATGAGTACTTTATGGTTTTAAATTTGTGAAAATGCAATAATTCAGCAAATTATTGCCAAAATTGATTTTAAGTGTTAGAATTTATTATGATGTACTTTGTAAATTTAAAGATGCAATTTTGGTTAAAAATAATATTTTGATGTAAAAATAAAGTCTGCACGGTTTGTTTTATTTGTTTTGACAAGAAAATAATTTTTCTATAAATTTTTATGTTAAAAATGGTGTTTTATGTAATAAAATTGAAATATGTATATACTTAGTGTTATTTAACTAAGTATTGTTAATGGGTATATAGATATTGGGTCTAAACCCAAATTCCAAATTCTGAAATATTCAGAAAAGATAACTTGTACGTAGTTCTTCTTCCTATCTTACTTCATGTCTTTCTCAAAACAAAATAGAAAAAAAAACCCATGGATTCCAACTTAATTCTCCAATTCTAGCTTCATAAATTCAGTGAAATTAAAACGAGAAAGCTTGCAATTTAGAGATTATAAATAGGTAATCAAATCCAAAACCTTAAATTGTTTCTTCAAATTCTTTGTTTGAGAATTTAGAGTCTGTAACACTTTCTTCTCTATTTGCATGTTATTTTCCAAGCTTCTATAGGTTATTGAAGGCTCATTTGCATTTGAAAGCTTGATTCTTGCTTCATAAATCGCTTAAAATACTTACTAAGGTGAGTACAACTCACAACTTCTAACTTCAACAAGATGTATATGTTATTTAGATCGATTTTGCTTTAATGTAACCAATATTTCTTGTTTAAATGTTCACTGTGAAAATCTGTTCCATGGTGCTTCTTTGTGTAATTATAATTCTTCGATTTTGCCACGAATTCATGCCGGATTCTCTCTGAATTGTAAACTATAGTTGGTGCGTGCAAAAATTCATAGCCAAATTCTTCCAGTAGTTTCCTGAAACTGATGCTCGAAATCAAGACGATCAATGGCAAAACTGCCTGTAGAGTTTGCGTGACCCAGGTCGACCCAACATCCACATAGGTTGACCATAGGGTCGATATATGCTATCCCAAGGTTGACTTATTCCCTGTTGTTTTGCCTGCTTAGTTCTCTTGTTTTGCAATGTTTTGTTTCTTGTTCCAGCGATTTTTCCCACTTGTTCTCGTGATGTTTTGTGATGTTTTTGAAGGACTCTAACCTGTCAATACGTAAGCCAATAATTCTAGTTGATCCAAACTCCTGGTTGAGGAGTTTGAAGCTTTGAACTTTCGAGTTGTTATTTGTGATTGCCATCCCATGGCATGTTTTAAGATTTGTGAATTCCTATTTTTAGGAATTATTTAGATTGTCATTCTTTGGCGAGTTTTGAGTTTGATATCTCCTATTTTAGGAGTTATGGTCTATGAAAACCATCACAATGTCTTTTGCACTTGCCGATGATACGAGGTAAGTTATGAGCTTGAAGATCTCCTATTTTAGGAGTTATGGTTTGTGAAAACCATCATGATGTCTTTTGTACTCGCTGATGATACAAGGCAAGTTATGAGATTTTTAAGATTTATGACTTTGATGATGTTTTCTAATGTGGCATTGACTAGCAGTTAGTAGACTGTTAAGTGAGAACGTGTGATATGGGACGCTCTGTTAACACTTTTTGGATTCCTACTGAGAGTTTGTGACACATTCACGATGTTACTACTAGTACTATAGACACTCGGGTCATCACGATGTATTACGACTTCGGTCATCACGTTGTATTACGACTTCGGTCGTTATGATGTATTATGACTTCGGTCATCACGATGTTAATGTGACTTCGATCATCAAGAGATAGGTGCCTAATATATAATACTGGACACGAGGGTAGCTGGTATATTGCTTCGGCATGCAATTGGGTATTTGGATCCAGTCCGAGATTTTATTGAGTTTTGATGTTTTATGATTTCACCATTTCAAGATGCTTGTTCTATATATTTTATAGCCTAGAAGCTATATGAGATTTTATTTGTATATGGTGATTTCATTTATGAAGTTTTCAACTCTTAATTGAGTTCCTCGAGTTATCAGATTTTTTGATGATTTATGTGGTTTCCTTCTGAGATTTTATATGATTTTTTGGAATTTATATTTCGAGTAGCTTTTAAGAAGAAGCATTGATATTGAATTGATGTTATTCATGAGTTAACCCTTGAGATATTTTTTGTTTCCATTACTTGAATTTGAGTTGAATCAGAGTTTATATCATTCCTTTTTTATTAAAGGAATGTTTCCCTTATGAGACTTATATCCTATTTATCATTGCTAATCATCTTTTTCAAGTTAGACTATCCCATGTATTCATTACTCGGGTTAAACCAGTTGCAAGTTAGACTATTCGGCTTTTGCTTAGTTGTTCTCTATGGATCCATCTATCGGCCTTTTGGATATATACATAGTTTTAACTAGTTATCCTATAGTAGTTTGACTTGATTATATATATTATTTTGTAAGGGACTTGATGTATATTTATATAGTGGTGTTTCACCACTCATATATGACGCTATGTATTGTACTTGATGTATGTGTGTGTGTGTGTGTATGACAGTGTTTGCTGTTATGTGATATGTGTTCATTATTTATATTGTTTTTGATCTGAATCGATCCTGTAGTCACCATAGTATTGTGTAGATAAGAATTAAGTATGTCGAACCACTTAAGATGAAAATGTAAAATGGAGAAAAAAGAGAGCACATTATCGACATATTTAATACTTATTTAATATAAGACTATGATAGTCGCTCCTAAAGAGCCCTATTCTTTACATTAGCAGACAGTATTACCTAGTAATACTCTTTGTTAACGTGGGTCTCCGGGTTTGGGCATCACAATTCCATTACTACAGGTCTGTAGGAAATTGTATCAAAAAACTACCTGGAATTATGATCGAAAGATTCGATTTCTTGTAGTCCACCACCAACTGTGAAAGGATGATCTTAACCACACAAGTGAAAGTTAAGATGAAATTGTAAAGGGATTTTTCCTACTTCCTAAGTCAAAGACGGGATAGATGTTTTGGTTACCTGAGTCAAATTCCATAGGGTGTGCTGGTTACCCAAGTCAAATTCAAGTAGGTGTTCTTGCTATCTAAGTCAAAGTCAAAAGGTGTATAGGATGTTCTCGTCACCTGATTTAAAGCCAAGATGTGATTAATGAAATTTTGTATGGGGTACAGGACTGGATGTAGGATTGAGAATCCAAACCAATATGAAATTTTTGGTGTCTTCTTTGCCTCTATATTTACTATATCTAGTTACCATTATCTTATTATTCTTTGATTATATTATTACCTGTGTATGAATTTACCGTTTTGAAATTTGTAAATATATCGATAATAAATTTAAATAAACCATTCATCCTCATTTAGTGTAAAATAGCCTTAAGATCCATTATGTTGTAGGACAAATTAGGTTATCACAACTATTGTCGTCACCTCATCCATATGACCCTATACTGCTGTTGAATTAGGCTAACATAACTTTACATTTATGCGGATCAATCTCAACTAGCACACCTAACATTTCTTCTTATTTTCCAAGCAAGAATTATCTGAATAAAGGCCCATTTCATGACCTAATGGCCTGCCAACAAAACCACAAAATGACCCAATAAAATTGATTTGAAAAACTGAGCCCAGCCCAGGGAACAACATGATAGATATATTAAAAGGAACTTTATACGATAGGCCTAAATTCAAGTGCAATAAAGGAAAAGTAACATGATCCAAATTGGTGTGTAACACTCCACCTCTATACGCATACTATCTAAGAGTTTTACTGAGTAATACTATTGAATAATACAAAGAATAAGGCTCTATGGGGTACACACATAAATATTCCATTGGGTTAATACTAGCATATATTTAAACATCAAATATGCATCTAACCTATATCTACACAGTATCAGCATAAAAAATAAACACATATGCTTCCAGCATAGAACAGTACATGATATGCTATAAATGACAGAGAACACAGAGTCAATGTCATAGAGATAATGCATAATATAAATTATATAAGATGGTAAATGTAACTTCCCTTATTATGAGGCCCAAAGCTAAGCGTTATAGATGCTACAGTCATCTATGGTATTAACTTCCGCCGACAAAATACGACTATGTTAATGGTATGCATAATATCAGAAGCACGTGAATATGAAACAAAGTCATAGATTTTAAAAAAAATTGGTTACAATTCCAAAACATAGTCCATATTCAAATTATATAATCTCATCGCTTTTCCAGGTTCAGATAAAGTATAATTATTACATAAATACGCCAAAAGCGACATGTGATGATGCCCCCTTTGTTGACCAGAGTACTATACAGTCATAACTGACATAATACAACATAGCAGAATCAAACAAATAAAACAGCAACTCCTAAATAGCTATCTGTCAGCCAGCTGCTCATCTGCAGAAGCTTTATTTGTCAACCTACTAAAAAACCAAAAAATCTCAACCCTCGGCCTACTCAAATCAATTTTAAGCGTCCGAGAGTTTAAGGGAAAAACATAAACATCAAATCAGACATAAAACTTGGTGTGAATAATACTATACATCTCGGTTATTCGATATTAAGTGAGACAATGCCGCTTAGCGGAACGGGTTTCCCCTCATTAATATCATTTTAAAACATATATTTTGCAAATCATAATCCTACAATCAAAACTGGTTAAAACTATAAAGTATTATCATGTAAACATACATATCAGGTAACAGATGGATTATTTGTCCGAACATTATAGTTTTGTTTGGCTAACTACTAACCTTGGCTAACTTGGGCCTACCAGACAATATAAATAAATAATTTAACATCTGTTAGATACTCCTCTTTTGGACGGTCTGTCCCTAATTTACCTTTTCCAGGTCAACTGTTCCTAATGGTTTTGCGAGCTCGCTCATAACCTACCTCTGTACAAATATATTCCTTTCCGTGTGTAACATCATTTTGGTCTTACTTGTGACAAAGCCGTACACACTGGAATTTTGGACTAAATTGGATAGAGGCTAATAGCTAATGTATAGGGAGTGACCCTATACCAGTCCCATCTGGTATACAAAATTCTGATTCATTTTACTTAGGGTAATCTTTCCTTAAATTTTCCCTGAAAACCTTCTCTTCTCAAATTGATTTAAACCTTTAAATCATAATTTAAACAAGAAAATAAATTCTATGCTTTACTCAAGTCACCTTGCCATGTTATATATATACTTTACACAAATCGTAGTTGATGAAAACATTTTAAACTTTTGAATGTACCCCTTTCGATCCCATTGAAAGTACCCATTTTGAACCCAAGTAAATCCTTTATAACCTAGGCCGAAAGGATAAAATTTTCCTTTCAAAGTCATTCATATAAACCTTTCAAAACCATTGAATAATCTTTCCTTCAAAAGCTATCAAACCTTAGACATATTATCTTTAAAACACTTAAACATTGTCTTTCGAAAACATTAGAAAACCTTTCCTTTCAAACCTTTCGAAACCATTGGGGAACACCCCTTTGAAACCTTCATTAAAACCTTTCAAAAGCATTAAAACATCTAACTTTTCAAAACCATTTGGGTTCAAGTAAAACATGTGGAAAATCTTTTAAAACCATTTACAACCATCTTCTTCAAAACCTTTAGGTTCTACCTTCAACAGAACAAAAGGACCATAAAACGTTTAAACCGAAGCACTCTCTCAATATCATTTCCTAAGTAAAGAAGTGATGGTGCAAAAACCAACCCTTCGAAAGCACTGTAGAAGTGGCTTGGATTTTAAAACAATGTATACCTTCCGAAACCATTTGCTTCGAAAGGTAGAAAGTGGTAGCCAGGGATTTCGACCCCTTCAAAAGCATTTTCTTAAAACAAAGGCGCAACCCATTTTGAAACTTTTCCTTTAAAAAATTGAATTTAGTGAAAGCAAACCATGTCGAAAGCTTTCCTTTCGAAAGCAAAGCAGACGCATTTTCATTTCAAAACAAAGTAACTCTTCAACCCCATCGGAACCCCATGTTTTCGACCCAGTTCCTCCAGCCTATGTCCAATTCTCTACAAACCAAGCTTTAATATCATGTGCATTGATTTATATGGTGAAGGAGGCGGATGAATGCAGGCGGAAGCAGGGTGCCGAGAGTGATGAAACATGTATAAAGCATGTTTAAACTAATTTTTATATTTTTAAAGTAATCTTTCAACTAACCTGCCTTGTTTGTCAAAATATGATCGGTGGCATATTTTCTTTTCCAAAAGCACTGCCGAAATTTCAAAATTAAACAATTTAGATAATTTACAAAATACCCCTTCTCCTTTTATATATATATAAAACATTTAAGTCTCATACCTTAAATAATTTTATATATTTATTAATTCACTTAGAAAAATTCACTAAAAATTCCAGAAAATCACTTTTAATATGTTTTTCAACATATATTAATTTCAGACCCAAAACATAAATAATTTTTTCGTAAATTATTTTAAACCTAAATAATCATTTTCTTCACTACAAAATTTATATTAAATCCACATAAATTCAAAAAATTATGAAAATTGAAACCCATCTTTAAAATATTATTTCTGATCCAAATCTAAAATTGCAAGGCATTTGGATGTCACTAATAGGGTTGTCACATCACAACATATCATAAAACCTATAGGAATAAGCACAAATTATCAACAAGCACATATAAACATTTAATCATTTTAAAACATGGCATAACCTTGCAAAAATAATTCGGATTAACCTTAAAACCAAAAATAATAGAAAATATAAGATGTAGTCATTATTCACCTTAACTTTGAGATTAAGAGTTTGAGATTTGAATAGTTAAATGTTGATTCGCTTCTTCCTTTAGCTTTTCTTCCTCTTTTATCATCTAATGGTGGCCGACCTCTATTTTAAATTTTGGATTATGAAATGAACGTGTAGTATGAGATACATGAGGGTTTAGGGTATATGGTTGTCCCATTCCTATTTTGCTCCTTCTCTATTTCATTTTAACTCATCTTTAATTCATTTGTTAACATGGCACGGCTACCCATTATTAATCACAAATCTCAATCCCTAATCATCACATTATTTTATTTTATTTAGCTAATTAAATATCCTAAATAATGTTACTAAAAATTAGGGTCGTTACAGTACGGATACAAAATATCTCAAATGTCCATTATCTCAATATAATAGAATACAAATAAGATATATACATCACAATGACAAGCATATAATTATCTACCACTTAAGAACAATATACAACAATCTGAAGTATCAGTCTCCACAATGCCCACAAAACACAAGTTGGTCACATCGTCTCTGTACCTGAAATGTCTCGGACCAACCCGAGTATTACGTAAATAACATACAGGTCAAACTATGTCTAAATATAGGAGTTAACACAGACACACACACATGTATAATATGATATTAACAACAAAACTACATCACACATCACTAAAATGAAAGTCATCCACCAAAGCATGCATAAAGATGTCATCATCCATATAAAATAACATCAAATAGGAAATCATAAAATCAATGGCAAATTGGTGGATCATCCATATTCAGAATCATAATAAAAATCCAGAAACCATCAATACTCGAGATATCATCAAGTATAGTCAGGCTAGCATACATCAATGCTCAAGTATATCTCTTAATCTCATGTAATAAAATGTAACAACCCGCATATTTTGCGATTGTATGTTTAAATGTTTTATTTAAAAATAGCATCGTTAGTTGGATTAAAGTTTGAAATATTACTTTTCAT